>OV277858.1:91630959-94322626 GCA_922989275.2 Gari tellinella
TCAGGGTCTTCACTGGTGCCAAAAATGGACAAAAGAACCCTTAAAAGCCAGAAATGGACTAGACTAAAATTGAAACTTGAATTGTCCATTGAAAGTTTCAGGGAGGAAAGAGTTAAGGCGAGCTAGGTGACAGTAAAACAGAAAGCTCTTTTAGCAGTCTCCTGTCAGAAACACCTAATAATTGACATAATTTAGTGGTTGTTATAGAGAGGATTTACTGTACTTTGACTCCTGATTCAACAACTATGTTAATTAATTGAAGTCTGATCTAGATACCAAATTATTGCAGAAACTTTAGTTAACCCTTTCAACCCTAAATATCTCTTGTGGGTATTTATTATCCTTTTGGACTCTTCTAGTACAGGCAATTTGAACCAGTCTACTGTTGTATTTTTTATATCACAACAAAAACCAATGAAAATATCAAACAGTGTAGACCCTAATCAGAGGGCTCCTATAGGAGCCCTCTGATCAGGGTCTACACTGTTTGTATATAAAAGGGTTAAGTCTGTTGAGCAGGAGCTTGAATGCTGAGGGTAGGTTACATGTAGAGGTGTGCGGTTTAACCGGTGTACCGGTAAACCACGGTACGAAACGGCCGTGGTACGAACCATGGTTTTTTCCGAGAAGACCGGTTTTTTACTTGTAATTTTATAGATGTTTTTTATTGAATAAAAAATGGACAAATAATAAAATTAGTATGATTTAAGATGAAACTAAAGCCTTAGCTTGATAAATACATTTAATTTTGGAAGTGTTTATTCTTGTTAGACTCGGAGGATACTTTCGTCCCGATTCAGATCTTATTCTGACGTTATCCCGGATCATGTCAATGGACCAATTCTCAATGTGATATTGTCAACAAAAAATCCTATTCTCGTAAAGTTTTAATTCCTAACTAGGCTGCAATTATTTTATACAGGCTATTTTTATCATTATAAACCGACTGTCAACTGAAATGATCATTTTAAATCGTATCTGAAGTGGTTGTTTTTGACCGAGCTTCGAATGAACAATAGAGGAGATTACTTACTTTTACAACGATAACATTCGATTCACACCAAATGAGGTTGCCTATGAGAAACGCTTGCCGATTGGTTATATTGCACTACCAACAGTAAAGAGCCGGACATTTGACCAATCGTATTTGTCGTACTGTTGATTCATTCATTGTTCGGAAAATAACAAATAATTGAATGACAGCCAAAACAGACTTTTGACAGATTGACGTCGGGTTTCGCCATAAAACAAGGTTAAATAAAATTGACAATCAATCTTTTGTTTATTTTGCATGCGTTCTTTTTACGTTGTCATTTGTGTTCATGCATGTGATGAAGAAAGAAACCCCCATGCCGATAATAAATGAAAGTGAAGTCCGGCATTATCTATAGATAGAAATAGATAGAATGACAAATTCATTCACTCACGGTGATGGGTGTTCAACGTAAATCGTTGGGTTTTATGATTTTTTAAAGTTGTATTTCAGAAACAGTTTGATAGTTACAACTGTTTCACAGTGGGCTGTTACTCGTTAATATTTTTATTGCTTGAAGGTGAACATTCAGTACCCAGCTCTAGGAGCTACGGCAATATCGCACTCTGTCTATTTGATAGTAGGTTTAAATGGTAGTTAACCGTGGTACATACCGTGGTATTTATCTAAAAACCGTGGTACACCATGGTTTTTTATTTTCCGCGGTACCCACCTCTAGTTACATGTATCTATAATTTTAGGCATTTCAATAACGAGAAACAAAAGATAAAATGTCACATATTTATTGAACTATTTGATGAATTTTTTTTCACATACATGTATATCTATTATATTTTTAAGGTCTGTCATTAAGTTCTCCATTGAAGAAAATAGCTCCATTTTAATAGTCATGAAGATGTACATTGAGAAATATTTTCTATATCCTAGAATACAGTAGCTTACAGCAGGCTGAAAGTAAAGCAGAATGTGCCTCAAAGCACATTCTGCTTTATTTTTAACCCGACTTAAGTGGTCACTTGTCTTCAAAACTAGAAATAGGCTATGGGGTAAAGGAATAAGTGACACAAAACATATTCTGTTAAACATCAAACACAAGTTTTAACATCACATCTCTTTCTCATTATTGCAAATGTATCCTTCTTACATATGACCATTTCTTTCAATGCAGCAATACGATCTTTCAATTCTTCACACATTTAAAACCCACTACCCGATAGCCTATTTCTAGTATTGAAGATAAGTGACCACTTAAAGCAGGTTGAAAGGAAAGCAGAATGCACCTCATGCGCATTCTGCTTTACTCTCAGCCTGCTTTAAGCTACAATCTGATAGAACATAGAAAATACTTCTTCTGATATACATTCATGAGTGTATAGGGTGGAACCATTTTCTTCATTGGATGAATAGAATCTGATGAAAGGCGTAAAAATGCGTATTTAAAGGGTAATGGGTTGACTTGTCAAACCAATACTTACATTCACCATAATGGACTTATTGACAAATTGGCAAAATTAATAAACTGACATAAATGTAATTAAGGCCAAACATTTTTAAACTATACTAGATCTAGTCCAATAACTATACAACAACACAAATAGCTTCTTATACTACAACTATTCAAACATAAATTAATAAACTATTTTCTCAAAAATCAATATTATCGAGGACGCAAATTTCATGTAAAATAAAAACACTTTGGAATATAATTATGATTATCATCTATAAAAGGTATTGCACAAACGATATGAAAATTATAAAATATTCTGATAATGGCAAACTAAAACTTGTGAAAATATGTAACATTTATCTTTATACACAAATGTAACAGAAGATGAACTCAACATACACTCAGTACAAAAAGAAACGCACATTGTGCTCAGGCGCAGATTAAGAGACTTTTTTAAGATACTAAGACCATATCTCAAGCTCAATTTAATTCTGCCACAAGTTTAGAAAAACATAATACTTAAAATTACTGTGCTGTATTTTAACCCTTTCACTCTTAATGACGTCAAAAGGTGCGTTTTCAAACAGTTTGGATCCTGATCAGACGCCGCGTAACGCGGCGTCTGATCAGGATCCAAACTGTTTGACACTCGTATAGATAGTCATACTACTTTAAATCTTACTTTGAAACGATCTTGCAAACAACAAAATTGAAGCAGACGTCAATGAAACGGTGGTGGGATAAAAATATCACGATTAATTTGGCAGCGAAAGGGTTAACTAGTGCCTGTTGAAAACACCGCACCGATTTGTACAGGTTGTGATGATACCAATTCAGTGATAAACCTCCCATTTTCAACATTGATAGACCAAGACGGAACTACTGACTGTAATGAAAAGATTATTTCACAAATACGTTCCTTCTACATACAGATACTATTGTAATAAAAGTGTGCGTTTCTTTTTGCACTGAGTGTATATTCCAATTAACCAATTAGCCCATAAAATCACCATTTTACACCTTAAATTTATTCATCCACAAAGACAATAGTTCCAATCCATACAGTTAAGACTATGTACCGAAAAAAAAAATTTCTATATCCTTGCAGATAGTAGCTTAAAGTAGGCTGGAAGTAAAGTAGAATACACCTTCTCAAAGTAAAGCAGACTGCTTTAAGCTACCATCTGCTAGGAAATAGAAAGTATTTCTTATGATGCATATTCATGACTGTAAAAAGCAGAACTATTTTCTTTACTGGATGAATAAATCAAATGCGGCATAAAAACTCTAAAGTAAATTATTACCCCATTGCCTGTTTCTAGCTTTGAATACAGGTGACAATTTGAAATAGGTTGAAAATAATTGAAACAAAGCTCTTATTAGATAAATGGTTGTTCATTTGAGCACAGTCTCTGACTAATTGTTAGAAACAAGCATTAAAAGTTGAGATCAGAACACAGAACCTTGATATTTATCAACAATTTCTATTAAATTGCCGATCTATTAAGCAGCATGATATGTTGTCTAATTTCACATAAGCAAAACTTTTGACAGTCATAAAATCACCAGCATTTGACCATGATCTACAGCTAGCTATTCTGCCTAATTTTATGATACAGTAAAAACCTTTCTATTACAACCACTAAATTTTATTAACTTTCAGAACTGGTGCTTATGACAGATTACTGCTTAAAGCAAATTGACAGTAAAACAGAAAGCTCCTTTAGGAGCTTTCTGTTTTACTGTCACCTTGCTATTAGCTGTCATTTGGCTTTTATACAGTCAATTAGCCTTCATTTTAGTGGTCCTAATAGAGAAGTTTTTACTGTAAATAGATTCCCATGATTGTAAGTAATGTGAGATATTTCAAATTATTCAAAACAAAACAATTTTTTCCCACATAACGATGCCTTGTTATGTTTCAGCTAAAATTGCACAAATGAAATAAATAATAAACTATTTCAGAATAACAAACAAAATAAATAGACACTGCTTACTTAGCAGAGGGTAGAACTACAAAACAAGAAAATATAATTATAAAGTCAAACTTGTGTTAAGCTGCCATTCTTAATAAGATGATTCAGAGTTAGATGAATTACAGATGGAAGCCTAGTGCAGGACAAAAGTAAATCAAAGAGTTTCAATATGAGCTTTCTTTTCTGCTTTACAATAAAGATAACAATATTCCAAGTAGGGAATTAAAATAGGTTATACATGTATTACATTGCTCGAACTAATAATTCAACATCTAAGGGGTTAAAATTTAACAAAGGAAATCATGTCCAAATACACGCCACATTTTTGTTACATACATTCAGCCATAATGTCTTTGATTGTATGGCTGAATGTAATTGTAACAAAAAAGTGATTTTCTTTGATAAAGGCCCTTAGAGGTCGAAATATTAGAATCAAACAATGTTGTGCTTTACTTTTGTCCTGCATTCATCAGTCAGCCATCTGAGTCAGACATACAATATTCTTGAAAGAGTGGACACTTTGCATGCTAGGTAATTGTTTAGTCTGCAACATTTTTTCTAAAAAATATAATTTTCTAAGTTTATTTTCAAAACAGGGGCAGAGTGTAAAATGGTTTGGATCCTGATGAGACGCCGCTTCATGCTGCGTCTCATCAGGATCCAAACTGTTTGCAGAGCTAAATCACTGTGGTACATAATTATCCGCTGCTACCATGGTTACAGAGTTAACACAAGTTTTACTGTAAACAATAAATGCACTTTTCCCATAATAATAACTAACAATGATATACTCTGAACACAAAACAATACAGCACAGTCAAGCCGATATGAACCTTCTGCACGCAACATTATTGTCATCGACAACAACTCTCCTGTTACATTTAACCCTTTACTCCATAGATACACCTTTTTACACAATTAGTTTGTTCATCCACTGATGAAAATAGTGCCATTTTATCTAGTAATGAATGTGTAACATAAGAAATATTTTATATATTCTGGCAGATGGTAGCTTAAAGCAGGCTGAAAGCAAAGCAGAATGTGCCACATTCTGCTCTACTTTCAACCTGCTTTAAGTGGTCACCTATCTTCAAATCGAAGAAACAGACTATGGAGTAATTGGTTAAAGGTCTTTTTATTTTAGAAAACATCATCAGAGTGTCAAGCAGTTGGATCAAAATGCGGCAACACGCTACTCTGTGTCTCATCAGGATTCAAACTGTCTGCAACTTTTATCAGAAATTTGATAACAGTGTGCAGAAGATTAATCAACCAACCACTTAACAAAGAAGCATGACAGCCTTCGAAAACAGGGCATTACTTAATGCTTGACGAAATTAATGCAGCAAGGTCCTTAATGAGTTTTCTGTATTACTTTTGTCTTGCATTCAGCTGCCATCTGTCCTTAATACTACAAAGATATCCTTGTTTGAGTGGTTGTTTAGTACAAAATTGACTATACACAGTCACCAGAACACTTTTAAACATTTGACTTAATAACTAATACTTGACAGTAATTGATTAATACACAGAACCATTCAGATTAAGCCCTATAACTAACATATCCAACTTTCAGTACATATGAGGGGGGAAAATATGCATGATAAAATATCCATCACAGTTTCAATTAACTCTTTCACGCCCGATACTGTAAATGGACAACACCAATGTTCAAATGAGACTAGTCCATTTTTGGCCACTTAGGGTTGGAATTTTTGCAATATTTTTCAAAATGACAAACAGTGGAGCAATATTTTGCAAAATGACAAACAGTGTAGACCCTTATCAGAGGGTTCCTACATGACCCTCTGATCAGGAATTATACAGTTTGAATAGGGAAAAGTGTACTCTTTACATGTACACTGTTTGTAAAAGACTCGAAAAAGTGGCACTTTGGATTCAATGAGTTAACTACAGTAATAAATAAACAGTTTTCTACTTAGACTGACTAGATGCCTTTAACCCTTTGCCTGCTGGTCGCGACTTTATAGATTTTTGCAAACAGTTTAGATCCAGATCAGACACCGCGTAACGCGATGTCTGATCTGGATCCAAACTGTTTGCCACTCTTCTTTAGGATTTATTCACTTAAAAAATGAATAAATCTAAATTTATCAAACGTTGCAGACGACAACTTCGAAGCAGACGATATCACCGCAGGATAAGGGTTAACAAACCAGTACATGTATATATTTTGCAAATAGTACTGTAGAGTTGTATGCTAAAACTGTCTTGAATAAACCCATTACACCCAAAAATGCCTTTTTACTCTTTTAATTTATTCCTCCACTGAAGGAAATAATTTCCTTTTATACAGCCATTAACATGAATCATAAAAAATGTTTTCTATGTTCTAGCAGATTGTAGCTTAAAGGGACTCGCAACCGGATGGTGTACTTGTCAAAATAAAATAAAATACTCAAATAAAAGCAAATTTGTGGCATTATTTGGCTTCTGACATTAAAAAAATATGATCAGTCCAAAAAAAGTCTCAAGAATCGGCACCGAATCTTAGTTTTTTAAGATATTTTCCATCGTTTTTCTATAGCATTAGCTAACGGTATAGTTGTTGTTGTTGCTTCTTTACACGGGCTCAGACATAAACCCGAGACGAATAAAGTAGTTAAAGTACTATCGATGGCTACTAGTGAAGTACGTTAATTTGCTACTGTAGATATAGAGAGCGCTGGTAGCCGAGGTAGTATAGGAGCTTCCTCATTTTTTCACGTTTCTCTCCGCATGGAGGGTCACGGGTTCGAATCCCACCAGGGCTTCTTCTTTTCTTTTTTTTTGAAATGGATTTTTTAACAGAATTTATTATCCTAAACTAAATCTTACCCATTTATATAAGCATTTGACATATATTTACAAATTACTATTTTTAATGCTAAATCCGGTTGCGAGCCTCTTTAAAGCTAGAAACAAGCTATGGGGTAATGGGTTAAGTCCATCAAACTTACTTTGCAGGATAGCAGTATATACATGTAAATTATCTTGTGTATGGGCCGGTGGCTTTAATACAATAAATGTTGAACTGAATTGAACTGAACTGTAGATTTGACAAACAGTGCAGACACTGACCCTATGGCTCTAAGCTTCAAGGAACCCTCTGACCAGGGTCTGCAATGTTTTAGGGCTTACTTATATTTTCATCAAAATTTTTTCTCAAATTATCCTTAATACTTTTTACACTGGTCATTTTTCAACAATAGAATTGCCCATACAAAAATGCAAAATTAAAAGGCTTGCTTTGGCTTGTTTTTAGTCCAATTAAATAGTTGAAAGAGGCTCGCAACCAGATTTAGCATTAAAAATGGTAATTTGTAAATATATGTCAAATGATTATATAAATGGGTAAGATTTAGTTTAGGATAATAAATTCTGTTACAAAATGCATTTCCAAAAAAAAAAAAGAAGAAGCTCTGGTGGGATTCGAACCCGTGACCCTCCATTGCGGAGACAAACAAGAAAAATGAGGACACGCCTTTACCGCCTCGACCACGGACGCTCTCTATATATATGGTAGCGAATTAACATACTTCACTGGTAGCGCTTAATACTACATTATTCGGCTCCGGTTTATGTCAGAGCCTGTGTAGAGAAGCAACAACAACAGCAAAACCGTCAGCTGACGCTATTGAAAAACGATGGAATATATCTAAAAAAAACTAAGATTCTGTGACGATTCTTGAGACTTTTTTTGGACTGATTATATTTTTTTAATGTCAGAAGCCAAATAATGCCACAAATTTGCTTTATTTGAGTATTTTATTTTATTTTGACAAGTACACCATCCGGTTGCGAGTAGCTTTAAAGGTACTGCTATCCAGCTTGCAAAATGGAACTAATGTTACAAGTTTCTTATAACCACAAACAAAGAAGTTGATCATTTAGCATAATTCAACAATAAAAGATATTCAAGGTAGTATGCCCCAAATAAGATCCTGCCAATAACGGTCACTATTAATAGGTACATTTTATCTGCAGAACAATCAGCCATTCTATAGATATATAATCAGATGATGGTCCATACTGAGCCATGTTCAAATATGATTCAGTAAAGACCCTTAGTTGACAAGAAGAAGGACTGACAGCTCTAGTCATAGAGTATCTATCCAATGACCAATATTGGCCCAATCTCATTAGGGACGTAAATTAAAGTACAGTCGAACTTCGATATCTCGAAGTCGGTTTTGTCGAACATACCCGTATTTCAAAGTTAAAACGTGGCTAACCGAGCATGAAATAATGCAGTTCATATGTCCAACTATGGGATAGTTCGAGTTAAACGAGTTCGAGATATCGAAGTTTGACTGTATCTCAACATGTACAATGTAATTTCTACAAAATCTGATATATGAACAACAAACAAACAGGCAAAAATAAATTATTGCACAATCGTATCAATTTTCCCCAGCACTGGGTCCTTGAAAACTAACAAAAATACAGGTAAGATTTAACCCTTTTATCCACCTCCCTTTGTTTGAAAAACTCACCAAAAATATGTAAGATGTCTAGAAATGATATATATCCAAGCTGAGGGCATATACAATCATAACCTGGCTTCTTCAAAGAATTGTTAACTAAGCAAGATAAAAGTAAAGCAAATAGTTCTTTAAGAGCTTCTACTTTATTTTCATCTTGCTTTAAACTACCACCAGCACATTCAAAACAGGGTTACACCATCAATGAGCTTAAAGCCAAATAAAAGTAAAGCAGTGATTTCAATAATGGAGATTCAGAGATCCCGACAACAGACTAAAAATCTCTTTGCCTCCACAAAACCCATATGATGTAGCTACTCATTAGAATTGTCACAAAGCCACAATTCTAATGAGTTGTCACAACAGAGTTTGGCAGAGACATATAAAGGTGAAAATTCAAATAATTAAGGAACAAAACAGTTGTTTTACATTGCACTCTTATCTGGAGGTCTGAGATTTACATTATTGTTACACTTAGGAGTCTTTATATCAACCCATTTGAGCCTAGCTTCCTATAAAAGGGACCTAATAGGCAAACAGTACATACTCTGATCAGATGCCACATAATGTGGCATCTGATCAGAGTCTACACTGTTTGCTGATAGGAGTTTCAATATAAACCAAACCGACAAAAAATGAAACTTTAGACCAGGCACCCCTTTACTTCACAAAATGGACTTATCCAATATATAAGCATGGAAGAATCCACATTTCATAAGTGGGTTTATGTATTTATGAACAGTTCATGGTGAATGAGAGTGAAGCTAGATGATATGGAATTATAGGCTAGCACTTGGGCTTCTTCTCTTCTTCTGTCACTTCAAAAGTCTCTATGGCACAGTCTGGAGTGGCTGAATTGGTATAAGGGGGCGGATTCTCAAAGTATGGAGGCGGGTCATCAATTGGTAAAGGTGGTGCTACAATAGAATAACAATTAAGATTTGTTATATTCAGAATCATCTCAATGATGAGATTAGCAAAACAAAGTCTGTAACACAAATTATAATTTAAAGATGCGGGTAGGTACGTAGGGATGTAGAGAGAGAGAGAGAGAGAGAGAGAGAAACAGATGAGAGACATAAACAGACAGACATAGACAGACAGACAAACAGAAAAAAGAAAGAAAGAAACAGGGAAACAGAGATATACAGTGACAGATATTGAGAAAGAAACAGACAGAGATATGTGCAGTGAGAGAGAAAGCAAGACAGTGTAAACAAAACTTCTGTCTGTCTGTCTGTCTGTGAACTTGTTTTTCTGTCGATCAGTCTGTCTGTCTGTATGACTTACCTGATGGTTCTACTGGCATGTCACTGACACCTGTACGACATGACGTGGACTTTTTGGACTGTCTGTGTACCAGTCCGTAGTTTCTGTGTTTACAACAACAGAAGACAATGATGACTGATGCGAGGATAACAACCACTATAACACCAACTATGATGGCCACAATCACTCCAATACTGACAATAAAGGCATCCATACCCTCTCCAAAATCATCACCTGGAGAGAGAACAATCAAAACACTGAGAGTGCAGGACTTTGAAATGTCAAACATAGTAAGTCATTAACCCTTTAATCCACAGCTGATGTTTCTATTATTGTAGATAGGTGACCACTTGAAGAAGGTTGAAAGTAAAGCAGAATGCACCATAAGGTGCATTCTGCTTAACTTTCAGCCTGCTTTAAGCTACCATCTTCTAGAATATAGAACAATTTATAGAACAATTTTTATTATTCAAATTTAGGACTGTATAAACTGGAACAACTTTCTTCATTAGACGAATACCGTAAATAACATGCGTAAAAATGTGTTTCTATTGAGTATAATGGGTGAAAATCATATTTAATAATCTTAACCCTTTTTTTGTTTCAGCACTTATTGGTGATTTTTAAGAACAGTGTAGACCCAGATATCAGAAAGTTTTTCTCCACAAAAGTTTGACTACCCAGTATTCATAAATTGTTGCATCATCAATTTAATAATGTGTATGTACCACTTACCATCACTAAGCTCGATATTAAAGTCATAACCTTCATGGATCAGCTCTTGTTTCTTCATTAACACTGTGAGATACTTTCCTTTACTACACACAGGCTTTGGTATATCTTTTGTATAGCAGTTATAACTACCCTGAAACATAAACAACACACCATGAGATAATCTCCCATATTTCACTCTGGATTTGGTGTATCTTCTGTATAGCAATTTTAACTACCCTGAAACATAAACAACACACCATGAGATAATCTCCCATATTTGTATAGCAGTAATAACTACCTTGAAACATAAACAACACACTGTGAGATAATTTCCTATATTGCACACTGGTTTTGGTATATCTTCTGTATAGCAGTTATAGCTACCCTGAAACATAAACAACACACTGTGAGATAATCTCCCATATTGCACACTGGCTTTTGTATATCTTCTGTATAGCAGTCATAAATACCCTGAAACATAAACAACACACTGTGAGATAATTTCCCATATTGCACACAGGCTTTGGTATATCTTCTGTATAGCAGTTATAACTACCCTGAAACATAAACAACACACCATGAGATAATCTCCCATATTTCACACAGGCTTTGGTATATCTTCTGTATAGCAGTTATAACTACCCTGAAACATAAACAACACACTGTGAGATAATCTCCAATATTTCACACAGGCTTTGGTATATCTTCTGTATAGCAGTTATAACTACCCTGAAACATAAACAACAAACTGTGGGATAATTTCCTATATTGCACACAGGCTTTGATATCTCTTCTGTATAGCAGTAATAGCTACCCTGAAACACAAACAACACACCATGAGATAATTTCCTTTACTGCACACAGGCTTTGGTATATCTTCTGTATAGCAGTTATAGCTACCCTGAAACATAAACAACACACCATGAGATAATCTCCCATATTTCACACAGGCTTTGGTATGTCTTCTGTATAGCAGTTATAGCTACCCTGAAACATAAACAACACACCATGAGATAATCTCCCATATTTCACACAGGCTATGGTATGTCTTCTTTATATCAGTTATAACTACCCTGAAACATAAACAACACACTGTGAGATAATTTCCCATATTGCACACAGGCTTTGGTATATCTTCTGTATAGCAGTTATAGCTACCCTGAAACATAAACAACACACCATGAGATAATCTCCCATATTTCACACAGGCTATGGTATGTCTTCTTTATATCAGTTATAACTACCCTGAAACATAAACAACACACCATGAGATAATCTCCCATATTTCACACAGGCTATGGTATGTCTTCTTTATTTCAGTTATAACTACCCTGAAACATAAACAACACACCATGAGATAATTTCCCATATTGCACACAGGCTTAGGTATGTCTTCTGTATAGCAGTGTAGCTACCCTGAAACATAAACAACACAATGTGAGATAATTTCCCATATTGCACACAGGCTTTGGTATATCTTCTGTAAAGCAGTTATAGCTACCCTGAAACATAAACAACATACCATGAGATAATTTCCAATATTGCACACAGGCTTAGGTATATCTTCTGTATAGCAGTTATAGCTACCCTGAAACATAAACAACACCAGGGCTGCCATTTCTCCGGAATTTTCCAAAATCTTCGGATTTTTATTCCAACAGATGGAAACTTAAAGCAGGCTGAAAGTAAAGCAGAATGGCGCATTCTGCTTTACTTCCAACCTGCTTTAACCCTTTCCTCCCTGAAACCTGAAATGGACAATTCTAATTTTCAATTTAGTTAAGTCCTTTTTTTACTTTTTGGGCTGATTTTTACAATAATGTCAAAATGACAAACATTGTAGTCCCTGATCTGAGGGCTCCTTAAGGAGCCCTCTGATAAGGGGCTACACTGTTTGCATAAGACATGTGTACTCCTCACATGTAGGCTGTTTGCAAATTACACATATATGTGTGACTAGGGTTCAAAGAGTTAAGCATCATGTGTCTTAAAAACTAGAAATAGACTATGGGTTAAAGATGAAAATTTTAAATCTTAGGATTTTCTTTATCGACTTATGGCAGCCCTTCAACACACCATGAGCTAATTACCCTAAAAACTAACACTCAAGCCAATTTTCAGTGTCACTATAGAGAGGTATTACAGGATATAACATGACAAACTTACATGTCACTCATTAATCTCTGTCAATCGAATCAGGAATGCTCCTATCCAACCAACAGATGGTGAAATACTTACAGCACAAAAATAAAATGACTTCTTGTTGCAAGACATTTGTAATTTTGTGCCAAGTAAATATTACCTGACTATATCATATCTATAGTAAAACCTCGTTATTACAAACAATAAGTGAGCTAATTTATCAGCGTTTTAGGCTTAAAAGTAATAGGAGCTTTCTGCTTTACCTTTTTTCTTGCTTTAACCCATTACCCAATAAAAACACCTTTTTTATGCATTAATGTATTCTTGGATCCTCTGAGGAAAATACAGTGTTCCCTCTCTACAACGGCCCTCCCTACAACGACTCCCTCCTTACAACGACATTTGGCGCAGTTACCTAAATGTGACAATTATGTCTTATGCTTAAACTGCTGCAATATTGCCCAAACAAAAATAAAATTAATCAAATAACTAATTATGAACCAATAATGAACCAATACTGTACTGTTTAATACATAGTTGTGGTTCAGTAATAGTACCTGATTGAAAAGTACATGATTAGACCCCTAACAATGTACTATATTTCAGATTCATCAGAGTACTTTGATAGTTCAGCATTAAGCAGACAGTTCATTATTAATTCAGCATTGAACATTAACTTTCTTCTACTGTATAGCATTGGTTCTTTATTAAACTTAAAAAATCTGGATAGTACATTAATAGTTCATCATTTAACATAATTCTTCTATAACTGTTCAGCATTGGTTCATAACTAAACTTGAACAATCTGGATAGTACATTAATATTTCATCATTGTTTACGTGCGGTGGCGTTTCGACCTGGGGTCGAAACGACTCGAAGCGGGAGAATCCGGGTATGCTAAGTTATTCCCCTTTTTGAATCTACTCTCCACTTCGGGAGAATTCGGCAGGAGATTCAAGTTTCGAAATTGTAACCAACAGCGAGCGATGTTTGCCCACGAACGTAGATTACAGGGATTGGTATCTCCCTATCTAATCGGGTAGTTTATCGATTTATCTCTGTCTCCCCTTTCGCCGCAGTAGATAAGCGGGTGTTGCCGTTTTGGGTAGGTAAGCCTCTTGTCGCTACATTTTTAGATAACTGATAAGCTCATTTCGGTAATTAATGCGTGCGGCTCCGTACGGCGTGTCAAAGTAAAACAATATCTGTCACTTATTCAGTCAATGTTTGCAAGTGATATTAAAATCGAGGGAGGCAATCTTCAAAATAGACATTAAATAGCTTTTAAACTGAATCTCTCCATACCTCCAGAGACGTTACATAAATAATCAATTTCTACAGTTCCCTTTGTGTACAGCTCCCAAGTTAATTAATCTGTAATTAAAACAATTACACAATGAACCATCTTCAACACCTCTAGACTTGAATAGGCGGTTACGTCACTGTACATGATTTGTCCAGATGAATGTGTTCACAATCTAATTTAAACGCGCAAACGCCAACAGTTAGTACACACACAAATTAGCGGCTCTAGCCGCGAGATGTGTAGGTTATTTCTGTTCGTTTACTCTCCCTGTGTTTAAGTGTCAATTCACCAGGCTTGAAATTGAATTTCTGTGAATCTGGATTTCCGACGGTTTAATGTTACGAATACAATTTATTTTGTATATTGATACAGAATAGGACAGCATTCGAGGGAACTTATACTGCCATATTTAAGCCCGCATAACTCGACAGATGGCTGCGAATATACAGTAATTATTATAATTGGTCTTCTCTTGTTGTTTGTTTGTTTAATAACCTGGTTAGTTATCAGTGAAATGATTAAGTAATTAACGTTTCTCATCAATATTTTTTCTAACACGTTCTATAGGACGCTTCCAGATTGCGAAGTTAAGCAACGTCCTGTGCGGTTAGTACCTGGAGTGGGACCGACAGGCTTTACCGTCGGCCCGGTACACATTACAATATATATACACAGATTAGATATACAACCATAAAATAAATTATTATATTATCTACATGATTGCAGACAAAATTTGTAATTATCTCAATAGCAACATCAATTTAACACGAAATAAGCTACTCTTCGTGTATAATAACAAATTACCGATCAGGCGGACCGGGAAATGCCGCCATTTTGTTAACACTGAATCAGCATGATTATGGGCATTTTTCAAAGACAACAACTTCTTTTAAACACAGTACACGATGAATACAAATAGTTCATGCCACCCTTTATTCTTTTATATATCAGTACACTATGTGATCTTTTCAATCGAGCCTGCAGTTTGGTCACCACAACTTGAATAAAAAGTACCTATAACTACTAAATCGAACAAAAACGAGGGATTTTTTGCAAATATGACCAACTTCGCAGGGACAAAAATGTACTTCAAACATATTAAAGAACAAGAGGGCCATGGCCCTAAATTCGCTCACCTGAGGACATTGAAGTTTGTACCTAAGTTGACTGGGCAAGACAACATTTTAATATAACTATAAATGGAGATATCTTCCAGACAAGAAAACATGACAAAAGTGAATTTTGTTGCCAAGCTTATGACCTTTCAAAATAATCCATGACACATCCTCTTATCAAGCTATTTCCATTTCCAATAAATGATAATTATTTCACTAGCGTCAGCAGAACTGGAATTATTTTCCTGACAATAAAATATGACAAAGGGGAAAAACTAAATATTGCTGCCCTTGTGCATGGCATTTTCTCTCATCAGTTTCTTTCCATACATAAAATTTCATTACAATAGCATCAGTAGAACTGAAGTTGTCTTCTTGACAAGAAAATATCACAAAGGGAAATAACTAAAAAAACAATGATGTCAGAGTTATGGCCTTTGCAAATGGCACTTCCTCTCATCAGGCTCTTTCCAAATAGGCAATTTCATTTTACCCATTACCCCATAGCATGTTTCTAGTTTTGAAAATAGGTGGCCACCTAAAGCAGGTTAAAAGTAAAGCAGAATGTGTCTTAATGCACACTTTGCTTTACTTTGGCATCTTACATTTTCATGACTGTTTAAAGTGGAATTATTTTCTTAAGTAGAGGAATAAATCAAAGGCCTAAAAATGCACATTTATGGGGTAATGGGTTAACAAACGTCAGTATATGGGGGGGGGGGGGGGGGGGGGGAATGGGTTGAATCCTGGACAAGCAAAAATGACAAGACATACAGATAACTCTGACAAAACCAATATTAAACATATATATAAATATGGCATAAGACATAATTACATAACTGTCAGTGGATCACTTCCAGATCCTGTTTCTCTACGTATGAAGCAGACTGAACCATATCTAAACTTTAGCAGACAACATGTTCAGCTGATCATGACCAGTTCTGTGATACTCCCAAACTGTTGCATAATATTTGACCTCAGTGGGTAGAGCTCTGTGGCTTACCCTTACCAGACTGAAATGATGTCTGCTTAAAACCTACTGTATGTGAAAAGTGTACAAAAAAACAATTTAGAAAATGTTAAGTTGGTAAATGAGTGGCAAATAGGTTGGATCCAGATTAGATGTAGCATTATGATTATGTTGCATCTGATCTGGATCCAAAATGTTTGCAAATATTGGCTATTTGCCCTTAGTATATTAAGAGTAACTCAGGTAAAATACAGTTCTGCTTCATCAAAAATACTGTGAAACCTGCCTAGAGCAGCACTTAAACTGCGCAGGGTGGCGTCAAGTGTGACCCTAGGGATTTCATTTTAACAAACTATAGAGGGATCGACCAGGAGATTCTACTGTAAAAATATCAAAGCTTAGGGCCTAGTAGTTTTGGGCAAGAAGATTTTTTAAAGTTTTTTGCTTTTTTGCTTTTTCAAGCTGAGTTTTTGCTTTTTCTCTTTCATTTGAACAACTTCTGTAGAGAAGCATCCAAGGAATATTATGAGCAGTTTGAATCCACCCTACAATCCGCGGGTTCAGAGGAGATGTCGTTTGAAGTAAATGTGAACGGACAGACGGACAGACGGACTACGGACGGTGAGCGGTCACAATAGCTCACCTTAATTGAGCCTTTGGCTCAGGTGAGCTAATAAAAATATATACAGCACGCCACCATTTAATGTTTTATCTGTAAACGAATGCTGCATGTAGTTTACCCCCAACTTAGCTCGTGTTAGAAGTTTATACTGTTTTAAAATACAACACAGTAATTACTCATACGCATGTCGCGGTTAAGCTTTTGTGTTCAACACAAAAGCTTAACCGCAACACGCGTACGAGTAAGATCTCGAGAGACACGTTATTTTGTGAGATTTCGCGAGACTCAAATCCCTATAATCTACGTTCCTGGTTTGCCCAAGATACACGCAGTCGACGTTGCTTGGATTTTCAACTGTGTTTTGTTAGCGAAGCCGATGAAGGTTAGTTCATGAGAATTTCCCGTGATTGTTTCAATACCGATCGCGAGTTTATCCCGAGTCACGAACGAATAACAATACCAAGAGTTTTTTAAAACAAGAGGGCCTGAAGGCCCTGATATCGCTCACCTGTTATAATGAATCCTGATAGCCTTTCCATTGAATTGCACCAGTTTTATTCTAAATCCATTAAAATTTGTAGTATAGCATGTAAACAACATCGGAATACAACCTACTCAAGTATAATACAGTACATCAAGGGTAGATAACTAGAGCCTAAATAATACTGAAATGAAGCCTTTTCTAGCATTTTAAAGTATATTAAGGGCAGATAACTCTTGCCACAAGATCAGATTTCAACAATAATTGCTCTCCCTCGAGAACTTATAGCTATATACATTGTGTGCAAGTATAATTAAAATCCATTGAAAACTGTAGTTGCAAGAGTGTAAATACTGTATACAATCTGAGCATTTGAGAAAGATTGGATAACAAGAAATATCTTTAAAAAAGATATTCGGCGGAATGAGTGGTTGAACTAAGGCTATATAGATGCATGGGTGTGCAAAATTAAATGAAATTGAGGTTTTCGGATTGAAAAGCAAAAAAATTGAAACAGTAACTTTTATTTAAAATGCAAAACTATCATGTACAGAAATGCAAAACAGAACAATAATTTAACTCATATCCTAGCTACTGGTAGGAGATCCTCACATTAATCTATTGTTCTATATATCAAACTTCATTCATAGAGTTTCTTGAAACAAACTATAGCATACACAAATGTACAGATACACCAGTGTGCTGAACTTCACTCTTGTAAATAATGATGAAACAACACGATTGTGTTTAACTCACTTGAGGCCATTAATTTTATGTATAATATTGCTTTTAATGTATGGTATTAAAATGTGTACAAATAGTTAACAATTCAAACAAATTGGTAGTAAACAATTACAAAACACCTAGCTTCCTCTGTATATCTATAAAAAGATTTCAGATGTCATATCTTAAAATAGAAGTATAATTGCATCATCCCAGTGTGTAGTAAACAGTGCAGTCTGTATCTCTAAATTTTACACTCACAGTCCACATCTGGTAAAACTGTAATTGGACATAGACCAGCCTACAGGGCTCCAGATAAGAGGGAGTAAACTAAACAAATCACATTTTTTCACTCCTTTCAGCACCAAACCCTATGGTGTAACCACTCATTTTGTTTGTCTCAAAGAGACAATTCAAATGTATAGTGACACCACAGGGTTTAATGCACAAATAAAGATTTTAAGTTTTGAAATAATTCCCTTATCTGGAGCCCTGGCTACTATCCAATCAGACTATTCAGTTTCAACAGGTGCTCTTAATTCTAAATTTCTGATCAAATATAATTGGTTGAAATGTGTGGCCAAATAGAAAGTGTGTCTAAATAGAAACCAGTCAGCTCCGCCGAAAAAGTGTGGCCTCTAGAGTGTAAACACAGTTAAAAAATATGGCATTTTCAGCAATTCAAAGGTAGTTAACTCTTGACTTATTGGTCTGATTTCAACCATATTCGAACTACATGTAATTTGAACTCTTATGGTAATATACGATCTGAGCAAGTTTAAGAAAGATTGGATAAAAATTGTGGCCTCTAGAGTGTAAACATTGTTAAATATGACATTTTCAGCAATTCAAAGGTAGATAATTCTTGACCTATTGTTTTGATTTCAACCATAATGAAACTCAATTGAATTCTTATAGCAATATACCATCTTAGCAAATTTGAGAAAGATTGAATAAAAATTGTAGCCTCTAGAGTGTAAACATTGTTAAATATTGCATTTTCAGCAATTCAAAAGTAGATCACTCTTGACCTATTGGTCTGATTTCAACCATAATCGAACTCATCCGAAGTCTTATGGTCATATACAATCTGAGCAAGTTTGAGAAAGATTAAATAACAAGGGCCACTATGGCCCTAAATCGCTCACCTGGTACACCATGGCAAACTTGACCTATAGTGACCTAGATTATGACTGGACATGACCCCCAATCAACCTTTAGAGTGTAAACAAGATTTTTCTATGATTTGACCTAGTGACCTAGCTTTTGACCGGATATGACCCACATTCGAACTTGACCTAGATTTCATCAAGACAAACATTCTGACCAAGTTTCATTAAGATCCATTGAGATTTGTAGCCTCTAGAGTGTTAACGAGGTTTTTCTATGATTTGACCTAGTGACCTAGTTTTTGACCGGACATGACCCACATTCGAACTTGACCTAGATATCAATGAGGCAAACATTCTGACCAAGTTTCATTAAGATCCATTGAGATTTGTAGCTTCTAGAGTGTTAACAAGGTTTTTCTATGATTTGACCTAGTGACCTAGTTTTTGACCGAACATGACCCACATTCAAACTTGACCTAGATATCAATGAGGCAAACATTCTGACCAAGTTTCATTAAGATCCATTGAGATTTGTAGCCTCTAGAGTGTTAACGAGGTTTTTCTATGATTTGACCTAGTGACCTAGTTTTAGACCGGACATGACCCACATTCAAACTTGACCTAGATATCAATGAGGCAAACATTCTGAATAAGTTTCATTAAGATCCATTGAGATTTGTAGCTTCTAGAGTGTTAACAAAGTTTTTCTATGATTCGACCTAGTGACCTAGTTTTAGACCGGACATGACCCACATTCGAACTTGACCTAGATTTCATCAAGACAAACATTGTCATGAAGTTTCATGAAGATCGGATGAAATTTGTAGCCGCTAGAGTGTTAACGAACAATTGTGAACGGTCGTCCGTCGTCCGACGTGCCAGGTGAGCTAAAAATTGTGACCTCTAGAGTGTAAACACCTTTAAACACCTTTAAACATGGCATTTTCAGACATTCAAAGGTAGATTACTCTGGACCTATTAGTCCGATTTCAACCATAATCGAACTTATTTGAAGTCTTATGGTCATATATTATCTGAGCAAGTTACAGAAATATTGGATAAAAATGGTGGCCTCTAGAGTGTAAACATTGTTAAATATGGCATTTTCAGCAATTCAAAGGTAGATTACTCTTGACTTGTTTATCTGATTTCAGCCATAATCGAACTCATCCGAACTCTTATGGTAATATACAATCTGAGCAAGTTACAGAAAGATTGGATTAAAATTGTGGCCTCTAGAGTGTAAACACTAAAATTGTTGACGACGAACGACGGACGACGAACGACGGACGCCGGACATCCAAGAATTGCAAAAGCTCACCCTGAGCTAGCTCAGGTGAGCTAAAAATGTCAGAAGGTTGGCATATTAACTAGATTTAATGCAGACATAATTATCTATTTTTATTTCACAATGCGAATGTCGTACTTAGCAATTCAGCTTTTTTCCATAGATCTTTTAAAACTCGCTTTACAAAATTTAGAAGATCCAGGGTCAATTCGGTCCCTCGTCAAATTGACCCCGAATTGACTCGACCTCTAAACTATAGAATAATGCATGTACTGTTGATCTAGATAGAAGTTTAAATTTTTGTTATAGGCTGCCGCATAATTGACTCTTACTTATTAAATAATGTGATGAATGCATGGGTGGTAAACAAATAGATGATATTAGATCTATATATAATAGTATAGAATTGGTTCATTGTTAACAGTTCAGTATTAGTACTTTCTTAGTAGTACAAAATTTGTTCATTGTTAGTTCTTTATTAGTTTTTTGTTACTATTACTTTGTTAACCTCATTGCATGTGATTTTATAACCAATTCTATATTAATAAAGAACTGTACAGAATTAGTAAATTGTTATAGTTATTTGTTACCCTGTTTTTTTTGTTTGGGTGTCTGCTTAAAATTGTTGTCTGCTGTTTTTATCAAAGTTACATAGTGGAAGTTTTTACAGACAAGGGCCACTATGGCCCTAAATCGCTCACCTAGTAACCATGTAACCATGTACACCATGTGACCTAGTTTTTGACAGGGCATGACCCTCATTCTAACTTGACCTTTGTTTCAATGAGACAAACATATTGTTCAAGTTTCATGAAGATTCAATGAATTGTGTAGTCTCTAGAGTGTTAACGAGGTTTTTCAATGATTTGACCTAGTGACCTAGTTTTTGACAAGACATAAGCCACATTTGAACTTGACCTATATTTCATTGAGGAAAACCTTTTCATCAAGTTTTATGAAGATCAAATGAAATTTGTATTCTCTAGAGTGTTAATAAGGTTTTTCGATGATTCGACCTAGTGACCTAGGTTTTGACTAGACATGACCCACATTTTCACTTGACCTAGATTTCATTGAGGCAAACATTTTGATGAAGTTTCATGAAGATCCAATGAAATTTGTAGTCTCTAGAGTGTTAACAAAGTTTTTCGAAGATTTGACCTAGTGACCTAGTTTTTGACCGGACATGACCCTCATTCGAACTTGTCCTAGATTTCATTGAGGCAATCATATTGATGAAGTTTCATGAAGATCCAATGAAATTTGTAGCCTCTAGAGTGTTAACAAGGTTTTTCGATAATTTGACCTAGTGACCTAGTTTTTGACCGGACATGACCCACATTGGAACTTGACCTAGATTACATTAAGGCAAACATTTTGATGAAGTTTCATGAAGATCCAAAGAAATTTGTAGTCTCTAGAGTGTTAACAAGGTTTTTTGAAGATTTGACCTAGTGACTTAGTTTTTGACCGGACATGACCCTCATTCGAACTTGGCCTAGATTTCATTGAGGCAATCATATTGATGAAGTTTCATGAAGATCCAATGAAATTTGTAGCCTCTAGAGTGTTAACAAGGTTTTTCGATAATTTGACCTAGTGACCTAGTTTTTGACCGGACATGACCCACATTCGAACTTGACCTAGATTACATTAAGGCAAACATTTTGATGAAGTTTCATGAAGATCCAAAGAAATTTGTAGTCTCTAGAGTGTTAACAAGGTTTTTTGAAGATTTGACCTAGTGACCTAGTTTTCGACCGGACATGACCCTCATTCGAACTTGGCCTAGATTTCATTGAGGCAATCATATTGATGAAGTTTCATGAAGATCCAATGAAATTTGTAGCCTCTAGAGTGTTAACAAGGTTTTTCGATAATTTGACCTAGTGACCTAGTTTTTGACCGGACATGACCCACATTCGAACTTGACCTAGATTACATTAAAGCGACTCGCAACCAGATGGTGCATTAAAAATAGTAATTTGTAAATATGTGTCAAACGCTTATATAAATGGTAAAGAATTAGTTTAGGATAAGAAATTCTGTTTAAAAAAATGTATTTCAATAAAAAAATTTATTGGTCTCTGGTGGGATTCGAACCCGTGGCCCGGCATTGGCGGACAGAAGGCAAAATAGGGGAAACCGCTTAGACCAATGGACCACGGAACTATCCGTTTATCTCGGATCGATTTAACGTATTTCAATGTGTAGCGGTCGAAAGTGCATACAACTTCGTAATTCGGCTCGTGTTTATGTCTGAGCCCGTGTAGAGAAGCAACAACAACAACTATACCGTCTACTAGTCGGTATAGAAAAACGATGGAAAATATCTAAAAATCTAAGATTCGGTGACGATTCTTGAGACTTATTTGGACTGATCATATTTTTTTAATGTCAGAAGCCAAATAATGCCACAAATTTGCTTTTATTTGAGTATTTTATTTTATTTTGACAAGTACACCATCCGGTTGCGAGTCCCTTTAAGGCAAACATTTTGATGAAGTTTCATGAAGATCCAAAGAAATTTGTAGTCTCTAGATTGTTAACAAGGTTTTTTGAAGATTTGACCTAGTGACCTAGTTTTTAACCGGACATAACCAACATTCGAACTTGGCCTAGATTTCATTGAGGCAATCCTATTAATGAAGTTTCATGAAGATCCAATGAAATTTGTAGCCTCTAGAGTGTTAACAAGGTTTTTCGATAATTTGACCTAGTTACCTAGTTTTTGACCAGACATGACCCACATTCGAACTTGACCTAGATTTCATTGAGGCAAACATTGTGACCAAGTTTCATCAAGATCCAATGAGATTTGAACCTGCTAGAGTGTTAACGAACAATTGAGAACGGACGGACGGACGGACGGACGGACGGACAGACAGACAGACGACGGACGACGGACATCCAGCGATCCTAAAAGCTCACCTTGGCACTACGTGCCAGGTGAGCTAAAAAGGCTTAATGATGAACGACAAACAGCTTGAATCCAGATCAGATGCCGCGTTACACAGCGGCTGATCTGGTTTCAAGCTGTTTGCAAATGTAAGCCAAGTTCCTTCCCTATAATGACTCCCTCCAAACAACACACACACACATCTGTGTCTCCCATTGAGTGTCGTTGTAGAGAAGGAGCGCTGTAGCTTCAATTTATACAGTCATGACAGCTTAAAAAAGGCTGAAAAAGCAGGCTCGAGATGATTCTAATGAGTATGACACCATAGGGTTTAATGCAAAAATAAAGATTTTAGTTTTTGAAATACTCCCCTTATCTGGAGCTCTGTATATATATACTTACAATAACTTTCCCATGAGATGATTCTGCAGAGTACACAAACAACTTCACATCACACCTCTTGATTGTGAAAGTTCTAAAGCTCACACATAGGCGATCGTTTTTGACCGACTCGAATGTCATTTTGCAAGTCTGTGTGTCATATGGATCCCCACCTACAGCCAATATTGTATATTTCTCATCCTCAACTTTAATAACGTCACCACGGAAACAGTCACCATATCTATCCATATATACTGAAAAATGAGAAAAGCAACATTAATATAATAACTATGGACATCATAGATTATTTACCCTTTACCCCATAGCCTTTTCTAGTTTTGAAGACTGGCGACCACTGCAAGCAGGTTAAAAGTAAAGCAGAATGTGCCTCCAGGCGCATTCAGCTTTACATTCCACCTAATTTAAGTAAAACCTCACAGTCTTCAATTTTAGAAACATACTATGGAGTAAAGAGTTATGTGATCACCTAATCTTCAAAACTAGAAACAAGTTATGCAAAGTTCTTGTAAGTGTTCTGTAAAGCTAGTTATCTTCGTACTGTATAATTATATTATCATAATAACTTCAATTAAAGAAGCAGTACACGGTGGCTTTTTACAGCTGTTTATCAGCTTCTCAGACAGTTTCCTTTTTCTTGGAAACATAATATTTCTTCATTTCTGATTATATAGACAGAATAGTTTCACCAGACCTGGGGCTAATTTTCTAGACATATCTGAACTAGTATATCATAATTAAACCCTGCTAGCCTACATCATACACTCACAGGGCTGCCAAAAGGCGATAATAAAAATCCTAAGATTTCAAATTTTCAATTTTTCAGACGCAATTTTACTTAAATCGTACATTTACCCAATAGTCTGTTTCTTGTTTGTGAAGACACATGACTGCTTAAACAAGAGGGCCTGAAGGCCCTGATATCGCTCACCATTTGTAATGAAGCCTGATAGCTTTACCTTTGAATTTCACCCGTTTTATTCTAAATCCATTCAAGTTTGTCGACCTACTCTAGAATAGTAGAGTACATCAAAGGCAGATAACTAGAGCCTAACCAATACTGAAATGAAGCCTTTTTCTAGCATATCAAAGTATATCAAGGGCAGGTAACTATTGCCACAATAATTAGATTTCAACAATAAGAACGTATAGCTATATACTTTGTGTACAAGTATAATCAAAATCCATGGAAAACTGTAGTTGCAAGAGTGTAAACGCTGTAAAATATGGCATTTTCAGCAATTCAAAGGTAGATAACTCTTGATCTATTTGTCCGATTTCAAACATAATCACCCTTTTTTAACTCTTATGGTAATATACAATCTGGGCAAGTTTGAGAGAGCTTGGATAAATATTGTGACCTCTAGAGCGTAAACACTGTTAAATATATCATTTTCAGCAATTAAAAGGTAGATAACTCTTGACCTATTGATCCGATTACAACCATTATTAAACTTATCCGAAGTCTTATGGTAATATACAATCTGAGTAAGTTTGAGAAAGATTGGATAAAATTTGTGGCCTCTAGAGTGTAAAAACCCTTAAATATGGCATTTTCAGCAATTCAAAGGTAGATACCTCTCGACCTATTCTTTTGATTTCAACCATAATCAAACTCATCTGACCTCTTATGGTCATATACAATCTCAGAAAGTTTGAGATAGATTGGATAAAAATTGCGAACTCTACAATGTAAACACTGATAAATATGGCATTTTCAGCAGTTCAAAGGTAGATAACTCTTGATCTATTTGTCCGATTTCAACCAAAATCGAACTCATCCAAACTCTTATGGTCATATACAATCTGGACCAGTTTTAGAAAGATTGGATAAATATTGTGGCCTCTAGAGTGTAAACAATGTTAAATATGGCATTTTCAGCAATTCAAAGGTTGATAACTCATGATCTATTTGTCCGATTTTAACCATAATTGAACTCATCCGAACTCTTATGGCAATATACCAACTGAGCAAGTTTGAGAAAGATTGGATATATATTGTGGTCTCTAGAGTGTAAACACTAAAATTGTTGACGCCAGACGACGCACGACGCACGACGGACATTCAAGGATTGCAATAGCTCACCCTGAGCTAGCTCAGGTGAGCTAATAAAAAGGTTGAAAGTAAAGCAGAATGTGCCTAAAGGCGCATTCTGCTTTACTTTCAGCCTGTTTTAAGCTACAATCTGCTAGGATAAAAATCCGAATACTTAGGAAAAATCCGGAGAAATGGCAGCCCAGCACTCAAGAGAAAGCTTAATTAGTTTTATATAGCTATTAAAGATCCACAATCCATGTACTGCTTAACCCTTAGTATTTCCTGAAATTCCAATTTCCATTTTACTGGCACCAGCTAGCAGCTTAGGTAGAGTTTCATATTGCCTTTTATCATATTTCTAAATAATTTGCCAAGATCTGAATTGAATATTCTATTTAGAAGCTTGCATATAAATTAGTTGTGCCAAGTAACTATGAAGAGTCAGTAAACATTTTAACCCTAAATTCCTACTCTGCCTTAAAGAGTCAGTAAACATTTTAACCCTAAATTCCTACTCTGCCTTAAATAATTACACCTTAACCCATTACCCCATAGCCTGTTTCTAGTTTTGGAAACAGGTGACCACTTAAAGCAGGTTGAAAGTAAAGCAGAATGCGCCTTAAGGTGCATTCTGCTTTACTTTCAGCCTGCTTTAAGCTACCATCTGCTAGAATGTAGAAAATATTTCTTATGATTCTTATTTGTGACAGTATAAATTGGAACTAGTTTCTTCAGTGGAGGAATAATTAAAGTCGTTAAAAGACATATTTATTGGGTAATGGGTTAACCTAATAATTCATCAAAGATTATAAGCCCATTGTGCCAAAAGGATGAGCATACTCATCTGCTACGGAACCTGAAGGTATTACACTTCGACTGTTATAACTAACACAAATGAACAAGCAAACCAAAATGTTGTAGTTGAACAAAAGGATGGACTGAGATGGATGGGCAGATGGCTTTGTCAATGTATAAGATGCATTTGCTTCACAATTACAGGCTTAAAATCATTAGATTAAGAAATAATTGCAAGCATAATAATGGATTTGAAGACTGAGTTTTGTATTTCACATTTTCTATAATTTAACACGCAATATTGTTCAAAATAAAACCAAATCTTTAACAAGAGCCCCATGGGGCATATTCGCTCACCTGAGAATAATTGGAAAAATGGAGATATTGATTTATGTCCAGGACTGACCTAGATATGCAACAGACCGGAACAATTTGAATAAAATATGTAAAGTATATTTAAAAGTGTCACCATACAGAATATAAAAGCTCTGGCCTTATTAGAGTCAGAGAAGAAGATGTTTGAAATTTTCTTTATATAACTCTATGTAAAACAGTGACCCCCGGGGCGAGGCCAATTTTGACCCTAGGGGCATAATTTGAAGAAACTTAATAGAGGACCTGTAGGCGATGATATGTGCCATATATCTAAGCTCTGGCCCTTGTAGTTTTAGACAAGAAGCTTTTTTAAGTTTTCATTGTAAAAAATCTATTTTTAGCTCCTGTGACCTAGTTATGCAACGGACCAAAACCATTTGTACAATTTTGGTATAAGATATCTAGAAGTGTCAATATGCCAAATATCAAAGCTCTGGCCATATTAGTTTTAGAGAAGAATAACTCTATGTAAAACTATGACCCCCGGGGCGGGGCCAATTTTGACCCCAGAGGCATAATTTGAACAAACTTGATAGAGGACCTGTAGATGATGCTATGTGCCAAATATCTAAGCTCTGGCCCTTGCAGTTTATGACAAGAAGATTTTTTAAGATTTCCTTATTTTTTCACTTTGGTTGCCATGGCAACCAGAGTTCTGCATTGTTTTTAATTTTTTTAACAAATTTGAAAGAGCTTGACCCAAGGAACATTTCTGTAAAGTTTAGTCGAATTCTGTCAAGCGGTATAGGAGGAGATGTCATTTGAAGCAATTGTTAACGACGACGGACGACGGACGACGCACAACGCACGACGGACGACGCCGGACACAGGGCCATCCCAATAGCTCACCTTGAGCCTTTGGCTCAGGTGAGCTAAAAACAGGATCCGGTTTAAAGTACTTTGGTGGTTTCTGCATTATTTTAAAATTTGATCTTTACTTCAAGCATCTATAACTGTCTTAACCCATTACTCCACATATACACCTTTTTACACATTTCATATTCCTTGATCAACCAAAGAAAATAGACTGCTACTTTATACAATGATGAATATGCACATGAAAAATAAAAGTCATAAAGAATTGGTAGCTTTAAAGTAGGTTGAAAGTAAACTTTCAACCTGCTTTAAGTAGTCATCTGTCTTCAAAACTACATTCAGGCTTTGCGGTCATGCGTTAAATTGCAGTGATGCAACATGTTATATCAGGCTTTGCGGTCATGCGTTAAATTGCAGTGATGCAACATGTTATAAACGGTTCCTTACTACATGATTGACTGTATGAACATGCAGTTCTGTCTAATCTGGCAAGCTGCTGTTAACTTCATGTTATCTCTCTGGACCATTGCAATACCTTGTTAACAGCGATAACCCTTTCCTTCATATTAAAGACTTGTTACCTGTTGCTTAGCTCTATTAAGTCATTTCAGTTAAAAGAAACTATAGTAACATTATGCTTAATGAAGACTGAAAGTGATTTCAGCCTTCTAAAAGCTTTCTATTTTGATGAAGGAAATGTTTCCTTGAATAGTTCTTTATCAAGACGCAGGGTGGGAGCACCAAAATGCACTTAAAAAACTCTTATCTTGCTAGCAATGGATATTATGTGCCACAGTGTTTACATTTGCAAACATTTTTTTTATCCTGATGAGACACCGCATAACCTGGCATCTCAACAGAATCCAAACTGTTTGACACTCTGACCCTGTTTCAGTGAAAAGAAATTTAGTAGAAAAATCTGTTTTTAGAACAGTTGCAGACAAGAACTTTTGCAGATGAAAAATATTACCCAGCATGCAAAAAGTTAATCTACCGGTATGAAGAATTTAAGCTAAATGCTTGACAAGGCATAAGCTGTGATGGAAAGGGATAGAGTGCAGGAGATGTTTTTTCTTTTTCCTTGACCCGAAACTAAATGCAGCAATACAATAATTTAATGATGAAAACGACAGCTTTTTGAAAATGTTGACGACTGGTTTTAATCTGAGTCAGATGAGCAGTTAAACTGGAGCCTAATTTGATGCTACATTACCCGGCGTCTTATGCACCTAGTTCCAAACTGCTTAAAATGAATATAATTATTTCAACTCTTTCAACACCATACTAGTCTAAAGAAGCCCTCTGAACTGGGTCTATCCTGTTTTGAAATGTATTGAGTATATTTAAAACTGGCCCATGCCCGCCAACTATACCCATAATTGTAAGAAGACTGGTTCATGGTTTGGTAACTAAAAAGATCCACAAAGGAACCTAAATACCACAATAGTAACTTAGTGCTGAAAGAGTTCACATAAACATCTTTATTGGGAAATCCTGGAGGAAAATATCACAAAATAGATTAAGAGTATCCTAAAACATTATTGCACTCCTAAGGTTTTACGCACTCAGTAAAAAGATGGCATTTTTTTAGGAAAAGAGAAAATCAAATTAACACTAATGAGTTTACTCGTTTCTTGTAAATTGACCCAGAAACTTTACAAGTAGAAATCTATGGCCAGTAATGCATTCTGTATGTTCATGCCCTAACAGTAAGTTTTTAAAATAAAATTTCATTAGTGTAGAAATATTCAAATGAATTAAAGATCTTTCCTTTTAATACTGATGAGATCAAATTAAACAAAGTGTCTTTAAGCAAGTCAAATTAAACAAAGTGTCTTTAAGCAAGTTCTTCCAAACCTCTTAAGATGTACAGCTAAGGGCTTCAAATTAGGCAATTTGTGGACACTTAACTAAGAAGAAAAATGCTTAAAATTTCATTAACAGAATGATGTTTAAAGATTTAAAAACATGATTAAAATACATAGTTAACTGTTTCAACATAAAGTAACACTTGTTGGTTATTAGGTTCCCTTGTTGATTATTTTAGTTACCAAAACATGAACCATGGCAGTATACTTGGAATAATAAATAGTGGTCTAAATTAGCAAATAGTGTAGACCCAGATCAGAGGACTCATATAGGAGCCCTCTGATCTTCGTTTACACTGTTTGCAAATGTAATGAGTATAATGTGTTGAAAGATTTAAGAATTAAAGAAGAACATCTTAAATAGATGATAAGTTCGACTCAGCCGTGGAATTGCTGCAATGGCATTATTTTGAGTGTGTCATGATTGGTGCCATAGTCCTGGAAAAGGTTTCGTACAGCGAAATCAAGTTAAAATTTGTCCAAATTTGACGACCTGTGTAGTTCAAATGGGATCCAGAAAAACCATTTCATTCCTGTTTCTCCCCTAAGCCAAAATTGGACTCTGACATGCACTTATATAAATGTAGAGCAATTATTTAGACGCCTCCTATGGTGTTTCTATTAAGTTAACCCAATACCCCATAGCCTAGCTGTTTCTAGTTTTGAAAATAGGTGACAACTTAGGCACATTCTGCTTTACTTTCAGCCTGCTTTAAGCTACCATCTGCTAGAATATAGAAAATATTTTTTATGATTCTTATTTTTAACAATATAAATTGGAACTATTTTCTTCAGTAGAGGAATAAATTAAAGGCGTAAAAAGGCGTATTTATGGGGTGAAACCATCATATCACCTTTGCAAACAGTTTTGATCCAGATGTGAAGTCATGTTAAACAACATCTTACCAGAATCCAAACCATTGGACATTCTGACCCTATTTTGGAAAGCAATTTTTCGAAAATTCTAATTTTAGAACAGAAGCAGATGATAATTGTTGCAGACAACATGTATTGGATATCTCTCATCTTTAACTCATTGAGCCCTAGTGACGCATATATGCGTCTTTTACAAAATATGAACCTGTGAAGAGTATGCTTGTCCAATGCAAACAGTGAAGTCCCTGATCAGAGGGCTCCTGCAGGAGCCCTCTGATCTGGGACTTCACTGTTTGGCATATTGCAATTTATTACAAAAAACAACCCTAAATAGTCTAAAATGGACCAGCCTTTATTGCAAACTGGAATTTTCCATTGGAAGTTCCAGGGGATAATGAGTTAATATTATATATATAGCTCAGTTAATTTGTGAGCTCAGCAATATAATTAAGGCTGATAGATGTGCTACTGTATGCACCTTTTCACCACTTTTTCACTCACTGTAAGTGAAAATCATATTTAAGTACATAACAATATCATTTAGCATTGAAAGAATAAACCGGCCATTACCCCAAAGCCTGTTTCTAGTAATTTTAAGTGAGGTGACCACTTATAGCAGCTAGGTTAATAAGTAAAGCAGGTAGTGTGCCTAAAGGCACATTAAGCTTTACTTTCAGCCTGCTTTAAGCTTCATTCTGCTATCATATAGAAAATATTTCTTACATGATACATATATTCTTTATGGTATATTTTAATTAAAACTATTTTCTTCAGTGTAAAAATAAATTGAATGCCTATAAAGGTGTATTTATAGGATAACGGGTTAAATCAGATAAGTAAAACTTCTATATAATTTAACGAGCCCTAAAATACATGCTAATTAGATATACAAGAGCCCCATGGGGCATATTTCGCTCACCTGAGAATCACTGACAAAATGGAGATAATGACGTATGTCCAGGATGGGGTCATTTTTATCTGAGGGGCATAATTTGAACAATCTTGATAGAGGCCCTGTATATGATGCTATGTGCCAAATATCTAAGATCAGGATACTTAAGGGTTTTAGACAAGAAGATTTTTTTTAAGTTTTCATTGAAAAAATCTATTTTTAGCTCCTGTGACCTACTTATGCAACCGACCGGAACCATTTGAACAAAATATGTAAAGGACATCTAGAAGTGTCACCATGATGAATATCAAAGCTCTGGCCATATTAGTTTCAGAGAAGAAGACGTTTGAAAATTTCACTATATAACTCTATGTAAAACTGTGAACCCCGGGGCGGGGCCAATTTTGACCCCAGAGACATAATTTGAACAAACTTGATAGAGGACCTGTAGATGATGCTATGTGCCAAATATCTAAGCTCTGGCCCTTGTAGTTTCAGACAAGAAGATTTTTTAAGTTTTCATTGAAAAAATCTATTTTTAGCTCCTGTGACCTACTTATGCAACCGACCGGAACCATTTGAACACAATATGTAGAGGACATCTAGAAGTGTAACCATGCCGAGTATCAATGCTCTAGCCATATTAGTTTCAGAGAAGAAGACGTTTGAAAATTTCACTATATAACTCTATGTAAAACATTGACCCCCGGGGCGGGGCCAATTTTGACCCCAGGGACATAATTTGAACAAACTTGATAGAGGACTTGTAGATGATGCTATATGCCAAATATCTAAGCTCTGGCCCTTGTAGTTTCAGACAAGAAGATTTTTTAAGTTTTCATTGAAAAAATCTATTTTTAGCTCCTGTGACCTACTTATGCAACCGACCAGAACCATTTGAACAAAATATGTAGAGGACATCTAGAAGTGTCACCATGCCGAGTATCAATGCTCTAGCCATATTCGTTTTAGAGAAGAAGACGTTTGAAAATTTCACTATATAACTCTATGTAAAACTGTGACCCCCGGGGCGGGGCCAATTTTGACCCCAGGGACATAATTTGAACAAACTTGATAGAGGACCTGTAGTTGATGCTTTGTGCCAAATATCTAAGCTCTGGCCCTTGCAGTTTTTGAGAAGAAGATTTTTAAAGATTTCCTTATTTTTTCACTTTGGTTGCCATGGCAACCAGAGTTCTGCATTGTTTTTAATTCTTTGAACAAATTTGAAAGAGCTTGATCCAAGGAACATTTCTGTAAAGTTTGGTTGAATTCTGTCAAGCGGTATAGGAGGAGATGTCATTTGAAGCAATTGTTAACGACGACGGACGATGGACGACGCACGACGCCGGACACAGGGCCATCCCAATAGCTCACCTTGAGCCTTTGGCTCAGGTGAGCTAATAAAAGACAGGTGGCAGCTTAATTTTAAATAAGCACCTAAAGCTTTCTTTTTAACTGTCACCTTGCTTTAAGCAGTCACCTGTCATAAACTAAAAATAATTTACACAATTCAGTGGTCGTTATAGAATGGTTTTACTGTAATTGTTAGAAAAGCTTGCAGCATGCATGAGCAAACAGTATTATACTCACTTCACAACATTCAACACTCGGCTTTCCCAGTCCAGAATACTAAAGTGGGTGGGGTAAACAGAATATAACATAAACAACAGCTAGGGAACCACTAAAAAATAAACAAATTATAGTAATGAAAGAAACAAAATAAACACAAATGCAAAACAAGGGCCCCATGGGGCATATTTCGCTCACCTGAGAATAGCTGAAAAATTGAGATCATGATTTATGTACAGGACAGGGTCATTTTTTTACCCGAGGAGCATTATTAAAATTGAACTATCTTGATAGAGGACCTGTAGATGATGCTCTATGCCAAATATCTAAGATCAGTGTACTAGGGTTTTAGAAAAAATTTTTTTTACAAGTTTCCATTGAAAAAATCTATTTTTAGCTCCTGTGACCTACATATGCAACAGACTGGAACCATTTGAACAAAATAAGTAAAGGACATCTATCAGTGTCACCATGCCGAATATCAAAGCTCTGTCCATATTGGTTTCAGAGGAGAAGATGTTTGAAAATTTCACCATATAACTCAATGTAAAACCTTTAACCCCGGGGTGCGGCCAATTTTGACCCCAGGGGCATAATTTGAACAAACTTGATAAAGGACCCTATGTGCCATATATCTAAGGTATGCATGGCCCTTGTAGTTTCAGACAAGAAGATTTTTTAAGTTTTCATTGAAAAATCTATTTCTAGCTCCGGTGACCTAGGTATGCAACCGACCAGAACCATTTGAACAAAATAGGTAAAGTACATCTAGAAGTGTCACCATGCCAAATATCAAAGCACTGGCCAAATTAGTTTCAGAGAAGAAGACATTTGAAAATTTCACTATATAACTCTATGTAAAACTGTGACCCCAGGGGTGGGGCCAATTTTGACCCCAGAGGCATAATTTGAACAAGCTTGAAAGAAGACCTGTAGATGATGCTATGTGCCATATATCTAAGCTCTGGCTCTTGTAGTTTCAGACAAGAAGATTTTTTAAGATTCCCTTATTTTTTCACTTTGGTTGTCTTGGCAACCAGAGTTCTACATTGTTTTAATTCTTTGAACAAATTTGAAACAGCTTGACCCAAGAACATTCCTGTAAAGTTTGGTTGAAATCTGTCAAGCGGTATAGGAGATGTCATTTGAATCAATTGTTAACGACAACGCACGACGGACAACGCACGACGACGGACACAGGGCCATCCCAATAGCTCACCTTGAGCTCTTGGCTCAGGTGAGCTAAAAACAATGATGTCAGAGTTATGGCCTTTGCCAATGGCACTTCCTCTCATTAGGCTCTTTCCAAATACATTTGTATGCAATTTCATTCTACCCATTACCCCAAAGCCTGTTTCTAGTTTTGAAAATAAGTGGCCACCTAAAGCAGGTTGAAAGTAAAGCAGAATGCGCCTTAACCCTTTACCCCATGGTCTGTTTCTAGTATTGAAGGTATATGACAACTTAAAGCAGGTTGAGAGTAAAGCAGAATGTGCCTTAAGGTAAATTCTGCTTTAAATTCAGCCTGTTTTAAGCTTTTATCTTCTAGAATTAAGAAAATATTTCTTAGGGTTCATTTTCATGACTGTAAGATGGGAACTATTTTCTTCATTGGATGAATAAATTAAATGTGCTAAAAGGCGCTTCTATGTGGGGAAGGGTTAAGGCACACCCGCTTTACTTTCAAACTGCTTTAAGCTACCATCTACTATAATATAGAAACTTATTTCTTATCTTACATTTTCATGACTGTATCAAGCAGAATTATTTTCTTTAGTGGAGGAATAAATTAAAGACCTAAAAATGCATATTTTTATAGGGTGATTGGGTTAACAAACATCAGTATTTATGGGAAGAATGGGTTTTTAATTAGATTATCTCTTGGACAAGAAAAATGACAAGACATACAGATAACTCTGATAAAACCAATATTAAACATATGTATAAATATGGCATAAGACATAATTACATAACTGTCAGTGGATCACCTCCAGATCCTGTTTCTCTAAGTATGAAGCAGACTGAGCCATTTCTAAACTTTAGCAGACAGCATGTCCAGCAGACAGTTCTGTTGGTGTACAACAGCTGACCTGAGGTCAGTTATGCAATTCTGCCACTAGCTGGAAACTTAACTCTTATAATGCTGAATTGATGTCTGCTATACATATTGTAACGTGAATTTTGCAAAGCAAATCATACCTTACATTTTCTAAATTAAAAAAACTATGTAAGTAAATGGCAAATAGTTTGGAGCCAGATTAGATGCAGCATAATGTAGCATCTGACCTGGATCCAAACTGTTTGCAAATATAGGTGATTTAGTATAAGGGTGCTTGAAACCCTGCTTAAACCTCCAGTAAAACAGTATAACCTGAATAAAGCGGCAATGAATTCTGCATAAAGCGGCAATGAAAAAATCCCTATGGTGAATCCCTATGGTCAGTTTTAGTTTTGATATTAACAATTTTGAGAGAGAATCACCAGGAGATACTAAAAAACAAATATCAAAGCTGTGGGCCTAGCAGTTTTTTACAAGAAGATTGTTTAAAGTTTTTCACTTTTTTAAATAAATTACAATAAGTAGTCCACTTGAAAGTTTCATTTTAACAATTTCTGTAGAGAAGCATCCAAGGAACACGGTGAGCATTTTTGTTTTCCCCTCAGACTCACGGTTTCAGAGGAGATGTCGCTTGAAGTAAATTTGAACGGACGGACAGACGGACAGACGGACGGCGGGCGATCACAACAGCTCACCTTGAGCCTTCGGCTCAGGTGAGCTATCAAAAGAATAACTAAATCAACAAACCAATATTAACTCTTTGCATGCTGAGCGGTGGATACATGTGCCACAGTGATTATACCTTTGCAAACAGTTTGAATCCTAATAAGATGCCTCATAACATGGCGCCTCATCAGGATCAAAACTATTTGACATTCTGACCTTGGTTTTGGAAAGAAATTTTGAAAACTTAATTTTTTAGAACAGCTAGTAGCCGACAACAATTTTTGCAGACAAAAACAATTACCGGCCAGCATCCATTTCCTTCTACATAAGCATGAATTGATGATGTTTGTAATCACTAAATAGACCTAGATTAGACAGCTCCTTTAGTTCTACATTGTTTACTTATACAATCTGTTGTTTTATATTTTTTAGTCCTTTTTTGAGTCACTTTTTCCATGGATTGTTTTCCTGATTTTGTTAGCCAATGTAATCGATTTGGTTATCAACTCTTTGCATGCTGGGTAATTATTTTCAACTGAAACAATTGTTGTCATCTGCTATTGTTCTAAATATTCTAAGAACTTCAAAGTTTCTTTTCAAAACAGGGTCCGAGTGTCAAACAGTTTGGGTCCTGATGAGACGCCGCGTTATGCGGCGTCCCATCAGGATCCAAACTGTTTGCAAAGCCTTGAAAGGCTATCATGATTTCATCTCTAGCATGATAAGAGTTAACTCATTACCCCATAAATACCCCTTTTTACATCTTTAAATTTATTCCTCCCCTGAGGAAACAAATTCCAATTCATACAGGTCATAATGATAAATATATACCAAAAGAAATATTTATATGTTAATCTAGCAGATGGTAGCTTAAAGCTGGCTGGAAGTAAAGCAGAATACGCTTTAAGCCCCTAGAAACAGGCTATAATGTAATGGGAAATTTAAAAGGGCGCAAGATTGAGGCTTTACTATATTCTTATACATTAGTACAATTTACAACATGATTTCATTGTCCTTTATGATTTAAATCTTTGCATCAGTACTAATTTGCAACTCACAAGATGATCTGACAAGCAAATTTGATCAACCAATAAACAGAAATTGTTTCTCTGGGGATAAATAAAGGAAAACTATTAATTCTACAGGGCAAACACACTACCATCCCATGCAATCAAACACAGTTATATACCCTTACAATGCTGTATTTTTTAAATGGACTTTTCCATTTAAGAAAGATGAACCAAGTTAATGTTGATGGAGATTCCTTTTAGTTAACATTGGTGTTTGAGAAATGTTTCAAGACAATGTTTGATCGTAAGACAAATCATGTACTGTAGCCATGATCAGAGAGTTCCTAAAGGAGCCTTCTGACCGCGTTCTTCTAACTGTTTTCAAAGCTTGTATGGATCTTGGACTTATAACCCTTTACCCCATAGCCTATTTCTAGTTTTGAAAATATGTGACTACTTAAATCAAGTTGAAAGTAAAGCAGAATGCGCCGAAAAGCGCATTCTGCTTTACTTTCAGCTTGATTTAAGCTACCACCTGCTAGAATAAAGAAAATATCCCTTACGATACAGTTTCATGACTGTATAAATTGGAACTACATGTACTTTCTAAAGCAGAGGAATAAACTGAATGCGCTAAAAGGCAATTTTATTTGGGAAAGGGTTAAAGGTTATTAAACCCTTCTTCTGCTGAACAAAATGTCAGTTTCATAAAACACTGTTCACATTATAAACATGAAATATTCTTGAAAAATGTTGTTTTGGGAAATGCTGTTAACTATAATAAGAATAAGATCTATTCCTCATCTCTATAACGAACAATTATAAACAGTCCAGATTCAAACAATATACTGAATAATCAATTTACTTTTATATCAACATATTTATCAACATTATAATCCTATAAATCCTGACTTCTCAGGGATATTGCTTATATTTTGGATCCAGAATACAGCACAGGGCTTAGTGACTTTGCATCTAAGCTGGATTATCATCACAAACAATTTGCTTTTTCAGTAAAAAGATATACCGATATTGAATTAGGATGTTTTTCAAGCATATTATCTTTAACTCTTCACACCATAGATACACCTTTTACCCATTTGATTTATTCCTCAACTGAAGAAAGTACCAGTACAATGTCATGTAGTTCCATTTTATACAGTAATGGATGCATGTGCACATAAGAAATATTTCCTCTATCCTTGCAGATAGTAACTATAATCCCCATTACTCCATAGCCTTTTTTCTAGTTTTGAAGATAGGTGACCACTTAAAGCAGGTTGAAAGTAAAGCAGAATGCGCCTTATGGCGCATTCTGCTTTACTTTCAGCCTGCTTTAAGCCATCATCTGCCAAAATGTAGGAAATATTTCTTATGATACATATTCATGACTGTATAAATTGGAGCTATTTTCTTTAGTGGATGAATAAACTAGAGGTGTAAAAAATGCAGGTTAAAAGTAAAGCAGAAATTGAGAATGCGCCCGAAGGTGCCTTTGTTTTCATTCATCCTGCTTTAAGCTGTCACCTATCTTGAAAATAAAGAAACAGGCTATTATGGTGTAAAGGGTTAGGATACAAATCTTACAGCACTTTAAGGATGAAATAACTTTAAAATTGCTGCAATGAAATTGGGTTAATAAAATCACTGGCGGAGCTGCACTTGAATAATGAGTCTTGGATGCCTTTTGGTGTTTTCTGTAATTTCCATTAAAGCTCCTTGGAATCTATTATAGGTAATAAACTAAAATCATTTGAAATAGTAAAACCTACATCAATCAAAATATTTCAGTACGACTAAGTCTGTCTCACCTAGCGGCAACCACTAAATAAATTCTCCGAATAACGCTAGTCTTTGACTGAGATTGGTGGAAACTTAATGAAGGCCCATATATTCTGCTTTACTTTCGACATACTTTAACAGGACACCTGTCTTTAAAGCGACTCGCAACCGGATGGTGTACTTGTCAAAATAAAATAAAATACTCAAATAAAAGCAATAAAGGCGTGTCCTCATTTTTCTTGTTTGTCTCCGCAATGGAGGGCCACGGGTTCGAAACCCACCAGAGCTTCTTCTTTTTTTTTTTTTGGAAATGCATTTTTTAACAGAATTTATTATCCTAAACTAAATCTTACCCATTTATATAATCATTTGACATATATTTACAAATTACCATTTTTAATGCTAAATCCGGTTGCGAGCCTCTTTAAAACTAGACGTCCTATGGAGTAATGGGTTTAGGAGCTTTCTATATTTCATTTCTCCCCTGTAATAAGCAGTCCAGTGATGTCTAAACCCATTACCCAATAGCCAGTTTTTAGTTTTGAAGACAGGTAACCTCTTAAAGCAGATTGAAAGTAAAGCAGAATGCGCCTTAGGGCGCATTCTGCTTTACTTGCAACCTGCTTTAAGCTACCGCTTGTTATAATAAAGAAATATACCTTAAGATTCATATTCATGACTGTATAAATTGGAACTATTTTCTTCAGCGGAGAAATAAATTGAATGTACTAAAAGGTGCATCTATTGGGTAAAGGGTAAACAGGTGTATATTCACTGTTTCTAAATGGCTGCTTGAGACAAAGTTTCACTGTTGTTTACCCAAAATCCAATGTTTGCGTGTTAATACTATGTCAAAACAGCAATTTTACAGAAATATCAATTTCAGACCATTTCTGACTGACAGCTTCTTTAACTCTAATATTTTAGTCTCCTTTCGCTCTATCTTCAGCAATCCTTTCTCAGAATTAGATTGTTTGGCATGTATACTGTAGAAACATTAAGATACATTATAAAAGTCAAACAGTTTGTTTCCTGACAAGATACAAGAGTTATTGTGCCTCTGATCTGGATACAAACTGTTTGCGCAAAAACAGTTATATTGCCTTTGATCACGAGTTAATATAATAAGAGAATCCTCCATCATAATATTATCAGCTACGGTTATGTTCAATCTTCGCATATTAACTCTTTGCATGCTGGGTAATTTTTTTGTCTGCAAAACTTTTTGTCGTCTGCTGTTGGTCTCAAAATAGATTGTTCTCAATTTCTTTTCAAAACAGGGTCAGAGTGTCGAACACTTTCGATCCAGATGAGAAGCTGCGTTACGCGACGTCTTATCTGGATCCAAACTGTTTGCAAAGGTAATGACTGTGGCAGATATCCGACTCTAGCATTGGTATGTTACCAAAACTACAAAACCGTGGGATTACCATCAGGAAAAAACAGTAACTCGGCATCTCATTCGAATCTGTCTGACACTGAGACTGACACTGTTTTGCAAAGACAATTTTAGAAAATATTAATTTTACAACAGTCATATGCACCCATTACCCCATAAATACGCTTTTTTACGCATTTAATTTATTCACCCACTAAAAAAAATAGTTCCAATTTATACAGTTATGAATATGTATGATAAAAAATAGTTTCTATATTCTAGCAAATGGTAGATTAAAGCAGGCTGAAAGTAAAGCAGAATGCGCCTTAAGGCGCATGCTGCATTACTTTCAACCTGCTTTAAGTGGTCACTTATTTTCAAAACTGAGAATCAGTCTATGGGGTAATGGGTTAAACAGGCAACAGTTACTTCAGTTCAAAGAGTTACTCAGAATTCAAAGAGTTCCACCGAGTTCCATTGAAGGCAGGATTAGATGTATTAAATTTTCAACCACCAGCATTTAACTCCGAGCATGCTAGCGGTGAAACTATGAAAACTTTTGCAAACAGTTTGGATCCTGATGAAATGCCGCATAAACCGGCGTTTCATCAGGATCCAAAATGTTTCACTCTCTGACCCTGCTTTGAAAATAAATTTAGAAATTTCTATTTTTAGAACAGTAGCAGATGACAGTTGTTGCAGACGAAAAAATTACCCAGCATGCAAAGATTTAATGGTTTAGACAATAGCTTAGAGATATTATGACCCAGAGCAATAAGACTTTTCTATGGTATTATTAATGTAAGATCAATACTGGTACAATGTATATTTAATAGAGAAAAGAAAAAGTTTTGTTCGATGGCAAATGTTAACTGCTTTGAATGCTGTAAGATAACAAGTTTTCATCACCATTGCAAACAATTTGGGTCCAGATCAGAAAGAGAGTTTAACCCATTACTCCATAGCCTGTTTCTAATTTTGAAGACATGTGACCACTTAAAACAGGTTGAAAGTAAAGCAGAATGCGCCCTGAGGCGCATTCTGCTTTACTTTCAGCCTGTTTTAAGCTACAATCTGCTATAGGATGTAGAAAATATTTCTTATCATACTTATTCATGACTGTATAAATTGGAACTATTTTCTTCAGTGGAGGAATAAATTATAGGCGTAAAAAGGTGTATTTATGGGGAAATGGGTTAAAATCAAATTATGATCAGAGACCAAACAGTAACTTGAATCATGTATCTTCAAATAATGAGATAAATGCAATGTTTACCTAAATCAGATTGTGTTTTAAGGTTAGGAACCACTTTTGAGATCGGGCCAAAGTTGGTCATTTTTTTTCTACAGAGATAAGCGATTGCCATTCTCATCAACTGTTGGCCAACTTCAGTGTAGGCATAATAGTTAACGGCATAAAAAGGCTTAGGTATGGAATACTGGATAAAAAGAATATTTGATATTGAAAGACAATACAATGTCATATGCACTGATGAAGAAGACAACATTTAGCAAGACATTGGTGTACATCGATTTTTCTCCTGGTTTGAACAATTATTACATACTTGTATTGCAATTGTATCCAATTTGTAACAATGTCTCACTTGTGTACTATCATCAATGATTCATAATACCTGTAGAGCATTTCAAAAGAAATCCATTCCCAGGGCTGCCATAAGTTGACATGAAAAATCCTAAGATTTCCAAATTTGCATTTTTCAAGTGTGATTTTACAAATAGTACCTTTACCCTAAAGCCTGTTTCTATTTTTGTTGACATGTGGCTGCTTAAAGCAGGCTGGAAGTAAAGCAGAATGCGCCTTAAGGCGTATTCTGCTTTTAAAGTTTCAGCCTGTTTTAAAGGGACTCGCAACCGGATGGTGTACTTGTCAAAATAAAATAAAATACCCAAATAAAAGCAAATTTGTGGCATTATTTGGCTTCTGACATTAAAACAATATGATCAGTCCAAAAAAAGTCTCAAGAATCGTCACCGAATCTTAGATTTTTAGATATTTTCCATCGTTTTTCTATACCGACTAGTAGACGGTATAGTTGTTGTTGTTGCTTCTCTACACGGGCTCAGACATTAACACGAGCCGAATTACGAAGTTGTATGCACTTTCGATCGCAACACATTGAAATACGTTAAATCGATCCGAGATAAACGGATAGTTCCGTGGTCCATTGGTCTAAGCGGTTTCCCCTATTTTGCCTTCTGTCCGCCAATGCCGGGCCCCGGGTTCGAATCCCACCAGAGACCAATATTTTTTTTTATTGAAATACATTTTTTTAAACAGAATTTCTTATCCTAAACTAATTCTTTACCATTTATATAAGCGTTTGACACATATTTACAAATTACTATTTTTAATGCACCATCTGGTTGCGAGTCGCTTTAAGCTACCATGTATAAGAAAAAAATCCGAAGATTTAGGAAAAATCCGGAGAAATGGCAGTCCTGCATTCCTTTCTCCATTTTCCCTTTATTCCATAGATAAAGTCATGAATGTGTATCATAAGAAATATTTTCTTTATTCTAGTACATGTACTAAGATGGTAGCTTAAAGCCAGCTGAAAGTTTTACTTTCAACCCGCTTTAATTTGTCACCTGTCTTAAATACTCTAAAAAGAATACGGGGTACTAAAAGGGTTAATAGCAAAAGTGCAAATCATCTAGGACCCCTTTTATGAAATGTTGTAGGACAAAAATGGTTATAAGTCAGATTCTAAATCAATCAATTACATGTAAATATTCATTTCTCCATCTAATCCTGTCTTGTGACATCTCTTTGGAATCATCTTGAAAAGACAATTCCAAAGATATGTACCTTTTCATGACAGTATAAATTGGAACTATTTTCTTCAGAGGAGGACTAAATTAAATTTGCTGAAATTAAGCCCCTAGCCCTGTGAAAAGTGTTGCATAATTTTGGAATATATTAATGAATGGCCACTTCTAGAATTGTTCTAGAGCTTCAAGAATTACTTTACAAATTCTACTAAAGGAGTTCAAGAATTTTGGTAATTCTAGAACAATATGGTTCTAAGATCGTCAAATTTCTAGAATTTTTGCAGAATATTCATAAATGTTAAATGGCTGCTTCTAGAATTGTTCATGAATATTCAAGAAATTATTGTGGAATAGTTCTAAAATAATTCTATACCTTTCCACAGGGGCGGCATTTAGACTATGGAAAGGGTTGACAGCATGCAGGGTACATTGATTAACCCTTTACCTGATAGCCTATTTCTAGTACTTAATATAGGTGACTATTTAAAGCAGGTTGAAAGTAAAGCAGAATGCGCCTTAAGGCGCATTCTGCTTTACTGTCAGCCTGCTTTGAGCTACCATCTTCTAGAATAAAGAAAATATTTCTTATAATACATATTCATGACTGTTTTAATTGGAACTATTTTCTTCAGCGGAGGAATAAATCATATCCGTTAAGAGGCGCTTCTATTGGGTAAAGGGTTAATAGCTAGCGTGACAGCTCTGTAGACCGTGTACCTGTGTTGGCCCATGTTTTGTAGGAGATCTGTAGGAGTAGGAATGTAGAGAGGAAACTCTTGGACAGCATGTTCTGCCACTGGATCAACATGGCGGCATTAGGTGACCCCTGTCTGCACCGAGGAAATACTGTGAGCTGCACCTGAAATGAAAAAACAATGATAATTACATACTCTAATACATTGATATAATTATATGCTTATATTCAACATACATGTAGTTCAACAAAACATTTAAGACTCGCTCTCAGAAGTGTAAAAGACACATTGAAACTTAACACAGAATGAAAGAAAGGCAAAAAAGCTCTAACTGGAAGCATTCTTCCTCACTCTCACCCGCCTTTAAGCAATCCTGCTGTTCTCCAGATAAAAGAGAGAAAACTGAGCAAATCCAGCATTTTCTCACTGACATTTCAACACCAAATCCAAGAGACAATTCTAATGAGTTGTCACACCATAGGGTTTCATGCCAAGATAATGCTTTTAGTTTTTTAAATACCTCTCTTACAGGTATCTGGAGCTCTAGTATGAAAAGAGCGCTATATAAATCTGGTAGTATAATAATAATAGTAAACAAGTATTTTGACTGTACAGTAAAACCCCTCTATTACGAACACTAAAAAGAATTAATTAAGGCTAAATGATTGTATAAATGACAGTTGAGTAGCTTAAAGCAAGGTGGCAGAAAAACAGAAAGCTCCTAAAGGAGCTTTCTGTTTTACTGTAACCTTGCTTTAAGCCATCACCTTTAGTAAACACCTAATTATTAACACAATTTTAGTGGTGGTAATAGAGAGGTTCTACTGTACATGTGCAATTACTGCCTTATCGTGAGTTCATCAAAGGTTCTTTGCAAACAGTTTGGATTCTGATCTAACACTGAGCAATATGTGGCATCTAATCAGGATTGAGATTACTTTATTACATTTACCTAAAATTAAAGTTTGAGAAATAAAAGCTGACAACAATATTTTAAAGCAGATGACTTCATGACAGTGAAGGTAATCAAGTACCTGCATGAACATGCTTTAAGTGTTTATTCATTGTGAAGATCATATGTTTGTCTAACCCCATTAACATGTAAACACTGTCAATAAAATATCACTGGAAACTGAGAGGCAACAAAAACAGCATATCCTCAGATTTTAAAGCCAGGAAATACATGCACTCACTCCTATAAAGCACTCAATGGTTCTAATGAAAATAAACTAAAATGGTGTAATTATTTCAGAACAAATACAGAAGTATATAGCCTCTCATATTAAGCCACACACCAACAAAAATAATTTGTATCTTTAGTCACAGGTATTGCTTAATCCATTACCCAATAAAAGCACCTTTTTATGCCTCTAATTTATTGCTCTACTGAAGAAAATTAAGGGTCATGATTTTGTACAATAAAAATAATGTTTTATCCTATCAGATGGTAGCTTAAAGCAGGTTGAAAGTACAGCAGAATGTGCCATAATTAAGGCACATTCTGCTTTACTTTCAACCTGCTTTAAGGGGTCCCCTGTCTTCAAAACTGCAACTTTCATAACTTCAAGAAGCTATGGGGTAATGGGTTAATGCAGGACGAAACAGGGCTCGAGATTTGAGTGAGAATAGAAAATATTGTCAACATTTTCTCCTTCATATGGTTAAACCAAACAATGCTATTGTGCTTCTCATTACCGTCTCAAAGAGACGGTTTTAATAAGTTGTCACACCATAGGGTTTTGAACAGGTATTTCAAAATACTCCCGTTTATCTGAAGTCTTGACAAAAGGTAATTCAGAAGCTCCCATAGGAGTTTTCTATAAGGTTAATATCTTTCTTTTTCTTAACCCATTATCCCATAACCTGTTTCTAGTTTTGAAGACTGGTGACCACTAAAAGCAGGGTGAAAATACCGGTAAAGCCATATGTGCCATAAGGCGCATTCTGCTTTACTTTCAACCTTATTTAAGCTACTATCTGCTAGAATAAAGAAAATATTTCTTATGATACATATTCAAGACTGTGTAAATTGGAACTATTTTCTTTAGGGGAGGAATAAATTAGAGGCGTAAAAAGGTGTATTTATTGGATAATGGGTTAATGATGGGTTTACTGTATACTAGTACTCAGTAGTTTGAATTCTGCAACAAATTGTGTTTGGCAAAGTCCAATTTGAAATCTGCATACCATATATAATATACCACAGGTACTTGCCACATTAAATTATTTTTTTATAACTTTACTGTACCGTAGATATAGATGAAAGGTATTCAACAGGAATTGAACAGGTAGTCTAACTGTCAACTTAAACTGCTGCTAAAATTGACCAGATCACAGATATTTTTTCGTTATATTATTTTATTAATGTGTCAAGTACCTGTGATATATACTGAAGTATTTCTTTCTCACATAAAGTGATGTCTACAGGAAACATGATGGTGCCAAGAATGCACTACGAAAATAAACAGGTAGCCCGTTGATTGAAACTTCAATGTCAATTTAATCTTCACAGTATAGTAAAGCAATATTTATTAGAAAATATATTCCAAAAAAAATATTCGAAAGAGACAGTCTGACATGTTCCAGATAGATGGATGCCAGTTTTCTCTAGAGTAGATGATATATATTCGCAAGAAATGTGCTATAACATCAATACATACATACGGTACCTTCTCATTTGTTTTGGTAACAACCCAGAAAGGCTAACCCGGCCATTACCCCATAGCCTGTTTCTAGTTTTGAACACAGGTCACCACTTAAAGCAGGGTGAAAGTAAAGCAGAATGCGCCTTATGGCGCATTCTGCTTTACTTTCAGCCTGCTTTAAGCTACCCGTCATCTTCTAAAATATAGAAAATATTTCTTATAGAACATATTCATGACTGTATAAAGTGGAACTATTTTCTTCGGTAGAGGAATAAATTAAGGCATAAAAAGGTGTATTTATGGGGTAATGGGCTAAATGATGTTTCTATGGGATAATTCTACCCTTACCATGCTGGATACTATATTAACAGAAAAACCTCTCTATATAACGACCACTAAAAAGAGGGCTAATTGATTGTATAAAAGACAGGTGACAGCTTAAAGCAAGGTGACAGTAAAACAGAAAGCTCCTTTAGGAGCTTTCTGTTTTACTGTCACATTGCTTTAAGCAGTCATCTGTCGTTAACACATAATGATTAACACAATTAAGTTGCTGTAATAGAGAGGTTTTACTGTATATTATTTGCAAACAGTGTAGATCCATTTCACAGGGTTCTGTTTCCAAAACAGGTTACAACACAGCTGGATCTCCATACTAGATGGACAACACGACAGCAACTAGCAATTAGTGCTCACAGCTCATCTGATGATGCATGAGCATTAATTTTGCTCAGGTGAGCTTACAATTAGTGACAATTTGATGCAGGACATCAGAAATGCAGAAAACTCAATCATGAGATTTCTACTTTATTTTTGTCTTGCATTAGGCTGTCATCTGCATTAAAAACTGCCAATAAATATTTATTAAGTTTAGTTTTCTGCTTTATAGTAGGACCAGTTGCAAGACCGTGCATGAACCTTACAAGTGAAAACCATTTCATTTATAATGTTATTTATGAATACTTTTTATGGGGATACTTAACCTATTACCCCATAGCCTGTTTCTAATATTGAAGATAGGTGAACACTGAAAGCAGGTTGAAAGTAAAGCAGTCACATTCTGCTTTACTTTCAGCCTGCTTTAAGCTACAATCTGCTAGTATATAGAAAATATTTCTAATGATACATGTTCTTGACTGTATAAATTTGAACTATTTTCTTCAGTGAAGGAATAAATTAGAGGCGTTAAAAGGCGTATTCATGGGGTAATGCGTTAAACCAAACTTGCAGCTGCTGATTCTGTAAAGTGTCCATGCAGACTTTAATATATATGCTGTTCACTAGAAGCATTTGCTGTATCTGCTTCTAAACATTTTGCACATCTGAATTATATAGCTTAATATTTGTAATAGTTTTAATTGTTTCTTTGTACTATATATTCTGATAAAATGCTTGAAAACAACCAGATCTTTCACCCAAACCAGAATACCATGTTTCTTGTAAACCCAGACCTGACAGTCTTTTCTTTACCCCTTTGTCTGTTCAACACTTCACTTGAAAAGTATTTATAACCTGTATGCCTCCATCTTCAAAGGTGGCAACCAGATAAAGATTTAAGGTTTTTCTATGTAACAGAAGGATCACAGGTTCATCTCAGGCACTCAGCTTTGAAAGCACCATTCATCAGAAACTGAGAGGAAATTAAGTCTGTAACATGCTAAGCCCCTTTCATGACCTAATATTTCAACTTTTAAGATAGCAAAAATGTTGATTTTTTTCCCAATCACAGTCAATTTCTTTAACATATTCAAGATACATGTATATCCATCAAAAGAAAATAAATGAGGAAAAAAGCCATAGATTTATAGACGTTTTGTATGAGATTAATTTCTATCTAATAGTACATATAAACTTTCATTAACTTTATACCTGGCCAGATTAAAGATTACAGGAGCATCAATAATTGGTGTTGTGAGTATAGATGTAGAATCGGTCAATTAAACGTGATGTTTGGCATTGAAGCAAACCTCATTAAAATCTTATTCTACTGTTTATTTCTCATTTTATATACAGTTGAACTTATGTAAAGCAAGAAAAAATTTAAGTAATATAGAGATTATTATTATATTTAACACAGCTAGGTTATAGCTAAATGCAGATCCTATAGGAACCATCTGCATTCTTATTGGTGTGCATTAATTTAGAGCTGCTACCTATCTTAAACATTGCTCATCAAATTCATCTTTTTTTAAACAGGATTTTAGCTCATCACATTAAGTAAGACAATATACATGTACCTATCTAAGACAAGTCCAATGTTTTACTTTTATCTTGCTTAACCCAATACGCTATAAATACGCCTTTTTACGCCTCTAGCTTAAATTATTCATAGATTCAGGAAAATAGTACCAAAATAAATATTTTCTATGTTCTAGCAGATTTTTGCTTTAAGCAGGCTGAAAGTAAAGCTGATTGCACCCGTATAAGGCGCATTCTGCTTTACTTTCAACCTGCTTTCAGTACTAACTTGTTTTCAAAACTAGAAACAGGCTATGGGTTTAAAGGCTTGAACTCTTTCAACACCAAGTAACTCTTGTGGGTTATTAGATTCCCTTGTGAATCATATTAGTTACCAAAACATGAACCTGTCTAATTGCAATTCTGGCTAGTTTAATAAATACTGGTATATACATTAGCAAACAGTGTAGACCCTGATCAATAGGAGCCCTCTGATCTGGGTCTACACTGTTTGCAAATAGGAGCCCTCTGATCAGGGTCTGCACTGTTTACTAATGTAATTAGTATATTTTAACAGGTCCATATAGTTGAAAGAGTTAAAATGTCTGTCATACATTCAATTATTCTTGGTTTTAAGAGGTCTTAATAGAAGGGGTTTACAGTATTTCAAAATCTACTGCTGGGTTAAACTACAGTGGATAAAACGTTATTCTTTCCAAATAAACACGTTTACCCTAAAACTATTATTTCCTATGCAAACAGTTTGAAGCCAGATTAGACTGTTTGCCACCTTATAAAAGATAATAATCAAAAATGTCCGAAAAATGTACTCCTCTACGTTTTAGTGTTTTGCGTTTGAGTTTCTTATCGTTTAAACGGGAAAGAATAACAGATTCTCCACTGTACCTGAGATAAGGCAGGAGACTTCCTGACGGAGGCTGATAAGCTTCATAGTAGATCAGGACACAAAGAAGCACTACCCTCCTTCAACATTCGTGAAAGTTCTGTTACATACGGTATCAATTTATACCTTTCTTTTTCACAATTTAACTCTATCACTGCCTACCCGGAGTATGATAGACTGTTTGCAAAAAAGTTTTGATCCAGATCAGATCTGATCAGGATAAAAAATGTTTGCAGGGCTTTTTTACCTTCTATAATAGAGGCCGACTTTCGGTGACTTCCCAATTGTAGAAAGCCTCTTTTTACCCAACTTTGTGGAGAATTTCCCAAAAAAGATATAAGATTTATTTTCTATTTTTTTTATTTTTTTTTACAATTTTATTCTAATCAATTACCAGTCCCTCTTAAGTGTTTAATAGTTTTATTTTTTTATTTTAAATTGATGAAACTTTCTATTTCCTGTAAGTAAGTAGATTTCCATTCAGTTTTTATGTATTTTGGAAATCAATCTACTTTTCCCAATTTGGTCGAAAATCATGCTTGAATTTCCCAAAATGTATAAAGGCTAAGGCCCCTTCCCAATTTTTGGAAAATTTAGGCCCTGGTTTGACACTCGATCATTTCAATATATAATTGTTTAAGAAAGAAAAGCAAATCCACATTAATTGAAGGAATGAATTAGTTGCAAAAAATGTGTGTTCTTAAGGAGTAAAGGGTTACAAACACTGAAAACAAAACCCTCTTCTGAATTATTTTTATTGCACGAATTTGACTGTTCAGCTTTTTTTTAGCTTACAGTCGAACTTCGATATCTCGAAGTCAATTTTGTCGAAAATACCCGTATTTCAAAGTTAAAACGTGGCTTAGGCCACGTTTTAACTTTGAAATATGGGTATATTCGACTTAACCAAGCATGAAAATAATAAAATTAATGCAGTTCATATGTCAAACTATCAGATAGTTCGAGTTAAACGAGTTCGAGATATCGAAGTTCGACTGTATTTATAATGGATTTTAATAATATAAATTATAGTTTAACCCTTCCCCTGCTAATAAAAGAGTGCACTCACTCAGATATTTATTTTTAAACAGTGCAGACCCACAGATCAAACAGCTCAATCTTGAAGTGCCACAGTAATCATACACAATGTAACACTTCATGTCTGATTTACATTCAAACAGTCGCCAAATGTAAGTGCAGGGCTCCAGAAAAGAGAAAGTATGTAAAATTTACAAATCCAACATTTTCTCACTCATGTCTGCACTAAATCCTATGGTGTTACTACTCATTAGAATCGTCTCAAAGAGACGATTCTAATGAGTAGTGACACCATAGGGTTTAATACAGAAATAAAGATTTAAGATTTTGAAATACTCCCCTTATCTGCCACTGTGTAATTGCAGTAGTGCTAGGAAGGATACGGGTTAAAGGTGATTGCCTGTATATAAACATGATATGATATCTATAATTATGAGAATATAAAGTATGTATCCTCAGACTCTGACAGCTGTTCCTAGGTGTCAGTTTGTCTGATTACAGTTAAAACCCAAACTATTACCACCATGGATAAGAAGTTTCAATACAGTACTTATAGCAAGCTTAAATAAACACAGAAAACGCCCATAATGCACTTTTTATGCCTCCAATCATTTCCACACTAAGAAAGTATAGTGCCTGACTAAGGAAATCTAGTACATGAAAACACAAAGAGCATTCCCAGTATCTTTCCAGATAGTGCATGTAACTCAAAACGCAAATTGAAAGTAAAGCAGAATGTTTCTACTTGCTTTAAGTGGTCACCTGTCTTCAAAACTAGAAACAGGCTATAAAGTAAAGGGCTAAGAATTCTTTATGCTTTATAGGTGAGTACTTTCGTCTTGCTATAATATTCAATAGCCAAAACATCAATATCAGTAAGATACTAATTAGTAGTATTATCAAGACTAGTTGAGTAGCAAGACTTCTAAAAAGTCTTCCGAGTGTTAAATTCCTTGTTCTAGCTGTAAGAAATGGCAAAAAAACACCAAAAACACCCAGAACAATTCTACTAACTGCCACAGCAGGAAACAGTTTTAGCAGCTAGCCTAGTATGCTTAAAGATTAACTGTGCTTGGTTAATATCAGACAGCTAATAAAACTGCCATTCATACATTATTTTGCAATGAAAATTATATAAGCGAATGATACTTATATGCTACATTATGAGAGAAATCGGTAGATATTGTTGGCCTAAAACATTACCATATAAAACAACAAGTGTAAAGTGCTCAACCACTCAATGAAGAAGCAAGCATGGTGATATCTGCATGGCAACAGATACCTGCTCCATGGTGGACCATTGATACACTTTTTTACGCATTTAATTCATCCATCCAATGAAGAAAATTATTTCCATACAGTTATGAATATGCAATGTTCCCTATATCCTAGCAGATATTATCTTAAGGCAGGCTAAGAGTACAGTAGAGTATGTGTGCCTTAAATTCAGACTCATTCTGCTTTATTTTCATGTTGCTTTAAGTGGTAACCTGTCTTTAAAACTAGAAACAAGTTATGGAGTAAAGGGTTAATACATTACCCTATAGTCTTTTTCTATTTTTTAAGACATGTGACCACTTAAAGCAGGTCTCTTGAAGCTTAAGGCATTCTGCTCTACTTTCAGCCTGCTTTAAGCTAGCTACCATCTGCAAGAAGATTTCTTATGATAAATTTTCATGACTGTATAAAAAGGAACTATTTTCATCAGTCGAGGAATAAATGAGAGGCGTAAAAAGGTGTATTTATGGGTTAATGCAAGGCAATAGGGCATGTACGTAATATAGACAATTTCAATTGGAACTGGGGTTACTTCATTTCTTTTGGCCTATGTTTTAAGCCCACAACCTTCAACATGCGTGCAGATTCATTTAAATATACAAATGTATAAGTGTCTGTTTTGCAAAGATATTACTGTTATATATTTTTGCCAAGGCAGAATTAAATTTGATAAACCTTAAACCTTGACTGTTAAGTTACAAGCAATGCATGACTGACCTTAAAATAACCTGGCTTGTCAATCTTAAATATTTGCTTTATATACCTGTAAACAGTATAACAACCTTTGGCAAAAGTGAAAACGGATGGTAATAAAGTCCATAATGCTGTTCTTATGGGAACCCCTTTGAAAAGTGTTCAAGAATTTCAGAATATTCATGAACGCTAAATGACCGCTTCTAGAATTGTTTTAGAAATTCAAGAATTACTTTACAAATTCTACAAAAGGAGTTCAAGAACTTTTGTTATTCTTGAACAATCATCATGTTCTAAAGCCATCAAATTATAATGCTCCTCAAGTGGTCAATAAACCAGGGCTGCCATTTCTCCGGATTTTTCCGAAATCTTCAGATTTGTATCCTAGCAGATGGTAGCTTAAAGCAGGCTGAAAGTAAAGCAGAATGGGCCTTTAGGCATTCTGCTTTACTTTCAACCTGCTTTAAGTAATCGCACTTGAAAAATAGAAAATTTGGAAATCTTTATAAGGATTTTTCATGATCAACTTATGGCAGCCCTTCATTCCTTATAGCATTTCTACTGACTGAAATGTCTCTTTCCTCTTGTTCTAACCTTCTGCAATCATGGTGACCTCAAGGCATTATAACCCATGGCAGGATGTACCCCCCCCCCCCCCCTTTCAGTATGTCTAATTACATTATATGTGATGACAAGCATATTCATCTTTTACCCCCTATACAGCCTACTTCTGGAGACATTGGTGACCACTTAACTCTTTGCAACGCTAGCGGCGGATATATCCGCCACAGTGGTTGCCTTTGCAAACAGTTTGGATCCAGATGAGACGCCGCATAATGCGGCGTCTCATCAGGATCCAAATTGTTTGACACTCTGACCATTGTTTTGAAAAGAATTTTTAGAAAAATCTATTTTAGAACAATAGCAGACGACAAAATGTTGCAGACGAAAAAAATTACCCAGCATGCAAAGAGTTAAAGTGTAATATTCTGCTTTACTCCCAGCCTTTGTTAAGCTCATAACCTTCTGCTTGGATATAGAAACTATTTCTTATGATACATTTTCATGACTTTATTTAAAGTATTACTACACTATTTTTTTCAGAGAAGGAACAAACAAAAGGCAATGGTTCTAATGAAATATCTAATGCTGTTATCTTATAGGATAAGTGAGCTAATGCTACTAAAATCCTTGTTTCTTTTCTCATGAGCTCCAGATAGGAGGGTAGTAAACTGAACAAACCCAACAATTTCTCACTCATTTCAGCACCAACTCCTATAGTGTTACTACTCATTAGAATCGTCTCGAGGAGACAATTCTAACGAGTAGTAACACCATACTACTGGGTTTAAATACTCCCCTTCTGTGGACTTCAGTTTCCTCTTATCTTGAGACCTGTCTTCGCAGCAGGTAAACAAGAATACAGAACAAAATCAATGCAAAAAGGTCATTTAACCCATTACCCAATAAATTCACCTTTTTATGCCTTTAATTTATTCCCATATTGAAGAAAATTTATAATTTATACAGTTACAAATAAGAATCATACGAAACGTTTCTATATTCTAGTAGATAATAGCTTAAAGCAGGCTGAAAGTAAAGCAGGCCCTAGGCCCATTCTTCTTTACTTTCAACCTGCTTTAAGTGATCACTTGTCTTCAAAACTAGCAACATGCTATGGGATAAAGGGTTAATTCTCCTACATTGCTTTCGCCATACCTTAGAAATGCTTCAGTCATGAATTTCATGAATTATCACCCGAAACATAGATCTATGTCAATTTCAACTTTCAGTGAAACTCAGGTAGATCTATTAGGCGACCACTGAAAATAACATACATTGACCGTCTTTAATTAAGACAAGTACTGCTTAATGCTAATCTCATCAATGAACCCTTATGGCGGCAATCTAAGTTTGTGACAGGTGCCGTCTTCAGGGAGGGATATGGCTATTAGATATTATCTAACTGTACATATGTGGACTAGCTTAATGCATGGCAGATAAAGCAGAAAGCTCCATTATGAGCTTTCTGCTTTACTTAAGTCTTGCATTAAGCAATAGCCTGTCTTTAAAATTCACCCTTATTCTTTAATCAATGCTCGCTTTATATGAGTCAGAACTATTTACATAGACATCAAACAAACCATAAAATACTTACCTTTCTATAATATCCAAGCTATTATTCACAGGTCTTCGATCGCCAACTCATATCCCACGGCAGATCCCTAGTAACAGTAAATGGAACATGAATTCGCTGTATTCTTCTAGTAATTATAACCATTAAACTGCACTATTGATGTCTTAATTCCCAAAAGGTGTGTTATACATGTATACCAATAGTCAATGTCAGTGATGTTTTCCTGTTTACCCAATACACAACTGTGGCTGAGTTTTCTGTGTATTCCCCGATTCCTAACGACCGACCAATCCAATACACAAACCTCGGATTCTCCGCGCAGGCTCCGCACCTTGCTAACAATATGGATTTTTCTCGCTGATAAAACTAGCGGGAAAACGGGAAGGCAAGCGCATGGATATGAATAGGCCGGGTGTCGTCTGCTTTCTTTAAGTGTCTGTGATCGACAGTCTGTAAAGCTGGCTGCTGTTGCACATTGATAGTCATTCATTTTATTAAACGACAAATGAATTATCCATTTCTAAATTCATGAACGAATTTCGCCGTCTGTTATTTAACCCTTCAGTTGCAGACAAAATATTGTCTACTATAAAATATGTCGTCTGCAAAGTTTTGATAGAAGTGAAAATAGACGACTGCTTAAAGGAGGTTGAAAGTAAAGCAGAATTAAGACGCATTCTGTTTTACAATGTAGATCTACTTTCGGCCTGCTTTAAGCTAAACTCTGCTAAGATATATAGTAAGTATTTCTTATGGTAGGTCTACATATTCGTTACTGTAAAAGGTAGAACTATTCTTTTCAGTGGAGGAATAAATTGAAGGCGTAAAAATGCGTATTTATGGGGCAAGGAGTTAATACTAGTGCAAAACGGTTTGGATCCTTAAAATTGCAAGACACCGCTCATTTCGATATAACATTAGTCAAGTTACCTTAAATCAAATTTGAAAAATAAAACTCGTGGTCAGTTGACGAGAATGGCCGATAGCTCTACGTAGGGTACCGATGTTGACCGACAATGTCCCGGTTTCATTGGGGCATAATCTCTTTCGCTGCCAAATTAACTTCGTGAGATTTTTACCCCCTTCATCATTTCATTGTCGTCTGCTTCAATATTGTTGTCTGCAATATCGTTTCAAAGTTAGATTTAAGGCAGTACAACTGAAAAAAAATAATGTCAGTTTGGATTCTGATCAGACGCCGCGTTACGCAAACAAGCTTTTTGGCGTCATTGAGAGTGAAAGGGTTAAACTTTCTACAGCATTGTTTATTTGATTTGCTGTAGATAGTTTAACGCTTTCACTTTCAATGACGCCAAAAAGCGCGTGTATCTCCTGATGAGAAGGGTCCTGTAGGAACCCTCAGACCAGGGTCTGTATTGTTTGTTATTTTGAAACATATTGTAAAAAAACTTAAGCAGTCAAAATTGGACTACACTAAATTGAAAATTTGGATTTTCCATTTAAATTCTCGGGGTGGAACGAATCAGAGAAACACATTGTGTTTAGGCGGCCTGTGCCATATTGTCTGTTTTCTATATATTACCTTGGTAAATCATTAGTTACGCGCTAATTACACGATGCGCGAGCTAACCTGTTCAACAGGTTTCACTTTATCCTGTTTTAAAATCGTCTGTTGTAAAATTATCGTCTGCCAAATCCAAGTATCAATTAAAGTATTTTTAAAAAAGCAAACAAAAAAGAAACCTTCAATGTCCATGAATGTCATACTATCATTTGTTCACGATAATGCCGTATTCATCGGTGCGCGATAAAGTCATTCGCTGCCTACATGGCGACTTTTCTGATATCTGGCATGTATATTCGATCCCGATCAGACTCAGATTAACTCGGCGTCTGATCAGGTGAACCCTTTCCCTCATAAGTAAGCGCCTTAGGCGCATTTACCATTTTCTCTTAGACAAGGAGTGTGCCTTGGGCGCATTTATACCTGGATACCTATTTTTCTCTTGGAAAGGACTGTGCCTTTGGCGCATTCATACCTTATTCTCTTGGAAAGAATTGTACCTTGGGTGCATTCATACTTTTTCTTCTTGGAAAGGATTGTGCCTTGGGTGCATTCATACTTTTTTCTCTTGAAAAGGATTGTGCATTGTGTGCAATTCTACCCTTTTCTCTTGGAAAGGAATATGCCTTGGGCGCATTCATATCTTATTCTCTTGGAAAAGGTTGTGCCTTTGGCGCATTTACCCTTATCTCTTAGACAAGGAGCGCGCCTTGGGTGCATTTATACCTTTTTCTCTTAGAAAGGATTGTACTTTGGGCGCATTTATACCTGGATACCTATATTTCTCTTGGAAAAGACTGTGCCTTTGGCGCATTCATACCTTTTTCTCTTTGAAAGAGTTGCGCCTTGGGTGCATTCATACTTTTTTCTCTTGGAAAGGATTGTGCCTTGGGCGCATTTATACCTTTTTCTCTTGGAAATGATTGTGCATTGTGCGCATTTCTACCCTTTTCTCTTGGCTTGGAAAGGCATATGCATTCGGCGCATTCATACCTTATTCTCTTGGAAAGGGTTGTGCCTTTGGCGCGTTTTCCCTTTTCTCTTAGAAAGGATTGTGCCTTGGATGCACTTATACCTTTTTCTCTTGGAAAGGATTGTGCCTTGGACGCACTTATACCTTTTTCTCTTGGAAAGGATTGTGCCTTGGGCGCATTTATACCCTTTTCTCTTGGAAAGGATTGTGCCTTGGGCGCATTTATACCTTTTTCTCTTAGAAAGGATTGTGCTTTGGGTGCATTTATACTAAGGATTGTGCCTTGGGCGCATCGATACCTTTGTCCGTTGGAAAGGATTGTGCCTTTGGCGCACTTATACCCTTTTCTCATAGAAAGGATTGTGCTTTGGGTGCATTTATACTAAGGATTGTGCCTTGGGCGCATCGATACCTTTGTCCGTTAGAAAGGTTTGTGCCTTGTGCGCATTTATACCTTTTTCTCTTGGAAAGGATTGTGCCTTGGGCGCGTTTATACCTTATTCTCTTGGAAAGGGTTGTGCCTTCGGCGCATTCACTTTTTTCCCTTAGAAAGGATTTTCATGTTAACAATTTCTACCACTTTCATATTAAAAGATACAAGAAACATTCCCCGGATGCTGACATAAACGTTCTGGATGTTTCAAGCAACCACCTGTCTTAACCCGTTACCACATACAGCCTGTGTCTAGTTTTAAAGGCAGATGTCCACTTGAAGCAGCTTGAAAGTAAAGCAGAATACGCCTTAAACCCATTACCCCATAAATACGCCGTTTCACATGTACGCCTTTGATTTATTCTTACACCAAGTAAAATAGTTCCACTTTAAATAGGCATGAGTAGATACCTTAAGAAATAGTTTCTATATCCTATTAGATTGAAGCTATTAAAACGCAGACTGAAAGTACAACAGATTGCGCCTTATGCACAATCTGCTTTATTTTCAACCTGCTTTAAGTGGTTACCTGTTTTCAAAACTAGAAATAGGCTTATGACGGGGTAATGGATAAAGGCACATTTTACTTTCAGTCTGCTTTAAGCTACTACCGGTATCTGCTAGATTATAGATCTAGAATGACTTTCGTATACATGTACATGTAGTTCATATTTATGACTGTATAAATTGGAACAATTTTCATTACCTGGAGAAAAAATTGAGACGTGCAAGAATGCGTATTAATGGAGAAATAGTTTAAATGCTGAAACACGCTAGTTGGGGGGTTCAATTTCTCGACACTCATATCGCCGTTCCTTCAGTCAAAGTCATTAAAGAGGCTCGCAACCGGACTTAGCATTAAAAATAGTAATTTGTAAATATATGTCAAATGCTTATATAAATGGGTAAGATTTAGTTTAGGATAATAAATTCTGTTACAAATGCATTTCAAAAAAGAAAAAGAAAAGAAGAAGCTCTGGTGGGATTCGAACCCGTGACCCTCCATGAGGAGACAAACATGAAAAAAAGGAAACGCCTTTACCCACGCGACTACTAGCGCTCTCTATCTATATGGTAGCGAATTAACGTACTTCACTGGTAGCGAGTGATAGTATATTATTCGGCTCAGGTTTATGTCTGAGCCCGTGTAGAGAAGCAACAACAACAACTATACCGTCTACTAACGCTATAGAAAAACGATGGAAAATATCTCAAAAAACTAAGATTCGGTGACGATTCTTGAAACTTTTTTGGACTGAACATATATTTTAATGTCAGAAGCAATAATGCCACAAATTTGCTTTTATTTGAGTATTTTATTTTATTTTGACAAGTACACCGTCCGGTTGCGAGTCCCTCTCAGAGAAGAAATAAAAACAGACGGACCATTCGAAACAGACGATATTCTCACCGAGCAGGGAATGCACTGAGTGAACTAAGTGGACTGTTGCATGAACTAATATAATTACTTGTGTTTATTATATTGATGAGCAATAATCCTATAATCAGGTTAACCAGGTCGGTGCTACTGCTGCAATACTGACCTGTGGCCATATGGTCATCAGATAACGATCTCCAGGAGTGTTCCACGGTGATATGCACCGTATTGTATTCAGCGATGATCGATAATCAGATAAAATTAACCCTTCTCCCGCCATAATATTGTACGCTTTGAAAATTATAGTCTGCAAAGTTTGTCGAATTTTAAAATGAAGAAACCTACTCGTATGATATAATTGACGATTTACAAACATTTGGATCAAGATTGGAGCCGCGTAACGCGGCGTCTGGTCTGTATCCAAATTGTCGACTTACACACCAAGTTCGAAATCGGCAAGCAAATGGTTTCCGATTACACCAGCATTTGTTTCAGTTCTATAAAACAGGAAAATGCTTAAAGCAGACAAGTAAAACAGAATACTTCTGCATGAATATTGTTCTTTACTTTTTCAGTTTTAATAAGACATCTGTATTGTTAGTTGACTAATTAGAAATCTTAGTCGAGACGACGAAGAACGTTATTGAACATTGTCATTGATAATAACTTAACCCTTTCACTCTCAACGACGTCATATTAAAGCGCGTAACGCGTCGTCTGATCAGGATCAAAACTGTTTGATACTTGTTTTGAAATAGTTATACTGCATCTAACTTTGAAACGATATTGCAGGCAGCAATATTGAAGCAAACGACAATATGGCGGTGAAGGGGTAAAAACCTCACGATAAATTTTATCATGGAAGGGTTAAGGGACTGATTAATCAGTCCATCGCTACACAGTGGAAAATCTGTTATTCTTTCCCGTTTAAACGAAACAAAACGCAAACGCAAAACACTAAAATGTAGAAAATAACAACTTTTGGACAAGTCTGATAATTTATGTTTATCTTGGTGGCAAACAGTTTGGAGCCTGATCAGACGCCGGGTTACCCGGCGTCTGATCTGGCTCCAAACTGTTTGCAATAGAAATAATAGTTTTAGCGTAAACGCGTTTATTGGGAAAGAATAACAGTTTCTCCAGTCCACTGTACCACTATCTTCATTTGAGAAGTAAAAGAAAACGTTATTATTGCAGTGAATGGGACAAGATTGATTGAAGACAGATACATGTCTGCTATATACCTGCACATTACATGTAGTTTATTATGTAACCTATTACTTCATAGATACTCCTTTTTACGTATTTAAATAATTCCTCATCTGCAGGAAACATTTTCAGTTTATACCACGATGAATTTGCAACATAATAATTATTTCCTACATCTAGCAGATGATAACTTAAAGCAGACTGAAAGAAAAGCAGAATGTGCTTCAATGTGCATCCTGCTTTACTTTCAGCCTGCTATAAGTAAGCATATGGTGGAAAAGGTTAACACGAGGTTGGCGAATGTGTCATAACTCTCGCAAACAGTTGGGATACATATCATTTGGTTCCTAAACGCTTATCATCAAGGTCTGCATGCTCTTGTCATATGAAATATATTCTTCCAGAAATGTTTCTGTGTGTGCACGTAGATACAGTAAACCCTCTCTATTACAACCACTAAATTGTGTTAATTATTAGGTGTTTGCCACAGGTGACTGCTTGAAGCAATGTAACAGTAAAACAGAAAGCTCCTCCAGCTTTCTGTTTTACTGTCACATTGCTTTAACCCTTTGAGCCCTAGTCCCGCATATAGGCGTCCTTTTCAAACAGTATACATGTGAAAAGTTCACTTGTCCTATGCAAACAGTGAAGACCCAGATCAGAGGGCTCCGAAAGGAGCCCTCTGATCAGGGTCTTCACTGTTTGTCGTAATGCCAAACATTGACAAAAACAACCCTTAAAAGTCAGAAATGGACTAGACTCAAATGGAAACTGGAATTGTCCATTTAAAGTTTCAGGGAGGAAAGAGTTAAGCTGTCACTAGTCTTTAATACAATTTATCATCCTTCGTCTGAGACATTGTCGTAATAGAGAGGTTAGTGTAGTTCATGTGATGTTGGGCAAATAGTGGCAGATCACAGGCGTTATTCTTTCCCGTTTAAACGAAACGCAAACGCAACACACTAAAATGTAGAAAATTACACTTTTTTGACATTTCTCACGATTGATTTTAATCTGAGTAGCAATCAGTTTGGAGCCTGATCAGACGCTAGGTTGCCCGGCGTCTGACCTGACACTGAACTGTTTGCAATGGTAACATTAACGCGTTTATTGGAAAATAATAACGTCTTCTCCACTGTACCAGGACTCATAAGGCAGCCTGACATGCATAGTTCATTCACCACTTGAAACTTGAAATAGGACAAATGTACTCTTCGAAGGTACACTATTTAAAAAGACACGCATTATGAATATATTTGCGTCCTTGCGGTGAGTGGGACAAATGTCCCACCATCTATTTCCAACACGCACTAATTTATCAACCCATTCCGCATAATGCATTATTTGCTGATACAAATCTCAAAATAAAACCAAATTTAGACCAGGCAACCCTTACATAAAAATGGACAACATGTAATCCAATATAAAAGCATGGAAAAATCCACTGGGCGCAAATTAATTCAATCAACCCTTTCAATATTGCAGATTTGTATTGAAAAACTTTGCAAACAGTTTGGGTCCAGATTAGTTGTTCCTTAATGTGTGGCCAAATTGACGGCCATACAAAATGTTTATGATTTCGCACGACTTAGTCGATGGATATTGTTTTTGCCATGTCTGTCTGTTTGTTTGTCTGTACATAACTTTAACTTTCACGAAAACTTTAAAACTACATGTGAACTTTATATTTGACTTGTGGGCTCAACTCAAGAAGTTTTTTGAGCTCAGTACAACTTGGGTCATGGCCGACAAACTTGAAAGGCCAATGTCATTTAAAAGTCAAATACCGGTACTACCGGTAGGCTTAACTTAACATTAACGTACCGTAGGCTTAATTTAACATTAGCCATAACTTTTTATTACATGTGATAGAGACTTAATATTTAGAGGTAAAATAGAATAAATTGCAATTGGTTAAGTTTTAAACTACATGTGATAGACTTCATAGATGACACATTTATTTATGCTTTTCGGTGGATTACCACGAAATAGCAGTGGATGATCACTTGGTAATCCACTGCAGTGGATTATCACCAATCGCTTTTTATTATGAATTTTCCCCGTAGGGCTCCCCAAGAATCGTAGTCAATCGTGTCTTATCGTTAAATTCCGGCAGTCCGATTTGTCGCGAACTACTCACCGGAAGAGCACGAATCCAAACTCGGGAGCAACGAGTGACGTCATTATACCACCAACTGTCACGCGCGTGTGTTCGACATAAAACGTGGGGCTCAACACGGGATAAATAATGTACGTTCGCTTTCAATTTTTAAACAATTTCGTTTAAAAAGTGGCTTAAAAGCATAAATAAATAGAATAACTGTGTTTTTTCAGTGTAAGATCGAATTTAATCCATTTCGTGAACATCAGACTGTTATATTTTCACTCGTGGCTTCGCCACTCGTGAAAATATAACGTCTGATGTTCACTCAATGGATTAAATTTCGATCTTACACTGAAAAAAACAGTTATCCTCTATATATTCAACCCAAGAAGCTTTTGAGCTACAAGTTACTGCGACACTGTGGGAGATTTTGAGGTGGTCAGTCTTGACCGTCGAGTGCTACATGGCATTCGGTGCTAATTGGGCGCTATATAGACAGTGGGCATATCGGTCTAGCACACTTATCTCTATGTCTTATCTCTTATCTCAACGAAACATTTATTTATCTCACCCCTTTACCCGATAGCCTGTTTCTAGTTTTCACGACAGATTATCACTTATTAAAGCAGGTTGAAAGTAAAGCAGAATGCGCTTTACTTTCAGCCAGATTTTGCTACCATTTGCAATTCTTGACGTACAATGTATATAGTCGAGTTATTTTCTGCAGTGGATGAAAAAAAATCAAAGGCGTTACAAAGCATATTCATGGAGTATTGGGTTGAGTGGTAGGCATTGTGCATATCAGTATAGCACACCTATCTCTTATCTCAATGGAGCATTTATTTATCTCTAATAGGAGATCTCAAGGGACACACGAGCCCAGCGTGCGCCACGCGTGCACGGGCCTGGATGTACAGTCGAACTTCGGACTCAAAGTATGATGGTGGTACAGTGGATAATCTGTTATTCTTTCCCGTTTAAACGCAAACGAAACGCAAACGCAAAAACACTAAAATGTAGAAAAGCACACATTTTTGACAATTTTGAGTTTTCATTTTTATCTGAGTGGCAAACTGCTTGGAGCCTGATCAGACGCCGGGTTACCCGGCGTCTGATCTGGCTCCAAACTGTTTGCACTGGATATAATAAGTTTAGCGTAAACGCGTTTATTGGGAAAGAATAACAGATTCTTTACTGTTACTCGTGCTGCAGGGGTCGTTGGTTCGAGCTCCCGCTGCATCAAATAAAATTACTTACGGTTCTAAGGATGAGACATGAACCGAGTATACCACTAATGTATCGGTGTTATACACTCTGACAAGGGTCTATATAGTTTGTCAGTTTGCTATAAATTGTAAAAACACTTTATTTTAGCCAAAATGAAAAATGAATCTTATATAACGTTACATTCTTTTAAAACAGAGAATATTAAAGGACCCTTTCATTAAGACAAATGTCTATATTTAGAATTGATCATGTTAACCGTGTGGACATCTGTGCAAGTCAGGCAAACTATATAGAAATGCATCGTTTATTGTCCAATACCCTCTCCAACCCTAATATAGACTTACCATTGCAAACAGTTTGGCTCCTGATCATACACTGAATAACCGCAGGTTTTATCGAATCAAGCAACAGCTATGTCTATGTATATCTCCGTTTCAACCGTTCTATCTTTGTCTCTAAGTGTATGTCTGCCTGTCTCTTTCTCACTCACTCTCTCTCTCTCTCTCTGTCTTTGTTTCTCTCTTTTTCTCTCTCTTTGCATGTATATCTGTCTGTCTCTGCGTATCTCTATGTCTGTCTCTGTGTGTCTCTCTGTCCCTCTCATTGTATGTATGTCACTGTCAGTTTGTCTGTTTGTCTGTCTCTCTCTCTTTCTCTCTCTCTCTCTCTCTCTCATCATTTATAGATCTATTTTCACTCACTTCCATTATATTTGCTCATCACCTCGCTCAGATTTCAGGTTTTACGTCAAAGCGAGACAACCAATGTTATTTAGATATATATGAGTTATCTCCCGTGTAGATAGGCAACAGCGTAGGTTGGCTGAGCGCCAGTCAAAATTGATCCGCTCGTATCGGTTTATTGAAAACACCGTTCACAAATCCGTCTATCGGCTGACCTTTTTATATTTTCCTACATACATGTCATGTCAATATTCAGGTGAAGTATTGATTAAAGGGACGAAAATGGCGGATCATATAGCAGCATAGTTGTGGAACATACAGTATTCTATAGAGCTCTACGGTCGGAATTAATGCGTGGTGTTTTACAGCAGGTGTCTCATCTGTCGAACTTCGTGATATATTTGTAAACGATTGCATGGTCGTTAACTCTGGGGACACAACTTGAATGCACTTGAGAAGGGACAAACTTTACTTTAGTTCGTACACAACTAATGCCTTAATTTGTTCACATTGGTTTTAGGCTACAGACTATATACTATAGAGAGAAAACAGGTGATCTTGATTTGTACAACTAGACTCTTTGAAACTTCATTCCTTCCGGGTGTAAATCTACAAAGGACATTGTTTGTGTGTTATATTCCTATACCCAAGCAACTGGACACGTAGGTCCTGGATTTTCAATGTATTTGTGAACAAATATTACTTTTGGGCATTTTAACACACTCACCCTCGGGGTACTAAATGCTCACCTGGCGAATAATGACGCCCGAGGGAGAAATTAACATACCTGTAATTCACCGGTAAGACTTGAGACAGAAATATTTAAAACTTGGACTAGACAGGGTCGTGAGACAGGGCAACATGGCTGAAGCAGAGCCCCTATTCGCCCTGCTGGAGATCATGCTCCGGACCTTCAACGTCACGGTGCCCAAGGTCCAGCCCGGTGGATATCCCGATGACATCTTCCTGCGCGTTCCGGAAGAGGAGAGAGAGAACCTGGAGTGCTCCATATGGTAGATATACAGTAACACCTCTCTATTACAACCACTAAATTTGGTTAAATACAAGGTGTTTAACACAGTTGACTGCTTAAAGCAAGGTGGCAGTAAAACAGAAAGCTCCTTTAGGAGCTTTCTGTTTCACTGTCACCTTTCTTTAAGCTGTCACGTCTTCTTTATTCTTTATGATTAACTTCTAAACTTTTTGATTTCACACACAAACATATTTATTCTTCTTCTTTAATAATGGCAAGCATTTCAAAGTTGAACACCTGTATTTTATATCACCTATTTAGCCTTCTTTTAAGTTGTCGTACTAGAGAGGCTTTGCTATACTTACGATTCATTCAATCACTGTCAATAGCCATTTGCATACAGTTTGGAGTCAGATCAGACGCCGAGTACCTCGGCGTCTGAGAAGAATCCATCCTGTTTTACACTATAGACACAATAACTCGTACACACAGGGGCCAGACACAAAAATGGTCTATTCACCCTCTGTACATTCTTTTCTTTATGCACAGAGGGTATATAGACCATTTTGGTGTCTGGCCCTGTGCTCGTACATAGATAATTTTTCTTTTACGTCGGATAGTACATAACATGGTGGCATCATTCCTCTAGAGCTTTTATTCCGACAACTTCAATTTCAACGTCTTTCTGCCGAACACTAAGTCTTGACAAACATAAGTATAGTATGCATATTACATGGCTCCCTCCCTACAACGACCCTCCCAATAACGATTCCCTCCTAACACACGATGAACGGTGCTTGCCGCTGTTCCCCCGAAAAAAAGCTATTCTAACACTTTCACTGCTGCAATATAGTCTGCTTAACCCTTTCACCGCCAGAATTGCCTAAATCGAATTTGCAAACAGTTTTGATCCTGATCAGAAAACTGTTTGCAAATTCGATATTTCTTATGCCATACTCTCTGAATTCTAACTTTGAAATGATATTGCAGACAATAATATTGAAGCAGACGACACAATTACGGTGCAGGGGTAAAAAACTCAAAAATAATTTGGCGGTGAAAGGGTTAAACTTGTCGCCTACTGTCGTGATCATGCAGATGTCGAGTTACTCTCGACTTCTAACAGCTAGATCTACACTGTTTGTAGATGCCATAGTTTGCGACAGTTGAAAGATATGTTATTCTTTCCCAATAAACGCGTTAGTGCTACAACCTTTATGCATAAACTTTGCGTTTCGTTTCGTTTCGTTTCAATGGGAAAGAATAAGGCCTTCTCCATTGTACATGTACATTAAATCCACTATAACGACTTAGCCAATATTGGGTCAAGTTATACCAGTCTTTTAATTATCGTCTGAAAAAAAATCAAATTCAGTTGATGCCCAATTCACATACGAGCAATCAATTCAATTCAATTCAAATTGTATTTAAAGTCGCTGTATATACAACAGTTAAACATTATTACATGTATGTATAGCTATAGACCGACATATTACTTTAACGTGTGTAGCAAACAGGTTGGATCATGATCAGACGCCGAGTTACTCGGCGTCTGATCTGGAGCCAACCTGCTTGCAAACAGCAAGTCAACTCGCCTTTACTGTGATAGGGATTAACGCCGTTTGGTGGATTACAAAGTCAGCCAACTCTCATTTAATTTTAACCCCTTCACTGCCATGACGTCATCAAATTTAAACAATTGTCGTCTGCTTCTATTTCTAAAAAAAACCCCACTTTTTAGGTATTTTGACTTAAGAACTATTGAAAAGAGTGTCAAACAGTTTGAATCCTGATCAGACGCCGCGTTACGCGGCGTCTGATCAGGATTCAAACTGTTTGCAAATAACTACTGTACTCGGGGTAAGGCAGTGAAGGGGTTAAATCCCAAATCTGCATTCAAATGGTTTAAGATTGGCGCACTGTAGTTAAGACTTATCCTGATATTTTCCGCCTGCTTCGATTATCGTCTGCCAAATAATTCAAACTACAGTACAGGAAATCCTTTCGTTTTTGACCACTAAACGAATGCTCATTGGTTCCATAAAATACCAATGACAGCTTAAAACAAGGTGAACATAGAACAGGAGCTTTCTGGTGTACGTTCACCTTGTTTTAAGCAGCCAACTGTCGTAAACGCCTAATAATTATAACAATTTAGTGGTCGTACATGTAATAGAGAGGCTTTACGATATTCAAAAGTACATGTAGCTTTTTAACCTTCAGCGCGCTACGTGCCAATTTAAAGTTATTGCAAACATTTAAAAGTATAGGTGAGACTACGAGTAATCCAAGTTGTTTGTTTCTTTGATTATGATATCTGAAAGAAAACACTTTTTTTTTACAAAAATACCAAGAAAATACCCCAAAACCCTTAGATTTGTTGCAGATGACAGATTTGGCAGTCGAAAATTACAGCGTGCCCAATCTACAACGACATCCAATGGTAGACAAAAACGTGTGCGTTGTTGACAGGGAGTCGTTATAGGAAGGAAAATGGGCTTACATTTGCAAATAGCTTGAATCTAGATCAGACGCCGCGTAAACACGGCGTCTGATCTGGATTCAAGCTGTTTGCCATTCGTTATAAGGTTTTTTTCTGTCAAAATGTCCATTATGTAACTTTGAGAAAAACAGCAGACGGCAATTTTAAGCAGACAGCATTGCAGTCGTGAAAATGTTGGACATATATATAGTTGTCTTGTTTGCATGGGGAGGGAGCGACAAGCGTTGTTATAAGGAGGAATCGTTGTTGGGAGGGCTGTTGTAGGGAGGGACCACTGTATATATTAAGCGTTCTTATGTCTAAATGAGCACAACTAAATACTAGACCACATAGTGAAATATACACTGATCGACTCTGATCTAAATCAAAACTATTGCAAATGCCAATTGAATAGAGTATTAGTATATTGACGGTAACTCATTGATTCACAGCCACGAATAATATGCACCCAGCAAACAGGGTACCTGTCAAGAGTACACTTGTCCTCTTCAAAACGATGTAGACCCAAATCAGAGGGTTCATATAAAGGAACCCTCTGATCAGTTATGTACTGTATGTCATTATGCAAAATATTGTAAAAAAAGTAACAACAAAAAACAAACAAACAAACTCCTTCGAAATCCTAAATTTGGAATCTTGAAACTCCATTTGTAATTGCATGGGTCAATGGGATAATGATCGTTAAAACAAACAAGTATATCAAGTCCCGATACACGTAAACATTTCCCAATAAAACCATTATGTCCACAGTTTACCATCATAAACAGTTCTAACGGTTTAGTAACTTAAATTCCCAATTTCTGCGTTGTCATCATTTCAAAACTCGTTTTTCCCAATTTGACTTGAAAAATTCCCAATCTGAGGGGTACCGGACCCGTTCCCAATTGGGTGAGAAAAAAAACGCTGCCATTGCAAATAGTTTAGCCTGAGCCAGATCAGACACCGGGTAACCCCACCGGCATCTGATCAGGCTCCACACTGTTTGCAGTGGAAACAATTGTAAGTGTATTAGTATGAAACGCATTTACTTGGACAGAATAAAGTCTTCTCTTCTCTCAGACCAAACAGGCAACTAAAACTTATAAGTAAAGCCGGAAGTTACTACAGGAGAATTTCTGCTTTACTTTGATATTGCTTTATACAGCCACACATCAAAGCCATCGGATACGATTTCTTTCAAGTGGCCGTAATAGATAGACTTTACAGTACTCTATAAATATTAATTGGTTGAGACAAGTCCTATTTATTATTTATGTCTCTTGATAATTTAACTCTTTCGGCGCGATACACGACTTAACCCCTTCACTGCCGTGACGTCACCAATTTTAAACAATTGTCGTCTGCTTTTGTTTCTAAAATTTATTTTTTGGGTTTTCTGATATGAGAAATATTGAAATGAATGGCAAACAGTTTGGATCCTGATCAGACGACGCGTTACTCTTGCACTCGGGGTAAGGCAGTGAAGGGGTTAAATCGACTTAGCAAACAATTTGAAAACATGTTGCCAATTAATTATTTTAGGTTATACAGAGCTCTAGAGAATGGGGAATATTTCAAAAACTAAAATCTTTGTTTCTCCTTTAAACCCTATGGTGTCACTACTCATTAGAATCGTCTCGAAGAGACTATTCTAATCAGTAGTAACACCATATGATTTTGTGTTGAAATAAGTGCGAAAATGTTGTATTTGTTCAGTTAACTCCCTCTTATCTGGAGCCATGGGTTATAGGATTTTTTGCTGGAGAAACACCAATACTACCATCATTAAGCACTTTTGGTAACCCGGCGTCCGATCAGAACCCAAACTGTTTGCAAACACCAGTCAAATTCACTTTCATATTTCTTTATCAAAGTCACAGCACGCAGACCGTATCTCTCGTATGAACCCTCACCAGTTTGTCACCCGGTAGATTTAGCCTATGTACAAACAAAGAAGGCGAAAGTATAAACAAAATCGAAAATCAATGGGTTTTTTTTTCTTTTATTTTGTAAGTCTAATTGCATTCGCTAGAGCTGCTAACAAGACAAGTAATGCTAAGCGATAAGTCATTAAAAAGCCTTCAAAATCTATAAAGTAAATATATGTAATTGCAGGACAAATACTTTATTTACATAAACTGAATATATTGCTCTTGTTTTACAGTGTATATACAACAGTTTAATTGTATATGGCAATATCCGTTTAGGTCCAATTTTAAAATAAATTCTATGATTAATGTTATGCTACAGTGGAGAATCTGTTATTCTTTCCCGTTTAAACGCAAACGTACGCAAACGCAAAGCGCAAAAACGTAGAAAAGAACAACATTTGGACAATTCTGATAATTCATGTTTATCTTGGTGGCAAACAGTTTGGAGCCTGATCAGACGCCGGGTTACCCGGCGTCTGATCTGGCTCCACACTGTTTTCACTGCAAATAATAGTTTTAGCGTAAACGCGTTTAATTGGAAAGAATAACAGATTCTCCACTGTATCAACTCATCGACCCATGAAACTTAAAATGGACAGTTCCAGTTTCCAATTATGCTTTGTCCATTTCAGTTCAGTTTACACGTAATTAAAACAGTCAGGTTTTAGCACTGAATTAACCATGCAGGAAGGGGTTAAAGGAAATAATTTTAGAGTGTGTTGTGTACATTATCTATTTGTTTTAACAAACACATGTTTTCAAATGTTAATTGTCCTGTTCTGAATTTGAATAGTCATTCGCCTATTTTAAGAGCGGCTGATTAACCCAAAAAAATCAGTGTGACACCGTCTTGCTCTGAATTAGTACACTCCAATGTATATTTTAAGAGCGGTCGATTAACCAAAGTTTCAGGGTTACATCGTCTCGTTTTGAATTAGAACAGTACAGTGCACATTTTAAGAGCGGTCGATTAACCAAAGATTTACAGTGAACCAGTTTCCTTGCTCATTGCAGATCTGACTGAAAGAAAGTTTGTGCTGTCCTTTGCAAACAGCTTGGATCCAGATCATACGCCGAGTAACTCGGCGTCTGGTAAAGTTTGTCTTATTGATCCAGATGTCCGTAATAAAAAATAATAAAGAGCCGACATCAGACCTGAAGTACATGTAGATAGCATTTATCGAAGGCTCAAAGAGTTAATGACAACGCATACTCTTGCTAATACATTTTTCCGCCACTACCCTTGTTACTGATCCAGCCAACTAAATATCATAGTAATGGCAACGAAGGATTAAAGTTAATTCACTAAATAGTTATGTTGTACCGGTATTTATAATAATTGATGTTTCTACTAGTTCAATACATGTATTTGTTTATTTTTCGGCGGAGCTGTCTGGTTTCTATTTAGCCACACTTTCTGTTTGGCCACACATTTCAACCAATTATATTTGATCAGAAATTTAGACTTGAGAGCACCTGTTGAAACTGAATAGTCTGATTGGATAGTAGCCAGGGCTCCAGATAAGGGAATTATTTCAAAACTTAGAATCTTTATTTGTGCATTAAACCCTGTGGTGTCACTAAACATTTGAATTGTCTCTTCGAGACAATCAAAATGAGTGGTAACACCATAGGGTTTGGTGCTGAAATGAGTGAATAAATGTGATTTGTTTAGTTTACTCCCTCTTATCTGGAGCCCTGTAGGCTGGTCTATGTCCAATTACAGTTTTCCCAGATATGGCTGTGAGTGTAAAATTTAGAGACACAGACCAGACTGTTTACTACACTGGGGGCTGATGCAATTTAAGATGACATCTGAAATACAGAGGAAGCTAGGTGTTTTGTAATCGTTTACTACCAATTTGTTTTAATTGTTAACTATTTGTACACATTTACCATACATTAAAAGCAATATTAAATATAAATGGCCTCAAGTGAGTTAAACACAATTGTGTGGTTTCATCATTATTTACAAGAGTGAAGTAGAGCAGACTGTTGAATCTGTACATTTGTGTATGCTATAGTTTATTTCAAGAAACTCTATGAATGAAAAGTTTGATATATAGAACAATAGATTAATGTGAGGATCTCCTACCAGTAGCTAGGATATGAGTTAAATTATTGTTTTGTTTTGCATTTCTGTACATGATAGTTTTGCATTTTAAATAAAAGTTACTGTTTCAATTGTATACTTTTATTTTTTGCTTTTCAATCCAAGATATTACAATTCTTTTGAAAACCTCAATTTAATTCAATTTTGCACACCCATCTATATAGCCTTAGTTCAACCACTCATTCCGCCGAATATCTTTTTTAAAGATATTTCTTGTTTCAGTTACCAGGTGATGAAGGAGGTTCGACAGTGTGTCAACAACCACAAGTTCTGCTACTCCTGTACCTTCGTCTGGTCCACGAGCGGGAACCCAGTCAACCACGGCAGATGCCCGGTCTGTAGAGCAGACGGTAATTACATTAGAAACAAAGAACTGGACGAACGAATTAACAAACTTATTGTCAAGTGCTCAACTAAGGGCTGTAGGTGGATTGGTCCCCTGCGTCAACAACCGTCCCACAAACATACAACTTACTCTGATACAACGGACGTCAACAGCAATGAACTTCCGGCTCTCTCTACAAGTGTGGCGCCAAATTCAAAGTCAACCACTGTTCCAAAAACCAGCACTCAGAACTCCTTAACACCAGTTTCTTCACAGTCGCAACCAATTGTAAACCAACAAAGACGACCGCTTGCGAATGTTTCTAACAACGCCTCACAAAGTAGATCCTCGTCAGTCAGCCAAAGACAGACAGGTTCTCAGAACCCACCAACACACAGGTCAAGAAACAGAACGAGGTCGCGCACGAATTCATCGTCACCTCAGCGAAGAGTTACAACCACAGGTACCGGAATAAATACACGCCTTACATCCCGCGCAAGAATACAAAACGGCCCGGCAATTCCAACTGCAGCGAATTCAAGTCGTCAGCAGGCGCAACATGACGTCAGCGAAGTAGTTACGCAGACGCCGGAAACACCACTGACGCCACGTCCGCCGGTAACCCCACGGCCACAAGGATCAATGCGAAGACGAGTTCCAACCCTTCCGAATCTCATGAACTCCAACACTAATAATGAAAATGCCAATAATGCAGATACGGATCCAACTTCCGTTAGAACTGACAATAACAATAACGTTAGTGAAAATGACAATACGAATGAACCGCTTTTGAGTGCCCGAAGAAATCCACTGGAAGGTAGTATAGGTCGGCGTGTTAGTGGGGCGACTAGAGGGTTTGCAACAGTCCGAGACCGACTGAACGAAAGCCGTCAACGTTTAGATATGCTAATGAATGCCTTTTCGGTGGAACTTGACAGAGGGCGCCATGATCTAACAGCGTTTCAGCAAGAGCGGGAGAGGAGGCGACAGGAGCAACTGACCGAGGTCCGTGATCTAGGTATCAGACTAGGCCAAGTGGCGACTGAGCTCAGGGGTCTCCTGTCACAGAGGCGACAAATCCGGACCCAGATCGACCATCTAGTAGAGTCGTCAGCTCCAGAGGACTCCAACTAACTATAATCTGTGATACAAACTGAAAGGAGGCATTAAACTCACCCACATACTCATAGGTTTTAGATTCAAGAACGAACCTTCTGTTGTTTGGCTCCAGGAATAACAAAAACTTGTTTGTGAATTCTTAGCCTTAGACTCAATGCTTGCCTTAATGTAGTGCACCGCAAATGGACTTTGGTCCGTAAATATCGAAAATAGTTCGGTACTACCCGTCAGTGGACGAGAATGGCCGACCACTACGTCTCGTACCGATATTTACTCGACATTGGCTCGATTTTTATTAGAGGTGTATATGCTAACTTAACTCGTTTAATTGGAACACAAGAATAACCTCTAATAAATTGCATTAGATCCACGCGCCTATCATTCTGTGTGAAGCAGGGAGCCAAACTAAAAGGATTAGAGATGGTTTTTCCGGTAGACTGATACCTGAACCTTTTCATGCGAATTCCAGCCCAGATCTGTGATACTAAGTATTGCCAGTGGTATTTTACAACTAGTGAAACTGCTTAGTACGGTTAATTGTTTGATGTTTCACGAATACTTGTGTTTACTTTGAAGCAGTATGACTTAGTCGTGTCAGGAATCTTAGCACACATCCTAGCAAATAAATCTAGAAAAATAGAGGTACATGTATATTAACCCATTACCCCTTATCATGTTTCTGGTTTTGGAGACAGGGGAATACTTTAAGCATACTGAAAGTAAAGCAGAATGTGCCTTTAGGCGGATTCTACTCTACTTTTAGCCTGTTTTAAGTTAATTTCTACCAGGATATACTTGTTAAAACTATTTCTCATGGTACATATGCATGGCTGTAAAAAGAGTAACAATATACTTTTTTCAGTGGAGGAATACATTAAGGCAAATCAAAGGTGTAAAAAGGCGTTACTATGGGATAATGGGTTAGCTCTTTTACCGCTAATGGCGAAATCTTGATTACTTATGTAAGCAGTCTGGATGCAGATGAGTTTCGAGGCTTCAAATGGTTTGACATTCTGTTTTAACTCTTTGAACCCTAGTCCCGCATATAGGCGTGCTTTTCAAACAGTGTACATGTGAATAGTACACTTGTCCTATGCAAACAGTGAAGACCCTGATCAGAGGGCTCCGAAAGGAGCCCTCTGATCAGGTTCTTCACTGTTTGTCACAATGCCAAACATTGACAAAAACAACCCTTAAAAGTCAGAAATGGACTAGACTAAAATGGAAACTGGAATTGTCCATTTAAAGTTTCAGGGAGGAAAGAGTTAACCCTTTCACTGCTATGGCGTCATCGGCTTTAACCCCTTCACTGCCGTGACGTCGACGTCATCAATTTAAAAAAATTGTCGTCTGCTTTTATCTCTTAAATTTTAATTTTTGCTAGTTTGACTGAAGAAAAATTGAAATGAGTGTCAAAAAGTTTGGATCCTGATCAGACGCCGCGTAACGCGGCGTCTGATCAGGATCCAAACTGTTTGCAAAAAACTGTTGTGCTCGGGGTAAGGCAGTGAAGGGGTTACACTATTATCTCCTGCTTTTATTTCTCAATTTTAATTTTGAGGTAAATTGACTAAAATAGTATAATAAAGAGTATCAAATAGTTTGGATCCTGATCAGACGCCGCGTGACGCGTCTTCTGATTAGGATCCAAACTGTTTGCAACTAGTCATTCTACTCGAGATACGGCTATGAAGGGGTTATCAACGTATTTTTATGTTTTACATGTGTGCCAATTCGGACTCATCGAGTTAAAGACACTACATTGTATTACTACAATGAAACTCGCTTATAACGAAATTGGATATAACGAACTATTGGATATAACACAAACAAAAAATATTCCCCATCTTTAATTAATGTATAGTAAAAGGGACCTGATATATTTTGTAATTGCTTCATGCCTTTTAACTGTAAGTAATTATACAGTGAAACTCACTTATAACGAAATTGGATATAACGAACTATTGGATATAACACAAACAAAAAAATGTTCCTCATCTCCAAATAATGTATATTCTAACACGACTTGACACCTACGACATATACACAAAGAATACCGAGAAACGTTCTTTATTCCGCGATAATGCACTGGACGCGCGGTATTCGATCGGCTGTTCCAGTTGCTCCACACGCTTAATGTATGAAGGAAATACCTTAAATCACGTTATATAGAGACACATACTAAATTTGGCTTCGTCGATGCAAACAGCCCAAAGTAACTTCACATTTCTTTATCTGTAAACATTATGGTTCTGCCATAAAGACGCCTAGACGTAAAGCAGATTTAATCGTTATTCGCTTCATTATGAAACATGAAAAAGTATTGACTTTGAAATTTTGTTTCTGTTGAGCTTTTTTCCTTTACTCGTAAAACATCAGGCTCCGAGGTTATAAAAGCGTTTAGTTGACTCGACTAAAACGCTTTATAACCTCGGAGCCAGGGGTGAAAATCATGTAAACAGTAAAGTACATTTAACAGCCGAAATGGCATAGCCACTGACAACGCTGCGGGTTTGGCGTCCGGTAAAAGTATTTTCATTCAAAGAAAGTCGTGTTAGAATTAAAATAACAACTTCATAGGTGTGCATTATCGTGTATTAGATCACAGTTATATAGTTGTTGAGATGTGGAGTCATTTGATCAGTCGGCCTTAAGTTCTCGTCATCTAATTACTCCACATCTCAATTCCTAACTGTGATCTAATACACGATAACTCATACCTACGAATTTAATAGTTTAAAGTTTAAGTAAAATTGGCCTGATATAACGAAATTTAGAGATAACGAAATAACGAGGACTTCGTTATAAGTGAGCTTCATTTTATAGTGTTCAAATACTTACATAGCTATGTTTAAACTCGCCGGTTAGTATTGATCAGTCTGACATTGTGATTGAATGGTTCTTATGTTCTAAAAATCACATTAGCGAGACATGCGTCAATGTATTATTTAAAGGAACATAAAGAATGAATGTTTAATGTGGGAATTTCCGAGAGCAGTGCTACATTCCAACTAGCTCATATACCTTCACTAAAAGCTTAACTCGTTGACTGGACAATTTCAGTTTCAAATCAATTCTACACGTGGTCCAATTTTGACTTGATCTATTTATATTTTTTTATGTAAATATATTGTAAAATGACAGTGCAGACCCTGATCAGAGATCTCATATAGAAGTCCCATGACCTTGGTCTACACTGAATGCATGGGGCAGGAGTACTCTTCACGGATACATTTTTTTGTAAAGGACGCGTGTACACGTCGCTAGGGTTGAGCGAGTTACCGTGTCAAATACAGTGAAACCTCGCTATTACGACCACTAAAACCGGGCTAAACTACTTCATAGAAGAAGGTGACAGCTTAAAGCAATGTGAACGCAAAACAAAAAGCCCCTAAAGCAGTCTTCTCTATAATAAAAACATCTGCTAATTAACTCAATACAGTGGTCATAAAAGAGAGGGTTTACTGTATTAGCTTAGCATAGTGTTCAGTCAAGGTTTAGTACTAGTTATTCAAAATATGGTGCATAAAGGAGCCCTCTGATCAGGGACTGTACTATTCGTCTTTTGTAATAAATTCTAAAACAACCCTATAAATAGTAAAAAATGGACTAGACTTTGTTGGACACAGGAATTGTCCAATCGAAGTTTCAGGGGTGAATTAGTTAAAAGTAAATACATGTATATCAAAATCTAAGAACAGGCGATAAATATTGCAGAAAACTGCATAGCGATTTAAAGATTGTGCAAGTTACTGTGTGCAGATACGAATTGCTTCTTCATCCTTAGCATGCTGGGCACGTTTACAAATAGTTTTGAGGCGGCGTCTGATCTGGATTAAAACTGTTCGGTACCCATATTGAACTTTTCTTCTGTTAAAAAAACATAAATCGAATTTTGAGTTGTTTTCGCAGACGATATATTTGAAGCACATGACAATTCAGCATGATAAGAGTTGATGAACTTGTCGAAGAACGTGGGGGTTTCTCGCAGCTTTACTCTCGCATGCAGTAACATAATAATAGACAAACATAACATGTATGTGTGGTGAAGTGGAGAAGTTGTTATTTTCTCTCAAAAAACGTGTTTATTTTATAACATTCTGTCTACTCCAAACAGTTTGGAGCCAAATCAGACGCCGGGTAACCCGGCGTCTGATCAGGCTCCAAACTGTTTGCCACGCAGGTCGAAATTAATCCTTTACGATTCCGAAAAGCTATTATTTTCTACAATTTTGCGCAAGCGTTTAGTTTCATTTAAAACGGGAAAGAATGGCGTCTTCTCCACTTTAAAGCTGAACTCAAACCGCTGTTTGTTTAATGTGTGACTGTATGTGCCTATGTGCCACTGTTGATGATTTAAACTTGGTGACTTATGGACCCGGTAAGTGCAGCTGTGATAAATATTGCTACACTAAGACGATCTGTGATGTGCTTTTGCTTAACATTATGCTTGCTACTATAATTTGTCTCGTCGGGAAACCGTCTGCTTAAAATGTCGTCTGCTGTTATTTTTAAGTTTAAGATTTTGGGCTATGCATTTTGACTGAAGAACGATGATATGAGTTTCAAGCAGTTTGGATCTCGATCAGACGCCGACCTACTCTGCATGTGGTCTAGATCCAAACTGTTCACAATTGCATGTGCATGTACACTTGGGTCCAGGCAGGGCTTTGGCGTTACTTAATTCAAAACAATACTACAAGCAGGAATTGTGCACTTCTGATTCAGTGGATTCTTTCCATATTCAAATTGTTCTATATTTGCAAACAATTTGGATCCATGTCAGACGCCGTGTAACGTGGCGCCTGATCGAGAATCAATCTGTTTGACGCTCGTCTTTAGGTTTCTTCAGTTCACTGAAACATGCATAATTTTTACAAACTTTGCAGTCAATTTCACAAGAGACGTTTAAGGACAAGAAAATTGTTACTTTTTTGGAAATGTTTAAATATGTGTCATATACAGTAAAATCTTTCAATTACAACCACTAAAGAGAGCGTTAATTGATTTTATGTATGGCATGTGACAGCTTAAAGCAATGTGAAAATAAAACAGAAAGCTCCAAAAGGAGCTTTCTGTTTTACATTCACGTTGCTTTAGGCAGTTATCTGCCCTAAACACATAATAAGTAACATTATTTAGTGATCGTAATAAAGAGGTTTTACTGTATAAACAGGTATAGACACAGGTCTTATGTACATTGATGAAGCATTGCCTAAATGTGATGACATGTTGTTGCTAACATTTGGAAATGCTAAATGATACAAAGAAGAATACCTGCTTTACTGCTGTACTCAAGAATGGTTACAGTGGAGAAAACGTTATTCTTTCCATATAAACGCTAAAACTATTAAGTCCATTGCAAACAGTTTGGAGCCAGATCAGACGCCGGGTAACCCGGCGTCTGATCAGGCTTCAAACTGTTTGCCACTCAGGTTAAAATGAAAAGTCAGCATTGTCAAAAAAAGTGCAATTTTCTACATTTAAATGCAATGCGTTTGCGTTTCGTTTGCGTTTAAACGGGAAATTATAACGTTTTCTCAACTGTACATGTTATTATTTCCAGTGCATGCATCATGCTTCAGAATCTCTTTTAGCAAACTGATAGACATATATAAGCCTAGATATAAGCCTAGGCTTGGGAATTGGTATATGTACGCTCACCAGTATTTCATGAAGTCGAGTCCGTCCATATCGTGTTGTAGTGCTCATAATGTAAATACTTACAAATACAGTATTTTGTTACACAATTTTCATACAATATATGATTTGTAGTATAATAGATGTTTCAAAAAAGTATTAAATTCCACTATTTGATGGACGTGTTCGTTCTCTTTCCCGCCAAGTATATATGAAATTCATTAACAAATGTATGCCTGTTGTCCACAAAAGTAGACGTTAGCAAACAGCGAAGACCCTGAGGAAATCCGCAATTTGCAATGTCTCATTAGGATTTGCACGGTTGTTTGCTTAATTACAAGAACCGATAATCATTTACTTTCTATATTAGGGTTCAGGCAGTGAATGGATTAACTCATTCACCCCTGAAACTTTTAATGGACAATTCCAATTTCAGATTAAGTCTACTAACATATATTACTTATCACCAATGTATGCCCGGGTTAGATCTCTTCCTATATGCTTCCTGGAAGATTTTATTGCATTTACACTATTCTGTTTATTATATTCGGTCGTCGATCAATTTCCAGTAAGTTATTGTTTATAAAGCAACCTTACTGTTACATATAATGAATCCTTTCAATAAGTAGGCAATAATTCTTCTTTGATTTACATAAAAAAGGATTTAATAGGATTGTTTATGGAAAGGCAAAGTGCAAACATAATTGGGATCCATCATTATCCCAATTACAGTAAGACCTCTCTATTACGAGAGCTAAAGGCTGTAAATTATAATGTGTTTATGACAGGTGACTGCTAAAAGCAGAACAGAACAGAACAGAACAGAACCTTTATTATCGTCACACGTTACATACAAAAGCAACAATATGTGAGCATATAAAGTAGATTTCTCTATAAAGCGTAATAGAATTATAGAATATCAGAAGCTTGCTTCAGATGGATCTAACAGCAAAATGGTTTAGAGTTATGGAGCAGCAAAATAAACCGAGTCAAATCAGGTCTGCCACAAGTTGATCATGAAAAAAACCTAAGATTTCAAAATTTTCTAAGTTTCATGTGCGATTACTTAAAGCAAGTTGAAAGCAAAGCAGAATGCGCCTTAAGGCACATTCTGCTTTACTTTCAACCCGCTTCAAGCTACCATCTGCTAGGATAAAAATCCGAATATTTCGGAAAAACCCGGAGAAATGGGAGCTCTGTCAAATAATAACATGAATTAAACCAATAAATGTAATGACGTAGATCTCTAACTAGATCTATTCGATTAACAACATGAATGTAAAACAGAAAGCTCCTTTAGAAGCGTTCTATTTTACTTTTATCTTGCTTTAAGCTGCAATATATATTTAATACACTCAATTAGCCCTCCTTTTAGTGGTCGCAGTTGAGAGGTGTTGCTGTAAACTTAAATCTCAAATTTCAAATCTCAAATTTCAAATTTGAAAATGGAAAATTTCCATTTTTCAAGTTTCAAATTTCAAATTTCAAACTTGAAATTTCTTATTTCAAGCTCAATTTCTAGATAGAGCTCTTCTAGGAAAATCATATTAAATATTTAACTCTCTACATTAGTACTTAAAAGAGATATATATCTAGCACTTGCTTTTGTCTATTTACATGTTCATATACCACTGTTGTGTTATTATACCATGCTTGCTATAAGCATACGATGTATGTTTAATACAATAAAGAAGAATTGAATTGAATTGTATACTGCTGTCGAAGTACACAAAGGTTTAGCTAGTAAAAACAAGTTGGCCTCCTCCAAGGCAAAGTCAGCAGCCGTCTTATAAGATTAAATGTAACCGGGTCTTACGTTCAGCGTAAAAGTAAGACGCACTACTCGATATAGACAGTGTGATTCCATAAACAAACTCTCGTGCACTTCAACAACCAATATTTCGAGATAATTAATTGTGATTAATTTTGGTATGCACAGTGCTGTTTTAAGGCAATACCAGTTGTCAATTTCATTTCAAATGTAATTGGCATTTAACACATATAATGTTTTAACATAAAATGTGTAGATCATTGGTTCCAGATTTCTAAATTTAGTCGCCCTTCATTGTGACTGACATTGGCACAGGCTTGTTTTATCAATTTCCATTTAAATTGTATTGGGATATACAACGTGCATAGATGTATAACATTATTAGCTTTACAGTTTTTTCCAGGGTACGTGAGGATTTATTATACTGCAAAGTAAATTCTTTACCTCTGATTGGCTAACAATCCATGTACCGTGTGAGCTGACAGGGTACATAGAAATGCAGTTATTTCATTGGCTAACAAGCCCATCAGCCTTGCCTTGCAGAAAAAGATGGCCGACAGCTCGACAGGATATTGTTCGTCTTCAATTGTGCAGTCCATCTTTGGCTAATAAACCAATCGAGTTTGGATCTTTGAACAACCGTCTTTTTTTCTGGAAAAGTTTAACACTGACGTCTACGAGCGTGCCTATTTTCTTTTTAAATAACAACCGTCAGAAGCGTGTCGTCATTTACGCATGTGCGCTTTACATAACACTACAGTTTTCACTGTTCAAACGAAATATTTCGCAAAATAGAAATGATAATTATAAAATGCTATTACATGAGATTTCTGCATTATTTTTAGACTGCACTAAGCAACCACGCGAGTAAACAAATGCACCACGGTATTCTTTTGACTGGTCGCTTAATAGAAGATTGACTGTAAACAATAAAAAAAATTACGACCACTAAAATGAATGGTAATTGATTATATGAACGACAGATGGCAGCTTAAAGCAAGATAAAAGAAAAACAGAAAGCTCATTAAGGAACCTTCTGCTTTACTTTAACATTGCTTTAGACATCCACCGGCATTTAACACGAACTATTTTATGTACTTTAGCGGTCATAATATAGAGATTTTTCTGTATTCAGTGACTGTATTTAGTACGTACAAAACTGGGTCACAGAAATTAGAGGAAAGTAATGGAGATGCACTCAAAGCTGTTAACCAAACCTATCAATGTACTAGTGCGCCATTAATAATTCATCTTCACATTATCAACAATAAATAGTCCTTATGAAGGCAAATCGCGAACAATCAATTGATGTACTAAACGACATACAGTAAAACATGTGTTTAGCGGTCATTCAGCGAACAGAACGATACTTGCCCGAGACCTGTTACTTCTTAATGCAGAATTAAGGTAAAACAGAAAGCCTCTATATAGGAGCTTTCTGTATTAGTTGTGTCCTTCATTAAGCTGCGACCTTTATGTATGACTGATAAGCTGTATTCAGTATAATAGCCACTTATTACAGGCTTTGTTGTACAGTGGAGAATGTGTTATTCTTTTCCAATAAACGCGTTTACGCTAAATCTATTATTTCCATTGCAATCTGTTTGGAGCCAGATCAGACGCCGGGTAACCCGGCGTCTGACCAGGCTCCAAACTGTTTGCCACTCAGATAAAAAATTAATTGTAAAAATATCTAAAAAATGACATTTTCTACGTTTATAGTGTTTTGCGTTTCGTTTGCGTTAAAACGGGAAAGAATAACGTTTTCTCCACTGTATATAGATGCTTGTATAAATCGATATCTCACTGAAATTGAAGTGACATTTCCGAAGACAAGTGGTTGCTAAATGCAGGACTTACGTACACAGAAAACTCATATGGGAGAATTTTGCATTATTTTCTTTCCTGTATTAATTAAAGATTGCCCGATGTTATTCTTTTGAGACGCCGGTGAATACAAGACAGCCTGTGATCATTTATGATCCATGAAGCTACAATAGTCCATTGGGTGATGTAGAGAATAAATCTACTTTATACATTCTCGATATGAAAAAGACAATATTTAGGCAGATTATGGATGTTAAATAGTTAAGACTGTCAAATCTGCTCCAATATTTTCGCTAACACATTTAGCTGTAGGTTCATCTTGTTATAAATGTATTTGAAAGAATTTACAAGTTTTGATCATTTCGAATGGGTTGCTCATCAAAGGTTGATTACTAATCTTAAGTTCAGTACAGATATCGATGGCCAACCAAAGGTTGTCGCTGAGAACCGCTCATTTTCTTGAATACTCTCCAACAATTATATCATGGCTCTTTTCACATAAGCGTTGTGCGTTCAAAGGCGCTTCACAATAAATCATATAAATGTACTTACATTTAGAGAGAAAAGACAAATAACTACAATTGTAAACATGATCCTACTTGTAATTCATTCAGTGTAATTACTAAGAGTTTAAGATTTGTTAATATTAGTTTATAAAATCGATTTTTAAAATGGAGAAAATACATGTAAATATACGATTGTAAGCTGTTTTGTTAAATACATCAAATACCGAAAAGGTTGATTTATTGAAGAGAAAATGCGCTGTGCCGTTGAAGGGAATGCCCTTCACTCGATTTGGTCGCCATTTTTTATTTTATCGTTGGTCTCCGCGCGAATCCTTCGAGGCTTGCTCGCGTAGTTGGCCAACTATTTAGGTAAACAGGCAGTTTGGGTGTAAATTCTTCATGGTCGATGGCAATTGATAACCATCGGTTTCTTTACTGAACTAACTGCTGTATTTCACTCGTGGAAGGATGATGACTATGCCAGGACTATATCTCTATATTTCGAGAGTTTGATTTTTAACAAGTATGTTTCCGGTACGTGAACCTTTTTTCTCCAAATGAAGATTTTTTTTACTGAACTATCTGGTGGATATTTCACTTGTGGAAGGGTGTTAACTATGCCGGAACTATATCGCTATATTTCGAGTTACCTCCCTTGCTTTGAATTCCCTAACCCTCTTCCTAACACATGATAGTCTCAAATAAGAATTTAATGGTTGTGTTAAAAGTTTACGACAACTTTAAGCGGGACTAAAGTATAACAGAAAGCTCTTACAGGAGCTCTTTCTCTGCTTTACTCATTTTCTTTAACATATTATTCCACAGATACACCCTTTTACATCTTTGAGTATCCTCCACTGAAGAAAATCGTTCCACTTTATACAGTCATTAATAGGCATCATAAGAAATAGTCCCTTTATCTTAGCAGATGATAGCTTAAAGCAGACTGAAAGTAAAGCAAAATGCTGATTAATGAGCAGTTTGCTTTACTTTCAGTCTGGTTTAAGTGGCAATCTGTATTCAATACTGAAAAACAGGATATGAGGGAAAGGGCTTATGCAGTCACCTGCTTTAACCCATTACTCCATAAAACGCCTGTTAACGCTTTAACCCTTTGAACCCTAGTCCCGCATATAGGCGTCCTTTTCGAACAGTGTACATGTGCATAGTACACTTGTCCTGTGCAAACAGTGAAGACCCAGATCAGAGGGCTCCGAAAGGAGCCCTCTGATCAGGGTCTTCACTGTTTGTCATAAGGCCAAAAATGGACAAAAACAACCCTTAAAAGGCAGAAATGGACTAGACTAAAATCGAAACTGGAATTGTCCATTGATAGTTTCAGGGAGGAAAGAGTTAATGTATGACATCTCACCGTCCGGGTCATGTACTGTATAGGGACATACAACAATGTGTCTTTACAGCTGATCCTTGTTCGAAAAATTCATATACATGTACAATGTGCCATGAAAAATGAAAGAACATGATAGTGGTCTGTTATCTGCGAACTAAATTGCTCCCTCTCTACAACAACACCCAAGGGGAGACGGATATTATATACGTGGTTCGGATGGAGTTGTTATAGGGAGTGAAAATAATTAAGAATCGACTTACATTTGCAAGCATTTTGAATCCGTTACGCGGCGTTTGATCTGGATTCGAGCTGTTTGTTAATTGCTATATAATATTTCTTCTGTCAAATGACCACTATATCTAATAAGCAACTTTGAGAAAAAGCAGCAGACGACAATTTTAAGCAGACGATTTTGCATCCGTGAAAGCTTCAGACATTAATATCTTGTTTGGGGAGCAGCGGCAAGCGCTGATGTAAGGATGGAATCTTTGTTGGGAGGGCCGTTGTAGGGAGGGAGCACCTCACTTGCAAAAGTCGACCGTAGTCACCCATATACGCGTCCTTTACAATCAGTGTATTGGTGAAGAGTACACTTGTCCCATGCAAAAAAAGAAGACCACGATCAGAGGGCTCCTTGAAAAGTCCTCTGGTCAGGGTCTACAATGTCTGTTATATTGCAAATGGCAATCCTATATCGTCAAAAATGGTCTAGACTTATCTAGGGCTGAGGGCGGCGGGTTAAGGTAATCTGCCAAGTAAGACTTAGTGTATTGATTCACACTGTTTTGACAACCAAATGGATCGCAGGTCATCTGATAAAAAAAACCAAGTCACCAAGCACCGGCAGATAGGCTAAAATACATACGCCCAAAGATATAGTAAAACCTAATTTCTTGAACCTCTTTATACCTTGATATTGTAATGAACAATCCAGTGAGTTTGCTGGAAGATTACACTGCAGTGCTATACAGCAGGGTCCAAGACTTATGCATGTACAGTGGAGAATCTGTTATTCTTTCCCGTTTAAACGCAAACGTACGCAAACGCAAAGCACTAAAACGTAGAAAAGAACAACTTTTGGACAATTCTGATATTTCATGTTTATCTTGGTGGCAAACTGTTTGGAGCCTGATCAGACGCCGGGTTACCCGGCGTCTGATCTGGCTCCAAACTGTTTGCACTGCAAATAATAGTTTTAGCGTAAACGTGTTTATTGGGAAAAAATAACACATTCTCCACTGTATATAAAGCTTTTAAGTTGAGTCCGAGATCTTTCTCGACCATTTGAATGGTCAGAATTGAGCCTTAGCTAGCAATCACATATTTGAGAACGATATCAGACGCAAATAAAAAGTTTAAAAGCTTTATAACATTTGATAAGTCAGATTTAAGCTTTTGCTGAGCAAACGCTCAAATCTGACCGATCAAATGTGATAAACGATCTCAGACTCAACGCAAAAGCTTTATAACACTGGGGCAAGGGTATTTCATACGCAATAGCAAACAGTGAAGCGTCTTTGTCAGAATCTACACTGTTTGCCAATATCCCTTTTATAGACACTAGACTTAAATGGGTAATTTCGTCAGTGAAATAAGATATTATGGAAGCTCTTGTTAGCTTCAATATTTCCATCTTGATTTACGCGGTCAGTTTCGTGAAAACATGTACAGAGTATGACTCCATATAAGAGGGGGTAAACTGAACACATCCATATTTTCTCACTCATTTCAGCACCAAGTCCTATGGTGTTACTACTCAATAGAATCGTCTCGATGAGTTGATTCTAATGAGTAAAGACACCATAGGGTTTAAAGCGACTCGCAACCAGATGGTGCATTAAAATAGTAATTTGTAAATATGTGTCAAACGCTTATATAAATGGTAAAGAATTAGTTTAGGGTAAGAAATTCTGTTTAAAAAAAATGTATTTCAATAAAAAAAATATTGGTCTCTGGTGGGATTCGAACCCGGGGCCCGGCATTGGCGGACAGAAGGCAAAATAGGGGAAACCGCTTAGACCAATGGACCACGGAACTATCCGTTTATCTCGGATCGATTTAACGTATTTTAATGTGTAGCGATCGAAAGCGCATACAACTTCGTCATTCGGCTCGGGTTTATGTCTGAGCCCGTGTAGAGAAGCAACAACAACAACTATACCGTCTACTAGTCGGTATAGATAAACAATGGAAAATATCTAAAAATCTAAGGTTCGGTGACGATTCTTGAGACTTTTTTTGGACTGATCATATTTTTTTAATGTCAGAAGCCAAATAATGCCACAAATTTGCTTTTATTTGAGTATTTTATTTTATTTTGACAAGTACACCATCCGGTTGCGAGTCCCTTTAATGCACACATGAATATTTCAGTATTTGAAATACTGCCCTAATCCGTAGCTCTGCATCTTTTAAGGGAGAGGTTACACAACACATTTAACCCTAGCGACGAGTGCACTCGTCATTTACAAACAGTGTACCTGTGAGGATTACACTTGCCATATGCAAACAGTGTAAACCCTGATCAGAGGGCTCCTTAAGGAACCCTGTGATCAGGATCTACACTGTTTGTCATTTTGAAATGTATTGTTAAATCTAACCCTTAATGGTAAAAAAGGACTAGACTTATTTTGAAATTGGAATTGTCCATTAAAAAGTTCAGGGTTGAATGTGTTAAAACTACCCTTTCACTGCCAACACTGACATGGGCTGGGGAAACACAATCATGAAAATGAAGTCAGCCTGTTATTAACTAATTTATATCTGTATAAATCAATATTTGCTGAGTCAGGAGTTATAAGTACTTAAAGTGGGTTAAACCAATCGAACTCTAGTGACGAGTAAACATATTTGAACAGCGTACATGGGTAAAGTACAGATACTCTTTGCAAACATTGTAAGCCCGGATCGGATAATTTCTAAAGGGACCCTCCGATCAGGGTATGGACTGTTCGTAGTTTTACAAAGTGCATGTAATTTAGAATCAACCCTAAATAGATAAAATGAGATCCATGTAGGTTTATTAGGAAACTAGGGTCGTCCATTTGAAGTTTCAGGGTGGATGAGTGTATACCCCTCTCTTGCCAAATGCGATTTGGTTTGCATTTGGAAGAAGTTTGATTACAGGTCATGATTCCAAGTCATACATGTACATCAAGTTATTCAGAATCCAAGGTGCTTAAAGTAATACGAAAGTAATGCTAGAATATTCGTTAGAAACTGTCTGCGGAGTAAGTAGAACGGTGTAGTACTGAACCTTATTAAATTAAAAAAATTTGCGATTCGGTTGCAATTCGATGGCAATTCGCTTGCGATTCAAAATACTAACTTTACCCTCGGGTAAGTTTTCTTGAATGGTTTATCTCACAAATGTTCGCAAATATGCCTGCGTTAACTTTTTCGATTCCATTTTCGTCACAACCGCTTCGGAAAATTCGCGTAAAAATATTCAAACGTAGGATTTGTTTTTTGAAGCGCCCGATTCGATGGCAATTCGATGGCAATTCGCTTGCGATTATCAATTTAATTTAATAAGGTTCAGTACTGAATTTGTACAATGAGAAGGATTGTGCAGTAGGTAGAATTTTTGAGAAGGTGGTAATTTGCGTTCAGTGTGTAAAATATTGGAGTAGGGAGTAACTAATGGAGTAGGTATTTAATTGTATAGTAGGTAGTTATTTGAGGTGTAGGTAGAATTAAAGAGTATGTTATTTATTATTATATTTGTAGAGTATGTATTTGTTTTAAGAGTAGGTAGTTATTTGTGGAGTAGGTATTTATTTGTAGAAAGGGTAGTTATTCATAAAGTAGTTATAAGTGGAGTAGATATAGAATATGTCGTTATTTGTGGAGTAGGTAGTTGTTTGTAGAGCATGTAGCTATTTGTGGAGAAGATATGTATTTGTTGAGTGGGTAGTTATTTATGCAGTAGGTAGAATTGAGGAGAAGGTATTTAATTGCGGAGTATAGGTATTTACATGTATTTGTAAAGTATGTAGAGTATGTAGTTATAGGTAGGGAGTTCCTTGGTGGTAGATAGTTATTTGTAGAGCATGTGGTTTTTGTGGAGTATAGGTATTTAATTGAACAGTAGAAAATTACTTGTCGGGTAAGTAGTTATTTGTAGAGTATATGGTTATTTAAAGAGAAGGTGGATATTTGTGGAGTAGGTAGTTAGTTTAAACATATTTATTTGAATAATAACATGTGCAAAGGGATTGGGCTACAAGTTATTACAACATTATCAATGGCCCTTTCCCTAGATATATACAAAACAGTGGCATAGCATAATAAAGTAGAAATTACAATAGTTACTTTGTTAGAATAGCAATCGATGGCACAACCGGGTGATGTTTATACTCATTTACATTAATACAAATTGTTTAACGTTTTTCAAAAAAAGTTGTAATCGACTATATAGTCCTTGTATCCAGTAAAGTGTTTAATAGGATAAGTAGGATAAGTTTCAAATACTCTTTGAGGTACAACTTAATGGCAAAATATTGGTTTTAGAGTGCCACCGGTTAAACTAAAGCAAAGCAACATAACTATATATAACAATAGCATAAACTTATTGTTGCGTGTTTGTTGAGAATCGCATGGTATCGTGGATGTACTTATGGACTGTCTGAAAGATATGCATATTAAAATCAAGAGGTTTCGATTCATCTTCAGATAATAGGAGAAATAAGGTTACTTGATTTATATGAGATAGGTTGTTTAGCATAATGTTTCGTGTTTGTGTGTATAAGGGACATTCAAGAAAAAAATGAAATGAATTTTCGCATGGACTTCCGCATCTACATGATGGATCTGCAACTAGATTACAACGAAATAAATCGTAGTTTAAACAACTACATTGATGTCTTAGCCTGGTATGTAGGATATTATTCTTACGTGTTCCACATTGATAGAAAGTTGGTAATTTATCTATATTACTCCCTAGTGCGGTCTTAAAAGACTGTATGGTAGTTTTGTTTCTAACATCCTGATTTAAGGCATTCCAGCTATGTGTGGTTGACACTATAAATGCACGTTCAGTTAGACGTAAGCGTGTATTTGGGATATTATAGTCATTATTATTTCTTAGTGGATAATTAGATACTTCGCTTACAAGAGGAGGTAGTATATTGCTAAGATATGGTGGAACAGACTGGTTGTGCATTTTATAAAACAAAACAAGTTTCTTTTTCTCTCTTCGAAATTCTAAAGTCTCAAGTTCTGCTTCTCTATAAATAAACTCTTTTTTACAAAATATCGGTAACCCACATGCTATTCTTGCTGCTTCTAATTGTATGCTTTCTAGTCGTTGCTTATCGACCTGAGAACAGCCATCCCATAATTCTGATGCGTATTCTAATACTGGAAGGATAAAACATTTGAAAATTTTTAATAAAGTTCGTCGGTTTAGAATGTATTTAAGTTTTCTTAACACAGAGACCTTTTTCATACAAGATTGATATATACTATCTATATGGGAAGACCATTTACAATCAGAAGATAAATTTACTCCTAAATGTCTATGAGAAGAAACGGGTTCGAGTAAGTTGTCATCAAATGTTAAGTTTAAATTGAAAGAGTTAGTTGAATTTGTTATGAATAACACATTAGTTTTATTTGGGTTAAACTTTATCAACCATGTTTTGGACCAAGACGATACCCTTTCCAAATCTCTGTTTATTACAGCTTCTATTTCATTAACGTTTTGAGAAGAAAATGACAATGAGGTATCGTCCGCGAATAGACGTGCTAGTGTCTCCAAGGAATCTGCAATATCATTTATGTATATAAGAAAAAGGAGAGGACCAAGTACAGATCCCTGGGGGACACCAGCATTTAGCTTATTGAAACATGATTTTTGGTTATTAACCAAAACCTGCTGTTCTCGATTATTGAGGTAATTTTCTACCCATTTTAAAAATATTCCCCTGAAACCGTATCCCTTAAGTTTTTGTATAAGACCTCTATGCCAAACCCTGTCAAAAGCTTTGGAAATATCACAAAAAATCACACAAGTATGTTGCTTTCGTTCTAAAGAATTACAAATAGAATCATACATTTCAATAAGTTGATAAACAGTTGAATGATTAGGAAGGAATCCTGATTGGTATTTATAGATAAGATTATGTTCTACAGTAAAATTATACATATATTTGAAAACAACACGTTCAAAAACCTTCCCCACACATGACAGAAGGGAGACTGGTCTATAATTCGACACTTCGTGTTTATCTCCCTTTTTAAAAAGAGGTAATACTATAGCTTTTTTCCATATATTAGGAAATGTTGAAGAATTAAAAGATAAGTTAAACAAAATAGAAAGAGGTTTACTAACAGAATCACAAGTGGCTTTCAACATATTATGACTAATCGTATCACAGCCTGTTGCTTTTCCTAATTTAAGATTTCCTAAGATGTCATGAACGTCTGTTTCTAAAATAGTTAAAGAGTCAAAGGAAGCGTTAGTACGATTTATGAAGTCTGGTAAATTTGTGTTTGATTCATCAATAGTTGAAATTGAACAGAAGTATTTATTTAAGATATCCGCCTTTTTTGAGTCATCCATTATCACTGAACCAGAATTTAGATCCAAAAGAGGGGGAATTGTTGATGAGTGTCCTGACTGACGGGTGATTCTGTTAATTAATTTCCAATAAGACCTTGGATCACTAGTGTGTAAAGTGTCAATTAATCCACTAACGTTTTCAAAAAAGTTAAGTCTGGAGTGTTTTTTCATATTATTTATCTTATTTCTTTGTGCTTTAAATTTATTTAAATTTGTTAAGTTTTTAGTAGATTTATATTTATCATGCAGTCTATTTCTTATTCTTATTTCTCTTCTGATGTCACTATTCATCCAGGGTTTATCGTTTGTTCTAATGGTTACTTCTTTTAAAGGAATACACTGTTTAGCCATTGAAATATATTTATCAGTAAATTTAACACACGCTTCATTGATATCAGAATTTTCAAAGTAGGTTACCCAGTCAAATTTGATATCAGATTATTGAATTTAACATAGTCGCCATTTTTGTATATCCATACACTTCTCTTGTAAGATTTGCGTATTTTAACAGGTACATTAAGATGACAAACAGAGGCATTATGATCACTCACTGCTCTATTAACTTCAACAACATAGGCACTAGTATATGAGCAACACTTGCTTATTAAAATTGGATCTAACAGTGTACTACTAGTAGCACCAATACGAGTTGGTTCATCTATAATATTAGAGAGACCAAATTGAACAATTAAATTATTTAATGGATGTCTACTTAAATCGGAAAGCATATCAACATTAATGTCTCCAGTTATAAGAATATGACTGGATGTTTCACAAGCTTTATCAACAGAATAGATAAAATTTTCCCAAAATATAGCCCTTGCATTAGGGGGTCTGTACACAGTACATAACATTAGAGTTATATTATTAAGTCTAACTTCAAGCCAGATTGTTTCCTCTAATGGCGATTCTAAGTCAGTGCGTCTTTTACAAAACAAAGTGTCCGAGCAGTAAATTAAAATCCCCCCACCCGCAAAGTTCCTGTCTTTCCTGAAAGAAGCACAAAAATTATCTAATAAAATGTCATCTGTGTGTATATTATTGTCTAAGTGAGTTTCAGTGATGCATAGTATATTATATTCGTCTGCGATGTCTGCAAGATAATCAAGTTTATTTCTAATACTTCGTGCATTCCAGTTAAAAATAGATATTTCGGAAATGGGGCCTGGGTTTATTTCAACGTCCATTGACAAAACAATAAGAATCATGATGAGAAGATAAAAATGGCTATTCTGAAAATAGCTTTTTACAGCAAGAAATTTTAGTCGGCTTAATGTTTCTGTTATGTATTTTTGTAAAATAACTAGAAACAAATTCAAAAAACTATTTTCACAACATCTTGACTGAAACAAACACATCTTGATGATTCGACAATAACATTTACTATGAAATGTTCCTATGGCAGCTCGGTATAACATGATGTATACAGACATTAACCATTGTCATAAATGAAGTTTTCCGAGCTGCCATAACAAGAAGCGACATGCCCATATGTACATCCACGAGCAAGCGACACAACAAGCAACAATTGAACTGATGAAAAAAACAACATGAAATGGAATAAAAGGGAAAAGGAGATACAGTACATCTCCGATTTTACCATTTAGGTAGTTATTAGTGGAGTAGGTATTTATTCGTAGAGCAGGTTAGGTTGTTTTTTGTAGAGTATATATCTATTTGTAGGATATGTACACTGTTTGCAAATGACACATATATATACGACAAGAGTCTAAAAGGTTTATGATGCCCATGAAAAATTAAAGAAAGAATCATGACATTTTGTTAATACAGACTTGAGTTTAATTTGGAACAAATAATGTGTAGAAAAAGAGCTTTTTGCAACGCCTTTGTTCCATATTTTGCGACAGGTCATCTTGACAACTTAAGGATCGGTAAGAGTCTCCGTTTTGAATTGTCACTAAAAAGAATCAACTGTATTAATTTGGAATAGACCTTTCCATCTTATCACTCAGGCCCCATGGTCGATGATTGCCCGTGTTTAGTTTGGTGTGGCAAACAGTTTGCAGCTCGACTCCCCGGCCTCTGATCTGGCTGCAAACTGTTCATAGCGGACAAAATGGTTTCTGTATAATCCCTTTACTCCATAGCTTGTTTCTAGTATTGACGAAAGGTGACAGCTTTATACACTTACAACAGGTTTGAAGTAAAGCAGAATGCGCCTTATGGCGCATCTTGCTTTACTTTCAACCTGTTTTAAGCTACAATCTTTTAGAATATAGAAAATGTTTCTCATGATACATATTCATTACTATATTTTCTTCATTGGAGGAACAAATTAAATGTGTTAAAAGGCGTATCTAAGGAGTAAAGGTATTAAACCGTTAGTGGGAATGAATACCGTCTTTTCCACTGTACGTGTCCCATATACGAGATAACCGGGAGATATTTAAAGCAGGCATATACCCGACACAGGCGCTTATCAGCTGATTTATTTGAATTGATTCAAAATCAATTGAAGTTTCTCTGTTCTGATAAATTACCCTATATCAAAAATAGAGAAGGGTGCTGGCTGATAACCGACTTTGGGGCTACATAGGGGCATATTGGGGACAACCATGAGTTGAAACGTCTGCTACCGCGAAATTGTTCGAGGTAGTTTCAATGGATGATAGATCAAGTTTTGAATTACTCCAAGTATTATCCCACTAAACGCGTTTGTGTTAAAGAATTTTAAGCAGCCAGAACAGAACTGGATTTTGCGTCCTCTGATCAGGATCTCAACCGTTTTCCACCCAGACCCAAATGAAGAATCATATCACATTGAAGAATATGTAATTTTCAACACGGTGTTTCATTGTACTTGCTATTTGTTTGGTTTCAAGTAAACGGGAATATTTGCATCTTTATTCTCAGTTTTTAATACTTTCTTAGCCCTAGGGATAATTGATTTCAACGTACAGTGTCCCTCTCTACAACAACACTCTGAACGATTCCCTCCTTACAACAAGGTTCGCCGCTGTTCCCATAATAAGACATTTATGTCCAACCTTTTCACAGCTGCAATATCGCCTTACATATAAGTCAACATTTTGACAGATGAAATATAATGACGAGTGACAAACAGCTTGTTTCGTGGCGTTTTATCCGGATTCAAGCTGTTTGCAAATGTAAGCTAAGCCTATATTGTCCCTCACTTTAACAACTCCCTCCGAACATCACACACAATCTTTATCTCCCACTGGGTGTTGTTGTAGAGAGAGAGAATCAGAATTTCTCCACTGCAATAATTTCTCTAGACTAAGTGTCACTGGTAAACATGATCTGATCTAGCAAGACAATCTAAAGAAGGGTAGTCTACAGTTAAGAAAGATGTGATCAAAAGTTAATATATGTTCAGTTCATTATAGTCAAATGTCAATACCCTTTGCACAATACATCCACATTCTTCTTTGGGTTTTTTTTTTTTTTTTAGGGGGGGGGGGGGTTGTTTGTTGGTTTATTGTGTTAATTTGCCATCTATTTGTCAGTCTTTAACGCTTTCACGATTCCATCTATGTGTCCTACGTTGTTGTAATATCAGAGACTTTATTAAATCTTACTCATTGCTCCATAAATATGCCGTTTTACACCTTTAATGTATTTATCCTCTGAAAGAAATGGTTCCATTTAACACAGTATTGAATGCGTACCGTAAGAAATATTTTTAAATATCCTAACAAATGGTAGCTTAAAAGAAGACTTAAGTAAAGCAAACTGACGCTTAGAGCGCATTCAGCTTTACTTTCAACCTGTTTTAAGTGATCATCTATCTTCAAAAGTAAAACAGGCTGCTTGTATGTTGTAATGGGTTAATATTGTCAAGTGACTAAGGTATCACACATGCACCCCTGTGGCACTCCATGTTTCTATATTGGCTAACAAATCTGAGTGACATCATTTCCAGATGAAAGGCTATATTGCCTTAGCGATCTCTCACCCAAACTGACCCCAGGCTTTGTACATACTCTAGGTCGAACCACCCGGAGTAAGTCTGCTGACGGTGTGTGTAAACAATAACTGTGATATTGCCAAGACAAAGGCAAACTATGTGAAATCAGCTTTTGTTACTTTATATGGTTAAATTAGTGATTACTTAAGTGAGTTGAACAAACTAAACGCATAATTCTGTTAGCCATGGCCGGAAATAAAGTTGATGCCGAAGGAAATACGGGTGTTGTAAGAGACAACTTTACACATTACTCCAAAGATACGCTATTGAATGCCTTTTTATTATGCAATTACTCATTACTCGATAAATACGCCGTTTTATGACTCTAATTTATTCCTTTACTGAAGAAATTAATTCCACTTTATACAATCAGTAATACGCCTTTTATGAAGTATTTTTTTATATCCTAACAGATGATAATCTTAAAGCAGACTGAAAGTAAAACAAAATTCGCATTCTGCTTTGTTTTAACCTGCTTTAAGTTGTAGCATGTCTTCAAAACTAGGAACAGGCTATGTTAAACAATAATCATTTGTATCTTTAAATATGTCTCTGTCATGTCTGCTAAATATATACAAACCTACATTTTTATACATATATTTTTGTCAATATTCTAACAAGTGTCTCAAAATAAAGTTTAGATCCTGGTCAGACACAGAGGAATTGGTTAAAAATCGTAAAGTTGCAAATGTAGCAACTCCTTTCTGGAAAAAAAATGGTGCGGACTTTATAAGCATTGTTTTCATTTTGTGTGAACTGTGTTTTGTCAAAACAGTTTCAACATGTAATATATATTTGAGACATTGCGAAATTTAGCTTGATCATCTCAATTGGATTTGTATTTTTTCCTTGTCATCATTCGTGTTGTCATTATTGTATTAGATTGATCGTTATCGCTGTTTTGCTACTATTGTAATTTTCTTCTTTATTGATACGTATTATTTCTATCATTAACTCTTTCACTGCAATAATATCGTCTGCATAATGGTTGCGTCTTCTTCTATTTCCCTAATTTTGGAGTAAACCCATTTAAGCCTAGTGGCTACTAAAGTGGACACTGGCAAACACTGTATAGATCCTGATGAGATGCCGCGTTACGCGGAGTCTCATTAGGATATGCACTGTTTATTATATTATATGAAATACAGTTAAACCTCGCTATTACGACCACTAAAACGAAGGCTAATTGATTGTATAATAGAGAGGTGACAGCTTAAAGCAAGGTGACAGTGAAACAGAAAGCTCCTAAAGGAGCTTTCTGTGTCACTGTCAACTTGCTTTAAGCGGTCACCTACCGTAAACACCCTAATAATTAACATAATTTAGTGGTCGTAATAGAGAGGTTTTACTGTATATAATCTGTTGTATGGACACAAGCTAAAGTTTTTTAGATCACTTTTGTATATTTACAATAAACTCTTCTAGTCTGTATAAAGGGATATTTCAATGGAATATTCAGGCGTAAATTAAATAGATATGATATCAGCGTCCAACAGGTTAAGTCTTTCACCGGCACCCGTCTACTTTGGTTCGGTTCTGTTTTTTCGAACAAAATATTTTCAGCTAAAACTTGTATTTTGCAATTTTATGACAAATTTTTGAAGTTGTGACTGAAGAAAAGAATTATGCAAGTACCACACAGTTTGCCAGATTAGTCACTACGTCACGCGGTCCCTAATCAGACCCCAAACAACAATTTATAACGGCGTCTGGTCAGTTACCATAAGTCTGCAATGTCGACTACAGTTGCCTATGATGGTGAAATGGCTAGAAAGATTACCTGTTGTTTTATCTGATTACAAATGTACATAGTCTAGTTAGGCCATGTAGAGAATGGGTTAATTCTCAGGCTACAGTTATCCCTTTTGCTTTAGCTCACCTGAGCACAACGTGCTCAAGGTGAGCTATTGTGATCGGTTGCCGTCCGTCGTACGCCGGTGTCGGTGTCGGTGTCCGTGTCCGTGTCGTCTGTTCACAATTTGTTTCAAATAACTTCTTCTCTGAAACCAATGACCCAATTTTAACCAAACTTGGTCAGATACATACTGTAGTTGTGAGCTTCAAAATTGTTTAAAAAAGTGGGTGGGGCAATCGGTATTGTTGTTATGGCAACCATGCACGATATCTAAACTAATCTTCTTCTCAAAAACTACTGGTCCGATTTCAATTTGGTTTTCACCAAAATGTTTCTCAATTAATATACATATACTTTCAAAATTGTTCAAAGAATTTTGATCCGTCAAAAAACATGGCCGCCAGAGGGCGTGGTCATTTTCCGTATTTACGTAATATTGACAACTAAAGTCAAAACTTTAAACATCTTCTTGTCAATAACTATAAGTCCTAGGACAACCAAATTTCACAAGTAGCATCATGTTGTGAACTTTTAGTAAGATTGTTCAAATATTGACCCCCCGGGTCAAAAATGGACCCGCCCGGAGCTTATCAGTTTTTCATAGGAAAACCTTTAAAACGCTTCTTCTCTAAAACTGTATGGCATTGACCTTTTATATTTGGCATGTAGCTTTGCCTTATAGACCTCTACTAAGAGTGTTCAAGTCATGAACCCAGGGTAAAAAATGGCCCTGCCCAGGGGCTTATCAATTTTACATAGACTTATATAGGAAAATCTTTAAAAATCTTCTTCTCTGAAACCGTAAGGCCCAGACCTTTTATATTTGGCATCTAGCTTTGCCTTATGGTCCTCTACCAAGATTGTTCAAATCATGACCCCAGGGTCAAAAATGGCCCTGCCCAGGGGCTTATCAATTTTACATAGACTTACATGTATATAGGAATAAACCTTTAAAACTCTTCTTCTCTGAAACCCTAAGACCCAGAACTTTATTAGTTATACAGTTTCTTCACAGTGTACATGAGAATTTCTTCCCGGCTGAGGTAAATCATGTTGCCCGAGCCGTTAGGCGAGGGTTACATGATTTTACCAGCCGGGAAGAAATCCTCATGTACACTGTGAAGAAACTGTTTAACGAATTTATTATACTGCAAAGTTTTCACTGTTCAAACGAAATATTTCGGAATTTGTCGTGTGCAGCGTTCATAATAAACTATAACAAAATCGCGCCAAAGCAGATAGCGTTGAGCGTAAATGACGTCATGTCGTCACGTCTGATGGTTGTTATTCATAAGGAAAATGGGCATACTCGGCATACTTCGACGTCAAACTTTCCCAGAAATAATGCGACTGTTGAAAGATCCAAACACCGATTGGTTCTTAGCCGAAATGGACTTAAAACGGAGGATGCACGATTGAATGCACTCAATCCTGTCGAGAAATCGGCCATCTTATTTTCTGCAAAACAAGACGCAGGGACCTGTCAGCCAATGAAAACAGCTGCATTTCCAAGTACCCTGTCAGCTCACAGGGTACATCGTGTCAGGTCTACGGCTCGGTGACCAATGAAAAGTAAGGAATTTACTTTGCAGTATAATAAAAGTCTTTGTAAAACTTATAAGCCCGAGGGCGGGGCCATTTTTGATCCGGGGGTCATGATTGAACAATCTTGGTAGAGGACCATAAGGCAAAGCTAGATGCCAAATATAATTATTATACTGCAAAGTAAATTCCTTACTTTTCATTGGTCACCGAGCCGTAGACCTGACACGATGTACCCTGTGAGCTGACAGGGTACTTGGAAATGCAGCTGTTTTCATTGGCTGACAGGTCCCTGAGTCTTGTTTTGCAGAAAATAAGATGGCCGATTTCTCGACAGGATTGAGTGCATTCAATCGTGCATCCTCCGTTTTAAGTCCATTTCGGCTAAGAACCAATCGGTGTTTGGATCTTTCAACAGTCGCATTATTTCTGGGAAAGTTTGACGTCGAAGTATGCCGAGTATGCCCATTTTCCTTATGAATAACAACCATCAGACGTGACGACATGACGTCATTTACGCTCAACGCTATCTGCTTTGGCGCGATTTTGTTATAGTTTATTATGAACGCTGCACACGACAAATTCCGAAATATTTCGTTTGAACAGTGAAAACTTTGCAGTATAATAAATTCGTTATACAGTTTCTTCACAGTGTACATGAGGATTTCTTCCCGGCTGGTAAAATCATGTAACCCTCGCCTAACGGCTCGGGCAACATGATTTACCTCAGCCGGGAAGAAATTCTCATGTACACTGTGAAGAAACTGTATAACTAATAATGTAGTAAAACCTTTAAAAATCTTCTTCTCTGAAACCGTAAGGCCCATACCTTTTATATTTGGCATCTAGCTTAACCTTATGGTCCTCTACCAAGATTGTTCAAATCATGACCCCAGGGTCAAAAATGGACCCGCCCCGGGGCTTATCAGTTTTACATAGACTTCTACAGGAAAACCTAATTCCGAGTTGTTTCAGTTTCATGCAACAGTCCACATACATGCAATTACAGACTTCATTATGCATCGAGTATAACACAATAGTTCCTCAGGTGAGCGATTTAGGGCCGCATGTGGCTCTTGTTTATATTTACATCAGCATTTATGAATTATATTTAAATAGAATTGGTGTTTTTCTGTTTAAGAAATCTAAATGCGAATGTCAACGATGCCATGTTTAATAATTATTTCCAAAAGGCATAATCAAACTCAGATACAAAGCCTGGGATGTCATCGGTGCTCGGTCTGTAATGTTGCAATGCAATAATGCAGGTTTTGTCATTCCATGGTTCATTAATACATGTAGTTTTATACAGATTGTTGTAATACTCGAAACCAGCTCGCCCGCGCAAAGAATGAGAGGAACATTTTTAACCCTTATCCTGCGGCGATGTCGTCTGCTTCGAAATTGTCGTCTGCAAAGTTTGTTAAATTTTGATTTATACATTTTTTAAGTAAAGAAAGCTAAAGAAGAGTGTCAAACAGTTTGGATCCAGATCAGACACCGCGTTACGCGGTGTCTGATCTGGATCTAAACTGTTTGAAAAAAATCAATAAAGTCGCGACCAGCAGGCAAAGGGTTAATACCAGAAACGGGCTATTGTGTAGTAGGTTAACGTTTGATTTGTATTTCATTGCATGTCTATCCAGCGGACCAACAATGCTCGCAACTTCAACACGTACGCTTCCAAGAAGACGCTGGCTTCCGGTTTGCTGGATATTGGCCTGCTTATGGCAAATGCATCTCAGCTGAAGGCCCTCATAGACCTGGGACCAGATGGACAGGACTACTTCTGGCCAACCATTGTTCTCATTGCACTGTCTATAGTCCTACAGCTGATTGCCGGTGTTTTAATGCTGGTGTTAGGCAGCATGGAGGTGAAGACGGAAGAGGAAAAACAGCACGTGCACGTGCTCAATGATGTCACGGTCGGCCTCGTTTTTGCCGTGACAATAGTTAACGTATTTATAGCGGCGTTTGGAATTAAACTATCGGACAAGGGGACAACGTAATGTGTACACTATGCCAATCTTTGTGATAATGTCACTTGTTTTGTAAATGATTTATTCACTTATCTTCGCCATATATTATATCCCTTTTCAAACTCGACAAGACACTTGAAACAATATCCACATATACAGTCACACATGTAGTCGGTCCAGTTTTAACCCACTCTCCCCTGAATCTTAAATAGACACACGTTCCAGATTCCTATCAATTGTAGGCTGTTTTTACTATTTGTTTTTAGCAATAAATTGCAATGTGACTGACAATGCATACACTGGTCAGAGGGCTCATTTAGGAACCATCTGATATGACGTTGGTCTACCCTGGTTGCATAGGACAAACGTGCTATTCACGGGTACACTGAAAGTAAATGACGTATGTACTCGTCGCTAGGGTTCAGCTAGTTTATATCCAAAGTCTGGAATCAAACAAAATATTCAATAGAAGGTACACGTAAAGTCATTATCGCATATACTTGCTTACTGCAGAATAAAAAGGTAAAAAACTTCTTTAGATGCGTTCTGCATTTAAACTGCATTTGTATGCATCAGTTATCCGTATTAATACAGTGCTCCCTCCCTACAACGGCCCTCCCAACAACGACACCCTCCTTACAACGACCAATTTCGCCGTTCCCTTAATTGGACCATTGTATTCAACCTAATCACGGCTACACTATTGTCTGCTTAAAAGTGTCGTCTGTTGGATTCTTTAAAGTTACGTAATGGGCATGTTGACAGCAAATCTTAAAGACGAGTGACAAACAGCTTGAATCCAGTTCAGACGCCGCCTTGGCTTAAAGCAGACTGAAAGAAAAGCGAAATGCGCATGAAGGCGCATTCCGCTTTACTTTCAACCTGCTTTAAGTAGTCACCTATCTTCAAAACTAGAAACAGGCTACTTGGTAAAAGGTTAACGCTTTCATCCCCTTTGGTAATAAGGATCAAAATTGTTTGACACTCGTATCAACATTTCTATGGTCAAGACTTCAACATATTGAACCGTAAGGATTATGACCGGTGATAGCTTAATGCAGAATAAAAATAACACAGAAAGCTCCAAACGGATATTTCTCTGTGTCCTGCATTAAGTCACATCCCTTTAAATGTGTCTATTACCAGGTATATTTTACCAGTATGTCGCTTGACAGAGGAAGTTGTTATTTTTAGTTGTTTTAACATATGCGAAACATGAGAACACAGTTAAATAGAAATGTTGTTTTTTTTGTTATACAACGCTCCCTCTCTACATCGACACCCAATTGGGAGACAAAAAGTGTGCGTTGTTCGGAGGGATTCGTTGTAGGGAGGAAAATTGGCTTACATCTGCAAACAGATTGAATCGAGATCAGACGTTGCGTGACGCGGTGTCTGATCTGTATTCAAGCTGTTTGCCACTCTTCTGTATGGTTTTTTCTGTCCAAATTTCTAATATGTAAATTTGAGAAAAACAGCAGACAACTTTAAGTAGACTATATTGCAGCCGTGAAAAGGTTGAACATAATTGTAATGATTATAATGTTTTGCAAACAGTACAGACATTGGGTATACACCGTTTGCAGGGACAAATACGCTTTCTACATATACACTGTTTGCAAGGAACGTGTACAGCCGTATTCCGGGTTGCATGAGACAAGATTGGCGAGCAAGCCTTAAAGTTTTAACCCTTTACCCAACAGAAGCGTCTTTTAGCACATTTAATTCATTCATACACTGAAGAAAATAGTCTTATCCCTTGATCAAACGTAACCCTTTCATTACCATTATGATAACCCGTCTATCAAGTCGCTGTCATAGTATTGTCTGCTTTTAATTATCGCCTGCTTTTACTTACAAAACTTACCATTTTTTTCTATTTTTGAAACAATAACATGAATGTAAAGCAGTTTATATACTAACCAGACGCCGCGTTAACCCTTTCACTCTCAATGGCACTTAAAAGCGCGTTTGCAAACAGTTTGGATCCTGATATGGATCCAAACTCTTTGACACTCGCTTTCCAATTTCTTCAGTCATACTGCCTTATATTGCAGATATTGCAGACAACAAGATTGAAGAGAACGACCACAAAACGGTGAAAGGGTAAAAACTTACGAAGTTTTTGGCAGTTAAGGGGTATAACGGCGTCTGGTCAGGATCTAAGCTGTTTTCAAATGTCAGTACTGACGGCCTTGACAGTAAAATAGATACAGGTTTGTTCTCTATACATTCTAACATGTATCTACATGTATCTACATGTATTTACATGGCCAATCGTCTGAGTCATAACCATTTGATATTTCCGAAATAAATTCCAGAAAAAATCTATGTTGTATCTGGTGTTGTTATTATTGTTGTATTAGTCTGTGGCAGAACTAATGATAGCTATTCAGCCCATTTAGACGTGGGCACCTTAACCCTTTCATCGCCAGAATCGACTAAAGTCGAATTTGCGAACAGTTTTGATCCTGATCAGACGCCGCGTTACGCGGCGTCTGATCAGGATCAAAACTGTTTGACACCCGTTTCGATATTTCTTATGGCATACTCTCTTAATTCTTACTTTGAAATGATATTGAAATCAATAATATTGAAGCAGACGACACAATAACGGTGTAGGGGTAAAAAAATCAAAAATAATTAGACGGTGAAAGGGTTAAGGCGCATTCTTCTTTACTTTTAACCTGCTTGAAGTTATCACCTTCTTCAAAATTATAAACAGAGAATGGAATGATTGGTTAAATCGCCAATCGCCGAGGAAGTATGGGGATCGCTAAAATTACAATACATGTATTTGCATGTTGCAGGAAAAAATGCAGAAAGTTCATATATGATCTTGCATTTCCTGGTCAGTTTCTTCAGGTTATTTAGATTATATTTAAGAGCTCCTAGTTTCTTCTAGTTGTTGTGGTTTTATTTTCCAAAACATTTTACACCGCATATCTGCTTATTTAGTCAAACCTATGGTAGAGTGGGGAACATTCTTCGACGTTTGAACGCAAACAAAACGCAAACGCAAATGCAATAACATATAGAATATCACATTTTTTTAAAAATTATTAACGATATTTTTTAACCAGGGTGGAGCCGTATCAGACGCGGGGTCAACCGGCGTCTGATCTGACTCCAAACTGTTTGCAGTGGAAGTAACAGTTAACATGTAAGCATAAGCACGTTAATTGAATAGTAGCATATTCTTCTCTGTAGCTAAGGGGAGGGGGGTGAAATTTTATAATACAGACGTGAGTCCTCTTTGTCATTGACGGATTAGCCTTATATCTAGTATATTAATTAACCCGGAACACGAACGGCATCTAAAATACGATACAATAAATTTAGCCCTTTGTGTGAAAAGCCGGGGCTGCAAACAGTGTGGATCCTAGTCAGACACCGTGTAACGCGGCGTCTAATCAGGGTCCAAACAATTCGTATCTCGTGAAACTGGACGAACGCTGATCTATCTTTACGTAAATTTGATTGTTACCGGATGAAAACAATAGTAGACGATATTGTGTAATGGTCAGGGTTAATGACGTTATAACACCGGAGAATGTCAGTGTTCTGGTTAATGAGATTATTAAAAAAAATCTTTATTTCTGCATTAAACCATATGGTGTCACTACTCATAAGAATCGTATCTTCGAGACGATTCTAATGATTAGTTACTACAGTAAAACCTCACTATTACGGACACTTAAATGTGTTAATTATTAGGTGTTTATGACAGCTGACTGCTTAAAGCAAGGTGACATTAAAACAGAAAGCTCCTTTAGAAGCTTTCTGTTTTACTGTCACCTTGCTTTAAGCTGTCACCTGTCTTTTATACAACCAATTAGCCTTCGTTTTAGTGGCCGTAATAGAGGGGTTCTACTGTAGTGAGAACATGTTGGATTTTACAGTCTACTCCCTCTGCTCTGGAGCCCTGATAAATTATGATGATTCATTTTCTTAGAAAGAAGCTGGTGCAGTGGAGAATATGTTAATTCCCCTTTCCCCATTTAACCCGTTCACTCTCACTGACGCTTAAAAACGCGTTTGCAAACAGTTTGGTTCCTGGTCAGACATCGCGAAACGCGGCGTCTGATCAGGATCCAAACTGTTAAACACTCAATTTGAAATTTCTTCATTCATAGGCCTACTGTCTTATATATTTTTTAATTTGAAACGATAAATTTGCAGACAACAAAATTGAAGCAGACGACAATGAAACGATGAAGGGTAAAAATAACACGAATAATTTGATCATAAAAGGGTTGAATGAAACCAAACGCAAAAACAATGTAATCAAATGTAGAAAATGACAGATTTTAAAAAACAAATGCTAACGATCTATATTCATCTGAGTTAAAAACAGTTAGGAACAAGATCAGACGCCGGGTTATTCGGCGTTTGATCTGGGTCTAAACTCATCGTTTGCAAACGGAGACAAATAAAAGCGTAGATACGAGAATTGTGAATATACACGACTCCTGCGCTGTAATTGAATAACTCAAACTATTTTTGCTCAGCTGTTGGGATTTTGATCCAGTTACGAGATTCCCAGAGTGTGATCCGGATGCAAACAGTTTCACGTGCCAGCCAAGTCTCCCTCATGAGAAGAAATGTTAACTCATTCACTCCTGAACATTCAAATAGACAATACGAGTTTCTTATAAAGTCTAGGTCATTGTTTACTATTCAGTGTTGTATTGTACAATTTAATTCACAATCCCTAACAATGCAGACAATGATCAGATACATGTAACTATTTTAGAAGCCAAGTGATCTGAGTCTGCACTGTTTGCAAAGGACAAGTGTACTCTTCACAGACATATTACACACTGTTTGTCAATATTGACCCATGGGGCTATAGCTAGGAGCATAACTAACAAGGGAAACTTACCAGGAAAAGGAAATGTGCGTTTTTGCATGTAAAGTTTTTTGCATATTAGCCTACATCTGTGCATGCGCATGTATTGAGTGTAAAATGCATTGATGCATAAATGGCACTCACATGGGGACGGCTTCATAATTATACACTGGGGGAGACGTTACCCTTTCCTACTAAATGCGTTTATGTTAAACAATGTTTCGATTGCATTCACTGTTTACAGTATTGAGCCAGATACTGATTAACTGTTTCAATTTAGAAACAATGGACATACATGTAGTTGTGTTAGCACATACTGTAAGACGTAAAATTGCGTATTTATGATGTATGGGTTAAAATAAAGAAGGGTTGGAAACGGGAAAATGTTTTTCCGGTTTAGAGACAATTCCGGTATTTAAAGGTCCCGGTTTAGAGGGGTTCCACTGTAATATCTTCTCAACAGTACAAGAAAGTTACCTTATATGTCCGGTATTGCAATGTCGTGTCCGCTTTGTACTCGCCACTGAGCCCGTACGTCCAGAAGCCTTTAATATGTCAGCTGTCGTCCCAAGTCGGAACGACTCACATGAGACGCTTCGATGTGTCTTTGCTTGAACAGTCACGAGCTCATGCAGCATATGGGTTTCTAAAGACATTACCCCAGTCCATTCATTGCAAAACCCACACCCTTTTGTTCTAACTAGGCGTGGAAATACAGGTAAAGCATGAGATCATTGTGCAGAAACGGCTCAGCAATCTGAAATTTTGTAAAGAGGCCCTTCCATACTAGATCTCAAGGGTTTTTTCAATGGGTTTTACTAACCAAACTATCAAATATATGGTACGGGCCTCACATGAGACGCCTGACTGATTCTTTGCCTAGACGCTACCACCGTAAGTGCATGCTCACCATGCTAGGTCAAGTAATGTCTTTAAGACATTTTCTCGGCCCTTTGAAGGACTACCCCCTTATTGTTCTCGATAGGCGTGACAGTAACCGTATGGCAGTAGCAAAGTGTGCAAAGCCAATGTCACCAATCTCAAGTTGTCTAGAGAGGTCCTGACATACACACACGCAATGTTTTGTCAATGGGTTTTATTAACCGAACTATAAAATAAAAAGTGCGGGCCTCACATAAGACGCGTCAATGATTCATACTTCATAGTAATACAGGCATGCATGAATATCATGCTTCTTGCCAGGGCACTGACTGTATAGGGATTATCATCGAAAGTAGGTCAGGAAATGTCTTTAAAGACATTTCCTGACCTAGTTTCGGTGATCACCCCTCGCCGGCTAAAATCTTCTGCTGCATGAGCTTGAAGCAGTTGCAAAGAAAAAGTGAAGCGTTTAATGGGAGGCCCGTTTCTTATATTTGATGATTTGGTTTGAAAAACCCTTGCATATGAGTTTGCCAGGGTCTCTCTATATAGGCAGCATAAGATGGATTGCTATATTATGCACACAAGTCTCATGCATTTACAGTTACGTTCACTCCTATCGAGAACAAGACGGGGAGTCCATCAAAGTACTGAGGAAATGCCTTTCTCGACCAACATTTGAGGATTTTGTTTTTCAAACAGCTTAACATAATGACGATGCGTTTTGACTTAAATAAAGGACTGATTGCAATTTAATACACCTTTTGTGAATCCCCATTTGAAAGTGTAAATATATACTAAATCACTCTCGTTCACTGCCGATTCACACTTTCACTTCTGTCGTATAGGTTAGGTACTACGTTTGGCGTAGTATCCAGGTTTTTTTTTTAAATGTATTAAAAAGCAAATCTAATAGAATACAATGGTTCAGTGATAGTGTGTAGTGTTTACTTATGATAAATGTATGAAACTTACCATCTGGTTAACCGTTTTTACTTTCAAAATACACGAAATGGTTCCAAGAGTTGTTTCTGATATTTTATTTCTTTTCGAGGAAAACTATAATTTTTACAGTTTCAGTTTCAGCTTTATTAGCATTTCGGCAACAAAATTGCCTTTGGCTAATTACATACAGATTTTTACATTTTGTACATACAGTCTTATTTGTTATTTTTATTGTTTGTTTTTTATAAATCGACTTGGAAATTCATGCCAAGACTCTCGGCATTTGCAACTATAGCATTTGCAACTATAAACGAATACTCTCTACCAAAGAGATAAATACGCAATATCTCTTCTAGGCATAACAAAGTCCAATGTCTTCTTTTTCAGATGAAAGACTACTTCGCTTTAGCAATCTCTCCCCAAAACTGATGCGAGCTACAGTAGTTACAATGTACAGTGGAGAGGATGTTATTCCTTCCAGCTTTACCCTTTCACTGCCGAGGTCGCATACAGTCGAATTTTCAAACAGATTGAATCCTGATCAGACTCCTGGCTCCAAGGTTATAAAGCATTTTAGTTGAGTCTGAGTGTGTTCCCAAGCATTTGATTGGTCAGATTTGAGCTTAGGCTCAAATCTGACCAATCAAATGCTTGGGAACGAGTTTAGACTCAAGTCAAAAGATTTATAACCTCGGAGCCAGGTCAGGATCCAAACTGTTTGACACTAGTATCGACATTTCTTAAGTCTTACTACATTACATTTAACTGTAAAACGATTTTGCAGAAAAAGATATTGACACAGACGACAATATAGCTGTGAAGGGATTAAAACCTCACGATTAATTTGGCGTGAAAGGGTTAAACGAAACTAAATGCAATTAAATAAAACATGGAAATGGTAGGTTTTTTAATTGTTGATGATTAATTAAGATCTGAGTGGCAGGTGGCTAACAATTTGGATCCTGATCTGACGCTAGGTTTTCCGGTGTCTGGTCTGGTTCTAAACTATTTGCATATGTTGTATTAATGTAATTGTTTTAGTAAAAACGCGTCTCTTCGAAAAAGGTAAACGTCTCATTTATTGCATCAGGTGAATCCAACAGGAATAACTGACGATACATGTAAACAGTAATGTGAGGAGGCAAGCTTGGTGAAGGTACGTTTTGTAACAGAACTACACCACATTATATCGTTAAACAGTAACCTGAACAAATTTAGTTAGCCATGGCTCAACCTAGATGGGTTACTGAAAAGTTAGCTAGTTTAAAAGGTTATGTTGAAGAGATGCCTAGAAGTAAAGGCAATGCTGACGTAATAGCTGACACTGAAGACGCGGGCGCTGACGAGACAGGTGGAACTAAAGATGATTCTGAATTGATGTCTGGAACTGAAGGTTATGCTGTAGATATGCCTGGAGATTCAGGTGATGCTCAATTGAGGACTGGAACTGTAGGTTTTGTTGACGGGGTGGTTGGAACTAATGATTTTGATGACGGGTTGGCAGCTGATCGGGTTGTTGGAACTCCATATGTTGATGATGGGATGGCTGCTGATGGGATGTATGAACCTAAAGGTTTAGCTAAAAGAACCACGAACACGGTAAGATACAATTATATAAGATCCATTGTTACATATAATTTTGACCCTGCGTTTATTTTTAGGAAGGCGCTAGTGACAGTCGACTGTCACTAGCGATTTCACGTCAAATTCGCTATTGACAGTCGACTGTCAATAGCGGTTTTACATTAAAATCGCTATTGACAGTCGACTGTCACTAGCGAATTTGACGTGAAATCGCTAGTGACAGTCGACTGTCACTAGCGAATTCAACGTGAAATCGCTATTGACAGTCGTTTGTATTTTTATGTTATAGTTTGGTTATGTGGTAGCGCATAATTATGTATACACTATTATTGTGAACTGAACTTAAGGCAGCACTCCCTAGTAGCGTTAATCGTATGAGAATTTTGTGAAGTTTGCATTTGTTTATCGATTAAAAGGAAGTAAAAAGCGGAAGAGAAATATTTATATATCAATTTTATTTCATTCTCTTTATCTTCCATTATTTTTTTTAATATAGCTAGTTGTATATCGGAAAGGGGAAATTGGTATGACTTGAAAAAGAACGCCCCACGTCATGTATTAGATGGCGTTTATAGGCGTTGGTGACCAACGTAGAGTCTGACCAGTGAGTGTATGTACACTAACCCATTAGGAAGCCAACATAAAATGCGATGGTGGTGGTGATGATGTTGGTGGGTTGGGTGGGATGGGGGCACGCTTGAGGGGCGTAGATAGAACAATTGCAAGGCCGGATCCAGAATTTGTTCAGGGGGATGGGGTGGGCACAGGCGGGGAGGTATTGGAAGGGGTGGTGTTCTCCCTTGAAAAAATGTGAAACTTGCACCGAAAATGGTGCATTCTGAGGGCACTCGTAAGAATAAAGTTTACATCAATAGTATGATGTAAATATCCCAAATGAAACATCAAAAAAGTGATTTCATAAGACAAAGAGAAGATAAAATCATAATCTGGAGAATTTTTTAACAGCTTTATCTCCATTCTCAGAAATCTATTACTTTCAACTATGGTCATTTAAAGATTTTCATCAGTGAAAACAGAACCATAAAACATAAAAATTCATAACTCTTCTGTCTATTGTATATATCACAAATTAACATAGTGTACATGTACTTTGACATTATATAGCTGTCCCATTCAATTATCAAATGGAAGTTTTCTGTTTCCAATTATGACGTCCATATTTGACTAAATATTAAAGGTTGTTATATACAATCTAATACAAAATATCAAACAGTGCACACCCTGATCTTTAGGGGCCATCTGATCTGGGTATAAAGTGTTTTGACAGAACAAGTTTTCAGCAGTCAACTGTTAACATATTAAAACTTCGCCGTTTTTCTCCCCTGAAACAGAAAATGGAAAATCCCAGCTTCCAAATAAAACAAACTTTTCAATTTTTAACTTTATCAAATTTTATACAGTTTATTACAAAATGACAAACAGGACTAATCCTGATCAGAGGACTCATTTAGGAGACTTCTGAAGTTGGTCTGCATTGTTTTCACAGGACAATAGTTCTGGTCACTAATACACTGTAAGTATATTCAAACTGAACTCATATTCCCTAAAAACATCAAATGGACAAATTCAGTTTCCACTGTAAAATATTGTTTTTTACAGTACTGTACATGATAAAATTAAAAACAGTGCAGATCCTGCTCCAAGGTGTCCCCAGAACCACAGTACGCACTCTTACTATGGGTGTCTGGGGGCATGCTCCCCCTGCACAAGTTAATTCCCAGATGATCAATGGTGCGTTCTGAGGGAGTTTTATCGCATTCAAAATAGGTAAAATGCTACATAAATCTACTATATTAATATTCGAATCAAATAACATATCAAATTATTTAATATAGGATAAATTTTCCGACAGGTTATTTTTCGGCCATTAACCCATATCCTATCCAATTATTGTACACACTGTCACTAACTCCGAGAAGGTGCTGTCTGCCACACTGAATCGGGGCTTAGGATTTTTGAAAAAATCCGGAGATTTTCGGAAAAAACCGGAGATCCGCAGAAATTAGGAAAAATCCGGAGATTTAGGAAAACTCCGGAGAAATGGTAGGCCTGTATAATTTCTAGATGGTCTCTTGTGCGTTCTGCGGGTGGGATGGTAAGGGGTGTTTCGCACATTCAAAACAGTTACAAAACCAACACAAATCTATGTAAAAAAATTGCAATCAATATTGGAAAAATTATAATTATGTTGGGGGTGGGGGGGGGGGGCACCCTGTTCCGTCGGGCGTAGTTAATTGGGTATTACTCATCATCTAGATAGGCATTTAAAAATGTCTTTGTTACCCTTTAGATTGTATAAGAATTTAGTATTTTCATCAAATTTAATTGGATTTAGCTTCCCCGTGATTTTTCTTTCTTAAATGGTCACTGGTGCGTTCTGAATGCGTTTCGCTCTCGCTGCGTCCCTGTATGTGACATACAGGTGCATCAAGAGAGACAAAAACGGACAGTATCTGTATCTCGCTCTCTGTCCCTCTCTCTCTTTCTCTCTCTTTCTCTTTCTCTGGTTATCTGTGCCTGTGTCTGTCTCTGTGTCTTTCTCTTTCTCTCCCCTCTCCCCTCTCCACTCTCTCTCTCTCTCCCTCTCTCTCTCTGTCTCTGTCTGTCTCTCTCTCTGTCTGTCTCTGTCTCTCTATCTCTCTATCTCTGTCGCTGGCTCTGTAGATGTCTCTCTCTGTCTCTTTCCCTGTATGTCTGTCTCTGTCTCTCCGGCACTGTCTATCTCTCTCTCTGTTTCTTTCTGTCTCTGTTTTTTCTGACTTCCTCTCTCTCCCTGCCTCTGCCCTTCTATAGCTGCATGGTTATCTGTATGTATCTGTCCCTATCTCTCTGTCTCTCTCTGTGTCCTTGTATGTATATCTCTGACCCCCCCCCCCCCTCTCTCTCTCTCTCTGCCCTTCTATATCCATGGTTATCTTTATGTATCTGTCCCTCTCTCTGTGTGTCTCTCTGTGTCCCTGTATGTATATCTCTGATTTCCCCTCTCTCTCTGCCCTTCTATATCTGCATGGTTATCTGTATGTATATGTCCCTCTCTCTCTCTCTGTCCCTGTATGTATATCGTTGACTTCCCCTCTCTCTCTCTCTCTCTATCTATATTTCTCTCTCTCTATGTATGCATGTACGTTTGTTTCTCTCTTTCTCTTGAAAAGGGAATTTACTTGTGTATAATGTAAACCGTTGAATAGATATAATATTATACTGATTGAAAAATGTTTAATGAAAAAACATTTCACAGCATAATTAGGAAACATACTAAAGAATACTAGTTCAAGAGGGTAACCCAATTAGAACAAACAAGCAACTAATCTTCCGTGTGACCCTCAATCGCAAATTTTAAGCGCAGTATTTGACAGATAAATTATCTGATAAATATAAGATATTTCCTATGTTTCCTTGATTTTGCCTGAGAAAAGGTTTTCTTTAATGAGTGTCAGACGCCTATATACTATAAAATCATTTAATTGCTCTTCTCTAATATAAGAAAATAAAAATTTAGTAATTTCATATTTTCAATACTTTTTCTCTGAATTCCTTTTTATTTTGAATCTTTTAATTTTCATCGTAAATACATGTATATACCGGTATAATAATAATAAAAATTCTAATGTTAAGAAAGAAAAATATTTAAGCTCGGTCGGGAATCGAACCCGTGCGGAGAAGGCAAATGTGTGTCCTTACCTGTGATGTAACCACTGGACTACTCGAGAAATCTTACCTCCCCTCTTTTTTATCCGATATGTATTTCTTGAAACCATAGATATCACGTTCATGGTGGCCGTCTGGAAATATAGCTACTTGGAGATGTTATGAATTTGTATTTTTCTTGCAAAATAAAAAGGGACGATTTGAACAACTCGCTTTACCTTTCTTTATTCCAACAGAACCGGTCTCAATTCGAACAATTTGGTCTGTTCAAACGCTAAATACTGAACACTAACAGTAAAAATCCCATAACTCTACAAATCACCCGATAACAATACCAACTACCGAACACTTAAATTAAATACCCCCACGACGCTACAACTACCCGATAATGACTCCAACTGCTTTATCTATCTCTCTATATATATCCGTATGTTTGTCTTCATGTCTGTATCTCTATCTGTTTCTCCCATGTTGTCCCCCTCTGGTTCGATGTATCTGTGTCTCTCTATGTGTTTCTCTGTCTCTCTGTCCGTCTCTCTCTGTGTCTCTCTCTGTCCGCCTGAATGTCTGCCTGAAGGTCTGTCTCTCTCTGCGTGTCTCTCTATTTCTGTCTCTTTATATCTGTGTCTCTATCTGTCTCAATCTATGACTCTCTCTGTATATGACTCTATCTCTCTCTCTCTTTCCACCACTTAATCTGTCGCTCTGTGTGTGTCTCTTTCTGTGTCTCTATGTGTCTCGTCGCTCTGTCTATGTCTCTCTCTATCTCTCTCTGTTGTCTCTCTGTCTTTCTTTGGCTATCACCTTGCCTTTGTCTGTCTATGTTTCCGTTTTGCTGTCTGCCTCTCTATGTGTTTCTCTTATCTATGTCTCTCTGTCTATGTCTCTCTGTCTGTATCTAGCGCTGCTTGTCTGTCATTATGTCTGTCTCTAGCGCTGCCTGTCTGTCATTCTGTCTCTCTCTCTCTCTCTATGTCTGCATGTATGTTTGTTTCTCTCTATGTCTCCCTCTGTTTATTGTCTCTATTTTTGTCTCTCTTTGTATTTCAGTTTCTGTATCTCTTCTCTCTTTGTCTGTCTCTGACTGTCGCTCTATATCTCTCTGTCTCTGTCTCTCTCTCCAATTTTCTGTGTATGTCTGTCTTTCTCTGTTTTTCGTCTTGTCTTTGTCTGTCCATGTATGTCAGTATGTCTCTCTCTCTCTGTTCTCGCTCTCTCTTTGTCTGTATGTATATATGTCTGCCTCTCTCTCTCCTTCCGTCTCTCTCTCTTTCTCTCTCTCTTTCTATCTCTCTCTCTCTCTCTCGTTCTGATTCTCTCTGTCACTCTCTCTATATAAATTTTCTGTCTCTCTTTGTCTCTCTGTGTGTTTCTCTCTCTCTAATTGCGTCTCTATCTATCTTTCTCTATATCTCTCAATAACCTAATATGCACTTCAGTGAAATATTTATGGCTTTAATTGATTTAAGGCTAACAAAAGTTACCCAAACTGAATTTAAAAGACCCAAAACTAATTTTGAATACGCAAAACTAACATTATTTACCGTAAACTAATTCTAAAACCCAAAACTAACATAAATTTACCGAAAATTAATTCGAAAGAACCAAAACTAAATTTCTTACCCCAAACTAACATTGATTACCCAAAACTAACTTTTAATACCCAAAACTGACATAAATTACCCAAAATGAATTTAAAAGACCAAAAACTAATTTTAAAAACCCAAAACTAACATTGATTACCGTAAACTAATTCTAAAACCCAAAACTAACATAAATTTACCGAAAATTAATTCAAAAGGAACCAAAACTAAATTTCTTACCCAAAACTAACATTGATTACTGTAAACTAACTTTTAATACCCAAAACTGACATAAATTACCCAAAATGAATTTAAAAGACCCAAAACAAATTTAAAAACCCAAAACATACATTAATTACCCAAAACTAATTTTTATTACCCAAAACTAACATTGATTACCCAAAACTAACTTTTAATACCCACAACTGACATAAATTACTCAAAATGAATTTTAATACCCAAAACTGACATAAATTACCCCAAATGAATTTAAAAGACCCAAAACTAATTTTAAAAACCAAAAACTAACATTGATTACCCAAAACTAACTTTTAATACCCAAAACTAACATAAATTATCCAACTCTAACTTTAATTACCCAAACTGACATAAATTACCCAAAATGAATTTAAAAGACCCAAAACAAGTTTAAAAACCCAAAACATACATTAATTACCCAAAACTAATTTTTATTACCCAAAACTAACATTGATTACACAAAAATAACTTTTAATACACAAAACTGACTTAAATCACCCAAAATGAATTTTAATACCCAAAACTGACATAAACTACCCAAAATGATTTTAAAAGACCCAAAACTAATTTTAAAAACCCAAAACTAACATTGATTACCCAAAACTAACTTTTAATACCCAAAACTAACATAAATTATCCAACTCTAACTTTAATTACCCAAACTGACATAAATTACCCAAAATGAATTTAAAAGACCCAAAACTAATTTTAAAAACCCAAAACTAACATTGATTACCCAAAACTAACTTTTAATACCCAAAACTAACATAAATTATCCAACTCTAACTTTAATTACCCAAACTGACATAAATTACCCAAAATGAATTTAAAAGACCCAAAACTAATTTTAAAAACCCAAAACTAACATTGATTACCCAAAACTAACTTTTAATACCCAAAACTAACATAAATTATCCAACTCTAACTTTAATTACCCAAACTGACATAAATTACCCAAAATGAATTTAAAAACCCCAAAAAAGTTTAAAAAACCAAAACTAACATTAATTACCCAAAACTAATTTGTATTACCCAAAACTATCATTGATTACACAAAACTAACTTTTAATACACAAAACTGACATAAATTACCCAAAATGAATTTTAATACCCAAAACTGACATAAATTACCCAAAAAGAATTTAAAAGACCAAAAACTAATTTTAAAAACCCAAATCTAACATTGATTACCCAAAACTAACTTTTAATACCCAAAACTAACATAAATTATCCAAAACTAACTTTAATTACCCAAACTGACATAAATTACCCAAAATGAATTTGAATACCCCAAACTGACATAAATTACCCAAAAAAAATTTAAAAGACCCAAAACAAATTTAAAACCCCAAAACATACATTAATTACCCAAAACTAATTTATATTACCCAAAACTAACATTGATTACCCAAAACTAACTTTTAATACCCAAAACTAACATAAATTATCCAACTCTAACTTTAATTACCCAAACTGACATAAATTACCCAAAATGAATTTAAAAACCCAAAAAAGTTTAAAAAACCAAATCATACATTAATTACCCAAAACTAATTTGTATTACCCAAAACTATCATTGATTACACAAAACTAACTTTTAATACACAAAACTGACATAAATTACCCAAAATGAATTTTAATACCCAAAACTGACATAAATTACCCAAAAAGAATTTAAAAGACCAAAAACTAATTTTAAAAACCCAAATCTAACATTGATTACCCAAAACTAACTTTTAATACCCAAAACTAACATAAATTATCCAAAACTAACTTTAATTACCCAAACTGACATAAATTACCCAAAATGAATTTGAATACCCCAAACTGACATAAATTACCCAAAATGAATTTAAAAGACCCAAAACAAATTTAAAACCCCAAAACATACATTAATTACCCAAAACTAATTTATATTACCCAAAACTAACATTGATTACCCAAAACTAACTTTTAATACCCAAAACTAACATAAATTATCCAACTCTAACTTTAATTACCCAAACTGACATAAATTACCCAAAATGAATTTAAAAACCCAAAAAAGTTTAAAAAACCAAATCATACATTAATTACCCAAAACTAATTTTTATTACCCAAAACTATCATTGATTACACAAAACTAACTTTTAATACACAAAACTGACATAAATTACCCAAAATGAATTTTAATACCCAAAACTGACATAAATTACCCAAAATGAATTTAAAAGACCCAAAACTAATTTTAAAAACCCAAATCTAACATTGATTACCCAAAACTAACTTTAAATACCCAAAACTCACATAAATTATCCAAAACTAACTTTAATTACCCAAACTGACATAAATTACCCAAAATGAATTTAAAATACCCAAAAGAAATTTAAAACCCCAAAACATACATTAATTACCCAAAACTAATTTATATTACCCAAAACTAACATTAATTACCCAAAACTAACTTTTAATACCCAAAACTGACATAAATTACCCAAAATAAATTTAAAAGACCCAAAACAAATTTAAAACCCCAAAACATACATTAATTACCCAAAACTAATTTATATTACCCAAAACTAACATTGATTACCCAAAACTAACTTTTAATACCCAAAACTAACATAAATTATCCAACTCTAACTTTAATTACCCAAACTGAATTAAATTACCCAAAATGAATTTAAAAGACCCAAAAACAAATTTAAAACCCAAAAACATACATTAATTACCCAAAACTAATTTATATTACCCAAAACTAACATTGATTACCCAAAACTAACTTTTAATACCCAAAACTTACATAAATTACCCAAAATGACTTTTAATACCCAAAACTGACATAAATTACCCAAAATGAATTTAAATGAGCGAAAACTAATTTAAAAACCCAAAACTAATTGTAAATACTAAAACCTGACAATTAATTACCCGAAATGAATTTAAAAGACCCAAAACTAATTTTGAATACGCAAAACTAACATAAATTACCCAAAATGACTTTTAATACCCAAAACTGACATAAATTACCCAAAATGAATTTAAAAGAGCGAAAACTAATTTAAAAACCCAAAACTAATTGTAAATACTAAAACCTGACAATTAATTACCCGAAATGAATTTAAAAGACCCAAAACTAATTTTGAATACGCAAAACTAACATTAATTAGCGTTAACTAATTCTAAAACCCAAAACTAACATAAATTTACCGAAAATTAATTCGAAAGAACCAAAACTAAATTTCTTACCCAAAACTAACTTTTAATTCCAAAAACTGATATAAATTACCAAACATGAATTTTAATACCCAAAACTGACAAGTTAATAGTGTGGTAAAAATAAAAAAATATTTTTTCTGGTTCAAACCCGCTTGTAACTGCCAGGTTAAGCCTGTAGTAAAATACAGGTCTACCACATCACACATCACACAGAAATGTGACATTACGTAACCAAACACAGAAGCCGCACTAGCGTCATAAAACTCCCCCAGCATGCATAACAGCCGACTATCTATTAAGTGGATATTTGGGTTCTGTTCTCCACACGGATCTATACCGCATCAATAAAATCCCAAAGTTACCCGTGTTGCTTGAACATGCGTTTTTGAATTCTGTACTCGAGTGATGTTTTTGATACAGATGACAAAAATTAAAAAATACATAGATTTAAATTAAAAGGTTAATAATTAAAACAATAACAAATAAAGCACCTGGTTTAGTTCATGACTTTGGATTAAGCCTTTCAACACTGAGCACCAGTAATGATGACAGTGACTGCAAATGCAACAGAATGAATAATACTTATACGATTAAAACCAAGTTAAGCAAACTTACATTTTATTTTGTTTAGAAATAAGTAATAATCAATAAACCTCACTTTCGCTGCACATAATGCAGACCCTGATTAAACACCACGGAGCCGAAACCTGGGATTAGTAGTTATGATGCGGGCATTCGGATTTTCAGGAAGATTAAAATGTAAATCATGATTGGTTCATCTTTTTATTTGAGAAACTTTAAATTAGCAAATGCCAGTTAGATCAGGGTCTGGGTAGCTCAGCATCACTCAGTTTAAACGTAAAATGGTTGTATTAGGTTATTATTTTAAAACAAAATCTAGGCGATATAAAGTTATCAATTTGGCGATATATTGATAGTGCACAATAACAATAACAATTACTTAATATTTTTATTTTTTGAAGAACTCCTGTATGAGATCCGCGATCAAACATGCTTAAACTATCTTAATTCTTTCCCTGTAAAGCCAATGTTGCAAATCACCCAAATTCAATTATGCATGGCAGCAAACTGCTTAAATAAGGATAACAGTATAACAGAAACCCCCTGTAGGAGTATTTTTGCTTTACTTTCACCTCGCTTTAAGCTACAACCTGTATTCAATACAGTAACTGGATATTCATTTGTGATACTTATGTGGAGGAGCGGCCGGTGGAAGCGCTCTAAATCTGAATAAGGGGAGATCCTTTGAAAGCACAGAAAACAAAGCAAATACTGAAAATGGCAGACTCGGTTTAATACTGAAATATGCAACAGTGCTCACGCCCCCTAGTCGCCTTTGTGAAGAAAAGGGTTAAACCAAAATCTGATGTGGGCACTGGCAGTTGCAATTATGATTAGATCAGGGTCTGAGTAGTTAAGGATCCAAACCGTCTATCATAAACATCGTTCCTCTTCACATAAAAAGTGTATGGTAAAACAACATACATGTAGTTGTGAAACTGACAATGTTGTGTTAGTAAGCAATAACAGTTATTTGATGTGTGAACGAGACTGAGTGACTGAAAAACGTAGATTGAGACAGAGAGACAGACACAGAGACATACATACATACAGAGGGACAGACGGACGGACATATATACAGACAGGACAGGACATAATGGAACGGAAGGACGAGGTTTACCTATGTTTCATTACACCTTTGGCTAGTCACATAACAAATAATTTCAATTTGCTCTATCTTTAAATAAAATGATCTAGAAGCTAACCACAACCTTATTCCGATAACTAGCAAGGTTAATGTCAAAAGAGATGGTCAATTTTTAATGTCACGAGAGATGACCAGGTTTCGTATTTTTCACTAGGTAATTTAGCCACACAAGTACCGGCGTGTGAGCTCGGGCGGACGGACAGACAGGTAGACAGACAAACAACATAACATTATGGAAGCCAACATTATATCTATTCAATATTGAAGAAGGGGTGATGTCTTAATGTTTGTCACCAGATTATCACTGTTTTCGACAATATGAGAACAAGTTCAGTAAAGATTCATTACGTACATGAAGTAAAGAGATCATAAAAATTATATTGAACTATTAGTATCCAAAGAAACTTTCTAACTTACGTCTGTCAATAGCGATTTCACGTCAAATTCGCTAGTGACAGTCGACTGTCAATAGCGGTTTTACGTTAAAAACGCTAGTGACAGTCGACTGTCAATAGCCATTTCACGTCAAATTCGCTAGTGACAGTCGACTGTCAATAGCGATTTTAACGTAAAACCGCTTTTGACAGTCGACTGTCACTAGCGAATTTGACGTGAAATCGCTATTGACAGTCGACTGTCAATAGCCATTCCGTTATTTTTAACTTTAAAAATCGATCAACGATCTTCTTTCAGTGTTAAAAATAGACACATGGTCTATCTAACGTTACGAATCGATCAAGGATCTGTTTTAACGTTGAGAATCGACTCTTATGTCGTTTTAAATAGGGTCAGAATTTCACGTAACACTGTGGGTTATTCAATAATATTGAATTTGCTGGAAAGAGAGAGGCTTACCGAATCCGAACTTTTTCTTTAATACAAACATTCCAAAATATTTCCAACTTTAACTACAGTATGCACAATATATGATCGATTCTGATTTTACAATCTTATTAACCGCTAGTTAAATGTGTATAGATGAGCTGTGGCATGAGAAAACCATTAATATTGGCTTATCCACTTGTAAAGATGTACAGGCCCATCCCAGCCGCCATTGCAGACTCTTAGTCTGGTCATGGTCTTCATTGTCAATCATAACATTCAAGATAGTGTACATTTTTCTTGTCAAACAGTGTAGAAACAGACAAGACGCCGCGTCAGAGACGTGATGTCTAGTCTGCGTGTACATTGTTTGCAATGCAACAAGTCTGGGTTCCTGATGCTACGGTTCGTATATTGTGTACTTTTGTCGTTCCATTTCGATATGAAGCCGGCTAATATTGCACATAAATTCAACACGTACGAAACAAAGAAGACGTTGATTTCCGGTTTGTTGGATTTTGGTTTGCTCTTGTCGAACGCTTCCCAGCTGAAGGCCCTGGTAGACCTGGGACCAGACGGACAGAAGTATTTCTGGCCAAACATCGTACTCGTTTCACTGTCTATAATCCTACAAGTGGTTGCCGGCGTTTTAATACTGATGTTAGGCAGAAAGGAGTTGAAGGCGGAAGAGAAGAAACGTCACGTGATCAATGACGTCACAGTCGGCCTCGTTTTCGCAGTGATGATATTGAACACATTCATAGCAGTGTTTGGGATGAAACTATCAGGCAAAGGGACGGAGTAATGTTAACACGTTATTGCAGGCGTGGTTAACCCAGTACGCAATTTACTGAAATATGCCATTTTACGCCTTTAATTTATTCCGCCTGAAGAAAACAAATATACTTTTTACAGTAAGGAATATTTACCATAAGAAATATTATCATTAGTCTTACATATTGTAGCTTAAAGCAGATTGAAAGTAAAGCAGAATGCGCCTTAAGTCGCATTTTTCTTTACTTTCAACCTCCTTGTAGTGATAATGCATTTGTAGAAACAGGCTATGGGGTATTATATTGGGTTATCCTTTTGTCGACATTGTAATACGCACAGTCTCGTGCTATGAAAACTCCGCAATAACGAATGTTTACAAAGTAAAATAATTGTATTTATGTGTCAGGCAAGTGGCTGCTTTAACAAGAAATATGCCACATCAAGTGACCAATACCCCAAAGCGTTTATTGACACTGAAATGCACATTGTTGTTGTATTCAGACCTGTTAACCCTTAGCCCGCCAAATAAATTGTCGTCTGCTATATTTCTCGTCTGCTTCAAGTTTCAAAGTGCTTCAAAGTTGCTCAAAATTGCTGGAAATGTTGTCCGAGTGTCAAACAGCTTGGATCCGGATGAGACGCCGAGTTACTCGGCGTCTCATCCGGATCCAAGCTGTTTGCATATGGAGCTATAGTCGTGACTGGCAGGCTAAGGGTTAATATATACTCATACACAAAATCTGAATTTGGTATGTCCATTCCGGGATCCCAAGATATACTCACCATTTTGTATTTCTAACTGATGTGGTGTAGCAAGTTATGTGTCGGAGAAACTTTAGTTTGAATTGACGTCAAAGATCAATGTCACAGTGACATGGACTCTGTCTGGCACTTGTATGTGACACACCGCCATCCCAAGATGCACTCACAGAAACACACAATGATTTGGTGTCCCTAACTGATTTAGAACAGAAATACTTAAGAAACAGTCTACTTACTTTGAAGTGCCTGTTGTAAGCAATCATCTCTCTTCAATACAAAGAACAAGATACAAGCTAAATGGGTTAATGTGCAATATTTTATCAAACTCAGTGTTGTTTTATCATCATTTATATTATCATTTCATGTAATATTACTATTATTATCATTGGCCGATGGGGCGGGGGATTTATTAGAAGAGCGCGTTTGAACGTGGTGTACGGTATTCCTCCAGAATGTTTGATTTTAAAAAATATCAAGATCGAAATATGAAGTAAATATATATTCACAAGACACATTTGTAGATTTACAGTGAAGATTACGTTATTCTTTCCCAGTAAACGATAAAACCTTAAGTCCATTGAAAACAGCTTGGCGCCAGATCAGACTCCAAACTGTGTGCAATTCAGATTAAATCTAATCATACGCATTTTCAAAAAGTAGACATGTTTCACAATTCATCACACTGCACTTTAATTAGTTTTGTTTCAACGAGAATGAACAGTGTCTTCTCCATTCTAATGGAAGTGCAAGAATTAATATTTTGAGTTAGTACATTGTATTGTTATATTGTTAATTATTTGTTTTGTATGAAATGCATTTTGTTTTATGTACTTGTATATATGTTGAGGGCCTCATGAAAGATTGGTCTTTACCAAATGAGTTATCTCGTTAAATAAAGTCTTTATTATTATTATTATTATTAATGTCCAATACCACGTGATAACCTGTATAATTATATTACACTATAAAATCCCGGTAATGGAGAGTTATTCAAAATAGTTGGTGCTATATTAACTTGATATATGTATTCGATGTGATTATTTGACGAGTTTAATTTTGCAACTTGCATTTGGTGTACTTATATATACAAATCTGAATAAAATATGTTCTGTTCTGTTCAAAATGGCGACCAGTACGAATTGGGTTTGGTACCACAGTGGGTAACATGTTATAAAAAATATGTTCATTTCAAACAGTTTGGAGCCTTATCAGGTAACCAAATATCGATAAGAGTGTCAAACAGTTTGGGTCGTGATCAGACGCCGCGTAACGCGGCGTCTTATCAGGACCCAAACTGTTCGAAAACGCGTTTTGGCGCCATTGAGAGTGAAAGGGTTAGAGGGAGACTCTTTGTCATTAACCCTTTTATTCCATAGATCCTCATTTTACGCATTTAGTTTTATCCTCCACTATAAAGAAAATAGTTCCAATTTAACATACAGTCATGAATATGCATAATAAAAAATATGTTCTTTATTGTAGCTTAAAGTAATGCTGAATGTACCGCTATAAGGCGCATTGTGCTTTACTTTCAGTCTGCCTATTTCGTCACCTGTCTTCAATACTACAGGGCTCCAGATAAGAGGGAGTAAACTGAACAAATTCAATGTATTTTCACTAATATTAACACCAAATCCTATGGTGTCACTACTCATTAGAATCGTCTCAAAGAGACGATTCCAATGAGTAGTGACACCATAGGGTTTAATACAGAAATAAAGATTTTAGTTTCTGAAATACTCCCCTTATCTGGAGCTCTGATACTAGCCACATGTTATGGGTTAAAGGTTTACAGGATTAGACAGTTACAGTAAAACTCCTATTTTACGACCACTCAAAAGAAAGTTAATTGATTTCATGATAGACGGATGACAGCTGAAAGCAAAATGAAAGTGCTTTCTGTTTTACTTTCAACTTATACTTTCAGCAGTCACCCGCCGAAAGGAGTTTTCCGTTTTTACTTAGTTAAAAAAAACGCTTTGTCTTTAGTACTTTTAGAATAATTAACATAATTTAGTGGTCGTAATCAGATCTGTGGGAGGAGTAAGATTGGCAAGGTATGTACATGTAACGTGTACATGTATGTTGACGGACGGACGTTGTTGTGGGGTTAGATGCTATATAAATCCTAACCCTAAAACTAACCCCAAATGCACACTTTGTAACCCCGCAAACGCTTTTCAACCCCACAACCACTAAACGGCCCAATTAAGGACTCAAAACGGCCAGGTTAGGGCCCTATAAAGTGGCTCCGGTAAGCCCGGACGAACGAACGGCCGAACAGATACTGTATCACTAGTATCCGACTGATCGTACCGTGCACATGGGAGGGGCATAAAATAGATAAATACAATGTAACAAAATACTTATTTTTATTACGCAGAAACTTGTACAAAACATACGAAATCTATGTTATGCCCAATAAAACTAAAATCAAGGTGTATTAACCCCGACAAACTACCCCACCCACCCATGGCACACACATAAGGACGCCTATTCAATTTCCCCCGGTTTAACATTATGTCAAATTTGCAGGCTGAAACGAGTTATTCTGTGCCTAGTTTTGAAAACGATTCTAATTTAAACCAGACGTCGTGTAAATCGGCGTCTGATCTGGGCCCAAATTGTTTGTGGTTCAAATATATCTGCAGCTTAAGAGAAATCAATTTCAGAGTAAATACTCGAGACATTTTAGTAGACGACACTAACTAAGAGCTCACAGGGCGTTCTCTCAACCTCGTTTAGTTTTCGTCTGCTTGTAAAATTCAAATCTCGAATCAATTAATTAATTTGTTGTGTTTTATATTAGTCAACGTCAATTTGATTTTCAAAAAGTTTAGATCCTGATCAGATGTCGAGTTACTCGGCGTCTGCTCTGGATCCAAACTGTTTGCAAACTCTCGACAGAAACTGGGTTAAAAGTCGCTTTCATCACTAACAAATACGGACTGCTCCTTGCAGTTATTGTTGCCGTCTTCGCTATACTCAGACTCCGACATCCGGGGGTCACCAAGGTCATTCTCCAGTTCACCTTCATCCGGAATCTGTTTCCGGACCATGTCTTTGAGCTTCCGGTTTTCCACCACCAGTATTTCCACCTTATACCTTAGTTCTTTGTTTTCCAGAGCAAGCGTAAAGTTGGACTTTGGGGCGGTAACGTCCGAACTGGTTTCTTGTGTTGTGTTATTATCAGAGTCGGTTGAGTCTGAAATAAAAATGTTAACCCATTCACATGACGTCATCATCTTTAACCAATTGACGTCTGCTTTCATTTCTTAAATTCAATTTTAGGCATTTTGACTTAACAAATATAAAATTGAGTGTCAAACAGTTTGAATCCTTATCAGACGCCTTACGCATTTAGCAGGTTATTCCTTTGCCAACGTGAAAAATAGAATTTGCTTATACAGTAGATCTATTTGGTGATTGTTAGTTTACTGTATTGATGCCAGAAAAGGTGAAAACAAAAAGAAAACTGGAAATACGCATATGTTCGATATACATGTGGTATTTTAGTTTGGTATATCTATTTTGTTGGTTATTGTCAGGTCAGCATTTAGCAGGTTTCGTAAATGTCACTTGCAACAGTTCTTACAGTTGATTTAGCTTCGTTTTCGTTCACAGGACAACATTTGAGCGTCAGACAATTTCGATCCAGATAACACACCGAGTAACTCGGAGTCTCATCTGCATTCAAACGTTTTACAATAGTTACCCCAAATTTACCCTGTTTAGACAATCATGCTTACCGTCATTCTGTATGTTTAGACCTTTCAGTCTGTCTTCCAGTTCGTTCTTCTCTGCCTCAAGGCTCTCATATGCCTCTTGTTCATCTACAAGCTTAGTCTCCAGCTGAACGACCCGTAAACTCAACAAGTCCACCATCTCGTTCAGGCTCGTCTACATGAAAACACAAACAGTAAAACCCCTCTATAATGACCACGCAATGATTGCAATTATTATATATTTAAAGCAAGTTTACGCTTAAAGCAAGGTAAAAGTAAAACAGAAAGCTCCTAAAGGAGCTTTCTGTTTTACGTTCGCCTTGCCTTAAGCTGCCACCTGTATCATTTAATAAATTAACATTCTTTTTAGTGATCGTAGCAGAGATGCTTTGTAGTATAAACTAACAAAAAGGATATGGTTTGACAAATTGAAATGAACATTTTGACCATTAAACTTCATTTAATATTTGAACATTAACGGATACATGATTTTCAAATCATCATCAAAAGTCCCCTTTGGTACAAAATGCGTGAACTAAAGAAATATTTTTTAAACTCTTTCATTAAAATGGCGAGTCCATTGGCCTTTGGCTTTTGGCCTTTGGCCTTTGGCCTTTGGCCTTTGGCAGCGGGTAACTTTTAAATAAATGTGGCGTTTTAACTGTTTAATCCAAACATGTATGTTCACGTATATCCACTTTCAGTTGATAATTTCAGAATACCATTTTAAAATTAAAGATGAAACATAAATACAAAATTTAAAAAAACATATCAAATTGGTTAAAAATCTAAAGGTCAATACTCAAATTTGAAGAAAATTTCGAAGGTTTTACTGCACTTCAGTCTCTCTCTTATTCCTTCGTTGGACAAAACAAAAACTATCACATTCTTCATTTTATTGCACGAAGTTCACGTTTTGTTTAGGTTCAGCGGGAAATGATAATGTTTGCAATACAGTTTAATACTTTGAGTTACAAAGTTGTAGGTCAACAGTTTGCATGTCTTTTACATCTATCCAAAATATACTGTCACTCTTTATGATATTCTTTTTGTGACGTCACTCTGAAGGACATCACTTTTTTCTCCGTCCTAAAAAATACTGTCAGCATTGACATGAATTTCGCTATGGGCGATAATAGAACATTTTAAAAAGTGGTAAGTTCTAATCAACTTTTGGCATTTTCTGTACAAGTTGCTTCCTTTTGTCCATTCCTTAACGATTTGCCACCATTTCGGAAGAGGATATTAATTTTGCCACCTAGACAATGTAAAGACGCTGTTTCTTCAATTTACTTATCATAACGTTCTTCTTTCATTCTTGTAATATAATTATAAACAATGTGACGCCGTAAGACGGCGACGTCATTTCCCGCGTTACGCACATGTCCGCGCTAAATTGGTATTCACAACACATTTTATAAAATACGAATAAAACGATTCCAAAGCCAGGGTTGATAAGATCAATATTAGATGTCAGTTTGCGTAACATTCAAATTGTCAACCCTCGAAAACAAGAATGTCACCCTCGGCTACGCCTCGGGGTGACATTCTGTTTCTCGGGTTGACAATTTGAATGTCACGCACACTGCCATCTAATATATATATATTACTATACAGAATGAGAACATACCAAGTCTTGTTTCATATGTTTTTTGTAGTCTTCTATCTCCCCTATCCGACATTCTACACTCATCTGTCTCTTATTCAGTCTCCCCTTCTCTCTCCTCAAACAACTGATGAGCAGTTTGGCCGAGTCGAGTCCCGTCTTAAGCTTACTGAATAGACTGTGGTCACTGCTCTTGGGTTTTACCGACTCTTCGTCATCCTCGTCAGTGGCGCCACCTGGCAGGTGATACTTTTGTTCCTTTTGGAAAATGCAAATACATGTTCAGTAGACTTTCTCTGTTAACAACCACTAAATTGTGTTGATTATTGGGGTTTTACGACAGGTGACTGCTAAGATCAAGGTGACAGTAAAACAGAAAGCTCCTTTATGACTCCATTTATGCATGCGTGTAGGGCAATAAATACCCTTCCATACTAATTTTATCATCCACCGAAGAAACGATGGAGCGAAGTTAAAACTATTTAAATTGTAGTGAATTTATACAGTTGGACTTTCATTTCCAAACAAACTTATTTGTGCTTAATAAACTGTCTTTTTTTTATCATATTTTATGGCATCAATTAGGTTGCAGTTGCAAAACCGTTTGTAGTCAGGTCACCAGCCAAGTACCTCTACGCGCATTTGCAAACCACGTTTAACTTCAACAATAAGTTACTCTTGTGGGTTATCATGTTTCCTTGTAGATCATTTTAGTTACCAAAACATGAACCAGTCTTCTTGGGTAGTTTAATACTGGTCTAAATTAGCAAACAGTCTAAGACACTGATCAGAGGGCTCCGAGGACAATATGATCCTTCTGATCAGGGTCAGCACTGGTTGCAAATGTAATGAGTATATATAAAACAAGTCCATGGTGTTGAAAGAGCTAATCTCACGCCGAGATCATTAAAGAAGTTCATAGAACTTTTATTTGTTTTTTGCTATCTGACATAATCACCATGTTAATGAAATCTGAAACGAACGGACACATGGCATGTGATGAGTACTTGAACAGGGCTGCCATAAACTGACATAAAAAATCCTAAGATTTCCAAATTTGCATTTTTCAAGTGCGATTTTATGAATCGTACCTTTACGCCATAGCCTTTTTCTTGTTTTGTTGACATGTGACTACTTAAAGCAGACTGTAAGTAAACAGAATGCGCCTTAGGGCGCATTCTGCTTTACTTTCAGCCTGCTTTAAGCTACAATGAACTGGGGAAAAATCCGGATATTTAGGATAAATCCGGAGAAATGGCAGCCCTGCTTGAATATGCAAATATATGTTGCACCTCCCAAAAAGATAATAAAAAAACTTGTTTATTTACTCTTTGCCCTGCTATTGTATAGTCTTCTTCCAAATAACAGTTTAATCTTGCCTTACAGTTTTATTTTGCCCATAACTTTATATTTATGTGATTTTATCTAAATTAATCAATACTGCTTTGAATGCCAGTTGTAATTCATGTACGTTTAACGCCTTCACTGCCATGACTTCATCTGCTTTAAACAAGTGTCGTCTAATTTAGGCAGATCTAATGGGTTATTTAAACAATTAACATGATGAGTATGTCAAACATTTGGAATCCTTATCAAACACCGCGTTACGCAGCGTCTGATCAGGATCCAAACAGTTCGCAAATAGCCACTGAACTTGGGAAAAGGGAGTGAACAGCATACTGTTTGATAAATTGGATGAGTTCCTGTTTATATGCAAATATGATAGTCAAGCAGTTGGGATATTGATCAGACGCCGAGTTACTTGTCGTCTGGTCTGTATCCGTAATGTTTATGAATACAGTCCAAGTTGTGCTTAGCAGGAAAAAGGGTTCATATTACAAGCGCGTGTTGATGGTTGATTTATAGCCCCCATGAATAATCAATAATAATGCACGATTACCATATTGGCGAAAAGGTCATACATTTGTATATAGATTTATGATGAACACTTTTCAGCGAGTACAAAACACGGACATTGTACATGTTCATTGGCGAATAGTTATTCTTTCCCAGTAAAGGCGTTTAACAATCATTTTTATTGCAAACAGTTTGGAGTAAGATCAGACGCCGGGTAACTCGGCGTCTGATCATGCCCAACGCTGATTGCTTTTATGATTAAGACTAATCGTTTGTAATTACATTGTTATAAAGGTATTTGTTTCGCTTCGTGTAAACGAGAAAAATAACGTTTTCTCTACTGTACTGGACAGACCACCTACTCGCTATACAGAACATCCACGTTTTTCGTTCACGTTATTTAAAGCTAAACTTCATGCAATGTAATCCACTAAAATTACATATGTTTAAAATGTTGACGACGTTTTTCAATTGGGTGCAGTTTGGAACCTGATGTGACACTGTGAAATATGGTACCTGGTTTAGCTTTAAATGTTTTATCTTCTTCTTACTTCTTTCCATCAAGAATGATGACTTACGAGAAGGCGTTGTATCAGTGCAATGGGCATCCGTTTCATAAAACTTCGTATGACAAATGTTTTCGAAATCTCAATTTTTATTAATTTCTCCATTTAATCGTGTCTTGTGACATTTCTTTGGAATCGTCTTTTCAAGACGATTCCAAAGAGATGTCACAAGACAGGATTAGATAGAGAAATTAGAAATTAAATGTATTTTAAAGTTTTGACTTACGACAATTTTTGTCGTACGAAGTTTTATGAAACGGGCCCAGCTCTTTAACCCCCTGCCACTGCCTTACCTCTTGTACAACAATTTATGACAGTAAAATGTCTGCTTGGAAGCAATAACGTTTCATCTCCTTAGCACTGTTCTAAGAGTTTAAGTAGCACGAGCCTTATAAGATCAGGGGCCCGTACTAAACTACTTACGCAACATTTTTGCGTAAGTCAGAATTTTAAATTTTAATTTATATTTTTATTATCACTTGCTACAAACAGCAAATAGCCAGATCAGAGAACGCGCTTTTAGCGCGTCCTCTGATCTGGCTAGTTGCTGTTTGCAAACATTTATGATCGAAAAATAAGAGTTAATCGATTTTGACTTACGCAAAAATTTTGCGTAAGTTGTTTAGTAAAACGGGCCCCGGACCAATGTCGGTCAATATCGGTTCTCTAAAAAGAGTGATCTGCCATTCTCATCAACTAACGGACAGTGGCGAGAATGGGGCGTCCCACCTTAAGGTATCTTTTATCAAGACGGTATGTGACAAGAATGTCCGCGTCCGATCACTCTATGTAGAGTAAAGATATTTCCCAACATTGGACCAACCTCAAAAGGGTTGATTCACCTTAAAGCGACTCGCAACCAGATGGTGCATTAAAAATAGTAATTTGTAAATATGTGTCAAACGCTTATAAAAATGGTAAAGAATTAGTTTAGGATAAGAAATTCTGTTTAAAAAAATGTATTTCAATAAAAAAAAATATTGGTCTCTGGTGGGATTCGAACCCGGGGCCCGGCATTGGCGGACAGAAGGCAAAATAGGGGAAACCGCTTAGACCAATGGACCACGGAACTATCCGTTTATCTCGGATCGATTTTAACGTATTTCAATGTGTAGCATCGAAAGTGCATACAACTTCGTAATTCGGCTCGTGTTTATGTCTGAGCCCGTGTAGAGAAGCAACAACAACAACTATACCGTCTACTAGTCGGTATAGAAAAACGATGGAAAATATCTAAAAATCTAAGATTCGGTGACGATTCTTGAGACTTTTTTTGGACTGATCATATTTTTTTAATGTCAGAAGCCAAATAATGCCACAAATTTGCTTTTATTTGAGTATTTTATTTTATTTTGACAAGTACACCATCCGGTTGCGAGTCCCTTTAATGTACGTTTCTACAAGACTTTGCAGCCGCTGTGTAGCTCTATATTCATATATATGCACTCACTATTTCATATTTCTCTGCCAGGCGGTCGAGGATATCGGCCAAACTGTCGAGGTTTTCCACCAGGGACTCGGCGGAGTCTAGGACATCACTGCTGGGTTTCCGACGAGGCATCCCGAATACAGGCTGTATGATGCTCCGGTCACTGGCCATCCTATGTAAGAGTCAACATTACTTAGCTTTCCAAGTACGAGCGTACCTGTATTTATACTCCATCTCTACATGTATAACAACACCTAATGGAAGACAACTATTTTGTTTGTTGTTCGGAGGGAGTTGTTATAGGGAAGGAAGTTGGTCTACATTTGCAAACAGCTTGAACCTAGATCAGACGCCGCGTAATTCAAGCTGTTTGTCACTCGTCACATGTTGTTGTTTTTATTTTCGAATATCAAACTTTTAGAAAAAACAGAAGACAACAGTTCTAAGCAGACTTTATACAGTCATGAATATGTACAATTATTATTATTATTATTATACCCGATTTATATAGCGCTCTTTTCACACAGGAGTTGTGCGTTCAAAAGCGCTTCACGTGTAATTATATAAATGCACCTACAAAGCAAGAAAGACAAATAAATACATTCACAATAAAAATGAAACAATATTGAGATGCATGGAAACATGGAAATTCTTTCAATATTATTGCCAAGATTATAAAATTGTTATAGTAAGACATAAGAGAAATATATTCTTTATACTAGTAGATAGTAGCTTGTAGCAGTCTGAAAGTAAAGCAGAATGCGCCTTAGGCACATTCTACTTTACTTTCAACTTGATTTAAGAGCACACCTGTCTTCAAAACTGGTCTGCACTGTTTGTCATTTTGCAAGATATTGTTTAAATCAACCCTAAATAGTCAAAAATGGACTAAACTTAATTGGACATTTGAATTTTCTATTAACAATTCCAGGGATGAATGAGTTAAACCGGAGTTTTTCTAAGCTCGGAACGGTCTTGGTTTCAGTTTAACACGGTAAACTCATTGCTCTATAGATGCTCCTTTCCATGCTTCTGATAATTCACATTTATAGTCCTGAAAATGCACCATATTAATAATAAACATAGCCTTATATCGTCAATTGCTTAAAACAGCCGCATTCTACTTTATTCTAAACCTGCTTGAAGTGGTCACCTGTCTAGAAAACTATAAACAGGCTATGAGATAAAACGTTAAGCATTTCTATTTACTGTTGAAACTGTTCGTTGCACAGTAAAATCCATTATCATACTTTAAAATGGTCGTTTGCTTTTCATAGTCAAATTATGTAAAATTTTAAACGTTGTAAAGATAAAACAAGACGATATATATATTTGCAAGCAGACGATATTATAGCAGTAAATGTGCCAGGCAGGTTGTGACGTCATAACGGCAATGAAAGGGTTAAACACAATGTCTCACTGTTACTCATCTGAATAACAAATATCTGTTTCTCACTTATCATGTACTTATTGGCTGATGTTGACGAGGTTATTTACATATAGTCGACCTACATTAGTGAAGCACCTTGTCATCCCTAGCTTACACTCTTGAACAAATGTTATGCTAATTTGATTCAAGGTAGTTAATTTGAAATTTTGATACATGTATAGCCCATTACTCAATAATTACCCCTTTCTATGCCTTTAAGCTACTCCTCCACTAAGGAAAACAGTTCCATATACATGTATATGTATAGAAAGTTCTTTTTACACTACTTGAATAAATTATTTACCTTCGACAGTTTCGATATCTACTGATGTCTTTCTCAAGAAAATTTATTCAAATGGTGTAAAAAGAACTTTCTATACAAATGGATTTGGCCTACTAAATGAACACATTGAAGGAAGTTCCGTTTATAGTTATGAATATGTGACACAGCATCAAACATATTTTTCTATACTTCAACAGATATTAGCTTAAAGTCCTATCATGTTTTCATATATTTTTTAATGTCTGAAATACAACGACGTTAAATAATGATGTTCAGAATGCGACTTAAGGAGCATCCTGTTTTACGTTTAACCTGCATGTACATTTTTTTTCAGAATATTAACTCATATATCTCTTAAACTTCACACTGATACTTTCAGTTTCCATTTATCATTCTCACAAAATATATGTAAAAAGAAACAGATTTTTTGCTTAATTCAAACCCGCTTGTCACTACATGTAAGCATCTATAAATAATGTATGCACAGTCAAACTTTTGTAAAACGACTATTCTAAAATACACGAGTTATTTAGTTTTGATGATTGACGAAGTACTGTATGTATAGAGTCAAATGGAAGGTGTTCTTTTAGTTCTGTTTTAATAAGCATTCTAACCTCTATAAAGATAAGTGATTGCTAATACCAAACAAAAGTACAGTAGAAAGCCCTTAAAGGCCCTTAACCCATTACCCCATAGCCTTTTTCCAAATTTGAAGACATATGGCCACTTTAAGCAGGTTGAAAGTAAAGCAAAATGCGCCTTAAGGCGCATTCTGCTTTACTATCAGCCTGCTTTTAAGCTACCATCTACTAGACAGAAAATATTTTTAATGATACATATCGATGACTGTATAAATTGGAACTGTTTTCTATGAATATCCACGTCTATAGTGGAGGAATAAACTTAAGGCGTTAAAAGGCGTATTTATGGGGTAATGGGTTTAGTAGCTTCTGTGATACATGTATGCATGAGTGTCCTAGTTCAGCTGCTCCATGTAGTATTAACGACTAATTCGATTCGTCATCATTTAATGGTCTCTCAACACAAGGTCAGCTCGGCTCAAACTAATATCGCTCGTTTTACTCTAGACTTTTGACAAAATATATCAACTGAACCAAAGACGAAACAAGACCAAAGCAAGGCGCACGTCAAAGAGTTAACCCTTTCACTCTCAATGCTCCCATAAATGGCGCTTGAAAATAGTGTGGGTCCTAATCAGACGCCGCGTAACGCGGCGTCTGATCAGCACCCAAGCTGTTTGACACTCGTTTCAAAATTTCGTCAGTCATATTGCTTTAAATCTGACTTTGAAACGATATTGCAGACAGCAATATTGAAACAGACGACAAAATGGCGGTGAAGGGGTAAAAACATCACGATAATTTTGATCATGAAAGGGTTTAACGTGGCCAGTGGAGAAGGGGTTATCATTTCCCGTTAAGACAAAACGCAAACTCAGTACATCAAAATGCTAACAATGACAGGTTATGGGACAATCATATTGTAGATATGTATGATGTGTGCCCTGATACCTGCCTTATTGAATTTCAAACAGTTCAGATCAAGGCCAGCCGCCGCGTCTTAGGCGCGGCGACTGGTCTTGATCTACACTGTTTGACATCCATATATTCATCTAAATCATTTTATGTAGATGTATAATATACGTTTTTTTGTAGTGTAAACCAAACTGAAAAATAGAGCATGTGATGACGATGGTGCTTAATCCGAATAACGGTGCAATGCAATAGGACAGGGATTCTCATGGTACGACTCATAATTAAGATTTTAATTGGAAACTTGAATTCCCAGGGGTTAATGAGTTATTGCCCGCTGCTCTTGAGTGATTGCCCGTTGCTCAGTCCTCTCGGTCATAATTTGCGTTATTTTCTTCAGAGTATGGAATAAATTAAAGGCGTAAAATGCACATATATGGTTTAATTGGTTTAAAGCTTTTGAAGTTAATGACTTTTAAAAAGAAACTAACTTTAGTCTAACTTACCTTGCAATTACACCTGTCCCTGGGGAAATAATAGTCCACGAGTTCGACTGCTACTCAGCTTTGTAAACAGCTGATGAAGTGAAAACATATGCGTCCTTCGTACATCTCAATCACATCATAACAACTAGATGACAAGTTCTGACAACCTGAGCCATCAAGTGACGTCTTCAGCGTGCTACTTTTAACAAGGACTTTCTTATTAGCATAGTACAGGTAAAACTGTCCTAGCGAACCCTATATGGACATGTCCAATGCGTTGTTTTTACACCAGCGCGTTTATTAGCGAAACTGCCCGAGGACAAACGAATCAACATGAGAGCGCCGTCTAACGGATAGTTTTGTACGAACTGAAATTTTAAAGTCAAGCGGCGGAAGTGTTTTTGAAATAAATACGCACATTTTCTGTGTCAGTTTATTACTGCACTTCATGTCATTTACAGTTTACTTGTGTAGAGTACAGTAAAATCTGTCTATCACGACCACTACAGCAAAGGCTAATTGATTGTAAAAGACAGGTGACAGCTTAACCTATTCCCACATAGAAGCACCTTTTAGCGGATATACTTTTTCCTACGCTGAAGAAAATAGTTCCAATTTAATCATTCATGAATAGAATATGGTTATAAATGGGAATATTTTCTATATTTTAGCATATGGACGCTTAAAACAGGCTGAAAGTAAAGCAGAATGCGCCTTAAGGCGCATTCTGCTTTACTTTCAGCCTGCTTTTAGTGGTCACCTATCTTCAGTACTAGAAATAAGCTATCAGGTAAAGGGTTAAAGCAATATAGCAGTAAAACAGAATGTCACCTTTTAAAACTACTTAAAGCAATATGAAAGTAAAGCCTTTACTTTCACATTGCTTTAAGTAGCCACTTGTCATTAACAATTTATTATTAACACACAACTTAGTAGTCGTAATGGAGAGGCTATACTGTTTACTTGTCAAATGTAAAAAGGAAACTTCTGATCAGGGTCTTCACCGTTTGTCATGTTGCATAATATTGCTACAATCAACCCTATAAATATGTAAAACTGTACAGTCGAACTTCGTTATCTCGAGGACGGTTAAGTCGAACATACCCGTGTTTCAAAGTTAAAACGCGGCTCAGCCGCGTTTTAACTTTGAAACACAGGTATGTTAGCCTAAACCGAGCTTGAAATAAGGCAATTCATGTTTCGAAATCGGATAGTTCGAGTCATGTGAGTTCGAGATATCGAAGTTTGACTGTATTTGCCTTTATTGCATTGAAATCAATACGAATTGTCCATTTGAAGACTCTGGGGTGTAGGAATTCAACATATTAACCCTTTCACTCTCAATGACGTCATAAAGAGCACTTGCAAATAGTTTTGATCCTGATCAGACGCCGCGTGACGTGGCGTCTGATCAGGATCAAGACTATTTACCACTTGTTTTGAAATCACGTCAGTTATACTGCCTTAAATCTTAGTTTGAAAGGATATTGCAGACAGCAATATTGAAGCAGACGACAATATGGCATTGAAGGGGTCAAAACATCACCATAAAATTTGATCATGAAAGGGTTAGCTTCAAGGATATCGTCTGCTTTATAAATGATCATTTGTTTTGATCTAAAAAGTACCTGGTCTAAATTTTTATTTTCGTTTTGTTTTATATTGAAATTCTTATCAGAAAACAGTGTAGACTCTGATCAGATGCCGCACGGTTCGCAGATGTCCCATATAATGGGATCGTTGGCGTAAATGGGTTAAAATAAGTTGACTAAAGAAGCATCGATACGAGTTTCAAACAGTTTGACTAATTAATGCACAGGCGTTGAGAAACGCGGTTCCTGATCGGGATCAAAACTACATGTACAGTGCTCCCTCTCTACAACGACACCCAATGAGAAAACTATTGTGCGCGTTGTTCGGAGGGAGTTGTTATAGGGCGGGAACATTGTGAACAGTTGCAAACAGCTTGAATCCAGATCAGACGCCGCGTAACGCGGCGTCTGATCTGAATTCAAGCTGTTTGTTACACTTTATTATGTTTCTTCCATCAAAATGTCAAACTTTGAGAAAAACAGCAGGCGTTAATTTTAAGCAGTAGGTATTGCAGCAGTGAGAGGGTTATACATACATGTCTTGTTTGGGGAACAGCGGCAAATATCGTTGTAAGGAGGGAGTCGTTGTTGGAGGGTCGTTGGAGGGAGGGAGCTATGTATTTGCATGGGGCCATGCAATGATAATGTTAAAGTCGATTGCTACATCCATCTGCGCGCATCCAATCATAATGAGTAATCGATACTAAGACCTATAAGAACATCACTGTTGTTTTAATTAGCCCTGTACCCTGTTTCTAGTTTTGAAAACAGGTAATTACTTGAAGCAGGTTGAAAATAAAGCAGTATGCATATTAAGGCGCATTCTACTTTTCTTTCAGCCTGCTACCATCTGCTATATATACTATGCTATACATCTGCGATATGTCTCCTTGCGGCCACCACCCCACCCACACACCTATACACAACCACACTATATACACTTGTTTTCATATTACTTTTAATCATAAAACTGTCTTTCGTTATTACGGTTTAGATACAACAAATCACATGGTACATGTATCTGTAAAACATACTTGTATGGGCGGGGTGGGGAGACAACGCATGTTTTAAACAAGTGAAGCCCTCTGATCTGATTCTATGTATACTGTTTGCAAATGCCAGGCATGCTCTTCATTAGTTTTATTGTTTGTAAAAGACGCATTTATGCGTCACTAGGGGCAAATGTATTGAAGATTCATAGAACTTCAACATACATGCAACCCAAACAAAGAACAAAGACTTACAGTGGAGAAGACCTTTTCCCCGTTTCAACGCAAACGAACCATAAGCGCATTGGCGTCTGATCTGGTTCCAAACTGATTGCAATTAGAAACTATATAGCGTGAACGAGTGGATTAGGAAATAATAACATCTTCTCCACTGGACGTACAGTAATATGCTTGCAAGTACACACTGGTGCAAATAAAAAGACTAAGACGGACATGTATTCACATAATTTATTAAGATAATCATTACTTTATATCTTTGGTGACAAGAGAGAATTATAAATAGTGTGTCATAAACTATATATTAAAATGCACCACAGATATCTGTCAGTTCATGAGTACTAATCCTAAGTTTATAAAGCTTTTGCGTTGAGGCTGAGATCGTTTTCAAGCATCTGATTGGTCAGATTTGAGCTTTCGCTCAAATCTGACCAATCAATTGCTTGAAACGATATCAGACTAAACACCAACTCTTTATAACCTTGAACCCAGGCTAAATATCAAGTGCTGGAAAAACATTATTCTTTTCCACTAAACCGGTTGATGTTTAAACTATTATGTCCATTGTAAACAGTCTGGGTCAGATCAGACGCCGGGTAATGCGGCGTCTGATCAGGTTCCAAACCAATTTTCAAATTGTCTTTTTCTACATTTTACTTCATTGTCTATAACTTCTGGTAAACGAGAAAGAATAACTTCTTTTCACTGTGACTCATTTAAGCTTAAGGACCCCTAATGAGATAGGACCAAGACTGGAACTCTTAGCTCTCAGTAGAGTTCCGATATTGACCGACACTGCCCCGATCTCATTAGAGGTCCTCAACCTTAAATACATACTTAACTCATATCTCACTATAAATGATTGGGTAAAGATTTGCCATTTTTCCTTTAATTACAAATCACCAGGACCCATGGTTATAAAGCTTTTGAGATAAGTGAGTGATATGAAATCTTTCAGGCTGAGGCTATGATCTTCCTTAGTTTTTATTGATCCGATTTGACCATAACACCTCAAACATTTTATAACCATGTGCCTTGGATCAAAACTATTGAGCAATACTATATCTGTAATATATAATACATAAAAAGGCCCATCTAAGTTTGATCAAAAGCAGACAACATTCATTTTTAAGCCAGTGACATTTAAGCGGGATAAGTGGTACATATATGCATGGCCTTGTTTGGGGGTTTCTCCCCATGATATTTTTCATGCAGTCAAGTAGTAAAGATGCCGGTTTGGTTGTACACACGGGGATGCCATGATGGGTTACGTAAAGACTATTTTTAGTAACAAGGAATGAGCTTATTTGCATATATAAGGATTTCGTAAGAGACCGCGGGTTTTGGTCAGCCATGTTGGAATCTCCCCCACGGGGATAGACAGTCATACCCCTATTTAATGTATTCATCCACTGAAGAAAATAGCCCTGCATAGCAGAATACAGTCATGGACATGTAAGATAAGACACATGTTCTCAATCCTAGCAGATGGTAGCTTAAAAGAGGCTGAAGTTAAATCAGAATGCGCTCTTATCTGCTGTAAGTGGCACCCTGTGTTAAAATCTGGCAAAGACGCTATCGGGTAAAAGGTGTGTTAAAATCTGGCAAAGACGCTATCGGGTAAAAGGTATTTGAAATTACAATAACTGTAGTACTTTATAACCCATTGAACTCAAATTTCAGTCAGCTATCGCATTGTACGGTTAAGACAATTATTTCTTATGATTTTACCCAGAGTTATGGCCCTTTATAAACTAAGAGTTTTACAAAAAGCTTGTTTCAGGACAATACCTTTAGTTCTGTTTGCCTTATTGTAATCAAATTTCATACATGTAGTTAGTTTTCTCATCATACAGACTAGCCACCTACCGATTTTGGTTTTGGTCTAACGATTTCTATCTGGAGTTAGTTTAGTTTAAACATATTTATTCTCATAAACGTACCATACATGTTAATACATATCATAGTACAAAAGGATTAGGTCGAAAGCATAATGCTTATGGAGACCCTCTCCTCAACACTGATATTTTACACAGGTGGAACAATTTTGTACAATAACACCTCTCCATCACGACCACCAACTTTTCCAGTTGGTAGTTTAAAGGGCAGTGGAAGTCTCAGAGGAAGATGAAAGTAAAACAGAAGGCTAAAGAAAGGGGCAATCCGCTCTACTTTCATCCCGCCTCCAGCAACCACCTGACCAAAACAAGCATTAACATCTTACTCTCATGTAGTGCCTTAGAAGTGGTCGTAAAAGAGAGGTGTTACCGTACAGTCTAAATGTCAATTTAAAAGAATAATTTGCCAATTATATTTTGTTTATGGTTGTTCTAGAACTAAATATCGACCTGAGAGAGATGTCCATCACGACCCTGCGAATGCTACCAATGTCTATTATCTCTGGCCCTCAGTCAAATCGATTTGTTTGCATGATAAAAGATTGCACTGCAGTAAAATTGTTTTGTTGTTTTCAGTACTTAGTAAAGGTCGCCATATAGAAACAATTTAGTTGTTGCAGGCCGTATCGGATTCACAATACTTAAAAGATTTGTTCGTATTAGTGAATACCTGGGACAGGTGAAAAAGTAGCGTTGAACACTTTCTATTTCTCCACAAGTACAAAGAGGTGAATCGATAATATTTTTTTGAAACAAAGTAAGATTTAAGCTACTTGAATTAGTTCGTAGTCGACAATGTTGAATTTGGGGTTTTCTGTGTCCATGATAATAGTAACATGGTATATTAGTGGAAGCCGTATTGATATTTTCTGGAGTTATGCCCCTTAAGGCCACAGGGGTCTAAATTTTTCTGAGCATGGAAAGGTCTTGTCTACATACACACATACCGACTATGGAAGCAATACCTTAAGGGATAAAGAAGTATAAGGCATTTTTCAAAACCTAAACGCAGATTTCGAAACCTAAACACAGGCCATAAGTTCAAGGTCAAGGTCACAGGGGTCTAAATTTTGCTGTGCATGGAAAGGTCTTGTCCATAAACACATACATACGCACTATGAAAGCAATACCTCAAAGGACATATAAGTTTAAGGCATTTTTCGAAACCTAAACACAGATTTCGAAACCTAAACACAGGCCCTAAGTTCAAGGTCAAGGTCACACGGGTCTAAATTTTTCTTTGCATGTAAAGGTCTTGCCCATATACACATACATACCAACTCTGAAAGCAATACCTCAAGGGACATAGAAGTTAAAGGCATTTTTTCTAAACTTAAACACAGATTTCGAAACCTAAACGCAGGCCCTAAGGTCAAGGTCACAGGGGTCAAAAAATTTCTGTGCATGGAAAGGTCTTGTCCATATACACACACATACCAACTATTGAAGCAATACCTCAAGGGACATAGAAGTTAAAGTCCTTTTTCGAAACCTAAACGCAGATTTCGAAACCTAAACGCAGGCCCTGAGTTCAAGGTCAAGGTCACAGGGGTCTAAATTTTTCTGAGCATGGAAAGGTCTTGTCTATATACACACACATACCGACTATGGAAGCAATACCTTAATGGATATAGAAGTTAAAGGCATTTTTCAAAACCTAAACGCAGATTTCGAAACCTAAACGCAGGCTCTAAGTTCAAGGTCAAGGTCACAGGAGTCTAAATTTTTCTGTGCAAGGAAAGGTCTTGTCCATATACACACACATACCAACTATGGAAGCAATACCTCAAGGGACATAGAACTTTAAAGGCATTTTTTGAAACCTAAACGCAGATTTCGAAACCTAAACGCAGGCCCTAAGTTCAAGGTCAAGGTCACAGGGGTCTAAATTTTTCTGAGCATGGAAAGGCCTTGTCTTCATACACACACATACCGACTATGAAAGCAATACCTTAAGGGATATAGAAGTTAAAGGCATTTTTCAAAACCTAAACACAGATTTCGAAACCTAAACGCAGGCCCTAAGTTCAAGGTCAAGGTCACAGGGGTCAAAAATTGTCTGTGCATGGAAAGGTCTTGTCCATATACACACACATACCAACTATTGAAGCAATACCTCAAGGGACATAGAAGATAAAGGCATTTTTCGAAACCTAAACGCAGATTTCGAAACCTTAACGCAGGCCCTAAGTTCAAGGTCAAGGTCTCAGGGGTCTAAATTTTTCTGAGCATGGAAAGGTCTTGTCTATATACACACACATACCGACTATGGAAGCAATACCTTAATGGATATAGAAGTTAAAGGCATTTTTCAAAACCTAAACGCAGATTTCGAAACCTAAACGCAGGCTCTAAGTTCAAGGTCAAGGTCACAGGGGTCTAAATTTTTTTGTGCATGGAAAGGTCTTGTCCATATACACACACATACCAACTATGGCAGCAATACCTCAAGGGACATAGAAGTTTAAAGGCATTTTTCGAAACCTAAATGCAGATTTTGAAACCTAAACACAGGCCCTAAGTTCAAGGTCAAGGTCACAGGGGTCAAAATTTTTCTGTGCATGGAAAGGTCTTGTCCATATACACACACATACCAACTATGAAAGCAATACCTCAAGGGACATAGAAGTTAAAGACATTTTCTTAAAATTGTTTACGCCGTTCACGACAACGATGACAATGACGACGACAACGACGACGACGAAGACTACACCGGGGGTATTGCAATAGCTCGTCATGTACTACGTACAGGCGAGCTAAAAACAGTCACTATTAGTATCAACCAAGTAAACAAGAGCACCGCAGTGCGGCAAAATACGCCCGTCACGGCCGGCGGGTGTCAAAGTCGTCCAGACTCAGGCCGACTGGAAAAAGTCGCCCGGAGTGTAGGCCCGACTATCGATCTCAAAAAGACTATGCTGTAGTATTGCGATAGCTCTCAAGTACTATCCCGACAGTATTGCGATAGTCAAGAAAAAAGTTCTGGGTTTTTTAAAAAATGCCCATTTTTGACAATAAAGGGGGCATAACTCTGCTAAAAATAGTCGCCAACATCTGAAATTTAACAGGAACCAAAATTCACAGGTGCCTTCCCTGTATGATGAGAAAGCTAAATATGAAATTTGGTTACAATAGACAAAATGTAAGTAAAATTATTATCAGGAAACAATATATTGTTAAAAAAATTGTGTGAAGGGGCATAACTCTGAAAATACAGAGTCAAACCAAAAACCCGTAATATATATTAAGTCACTTCATTCATTGTATCACCATATCAAATTTGAAATCAATTGAATCAAAAATAAAAAAGTTCTGTCTTTTTTTTTAAAAATGCCCATTTTTGACAATAAAGGGGCATAACTCTGCTAAAAATAGTCGCCAACTTCTGAAACGCGAACTCGTCCGAACTATTGTGGTATGGAATATTTGTAGGAAGTTTAATCAAAATCGGTCAATCAATGAAGGTGAGAGAGGGCTAAGAAGAAAAGTTAACGGACGAAGTGTGGCTTATTTTAAATTTTAAGGATGTAAAGGGGCATAACTCATAGAAAAAAATTTTAACAGGAACCAAAATTCACAGGTGCCTTCCCTGCATGATGAGAAAGATAAATATGAAATTTGGTTACAATAGACAAAATGTAAGTAAAATTATTATCAGGAAACAATATATTGTTAAAAAATTGTGTAAAGGGGCATTACTCTGAAAATACGAAGTCAAACCAAAAACCCGTAATATATGTTAAGTAACTTCATTCATTGTATCACCATATCAAATCTGAAATAAGTTGAAAAATTAAAAAAAAAGTTCTGTTTTTTTTTTTTAAAATGCCTATTTTTGACAATAAAGGGGCATAACTCTGCTAAAAATAGCCGCCAACGTCTGAAACGCGAACTCGTCCGAGCTATTGTGGTATGGAATATTTGTAGGCAGTGTAATCAAAATCGGAAAAATAAATGAAGGTGAGAGAGCGCTAACAAGAAAAGTTAACAGACGGACGGACATACGTACGGACGGACGTACGGACGGACAGCGCTGGGTATACCATAATACGACCGTCGATGACGGGCGTATAAAAACAAGACTGCGTTCAATAAACGCTTATGCCCCCGGTGGCATCCTTGACAATATATTCTGAATCTTTTCTAAGTCCGAATTAGGTCAAGGTCAAGGTCAAACTGAGCTTGGGTATTACTGGTGGGTTGGTAATGGTCCAACGCAATAACTGTATAAGTATAGAAGCATTGTAGTAAGTAGTGTTGATGCTAGACGAAACGGTAAAATCTAGTTAACCAAGAAATAGCCCATTCAAAATATTCTAAGTCCAAATTAGGTCAAGGCCAAGGTCAAAATCACGGTTGGGTGATATTGGTGGCTAGGGAATGGTCGAAGGCAACAACTGTATAAGTATCCAAGCATTGGAGTAAGCGGTGTTGATGTTAGAAGAAACGGTAAAATCTAGTTAACCAAGAAATAGCCCATTCAAAATATTCTAAGTCCAAATTAGGTCAAGGTCAAGGTCAAAATCAAGGTTGGGTATTATTGGTGGCTAGGGAATGGTCCAAGGCAACAACTGTATAAGTATCTAAGCATTTGAATAAGCGGTGTTGATGCTAGACGAAACGGTAAAATCTACTTAACCTGGTTACGGACGGACGGAAGGACGGACATTCTCACAGTTGGACATTTGTTGGGTATTTTTTTGTTTAAAAGAACCCAACAGTACACAAAAATACCCAACAATAACAATAGGGCAATCACGGAATGAATGGAATCTATTGTTCTCCCTACCCAACCAAGGACCTTTCGTGCGATCGGACGGACGGACAGGACGATTACTATATGCTCCCGCATCTGTCGATGCCGGGGGCATAAAAAAGTACATAGCTATAGTCATTATATAGCGAAAATTGTAAAATAAATGTTGTATATATACAATTACCCTTTAGCCGACTGGTACACATGTCTTCATTTTTGGCCTTGCGCAAACTTTAACAAGAGCCGCATGCGGCCCTAAATCGCTCACCTGGTACCCATGTTTACGGTCATGGTAATGGACCAGTAGTGATAAAATTCCACTATAAGCCATCACCGGTAAATGAACCCCCACCCACTGGCAGCCATGTTGTTTGAACTAGGAAGATTCTTTGAAGAAAACTGGCAAAGGGTCACCCATCATTACTCTTTTTTTTTTTAATTTTCAAAAATCAGACCAATATTTTCAGAGAAAAAGAAAATTTTCTATACAGAAATATAAGGAAAACTTGCCCCACCCACTGGCGGCCATGATTTTTAAGATATCAAAATCGTTTCAAGAAATCTGGTAGAGGGTCACCCATGGATCATTTGTGTAAAATTATTTTCAATTTGGACCAGCAGTTTCAGTCTTGAAGATTTTAAAGTTTTAACTATACAGCATATCATAAGGAAAACGTGCCCCACTCACTGGCAGCCATGTTTTTTAAAATATCAAAATTATTTTAAGAAATCTAGTACAGAGTCACCAATGGATCATTTGTGTAAAATTATTTTCAATTTGGACCAGTAGTTTCCCAGAAGAAGATTTTTAAAATTTAACTATATGTACAATGTAGTATCATAAGGAAAACATGCCCCACCCACTGGCGGCCATGTTTTTTAAGATATCAAAATTATTTTAAGAAATCTGGTAGAGAATCACCCATGGATCATTTGTGTACAATTATTTTGAATTTGGACCAGCAGTTTCACAGAAGAAGATTTTTAAAGTTTTTACTATACAGTATCATAAGGAAAACGTGCCTCACCCATTGGCGGACATGTTTTTTAAGATATCAAAGTTATTTTAAGAAATCTGGTAGAGGGTCACCCATGGATCATTTGTGTGAAATTATTTTCAAATTGGATCAGCGGTTTCAGACAAGAAGATATTTAAAGTTTTCACTATATAGCCATATAAGGAAAATCTGCCCCACCCACTGGCAGCCATGATTTTTAAGATAGGAACATTATTTTAAGAAATCTTATAGAGGGTCACCAATGGCACCAATTATTTTCAATTCAGACCAGTAGTTTTTGACAAGAAGATTTTTAAAGTTTTTTCAATTGGTTGCCATGGCAACCACAATTTCAATTGGATGACCTATATTTCAAGAAATCTGAGAGAGTACCCTACAAGGAACAATCCTATGAAGTTTTAATGAAATTGGCCCAGTGGTTTCCAAGAAGAAGATGTGTAAAGAAAAAGTTGACGACACACGACGACGGACGGCGGACGACGACGGACACAGGGCGATCACAATAGCTCACCTTGGCACTTTGTGCCAGGTGAGCTAAAAAAATAACTAGAGAAGTTTGGATTTTAGAGGCAGACAAACTTAGACCGTCGACTGGACTAGTCACGTTTGTAACAGAAAGGATTACTAACATTTTGAAAATTTTACATTTTGTTTTTTTGTTGGAATATAAACCGTCTTAGCTTATAAGGAAAATCTGCCCCACCCACTGGCAGCCATGATTTTTAAGATAGGAACATTATTTTAAGAAATCTTATAGAGGGTCACCAATGGCACATTTGGATAAAATTATTTTCAATTCAGACCATTAGTTTTTGACAAGAAGATTTTTAAAGTTTTTTCAATTGGTTGCCATGGCAACCACAATTTCAATTGGATGACCTATATTTCAAGAAATCTGAGAGAGTACCCTCCAAGGAACAATCCTATGAAGTTTTAATGAAATTGGCCCAGTGGTTTCCAAGAAGAAGATGTGTAAAGAAAAAGTTGACGACACACGACGACGGACGGCGGACGACGACGGACACAGGGCGATCACAATAGCTCACCTTGGCACTTCGTGCCAGGTGAGCTAAAAAAATAACTAGAGAAGTTTGGATTTTAGAGGCAGACAAACTTAGACCGTCGACTGGACTAGTCACGTTTGTAACAGAAAGGATTACTAACATTTTGAAAATTTTACATTTTTTTTTTTTTTTTAATATAAACCGTCTACCCAGCTAAGGTAAGTAGTTATTTGGTTTTACAATACTTTTCTTATTTTCAACATAGCGCATCAATGGTCATTGAACAAATTATGAAAAATGTTTTTCGAAATGTGTCGTCTTTCAACGTTAATTCAGGTTGCCAAAACCTTTTGTCGAAGCTGTAGAGCAATTCCAACAGTTTTATTTTGAGAAAGGAGTCGATGTATTTAAAACAGCTATTTCGGTGCCAGGGATTGCAAGACAGCTCCTGTTCAGGACCGCAAGGAAGCAAAACGCCAATTTCGCCTTGTTTGACAAACAGAATGAAGACCTCTATCAGACCGTTAAACGAAACATTGTCGGAGGCCCCAGCATAATATTTACTCATCACCATTGCGCGGGTCAAACCAGGATACGAGGACAGAAGCTATACGGGTCGATCCTCGGGTTTGATGCCAATGCCCTCTACCTACAAGGGATAGGTCAACCCTTGCCTGTGGGCCCTTTCGTTCGTCGACTGGCAGACAATGACTTTCGTCCCGAGCTTCGCGACAAGTACATGTCTGCTTATTACTGGTTGGATTGGATCGCTCATAGTCACGATGTAGTCATCCAACATAAGCTTAATACTGGACGGGAAGTCCGAGTTGGCAAGTATCCCGTGGATGGTTACGCACCAAGAACACAACAAGGTGACAAAGCCACTATCTTCCAATTTCACGGGTGATACTGGCACAGGCACCTATGCGGCATGACGAGAGGAATTCGGGATGAAAAATGGCAGACATCACGAATTCAAAAGTTTCAGAAGATGGAGGAGACCACCGCCTACCTAAAGAAGGAACACCATGTTATAGAAATGTGGGAGTGCGAATTTCGTCAATACTGTCGCCAACACCCCAAGATCTATGACTTTATTGACGACATGCGCCCTGGATTTTTTCGCAAGCATAAGGGCAAACTCACAGAAAATGTCATCCTGCAAGGGGTTGACAGCGGAGACCTGTTTGGTATGGTAGAAGTCGATATCGAGGTCCCCAAGCAATGGCCTAATTATTTTCAACATCCTACCCTATCACCCTACCAATATTTTCAAGAAATGTCGCCTCTTTTCTGTACAAGTGAGATTCCTTTTGATGCCATCGGAAAACACATGCAGATCCACATCTGGGAGCAACAGCTCTCAGATCAGCCAAGATGTTTATTGGTGGGTGGCATGAAAGCCCAACAGATCTTACTGGCAACACCTCTGCTTCGATGGTACTTGAATCACGGACTGTCTATCACCAAAATTTACCAGGTCGTCGAGTTTCAGAAACAACGCTGCTTTCGAGAGTTTGTTCGAGAAATCAGCGACGCTCGACGTCAAGGGGATGTTGATCCAGCTACAGCCATTATCGCTGACACCATGAAAGTGATAGGCAACTTGGCATATGGCTCGCTCATTATGGACAAGACGAAGCACCGTCAGGTCCAGTACGTCCAGGGCGAAAATGAAACGTGTCTGAGAGTAAACGATCCCCTTATTCAAAAACTGGAGTGCCTGGATCAAGAAGAGCAATACTACGAGGTGGAAATGGCCAAACGCAAAATCAAATTGGATCTGCCCATCCAACTCGGGTATTTCATTTTGCAGTACACCAAATTACGGATGCTCGAATTCTATTATGACTTTATGGATGTCTACGTCGATCGAGCAGATTTCGAATACTGCGAGATGGATACAGACTCTGCTTACATGGCCATCTCAGCTTCAAAGCTAGAAGATGTCATCAAGCCAGAGACGTCAGAAATGTATTAGCGAGGTCTGAAAGGCTTTTGTAACGATATTGAGATAGAGGCCGATGCTCAACAACACTGGTTTCCGCGCACGTGCTGCTCCAAACACGCAACGTATGACAAGCGAACGCCTGGACTGTTCAAGCTCGAGTATCAGGGGGACGAGATGATTGGCTTATCTAGCAAGACCTATATAGTGCGTAAGAGCGCAAGCCGTCCAGTACATTCATGGTTGCCGCCAGACTTTTAAATCGGGCTAGGGGACGAAGTATCAAACCGCTCTATCTGCAGTCTCGTCGTATCCAGGAGTATAAATTCAGCTCCAAGAGCGTAAGCAAACGCCATATGACAGCCCCGTGACTACATTTCGACGCGTATTGAAGAGGCACAAGGCCCAAAGTGGAATCAATAGAGGCTTCCGGGTGAGGACCACAATGGAAATAAGGGAAAATATAGTTTCCCTTTTTTGTGCAATCCTTGGTATTGGTGAGCATATCATGTGCATTTTCATGTATATGCATTATTTGTTATAGTTTTCATTATATGTGTATGCATTTGTATTGCCATGTTATGCCACTATTGCCAAAATAAAATCAATCAATCAATCAAGGAACAACGCCATTTACACGTACACTCAAGAGAGGCACGGTTTCTCTTATTTGTACTGTAGGAGAAAGGTGCTGAACGACGGGATTCATACCGAGCCTATAGACATTACGCTCTGCCCCCTTCTATCGCAAGAATGTGAGGTTAATGATCAACAGTTGATTGACATGCTGGCCAACAATTTCGAAGATTAGTCAAATAAAAGTAGAAACGCTGTTAGTCTATATTCATATTAAGATGTATCCGTTTCCGAAATGTTGCAGAATCGGACTTTGGGCGTCTTTGCGGCGGATCGATTGCCACGTGACATTCCGACTCACCCTTGTGGATTCATCTCTAACACTGACAATAGTAGTCAGCCTGGACGTCATTGGTTAGCCTTTTTCATTAGAGACAGTATTGTAGAGTGTTTTGACAGTTACGGACAACATCCTGGGGTTTATAACCCCATGTTTATTTCATGGATTCGACATCATGCCAGGACTTTACTTGTGAACCACAAGCGTCTTCAGAGTGACACATCGAATGTCTGCGGACTCTATTGTATCTATTTTCTACACCAACGATTCATAGGAGAGAGCATGGATAACATTGTTAAAACATTTAGTAGCTCAGACACGGAGACGAATGATCGTTACATACAGGACTTGGTCTCGCGTGTCTATCCTCAGTGCGTAGAGAATGAGTTTGCATACAATCAGGCGTGTCACCCGAGATGTATGTCCTTATTAAAACAATCGACCGAACACTGACTTATTCGTTACCCTATTACATGGATTAGTTCTTGTGACGTTATACGCTTAGCTTCAAACGTCTCAAGATCAATCTATCATTCAATATTTAAAACAAGAGGGCCTGAAGGCCCTGATATCGCTCACCATTTGTAATGAAGCCTGATAGCTTTACCTTTGAATTTCACCATTTTTATTCTAAATCCATTCAAGTTTGTCGACCTATTCTAGTATAGAAGAGAATATCAAAGGCAGATAACTTGAGCCTAAACAATACTGAAATGAAGCCTTTTTCTAGCATTTCAAAGTATATCAATGGCAGGTAACTATTGCCACAATGATTAGATTTCAACAATAATTACACTCCTTCGAGAAGGTATAGCTATATACTTTGTGTATAATGAAAATCCATTGAAAAATGTAGTTGCAAGAGTGTAAACACTGTAAAATATGGCATTTTCAGCAGTTCAAAGGTAGATAACTCTTGATCTATTGGTTCGATTTCAACCATAATTACACTTTTTCGAACTCTTATGGTCATATACAATCTGGGCAAGTTTGAAAGAGCTTGGATAAATATTGTGGCCTCTAGAGCGTAAACACTGTTAAATATGTCTTTTTCAGCAATTCAAAGGTAGATAACTCTTGACCCATTAGTCCGATTACAACCATAATTGAACTGATTTGAACTCTTCTGGTCATATACAATCTGAGCAAGTTTGAGAAAGATTGGATAAAATGTGTGGCCTCTAGAGTGTAAAAACCAATAAATATGTCATTTTCAGCAATTCAAAGGTAGATAACTCTCGACCTATTGGTCCGATTAAAACCATAATTGAACTCATCCGAAGTCTAATGGTAATATACAATCTGAGCAAGTTTGAGATAGATTGGATAAAAATTGTGAACTCTAGAATGTAAACAATATGGCATTTTCAGCAGTTCAAAGGTAGATAACTCTTGATCTATTTGTCCGATTTCAACCAAAATCGAACTCATCCGAACTCATATAGTGATATACAATCTGGGCAAGTTTTAGAAAGATTGGGTAAATATTGTGGCTTCTAGAGTGTAAACACTGATAAATATGTCATTTTCAGCAATTCAAAGGTTGATAACTCATGACCTAATTGTCAGATTTCAGCCATAATCGAACTCATCCGAACTCTTATGGCAATATACCATCTGAGCAAGTTTGAGAAAGATTGAATAAATATTGTGGCCTCTAGAGTGTAAACATTAAAATTGTTGACGCCGCATGACGGACATTCAAGGATTGCAAAAGCTCACCCTGAGCTAGCTCAGGTGAGCTAAAAACAACCAAAAAAAAAAAAAAAAAAAGAAGTTCAGTGTCCGCGAGTGTTTTATTACACTATCTGGATTTGTATATATTTGGAATTTGTTATATTATATCAAACAATTTCAGTCGTGAATGCATTGTTGTTTGAGATGGAAGCTTTATACACAAAAAAAAAAATTCTAAGTGACCCAAATCAGACGGCTCCCATTACAAGTTCTCTGATTAGGTCATCTGGAAAAAGACCGACAATTATTGGGGCGCCCCGCCGTCTTAAATTAGTTTTTTTTCAAGATGAAAATAATTTAATTAAAATGATAAATAGGTTTGACATACCCGATTTATGACGTCACTAATGAGATTCAACAGGGCAAAGGTGGGGGGGGGGGGGGGTTCAAGATCAAGATCAAGTAGGTCTTATAAAACTCTTATACTACTACTCCCTGGGCGTGGCCAATTTTGACCCCAGGGGCGTAATTTGAACAAACTTGATAGAGGACCTGTAGGCAATGCTATGTGCCAAATATCTAAGCTCTTGCCCTTGTAGATTCAGACGATAAGATTTTTTAAATTTTCATTGAAAAAAAAATCTATTTTTAGCTCCTGTGACCTAGTTATGCAACCGACCAGAACCATTTGAACAATTTTGGTATAGGTCATCTAGAAGTGTCACCATGCCAAATATCAAAGCTCTGGCCATATAAGTTTCAGAGAAGACGTTTGAAAATTTCACGTTATAACTCTATGTAAAACGGTGACCCCGGGGCGAGGCCAATTTCGACTCCAGGGGCATAATTTGAACAAACTTGATAGAGGACCTGTAGGCAATGCTATGTGCCAAATATCTAAGCTCTGGCCCTTGTAGTTTCAGACAAGAAGGTTTTTTAAATTTTCATTGAAAAAAATCTATTTTTAGCTCCTGTGACCTAGTTATGCAACCGACCAGAACCATTTGAACAATTTTGGTATAGGTCATCTAGAAGTGTCACCATGCCAAATATCAAAGCTCTGGCCATATAAGTTTCAGAGAAGAAGACGTTTGAAAATTTCACTATATAACTCTATGTAAAACGGTGACCCCGGGGCGAGGCCAATTTCGACTCCAGGGGCATAATTTGAACAAACTTGATAAAGGACCTGTAGGCAATGCTATGTGCCAAATATCTAAGCTCTGACCCTTGTAGTTTCAGACAAGAAGATTTTTTAAGTTTTCATTTTAGCTCCTGTGACCTAGTTATGCAACCGACCAGAACCATTTGAACAATTTTGGTAAAGGACAGATAGAAGTGTCATCATGCCAAATATCAAAGCTCTAGCCATATTAGTTTCAGAGAAGAAGATGTTTGAAAATTTCACTATATAACTCTATGACCTCCGGGGCGGGGTCAATTTTGACCCCAGGGGCATAATTTGAACAAACTTGATAGAGGACCTGTAGATGATGCTATGTGCCAAATATCTAAGCTCTTGCCCTTGCAGATTTTGACAAGAAGATTTTTTAAGATTTCTTTTTTTTTTCACTTTGGTTGCCATGGCAACCACAGTTCTGCATTGTTTTTAATTCTTTGGACAAATTTGAAAGAGCTTGACCCAAGGAACATTTCTGTAAAATTTGGTTGAATTCTGCCAAGCGGTATATGAGGAGATGTCATTTGAAGCAAATGTTAACTACGACGGACAACGCACGACGGACAACGACGGATGCCGGACACAGGGCCATCCCAATAGCTCACCTTGAGTCTTTGGTTTAGGTGAGCTAAAACAAGTGTGAACATTTAGACAGACAGTGTGGAATATTTAATCTTAAAATTGTGTGAATTATTTAATCTTTGTAATCCCGAGTGTTGTAGAGATTATTGTTGTTCACTCTAGCTCGGGCAAATGCAAGGTAAATCATTTTGTTATTGTTAAGGTATTTATTTAGCGTTGTCATTTTCAGTAAAGGTACTGTGTTAAAAACTTAGCTTTAGGGCCAAGTCCCCGTGAGCTGGCTCATCCAACGATGGCTTTCTAAAAGCTTATGGAGTCGTGGAACAAAAAGGAAAATTCCCTACGAATGGTTCGATTCTGTGGACAAACTTCGATTCTGTGGACAAACTCGACTACACCACTCAACCGGAACATGCCTGCTTCTATAGTCTATATAGTCACTTGAAGGCGAGCAACATGTCTGAAGCTGACTATGACTGTTGTCAGACGGTTTGGCAATCACGGGAAACAACAATCTTTAGAGACTTCCTCGTATGGTATAATAATCTGGATGTCAGACCGTTTGTGGAAGCTGTAGAAAAATTCCAACAGTTTTATTTTGAAGAAAATAAACAACATTGATGTTTTCAAGACTGGGTAGAGTACAACAACTCCACTAATACGTTTTCCACAAAATTGAGATTGAGACTATGGATGAGGAGGCTGCCGGAGACGACAAAGAAACCAAAACATATACTCAACCGCTTCAGAAAGTACATGTATATGCTCAACTGAAGACCTACATGTCTCAAGTCCCCGTGCTCGGATTCAATTCAGCCAAGTACGATCTGAACCTAATAAAACGGAAATTGGCGAAATATCTCGAGTCTAAGGATGTCTATATGGTCAAGAAGGACAATTCCTATACGTACGTACATCGCAACAAAGCAGCTCAAGTTCATGGACATGTACCAATACTTGGCAGCTGGCTCATCCAACGATGGCTTTCTAAAAGCTTATGGAGTCGTGGAACAAAAAGGAAATTTCCCTACGAATGGTTCGATTCTGTGGACAAACTAGACTACCTCACTCAACCGGAACATGCCTGCTTCTATAGTCTATATAGTCACTTGATGCCGAGCAACATGTCTGAAGCTGACTATGACTATTGTCAGACGGTTTGGCAATCACGGGAAATGACAATCTTTAGAGACTTCCTCGTATGGTATAATAATCTGGATGTCAGACCGTTTGTGGAAGCTGTAGAAAAATTCCAACAGTTTTATTTTGAAGAAAACACAACAACATTGACGTTTTCAAGACTGGGTAGAGTACAACTCCAGGAATGTTTTATCATATATTGGGGTTTCAACATACAAAGGATAGTTTTGTAGCAACAGACGGTCTTAAACGTCTGATATCACCAGAATACTCAACGACGAGCTTTTCTTCTTGATATAGTATAATAGGAAACATAATATTACTTGCCAACCTGTACTTAAGTTTTATAATTTTTTGACTAATGTAGTTCAAGGCACTTAGTAAACATGCATACCTACCTATATTTTCAGTATTCTTATTTAAATTTTAGCAAAATTATATTTTAAATATACACATATCGTTGGTCATTCGTAAGGCGGGGTGAATTAACTTGCAAATGAGAAATATCAACTGATCAATAACTGATAAAATAAATTACTAGTTTTTCTTTTTTTCCCTATTTTTTAATCTGTGATATGTTTAATTTTTTTCTTGTGTGTTTTATATGAGATGCTTGATGTAAATGAAGAATAAACGGACTGGCAATTGTCAGTTCCAAAAAGAAACAAGAGCCCCATGGGGCATATGTCGCTCACCTGAGAATAGCTGTACATCAAAATGGAGATAATGATTTAAGTCCAGGACGGTGTCATTTTTTACCCGAGGGGCATAATTTGAACAATCTTGATAGAGGACCTGTAGATGATGCTATGTTCCAAATATCTAAGATCAGGGTACTAGGGTTCTAGACAAGAAGATTTTTTTTAAGTTTCCATTGAAAAAATCTATTTTTAGCTCCTGTGACCTACATATGCAACAGACTGGAACCATTTGAACAAAATAGATAAAGGACATCTAGAAGTAACACCATGCCGAATATCAAAGCTCTGGCTATATTAGCTTCAGAAAAGAAGACGTATGAAAACTGTGACCCCCGGAGTGGGGCTAATTTTGACCCCAGGGGCATAATTTGTACAAACTTGATAGAGGACCTGTAGATGATATGCAATCGACCAGAACCATTTGAACCTTATTGGTATAGGACATCTAAAAGTGTCACCAAGCCAGATATCAAAGCTCTGGCCATATTAGTTTCAGAGGAGAAGACATTTGAAAATTTCACTATATAACTCTATGTTAAACTGTGACCCCCTGGGCGGGGCCAATTTTGACCCCAGGGGCATAGTTTGTAGTTTGATAGAGGACCTGTAGATGATGCTATGTGACAAATGTCTAAGATCTGGCCCTTGTAGTTTCAGACAAGATTTTTTTTTAAGATTTCCTTATTTTTTCACTTGGTTGCCATGGCAACCAGAGTTCTACATTGTTTTTAATTCTTTGAACAATTTTGAAAGAACTTGACCCAAGGAACATTCGTGTAAAGTTTGGTTGAAATCTTTTCAGCGGTATATGAGGAGATGTCATTTGAAGCAATTGTTAAAGACAACAATGACTGTATAAAGTGAAATATTTTCTTCTGTGGAAGAATAAATTAAAGACATAAAAAAGAATATGTATGGGTTAATAAATATCATTATTTACATTTTCTAAATATAAGAAACTATATGTAAATGAGTGGCAAATAGTTTGGATCCAGATTAGAAGCAGTATTATGTGGCATCTGACCTGGATCCATACTGTTTATGGCCAAGAATTAATTGTGGACTGATAGACAGAAAGATAAACAAACAAACAAAACACAAACAAACAAACAGACAGACCAAAAGTAATATGCCTCGAACTAAGTTGTGCTTGAGCATAAAATAGCAGACATCACTTTCATTTCTGTTATGTATCTCAGTGACCTGAGTTCAGAGCTAGCTATGGGTCAGTTATGCAATTGGAGACAGTCTCAGAGAGAAATGACTATTATTATGCTGAACTGTTGTCTGCTCCAAATGTTTGTATGTGAAATATGTAAAAAATAATAACTTATATTTTCTAAATATAAGAAAATATGTAAATGAGTGGCAAATAGTTTAGATCCAGATTAGATGCAGCATTATGTGGCATCTGACCTGGATCCAAACTGTTTGCAAAAATGTTGCATTTAGTATAAGGGTAGCTTCTTAGCCTGGAAGATACAATGCGTCTGTATAAAACGGATCATTAGAGAGTTTTTACTGTCAGACCTGCATCAAAAAGCACTGATATGGCCAGGGTTGAGTCAAATTTGATCCTAGGGTTTTGATTTTTTACAATTTTGAAAGTGATTTAGTAGAAGATACTATTCATGCAATATCTAAGGTGTGGGAACAGTGGTTTTTTACAAAAAACTTGTTTAAAGTTTTTCACTTTTTTTAATAAATTTCAATAAGTAGTCCACTTTAAAGTTTCATTTTAACAATTTCTGTAGAGAAGCATCCAAGGAACACAGTGAGCAAATTAGTTTTTTCCTCAGACTCGCGGTTTCAGAGGAGTTGTCGCTTGAAGTAAATTTGAACGGACGGACAGACGGACAGACGGACGGACGGACGGACGGACGGACGGACGGACGGACAGACGGACAGACGGACGACGGACGGCGGGCGATCACAACAGCTCACCTTGAGCCTTCGGCTCAGGTGAGCTAAAAAGAAGATACAGTAGAACCTCTCTATAACAGCCACTAAGTTTTGTTGATTATTGGGTGTCTAAGACCGGTGACTGCTTAAAGCAAGGTGACAGTGAAACAGAAAGCTCCTTTAGGAGCTTTCTGTTTTACTGTCACCTTGCTTTAAGCTGTCACCTGTCATTTATACAATCAAATAGCCCTCGTTTTAGTGGCTGTTATAGAGAGGTTCTACTGTAAGGTCAACTTGGCTTTATTCCACAACAACAACGCCGATCTTTACAATGCCATAAAGTCAAACAACGGGGCCTATCTTCATCATACAGTAAAACCCCTCTATTACGACCACTAAAACGAAGGCTAATTGATTGTTTAATAGACAGGTGACAGCTTAAAGCAAGGTGACAGTGAAACAGAAAGCTCCTACAGGAGCTTTCTGTTTCACTGTCACCTTGTTTTAAGCGGTCAACTATCGTTAACACCCAAATAATTAACAAAATTTAGTGGTCGTAATAGAGAGGTTTTACTGTATATCATTGCGCTGGAGAGATCTTGTGTAGTATTATGGCCTTAGGGGTATGGATCCTGATTACTTTGAATAGTTTGGATCCAGATATTAATAAGGGGTTTGGATACAGATATTAATAAGGGGTTTGGATACAGATATAAATAAAGGGTTTAGATACAGATATGAATAAGAGGTATGGATACAGATATTAATAAGGGGTTAGGATACAGATATAAATAAAGGGTTTAGATACAGATATAAATAAAGGGTTTAGATACAGATATGAATAAGAGGTTTGGATACAGATATTAATAAGGGGTTTGGATACAGATATAAATAAAGGGTTTAGATACAGATATGAATAAGAGGTATTGATACAGATCCTAATTAAGTGAATAGGTTTTACTGCTACAGTAGTGTGTAGAATATCAAGCTTAATACAATTGTAGGTATCATGTAGAGCACACATGTTGTGACGTATCAGCTACTTGACCAGTTTATATAAGTAAGCATCTTTAAATAACAAGAACGGTCAGCAAGATTTGGTGGAAAAGTACACGATGACCAATGATGTCCGAATTCGGTGTCAAACGTCATTCGCATGATCAGGTTGACCACTGATCATGCCATGGTTACAGGGTAGCAACAGACGGCCTTAATTTGGGGTGTTGTCTCCCAAATATGGTGATATTTCGTTAATGTTGGCTTTCATACTATATATGGAAATAGTCATCCCGAATCGTAGGTTAAAGGTCAGTCACGTGAGTGGTCAGATTTTAGGCTATATAAACTGGATATACAAGGGTTCGAGGGGGAGATTTGGGCAGAGGATAAAGAAGTTGTCTCAGGTGTTTCGGCAGTTGGGCCGAGAATGTCGGAATTCACAGATGGGGTTTGCTTATTGCTGTAGACCGAGATATTAAAGATTGGATCGGGCCCTGGACAAAGTTGTCATTTTCTTTATAACATTTTACAACAGCGAAGTACTGAAATTGATTATACACAACACGGAGATTTGGAGAACTGAATAAAATTATATATCGTACCAACTTGTTTGTTGCTACGCCCTATTAAGTCTTGGCGATAATGCCACACTTGATCCGCGGTCAAAAGCCCTGTCGATCAATTCTCGGATTTGATGACAATGTGCGGACAACAATTTTCGAACCCGAGGTCAGAGATAAATACATGGCTGCCTACTATCTGATGGATTGGACAGGTCATGGTGTTCAAATTGAACATTAACTGAATGCGGAACGTGGCGTTCGAATTGGCCGATATATCCAATTGACGGCTATGCAAAGGATTCGTACCACGAAGAGAAACCTCCAGTTATTCAATTCCACGGTTGTTATTGGCACTGACATGACTGCGAGATCACCAGAGGTATTAAAGACAAATGGAAAGCCTCCAGGGCAGCCAAATATCTAAAAAAGCTAGAGAGTTCAAACTTTATTCGCACCGACCATCACTTCGTAGAAATGTGGGAATGCGAATTTCGACAATACTGCCTGCTGGGCCAACTTTGACCCCAGGGTCATACTTTGATCAAACTTGTTACAGTGCCTATTGATGATGATATGTGCTAAATATCTCAGTTCTAGGTACACGTCTTTCAGACAAAAAGGTTTCAGTTTTCATTGAAAAAATCTACTTTTAGCTCCTGTAATCAAGATATGCAACAGACCAGAAGCATTTCAACCATATTGATAAAGGACATCTAGGAGTGTCACCATGCCAACATCAAACTTCTGGCCATATAAATTTGAGACAGGATGTTTGAAAATGTCACTAAATATTGATTTTGATATCATGTATTCATATCAAATAGCAACTAATAACATAATTTCATTCAAAATAATTATCTTTATCGTTCACATGTGTACACATTGAGAAATAAAATCTTTCTTTTGAAGAAAAATCTTCCTTCCGCGGAAAGAACCTTCCTTTCGCTGTTTAGCTATACCCCCTCCCAAACCCCCAAATCACTAGATCCGGTACTTTTTGATTTTCCACCACTCCACTGCTTTCCATATCCAACCACACCCAAAACTCAAAAGTAACTAGAGCATGTCTGTGAACCCCATTTTGAATGTCAAATGTAACAGGACTGGTTAAAAAAACATATATTTTGTATATTCTAGTAGGTGCAAGCTTAAAGGAACCTCAAAGTAAAACAGGATGCGTCTTTAGGTGCATTCTGCTTTACTTTCAACCTGCTTTAAATGGTCACCTATCTTCAAACCTAAAATAGGCTAGATAGAGTAAAGGGTTAGATAATAAATAGCTAAACTGTTTTAATAAAAAGTGCAACTTTCTGATTTTTCAGCACTTTGTTGGCAGATTATGGCCCTTACTGTGATATCCTGACCCCGCCCTGCTAATGGAACCAGATGTACACCAGCAAGAAAGGAAGCCAAAAAGAAGAATTCTACTTGACAACGCTGAAAGCATTAATAAACATTTACACATGGACATGATAGTCCGTCGAGGACAACAAAGAAAATTGCACCTAAGAAAAAAATCTTTAGAATTTATTTCTCATCAGAGATGAAGGAATTTTCTGAGGAAAGAATGTAGTGCTTTTCCTCACCCATTACCCCATAAATACACCCTTTTTACCTCTATTTCATTCCTCCGCTGATAAATACAGTTCCATTTGATACAGCTATGGAAATGGACCATTAGAAATGTATTCTCAGATCTGGCAACATGCTGGCATCAATCCCGCAAACCAATATAGGTTTCCTTCAGCAGGATTGGAGCCTATCCATGGTGGATCCTCATTAGATGTTGTGAACTTTGAGGGAGACCTGAAGTATCCAACAAGGACACTTGCAACAAACATAAGACAAGAGGTACATCTGAATGAAATATTGTCAGAACCTCTCAATTTTCACATTTTGAACAATAACATGACAGACGGAATGGATATACAAACAATACTTTCAACCCCCAAAAAACCCTAGCATATACTTAGCGACATTTACTATATTGGGCAAGACTCAATTGTATAGTGTGCTCGAACAGTTAGACAGAAGAATCGTATACTATGATACGGACAGCATTTATTACGTAAGCAGACCCGGAGAGGTGGACCCACCTTTAGGGGACTACATAGGTGAATTGACGGATGAATTGCATAAGGGGGAGCACATAGTAGAGTTTGTGTCTGGAGGTCCCAAAAATTACGCGTACAAGACAAACAAGAACAAAGAAATATGGTAAGTGAGAGGAATCTTATTTTAAGAAATCTGGTAGAGGATCAGGTATGGATGATTATATATCACTATACATGTATAGACATATAAGGATAATTTGCCCCACCCCCTGGCGCTCAAGTTTTTTTTATGATAGTTATTTTTTTTAAATATTATTTTAGAAATCTGATAGATACCCTTTTTCCAAGAAAAAGTTGACGACATACGACGGAAGGACACCGACAAACACGGGGCGATCACAATAGCTCACCTATGCAATTCGTGCCAGGTGATCTTAAAACACGGATTTCATTCTATGTGCAGCTATATAAACTGTATAGGAAACTGACAAGAGTATCTAACTGTTTCTAACAATAGGTTGTCATGACAAGATTGTTGTTGATCTTCGGTTTTTAATCTTGATATAAGAACACCGCTGTCTCGTTACCACTTATGGTGACGAAGTAAGAATGTGTTTCCAATTTTAAAAGGTTGATGGTGCAATAGGTTCAGATTTTCATTGGTTCTTTAATGATTAAAGCAAGTGATAAAAGATTAGCTCCAAGAGCTGATTTTCCAACTGATTGCCTGTTAGTAGCGTGGTTCACGTGCTGGCTTTTCATTGGCTTAATTATACCTGATACACAGGAACCTTGAATGCATGTTAAATTGTTTATGACACAATTTCTATTTATATCTAGGCTTGTGAGTTAAACCTCAAGTCCAAGGGGTTGCTTAATTAATGTGTTTTAATGGCTTGTTGACAACGCCTGAACGCCGTTTCCCAAAGTGAATAAGGTTTCAATATCTTGTTGATGACGCCCGAACGCCATTTCCAAATTCAAATTCAAATTATTCTTCATTTTGTCAGTTTGCATACGTACAAACCATGCGAATTTTCCATAACACACATTCAACAAATTTAGGTCAGGTACATCTGTTATTGATATACAAATGTAGTACAACACATCAGTTAAAAACTCTTAACTAATTACTTAATTGTAACTTATAATTTCGACAGGAAGAGAACAGTATACCTTTGTTTTAAAACTATCTGTTGATAGTATTTAAAGTGGATACATTGGAGATCTGGAGATAGTACCGCAGTTTAGCGGAAGATCTCAGTGACTTAGCATGTCCCCTCGTGCGTGTCATGCCAACTGTTCTAGAGATTTCAATAGAATGGATTTTACATGTGTTTTTAACGAGGTGTCATTCATATGTAATGGGAATAATGTGATATATTCTATTGGAATTTGGATAATTTACCGTTAAAGGTCAGTTTACTTGTTATGTTTACAGAAAAATGGCACATGCAGGCTATTTTCTCCATTCGGTGCAAAGGTACTTCGTCCAGGAGCCTTTTGGTTTTATGGTCTTTTTTATTACACACCAATGCCATTTCATTGAGTAAATGCATTTTGGGGGCCATCACTTACAAGTGTACATGACCTTTGGCTTTTGGGGATGATGCAATACTGTAGCTATAAATAGTGATGATGTCAATCAACAAAAAATAGTTATTCCTACAACGCGCTGCTCCCGAACATTAAGAAAAGTGCATGTTTCATCTCAGTTATTTGCACCGTGGATGTAGAGGAGTAAACATGGTTTAAGCTATATACTTATATGATATATACTTATTTCTTCATTTCTTTGTTTATTTTGTTATTAATTTATTTTTTATTCATTTGTTCTTTATTTAGGTAGTAATTATCAACTAGTAAGGAAAGGACCTGATCCTCAATGCTCACGAGTCTTTACCAGATCTTTATATGTTTCTTATTTGTTTATTTTATTTGTCCTTTATTTTGTTAGTAATTATAGACTGGTAAGGAAAGGGATTATCCTCAATGCCCACTGGTACTTACCAGATCGTGGTGTACACACCAGCTCTATACACCATGTGTACCCTGTTACTGCCTATCCCCGTTGGGGAGATTTCAACAAGGACGCGAAAACCCGTGACACCTTCCGAAATCCTTATATGCAAATGAGTTCCTTCCTTGTTAATAAGAATAGTCATTACGTCACCAAACATGGCGCCAGTGTTTACTACCAAACCGGCACCTATACTACTACTGTGTCAAGCAAAACCACTCATTAAAGCAGAGAAGACGCTATTCTTTCCAAGTAAAGGTATTTTTACTAAAAACCTTTTGTCCTTTGCAAAGAGTTTTGAGCCAGATCAGTCGACTGCTCTTAACATTTCGCCACAAAGAGTAAAGTAAACAGTCAATTAAACTTTATCATTTGCTTCATTTTATTGAATTGCACTTGCTTTAAATGTACTTAAACTGGAAAGAATAACATCTTCTTTACTAAACACAATTAGGTTAATACACTTCATGCTTTAACGGCCATCTCTCTTTTATACAATCAGTCAGCCATCTTTTTAGATGTCATAATTGAGAGGTTTTTCTGTAGTGTTAAAATTACAAAAATTTACATGCCACAGTTATAAATGGTTATCATATTAATAAAACTTAACAAATAGTGAATATGAATGTATACTTGATAAAACATATTCTGTCATCTTTTATAACTATATAATACATGTATTTAAAATAATGTAAAACAACTTTTTGAGTACTATTCAGTGCATTTTGTTTACATGCCACAGTTATAAATGGTTATCATATTAATAAAACTTAACAAATAGTGAACATGAATGTATACTTGATAAAACATATTCTGTCATCTTTTATAAATATATAATACATGTATATAAAATAATGTACAACAACTTCTTGAGTACTATTCAGTGCATTTCGTTAAATCTTTAAAATGAAAAAATTATATCATGCTACCTAAAAGATTATTTACTTTTTGTAAAAAATAACATATTCTGGAATGTTAACAATGAAATAAAAGCATTTTTTTCACATTTACCAATGGCATTCTGAACAAAATTAACCTATTATCCCATAGCTTGTTTCTAGTTTAAAAGATAGTGATCACTTGAAGCTACCATCTGCTAGAGTATAGAAGATATTTCTTATGATGCATATTCATAACTGTTTATATTGGAACTATTCTCTTCAGTGGAGGAATAAATTTATTATTAAATACGTTAATTCAAATATCTAGGGAGTAATTGGGTTAAACACTTACAATTTTGTTAGTGTTCATAATTGCTTACTGCTACTGTTCTTAAATAAATAGATTTTTCTAACATAAACAAATTTAAATTAGGGTCAGAATGTCAAATAGTTTGGATCCTGACACTGAGATGCTTGCAGTCTCATCTGGACCCAACTGTTTGCAAACATTGGGTAAAGGGTTTATGGTTAAACTGATACTTATCAGTTTAACCATAAACCCATTACACAATAAATACACCTTTATTTATTCACTGAAGAAAATTGTTCCAATTTATATTGTTACGATAATGAAAGTTAAATAAGATGTGTTTGTTAAACACTATGTCCCATGATGTGACCATGACCTCTAAATGAGTCACCTTTGTCTGACATGACTAACTTTTATTGAGATCAGGAGTTTCTTGAGTCCAGTACACATGCCAAATAAGATTGTATGAATCTATTAAGTGTCTGCCATTTTTGAGGCAAAACAGGAAATGATTTAAGTGGTGGACGTCATTAACTTCAGGTGACATCGAGTCACAGGCTAATGAACATGTCCTCGACTTTAGAACTTGACCATGGCTGCTTCATATTTATGGGATACCAAATGCATTAATTAGAGTAGGCAGACCTTCCAGTCATCACCACCAGTAGTTATGGTCTAGGTCTGCTTAACCACTTCCTCCCTGAAACCTCAAATGGACAATTCTAGTTTTCATTTGAGTCTAATCCATTTTTTTTACTGTTTAGGTTTGATTTTTAAAATGTGTTTTGTCAAAATAAAAAATAGTCTTGATCAGAGGGCTCCTTAAGGAGCCCTCTGATCAGAGTATACACTGTTTGCATACATGACAAGTGTACTCCTCACAGGTACACTATTTGCAAATGGCATATATGCATGACTTGCGTTCAAAGCGTTAATGAGTTGAGATGTCTAATGCCATGTCAACCTTCTGTCATGTCTTGAGATGAACAGTTTGCGTAGAGATCCGGCAAGATCAAGGGTCAAATTCCCTCACCGCCGCCCCAGCTCCAGACCGCCCCAGCTCCAGACCACCCCACTGCTCATTGACATGGATCTGTTTGAGGGTGAGCAAATATCATAAGTATCCCTAATATTTACAGAGCATTAATTTGTGTGGTCAGAGGAGGACACAGAGTTGGTTTGATCAAGTTTCAAGATGTACAATGCAATAAAAATCAGCTAGATGCAAACAAAGGAAGTCTGCCTGGTACGTATTACACAGTCCCACAAGAAACTTTTAAACTCTGTAATCGCCATTTCTTAAACCCTTAAACTATCTTTCTTAAATATAATCCTTTTTGCTTCAAATTTGACGGGAAAATATAGGACTAATAAATGTAAAGGAAAGAGTATTATTAATATAATCATATTTTGTATATTTAATAACTTAATACCTCTCAGAGCTAATTACTATTTATAACATGTCGATATATTAAACTACCCTGGTACAATTGAGCTTAGTTATATATTTTTTTCAGAATTTCACGGCTCTACAAGACATTGTCGGCGCTATGATATCCGAAGGTGTCTCGGCCAAGGAATTTTTAGATTTTTTCTCGTCTCTTGGGTTAAGGGACCACAGCCTTGTAAATTTGTCGGAAACATATGACAAACCAATGTTAAGGAAATAGTATTATTAATATAATCATATTTTGAAGATTCAATAAATTAATACGTCTCAGAGCTAATCATGTCAATATATTAAACTACCCTGGTACAAATGAGCTTAGTTATATATTATTTTCAGAACGTCATGGCTCTACAAGACATTGTCGGCGCTATGATATCCGAAGGTATCTCGGCCGAGGATTTTTTCTCGTCTCTTGGGTTAAGAGACCACAGCCTCTCATTTTCCATTTACAGTTTGTACCTGAACGTCAATAAGTACAGGTGTTATCCCATTTATAGGACACACTGAAATCATCACAAGTGACTTTGGCAACATTCAGAAGTGCTTTGGAATGGCAAAGGTCAAGATCCTGGCGCAGCAAGGACTGTATCATCCCAAACTGCCATACGGATCAAATGGCAATTGAAATTTCCTTTATGTAGATCCTGCGCTGACAACGAGTCTCACAACCTGCTGTCACATCGACTAACAATGAGCTTTCATGGGAATTTCGTGTGTTCAAGAGATTCAGAGAGCTCTTAACCCATTACTTCATAAAAACTTCTCTTTACCCTTTTAATTTATTCCTCCACTGAAAAAAAAAGTTCCAAATTATACCTTCATAAATATGTACCAGAGGAAATATTTTCTATTTCCTAACAATGTATAGCATAGATAAAAACCATGCTGAATGTAAAGCAGAATGCGCCTTAAGGGGCATTCTGCTTTAATTTCAACCTGCTTTAAGTGGTCACCTCTAGCTATCTTTGATACTAAAAACAGGGTATGGGGTAATGGGTTAAAAAAGGTTACAAGCTCCTGACGATGTATGAGGTGTACATTTGTGAAAACTCCACCCAGTATGACAGGACCACCAAGGAAGGAAAGTTATTCTCAGCCTACAGGAATACATTCCTCAAATTTAAGCAGGAAGTAAGCGGGTGGCCAGATGTTTGTACCATCGACGAGGACAATTCAAAGCAAGAGAAAGAAGCTGTGATGCTTTATCCTGATAACATCAAGAAGAACCCCGGATTGAGAGCTCTGGGCAAACTTTCTCTGAACAGGAAAATAAATGTGTGTGTGTTTTTCGGGGGGGGGGGGGGGGGTCCCAACAAACAGAGGTTAAAATTCAGAATGAGGTATCAAAATTGATTCCTCGGAATTCTATGCTGCTCTTTTATTTATGCTTGTATACCAAGCTGACTAATTTGGGTGTGATTTGAAGTCTTCCTCACAAGTGCGGATTCAACATGGGCGATGTTGTAACTCGAATGGCCGTGGGCGAGTTTGTGCGACTCTCCGACGAATCTGCACATGCATAGAAATGATGATGATGTAATTAGCTCTTAGAATTTGGATATATGTGTCTTTTGTTAATGCTGTCATGTCCGAGACGTTGTGTATTGTCAAGCTTAAGCTGATACCCTGCTTTACTGCTAAGACTACATGGATACATGCGACCATCCAATAAGTCACGCGTTCGAAAAATTAGCGGTTTGGTGAACTAGCTGAACGAGGTACGTAGCAAATATTATTTTGAGAAATAGTGTAATAATTGTCAGTGGTTGTATTTGTGAACATTTATGAACAGAGACTATAAATATTTTACCTCTGAAACAAGTAAGTGAAGTTTTTATTGTGAAATTATCATTATATGACTGATTGTTGATTCATTAGAACTGCATGTTTATTTAATTAGTCACGAGTTTTCGGGATGGCGATGTGTGTTTGCCATTTCGAAAAGATCGCTATCTATTTTTGTTTGGAAGAGAGAAGAAGTCACACTTTTAAGTGATTATTTATCACATTCAGAAAAAATCAGATCTTGCATATTGATATATAATAATGGCTTTCTTATATGCATGGACGATTATGAAACTGGGATAAAATCGTCCTTGTTCTTGGAATCTAAAGAAATATTTCATCAGACATTTCATTAGAGTGATTCTAGAACAGGATAGTTAGGTTAACAACCCATTAGTTATCAATGACGGTGATTCGGGTGATTTCGATGTAAACGAAATCGACACTGATGATGAAAACGACATTATTACTTATGATGAAATGCATGTGAGTGACATGGATGAGGATATTCATATGAATAGAATAGTAATTCCTCGTTACAGAACTGACGAGTTCTATGGTGTACAGAGAAGGACAGGCCTACTTCGAAATCAACCAAGCGAGGGACATCTGTCTCTAGACATGAATACCTCTCAAATGAAGTGATCTGTGACACAGTGCTATGGGATGGAGTAGTGGAATATTCCCCATGGATCAACTACCAAAGACTCTAACAACATACCCATGGGGATTCATCCTAAACACAGTCAATAAAAAGAGCCTCCTTGAATGCATGACTCCCTACCGGGCCAATGGTTACAATGTCATGCTCTTGGCATACAAACCAAACATGGATCCAAAGTGATACTTCTCATACATGTGGTTTATATTGTTGTATTTTCTTCATTACTATTACGGTATAGCATGTGGAATATTGTGGGTCGTTGAAGCGACATCCACCTGAAGACAAATGATCGTATACAACATTATTGAGGTTACAATACGGGGGTGCTGATCTGGTTTAACTAGAGCATGTTAAGCACAGGACAGAAAGCCAAGTGGGTACGTGTCACTTGCGTGTGTGTGTGTGGGTGCGGCGAAGTCGCTCACGTGGGACAAGCAATTCTTAGTTAAAGAGGACAAATCACAAATGTATGTGCAACTCAGAATTAAAGATAAATTTTAAAAGATACTGTGGCAACTTTGCAAGCTGACGTCTTATTCGTAAAACAGAGTGCATATGGGTGATAAACTTAGAAGTGAGCAGTATAGTGAGATAAGATCATCGATGGTGGCTGCGGAAGGGAATGTGTCTCACTTGGTGATGGTGCAAGTAATTGCCATTGAAGACAGGGTCAGAATGCTTGAGGCATTGGTTGAGTTGCAGGATATCTTCCATCTAACGTCACGCCATACATGCACGTCTTGTTGTACCACGTTCCTAAAACTGTAAAACGCTACGGATCGACCGCTAAATTCACCGGCCAGAGAGTTGAGAAATTGAATGATGTGATAAAACAGATTCACCAAACAAAAACAAACAAGTTAGACCCAACAATGGATGCAATTCTCACACGAAAAAGTATGGAAAACGTATGCCCAATGGAGATATCCAGCCTCAGGAGACATCTGATCTCCCACCACCTTCCCGGCCTGTTCCAGCATAATGAGACCCCGGCGGAATTGAGCAACCTACAGTTCCAATCGTAGCGTCGCTATGCCCTGGAGATGATTGCCAGTTTCTTGTTTGGCAGGGGATCCAGGCTAGAGGACATAGTTACGTTTGTGAACGACAGGATGCCGGACTGGGATGCAAGGGTGTCTGAAGAAACTGAAAGAGCCATGGATGCTCTTGCTATGGCGTCCAGATAGAGAAGACCCCAGCAATGGAGAGTTGGTCGAGTTTATTCACCTGCAGCACTAATCCACTGGAGACCACTGACTTTCTTGATCAGTCAGTTGCATCTTCAAGATTGGCAGGAGATATTCCTCCTTTTTTGGGAAAGATGGGAGGTACCAAAGGGAGCCTCAGGGAAGGGCCCAAGGAAGACCCAAAGAAGACGAAGGCCCCAAAGGAGAGGAACCGACCTAATATTACAATATCGCCTTTCCCTGTATAAATAGTAAGCCTCCATAGACTAGATTGATAGTACCCTGATCACTCCTTACAAAGATAACTTTTAGAAGGTCATCACTGGTAAACAACTTATATAAACAGATTGGTTTACCGGGTTACTATGCTAATTACACTCTGTTTGACCAGTCCAAGTGCTTTAAGCATCATAAGACCACCGGTCGTCTGGTCATCTATCTACGTCATGACCCAGAATACGGTCAGAGTGTGATCAGGTCATATGCCAAAACTTGGCCTATAGGAGAGCTTACGTTTGTGGTCACCATTCTAAACCTGCCTCTCTTTCAGGTTTGAGTTTAAATCTTCGAGCGGGCGCGGAGAAAGACTGTTAACCACTTAGATACTGATTAGGGTAGAACTCAGCAAGTTCCATAGGAGAAATATTAGTCAGACCTATTAGTCAGATTTCAACCATAATCGAACTCATCCGAACTCTTATGGTAATATACAATCTGAGAAAGTTGGAGAAAGATTGGATAAATATTGTAGCCTCTAGAGTGTAAACACTAAAATTGTTGACGCGAACGACGCACGACGGACGACGGACATTCAAGTATTGCAATAGCTCACCCTGAGCTAGCTCAGGTGAGCTAAAAATGTATATAAATAGTAAGCCTCCATAGACTAGGTCGTCTGGTCATCTATCTACGTCATGACCCAGAATACGGTCAGAGTGTGATCAGGTCACATGCCAAAACTTGACCTATTACGTTTGTGGTCAACATTCTAAACCCGCCTCTCTTGTGGGTTTGAGTATAAACCTTCGAGCGGGCGCGGAGAAGACTGTTAACCACTTAGATACTGATTAGGGTAGAACTCAGCGAGTTCCGTAGTAGAAATATTCGGCAAACTTTGGCAGTTACTGGTTATACCATTTTAGGACATTTACAGAAAGAAATTAAATAAGAAATTATATATTTGTTAATCAACTTTAACATATATTGTGAACAGCAGTCGGCTTGACTTTTGTTATTATCCTAATCTATTGAGAGTGTGACAAATGAACTGGAGACTGGGACAAGGAAGGACAGAGACAACAGGAAACAAGAGTCTGGTGTCCATAGGAGGACCCGCTCTGTCTCGCCAGAGGAGGATGACGTTGGTGTCCGAGAGACTCGCGTTTTCCACCGTACACAGGCAACAGTTTCTACACCAGAGAGAGGCAGGACACATCGGAGAAGAGAGAGTTGAGTTTGAAGGACCCAACCTGAGCAGAGAAAGGAACTCATGTCCGTAGGGCCTATCCTTAGTCGTCAGGGGATGACCGGGTAGGATCGAAGAGGACCCAGGCCTCCCCAGTTCTATTGGGCCCTATGGAAGGATGCCCAATGGAGATATCCAGCCTCAGAAGACATCTGAACTCCCACCACCTTCCCGGCCTGTTCCAGCATAATGAGACCCCGGCGGAATTGAGCAACCTACAGTTCCAATCGTAGCGTCGCCATGCCCTAGAGATGATTGCCAGTTTCTTGTTTGGCAGGGGATCCAGGGTAGAGGACCTAGTTACGTTTGTGAACGACAGGATGCCAGACTCTGATGCAAGGGTGTCTGAGGAAACTGAAAGAGACATGGATGTTCTTGCTGTGGTGTCCTCAGCAATGGAAGACCCCAGCAATGGAAAGTTGGTCCAGTTAATTCACCTGTGGCACTAATCCACTGGAGACCACTGACTTTCTTAATCAGCCAGTTGCGTCTTCAAGATCGGCAGGAGATATTCCTCCTTTTACCAAAGGGAGCCTCAGGGAGGGGCCCAAGCAAGACCCCGAAGGAGATGAAGGCCCCAAAGAAGAGGGACCGTCCCAACCCAACAAGAAGGAGGAGGTTGCTGGATGAACGAACTGGGAGACAGGAGCCCAGCAACGCCTTACCAAGACCCGCAGGGTAAAGTCTGATAGACCCCCTAGAGGCAGGGATTCGAGGCTGGTCAGACCAGAGTCTCAGAGAACTACCTCGCCAAGGACTACTAGGTCTGCCAGACCAGATTCCACAAAAACCAACCACAGACAAGAAGAAGTTGGCTTGGAACACCAAGTGGATTCAGTTTCCCTATCATCCCTACAGCAATGCAGGAAAGAGGGAGGATTGACCCCGACCCTGGAATTCAATCGATTAGGTGATTCACAGAAAGTTTTTAGTGATGCAATGTTTATGGAAATGTTGAATAACTGACATCTGCGCGATTGTGGACCATATTGAAAGTGGTTACAAGCCAAATATGTCATCCACGTAAAATAAAGTCGTTATTATTAATATTATATTATTATTAGTATATTATCATTATTATTGTATGACTCACGTTGGCATGATCATTTACATGACCCTATGACCCAATATCTCCTAACCTAAATGATGTCATTGACCACCTTCACACCACTAGAATCATTTCCTGTTTTGCCTCCATAGCGACACACCTGTAGTTATGAAATCTCTAGCACAGTAGTTCAAAATATTAAATAAACTTGACCTTGACCTTTATCAGACATGATCCAAATTTTTCTGTGCTCAAGCACTTCTTGGGTTGAGATCACATTACAAATATGAAGTCTCTATCACTTAAGTTAAAGCTTACGTTTTGGTACTTTTGAATGAAATACAGTGCTCTCTCTCTCTACTACAACGGCCCTCCCAACAATGACTCCCTCGTTACAACGACCCTTGTCGTAATTCCCTAAATAGGACAATTATGGCCAACCTATTCACGACTGCAATGTCATCTGGTTAAAGTTGTTGTCTGTTGTTGTAACATTTTTGACATTTTGACTGATAAAAACTTAATGACGAGTGACAAACAGCTTGAATCCAGATCAGACGCTGCATTACGCGGGTCTGATCTGGATTCAAGCTGTTTGCAAATGTAGTCAATTTCCCTCCCTATAAGGACTCATTCCAAACAACGCACACAAAGTCTGTCTCCCATTGGTTGTCGTTGTAGAGAGGGAGCGCTGTATAAACATTTACAAATTAAGCACTATAGCTATCAGCTGAAAAGCTAAAACTGTAGATAGTTGAAGTGATCTTGTAAGGTTTATGTAAACATTTACATACTAAACATTACAGCTCAGTCGAAGAACTGAAGCTTATAATTATTAAGGCAATCTTGTATGACATGTTAAAGTGTACAAACTAAACTCTACAACCCAGATGAAAAACTAAATCTGGGGTCCGTTTCATAAAAATTTGAATGACAAAAATGATTGTAGGTTAAAAATTTAAAATACAGTTAATTTCTTATATTTCTATCTAATCCTGTCTTGTGACATCTCTATGGATTTGTCTTTTCAAGACGATTCCAAAAAGATGTCACAAGACAAGATTAGATGGGAAAATAAATAATAATTGAGACTTTTAAAATCTGACTTACAACAACATTTGTCGTACGAAGTTTTATGAAACGGGCCCCTGATATTTAGGTGAACATGTATGATATGTAAACTTTCACAGCTTGTAATAAATGTTACCACTAAAGCTATAGCATATTGTAATAATGTGTGCATTAAGTAATCAATCAACAGTCAATCTTTGGTAAATGTAAACAAATGACAAATTAAGCAAGTTGTGATATAACAAGAAAAGTAAAACATATACATGTAATTGCAATGAGTGAGCATTCATGAAATTTGAAAAAAAAATATTGAGATGTTATCCATCTTGGGAGTTAATGAGATTTTATCAATGTTGTGAGTTAATAAGATTTTATCCATGCTGTGAGTTAATGAGATTTAATCCATGTTGTGAGTTAAATGAGATTTTATCCATGTTATGAGTTAATGAGATTTTATACATGTTATGAGTTAATGAGATTTTATCCATGTAGTGAGTTAGTGAGATTTAAACATGTATGTTTTGTGAGATTATAGCAAGTTCTCATTCCTAGAATATGAGCAAATCATTTAACTCTTTTTTTACCGCAGACCTGAGCAGGAATGCAGATAAACATACAGAGATACAGAGAGAGACATACACACAGAAGAGAATAAGGGCTCGAGATAAGGGGAGTAAACTGCAAAACTCCAACATTTTCTCACTCATTTTAGTACCAAATCCTATGATGTTACTACTCATAAGAATCGTCTCTTCGAGATGATTCTACTGAGTAGTGACACCATATGGTTTAAAGCAGATTTTTTTTTAAAAATGCAACCCTTATCTGGGACACTGGAGAAATAGACATAAAATGAGATAGACAAGTCATGAGACAAAGAGACTGTTATAACTTTACCTCAGGTTACCAGAGCTCCAGATAAGGGGAGTATTTCAAAAGCTAAAATATTTATTTCTGAATCAAACCCTATGGTGTCACTACTCATTAGAATCGTCTCTTTGAGACTGTTCTAATGAGTATTATCCAATTAGTAGTATCACCATAGGATTTGGTGCTGAAATGAGTGAGAAAATGTTTGATTTGTTTATTTTTCTCCTTCTTATCTGGAGCCCTCGGTTGCACAATCATAATGTGACATCAAATGGACTAAGTATTTTAGTATCTTAACAAATAAATATTTCTTTTTTCTAGCAGACAGTATCTTAAAGCAAGCTGAGAGTAAGGTAGAATGTGCTTATAGGTGCACTCTGCTTTTCTTTCAACCTGCTTTGAATGGTTACCTGTAATCTATACTAGAAACATGATATGGGATAAAGGGTTATAAGAAGCTATGTAAACTATTAATATCTTAATAATTTTACACAATAACCTGACTGAATTCAATAAATACTTATGCCCCTGGTGGCACCATTAACAATATACGTTGTATTCTAAATCTTTTCTTAGTCTAATATGTCGACTTCAAAGTCAACATCAAATTGAAGTTGGATGATATGGATAGATTTCTAATGGTCCAATGCAAGAATTGTAATAAGTATTCAAGTATTCTATAGTTATCAATCAAAACTTTAAAATCTACTTAAGGAAGAAAAATGCCTAATTAACCAATTACCCCATAAATATGTCTTTATTTATTCCTCCACTGAAGAATATAGTTCAACTTTATAAAGTCATGGACTGGAGCGTATCAATAAGTAGACCACTATGCACCCCAGTTTGGTGCCATAAAAACAAATCTCTAATCCAAGAAGATTGTAGCTTTAAGCTGGTTGAAAGTAAAGCAGAATGCACATTCTGCTTTACTTTCAACCAGCTGTAAGTGGTCATCTATCTTCAATACCAGAAACAGGCAATGGTGCAATGGTGTAATGGGTTCAAATAGTCTTAATCGAAAAGAGGTCATGGTCAAGGTCAATTTGGGTTTTGGTGACATGGATGGATTGGGATTGGTGAAAGGCATTTTTAAAATGCTTAAAAACCTCAGTCTGAAGTATATACAGTAAATCCCCAATATACATGTAACGACCTTTAAAAAGAAGGCTAATTGATTGTATAAAAGAAAGGTGACAGCTTAAAGCAAGGTGACAGTAAAACAAAGAAAGCTCATCCTTAAGGCACTTTCTGTTTTAATTTCACCTTGCTTTAAGCAGTCACCTTTCTTAACCTTTTACCCCATGGACTGATTCTAGTTTTGAAGACAGGTGACCACTTAAAGCAGGTTGAAAGTGAAGCAGAATGTGCCTGAAGGCACATTCTGCTTTACTTTCAGCCTTTACTTTAAGCCGCCATCTGCTATAGAATTTTTTTGTGGCGCACAACTCATGCCTGTATAAAATGGAACTATTTTCTTCAGTGGAGGAATATAATTATCACAGGCGTAAAAAGTCATATTTATGGGGTAATTGGTTAAATACCTGTTAATCAACACAAATTTAGTGGTTGCAATAGAGAGGTTTTACTGTATTTGATTCATACTCAAACTTAGTACATATCTGAACTTAACTCTTACTCTGTACATATTTGTGCTAAACACTAACAGCAGGCCTTTTGTCATACTGTACTATAACAGGGCATCTCATCCACAGTCGTCTCTCTCCAGGCTGTCTGGTTCCCGACCTGCTGGAGTTGAGAACAAGTCCCTGCTCCATGTAGCTGTGTACCAGCTCTCTAACATCATTATACAGGTGACCAGGCAGTATGTAGAAGTGAAGATGGTTGTCCAAAACCTTGGAGCGAATTCGGATGTGCACGCTCTTACCCTTGTCACTGAAAGAAGTATGCCTTATAATGATGTACAGAAAAACCTCTCTTTTACGACAACTAAAAAGAAGGCTATTGAACATATAAAAGACAGGTGAATGCTTAAAGTAAGGTGACAGTAAAACAGAAAGCTCCTTTAGGAGCTTTCTGTTTTACTGTCACCTTGCTTTAAGCTGTCACCTGTCTTTTACTGGGCTCCAGATAACAGAGAGTAAACTGAACAAATCCATCATTTCAGCACCAAATCGTATGGTGTTACTACTCAATAGATGAGACAATTCTAATGAGTAGTGACACCATAGGGTTTATGCAAAAATAAAAGATTTAAGTTTTTGAAACCCCGCTTATCTACAGCCCTGTTTTTACACGATCAACTTGCCTTCCTGATAGTGGTTGTAATAGGGAGGTTTTACTGTACATGTATGTATTCAAAGAATTGGTTTGTCTGTATGTTTGTTGCTCACTACAATGGCCAAGTTAGTATAAGATAACAAGGGATTTGCTGCTTAGAGCAAACTAGAAGTAAAGGAGCTTTCTGCTTTACTTTCATCTTTTTTTCGTATTCTCTGCTTCACCTGTTCACCAAACCCTATGGTGTGACTTCTCTTTTGAATAATCTCAAAGAGATTATTATAATGAGTAGTCATACCATATAATTATAAGGTTTGGTGCAGACATAAAGATTTTAGTTTTTGAAATACTCTCTGTATCTGAAGCACTAAAATATGGAGAAAACTGTTAGAAATATACAGTTTACCCACTCTAGAGTATTAGTACCATAAACATCCTAAAATTGGGACACCCTGTATAACTGCAATTAAAATCATAGATTCGAACTAAACACTATTATCACACAGTAATTTGTCCAAAAGATGCAAACCGAATGGCAAACAGTGTAGACCCTGATCAGACTGCTCCTGAGGGAGCAGTCTGATCAGGGTCTACACTGTTTGCTCAGGCTTGTTTGTCCCAATATTTAGGTCATTAACTTTTTCAACACCATGATCTGTTTGAATTTAGAGCAGTATATTTATCAAACTAACCAGACTTGTATGTCCCAATATTTAGGTCACTGACTCTTTCAACACCATGGATCTGTTTGAAATATACTCTGTTTAAATTTACAAACAATGTAGACCCAGATCAGAGTTCCCAATTTACAGCAGTATATTTATCAAACTACCCAGAATTCCAAGAAGACTGGTTCATGTTTAGGTAACTAAAAACATCCACAAGGGAACATAATAACCCACAAGGGTAGATAATACACACTAAATAATTATAGTGATAGAAGACTTTATTGAAAATTCAGAGTGAAAAGTGTTAAAAGGAAATGAAACTAAAGATTTTGTGGTTTCCACTTCATATCCCTAATGCAGTAAAACAAAGATCCTCCTTTTTACATTATTCAAGTTTTCAAAAGGAAAGAACAAAATATAGAACCAGAATTAGTATGTGTATACCTAATTGTGATCATGAGGTTTCTCTTCGTTCTGTTATACCACAGTATGTAGAAGCCATCTTGGTAGACCAAATCACTCATTGTTCTCTCAACCTGTAAATCACAGGACAAACAGTTTAATACATTACCCCATAAATACGCCTTTTAACCCATTTAGTTTATTCCTCCACTTAAGGAAATTATTCCTTTTTATAGAGTCATGAATATGTAATATGAGAAATATTTGCTATTTTCTAACATTATGATAGCTTAAAGCAGGCTGAAAGTAAAGCAGAATAGTGGTCAGCTATCTTCAATACTAGAAACAGGCTATGGAGTAATGGGTTAGTACATTACTCCATAAATACGCCTCTATTTCTCCACTGAAGAAAACAATTCCTCCTTATACAGTCAATTAAAATTCACCATCAGAAATGTTTTCTATATTCTAGCAAATAGTATCTTAAAGCAGGCTTGAAAGTGAAACAGAATGCACCTTCAGCTTTACTTTCAACCTGCTTTAAGTGGTAACCTTGCTTTAAAAGGTCACCTGTTTTCAAAACTAGAAACAGACTATGGGGTTAGGTAAATATAGTTATGAATGTCGTTTGGTTAAGATTTCCATGACTCACAGTGAAATTTACCCAGATAGTAATTTTCCTGGATTGTAATTTTCAAGTACAGTCAAAACTCGATACTACGAACTCGCTTAAATCGATCTTACCAGTATTTCGTAAATTGAATTTTGATAAGTCAATCTCGGTAAAGTCAAACATACTCATATTTCAAAGTTATGGGTATGTTTGAACAAAACGCAAGTTCGTAGAATCGAGTTTTTACTGCATCTCAAATTACTATCCAGGTAAATAGTGCTATATTGAAATATGACCAGATTGAATCATCTAGGTTTTCAGTTGATTGTCAAAAGGTTTGGATTCTGATCAGACACTGCGTTTAAACAGTGTCTGAGCAGGATCCAAACTGTTTGCAAATAACCATTTAACACATTTTATGGCAGTGAAGAGGTTAGAACATTGTGCAACCCATTCTTCAAAGGTCAAAATAAAACCAGTCTTTTTCCAGTCTATTTGAAAATTTAGCATTATAATTTATACCGGTAGCGTAACTTTACAATGTAACTGTTAAAAGTTCCAGATAAACGTGAGTGAACATTACAAATATTTTGTTCTTTATCTCTTAACTCAATATATACACATTTTTATGCTTTTAATTCTGTCCTCCACTGAGGAAAATAGTTCCAATTTATACAGTTTATCTTCCATAAGAAATATCTTCTATATTCTAGCAGAATAAGTAATTTGTATCATACAAAATATTTTTTATATTCTAGCAGATAGTATCTTGAAAGTAAAGAAGAATGTGCCTTATGCACATTCTGCTTTACTTTCAACCTGCTTAACTCATTCCTCCCTGAAACTTGAAATGGACAATTCTAGTTTCAATTTTAGTCTAGTCCATTTCTGACTTTTAAGGATTGTTTTTGTCAATGTTTGGCATTATTACAAACAGTGAAGACCCTGATCAGAGGGCTCCTTTCGGAGCCCTCTGATCTGGGTCTTCACTGTTTGCACAAGACAAGTGTACTATTCACATGTACACTGTTTGAAAAAGACGCCAATAAGGGGGACTAGGGTTCAAAGGGTTAAAGTGGTTACCTATCTTTTATCCTAGAAACAGGCTATGGGAGAATAGGGTATGTCCGCACCAACTTCTAAGGTATGACTACTCAAATTGAGAATTAAGTCACACCATAGTATTTGATAGCAGACATAGAGATTTCTGTTTTTGGAAATACAGTAAAACCTCGCTATTACGACCACTAAAACGAAGGCGTATTGATTGTATAATAGAGAGGTGGCAGCTTAAAGCAAGGTGACAGTGAAACTGAAAGCTCCTAAAGGAGCTTTCTGTTTCACTGCCACCTTGCTTTAAGCGGTCACCTATCGTAAATACCCTAATAATTAACAAATTTTAGTGGTCGTAATAGAGAGGTTTTACTGTACTGCCTTTAACCCTTTGAACCCTAGTCCCGCATATAGGCGTCCTTTTCAAACAGTGAACATGTCAATAGTACACTTGTCCTGTGCAAACAGTGAAGACCCAGATCAGAGGGCTCCGAAAGGAGCCCTCTGATCAGGGTCTTCACTGTTTGTCACAATGCCAAACATTGACAAAAACAACCCTTAAAAGTCAGAAATGGACTAGACTAAAATTGAAACTGGAATTGTCCATTTAAAGTTTCAGGGAGGAAAGAGTTAACTTAGGCCCTGAATATGTATCAAAACTTACAGTGTATTCTGTCTCTAGAGGACTCCATGCCAGCTCACCCCTGAACTTGTTGTTGTAAAATGTAAAGAGACGATCATTGGCTAACATTCTGTCAAGCGACAACTTCTTTGGCCTTTCACCAACTACAACTTTGTAAGGATGTGACGTCACCTTACTCATTCTATGAGGCGTAGGTGGTGGTAAGTTTACATTATCAATGTCTTCCATACTGTCTAGTGAGCTACATTCATTTAATTGCAAGCCAAGTACATCAGTGCTTTGTCCCTGTGTGTAAGTGTGGCGATACGGTTTCGTTCCCAAGTTTGTAGCTATGTCTGTCGTCGCTGCAGGTAGAGAATGACGCATGATAACATTTCCTCTCGGCACGTTTTCATCACAAATTATTTCTTGTTCTGCTGAGAGCTCATGTTGCATAGTACCTTCAAATCTGAATTCTCTAGTATCATCTATCACAGGGGAAAATACGTCCGCTATAGTTGGCAATCCAATATCTGAAGTCTCATACACGCGGAAATCTGCCGGACACGATATATGACGCTGCAGACTTTCATACCCACTTCTACTCGAATTGATTTGTTTGCAGGAACTAGCCAATCTCTGTTGGCCAAAATGTTCATTTCTCATTCCACTTTCATCCTCTCTCACAGTGTCAGTGCAGCTTGTTGCTCTAACTTTTAACAGATTATCACAGTCTTGTTCAGTGTCTTGTAAAGCTGCCGGAGTATGATCAGGTGAGTTCTGGGGAAAATCATTGAAATCAATATACTGGCGACTTCCTGATTGGTGACCATAGGCACCACTGTCCATCACAGGAATATTTTGAGCATTCATGTCATTTCTGTCTATAAACCCATCAGATTCAGTGTAAGACAAAACTCTGTCTGACTCAGTCAAGTCAAATCTTACTTTGGGATGAGTATTATCAAATCTTACTTTGGGATGAGTATCATCAAATCTTACTTTGGGATGAGTATCATCAAATCTTACTTTGGGATGAGTATCATCAAATCTTACTTTGGGATGAGTATTATTTGCATGTAATGGCACATTCACTTGCCTCTGCTTTTCATAGAATGGGTCACCATCATCTTGCTCCATGGTGAGCTGTGTTTGTGATTTATGAGTACATTCAATGTAACTCATTTGAGTATGAAAGCTTTCACTGATATGACTGTTGTTCTCTGGGCCTTCCAAGGATGCAAGTTTCATACTAACAAATTCTTTATCTGAATCACTACTGCCTGTTGGCACATTTGATACAACCGACATCTCGTCTTCTACAGCAGAATTCCGCTTTAAAAATGTAAGGGAACTATTAGGGGAGAAATCACAAACTGCACCAACTATCTTGCTTGACTTTTGCTGAAAGTTTTCAAACGTGTCTGGATCTTTATACTCAGAATGTGGGTCATTATACTCAGAGTCATCTGTAATGTCTCCTCCATGGAATCTCTGCTTAAAACTGTCAAAGTTGTCCGGGTCTTTATACTCAGAGTCTGACTGATAAAGATCTGTATGCTCCTCTCCATTGTACTCTGAATCTGTCACCATTTCCTCATTTAAAAGAAAAGGCTTATTTCCCTTAGAAATATCTGATTGCTTATCTCGCGTAGAAAATTTTGATTTTGACACTGTAGCATTGGCTACAAAAGAAGAAAAATTCTGTGTTTGCTGTGGCTTTTTCTCAAGTCTACAAGTACCTTCAGCCTTCATTCTTGGAATGTTTTCAATTTTGTGGTCTTTCTCACAGATATTCATTGGCTGACAATTCTGTGCACTTTCATTGGTCCAGCTGACAGGGGAATTCCTAGCTGCTATATTTAGATCATTTGGTTTTAACTCCTGACATTGGCAGGAAGTACAGTGTGAGCTCCTCTGTGAGGGAAACCCCTGTACAGGAACTGAATTCTCATTTCTTTCTTTGTGGGTTTGTTGTCTCGAGACATCTACTCTTGGTACCATAGAAGACGTCCTTTTATTTAATGAGGCTGCCCCCAAATACTGATCAACATTATAACCTGGAGTTTTAGGTCTTGTGCTCTGCATATTTCCTGCCATATAACTACCAAAGCTTTCATTCTGGGATGACACAGATTGTCTGGGCTCTGGGTAAAACTGTACCCGATGTTGTGTTTGACTGGTTCCCAGGTTTAATAGCTGTTCTCTCTGTAGACGGGGTACCATGTCTTGCTGTGTCCAGTCTCCCATGCTGCTGGAATCTATGGTGGGGTCCTGATTAACAGCCATCGCCCCCGTCATTGTTGTGTTTTGTATCAACAGTTGACGTCCCTGTAGTTATAATACACAATAAATCATCTCTATAACGACCACTAAATTGTGTTGATTGTTATGTGTTTATGACAGGTGAGCGCTTAAACCTTTGCTTTAAACTGTCAGCTGCCTTTTATACAACCAATTAGCCTTTGTTTTATTGGTTGTAATAGGGAGGTTTTACTGTTCAATTTATACTTTTTAAAAAGTACCATAAAATGGATGTTTTTTATTATTCTTTTTATACCTTACACATGAACATATACAATCAAACCTTTAAATACCAATTACCCAGTAGATACACTTTAAAAAATATATATATATTCTTCAACTCAACAAAATAGTTTCAATTTATACAGTCATGAATATGTTTCATAAGAAATATTTTCAACATTTATATACTGGAAGACTGTAACTTATAGCAGGCTGAAAGTAAAGCAGAATGTGCATTCTGCTTTGCTTAAAACCTGTTTTAACCCATTACCCCTTAAAAACGCCTTTTTACGCCTCTATGTATTCCTCCACTTAAGAAAATAGTTCCAATTTATACAGCCAAGAATATGCACCAGAAGAAATATTTTCTATATCCTAGCAGATGGTAGCTTAAAGCAGGCTGAAAGTAAAGCAGAATGTGCCTTAAGGCACATTCTGCTTTACTTTCAACCTGCTTTAAGTGGTCACCTGTTTTCAAAGCTAGAAATAGGCTAAGAGGTAATGGGTTAAGTGGTCACTGGTGATATCACAGGTTTATAATGAATTGTGGGCTAATTGGATGCCCCAGGGAGAGGGGAGCGGATACAGTTCTCTGGTTCTTTTAGATGCCAAGGGAAAAGCACCGATACATTGGACATCTGCTTATAAAGTCTCATCTTAGTTGGCGGGGGATCAAACTCACGACCCCCGGCATCCTAATTGAGTGCTTTACCCCTCGACTACGTCCGCCAGTGTTTAAAATGAACTAACCTTGTATTCCTTGGCAAGAGATCGGGTCCATGATGCTCCTAGATCTAACAGCTTGTAGTTTGTCTGGACAGGCTGTAGGAGAATATTTTGTAGACTAGCCAATATTGTTGAGCTGGATCTTGTCCTAACACTTAAATGTTTGGTGCTTCCAATAAAGGCCTCATCCTTAACACAAATCATTAGGTCCATGAAGATGACATTTTCTGAAAAAAAGATGCAACAATGTTTTATTTCATGCTCTCCAGTGGTTTACTGGGAAATAATAGTAGATTATCACTTGATATAAATTTCACTGTTTCAAACAGTGGGATTATCGCAATGCATCTTAAATTCACATAAATATAAGTATTGGGGAAATTTATGTCTAGATTATAATTATGTACATGTAACATATACTTTTGCCATATATATCAGTTCAGTAAGGGCATGATTGCATATAAGTAGCTATTTTCTTTAGGGAAGAAATAATTTGGTAATAAGGCATAAAAAGGCTTATTTTGGGGAATGGGTTAAATACTGAAAACATGCTATGAAGGAGAAGGTTAACCAATTACCCCACAGCGTGCCTTTTTGTTTTAGAAGATATGTTGACACTTAAAGCAGGCTGAAGAAAGGCAGAATGAGCCTTAACTCTTTGTGCCCTAGTCCCGCATATAGGCGTCCTTTTCAAACAGTGTACATGTGAATAGTACACTTGTCCTGTGTAAACAGTGAAGACCCAGATCAGAGGGCTCCAAAAGGAGCCCTCTGATCAGGGTCTTCACTGTTTGTCATAATGCCAAACATTGACAAAAACAACCCTTAAAAGTAAGAAATGGACTAGACTTAAATGGAAACTGGAATTGTCCATTTAAAGTTTCAGGGAGGAAAGAGTTAAGGCACATTCTGCTTTACTTTCAGCCTGCTTTAAGCTACCATCTACTAGGATATAGAAAATATTTCTTACGATATGTACTCATGACTTGGAACTATTTTCCCTCAGTGGAAGATAAATTAAATGCGTAAAACTAAAATTGAGTATATAATTATAGAGTAAAGGGATAAAGAACACTCACTGAAAACCTCTTTAGTCATGTATTCTGCACAATCATATCGATCAATTTTACACAATGCATTGTGTAGAACAAACAATGTATGGCCACTGCTTGGTTGGTCCACCCAATCACGTAACATCACCTCCCCAGGAGTCACTTCCTGACGGATGTTAGCAGTTGCATTCAAACGCTTAATGTCTTCATACTCGTAGCCAAGTTCCTCAGCCAATATCTCCCAGTTACCGCCAACATTCAGAGGTCTATGTAGTCGATGTCCAAGATCTCGAATGACCTAAAAATAATACAGCAAAATATAGTCCATCATCTTTCCAGTAACAATTTGGGTTCCCTAAAATCTGTGAGGTTAAACCCATTATCCTATAAGCAGGGCTCCAGATAACAGTAGTTTTTCAAAAACTAAAATCTTTATTTCTGCATTAAACCCTATGGTATTACTACTTGTTAGAATCGTCTCTTCGAGACGATTCTAACGAGTAGTAACACCATAGGATTGGTGCTGAAATGAATGAGAAAATAAAAAATGTGTTCAATTAACTTCCTCTTATCTGGAGCCCTGTATATGTATGCCCTTTTACCCCTTTAATTTAGTCCTCAACTGAGGAAAATAGTGCAACTTTATAAAGTCATTATACACCATAAGAAATATTTTATAATTTCTATATAATATATCATTATAATTAATTTATCAATATCTACTTTTTTTTGGTCAAATTCCGTCAAACAATGCCAAAATACATGAATTTATAACGAACTGTGCATAAAAGTTGGCCATGTCGTTTCTGACGTCCATGTAAATGTATGGGTAATCTAGTCGGTTTTCACATTAAACAGCCTTAAGTAATGACTGGAATTTTCACCTTTTAAAAAGCTAAATTGATTTGAGCAAACATATTTATGTCAAAACATGACCCTCTTCAAAATCAGCTATATGAAATATGCATGTAATTTGACACGAACTTGACAAGTGAAGGACTCGTTTCATTTTGATTGCCATTTTTATCACTGGAATGGAACGAATGAACGGAGCAATCTCATTGGCCAATATTAAACAGGTAAAGTTTCTATTAGTTTTGCATTTATATGTAAATTATATAAAAGTTTAAAACTGAATATATTTCATTTAAAGATGATTTATGACGTTTGGTGAAAGTTCCAGTCGCATAGACCGTTAACTGTGAATTAACACTTAGAATAAGATCATCCTAGTCCACATGTGTACAGTTAGATGATATGAAGCTATTTCTCGTCTTTGCCATATCCTCACAGTACACCGGCAATACGCTTTTTACTGTTAGGAAAATCTCACTTCATAAGTTACATGTAACTATCGCCCGACGGATATTGTTGGGCATCAAATTTCTCAAAAAGTAAGTCATTATTTTTAAAAGTAAGACTACCACTAGATTCAGGATGCAACAAGAATATCGTTCCCAACGATGGATGCTCCCCACAAAGAAAAAGCCCAAGGTATAGCATGTTTAGTAGGTGAACACAGTAACAAGTTTCATCAACTTACCATGTAACATTCAGGTCATATGCTTCGGACAAAAATGAATTTATTATGAAAAAGGGAGGCAATTTAATATTTGGAGATGACAGAGTAATAATTCTTGTGTACTAAACTTCTTTTTGTCATCCGCTAACACAGTATCAAGGTTCAAGTTACAGTGCGGCAGAACATTTGATTTTTTTTTTAAATTTATGTAGAAAAGGGAGATAATTCAATATTGGGAGATGGCAGAGTTATGGTTCTTGAGTACAGCACTCTTTCTGTCATCTCGTATCACTGTATCAAATTTCATCAACTTACAATGCAATGCTCAGGAGATATGCTCCAGAAAAAAATTGATTTTTTTTTAAATAGAAAGGGGAGATAATTAAATATTGGATATTGGGAGATGACAGAGTCATGGTTCTTGTGTACTGCACCTCCTCATGTCATCACCTATCATTGTATCAAGTTCCATTAACTTACAGTATAGCAGTCAAGAGATATACTCCGGACAAAATTGTTTTGTATTTTTAGAAAAAGGGAGACAATTCAATATTGGGAAATGACAGAGTTACCGTTCTTGTGTACTGCACTTCCTTTCGTCATCCTCTATCACTGTTACAAATTTCATCAACTTTCAGTGTAAGGGTCCAGAGATATGCTCCAGACAAAATTGATTTTTTTTATGAGAAAAAGGGAGATAATTCAAAATTGGGAGATGACAGAGTTACGGTTCTTGTGTACTGCACCTCCTCCTGTCATTCTCTATCACTGTATCAAGTTTCATCAACCTACGGTGTACCGTTCAAGAGATATGCTCCGGACAAAAAAGCGTGACGGACGGACATACAGACATTCTTACGCTACGATACTTATGTGGCTATTTTCTATTGTTTTCAATTTCTTTTTGCTCTAACTTGGAATAGAATGATCTGGAGGCTAACCCTACCCCTAACCCTATGTCCCACAACTGGCCAGGTTAATGTCACAAGAAATGGCCAGGTTAATGTCACAAGAGACGGCCAGGTTAATGTTTTTCTATTATGGGGCTAAGAATTTTAGCCACATAAGTATCCTACCGTAGGCACGGACGGACAGACGGACGGACGGACGGACAAAGCGGCGACTATATGCTCTCCCTCCCCCTAAAGGGGAGCATATAAATACACCAACCTGGTACCCAAAAAAAATATTTAAAACACTTAATTTGACTTTTAATCCAGATATTTAATCCAGTGTGTATCATCTCTGTGTACAGCGTGTACTACACTAGGGGGAAATGTTTCTTTCTTTTTGCCACCGTTGTGTCGAAATACGGCTCATTTTATAGCATTATCCGGTGTACGTTTCCAACCAGTGTACTAGCTGCCATGTAAACAACCACTGCTCGAGTATTTTGAATAGTTTAAAATTAGATGAATAGCAACCTGAAGCTTGATTTGAGGTCAGAAATTGTTTTCAAAATGACTTTTAGCAATAATTGTGTGATTTTAACTAGTAAATGTGACTCAATCTGAGAGTTTAAGGAATGAGGCAAAACTTATTTTCCTCACTGTTTTTTGGCCTATTGCCATGAGACCCTGAGGACGGCACCTGTCAAAAGTTAACTTGTCGTCACAGGGGTTCATTGATGAGACTAAGATCATCCCAACATTTGGGTAATTTCGTGACAGTGTGGACGTCAGAAACAACATGGCCAACTTTTAAGCACTTTTTTTATATAAATTCACATATTTTGGCGTTATTTGATGGAATTTGAACAAATAAAAAGTAAATATTGATAAATCAATCATTGGGGCACCACAAGAGAATAATGGTGATCAAGTCGATTTTAGCAGCATTTTAAGTTGACAGTTTAGACTACCTGTTTGATTTACGTTGTATACCTTGTCTCTATACGAGGGGTGTTCAAAAAGTATGCGGACAGATGGTGCCATTCCCTGAGTTTTTGACTTAACGGCGCGAAACTTGCACATAATGATGCCCAGAGAATTCTGTATTTCCAGTGGAAATTTGATACAATTTTGATACAAACTGAGGGAATGGCAGCATCTGTCCGCGTATTTTTTTAACACCCCTCGTATATACGGTAATAGAGGTCTAGATCTAGTAAAAAATGAGAGCAACGCAAGTGGGTGTCAATGCTTGTCTGTTTTGTTATCCTAATAGATTTAAAGATTGAGGCACAGTAAACTATTCTTATTGCCTTTATCTGTCTTGACTATTTTTCTGTCTTTCTACTGTGTAGCTCTAAATGACCTTGACCTTGACTTGTCTTACATCTCTAAACTTGTACTGAGCTCAAGAACTACTTGCATAAAGTCTCTATCTTAGGCAGTTCCAACGTTATGGCCAATGTTAAATTCAACCTATTTGACCTCTAAATGACCTCCAAATGACCTTGACCATTGTCTGCCATGACAAAACTTGTACTGGAGTCATGAGAAATGTCAAATGTGACCTGTAAATGACCTTGACTTTTGTCTGACATGACCCAAGTTGTATTTAGCTCAAAAGCGTCTTGGGTTAAGTACACATGCCAAATGTCAAGTCTGTATCACATGCAGTTCCAAAGTTATGGCCAATGTTTAATTCAACCTATTTGACCTCTGAATGACCTTGACCTTTGTCTGCCATGACCAAACTTATAATAAACTCAAGAGCTTCTAATCTTGCGTTGAGTAGACATGCGAAATATGAAGTCTGTATCACATGTTGTTTCGGAGTTATGGGAAATGTTGAATTAACCCTATTTGACCTGTAAATGAACTTGACCTTTGTCTGACATGAATCAAGTTGTTTGTATTGAGTTCAAGAGTTTCTTGAGTTAAATACACATGCTAAATATCAAGTCTCTATCACATGCAGCTCAAAAGATTTGGCCAATATTGAACAAACCCTATTTTACCTCTGAATGACCTTGACCTTTGTTGGACAAGACCCAAATTTTATTGAACTGGATATCTGTGTGGAACTCTCTTCCACAGCATGTAGTCAGTGCTGACTCCATAGCCGGATTCAGGTCAGCACTGGCTACATGGACAGGACCATAGGCTACATATGCTTAAATAAAAGCTGCTTTTACTTTATAAAATCACTAACACCCTTTTTCTATGCACAACCTGTATAAACTGTAGGATATCTTAAAAGTCCTTTTTTCTTAAGGTGTTAGGTTTTGCACCTTCACTTGCACATGCGGGTAGTTATTGGGTGGATTGAGTAACTCATGACTACCCAGCATTTCTTTCTTTTAACCATCCACGCATGGCCATCATATTCAGTATTGGATGTTATTATGTTAGCCATTAATATAGAAGAAGAAGAAGATCTGTTTGAGATGAGTACAAATACCAAATATATTTAGTCTGTACATGTAGTTGTAAAGACTAAAGTTATGGCCAACATTAAGATTGCGGCCGACGGCAACTCAGACGCGGGAGTGATGAGCATAGCTCGAAGTTTCTTCAAAACAGACGAGCTTAGCTAAAACAAGAAATACCTTTAAAAAAGATATTCAGCGGAGTGAGAGGTTGAACTAAGACTAAGACAAAATTGAATGATATTGAGGTTTTCAAAGAATTGTAATATCTTGGATTGAAAAGCAAAAAATACAAGTATTATATATACAATTGAAACAGTAACTTTTATTTAAAATGCAAAACTATCATGTACAGAAATGCAAAACAAAACAATAATTTAACTCATATCCTAGCTACTGGTAGGAGATCCTCACATTAATCTATTAATTTTTGTTCTATATATCAAACTTCATTCATAGTTTCTTGAAACAAACTATAACATACACAAAAATGTACAGATACAACAGTCTTCTGTACTTCACTCTTGTAAATAATGATGAAACAACACGATTGTGTTTAACTCACTTAAGGCCATTTATATATAATATTGCTTTTAATCATAATGTATAGTAAATGTGTACAAATAGTTAACAATTAAATCAAATTGGTAGTAAACAATTACAAATCACCTAGATTCCTCTGTATATCTATAAAAAGATTTCAGATGTCATATCTTAAAATAGAAGCATAATTGCATCAGCCCAGTGTAGTAAACAGTCAGCCTGTGTCTCTAAATTTTACACTCGCAGTCCATATCTGGTAAAACTGTAATTTATGGGATATAGACCAGCGTACAGCCTAGGGCTCCAGATAAGAGGGCGTAAACTAAACAAATAACATTTTTTCACTCCTTTCAGCACCAAACCCTATGGTGTTGTTACCACTCATTTTGATTGTCTCAAAGAGACAATTCAAATGAGTAGTGACACCACAGGGTTTAATGCACAAATAAAGATTTTAAGTTTTGAAATAACGTTACGCAGAATAGTGGACACGCAGGTGGCCCACTTGCTCTCATTTTCGAGCATTAAAATAAGAAGGGCATTTTTACATAACTTGTAATAACTTTTTTTTCTGGACAGATATCGTTCCTGTGCAAACGGCCTGTGTTAGTTTAAACATTTTCCTTTATGATGGAATTTGTTTTGAAAAAATATTTTAATAAGATTTTGGTCCCTTTTTAAGTTTAAAAAGACACCTCTAAATCACATTAAACAAAGAGTAAAATGCTGAAAATAAGCCTCGACACGGATAATATAACACGACCTTGTGCATTTATACAAATCGATATCAATTCTGTGCAAACGGGCTCGTATACTTGACTATTTGTTCTTTCTTTTGATATAAATTTAAGAATTGTAAGTTAATGTTAATTTGGTCCTTTTTCAAATTGAAAATAAAATTAATATGTTCAAAGAGTCGTCGGGAGTTTCCGTAAATACCGAGCGGTAAGAGCCGAACATTGACGGGCACGCAAGCTAGTGTAGGACAGTTTATCGATAATCTATCGGTGTCCACTATTCTGCCTAACGCTTGAAGTTGAATTGTCAGCCTGAAGGAGAGGGATAAACTTCCCTTAGTATTTTATAATGGAATAGTGAATACCCTACCTATACGTCTGTTTGAAAAAATGGGAGAAATAGTGTGGAAACTGATCAGATATCGTGATTCTGAGAATAGCCCTTCCACTCTCAAAAAAGTCATAAAGCACAATTGCAAACAGTTTTGATCCCGATCAAAACTGGCTGCCACTTGTTTTGAAATAACGTCAGATATACTGCCTTAATTCTAACTTTGAAACGATATTGTAGAAAGTAATATTGAAGCAGACGACAATTTGGCGGTAAAGGGATTAAAAACCTCACGATAAATTTGATCATGAAAAGGAGAAATAGTGTGGATACTGCTCAGATACCGTGATTCTGAGAATAGCCCTTCCTCTCTCTCTCAAAAAAGTCATAAAGCACAATTGCAAACAGTTTTGATCCCGATCAAAACTGGCTGCCACTTGTTTTGAAATAACGTCAGATATACTGCCTTAATTCTAACTTTGAAACGATATTGTAGAAAGTAATATTGAAGCAGACGACAATTTGGCGGAGGAGTTAAAAACCTCACGATAAATTTGATCATGAAAGGGAGAAATGGTGTGGATACTGATCAGACACCGTGATTCTGAGAATAGCCCTTCCACTCTCAATAACGCCATAAAGCACATTTGCAAACAGTTTTGGTCCTGACCAGACGCCGCGTAACGCGGCGTTTGATCAGGATCAAAACTGTTTGCCACTTGTTTTGATATAACGTCCACTCAATAACGCCATAAGGCACATTTGCAAATAGTTTTGATCCTGATCAGACGCCGCGTAACGCGGCATTTGATCAGGATCAAAACTGTTTGCCACTTGATTTTGAAATAACGTCAGTTATACTGCCTTAATTCTAACTTTGAAATGACATTGCAGACAGTAATATTGACGCAGGCGAAAATTTGGCGGTAAAGGGGTTAAAAACCTCACGATAAATTTGATCATGAAAAGGAGAAATAGTGTGGATACTGATCAGACAACGTAATTCTGAGAATTCGAATCGTCTGGCATTAGTTTTCATCAAATAAAACCTAACCCTTCTGTTATTGTGGGTATATTGACGCTGTTTAAAACAGTACTGTATATGCCTTGTTCAGACAGCTCTTGGCGGTCTAATCACGTTACGCAGAATAGTGGACACGCAGGTGGCCCACTTGCTCTCATTTTCGAGCATTAAAATAAGAAGGGCATTTTTACATAACTTGTAATAACTTTTTTTTCTGGACAGATATCGTTCCTGTGCAAACGGCCTGTGTTAGTTTAAACATTTTCCTTTATGATGGAATTTGTTTTGAAAAAATATTTTAATAAGATTTTGGTCCTTTTTTAAGTTTAAAAAGACACCTCTAAATCACATTAAACAAAGAGTAAAATGCTGAAAATAAGCCTCGACACGGATAATATAACACGACCTTGTGCATTTATACAAATCGATATCAATTCTGTGCAAACGGGCTCGTATACTTGACTATTTGTTCTTTCTTTTGATATAAATTTAAGAATTGTAAGTTAATGTTAATTTGGTCCTTTTTCAAATTGAAAATAAAATTAATATGTTCAAAGAGTCGTCGGGAGTTTCCGTAAATACCGAGCGGTAAGAGCCGAACATTGACGGGCACGCAAGCTAGCGTAGGACAGTTTATCGATAATCTATCGGTGTCCACTATTCTGCCTAACGTTCCCTTATCTGGAGCACTGGCTACTATCCAATCAGACTATTCATTTTCAACAGGTGCTCTTAATTCTAAATTTCTGATCAAATATAATTGGTTGAAATGTGTGGCCAAATAGAAACCAGTCAGCTCCGCTGAAAAAAATAATTTTAGGATGTCAAGCACCTGTGCAATCAATTAAGGAAATTTATAGGCAACAGTGAGTTTGCGAAATAGAAAATGAAATAGTACAAAGTTCATCGTATTATACTGTTAATACCTACCTTTAAAGGTAATTCCTTTGCAGGTCTGGCTAAATTCTCGTTTGTTAGACCACCTGTGGTTTCGTGGTTTTGGCTTGAATCCATTACAAAACGGTGAGACAACAAGTGACATTATAGGCCTAGCGCAAACCGTTTAATGTGCTGCACTGCTGCCAACGGGATGTGTAGATTCCTGATATTTTCACACACAATAACGGACTCACTTCAAATTCTTTATTAGATCTACTTCAAGTAACCTAAATAGCTTTTTAATAGGTCGAATCTTGTTGTGGTTAGCAGATAATTGTTGTTTCTTTCACTTCCGGCCTGTATATCGAGTTCGGTTGACCTACTACTGTCGATTTACGGTTATTTCGCCGAACTACCAGTTCGCCGACATTAATTTATAGACTAGACATAAAGTCGTTTTGCCGACCTAATTATAAATTAATGCGGGTCAAAACGGCCCACTTCCAAAACGGCCCATATCCATAACGGCCCGGTCCAAAACGGCACACTTTGTATAGACTCATATCATTTGCAGTTGTGTTAAAAGGAGGGGTTTAACAATAGTTCATATGAACAGCGTGTTTTAATCTCATTCTAATTATTCTTGATATTTCATTTTGTGACACAATATGACTGAACTTTTTTCAAAAATCTTATTGAACGGAATGCCAAATTAAGTGAGAACATGTTGATCTAGATAGCTAATTTATCACTGCTGCATGGCCGCTACTGAAGCCATTAACGCCATAATCAATTCTGTTATTAATTAATATATCTACTTTCATTACCAATACTTCTCTGACTAGCTGAGCTCTACGTACCATCACTACTAAGTACTACACTGGAATTCTACTGCTGTCTCAATGATAGCCACTCACCATTAGTAGAAGTAGTAGCATCATCATAATCGAGAGGAATAATTAATATTGGTTTTGTCCTTTTTCTTTTAAATATTTACTAATTCAAATAGGTCTACGTTATATCATAATCAAACATTTTTTCCTCTAAGATGTCGTTTTTACATTCCGAGTAGAACACCTTCAGGAACATTATCTAAAGTGAGCCGTTATGGACCGGATCGAAAAGTGGGCCGTTTTGGACCGGGCCATTATGGACTGGGCCGTTTTGGGATGTGGGCCGTTTTGACCCGTCATGTATAGGATAATTTAAGTATGTCACGGTCGGGATATGCGTGTATCGGTAAGTATCGCAAAGTGAAACTGCCAGACAGACCCAGTGTATGTATATATATAAAAGTAAAATAGATCAATATACGTAGATGTATAAGGATATAATGTACAACTAGATATATATAAAAAAAATAGATCTAGAATCTATAGGAGAAAAAAAAGTTTGCTAATTATTTAATATAGGAATTATAGCACAAATACACAAAACGGGTGGTTAAGAATGTTGATCAGTCTCTACCCATTGAATCAGCAATACTCGTGCATTGTTTAACAGTGATACTGCTGAATGATTAATATGTATTTCAGGGCTGCCATTTCTCCGGATTTTTCCTAAATCTCCGGATTTTTTCCCAGTACATAGTCGCTTAAAGCAGGCTGAAAGTAAAGCAGAATGCGCCCTAAGGCGCATTCTGCTTTACTTACAACCTGCCTTAAGTAGTCGCATGTCAACAAAACAAGAAAAGGGCTAATGGGTGAAGGCACGATTCGTTAATTCGCACTTGAAAAATGCATATTTGGAAATCTTAGGATTTTTCATGTCAACTTATGGCAGCCCTGGTATTTAGGGTTTGCCTATGGACGGATAAAAGCAAAATTGTACTAATATCACCATGCAGTGTGTGATCAGCGGTCTTGCACCAGTTGGTTGTGTAAGCAAGCTTTTTTTCCGTATAATTACTACATAATTTTGTCAAGTTTTGTCAAGTTTACATTAGGGTATTTTTATTATTTGCTATTTCTATTATTATTAATAGTGACTGTCACTATTGAGTTAGGCGACCACTCAGTTAGGTCGCAAGTGTAACTCTAAGACAGACGACTACTTATTGCAAGACAGAAATAATGTAGAAAACTATTAACGTGCTTTCTGCATTGTATATACCCTGCATTAAGCAACCACCTGTAATAAAGATCAGCTATCTCACAATGTGTCTTTAAAAAACTAAACGGCTGGCTACTGCAAGGCTGACTGTGTCTATCACGCTACTGTGACGAAACGCATCAAGGAAGTGTGTGCATCAAACCATTGCAAGTATGCATTTGTTGTACATGTATTTAGTTTCATAATGAGGGCACAAGGTAGAATTCACTCTGGTTTCATGTTTTCATACGAAAATGTGTAGTTTAGCCCATATGTTTTACAAATAGTGTAGACCCGGATCAAAGCTCTACACTGTTTGTCATAACATTGTGACAAAACTATTGAAGATCATTATAACTGGGCTAGTTTTAACCCATTAACCCCTGAAACTTTTAATGGACAATTCCAGTTTCAAATAATTCAAGTCCAGTTTTGACTATTTAGGGTTGATTTTTACAATCTATTTGAAAATGACAAACAGTGAAGGCCCTGATCAGAGGGATCCTAAAGGAGCCATCTGATCAGGGTCTACTCTGTTTGCAGATAGATAAATAGATGAATTCTTTATTTAAGTCTCATTTGTATACATACATGACAAAGCAATGCATACAACCATTCTGAATAGAATTATAAGAGAATATGATACATTTTATCACAATAAGTACCACAAACGTATTGCACAAACAGTGTATTGCACGTGGCAAGTGTAATCCTCAGAGGTACATTGTTTGTAAATGACGAGTATACTCATCGCTAGGGTTGAATGTGTTACAACACGCAGACGGGTCCATTTGAAAACTCAGCATAGTGAGGGTCATGTGACATGTCTGAAATATACATGTCCTTTCGACTCTGTATTACATGTAGAGCGCAACCTGCATACAAAACACAAATCAGCGATCCCGATCAGCTTAGGGTCAAAGGTTATGGCCATTTTTGTTTTAAACGAAAATATATTTGAAGCGGCGTCTGATTAGGACCCAAACTGTTTGCCAACGCGCTTTAAGGCGTCATTGAGAGTAAAAGGGTCAAGTGCAAATGGCAAATGGAATAGTCGGCATACAAAACTGTAGGAGTAATGAGACAACTTAAGTTTACATTAAACAGGAAAACTTTAAATTAAATATGCCTGTTGTATGCAGGACCTACAGGTCCATTGACTGGGGTGTTTGATAAAAAGAATGTCCAGATACACTTGAAAAACTTCAAAATGGAGCAGTCCGTATTATCACTGGTTTGACTATACGTAATCTGTGTCTTTAAAAAATGTGTATGTTGATGGATTGATGGATGGATGGATGGATGGATTGGTGAGTTCGGTTTTTACGGCACTGCGACACAGCATAGGCCTTTTAAATAGCGCATGCAGATGAATGATGAGGGATGATGAGATGATGATGATTTCAGACAGATGATTTCGGATAATTTCATTCGTGGCACTGTAGGAAGGCCTATGGGAGATTGTGGACGGACGGTGAGTTAAAATCACTTTGTGCTAGAAACTTTATGTCCATTTAACCCATTTATACCCAGTGGATTCTTCCATGTTTATATATTTGATTAGTCCATTTTTTATCAAAGGGATGCCTGGACAAAATTTTCATTTTCATTTTGTTTTATATTGAAATTCCTATCAGCAAACAGTGTAGACTCTGATCAGTCTACACTGTTTGCCTATGTCCCATATATGGGATCGTGGGCACAAATGGGTTAAAATAACCTGGACCCAGATAAGACACCGCAAATAGTTTAAATACAAACATGTTTATTTCAGAAAATGTACAGACTACTAACACAATAAACATTTGTATTTCATTGTAGGATTGTAATGAAAGCTAAAGATAATCTGGTTCTTTTCCTTGACATCAACGTTACATTTAACCCATTACTCCATAAATGCGCATTGTTAATCCTTTAATTATTTCCCACACTGAAGAAATTAGTTCCTCTTAATACAGGCATGAATATGCAGCATAAGAAATATTTGTATGTCTAGCAGATGATAACTTAAAGCAGGCTGGAAGTAAAGCAGACTGTGCCTAAAAGCACAATCTGCTTTACTTTCAACATGCTTTTAAGCGGTCACGTGTCTTCAAAACTAGAAAAGCGCTAAAGTTAGGAGTAATAGTAATTTATTGAACTAACAACACCCAGGAGGTAGTTAGAATATACAGTTAAACCTCTCTATTTCGACCACCAAAAAAGGATAGTTAAATTGGATAAAAAACAGGACACAACTTAAAGCAAGATGACAGTAAAACTGAAAGCTCCTAAAGGAGCTTTCTGTTTTATTGTCACTTTGATTTAAGCAGTCATCTGTCTTGAACACCAAGTAAATAGCACAATCATTTGGTCGTAATAAAGGTTTCCCTCCCGACAACAATGATTGCCGCTGTTCCCCATACGAAGACATTTCTAAATATCACTTCCAAAATATCGTCTGATTAAACTTGTCGGCTTTTTTTAATCAAATTTCCGAATTGGATACGTTGACAGAAGAAACATAAAGACGAGATGCAAACAGTTTGAACATAGACCAGACGCCACGTCTGATCTCATTCTCGGTTCAATCTGTTTGCAAATGTAAGCGATTCATGCTCCCTGTAACAACTCCCTCCGAACAACACACGCAATCTTTGTCTCCCATTGTGTGTTGTTGTAGAGATTTAGCAACCACATAAAATTAAATTATTAATATTTATTACTGAGATCTAGATCTATATGACTTCCTGTGATACCGAGCTCTTCCTCGTGTATTTGTACTATGAGATACAAGGGTATGTACAGTAAAACCTCTCTATTACGACCTGTAAATTTGGTTAATTATTAGGATGTTTACGATAGGTGACCGCTTAAAGCAAGGTGACAGTGAAACAGAAAGCTCCTGTAGGAGCTTTCTGTTTCACTGTCACCTTGTTTTAAGCTGCCATGTCTCTAGTATTCAACCAATTAGCCTTCGTTTTAGTGGGCGTAATAGCGAGGATTTACTGTAGTTTACTACTTGTATGGTACGGTTTGTGTTTTACTCCCACGTCGTTTTTTATAAACGTGACGTCAGGTACATACGTGTTTTTTATACTGAAAAAGATAATTCCTCACCTCTGATTGAGTTACAGGACGTAGACGTGAACCCATGTACCCTATGTGCTGACAGGGTACATAGACTATTCATTGGCTGACAGGTCCCTCAGCATTGCTTTACAGATAGAAATATGGCCTACTTCTCGAAAGGATTTTGCGCCTTCAATTACAACCTCCGTTATTTGAGTACATCTCGGCTAAGAACCAGTCGCGGGAAGGACCGAACCTAATGTTGTGAGAACCTGTGACCCAACCCCAATTCACTGTATATATTGAAATAAAGTATGTTTAAGCTAACAAATCGGGATTTGGCTCTTTGAACAATGCACGACGTCATTTACGCACTGCTGTCATTTGTTTTCACGCGATCTTGTCACTGTTTAAAGACGATTCCAAAGTGATGCCACACTTTCTTGATAAGAGTAGATGGAGAAATCAGTAATTAGATGTATTTTAAAATTTTGATCTACGACCGATTCTGTCGCACGACCTTTCGTAAGACGGGCCCCGATGAATGATGATATATACTGACACGAAAAAGAAACTGTGCACTTGTTTAAAAATTTCCATCTGTTTTTAAAGAAATATAGGCAAGTGTACGTGGTATCAAAATGTTCGTAAATATTTCTTTTACACGATGCTTTATTTCTTAATCAAATTTGTGTTATTATAAATGCACTGTTAACGCTTGAATGAAGTAGGGGTTAAAAGTAAAAGTTGCAAATCGGTATTGTTTCCTAAAGTTTTGAAAATGAAAATGGATTTAAATCGGTATGTGTAATGTCCTCGTCGTATACTGACCAATGCAATAAATCTCGAACGCATTGGCCTGACGTAACGTCTTGAGACGTTAATTCGTCAACGGCATGTATCTACCCTGAGGTGATGGCTTGCTGGATCCTGATTGAACTCTAACGCTTCCATTTTGATCGTCAGGATGTCGAAGGGTCATGGTGGTATTTCGGTGGCAATCAAACATCCCGGTGACGTCAGAGACGCTGACGTCGGATTAAAGGTGTTTAAGTGTCTGAATTCGTTTGTTTTCTTGAAGCCGTGGCAGCTTGTTAACAAGTTTAATTCAAATGTACAGTGATTTTATTATTTCATAATCAGTAAAGATATCGGTCAGTGAAAATATGTAATTGTAAACATGTTACACAGGCAGCACGGGGTATAATATTGCATAATAGCCGTTGGTACGTTTGCATGACATCCAGGTGCTTTAATATCGGATAAATTAGTGCAGTGTGTGGAGAATTGTTTTATCACTCACTATGCTAAAATTTATCATTCTAAACTTAGTAACGAAAAAGTTACACTAAATATAAAAGTGCACAGTTTCTTTTTCGTGTCAGTATAGGATGATTTCAGGAAAAATTATTTTGGCTAATTCCATTTGCTGCGAAGCAGCGCATTAGATCAAATTCACCGTCTTGTTGGAAGCCCCCTTCAGAGGTCTTCCTCAGTGTTTAGGTTGAATGTAGCCATTTTCTTGGAAGGAACTTCTGCTTATTGCGAAACGGTGGAAATAATTGGCGCAATATTGTACAACCAGTCAAAAATGCGATGTCTGCGCATGCCTGAAAATAGGTTGCATAAATTTTCGCAGCAACCAATTTTTAAGAAAAACAAATATTGTGGTTAGGAATAAAACCCGTACCGGAACTTATCACTTCGATAAGGAATAAAACTCATACCTTCACTACACATGATGTTACATGCATGTGTGGCGGCCGTAAAAGTCGCGTACAACTACTAAACTAACGCTAATTGATTTTATGAATGAACGAAAGCAGCTTCACGCAAGGTGAAAGTAAAATTGAAACCTTTTACTGGAGTTCCCTGTTTACTTTCACCTTCTCATATAAGCAGCATTGTGTTAACAACGAACTGTCTGGAAACAGTTATACTGGTGCCTCCTATTCTCGCGGGGCTAAGCCTTAGAATATATATAAAGCACAAAAATTGTTATTAAGAATTCTTCTTTGTGGCTTAAACGTCAGTAGAAAGGGCTTCCTCAGTGTTTAGGTTGAATGTAGCCATTTTCTTGGAAGGAACTTCTGCTTATTGCGAAACGGTGAAAATAATTGGCGCAATATTGTACAACCAGTAAAAAATGCGATGTCTGCGCATGCCTGAAACTAGGTTGCATAAATTTTCGCAGCAACCAATTTTTACGAAAATCAAATATTGTGGTTAGGAATAAAACCCGTACCGGAACTTATCACTTCGATAAGGAATAAAACTCATACCTTCACTACACAATATGTTACATGCTTGTGTGGCGGCCGTAAAAGTCGCTTACAACTACTAATCTAACGCTAATTGATTTTATGAATGAACGAAGGCAACTTCACGCAAGGTGAAAGTAAAATTGAAACCTTTTACTGGAGTTCCCTGTTTACTTTCACCTTCTCATATAAGCAGCATTGTGTTAACAACGAACTGTCTGGAAATAGTTATACTGGTGCCTCCTATTCTCGCGGGGCTAAGCCTTAGAATATATATAAAGCACAAAAATTGTTATTAAGAATTCTTCTTTGTGGCTTAAACGTCAGTAGAAACTCTGAATAAAGTATAACATCAATAAAAATAATAACAATAAAATCTTATCTAGGTCATTTCTAAGTATTTTAGAGTCATTTTAAATCTATCATAAGGACAATTTTGCAACTGTGGCATCATTTTTTGTTTGTTTATTGAGATTTGAACTATGCACAAGTGTTAAATAAATGACAATGTGCAGCAGGTTTTACATGTGAAATTTCGAAAATAGAGAATTCAAATTCAATTGATGATTTATGGGTCCATGCAACATCTTCCAACAGAAATTAATCGGAGGAAAAAAGTTGATATATTTCTGGATGTCAGGAATGCCCATTTCATCTGAATTTATTAGGCACGAGATTATGAGAAACCCTGAGAATACGAGAATTGACGTTAACGCAATTTACTGGTCGCTATATATAGAGAGGTTCGTTTTACATAAATATCTTCTCAAATATCTCAAGTATACATTTCACCTATATTATTCTTTTCCCAAACCCTACATAGTTTTGTTTCCTACCATATATACATGTCACTTCATTAAAACTGCTCGGCTTCCCTGGCTTCTTTTTTTAAAGAAGCCAACTTGTTTTACTTTTAGTTCTTGGCAGATGGAATATCAGCTGCATAAACAATAACACCCCTTATGGCAATTAAGCTACAGGGGTCCGTTTCATGAAACTTCGTACGATAAATATTGTCGTAAGTCAGATTATAGAAGTCTCAATTATTATTTATTTCTCCATCTAATCCTGTCTTGTGACATCTCTTTGGAATCGTCTTGAAAAGACAATTCCAAAGAGATGTCATAAGACAGGATTAGATAGAGAAATCAGAAATTAAATGAGCCGTGCCATTACAAAACCTGCCTTATTGCATTGCAATATTGTATATGCAGGGCTGCCATAAGTTGACATGAAAAATCCTAAGATTTCCAAATTTACATTTTTCAATTGCGATTTTACGAATCGTATCTTTACCCCATAGCTTTTTCTTGTTTTGTTGACATGCGACTACTTAAAGCAGGCTGTAAGTAAAGCAGAATGCGCCTTAGGGCGCATTCTGCTTTACTTTCAGCCTGCTTTAAGCTACCATAACCTGGGAAAAAATCCGGAGATTTAGGAAAAATCCGGAGAAATGGCAGCCCTGTATATGGCAAGAACCGTTGTCATCCCAGACTCTGCATCTGAGTTTGGTCTACACTACCAAAATACCGTATACAATACAGCCATATGCAATGCTTTAGATGTAAGTGGGTGACAAACAGTGTAGATCATTGGCAGTCGCCGCGTCTTTTTTTACGCGTCGGCAGGCCTTTGTTAACACTGTTTGCAATGCAATAAGGCAGACACTGTCATGGCACGGCTCAAATGTATTACTTACGATCGTTTTTTTTTCGAACGATGTTTTATGAAACGGGAACCAGAACCGCTTCAAGGTAGGAATATTTGTTTGCTTTTATTTTACCAAACATACATGATGAAAGTATAATTAGGAGGTAAACAAGAAAAATTACATCCATTAATAGCTAAACATAATGGATAAAAAAACAATAAAAGAAAGCATGAATGAGTTAATAAATGAATGAATGCATGATGAATCTATCAAATTGAATGAATGATAGAACGAATGAATGTATGAATAATGGTAAATCGATTGGAATATGGATAGCAACAGTGGAGAAGACTGTATTTTGTCAAAATAAACGCGTTTACGATTAAACAACTATGCTCATTGTAAAGAGTTTGGAAGCAGGAAAGACGCCGGGTGGATTCGGCCTCTAGTCAGGTTCTATGCAGTTTTCAAGCGACAACCTTATAAATTGGCAAACTGTTTGCACATACAATCATGTATGCTATAGATGTGCATGTGAACAGAGATTTATCTGCTATAAGTTTTCACAAAATTACAGTTAGTTGAACTTAGTCAATTCTTACAGACAAAATACTCTAGTTTGTCGTCTTCCTTTACCCTCTTACCCCAACATTTCGTCTGCATTGGTAGTGTCGTCTGCAATATCTTCAAAGTCAGCTTTAGGGCTGTTTTGACTGCAGAAATGTCTATACGAGTGTCAAACAGTTTGGATCCTGATGAGATGCCGCGTTAGGCGGCGTCTCATCAGGATCCAAACTGTTTACAAAGTCGCATTTGGCGCCATTGACAGTGACAGTGTTGAAGTGGGTAACGTTTTCCCCACTGTATAAAAGTATCTTCATCTACATTGGGGAATTGATTAATAAATGGCACTATGTAACATGCACCCTGAAACACTTTCGCATTTATTCTTCCACTGTGATAAAACACAAATCTTTCTAAAACAAGTCGAAACTATACTTAACACAATTAACGTTAACATTCAGTTTACGGAAACGTCTATGGTTTTTGGTGAAAAATGTGAGAAGATAAATCTACTTAATCTTTACATAAAACAATACATATATAGTACAAGACAATTCATTAACGCTATTAACTTAAATTATTTTAAAAAACATTTGGAACGCAACATAGAAGCAAATAAGCTGAGTTCAGAAAATAAAATGAGCGTAGAAAAATTTGAAAATAAGTGGGAAATAGTGAGAGGAGTTTACATGGCAATTACTTAAATACAACCGCATCTAAATACGCTTTACCCTTCTCATGCCTAATGAGAAGGGAGAGGTACACAAAATTGTTTTGTTAAAGACTCACTTCGAGACTTATCCTTTTTTTCTTCTATCGCATCCCTTTTTTCTTAAAAAAAACCCGTAACATTTATCACTTTATAATTAATCATAGGAAATACTACCGTGTCAATATTGAACTCAGTATTAATATTATGTATTGAATGTATGCATTTATATATTGTACGGTGTTGTACAGGATGGCTCTCCGACCTGCCAACACCTATTACGGAGAAAATAAAGTGTTAAAAAATAAAAAAAATAAAAAAAATGGCAAAACACTGTTGCGGCACATATTCCCCTGGCAAATCATAGCTCTTCAGCTGAGAACTGATCAGACGCATCGTCCAAGAGTTCTACTTTCTCATCCGGTATACTCCAGAACTTTGTCGTTTTTAGGACACTCGCTGGCTTATAGATACGACGGAGAATAACAAACATCACTACTGACAAGATGGTGTTGATACATAAATGAAGTGCGAAAAGTGCCGCCACAAACTGATAATTTTCAGGGCTATTCCTCTCCCAGCGAGGATTCATCTCTTCACCTGAAAGAATAAAAGAAAATGTATAAAATTAATGATTTTTGAAAATTATAAACGATATATATATAGATCTCTGAATGGCAAACAGTTTGAAACCTGATCAGATGCCGGTTTTCCGGGGCCTGACAGGCCCAAAACTGTTTGAAGTAGGCATAGTTACTTAGTAGCATAAACGCGTTTAGCACATAAAGGTGCAAAATATACAAAGAAATAAAAACCGTACGGCGCATTAAATAATGCATATAACATTCTAATTTACGAATCACTGAAATACTCTATTACTACGACCACTGTAAATCTAGTTTGGGCAACATGGACCGTCACGAGTGATTTAAACATTTATAAGTGTCCTCATTGTTTTTTCTCCGGAACATCAGACTGAAAATTCAGGCTACGCAGAGCTCAAAACAATTCAGAACAAATGAGGATTTCTTTAAATTACTGCCGTTACATATTAACCCTTAGCCTGCCACTCACGACTATAGCTCCATATGCAAACAGCTTGGATCCGGATGAGACGCCGAGTAACTCGGCGTCTCATCCGGATCCAAGCTGTTTGACACTCAGACAACATTTTCAGCAATTTTGAGCAACTTTGAAGCACTTTGAAACTTGAAGCAGACGAGAAATATAGCAGACGACAATTTATTTGGCGGGCTAAGGGTTAATGAGGTCATGTTACAGTAATGAAGTAATTCCGAAAACGATACTCAAAGTCAAATGATCATTTTTAGTCAATAAGAAAAAATTAGGTTAAAAAAAATTAAATATTTAAACATGTTATCATTCTTTTTACACCGCACTGATGTTGTCTTTTTTATAGTTTGATATGTGTTGTTAAATCTCTAGGTGAATAAAAACCTAGTAACACTTTACACTTATGCTTTTTCTTAGCAGCTGAAGAAAAAAGTTAAATAAGAACGTTTGGAAGTTTGTGTCAATTGGGTTTATGTGGTAAATAGAAAATATTGAATGGGTGTTTTTTCGACATTGACTTTATTGAACTCGTTGGATAAAATTATATGTTGCTTGCCAAGACTCGCAACATATCCCTTTATCCAACTCGTTCAATTAATTCAATACTGAAAGCACACTCATTCAATATCCTATTTATTTGGAAAGAATAACGTCTTCTCCCATGTAGTTGTTTTGGTTAACATGCTAGTTTGAACTTCGAAGTTTTTTTCCAAATTTTTCCCTGAGATTTGAAACCTTTGAGGTCGACACATATCTGTAAATATGACTGACTGTATTATAGAATTTAATAACCTTTCGCAATGAAGCAATAACCATGGAGAGCATTTCATAGTCATAAAACCGTAAAAAGGGATATTAAGACTATTGAAGTAGCTTGTATAAGACATACGTTAATTATCAACACGAAACAAGAATTATCTTTAAAAAAAGATATTCGTTGCGGGTTAAATTATTTGGGGTACAACATTCATTGTGTAAACATTTCTATATCAACCGTTTTGGTTTTGTTTAATTTTATAAATGTGATTTCTCGCACGCTTAAAAAGATTATACACGCTAAATTTAGAAATTATGACATATTAACAGCAATAATTTAGATACGTATCTCATTTTTGCAAGGTTTTCAGTCCAATATACATGTAAATGTGAAAGAAAACAGGACACAAGTCAATTCCGTTTTGGGCTATTGGCCAAATGAGAATATTGTGTTTCAAGCTGGTGGGCATTGACTTAGATTTCTGATCATTTCTGATTGGTTAAATTGTTTTAGAAACTCCAGGTCTCAAGGGAAAACAGATCCGTCTGCGACGGGAAAATGTTATATGGTAAATACAATATGATCCATTAATTCATTTTTAATTAACAGAAGGGTTTTAATTTCAGTCTAGTTTAATAGTTTAATACTATTGTATTGCTCAATTAGTTAACAAGTTCACACAAGCGTCAGAAAGGTGTCACAAAATTTTCTAAAACAGATTTGGGCCACCTTTTAGGTTACTGAGCTTTCGGTTTGTATATGTTAGACTGCAGATAAAATGTCTTACCTGGGAAAGAAGATGAGGAAAACAGGAAGAACGGAGTGTTGAGAAACCATGTTCCTAGACTTATTATCCCCAGTGCCCGGCAGTAGGCGGGCATGAACTTGTCCTCCGCCCGGTACTCCCACAAGATGCTTAAACCAATGCTCCAACACCAGACCAGACCCATGGTGTGAACAATAACTTCAAGCCGGTCTGCATACTGTTGGGCGTGGAAGAAGAAAACGGCTCCATACCTACAGAGACAGAGTAACGTCCCTTTGTTATGGCAGTGTTAAATATATGTGGATGCTAAAAGTTAATCAGATGTCTCCTTTAAGAGAGGCGTGTCTTTATTAGAAGCCTGTTTTAAGCAACAACCCCTCAGAATCAAGGCATCTTTTCAAAATTATCTAGACAAAGTAGACTGATTTATGAGGTGACCCTATCTCTACCATTCTACCATCTGCTTTGAAATGTTGTATATCGTTGTTTTTTCTACAAATCAAGGTATTAGCACATTCACTACCATGACGTCGCCAGCTTTAAAAATGTCGTCTGCTTTTTTCTCAGATTTTTAGGTATTTCGACATCAGAAATACAAAATTTGGTGTCAAACACGTTGGATCGTGATTAAAATCGAGTAACAGTTTTTATTATTACACCACGTTTTGAGTTACAATGTTAATTTCCCACAGACCAAAATGAAACATTTTGCATACATGTCTTTTAACATCTATCCAAAAAAAAACTGTCACTATGTGATATTCTTTTAGCTGTATAAATGTCGTAGAAAATCTATAAGGACATGTCACTCGTTATCAGCTTTAATCATTTTCTGTACGAGTTGCTTCCCTTTTTCCACTCCTTACAAAACCTTAAGCGTCTAAACAACTTGATCATGCTTTATCCGACCCAGATTACTGTCATCAGACAACTTCAAACATTTGCCACAATTTCGGAGGAGGGTATTTGCTATCTAGACAATGAAAAAGACGTTGTGTCTTCAATAATATTCTACTTGTACTTGTCTTAACGTTCTTCTTTCTTTTTTTGTAATGATATATTCAATGTGACGTCGCTTCCGGCGTTACGCTTAATTGGTATTCACAACATATTCTATAAAACACGAACGAGACGATTCGACAGCCAGGTTTGATAAGCTCGGTGTTATAAACGGAATATCACCACAGTGTGTGATCCGGGCTCTTGTATCAATTCGAGTTGGCTGTGTATTCAAGATCACACGAGAGGCGCAGATATGCCGCGAACTTTGACGTTTCAAACTCTCTTTCCACCTTTTAGCTTTAAAATACGGATATGTTCCACTTAACCCTTTCACTCTCAATGACGTCATCAAGTGCATTTGCAAACAGTTTTGACGGACAGTGACGCGTCTCTTTTGACATTACGTGAGTTATACTGCCTTCAACATAACTTTGAAACAAAACTTTAGACAACACTATTGAATCAGACGACAATATGGATGGGGAGGGATAAAAACCTCACGATAAATTTGATCATGAAAGGGTTAACGGCCGATCATTGTAGGTAGAGTGCCGATTCAAGTAAACCCTTTCCTCCCTAAAACCTCAAATGGACAATTCTAGTTTTCAATTTAGTCTAAACCATTTTTGACTTTTTATGGTTGAGTTTTACAATATATGTCAAAATGACAAACAGTGTAGACCCTAATCAGAGGGCTCTTAAAGGAGTTCTCTGATCAGGGTCTACACTGTTTGCATAAGACAAGTGTACTCTTTGCATGTACACTGTTTGCAAATGGCGCATATATGCGCTAGGGTTCAAAGAGTTAATCCGGTCTCATAAGATGGGGTGAAAGGTGAACACCGCCGATCACCGCAGTATTACACTTGTTTATTAGTCAGTGTTTAGTGTTATATATTGTGCCAAAATGATTATCAAAATTAGATGCCGAGAAATCAAATTATTTGCAAATACGCCTAAGTCGCGATTGGCAGGAAAACAATTGCAAACCTACCACAAGAAGGCAAACACCAACGTTAGGTGAACCAGTCCGTCGATGTTCAGAACTTTACGATAACGTAACAAGTCGAGAACAGAATGAGTCAGGAACAAACAATATATTGTCACGTGCTGCAAGTTACTCAATTTGACGAAATGTCCCTCTTCGTCAGTAAACGAAATGGTACCATTGGCAAACAGCTCAGGCAAAGCACCTGAAATAATGATGATAATAATAATAATAATACTAATGGCTGCCAAAAACAAGATGGACACTAGTTACAAGATAATAAACATACATACATGTACAGTGCTCCCTCTCTACAACGACATCCTATGGGAGACACAAATTATGTGTGTTGTTCGGAGGGAGTCGTTATCGGGAGGGAAAATTACTTATGTTTGCAAACAGCTTCAATCCAGATCAGACGCCGCGAAATGCGGCGTCTGATCTGGATTTAAGCTGTTTGTCAGTTGTCATTATATTTATTCTATCAAAATGTCCAATTATATGTAACTTTGAAAAAAAAACAGCAGACGACAAATTTAAGCAGACGATATTGCAGACATGAAAATGTATGACATAAATGCCTCGTTTGGGGAACAGAGGCAAGGGTCGCTGTAAGGAGTGAATAGTTGTTGGGAGGTTCGTTATAGGGAGGGCGCGCTGTACATGTATAATATGAACATTTATATTTTTCTTCAAATCTCAGGTCACAGTTAAATTGAGTATTACGAGGCTAGTTTTCAACCACAACGTACTGAGCTCCAACGACGAGTATACTCGTCATCCGCCAAGGTATGCATGTGAAGAGTACAGTTATGATTGGTAACATTGTTTGCAAACAATATGGACCCAGATTCAGGGGATTCCTATACGAGCATCATTCAGGATATGCAGTTTCCGTCATTTTAAAATGTTTTGTTTTGGTGTCTGGTTTCCCCATTCGATGATATCATTTGCGTTTTAAGCAAGAACATTGGGACATAAATCTCTGATCTTAGCTCAACTGACAAAACATGTATTTCTTTCACGCTTGGAAACACGTGTTCTCGAAGAAGCGCCTTTCAAAATTAACAACTGCTAATTTCATTTTTAATTACAAATATCAGATCATTAAACTTCTATTTACTAATTATTTAAAATGCTCATATATTACGCTTAATGGCTAGGTACGTTTTTGGCAGATTTTGGCCCAAACTCACAATGACGTGAGTTTCAGTGACAAATATATTTTATTTCATCGATAAAACTAGCAGGTAGCAACAGGTAAATTGGAAACTGAAATTTTCCATTTGAAGTGTCAAGGAGGAAAGAGTCTACCACGTTATTGGAAGGTCGTTTGATTGGTCGTATATTAACACCTTCACTGCCATGACGTCATCAGTTTCAAACATGTGTCGTCTGCTTTTATTTCTCAAATTTAAAGTTTAGTTATTTTGACTTTAGGAATATAAATTTGAGTGTCAAATAACTATTTTACTCGGGGTAAGGCAGTGAAGGGGTTAAGAAATGCACTGTATCATCATAACAGAACACTTACCTACTATGGAGAAAAATATTTTCAGATAAATTTCAATGGGTATTTCCCTCCCGCAGATATTGGCGGGATACGATATTCTTGGAACAAAGTTGTCTTTTCCTCCGCTCTGAAAACAGACAAAACTTGTCAGTAAACATATTATCTGCTTGAATACCGTTTGCTTCAAATTGTCCGTAGCAATTGTTTTTAAAAATATATTCTAACACACCTCGCGCACAAAGAATGAACGTATCTGTGTTTAAATTCTCAATAAAACACGCATGCGCTCTAACATGACAACATGACATGGCCTGACAGTTTCTTTATTCAGAAATTTAGGCCTCAGGTCCATAATACATACAAAATTGCTATAAGTATGTGGTAGATCTATCAATGTACCAGTATATAATACTTAACCATCAAGCAGTGCCGTTTTTATTATAAATGTTTGAACATAGTCACTGAATCTAAGCATGCAGTCAATGAAGTTAAACAAGTGTAAACACATAAAGATATTATGGACAATAATTCATATCATTCAATATGTATAATTTTGTTTAATACTTAAAATATAACGCATCTTTTAATGATTTAAGATACTTGATTTGTATTACGTTTAGTATGCATGTATTGTTTCAATATTGTAGTTTGTAATTATGAAGATACATCAATCATTACGATGAAATAAATAAAGCAAAAGTCAATTTAGTCATTTCGTGAAATGACTTATGGTGTTTTTTAGTCATTTCATGAAATAACTGAAAAAAATAAGGCATTTCATGAAATGACTGTTTCACTTAGTCATTTCACGTAATGACTGAATTTTTCAGTAATTTCATGAAATGACTGATTTCACAGATTGATATAACATATATATGCCACGTAAATACATATAATATAGATAATTATGAGCTCGTACTTATACTCTGCTGGAATGCTCTGTAAATTATTGTGGTTCATATATCTATATGGGTATGTACTTATTTTCAACTGAAATTGATTTTATCACATAATTTGCGGTCTGGGAGTTGCATAAAGCGATTGTATAAATATCGTAATCCACTAGTGGAATATCGTTTTTTGGGCTCCGGCCTAACTTGTTCGTCTATAAGCGCTGCATGTAGCGGGGTGCCAAATGACGTCATTTACTATGACGTTAACGTAAACAACGTAACGTTTGGCGGAAAATTAATATAGCGTAGAGTCTACAAACTACGGCTTCAAATCAATTTAATAGGTGCTTGAACTTGTAATGTGATAAATAGAATATCACATTCGTGTTCATTATTTCTCATTTTTAATAAACTCGTTGACTAAAATGAATATGACACTCGCCAAGGCTCGCGTCATATTATTTTAGTCAACTCGTTTATTAAAAATGATAAATAATGAACACTTATACAATATCCTCTGTATATTTCACATAAGTATGTATATGTGCGAGCACTGGACCTGCTTTGGTGATTATTATGACTGAAAATGACAGGACATTTTAACACAAATTTGCTAGTAAACTTTAGCAGGTTTCGGGCAATGAGTGAAATGACTTATTTAGTTAATTCAACAGCAGTTGTTCATTCATATCATTCAATATGTATATTTTTTTTAATAATTTCGTAAAACTACGTGAAACAGTCATTTCACGTAATGGTTGAAAGTTTAAGTCATTTCGTGAAATAACTGATTACACATTGACTGCAACATATATATAATACTCGCCAAAGCAGTACCAGTTGGGTATATTGTGTGTGTTATTACAGAGGGAACCCGTTGTCATTTTCCCCTATGAACAAAATGCATACAGTACCTGTCTCTACTGCGACACCCAACGGAAGGCAACTATTATGTGCGTTGTTCGGAGGTTGTCATTATAGGGAGAGAAATTGTCTTACATTTTCAAACAGCTTGAATCCAGATCAGACGCCGCGTAACGCGGTGTGTCATCTGGATTCAATCTGTTTGCCAACTTTGGTTATGTTTCTTCTATCTAAATGTCCTGTAACTTTCAGAATAACTGCAGACAACAATTTACGTAGATCAGCAATGATAGCGTTAGACATAATTGTCTTGTTTGGGGAACAGTGGCAAACATCGTTGTAAGGAGGGAGTGTCAGTCGTTGCTGGAGTTGGAGCACTGCACCATGCGATAACATGTATAACATAAGGTCATAAAACGTCTGACAATATATTTAGACTTTCAGAGTGAGTGTCAAATGATTAAGAAGCCAATCTGTCGTCGAGATCTGGGGCCCGTTTCATAAAACTTCGTACGACAAATGTTGTCGTAAGTCAAAATTTTAAATTCATTTAATTTCTCATTTCTCTATCTAATCCTGTCTTGTGACATCTCTTTTGAATCGTCTTGAAAAGACGTTTCCAAAGAGATGTCACACAATGGATTAGATGGATAAATAAATAATTATTTAGACTTTTAAAATCTGACTTACGACAACATTAGTCGTACGAAGTTTTATAAAACGGGCCCCTGACCTGGATCAAAACGTGTTTGCAAAGGGCCACTGTTCCGAGGCGACCTTGACGATGTATGAGCTCATTCAATTTAGGACTCAGCGTTGTTGATGCGTAAACTGGGGCGGAAGTCATTTTAAACAGGTATTGGTTTACCCGTACATACATACAGTGGGGAAGATGTTAAAGCGTTCATGATGCCATTGCAAATAGTTTGGAGCCTGACCAAACGCCGGACATTTTCCTGAATATCTGATATAAAATGTTTTATTCTTTGATATTTTAAAATATTACAGATTTTTTTAAATATATATTTAGTTTGTTTCAAAGTATTTGTCACTGGTATTTCAAAGTTTATCTTGATAAATATAGAACGCTCCGCCCACCATCTCGTTACCTGGGGAAATGCAACGCCGGATTTACGCGTACGTGCAAAAACGAGCCAAACTGATGTCGCTAAATTATCGTCTGCAGACTTTTGTCGCCTGCCACAATACTGAGATGTGATTTCTTTGCAAGTTTCTTTCAGAAATTATCACGAGAGTGTCAAACAGTTTGTATCCAGATGTTACTCCAGAGTTACTCGGCGTCTCATCTGGATACAAACTGTTTGCAACAAGTATCACCTATCCATTCGTAGGGTTCTAAAGTTCAGACGAAACGCTCTGTTAACGAAGCGTTTCGCGCTATTTTAGCCCCCATTGTGTTCCAATAACTGCTGCTTTAATTGGTAATCTACAAAACTTACAAATATTAAAATTTAATGTGGTTATATTTCTAATAAATAACAACACCTTAAGGTTAGTGTCAATAGGCTGAATCCTTATAAGACGCCGATTCTGTGGCGTTTTATATATATCTATACCCAATTTGGCAAACTGTTTGTAAAATCGTCTTAAGCCTTCTATGGTAATGAAAGGGTGAATCAAAATCAATTCAATCTGGGTTTTCTTTTATCTAGTCCTTTTAATTTATTCACGCAATGAGTCATGTACGATGCAAGATTGGGCCAGTATGTTATATTGATATAAATGCAGGGCTATATAACAGGGCTACAATAAGTTTCTCATAACACTCCTAAATTCCAAGCGCGATTTTAGGAATCGTTCCTTTTAACCCTTTCGCCACCAGGCTATATAACAGTAACATGATCATGCAGTCAGTTGGGATCCAGAGCAGACGCCGCGTAACGCGGCGTCTGATCTGGATCTAAATTGTTTGACACGCATATCATTGTTTTAGTAAAAAACGCTAAAACTCCAAAACTTCCAAAATTTAAAAGTAAGAGCATGAATCCGAAGATTTCTTGAAAAAAATCTGTAGATCCGGGGAAATTCTGAAAAATTCGAAGATTTCGGGAAAACCTGAGAAATTGCAGCCCTGACATAATGGATATAATCTGTTTTCTCAAATCTAAACCGTTCACTTCCTTACCTTGAGTATACAACGGTTATTTGCAAACAGTTTTGGATCCTGATCAGACGCCGAGTAATTTGGCATCTGATTAGGATCCAAGCTGTTTTCCACTCATTTCAATATTTCGTAAGTCAGAATACCTAAAAAATCCAATTTAAAGACTTTTGCTCAGTCCATTGAGGGACTCCCCCCACATTGTTAGATACGTGAGAAAAAGCGTGAATCACAAGGTGTCACCAATCTCAATTGGTGTGAAAATACAGGTAACTTATCTCCAGTTGTCTAGAGAGGCCCTCACATACACACACTCAAGGTTTGTTTCAATTGGTTTTACTAACCAAACTAAAGAATTTAAGGTACGGGCCTCATGAAACGCTTGGATGAGTATATCCCTAGACAAGATTGCAGTAAGGACAAAACTTGCACATGGCCGCATGCTTTGATAGCTTGTTCAGGTGTTATGGCCAAAAGGTCACCAGGAGATGTCTTTAAGAAATAAAAACAGACGACATTTGTTGATAGCTGATGACGTCATGGCAGTGAATAGGTTAAAAACCTACGGTTTTGTGTCTTAAAATTTGGATCCATACCAGACACCAACTCGGCATTTGATCAAGTTATAATTGTTTGGCATTCAAGTTCAAATACCTCGTATTAATTTTCAAAGTATATTATACAATTTTGTGTATTTTATAGCTTGCGTTTGCGTTTCGGTTTGCGTTTCGTTTTTAACTCCATGCGAACTCATGGCCCCGCTTCTGATCTTGACCTAGGCTGTTTGGCACTTTGACCCTATTTTAACCCCCTCCCCCGAAAAAAATATAAAGCATTCGAAATGTTTGAAAAAAATACTATTCCTAATCTCTTAAACCGAACATGGAATAGAAGCTTATCAACTTTATCATATACAAAGTAAGTATGTGTAAAACAAAGAAAGGGACACCGGCACAGACAGACAGACGGACAGACAGACACCATACGTATACATACGGCCATATCTATATAGAGAGTGGGAGACGGGGAGACAGCTGAGAGAGGGGAAGGTAGGTATAAAATAGAGAGAGGCGAGGAATGCTAGGTAGAGAGAGAGACAGTATGAGAGAGATGAGAGAGAGAGAGAGATGAGAGATACAGCAGCAAAACAGAATCAGGCATAAAGAGGGAGAAGATTATACTCACGCGTATATACTCTTTTAGAATATTAAACATCCACCATATTCCAACACAGAAAAAGACGATGGCTTCATGTAGATGGCCCCAAAGATTCCCCATACTCACACTACAGTATATAACTTGCAGCAAGTGGCTATGCGTTGTATATAGACCGCGTGACGCCTTTCAACTCACAGGAAAACGACTTAAGAAACCTAAACCAATATAGTTTACTTCTTTTGAATTTAGATTTTGAATTCAACCCCTTCATAACTTTACCCAAGTACAGCGGTTATTTGCAAACAGTTTGGTTCCTGATCAGACGCCGCGTAACGCGGCGTCTGATCAGGACTAAACTGTTCGAAACTAATTTCAATATTTCTTTAAGTTAAAATATCTAAAATCGAAATGTTATAAACAAAAGCAGACCACAACTGTTTTAGCGGGTGTCTTCATGACAGTTAAGGGACTAAAGATGTACCACGTGTAAGTTAAACCCGGCAAGGGTCCATACAACTCCCTAGCGTGGGTATTGAAAAACTAAAATCACACAAGCATGTCCTGACTCGGTGAGAGAGCCCTTTTTATTCAATACATAATTATCCCCTAATTAATGAATCGCGTACTAGGAACGTGTTTTCAGTCATTGTACACAATAAAGACCACGATCAACTTCACTGATACATGTACATCAGTATCAGTATAGTCAGAAACTGACTGTTGATAGTATCAAGAATTCAATGTATAGATGTAGATGTACATGGCTTCTCATCAGGTACAAAACTGTTTGAAAAGTTTAATATGTTTCCACCTCTAGCGTGCTAAGAATTAAGGAATACGCACTTATAGGAATGTTATGCATATTCTTCAATTGTTAGCCTATTTACTGATCCATGCAGATTCAGGCCTGCCATAAGTTGACATAAAAAATCCTAAGATTTCCAAATTTGCATTTTTCAAGTGCGATTTTACGAATCGTACCTTTAACCCATAGCCTTTTTCTTGTTTTGTTAACATGCGACCACTTAAAGCAGGCTAAAAGTAAAGCAGAATGCGCATAAGGGCGCATTCTGCTTTATTTTCAGCCTGCTTTAAGCTACCATGCACTGGGAAAAATCCGGATATTTAGGAAAAATCCGGAGAAATGGCAGCCCTGCAGATGCAACATTCTTCTTTCCAATTGCCTGAATTCTGGATTTGAGAAATAAAAGCCAGCCTACGACAGTTTTTAGACAGACGGCATTTCAAACAGAGAATGAAATACATGTAGTAACATCTCTCTATTATGACCACAAAAATTATGTTAGTTATACGGTGTTTACGACAGGTGACTTCTTAAAGCAAGTTGACAGGTGACAGTAAAATAAACAGCACCTAAATGAGCTTTCGGTGTTGCTGTCGCCTTGCTATAAGCAGTCACCTGTATTTTATACAATCATTTAGCCTTCCTTTTAGTGGTCGTAAGAGAGAGGCTTTACTGTACATGTACTCTTTATTTTTGACTCATTTCAAATTGCTGGTATAAAAAAAATATACATGAGGATTAATAAATAAACAGCGTTCCCTCCCACAACGGCCCTCGCAACAACGACCCCCTCCTTATAACGACATTTGCTGCAGTTCCCTAAAAAGGACACTTATGTCAAACGTACTGCTGCAAAAACGTCTCCTTAAATATTTCGTCTGCTGTGTTTCCTCAAATTACAAAATAGACATTTTGACAGGAAAAACACTTAATGACGAGTGACAAACAGCTTGAATCCAGATCAGACGCCGCGTAACGCGGCGTCTGATCTGAATTCAAGCCATTTGCACATGTACCCAATTTCCCTCCCTATAACAACTCCCTGCGAACAACGTACATTATTTTGTCTGCTACTGGGTGGCGTTGTAGAGAAAGAGCGCTGTAGTTACAACAAAAAGTGATCAATATGTTTATTCAAACAGAAAAACAACATACACGAGTTGTCAGAGAGGCAACAATGCTCACCGGCGGCACATTTCCAAATTTTAAAGCAGAGTCCGAGGTCAGTATTAAAAGGGTCAAACTGTTTGCGTGCATGGAAACGTCTTGTCAATATACACATGTATACCAAATATACAAGCAAAACCGAGAGGGACATACATGTAGGTGTTATAAGCAATTTTCGAAACCTAAACGTAGATTTAAGGTTTAAGGTATATGTCACTGGGTACAAATATTTTGCTTGCATCTAATGGTATTGTACATATACGAGCGTACATACAAATGTATGTATTTCAATTATGAAAGCAACACCTCAGGGGACATAGGCCTAAACGCAGATTTCGAAACCTAAACATGGACCCTAAGTTCAAGGTAAAGGCTACTGGGGTCAAACCTAAGGTATTGTCCATATACATATGCATATCAAATATAAAAGCAATACCTCAAGGGACATGTAAGCAGTTTTTGAAATCTTTAACGCAGATTTCGAAATTTTAAATGAGATTTCGAAATCTTAACGTAAGTCCTTAGTTCAAGGTTAATGACAATAGCGCCAATCAATTTGCTTGCATGAAAATGCCATGTTCATATACACACGCATATCAAATATGAAAGTAATATGTCAAGGGACAAAGGAGTTTTTTTTTTCGAAACCTAAACACAGATTTTGAATCCTAAACGCGGGCACTAAGTTCAAGGTAAATGTAAATGTGGTCAAACGTTTTGCGTGCATGAAAATGTCTTGTCCATATACACATATATCAAAGCACTACCTCAAAGAACATAGGAGTTAAAAGCATTGTTTGTAAACCTAAACGAGGATTTCGAAACCTAAACACGGACCTAAAGTTCAAGGTCATTGTCACTGTTGTTAACCTTTTACGTGCCTGGAAAGGTCTTGTCCATATACACAGGCATACCAAACACTAAAACAATACCTCAATAGACATAGGAGCTATAAGCGCATTCCAAAGTTAGTCATACATTTGAAACTTTAAAGCAATGGCTGAGGTCAAGGTAACAGGGGTCCCAAACACCACATGGTCGGAAAGATTTTGCCCACGGGCATGTGTGGTGCAAGTATGAAAGATGTAGGTGAAAGGGCATATATGTTGTGAACACTTTCTTGAAACGCGAATGGATAGCAATGGGAAAGGGAACGCCGACGTTAAAAGCCGGGTGACAACATAAGCTCTCCTAGACATTCGTCCGGCGAGTTAAAAACAGCAAAAAGGAACAAAAAGAGAAGAAAGTATAAATATCGGGTTTATCCGAGGTAGTCACGTCGGGTTTAAAATATAAATCATAGTTCCTCAGGTGATGAGAGGTCGGACGCTTCGTTAAGGAGTTCTGCTTTCTCATCCCGTATTCTCCGGAACAATGTCGTATTCAGGACACTCGCTGGCTTATAGATGCGCCGGAGAATAGCGAACATCACAACTGACAGGATGGTGTTGATACATAAATGGAATGCGAACAGTGCCGCAACAAACTGATAATGTTCAGGGCTATTCCTCTCCCAGCGAGGATTCATGTCTTTGCCTGAAATAATGTACAAAATTGTGCAGTAGAGAAGACGTTATTATTTCCCGTTAAACGAAACGAAACGCTAACGCAATCTAAGAAAATTCATAAAATTGGTACTTTGAGAGCTATAAACGGTGTTAACCCTTTACCCCATAACCTGTTTCTAGTTTTGAAAATAGGCGAAATACTTAAAGAAGGTTGAAAGTAAAGCATGATGCGCCTTAAGGGGCATTCTGCTTTACTTTCAGCCTGCTTTAAGAAAGAATTCTATCTGATACATATTCATGACTGTATATATTAGAATCATTTTCTTCCGCGGAGGATTAAGCGGATTGCGCAAAAAAGGCGCTTCTATAAGGTAAATGGTTAAAACTTCGAATGACAAACACTTTGGAGTGCGATCAGTCGCCGGGAAACTCGGCGTCTGATCAGGCTCTATACTATTTGTAGTATGCATAATCATTTAGTAGCATTATCAGTTATCGCGTATACATGTATTATGAAACAATAATTTCTTCGCCACTGTAACTGTTTTAATTCATTGGTGTATTCCACTGTAAACGCTATTGTCGTCTCATCAGGAGATGCAATAATGTATATTTCGGCATAAATCTTAAAGGTGAATTTTGTGCATTTTCAAAAGAAACTAAGATTTACTTTATAAATATTTATTTCTACATGTTGTTCATATCATTTAAAACGTATTTTACAAAATAATGTTTTTTCAGTTAATACTTTTGATTTTACTTTAATTATAATATCTTTATTTCAGTCTCATCATGGTTCATATACATATATACATTTATCATAAAACAACATTAACCATGCCATTCAAATAAGAATTATAAGAGACTATTAAGTAGTTATCACAGCAAACTACTACCTGAATATCATCTTTCAATTATCAGCAGTTCAATACAAAAAAAATAAAAATAAAACCATGTAAATAGTGCTAATCTCAAAGTTTAGACCTGCCATAAAGTTTTACTTAAAATCTGACATTCAAATAAGGCATAAATATGCCTTATTAAGAAATGTTAGTAAGATATCCATTCTTACCATTGATCAGACCAACGATAACTTGATTAGCACACTTTAATACACTATCGATGGATGTTTAGCTTAATCCTGGCCCGTTGTCTGAATTGTCTATTTTTAATTGGAACGCTCGCAGTATAAGAATTAAATTAACTCATTTGTGCCCACGATGGGACATAGGCAAACAGTGTAGACTCTGATCAGACGCCGCATTATGCGGCGTCTGATCAGAGTCTACACTGTTTGCTGATAGAAATTTCAGTATAAAACAAAATGAAAATGAAAATTTTGACCATGCATACCCTTTGATAAAAAATGGACTAATCCAATATATAAAAATTGAAGAATCCACTGGGCGCAAATGGGTTAAGTGTTCGATTAGACGTTGCATCAGAGTTCAACATATTTGTGTTTAACAGTCACCCAGCTTGATAATATTCCTATGTTTGACCTGTTAATTGAACATTTATCAGAACTGTTTACCTCCATGGATGGATAGACATTTCGCAGGGGGGGGGGGGGGGGGGGGGGGGGGCGGGAAGTAGAAATCCAAATGCAATCTCAATCAACAATGTTAGAGACAATTTATTGGCGACCAATGCAAATAATAGTCTATGGAGTATTTAGATAACGCTATATATAAGGCTTACGAAACGTCAAATAATTTTATTTAAACTGGTGTTTTTAATGTAGATATGCTCTCAAATATTAACAAACATCCACTATACGATATAATAGCTAGACTTAATGTTATAAATACAGTAAAACCTCTCTATTACGACCACTTAAACGAAGGCTTATTAGTGTTATGTAGACTGGTGACAGCTTAAAGCAAGGTGACAGTAAAAGAGAAAGCTCCTGAAGGAGCTTTCTGTTTTACTGTCACATTGCTTTAAGCAGTCACCTGTCGAAACACTGAATAATTAACACAATTTAGTGGTCATAATAGAGAGGTTTTACTGTACTATAACAGAACAAACCCGAATGGAAACCAAGTGCAACACTCTTACTCGTTGCAATCATTCGAAAACTGAAATCTTATACATCTCCAAATCATTGAATTATGAAGACATATCATTAATCTTTGGCAATACAGCACTCCCTCCCTACAACGGCCATCCCAACAACGATTCCCTCCTTACAACGACACAGTTCCCTAAACGAGACAATTATGTCTAAAGCTTTTACTGCTTTAATATTGTCTGCTAAAAGTTGTCGTCTGCCTTTTTTCTCAAAGTTATATATTGGACATTTTGACAGAAAAAAACTTAATGACGAGTGATAAACAGCTTGAATCAAGATCAGACGCCGCGTTACGCGGCGTTTGATCTGGATTCAAGCTGTTTGCAAATGTAAACCCATTTCTCTCCCTATAACGACTCCCTCCGAACAACGCACATAATTTTTGTCTCCCAATGGGTGTCGTTGTAGAGAGGGAGCACTGTATATCATTAATCTTTGGCAATACATGTACTACTTTGAGACATGTCGATGTACATCGTCATCTAGGAGTAACTCTATTAAAAGATGCAAACTGGGCTGCTCACTTTAACACTTTAATAAAATTGAAAAACCTTCTAAATAACAAGACCCTTATCAGAATTAATAAATGCTTCACACTTCCTATTATTGAATATGCATGTGAGTTATGGGACGGATGATCAGCTATCGATAGACAAAGGTTAGAAAATATACAGTTAGAAGCCGCTTGAATTGTATGTGGCCTAACTTCTATACTTTGATTTAGACCATAAGTCACTTTGCGAACGATAGGAAAGGAGAAAATTATTATTGTTTTATATTATGATACAGCATTATCTTAATGATCTATTGCAACCTTTAGTATCGACTATGGCTAATTATCCTTTAAGAAATAATAATAATTACACTGTGCCAAATGATAGAATAACTCATTTGCGCCCAGTGGATTCTTCCTTATAGTATTGGATTATTCCATTTTTTTTATAAGGGGTGCCTGGTCAAAATTTCTTTTTAATTTTGATTTATATTGAAATTCCTATCCGCAAACAGTGTATACTCTGATCAGACGCCGCATAATGCGGCGTCTGATCATAGTCTACACTGTTTGCCTATGTCCCATTTATGGGATCGTGGGCACACATGAGTTAACTCTTAGTGACAAATCTTATATACCAACGACAGTAAACCTATGGAATAATTAAGACAATAGCCATTCGTACTAAAGAAACTATTTTTTCATTTTAATCGGTAATTTGTATTTAAGGTAAGACTAAATTCTACTTTATATAATTGCTTCGGCAATAGACGATTATATATTATTCACACCAGAATTAAATATAACTGCAGTTCACTAAATTATTACCTGTTCAGGTGAAATTTGGTAAACGACCCAGCCTGTACATGTGGATATCCGTGTGAAAATGATTTTCGTTACTTTCTAGATTGTCCAAACTATGTACATATGCGGGAGATAATATTCAATGATATTATATAGTCCGAACATATTGACCTGACGTTGGTGACCTTCATTAGCATAATTTCACACTTTGTTGCATTTCTACATATAACTTCGGAACATTTCGTTATCATTTATACGAGAAAGCACATTGTAAGTACATTGATACCGAGGAAATATAGCATTACCAGGTATTTAGCGCAAGTGGTAAGGTAGACGACTATACATTATTTTTTCCGTACAGTCAGTGGTCCGAACCCCATGCAATACTCATACATTTTTCACGTTTTTTACCATTTTATACTGTTTCTTTTAAGTGTTCATACAACTTTTATATCGATTGGAACATGATTCTTTTGATATTTTTTCAAAAGTTATTATATAGCGTCTATTTGGTCTACAAAATAACATTTTATAAAATAACAAATCCCTCGCTCTAACGACACACCTATGACATATGATATTCATGAAAGGGTTGTCAATTAGGTATATGTAGTGAACTGGTGTGAGTCGCAGGTGAAGGAATCGATGAGCTTACATGAATTAAAATTCCTTCTTAAGCGCAACATGCTGCTTTTAGTAGATATGATAATAGTAATTAAAGTTTATCAACAACAACTTTTTCAATTTGATCAAAGTGAAGTGTTAACCCACTGAAGATCACAACTGTCACACGATTCACGTAATTTACCGAACTTTCCCGAAATCATACGGTTCACTGTCGATTATTGATTTATACTGCGTCATCTCACTTTAATTTATTCATGCATAAAGTTCAACGTCAGGTCAATATGTTCGGACTATACCTATTACAATATAAATTTAGACATTTTTCTATTTGGAAGTCCAAACTGTTCTCCTGATTGCAATAAAGTTATTTTTGATGTAGTTCATCGTTATATCCGAACCTCCTACCGATTTTAGAACCAATTTTTAATCTAAGCACGTTTCTTTCGTCCTCTCTTTCTTTCCTCTTTTTGCTGAGGTCTACATGGCAGTGTGTTATACCTGTTACTGTCATGTCACTGTTATTGCAAATGTGTGTAGCCAAGTCCCCTGTATCTATACTATATGCAATAAATATGTTTACACAAACTGTGTTTGTTAACATGATACTTTGAAGTGTGAAGTTTTATTTAAATTGTTCCATTGAGATTTAAAGCCCTTAAGGTCGAAACATGTCTGTGAATATGGCAGACTGTATGTTAGAATTAAACTACCCAACAAAAACAACGTACCAGGAACACGCCGTAGAGAACGTTTCATGGTCATAAAACAGAAAGTGATATTAAATTCGTTCAAGTTGATGATATAAGTTAAATATTAACAAACAAAATGCTATAGGGTAAAAACGATCGATTCATTTTGTAATTACCAGATGAATGACGCGAAGATTACTTTAAATAGTTTTGGTCCACTATCAACGTTTGTTTTCAAAGGTTAAACTGCATATAAAATGTCTTACCTGGGACAGAAGCTGAAGAAAACAAGAAGAACGGAGTGTTGAGAAACCATGTTCCTAGACTAATCAGCCCCAGTGCCTTGCAGTAGGCGGGCAAGAGCTTGTCCTCCGTCCGGTACTCCCACAGGATGCTTAAACCAATGCTCCAACACCAGACAATGCCCATGATGTGAACAATAACTTCAAGCTTGTCCGGATACTGTTGGGCGTGGAAGAAGAAAACGGCTCCATACCTACATAAACAGAGTAACGTCCCTTTGTTATAGCCGCCCGGAAGTTGGCTCTTTAACCCCTTCACCGTCATGCTGTCATGTGTTTTCAGCAATTGGCGTCTGTTTTTATTTCTAAATTCTGATTTTCAGGTAAATTTACTTAAGTAATATCGTTATGTGTGTCAATCAGTCTTGATCCTGTTCAGACGCCGTGTTACGCAGGGTCTGTTCACATTCCAAACAGTTAACAAATAATCATTGTACTCGGGCCGGGGTTAGGCAGTGAAATAGATACATGTAATTGTGCATAGTAAAACATAACATTTAGCGTGGTGGGATTTTTGTTCGCAGTAGTTGATGCATATAGAGAGTTTTAGACTCAAAGATCTACCTGGCATTTCTATCTAATCAGATCTCATCATTACGCCAAAAAACGTAAACGTACAGTAAGAACTCGATTATACGAACTCGCGTTACTTCGAACATACCCATATTCCAAAGTTAAAACGTGGCTAAGCTTTGAAATACGGATATGTTCGACTTAAACGAGATCGATTTATCAAAATTAAACTTAAGAAATACTGGAAAGATCGATCAAAGCGAGTTTGTAGTATCGAGTGTCGACTGTAAAACGAAGATGAACTCGGTCGAGTCATGTTACAACTGCAGCGGTGTACTATTTATAAAAGAAAAAATATTTTAAAAATCATCCGTTTGAGTGATCTATGTCTGTTTTGTAACATTTTAAAGATCGGTATGGCCCATAAGAATTTTCAAACATTATTATTTACCTTGGTTGTTATTTCAAATAATCGAAACAAAGTCTGACTCTTCGTATTGTGTAATAAAGTAATCTACCAAGTTATAGTCTACTTTCAGTCCGAATGACCGCTCAGCCGACTGTACATTAACTCACCTGATCATTGAGCCATCTTGCCTACAATATTGAGCACTGCTAACATATGGCGCAGTCAAATGAAGCCGCAGTACCGACTCAGACCCTTCACAGGTACCCATTTTAACCCCTGTGTGGAAAGGAGCAATTCGCGGTACATGTCTTGCACAAGAACATTCCTGTACATCATCGGGGATTCAGAAAAATCCCCTAGTCAGACCGCTGGTCCGGCGAGGGATCGAACTCACGACCCCTGGTACCATAGTCCAACGTGTTACCACTGGACTATTACCGTCGGTATACTATTACTTAATGATAAGCATACTCTTCGCTATAGTTAAGTAACTATGTTATTTTCAGTTTTAACGTGACTACTCAACCCCGTAACAGCAATAAGCGACTTAAATCGATTTTGCAAACATTTTTGGATTATGACCAGACATCGCGTAATGCGGCTTCTGATCAGGGTCCAAGCTGATTGACAATAATTTCAATAATTCTTTTAGCAATTTTGCCTTAAATCAAGCTTTGTAACAAAGTTTAATATTGCAGTACTCGTATATTATGTCATATACTTTGTCTGAAATAAAACTATTTGCAAAAACGCTCAAGTCGCGATTGACAGGAAAAGAGTTACAATTGTTAGATTTGGAACCAACCTACCATACGAAGGCAAATACGAACGTTAGGTGAACCAGTCCGTCGATGTTCAGAATCTTACGATAACGTAACAAGTCCAAAACAGAATGAGTCAGGAACAAACAATATATTGTCACGTGCTGCAAGTTATTCAATTTTGTGAAGTTTCCCTCTTCGTCAGTAAACGAAAGCGTGCCATGATCAAACAGCTCAGGCAAGGCACCTGAAATAATTTTTGATAACGATGATGATGATGATGATGATGATTCTGTTTCTGATGATACTAATAACTATTTAAGGAATATAAAGAATATTTTTTGTTTTCATGGAGATATGAATAAAACAACCTGGCCACACCGTAGGTTACCGCGAAGCGGTTTCTTAGTAAAGTGTTACTAGGTATATTTTCATACCTTCATGAAAGAAAAGAATAAATGTTTATATACTACAATTCAATATCACTAGAAATTAAATAGAGAATTTGACATGAGAGCTCATTATTTAACATTTTAAGCCGCATGTAGTAGTCCCTACGTCCTATATAGATATAAAAAATCACCTCCAAAACTTTTGTAGTAACGTCACAGGAAAGTTATCAAAACAAATAATATTGAATTATGGTAAAATACTTCTACAGTCTAACAGAATTGCAGAACGGCAGAGCATCGGTGGTGTTAATTTGTTTTGCCTTCTATCCCCATGTATTCGAATGTATTAACGTTTTTCGGCGGAGCTGACTGTTTTCTATTTCAACACACTTTTGAAGTTTCCAACATTTTCAACCAATCATATTTGATCAGATGTTTAGAATAAAGAGCACCTGTTGAAAACTGAATTGTCTGATTGGATAGTAGCCAGGGCTCCAGATAAAGGAAGTCTTTCAAAACTTAAAATCTTTATTTCTGCATTAAACCCCATGATGTCCTACTCATTTGAATTGTCTCTTCGAGACGATCAAAATGAGTGGTAACACCATAGGGTTTGGTGCTGAAATGAGTGAGAAAATGTTAGATTTGTTCAGTTTACTCCCTCTTATCTGGAGCCCTGGGCTACTGGTCTACTTGTGAGACACAGTGCAGTGTTTACTATACTGAGCTGATGACATCATATGCTTCTATTTTAAGATTATGACAATGTGTCTTTCTATAGATAGACAGTGGTTTGTTATGGTTTAGTACCCACTTATTTTAATTGTAATTTACCATACATTGATAGCAATATAATAAATTGCCTCAAGTGAGTTAAACACAATTGTGTTGTTTCATCATATATTTACAAAAGCAAGATGGTAGAACTATTACAGCAGACTGCTGTTACAAAATTGCTACAGTATCTGTATGAGGGTTAAATTATTGTTTTGCATTTCTGTGTAAGATGGAATAAAAACAGCTGACAAACAGCAGACAATTGCAGCAAAATATAGCCCGATCTAAAGCATAAACGTATGTAAATGCTCTCTGCTGTACTTTCACCTTCAGTCTTTGAGAGACCAACTGCCTTAACAAACTAATGATTAACCTCAGATCCAGTAGTAACTGTTAATGATTGCAAAAACTTATTCTTGGTGACTCTCAAGACCTTCAGTCTTTGATTATATGTATGTGGTCGTAGATTACTGTGCGTATCGTATTAGAAAAATATTGAGCTTAATATCCTGATTTATCATCCTATTTATTGCAATTCTTGGATAAAATCAATTCCATATACATCATTATCTTCACCACCCATTCCGCCGAATATCTTTTTTAAAGATATTTCTTGTTAAATAAGCAACCTTTTACAAATTGTTTTAGGCCAAATCTGTTGTTTAGTCTCTTTAACCATTTGAATCCTAGTCCTTTGCAAACGATATACATATACGTATATGTAAAGAGTACACTTGTACTTAGCAAACAGTGAGAGTAGGGATTAGTTAAGATTCTCTGGTAGAAAATGTCTTTCATTACCCCATAGCCTGTTCTTAATTTTCAAAGGTTACCCTTTAAAGGTTGAAGGTGAAGCAGAATGAACCTTAAGGCGCATTCTTCTTTACTTTCAGTCTGCTCTAAGCTACCATCCCCTAGAATACAGAAAAGATTTCCGATACTATATATTTATGACTAGATAAATTGGAACTTTTTCTTCAATGGCGGAATAAATTGAAGGCGTAAGAAGGCGTATGTATGCGGTAATGGGTTAAGTCTTGTCGCTCCAATATGAGGTGTGCTACATTGGGAAAACGTTCTTATTTTCCCGTTTGAATGATATGCAAACACAATACAGTAAAACCTCGCTATTACGACCACTAAAACGAAGGCTAATTAATTGTTTAATAGACAGGTGACAGCTTAAAGCAAGGTGACAGTGAAACAGAAAGCTCCTACAGGAGCTTTCTGTTTCACTGTCACCTTGTTTTAAACGGTCACCTACCGTAAACACCCTAATGATTAACATAATTTAGTGGTCGTAATAGAGAGGTTTTACTGTACCAGATCTGATAAGGCAATAACATGTAGAGTATGACAGTAGAGGTTAGAGGCTGAGCTGACGCCGGCTTACCCGGCAGTCAGATAGTGCTATAAAAACAACAGAGACATGCATAAAGAGGGAGATGTTTATACTCACTCGTATATAATCTTTCAGAATATTAAACATCTACCATATTCCAAGACAGAAAAACACGATGGCTTCGTCTAGATGGCCCCACAGATTCCCCATGATCGGAGTATCAATCTAACACATTATAATTGCAGCAAAGCCTTATGAACGGTATATACAATGTACAGCCCGTGTGGCGCTTTTCAATACACAGGGAAACGACTGAATAAACCTATTATACGAAAATCGAGATCCTTTGAAATCACAGAAAACAAAGCAAATACTGAAAATTGCAGACTCGGTTTAATTGAGTCTGTTCATGAGCAATACTGAAATATGCAACAGTGCTCACGCCCCCTAGTACCGGCTTAAGCGGAATTCAACTTTCAACTGTAAATGCGCTGAAATCAATGATTCCAAAGGACCAGAAAGTATAACAACACTGATAATGAAGTACGGGGCGACTTTTTACAGCCGCCACACAAGCACTTTATGCCCCTATTCCACACCGACTACGAATCCCACGAATCCCAAGAATTGATAAATGCTGTGATTCGTGGGGATTCGTGGAGTTCGGCATTTCTTTCTATCCAATTCGTGGCCCTCTACGAATCGGCTACGAACGAGTTAAGAATATTCGTGGGATTCGGCTCGAATCTTACGAATACTGTCAAGAATTCAGTACGAATTGCAAGAATCCACTACGAATACTGCACGACCGCTAAGAATCAGTTACGAATAAGCCGAATGCATCTACGAATATGCCGAATGCATCTACGAATCAGCTACGAATGAAGTTTGATTCTTGACGGTTCGTGGGATTCTTGAAGGTATGTAGTGTTCCCTCCCTACAACGGCCCACCAAACAACGACTCCCTCCTTACAACAACACTTGTCGTTGTTTTCCAACCAAAAACAAATATGTCCAACCTTTCACGACTGCTATATTGTTTGCTTAAAATTGTTGGCTGCTGTTTTTCTCAAAGTTACATAATAGACATTTGACAGAAAAAAATAATGGCGTGTGACAAACAGCTTGAATCCAGATCAGACGCGATCGTAGAGAGCGAGCGCTGTAGTTCCCGTTTCAACTCGGGCATCAGTCCAGAATGGACTTTTAAGATAGAGTAGCAGTGGCACTGAATTTGGAACTTGCGCATCAACGCTATAGCTGCATGCTTATAGCAAGAAGATATCCCGAAGAAGAAGGGGACGATCCACAAGGTGCTTGATTAGACAGTGGCTGACTCCATCTAGAACGCTAGAACATTAGCTTAATGTGGAAGATGAGAATACCTTTACCAACTTCAGTGTTCCCTCTCTACAACGGCCCTCCCAACAACGACCCCTCCGTACAACGACCCTTGCGACAGTTCCCCAAACATGACAATTACGTTTAACATTTTTGCTGCTGCAATATCGCCTGCTTAAAATTATCGTCTACTGGTTTTCTCTAATTTACATATTGAACATTTTGATAGAAAAAAATGACGAGTGAATAACAGCTTGAATCCAGATCAGACGCCGTGTTACTCGGCGTCTGAACTTAATTTAAGCTGTTTGCAAATGTAAACCAAGTCTTAAGTTTCCCTCCCTATAACGACTCCCTCCGAACATATTGTGTGTGTCCCATGTGGTGTCGTTGTATAGAAAGGGAGCGCTGTATGTACATGTAAGAATGCCAGGATTATAGGTCAGTCATCCAAGCAGAGGAGGGACACTCACGTGAGACCAAAAATATATACCAAAGTGAAGCTGGCATTGACTCTCAGACTCCTGGCTACAGGAGAAATGTATCAAACTGGTACTCACGAATCCCACGAATGAGTTAAGAATACCACGAACGCCAAAAAAGCCGTTTACGAATCCTACGAATCAGCTACGAATCCTACGAATGCACTACGAATTTGTTACGAATTAACTACCCATTGTTCCATTCGTGGAGGTCTTGGCCATAACTTTGAACAGCTCAAAACTTTTGCCACGAATCCCCGACCGCTCACGAATTGCAAGAATCGACTACGAATCAGGTAAGAACTCCACGAATCTGTTAAGAATCAACTACGAATCCTAGCATTTTCCAATTCGTAGCGATTCGTGGGATTCGTAGTCGGTGTGGAATAGGGGCATAACATCTGCTGTTGTGAATTATAAAAATCTTAATAAGGGGAGATCCTTTGAAATCACAGAAAACAAAGCAAATACAGTAAAACCTCGCTATTACGACCACTAAAACGAAGGCTAATTGAGTGTATAATAGGCAGGTGACAGCTTAAAGCAAGGTTACAGTGAAACAGAAAGCTCCTATAGGAGCTTTCTGTTTCACTGTCACCTTGCTTTAAGCGGTCACCTATCGTAAACACCCTAATAATTAACATAATTTAGTGGTCGTAATAGCGAGGTTTTACTGTACTGAAAATTGCAGACTCGGTTTAATTGAGTCTGTTCATGAGCAATACTGAAATATGCAACAGTGCTGAGCCTATTCTTTATTACTTCTATATCTAAATTCAGATATTGAATTCAATCGCTTTGCTGTCTAACCCGTGTACAACGCTTATTTGCAAATACTTTGGATTCCGATCAAACGCTGCGAAACGTAAACTGACACTAATTTCAATATTTCTTAAGTAGAAAATACCTAAAACTTAAATGTAAGACACAAAAGCCGACGACAACTGAAAATAGCGGATGACGTCAAGGCAGTTAATGATATACTGTGTAAGTTAATAAGGGTCCGTTTAATTCAATAGATTGGGTATTGAAAAACTTAACCTCTTTACTGCCATAACGTTATTAATTCTAAACATGTGTCCTCTACTTTTGTTTCTCAAATTCATGTATAGTTTAGTTTAAACATATTTTATTCTTATAAACGTACAATACATGTTAATACATATCATAGTACAAAAGGATTAGGTCGAAAGCATAATGCTTATGGAGACCCTCTCCTCAACACTGATATTTTACACAGGTGGAACAAATTTGTACAATAACACCTCTCCATCACGACCACCTAAACTTTTCCAGTTGGTAGTTTAAAGGGCAGTGGAAGTCTCAGAGGAAGATGAGAGCAAAACAGAAGTTTAAGTATTTTGACTTAGGAAATATTGAAGCGAGTGTCAAACAGTTTGGATCCTGATCATACTCTACTCAAGTCTGTTTGCAATAATCTAACTATAATTGTGCTCGGGGTAAGATAGTGGAGGGGTTAACCCTTTAACCCTTAAAGTGCGCTCACATTTGCTCTACGGCGACCGTACGGCGGCCGCAGAAACGTGAAATCGGGAGAATCTTGCGGCGGCCGTAGAGATTCTACGGCGGCCGTACGGCGTATCTAAAACTTTAGCAAACCGTAGAGGTCGCCGTTGAATTTTAACGCGGAGTTATAACATTTTTTCATTTCTACGGCGGCCGTAGAAAACACACGCTGTACGGTGGTTCTGTGGTTGCCGTACGGTCGCCGTGCGGCCACCGTGCGGCCGCCGGAACTCAATGATCACTTTTCCTATTGTGCGTTTGTACTTTTGTTCATATTTGTAAAACATATTCATTAGCTAAAATGGATTTAGATGTTCTTAAATGCTGTCCAAATGTGTCCTTTGAGTTCATGGTGTAGTTGGACTGATATGAGTTGTGTGAATATGTAGCAAAATCAAGGTATGTCAGGAGCAGCATTTTGGTTGCAGAGCATCTGATGGGACTTCCACGACTGCCGTACGGTCCGATGATTTTTATTAGAGATATGCCCCTTTAAAACATTTTTTAAAAATGAAATCTCGTTTCAAGACTACAACTCATTTATTATGTCTGAATGATGCCTAGTGATATTGGTTTCAGTTTAATGAATTTTCCCGGAGATATGCCGCTTTACATACAAAGTATTTTACGGCTCAAACTGTTTTTTGTATGATAGCTTTACTTCAGTTTTCCTTTTTGAAACTAAATTTCATACTAAACTTTTTTTTATCGTACAGGAAATACATCTATCGATTTTGGTTTTGGTCTGATTATTTTTATTGGAGTTATGCCCCTTTATAAACATAGAGTTTAAAGAAAAAACGTGTCTCCGGACAATAACTTTAGTTCTATATGAGGTATTATTACCAGCATTTATAGTAAGCTTTCTCAACATACAGGAAAGGCACCAATTGATTTTGATTATGGTCTGATAATTCTAATTGCAGTTACTTAGAATGTTACAGCTCAAACTAGTTTCGGGATGATAACTTTACTTCTGTTTTCCTTATTGAATCGAACTTTCATACTAAGCTTTCTCATCATACAGGAAAGACATTTATTACTTTTGGTTCTGGTCTGATGATTTGTGTAGACATGCGCTCGATGTCACTGCATTATGACAGGATGTTACGGACGAATTATACTCACGCGTGCGGTGGTCTTGTTGAAATCCAAATGCAGATTTCGAAACCTTAGCGTGAGTCCTTAGTTCAAGGTTAAGCCCAATAGGGCCAAACTGTTTGCTTGCAATAAAAGTTATTGTCCATATACACACCCATTAATTTTTTGAAACCTAAACGAGGATTTCGAAACCTTAACGCGGTTCCTAAGTTCAATGTAAGTATCAAGACGGTCGAATTAGTTGAGTGTTTTAAAAGGTCTTGTCAATACATGTATACACAACCATATCATATTATGAAAGCAATACCTCAAATAACAGGAATTCTAAGCATTTCTTTAAAACATAAACGCAAATTTCCAAACCTAGTCGCGGACTTAAAGTCGCCATGTTGAATACTGTTCGTTACCTTAGACACTTGAATCCGGGATTAAAGGAAAATGGACAGCTGATGACAATATGGTTTTATATCCTAGATTTTATCCTAAAACAACATTCATGAAGGTCCTGCAATTATTACTCATCGATAAGGTACGAAAACGATCGATTTATTGCATACAGGTAAGCTTTCGCTAATTGGAACGGGCGCCGCCATATTGGCAAAGCTATCATTCGGAACCCTCGATTTTTATCAATTTTGTGACGTCAGAAAGCCCCAAACGCTGATTGGCTCTTTCACTCAACCGCTGTAACTTGGACGGACATTTCACACTTCGTCAGTAAAGGTAACGGCAAGCTTAATTCAAAGTCGCATATTGTAAACAATCAAACATAAGCTCTAAAGAGCTTTTATTGCGACAAACAATGTATTCATTAATATGCATACCTACCTGGGCATTACAGTCACCTTCCTAGCACTACCCTTATATAATGCCGAGCGTCAGTCACGTATTATCGTTATACCTGCGCGTTAACTGCGCGCATTAAAACAAGTGTGGATTTATTATAAAATATACTTAAGAGACACACTGGTGGATATTAGTTTAGTTTAATAATATTAATATTGCTGGCGGTTGACATCTTTTGTGTGAGGAGTTCCATTCCGCCAAATACTCGGTTGCTCATTTCGCTAATTTGGGTTATTACCGAAATACTCTTCATGCCGCAAAAATGTCGCGCTGTAGAATAAAAAAAAACTTCGTCTTGTAGGCTCCTTACTAGCCCAATCATGAAGTAAGTTTGCATTTTTAGATAGTTTTGGTGTTTTTTCATATGGACATTTTATTATTCTTACTTTTTCACGCGGATTAACGGTATTTGTCAGCTAGCTGGGGAATGGGACAGATCAAAATGTCATCGCTGTTCGACTGTCACTCGACTTAACCCCTTCACAGCCTTGACGTCATCAAATTTAAACACTTGTCGTCTGCTTCTATTTCTAAAAAACACTTTTAGGTATTTTGACTCACGAAATATTGAAACGAGTGCCAAACAGTTTGGATCCTGTTTAGACGCAGCGTTACGCGGCGTCTGATCAGGATCCAACCTGTTTGCAAAAAACTACTGTACTCGGGGTAAGGCAGTGAAGGGTTGAACCCTTAGCCCGCCAAATAAATTGTCGTCTGCTATATTTCTCGTCTGCTTCAAGTTTCAAGGTGCTTCAAAGTTGCTCAAAATTGCTGAAAAAGTTGTCCGAGTGTCAAACAGCTTGGATCCGGATGAGACGCCGAGTTACTCGGCGTCTCATCCGGATCCAAGCTGTTTGCATATGGAGCTATAGTCGTGAGTGGCAGGCTAAGGGTTAATAGCGTCTAGCTACTATTTCACCAGTCAAAGTCGCTCTTTCTAACCTGGGTGTTGACGCCAATGCTACGATGTAATGAGAACACCCAGCGCTGCATATATAGAACAGGGTTAGTTTAAATAACTAGTAGATGATTCATATTTTGAGTTGTTTGGTTTCTGTACGTGTTGCTTTCAAATCAATATTCCTTCAAGGTAGCTCCCAATTGCATTTTAATTGATTAACTTGATGATCGGTTTTCGCTAAGGGTCCCGAAGATTCAGGATTGGAGAATATACCGACAAAGAATCAAATAAATGAATGTTTTAGTTAACAGTTACAACCTCTCTATTACAGCCACCTCATAGTGTTAATTATCGTGTGTTGCGACAGGCGACTGCTTAAAGCAATATGTCAGTAAAACAGAAAGCTCCTTCAGGAGCGTTCTGTTTTACTGTCATATTGCTTTAGGCTGTCACCTGTCTTTATTAAAATCATTTAGCCTTCGTTCTAGTGGTCGTAATAGAGAGGTGTTACTGTATTCAGTTCAAATTTTATGAATACCCAAGGATTTACGAATAAGCGTCCTTTATAAATATTCATAAAATCATGTGTGTATAGATATTCATACAACAAACTACTCTGTTAGATACTCAATATAGTTTATTAAAGTAATAAAGAAACAAACAAACAAAACAAAAGGACGAAACAGCTACAAACAAAACACAAAGAAGAGAAGCAAGAACAGAAAAATTATACATTGTATAAATAAGTATGATTACCGAGGTTATCATGAGGAAGTCACGTCGCCTTGAAAACAATCATGTTAACAATATCTTTAATTTTGAAAATAACAGCAAACGAACAAATTCCTTAAACCAGTTTACCTTTATAGGACAGTACATAAATATTTACTTGTAGTAAAGCAATTTGTTGCCTTTACTCGTTATCCCCTGAAACTTCCAAAGGATAATTCCTGTTTGCAATAAAGGCTGGCCGATTTTAGACTATTTAATGTTGGGGGTTTTATATAATATATAGAAAAATGACAAGCAGTGAAGTCCCTGATCAGAGGGCTCCTGTGGGAGCCCTCTGATCAGGGACTTCACTGTTTGCATAGGACAAGTGTACTGTTCACAGGTACATCGTTGGCAAAGGACGCGTATATGCGTCACTAGGGCTCAATGAGTTTACTCATGCGCCTTTGAAACTTCAAATAGGCAATTCTGCTTTTCAAAAAAAGTTTAGTCCATTTTTTACTGTTAAGGACGTTGGTTTTTTCAGCAATGAATTGAAAATAAAAAAAAACCCAGTGCAAACACTGACCAGGGTGGTCCTTCGAAGGAGCGATCTGGTCTGGGTATACACTGTTTAAATAAAACTCTTCATTGTACACTGTGGTAAATGACGCTTATATTCATCGTTAGGATTCAATGAATGAACCAGTGTCCATACAAAATAATATGAACTACGTCATGAAAACATAAATATTCGAACATTTCAAACTGTAGTTGTGTCAGTATTTGTGTCAAAGACACAGTGCTTGGTCGAGGTCTACACTGTTTGTCACATAACCGAGTCAGTAAATTATAGTTCAGCAAAGCCCTGGCCTGATCAGATGTCAATGTTTTAGCATTCTGCTTTACATTCAACCTGCTTTTAGTGGTCACATGTAGTCAAAACTACAAACAGGCTATTGGGTTATTATTACATATAGATATAATCCACATCAGAAAAATAGTATCTAAAACATTGTAAACAGTTTGTATTTTTAAGGAACATACCAGCTCGTGGCGACGAGCATAACAAGTGAAATACAACCCACATCCGACCTTCTATGCTTTTCATATAATCATATACATGTATATATCGAGTCTAGTTTCTCAACCCATTCCTTATAATTATATGTACAAATAAGTTAGAACAACGTAATACATATTTCGTAAGCAATGTAAACCCAAATCAGAGGGCTCCTATAGGACCCCTCTGATCAGGGTTTGCATTGTTTGTAACATCATAGATATTGTTGGGGCAATATCCTTAAAAGAATTTCCGTAAACTAGTCACTGTTTGTTTTGGGGGTATTTTATTTTTTGGCTTTTTTTCTTGTTGGTTCTTTTTTATATTGAACAGTTCTTGCAAATATTTAGCAATGTAAATATATATCAGAAGAACTATCAGTTATATATTTCCGCAATGCAAATCAATATCAACAGAACTATTAATTGCATACTTCAGCTATGTAAGTATGCATTAGAAGAGCTTTCAGGTGTAAACTTCAGTAATGTTAATATCTATCAGTTGAACTATAAGTTGCATACTTCAGCAATGTAAGTCTATACCAGAAGAATTTTAGTTGTACACTTCAGCTATGCAAATCTGTAACAGAAGAACTTTCCCTTGTATACTTCAGCAATGTAAAACTATCAGTTTTATTCTTCAGCCATGTAGAACTACATGCCTAAGTTGAATATTTCAGCTATGTAAGTCTGTATTAGAAGCACTATCATTTGTATACGTCAGCTATGTAAATCTGTATGAGAATCACTATCATTTGTATTCGTGGTTCATTTATCGCGGCCTTGGAAGGTCCACACCATGTCACTCGCTGCTTGGGTCCTGTTAGCCGTAGACGTGGACGGTCCTGAAAATATTAAACACAAGTGTTTCAAACCTTGTTATCACAAGCTCCTGAAAATGTTGAATACGTGTGTCTCAGAACTCAATATTAGAAGTTCCTGAAAATATTGAACACAAGTGTTTCAGAGCTCAATATTAGAGGGATTAAACATAAAATGTCCAAACAGTTCTCGGTTATTTCACACCAAACTCTACACTGTGACTTATCTTTAGAATCGCCACAAATATCATATTATTTCCGAGAATATCGAAACACGTTCTCTGGTCCGCGATAATGCATTGCACGCCCGGCATATCTTCGGCTGTCCCTTTGCCAAACGGTCGTAATTTATCAAAGCAATTCTTTACGAGTAAGTCACGCCATGTAAATACGTAGTCAATCTGACCTCACAACGTTTCTTCTGCAAACAGTCAAAAATAATTTCACATTCCTACATATGAAAACACGACGGCTATGACATAAAGATGCACAGATATAGTGTGAATAGTACATGTATCGTTGTTCGCCTCCTTGTGAAAGATGGAACATTGTCGAGTAAAGTAATTGTAACAGCAAAAATGGCGTAGCCATTGAAAATGCTTCCGGTTTGACATTTTCTCCGGGAAAAGTATTCTAAATAAAAAGACCGTGTTAGATATAAAATTACAAATTCCTAGGTGTGCATTAACGTGTATTATATCACAATTAGTCTTAGAGGGGTGGGTATTCCACATCTCAACTCCTAACTGTGACCTAATACACGATAATACACACATACGGATTTGTTATTTCTTAAACAAACCATTTCATGACATTTTGTACTACATGTATATATAGTAACACAGTTTACCTCAGGTAAACAGTTTTATCCTTGAGTCAGTAAAATACACACTTTTCGGTTATTAAAACAACTTTAAGCATTTTACCGTAATAGACAGGTAATGTCAATAATGCAAACAGGTTGGATCGAGATCAGACGTAAGGCTATAAATTGTAAAAAAAAAAAAAAACCGACGATTTATTATCTGAGTGGCAAACAGACTGAAGTCTGATCAGACGCCGGGGTTACCCGGCGTCTGATCTGGCTCCAAACTGTTTGCGTGAAAATGATTTCTTTAGCATAATCGAATTTATTAAGAAGAAATAATGTTTTCCCCATTGCACAGTACCTGCTCCTCCCGTACTGCCACCAGAGTTCTTCATATCTTTGAATTTCTGCAGCCCGAGTCTTTGTTCTGTTGTCAGTGAGTCTAAGGCAGCGACATTGCCCGTGCCCGCCGGTGTTCTATCCCTACCCTTGTAGGAAACGCCAGATTGTAAGGTAGTGACACTTGGTCCACCGCCGCCTGGACGGGAACCGGAAGTTGTGGCAAGTCCGTGCATGCGCGCTGACTCAAAACCAGACGGTTTGTTCCCTTTTCTATAACACACATACAGTAAAACATGTTTTAACTATTTCTTTCATAGTAACGCCTTTTTAGCGAATTATTCGTCCAACGAAGAAAATAGTACTGATTTATACAGTAATTAAATGTAATGTACCATTAGAAATATCTGCTATAGCCTAGCAGGTAGCAGCTTAAAGCAGACTGAGAGTAAAGCAGAATGCGCCTTCAGGCGCATTCTGCTTTACTCTCAACCTGCTTTTATGTGGTCACGTATCTTCAAACTAGAACCATGCTATGGGGTAAAGTATAAAGCGGACATTCATCCATAAAGACGGGTATACTCGTCCTTTACAAACAGCGTATTTCTACCAGAGGCCGGCTCCTACTTTAAACATATTTTATTACTCATATATACATGTAATACATTTGACATATTTACAAAACGTGTAACACCACAAAGTAATAATATAAGTAAATGGGTTGGGCCACAAGTTCTATCAACATTAGTAAAGGCCCTACCCTAAAATGGGGCATTTGTAACATTGGTAGTGGTTTATTTTTGTTAACAGAACTAACAACTGGAAAAGTTCAAATGATATAAGTGCTATGTTCGTAATAAAGGTAAATTCGAAGAAGAAAAGTGTGATAATAAGAGACATAGAGAAAAGTAAAGATTTGAAGAAAGAAGAAAGTAAGAGTAAGACAAATCTAATAATCTAGGCCGGCTCCTGCAGGAAACCTCTGACCAGAGTTTTCATTGTTTGTCATTTAGCAATTTGCTGTAAAATACCCCTTAATACCGGTAGTCAAAGATAGAATAGACTTAGATTGAAATTAAAATTAACCATTTCAAGTTTCAGGGGTGAATTAAAAAATGGAAACAGAAAAAAGAAACGATCAAAAATTGAATAAATGCAACCGAGTGTAATTTCTGAGGCTATTTTGTATTTTAGTCATTTAATGTCAAGACGAGAGAATTGCCGCATATTTCTCAGTTTATCCTAGACTTTTATTTATATATTTTATATTAATTTGCTATATGGATTTTAGTTTCTTTAAATCATACCTCCATTGTCTGTCTACGTCCCTCTGTGGGTCTTCTGCACCAAGAAGCGCATTTCGGGCCCGCATATATTCACGGTCAATCTTCTCCGCCTTTTGAATTTCTTCTTTCGACTTCTTTGGTTTCTTAATCTCTTCAGGACGGCAGCAGCCACAGAGCCTCCATCTGAATAACAGAATAAACTACAGTGTACCCTCTCTACAACGACACCCAATGGGATACACATAGTGTGTGTGTTGTTCGGAAGGAGTCGTTAAAGGGAGAGAAAATTAAAACTTGGCTTACATTTTCAAACAGCTTGAATCCAGATAAGACGCCGCGTAACGCGGCGTCTTATCTGGATTCAAGCTGTTTGTCACTCGCCATTATATTATTCTATCAAAATATCCACTTATATGTAACTTTGAGAAAAACAGCAGACGAAATGTTTAAGCAGACACTATTGCAGCAATACAAGCGTTAGACATAATTGCCTTGCTTAGGGAACTGCGGTATGGGTCGTTGTAAGGAGGAGTCGTTGTTGGGAGGGCCGTTGTAGAGAGGGAGCGCTGTATCTGATTTGTCATTCTATCGGCGGATACGTCCCATGATGGTTATCTTTGCAAACAATTAGGACCCAGATGAGACGTCGCGAATACGCTGACCCTGTTTTGAAAAGAAATTTAAAAAATCTATTTTTAGAACTTTAACAGACGATAATTTTGCCCAGCATGCAAAGGGTTAACCAAACACCATGCTTAACTCAGTACACCATAATTACACCTTTTTACGCCATCAATTTATTCCTACACTTAGGAAAATAGTTGTAACTTATGTAGTGATAAATATGGTTCTTAAGAAATAGTTTGTATATTCTAGCAGATGATAGCTTAAAGCAGGCTGAAAGTAAAGCAGAATGTGCCTTAGGGCGCATTCTGCTTTACTTCAACCTGCTTTAAGTGGTAACATATCTTCAAAACAAAGAAACAGGCTATGGGGTAATGGGTTAACTATTTTACTGCAGAGTTTTATTGTCTGATTTAACCCTACCATAGCCAAAATATCACCGGTATTGATATTGTCGTCTGCAGTAAAACAAAATCATGTCAGAGTTAGAGATGTTTATTTAATTTATTTATTTTATGTAACGGAAGAAATATCTATACATGTAGTGATCATGTACTATAGTGCTCCATTTCTACAACAACAATAAATGGGAGACTAAGAGTGCGTGTGTTGATCGGAGGGAGCTGTTAAAGGGAGGGGAAATTAATACATGTACAACAAGCTTACATTTGCAAACAGTTTGAACCCAGACCAGGACCCGGGTTCAAACTGTTTGTCAGCTTTATGTTTCTTCTGTCAAAATGACCAATTCGTAGCTTTTAGAGAAAAAACAGCAGACTGCAATTTGAAGCAGACGATAGTGCAGCAGTGAAATGGCTAGACATAATGTTTTGTTTGGGAAACAGCGGCAAGCATTGTTTGAGAGGGAAGCATTCTGTTTTAATTTCAAACTGTTTAAATTCCCATCTGGGTGGATGAGCTGGGTTTTACGGTGCTGACACACAATATGTAATATAGCGCCGAAAGTTCCCATCTTGCAAGGTATCGGAAATGACAATTATTTTTCATGATCAGGACTTTTTAGCTGGGGGCTACTTTTCTTTGAGTATTACAAGCATTTAGGTTGATATTTTGGGAGTAAAGGGGGATCTCTAGGGTGCACTGTTTCTCTTACTTTTTCTTCTTCTTTTTCTTTTGGAATGCCTTTTTCATCTTTCTCCGCTCGTACGCGAAACAAAGTCGCAAGACAACGAGAACAATTGCCAGCACTAGCAACATGGCTGCCAAAAGACTCAACGCTGCCGTCAACGTGATTGTTCCGGTTGTACAGAAGAAGCATTGCGTCGGGTTAGTCCACGTGATGATAGTCGGTTCCTCAGTGTAGGTTATCGTTACTGTGACTGTAGCCGATCGACTCGGAGAGCCATTGTCTGTGATGAGGACGGTGATGAAGAAGGTCGTGTTAAAAGTCATATTGAGGGTGTTCTTGATACTGAGGTTACCGGTAGAATCGACATCAAAGTAAACTTCGCCATACCCGCTTTGAAGGCCAATTGTTGTAAAGTTCAGTTCCGCGTTGACCGTGCTGTCCGCATCAGTGCATGGTATGTTTAAAATTGTAGCATTTACTATCTGACTGTAGTCTAAATTAAAAGTGGTAACCGCCGGGGTGCATATAGGGTTGTTGTCGTTAATGTCGGTAAACGAGATAGAGTATGTGGCGTCGTCACTAACGCCATCCTTGTCCGAGCACCGCACCGTGAGGTTGATAGAGTTGGACGTGGCCGTGTCAAAGTCCCAGTCTTGAATCAACGACACTTCCGCTGTAACGCTGTTTATAGTGAAGTAGGGCGAGTAGGTGCTGAATAGGATGCTGTATGTGATGTTGTCTGGAGGCACGTTATCGGGGTCTGTACACAGGGCTGAGAGAGTTCCAACTACAGTGCCACTCTGTAAACGAGACAAAAAAGTACTGTTTATGCAGCAACAGGGTTGCCATTTCTCCGGATTTTCCTAAATCTTCGTTTTTCTAGTACATGTACATGGTAGCTTAAAGCAGGCTGAAAGTAAAGCAGAATAAGGAGCATTCTGATTTACTTCCTGCCTGCTTTAATCGGTCATGTGTCAACAAAACTAGAAACAGGCCATGGAGTAAAGGTACGATTCATATAATCGCACTTGAAAAATGCAAATTTGGAAATCTTAGGATTTTTCATGTCAACTTTTGGCAGCCCTGCAGCTATGAATGCGTTACATAGTTACGTTCTAAATAAATAACGGACATCCCACCCCCTAATTTACTACCCCGTTACGCGGTGTCTGATTTGGATCCAAACTGTTTGCAAACACGCTTTTAAGGGGGTAGGTGCACCTTTGGAAAGTAATTACCAAATTCTTCAAACTTTGCATACAGACAGTAAAATTAGTTTCTATGACAAAACTGGTGAAAACAGTGGGGGTACCGGACCTTTCTTTTTCACAATTTGAGATTTTTCAGGGCTACCCCCCTAAAATTGAAACTTCACAAAAAACCCTACTTTTTTGTACTACGGTTTTTCAATCTTTATTTAAACAAACTATTTGTACAAAAAGTATCCTAATTTATATTACCATAGTAAGAATAAACTCTGAAAATAATGTTTTGTCAAGATTCAAAATAAAAATGTTTGATTTCACCGAAAAGGAGTAAAATTTACCCCACCCACTTTTTTATAATGGGAGAATAAGGCACAGTGAAAATTGTCCTACAAATTGTAGCAAACTATTTACCAAATTTTTTATTTGTTGATTTTAGCCTTCCAAACATAAAGTTTTAGTGAAATAGCAAATAAAAACACAGGGTCCCGGATCTTTTAAAAAAGATATAGATCGTTTTATTGAAAAAATCCATTTTTTCTCATTTTTTCACTTTTTGGTGTATTTTTACCAAAAAATTTTTTTTTCAAAAAAATATCATTTGATCTTTTGAATTATCTATAATTTATACTAAAACTGTACTTCCGTGAAAATTTCATGCTTATATTCTGAGAAATTGAAATGAAATCGGATGTAACAAAATGCAACCTACCTATGAAAACGGTGTATGCTGTAAACTACGAATAGGACATAAAACTTAAAAAGTCCCTTCCGGAACGAAACATCTAATTTTTTCCCGGGAAAATAGTATTTTATGACTGTTTGCATTCACCAAAAATGAGTTCTTAACATTTTTCGAAAAATGAGTTCGTAAATTTTTTCGGAAATTTCATAATGCTCAAAAAGACAGGCCGACATCCTTAAGCGTCATTGAGAGTGAAAGGGTCAACGGTGTTAGTGAGTACTGTCTACCTTGGAACTAAAGGGGTGGGCCAGATAAATTCATAAAGATTCCAAATCAGTTTTATGACCGAACTACATGTATTTCATTCTCATTTTACTCAAATCACATACCGGTAGAATATTTTATGCTGTATGGCAAAAGGGAAATAAGAATTCACTATTATTTAAAAAAGTAGTCCTTTTGGCTATAGAGTAAAGGGTTAAGGCAAATGACTCTTCCACTTCCAACGGCACCAAAAAGGCGACTTTGCAAACAGTTTTGGTTTCCGATCAGACGCCGCATAACGTGGTGTTTGATCAGGATCCAAACTGTTTGACACTCGTATCGATATTTCTTCAGCCAAAATAGTAATAAATCTGACTTGAAATATATTGTAGACGTCACTATCCACGCAGACGATATTTTGGCGGTACATGTAAGAGGGTTAAAGCAGACGGTAAAAATTTACAGTGAAAGGGTAAAAGAGTTTCACTGCGTAATTTATTATATACATCAAATCAAATACTAGAAGTTTGTCCTCTATTTAGTTTTCTCTCAATCTCTCAATATATCTATAGTATATAAAGACAACTATTTCCCAGTTTAACGCAGACGTGAGGGGACCTCCATGGCCTACTGATGTAGTCACTGTGACCTTCGCCACTATGCTCCTCACCGCTGTGGGTTCGAATCCCATTCTGGGCACTCAGGATTTTTCATTTGTAGGTGATTCTACCCGGTTGCCGATTTGTGCCTGAAACACTGCATAAAGAGCTTGGGGTATTCCCCCTCCTGTAATACGTTTGGCGTCGCGATTGACTGAAATATACTCAATTCCAAAAGAAACTGTGCACTTTTCATTTTCGCATATTTTAATATCTAGAAGACGTATCGATTTCGCACACAATATCTCATGTTTATTTGCCATCTACCAATAACAAATTTACTATCTAGTGTGAAGATACTTTTAGTTTATTGGGAAAAACGTCGTTTTGCATGCTTTGCACGTGCAGCTCAAGGAAAATGCACATGCCACCGAAAACGTGCATGAGTGTAATTAGTATATGTCTTATACAAACAAAAAACCCGCATTTTACTTCACATCGGTACACAACGAACTTGCTGAGGCTGAATGAAAATAGGCAAATTAGAGTCTTTGCAATGCTTGTTTATAACAACAACGTCACTAACGTGAGTAAGACGTCAGTATACACAGTCATTTGGTTTCTCAAACGTTTTAACATACAAGTGAAATGACAGATCGCCGCAGACAGTGCACATATACCTAGGACAGCAGTTCAACAAACGAATTTACCGTTTGCCCTAGATTACCAGCCAATGGTAGGGCTCCATTTCAGCGAGAAATGAAAAAATATATCGCATATTCGTTCAATTTTGTACTTGGGTATGGCAGAGAAATAAACAAGTGATGAACCGGTCAAGGACACCGCGTGCTAAGGAGGAGCGTAGCGCATCATTACGTCATACAGCAACCGCTCAGCTGAGAATTACAGTATAACCTATGTACTGCGGCCTTTCAATGAAGAGGCCCGAATAAATCAAATATTTCTGTAGACAGGAGACTATAGTTAGTGCATAATGAAATTAATATGAAACGCATTAATCATGTCCTGCATTAACTCATTGAACCCTAGGTGACGAGTACACTCGTCATTTAAAATGTACCCGTTACACTTGTCCACTGCAAACATTGTAGAACCACATCGTAGATCTCCTATTACAAAATGGCCTAGACTCGAATTGTTCATTGTATAAGTGTTGGGTTGAGAGGGTTAAGCAGTCGACCTGTGGGTATTGTCTTCTTTTGTGTAATCGTTTTACAAATATGACTGTAAAACGTCTCGAAAGAAATGTGCTTATTTTCAATATTGTACTAAAATACGGTTGCGTTTCATCAAAGCAGAAGGCAAACAATACAGAGGCTCCTATAAGCGTTTAATTCTTGCGTTAAACAGCCACCCGTCTTCAACCCCTTCGGTGACATGTGCATTTTTGTCATTTATAGTATAATGCACTAAACAACACAGTCCAGATGAATGTCATTTAAAAACCAAGAATGCTCTTGACTTAGGATGTTTTAACCCTATAATTTGTGGGGGGTTTTCTAAACTGAATTTAAAACAATTATTGCTTGGCTCCATTAGTGCATGAATGAAGAAAGGACTCGAATCTTGGTTGATCAGGTGCTGCTTAATGCATGGTATTTTTTAGCAAATCAATTGATGAAGCATTTTCATGTCACGCCAGTCCACAGCAGCTCTTTCACGCCAGTTTTCAACACTTTACTGTCGGAACACAAATAAAAATCGTCCTCAATTGAATCTATTTTTAAATTCCATTTGGGTGACACGCTAGCTCATGCTCGGTTTTGTTTCTAATTGGAAATGCCTACAGCGAGCTCTACACGCGTACAGGGTTCCCGGTCGATTTTCTAGTTTTTCGTGTGACGTCATATGTAAAAGTGAACTCGCCGGCTTCCGAAAATACAAAGCACCGCCCATCGCCCTTTCATTGGCTGACAAACTAGGTCGAGCGGTAATTTGGGTTGAGCGATAACTTAGTATAGGTAAAGTAGGTTGAACGGTAACTGCCATACACTAGCCAACGTGCCATATTTGAGGCAAACGGTAAATCAGTTATAGTTCATTTGTTTAAAAATTATACAACATAACCTGTTCGCTCCCTACGGTCGCTCCAGGTTATATTGCATAATTTTCCAAAAATGAACTATAACTAATACTTGTTACGCTGACGTTACTTCGACGTCGTTTTCAAACAGCGTCTAGTTCTGCAAGACAGTACGGTATCAGTTGACAGACCGTATTGTGTTGCCTCCGGAAAGCTCGGGCACCCGTCCGGGCTAGGGGACCCTTTGTTGGACAGATCTTAGCAGCACGTCGTTGGGCTGCTCGTTTGCAGCGAGCATTACGTCATTCCCGTTTATGGCAATAGAAGTGGACTCGTGCCTTTTCTCTGATTATGGAAGTCCGGTGCGCAATGCTACAGTGGAGAATGTGTTATTCTTTCCCGATAAACGCGTTTACGCTAAAACTATTATTTGCAGTGCAAACAGTTTGGAGCCAGATCAGACGCCGGGTAACCCGGCGTCTGATCAGGCTCCAAACTGTTTGCTACCAAGACAAACAAGAATTATCAGAATTGTCCAAAAGTTGTTCTTTTCTACGTTTTAGTGCTTTGCGTTTGCGTACGTTTGCGTTTAAACGGGAAACAATAACAGATTCTCCACTGTTACTGCTAGTTGTAAAATGCCAAATGCTAAATGTCAAATGCTGTTTGTGAAATATCGAATGCTACATTTATTTGCTAAATGCGAAATGCTATTTTCGAAATGCTTATTTAAATGCCAAATGCTTTCAAGCTTTGGAGGTTTCTTCAAATGGCGGTTTTTCTCTATCATTTGACATTCAGCATATCAGCATTTAGCATTTAGCAAATCAAATTAAAGCCAAATATAACAAAACCCATGTTTCCTAGGGACACAATCATATATTGATATAGATCTATTTAACTTTTCATGGAGTATTTTATATAATCATATTTATATATGAAAACATATGAATGCATTTTATTTTGCAGAGCCTGTGCCATACATAAAATACCTTGAAAAACATCATTTCAATTTATTTATTTAATTGATAGGTCCCATTACGAAAATTTCCTTAAAAATTGTAACTGGTTTGATTGTTAATCTATATTGGTATACCAAACCGGAAAAGCAGTGGCTTTTATATGATAGGTGGAATCAATAATATTTCGAAATGTGTTGTATGCTTGTCAAATATGTCAATAAAATGTGTTATCTGCATGTTGAATATGTCAATGGTTAATTCACTAGCAAATCATATCTGCAAGGAAGGTATTTTATGACAGATTTAGATTAAAACAATTCTCTTATATATTTGCTAATCTTATTCTAAAATCAATTTCTAAAACACTAAAATGACTATAAAGCAGCTTTTTAAACAATTAATTGAAGAATAGCTTCTATTACACGTTGCTCAAAAACAACTGTCACATGCGCCGCAAAAATGACAGACATTCGCCGATAGGTTTTTCGGAAAATGAAAAACAAAAACGTTTAGGCTCGGAGGGAAAACTAGGGTCGGTTTACCGGAAACAGATATATTTTTTGTTTGGCCTTAGTTCAGCAATTCACATTTGGCATTTTGGAATAGCATTTTTGCAATTCGCATTTAGCGTTTTTGCAATTCGCAAATGGCATTTCGTAAAACGCATTTCGCAATCAGCATTTAGCATTCGGCATTTTACAAATAACATTTAGCATTTAGCACCCCTAAAAGAGTTTTGTATTTAATTAGCATTTCGCAATTCGCATTTAGCATTTCGCATATAGCAATTCGCATTTAGCATTTAGCATGGCGCACCGGCCTTCCATATCTGATATAGGGTCTAATAACATGTACGCGATGTATCATTGCCGCCTACATCATGAGCAAAGATGGGCACATACGATAATGACATAAATGTCATAAAATTACAACTTAACCTACATAAAATCCCCAACTGAACATGGTCGACTTCTCAGAGTTAATTTGCAACTTTGATTTTAACACTTCATCTTTTCTCGTTTAAAAACAACCACTCTAAACGACAGCATATCAAAATTTTAAATAATTGCCATATTGTTCGTGAACTGATCTAAATTTTGGTACCAAATACATAGACTTTTAGGATAACAGTTAGTGAATAATTAAAGAAATCAAAGTGCACAGTTTCTTTTGGAATTGAGTATACTTTTACAGCGGCGACGTAAACTCATAAAAAAAAAGAAAAGCAAATGGCACATTTTTTAGACATTTTATCTGAGGGTATGGCAACCATTTTAGAACCTGGTCAGATGCCGGGTTAACGTAATAATAATACGTTAATAACGTTAGCTCCACTTTACACAGCTCCCTCTCTACAACAACACCCAATAGGAAACAAAGACCGGGTGTGTTGTTCGGATTGAGTCGTTATCGGGAGGGAAATCTTATATCCTCAGGGTGATGAACATAGCTTGACGTTCATTTCTTATCTGGATTCAAGCTGTTTGTCACTTGTCTTTACGTTTCTTCTGTCAAAATATCCAATATGAAACTTTGAGAAATAGCAGACGACAATTAAGAGCAGACGATGTTAGATCGTTGAAAGGGTTGTTTGGGGAACAGCGGCAAGCATTATTGTAAGGATGGAATCGTTTTTCGGAGGACCGTGGTAGGGAGTGAGCACCGTATAACATTAAAGGTATAAAACCATAGATTACTGTAGCATCTCTTACCGCGGATTCTGCCAGGGTGACGGAGTTTGGTGTTCCAGTGTACGTCGGTGCTTCATTTACGTCAGTGACGTGTAGCGTCAAACTAAATATTGTGGCCTGCGTGGTGAGCTGGTCGCTCACAGTCACGAGAAATGTGTATGTTGTCAGAGTTTCGAAATCCAGGCTGTTACCACTGATGAGGTAGATCTCACCGGCTGAAAATACCAAAGTTTAATAATTAAAGTCGAAACTTGATACTTGGAACTCGCTTAAATCGATTGTACCAGTATTTCATAAGCTTTATTTCGATAAGTCGATCGATCTCGCCTTAGTCGAACATATCCGTATTTCAAAGTTAAAACTTGGCTAAGCCACGTTTTAACCATTTCCCCCATAGAAGCGACTTTTAGCGTATTTAATTGGGTAAAGGGTTATTGACTATTAAATATGGGTATGTTCGAACTTATGAGAGGTCGAAGTATCGAGTTCCGACTGTACACCGACTGTACATCGTATTTGTTTACCTATTTCTCCATAGTTACGCCCTTTTTCACGCTTTAAACTTATTCCTCCATTCAGGAAAATAGCTCTTGTTTATACAGCCATGAATATGCACCATAAACATATGATAATATCCTAGCAGATGGTTACTTGAAGTAGACTGAAATTAAGCAGAACGTACCTTCTGCTTTAAAGTAATGACTATTGATAACAGAATATGGGTTCAGATCAGACAAAGAGTAATTCTGCGTCTAATCAGGCCCCAAAGTTATAGACGGTTTGCGTTTAGTCCGAGATTTTTCTCAAGCATTTGATTAATCAGATTTGAACTTTTCTTCAAATTAAAGATATGAGAACATACTGGATTCGACAAGATCGAAAACTGCATTGTTGGCATCCACTGTCTGATAAGCATACGTCACTTCATCATTCTGAACATCAAGGGAGTCGATATCGTATATGAGGACTCGACCAGCCGTGTGCTCCGCTCGAGTTACGTTAACGTCGGTTGCACCCACAAAATCTGGAGCACTGTTAATATCTTGAAAAAAAAAGAGAAATGCAGACACACATCCTATTTATACAATAGAGAATATAGTGGAGAATCTGTTATTCTTTCCCAATAAACGCGTTTACACTAAAACTATTATTTGCAGTGCAAACAGTTTGGAGCCAGATCAGACGCCGGGTAACCCGGCGTCTGATCAGGCTCCACACTGTTTGCCACCAAGATAAACATGAAATATCAGAATTGTCCAAAAGTTGTACTTTTCTACGTTTTAGTGCTTTGCGTTTGCGTACGTTTGCGTTTAAACGGGAAAGAATAACAGATTCTCCACTGTATTTAGACTGTCTATAGCAAACATCCTATGATGACGTTCATTAAAACCAAACATAGCAAACCATCTATAACAACGCTCAGCAATACTTCCTATAGTTAACCGTTAACTGTCTACAAAGACGTCATCTATAGTAACTATAATGACGTTACTCATGAATGTCTAATACACCTATTGCCCTTACTTGCCGAGTGGTAAGATTTAACAAAAAGTGACACTAAAACGACGTTAGCACATGGCTTGGAGCTCTCGGCCAATCAGAGGCCTCAAAAACCTGTGAATATATCGTTTATTTTACAAAACCATGAAATAACTAACACACTGTTCACTTATTCCAAGCTTCCGTCATATCAAGGCAATTTGACGTCACAACCCTAGATCGGAGGGGAACTGCACTCGCTTGATGACGTCATATTATGTACAGTGAGACCTAAACTTTACAGGCAATTAATAATGAATTGTGCTTACATATAGAGCTTCAATAAGCGTTATTTATGTTGGTGTTAAAGCATGCTTAATGTCTCAAACTGCACATTGAAATAAACTTTCAATTTAAGTAAAGTATTACAAATAAAATGACTTTTTCGTCTAAAACAAAAAGTAGAAACGAAGAGTCTTTTTGTTTTCCTCGAGCCCAAGCCAGTGCTAAATAGGTTAGACCACGGTTGCGCGCGAATAAACGACATAGTTCTCGGGGGCTACGCCCCCTCGAACTATATCGTTTATTCGCTTGCAACCATGGTCTAACCTATACTTCACACACATGCATAAACACTGGCCCTATCAAGTGGAACCCCTCCATACCGGAACCTCTAAGTACCGGAATTCTCTCTAAACCGGACAAAAAACTTTTTTCCGTTTCCAACCCTTTTTATTTTAAATTAAACCTTAAATACGCACTTTATACATTCATGAATATGTATATTCAGTAAAAGTTTCTATATTCTAGTAGATTATAGCTTAAAGAAGGTTGAAAGTAAAGCAGGTGCATTCTTCTTTACTTTCAACCTCATATACGTGGTCAGCTATCTTCAATACTGGAAACAAGCTATCGGGTAATGGGTTAAAACCCCTCTAAACTTGAAACCACTCTAAACCGGAAATATATGTTTTCCTCACACATGTCAAGTTTAGAGGGGTTTCACTGTATAATCATATTGTGTAACAGTGCCGTTAAACCCAAATGAACAAATTCACTTTCAGTTTTTTAAGTACAAGTGTGACGTGAATATTGTCGTTTGTAACTTTGTAGGACCTGTCGCGTGTTCAATTACCACTGATTGCTGTTTAGGTTACAGAGGAGAATCTGTTATTCTTTCCCAATAAATGCGTTTACGCTAAAACTATTATTTGCAGTGCAAACATTTTGGAGCCAGATCAGGCGCCGGGTAACCAAGATAAGCAAGAATTATCAGAATTGACCAAAAATTGTTCTTTTCTACGTTTTAGCGCTTTGCGTTTGCGTACGTTTGCGTTTAAACGGGAAAGAATAACAGATTATCCACTGTAGCAGTTTGTGCCCCGTGTGCAGCGTGCAGAGTACAGTAGAGAAAACATTTTCCTTCAATATAACCCCGGTTACGCTTAATCTATTATTTTCGTTGCAAAAAGTTTTAAGCCAGATCAGACGCCGGGTAGCCCGGCGTCTGATCAGGCTCCAAACTGTTTGCCCCTCAGATTGAAACTGGTAGTCAGAATTGTCAATTAGTTGTCATTTTCTATATTTCTAACTGAACGAAAGAATTACGTTTTCTCCACTGTATTTCAGACCAGTAGCCAACTCGCAATCGATGGCAATCGACGACCATCGATTTCTTTACTGAACTTATGAAATACGTAAAACATACCGTCTATAGTTACGTTTATCAGGTGGCTGGATGAAACATGACCGTCGGTGGCGTCGAATGTTACCTCGTAAAAGGCCACAGTAGTACTCAACAGGTCTGCTGTAACCTTGAGTTGGTCTTGGAAAGAAAGATAATAAATATTATATATTATTAGATGGCAGTTTGCGTAACATTCAAATTGTCAGCCCGAAAAACAGAATGTCACCCGAGGCGAAGCCGAGGGTAATACATGTATTCTTGTTTTCGAGGGTTGAAAATACAATTTGAATGTCACGCAAACTGCCATTTGGTGTGTATTTTATTACACCGAGGTTATAAACCCTGGATGTGGAATCTCTCGTTCGTATTTAATAAATTATGTTGTGAATACCAATTTAGAGCCACCGTGCTCGTAACGCAGGAAATGACGTCGACGACTACATCATCACATTGTTTATAGCATTACAAAAAAGAAAGAAGAACGTTAAGACAAGTAGATTGAAGACACAGCGTCTTTTTCATTGTCTAGTTGGCAAATAGCCTCCTCCGAAATTTTGGCAAATCGCTTGGACGCCATGTTTTGTGTCGTCTGATGACAGTAATCGGGAACAGAAAGCTGTGTAGACGCTTACATTTGTGTAAGGGGAGTGGACAAAGGGAAGCAACTCGTACAGAAATTGCTAAAAGCTGATAAGGAGTTACCTGCTGGTATAGATTTTCTGCCACGTTCACATAGCGAAAAGAATATCATATAGAGTGACAGTATTTTTTTTTATAGTAAAAGACATGCAAAATGTTTCATTTTGGTCTATGGTAAATTAATATTGTGACTGAAAGCGAGGTTTAATAACTATATATACTCGTAGTTAAAAGATATCGGTTCGAGTGTCAAACTTTTTGGATCTTGATCAGACGCCGCGTGTTGCGGCGTCTGATCAGGAACCAAACTGTGACATTTGTTTTATGATGATTTTCTTTTTTTAAAAAAGGCCCTAAGAAGTCGAAATATTAGAAAAGAGAAAATAATATTATAGTATAATCTGCTTTTCGTTTCAAAGCTAGGGTTTAAGACTGAATAAAATATCAAAATGATTGTCAACCAATGTTCAAGATCACGTGAGAGAGTTACAAACATGTGTTAGCATCAAATCCTAAGATTTCCAAATTTCCGAGCACGATTTTAGGGATCGTACCTTTCGCTGTTAGGCTCTAAAACACGAACATAATTATGCAAACAGTTTAAATTGTTTGGAACATATTTCACTGTTTCCTTAGTGGATACAAAAACACGCATTAAATTCAAAGTTTTAAAGTAATAGTAGAAATTCCGAAGATTTAGAAAAAAATCCGTAGGCCCGGAAAAATGAAGAAAACTCCGTAGATTCGGTTAGACATACCACCGGAGATGCTGAACGGGCCCAAAGCCGGACTGGTTACTAGGTTACTGTAGGTGAGAGGTGGATCGTCGTCAGCATCTGTGTAGCTCACCGTGTAGATCACGTGGTTTGCCTTGACCGTTTTGGCAGAAATGCTCACCGCACCTGGAAAAATAATGCTTAAACCTGTCATCCTCATGTAATTTAAACGATTCTTTCAACTCTTTCAGTGGTAAAACTTTGCCCGTTGTAACCGTTTTACTCTCAATGACGTAATAAAGCGCATTTGCAAACAGTTTTGATCCAGGTCAAACGCCGCATTACGCGTCGTCTGATCATGATCGAAACTGTTTGTCACTTGTTTTGAAATTACTTTGAAACGATATTGCAGACAACAATATTGAAGCAGACGACAATATGGCGGAGAAGGGGTAAAAACCTCACGAACATGAAAGGGTTAAACCTGTTGTCAATAGTGTAGGTTCAAAGCTAAATTTAAGGCAAAATGACTAAGGAAACACAATGCTCCCTCCCCATAACGGCCCTATCAACATCGATTACCCATATAACAACGCATGCGGTTGTTCCCTGAATCATATGAAACCTTTTCACGGCTGCAATAACGTCTGCTTAAAATTTTCGTCTGCTGTTTTTCTCAAACTCACATATTGGATATTGTGAAAGAAAAAGATATAATGACGAGTAAGAAACAGTTTGAATCCAGATCAGACGCCGCGTTACGCGGCGTCTGATCTAGATTCAAGCTGTTTGCAAATGTAAGCCAATTTCAATTCCTATAACAACTCCCTCCGAACAACACACATACTCTTAGTCTCCCAATGGATGTTGTTGTACAGGGGGATCATTGTATCGATAGAAGTATAAAAACATTTGGATTATGATCATATTAGGTTATTACTACATATCTTTCGTAAACAGTAACATTACATGTAGCAAACATGTGTACACCCTGCTAAGATGCAGCATTTTGCTGTACATATCGTCAAGATCTGCCCTGTTTGCTATTTCATGTGAAAATATCTGTATTGACAAACACTGTGGTGTTCTAAGATTACCTGTACCCTTGTTTATCATAAAGAAATCTTCCAGCAAGCCCAAAGGGAGAGAAACTTACAATATACAGTAGAACCTCTCTATTACGACCACTAAAAAGAAGGCTAATTGTCTGTATAAAAGACAGATGACAGCTTAAAGCAATGTGAAAGTGAAACAGAAAGCTCCTGTAGGAGCTCTCTGTTTCACTTTCACGTTGCTATAAGCAGTCACCTATCTTAAACGACTAATATTTGGCATAATTTAGTGGTCGTAATAGAGAGGTTCTACTGTATATTCATAAATGGACTTACTCTTTCAACACCATGTACCTGTTTAGACTATACTCATTATATTTGCAAACAGTATAGAACTAGATCAGAGGAGATCCTATACGGGTGCTCTGGTTTGGATATATACTGTTTGCAAATATAGACAAGTAATTAAACAATCCAGAATGCAAATATACTGGTTTGTATTTTGGTAACTTAAACGATCCACAAGGGAACCTAATGACCCTCAATAGTTGTTTAATGTTGAAAAAGCACTGCGATCAAACATATTTGTTCTTGCAACATTAAACAGGGTCAATCACTTTTCAACCCATCGACTGTCATGGCGTCATCTTTAAATAACCAATTGTTCATTGCTTTTATTCCTCAAATTTAGACTCAGATCAGAATGAATAGTTAATATTTTCAAACAACCATTTTCTCCAGTTTGTATGCATTGTCATAGCGTTTGGTTTCGTTTAGTATTAAAAGAATAAAGTTTTCTCGTGTAAAATACATGCAAGACCATTAAAACTGATCAATGTTTCATATTAACTACCAATTTGAAACTTTATACTTTAATGTGTATGTTTATATTATTACGGTAACATAAAGGGCGATGGAGCCGGGTGAGTGTATGTGTTTACTGTTGATAATTTGTATTTTGTTATCATGTTCCTCATGTTTTCATGTAAAAGCATGAGCTGAGTTAAAAAAGAAAATTGTTATGTAATTAGCACATGTCACTATATAATAAACAATTGCTCTCTCTCTCTCTCTCTCGGTACATGTACGCAGATATTGACCAACGCACAGTCGATGATTGCATGATAATGATGTCGGATTTACAGTCAATTTTCACAGTGCTAATTGTCACTTTGGCATAGTAAAAACATGTACACGTACTGACCATGTTCATGATGTAATGCTATATTTTATTATAGTTGTCGTCCCCTTGATTTGATTTGGGTTTTACGGCACTGCGACACAATACAGTGGAGAATCTGTTATTCTTTCCCAATAAACGCCTTTACGCTAAAACTATTATTTGCAGTACAAACAGTTTGGATCCAGATCAGACGCCGGGTAACCCGGCGTCTGATCAGGCTCCGAACTATTTGTTTGTCACATAGCGCCGAAGTGTACAGTGCAGAAGTTCTATACCACAGTAATTGCGTGTACACTATATTATAGTATTCCATTGCAAGTAGTTTGGAGCAAGTTCAGACGCCGGCTCCAAATTATTTGCCATTCAAATTAAAGTAAATTGAGAAAATGTCAAAAGGTTAGTATTTCTCAACATTTTATGCGTTTCGTTTGCGTTTAAACTGGAAAGAATAACGTCTCCAATACTGTACTTTCTGTTGGTTGCATCTAGCATTCTTAGATTATTTTACCCCTTCACCGTTTCATTGTCGCCTTCTTCAATATTCTTGTCTGCAATATCGTTTCAAAGATAAATTTAAAGCAGTATGACTCAAGAAATTAAAAAAAATGCCTTACACGGCGTCTGATCAGGACCTAAACTGTTTGAAAACGCGCTTTATATGGCGTCATTGAGAGTGAATGGGTTAAACTACGTTGCTTTGTTACTTTGGGAATAGACTTACAAACTACCGGTATTTTTTTTTATTTCTGTTCAACACTTTTATCATGCTGCATAGTTTGAGCAAATGATATCAGCTCCATACTCAATTCGATTTGTACAAGAAGACATTTAGTTGTTTCATGCTCAAAGTTTGAGATTTTCATAACTCTGAACCCTGAATGCTGCGTCTTACTGCATTCTTCTTTACTCTTTACTGTAAGCCTGCAGTAACCCTTTCACTGCAAAGTTTTATCGTCTGATTTAACATTCTCCCCTCTAAATATCGTCTACATTGGCAGTGTCGTCTGCAATATTTTTAAAGTCAGGCTCAGGGCTGGTTTGCCTTAAGAGATGTCGATGCGAGTGTTCAACAGTCACGCGGCGTCCGGTCGGGATCCAAACTGTTTGCCAGACCGCATTTTGGCACCAGTGGCAGCGAAAGAGTTAATTAAGCTACAATCTACTAGGATATAGAAATATTTCCTACGGTACATATTTATGACTGGTACATGTATAAAGTGGAACTAATTCTTCAGTGGATGAATAAATTAAAGGCGTGAAAAGCGTATTAATTGAGAAATAAGAAACCTTAGAACAGACCATTTAACCGGCGGACGTCGTCCAGTGGTAGCACACTCGACTGCGGGTCGTGACTTGATACCACGGCGGAATTAGTCCTTCGGATGGTACTTTATAAACCGAGAACCGACTCTGGAGGTAATAAGAGTAGGGCATCACACCCGGGTTTCTGTTGCTACCCGCTCTCTCTATGGGGTGTCCAATTAATTAGCCTATAGGTGGCAGAGACGGACGTTAAGAAACAACTCCAAACAGACAACTATGTCGAAGAAGAGAATCTTGTAGTGGAAACTCCTATACTGTCTGTAACAATGCGGTCTTTTCTGTTATTTTTTTATTTTTTCAATTTTAGATTTCATGCACTTATAGTATATTAAAACAGTGTTATCAGACACCATATTATGCGGCCTCTGATCTGAATCTTTACGGTTTGCTAACAGGAATTTTTTATTAAAATTGAAATAAAATGAAAAATTAGACCAGGCAACCCTTTACCCTTTCACTCTTAATGACGCCATATTTAGCACATAGGCGAACAGTTTTAATCCTAACGCGGCGTCTGATCAGGATCATTTCTGTTTGACCATTGTTTTGAAATTACGTCAGTTATACTGCCTTAAATCTAATTTTGAAACGATATTGCAGACAACAATGTTGAAGAAGACGACAGTAAGGCGATGAAGGGGTAAACACTCTCACGATAAATTTAATCTTGAAAGGGATAAATGAAAAATTGAGACATCAAATATATATCAGCATTGAAAAATCAACTTAGCATAATCGGGTTTAGATTACTATTAAGTAGACTCCGTTGAAACATCAATCCAAAGGGCAAACAATGGACATGCCCAAATGCTGATTTGGGGTGACTTCAACCTACCTGGATGGGACTGGAAAGAAAAATGCCTAAAACCAAAAACGCAAAACATAAAAAATCATTACCATCTTTCTGATATACTTGATGACCAAGGTCTGGCCCAAATGGTACAAGAACCAACAAGAAACAACTCAACTCTTGACCTCTTCATAACAAATCTCCCTAACAAAGTCCAGAAGGTAGAAACAATACCAGGAATATCAGACCACGACATAGTCTATCTAGAATTTGAATCCGATAATAGCAAAATTACACAAAAAACAAGAAATATAAAATTATACAAAAAGGCAAATTGGAAAAGCATGGCCAGGGATATGAAAGAACTAGGCCAAAATATTAAATTAGAAAATGAGGCAGGAAAAGATGTAGAGTCCCTGTGGACCACCTTCAAAGCCGGACTACAAGATAGCTCAAACAAACACATTCCATCAAAAACAGCAAAAGCAAAAGACAAACTACCGTGGATTACACGAGACATTAAAACAATAATCAGAAAGAGAGACAGGGCATTCAAAAAGAAAATGAAAACAAATAACCATGTAGATATAAAGAAATATAAGGAACTTAAACACTTAGTCCAAAGGAAATCCAGGCAGGCTTATTGGACATATATAAACGGCATCCTCACAACTGAAGAGAAGGAAGAAGAACGTACCACAAGCAAACGATTTTGGACCTACATAAAACACAAGAAGAATGACAAAAGCGGAGTTGCCCCCCTTAAGAAGAATGGAATACTTGAAACAGACCCAAAAAACAAAGCAAATATATTAAACCAACAATTCAAATCAGTTTTCTCAGATCCAGACCAGATAACCTCACAAACATTCAAAAATGAAAAATATATGTCTGAAGATGACATCTTTCCTGAGGCAGACGAACTAATTATAACTGAAAAGGGAATATTAAAATTGCTAATGAACATTAACCCTCACAAAGCAGGGGGCCCCGACGAAATAAAGCCGCTAGTGCTCAAAGAATTAGCAAAGGAAATCTCCCCAATTCTAACGACGATCTTCCAAAAATCTCTTCAGTCAGGCGAGGTCCCATCAGATTGGAAAAAGGCACGTATCACGCCAGCCTTCAAAAAAGGACAGAAATACCAAGCGGAGAATTATCGACCCATTTCGCTAACCTGTGTATGTTGCAAATTAATGGAGCATATCATCACCAGTCACATAATGAAACACGCAGAAGCAAATAATATTCTATACCCACTACAACATGGATTTCGCAGCAAAAGGTCCTGCGAAACCCAGCTTGTAGAGTGTATCGATGACCTCTCTAAAAATCTTGAAGATGGAAAACAAACTGATTTATTAATACTTGATTTCTCAAAAGCATTTGACAAAGTTTCCCATACTCTCCTTCTCCACAAGTTAAGCCACTATGGCATTAAAGGCACAACCCTATCATGGATTAAGGCTTTTCTAACAGGTAGGACTCAGGTCGTTGCGGTTGAAGGCGAGGAATCGGACACGGAGTCTGTTGACTCCGGTGTACCACAAGGCTCGGTCCTTGGACCGAGTCTGTTCCTCTTCTACATAAATGACCTGCCGCAAGGCCTCCACTCTACTGTGCGGCTTTTTGCAGACGACACGATATCATATCTAACTGTTAGTTCAAAGAGTGACTGTCATACCTTACAGGAAGACCTGGACAGGTTAGCGGAATGGGAAGACAAATGGAAAATGGAGTTCCATCCCAATAAATGCTCAGTATTGTCCGTATCAAAGAAGAGAAAGACCATTAGCCATAACTATAAACTGCATGGAATCTCGCTTTCTCGTGAAAAGGCCACAAAATACCTTGGTTGCACTATCACAGACGACTTGGACTGGGGGGAACATATCAACAACATCGCAAATAAAGCGAATAGGACACTTGGCTTTCTACATAGAAATTTACACATCTCCTCACAAAATATTAAAGAAAAAGCATATCTTACTTTAGTGCGACCCCAATTAGAATACGCAAGCAATGTTTGGGACCCTTATAAGAAAAAACATATAGATAAATTAGATAAGATACAAAGACGCGGTGCAAGATATGTCATGGGAAAACATAGAAATAGATCTAGTGTGGGGGAGATGCTAAACAAACTTCAGTGGAAAGACTTAAAAATTAGGCGAAAAGAAGCCAGACTGTCCTTGTATTATAAAATTGTGAATAACCTTGTAGAAATAAACCCAGCAAAATATTTAGATAAACCTACAAGAAACACTAGATATGTACAACCTCACAGCTATGCAGTGCACATAGCTAGAACAGATTCCAGGAAATGGTCATTCTTTAACCAGACTACTAAAGAATGGAAAAAACTTCCACCTATTATTGCAGAAGCCCAGTCCCTTGAGATATTCAAATCTCAAGTGACCAAGCAAATCTGACACAAACCCTTCAAAAATTTCAATGGAAAGGGGGGTTATCATGCGTACAAAACTGGCAGAGTATTCGGCAAGTCGAAGGCGGCCAGTATATGGAAGAAGAAGAAGAAGTATGGCGATAAAGGGTAAAGAATACGGGTTCAGCTTACCATAAAATATGGGGATCAAAGGGTAAAGAATACGGGTTCAGCTTACCATAAAATATGGGGATCAAAGGGTAATGAATACGGGTTCAGCTTACAATAAAATATGGGGATCAAAGGGTAAAGAATACGGGTTCAGTTTACCATAAAATATAGGGATCAAAGGGTAAAGAATACGGGTTCAGCTTACCATAAAATATGGGGATCAAAGGGTAAAGAATACGGGTTCAGCTTACCATAAAATATGGGGATCAAGAGGTAAAGAATACGGGTTCAGCTTACCATAAAATATGGGTATCAAAGGGTAAAGAATACGGGTTCAGCTTACCATAAAATATGGGGATCAAAGGGTAAAGAATACGGGTTCAGCTTACCATAAAATATGGCGATCAAAGGGTAAAGAATACGGGTTCAGCTTACCATAAAATATGGCGATCAAAGGGTAAAGAATACGGGTTCAGCTTACCATAAAATATGGGGATCAAAGGGTAATGAATACGGGTTCAGCTTATCATAAAATATGGCGATCAAAGGGTAAAGAATACGGGTTCAGCTTACCATAAAATATGGGGATCAAAAGGGTAAAGAATACGGGTTCAGCTTACCATAAAATATGGAGATCAAAGGGTAAAGAATACGGGTTCAGCTTACCATAAAATATGGGGATCAAAGGGTAAATAATAGCTCACCGGGTGTGTTGGAGAAGACTGGTGCAGAATCTTCGGTGATAGATACGGTAAATGTCCCGGTCGCTGTCGTCCCACTGTCGGAACATTCTATAACCAAAGTGTGGACGGGAGTACCAAAGTCTAAAGCAACCGAAGCTTTGGTTGAAATCGTGTGTTGAGCTGAAAGGATGAAAACACGCCATATGTGTATTTTCAATAAGATAGATATGTCGAGAAGTGTTAGCAGAATGTGAACTGCATGTAATTCTCGCAGTTTGCTTTTAAAAGCAAACAATGCTCCCTCTCTACAACAACATCCAATGGGAGACAAAGGTTGTATGTACTATTCGGAGGGATTTGTTTTAGGGACGAAACAGTTTGGATGTACCAGCAGACGATGTTGTAATACAGTGAAACCTCTCTACTACGACCATTGAATTGTGTTGATTATTAGGTATTTACGACAAGTGACTGCTTAAACCAAGGTGACAGTAAAACAGAAAGCTCCATAAGGAACTTTCTGTTTGTTTTACTGCTCCCTTGTTTTAAGCTGTCACCTGTCTTTTATACAATCAAATACCATTTGTTTTAGTGGTCGTAACAGAGAGGTTTTACTGTAAGGGATATAGAAGAGAAAGAAAATAATACTGATATAAGAAGTGGAAGTAGAAGTAGTAGTAGTATTGGGAGAAGAATAAGAAGAATTACTATAATAGTAAAAGAAGAAGAATTAGTATAATAGTAAAAGAAGAAGAATTACTGTAATAGCACAAGAAAAAGAAGTACAGGAAGTAGTATAGTACAGTGGCGAATCTGTTATTCTTTCCCGTTTAAACGCAAACGTACGCAAACGCAAAGCACTAAAACGTAGAAAAGAACAACTTTTGGACAATTCTGATATTTCATGTTTATCTTGGTGGCAAACAGTTTGGAGCCTGATCAGACGCCGGGTTACCCGGCGTCTGATCTGGCTCCAAACTGTTTTCACTGCAAATAATAGTTTTAGCGTAAACGCGTTTATTGGAAAAGAATAACAGATTCTCCACTGTAGAAGTAAAAGGAGAAGTGCTAGTAGAATGAGAAGTAACAGTAGTAGAATATATGACATTAGAAGAATTGATATATGTAATAGATAAAGTAGTAGAAGAATTAGCGAGGTTGTAGCAGAAGAAGAGAAAGAACAACAGGTACAATACAAAGAAAAGAAATGAAGAACAGTATACGTGATAAGCTTCTGATTTTATCTATATCATTCAGACTCAAGGGTATTTTCACTTAGGAGACATGGATTTGAATGCCACACATTTTGGACTCTGATCTCAGCGCGTATGATCTGGATCCAAACTGTTTTCAAATGCTTATAACTATCGTCGGTTATGGAAGCGAAATGTTAAATTTGACCAAAAGATGTACATACAGTTAGCAGTAGTTATTTCGAAGTGTGTTGTTGCAGTAGGGAACACACATGACGCTGCCTTCGGCCATGACGTAAACCCGTGTAGGAAGGTACTGGCTGCCGTGTCTTCATGGATAGTCACCGTAGCCGGGAGGTTGCCTATCTCAACGTAAACACCGGCACCTGCATGTACAGTAAAATATTTTTATTACGAACTGTGAATTGTGTTAACCCTTTCAACCCTAGATTTCTCTTGTGGGTAATTATAATCCTTTTGGACTCTTCTTGTAAATGCATTTTGAACCAGTCTATTGTTAAATTTTGGTATGACAACAAACCACTAATGAAAATATCAAACAGTGCATATCCTGATCAGAGGGCTCCTAGGAGCCCTCTGATCAGGGTATACACTGTTTGCATGTGTAGTCAGTAATCTCTACAGAGGGCTGTAGGGTTGAAAGGGTTAATTAATAGGTATCACGACAGGTGACTGCTTAAAGCAGTGTGACAGTAAAACAGTAAGTTATTTTAGGAGCTTTCTGTTTTACTGTCTCCTTGGTTTAAGCTGTCAAGAAGAGCTTACTGTTTTACTGTCACCTTGCTTTAAGCAGTCACCTGTCTTTTATACAATACATTATCCTTCGTTTTAGATGTTGTAATAGAGAGGTTTTACTTTATGCTTTATTCACTGATTTTATATATTACAATTCAATATTGCACGCGTATTGTTTATTTCCCTTGGTTCATATAATTCATGTACATTTTCAATACTGTACATGTATTTTATACTTAAACACATTATAGTACAATTTCAATGCATATAGTTTTAATAGTATAGTGTATTTAATAAAATAATCACTACATGTATTATTTTTTCACTCAATTTATTCAATACAATTTCAATATATGTATTCTTTATTTCATTATATTTATTCAATTTCACTCCATGCATTTTTATTTCACTTGGTTTATACATCACAATTTCAAAACATGTTTTCTTTATTTCACTTAAGCCGATCTTACCGTTACCGTAAACAGCAGTGTTACTAATAATCTTCTTGTCACAGAATTTTTGTTAGATGTTTTACATGTATTTACTTACTGTGTTGGCGGTCCTTTTGGCTGTAAGGTTGTGGAACAGGGTTTATATTTTATGTACACTGTTCGTCATTATAGGTGAATATAGGAGATAAGAGTGAGGTTGGGCGCCCCTAAACCCAGGTTTAACCCCCAGTGGTTATTAATAATTAATTTATAATTAATTATTAATTGCTACTGACCGTACCAAGGCGGGCTCCTATATTCACTTTGTTTTATGTTTGTCTTGCGTGTTGTTTTCTATTTAGTGTGTAGATGAAGGACTGGTATTGCGCGTGTGTGTGCGTGTGTGTGTTTGTTATGGTATGACTGTGTGTGTATATATATATATATATATATATATATATATATATGTGTGTGTGTGTGTGTGTGTGTGTATATATATGTATATGTACAAACTGAGAGAAATAAAGAATATAAAGAATAAAGTGTGTGTATTCTGCTTGAGAGGTGGGTGTATTGTTTGTGTTGCGTTTCCTGCTTGAGTCTTTCGTATTTATTGGGTAAAATATTATACAGTCTAAGTACATTAATCATTTATGGAACTTTGTTATATATCTATAATACAATTGCAGTGCACATATTCTAAAGTTCACCCAGTGTACATATTATGATTTCAAAAGACGTATTCTATATTTCACTCTGTTTATATGTTATGGTTTCAAAACAAGTACATGTTTCTATATTTCACTCAAATTATATCTTCTAGTTTCAAAACATGTACATGTATTCAACTCAATTTATCTATTATAACTTTAAACATATACACGTATTCTATATTTCACTCATGTATAAAAAAAAGTAACACTTTCAAAACATGTTCATGCATGTATTGTATACAATTCACTCAGTTTTTATATACAATTTAGAGACATGTACATGTATTCTATATTTCTCTCAGTTTATATATTTTTATTTCAAAACATTTATTCGATATTAGTTTATATATTTCACTTTAAGACGTGTACATGTATTCTATATTTCACTATGTTACATGCTCTAATTTCTAAACATGTACCTGTAATATATATTCCACCCAGTTTATATGTAACAATTTCAAAACCTGTACAAGTATTCTGATTACATGTACCACTCAGGTTATATATTATAATTTCAAAACATGTACTCTATATTTCACTCAGCTGCTATGTGATTATTTCGAAATATACACAGGTACATATATTCTATATGCATCTCAGTTTATTTATTGTAATTTCAAAATATATTCATGTATTCTATATTTAGCTCAATATAAATTCAAAGCCATGTTTCTCTATTTTTCAATCAGTGAATATAACATAATTTCAATACACGTAATTAGTAGAACACACAGTTAATATATATCATAATTTCAAACATTTTCCTCGGTTAACGTATTATTATTTCGAAATATATATCAAATAGTCCATCCAGTTTATATATTATATATTTATATATTATGTCAAGTCATGAACATATTTTTCTGTTTTCTATATACATGTATAATGACGAGTGACAAACAGTTTGAATCTAGATTAGACGCCGCGTTACGCGGCGTCTAATCTGGATTCAAGCTGTTTGCAAATGTAAGCTTAGTCTTAATATCCCGTCCCTATAACGACTCCCTCCGAACAACACACACATTACGTGTCTCCCAATAGGTGTCGTTGTAGAGAGGGAGCACTGTAGCAGCATGGGGAAATGTTCATAAAGGGCAAATGTTTAAGTTGTACAAAAGTTATACGAAAGTTCATACTTACTGTATATCAAAGGAAGTAAAAACGCCTGTATAACTGTAGCGCTCAGCAGTTTCTGGTCTATTCCCATTCTGAAGGACGCACTTCTAAGACTTAATTATATGATGTTCTTAATAATGTAAAACAAATTCCGTATGACGGAAAATCACCACATTTAACATATAACAGTCAAAACTGTGCACACCACCAGCTGAAATATGTAGCCCGTTGTTGAAAAATGTCGATGACTGTTTAACGCAGGACACAATAAATGCAGAAAGCTCCTATTGGAGCTTTCTGCATGAATTGTGTCCTGTATTAAGTGTTTTACCGTACACGCTATAGATAAACCAAGTTTTAGTTGTAGTTCAATACAGGGTTTAATGCCGTATCACTTTAAATGGTTTTAGTTTTCAAAGACAAAAGGAGAAATGGGGCATAACAAGCTTGTGTTTAAATATAACAACTACAGTGCTACACTACAAGACAACTTATATCTAAAGCTTTCACGGCTGCAATATGTTCTGCTTAAAATGGTCGTCTGCTGTTTTCTCAAATATAGTCAAATATAGGACATTTTGAAAGAAAACAACATAATAACGAGTGAAAAACAGCTTGAATCCAGCTAGATTTAAGCTGTTTGCAAACGTAAGCCAATTTCCACCCCTTTAACAACTCCCTCCAAACAACAGACACGATCTGTGTCTCCCGTTCGTGTATACATATACTTAACCCCTTCTATGCCTTACCCCGAGTACGCAAATTATGTGCTAACTGTTTGGATCCTGATCTGACGCCGCGTCACGCGGCGTCTGATCAGGATCCAAACTGTTTGTCACTCATTTCAATATATCATAAGTCAAAATAGATGAAACTTAAAATTGAAAGCAGACGACAATTGTTTAAAAAATGATGACGTCATGGCAGTGAAGGGATAAATAACTACCTGATAGCGACTCGCGTGTCTTGCAAAACAGTTTGGATCAATGTCAAAAGTCAAGAACATGTACCTCGGCGTCTTATCGGGATCTAAAAGATTCAACTTTTATCATGCCGAATTGCTGTCTGCTTCAAATATATATCGTCTGCGAAAAAAAATCAAAATATGTTTTTATGTTTTTTCTGCTAGAATATAGAAATATTTCGTAAGCTACATATTCATGACGGTATAAATTGGAACTACAGGCAGTCCCTCTCTACAACACCCCCTGATAAGGGTTTGTACTCTTTTTTATTTTTTTAATATTTTACATAAAATAACCATACAAAGTCAAAAATGGATTAGACGTAATTTGAAATTGGAATTGTTCACTTTAATTTTCAAGGGTGAATGAGTGAGTGCTATTTAAGGTATTGTTTCAACCCGAAACTTGATAGCCACACTTTAACCCTTTTATGATCAAATTATTCAAATTATATTTACCCCTTCACCGCCTTGTTGTCGTCTGCTTCAGTTTTGTTGTCTGCTAGACTGTCAAGACACGTTTCAAAAGTTAGATATAAGGTTGTGTGCCTTAATAAATATCGATAAGAGTATCATACAGTTTAGGTCCTGATCAGACGCCGCGTAACGCGGCGTCTGATCAGGACCTAAACTGTTTGCAAACGCGCTTTATGACGTCATTGAGAATGAAAGGGTTAAACTGTTATCGCACTGACCGATATTAACAAATCATTCGGGCCCGATCAGATGTCAAATACCTAGGCGTTTGGTCTGGATCTTAACTATTTGAAAATAATTATTTGTTTATTGGGGTGTTTGTTTTTAAAGAAAGTCATAAACAAAACCTTAAGAAATATAAGCAGACGACTGTTATTAAAGCAGACGATTAATTCATAACCTAAAGGTTTAACCTTATACGGTTCATGTAGGTCTTTTTTAACCCCTTCACTGCCTTACCCCGAGTACAGTAGTTATTTGCAAACAGTTTGGACCCTGATCAGACGCCGCGTCACGCGGCGTCTGATCAGGATCCAAACTGTTTGACACTCGTTTCAATATTTCTTAAGTCAAAATACCTAAAAACTGTATTTTAGAAATAAAAGCAGACGACAATTGTTTAAATTCGATGACGTCATGGCAGTGAAGGGGTTAAACGCATTCACTGCCGTGACCTCTACTGATTCAAAAAAATGTCGTCTGCTTTTATTTCTCAAATTTTATTTTTATTGTAAACTGACTTAATATCGTAATGAAGGTCAACGAGCCTACTGGCAGCGAAACGGTTAAAGGTACGATTCCTGAAATTGTGCTTCAAATTTGGAAATCTTAGGTCTTGTATGAGCATCCTATGGTAGTATTGTGTAAAAGTTCTATAATCGTGTCAATTTTTCGCATTCAAAATGACAAAAAAAGAACATTTAAATCTGAATTAGAATGATGTTCCACTGAACACGTGTAATTTTCCAACAAGCATCAGGCGAACAATAGTTATAGCCAAAATGTAAATCTTCAGTAAAGATGAAGTTACCTGAAAAGAACGTATAGCAAATGGGGAATAACTCTCATGTTTTGAATGAAAGAGTTAAAATCATGTGCAAGACACTTCTACTCATCAGACAAACTCTTTCTATGAATGAAATTTCATCTGAAAAGCATCAGTAGAACTGGGGCCCGTTTTACTAAACAACTTACGCAAAATGTTTGCGTAAGTCAAAATCGTTTAACTCTTATTTTTCGATCATAAACGTTTGCAAACAGCAAATAGCCAGATCAGAGGACGCGCTAAAAGCGCGTCCTCTGATCTGGCTATTTGCTGTTTGTAGCAAGTGATAATAAAAAATATATGTTAAAATTTAAAATTTTGACTTACGCAAACATTTTGCGTAAGTAGTTTAGTAAAACGGGCCCCAGGTGTTACATGTAGAATAATTGGGAAAAGGGAATAGCTCTCAAAGTATTAGTGCAGGAGTTATGAACCATGTGCAAGACACTTTCACTCATTAATCACCTTTCATTAGTGAAATTTTATTGCAAAAACTTCACTATGATAGAAAGAATGAGCAGGAACAGAAAATGCTATAAAGGAGAATAACTCTCATATTATTGGTACAAGAGTTATGGACGTTGTGTTAGACATTTAAACTTATCAAGTATATGACAGGTCATATTAAAACTTCAGTAGAACAAGTGTTAAAATGTTTGACGGAAAAAAGCGTGACGGACAGAAGTGTGATTGAAAAATGTGACTGATAGACCACCAGACGGAGACATGGACAGTAGACGGACGGACGTCCGGACACATAAATTAATACTTGCGTGGCCGACAATATCCTCCAACATAGGTGAAAAATACTAACCTGGCCATCTCTTGTGACATTCACCTGGCATTTTCTGGTACCATAAACCTGTCCATTAGTCTGAATATGCTTTTTGTTAGATTCGATATCATTTTATTGTAAATTAAGAGCATTGAAATGTTTTGTTGTGTAGCTAGTCTTGGGAAAAAAATCAAATAGCCACATAGCATAAAAAAAGTTGTGAGTACACAGACGGATAGACAACAAATCCCTTAATGTCACCTCTTTTAACTCTTTGTACGCTAGCGGCGTAAATAGCTGCCACGAGCATAATCTAAAATGCAAACAGTTTGGATCCAGATGAGACGCCGCGTTACGCGGCGTCTCATCAGGATCCAAACTGTTTGCCATTCTGCAACTGATTTTAAAAGTAATTTTGAAAAAATCCAATTTTTGAACAGAAGCAGACAACAAATGCTGCAGACGAAAAAAATTACCCAGCATGAAAAGAGTTAATGAAGACGTTAAATGCTGTAATGCTTTGTGTATATTTTCCAGATAAAGTAGTCCCTGATCAGAGGGTTTCCTAAGGAGTTTACACCGTTTGTTTCACTTTTATTATTCTGAAATACTTTCTGAAACAGACTTAATCACTCAATACTAAATGAACAATTACTTCAATTATTGGTAAAGTCCATAAAAACGATCAGCATACTATTGGCATATAGAGTGGTAAAGCGGTGTTTGGTCGGGGTCCTGTTTGGCGCTCATGATATTTTTTCTTAATTAATCTGAACCAGTCTACTTGGAATTCTGCGTAGTTTACAAAATACGTCTCTTACTAAGCTCCTATATGAGCCCTCTGACCTGGGTCTACATTGTTTGCCAATTTTATAAGTTTATCTAAAACAGGATCATACTGTTGAAAGAGTTACATTGTATCTTATGTACAATGAAACCTCTCTATTTGCGACCAATGACTTAATTTGCTGGTATTTTAGACTTGTGACTGCTTAAGACAATGATGCTTTTAAGGAAAGGTGAAAGTACAACTGAAAGCTTCTGTAGGAGGTTTGTGTTTTACTTTTACGTTGCTTTTAAGCTGCCATCTGTCCTTCATACATCATATTGCGTTATTCTAGTGGTTGCAAGCGACTTAAATTACGACCGCAACACAAGCACTTGTCATCTGCTGTTGATAAGTTCGGATATGAGTTTTATGCCAAACCGAAGTGATAAGTTCCGGTATGGGTTTTATTTTAAACCGAAATTTTAAAAAAAATCGCACAATTGCTGCGGAAACTTATGCAACCCAATTTCTGGCGTACGCAGACAATGCATTTTACGTGTTGTATAAATATGCTCCCAGTTTTTTCACCATAAGCCGAAGTTCCTTCTAAGAAAATGGTTTCTTCCAACCTCAGCACTGAGGAAGCATCCTGAAAGGGGCTTCCAATAGCAGACGTAGTGAATCAACGTATATACGTACATGTAGGCATCAACATGTTATCTAAACCATAAAGCCACGGACAACAGTCATTGACAACAAAGTTGGCAACATGCTAACGGGCATCGACACGGTCTTAAAGAGATTGACGGAGTACTGCAGTGGCCTTTAACCCTTTTCCAAATAGAAGCGCCTTTTAGCGAATATGATCCGCTGAAAAAAATAGTTCCAATTTAATCAGTCAAGAATATTATAGTATGGGAAATATTTTCTATATTCTAGCACATGGAAGCTTAAAGCAGGTTGAAAGTAAAGCAGAATGCGCCTTAAGGCGCATTCTGCCTTACTTTCAACCTGCTTTAAGTGGTCACCGATCTTCAATTCTGGTAATAGACTATCAGGTAAAGGGTTAAGGGTATTAATGCTGCCTCCCTAAAATAACACCCTCCTAGGAACATATACACAATCTTCGTCTCCGATCTGGTGTTGTTGAAGAAAAGGAGCTTTGTATTTTTAAAAAAAAACAAAAATAAAAACTGGCAGATCTATATAATTCTTAATCAATTCACTCTCAATGACGTCAAAAAGCGCATTTGCAAACTAAGTATGTTATACTGCCTTAAATATGATTTTGAAACGATATTGATGACAACAATATTGAAGCAGACGACACTATGAAAGGGTGAAAAAGCCTCACGATAAATTTGATCATGAAAGGGTTAAGAATACTACACCGAAAGTAGTGCCTAGCGTACGACCGAGGTGAATGGGTCCACCGGCAATGAAAGAGAGGGTGGGGATTAGGCCGAAGAATGAATTCAATGCTATCATTCAGTAAAATTGTTTTGAGCGGTCGTATTGAAGAATCTCTACTGTAACTCAGTATGTACAGCGCTCCATAAGCCGAAGTTCCTTCTAAGAAAATGGCTTCTTCCAACCTCAGCACTGAGGAAGCATCCTGAAAGGAAACAAAAAACGTGTTCGTTGTTCGGGGGGAGTCGTTATGGAGAGGAAAATTGGTTTACATTTGCAAACAGCTTGAATCCAGACCAGACTCCGCGTAACGCGGCGTCTGATCTGGATTCAAACTGTTTATCAATCGTTATTAAGTTTTTTAATGTCAAAATGTCCAATATGAAACTTTTAAAAAAACAGCAGACGAAATTTTTAAGAAGACAATATTGCAGCAGTAAAAGCGTCCTGACATAATTGTCCTCTTTCGGGAACTGCAACAAGGGTCGTTGTAAGGAGGGGTCGTTGTTTGGAGGGTCGTTGTAGGGAGGGAACACTGTACATTAAAAACAACATGATGTAATGGGCACGTTATCGTAACGTGACGCTTACCGATAATCATCTGAAAATGGACATCCGCTAATTACAAGTATATTATGTTTTGTTTATCATTAGCGATACAGTGGGGAAGACGCCATTCTATCCCGTTTACAACGAAACATTACGCAAACGGAACGCAAAAAAATGTAAAAAAAAATACATTTTACTAATCCTTAATATTTATTCTTATCTCTGTGACAAACAATTTGGAACCTGGTCAGACGCCGGGTTACCCAACCCGGCATCTGATCTGGCTCCAAACTGTTTGCAATGGCAGTACTTGCTTTAGCATAAACGCGTTTATTGGGAAATGATAACGTTTCCCTGTCCTGCACTCCGCTGTGCGTAGTACGATACTATTGCGTTAGTGTTAATTAATAGGCACTCGGAGTAACGGCTTCTCCGCTCTTCGACAGATACATGTAAGCAAAGGGCTGCGTAGCCTAAAAAAAGACACAAAACTCATTTATTACATTCTAAAATACTAATATCATGTTGCAGACACAGAAATATAAAATTATAATATTTTATATATTCACACTCGGTTTTGGCAGGGCGATACAAGTCGATGTATCAAGCTCTCGATGCGTTCTTGGTGGACAAAGCCGATCTGTCGAGCACATTTGGCGTGTGTCTGGTCGGATGTTTCCGCCAATAACGTCGAGAGCTGAATACAACGCCCTATACTTCATCCTGTTTTAACAACCTTTTGGCAAAAACCGCTCGAAGTTAGGGGCTTGATGCAAATTTTGAATAAACAAATACACATGTACTACATGGAATATTTGCAAAAAACTGATATTTGGTATGGAGGATTCCTATTGGTTCAAGTTAAATGCAGTGTAGTAAAAAAGGAAACTACTCCCAACTTTAGCAAATGTTTAGCCTGTTTTGCTCTCGTTTTACTGAAATCTCAATGTGAAGGTTTACTGCCGTTTAGACACAAGAGTTGAGATTCGACATTATAACAAACTATTTGTACTAGGGTTCTGATAACTGAAACGAAGGTTCTAACTGAGTTTAATATTCTTTTTTTGTTTAGTGATTTAAACCAAAATATTTAATTTTCTTTAGCTGCAAGAATTGATATTCAAATTTATCACTTAAACATGCAAAATAGAGTTCCGTAAATATCGTGCGGCGCACTGTGCATATATTTTATACTTATTTTCGACTAACCAAAATAGACTATATTACTACGCCGACTGATAAGAGAATCTAGACAAACTTAGACCACCTCTAGCGATTGAAACATTTTCAAGTGTCCTTAACATTTCTCCCGAGCAGTCCCGCAAATTAAGACTGCAAATTAGGCGACGTAGAGCTCTAGTATTAACAGTGACTCCGAACAAACTGTTGTTGTTGTTGTTTTTAATTTAGACGTTACCGTAATTTTGACGTCTTGTAACAATATTGACGTAATTTGGAAAACGGAACTAAATATCAAATGAGCATTTTCAGTCAATGAGAAATATTTAAGAAATGAATTGATTTTTTTCGGCGTTCAAGCGAAAGGAACGACCGAAAATTATCGACAAATACCATGAATCGCGATATTAGAAATTACAGCAAATACATTGTAAATATAAGGAAAGAACAGATTTTTTTTCGCGTAATTTCTAATATTAGATTAACATTTTGTAAGTATGTATGCATGATGTATGTTTAATCTATATTAGAGGTTGATAACACGAATAATATGTACCCTATCAGGAACAGCCATGACTGAATGACTGAAGCTGCGTACATTCGAAAGCAAAAGAATAAGTTCCATTGTTTACAACTTTGACAGTTTTGCGCGAAAATGCCAATTTGACGTCATTTGGAAGTGACGTCATTTTTACAGTAGGATAAATATATCGGTTTTTGGACATAAAGGAATGCAGACAGTTGCTGTTTATAAGGTATGTCAATTTTCTTGCAATTTATCTCATTAATAAAGAAGAATTTAAGTCGGGAATCATGGTTTCCACTAATAGGAAGGCATATATCGGTTAAGAACAATTTTTTTAAAAATTCGCCAAATGTTTGCTGTCCAAGTTCCAAAGATTAATTTTTGAATGAAAACTGCATATTCCCCGCCTCCTCTTCGAAACTTTTCCACGATTCCTACCCTCTCGAGAAATGGTGTTTATACGAAATGAACAGCAGTTTTGTCAATGGAATTAAATGGGGCGAATTTAAATATTTTATATTAAATATCAATTTAAATTGGAATATTGTATCAGAGAAGTCTTTTCACATCACGGTGTTGTTGTTTTTCTTTATTTTAGTTTCATATGTTATTTTATCTATGGTAATCTATTTTTTTTCTAATAATGAGGAAAAAGGGAAAGTAAGAACTTTCGGATTTGTGTGTCAGTTGTTGTTTATGTTATAAACATACATATATTAACACGATACAGAAACCGTTCATTTGGTTTGAGGGACTTTTGTTAAACTTATAAGTACAACCCAAAGTCAGAGTTGGTATCAAATGTGCAAAAATGTATTGGCTACACGATGGTGTATTTTTAATTGTGACTTAATAATTTGCAGAGTATAACTTTGTGTGTGAAAGACGATGGTGTAAAAAGTAAATGTCGAAGATTGGAATATTTCTATATCTCCATGTAAAACTGTAATCCTCGGGGCTGGGCCATATTTGAAATTTTGACCACAGGATACAAATTTGAAAATATTCGGGAGAGGTCTACTATACAAGGCTACACGTCAACACGACTGTAACAAAACATTCCAAGTCTGTGATTTTTACCAAATTTGTCTATGGTAAGTACTTATTAGTATAACAAAATACCCTCAAACCATTTGTAGTTTCTTTATCGTGTGAGTAATAGAATATTAAATTCTTGTTTTTTCAGCATTGAATTTATTTAACTCGTTGGAAAGAATGATAATTTTTATGTTGCTCGCCAAGGTTCGCAGCATATTATTTTTATCCAACTCGTTCAATAATTCACTAGATCTACTTAAAACACATTCATTCAATATCATATACATTGTTTATTACAAAAATGGTGGTACTGCTGATATTTAAATACTAGTTATTATATGACATGAAACGTGTCTAATGGTGTAGATATTTAAATTTAAATTTGATGTGGTAAAGACGTAAAAGTAATCTAAATTTCCTTTTTGTTCTACCCGGGTTTGGACTGTCTTTTCTAAAATATTAAAACAATCTTTACCCTTTACCCAATAGCCCGTTTCTTATTTTGAAGACAGGTGAATAATTCAAACAGGTTGAAGGTGAATTAGAATGCGCCTTATCCCGGCATGGATCATACGGTATAATAAATGTAAGATATTTATTCAAAACGGGATAATGGTTACGAAAAATAGTGTTATAAGGAAAGCTGTCCAATCCTATGGTTGGAGGGTCACCTCTAGGGCGAGATTTGCTTATTTCCGACAGCACTTGTTATACAAAGAAAATTCCAATACGTTCTCTTTATTGTTCTAGAAAGCAACAATCATCCAATAAAATGTATAGTACCTCAATACCCTCTATTGAGACCACCGTAAAGAAGAACAACTGATGGTCAATTCAATTCAAAGTTTATTGTGATGCTTAGGCCACCGGCCCATACACAAGATAGTACAACTATATATAATACAATCATATACATGGTGTGAAGAAGTGGTGATATCATCTAGGTTAACGATGTAATGATAATCTACACATATCAGTCAGCAATAAATTCTCGACGCCTTTGAAAGGAATAATATAGATACATTGCTAAGTTCCGTAGTGTTTGTTCATCTCTACATGACATAAGTTTGTTAAAGAAGAAGCAGTTTGGATTAACAGTGTAATACCCAGAAATATATAGAGGATAATTGTTTTTTCAGTATAAGATAGACATTTAATCCATTGAGTGAACATCAGACGTTATATTTTCACGAGTGGCGAAGCCACGAGTGAAAATATAACAGTCAGATGTTCACGAAATGGATTAAATTCGATCTTACACTGAAAAAATACAATTATTCTATTTATTTATGCTTTTAAGCCACTTTTTAAACGAAATTGTTCGACAATTGTGAAAGCGAAAGTACATGATTTACCCCGTGTTGAGCCCCAAGTTTATATCGAACACATTTTCCCGTACGATGACGTCACTGATTTATTGAGTTGACGTCATCCGAATTACGTCGTTGCTCCCGGCTTTGGATTCGTGTTCTTCCGTTGAGTGGTTCGCGACAAATCGGACTGCCGGAATTTAACGATAAGACACGATTGACTACGATTCTTGGTGAGCCGTAAGGGGAAATTCATAATAAAAGCGCGAGTGGCGATACCCCCACTGCTTAAAACAGTGAAATTATCAAGTGATAATCCACTGCTATTTCGTGGTAATCCACCGAAAAGCATAAATAAATTATGATCTTATATCTGAATACAATGGACATTTTAGTTCGTCTTCAAAAATATATTCACAATAAAAGCAGAAGCGTCATTCCCTAGGAATATTTAGATGTCTGCCGTGCTCTATCATTAAACACTGAGATGAGCATCTGAATGCTGCCAAACATTTTCGGAATTTTACAACATCAATTGCCGTTACATAAGGTTCTATTTCTGGTGTTAACTTAAAATCAGAATAATATGATAATTTGGCATTTTCAAAGAACTGCATTCTCCACGTCTGCAAATATTGGTCTGTAAGCCGCTGTTCATATTTTTGTAAAACGTAATAGGATCATAAATACGCTAGTATTAAAGCCATGTTCCAACTTAAAGATTTACGCTTTACTTTCATCTGGCTTTCAGCAGCTACCAGACAGAATACTGATACTGATGCGCCATTTAGTGTTCGTATTAGTCGTGAGTTCCTAAATTCAAAGTTACCGTAAATCTCTCTATTGCACTAAACCGAAGGTTAATTGATTGTATAAAAAACAGGTGACAGCGTAAAGCAAAATGGCAGTGAAACCGAAGGCTCCTTAAGGATATTTCTGATTTGCTTTCACATTGCTTTAAGCACACACCTGTCGTAAACACATGATAATTGGTGGTCGTAATAGAGAGATTTTACTGAATCTTGCATATCGTTTGTCAGCATGTCTGATTGGTTAACATCCAGTTGACGTGAACGTAATTGTCGACTGGGTCAAGCGATGGAACAGCGAGAGTGGTAATTATTGGCGAGTACATCTAGTTTAAATAACGTGCTTTCCGATGTTCTGCAGTATTCGTTAGAATCGACACATAACTGACTAAACGACGTCTGCTTAACCTATTACCCCATAGTCTGGTTCTAGTTTTGATGACAGGTGGCCACTTAAAGCGAGTTGAAAGTAAACTAGAATGCGCTTTGGCCGCATTCTGCTTTACTTTCAACCTGCTTTAAGGTACCATCTACTAGGATAGAGAACATATTTCCTATGTGCATATTCATGACTGTATACTGAATTGGAAATATTTTCTTCAGCGGAGGAATACATTAAAGGTGTAATAATGTGTAACTATGGAGAAATGGGTTAAATTCTAAAATTTTAAATGATATTAGAGCAACAGAATCTGAATGATAAAAACTTTTGGATCATGGTTAGGTCCCACTTTAGCAGAACCTGATCTTGATCCAAATCAGTGTCAAATGTTTTCATTACAGGTTTTGAGTGTTAAATGGAAATAATTGTGATTGCATATTTATACGTTCAAGATATAGTTGATCAGGAACATGAATAATATATTTATTGGACTGGCAGACACAGATCGACTGTCTGATTAAGGTTTACTCGGCTTGTCAAATTATACTTAACAGTTTCGCTGCCGGGCTCTTTAACACTTACATGTATCTATGGCAACAATTTGGAGCCAGATCAGACGCTGCGACACGTGGCGTCTGATCTGGATCCAAACTTTTTGACACTCATATTAATGTTTCTAAAGATAAAAAATGCTTAAAATTCAAATATTCATAATTAAAAACAGACTACAAATTTAAGCAGACGATATTATGTCAACGATTGTGTTAGGTGGTTATTTACGTCATAATGGCAACGAAAGGGTTAAATAATGTGTTTTTATTAGTCGATGTAAACATTGTTTATCCTGATTAGACACTCCGTGTTCCATTTAGAGACTTGTTTCAGTCAAGATAGTTGTTCTGTCGCGAGTTGGCTCAAATATTGGTTAACACTCCTCACTGTTATATTCATTTTACGCAACTTACCGAGACCATTGTGTGTGGAACACGGTAGTGAGGAATCATGTATTCGTCCAAAGGTGAAATTAAGCAGTAAGTAAATTGTAAATATGTGTCTCTGTCTGTCTGTTTGTCTGTCTGTTTGTCCGTCTGACTGTATGTCTGTCTGCTTGTCTGTCTGTCTCTGTCTCTCTTTCTGTCTATCTCTGTCTCTATATGTCGATGTGTCTATATGTGTGTCCCTCTGCCTCTCTGTCTGGCTCTCATCTCTCTCTCTCTCTCTCTCTCTCTCTCTCACACACACACACTCTCTCTCTCTCTATCTATCTATCTATCTATCTATCTATATATCTATCTATCTATCTCTCTGATTGAATCGAGAAAATCACTTCGTCAAATGGGCAAAGAGAAATTATTTGAAAATGTATTCGCTTTTCTCCGACGTATAAGCCATTTCGTTTTTGTATGTCTGATATCTTTCGAACCACCAACTCCTCAATGATAATATTGCATTGTATCACTGCCAGGAGCTGGAATAACGCTTGCATTTATTAAAGTGAACCTTCTTTATAAGGACCGTTTCATGAAGTTGTCTGTGTAAAAGACTGTTGGCTGATAGAAGCAACATGAAAATAAAACAGAGAGCTATTGCGTTAATTAATGTCGCCTTTTTAACCCGCTTAGCTGCCTTACCCAAGTAAAATGGTGACTTGCAAACAGTTTTGATCCTATTCAGGTACAGAGTAACCCGGCGTCTGACCAGAATCCAAACTATTTGATACTCTTTACGGTTCTTTTTTTGTCAACTAACCTTAATTAGATTTGAAAAAATAAAAGTAGACGTCTCAAAGTTTGCTGAAAACAAATGACGCCATGGCAAAGAAGGGGTAAAGCTTTTCAGACATTGTAATAAATGGTGTTCATTATATATATTTTTTACAGATTGGATTTAAAGAGGGGCAGCTCCTTTTCCCAGTTGAACAAACGCCTTCAGACGCAGTTTTCAACCGATATTGGCTGTGGTGAGTTTTATGTTATTAGTAAAGAAGACGTTATTAATCGCAAACTAAACGCAAACACATTGCAATAAAAATATAGAGAATGAGTGACAAACGGTTTGGAGCCTGATCTGACGCCGGATTACCCGGCGTCTGATCTGGCTCCAAACTGTTTGCCATGGAAATAGATCTAGTTGTGTTAGCGTAAACACGTTTAGTTGGAAATAATACCGTCTTCTCCACTTTATACTGTCATCTTGACTGCCCAAATGTATAACACTGGATAAAACATTATTGTTTCCCACTAAACGCGTTTACGCTAAAATCTATTATTCCCATTGCATACAGTTTGGAGCTAGATCAGACGCCAGTTAGTCCGGCGTCTGATCAGGCTCCAAATTATGTGCCACTCAAATTAAAATAGTTCGTGAGAAAGTTTGCGACAAAAAATGTAATTTTCAATATTTTAGTGCATTGCGTATGAATTTTGCGCGCGTTTTAACAGGAAAGAATTACGTCTTCTCCACTGAATAACCGTTACCCATTTGAATTAGTTTACACCTCACCTGCTATTTATAGCGATGATTGACGCGTTTGAAAACAGTGACCACCCAGATCAGACAGCTCATGGAGAAGCTGTCTGATCTGGATCTGCCCCGATTTCTTGTATGATTTGATATAAGTCTGTACTATTTTCTTGGAAAATGTTTCCTTATTTTATTAGTTATTGTTGTAGATTAAATTATATATGTGTTCATAGTGAGTGGAGTTTAATAAGCATATATGAATATTCAGCAGGAGAAGGGTTAAGCGGAATAAATGACATGCTTTTCTTAGAGGTCGAAATATTAGAGAAGAGCAGTTTATATATTAACCCATTACCCCATAAAACGTCTTTTTACGCCTTTCATTTATTTTTTCACTCAAGAATACATTTCCAGTTTATACAGTCATGTTTATATATCGTAAGAGATATTTTTCTATATTCTAGCAGTTGGTAGGTTAAAGCAGGCTTAAAGTAAAGCAGAATGTGCCTTAAGGCTTATTTTGCTTTACTTTCAACCTACCTTAAGTGGTCACCTATTTTCAAAACTAAAATCAAGCTATTTGGTAATGGGTTAATGCATTTGTGACGTTTGTTTGGACGTGATTTTCTTTGATAAAGGCCCTTAGAGGTCGAACTATTAGAAAAGAGCAGTTTTATAGACTGAACATTCACTGTTGCTTTTTTATTCTATCTAAAGTTATTGCAATATTATTTTTCATATTCTTGAAAAGTATAGCACATGTATAAGCCATAAAGTTAAATGACCTTCCGCCGAAAAAGTAATTAAAGTGTCGTGACGTCTTATAAAAGAATTGTCGCTTTTTCTGCCCCGCTCACCTTTTTTTGATGTTGTTACAAGCAACAACTATAAGACAATAGTTGCCAATTACACGTTATTCAATACAGTTGCGTTAATAATCTGCTTGCTATGTAATTGTAGTCTACAAAATTCGTCATGTGACTTTAAAACCAAAGATACTCAATAGTTCGAACTCGCTTAAATCGACCGTACCAGAATTTCATAAGTTGCATTTCCATACGTTGATCTCGCATAAGTCGAGCATACCCATATATCAAAGTTCAAACGTGGCAAAGCCACGTTTCAACTTTGAAATTTGGGTATGTTCGAACTAACGCGAATTAAAATTTTCGAGTTTCGACTGTTATTCAATTGTGAAAGACACCATCTTTCTTGTAACAGGTCGGTTTTGTCGCACCAACTATCTGAGCGTGACGGGAAAATGGCTGACTCTCTCCAAACTGATGGCGATGGTTCTGATACCCGTGCTAGCTGGCTGGTCCTTCATTATATACTCACTGGCCGACACCTTAAACGATAGAAACGACTCCACAGAGGTAATTCAAATCATCTTTAATTATTTTGTACAGTCCATTCGCGGATCCAGCGAGTATTCTCCAAGGGAGTCCAAATGAGAATCACTGCCAAGACGTCATAAATTGAAAACAATTGTAGCCTGCTTTTATTTAATTAATTTAAGTTTTACGTATTTTGACTTAAAATATTGAGAGGGTCGCACACAGCTTTTTTCTCTCAATGTTTAACAGTTTGAAACAAGATTAGAGGCTGGATACAAAGCATCTACATTTTCAAAATATTGTCATATCTATAATTTAGTGCTTTGTGTTAAGTTTTTTTCCAATGTACAATGTACAACATGAATTTAATGGTTCCTTCCTCTTTTTCCCTTTCTACGATTGTCCAGTTCGGGATGCGGATCCCCCGCCGCCCTTTCTAGATCCGCGCAAGCCAGTCTCAAGTACAGTCTTACTTGTGTTACCGTTTGTACGTTATGTAATTGTCGTCTGCAAAAATTGCCGTCTGCAGCAGTTCTCAAATCTGATTTTAAAGAAATACTTTTCAGAAAATATCATCAGAGAATAGAACAGTTTGTATCCAAATGAGACGCCCAGTTACTCGGCGTACAAGCTGGACCCAAACGTTTTGGCAACATTTGTCACAAATAAGAAATTGGAAAAGATTTCTTGAGAAATAACGTCTTCGCCACTATAACAAAGTCAACAAATATTTGTTCCGGTTAACAGAGACTTCCGGTTTCAGAAACTTCCGGTTTTCAGACGTTACACTGTAAATCTTGGTTAGAGGTTATTGAAACTTTTTTCTGTTTGAGCATGCAGCAACTCGTTTCTTCTCACACAAATCTGATTGCATGTGGAGCTTACATTTTTTGCCCAGAATGGTACATGTGTGAAACAGATTTTGAAATCATCACAATTTTCAGGTTTGTTCCAAAGGTAACAAAACAAGTTTTAACAACGTGCTTATTCTGAGTACGCTGCTGAAAATAAGAATGTTTTGTAACCTTACTAAAAGATCTACAAACGTCGATACTAGTGTTCTTTATCTTTAAGAATGGGTATCTGAATATATCTTTACAAGTGCCAGTAATAAACGTTCAAGGCGGTAGCATTTTAATGTGAGAATGATTAAACTGATTGCATCCTGAAACTAAACATGCTTTTTGTGGAAAAAAGCAACTGTTATTCCTCTTTTTAAAAAAGGCGACCGTCATGAAGTAATGAATTATAGATCAGTGTCTCTAATTTCATTTGTTGGTAAAGTTTTTGAGAGGGTTGTCTTTAAACACATGTATAATTATCTTCTTGACAATGATTTATTTTATAATCTACAATCAGGTTTTCTACCCGGCCATACAACTGTTTATCAATTGATAGAAATGTATGAAAGTATTTGTCAATAGCTAGAGGACAAGACACATGTTTGTTTAATATTTTGCTATATCTCTAAAGCGTTTGATAGAGTATGGCACAAAGGTCGTATTAAAAAGTTACATTGTTATGGGTTTAGTGGTCAATTTTTTAAAATGGTTAGTGAGTTAACTCTCCAACAGACAACAGTCAGTCTTATTAAACAGTAATATTTCAAATTATGGTAATACTAGTGCTGGTATTTTTATTGTATATTGTAATAGCAATTCTCTGTAACCATCAACCACACTGGGGCACGAATAGTCGCCGATTTGCATGAAACTTTCACCATTTGTACCTTTCTACATGAAATGGAAAAAAATACCCCGAAAACTTATTTCCCACATCCGGTTGCCATGGCAACGCGAAATCAAGATTTTCGCAAAAAAACAGTGTTTTTGGTGAGTAAAATATGACAAATTCACAGACTTTTTCGGAGAAAACTGTACATATTTCAGATAAAATGACATTTGTATGTTGAACTATGACACTTTGCCAATAAAATAGCATTGTAGGATTCGACTCAACATAACACCCAATCGGTGGACATGTGCGATCTTTAGGGGCCAATATACTGAAAGTGAGAAATCATGATTTTGGCATATTTTAAGGACTGGTAGAATATTTATGCATCCATGCTGAGCTTGAATATGATCACTTATAACAAGTAACACATGTCTTGTTTACGGTTTTGGAAGAATACCTTTGGGATTAAAATGACATAGCTGATAACTTAAAAAGTCTAACTCGCCTGTTTGCAGACGATACATCCCTTTCATATTCTTCCTTTAACACATTAGACATTGAAACTTTTATGAATAGAGATTTAACTATATTAAATGAATGGTCAAGGTCATGGCTTACTCGGTTCAATCCTTCGAAAACAGAAATTTTATTCATCTCCAATACATTAGATAATGAAGATATATCCTTAATATTTGACAATACTACATTGAATCCTGTAGATACATATCGCCATCTAGGAGTAACTCTATCAAAAGATGCAAAATGGACAGCTCACATTAACACTATATATGAATCTGGTATGAAGAAAGTCAACACCTTAAGAACAGTTAAATATATTTTAAATAAAAAGACCCTTATCAGAATTTATAAATGCTTCATACTTCCTATTCTTGAATACGCGTGTGAGTTATGGGACGGTTGCTCAGCTATCGATAGGCAAAGGCTAGTATAGAAAATGTACAGTTAGAAGCTGCTAGAATAGCATGTGGCCTTCCCATATTTTGCAAAACGGAATTTATATACTTTGAATCAGGCCTTGAACCACTTTACGAACGAAGGGAAAGGCGAAAATTACTATTGTTCTATAAAATACATAATAATATGGTACCACACTATCTTAATGACCAATTACCACCTTTAGTATCAACTATGCCAAGCAATAGATTAAAGCCGCATTGTGTTTTTGGGAAACCTGCATAAAACGGTTGTTTGGGATCCCATTAGAACTACATGGGACGTGATTCTTTCATAAAAAGCGGCTTTATCTAAGAAATTCGCTTTTAAATTTTTATTTATAATTTTTTTGTGCTAGCACAATTTAAAGAGCCTCCTTGTGAATGGAAAGAAGGACAACTCTGTAAATACAGGGCTCCAGATAACGGAAATATTTCGATTACTAAACTCTTTATTTCTGCTTTTAAACCCAATGGTGTCATACTCATTAGAATCGTCTCGAAGAGACGGTTTAATCAGTAGTAACACCGTAGCATTCGGTGCTGAAATGAGTGAGAACATGTTGGATTTGTTCAGTTTATTCCTCTTATCTGGAGCCGGATGAAATGAAGAATTTAACCCTTATTCTGCTGCTAAGACGTCTGCGTTGACATTGTCGTGTGCAATATTTGTTCAGTTTAGATTTATGCATATTTTTGATTAAACAAACCTTAAGACGAGTGTCAAACAGTTTGGATCCAGATGAGACGCCGCGTTACGCGGTGTCTGTTTTAGAGTCAAACAGTTGCGACCAGTAGGCACAGGATTAAACTATGAGATAAGGTCCCCACGTGTAAATAATTAATCACGGTGGTAAGCGTGTACAATCCAATACGGGGGATCTTGCTGAAAATGACTGTTTCAGCCTTGTCTTCTCTCTAACTCAACCACCTATTTTTGGATCTTCACCAAACTTGCTATAAATGTTTATTAGTATAGAATCTAGCTCAATTTTGATAACTATTAAAGTCGCATGAGGCATGTCTGAGTTATTGCCCTTGAATAATTAAAAATAAATGACTGTTTCAGCCTTTTCTGCTCTCTAACACCAACACTTTTTATTGGATCTTCACCAAACTTGCTGGCATTGTGTATTTGTTTTAAATATAGATCAAGACAAAATTCGAATACAGCTGACTGAAAATCCTTCAAGAGGTAAAGGATGTATGGAGTAGTCATTTATTACTTTACTTATTACCAACACGGCCAAGATGAAGCACATGCAACTATTGACCAAACAGTTGGTTTAAATAGAATAAAAACAGTTCCTGTTACAGAGTTGACAGGGCTAAAATAAGGATGAAATAGCAAATTTTAAATAATTGAAGAACCGTAACTCCAACATGCCTTCGGCGATTTGGGTATTCATAGAACTGGACTAAGTTTTTATCCAATATTATTTTCAGCAAATTTGGTGAAGATCCAATTAAAACCGTTTGAGTCAGAAAGCTGACAAGCCTGAAGTATGCAATCTATAATCATTCAAGGGCAATAACTTCAACATGCCTTGTGCGATTTTGGTAGTTAAGATTATGAACTTGATTTTATATTAATAAACATTTTCAACAAGTTTGGTGAAAATCACAAAAAAGTTATTTGTGTTAGAGAGCAAAAAATGGTGACACAGGTATTTCTAAATACATAAAGGACAATAACTTAGACATGCCTTATGCGATTTACGTAATAATCAAACTGAACCTAGATTTTGTATAAATAAAGAATTTCAGCAAGGTTTTGTTAAGATCCGAAAAGAAATGTTTGTGATAGAGAGCAAAAAATGCTGAAACATTAATTTTTAATAACTAAAGGGCAAAAAACTCAGACATGCCTTATGCAATATAAGTACTATTCGAACTGGAGATATATTTTATATTTATAAACATGTTCAGCAAGTTTGGTGAATATCCGATAAAAACTGTATGTGTTAGAGTGCAAAAAAACCCTGAAACAGTCATATTTTAATAATTAAAGGACAATAACTCAGATATACATTATGCGATTTTAGTAATATTCAAACTTAACCTTGATTTTATATTAATAAACATTTTCAGCAAATTGGGTGAAAATCAATAAAAAGCATTTATGTTAGAGAGCAAAAAATGGTGAAACAGTCCTTTTTAATACATTAAGGGCAATAACTCAGACACTCATTATGGGATTTTAGTAATAAACTGGACCTAGATTTTATATAAATAAAGAATTTCAGCAAGTTTGTAGAAGATCCGATGAAAACTCTTTGTGTTAGAGAGCAAAAAAGGCTGAAACAGTCATTTCTAATAATTCAAGAGCAATTACACTTACATTCCTTATGCGATTTTACTAGTATTCAAATTTAACCATGATTTTATATCAATGAAAATTTTCAGCAAGTTTGGTGAAAACTCAATAAAAAGAATTTGTGTTAGAGATAAAAACTGGATGAAAACAGTCATTTTAATACATAAAGGGCAAAAAAAACTTAGATATGCCTCATACAACTTTAGTAGTTATCAACCTAAACCTAGATTTTATACTAATGAACATTTTCAGCAAGTTTTGTGAAGATCCAATAGATGTATTTGTGAAAGAGGGCAATAATTGCTGAATCACTCATTTTTAATACAAAAATGGCAAAAACGCAAACATGCCACATGCGATTTTGGTAGTAATCAAACTGGACCAAGATTTTATAATAATAAACAATTTCAGTAAGTTTGGTGAAGATCAACTAAAAAAATGCTTGTTTTAGAGAGCAAAAAATGCTGAAACAGTCAACTTTTAATACATAAAGGGCAAAACGTCTTACATGCCTTATTCGATTTAAGTAGAAATTTAACTGTACCTAGATTTTATATAAAAGAACATTTTGGTGAAGATCCGATAAAAACTCTTTGTGTTAGAGAGCAAAAAGGGCTGAAACACCGTTGTGACGAAATGTGACTCATTTTATAGCAATCGTTCGCACCCGGTGATATTGAACCCAGCTGTTCCACGTGCCACTAATCCGTGTGGTAATATTTATGTCAGACGATCTACTTTCGGTTTGTTATGGTTTTAAATCGCGTTTTTTGTGATTGAGGTCTGTCTTCAACATTTCATAGATCAGTTTGGCCCATTAGAATGTTCAAGCATTATTATTAACCGTTATTGTATTTCGCACATTAAAAAAAGGTCTGAAAACACAATGGGACTTTAACTCTCAGTGACAAATCGTATATACCAACGCCAGTAAGGCTATGGAATAATTTAGACAATAGTATTCGTACTAAGGAAACTATTTCTGCATTTAAATCGTCCTTAACCATAGTAACACCAAAATCCCCTCTTCACTATTTTTTCGGCAATAGACGGTTAGATATTATTCACACCAGAATTAGGCATAACTGTAGCTCACTAAATTACGATCTATTCATGTGTAATTTAATAAACGACCCAGCATGTATATGTGGATATCAATGTGAAAATGCTTTCCATTACTTTTTAGATTGTCCAAACTATGTACATATGCGGGATATTCTATTCCATGATATAATACCTATAACAACTGTCAATATAGAAAGTTTACTATTTGGAAACCCAAACTGTTCTCCTGATTGCAACAAAGTTATTTTTAATGCAGTTCGTCGTTACATCCGAGCCTCCAACCGTTTTTGAATTCAAGAATTTGATCTTAGCACTTTTCTTCCTTCCTCTCTACTCTTTATGATGATATTAACATGGTAATTTGTTTTCAAATTGCTATGCTATTTATACTGAAAATAGTAATGTTATCTCTATTATTGTCATGTCACTGTTTTGTGAATATCTGGGGAGCGGGCATTATATAATGTTGTAAAAACTTGTAGCCAAATCCCCTGCATGTATATTACATGTACGTATATGCAATAAATATGTTTAAACTTAACATGATTTATAACATCGGACCCTGAGGAAAATATTTGTTGTATTGCAGGCTAGGGATGTCATGATGAAGGCGATCGTCCTCGGTAAGATTATCTACAAGCTCCAAAATGAAAGGGACATGAGTATTCTTTACACAAGCAAAATAGGACCGGGTACCAAGACATTCCTCATTAAAAACTATGAGCTGACAGATCATGCTATCTCACAAATGTGGGCGTGGCCTTCTGACTTCGACACCAACGACAAAACATACCTCCGAACAAAGACCGACTTCATCTTGTATATTAACCGACACCGTGCTAAACTCGATCCAAAGGTATCAGAACCTTATGATGAAATTAAATTCTATTCAGAAATGATCGATTTCATGATGGACTGGATGATTGAGAAGATTAAGGACAGCGGATTTGATAATACATGGAAAACACTGGTTGTGTTTCATAAATTAACGCGATGCATGTTAGACACTGGTCTCGAGCGAGCCTACGGAGCAATGTTCTTTGCCGAAGGTAACTTTCCTGATCCCAATTTTTACGACTTTTATTTCCGCCGGATTCACAGATTCAACTACGGCTACAAAAGCGCCACCTATTACTCCAACTTTGTTGATCCGTTCATGCATACCAAAGGAGGGCAGAGAAACGTGACTGTAGCGGTGCTCTCTTACCGTAACCTCATCAAATACAGCAACTTCACCGGCGACTATCTATCTGCCGCACATGCTCAAGACTATTTCGACAACGTTACGTTGCGTATTGACTACATGTTTGCTCTTAAAGATGCAGCAGCACTCCGGGTCGTAGAGCTAATAAATGTTACATTGTTAGGGCATATGGCGAAAATCATCACATATGGTATCGTGGGCACAATTGTTATTGTTTCATGCCCAGTGATAATGTATTTATCTGAAGCTTTAGTGAGTCATTTCCAGGCATATTCCAAGGTACTTGCAAAAACATCAAACGACCTCGATATTGAGAAGACAAAAACAGATTCGCTGCTCTATCAAATGTTACCAAAGGCCGTGGCGATACGTTTGCAGAAAAGTTCCAGTGTAGGCAAGGAATATTTTGAGTCGGCGACAATATTGTTTTCCAGCATAGTGGACTTTACACGGCTGACAATTGAATGCACCCCCATGGACCTCGTGGAGTTGTTGAACGTGTTGTACACATCAATAGATGAGAAGATCGAGAAATATGACGTGTACAAAGTGGAGACTATCAATGACACGTACATGGTAGTCTCAGGTAAGAGCCTCATAAAGTTGAATCTTACATCCTCATAAACCACTTCACTGCCATGATGTCATCCTACATTGTAATGACGTCATCCTTCACTGACGTCATCCTTCATTGTAATTGCGTTATCCATCACTGACATGACGCAATCCATCACTGACGTCATCTTTCACTAACATGATGACGTCCTTTACGGCCATGACGCTACATATATCTTTCACTGCCATTATGTAATCTGCTTTTAAAAATGGTCGTCGCTTTTATTTAACAGTTTTGAATTTTAGTTTTTCAGAATTTAGACAAGTCCATCATTTTGAAATGTGTTTTAGCCAATTATCTAGAAAAGTATTGATCTGTTATTAAGAACATATATCAGAATATTGTAGGAATTACTGCATGGGTCACTAGTTTTTTATATAATGTTTAAGATTATGGTCTCAACGGTTAATGTTACATACTTTAAATCTATATATCTACAGCATACTCGTCATGGGTTTTTGCTTGTACATTTTAAACTTTAGGCTTATATCGCCAAACTTATTGTGATGTGTTTTACCCTTTCACTGTCATTTTAACGTCTGCTCCAATACTGTTGTCTGCATCATAGTTTTAAAATTAGATCCGAGGCAGTATGACTGACAAACTTTCGAAACGAGCGTCAAACAGTTGGGATCCTGGTCAGACACTGCGTTTAGCGGTGTCTGATCAGGATCCAAACTGTTTGCAAATGCTCCGTTTTGCGTCAGTGACAGTGAAAGGATCAAACTCAAATTCTCCTGACCGATTTTGACGAAAGTTGAAAGTCAGCGTATTTTACAAGTCTGATTCAATAACATTTTAGATTATTACACCTCGCTTTGAGTTACAATGTTAAATTCCCATAGACCTACAGTTAACATTTTGCATGTCTTTTACATCTATTCAAAATATACTGTCACTCTTTATGATATTCTTTTTGTGACGTCACTCTAAAGGACATTACTTTTTTACTCCGTCCGAAAACGTACTGTCAGCATTGACATTGAGTTCGCTATTGGATACATTGGAACGTTATAAAGAGTGGTAACATAATTATAAACAATGTGACGTCATAGACGGCGACGTCGTTTCCCGCGTTACGTACATGTCTGCGCTAAATTAGTATTCACAACACATTTTATAAAATACAAATGAGACGATTCTAAAGCTAGAATTGATAAGCTCGGTGTAATAAAATAAATATTAGATGTCAGTTTGCGTGACATTCAAATTGTCAACCCTCGAAAACAAGAATGTCACCCTCGGCTACGCCTCGGGGTGACATGCTGTTTCTCGGGTTGACAATTTGAATGTCACGCAAACTGCCATCTAATATTTATATAATATCGTAGTCTGAAACCAGTCTGAACGTGTGCACTCTGTGGGCGAATATAGGATATCTGATGTAAACATCTTGGATCCAAAAAACGCCAATCCGAGTAACTCAGAGACTTATCTGGATCCAAGTTGTTTGCCACTCTGATAATATTTTCTGAACGACACATCAACTCTGAGTATTGTTGCAGAGTACGCATTTACAGCCAAACATTACATAATGGGCAGAAGGCTGATGTAGTGAAATCGGTAAAATGCCAAATAACACCCGTTTGAATCTATAGTGATCCCTCCCTACACCCAAAACAATAGTTCCCACTTTACAACAATGCTTGCTACTGATCCCTAAACAAGACATTTGTGAATAACGCCTTCACTAGTGTAATATTGTCTGCTTAGAATTGTCGTTTTCTATTTTTCTTAAAGATACGTATTGAACATTTTGACAGAGGAGACATACAGGTAAATACGAATGTCAAACTGTTGGAACAAAGATCAGACACCGCTTTACGCGGCGTCTGATCTGGGTTCAAACTGTTTGCAAACGTTACCAAAGTCTTGCTTAGAACTCTTTCAGTATTAACTCCCCCTTTCTATTAAAACTCCTTCCGACCAACACACATATTTTTCTCCCATTGGGTGTTGTGGTAGAGACTATGATCTATTCGTTTTGTAAAACTAAGTAACCATTTCACAAGAAACACGGTCGTTATATAATGTCTAAAATGATATATACATGTATGTGATTTAAAGTTACACTTTTATTTCTTCTAGATATACGCTATTTATACTAGCAACGTATTTGACGTCGTAAAATCAATCTAGGAGAGGAACCACAGACACCCCCCCCCCCCCCCCCCCAGCTCAAATTTGGTCTTAACATGCATTTATCCCAAAATTCAAATTCTTTATTTCACTCAGTACATGTTTTCACGTGGATACCTGAAGATAATTGTAGATATAATACAAACTAAACAGTTAATATAGATAACGTTACAACTTAAGTATTTTAAAGACATTAACTACAGGCTCAGTGGAGAGAGCTGCATTCAAATTTCCGGCAAATCAGCCGCCGGTCCAAGTTAGGCCCCTGAGGCCAGTTTCATGAACTTCGTACGACAAAACGGTCGATTAAAATACATTTAATTTCTGATTTCTCTACTTAATCCTGTCTTATGACATCTCTTTGAAACTGTCTTTTCAAGACGATTCAAAGAGATGTCACAAGACACAATTAGATGGAGAAATAAATAATAATTGAAACTTTAACAATCTGACTTACGAAAGCATTTGTCGTACGAAATTTTATGAAACGAGCCCCAGGAGATTGAGCAATGTGCGTCTATGTGTTTAATTATTTGGTTTAAACATATTTAATATTTCAATAATTTACATGTATTTTACAAACATACATGTACAACAAAATTTAGGATCGAGACGAAGGGAAAACAGCTGGTTGTGTGTTAACTACTTGTTCAATGACTTGCAGGGGTGCCTGTACCGAATGGTATACGTCATTCCTCAGAGATCGCCTACCTGGCTTTGGACATCCGGGATATGATCAGTATGGCTGTATACACAACAAAGATACGGGTTTCTATTCAACTTCTCTTTGGAATAAGCACAGGTAATATATAACTATTGTGGATATACAGTCAAACCTTTCTATTACGACCACTAAGCTACAACCTTACAATTTAAAGGTACATTCTACTTTACCTTCTGTCAGATTTAAGCTATCAACTGCTAGATATAAGATATTATTTCTCATGGTGCATATTCAGAAATTCATAATGTAGAATTATTTTCTTCAGTGAAGGAATTCACTAAAGGCGTAAAGGGCGTATCTATTGAGTAATGGGTTCAACGAGTGAAGGATATTAAAACCTCAAATATATTTCCTGTTTTAATAGCTAATCTCAGACTTTCTTAAACTCTGTTTAGAGATTTAGATCACTCTCACTGCATGATACGGAAATTACAATCCTTATATAATGCATTACCGGTAGCTCTTTTGATAAGGTATCTACGATGTTTCCTCTCTAAACCAAAGCCCAATGGGAGACAAGATTGTGTGATTTTTTTAAAGGGATTTGTTATAAGGACGGACAATAACCTTTAACTGTTGAGCATGACTCGGACTACATTTGGAAACAGTTTGAACTCAGATCGTACGTATGATCTGGATTCAAATTGTGTGTCACTTGTCTTTATAGTGTTTCTTTGTCGCATATCTTTATGTTTCTTATGTCAAAATATCCAATACGTAATTTTGAGGGAAAACAGCAAACAGCAATATTGTAGACGTTATTAGAGCATTGAAAGCGATCTCTAGACATAACAGTCTTGTTTGGAACAAATGCAAGTATTGTTGTAAGGACGGGTCGTTTTTGGAGGGCCGTTGTAGGCAGGGAGCATTGAAAAAAAAGTGTAACCTCTGCAAACCGAACTCCTTGATGAAAACCGGTCCTGAAGGTATCGGTTTCAAAGGTTTCACTATACTGCATACAGTGGAGAATCTGTTATTCTTTCCCGTTTAACGAAACGAAACGCAAACGCAAAACACTAAAACGTAGACAAGTACATTTTTTGGACAATTCTGATAATTATTTTTTGTCTTGGTGGCAAACAGTTTGGAGCCTGATCTTGCTCCAAACTGTTTGCTATTGAAATAATAGTTTTAAGCGTAAATGCGTTTATTGGGAAAGAATAACGTTTTCTCCACTGTATCTTGTATACATCTTTAGAATATTTTTCATTACGTTCATCATTTTACAAGCAACGGATATTAACCAATTACCCCATAGATAAACAATTTTACGCTTTTAGTTGAATTATCAAGTGGTGAAGGTAGTTCAAATTCATAGTAATGAAATATGCAACATACGAAATATGTTCTACTGGTATATCCTACGTGGTAGCTTAAAGCAGATTGAAAGTAAAGCAAAATGTGTGCATTTTGCTTTACTTTCTAACTGCTTTAAGTCATCACCTTTCTTCAAAACTTAAAACAGGCTATGGGTAGAGAGTCATGGTAAATTTGCCGATAATTTTCTGTCGTTTAATTTGCTTGTCCCCCAAAAACAATCACTTCATTTCTTATATTTACAATATATTTGCTATAATTTCTAATATCAAATGCACAATTTGTTAGTACGCATGTATGTTTAATCCATATTAGAGGTTGATAACAAGAATACTGTGTACCCTATAAGGAACAGCCATGGCTGTGTACAAATAAGTTCCATTGTCTACATTCAACTGTCAACAACTTGACAGTTTGGCGCAAAATTGCCGATTTGACGTCATTTGAAAGTGACGTCATTTTTAAAGTAGGATAACTATATCGATTTTTGTCATGAAGAAATGCAGACAGCTGCTGTTGTATATCAACTTTCTTGCAGTTTATCTCAATTTAAGAAGAATTTTAGTCGGTAATCATGGTTTCCGCTAATAAAATCCGCCTAATGTTTGCTGTTTAAGTTCCAAAGATTAATTCGCGAATGAAAAAGGCATATGCCCCGCCTCCTCTTCAAAACTTTTCCACAAGTTCCGCCCTCTCAAAAAAATTGCGTTTACACGAATTGAACGACATATTTTTCAATGGATTTGAATGCGGCGAATATAAATATTTTGGGAATTTTAAACACGTTTGTTTACTAGTTTACAGTTATAGCATGTGTGTTTGAGGGACAGTCAAAACTATTGGCCCGAGGTATCAGGGAAGACTTTCGAATTGTTGTCTGAAGCAGATAGGCCGAGGGCAACAGTTTGAAATATCTTCCCTGATAACGAGGGACAATAGTTTTGACTGTTCACCCTAACACAATGAAATAACTGTTTTATTACCTAATCCTCTATAAAGGGTTAACTAGATTTTCAAAAAGAATTAATCTGAGTCAAAACACAAATGAAATAAGATTTTTTTATATATTTTGAGTTTTTTAAAGACGACATATGACTGATCAGCGTCTTCTTGTAAGCGCTTGCATGTGTACATCCGCATATTATTGAAATGTTCGGTTCCGTTTTGTTTTTCGGTATTTTCAGTACTGTTTCATTACAGTGCGACAATCCCGGGTTAGGGACAACTTTTCAATGACCCTGATTTTAACATTTCTGCGCATCTTATTCGCGCATGGAAACAGTTCGTCCGAGAGTAAAACAGTTTCCCCTTGATAAGGCAATGTCAGAACAACACAGCAAAACAGTCAAAAATAACGAATTACAAGTTATATACACTGCCGCCAACTTCTAATTGGTCAGTTACACAGGTTTTCGGCGCGAAAGCTATGACACCCCCCCCCCCCCCCCCCCCCCATAAATCTTTCAAAATGAGTCAAAATACATCCATATGTTCAACAAACGTCCTTAACAAATGTTTGAAGAAGTTTCAAAAAAAAATATTTTTTCGTATCATGTATGTATACAATGAGAAGGTGGATGTGTATTCAGAGCCATCAACTTCACAACCTTGTCATTTTGTCATGTTTGGGCCGATTTTGACAAATGATGGCTTATTATTTACATTTAACAGTTCTGTTTAAAGAAAGTTAGCTCACAGCCCAAACAAGACACGAGCACAAGTGAAGAAATAAAAAGTTCGATAGGCACCTTATATCGGAATCCTTCGTTCACCTTAAATTTTGGACTTTTTCGTCATTCAGCGATTAACAAGTGCATTTGCGACCATGCATTACACCATGGTACGGGTAATTAATAGAAAATGAAATATATAATAAATACCTTTTGAATTATCGGTAAATGAGCATTTCTGTTACGAAATAAATTTCTAGATAACTTTCGTTTTCAAGTTTCTGTTGACAAACGTATATGATATCATTGGTCGTATTCGAATCATCGAGTTTGTTGTCAACGAAAACTGGGCGGAGCAAATGCGCGAAGATTTACTGATGACAACAATTTTGACCCGACTCGAATCGAAAGTATGGTCAAAGATTTGATGGTTTGACAACATATTGTCAACGGAAAACATCAAGTGATGATTCGAATAGAACTTGTTGACAACTATTCCATTTAACGCGATAGTTGTCCTGATTCGAATACGACCAATTGAGACGCTTGACTTTTTGCGTCATTTCCTGCTTTGAAGCTGGTTCTCGGTTTCGCTAGAATGATAATAGTTTGACTGGGCAACCAGTCGTTTGTTTGGGAAAATTTTGCGTGACAGATGGTTTCCGAATAAGGGGTATCCCCACCCTTCGAGTCCCCATGCGCGTGTTCGCCGATTGCTTTGAATTTTTTACCAATTATCGTCAAAGAAAACTGTTTGCTGTAAACAATGAGCCATCACCTGTCCAGATCGTCCAAGATTTGACAAAATGACAGGGTTGGGAACTTGAGGGTTGCTTCTGCAAGGCGCTTTTTCATGGCAGCCTTTACTATTTTACTTATAAATTAGCAAAAAAAAAATTTTTTTTAATTTCACGAAACTTCAGAAAATGTTCTTTTATGATAATTATTGAATGTATGGATAGATTTAAGGGTATTTTATCCACGTTTGGTGGTGGTGGAGGGGGATGGTATAGATCTAGCAGCTAGGGGTAGTGTCATAGCCAACGGGCCGAATGCCTATGGTCAGTTATATATCTAGTTGCGCAGATGAAATTAAAAGTGCAATACATATTATTATTTACTAGAAATAATCTACAAACATTTTGACATCAGATACGCCAAATTTATTTCACCAAACCAATTTCAACAAAACATAACAGCCATTTAAAAGCATGACCCCACAAACAAATGTCACAGATAACACAATTCAACAAGTGGTCGTTTGCATTCTAGCATTTATGGTAGAATAACGGAACCTAATATCGTGTGTGCCCCCATTAGCCATTATCACTAACTGGCACATGTCTCGGAAGGAACTGACGTAATTGGCAACCATATTAGGGCCCTACTCAGCCCATTTAGTCCGCGAATCAGCCTCCAACTCCGCGATGGGCTGATGGTCTCGCTGAAGTCGGGCATGCCTATCAATGATGCGATGCCCATATAATCTCAATGGGACTGAAGTTAGGGCTACGTGTAGGCAAAGTCAAAAACACGCACATTGTTTGCAAAAAGAAACTGTTGAGTAGCTCTGGTGGCATGACAAGATATGTTATTTTCCTCTGAAATCATGGAACCAGTGGCGCGATTGTGGGGCACCATTTTGGGACACCCAATCTGTCCTTGGAAATGCTGCGTAATTAGGCGGACTTGTACCGTTACCAAATCTGTTTTGGAATTCAGAGATATCTCACCCTACATTATCACAGAGCCCAAACCGTACTGTTCTGTCTCGACGATGTTTGCCTCTGCATACATTTCCCTTCGATGGCAAAACACTCGCATACGTCAATGAATACAAAATTAGGTGATTAAAATTGGTTATTTGAGACGAAATTCAGAAAAATAATTTGTTTGACGCGCAATTTGACGTTCGATAAGTTAACCTATTTTCATCCCATTTCCTCAGCTATCTCACAAACGGCTTATTGAATATGATTTCCCTTCAAGCCTTTAAAATCAAATTACGTCGCCTTAGATCCTGGTTTATGATGTAACGATCCTGGACCGGAATTGTGAATCTTCTACGAGGATTCCACCAGAGGGCACGGACGCTACACATACTCTGGGTGGAGAACACTCCTCTTTGGAACTATCTACAGACCTAAAAAGTGGTTTGTGTCATATTAGAGTTTGCACAATACAGAAATGAGTTTCTAATTTAAGCTATGTCCGCCCCTAGCAACAAAAAAAACCATTCCTTCTTCAAACAGGAGCCTGCTCGCAGCATCTCTACTGTCATTGGCCGCCACTCAACACTCATGCGTGGCATATCTGTGTGTATTGCTTTGTTTTTCGATGTTAAATGGATTTACAGAACCCAATGACACAAATGTATTATTCGAGCAAAACTTATCCCGTGCGCCACCTACAAAATGTCGACAACATACGAAATGGCCATGGCATACAAATTCATGATTCGTACCTGGTGAATGATTTGGAAAGCAACATTAGACAGTATATTGCTTACAAAACTAAGACCCCTGCAGTGTATACTTTTCAAAATATTTGCGTTTTAAATATGACCAATTAGAAGGTTGCGGCAGTAGAATATTATGTAATAATTACCGCTGTAAGTCACCTCTAAACAACGTTTCAAATTGCTATGTTATTTTATACTGGAATTACTTAATTTCCTCATGTTCATCTGTTTTAATGTCATGCCATTGCTTGGTGAATATCAAGGTTACAAAACAGTGTGTCCAAATTCCCTGCATGCCTATTGCATGCAATCAATAATTACGGTATGTTTGACCATAAAAAGGTTAAAGTGAAAAATGTAAAAATCAAACTTTCTCGATTTACTTTCAGACCGATTTATTTCCAATCAACCTTGAAAGTTATACATGTATTGAAATATAAGGATTCCGGCGTTTAAGCTGGATCAACCCTGTTTATAAATACCAGTTCTGCCGTGTATAAAGTACAAAACTTGGACGATATGAGCTTTCTTTCATTGTTTATCGTGAAGACCCTTCCTTAACGTTGTTCTAAATGTCGCTCTTATTTAGAGGAGTCTGACTACAGTACTGAACCTTATTAAATTTAATTGATAATCGCAAGCGAATTGCCATCGAATTGCCATCGAATTGGGCGCTTCAAAAACCAAATCCTCCTTTTGAATATTTTTACGCGAATTTTCCGAAGCGGTTTTGACACAAATGGAATCGGGAAGATTAAGGAAGGCATATTTGCGAACATTTGTGAGATACACCATTCAAGAAAACTTGCCCGAGGGTACATTTAGTATTTTGAATCGCAAGCGAATTGCCATCGAATTGCAAGCGAATTGCCGTCGAATTGCAAGCGAATCGCAAAAATTGTTAATTTAATAAGGTTCAGTACTGTAAATGTATGTATATTTCAGACATGTCGGATCAAGGTCAAGCTCATAGTGGTCAAACTTTCAAATATTTCAGATTTCTTGGGGTATACAGTGGAGAATGTGTTATTCTTTCCCAATAAACGCGTTTACGCTAAAACTATTATTTCCATTGCAAACAGTTTGGAGCCAGTTCAGACGCCGGGTAACCCTGCGTCTGATCAGGCTCCAAACTGTTTGCCACTCAGTCAAAAAATTAATTGTAAAAAATATCTAAAAATGACATTTTCTACGTTTTAGTGTTTTGCGTTTGCGTTTCGTTTGCGTTTAGACGGGAAAGAATAACGTTTTCTCCACTGTAGTGTTTCACAAACACAACTTGTTACCGTCCTTGTTAACATTTGTTAATCTGTTGTTGTTGTTGTTGTTGTTTCCAGGACCTTTGTCTGCCGGGGTTATTGGAACAGTCATGTTACGGTACTGTTTGTTCGGGGATACAGTCAACATTGCTTCAAGAATGAAATCACATGGTGAACGTAAGTCAACATCGAGTCATGCCTTCTTCTTAAATCCATAACCATAAAAATACACCTTTCCACGTCTTTGATTGATTCCTCCACTAAAGAAAATAGTTCCACTTAAATCAGTCACGATTGAATTAATTTCTTTATCCCAACAGATGGTAGATTAGATGAAACTTAAATCAGGTTGAAAGTAAAGCAGAATACGCCTTACTGTGCATTCTGCTTTACTTTTAACCCGATTTAAATTCTATTCTGCATTAAATTGCAGATACATTCCTAAATAGTCATTAATGGACTGAGCTGAATTGGCAACTAGAATTGTAAATTAAAATTTTCAGGGTTGCATTAGTTAAATATGATAAAAGTATTAAATCTGGTTTAATCTGGTAAAATAATAGCTGACCTTATGTAATTTTATATCGTATTTCAAATGTTCATATGATTATAGGGAAACGTTTTTTTTATTTAATTTATATTAGTTTATGTATTGATGGCGTAATTATTACGAAAGATAGCAGCTGTATAAGTTCATATCTATTGATTCTCAAATTATTCAAGTGTTTTATTGTTAGGACATATCAAAACTAAAATCGCTGTTTGGTAATTATATCTAAAGAGCCATTTCAACCACTTCATCGCCGTCTTAACAACCAACGGAAAAACATTCTCCCTTTTTTTGAAAAAATGCCGTATGGTTTTCAGTTTCTTTAAAATATGTTTTTGCGGTGTAATTTTTAAAAAACGAATAGTTGTTTCTTTAATACAACGGAACAGCTGACTTCCATCAACTAAGTTAATGTATACAAGGGTGGCATTCATTCAAGGTGTTGTCTCAACTCATTCTCCCCTGACACTTTAAATTGACAACTTCAATATCCAATCAAATCTAGTCCATTGTTTTTACAATATAAGCTTTATTTCAATAGTAAATATCAAACAGTGCAGACCCTGACCAGAGAGCTCTGATCAGGGTCTGCACTACACTGTTTGCATAGCAAAAGTGTTCTGTTCGCAGGTGTATACACTGTTTGGTAATGACGAGTATACTCGTAGCTAGGGTGGAATGTGTTTACTTACTAAGTGGTCATTGCTATTTTTCAGCGGAGCTGTATGGTATTTAATTTTGACCCAGCATTTGCAAATTCTCAACCCCAATGACAACTGGTCAGAATTCTAGGTTAATGGGCACCTGCTTAATTCTGTATGGTCTGATTGGATAGGGGACAAATTACATGCAGGCTGGTCTATGTACCCAATTACAAGTTTTACTGGAGATTAAGTGTTAGTGCAACATTAATAGACACAGTCTGCATATGCTATGGCAGCATGTTTCTAATGTACATAAGAATCTACTATCAGCAGGTTAAGTTTTCAATTATTGTTTGGCAAATATGTATATGATAGCCTTTTAACCGGCGGACGTGGTCGAGGGGTAAAGCACCCGCTTACGGCGTCAGGAGTTGTGAGTTCTTAAGCTTTTTTATTAGCGTAGCCAATTATCAACTACCGTTTTATTATACATGGTATGTAAATCATGTGCAAATTGATTCGTGTGAAATTTAAGGCAGTTGGACATTAGGCCTATAGAAAACATTGACGAATATCTTCTTAACGTTGTTTTACTTTTCCTAGCCAACCAGATCCATTTAAGCGAATCATCCCATCAGCACCTGCAAAGATGTGGCTATTTCAGGACGGCATGTCGAGGGAAAATACATATCAAGGTCAGTGCTTAATCTTATACTATAGTATATTCATAGAATGGGTGAAGGTTGTATTCTCTTCCAATAAAGCATGCCATGTATTTCCATTGCAAACAATGTTGAGCCAGATAAGACACCGGATTTCCCCGACATCCGATATGACTTCAAACTGTTTGCCACTTAAGGATCGAGCATTGAGTTCAAATTATTGAAATACAGCCGCGGAAGTAATTTTTAGCGTAAAGGTATACTTGGTCTGTTATAATTTGACTGCACGTGTTTATGTTCCCTGCTCATTTATGGAAATCTAGGTTGTTTTTTTCAACTAGTGTGTTCAGTATCCATTTCTTTAACAAATACTCAATATCATAATTGTACACTTTATTGATGTGTGGAGTGTTCAAAGAACAATAAAAGTCGATACTGCCTCTACTGACGACTAAAGTCAACTTTATAAACAGTTCTGATCAGCATCCAAACTGTTTGGCACTCGTATCAGTATATCTTCAGTCGAAACATCTAATTTGAATTTGAAACAAAATTGCAGACGACATATTTTAGCAGACGATATTTTGTTTCAGAAAAGTTTAAATTAGACGGTTAAATTTGGAAGTAAAAGGATTAAATTTAACAAAGCGAAATGTTCGCACTATTGCAGGGCAAAGGCGAAATGTGCACATACTGGTTGCTCGGGACTTCAGGCAAACCGGATATAGACATGCCGCGACCAAGTTATCAACTTCCGGGGGAAGTAGATGAAATATCGAATGATGACGGTAGTGTCTGTTTCGGTTCGCAGGCGAGCATCAAAACACAGAACTCTTCTGTATTGAAGAGGAAGTTCTCACTGCAGCATGAGGACGGTGCAGCTTCTATGTCGAAAGACTTACAGTACTACTGAATCAGACTACAGTTATGAAGATTTTATTTTTCACTAGTGTAGAGGACACTGGGACAGTTGTGTGTGCTATCCTTGGTATAGCAATCATATCATGGTTTTCAGAACATCGTTTCAACTCATCTCAATCAATTATGTTGTGATACATGTATGTGAAAAATATTATGTTTTTTTGTGTGCCGAAATAAAATCTCAATCTTATCTATACATATCCGACTAAAAAATCGAACAGTGTTGTTATTGCTGTCATTGTTGCATTTACTGTCCTAACATTGAGTACACTAGTTGTTTTACTATATGTCATTTTCAACATGTACAATAGTTGTTGTAATAAAACATGTATGCCTATATTGTACGTATGTGTTCATCCCCATGCAGATAGCCACGACTACTTGTTAATTTCTAATCGCGGTTGTCCCTAAAACTTAGCGTTGTTATATCGTTTGTCCGTCCGTCCGTTAGTATCCCGTTTGTCCGATCCGGGGCATATATTTCATATACCAATACGGCTAAGGATAGCAGAGTGCCTCGCGAAACCACTGTGACCTTGATATTCAATTATAGAAAAACATAAAAAAAAAGCTGTTCCAGAGGATAATAACCATACAATACCAGTTAAGTGTACACAATTTATTGTGCGAGTACATCTTGTGGTGGCGGGAGGGGTTAACAGTTTCATGTCACAGTGGCTTTGACTATGACAACATTTAAAGAACCAAAGTATTTGATGAATATAGGGCACTTGAGCGTCAGATTACGTAATCAGAGACATACTGAATTACACAGAAAATAGGGTTAAACCTGTGTAAATGGTGTGACGTAATGAGTCATTTTACACACAAAACAAGTATTATTTTGTGTAATACACAAAAAGTAGGTCTATTTCTGTGTAATACACAAGAAAAAGGGGTAATGTTGTGTAAGTACACAAGAAAAGGAGCAAAACTTGTGTAACACAAAAAACTGAGTAAAGTCTGTGTCATTACACAAGAATCTGTAAACAAACTGTGTATTTCAGTTTTGGTATATACTAGTAAGCTAACATCTCTGTCATGCGGTGAAATCATTCCGATCGACAGTTTCAGATATATCAGATAAAAACAGAGAGCCACCCATTCACCACATTAAGGTAAGTTTGAGTTTATTTTTCAACAATAGGAGTGTGGTCACTCAATCTTGTCATTACCTTGAACCATTACAAATAGATACAACTCTTAATATAATAGTGCCTTTCATACTGCCGCCTGGTGGGACTGTTCGTGTGCTGATTAGATTAATTGGCTAGTCAAGCGGACATGGTAGCTCGACAAGGCAGTAATTTATTTTCAAACAGGCAAGTTGTTAACTTGTGACCCGTTAAAACTGACCAGACTGATAAGATGATGTCTGCTGTAGTAAGACTGTATAAAATTTACATTGATATATTTACAAGTATCAGAGATAACTTGTACCAATAATAATGAATAATGCTAAAAAGGTAACGCGAAGGATATAAAAATATTTCTTTTCAAACATGTTATTGACTGAATAAATTGAAACTATTTTCTTCAAGAGAGCAATATTCAATGTGCTAAAACGCGCTTCTGTGGAGGAAAGGGTTAAATGGATGTTTTATTGAATTAGTCTGTTTTTTTAACCGAGCTTGTTCTTGATGTAACACGAAACAGGATTTCATCATCGTCTGAATCTGCAGTCATATAATTCATCTCCATGGCCGATGAAATTTCTGCCACTTGTACTGGTAGTACTGTACGTCGGCGTCTCCAGATGATTACAGTTACTATTACAATTAATACCACTGTAGCACATACAATTACTCCAGTCATGATCTTCAGTTGAAGTGTCACTGAAAATACAGTTGTACTTATTTTGAATTTTTTGTTTAAAATCAAACTGTTGAAAAAAGTCTTCAAGTTATAGTCATGTTTTGCATGCATATTAAAGGTTAATAATTTATAAAGAAGTGGTGCAAATAGGCTCCTCATATTCATGCTCTGCACTGTCAAAAGTAGACAATGAAATTGTAGTTGGTCTGTACACTGGGGACAGTATAACAGGTGGACGACTGATAGTAGAACGATGAAAGGGTACATGTTGTTTTAAATATTTAAACACTCTACCTATTGGTTTCCAATACAAAGCACATAACATGCAAAGCAGTATTGCTACAATAATAACATGCATTGTTTCAAACTCACTTCCAGATTTCTCAGTAGTATTAGAACTCAAGCTGTACACAGGTTTGACTGTTGTCAGCTCGCTGGTTTTGCCTGCTTCCATAGACATCTGTGTCATTTTATCACTAAATGGTGTGAGTGTTGTTTGTTCATGGGTGGTGATTGATGTTGACTGTTCCTTATCCTTGGTACTTTGGCTCCTTTCAGTGTTGTACCCTGGACAGGACCGAGAATTCAGAACCACGTGAATATTTATTTGGGCAGAGCACATACTTATAAATTGAAACTCACTCCCAGTGTTAATAATACTGTTCTGTCCAAATCCCTTCACACTCATTATCTGTACATTTGCAGAAATATCTACATACAAAACAGTTTTGCCCGTGCCATCTATACAGGTGCCCTCAATTTTGTCACATACATAATAACCAGGTCTAAAATTGTCACATAAGGACACTGGTACACATTGCTGCTCCTCACCCAGGACCATTGCCAATAAGCAAATTGTAAAATATCCAAAATACATTGTTAACTTGTACTTAGATTAATAATAAAAAGTAGAGTTTGCAACTGTTTTCAAATACTGAGTTAAAACCAAATGACTTTGATTCTTAGTGGTCAACATTTAAATGCTGGGATAAAGCATTAATCATTAGACTTTTATCAAGAACTTCAAAAAAAGCAAATTAATTTGATTTAAATTAGAATGGACATAAAACAGTTTTATTCACTGCCTGACCATGCTTCAGCAAAGGATATGACATATCAAACCACTCTTTGAAATTCAGCGGTACCTATTAACAAGTTGTAGTGGTCATAAAGCTGTTATCACCTCGTATCTTAAATGACCTGTAAAATCAGACTGACCGCTTGTGTTACCCCATTGAAAACCAGTTGCACTTTACCCCGTTTTATCTTAGCAAATGTAGTCTGCTTAAACAGACATTTACATGGACCTAAACAAAAGTGCTAAATAGTTGATGGTACAGGGTGGCTGCAGTTTAAGTTATACAGTGCTTATGTACACAAGATCTACACAGAATACAAAATATAGTTTTAGTAGGTATTATCTGTATTAACCCTTTCCCCCATAGAAGCGACTTTTAGCGTATTTAGTTTATTCCTCCGCTGAAGAAAAATAGTTCCAGTTTATACCCTCATGAACAATTACCATTACAAATATTTTATATAGCCTAGCAGATGTTAGCTTAAACCTGCTTTAAGTGGTCACCTGTCTTCAAAACTATAAACAAGCTATGAGGTAAAGGGTTAACCTTCTGCACGCTGCTTGTAGTGGTCTGCTTCCTAAGGTAAATAATTTGGATCCAGACCACTAGGTAACACTATGTCTCATTCTGATCCAATCTATTTGATATACTGATGATTTAAACATAGTCAGACAACAACAGCTAATAGAAATGATGTAGACCACAACATTCCTTGACTCCATTCCCTCGTCCACAGAAGGTTAACCCTTTACTTTCAGTCTGCTTTAAGCTATTATCTACTAGAAAGCAGAAACTATTTATTTTGGTACATGTTTTTGAATATACAAAATTGAGCTATTTTCTTTGGCTGAAGAATAAATTAAACACGCTGAAACACACTTCTATCAGGGAAAGGGTTAACCTACCCAAATATCAAAGTACTGACAGTACTGCGCATTACAAAACTTGTGAGGTTTCATGTTGGTATGTTATAGAACAACTGAAACCCTCACCAATTAATTAATTTAATTATTTCAATAATTGAGGTGTGTTTTAAAGTTTTTCACTTGCTTCCCTTTACAGATACAGTCATGCATTGGACTTCCGATCTATTGGAGATCATTGAAAGTTTTGAACACAGTGAAGACTTAGAACTATTTGCACTGTATTGGGGGATAGAAGATGATCCTTACTTTAAGCAAAGGCTCCTGGAATTGAAATGGAAAGAACTGGAGTTCGAACTGGAATTAGATAGAGATCAGGATGGGTGTTTGATAACCAAACAAGCTAGAAACCAATATGGTGGTGGACCCCCTGCCAAACCTCAGAAAATCATTGATTTTTCCATAAACAAGGTTGGGGAAAAACAATTCAAAAGAAGCCTTGCTATAGATCGACACTATCAGGTTCAGGTCCAAAACAATCCTATGGAGAATGCAAAACTCAAAGATATACATGATGAACTACATAACTTATTTGACAGAGCTTTAGAAGAGGTTAAAGAGGGTATGGAAGACTCTGATTTAGGAAGAGTGGTTATAAGACACGATGATCTTCAAAATCCCATCATTGTACCCCTGCAACCTCTAGATGAATTAGACGCTAACAAAATTATGGAGACTATAGAAAATGTATTGACTTCAAATGAGGAACTAACTATGTCTTCAGGCTTTGAAATTGATATTGGTACCATTGAAGTACCAAAGGGTGGATCCCGCCTGCGCATCACATCACTTCATGGAAACAATAACTCTCTCATGAAAAAGTCATCTTTGGGCTACATTGAAAACGAAGACAATTTATGTCTAGCTAGGAGTATAGCTTACGCTTGGGCAAAACTACATACTCTGTCACAGCAAGAATGGTTACAAATGACAGAAAACTCTACAATGTCCACATTAGATAATATTTTGCTTCATCGCAAAATACCACAAAACTACTACATAAACATGAGAAATAAGAACAGAATGGAACAAGGTAACCTGGCTATAGCTCTGTGCAGACTGGCTGGTGTCCCTACAGACCGTCGTGGTACTATCCAAGACATCCAACATTTTGAACAGGTGCTAAATGTAGGGATACATGTTGTTAGCTCCAAATTAGGAAATAAATTTATTCGCATTCCCAGTGAAGAAAATGCAAACAAACCAAATTTATTTCTGTACCTCATGGAACAAGACACAGAGCAACACTTTCATGCCATTTTATCCATTAATGGATTCTTCAGCACAGCCTTTTTTTGTCAAAGTTGTCTAGTGCCCTACAATGATAAAACTAAACATCATTGTCTTACCATATGTCAAACATGTAAAGCAGAATGTCCAATGACAAACATTCCCATGTCCTGTCGTACATGTCATATGACTTGTCGCTCAATGGAATGTTTTCTACGACATCGTCAGCAAAAACAGATAAAAAAGGGACAAGTAACTGTTGTAAAATCTTCACAGTGTCAACGTTATTGGAAATGCACCACATGTAAACACGTTTTGAAAATAAGCAAAGATCTGAATCCTGACACTCATCGATGTGGAGAATATTTATGCTCCATGTGTAAACAACATGTTATGCCTGGTCATCTTTGTTATCAAAGAGCAAAGGACCCTAAACCAAGCTTTCCCAAATTTCTCTTTTTTGACATGGAAACCACACAAAACACTTGTATTGAATGTGACTGTAAGGATCCAAATAACCATGTTGGTGGATGTTTGCATGGAAAACAAGAACACAGAGTGAATTTGGTGGTAGCCCAGTCAGCCTGTACAAAATGTTTGCAGGAGCCAGTAGATAAACATTCTTGTTGTGACAAATGTGGATCCCGTTGTGACAAATGCAAGGCATGGGACGAAGACAAAAACACGTTTGCCAAAAGACCTTGTGCTAAAACCTGTGGAAATCGCCAGAAGGTATTTTATGGGGACACTGCAGCAGAGGACTTTTGTGCATGGCTCTTTACACAACAGCATGCCAAGTTTACAGTCATTAGTCACAATGGGAGAGGTTTTGATCATTTTCCTATATTGAAATATGTAATAGACCAGTCCATCAGACCCAAAACAATATTTAATGGAAGCAAAGTCATGTACATGGAGGTAGCTAAATCTTTGGATATTAGATTTGTGGACAGTTTAAATTTCTTGCCCATGAAGTTATCTAAATTGCCAGAATGTTTTGGTTTGACAGAATTAAAAAAAAGGATATTTTCCTCATTTCTTTAATGTAAAAGAGAATCAAACCTACAAAGGAAGATATCCTGATGCTCATTACTATGGAGCAGATTCTATGTCACAAACAGACAGAGAAGCTTTTCTAACATGGCATGCTGAAAAGATTAAAAAACAGACACTATTTGATTTTCACACAGAACTTGTTGATTATTGCATAAGTGATGTAGACATTTTGAGACAAGCCTGTTTAAAATTTTGGATCCTTGTCAGAGAAACCACAGGAGAATGGGAAATGGTTAAAAACAAAAAAGGGGCACTTAAACGAAAATTGGTTAGAAGTATAGACCCCTTTCAACAAGTCACCATTGCTGGGGTATGTTCAGATATTTTTAGGAAGAAATTCCTGGAAGAAGAATGGCGTGTGACGATAAAAAACAAACAGAATCATATTTCTGACTGGATACCTGCTAAAAAGGTCAATGATCAAATGACAGTTTACTACAACAACACATGGCTGACTATGGAAGACCTTAAAAAACATGAACTCTGCTTGGAAAATACAGAATTTATAAGGTCACCCATAGCTTTCATTCCATCTGAGGGTTATGTCAAAAGGGACCAATATAGTAAAAAGTCTATCCAATGGCTTGAATGGAAGATGGAGACATATAGGCTCAAAGGAATACCCCTAGATATACAGCATGCCTTAAACAAAGGTGAGATGATAGTACCTGGGACCAAGTATAAGCTGGATGGCTACTGTCAATCTACTAACACAGCTTATGAATTTCACGTAAGTGTAATTATATAAATATTAATGTGTACCTTTACTTAAAGTTGCGTTTTGGGTATCTATCTTTTTTATTTAAATATTTGTCTTGAGGTAAATTGTTTTAATTGACACATTTCATGAGATTATTTGTATTAATTTTATTAAACAAACTGGGATGGTTTATTATTTATTTTTCCGCATATATTTATTTTTTCAGGGCTGTCATTATCATGGATGTACAAGATGTTTCAAACACAAAAGAGAAGAAACAATACTTCCTACAACAAAACAAAGCATTGCAGAGCTCTACGCTCTGACTGTCAAGAAGGAGAAATATCTGAAGCAGCTAGGGTACAAATATGTCTCCATCTGGGAATGTCAGTTTGATGATAATTTGAAGTCTTCAACAACCATGCAAAACTTTGTTCAATCCTTAGACCTACAAGAAAGATTGAACCCCAGAGACAGTTTCTTTGGTGGAAGAACAGAATCTATTTGTCTGTACAAAGAAGTGAACAGTGAGAAAGAAAAAATCAACTATGTTGACTTCACATCCCTGTACCCATATTGCAACAAATATTCCAGATACCCACTGTACCACCCACAAATTATAACCAATGACTTTGACAGTATTGATAAATACTTCGGCTTAGCCAAACTTAAAATTCTTCCACCTAGAGGTGTTTTCATACCAGTGCTACCAGTAAGATGTAATGGAAAGCTCAAGTTCCCCCTGTGCAGAACATGTGCAGAATCAGAGCAAATCTCTCAACCATGTACCTGTAGTGATGAGCAAAGAGCTATCATAGGTACTTATTGTACACCGGAGATTAACAAGGCGGTGGAACAGGGGTACAGTGTATTGAAAATCTATGAAGTGTATCACTTCCCAGAGAGCAGGCAATATGACCCGGATACACAGAATGGTGGAATATTCACAAATTATATCAACACATTCCTGAGAATCAAACAGGAAGCTTCTGGATATCCAGATTGGGCTGAAACTGCAAACGACAAAAAACAGTATATTCAGGATTACTTACAGCATGAGGGCATTTTACTACGGCAGAGTCACATAAAGGAAAACCCAGGATTGCGGTCTCTGGCAAAGCTTTGTCTTAACAGGTAATATGCTATCAAAAGCACACATAATTATGTTTTAATTAGCATATGTTTTCTTGTTAAGTCTTTTTTTTTAATCAAATAAACGTTTTCCTAGACCTTTGCAAACATAGCAGACCCAGATCAGGTATCACATAATATTCTATCAGGTTCTATTTTAGTAACTAATAGAAGGTTATATATGTAGTTATTTTTTTTTCAAAACTGTGTTAACTGTAAAATAAAAAATCAGCCATGTCAGTATGCTTTAAGTCAAAACAAATGACTTGTATGTATTCATGCAGTAAAGGATTATACAATATCTAATTTATTTTCAGCTTTTGGGGAAAGTTTGGACAACGGGCGAATTTGTGCCAAACAAAGTACATTCATCAATCAGAGGCAGATGAGTTCTTCAAACTTTTGACAGACACTACAAAACAAGTCAAGAATTTCCAAATCATAACAGATGATATCATGCACTTGGAATGGGAACATAACACAGGGTTTGTTCCAGATGATTCAAAAACTAACATTTTTCTAGCATCCTTTACTACTACTTATGCCAGATTACGTCTTTATGATATGCTAGAAAAAATTGGCGACAGAGTGCTTTACATGGATACAGATAGTTGTATATATGTGTCAAAACCCAGGTGTTATGAGCCAGAGTTAGGTGATTATTTAGGACAACTAACAAATGAATTGAAACAAGGTGAATATATAACTCAATTTGTGACAGCAGGTGCCAAGAACTACGCTTATTTGACCAATACAGGCAGACATCTGTGTAAAGTACGTGGCTTTACTTTAAACTATGCTAACAGCCAACTGATTAACTTTCAAGTGGTCAAAGATCTAGTGACGACCAATCACAACCACAGTGTGATGACTAGAAATAATTCTAAAATATGCAGGGACAAACGGAAAAGAAAACTATACAACAGAACTGAACACAAAACCTACAGAATGGTGTTCACTAAAAGAGTGATACAGCATGATTTGACAACACTCCCGTATGGTTATTAACCTTGCAAAGGCCTTACAAACCTTAGTTGCATATTTTTTTAAATCTATGTAGATGTCTAAAATATACCCTCAGTTTGTAAAATATCATTGTATGTTATCAAACAGTATAAGGGTGTATATATACAAATGTAATAGTTGCTACAAGGATCATGTCAGGTCTTTACAGGGTTAATCAGGTGTTAAATGTCAGATGTGTATCACAGTCTTCATATCCTGGTCTGGTAATAGATGTCTTTTTTAATAACATCCTTTTGTCAAACACAAGTTAACCTTTTACTCCATAGATACTCATTATTTTACTTCATTTAATTTATTCCATCACTGAAGAAAATAGTTTATACAGGTATATAACCAAGAGAATGTTTTGGATAGGGTAGTAGATTGTGACTTAAAGCAAATTGAGTATAAAGCAGCTTTACTTTCAACTTGCTTATAGTGCTCAGTATCCTCCAAAACTAAACGATAAACACAGTCTATGGAGTAAATGGTAAAACCAATATAGATAAGAGTTTACATAGTGCTGTACAATACTATTCTTATGCAATTCAAATTAACTCTTTCACTACCAAATTTAAAGAGTGTATTTTTGCTCTATAACTGTCACCTTGTTTTCAATGTCAAACGTTCAGGCATTGTGATTGAGTATATGTATTCATAGGAGTGATATAAAGTTTGGATCCTGGTGGAAGTTGGCTTAAGGTTGAGTCTCATCTGGATCCAAACCTTTTGCTCAACAGATTTATTTGTGTTAAGGAGTGAAAAGGGTTAATATGAGACATAGTTAATTCTTAAGCGTTTGTATGCTGAACATTAATAATGAATAAAAACAAAGTGAAAAGTGATATTTACAATGTTTTATTTTACAATATGTACAAAAACAACAATAACAGAAAAACAATAAAAAAAAATATTAATATTTGAGCCATTGTATTTTGTGTTTTGTTTTTTTCTCCTTCTCTCCTGGAAGCCCCTGCGATGCTATTCCTCTGATGAACATATGTTGCCCGCCAGTCAAATATTTAGGGGTTGATTTAAGGTTAGGGTTCCCAGGTAATGTCTGGATTTGCTCTGCTGGTGATCGTCTATTTGCTATTAAACTGGATGGTATGTGTATCTCTCTCGTAGCATCATAAAACTGTCGGTAGCCTTCCGGTGCAAATTTGCTCAAAGGTGATACGGCGTGTTTAATTAAGTCAATAATGTGAGAATTTGGGAGAAGTGTTCCTTTATAGATAAGATTACCCTTGTCATTCCATGAGATAATGGGTTTATGCCCAGTTAAGAGTTTATATAATCCAACTGCTCTTTTGTAGTTTTGTTTAGGCACACTATATTCAAGCATGGATAGCATCAGGTCGACATTGTCTGCTGCATGGGATGTCTGTTGAGGCAGATCATAGTCAAGTGGTTGTTGTTGTTGTTCTAATTGGTCTGTCTGTGTTTGTGACTGTCCACTGTCTGCACATTCTTTAGGTAATGCAGTAGAGACCAATTGATCATAACGTCTTTTGGGTATAAGAATTAATTCTCTACTCATATTCAGAAGATTGGAATAATATGTTTTAACAATAAAACCAGTGCTTGTCTGTGTTGCACAAGTTTCAAGCGTTTTTGTTTGATACTGTTACGACGGCTGGACATGAATTGAATGAATGGTTCATGTGGTGCCAAACTCTTTATACTTTGATCAGACAAGGGTAATTTATCATGTAGAAAGTTAAGACACAGTGTGCACAAAATTATAATTTGTCTGTGACTACTGGATTCAATAATAATTTCATACTGTTTTTTATCACAATATACCAAAAACTGTAAATAAGGCAAATTTTCCTTTAACACTTTATCCATGATATATGTACCAGTAACAATGAATAAATGACTCATTCATGCATTTGCAAGTCTATTTATTTACTACCAACAGGTAAAAATACTCGCATAGTTTCCCCAGGAAAAATATCAGTTCTTAGCCTATATTGAGAATTTGTATGTGGTGAAATGTCAATGAGTACATACCCGTAGGGGTTAGAAGTGCATTTTTCATACACACTTTTGAAATAATTTACATTTCCAAAAAACACTTGTGATCCAAAGGTAATTATTTGACGCATATCGCGCATATTATTAAATAAAATGTAATAATGTACTTGCAGACTTAAGGTTTTGGAGTATTTTCCTGGAGGATAAAGAGACTGTGCAAGATAAATGATAGATAAAGATCTATGATGTGATAACACAGAAAATAAATGAACTGCTTCTTGTGATTGAGATAAGGGCATCATTAAGTCATCACAAATTAGTAATGTATGGTCGCTGCCTTCTGTCCATTCTTCAATAAGTTCACGAGTGGGCAATCCTTGAAAAAATATAATGCCTGTCACAATTTGCTTAATCTTATCAAATGTTTTCTGGTATTCACTGTAGCAGTATATTATTTTCTTAGGAGGTATAGAAAACATACCAGCTGCATTTTCTAATATTCGTTTAGTGAAGGTAGTTTTGCCAGATTGACTGGGACCACTACAAAGAATCACAGAAGGGCTTGAAAACTTCAACACACTTTCATGTTTCCACCAACATGTGGTATCCTCCATTTTGTATTTTAGTTAAAATAAACTTGCAAAATTAAAGTGAACAGTACAAGAGTTTTAAGACAATTAAACTGTATGTATTTGTACATGTAATTTATAGGTATGAGACTTATTAAGACACAAAGTAGATGTAAACAGATATACACATACATTTATAGATAGAACACACATAGGAATTAAACCTAAAAGCAAGAATAACATATTTAGTATCACTTTATTTACAAAATATACAATTTACAATATACAATTGGAAAATTGTTGAATTACAAAACCATACACATGATCATCATTCCATTGTTTATTGGATGTAAAATAGGATTGAATTTCGGACATAGTATACTTGAACAGTTTCATAATTAAAAAATAGATGACATAATATCCACACACTTGGGAATAAGAAGATTGCAATTTGGTTGTATTATATTTTACATCAGCAGCATTGTCATGTATAAACTTGTCAAACTGTGTATTGTACATCTTGGGTGATTTTCCAAAGCTGTCATAAAATTCTGCATAGGAAGCAGTTTCAAAACAAAATAAAACCCAATGTATCCCTTCACCAGTAGCTACATCTGTATTTACAATAAAAGCACTGGGATACTTGGTCACAGTTTTGGGTAAAGTGTCTCTGGTGTAAATTCCTTGCACCATATCTTTCAATATGGGTACCCTATTAATCACACATAACAGCTGTTCAGTGTTCATGGTTGTAAATATCTAACGTCTCGACTTTGGTCAATTTGCAACAAAGCAGGAAATTCAGCAAAAGCCACACAATTTAATGGCTCAGTAGTGGGTGATGAAAATTTGGTTTCTAATCTGAGATGTCCGTGTTTGACAAGGTTTATATAGGATGCGTTCAGATGGTTAGGTGAAATATTAAACACAAAGAAACAATATCCATTTGCAAATTCTGTTCTGTCAATGTTTAAACCAAATATTTCATTCCATCTTTCTGCTCCTTCATACAAATTGACAAAAGCCGACACATACTCTTGTTTAGTAAAGTCTATTTGCAATGGGCGGCCTGGAATACTGACACCATCTACAAACAGCCCTATCTGATTTACTGAGGCATGAATGAAGTTAAATGGATTATGTGTATAACTTCCATTCACAGCCTTTTGTTTTAAAAATCCAATGACAATTTTAGAAGGTAAGGCAGACTGAAACATGTTATCCCAAAGAAATTCACTGGCTTTGACTGGAACAGTGTTCATTTTGAGTTCTGTTCTAGTCATAAAATACTGAGCTGGGGTCAGTTTAAGTTGACTGCTATGTGCCAATATGATTCCAGGATCCACTTTTATCTTACAGGCTTTGAATACAACATTATCTAATTTTAACACATAACTAGGATTAGTTTCACCAGACATTAAAGTAAAAGGTATATTATTTCTATACATTTTAATATTTATATTTACACCATTTACAATATATTTGTCAATGGAAAATATATCTTCTAGTAAAGACCCCTCCATTTCAAATGAGGCGCTTTTAGATGTGTAACTAGCCCTTCGTATAAGTCCACCATTGGAACCGTTGACACAGTTGGTATCGTCCAGATTGGGATCATCCTTGTAGAAGAGCTGACTTTCCAGCTGTTTGTTTTCATGCATGGATGACAACATCAACTTGATGTAGGCTTTCCATGGAAAATTATTGGTATTCATAGATACTAGTTTTCCATTCATGTATACTTCTATTTGTGACCACATGGCCTGAAGTGGTATGTTAATAATAGAGGTCTGTTCTGTTGCAGTCATAGCAGTTCCATCAGATTTCAAAATTCTTGCTTTAACATAAAGTTTACTCCTCTTTAGACTAAGGTATTCTAATCCTGATCCTGGAATATAAAACTCAACAGGTGCTTCGTCAGTGGTAAGAGTAGATATAGGTCGACATTCTATGAAACGTATATTCTCAATGGCCACCTGATTTGGAGGAGTAGAGAATATATCCAATTGTTCTGGGTAGACCAAATCTTTATTATTGATATCTAAAAATGCCATTGTCACTGTGTCTGGACTTTATGAAACACGTTGTGTACTTTAATTCTGTTACACCTTTGCTTAGATTTCCTCTTGTTAGCTGTAGATTTCCTGGCTTTCTGATATTTGGTTTGATTTGTTTTAGATTTTGTTGTCTTTGATCCCTTTGTCTTATGGCCTTTTGTTTTAGGTGTCTTTCCCTTCTGTGGATTGGTCTTGGGTTTCTTATTAATCTTTTGTTTTCCAACTTTTTTGGGTTTTTTATTTGGATGTTTTTTTGTCTTTTTATGTCCACTGTGTTTGGTTTTCTTATTAGTTTTATGTTGTTTACCAGCAAGTGTATTAGATCCTTTCTTGGAGGTAGTCTTTGCAGCACTGACAGTTTTTGTTTTTCCACCACCTTTTATACTTTTAACAGGAACTCTTGGTAAACCCATTCTGGTTTCGTGGATATATTCAGACTTTGCTCTTTGTGTGTCAGCTACTACAGGATTTAATTGCTGAATTGTACCTGTTGCTTTGACATGATTGTAGGGCCTGTGTTGGACTTGATAGCCTTGATTGTAAAATGGCATATTATGTCCATAGCTGGGTTTCACATTGCCAGAGTTTCTTTTCACAATATCTTCCCAAAGGTTTGTATCGGAGATATACATATCTACTGACATGATTTACAACTGAAAATAATTCAGTTTCTTTAAGTGAAGTGTTACTGACAAGTCTCCAGTCAAATATGATGCTAATTTGCCTGTGTCGTCTTTTATATAGATGTGAATGTCATGTATGTATTTGGAATTGACAGGGGTGTAACTTGGTGTGTCATACACCATTCCAAATGCGGCTGTAAAATATACCTTTCTTAAAAGAGGAAGCAATGTAGGACCAACAAAACTTTCTTTACAAATATTTGAATACACATAAAAATTTTGTTTCCTAAAAGTAGTTTTTAACTTTTCAATTGTTATTTCGGTCATAGCTACCACCCAAGATCCATCTAAGCATAAAGGGGTATCTAGTTTCACTCTAAAATCAAAAGATGTGTTACGTTTATGAACCTCTTTACTATCAAAGGAACGTAATACCATTCTGTACTCTGTCATGTTAAAGACTGGATATCTGTAGTGTTTACCCAACTATTGTATTTGAAAGGCCAGCCAAGCCACTGAACTAATGCTTCTTTTCCCTGTTTTCTTCGTCTTAAAACTTTTTCAATTAGCCACTTGGTCTGTGCCTGTTTGTTGACTTTAGACAATTCGTTGGAATAAAACACACCCTCTACTGGTGTCCTATCATACTCTACTATTTTATATACTGGTAACCTTTGTCTATAAAATCTTTTGGAAATATAGAATAGTTCTTCTGTCCACCTTTGATTGTATTCTCTTTGAAATGTAGACTTCAAATGAGAGATTCTAACCATGTCACCTACTTTATATTTAAATTGAATAGGTTTTTGCTTTTTATTACTTTTCTTCTTTAGATGAAGTTTTGACGTGTACATGGTATATCTCATTTCATCCTCATTAGATTTGTACACATTAGATGGGGGTATATTGCCTAGTGAACTATGAGGTCGATGATTGTAACTATTCACAAGCTGTTGAAGAATGTCTTCATATTTGTATGTTTGTTTACTTCTAAAGTATCTGTACATCATAGACTTAAGAGTTCGAATAGCTACTTCAGCATAATTTGCTTTTGTCTCATTCATAGCAAAATAATGAAATATGCCAGACTTTTCTAGGTACTTTTCTACTTTTTTATTTCTAAATTCACTTCCTCGGTCAGTCCGCAGAGTTTTACACTGACGCCCACTAGAAATAACAGTTTGTATTCCTTTGATCACTTCTTCTCCAGTTTTATCTCTCAGTTTAACTACCCACAAATATCTACTGAAACAATCAATTATTACCAGTAAATACTTCAGATCTGAATTGTACTTGGAAAGAGACTGTACATCGGCCAAGTCAGCATCCCATAGAGAATCAAGGCCTTCCACAACTACAGAATTGCGAATAAATTTTCGTATAGTACGCTTACTTGTACTGTAGCTATCTTGATCATTTAGAAATTGTTTTATTGCTTGTAGTCCAATGTTGTATTTTCCCTCCTTTTTAACAATCTGGTATAGCTTTTTAGGACCAGTAAAAGCAGCTGGATGGTTTGGGTTATACCAGATACTTTGGAGATATTGTTTGTAGGGAGCCATTATTGAAAATGAACAATAATAATATGTGTCAATGCATTTATAGACAAGTAGATAAAATATCTATAATAATTTAACAATAAGGTATTAAAATAAAAAGACAAATCATTTTTAATAGATAAACTTATTTTATTTTTACAATGATCTTATACATACATAATAAAACACAGGAAGAAGTAGAAGTAACATGTCAGACAAGTACATATTGTTTTTGTACACATATGATATGCAATGTGTCATGTATGTCAATAACCATTTGGTGAGCACTCAGAACACTCTAAAGCGCCTAATAAACTTTGATGATCTAAACCCATGTAACAGGGCTGTACATCTTTAAGCTCTGGAAAACATGTCTCAACTAAGGTAAAAGCAGTTTTAAGTTCACTGTATTGTTTAAATGACAAAGTAATGCCATTCTTGGTAGCACATATACTATCAGCATCAGGAGGCATCCAGAATCTACGAATGTTTACACATGGATACTTGCTGTCTACACTCACATACCAGTTGCCACCCAGATGATAGGTGTATACAGTAGTTTTTCCCTGGCTGACTTGATTAACAGCATCTGCAAGGTCATCCAAACACTTGTAAAGTTCCAACCATCTTTGAGGTGTGAGTGTCACACCATCTTTTGTTGGTTTATTATTTATCCAATAACGAATATGAATGTTGAGTTTATTGTTGTAGTGTCCTGCGGACACATAAATGTTTTTACCGAGAGGTATAGCACACTTTGAGCAGACATTGTTTTCAGTTCGTACAGGTATCTGAAGAGATTCCATTTGCTGTTTGATGTCCTTTAGATTGCTTGCCACAGAAGCTTCAAAGTTATCATTACTTTCTGTAAGAACAGAGTCAGCTGATTTGCTCTTCTTAACTGATGGTTTTCTTCCAACCATGTTGCAAGACCAAATAAGTATGTGAAGATCATACACTGAAAAGAGAACCATTACATATATTGAGTGGGGCAAAATGATTTAAACGCACATACTGTATTTGAAAATAATTATCAGTGTAAGTTATCTTTGAAAATGCTTTCATAGCCTTCCCATTCTCTTATAAAAATAACTTTAAAAGAACGTATAAATGCTTTTAAAACACTATTCTTATAATTTACTTATATTTTTAAAAGAAAGTATAAAGACTTTTAAGCAATCACTTACCTAGAAGATAATCTGATTTAATATCTTCCTCTGAAAGCACCGATAGTTGTAGCTTGTGAAGTGGTGGGTGTTCCAAATGGAGCTCCTAGGTTAGGTTGCTGGAACTGGAATTTGTTTGACTGTATTGTTGTTGGTAGTGGTGGTGGCGGTGGTGGTGGTGGATGTGAGAAGCCCACTGTAGAGTTAAAATGATCCAAATTACAAGGCTTGTCACTATCTTGGTTTTTTACTTTGTTTAGGTCCAGTTCATTATATCCAATCATTTTCAAAAAATCACAGTCACTGGACCATTTGTAATGTTCAGACAAAGGGTCCTCATTGGATTGCCATTCTCTAAGTCTTATGTTACAGGCAAAACACACCACAGTGTCTCCTTGACCAGTATAGTAAAACCCTGCTTTAGCCAATTCAGGGGCTGTGGGAAGAATCTGTTTTGACCAATGAGGTTTGAATGTAGAAAGTCGATCTTCATACATCATGTACACTCTGTGTAGGATATTGGCAGGTATACAATCCATCTCTTCCATATCTGGATCATGAAAAAATAAAAACACTATCAGTTACTGATGTGTTTTTTAGGATTTGAGCTTTTTGTTTTGGTTAGAATATATTTAAAATTAATGCCTTTAAAGTGCGACTATTTTAATAATAGACATAAAGTAATATAAAATAAAATTATTTAGAAATAAAAAGCTTACCTTTTCAATAGAAGATGAGTATGAATTCCAAGTGGTGTACAGCTAAGTAACACAAGCAATGAGAGATATGAAATATTAGGGGTATATATATACAAGAAGATTTAGAGAAAATTATCAATTTAAATACACAGTTTGTTTACAGATTCTTGTGCAATGACACAGACTTTACTCAGTTTTTTGTGTTACACAAGTTTTGCTCCTTTTCTTGTGTACTTACACAACATTACCCCTTTTTCTTGTGTATTACACAGAAATAGACCTACTTTTTGTGTATTACACAAAATAATACTTGTTTTGTGTGTAAAATGACTCATTACGTCACACCATTTACACAGGTTTAACCCTATTTTCTGTGTAATTCAGTATGTCTCTGATTACGTAATCTGACGCTCAAGTGCCCTATATTCATCAAGTATTGTTTGTGCTGAGGCATTTTAGCTCACCTGGCACGAAGTTCCAATGTGTGCTATTTCGGTCGTTCTGTGTCCGTCGTCGACAATTGTTTTGTTTTGTTTTTCGTACTCTATATATATAGCTGGAACCAGGTGCCAGTTGATCCCTTACCCCATAAATACGCCTTTTAATGCCTTTAATGTATCACTCCACTGAAGAAAATAGTTACACGTTATGAGGTCGTCAATTTGCACCATAAGAAATATTTATACAGGCTAGGGGTTTGATGGCCATAAGTCATAAATGTACTTTGAAATAAAAAGTAGTGTACAGTGATATAATCTGATACTTTAGGTGTTCACGTAAATTTTGAAAAATAGTAAATCAACTGATGTAAATTACACAGAGTACTGAATAAGTGTTCCAACTTTTTTTGTATACAGTGGTAGAGACTTGTACATTATAAAATTAACGTACACCGTACATTTTGAAAAATAGTGAATTACCTGATGTATAGATTGATCAGAATACTGAACAAGTGTTCCAAACTTCAAACGCATACCTAAGATAGTTATTGCGAAATGTTGTCTTACAAAAACAAAACCTAAAACAAACATGAAACAACGCAGGCCACAGCGTGACGAATATACATAAAACATGACATAAAACAAAACAAACAACATGGTTAAAATCTCTGATTCCATGTTACACAGTCCTATACGTTAACCACTAGATCATCTCGACACATCTTAGCTTTCTCTTTAAAAAGATATATGAATTATTTGAATAATAAAGTGATATTCATTAGCTTAATGTAAACGTGCACGTGTAGACAACTAAACAAAATGAGATTTATTATTCTTTTGAGTGTAAATAATGAAGAAATAATAATAAAGCTGAACTAGGTTTGGTTTAAACGGCTTAGCTAGTAGACTCTGTCTGAAAATCCTTTATGACTCTTCATTTCTTTGCATTGCAAGTTCAAACTTCTTGGTGGCATTAGGTTGTTCAAATGTTTAGAGATGTCTCTATATTGTTAAGGCTTCACGCCGTCCAAACAAAAAGAGCCGAAGGATATTTCCCAACCAACATCAGCTAGCGGACAGATATTTGACACGTGGGTACATCTATAGATAGCGGAGTTGGGCATAAAAATGTTAGATCACGATGACCTTGGATCTCAGTTATATTTGATCTTGACCTTTGACCTCATCTTATAATAAACTTGTTAGGCATATTTCCTATACAAAATTAGATAGGTAATTAGGGAAACCAAAATTGTGTGTGAGTTCATCTTGGGATGGTCAAGTGCCATGTGCCATTTTCGGAACAATGGTCTCCCGACTTTCATTAAAATTTGTTAACAGTTTACAACAGAAGGCTTATAGAATGCTGAGCTTTTTTTCTATATAACATCATCTATGGCAACCCAAATATGTAAGTGAATACATCTTAATCTTATTGTGACTTTTAACCTCAATTATAAATTACCCGCAGGCCATAATTATGTTCAATAAATATACCACATCAGCTAGTGAACCCAAATTTGGTTTGCGAGTACATACTGGGATTGTGTGGATTAGTTGTTTTTCTGTTTCTGATCCGACTTCAAACTGTCTAAACTGTCTGCAATGAAAATAATTGTTTTCACACCAACACGTTTATTGGAATAGAAACACCTCTTTCCCACTGTAGGTAATATTAGACGCCAAGTATCTTAGCTCAAAGTCTTGCTATTTTTTCTAAGAAAATACTAAAATAAGTTCACAATGGTTGCTATGGAAACCAGAGTTCTGCATAGGACCACTATTTAAATATCCTAACAGACAACAATCCGCAGAAAATCTATGTTGAACATGTTCCTACCAATCGCATTTTACTGATATTTGCAAACAAATTGAACCCATATTAGACGCCGTTGTCTAATCGGGATCCAAATAATATGGTATTCGTATCTAGGTTTATTCTATTTAAAAATCTATAAATGTGAATTTAACCAAACTTGCAGAAAACAGTTTAAAAGCAGGCGATAGTTCGTCATGATAAGGGATAAGTTTCATGGAGGCCAAACATCACAAAAGCTTACACTGAGTATTTTACTCATGCGGACTCGAAACAGAAACTATGTTATATTCTGTAAATGGCAGAAATCATGAGTACAAAATTAGACATGGGTGTTAAACCGAAACGACACAATAATGTCCCGTGCTGCTGCTTACCAAGATATTCTGTGTCTAGCCATTTCCCCTATAGCATTTATTTCAGTTTGTAATATATGTGGTTGCTTTAACCAGCCTGAATTTTAAACAGAAATTTCCTGAAGGAGAGTTCTCCTTTACTAAGTGGAACTATTTTCTTCAGACAAGGAAACGATAAAAGGTGTAAAAATGTGTACCTGTTGGGTAATGGAATGATCATTCACCGGCCAGGATGCAGACAAGTCACAACGCCTCTTTTGGTTCTTTAACGGGACAGGGGACACTCAGAAGTGTATAATATTTGCCTTATGGCGTCTCCATAAGCAATAAGTTTATGTGCTCAAAGGCATCTTTTAGGGATGGATAGATGAGTTTGGTTTTACGGCATGCGACAAAATATAGGTCATATAGCGCCGATGACGAATGTGGGATGAGATGAGATGATTTCAGAAAGATGATTTCGGCTAATCTCATTCGTTGAAGCGACTGGGGTCAAAACCTACTACCGGTCTTCCTTTTAGTTCTTGGCAGAAGGTATAAAATCGATCTTATAAACAGAAACAATGCCCTATTTTAATCTGAGTGACAAACAGTTTGGAGCCCGATCAGACGCCGGGTTACCCGATTTCTCCTTTACTAATTGGAACTATTTTCTTCAGACAAGGAAACGATAAAAGGTGTAAAAATGTGTACCTGTTGGGTAATGGAATGATCATTCACCGGCCAGGATGCAGACAAGTCACAACGCCTCTTTTGGTTCTTTAACGGGACAGGGGACACTCAGAAGTGTATAATATTTGCCTTATGGCGTCTCCATAAGCAATAAGTTTATGTGCTCAAAGGCATCTTTTAGGGATGGATAGATGAGTTTGGTTTTACGGCATGCGACAAAATATAGGTCATATAGCGCCGATGACGAATGTGGGATGAGATGAGATGATTTCAGAAAGATGATTTCGGCTAATCTCATTCGTTGAAGCGACTGGGGTCAAAACCTACTACCGGTCTTCCTTTTAGTTCTTGGCAGAAGGTATAAAATCGATCTTATAAACAGAAACAATGCCCTATTTTAATCTGAGTGACAAACAGTTTGGAGCCCGATCAGACGCCGGGTTACCCGGCGTCTGATCTGGCTCCAAACTGTTTGCACGGAAAAGAATAGTGTTTGCGTAAATGCGTTTACTGGGTAAGAATTTCGTTTTCACCACTATAGGAAGGAAAGAAGTAACCATTTCAACAACTGAAATACTTTTTCAAATGGGTTATCTTATTCCCCACTTTAAGAAATGTCTTCCTGATAGGGAGTCATAGATAGTTCGTCTTGCAGTACTCATTCCCTACAACGGCCCTCCGAACGATGATTCCCTCCTTAAAACAATCTTTGCTGCTTTTCTTTGGACAACTGTTTAAGTTTATCCATTGAGAAACATTTTGGTGAAAACCAAATTGAAATCGGACCAGTAATTTCGGAGACGATTTTTTCTAGATTTTGTGCACGGATGGCATGGTGACAAGACAATTTGCCCCACCCACTTTCTTTGAACAGTTTTGAAGCGCAAGTCAACAGCATGCATCTGACAAAGGTTGGTTACACTGGGTCTATTGGTTTCAGAGAAGAAGTCATTTACAATTGTTGACAGACGGACGACGGACAGAGCGGTTTCACAATAGCTCACCTTGAGCACTTTGTGCTCAGGTGAGCTAAAAATAATTTGTGGGAAATCATTAATACATGTACAACCATACCCCTCTATGGAGCTATCATGCACATATCAAGATGGGTGGATTGGGGAGCAGGGGCCCATTCAATAAAACTTCGTACGACAAAAGCGGTCGTAAGTCAAAACTTAAAAATGTATTTAATTTCTGATTTCTCTATCTAATCCTGTCTTAATACATCTTTTTGGAATCGTCTTTTCAAGACGATTCCAAAGAGATGTCACAATACATAATTAGATGGAGAAATAAATGATAATTTAGACTTTTATAATTTGACTTACAACAACATTTGTCGTACGAAGTATTTTTATCTGGGTCCCAGAACCCACCCCTGAATAGTTTGCAAAGAAATGATAATCCGATTTGTTTAAATGGACAACAATTGCACCATAATAGTAAACTCTTTCTCTCATGAGCCCCCAAAGTGCAAACTACCTATATTCGATTTTGTACAAGGTAAATGCCTACTTAAAGTACATGTAAAAGAAAGTACATTTAAAGCAGAAAGATCGTACATGAAATTTCTGCTTAACATTCACCTACATTTGAACTGAAGCTTGTATTTGTAACAGAGACAACGTGTAATTAATGATTACATGTAATCCCTGAATTTTTTGGGGATAACGCATAATCAATGGGCGTATTAAGGGATGGGTGAAATGTCCCTTTGTGCGGCGTCTTATCTGGTCTAAAACTGTTTGTCACTCGTCCTTATGTTTCCTCTATGTCCAATACCATACTTTAAGAAAAACAGCAGACGATATTGCTGCAGTGGTAGACAAATTTGTGTTGTTTATGACAACAGGGGCAAGCATTGTGGTCGAGAGCGGCTCGATGTTAGGAGGGCTGATGTAGGGAGCCCTGCAGGCATCCTAATTTTAGAGAGGGTAAAGGGTTTGGTTGGACTCCAGGGCTGCCATTTCTCTGGATTTTTCCTAAATCTTCGGATTTTTTTCTTGTACATGGTAGCTTAAAGCAGGCTGAAAGTAAAGCAGAATGCGCCTTAAGGTGCATTCTGCTTTACTTCAAACCTGCTTTAAGCAGCAACGTATTAAAAACTACTAGAAACAGACGATGGGGTAAAGGTACGATTCGTAAATTGCACTTGAAAAATGCAAATTTGGAAATCTTAGGATTTTTCATGTCAACTTATGGCAGCCCTGGGACTCCCCATCCATCTTCCCCTGGAGAAAAATAAACAATTCATTCATATCTTATAATCTACAATGGCATTAAGTAATAACTCTAAGAACCATATAGTTTAATCACAAGCTTTTATTGCACACAAATTAGACAAAAATCTCTATCCTAAATGAAAGAGGATTATCACTCATCATTGAAATTCTAATGGACAATTCTAAACTTCAATTAAACCGAAACCAGTTTTACCATTTAGGTTTTGGAGGTTGTTGTTGTTTTTTAATTAACAATGTCTGATAAAAACTAGCACTATTGTACAGAAAAAACCTCTCTATTACGGACACTAAAAGAAGACTAATTGATTGTATTAAATACAGGTGACAGCTTTAAGCAATTTGACAGTAAAACTGAAAGCTCCTATAGGAGCTTACGGTTTTACTGTCACCTTGCTTTAAGCAGTAACATGTCACAAACACCTGTTTATTAGCTTAATTTAGTGGTCGTAATAGAGAGATCTGATCAGAGTCTATACTGTTTGCATGTGTCCTTTTTATAGGATGCTAGGCACAAATTGATTAATGATGGACAAAAACAAATTCTTTTACTTTTTACATTTTTCTTTACTGTTGTACCGCATATCAAGGCTCCAGATAAGAGGGAGTTAACTGAACAAACCCAACATTTTCTCACTCATCTCATTACTCAATGAGACAATACCATATGGTTTAATGAAGAAATAAAGATTTTAATTTTCGAAATACTCTCCTTATCTCGAGCTCTGGTATATGGTTGCAACCTGTATTGAAAATGACCAGTTCTGAGTTTTATGGAAATGCTTTACTCAAGTTTTACTTAACCTGTAATAAAATACAGCTTATACAATCATAATGTATAATTTAGAAATCTGAAACTATATACATAAAGGCTAAATCATTATCACGTGCATACAAACTAGATTTGATCACAATAAGAGTAAATAAAATATCTTTAACTCATGAAATAAACAGTCTTTAAACCATATAACTTTCAATTATAACTTAGTGCAACATACATGGTACACCTTTATCTCAAGGGTACTGCAATGACTGGTACATATTCTGAAGTTCTCTTCTTTTGATGTCCTAACTTTCTGTATATAACTATGTACAATGGCATGATTGTGGACATATTGACAATAAATTTACACATCAAATATGTTATCAAAGTAAAATAAAGTCGTTATTATTATTACAATTTAAAACATACAGACCAATTCATTAGCTTAACCCTTTCCCCCATAGAAGCGCCTTTTAGCACATTTAATTTATTCCTCCACTGAAGGAAATAGTTCCAATTTATACAGTCATTCACATGTACCAAAGAAATATTTTCTATTTCCTAGCAATTTCTGGCTTAAAGCAGGCTGCAAGTAAAGCAGAATGTGCCTTAAGGCGCATTCTGCTTTACTTTCAACCTGCTTTAAATCGTCACCTATCTTCAAAACTAGAAAATTGCTATGGGGTAAAGGGTTAACCCTTTTCCTGCTTTTAGGGTATATTTACAATTTTTGAAAACAGTGTAGACTGAGATCAGGCTTCTAATGAAGCTGTCTGATCAGGGTCAGCAGTTTTCTCATGGGTTTGTGTATAAATGACTTTGCAGCCTTCTCTGGGTAACAGTTTCATTATTTTATAAGCCAATGTAATGTTTCAAATGATAGATGTTTATAGTTGGCAGACCTTTAAATAAATAAGTATATTCTGATAACAGAGCAACAGATAAGGGTAGTTTTTCAAAACTTAAAATCTTTATTTCTGAATTTAACCCTATGGTGTCACTACTCATTAGAACCGTCTCTTCGAGACGATTCTAATGAGTAGTAACACCATAGGATTTGATGCTGAAATGAGTGATAAAATGTTTGATTTGTTGAAATAACTACCTCTTATCTGGAGCCCTGGATAATTCAGCGGGAAATGGGTTAAGCATACACTTTTTGTCAAGAAAACTTACGACTATATATAAATAAATTAATATGTAAAAATTACGGACTATATATTAATAAATTAATATGTAAAAATTTACTGACTATATATTAATATGTAAAACAATTAATACTCATAGCTAGCTTGGGTATATATTGAGTGAAACCCTGATCAAGGTCTGCATGGTTAACTTTTTTCCAATATTCAGAATATGGAATTAACTGGGTCAAGCTTCCTATTCTAAAAGAACATCATACATTATTGTTATAACAGTAAAATCTCTCTTTTATGATTTGCATCAATTATTTGGTATGTAAGACAAGTGGCTGCTTAAAGGGAGGTGAAAGTTTAAGAGCTGTCAGGTTTACATGCGACATGTCTTACATATACATATTATCAATTAGCATTCTTTTAAGTGGTCATAATATGGAGGTTTTACTATATATGACAATTTGGATCACATCACAGTTATAGGACATTTATAACTATCGGTACATGCATGTTATTGAGTGATCACTGCGTACATGTGGAGCATAGAAAGGAGTCCACAAGAAGGAAGTATTGATCATAAAACACTCAAAGCAAGTTGAAAGTAAAGCAGAATACTCCTTATTGAGTTATATTGACCACTTGATCACAGTCTGATTGTGCAAAACAAAATGATTAATCCTGTAAAAAGTTCAGCTAAAAATTGCTTCAGGAATAAATGCAATACTGGATCCAAAATGCATGTAAATGTATAAATAAACTTTCCTAAGAAAGCCACATCAGACAAAACAAAACCTACATAATAGATTACAAAGTTTAACAGTTTATAATAAGTGCTCAACAAGAAATCAAGAGATTGTCATATCATGCAGTTGTACACAAACTAGCTAATTTTCGACTACTGTAAAAATTCTAAAAATTGTGACACACTGTATTACGTATGCAATTATCCTATAATATGAACTAATTGCTTTTATCACATAGAGACAGTATGCAAAACAAATGCAAATTGAACAGCACACAGTGTGGACCCTGATCAGACTGCTCCTTAAGGAGCAGTCTGATCAGGGTCTACACTGTTTGCAAAGGCCTGACTGTCCTAATACCGATACTCAGAGTAACTAGGATATTCCATAAAATGTACATGTATGTAGCTCATGAATTCAAAATGGATGTTCAATGTGTGGTACCACTACAGGTAGCACTATTTACATGTAGGCTATATATCACAGAAGTATCAAAAATAAGTTATGAGACATATTTGATGACAATCTCTATGCTGCTAAAATTACAATACAACATTAACTCTTTCTCCCTTAGAAGCGCCTTTTAGCACATTTAATTTATTCATCCAATGAAGAAAACAGTTCCAATATATACAGTCAAGAATATGCACTATTAGAAATATTTTCTCTATTCTAGCAGATGATACCTTAAAGGAGGCTGAAAGTAAAGCAGCATGCCCCTTAAGGTGCATTCTGCTTTACTTTCAACCTGCTTTAAGTGGACACCTATTTTCAATACTAGAGACATGCTATGGGGGGAAGGTTTAAATGCTATTTTCTTCATAATATAGGGGTATGCATAACTGATCTAAGTGCCTTTAAATTAAACAAGAGGGCCTGAAGGCCCTGATATCGCTCACCATTTGTAATGAAGCCTGATAGCTTTACCTTTGAATTTCACCTGTTTTATTCTAAATCCATTCAAGTTTGTCGACCTACTGTAGTATAGTAGAGTACATCAAAGGCAGATAACTAGAGCCTAAACAATACTGAAATGAAGCCTTTTTCTAGCATTTCAAAGTATATCAAGGGCAGGTAACTACTGCCACAATGATTACATTTCAACAATAATTGCACTCCTTGGAAAACGTATAGCTACATCCTTTGTGTACAAGTATAATCAAAATCCATTGAAAACTGTAGTTGCACGAGTGTAAACGCTGTAAAATATGGCATTTTCAGCAATTCAAAGGTAGATATCTCTTGATCTATTTGTCCGATTACAACCATAATTACCCTTTTCGAACTCTTATGGTCATATACAATCTGGGCAAGTTTGAGAGAGCTTGGATAAATATTGTGGCCTCTAGAGCGTAAACACTGTTAAATATGTCATTTTCAGCAATTCAAAGGTAGATAACTCTTGACCTATTGGTCCAATTACAACCATAATTGAACTCATCCGAAGTCGTATGGTAATATACAATCTGAGTAAGTTTGAGAAAGATTGGATAAAATTTGTGGCCTCTAGAGTGTAAACATCGTTAAATATGGCATTTTCAGCAATTCAAAGGTAGATAACTCTCGACCTATAAGTCTGATTTCAACCATAATCAAATACATCTGAACTCTTATAGTCGTATACAATCTGAGCAAATTTGAGATAGATTGGGTAAAAATTGTGAACTCTAGAATGTAAACACTGTTAAATATGGCATTTTCAGCAATTCAAAGGTAGATAACTCTTGATCTATTTGTCCGACTTCAACCAAAATCGTACTCATCCTAACTCTTATGGTCATATACAATCTGGGCAAGTTTTAGAAAGATTGGATAAATACTGTGGCCTCTAGAGTGTAAACACCGTTAAATATGGCATTTTCAGCAATTCAAAGGTAGATAACTCTTGATCTATTTGTCTGATTTCAACCAAAATCGAACTCTTTCGAACTCTTATGGTCATATACAATCTGGGCAAGTTTTAGAAAGATTAGATAAATACTGTGGCCTCTAGAGTGTAAACACTGTTAAATATGGCATTTTCAGCAGTTCAAAGGTAGATCACTCATGACCTATAAGTCCGATTTCAACCATAATCGAACTCATCCGAACTCTTATGGCAATATACTATCTGAGCAAGTTTGAGAAAGATTGGATAAATATTGTGGCCTCTAGAGTGTAAACACTAAAATTGTTGACGACGGACGACACACGACGGACGACACACGACGGACGACGGACATTCAAGGATTGCAAAAGCTCACCCTGAGCTAGCTCAGGTGAGCTAAAAACCTGCCAGAGGTCATCTGTTTTCAAAATCAGAAACAGACTATGGGGTAAAAGGTTAAATAAAATTGACTACATAATGAAGTGCAAAAGTAAGGCAGGAAGCTCCTAAAGAAGCTTTCTGCATTACTTTTGTCCTGCATGAACCAGTCTGGGTGTTTTATGTTGCCATGGTTTTCTTCATTGAGTGGCTACTGCAAACATGTTTTACTGTATTGTGTAACTAGCTTTACAGTGAAACCCCACTATTATGACAACAATAGTGTTAATTATTAGGTGTTTAAGGCAGGTGACTGCTTAAAGTAAGGTGACAGTATAACAGAAAGCCCCCTTCAGAGCTTTTCTGTTTTACTGTCACTTTCCTTTAAGCTTTCATCTGTCTTTTATACACTCAATTCGCCTTCCTTTTAGTGGTTGTAATAGAGAGGTTTTGCTGTATTTGTAATCAGTGGTAATGCTAATTAGACCCTGTCAATCAACCCCTTCAACGTCTTATCCAGAGCCTAAAATAAGTATTTGGAAACAGTTTGAATCCTGATCAGATGCTACCTAATGCATTGTCTGATTAGAAATTCAAACTGTTTGACACTCATGAATTAGGATATGGCATTAGTTAATTTACATATAAAGTATAAATTAGAGAAATAAAAGAAGACAACATTTGTATAAAGCAGAATGCCAGATGACGTCATGGCAGTGAAGGGATTCAACTGATTAATAAATATCTGATTTATCAATATTTTAATACAAAATATATATGTCCTGCAGGCTTTAAATACACAATAGTTCTTTTTAAGTACCATAATAAATAATAAACCATTAACGCATAACTCCAGCTCCAGATCACAAGACAGGTTTTGGATTACCACGTGTACCGGGTACTCTTCTCTGGCGAAGTAAGTACTTCCGAGGACCTGAGACATCACTAGCATTCTGAAATATAAACATATAGACAATCACTTATTGGCTGGCTTAACCCATTACACTATACATACACCTCTTTATGCCTTTAAAATTTAAATTGTTCCTCCAGTGAAGCATAATATAGTTCATTTATATACTGTAATGAATATGCACCAATAGATGATTTTTCTATATCCTATCAGATAGAAGCTTAAAGCAGGCTGAAAGTAAAGCAGAATGGGACTTAAGGCCCATTCTGTTTTACTTTCAACCTGCTTTCATCCATTACCCCATAATCTGTTTTTTGTTTTGAAGATAGGTGACCACTTAAAGCAGGTTGAAAGTAAAGCACATTCTGCTTTACTTTTATCCTGCTTTAAGCTACCATTTGCTAGGATGTAGAAAATATTTTTTATGGTACATTATTCGTGACTGTATAAAGTGAAACTATTTTCTCAAGAGGAGAAATAAGTGAAATGCGTAAAAAGGGGTATTCTATATGGGGCATGGGTTAAGGGTCATTTTGCTATACTTTCAAACTAGAAATAGGCTATTGAGTAATGGGTTAACATGTCCTTAATCAGCTGAACCCTGGAGGTGAGTATACTTCATCATTTACAAATAGTGTACCTAAAAAGAGAACAGTTGTAATGTGCAAACAATCTAGACCCAGATCAGAGGGTTCCTATTGGAACCGTAGTATCAGGGTTCATTGAGTTTGAAGCTTTTATTTTGTATTAAAGAGAGATAGTTGCTTAAAGCTTACAAAAACTGACTAAAATCAACTTTCTGCTTTATTTCAGCCTGTTTAATCCATAACCCCATAGCCTGTTTCTAGTTTCGAAAACAGGTTATCACTTAAAGCATGTTGAAAGTAAAGCAGAATGCCCTCTAAAGTGCATACTGCTTTACTTTCAGCCTACTTTAAGCTTCAATCTACTAAGATATGGAAACTTTTCCTTAAGGTGTCTACTCATGACTGTGTAAAGTGGAACTATTTTCTTCAGTGGAGGAACAAATTAAAGGATGTGTAAAGAATGAGTAGACTCCATGTTAGAGCTCAATGTGTACTGCCAGTCAATATCACGAGTAATATTAGAGTGACTGGTTTAAGTGCTGTACAAATGTTTTTAAAATATCTATATAATTCAGTAAAACCTGTCTATTACAACCACTAAATTGTTTTTATTATTAGGTGTTTACGTCAGGTGACAGCTTAAAGCAAGGTTATAGTAGAACAGAAAGCTCCTTTAGGATTGATTGTCTGTTATACAATCAATTAGCCTTCGTTTTAGTGAGGTTTTACTGTATCTATATAATATTGAACTATTAATTTTTTTCCTTTCCTTACCTGAAATAGTTGAGCAGATCCTGCTGGTTGATAGCCCCCTGATACTGCTGTGTCTGGAAAGAAACAAAATGAACACATGTTACAGTAAAACCTCTCTAATACCACCACTAAAATGTAGGCTTAAAGCCTTATGGATAGCATTTAAGACAGGTGGCAGCTTAAAGCAAGATGACACGTCACAGTAAAGCAGAAAGCTCCAAAAGGAGCTTTCTGCTTTACAGGCATCATGCTTTAAGCAGCCACCTGCCTTACGCTTTGAAAATGTAATCTCATGATATAATCATAATAAGGAGGTTCAACTGTACAACAAGCTTATTTCAGAGCCCTATATGTAGATACATGTATAGGTCGTTTGCAGTTAAAAAAAACACGATAAATCTTAGATAATTTTAAAACTAATGGACGTATTTAAATTGAATTTCGCATACACTTATGATGTGTCTATACCAACTCTGACAAGGAAATTCAGAATTTTTGAAAGTCTAACTAAAAAAATTTCTTCTTTGTTTTATATAAATTTTGTGTCGCTTAAAATGGTCAATTACGTGGGGTGTTATTGTGCTATTACCTTGATCACGTTTGTTTATATTGGAGAATATCCCCAGGTAAAATCCCGTGCAAGTTGCTTCTGTCTGAAAGGTGAATCCCGTGCTGATATTGGTTGTTTAGTTGTACAAAATTAATTGTGAGGCCCCTTAATCCATTACATTTTTACTATGCCTAAAGCCACGAACTCTTCACCAGGAATAAAGAGAATTGCAATTACTTTTCAAACCGAAGCTCTAACATTTCTACATAATTACAGAACTCCAGATAAGAGAGAGAAACTTGAACAAGTCCAACATTTTCTCACCCAGTTCAGCACCAAATCATATGGTGTGACTATTCGAAGAAAGACGGTTCTGATGAGTAGTCACACCATAGGGCTTAATTCAGAAATAAAGATTTATTAGTAGTTTTGGAAATACTCCCCTTATCTGGAGTTTAATATGTATCAATGTTCGAGTTGTATTGCACTTACGTTTACATTACGTTTCCTTTAAGCGATAAAATAATAAAGGTTTTCGAACTGATCTGGAAACGTTCTGTTGAAAATTTGATAATGGTAAGTTGGTGTAGATCGTCTGGTATGAACATGTCTCTTCTGCTATTTATCGCATTTAGTTATTTTGCGTTTTGTTGATAAAACTTTCGTATGAGTGGCACATGGTTCGGATCCTATACAGATACGAAATGGCTCCGGTGTCCGATTAGGATCTAACATGTGTGCAAATGACAGTATGATCGGTTAATAGGTTTAACGTACCCCAGTCAGGGCCTCGTTCGGTTAGTTGTAAACTGCTATGGCATGCGATGGCTTAACGGTGAGGCGTTGCCGGGTCGTGAAAGATAGGCTGTTGAATAACTTGAAGTCACCCTTCGGAAAACTGTCCCTTAGAAGTGTAAACTTTATATAGAAGTTATGAATAAAACTTCTTTATTACGAAGAGAAAAAAATATTTCTTTTTTGTCAGAGTTGGTATAGGTATATCATAAATCTATGCAAATTTCCATTTGTCTCCGTTTTCTTGTTATGGAGATATTTGAAAATTATCGTGTTTTTTTTAACTGCAAACGACCTATACTATCTTTAAGCTACTGACTGCTTAATGTGGCCTTACTCCTCTAATCATAGAGCCTACAATATTGAGTACTGCTATCAAATGGTGCATATGAAGCTACCATCTGTTTTCTACAAGTGGAAAAGATCCATAGAGTATTTAAACTGGCCGAGTTAGAAGAAGTATGATAATGCCAAATCTTACCGTTGTTGCTTTCTTGAACACCTCTGTAGCTACCAGATGTGGCCCAGTTCAGTAGATTCCCTGAGAGATCCTTAAATGGGGTAGAATTATGAAGGTTACGCAGCTCCTGCTGTAACGAGGATGACCTTTGTGATGACCTTGTGCTGACCTTTGTGACCTCTGACTTGCCAGTCAAAGCTGTAGAGAAGCTTGACACAGAATCATCATCATCAGTGTCAGCTGGAAGCTTTGAGTGTGAATGAGGTTCAGTTATGCTGATGTCTGCTCCGTGCAAACTGGGTGAAGCAATGTCAACATCAGATGTGTCCATATCTGATGACTCAGCAGAACTGTTCTGATTGCATGATACTGTTGGGAAGAAATTGAGGGAATAAAAGCAATTGGAAATTTGCATTTAGAGAATTTTAAAGCTGTTTGTTTCACACACAAATTATCGAAAAACTTGTACATCGAATCTTTCACCTGGGGCCCGTCTCATAAAACTTTGTACATGTACCTCAAAAACGGTCGTAAGTCAAAACTTTATAACATATTTAATTTCAGAATCTCTCTATTTAATACTGTCTTGTGACATCTCTTTGGAATAGTCTTTTCAAAACGATTCCAAAGAGATGTCACAAGACAGGATTAGACGGAGAAATGAATAATAATTGAGACTTTTATAATCTGACTTACAACAACATTTGTCGTAAGAAGTTTTATGGAACGGCCCCTGACTACTTCAGGCTTCAGTTTTAGAATTCTAATAATGAACATTAATACCACACAGTTAAACTTCCATCAGAATCTATGTAAATCTACATGTTTTACCATGATGCTGACTTTAAACCATTACTCCATAGAATAATATGCATTTTTACACCTTTAGCTTATTCCTCCACTGAAGAAAATAGTTCCACTTTATACAGTCATGCATATGTATCATAAGAAATTATATCTATATTCAAACTGATACTAGCTTAATGTAGGCTGAAAGTAAAGCAGAATTCCTGCCTTACTTTTTAACCTTCTGTAAGTTGTCACCTGTTTTCAAAGCTAGAATCTGGTTATGGAGTAAAGGGTTTAACTCTTTCCTCCCTAAAACTTTAAATGGACAATTCTAGTTTACATTTTACTCTAGTCCATTTCTGACTTTTAAGGGTTGTTTTTGTCAATGTTTGGTATTATGACAAACAGTGAAGACCCTGATTAGAGGGCTCCTTTCGGAGCCCTCTGATCTGGGTCTTCACTGTTTGCACAGGACAATTGTATTATTCACATGTACACTGTTTGAAAAGGACGCCTATATGCGGGACTAGGGTTCAAAGGGTTAAACAAAGCATGGCTGTATTAGACTAAAACGAATACTTCAGTGAAGACTCACTCTTACAACAATGCAAATTCAAAATCAATTGATAGTGTGACTGACAGACATGCAAGCAGACAGGAAGACAAAAAGACAGACAGACCTAGTGACTGATGGATGGACAGACAGATGGACAGACAGATAGAATAGTTTGTACTATATTTAGATAAGCCTCTGCATGACTTTAATACTTACTTTCTGCTGTCTGTTTTTGTGTGCCAAACTTCAGCTCGTCAACTTTTGCTGTCTTTAAACCCAGTTTTTGCTTCTTCTCCTTCCCTTCTGTTCAAAACAAAACAAAATCAATAAAAATGTCTTGGTAACTTAACTGTTTGAATGTTAGATTACTTTGCCTGTGTTGTTCCAAGTAGTTGTGTAAATTTACCTGACATAGAGAAAAAATACCCTTGACCCCCTGTATCTAGCTTTGAAGACCGGTGACCACTCAAAGAAGGTTAAAAGTAAAGCAGTATGTGCATCAAGGCATATTCTGCATTACTTTCAGCCTGCTTTAAGCTAATATCAAGACTGGAAGTAAAGCAGAAAGCTACTTTAAGCAAATTAAGGGTTTCACTTTACTTCTACAAGTTCTAGGCTGCTTAACCCTTTCCCTTATAGAAGCGCCTTTTAGCACATTTACTTTATCCCTCTACTGAATAAAATAGTTCCAATTAATACAGTCATAAACATGTACCAAACAAAAATATTTTCTATATCCTAGCAGATGGTGGCTTAAAGCAGGCTGAACGTAAAGCAGAATGTGCCTTAAGGCACATTCTGCTTTACATTCAACCTGCTTTAAGTGACTACCAATCTACAAAACTAGAAACAGGCTATTGGGTAATGGGTTAAAGCAACCACATGTTTTATACAACTATCTGTCTTATACAACCATCTGTCTGATACAATGCAAACAACCTGTGGGGGGAGGATTTAGGATCATATTTTTAACCCATAGAACTCTGCCTATTGTTATACATGAACACTATGAAACATTATCTCATCTTATACCTACCACTACTGTTATCTCAAGTAATGGGCAATTAAAAAAGACCCAAGAAACATCACTGAAATTTCTGTTAATAAATATCTTATTATATTCTGATAGCCATATATACATGTAGTTTGTCATTTTGGAGTTTAATTTCCTTCAGAAATAAGTTGTTGCCAGGGAAACACAGACACACAGTTTTATGTCAAATGCAAACTGGACCTGTGAGCCAAGCAATCCTTCAAATAAATGGGTTTTTACCAATTACTCCTTCTTTAAATACTCCTTTATTACAAATCTAACTAATTCTACACTTAGAAAAGTAGTCCCTACATAGAAAATCATCAACATAAAACACAGAAGGCATTTCTAGTATATGTCCAGCTGGTAGCTTAAAGCAGGATGAATGCAAAGCTTTACTTTTAATCTGCTTTAACACATTACCCCAAAAAACACGTTTTTGCACATTTAATTATTTTCTTCTCCATGCAAAATATTTCCACCTCATACAGTTATGAGTGTGCACAGTAAAATTATTTCATATATCTATCAGATGCTTAAAGCAGGCTGAAAGTAAAGCAGAATGTGCCTTTGGGCACATTCTGCTTTACTGTCAACTTGCTTTAAGTGGTTACTTGTCTTTAAAACTAGAAACAGGCTATGCGTTACAGGGTTAAGTAGTCACCTAAACTTAAGAAGCAGGCTATTAGGAATAAAGGATTTTTCCTCAAAACCTCCCTAGAAACTTCATGTGGACAATAAAAGTATGCAAAATAAAATCGTCCCATCTTTTCTTAACCCATTTCCTCATAAATATGCTATTTTATTTCTCTAATTTATTCCTCCTCTGAAGAAAATAGTTCCACTTTTCTGCAGTCATGAATATGTACCATAAGAAATATTTTATTTATCCTAGTAGATAATAACTTAAGCAGACTGGAAGTAAAGCAGAATGCACCTTTATGTGCATTTTGCTTTACCTTCCACCTGCTTTAAGTAGTCACCTGTCTTCAAAAGCAGGAACAGGCTATGGGGTAAATGATTAAAGAGACTGAAAACCAAATGAGGTATTTGCCAAAAATTAAAGAGAGAAGAAAATACTAAAATAAAAGCAAATGTGTGACAACATCATGCATCTGGCAATAAAAACAATATGATCAGTCTAAAATTATCCATCAGAAAAGTCAATGTATTTTATACTTTTCATGGCTTTTCCTACTCCGTCTATCAGAGGAATAAATCCATTTTGCATCGTTCATCACTGCACTCAAGCAGACATTAACAGGACAGAGTAACATCTTCTCCCTCACTGTACACTAAAGTAGGTTAAAACAACTGTAAATAAATGAATAGCTCATTAGCTCAGTGGCACAGATGTCTCACTCTTTCTTTTTCCATCCCCATATCCCAGGTTTATAATTCCACCCTGGCTTTTTTCTCTTTGAAATGCATTTTTTAACAGAATGTCTTATCCTAAACTTATATTTATGTGAGTGTTTACATAAAAATTTACATATCTTCTAATTGTTTTTAAATGCCATTTCTAGTTTTTCAGTCTCTAGCAATATACATGTATTACAGAATGGCAAACTGTACAGAACCTTTTCAGAGATTTTCTTTATGAGCCTTGTGATCTGGGCCTACACTGTTTGCATAGGACAAGTGTACTTTTCATATGTACAATGTTTGTAATGGATGAGTAAATTTATCACAAGAAATGTGTTTAGAAGCCAAAACCCTTTACATCATAGCCTGTTGCTATTTTTAAGACAGGTGACCACTTAAAGCAGGTTTAAGGCACATTCAGCTTTACTTTAAGTCTGCTTTAAGATACCATCTGCTAATTAGACTACAATAAAAGTGTTAAAATGCATACCAATCGAGTAAAGCCTGGTTAATTATGTTTTGATTAATTATAAAATGATAACTGAAGATGATGATGAAGAAAATTACTTTAACCAAATACCCCATAGCCTATTTCTAATTCTGGTAATAGGTGAACACTCAAAGCAGGTTGAAATTAACCCTTTACCTGATAGCCTATTATTAGTATTGAAGATAGTTGACTTCTTAAAGCAGGCTGAAAGTAAAGCATAATGCGCCTTTAAGGCGCATTCTGCTTTACTTTCAGCCAGCTTTAAGCTTCCATGTGCTAAAATATAGAAAATATTCCCTATACTATATATTCATGGCTGATTAAATTGGAACTATTTTCTTCAGCGGAGGAATAAATCATATCCGCTAAAAGTCGTTTCTATGGGGGAAAGGGTTAAAGTAGAATGCACCCGAAGGTGTATTCTGCTTTACTTTCAGCCTGCTATAAGTAACCATCTGATAGAGTATAGAAAATATTTCATATGGTGCATACTCAATACTTTATAAAATGGAGCTATTCTCTACAGTGGAGGAATAAATTAAAGACCTTTGTGTAAAAAGATATACTTATGGGGTAATTGGTTAAGCTGCCACCTGTATTCAGAGCTTAGAAAATATTCATATGTGGTGCTTATAACATTGTAATTATGAAGAAACGGGTTAATACATTATTTTCGGTATTGTAAATTACCTCTTAAAGCCTTGCAGAGCTCATCGTTTTGAAGTTTTATTTCCTTCAGAAGTTTGTTATTACTGACATGGACGTCTTGGAACTTGATGGCAAAGTAAACCAGCATCACCAGTCCTACTCCTACAGAAGTCTTCCGAAACATCCACTGAATACTGTACGCAATTTCCTGATATAAGGGAAAAAATATAGCATATATCAATTTCAAAGAATATATCAATTTCACAATTTCTTCACCATAATGGAATGTCTGATAACTAAGAATAAGATGACATTTATTTTCAAAACCTATGCAGATTACAGTCCAAAAGAGTTTATTTGCTTCAGTAAGAGGGCACCAGATATCAATTAAGGGGAGTTTTTTCAAAATTAAAATGTTTATGTATTCACCAATTCCTATGGTGTTACTCCTCAACAGAATCATCTAGAAGAGACAGTTCTAATAAGTAGTTACACCATTGGATTTGGTGTAGGCAAAAGGGAGAAATCTTTCGAGATGGTTGGGGTTTTTAGGGGAGAGGGGGAAAGTAAAATATGGACTGGACTAAATTGAATATTAAGATTCAGGCATTAAATGAGTTATAGAGCAATTATTAAAAGGAAATTTAAACTGGCTCTATAGAAAGATGGCCTTCACAAATGCTATCTGCAAAAGAAACTTAAAAAGGGTTGTTATAAATGCCTTTGTAAATAAAGAAAAACTCAAGTTCAAGTTTCAAACAGCTGATCTGGCGTCTAGATATTTGACCACTGAGTTGAGTCCATACCGTTTTCAAATGTTTTCCATAGTCTATACATGCTTAGTAATATATATAGCATATGGCATAACTGTCACAGGGGGTACCTTTTGGAACCTGTCTTTAACTTAATCACTATACATGTAGTTTGTAAGGAGCATTCTGCTTTATTTTCAAGCCTGCTTTAAGCTACCATCTGCTAGGTTTAAAAACAGTTCTTATGGTGCATAAGGTGTATCGATTGGGTATATGGTTAAAGATCTCTATTCTACTTCATGAGCTGTCAATTAAACATTAGTTTATCCCTTTCCTCCACAGACAAAAGTGCCAATTGCATGTATCCAACTGTGTTTTAGACAGGATTCTGGATACTGCTTAAAGCATGATGAAACTAAAGCAGAAAACTCCTTTAACCCTTTGAACCCTAGTCACGCCTATAGGCGTCCTTTTCAAACAGTGTACATGTGAACAGTATACTTGTCCTGTGCAAACAGTGAAGACCCAGATCAGAGGGCTCCGAAAGGAGCCCTCTGATCAGGGTCTTCACTGTTTGTCATAATGCCAATCACTGACAAAAACAACCCTTAAAAGTCAGAAATGGACTGGACTAAAATGGAAACTGGAATTGTCCATTTAAAGTTTCAGGGAGGAAAGAGTTAAGGTACCACCTGTATTCAACAGCATCAATGAACATTCAATTGTGGTGCTTATGAATGCGAAAAAAGGGTTACAGCCATCTTAGTATGGGGTTTATGTGGGGAGAAAGGGTTAAATGTATTAACCCTTTACCCAATAGCCTGTTTCTAGTTTTGAATACATGTGAGTACCTAAAGCAGGTTGAACATCCACTTTACTTTCAGCCTGATTTACACTATCATGATTGGCTAGGATATAGACATTATTTCTTATAGTACATATTCATAATTGTATAAATCAGGGACATTTCATAACATGTTATGAAATGTCCCTGTATAAATTGAAATTATTTTCTTCAATGAATAAAATTGAAGACACTAAAATACGCTTCTATGGGGGAAAGGGTTAACCCTTTACCTGATAGCCTATTTCTAGAATTGAAAATAGGTTACTACTTAAAGCAGGTTGAAAGTAAAGCAGAATGCGCTTAAGGCGCATTCTGCTTTACTTTCAGCCTGCTTTAAGCTATCCTGTTCTAGAATATATAGAAAAAATTCCCTATAATATATATTAATGACTGATTAAATTGGAACTATTTTCTTCAGCGGAGGTATAAATCATATCAGCTAAAAGTCGCTCCTATAAGGGAAAGGGTTAAACAAGAATGACTGTTTTCTTACTTTTTGATCAGAAGTTTCTGAGATCCTGGTGAAAATACCAAACAAGTCTGCTGTCATGCCAACTAGAAACTTTTCTAAAGCAGCATTCACGGTCATGAGAATATAAAGCCAGATTCTTACGCCACTGGTACGAGGAGTGGATGTTAGTATATAACATACCACTATTGCAAGTACGTAGTATATAAAAGAATAAAACCAAGAAAATTCTCCAAGGACTAAACCTTGAAGTTGAGAAATGCGGTCAAATATATCATTGATAAGCTGCCTTTGTTCATTTGTTGACTTCCTGAAGTCATTAAACATATTATGGATATTATTTGATGATGTGTTAATTGTGGAACTCAAGTTGGTGGCTTGGTCTATTATGAGGTTTTGTTTCTGTATGGAAATCTTTTGCTGTTGAATGACCTCTTGTTGAAGATTGCTAGACTTGTCCAGCTGCTCTGCTACTTCTTCTGAAGTTGTGAGTAAGTGACCAACTGTTTTCTCTGTATTTTCATGCCAAATCTGTGCCTCCAGGAAATAGCAAATGTTTTGAGTATGAGTGAAGAATGTAGCATATGCAGCACTGTCCGAATCTGTCATTGACACTGTGCAAACTTTAATTTCATCTGACAGATCACATGGGTAAAATCTCCTTCCTTGAACTTGTAAAAAACAGTTTAGATATGCAAGCGCTAAACGACTTTGCTCAATATCAGTTAGTTGTTTGCAGCCTGATACCAGCGCTGTCATGGTGTTGGTCCAGCACTGTCCATATCTAGGCATCAGCACGTTCTTCTGAACTACCTCAAACTGTCTCTTGCCTTCTTCATATCTGTAATTGTCAACATCATGTACAGCTGATACGGCAACCAGATATAATAATGATGCCAATAAGCTTAACATTAATCCACTTTTCAAGTCTCTGAGTATTTGAAGTCGTCTATAAAACGACATTCTGTCATTTAGGCCCATCGTTATACAGTTTAATCCACTAAGACAGTATGCAGGATTCTACAACCAATTCAAAAGTATAGCTGGCCATACACAGGATGCGGAAAGATTCAACAACCACAGATCTTATATTCCTGTTTAGGAATAGCTTGCCAATACATAGTCCTTCATAGAAAGCCGTTGCATATGCTAAGATCAACATTTCCCATCATTTTATGTGATATTTAACAGTTTTCAGTTTCTGGCATATGCAACGACGTTGAAGCTTACAAAAAAGGAATGATGAAAAAGAGCAAGCAAAACGTCTAAATAATTTGGACTAGCCAATACACTGAATACAGAATTTCTTCTTGCTAATTAATAACACGACTTTTTTTACTGTAAATCATCCTGTTTAGTATTACTTTTTCTCTTTCTCTTATTCGTCTGCTCTGGCGTACAGATGGACATAATATTCAGTCTGAAGATGATGCAGTGTGGCTACAGCTAGAGATAGCTTGACCAGGCTATCAGTATCAAGTCCTTACTTGTAGATCTACCATTTGGAAATAAAACTCGTAAACTTGTGATGCATATTTACACTATATAGCCTAAAGTCATGGCATGGCAAGAACATCGAGCTAGTTTAAACACTCTGGAAGTAAAGGGCGTTTAGATTAAGCATTTGCGGAAAGTTCTCGTTTAAAAAGATCGCAACAAATCTGCCAAGTCTGCATAATTGTTGTTGTTTACACCGGAAACATGTGTTACGTTTTACTGGTTGCTGACTTGTTCGCGCATGCCAATGAACGTACGGCTTGAAAGGGAAACCAGTATGTCATATCGTTCGAATATATTCTCCGGGTCCTTCCATACTTTTACATGTGCGCACAGCAAAGTGACATTAATAATAGAACAGAACAGAACATATACTGATTGACTTGCACAGAGTACTTCATCATATACAACATGTAATATAATCTATACAGTCTTGGAACATAAACCTACGAATTTTTGGCATTTTTCCACACATTATTCCATTACTTGTGATTCTACAAAATTTTCAAACACAAAATTACACTACAGTGTATGCCTGTTTGAAAGTCGGAGTGCAAACTTTTCAAATATAGATCTACTTTCTGTGGTTCGGATTAACCATGACAACCATATATTGTGAACACAGTCCAAACTTTGCTTATACATGTACACGATTATATATAGATCTAAGATAAGATAAGCTTTATTTTGAGTCGGCAAGACATATACAATTAACATAAGCTCTCAAGAGCTTTTATAACCGACTAATCTACTTTCTGTGGTTTGGATTAACCATGACAACCATATATTGTGAACATGGTCCAAACTTTGCTTATACATGTACACGATTTGCCCCCCCCCCCCCCCCCCCCCCCCCAAAAAAAAAGATTTTGCCAATTATAGTAACCAAGCATATTTTTTTTATTTATACCAGAAAACGCTTTGTTGTTTTTACGTAAATTTTAGCGCACGACCAAAAAAAGGTAAAAGAAAATCGGTGCCCACCCCCACCCCCATGAAGAGTGGCCAATGTAGAGATGAAGATTGTGACTCGGGAGATACGGTATATATATTTCATAGGGCGACTAAGAACGTTTTTGTAAGCCACATGACCGTTTGTTGGAAGGTGGCCTGAGAATATGAAGAGTTACAATAAACTCAAGGTTACGACATACATACTTAGTAGGCAGTATACAGACTGACAAATGAAAACATCCTATGATTACTTCTCTGCTTTATCTTTATAATGCTTTAAAATACCTCACAGAAATGAATGAGTATGTTTATAAACGTTGGACCACTTATACCACAGTATAGGCAAATATTGCATTTGACTTAGCAAAACTCTGCTAAAATATTTGACTCTAAAACAACCAGTACATGTGACTCTCTGAAGAATAATGCTTTACTTTAAAGCCTTTGACTTTTCATTTCAAACTTATCATCAAACCGTAAGCAGAGATAAAACCATAGTAAACACAGAAATAAAACAATGAAAGATAAAGTCATTTCTCTAAATGTGTAAAGCAATTACAACTGAACACATTCAGTTTTCTATGACGCAAATGGGTGGTTACAATTCTAACATTTCTTTCTGCGATCAGTCTACACTTAATTTGAAAAGAATAACATTCATCATATAGAACCATGTATGTATATAGGTTGGCTGTTCTCCAATTAATTCAGCCATGCTAATCATGTATTACTTTAGTAAGTAAATCTATTATTAGTGTTCTTTGACATATACGATTGTCTCTTTCTGAGCACTGTTTACAAGCAGAACATTGTCACCAGCATGATCCTAAATGAAGCTTCATTTCAAATATTGGATCAGAGCCCACTCAAAAAATGTCACTGTCCACAACAGAAACAAACTTTCCCCAGTTTATGAACCATACACAAAGGTAGCTTACTATTGTCGCTTACAGAGATTATAATACATTCAAATAATGTGTTGCCAAACAAAATTCTTTGTCACTGTGGATAAGATATTTCTCCATCTTCATCTTCATCATATGTACAACACTCCTTCATAATTGAAGATTATGTGCCGGTGTAACGAAGTATTTTGACCCCCATCGAAAAGTGACCCCCCGGTCAAAATTCGACGTCGTAGAATGACCTCCCATCGTCGAATTATGACCCCCATCGTCGAATTATGACCCCCCTGTCGAAATATGACCCCCCTTAAAAAATCCTTGATATTTTATTTAAAGTCAGTTTTGCATATGTTAAAGTTGTTTTAAACCTAACTAAGTTTTGAGTGAATAAATTATATTGATTAAATTGTAAGTGTGTTTGCCCATCAATGGACAACCTTATGGGTATCGAACCCAGAACCGTTTACCCTTTTACAAGTATACATTTACGATCTACCAACTACTCTTGTTCGATTATTGATTTTATTTCGACATAGCAGGCTGAGTAAACCCCAATCACACATGCACCACGTCTCCGAGAAAGCGTATGATCAGAATTTACAATACGCTCGTATTGACATTCATTCCAAGAAATCTTCCTATCTTGTCGCGGTTTCTTTGGTTTAACCAACTACCCTACAGCCTTTTTCTAGCTTTAAAGACAGATGACCACTTAGAGCAGGTTAAAAGTAAAGCAGATTGCGCATTCTGCTTTACTTCAGCCTGCTTTAAGGTACACTTTGCTAGGATATAGAAAATATTTTCTTATGGTATATATCCATGACTGTATAAATTTGATCTTTTATCTCCAGTAGAGGAATAAAAAGATCAAAGGCGTAAAATTCGTATTTATTAGGTAATGTCTTAACATATTTTCATAGAGGATGTTTTGATTTGTCGGAACTTATCCCTTTTGTCAAGAAATAAGAAGAATGCAGGTCGGTTGTTTTGAGTGGGCTTTTTTGTCTTTTGTCAACATTTGCTATGTTGTGCGTTTAAAGTTTACCATGTTAAGTGTAAAGTTAATTGCATTTACTAAACAAACAAACAAACAAGCAAACAAAAAGCGATCAAAATCGGAAGCTGTGTTATGTTGCCTCATTGCACATCACACCATTCAGTGTCGTAGAAAGACTCCGGTCATTATTCTAGCTTGTATTTTGACACCTCGGCGATTATTTGATAGCATAGTGTGACTCGCCGGTCATTATTCGATGTCGTAGAATGACCCCGGTCATTATTCGATGTAGTAGAATGACCCCCGGTCATTATTCGATGTCGTAGAATGACTCCCCGGTCATTATTCGATGTCGTAGAATGACTCCCCGGTCATTATTCGATGTCGTAGAATGACCCCCGGTCATTATTCGATGTCGTAGAACGACCCCCTGATATCATTCTATTTCATAGAATGCCACCCCTGCCCCGATTTGGTAATTACCGTATTTGATGTCAAACAAAGACCCCTTGTCATTTTTCAATGTCGTAGAATAACCCCGCCATGGTTGCGATCAGCTCCCTGAGGGTAAATTCATATCAGATTGCTAATTACCTAAATCATTGGATGCTTCTATGTTGTACAATATACTGTCAATAATCTAATTAATTTGCATAGTCACATGCCGCAATGTTTCTGTTGCGACACATTGTTAGATGACGAAGGTCATTGGAACCGATGTAAATATTACAAATACATGTTCTGTAAAAGGGGGATACATATTTGCACTCGTTCACGTAACGTTTATTGATATGGAGTACCACTGATAGACTGTAAACTACGTTCAATAAATTGTCACATATCTTCAGGAATAGAAACAGGCTAAGGAGTAAAGGGTTAAATAATCAGGTCTGACATAATGCATCTAACAGACAATGTATTTGAAACTTTAATGATGTTATGTGCAACAGTAACATTTATACATTTTGTCTTGGTAATTAGCAGTAATTCAATTAAGAAGTATACAGGCAAAAAAGACATGCCATTTCATATAACAGGTTTAATATGTAGATAGCACTTCAAAGCGCTTTGTACAAAACTTTTGGTCTGTATTTACCCTTTGCTCCATAGGCAAGCTTGCAAATTAGCTACGTCTAACTGTGATTAAGGCAGGACAATGCATACAGCAATATGAATTTTATGCAGAAAGCTCATGTATGCTTTCTGCTTTACACTCATTTTGTTGTTAGCTGACGCCTGTAATTAAAACTATTATTGGATTTTATTAGTGTATCTTAATCTTATTTGCAGATGTAGGTGCAGGCGGCCTGGAGCGCTACTGTGGAGGAAAGGGTTAAGGGCTCACTTGCTTACAAAAGTATACGTCCTTACCCAGTGGGCACTATAAAAAGGCTTTGACTATTCAAACTGTAAACTTGCATCCATGTATTCTTAAGTTTAGAATCTTTGATTATTTAGTTGACAAAGAACTTGTAAATGATAACCTATCAGTTATATATGATATGCTTATTAGTTATTTTCAGTAATGTTTTTGACTGTTATCAAAATGTAATGTGTGATATAATGCATTACTTTGCCAACGTACTTGTAATTAAATACATTACAAATGTAAACGTAATAATAATTGTAATATAATACACTCTTTAGCAATGTAATTGGTGACACTTGTAATGTAATGTAATTTACACCATGCATGTTCCCGCCCCACCGGCCTGCATACTCCATGACTGAATTACTACCTTAACTTATTTATAGTAAGTAAGTAAGTAAGTAAATATTTTATTATTGTGACATGTGCATAGAACAAACTGTTTTTAACAAAATATTGTTTAAATACAAACAATTTGCACCCGGCCCAGTGGGCCTATAAGTCACCACCAATTTAAACATAAATGTCTTGTACATTTTTATATACATTTAACGAATATGTAGTTAACAAAACATGGTACAGTGGCGGAAATTGCAGTTAATCGCAAACATGACAATAAGCTGTCCACGAATTATACCACAGACCCACAGCCACCTTGTTTCCCTACCATCAGTATCCAACAGATAGGCACAAGGTTAACGTAACCCATCGGGAACAGCATTTAGTATACTGTACGTTTCCATGGCGCGCTTATCATAAGTCTGCATTTTGACTTGTTTATATATCTTTTAACTTATTCACACCTGAAACTTCAAGTGGACAATGCAATTTTTTTCTAGTTATGTCAGGTCAACTTTTGACCTATAGCTAGAGTTGTTTTATACAATATATTTCAAAACTGACATATATTGCAAACATATCAGAGAGCTCCTTTGGGATTAGTCTGATCTGGGTATACACGGTTAACAAAGGACAAATGTACTATTGCTAGGTAGACTGTTTGTAAATGACTAATATACTCGTCGCAAGGGTCCAATGGGTTAAACTGTGTCTGTTAATTGCTAAAAAGGGTGGGGTCATTTTTCGATGGGGGTCGATATATTTCAGGAGGGGTCAAAACACTTCATGAGGGGAGTCATAGTACTATGACCGGGGGGTCAAATTTCGACGTCGAATTATGACCGGGGGGTCATTGTACGATATCGAAAAATGACCGGGGGTCATTCTACGTCGTCGAATTTTGACCGGGGGGTCATTTTTCGATGGGGGTCAAAATACTTCGTTACACCGGCGCCATTTATATTTACAAGTGTTAGGAATTATTGGTGCAGATTTTAAGGTTTTGTGCTCATGAATAAGTGATATTTTAAAACTATATACACTGTTTGTCTATTACATGTTGAGGATGGGCACGAGAACAGCAACAGAGATAAGGGCTTTAAAAACATCAACTGTTGCTGACTCGTGCACAGAATTAGAACTCTTTCCTTCAATGGAGGCATAAACCAAAGGCGTATTTAAAGGGTTAATAGGAAATACATACCGTTTTAACAACATAATACTTTAGAACCCCTCTCCTATCATTAAATGTGTACTCTATTGAAAACTCAATATTGAAAGTAAAGCATGTATTCCATCGTTTTAGTAGATTAAAACTTTATTTCTGTTGATCTTATACCAGTTCACTAATTATAATAGGCTTAAAACACTATCATTTATAAAAAGTTTGGAACCAGATAAGATGCAGCATATATACTAACAGGCTGATCAGGGGTAGAACTGTTTCACACTCATATATGTTTTAAGTGAAAATTGATATCATGTTCTAAACTTTTAAGAAGAAAGTAGGCAGTATTTTTTTTTAAATATTAACCCTTATCATGCTATAAGCATAATTGATCATTCCTATGGTATTTTTCCTTATTTAATCAGGTAAAGTAATAAATTAAATGATAGGTATTCATAGCGGGTAGGGTTTATGGTTGATTAACAGCAACCAGAATGTGCTATGACACATCCATGTAACGGGGTTTAACCCTTTACCCAATAGATGGTATTAGTTTTGAAGATAGGTGACCCCTTAAGGCAGGTTAAGGTACATTCTGCTTTAAGCTATCATCTGCTGGGAGGTAAAACATATTTATTGAGGTGCAGATTGATGACTTATTTTAATAAACATATGAATAAATGATATGCATAGAACGGTATATCTATGGACGTTTTTGTAAGTTTTATTGTAGGTAAAGTAAATGCATGTCTTAATTCTATTTTTGAACAATATGAGAGATTGCGCTTTCAATAATGTATAGCCAGGTTCTACTGTATATAATATAAGCTCTACACTAACAAGCAGACGATCTCCTCAAATTCGTGTTTGAGGATAAAGGATTTTCGATACTATGTGTACTTCACTATTGAACCGGAAACAACCGCTCATTCAGGGGGCGCTACTCTTATCACACTTTCCATGCGGGGTAACTCTGTATATCGGTAGGGCCCCATTTAGAGACATCAAAAAGCCGTCACTGGTATCATCCGGTCTCAACTGGACGGCCAGCTACTACGGTATGATCCAGATACGTCTGCTTGCCGCATCCCTTGATTATCTTAAAAAGAAACCCTGCTGTTGTTGATAACAATAATGTGGTCTATCTGACCTTTGCTGTCCCTGTAAGGCGATGCCCATTTGAACTTTTGGATAGTTTTGTGTGAAAAGAGGGTACCGCCTTATATGAACTCATCGTCTTTACCTTTTCAAATAAGCATTTCACAGTTACCTATGAAGTTGCCTGTTCCATTTCGATCCATGAATCTCGCTATGTTACTGGTGTTCCTTCCAACTCATGCGTTGAAGTATTCCATCATGTCTTGAGATGCCTGAAATGGACTGTACAAGTTGTCCTTGACCTTTTTCTCGGCAATATTTGTTGGTGCACAAAATTTGTATGAACCCTTATACTTGTTTCTTAAAATATATATGTGCAAACAACTTGGATGTGGATGAGACGTTTAGTAACTAAGCATGTCATGAGGATCTCAACCATGTTACTCACAGTCTACATAACAACTATTTTGAAGCAAAGACTGAAATTATCAGACAATAATTTTGTTGGCAGTAGATGAATAAAACGTTCTTTCTATACTGTACGTTAAATTGGTTCTTTTGTCATGTTAAAAGTCAATTTGCCTCAGTTTGAATCAAACCGTAAAAACAATTGTCATAGAAAAAGGGTGATATTTTAGGTTTGTGGAGGCCATGTTGGGGGTCATATTGAATATTCTGTTCACAGAAGAGAGTTTAAATGTAGTTTTTATAAACATTAAGCCACATTATACATTGGTATACTAGTCTCTTTGTTATATTCAAAATTCATTGTCATAATACTTCGTCAAATAAGGAGAAAAAATGAGATGCCATCTGAAATAATATGCCTCCAGCAAAAGGATTAAACTGGTGTTATACACATAAAGTGAATACTATGTATCTTTTGCGATAATCAGTGTCTTTTGTCATCACTGTTGGTGAAGCTGTAATAAAACAATTGTAGTAGTATGATACTGTAGATTTATGGCGGCCATCTTGGATATATTAATTTCAGCAGGAGGATTTAAGTCTTGAGACACAAAAAATAATAATATACCTGTTTCTCTCTCGTAATTTGCAAAGTCAATTGTCATTACTTTCAGTCAAACCATCGAAAACTGTATAAGTTTTATGTTAGTGATAATTTGTTGCATGGCGGCCATCTTGGACGCCATCTTGAATATTTTGTTTAGAATAATTAAACATATTTCAATCACATACAATGAATAAGACGTCCATTTTGTAATGTTTGAAGTCAATTGCCATCACTTTAATCAAACCATAAGAAATCATTTGTAAGAGTCAGTATGCTCCTAACGTTTTATATTTGTGGCATCTTGGACGCCATGTTGCATATTTTGTTTGGAGTAAAAAGGTTTTAAAAACGGTCTTTATCAACATTAAGTGAATAACGTGTCTCTTTTTGTATGGGTCAAAACAGTATGTCGATTTAAAATATTGATACACATACAATGAACAATAAGCCCCTATTGTAATGTTTGAAGGCGACTGTCTTCACTTTTATTAAAACTATAAGAAAACAATTGTAATAGTAAGTATCTTTTTGACATTTCATATTTGCGGCAACCATTTCGTACGCCATCTTGATTATTTTAATCTGAGAACAAGGGTTCAATGGTATTCATCCACATTAAGTGAATAACATGTCTCTTTCAGTAAGGGCGAACGTTCATTGTCCTTACTGATAGCTGAACTACATAAGATAAATATGTAATAGTAAGTCTCTTGTATTTCTGTTTGTGGCGGCCATCTTGGGCGCCATTTTGGACATTTTGTTCACTGAATAGGAGTAAAACGGTCTTTATATGCATTCAGTGTATAAGATATCCCTTTTGTACTGTAAAAAGTGCATTGCCATCTTTTTAGTCGATAATAAAGAAACATAATATTTTCGTGATAATTATAAATTTGTAGCTGCCATCTTGGACGCGATATTTGAACATTGTGTTCGTAGAATAAGATTTAAACAGACTTTATTCACATTTAGTGACCAGTATGACTCTATTTTAACGTCCAATGTGCAGTGTAATCATTTGAAGTAAAACCACAAGAAAATAATTGTACAAATTAGTGCGTGCGTGATATTTATATGCTTATGGCGGCCATCTTGGGCGCCATTTTGAACTTTTTGGCCGCTGTAGAAAGGTTAAACGGTCATTTTTCACATTATGTGAAAACCTGGACTTCTTTATTATATTAAAATTGCATTTGAATCACTTTTATTTGTATAATCAGAAAATAATTGCAATAGGTAGTATATTTGTGATATTTCATGTTTGTGGTGGCCATCTTGGACGCCATCTTGAATAGCGATGTTGGCCCACAGATATCACAACTGCAACAAGCAGTTTTATAATCTACACACTTGTACGAACAATTTGGTATATAGAAACCTTTGTTTACAGAGGGAGACCGGTTGGTGCCAGATTTAGGCATGATATTGGGCCTTTTTTGCACATCACCACTATGATATATACACTTTTCCATTGTCCAAAAAAAAAGAGCTTAATACAGCGTCATGTAGCACACCGCAAAAAGTTACTGGTGATGCGTTTATAATATGTTGATGTTTTACAAACAGTTTAGATCCAGATCAGATGTCAAATAACGCGGCGTCTAATCAGGGTCCAAATGTTTGATACTCATATCAATATTGCTTCAGTGAGTTACATATAACTTTGAAATGATCTTACAGACGACAATAATGAAGCAGGCGACACTATGGCGGTGAAGGAATAGGTCCCTCACGATTACTTTGGCGCTGAAAAGGTTAAACAGGTTAAGAATACTGGCTATTGAAAATGCTGAAGATGTATAGTAACGTAATACATATTCTCAAATGTGTTGCTTAATGTTCATGACTCTTAAATGGTCAACACACAATACGTAGTGAAATTATATTTATGCACTGAAGAAAATGTTATTTTTCCCCGTTGAAACGCAAAAGAAATGAAAATTCAATGAAATAAAATGATGAAAATTACTATTATTTTAATTTCTTACGATGTTTTTTAACCTGGATAGCAAACATTTTGGATCCTGAGCAGACGCTTGAATACCTGGCGTCTGAATTGGCTCAAAATTGCAATAAATATGAAAAATAGCTTTCACATAAAAGTCTTTATTGAAAGAAAACATAGCATCTTTTACATTGTATGAAGATATGTTGCCAGGGCTTAGTGGTCTGGACGCAACAAAATAGTTTTAGTCCACCACTTTATCGCTTACTGTATTTTAAAATATCATATAGCAGAACAGAACAGAACATAACATAATTTTATTCGGATTTGTACAAAGTACATCATTTCAATCACATAGAAATATTCAAACAACAAGTATCATATAACGTGACAATCCATGCTGACATAACCATGGCAACCCCACTCACTTCTTGAAATAAACACTACACCGTTATAATCAACGTGCAAGTAATTGCGCCACTATAACAAGGCGATAAATAGACGGTTTACACCATTTATAACTATCTGCCAATTACCTCCCTACTGTTTTAATAATGCGCTTCCATGGCAACAGAAAACAACACATAACTATTGACGGGTGCTCTTTTCGTCCATGGTGAAATTGTCAAAACGATAATACAAGACATCGTATTAGATGTAGAATTATCAAAGTTTCTTGTACGTTTAACTCTATCACTGACAATGGCGACAAAGGCGACTTTACAAACAGTTTAGATCCTTATCAGATGCCGCGTTACGCGGCGTCTGATCAGGATCTAAACTGTTTGACACTCGTATCGATATGTTTTAAGTCATACTGCATTGAATCTTACTTTGAAACGATCTTGCAAACAACAAAATTGAAGCAAACGACAATGAAACGGTGAAGGGTTAAAACTCTCACGAATAACTTGACAGCGAAAGAGTTAAAGATATACATGTGAACCTAAAATCGTTTAAGATAAAGGAGAATTATAAACAGTACAGTGTAGTCGGGTGAAAGTCTAAATAAGGATATTCAGCCCACTCTTCATTGAATGCGAAAGCGTAAGAGGACGCCATTTCAAAATGATACCGGATCAACGGGACGGTCTTCACACGGATTTTGTAAGGTAACAAACTAAACCCTTTCACTACCTTGACGTCATCATTTTTTTTAAAAATGTCGTCTGTTTTTATATCTCAAATTCATATCTTAGGTATTAGACTTTTTAAATATCGAAATAAGTGGCACACAGTTTGGATCCTGTTCAGACGTCGCGTAACGGGGCATCTTAACAGGATCCAAAGTGTTCGCAGAAAAACAACGTTGTACTCGGGTAAGGCAGTAAAAGGGTTAAGATTTCATTGTTATAGTACCAATTCGGCGATTTCTTTAACCATTTGACCAACTTACGTTACTGCAGTTACACATACAAAGTTTAAAGTCTGAACTGGATTCAAACTTTTTGCGACAGTAGATTTCATCAGTAAAAATTACCTTTTAAGCTTTTCGCTGCAAACCCCCGATTCCATTGTTTGTTTGTTTTGTTTTGTTTTGTTTTACGTCGCTTTCAACAGTATTTCAGTCATATCGCGACGTCCAGCTAATTACAGGTGGGATACCATTGTTAACTGCTAACACTAAAACAGTTAAAAGAAAACTACTCGCCTAAGACTTCGTCTTTTGATCAGGATCCAAACTGTTCAATGCACATTTATCTGAGTATCTTTAAATGGCTGATTTCTTAATATTCAGTCACTTTTGTAAAAGTTATGCGATTAAAGAGGGCTTTTGTTGTTTCTCCGATCCATTATCAATAATAGAAAAATATTATTATTATTAATTTACTATTATTATTATTATTATTATTAGTAGTAGTAGTAGTAGTAGTAGTAGTAGTAGTAGTAGTAGTAGTATTGTTGTTATTATTATTATTATTGTTATTATTGTTTTAGATTAGTAATTATACTTATTTTAAGCTATCGTGCTATTATTGGAACTACTGCCATCTGTTGTTACAAGTCTGTCATCCGTTTGAAAATGCAAATTTACATTTTAGCCTTGAAACTCAAATTCTACTCGACCGATTTTATTGCACCTTGGTAGAATTAATAAGTGCATGGTCCTTTCCAAACTTGGTCACTTTCGTACTGATTTGAAAGTATTATATTAAGTATTATCATTATTCATTGTTCTTATTCTTAGTTTTATTCTTCTACGATTATTATTATTATTATTATTACTACAGTTGTTGTTGTTGTTTTTGTTCTTGTTGTTCTTATTATTATTGTTAATATCTTTATTACTTGTATTATTATTATCATCATCATTGCTATTATGATCGTTGTTGTTGTATGTTTCTAATGTTAATGCTATATTTTTATTATCCTTTGTACGATTACTTACATTGTTTCTTTATCATTGTAATTATTGATATTGTTTTTACGATAATTATTATAATTAGTGTTAACATCATTTAATAATATGATATTAATATTACTCATATATTCGTACATCGACTGCGTATAGTGCGCAAGGCTAAATATGGATAACTGCTTAATGCAGACTAAAAGTAATACAGAAAGCTCCTGCATTACTTTTGTCCTGCATTAAGCTGATTTATGTCTACGATACAGACAATGAGACATGTTTAGATTGTCGTTCAAGTGAGATAGTTCTGTATGTGAAAAACGCATTGAAAAAGGTGCAGAAAAAGCTATCTACTGGAAGACATTAAAGGTCATTAAATCATAAAATGGATGGACGCATGCGTAGAGAATGCAATTAGATAATAGTAATTATTATACAGTCATGAATATGTATCATAAAAAAATACTTTTTATTCTAGCTCTGATGGTAGCTTAAAGCAGGTTGAAAGTTTAAGATAATACGCCTTAAGACGCATTCTGATTTACTTCCATCCTACTTTAAGTGGTCGCATGTCTTCAAAACTAGAACCAGCTTATTAGGGAAAAGAGGAAAGGAAACTAAACGCAATTGCTAAAAGTAAGGCTGCCATTTTCCCTGATAATTTCCGAAATCTTCGGAATTTATTGACACTTTCGTTTTCTGTTATTTTTTGTATGCTTTATAAAGGGTGTGATATATTGTTTGAGGAGTTTTTAGCGTCGTCTAGTCTGAATCAGGACTGTTTGCATATGTTAACTGTTAAATGTACTGTGTGAGTGGGTTAGCCACTACATCACATTTTCCACAGGTATTAAACGCTTTCTCTTAGTTTACTACGATGATACAACATAATTATATGTAATTATATACTGATACAAACCTAGTGTATATTGATTGATCAGATTAACTGCATGTATTTATATAATTTATTCAATCTTTTTGTATGTATAATGTTATACTCTTCTTACTGCTATGAAAAATGTACCGCTTATGTTTACATTGTGTTTATGGCGATAAACATGCATAGCATGTTTGAGCTGAAAATAAAAACTGAAACTGAACTGTTATATTGCCTGGCAGGCTGCGATTTCAACCTCTGTAGAATGGCTCCGAGAGCCGACTCTAGTTCTCGGTAAGGAAGGATTCGGGTTTTAGAAGTTTAATTGTACAGTGCTCCCTCTCCACAACGACACCCAATGGAAGACAGAGACTGTGTGTGTTGTTCGGAGGGAGTCATTACAGGGAGGGAGACGTAAGATTTGGCTTACAATTGCACTTGGTTATTAAGACTTGCAATAAAGACTTTGCTTACAATTGCAAACAGCTTGAATCCAGATCAGACGTCGCGCAACGCTGCGTCTGATATGGATTCAAGCTGTTTGTCACTCATGAATATATTTATTCTATCAAAATATCCACTTATATGTCTATTTGAGAAAAAACAGAAGGCGACAATTTTAAGCAGACGATACTGCAGCAGTAAAAGCGTTAGACATAATTGTCCTGTTTAGGGCGCTGTTGTAAGGAGGGGTCGTTGTTGGGAGGGTCGTTCAAGGGAAAGAACTCTGTACTTCACTATATTTTTTCTTACTGTTTCTATTTCAGCGCACACCGACGTAGCTCCCTGCTTCGTTCAACACCAAACCTGGTTGTCGATACACCCAACGTGGGATGCTGTGGTAATTATGTTTTTATCTTGAAACTATAATATTTTACTAATAGAATGTTGTCGTTGAACCATAGCCCTTTTACGGCTAGGAAATCGCATTTGAATCGTTATCTATTGATTGCTAGGATACCGTATTTAAACTACAACTCAAATAGATCTACTACTAAGATGCCATGTCTGAACCAACCCCCATTTACCGCTAGGCTATCCTTTTAAAGCGACTCGCTATCAGATGGTGTATTTGCACAAATAAATGAAAAAACCAAATGTGTAGCAATATCGTGCATCTGGCATTAAAAAAATATGATCAGAATCAAGAAAAGTCTTCAAATCTTAGTTATTTAGATACTTTTCTTAGGGGGCCTAGAAATTGTCTTATTTTGCTTTTCTGTCCCCGCATGCCGGGTCCCGGGTTCGATTCCACCAGAGCTCAATATTAACTTTTATAGAAATGAATTTTTTAAACAGAATTTCTTATCCTAAACTAATTCTTACCCATAAATATAAGCGTTTGACATATATTAACAAATTACTATTTTTAATGCTAAATCTGGTTGCGAGTCTCTTTAAACACTTCAATTTTTTGATATCGCCTTTGAACTATAAACACTTCATTATTTGGATATCGTCTTTGAACTGTAAACCTTTCATTGTTTGGATATCCTCTTTGAACCTAAACTAACATTCATTGCTAGGAAATCGTCTTTGAACCATAAATCATTCATTGCTAGGATACCATCTATGAACTATAAACCCTTCATTGCTAGGATACCATCTTTGAACTATAAACACTTCATTGCTAGGATACCATCTTAGAACTATAAATCCTTCTTTGCTAGGAAACCATTTTTGAACTATGAACCCTTCATTGCTATGATATAATCTTTTAACTATAAACTCTTTATTGCTAGGATACCATGTTTGAAAAATAAACTATTTATTGCTGGGAAAGCATATTGGAACTGTAAACCCTTCATTTCTAGGATAAAATCTTTGAACTATAAACCTTTCGTTTCTAGGGTATCATCTTTGAACTTTAAACCCTTTATTACTGGGATATCAAGTTTGATCTATAAACCCTTCATTGCTAGGATACCACCTTTGAACTATAAACCCTTCATTGCTAGGATATCGTTTTTTTATTAATAAACTATTCATTGCTAGTGTACAATCTTTGAAGTATAAACCCTTTATTGCTAGGATACCATCTTTGAACCTTCATTGCTAGGATATCTCCTTTGAACTATAAACCCTTCATGTTACGATACCATCTTTGAACTATAAACCCTTCATTTCTAGAATATCATCTTTGAACCATGACCCTTCATTGCTAGGAAACCATCCTTGAACTATAATCCCTTCTTTGCTAGGATACCATCCTTGAACTATAAACACTTCATTGCTAAGATACCATCTTTAAACAATAAACTATTCATTGCTAGGGTATCATCTTTGAACTATAAACCTTTCATTGCTAGGATACCATCTTTGAACTATAAACCCTTCATTGGTAAGATACCATCTTTGAACTATAAACCCTTCACTGTTATGATATCGTCTTTAAACTATAAAGTATACATTGGTAGGGTACCATCTTTGAACAATAAACCCTTCATTGCTAGGATATCGTCTTTGAACCATAAACCTTTCATTGCTAGGATACCATATCCAAACTATAAACTCTTCATTACTAGGATACCATCTTTGAACTATAAACCCTTCATTGCTAGGATACCATCTTTGAAAAAGTTACCCTTCATTGCTAGGATATCATCTTTGATCTATTAAACCGTCATTCCTAGGATAAAATCTTTGAACCATAAACCCGTCATTGCTAGGATGCCATCTTTAAACTATACCTAAGGTCCTTATTTGCCAAAGTTCGATCCATGGCTGTTTTCTCAGCTATCATAATCGTCAAAGGTTCTGTTTTTATGTTAAGAATTGACTCCTGTGTCATTTTAAACACTACAAAAAGTTCATGTTACACCTGTATTATATTGTCTGTATTGTTTTACCGCCCAAATGCATTTTGAAGTCAAACACTTTAGGGGCATTTGTCACCCGTGACGACTGTACTTGTTTTTTGTTTTCTTTTTCTTAAAAAATATCAATTTGCCACAAGTACTATAACTCATTACCTCATAGCCTGTTTCTAGATTTGAATATCGTGACCTCTTAAAGCAGTATGAACGTTAAGTAAAATGCGATTCCGAATTCTGCTTTACCTTCAGCCTGCGTCAATATTGTACATATCCATGTGTGTATAAGGTTAGGCCTACGGGTATTTTCTTCAATGGAGGAATAAATAAAAGTCGCAAAAAGGCGTTTTTGTCAATAAATATGTGAAAATAAAAGTTATTTTGAGATATCTATGTACATCGTTATTCGGAGGGCCGTTGTATGGAGTTCGCACTTTATGTGTTGGGTATTCTTTTAACCCATTACCCATAACCTGTTTCTAGTTTTAAGGACAGGTGATCACTCACAGCAGTTTGAAGTAAAGCAGAATGCGCTTTAAGGGGAATTCTATTTTAAGTTTAGGCTGCTTAAGCTACGATATGCTAGGATATAAAGCATACTTTTTAATGATGCATATAAATAACTATACATGAATATGCAAAATGGAACTATTTTCTATGGTGGAGGAATATATTTAAGAAGTAAAAGCCGGTTTGGGGTTAAATGGATCTTTATTTATTTGCTTTTTACATTTCTCCAGGAAATCTGTTTAAAGCTGACTACCTGAGCACGAGGGGGAAATGGCTTACCTTCTCCAGACTCATGTCTATAATATTTGTACCGATCGTCGGTGGCTGGGCCTTCACCCTGTACAACCTGGCTGACAATATACAAATCAGCAAAGACAGCGAAACGGTAGGCAAAACATGTTTCCTTTCAACCCCATGTAAGGTTGAGACCCCTAATCGGGTCAATATTGATTCTCTACGGAGAGCGATCGGCCATTTTCGTCAACTGTCGGCCGCCCGAACCATGCTTTAAACCGTTACCCCATAGCATTTTGGAAAACAGGTGAACACTTAAAGCAGGCTGAAAGTAAAGCAGAATGCGCCTTAAGGCGCATTTAACTTTGTTATTTACTTTCAGCCCGCTTTAAGCTAAAATATGCTAGAATAAAGAAACTAATCTTATGTAACATATTCCCGACTCTTTAAAGCATAGATATCTTTAAATAGCCTATTTCTAAGATATCTGTGATTTAAGGGGCCTATTTTCTTTAGTGGAGGAACAAACTAAAGGCCTGAAAAGACGTATTTATTGGAAAATGGGTTAAACGGGTCGTCCGTTCACAAAAATAGCCGATTTAAGTCCGATCTCATAAGGGGTCATTATCCTTTGGGCTGGAGGCCTTATAGCAAACAAAGAACTGAACTGAATCCTTAAAGCCATTGTTCTAGCCCCACTGCTTCATGGGCCCGTTTCATAAAACTTCGTCCGACAAAAGTTGTCGTTAGTTAGATTATTAATATCTCTATTATTATTTATTTCTCCATCTAATTCTGTCTTGTGACATCTCTTCGAAATCGTCTTGAAAAGACGATTCCAAAGATATGTCGCAAGACTTAATTAGATAGAGAAATCAGAAATTTTAAAGTTTTGACTTACGATTGTTTTTGTCTTACGAAGTTTTATGAAATGGGCCCCTGATTTTTCAAACTCTCTGCCACTGAGATAAAAATGAAGTCAGAATTGTTACAAAATTGTCATTTTCCAAAATGTTATTGCAATACAATAGCGTTTCATTTGCATTTCAATGGAAAAGAGTAACGTATTCTCCACTGTAATTGGTCTCGTTGGTTGCTTCCTTGGCCCAGGTCATTAAACCTCTCAGTGCCATGACGTCATCTACTTTAAACAATTGTCGTCTGCTTTTATAAGAACATGTTCATGCATATCGACAGGTGTGCACAGAAAAACATAACTGTTTGCAGTTCAGTGTCAAGAGACACGTGGCACATTTATCATTTACTGTGACACTATTCTTGTTTGAATAAGTTTGATTTGTGTCCAATGAGCGTAAAAACAATCGCTGCGCTGCCACGATTGGGTTCCATATCACAAAATTTGCAGACGCTACAGTAAGCCTGATCAAATTTAACCAATTAAAATATAAATACGCCTTTTTACGCTTTTAACTTATTTCTCCACTACAGAAAATTGTTCCAATTTATACGTCATGAATATTTAGCACAAGAAGTAAGGGTTAAACACTTAGGATACTTTTGTTCTTGCAAATTGCTGCATCCCTGTTGGTATTGTAATACTGTTGTTGATTATTTGTTTTGTATGAAAATGCCTTTTGTTTCATGTACTTGTATATAATTATGCTGAGGGCCTCGTGGAAGATTGGTCTTTACCAAATGAGCTCTGTCGTTAAATAAAGTATTTATTATTATTATTATTATTATTATATTTTTTAGGATAAATACGCATTATGTATTCATACTACAGTGTTCCCTTTCTACAACGACCCGCCCAACAACGAATCCTTCCTTACAGCGACCATTGTAGCAATTCCCTAAACGAGACAATCATGTATAACGTTTTCACTACTGCAACATTGTCTGCTTAATAGTGTCGTCTGTTGTTTTCTCTCAGAGTTGAATATACATGTACGTGGATATTTTGATGGAATGAATAATAATGACGAGTGACAAACAGCTTGCATCCAAGTCTTAATATTCCCTCCCTGTAACGACTCCCTCCGAACGACACTCTAAATCAGTGTCTCCCAATAGGTGTCGTTGTAGAGAGTGTGCGCTATACAATCTTCTTAACCCTTTCCCCCATAGAAGCGACTTTTAGCGTATTAAATTTATTGCTCCGCTGAAGAAAATAGTTCCAGTTTATACCCTCATGAACAATTACCGTTACAAATATTTTATACAGCCTAGCAGATTTTAGCTTAAAGCAGGCTGAAAGTAAAGTAGAATGTGCCTTAAGGCACACTCTGCTTTACTTTCAACCTGCTTTAAGTGGTCACCTGTCTTCAAAACTAGAAACAGGCTATGAGGTAAATTGTTAAATGCTCATCTCTCGTGCATTTGCAGAGATATAACCAATTACCTCATAGCCTGTTTCATGTTCAGGCTTGGACTTGTGACCTGCAGGCGCGTTCTTCTTAACTTTCAATCTGCTTTAAAATACCATCTGCTAGGATATAGAAACATTTCTTACGGTACAGATTCATGATGTATAAAGTGGTACTTTTTTCTTCAGTGGAGGATTACATTTAAGGCATAAAAAGGCGTAATTTGAGTTTAGCTCATGAAAGGGGATAAATCTATTATACTTATATTATTATTGTAATTTTTATTAACACTACTACTTTAATTATTATTATTATTATTATTATCATTTATATTACTATTATTATTATTACAATATTATTACTATCATCATTTTTTTTCATTATGATTATTATAATACCAGAGTGCTCTTTTCATACAGGAGTTGTGCGTGTAAAAACGCTTCGCATGAGAAATTACAACATTTACAATAAAGTAAAGCCATCTTACTTATTGTTCTTTCAATACAATTATAATTACTAAGATTATAGAATTGTTATTTTAAGTTTATAAAATCAATTTTTAATGATTTAAAAAAGATTAATGGAGTAATAAAAACAGTAGTTTAACCCTTTCACTCAATGACGCTTGAACGCGCGTTTGCAAACAGTGTTGATCCTGATCAGACGTCGCGAAACGCGGCGTCTGATCAGGATCAAAACTGTTTGACACTCGTATCGATATGTGTAAGTCATACTACATTGCATCTTAATTTAAAACGATCTTGCAAACAACAAAATTGAAGCAGATGTCAATGAAACGGTGAATGGGGTAAAATTATCCCGAACATTTTGATCATGAAAGAGTTAAAAATCATTGTTGTTCCAAACACCTACATGTACTCCATACTATCTCACACCTCTAATATTACATTTCATTCCTAGGCTCAGTCGACGATGTTTAAGTCTGTTGGAATTGGAAGACTGATATACCGCATTCAGAAAGAGAGGGACATGGCCTTGCTGTATGTTAGTAGAATTGGTCCCGGGACCAAGACATTCCTGATCAAAGAGTACGACTTCACAGACAGTGTCTTTTCTGACATGTGGGACTGGCCCGATGAGTTTGCAGCACATCCACAGGTCCATTTCAGGACAAAGCAAAAATTAACTTCACACATCAACCGCCAACGAACGGAAATTGAGGTGACGAGCAGCCCGACTGACATTCTTACCTTTTACACAAATATCATCGACTTCTTCATCGACTGGATGATCTTTACTATTAAAGACAGTGGGTTTGGAAACACGTGGAAGACCCTTGTTGTGTTTCATAAAATTACACGATGCATGTTGGACACCGGCGCAGAGAGGGCATATGGAACTATTTTCTTTGCTCAAGGAAACTTTCCAAATTCTGACTATTACGGTTTGTATTTTCGACGATTGCACCGGTTCAACTATAGTTACAGAAGCGCTACCTACTACTCTAACTTAGTTGATCCACTGATTAATGAAAGGACAGAGCAGAAAAACATCACAGTGGCTATACAGTCGTTCAGGAATATTGTCAAATACAGCAACTTTTCAGGATCATACAAATCAGTTGAAAATGCGCAAGAATACTTTGACAACGTCACATTTCGAGTGGACTATCTATATAATTTGCAAGAACTAGTATCACAAAGAGTCATCACTTTTGTCGACGATTCTGTTAACGACGCTGTTGTCAATGTGATCGCTTACAGTATAGTAGTAGCTTTAGTAATCCTCGCTTGTCCAGTCATGATCTTCTTCTTAGAGGCGCTTACAAGTAATATACAAACCTATTCTAAGGTCCTCTCTAAAGCATCTGGCGAACTAGATCAAGAGAAAAAGAAGACTGACTCGCTGCTGCACCAAATGTTACCTAAATCGGTGGTAAAGAACTTGAAACGAGGGAAGACGGTGGACTCTGAGTTCTTCAAGTCGGCGACTGTCTTGTTTTCCAGTATCGTAGATTTCACCCAGATGAGTATAGAATATACCGCTATGGAGCTGGTGGGTCTGCTGAACGTCCTCTACACCGCCATCGATGAAAAGATAGAGAATCATGACATCTATAAAGTAGAAACGATCAATGATAACTACATGGTTGTCTCTGGTGAGAATTCTTCAGTAAGGTTGAGGACCCCTAATGAAATCGAATCTAAATCGGTACGGCCTTTTTCTTAAACTGACAGAACGTTCCGAACCATTGTTTAGCATGGTCCGGAACGGGTCGACAGTTGACGAGATTTGCCTATCACTTTCCGTAGACTACAGATATTGACCAACATTTGTCCGATTTCATTAGGGGTCTTCACTCTTGAAACACTCAACCCTATCGACGAGTAAACTGATAATCAACAGTGTACTTGTGAAAGTACACTTGTCCTATGCAAGCAGTGTAAACCCTGATCAGAAGGCTCATGGAGGATCAATCTGATCAAAGTTTACATTGTTTGTTAGTTTGTAAATATATTGTAACATTACCCTAAATAGTAAAACAAAATGTTGACCAGGCCTTGTTCGAAACTGGAATTGGTCATTAAATGTTTTAGGGGTGAATGAGTTAATCATGTATAAAGCGAACAAAATAGAATGGCAAGTGCAGTATAACCAGGAGTCTGATCAGGTTCCAAACTGTTTGCAACTCAGCTTAAAAGTAATAGCCAGAATAGTCAAAATGTTGTCATTTTCTATAATTCAATGCAATGCGTTTGTATTATGTTTGCGTTTAAACGGGAAAGACATGTAGTAATATTTAGATCTGAAAGGAATGCTGTAAGGTACAGTTGAAAAGGTATATGATCATATGCCGGTATGAAATGCATACTGTAACAAAGACAGCCAAACTACGAGTTTGTGCTTAAAAAGTAATATCTATCGCCATCAGTTTGGAAGCAGATAAGACGCCGAGTTATTTAGCGTCTGATCAACCTTTAAAACTATTTTCCATTCAGAGTTTAATATTCTGTTTTCCATTTAAAGTTTAATTTACTGTTTTCCGTTCAGAGTTTAATTTCCATTTATAGATTAGTTTACTGCTTTCCATTTAGCGTTAATTTAATGTTTGTCATTCATAGTTTAGTTTACTATTTTACATTTAGAGTTAAATTTACTGTTTTCCATTAATTGTTTATTTTAAAGTTTTCCATTTTATAGTTTAGTTTACTGTTCTCTATCTATAGTTTAATGCACTGTGTTTTCCATTTAGAGTTTAATTTATTGTTTTCCCATTGAGAGTTTGATTTACTTTTTGCCATTCAGAGTTTAAACAATAACTCCCAGCTGGCACACGACGTTGTTCACACGCTGAAACAACGTTTATTCAACCGTGCGACGTTATATACCTGCTTTTTATAACATAACACGTGGCTCTACGCGTTAATAAAACCATCATTTAATTTTGGTAACACACACACACATCTATATTACACTGAACGACCGAATAATATTCATACGCGCTGTCAAAACATGCGGACACTGGCAACGATCGAGTGCCAATAGACGGAAGGGGGCTAGGAACAATCAGGGACGTATATGTATATACGTTCCTGGAACAATAAAATCGACGGTATTCACTATTTGGAGGTTTCGGTGCATTTTATACGGTACGGATCCTAACGTACAATTATCCACGAATATCTGCAGTTTACAGAGAGACAAACCAAAACCGGTGAGTCAGGCGAAGTCCCAAGGGACGAAACGTTCAAGCTGTTCCGCCTATAGTTTGGTTATATCATACAAGTCCTAGGGCGTGTTCGATTATCAGTCCGGAATTGATGGGATTGACGGAATCGAAATCGAATTGTCCGGAATTCAATTCCAGAACTGTTCTATCAGTTCTGTTCAAGGCGGCGGTGTGAGCAGAATTGTGACGTATCATCATGGTTCCCGGCACAATTTGCCAACTCTTCGACAGCAAAGTTATACTAAGCAGGGAACCAGACTGCCATATAAGCAAGGGTTCAATTCCGTTTTTATTTGATTTACTAATTCCATGGAATCGTTCCAAACAGTTCTGGAACTGATAGTCGAACACGCCCCTGATCACTGTCCTATTAGTATCATAATCTACCAGATTAAAAACCATATATGAAAAAAAAGACATACCGGCTACTCTGGTCCCAGCCATCCTTTCACGATTCAAAGCTGAATGACAACAATCCAATCCAATCAAATAATTGCAGTTACTGTTAGGCCTAACATCTCGTTTGTCATCTAAATCCATCACAGCTCAAACATATTTCCAAACTTTTATATTCCAACACAGTTCGTAGCGAATATTCTCCTATTCATGCACAATCTTATGACACCGTTAATACATAATCTAGGTCATCAACCCTAGATAAATGTCTCTGGCGGTTTCAACAACATTTTTGGCGCTCCGATTGACGGTGGAAAATAGCACAGAAGGGCCGAAAGTTCGAAAACGAAGACGGGTTTTAAACCAAATCGATAGTGACAGTGATGGGTAGAAAAACAAGAAAGATTTAAAATACCTATTGCAGATTGTAATTTATGGCAGAAAATTTTGTCTGAAGCTTTTGTGAACCTCTCAAGCTTAAAACATATTTACTTGCTTTAAATTTAGTATCATGCTCTTTTGCGACATCAGGTTCGGTACGTCCCAGCTAGCAAATGTATTGTTCATAACATGCGTGAAGTAAACAAAAGTGCATCAGACAATTTTGCTATATGCAATCGGCATTTTAAAATAGACATTTTAAAGCAAGAAGAAAAAGATACAAATAAATACGAAAGACTCAAGCAGGAAACGCAACATAAACAATACACCCACCTCTCAAGCAGAACACACACACAGTCATACCATAAACACACACACACACACACACACACACACACGCACACACACACACACACACACGCAATCCGGTTCCTTCATCTACACACTAAATAGAAAACAACACGCAAAACAAACATAAAGCAAAGTGAATATAGGAGCCCGCCTAGGTACGGTCAGTAGCAATCAATAATTAATTATAAATTAATCATTAACAACCACTGGGGGGTTAAACCTGGGTTTAGGGGCGCCCAACCTCACTCTTATCACCTATATTCACCTATAAAGACGAACAGTGTACATAAAATATAAATAAATACGAAAGAAGACTCAAGCAGAAAACGCAACACAAACAATACACCCATCTCTAAAGCAGAACACACACACAGCCATACCATAACAAGCACACACACACACACACGCAATACCATTCCTTCATCTACACACTAAATAGAAAACAACTCGCAAGACAAACATAAAGCTAAGTGAACATAGGAGCCCGCCTTGGTACTTGGAACCCTGTTCCACCACCTTACAATCAAAAAGACCGCCAGCACAGTAAGTAAATACATGTAAAACATCTAACAAAAATTCTATGACAAGGTTATTAGTAACACGGGAAAGAATTAAACATTCAAGCCCGTGTTAAAAATAACCCACTATGGCAACGGTCAAATTGTACTCAAGCGACTAGTCTGTAGTCACGAGTAACTGTAAGACATGGATGGGTTTAGGGTACGACAGAGAGGGAGAGAAAAAACAAAGCACGAAAATCCGACATAACTGTCGCGGTTAAGGACGGCTTTAGAGATACATCATCATGTAGTGCTAAGCCCTGTCTGTCGTCGCACAATCAAAGAGGAAAGCATAGTTATCAATTGTAGATTGATCGATAACCAAACGTGAAGTGCGCAGCAATATAGTTGGATCATAATCTTTTTTGAGGAAAAATCTAATACGTTTCACAAATAGGTTTTGAAAATGCATATGTCCAAGAATCTTACGAAGTCTGTAAATCACATCACCATGAAACTCCGGATGTGGAATACCTTGCCGCAGAAAATACTTTAAGTTACATTTATACTTGTTAATGAGAGGAAGATTTTTATAAAAGAATTTAGAAAATGTTTAACGAAGTTTATGAAATCTGTACCCCTGTTTAAGAAGCTTTTCAGTAATATTTTTATTACGAATGTGGAATACCTCAACAGAGGTACAGGCCCTAGCAAAACGAATAAGTTGTGAAATATGAACCCCGTAAGATGTAGAACGGGGAACATCGCCATCTAGATGAGGAACATTTACAATACTAAAATCAAAATCATCTCGTTTAACGTAAATCTTAGAAGAAACAATTCCGTTTTTTATTAAAAGATCCAAATCTGAAAATGGTGCCGATAAATTTGACTCGTTTGTTTTATTAAGGCGTAGTCCTTTGGGTAAATAAAAGAAAACAACGTATCAAAAAATGGGTTGTCTATATTAAAAATATCATCTAGATAGCGCGATGTATTGTTAAAGGCTTCGATCATATTTGCCTGTGTATCAGGTTTTAGACTTAGCATAAAGTCCCTCTCATAACAGTACAAAAATAGGTCTGCGACAAGGGGCGCACAGTTTGTACCCATAGGGATACCAATCACTTGGCGGTATATGGTACTCCCAAAACGTACATAAATAGTATCCAGAAGAAATGATAGTGATTTACAGACATCGGTGCAAGTCCACATAGTGTAATGCTTAACCGTGTCATTTGTAAAAAATGCACGATCAGCATTACACGCCAGAAATAGTTTTCTTTCTCTGGCAAAAGTCTTTTCAATAAGTTGTATAAGTTTAGCTTTTATTAAATTATGAGGTAAGGTAGTATATAGTGTTGAAAAGTCATACGTACTTACATTGCAAGCTTGCTATTTTCTATGTTTAAGCTTCGTCAAAATTTCATTCGAGTTTTTGATAGACCAAAACAGATTAAGTCCAGAATTTCGTAAGTCTTGTCACAATATTCTTTGATTTTAATTAAAGACGATGTCAAAAGTTTGGAAAGCTTAGTAGTAGTACATGCACTTGAATTAGCAATAAAACGAGACTTATATGGTGTTTTGTGGAGCTTTTAATTGTACACATGTATCAAGATGATCAGATACTATATTACGCTCCGTTAAATTAGTTGATATATAGGAATTGGTATTCACAAGTTCCTGATTTAAAGTACCAACATAATGTAATCGTCATACAATTATCACATTATTGGATGCTTTGTCTGCAGGAACGAGTACATATTTGGAATGAACGTCTTGTATGTCCTTCTTTAAGTGACGAATGTTAAATTTAGGTTTAGGTGGTAAAAGATGGTTATTGGATAAATAGAACGAAATCCGGGTATCGATAATATAAAAAATTAATTCTTTCCATTTTGAAAGAGCGTCATTTTCAGCATGTTCTCTTCGGCACCAGTTGGTACTATAATTATTCAAAGCTTCCGAAATCCCATTCGTACAGTTACAATTTCACTTGATTTTAACGTTGTAACAACGTTGATGTGAAAACGTAATTTTTTTTAAAACGTTAACTTTCATATCCGATAGTAAATCCAATATTTTGTCAACGTTGAATTTTTGATTTCATCGTTGTAACAACGTTGTTTTGACGACGTTGAGGTTACGTTATTAGCTTTCAAAACTTTTTAAATTATGTGTTGCAATAATTGTGTAATAGACGTATTTCTTACCAGGCCTGACATTGTTTACATCAATTCACCATGGATTCCGTATCACTTTGGAGCAACATCCGCTGTACGATGTATACCAGTGATGTCGTTGAGGTCAAAAGTGACCCCGTCCCCAATCTTCACAGTTTTACAAAGAGTTGTTTAGTGAAATTTGCAAATATTTTCTCTGACTTTTATCTGATCAGGGCTCTAAAACTTGGTACATGTATAGTGACACTTCTAGATGTTCTTTACCAATACTGTCGAAATGATTCTGGTCCTTTGCATATGTAAGTCACAGGAACTAAAACATGTTTTTCAACGAAAATTTCAAACAACTTTTTTTCTGAAATCCTAGTACGCAGAGCTTAGATAGTGGGCACATGGCATTACATGTATCTACAACCCAGATAACATTCCGACGTTGGCCCAACGAACTTTAGCCAACGCCGACTCTGTGGGAAAGATGGTTGGACGTACAACGTTGGCCCAACGATGGGCCATCATCAACATGCCAACGCCAACGTTGTGCCAATATGCCGACCATTACCCAACGTTGGGCCAACGTCGCTCTGCTATCTGGAAAATCATGGACCAGAAACTAGATATTGGGCGCATAGCATCATCTACAGGTCCTCTTTCAAGTTTGTTCAAATAATTCCCCTGGGCTCAAAATTTGTCCCACACTAGGGGTTTCAGTTTTACATAGTGAAATATAGTGATTTTTTCAAACATCTTCATCTTTGAAATGACTATGGTCAGAGCTTTAATATTTGGCATGGTTACATTTCAAGTTGTCCTTTACCAGTATTTTTAAATCGTTTCGGTCCGTTGCATATGTAAGATCCTCTATTTATTTCCAGGTGTTCCCATCTCTAATGGCTCGCGCCATGCTGCTGAGATTGCCAACTTCGCTCTAGACGTTTGCAACCATATACGCCAAGTCGCCTACACCCCGAAAATGACCATCCCTATGCAACTGCAGCTAGGAGCCAGCACCGGTAAGTGGAGGCCAGTTCCGGTATTATGTTTGTTTGGCACGTTAGGGAATTGTGGTCTGCAATACTTGCGGTCTGTATCAATCATCAAAGCGGATTAAGCAACTATATACATGTATTCCATTAGCACACTTATTTGCCGGCAGCACAATGTATATTCATTTTTCAGTCACAGCTTTTCAAACGCAGTAAATATCATCTATTTTACTGATATCTTTTTCGGAAAACCAATAACCAATAACGAAACTAACATTAAATATATACTACTCAAAGTTTGCTTATGCCTCGCTCACATTTGCTGCGACTGCCGTAGGGCAGCCGCACGGCTAGTTATTTTTAGGGCACGTAGCGATTTCCGGCCGCCGCAGAATTCCTATGGCCGCCGTGCGTTGCGCTCACATTTTGATTAAGGGGGGGGGGGGGGTAAAAAACCTGCGGCAACCGTGCAGCCGCCGTAGAAATGAAAAAAATGTTATAACTCCGCGTTATAATCCTACGGCGAGCTCTACGGGCTATAAAATATTGGGATACGCCGTGCGGTCACCGTAGAATCTCTGCGGCCGCCGCAAGATTCTCCCGATTTCACGTTTCTGCGGCTGCCGTACGGCCGCCGTAGAGCAAATGTGAGCGCACTTTTAGCACCAATGGTATAAGCCTCCATCGATACCAATGTATTGGCCCTATCACTGTCCCACCGTTAAAATTCCAAAATATTTGTTCAATTCCATCCAGACGTGGAGAAGTCAATACCATGGGTTCATTTTCCAGATTCTTATACATGTAACTTTTACATTTCAGGCTCGGTAGGCAAAAAAACAGGAAATCCTGAGGTTTCATCAAAATTTTCAAATTTATTGAATTTTATAACTTAATGTTCTTAGATATATTATTCGATGGTAAAACTATTGAACGTTTTATATTCAAAAAACATTCCCAAACAAAAAGTTAAAATAAAACAGCTTGGCCTGGATTCGAACCCGGGCCGCCTCGTGGATCAGCAGGTGTCCTGACCTAAGGCCTAATAATGCGGCGTCTGCTCTGATTCTACACTGTTTGCTAACACATGAATATTTATCAATTAAGAAATGTTCTTCTTACAGAAAAATATCCCGTGAAGGACTCTGCGATTTCAATTTTCATTATTTTATGTTCATTATTTTAATATTTTCACTTTTCATCTGCAGACTTTTTCACGAATGTTAGATTTCCCTAATTGCAATATCGGATCAAAATCGATACGCTATGCTTTAGAGTATTTCTCTAAAGTTTACTCTTTCACTGGCATTATTACGTAACAAGCTTTCAAATACAGTTGATGCCCTGTTCTCGTCCGCTTTTATTTTTCGTCTGCTTTTAGGAATTCTTTGCGTTTTCTTTCTTAAAGAAATATCGCATGTTTGTTAAATTGTTACGCATTACGTGGGTCTGATCAGGATCCAAACTTTCTGTGTTGCCGGTCTTGGCAGCGAACAGGTGAACAATTTTCCATCCATTTTTTGTTTAAAGCATTCATGAAACTGTGCCACGTGCATTTTATCTTGTTTCCTATATGAGAGGAGTTAAAATGACAATAACCATTATTATAGACGACATGGCGTGCTATTCAATCGTTTAAATCTGACACACTTTTAAAGTCGATGTCAGCCATTTAATTTGAAAATTAAAGTCTTGAAGGTGAATGAATGTACGACTTTCAGATTTAACAAATATCGGTTAAATGGTTTCAGTGCAATGAGTGCATTTCGTATCATTAGTTTCAATTAATTTCTCAGGTACGATTATTTATGCAACCTAATACAAAATTTATGGTTGATAAAATACTCGCTTTACGAAAAATGTGCACTTTCTGTGTTTTCGGAGTTCTGTTTAAATTTAATTTTGATCAAACTGATGAATTTAAATACTGGTTTACACGATAAACTGTGCCTGTGATACGTGTTTAGATTGTTTATATAGGCAGTACTCCCTCAATACAAAGCCCTCGAACAACGATTCCATCCTTACAATAATGCGTGCCGCTGTTCCCCATACAAGGCAGTTATGTACAGCCATATATAGTCTGCTTAAGGGTGTATCCAACCCATAAGAGATTTTTTTCAAAGTATTAAACTTTTTTTCTATCATTGTTTTTTTGGAAGAGCTATTTATGATGAATGAAAAAATGAAAATATATATATATGGTGGTGTCCTTTTGTTTGAGCTACAGTGATTTGAAAAAAGTATGTCAAATTTGGGATTTTTTTTCAAATTTTACCCATTCAGAGTACAAGCTTCAGTAAAATCTCTTTTGAAACAAAACAAAAATGGTAATTTGGGTTTTCTTTATTTATTTCATGTCTATGGTTGTATTTTTACATATATATAAACAAAATTTAGACAAAGCAGGCACCAGGTGTGAACAATATGGATCCTTGAATATCAAAAATATGCTTTATATAGGGCATGATTTTATTAGATTTTTTATTTTATGAAAAAAAAGTAAAAAAGTTTGAAAATGAAATAGTTCTAGTATTAAACTTTTCTTATATTCTACCAAATGAAAGCCCATGCTAATGCAGTTCAAAATATGAACAGAAATTGAAAGGTCAGTGTTGAAAACTTTGAGTTATTAAAGTAAAAAGAGTTATCTCCCCTTACAAAATTGACAATAAAGTACCATATTGATGATATTTAGAGCTTTATAAATTTCACATTTGGTGCCTTTTTTTCTTAAATTAGTTTTTGTATGAAGAAATACTACCATAGATACGAAATAAATAACACAAAACCAAATTATCATATTTGTTTCCATTTAAAATAGATGTTTTTGAAGCGGGCTGTTTGAAAAGGACAAAATAAGAGGAAGTGGGTGGGGTAAATTTTACATGGCCGTAGAGCCAACTGTTGTTCACTAAAATGTACACTTTTTCTATTTTTTCATTCATCGTAAATAGCTCTTCAATACAAAACCATCATAGAGTGTTTTCATATACTTTGAAAATTTCCCAAATGCATGACATTGATTCACCCTTAAATTGTCGTCTCATATTTTATTCGAAGTTACATATATGCCGCTATCAAACAGTTTGAACGCGGCGTCTGATCTGGATTAAACTGTTTTCAAATGTAAGTAAATGCATGCTCAGAACTCTAAGGCTATTGATTTTCCCTCCCTTTAACAACACCCTCCGAACAACACTGTAAAGAGATTTTAATGTACTTGTCAAACAAATTTAAAACAAAAACGGCGCAGATGATAAAATGAAAGAAAACATAACGACACCCATGCGTCCGACTTACTTTTAATTAAATGTGAAAAAATATTGCAGACAATAGGTTAGAATCAGGTGTTAATTTTAGCAGACAGACAATATACAGTGAAGAATATGTTATTCTATCGCAAACAAACACATTCTTTTCTCTTTTTTAAAAAAATAAATAAATAAATAAATAAATTGTCCACTGCAAAGGATTTAGGTTAAGGTTTGGGGTTTCGAGATTCCCGGCGTCTGATATGACTCCAAACTGTTGGCAATGGCAATAGTTGTTTTATTATAAAACAAATCTATACTGTGTTATGAACATTGGTTGAATATGAGAAATATAAACGTATAAAGATAATCAATAAACGACGTCTTTTACGCAATTGACGCGATTATATAGAGGATAATTGTTTTTTTCAGTATAAGAAGCCACGAGTGAAAATATAACAGTCTGATGTTCACGAAATGAATTAAATTCGATCTTATACTGAAAAAAATACAATTATTCTATTTATTTATGCTTTTAAGCCACTTTTTAAACGAAATTGTTCGACAATTGAGAAAGCGAAAGTGAAAAGTAAATGATTTACCCCGTGTTGAGCCCCAACTTTATATCGAACACATTTTCGAAACAATTTCCCGTACGATGACGTCACTTATTGATTGATTTGACGTCATCCGAATTACTTCGTTGCCTCCGAGTTTGGATTCGTGCTCTTCCGGTGAGTAGTTCGCGACAAATCGGACTGCCGGAATTTAACGATAAGACACGATTGACTACGATTCTTGGGGAGCCCTACGAGGAAAATTCATAATAAAAGCGATTGGTGATAATCCACTGCAGTGGATTACCAAGTGATAATCCACTGCTAGTTCGTGGTAATCCACCGAAAAGCATAAATAAAAACAACTTAGCTCATGCTTAGGAGTTTATCGTTGCATAAACCGTTCAGATCGACGTTAATTGTTTAAGGTTGAGGACCTCTAATGAGATCTGACTAATGTCGTTCAATACCGGGAACTGTGCGGAGAGCGATCGACCATTCTCGTCAACTGTAGCATGGTTAAAAGACTAGAATGGTCGATCGCTGCGCGTAGGGCACCGAATTCGATCCGATCTCATTAGGGGTTCTCAACCTTAAATAATAACGGGTTCTTCTCTGTAACTTGGCGTAGAGCACGCGTGTTAATTCATTGCTGGTTCAGTATCGGCTGGTATTATAGTGTGTTATTTCATTGCAGCTTCAGTATCGGCTGGTATTATAGTGTGTTATTTCATTGCTGGTTCAGTATCGGCTGGTATTATAGTGTGTTATTTCATTGCTGGTTCAGTATCGGCTGGTATTATAGTGTGTTATTTCATTGCTGGTTCAGTATCGGCTGGTATTATAGTGTGTTATTTCATTGCAGGTTCATTATCGGCTGGTTTTATAGTGTGTTTATTCATTGCAGGTTCAGTATCGGCTGGTATTATAGGGACAGCTACCCTCCGCTACTGTCTGTTTGGTGACACTGTCAACATAGCCTCACGTATGAAGTCAAACAGCCTAGGTAAGATAACCCATTTGCGCCCAGTGGACTATTCCATGCGTATTAATTGGATTTGTCCATTTCTTATGTAAGCGGTGCCTGGTCTTACGTTTCATTTTTGTTTTGTTTTATATTGTAATTTCTATCAGCAAACAGTGAAGACTCTGATCAGACGCTGCATTATGCAAATTCCGGACACAGAGGCTGCACGGAGGTTGTTCGGATATCGTGCAGCTTTCGCACGGACATCATACGAAGTACTTGTGACTTCCGTGCAGATTCGGTGTCCAGGATGGTGCATTGACCGGGCGATCTCCGTGCGGTTGTATGCCGTGTCTATATTTGCTGTAGAGGCTATTGTGGCGGGCATTCCGTAATCGCACGGTTGCCGCCTCCGTTTGTTCGAAGGCCGCACGGATATGAAAAATACGGGCATCCTATATATAGGCTACGGGCTCCGTAAATTCACCACATACGAATAAATCAAAATCTAAATGCGCTTAAAAGTTATGCTCACGTTTTCATTGTATGCGTCTGTGCTGTCAATTTTGCGTTCAGTGACCTTGTAATTAATGTCGCATTATACATGTATGAACCTTTGATGGTAGTTGCTGTTTTATGCAAGATAGAAATAATGCATCTAGCATAAAGCAGAACAACCAATATATTCGGTAGTCGCTATGGAATTTCTATTGAGTGGTGCTTAATCCTTATCGTGCTGAAGTGTCATCTGCTTCAAATATATCGTCTCCGAAAAGATCAAAATGAATCTACTGTTTATGCTTATTAAACTGAGGAAAAGTTGAAAATGAGTGATAACAGTTGGATCCAGATCCGGCTTCTGATCTTGATTGAAATTGTTTGCATATGTTAGCAAAGTCGCGCTTAATACCATGACAAGGGTGAATACAAGTTTGGTAGTTATTCGGTTGTTGTTTATTTCTTTTTCAGGCAATCGAATCCATATCAGCGAATCTACTTATAGGCTTCTGAAAATGACGGGAAGGTACCAAATTCAAAACCGCGGGCTCATCGATGTTAAGGTATTCCTTCTTCTTCACCCATTTAAGGGGTCAAAATTCGGCCTTTTATCTCTACTGAGAAGGTTCTGTACATTCCCAAAATTCGGCCATGAATCCCCATGTAAAAGTTTTCGACTGTAGGAGTTTTCATCTTTACTTCTACTATATATTTATCCTCTTTAGTCTGGTGTGTACCTTTGTTACTCAGAAGCTGAAATAGAGAATATTACATGAATACTCATTATTTATCATTTTTAATAAACGAGTTGACTAAAATAATATGACGCGAGCCTTGGCGAGCGTCATATTCAATTTAGTCAACGAGTATATTAAAAATGATGAATAACGAGCACGAATGTGAGATTTCATTTATCACATAAAAAGTTTAAGCACCTATTAATTGATTGAAGCCTAGTTTAGACCCTCCGCTATATAGATTTTCCGCCAAAGCGTTACGTTGTTTACGTTAACGTCATGGCAAATGGCGTCACTTGGTGTCCCGCTACATGCAGCGCTTGTGGACCAATAGGTTTGGCCGGAGCCCAAAAACGATATTCAACTAGTGGATTACGTTATTTATATAATGACTTTATGTTACTCCCAGACTCCCAGACCGCAAGTTATGTGATAAACTCGTTTATTTGATTAAACGCATGTTTTCAAAAAGTTGTATGTATTCAATAGCGTTTAACAATACATGAAATACATTAAACATCAGTATAGATTTCATAAAACGGTAATGATAATAAAAATATATGGTATTAAGACTAATTTGAAATATTGCTATAGTTATATACATGTAGTTAGTAAGAAGTAAATTGTAGTATCCTTCATTGAACGGTCGCAGAAAGGAGGTAGCAGTGAGCATACGAAATATACGCCAATTTGTGATGAATGTGGTATTAAAAAATATAACATGAGTGTGACGATACTGATTATCAATCCATGGAAAGCAATTTCAACCGAGGCGACATACGTATATAGTGTGCCCTGGTTGATATGAGTATGACTTATCAATCGAAATTGATGTCAACCGAGGCGCTGCTATCCTAGGAATATAGTATTAACCTAAGATGTATATACCGGTATATAGCGCCCTGGTTGATGGTATTATGGCTAATTAATCCGAGACTAATACATGTATTATGAACCGAGGCACTGCTATCCTAAGAATATAATAACAATCGAAGAGGTATATAGCGCCCTGTTTGATATTATTACAACTTATCAATACGAGGAAAATACATGTAATATCAACAGAGGCGCTTCTATCTTAGGAATATAATATCAGTCGAAGAGGTATATATACGTATATAGCGCCCTAGTTGATATTATTAAATGCACAGCTAATCAATATGAGGAAAATAATATCAACCGCGACTCTATGGCTTATCAGTCTGGGGGAAAAGGTATCATCCTAGACGCTAGATAGCGCCTCTGTATTAAATTATCACAGCCAATCAATCCTAGATTAAGATCAACCGAGGTGCGCCTCTGTTAATCTTATTTTTCTCGGATTGGTATTCCATATAATCATACGCATTGTTTTGGTATATTTGTTTAATATTGTGAGTAAATTTTAATTCAAGACGTTTTGATCACAAACACAAGAGAGTACCTTGGCTTGGCATCAATTGTTAAAACAATATAGGATAACCTCTTTGCTGCCAAATATTTCGGATCTAGATCAGATGCCGAATAACTGGATCTCTGAACAGGATTCAGAACTGCATGTACAGTGATCCCTCTCTACAACGACATCCAATGGGAGACAAAAAGTAGGTGCGTTGTTAGTGGTGGTTGATATAAAGGGAGATGAAATTGGCTTACATTTGCAAACAGCTTAATTGAATCCAGATGAGACGCCGCGTAAATGCGGCGTCTCATCTGGATTCAAGCTGTTTGTCACTCGTCATTATGTTATTTTCTATCAAAACGTCCAATATGTGACTTAGAGAAAAACAGCAGACGACAATTTTTAGCAGACGATTTTTACAAGGTTGGACATTATTGTCTTGTTTGGGAAACAGCGAGGCGTTGTTATGGTGGAGGAATCGTTGTTCGGGGCCGTTATAGGGAGGGAAATGTATTTAACACTCACAGCAATGATAATTTGCCAAAAATGCATAAAAAATTAGAAATATAATTTTGAGAACAGTTTTAAACAGACGAAACTGTCAATACAGGAGGTAGTAGTATAGACGATTTATCGTATGGTTTTATCTTCAGGGCAAGGGGAAAATGAATACATACTGGCTGATTGGTGGACAACCAATGGGAGACCATTCCGAGCCACTACACCAGCAATCGAACTGGCAACTTCCGGGGGAACTCGAGGAGGTGAAATCTACGGAACCTACGGGGTCAGGGCATTCTACCGCAACCAGCACTAACATTGAGGCAGCCAAAAATCAATACTGGGGCTAAATTAGGAATTGTGAAGCGGTGCTTGAATATATTATAGGACACGGAACACCAATTAGGCTCTCCTGTAAAATCATATAAATTGAGCCATTTTCGTGGTAGAAATTGCCCCCAAAAAACTGTTATATCTTAGCCATGAGTCTCTTTATGTTTTCTTCAAATGTACATTAATGGACCGCTGGAAAAAAAATTAGGGACCACTTGTCATGTAAGAAAAATATAAAGCTTCTATGACACGACCATTATACTAGTACTACCTTTTGACAGAGTTTCAGGCTTAAACATGGACATGTCGTTTCAGCCCACATGGTTTCTCCATGAAATTCTTCTAGGATTACAGAATTGCCCTATATGAATTCATTGGAACCAATGCATTACACCAAAGGCTCAAAACAGTGAAAGTCCCGTGACAAGTTGCTATTTGGAGGCAAAGAAAGTTGGCAGTTTTTTCTCGGGGGGGGGGGGGGCTTCATTCTGCTGGACCCTGATAGCACTTTCGATTATTTGGTGTTCCGTAACCTCTGCATGTAACTGGTTATTATAATTCGTGTGTTGCGCTCTGTACAAACGTTTTGCAGAGCTTAAGACCGTAATCTGAACATCCACATGTATTCATTATGTCACAAATTGTTCTGTAACTCATTATCCCCGAGACATCCGATGGACAATTCCAGTTAACAATAAAGGCTGGTCCATTTAGGATTGTTTTGATAATATATTACAAAATGACAAACTGAAGTCCCTGATTAGAGGGCTCCTACAGGAGCCCTCTAATTAGGGACTTCACTGTTTGCATTAGACAAGTGTACTTTTAACAGGTACGCTTTTGGTAGAGGTCGGATATATGCGTCACTAGGGCACACTGAGTTTACGCTATTCTAATGAGTAGTGATATAAGCATTGTACATGTAGTTGTCACTATTTCGAGTTCTTGGTCTTGGGTAATAAGACTTTTTTCAATATGAGCATGGCAATTAAACCATTCTCACATTAACACATTCAACCCTAGCGACGAGTTTACTCGTCATTTACAAACAAAGTACCTGTGAGGATTACACTAGTCCCGTGCACACAATATAAACCCTGATCAGAGGGTTCGTTAAGGAGCCCTCTAATCAGGGTCTACACTGTTTGTCATTTAGAACTATATTGTTAAAATCAACCCTAAATAGTCAAAAATGGACTAGACTTATTTTGAAATTGGAATTGACCATTAAAGGTTTTAGGGATGAATGAATTTTAAACATTACAGCCTACAGATTTATAAAGTGCGATCTTTTCAAACTCTGTTCACACTTGTAATATTCTGTTAGTAGAAATGTAGTTGTTTCATATTCAAAAAGTGGAGTTTCATAACCTTGGACACTGGTGTCGGCGAAGATGGAAAAACCGTGACATATACAGTAGAACCTCTCTATTACGACCACTAAAAAGAAGGATGTCTGTATAAACGACAGGTGACAGCTTAAAGCAATGTGAAAGTGAAACAGAAAGCTCCTGTAGGAGCTTTCTGATTCACTTTCATATTGCTTTAAGCAGTCACCTGTCATAAACGACCATTACTTGTAACAATTTAGTGGTCGTAATAGAGAGGTTCTACTGTATATGACTATTCCAAAAAATTGACAAACCTTACAACACCAAGAAGTTCGCGCTTGCAATGGAAAGAAATAATGATGCAAATGACTTTTAGACATGTATTTTAACCTAAGAAATATTGAAATGAATGACAAACAGTAACGCGGCGTCTGATCAGGATTGTTCTCAGGGTAAGGTGGTGAAGGTGTTAAGCATTTTACTACCAAATTTATCGTAAGGTTTTTGCCCCTTCATCGCCATATTGTCATATGCTTCAATATTGTTGTCTGCAAAATCGTTCAAAGTTAGATTTAAGTCAGTATAACTGATGTTATTTCAAAATAAGTGGCAAAAAGTTTTGATCCTGATCAGACGTTACACGTTAGGATAAAAAATGTTTGCAAATGCGCTATTTGGCGTCATTGAGAGTGAAGGGGTATAACTGGGAAAGAATGTATTCTCCATTGGAAATAAGTGTTCGCCTCTACGAATAGAAACATGAATGCATGAAAGACTACTATTAGAATGCAGATCAGTATGTCCGTTTTTGCGACTTTATTGTAGAAAAACAAATACTATAGAATATCCATTATACAAAGACATACGACTCAAGCGATATAGCATCAGGGATTATTAGCTGTTTTATTTTTAACAATTGGATACAACCAGCTTTATTTTGATATGTTTAACTCTTTGAACCCTAGTCACGCATATATGCGTCATTTGCAAATAGTGTACCTGTGAGGAGTACACTTGTCCTATGCAAACAGTGTAGACCCTGATCAGAGGGCTCCTTTTTATGTCCCAAGATTCTACGATTCGGTGGCATATAGTTTTTGTCCTGTCTGTTTGTTTGTCCGTCTGTCTGTGCAAAAAAAACCTTAACATTGGCTATAACTTTACACATTACTTTTCATCTGATCTTCACCAAACTTTCTGAAAAATCTTTGTTGACACAAAATGAAGACCAAGTAAGATAATTAGTGGATGCCAATTCACACAAGGAACTTTTGGGTTATGGCCCTTGCATTCCTCAAAATAATACTTTTATGGCGCTCTCCATGACAGTTTCCACTCTCTAACTCAAACAGTTTTCATAGGATAGTCTGTATTCCCATCCCTGTGCCAATGGGGCATTCGTGTATCTAGGACACGCTCTTGTTTTGTTTTGGGTTGTTGTTGTTTTGGGGGGGGGGGGGGTTCTCTTTGGGATGACATTTTTATTACGAGACGTGCACTTATGGGTGTAACCACCAAAGCCATGCTAAGTAATATCTTTAAAGGAGTTTATTCGCTAACTCGATACGTGTGTAAACATCAGGCAACGCCTAATAAATTAATAAACAACACAGGCCTTCGGCTCTTATGTAAATCATTTAATTGCAGATGTTATCTTTGTTATAATGCAGACAGTAATAAAACATTATGCATACTAGTTATGAGGATACATAATGTATGTCGAACAAAATTTCATTTTTCAATAACTTGTAAAAACAGTCTTAAATATAACAAATAGTAAAACTTTAATAGTGAACTTTATTTTCATCCTTTGAACCCTAGTCCCGCATATAGGCGTCCTTTTCAAACAGTATACATGTGAAAAGTGCACTTATCCTATGCAAACAGTGAAGACCCAGATCAGAGGGCTCCGAAAGGAGCCCTCTGATCAGAGTCTTCACTATTTGTCATGGTGCCAAACATTGACAAAAAACAACCCTTCAAAGTCAGGAATGGACTAAACAAAATTGGAAACTGGAATTGTCCTTTTAAAGTTTCAGGGAGGAAAGAGTTAATGGAGATTGAAAGTGTCCATTTGAAGTTCCAGGGTGAATGAGTTAACCCATCTGTGTCTAAATAGCGTCCCATAAAAGGGTATGTAAGCAAACAGTGTATACTCTGATCAGAGTATACACTGTTAGCTGATAGGAATTTCAATATAAAACAGAACGAAAATGAATATTTAGACGAGGCACCCTTACATAAAAATGGAATAATCCAATATATAAGCATGGAAGGATACACTGGGTGCAAATGGCTTAATCATTTCTAGGCATGTCATCGTCTTCTTAAACTTTTCTGTCCTTTTTTTTTAAACTTTATTTGTTTTGAGCATTTTAAATAAAGATACGTATACATTGTTTAGGATCTAATCTGGATCCAAATAGTTTTCGAACTTCAATGATTAGCGTCATAATTAACTTGTTCATACATGAAACTTGTAATGGTCCAGTCTATTGTCCTATTAAATCTACCCCATTTATGGCTATTTAGGATATGTTGCACAGTGACAAACAGTACAGATCTTGATCAGAGGGCTCTTCTGATCGGGGTCTACACAGTTTGTGAAGGACAAGTGTAGTCGTTTTTGATACACTGTACTCGTCGCTCGGGTTCAATAACATAATGCCTGATCTTTGTGTGGTCATGATAGAGGTTCGTTTTGGTAGATCTTCTAGATCTATGTTCGCGATCAAAACCGTCCGACAGAGCATAACGATAATTAATTTATTTAGATCTATAGACCTAGATCTACACGATGTTAGTTGAAAAATACAGTCGAACTTTTATATCGTGAATCGGTTTAATTTAAACGTCGTGTAAGACCAACTGTTAAATTTCATTAGAAATCTATTTGAAAATTGCTTTAAAGTAGCCACCTTTTAACTTTGATTATACGGACCGACTAGACTTTGTCCTTTTAACTGTGGGTCTTCGCGCATCATGATACGCGTCCTTTGCAGACAGTGTAGATCTACACGTGACGAGTACATTTGTCATATGTAGATAGTGAAGACCAAGATCAGAGGGTTCATAAAGGAGTCTGCGCTATTTGTTGTCTGTTATATTTGATAATGAACTTGTGTTATATGGTTGTACAAATATATGGCAATAAAATATGTTTAAACTAAACTTAAAACATTGACAACAGTATATCTAACCATAAATAGAGCTAGATCTAGTCAAACATGATCTAGATCTAGACGTAATTAGAAACTGGAAGTCGATTTGAAGTTTCATGGAGGAAATGATTAACCCTTTAACCCATATATATGGCATAATGCCGTTTCTTGTGTTGAAGACATGTAGCCACTTAAGCAGGTTGAAAGTAAAGCAGAATGCGCCTGAATGCGCTTTCTGCTTTACTTTCAGTCTGCTTTAAGCTACCACCAGCTAGAATGTCAAAAACATTTCATGTGATAGGCATACATAGATCTAGATCGTATCTATGAATTTCTATATATTTGAACTATTTTCTTCAGCGGAAGAATAAATTAAATGTGCTATACAAGGCGCTTAGAACTAAATCTATGAGGTGAAGGGTTTAGAGAGGAGATATGGAAGTTCGACTGTAGGTTTAGATGTGGCGTGTGCATACACATTACCAGTTGACAGTGCGATACAGAGTGATGTATTTAGCTCGAGACGATTTTGGCGGAAATAGCCGATCTGACGAGCGCCTTGGCGCGAGTCTGATCGGTTGTTTCCGCCAAAAACGTCGAGAGCTAAATGCAACACTCTGTAGCACACTGCCAACTGGTGATGTGTTTATTATATGCCTTTAATACACACCAGAAATAATTAGATAGTTGTTTAAATCATTTTATAGCCAAAACTTATTAGTTATTTGAAGCAGAACAAGATTTTTTGTTTGCCACAATGAATAACGCGGCACTTGTACACGTACGTAAATGACGTCACGTTAAATCGAAAGCGAGGTCAGAGTAAAATACAAAGTGGCTGATACAAGGTGGCTGATACAGACTCTTGTATTTTACTGTGCAAATACACGCGGAAACGCTCAATATCATGCAAAGGCATATAATAAATACACATTACCAGTTGACAGTGCGATACAGAGTGATGTATTTAGCTCGAGACGTTTTGGGCGGAAATAGCCGATCTGACGAGCGCCTTGGCGCGAGTCTGATCGGTTGTTTCCGCCAAATACGTCGAGAGCTAAATGCAACACTCTGTTGCGCACTGCCAACTGGTAATGTGTTTATTATATGCCTTGAATACAAACCAGAAACAACTAAATAGTTGTTTAAATCATTTTACTTCCAAAATTTATTAGTTATTTGAAGCAGAACGAGAAGTTTTGTATGCCACAAAGAATAACGCGGCACTCGTACATGTACGTAAATGACGTCACGTCAAATCGAAAGCGAGGTCAGAGTAAAATACAAAGTGGCTGATACAAGGTGGCTGATACAGACTCTTGTATTTTACTCTGCAAATACACGCGGAAACGCTCGATATCACTCAAAGGCATATAATAAAGACCTTTATCAGCGGTTCACATAGCAATGAACCTTATCCTATCCCAACAGATCTAGTATCGTCTGCATTGATAGTGTCGTCTGCAATTCTTTCACAATGTGTTGATATAGATCTCTACCTTTTTAATTTCTAAATGAACCATAAGTAGATCTAGAACTAACATGATTGGTACATCATTTACATCCAGATCAAACGTCGAGTACGTAAAACGTCTGATCTGGATCAAAACTATTATCTCAAGTACTAAATTGAAGTCACGCTTGGCAGAATCTAACGTTTATTACTAGATCTAGTCTACTTCATTTCAACTTTACACACACAGCTAAGCATATAATGTGTATTTGTTTACTAGATATTAAAACATAGTATTTTCAGTGAATTTTCTCTATTGTATGAAACAAAACAGAATTTGAAGTCTGTCTTATCTAAACATGTATCCACTGTATGTCTATAAATAGGTATGATTCTCTCTCAAAACACCTGGGAAAGACTCTAGATCTACTAGATCTATCTTCTCTCTCAATAGAAAATGATATGTACATAATAAATGTGTTAAAACCCATCCGAGTGAGAGAGAAATTACTACCTGTATGTACATGAACATCGATTCAGCCGGACATATAGATCTACGAGAAAGTCTTAAAAGGTATTTTACATTCTCTAATCTTAAAAAAAACTTAATCTTTGAGTCTCAATTTATTCACTGAAGACTGCGATGCATGCAGGTGATTAGAATGTGTACTGCATATTTCACAAAAACTTGTATATCTACTTGTTTGCATCTTTTTCGATGTACATGTAGATCTAGGGCTACATATAGCCTACTTTTAATCAAACACGTGTTTGGAGGATCTTGACATATAGATATATCTATATAGATCTTTAGAAGCAGGTGCATGCATGTATATAGCTAATGTGTATTGCAATATGATAAACAATGCAGACCCTGGTCAGAACCCTCTGACACTCACACGGTAGTGTGTTATCGAATGGTACACTGTTGGCAAAGGACGCGTAGACTTATCTGCGTCATTAGGGTTCAATGGGTTAATAACGATCCTGATACTACTAGAGTAGTTTCATAAAACTTCGTACGAAATATCTTGTCGTAAGTCAAATAATAAAAGTCTCAATTATAAATTTAACGAAACAAACTCTTTGAACCAAATTGAAGAAAATTGAAATTAGTAGATCTATAAAGTGTTGGCCATTCTTTTTAGTCTGGGTGGCAAATCGATCTGAACCCTAGTCACGTATATATGCGTCACTGCAAACAGTGTACCTGTGAGGAGTTCACTTGTCCTATGCATACCCTCTGATCAGGGTCTACACTGTTTGTCATTTTGACATAAATTGTAAAACCCAACGTTAAAGAGTCCAAAATGGACTAGTAAATTGAAAGCTAGATTTGACCATTTCAGGTTTCAGGGAGGAAATGGTTAAAGCAGGCTGAAAGTAAAGCAGAATCCGCCCTAAGACGCATTCTGCTTTACTTCCAATCTGCTTTAAGTAGTCACCTATCTTCAAAATTAGAAACAGGCTATGTGGTAATACGTTAAACCAAACATAGTTTAGCTTTATTTCTTCTTTATTTATCCGAAAAGGTGTAGATCTACTATATCACATTTTGATAAGTATTTCACCCGCGCCCAGTTACAGCATTGCGCAATAATATCACTTCATTATTAATACTAATGTATCTTACAAAGCAAGTAAAGTAACATGTGTCGCGATAGTCTAGAACGACTACGAAACCGTAAAACCCAAACTGAACCACTGTACACTACATTCATTTCACGGCAATATATTGAGCACGAAAACAAAACGACAGACGACGACGTCGGACGGACGACGACGGACACATTACAGTCACAATAGCTCAGCATGGCACTTAGTGCCAGGGCCCCGTTTCATAAAACTACGTACGACAAAAACGGTGATAAGTTAATACTTAAATATACATTTAATTTCTGATTTCTATATCTAATCCTGTCTTGTGACATCTCTTTGGGGTCGTTAATCCTGTCTTGTGACATCTCTTTGGAATCGTCTTTTCAAGACGATTCCAAAGAGATGTCACAAGACAGGATTAAATGGAGAAATAAATACTTATTGAGACTTTTATAATCTGACTTACGACAGCATTTATTGGACGAAGTTTTATGAAACGGGCCCCAGCTGACCAAAATGCCGTCAGAACCTCTGCGCCAGCAGGGAAATGTGTATTTATAATGGGAAATATTAACCCTCTAACCCATAATTTGTTTCCAGTATTTAAGATAGGTTACCACCTAAATCATGTCGAAAGTAAAGCAGAATGCGTCCGAAGAAAAACAATCTCGTAAAACAAGATCACTGCTCAATATATAACTGGACACAGGAGTCATTTAAATGGTAATTACGTAGACATGCTCTGAAATGAATGTAGTGTTCAGTGTTCGAGTTAGGGTTTACCAGAGACCATGTATACCATACGAGTAGTTAATATAAAGCATTGGTTTTACGGCACTGCGACACAGAATACAGTAGAACCTTAACCCTTTCACTCTCAATGGCGCTTAAAAGCGCGTTTGCAAACAGTTTGGATCCTGATCCGACGCCGCGTAATGCGGCGTCGGATCAGGATCCAAACTGTTTGACACTCATTTGACATTTCTGACCACTATTTAATCTAACAAGTGCTGCCTTCCGCCTGTGAAGTTGTTCTTAGTTTTAAAATGCACGCCTGAAGAGCACCTGTGTTTTACCTAGTCCCAAATAAACGTGCATGCAAACGAACAGTCATAAAACAATTTTATCTATCAGTTTTGCCACGAATGAATAAGTGCTTATTCATTCGTGGTTTTGCACGCTTTGGTTTTTATTTTTATTTCATATTATCGGATAAAAGACTATTAAGGTGGTTCGACAGCGGGCGGCCCGCATCTCGAGTTCCGGAAATGCTGATGACTTTCACCTGATCTTTGCGGCACGTGCTTATAGTAGTAAATTTAGATAAAGAAAAGTTTGATCTGCTTCAGTGTCTTCTCTGTTAGCGCAGTTGGTACGGTGATTGACTTGCAATCCAAAGGTTCTAGGTTCGATTCGCACTCGCTTCAAAACTTTTTTTTAACAAATTGTCCGATTTTAGTGACTAGTCAGTTCATAACGCAGTGATCAAATGACAGGCTATGTTTAGTCTAGTAATAATGAATAATATCAGATGCAAGTAAAGTCAAGTGACAGCTAAATTTGTGAGGATTTATAGCCTATATAACAGACGGCAGCTTAACACAGGACAAAAGTAATGCTAAAAGATAGATCCTAAAGGAGCTTTTATGCATTACTTTTGTTATGCATTAAGCAGTCACTTGCCTTTCAAGATCTACAGGCTACCGTATTCAATGGTCCCTTATTACAGGTTTGACTTATGGTATTATTTAGAGCTGACGGCATTTTAAAGTTGAACTCAAGGGAGGTTACTCGTTTTGTGTTAACATTTTGTCAGAATTTCAGGAAATCATGTATAAAATGTAAATTCTACTGTAGATTTTCATTAATTTTTTGTGACTAGTAGAATTAAGTTATATCTATCTAATAAGAGTAAAATAAGTGTATGTTAAACAGCTAGATTTTTGGTAATTTGAGATTTTAAGAATTTGACTTTTTTAAAATATTGATATTTCCAGAAAATATGTCATGAAATACTTTTGTTTGCCCAATATCTTATAGTCTATGTACAGTTTACTTGAATGTACAAAAATTATTGAGTTATAACGAGCGAAGCGAGCTTCTACAGTTACGTATACAATACATTTCAAGTTAAAATTCACATTTTTAGACCTGTATGTTAGACCTGTATGTACATTGAATAGATTTTTCTTCGTAGGTTTTTTGTACTTCCGCCGGATCTACTTGCTACATTATTTTTCACAGACTGGTCGACCCTGCTCGCGTTTTATTTATGAACATGTTGAACAAAAAAAGTTTCGTTAAAAATTTTACTTCCGGTTACCCATACGTTGACCCGGAAGTTATTGTCTATCACTTGCGACCTCTCAGCTAATTTCACAGACTGGTCGACCCTGCTCACGTTTTATTTACGAACATGTTGAACAAAAATAGTTTCGTTAAATTTTTTGCTTCCGGTTACCCATAGGTTGACCCGGATGTTATTGTCTAACACGCGCGACTATTCTGACTGACCTCTCAGCTCTGGACGAGTCTATTTGAGATTTTTTAAGTGCACATTTCCGGTTATCTCCAAAGAAAACATAATTAATTGCGAGAATCACACATCAAATTTTAGTCTATGTACAGTTTACTTGAATGTACAGAAATTATTGAGTTATAACGAGCGAAGCGAGCTTCTGCGGTTACGTATACAATAAATTTCAAGTTAAAATTCACATTTTTAGACCTGTATGTTAGACCTGTGTGTACATTGAATAGATTTTTCTTCGTAGGTTTTTTGTACTTCCGCCGGATCTACTTGCTACATTATTTTTCACAGACTGACCGACCCTGCTCGCGTTTTATTTATGAACATGTTGAACAAAAATAGTTTCGTTAAATTATTTGCTTCCGGTTACCCATAGGTTGACCCGGATATTATTGTCTAACACGCGCGACTATTCTGACTGACCTCTCCGCTCTGGACGAGTCTATTTGAGATTTTTTAAGTGCACATTTCCGGTTATCTCCAAAGAAAACATAATTAATTGCGAGAATCACACATCAAATTTAAATCAAAAAACCTCGCTCGTTAATACCATCCTACTGAAATTATCAACACAGTCAAAACTGGTTTATTGAGTTTCCCCCCTTTGTTTATCAGTTGTGATGTTTATGACGTCACTTCTTTAGATTAGAAAAGTACAATGTCACACACATTCGACCGGTTTCGGCTAGGCCTAGATCTTTATTTCTGTGATATCAGATATGTTGTTTCTAAATATTGTCAATATCAAAGTGCATGTGTATAATACACAGATGATTTCAACACTGTGCTCGATCATGCCAGGTGGGGTATATTTACGTAGATAGTCTGGCAGTGTTGACAGTTTCAGCCGGTTTCGAAACACCTAGAAACCCAGGGCTATCCACTATTAAAACCCACCGTCCAATAGCCATGAAAAAAGTCATTTTCTGTAATAGTTTTCGTTATCTGAATGCCAGTCAGCTATATGGAAGTAATAATATTAGTGCCAACTAAATTTAATTTACGATACACTTATCCTCATTCATCAATTCACCAAAAGTCACCCAAATCCACCCAAGTTCAACAGTGTTTAAACTCTAGAAGCCACAATATGTCTCCAATCTTTCTCAAACTTGGCCAGATTGTATATGACCATAAGATTTTGTATGAGTTGGATTATGCTTGAAATCAGATCAATAGATCTAGATCACATCAAGAGTTTTCTATCTTTGAATTGCTGAAAATGCCATATTTAACAGTGTCTACACTCTAGCGGCCACACTTTTTCTTCAAACTTGCTCAGATTGTATATGACTGATGAGTGTGATTATGCTTGAAACCAGACAAATGGGTTGAGAGTTATCTACCTTTGAATTGCTGAAAATGCCATATTTAAGGGTGTTTACATTCTAGAGGCCACAATTTTTACCCAATCTATTTTAAACTTGCTCAGATTGGATATGACCATAAGAGTTCATATGAGTTTGAATATGGTTGAAATCGACCCATAGGTTGAGAGTAACCTACCTGTGAATTGCTGAAAATGCCATATTTAACTCTAGAGGCCATACTCTTTATATAATCTATCTCAAACTTGCTCAGATTGTATATGACCATAAGAGTTTAGATGAGTTTAATTATGGTTGAAATCGGACCAATAGGTTGAGGATTATCTACCTTTGAATTGCTTAAAATGCCATATTTAACAGTGTTTACACTCTAGAGGCCACAATTTTTATCCAGTCTTTTTCAAACTTGGTCAGATTGTATATGACCATAAGAGTTTAGATATGTGTGATTATGGTTGAAATAAGACCTATAGGTCAAGAGTTGTCTGCCCTTGAATTGCTGAAAATGCCATATCTTACAGCGTTTACACTCTTGTACAGTTTTCAATGGATTTTGATTATACTTGCACACAAAGTATATAGCTATAAGTTCTCAAAGGAGTGCAATTTTTGTTGAAATCTAATCATTGTGGCAATAGTTATCTGCCCTTGATATACTCTGAAATGCTAAAAAGGCTTCATTTCAGTATTGTTTAGGCTCTAGTTATCTGCCCTTGATGTACTCTACTATACTAGAATTATGAGGTTGTATTCCAAAAAGTTTTACATGGTATACTACAAATTTGAATGGATTTAGATTAAAACGGATGAAACAGAAAGGTAAAGCTTTCAAGCTTCAGTACAACAGTAAATCATTTGGTTTATTAACCCATTACCCAATAAATACGCCTTAATGGGTTATAGTCAAAGCGTACCATGGTTAAAGCGTACCAAGTCAAAACGTACCATTTTTGGTCGAAGCATACATAGGGAACATTTTCAATATGTTATTAGTCGATAATTTATTGTTTTTTGCACATTATATAACCTCGCGTAAATATCGTAATTAGATCTAGTGTATTAAATATATGTCTTGATGTATAGTTTTTACCCAGACACAACAGTATCTTTGAACTTTAGTCATTCGGAACAAATTTGCCATTATGATCATCAGTTCTCAAAGTTTCGAAATTATTAATATTAACATTAGTGCCAATAATTATGTTGATCCTGACCATGCGTCGCCGAACACATCTTCTAATAAGGATCCAAACTGCTTGAAAATAAATTGTGCACCCATGCACCACAGTATCTTTGAAGATTCAGTTCTCAAAATTTCGAAATATTAACATTAGTGTCAACAATTGTGTACGGTAGATCCTGATTATTCGCCGCCGTACGCAGCTCCTGATCAGGATCCAAACTGCTTAAAAAATAAATTTCGCGCCCATGCAAAATATAGTCTCTAATGACGAGGCTTCTGATCAGGATCCAAACTGTTCAAAAAGTAAATAGTTCCATTTGATACAGTCCAAAATCTGTACCATAAAATTATATTCTATATCCTAGCAGATTCTGACTTAAGGCTTCGCATTCTGCTTTACTTTCAACTTGCTTTAAATAACCCTTCATTCTGTTTTCAAAACTAGAATTAGCATGGAGGAATTATACCCTGGATAAGTATCCGGCCGGCTCGCGATTTATCGTGTCGTCCAAAATCGGTCAATCAGCGGCGCTCGCTGGCGGCTAGAAAACAACGTTTTTCCGAAAGTTAGGTGTTAATAGAAATGCTTTTAATGTCATCTTTTCATTATAAATTTTAATACAGATGTTTTATTAGACAATGATCTTACGCGTAGTACAAAATTTGAGGCGATAGCTTATAAATTGTTAGTATGGTGAGGTTTTGAAAATGAGAGAAAAACATATTTTTTCGTTTACCTACGAAGTTTGGTGTTAATAGAAATGCTTTTAATGTCATCTTTTCGTTATAAATTTTAATACAGATGTTTTATTAGACCATGATCTTACGCGTAGTACAAAATTTGAGGTGATAGCTTATAAATTGTTAGTAAAGTGAGGTTTTGAAAATGAGAGAAAAACGTATTTTTTCGTTTACCTACGAAGCTTGTGTGTGTCTATATTTCTCTGCCACTGTCTGTTTGCCTCTTGTCTGTCTCTCTGTCTCTCTGTTTTTCTCTTATCTCTGTCTGTCAGTCTCTCGCTTCTTCTTTTTTGTCTCCATCTTTCTGTATGAATGTCTGTCTGTCTCTCTCTCTGATGATCCTCATGCGGAGAAAAGGTAAAATGTGTCATAAAGAGCTTAAATTGAAAAAGGGGTAAACTATATTTCAAGAGACATACTCTATAATTCCTCCATGGAATTAGGCTATGGGGTAATGTGTTAATTTGTTAAAATTCTCCATTATTTAACAGCTTCGCTCGCTTGTAGGCTGTGCCTATTTCATATTATCATTCTATAAAGAAATTATTCCTGTTTATTAAAAAAGGAGCTTTCCTGTCAGAAAAAACGGCACTGTAACTTTTTTTTTATTTTAACGATTTTTCACTCTCCATATGGTATATTTCAATTTAATCAAGGTTTCAAAGAATTCTGACACAGTATAAGCTGACCCGCGAACCACAAAGAAAGCACACTCTATGCGCCATTTATCATTCAGTAGAGAACCGGGATTCTGTCAGATCTCCGTAGAATAGTATTTCCTGTATGATCAGAAGGGAGATAATCCATAGAAACTCGCTGTTGCAGATGTGGACGGAATTTTCACCTTTGACAGACTGACACAGTTTTGCGATATGTTATCTTCGACACAGTTTGTGCGCAGATTTTCTGCGTCTCAGGTAAACTTGTCTTGTCATTTAACTTTAATGGGGTCTTCCCGATTCGTATATCGTATGACACCTCGGTCTAATGTGGAATTTCCCCTCTGACTGAGCCTCTTACTTAGGTCTCTGCTTGAGTTTCGACCTGACAATGACATTTGCTTTCGATCTTGCTCTGCACGTGTTGGTTTCACAGAAACAGAAACCAGCGTGATTAAAAGATGCTGTAACTGTTAAATGTAATAGATAATTAATTGTATTTTGGTAAAATCGAATAATAAATGGTAAACGTGATTTTAAAATTAAAAATAAATAAATGATAGGGCCCTAAATAAGGGAGGAAAGTAAACCACGGAATTATACAAAACGGAATAGCAACTAAGCGAAGTTGAATAGGCGAGCATCTGAGCTCTCGCAGCGGTTGAATTTTGCGAGATTATGTGTCACATGACAACATCCTCACTTTTTGCCTCGTTGTCCGCCATTTCTGGCGTGAAATTTACCGACTCGATTGTTTTTATGGACATTTTATATGATTTAAACGATTTGGTGGACATTCCTATCAATTCACGGGAATATAAACCCGTGAACAATGCTTCGAAAACACACATTTATCATGTTGACTACCGATAGACAGTCTCTTATCAAGTCTCGTATACGCCGCACGAGATTAACGATATAACGCGAGGTTTCGATTCCGTCAGTGTATAATTCTGTGAGTAAACTAAATCAAAGTTTTGCCCCAGGGCCCTTATGACCTGAGCAAACCCTATCTTGTGACCACTCATTGGAATCGTCTCTTTGAGACGATAACAATGAGTAGCCACCTAGCTTTAAGCTGTCACCTAGCTGTCTTTTATAAAAATCAATTAGTCACGGGTTTAGTGGTCGTAATAGACAGGTTTAACAGCTCATAAATTATTTCTATCTTATTGTTTATTTGTTATTGACGCTGTTGCTAAGGATTAACATCCTTTCTATGCCATATATTGATACGTCTTCCCACTCCTTGCGGCTGTGGTCAACATGGGCTCCCTTTCGTTGGGACGTCTATTTTAACATGTATTACATCAACATCATACATTGGCGCAGTCACTATTGACTATAATATTACGGGTTTGGATTGGTCAGAAAAAAGAAAAAGAGAGAAACAAGTAAAGTTAGAAATCAGTTTGAGGATAGACAGAAATAGAAAAAGATATGACAGCTATGTGTTCACCTCCTCAACTCATGTCTCTCCGGTTGCGGTGGCAGTGGCTGGCACAGCCTTGAGAATCGCTGGTGGCTACTTACTCCCTCATTTTTAAAAAATGATAGGGCCCTAAATAAGGGAGGAAAGTATACTAAACCAAAATTTCCCCCCAGGGCCCTTATAACCTGAGCAAACCCTATGTTGTGACCACTCATTAGAATTCAATGTCTCTATAAAAATGTGTATCTATGGAGTTAAGGTTAATTAACTAAGTGATGTTGTTTAAGACGTGTGATAGCTTAAAGCAAGATGAAAGTAAAACTGAAAACTTCTAAACATCTACTCCTATAGTCTGTTTCCAGATTTGAAGACAGTTGCCCACTTAAAGCTGGTTAGAGCTTTAAAAAAAAAAGCATAATGGACCTTAAGGTGCATTCTGCTTTACTTTCAGGCTGCTATAACCCATTACCCGAGGTCCATAAACATTCATTTTACAACAGAATGATACCGTAATGTGTGGTGACAACTGACAAGTATAATTGTCCTAAATACCAACAGTGTACCTATGAAGAGTACACTTGTCCTGTCCTTTGCAAAAAGAGTTGACCCAGATGAGAGGGCTCCTAAAGGAACCCTCTTATCAGGGTCTGCATTGTGTATCATTTTGCAAAATATTGTTAAGTTTAAAAAATAGCCCTTAAAAGTCATAAACTGGGATTGTCAATTTGGAGTTTCAGGGCTAAATGGTAGTGAGTTAATCTTGTCAGTTATTAGGTTCACTTGTGGATCTTTTTAGCTACCAAAACATGAACCAGTCTAGGACTATGGTAGATTCATAAAAAAAAAACTGGTCTAAATTAGCCAACAATGTTGTCCCTGATCAGAGGACTCCTATAGGAGCCCTCTGATCTGGGTCTACACTGTTTGCAAATGTAATGAATATACATGTACCAGGTATTATTTTGAACAGATCCACAGCCTTGAAAGAGTTAAGAAAGGTGACTGCTTATTACTTCAGAGAAAGTTGAAAGTAAAAACTTAAAAGCAGTAAGTTTTATTCAGAATTGTCTGCTTTACTTTCTTCCTACTTTAAGGTAATTACCTACAGGGTTACAGATAAGGGGAGTATTGGGGTATTTACCCAATTAAATTGTGGAAAAAGCAATTGCTTTTCACAACAAGGAGTAACAAAAAACAAAAAAATGTAGCAAAAAGCAAAGACATTTTGGAGACCTTAACAGAATAAGAATAATACCCAATTACGAAAACTCCCAATACCCAATAAAAAATTTAAAAAAACCAATTCTGTAAAACATCATGAAGGAGTAAATACCCAATTGCATCAAAAGTTCAAAACCTTATCTGTTACCCTGTACCTGTCTTAGAAACAATTGTCTATGAGTGTTTGTTCAATGGGTGGTAACAACAGGCCTTTGCTGTAATTCAAAAGGAACCTCCTGATAAAGATCACTGCTGATTACTGCCATATGTGATAGCACATAGCAGGGCTCCAGATAAGATGTAGTAAACTGAACAAATCCAACAAATTCTCACTCATTTCAACACAAAATACTATGATGTTACAACTCATTAGAGTCGTCTCTAAGAGACGATTCAAATGAGTAGTGACACCATCTGTATAATGCAGTAATAAAGATTTTATTTTTTTGAAATTTGTCCCTTTTCTATCTAGAGCCCTGATATAGTTTGCCGTTAAGTACATAACCATATGGACTGATGGCCCAGGTCCTAGACTTGCCATGTGTCTGCTACGATGTAACATGAGTTGCATCACTCTTTGAGGGTGCAGTTGCTGTTAGCAACAGAGATAAAAACATACATATGCATTTAATAGATTTTGTACACTGACTTAGACCAATAAGACTAGATCCCTCAAAGGAACAAATGTTTTCAGTTGCAAATGCAAGCATGTGCTAACTGAGAGCTTGAAGCAGTATGAAAGTTTCATACTACATTAAGATTAAGTTTATATATATGTGTTTAACTGAGCATCAGATGAGTACCATCTGCCAGAATTTTGAAATTCTTATGACACATACTCATGACTGTATCAATTTGAACTGTTTAGTATTTTACTCCAAAGGAGGAATGAATAGAATGCGTAAAAATGTGTATCTATGGATTAATGAGTTAAGCCCTGCTCATACATCTGCTTGTAATCATTAACTGTTAACCCATTCCCCCATAAATTTGCCTTTTTATGACCAATTTATTATTCTACTGAAGAATATAGTTGCAATTGATACAGTCATGATTATGTATAACAATAAATATTTTCTATATTCTAGCAGATGATAGCTTAAAGCAGGCTGAAAGTAAAGCAGAATGCACCTTAAGGCGCATTCTGCTTTACTTTCAACCTGCTTTAAGAGGTCACATGTCTTTAATACTTGAGACAGGCAGTCCCTGATCAGACATGCACTGGAAATACAGCAGCTCATTTTGGTATACAACGTTTCCACTATTTCAAATCCTTTTAGGAATATGGTTCATTTAGTCAAGCTTTTAAATTCCTTTATTTTTCGTCAGCGTTTGACCCAGTTGTATTGAAGATTCATAGTCTGTCGTTAACTATAAAATGGTATGTTTCTATTGAAATTACATCTCAACAGGTCTTTGTTGAAATTTGGCACAGATATCTACATACAAGTGGTGGGACCATAAATACTACTTGAGCAAGCAAAATTTGTATTTATTCTCCTGTCCTGTAATCTTTGGCCTGCTATAAACACACTAAAGGGAGATAATTTACTCAGGGGAGATTATTAAAAGGAAAAAAAAAGCCTGTTACTAATTTGATCCTGTGTTCTCAACTTGTGATAGGTTATGCTGACTATAATTTAGAAGATTGATGAGTCAAAAGGCGTATTTATAAGGTCAAGTGGCCAAAAGTTAAGTTACATGCATGTATAACTTCACTTGGTTCTGATCTAAGTCAGTAAACTGTTGGCAGAGGTATGCCACATTAATTTTCTTGCACTCAAACAAAGGAATTTGAAGAACAATTCATCAATCAGTTACTGAAACATCAAAAGTCAGCCTTTTTTTGAAAACCAATGCATGTAAATGAAATTTAAAAAAGTGACCATATACAGTTATGAATGTGCATCTTAAAATATAATTTCCATATCCTAGCAGATGATAGCTTAAAGTAGGTTGAAAGTAAAGCAGAATGTGCCATAAGGCACATTCTCTTTTACTTTTAACCTGTTTTAAGTGATGTATTTAAGTGGTCACCTGTCTTCTAAAGTAGAGGATTAAAGACTGCCTAGGCACCAGCTTAACACAAGTGTCCCTGTTCTATGTTTGTTTCGTTAACTTTATTTTTGATACTGTCAAACTTACTCAATCAATGATTGAAATGGTTTGACAATTGTTAAAGACAAGTGACTGCTTAAAATGGGAACAAAAGTAATGCAAACAACTTAAGATGCACTCTGCTTTACTTTCAGCCTGCTTTAAGCTACCATCTGCTAGAATATAGAAAAATGTTCTTATGATATATGGTATATATCAATGACTGCTTGTATTATTACAAATTTCAATTATTTTCTTTAGCGGAGGAATACATTATAGATCATGTAAAAAGGTGTGAATATGGGGTAATGGGTTAAAGCGACTCGCAACCAGATGGTGCATTAAAAATAGTAATTTGTAAATATGTGTCAAACGCTTATATAAATGGTAAAGAATTAGTTTAGGATAAGAAATTCTGTTTAAAAAAATGTATTTCAATAAAAAAAAATATTGGTCTCTGGTGGGATTCGAACCCGGGGCCCGGCATTGGCGGACAGAAGGCAAAATTGGGGAAACCGCTTAGACCAATGGACCACGGAACTATCCGTTTATCTCGGATCGATTTAACGTATTTCAATGTGTAGCGATCGAAAGTGCATACAACTTCGTAATTCGGCTCGTGTTTATGTCTGAGCCCGTGTAGAGAAGCAACAACAACAACTATACCGTCTACTAGTCGGTATAGAAAAACGATGGAAAATATCTAAAAATCTAAGATTCGGTGACGATTCTTGAGACTTTTTTTGGACTGATCATATTTTTTTAATGTCAGAAGCCAAATAATGCCACAAATTTGCTTTTATTTGAGTATTTTATTTTATTTTGACAAGTACACCATCCGGTTGCGAGTCCCTTTAACACAGGTTTGACTGTACATGTTTGACTGTTTGTGACAATATATACCTTAGATAACATTAGGTAGCCATATCAGCACTATCTTTTATCTATGTCTTATATCTACTGTTGACTTATTGAAAGGCCTTGTATTGACAATGTCGCTGACCTTGAGCATGCTAGGAGTGAACCCGTCATGACCTTTGAAAACAGTTTGGATCCAGATGAGACACCATGTTGCTCAGTATATCAACTGAATGCAAACAGATTTACCCGCAGATATAGCATGTATGATGCTTTAATTAAGACTAATGGCGAAAAATCCTTAAGAATTTATGCAAAAAAGTTTTATTTGTGTGTTACAGATTATATCTTCAACTTTGTTAACTTTGTTAAGATTTTGTCTTTGTACTGTCTTTACATATATTTTTTTTTTAAGTAAACTCATGTTGTCCAACTGCTTAAAAAGGGAAAATAAATGTTCATATTTATAGGCAGGCCTAGTCTATCCTTCACAAAGGATTGTTGTTTACTAGCGTTTGTATATTATAGTCCGCAATATAAAGATTAAAGTAGCTACAGAAAAACCTATGTTAAGTGGCAATGTATAAAACTAGATGAATTGGTAAGCATATAATTATGAAGGCAGTAGCTTCATGCAGGACAACAGTAATGCAGAAAGCTCCAATAGGAGCTTTCTGCATTACTTCTGTCCTGCATTGAAGCAAATAGCTTGTCTTTGTATATCCCCATTGCTTTATCAATGAGTGGCCATTTAATATAGTTTATACTGTATGATGATTTTACTTCAAGTTTGCCACATTTGCCATACTAGTTATCTGACTTTCAAGTGGACCAGTTGCGTGTTTTCAGTGTTGTGAATTTGTTAGTGAGTTGAAAAGTTGATTTATTACCACAGGTATATGAATGGAGACAGAAACTATTTATTTATACATGTACAATGTATACTGTATAGTGTGTTAACTATCGGTGGCAGGGAATTTTTTTTCCTTCTAGATTTTATCTTAATTGGTTGCAGTTTGGACTGTTATATTATTGGCAATTTATTGTATTCATCGAAATACAAATAGTCAGTTTTTAAGTAAGAAGTGTTTAATGAAATTTCAAAGAAGATAAAGTACATATAAAGTTTCTTTTCTTTCAAAACAAAGGGTAACTTAATGCAGGATGAAAGTAGAAAGGCTCCTTTTGGAACTTTTTGCTTTGATTTTGATTCTCATTAAGTTATGTAGTATGCCCTTCTTCTGATATCTGGCAAGGTTCAGTATGGACCATCAGCTGACAAGAATGGTTGACGTCATAGTGTTTGTCTACGTAGAGTACTGCCAACATTTGTCCGATCTCATTATTCCATTACCCCATAGCCTGTTTCTTGTATTGAAGACAGCTGACCAATTGAGCAGGTTGAAAGTAAAGCAGAATGTGCCTAAAGGCACATTCTGCTTTACTTTCAACCTGCTCTAAGCTATCATTCATATTGAAAAAATATTTCTTATCCTGCTTATTCATGACTGTATAAATTGGAACAATTTTCTTAAGTGGAGGAATAAATTAAAGGCGTAAAAAAGTGTATTTATGGGGTTATGGGTGAAGGGAGTACATGTAACTTTCAAGCAGCAACCATTCTTTAACTCTTTCCTCCCTGAAACTTTAAATGGACAATTCCAGTTTTAATTTTTTTCTAGTCCATTTCTGACTTTTAAGGGTTGTTTTTGTTAATGTTTGGCATTGTGACAAACAGTGAAGACCCTGATCAGAGGGCTCCTTTCGGAGCCCTCTGATCTGGGTCTTCACTGTTTGCATAGGACATGTGTACTATTCACATGTACACTGTTTGAAAAGCATGCCTATATGCGGGACTAGGGTTCAAAGAGTTAACCAAGAACTCATTGATTATTCCTGCTCTCAAGACAGATTGCTTTAAAGCAAGATAAGCAAAGTAGAAAGCTCCTGTAGGAGCTCTCTACTTTACTTATAAATAGCTTGCTTATAAGCTGAGCTTAAATTGTCATGATGCAAGAATCATTTCCTATTGCTCTTTTCAAGGCATTGTAGAAGTGATATGAAAAGAGGAGATAAGGAGAGCATTAAACAAATTTAAACACAAAATTTCTTAGGTTTCCACCAATTGTGACCCTATGGTGTGTCTAATGAGTTCTGAGTCACAATATAGGATTTTGCATAATGGAGAAAATGTTGGTTTTTAATTAGTTAGCTTACTCTTTTCTTCGAGCCATTGTAAGACATCAAAAAGAACAAAAATAATAACAATGAAAGTTGTGGGGGGGATAAAGATGTCTGTTTTACTGAATACATGTACATACTAGATAACATGTCCTTATATATAGAGTTGCTGACATTAAGCGGTCATAAACTGGGGGCATACATTAAGTCAACATGTGTCATGATTCAGCATAATTATGTTAAGGACATGACTTCCTGTAAAGGCATATCATATTGAATTTCATTTATTTGGTATTTGGTTTGAGCCCTGGTCATCAGTGCTGCAACCAAATATATCCCTCCTCTGCAAACAGTGATGACCCAGATCAGAGGGCTCCTGATAGAGTCCTCTGATCTTTGTGTACACTGTCACTGTTTGGCTGTTTGCAATACTTTAAGTTTTAAATTGATTGGGTTTTCATTAGTGCTGAATCTGCAAACAGTGATGACCCAGATCAGAGGGCTCCTGAAGGAGCCCTCTTATATTGGTCTGCACTGTTTCCCATACTTTTAGTTTTCAATTTATTGGGTCAACCGAGGATGGGAGAGTCAATGTCCATGGTCATTTATCAGAAACTGAATCAGTCTATTTGATAGTTCAGCATCATGAAGGTTAATGTATCAGATGTTCTTAATGATAACCTTGATCAAAACTTTTAAACTGATATGTCAGTGTGATCTTAGGACACTGCAATGTTTGTTCCATAGAGCAGAACATAAATTATCATATGTAATAGCAAACACTTTGCAGACCCAGAGGTCGCATTACCCGACGTCTCATCAGGGTTTACACTGTTTGCCAATGTCTCCTTTTAAAAGACACTAGGCTTGAATAGGTTAAGCAATTGCATGCATTAAATAAAGTCTGCCTATGGAATCTCTATTGAATGGTCTTATACTACCTATATGAAGCTTTCTACATTGGTTTTATGCAAAATTGTAGTAATTGTCTTCATGTTATACTGTGTATTGGTCTTCTTTTGAATAATTGCTTAATACATGAATGACTAAAGTTTGACCTGGTTTTTGTCTTAATGTAAATCCTACAAGTAGGTCAAATACAGCTTATAGTTCATACATGTATACAGGTACAACTAATTGGTGTCAATCACTTCATGTACATATTAGAGTTATACAGAATAGGGAATCATTTCTGCAGGGATAACAAAAAAAGTAAAATGGAGTTCAAAACATGATTCAGAAGACTGCAGCTGGTTGTACTGAAGACTGTTGGCAGCTTAACTCTTTCCTCCCTGAAACTTTAAATGGATAATTCCAGTTTCCATTTTAGTCCAGTCCATTTCTGACTTTTAAGGGTTGTTTTTGTCAGTGATTGGCATTATGACAAACAGTGAAGACCCTGATCAGAGGGCTCCTTTCGGAGCCCTCTGATCTGGGTCTTCACTGTTTGCACAGGACAAGTATACTATTCACATGTACACTGTTTGAAAAGGACGCCTATAGGCGTGACTAGGGTTAAAGCAGGATGAAATTGAAACAGAAAGCTGCTGTAGGAACTTTCTGTTTTACTTTCATCCTGTTTCCAGCTTTTATTTGCCATTTAAAACTTAACCAAGCTTCTTTTCAAATGGTTAGATCTGTTATGATAAAAAAAAGACTTTACTTTGCTACCACTTTAAAGTACAGTGACCCCACTCAATTGATTTTTTAGAAGAAAAAAAAATGTCAGAATGTATGTATAGTCTCTTTATATACCTTCTGACAATTTTTTTCTCTCAAAAATCAATCGGGTCGGGTCCCTGAGCTTTAAAGTAACACAAACTATTAATTTTTAACAATTTTAAACCTAATCTCAAACTTGATCTCAGAAATAATCCTCTACAAGGTATTATATACAACTTGTAAATAACAATGCCATTCAAGACATTGCTCTTTTATTTGCATTATACCGTACTGATGCAGCATTCTATACATGATATGTCACCGGTATATACAAAATAGTTGGCTTTGTAACAGTTATTGGACTTGAACCTTTTGCAGGTAATTAGTGTTTATTGACATATTTTGAAAACAGTGTAGACCCAGATCAGACAGCTCCTTCAGGAGCTGTCTGATCAGGGCCTACATTGTTTTCTTATGGGATGTGTACACTCTTTGCGTTTTGTATTGCCAGTTTAGATGATACAAGTGTACTGGTTGATAGTAGTCAGAATTTTATCAATGAGTATTTTGTGGGTTCAGCATTTAAAGCCTATGAACAGTAGTATTTGAAACTTGGCCATGAACCATTGTAGATTGTTTACAATCTAGTGCTTGACCGACAAGCAGTTTGTCAGTTGGCTGTTTTTTGAAGGGCATATATCAGACATCTTGGTATGAATAGCATGGTGAACTGTCTGGTATACACAATAATTATTGAATTTGAATATAAAGATTGTTCTCATATTATTATGCTGATTATCTCTTTGACTGTAAACTGTGATTAAAAAACTTTTTTCACCTTTCTTTCTTTATTCTTTCTCTTCGTCCTTCTGTCTGTGTGTGTGTCTCTCTCTCTTTCTGTAACACGCTCTATATCTGTCTGTCTTTCTGCTGTCTCTTTCTCTCTGTGACTCTCTGACTTTGTCTGTCTGTCTATCTTTCCCCATTTCTCTATCTGTCTCTATTTTATGTCTGTCTGTTTCTTTCTCTCTCCAACACAGAAATTCTGGTCATGCCTATCAATCAGTTGTGTAATTTGATCTGCAGAGAGACTCTGTGACATATAATTTATATCTTTTGCCTTCTGAACACTGGTGTAAAAGACATGACAAATGGATACCTTGAAATAAAGCCTTGATATCAAATTTCAACTGTCCAGGAACAGAGTCTAAGATAACATACATATATATTAGTACATCCTATGTAAACAGTGTATAACAGCTCCTGAAGGAGCCCTCTGATCAGGGTCTGCACTGTTTGCCATACTTTTGTTTTTTTAGGATTCTCCTCTACTTGTAGGTCAATGTACACTTGACCTTTATCCTGAAATTGAAGAGCACATTGATATGTCAGCATTTGAAAGGTTATTAAGCAGTGACTTTGTTTCAAGGCTTTTGTTTCAAGGTCAGCCGTTTATCACAAACAGTGCTACACATGACCTCAGTTGATCTTCTGTCATACAAAAAGAGATAACCGCATTTTAACCCTTACCCTGCTGCATATTTATTTATAAAACTACACTCACTATGAACATAATATGATGTAACATTGGCTAATAAAAAAAGGGAAAAATTGCAAGGAAAGAATGCATTAATTAACTCATATAAGAAAACAGTGTAGACCCAGATTGGACAGCTCCCAAAGGAGCTGTCCAATCTGGGTCCACACTGTTTTCAAAACGTGTGAGTAAAGTGTTTTTAGCAGGAGAAAGGGTTGTTTGGAGGATTTATTCATTTTTCTGCCCCAGTTTTGATTTTATGGCTAGTTATGACATATCATTCTAGAATGGTTATGGCTGATAGGGTTGCATGTAACTAATAGGAGCCACAAAGGAACCTAATAACCCACAAGAGAGTTAATGCTATTTATAGGGATCCGTCTCACGGTTTGTAAGTTTGTTAGTACATGATTGTATATGTGTCCTAAATAGCGTCACCACTCTACAGACGTCACGTCTTATCCAATTGTCATACAACTTCACACACATGTTCACAAACATCACCTATTGTACGAGTTTACCTTCTGTGGTCCAAAACAAGATCACTATTTGTTTTATTATGAATTAAATTTGGCAGAGTTTTTATGTCACTGTTCTATAACAGACTTCAATTCTTATCAGTGATTGTCTCAAAATTTCATACATTTCAGGGCTCCAGATAAGGGGAGTATTTCAAAAACTAAAATCTTTATCCCTGCATTATAATATTATATGTATAATACCCTACATGTATAGTGTCACTACTCATTAGAATCGTCTCTTCGAGACAATTCTAATGAGCAGTAATACCATAGGATTTGGTGCTGAAATGAAGGATAAAATGTTTGATTTGTTCAGTTTACTCCCACTTATCTGGACCCCTGACATTTGTATACATATAGTTATTCAACATCAACACTTTGACAAGATGTTTTCATACCAATTTGAATCATCAGTTGATGAGTTTTAATGACCGATTACTTACTACGTAGAGTACCGATATGGACTGACATTGGCCTGATTTCATATGGTGCATCTCCCACCGGACCATGTCCTTCGGATGAGACTTTATAAACCAAGGTCCTATGTATCAGTGTTCTTTACTGGGCATCCAAAAGAACCAGAGATCTCTGCCAATAATAAGAGTAGGGCATCATGCCCGGTTTTCTGTATCCGCTCCCCCTTGTCTCTGGAGCGTCCAATTAACCCATTATAGACGACAGAAACTGACATTAACAAACAACCCAAACCTACCTTAACCCATTACCTGATAGCCTGTTTCTAGTTTCTTTCCTCCCTGATACTTTAAATGGACAATTCCAGTTTCCATTTTAGTAGTGTTTTAGCCAGACTCTCAAAAAGGGCAGGGGGGCACCAAAAAAGGGCAGGGGGGCACCAACAAAGGGCAGGGTGCAAACAAAGTGCGGACCCGCAACTTCGGCGAGGGGATTGTTAACATTTCTAGGTGTCTTTTCATCATATTCGAAGTCTTATAGGTCCATAAGCACTTTTAATGTATTCAGCATATAAGTCTGTAAAGATAAAGGTTATACATGTGGCAATAGAACAATGGGGAGGGGCGTCCCCTCCTGCGCTGCGGCGGAAATGTTTTGGACTTTAAATGATGAAATAGTGCAATTTTGCTATACAGAGATATATAATAAACATGTATGCACATGTAGTGGATTTTAGCTATACATGTAGCCTACATTATACAGATGCATACAAGTATTATGGAAAATGGATGAAATCAGCCAATTTTTGCAAATAGAATATTAACAGATCAAGATTTTTTTTCTTTAAATCACACATTATTAATATTTAAAGTTACACAACTAAATTTTACTCCAGCACCTGATGATTTCCCATTACAGCTGTTGATTGAGGTTGGCATTTAAACTAGTATTCCATTCTTTTGCAACAATGTATTTTGTAAAACAGGGGTGTAAAAGCCCCAAAACGATCAACACTAGAAAATATCAATTCTCTTACTTAATTCTTCAAAAAAAAAAAAAGAGCAAGAAACTAGGTTATGGAGTGTCTTTACCTTTATGCAAATAGTAAAGACCCAGATCAGAGTGCCCTGTGTAAGTCCTTTGTATAGGGTGTATTATCTGTTTGTCTGATTTAAAATTATTTTGAGATTTTTCTAATATCGCACACAGTTAAACATGCACACAAACAAATAGATCTACTATAAAGTACAATAATTATTGGCATTGGATTTTTGCTGTATCCAGGCAAGTGGGTGTCTTAAGGATTTTCCTATTAATAAAATTCAGCCTTCCCTAAGCAACCACCTGTCATAAAACAGAATACAATTAATTAGACTGCATCACGGGAAAAATTAAACAGGATCTACTTAGATATGTGTTGTCACGCTGATGTTCTGTTTCAAATAGATCATTCAATATGAACTTACCAAAATAAAAACAACAGCACAGAACCGATACTTTTAGAAATAGAAATATCCCATTCTTCGATTCTCGCGCGTATGTAGTATTTGATGGCAGAAACGGACGTTATCAAACCAACCAAACCTCCTCTCGGTCGTAACTTATTTCCCCAAACTCCAGCGAAATATACACCTGTAAGATGTTATTTGTTAATTTCACGTCAATCATCAATACTGTCTTTCTAAATGGGTGTATTTAACGTCTACATTCATTGGATGTTTAAAAAAAAGATGCGGGGAATTACCTTTCTTATAGCCAATAAAACGAGTAAAGACAACTTGTGTAAAAGTTCGAAGCACGGTGCGCGTTTGAATTTTCCATTTCCGAAATTTGGAAGACTGTTCGTTTCTGGTACGTGAATATTAATACAGATTTGTATGGAAAGTATTTCCTTCTAAGAAAATTAAATTCGGTTTTAGATCTATATTCACCTAAAATATTCGTTCGTCGAGCATTCTTTAATGGCCCTGTATCGAGCATATTTTTCCAAGATCCGACTCGCGTTTGCGTTTTAATCTGTGATTTTTTTCAGTCTTCATAATGGATAATAATCATATGAATGTTTACATTTAGGGAAAAGGGTGTCGTATATTCTGTTTTTCAACGAGGCCAACATGCGTTTCGATTTAATCCGGCTTCAGTCGTACACTCTCGCTATGCGGGGTACCACACCAGGTATACATATGTGTATCGGTCGATTACACACTATAATTGTTGATTGTCTATGACACGCGCGTGTCGCATTGCACTGATTGGCAATAATGGGATTAGCGACAGTAAGTGGTATCGCTCCGGGCAGCGGGGCGGCCTATATCAAATGGATAGGGGCACTAGGGCGGATCCTTACACCGGAATAAGGGCAGAAGGGCGGATCAAAAGGGCAGAAGGGCGGGCCGCCCCGCCATTCCGCATTAGCTAAAACACTAATTTTAGTCTAGTCCATTTCTGACTTTTAATAGTTGTTTTTGTCAATGTTTGGCATTGTGACAAACAGTGAAGACCCTGATCAGAGGGCTCCTTTCGGAGCCCTCTGATCTGGGTCTTCACTGTATGCATAGGACATGTGAACTATTCACATGTACACTGTTTGAAAAGCACACCTATATGCGGGACTAGGGTTCAAAGAGTTAAAGCAGGTTGAAAGTAAAGCAGAATGCGCCATATGGCCCATTCTGCTTAACTTTCAGCCTGCCTGCTATAATAAGGAAAGTATTAAATATGACACATATTCATTACGGTATATATTGGAACTATTTCTTCCACGGTTTAATAAAATGCATGTGCTAAAAGTCGCTTCTATAAGGGAAAGGGTTAAAGTGCATCTAGAACATTCCAATAAAGGCTTGTGATGAGGTCAAATTCTGGGTGTCTCGTGTAATGATAAGTTAGTCAAAGTTTTTGACTCTTAATTCAAAGGTAGTCAAAGTTTTTGACTTGTTGAAATTCAAAGTACACAGTCTATTTCTTTACCTCTGTTTCGTTTTGTGTTCAAAGAATTAATGCAGCAGCATCAGATGGGTAAAAACTATTTAAAACCTTAATTTGTAAACAATATGGATCATTGGCTCTAAAAATATTAACCCATTTCTCACTTACCAGCAACCCTTTAAATTTATATCCAGAAGTCAGGACACTTTCAGCAGTGAAGAGGTGTCAACATATCCTACAATGCATCGAAACTCTACCTTGAATAGGAATAGCCTTATTTTCTTTAGTGGAGGAATAAATTAAATGCATACTATCCCATTACCCCATGAATACGCCTTTTAACGCCTTTAATTTATTGCTCCACCAAAGAAAATAGTTTTAATTTATACATTCATAAGTATGTACCATCAAAACTATTTTCTATATTCTAGAAGATTTTGGCTTAAAGCAGGCTGAAAGTAAAGCAGAATGTGCCTTAAGGCACATTCTGCTTTACTTTCAACCTGCTTTAAGTGCCATGGTACCTATCTTCAAAACTAGAAACAGGCTATATGCGGTGTAATGGGCTATGCAGTAATGGGTAAACTGAAGTCCTCAATTTGCTAATGCGCTAAAATGTGACACTTATCTGATTGAGGTGAAGACTATCTGAAGGTCAAGGACACCTTAGAAAGTCTAAGAAATCTTATCAATGTTTGCTGTTCATTTGAGTTTAAATAGGACTAATATAGAACACGGACTGGATTAGTGAGGACATACCGGTACAGGTTTGGTAAATAGTTGCATGAAATGCATTGTTTAAAGTTTTTGATTTACGTAACTCTCTCTCAGTTCAGGTAACATGTTTTTAGACAAAATTTGCAAACAGTTTAGATTCAGATCAGATGCAGAGTAATTCAGTGTTTGATCAGGATCTGAACTGTCTGCAGCTTAGATTATACTTTAACTTACATGCTTTACAGTACACAGAGGAACAATTTAATTTTTAGAATTCCAATCGACAACTAGTTTGAAGCGGATGGCCATCATCCAACTTTCAGAGAGTTACAGTGGAAAAGACATTACTCTTTCTTGTTTAAACAAAACTAAACACTATGCAATCAAATATAGAAAAAAGACAAGTTTAAGAAAAATATTATCAATTTATTTCAATCTGAATGGCAAACAGTTTGAAGCCTGCATGATCAGAAGTTGGTTTAGCCATAGAACCTTTGTCTGATCTTGCTCCAAACTGTTTGCAGTGGACATAGTCAGGTTTTAGCCTCAGCATGTTTATTGGAGAGGATATTATCTTCCCCCGTGTATGTAGATAACAAATAGTCTAAAAAATTAACTCTTTTCAGCACCATTGACCTGTTAATAATATATCTATGACATTTGCAAACAGTGTTGACCCAGATCAGAGGGCTCCTAAAGGAGCCCTCTGATCTGGGTCTTCACTGTTTGCTTATTCAGACCAGTATTTATACAACTACACAGAATTCCAAGTAGACTTGTTCATGTTTTGGTAAAAAATAATCCACAAGGGAACCTAATAACGCACAATAGTAACTTAGTGATGAAAGAGTAAAGCCGACTGGCATGACAGCAAAAAAAAAGTACACTGTGTTACAGGCAAGGACATGTTTGTTACAAAAATAAAACATGGAAGACTGTTTACATTTTATGAATGCCATGCTGTATGTTTTTTTGCTGCACAGTTTTATCAAATGGATCCGATACAGCATTGTGCATGTATTTTTACCTACTGCAGCACAAGAAACAGTTTATTGTTTCTCCATCTGCATTTTGCATCTGTAGAGAAGGGTTGTTTAGAACTTAATTAATTGTTAACCCATTTCCCAATAGCCTATTTCTAGTTTTGAAGACAGTTGGCCACTTAACCCTTTCCTCCCTGAAACCTCATATGGAAAATTCTAGTTTTTAATTTCGTCTATTCCATTTTTGACTTTTTAAGGTTGATTTTTAGTTTTTACAATGTATTAGTCAACCATAGCCTTTGATTTCATAACTCTTTGCATGCTTTGTAATATTTTCGTCTGTAAAAATTGTCGCTTGCAACTGTTCTAAAATAGAATTTTCTAAAATCATTTTCAAACAGGGTCCGTTTCAAACAGTTCGTATCCTGATGAGACACCGCATTATGCATCATCTCATCTGGATCTAAGTTGTAAGTAATCACTGTGGCACATATCTTCCACTAGCATGGTAAGAGTTAAGTTGTTGGAAAACATGTTTGTTTATTAACCCCGCCACTGCCATGAGGTCATCTTTAAGAAATACTGAAATGAGTGTCAAATAGTTTGAATCCTAATCAGATGAGGGGCCTCCGTGGCCTAGTGGCTCTAATGCTTTGTACCATACATGTACTAAAGTTTTGACTTTTCAAAATACTCCTCTTATCTGGAGCCATTGGCAAATGCATAGCTTCAATTATCTTGACACATATGGTTCTGAAAATAAAATGAAATGCTGTGAATATAATATTTGCAGTTGCACAGACCTACAGCAATTTGTGCAATAATAATACATAGGCCTACATACGCTTATCTTTGGTCAACTTAGGCTAAAAAGCTTGCTCCCTTATATAATATGCACCCAAATATTGCAAATGAAAGGTTTTAAGAAAAAAGTGTGCATTATACACAGCAAAAGACGGTATTTTCTTCGGTAGTCATAACACATTTATTTATCATGCATGATGTTATATGTTTCGTCTATTTTCAGGCACTGAGCAGAATGAAGATAGCCGTCATTGGTCAGAGTCTGTTTGGGGCAGATGTGTACAAGTCCCTGCAGAAAGAAGGTCACAAGATTGTGGGGGTATTCACAGTTCCAGATGTCAATGGAAAACCAGATCCACTAGGCAAGATACCATAATATGTTGTTGATTCGTATTTTAATAAAATGTAAAATGTTAACAATGAAAAATGTTTGAAATGAGTCCTTGTAACGAGTATACACATCCTTTATAAACTATACACAGTGTTACGGTGAAGAGTATAGTTGTCCTATGCAAACAGTGTAGACCCAGATCAGAGGGCTCCTTTAGGGTTTGCACTGTGTGTCAATTTGCAATAACTTGTTAAATGCAACCCTATATAGTCAAATATGGACAAGACTTTTTTGAGAAACTGGAATTTTCCTTTTGAAGTTCCAGGGGCAAATGACTTTTTGTGAAGTGGCAACGCAAAAGAAAACAACTGTGGAAACTCTCTGATATACTTGCTTTAAAGCTTATTCCAATAAATACACCTTTTTATGTCTCCCTCACAACATAATCAGTGGCATATAGATTTTGGTCTGTCTGTGTGTCCATCTGTCTATCAACAACTTTAACCTTTACCATAACTTTAGAACTACATGTGATAAAGTTTTCATCTTTGATGTGTTCACTCAGTTCAAGAAACTTTTGAGGTCATTACTAATTTACAAGTTGGGTCATTTCAGAAAAAGGTCAAGGTCATTTAGAGATCATGGTCTCATCAGGGGATATTATAAGTTACACAGTTTTCAGGTGACCTAATATGGAATATACTGGCAGTGTATATTCCATATTAGGTCACCTGAACACTGTGTAACGTTTTTATCCTACCGACTACCTTTTATTCTTGACGAAATAGATTAAAGGCGGTCACAGTCATATAATATGAAAACATGACGTCATCATCATTATCTTTAAACATTAGTGCGTGACGTCATGTTTACCGCCCAAATACTGTTTACATCTTAATCAGCAACCGTTTAATGACTTTTTGTTGTATGCAGTGGAGAAAATGTTATTCTTTCCCGTTTAAATGCAAACGAAACGCAAATGCATCGTTATAAAATATACAAAATAACATTTTTTGACAACTCTGACTTCATTTTTGTACAAGTGGCAATTAGTTTGGAGCCTGATCAGACACCGGGTCAACTGGCTCCAAACTGTTCAAAATGGAAATATTAGTTTTAGCGTTTTGGCTCAAAATCAACGAATAAGTAAATGGTTTGAATGTTTTACATAAGCGCGGCCGTTATAGAAACCAAATGACGTCACCCTCATCGAACGTTGGTTATTTTGAACGTTACGTTGCTAACGTTTTCACGTGCATAAGATCTGTTGCCCCCAGGACCAATATTAGGTTGCTGAAAGCAGTGGATGGAAAATACACGGCTTTCACGTGACGCCCTTTCACCAATCGGATAGCTAGAAACTTGTAGGAGGTAGGATAAATTGTTTTACAGACACCTCTTGTTTTAAAACAGGTTGAAAGTAAAGCAGAATGTGCCTTAAGGCACATTCTGCTTTACTTTCAGCTTTCTTTAAGCCACCATCTTCTAGGATATAGAAAATATTTCTTACATTGCACATTAATAACTGTTAAAAGTAGAACTATTCTCTTTGGTGTAGGAATAAACTGTGATAAAAGGAGTATCTTTTGAGTAAAGAGTTAACAATTGTTATGCAATATTTACAGCTGCAGCAGCCCATTCTGATGGTATCCCAGTATACAAGTACAAGCGCTGGCAGCTGAAGAAACAGGCCATCCCCGAGGTGCTGGAGGAGTACAAACAATGTGGGGCAGAGCTGAATGTCCTGCCCTTCTGTTCCCAGTTTATACCCATGGAGGTGATCAACTTTCCCAAGGAAAAGTCCATCATCTATCACCCTTCCCTGCTGCCAAGACACAGAGGGGCCTCGGCCATCAACTGGTAGGACTGCTGGCATGGCTATGGTGTACCATAGTGGTTATGGTTTACCAAAGGGGTGGAAAGTATTGTTTCTGCTCAGGCAACATAAAGACGCTGCCCAGGCAGCATCTTTAAGCTGCCTGAGCAGAAACAATACTTTCAACCCCTTTGGTACACCATACATGACATTTTTAAAAGTTCAATTTCAGGGTCAGGGCTCCAGATCCTATGGAGTCACTACTCATTAGAATCGTCTTGAAGAGACGATTGTAATGAGTAGTGACACCATAGGGTTTAATGCAGAAAAAAAGAATTTATTTTTTTAAATGCTCCCCTTATCTGGAGCTCTGAGGGTGCCATATAATAAGAATAATGAATAAATGGATGATGTTTTATGGCCCATAGACACACACAGGTGGTCATCTAAAGGAGCTTTCTGTTTGACCTTCAACTTGCTTTCAGCAGCCACTAGCCTTAAACATAAAATAATTAATCTAATTAAGTGGTCATTATAGAGAGGTTTTAATGTAAATAAAACTATTAGAGGATATCAAATTTAAAACTATGTCAACATAAGAATAAGTGAGCTGAACATTTCCAAAATACTTCTCCCTAACTACTCATTAGAATCGTCTCTTCAAGTTTGGTGGAGACATACAATATTTTCTCTTTTCCGACAGATTATTGCTTCAGCCTGTTTTAAGCAATAATCTGTCTTAAAAACTGAAAACAATTTATGCAGGAATGACGTAAAACAAAACAAACTTAACTCATTGAATGTATTGAAAAATGCATTATTCCTATGTTGTATGCACTGTTTCTCTAATTTGAAGGACCCTGATGCAGGGCGACAAAGTGGGCGGGTTCTCTATCTTCTGGGCAGATGATGGCCTTGACACTGGCCCCATCCTGTTACAGAAGAAGACTTTTGTAGCCCCTAATGACACAGTGGACACTATCTACAACCGCTTCCTGTTCCCTGAGGGAGTGCGCTCAATGGTAAGAGTTTGAACAGTACATGATACCAAATCTTTAGGGTTGACACCAGTAAAACATCTCTATAACCACAACTAAAAAGAAGGCTAATTGATTGCATGAAAGACAGATGACATCTTTAACCCATTACCCTATAAATACGCATTTTTACGCCTCTAAGTTATCCCTCGACTGAAGAAAATAGTCCCAATTAATAAGGTTGTGAATATTTAACATTAGAAATAATTTATATATTGTAGCAGCTGGTAGCTTACAGCAGGCTGACAATAAAGCAGAATGTGCCTTAAGGCGCAGTCTGCTTTATTTTCAACCTGCTTAAGTGATCATCTGTCTTCAACAGGCTATGAGGTAATGGGTTAAGCAAGGTGAAAGTCAACAGAAAGCTCACTGTTTTACAGCTTTGCTTGTTTTAAGCAGCCACCTAACTTAAACACCTAATAATTGACATAAAAATGTGGCAATTAAATGGTTGATATATAGAGTTCTACTGTAGTTGCTGTTCCCACAAGTCAAAAACATTTATTGAAAAGTGTCTGTAGCTTAATACAGGTTTAGTTACCTTGATCATTGTCTGCAAGTCTGCAAATAGAGAAAAAAACACTGGCTAGGGTGGGGGGGTTTGTCAGGGGGGGAGGAGGGGGGGGGGAGGGGGGGGGGGGGGAGACAGTTTGAGCAAGCACTATTTATTCTGTACCCAACAGATCAAAACACATGTTATGTGGTCTGTTTAACTTTGAGACTGCTATAATCATCCACCTGTCATGGTGACCCATAGCCTGTTTCTAGTTTTGAAATTAGGTGACTACTTAAATCAGGTTGAAAGTAAAGCAGAATGTGCCTTTAGGCACATTCTGCTTTACTTTCAGCTTGCTTTAAGCTACCACCTGCTAGAATAAAGAAATTATTCCTTATAATACATTTTCATGAATGTATTAATTGGAATTATTTTCTTCAGCGGAGGTATAAAATGATTGCGCTAAAAGGCACTTCTATGGGGGAAAGGGTTAATTAGGCCAGGATTGAAGTATGAGGAATAGATAAATGGTTAATAGTGAGAGTTTATTTTTCCAGGTTGAAGCAGTGCGCCTGATTGACACTGGCATGGCACCAAAGCTTGTACAGCCAACAGAGGGAGCCACCTATGATGCCATGCTGAAAAAAGCCATAGTGGAAGTGAGTAGTGAATATAAACACAGACATTTTCTAACAGGGTTTGTGCAATGTCAATACAATTTGTCATAATAAGACTGCTTCCAAGTGTAATAAAACTTCATAATTACAGTGCCCCCTTTCTACAACAACACTTGATGGGAGACGAAGATTGTGTGTTGTTCAAAAGGAGTTGTCAAAGGGAGGGAAAATGAATACTGTTGAGCATGACTGGGCCTACATTAATTTTGCAAACTGTTTGAACCCGTGTTACATAGTGTCTTATCTTGGTTCACTGTGTTTGTCACTCATCTCTTCTATCAAAATGTCCAATATGCAACTTTGAGAAAAATCAGCAGCCTGTTTTAACCCATTACCCCATAATCTGTTTCCAGTTTTGAAAACGGGTGATGGCTTAAAGCAGATTGAAAGTAAAGCAGAATGCACCTTAACCCTTTCCCCAATAGACACACCTTTTAGTGAATATGATTTATTCCTCCGCTGAAGAAAAATAGTTCTAATTTAATCAGTAAACAATATATATTATTGGGAAAATTTTCTATATTCTAGCACATGATAGCTTAAAGCAGGCTGAACGTAAAGCAGAATGTGCCTTAAGGCACATTCTGCTTTACTTTTAACCTGCTTTAATATGTCACCTATCTTAAAAATTAGAAATAGGCTATCAGGTAAAGGGTTAAGGTGCAATCTGCTTTACTTCCAGCCTGCTTTAAGCTACTATCTACTAAGATATAGAAACATTTCTTATGATACATTATTATGACTGTGTATTTGTTTTCTTTCGTGAAGGAATAAATTAACGGTGTAAAAAGGGGTATTTATGGGGTAATGGGTTTAGCTATCATCTGCTAGTTTGTAGAAAATATTTCTTATAGTGCATATTCATACCTGTTTAAAGTGGAACTGTTTATTCAGTGGGTAGAAAACTTAATATTTGAAAAAAAGGTGAGTTTATGGGTAATGGGTTAAAGATTAAGTAAATGGAATATTCTTTTTTTTTTTAGATCAACTGGAATCAGACAGCAGAGGCGATTCACAACTACATTCGAGGCTGTGATAAAGTACCAGGAGCCTGGGGCAAAATAAACGGCGAAGTAAGTCACACAGATACTGTGGACACAGTCAATGGACTGCCGTTAGAAAGCTATCTTTCCTGTCAAAAGCTTAAGAAACTAAAAGTAACAGCAGTGCAATGAGATTAGGAGATAAAAGATGTCTGTATAAAAAATTACATATGCCTCTCAGGACTTCAGATAAGAGGAGTACATTGAATAAATCCAACATTTTCTCACTCATTTCAGCACCTAATCCTATGGTGTTAGCACTCATTAGAATTGTATTGAAGTGATGATTCTAATGAGTAGTGACACAAGTCACACAATAGGGTTTAACTCAGAAATGATGATTTTAGTTTTTGAAATACTCCCCTTATCTCTAGCCCTGCTTCTTTATCTGTACTGGCAAGAAGCATTATCAGCAATTCTATATGGGATAGGCAAAGTTATTTAAAAGTAGCTGCTATTTGAGAAATAATACAGTAAAACTCAACTACATTTCTCTTCTAACTTTACACTGAGAAAAGTAGTCCCCAGCTAGGAAGGCATTTCCAGTATTTTCCAGCTTGTAACTTTAAGCAGGTTGAAAGTAAAGCAGAATGCTCCAGAATGAGCATTCTGCTTTGCTTTCAACCTGCTCTAAGTGACAACCTGTTCAAAACTAAAAATAGGCTATGACATAACAGGTAAAGTATATAACTGCATCTGGCTGCTTAAAATGAAAAATAAATTCCATTCAACAATAGGCATGATGCTGACCATTATCCCAATCCTGAGACAATGGGATGACGCATCTGATAAAGCTTATAGGGGACTATAAACCTCAGCAGAAACAACAACAAAATGAAAAAGCTGAAGGCTCCTATAGGAACTTATTCTTTTACTTCTGTCATACAAAATAAAAGTAAAGTAGAAGGCCCCGAAAGAGCTTTCCGTTTTACTTCCATCTTGCTTCAAGCTGCTTCTTATCTTTAAAACTATCTAAGTTTGTTTTGTGTGAACCATGTGCACAGTGCTTTGATTGTTTTACTTACAGCAAGTGACATTTTACGGGTCCCAGGTGTGGAATAGAATGGAGCCCAGAGGAACTGCAGTGAACATTGACGGCGCCAGTAAACCAGCTATTGTACACAAGAACGGCATGATTCTGTTTGGCAATGACGGCAAAATGGTAGGTGTGATTTTTTCAACATCTGTCAAGGCTCAAGATAAGAGGGAGTAAACTGAACAAATTCAACATTTTCTTACTTATCTCATCATCCAATCCTTATTAGACTTATTAGAATGTTTTCCAATGAGCATGCTGCTGAGACTAAGCATGTTTTGTAACCTTGCAAACAGACCTACAAACTATGAAGTTTTTCAATTTCAGATTTCTGCACATTTTGAGCAAATAATATATTCTCCATACTCAATTGGATGTGAGAAGAAATTAATCAAATCTGACCAAATGCTTAAGAATGATCTCAGACTAAACTCGAATGCCTTATAAGCATGGTCCCTGGGTCTAAGGTTAAAAAGCATTTGAGTTGAGTCTTAGATCGTTCTCAAGCATTTGATTGGTCAGATTTGAGAAAATGCTTAAGAACAATCTCAGCCTCAACTCAAAAGCTTTCTAACCTCGGATATATTCTCTGTATGTAGGTAAATGTTAGCCAGGTACAGTTGTCCAATGGTAAGATGATGAATGCCAGTAAGTATGGTAAAGATGATGGCAGTGACGCCAAGCTTGAACTCACCAAGGAGGAGGAGGTGATGGTGGGCAGCCTGAAGAAGGTCTGGGCAGGCATTCTCAACATTGATATCGACAGTGCTACAGATTTCTTCAAGTCAGGAGCTGGCTCTATGGACGTTGTCAGGTAAACTTGAGAGCCAGAGCTCCAGAAAAGCAGAGTATTTCAAAATTTGAAATCTTTATTTCTGCTTTAACCCTTTGAACCCTAGTCCCGCATATATGCGTCCTTTTCAAACAGTGTACTTGTGAGTAGTACACTTGTCCTGTGCAAACATTGAAGACCCAGATCAGAGGGCTCCAAAAGGAGCCCTCTGATCAGGGTCTTCACTGTTTGTCATAATGCCAATTATTGACAAAAACAACCCTTAAAAGTCAGAAATGGACTAGACTAAAATGGAAACTGGAATTGTCCATTTAAAATTTCAGGGAGGAAAGAGTTAAACCCTATAGTGTCACTACTCATTATCGAGACAATTCTAATGAGTAGAATCACTATAGGATTTGGTGCTGAAATGAGTAAGAAAATGTTGGATTTGTGCAGTTTACTCCCTCTTATCTGGAGCCCTGCTTGCAGCTCACTTTGTTGTGAAGATATTGGGCAGATTTAGACTAGTTGCCTAAATAATAAAGTAGTGAAAGATTTGCGTAAACATGATGTATAAAACATGAATCTATTACCCCATGAGTAATACCTTTTTAAGCCTTTAGTTTACTCCTCCACGGAAGAAAATAGCTCCTCTTTATACAGTCATGAGTATGCATCATACAAAATATTGCAGCTAAAAGCAGGTTGAAAATAAGCAGAATGCATCTTAAGGTGCATTATGCTTTACATTCAAGCTGCTTTAAGTAGTCACCTGTCTTCAAAGCTATGAACAGGCTATTGGGTAAAGGGTTAAGCAGCTACCCTAACAATCAAGATCAAGACCTGTACATCATTTGGGTGTCCAGATAGTGCAATTATTTATTGCCTGTCAGGACACGTGGATTTTCTACCAGTACTCTGGTTACCATTTACAGAAATTACCAAATATGCCACCATTAGAGCTGTCAGGAGCGATTTCTATAAGTTGATTATAGCAAGTTTCATAATTTACGTAAAAAAAAAAAGAAAGTTTAATCTTTATATGTACAGTAGAACCACTGTATTACGACCACTAAAACGAAGTCTAATTGATTGCATAAATGACAGGTGATAACTTAAAGCAAGATAACAGTTAAACAGAAAGCTCCTATAGGAGCTTTCTGTTTTACTGTCACCTTGCTTTAAGCAGTCACCTGTCGTAAACACCCAATTAATAAAACAATTTATTAGTCGTAATAGAGAGGTTTGACTGTACTATAACTGACTGATAGTCATCATTGTGTTTCAGACTTGTTGAGGAGGTGAAACAGAACTGTAATGGCGTGTCTCTGGAGAACGAGCATGTGTACATGAACACAGTGTTCGAGGACTTCTGTATGTGTGTCGTGAAGAAAAGCCGTGGTATAGAAGACAAGGAACCATTCGTCTTTGATTCTGTAAGGCTTGTAGTTTACCTGCCATTTGTTATGTAAAGTTGAACATCCATAGCTAGAACTCGCTTTAGTCAAATTAATCTGTATTTATTCGGCTGAATTTCAATATTTCAAACTTGCTTAAAGATTGAACTTACCAGTTTGTCAAAGGTTAAACATGGCTATGAAATTTTAAAGACATTTCCAGTACTTTTTCAAATAGGAGCTTGAAGCAGGCTGAATGTAAAGCAGTATGCTTCTCAAGGAGCATTCTGCTTTACTTTCAACCTGCTGAAAGTGGTAACCTATTTTCAAAAATAGAAACAGGTGATGTATTTATAGCAAAATGTAACATTTTAGATTTATTCCATGGTGGCTATTTTGAAAAATGGCTGCTATATTGAATTACAAAGCTTGGCAAAGAGTTTGGTAAAAAAAATTGTCCCCAAGGAGTATAATTGATGTGCCAATTTTGGTGTGTCTTTCTGGAAATGATAAATGCAGCTGGCTTATCCATTAACCAATTATCCCATAAATATGCCTTTTACGCCTTTTTATTCCTCCACTGAAGAAAATACTTCAAATTTATACATTCAAGAATATGAACCATAAGAAGTATTTTCTACTTTCAAGCAGATGGTTGCTTAAAGCAGGCTGAAAGTAAAGCAGAATGTGCATTAAAGCGCATTCTGCTTTACTTTCAACATGCTTTAAGTGGTCAACTATCTTTAATACTAGAATTAGGCTATTGGGTAATGAGTTAACTCAGATGGAAATGATCCATTCTTTATGTACTGATATGCAGCTATTTACGGATAGTATTGCCTTATAAATAATCCGGTGAGTTATAACAGTTATTGCCTGATGGCCTTTTGTTACATGCTTTGACTTTCTGTTTTGACAGACTGTGTTTGTTTTTGACAGGTGAAGATGGAAGCCAACGGCATGCAGCTGACGATTCCATACCAGGCTTTTATTGATAACGAGTTTATGAACTCCTCAGATGGCAAAACTTTCAAGACCATTAACCCGACCACAGAGGAGGTACTGTAAAATACTGCCATATTGACTTAACCAATTACGGTCAAACCTCTTCAGTTATGTAAATTATTAGGTGTTTAAGACAAGTGACTGCTTAAAGCAAGGTGAGAGTCAAACAGAAAGCTCCTTTAGGAGCTTTCTGTTTCACTGTCACCTTGCTTTAAGCTGTCCCCTGTCTTTGATACAATCAATTAGCCTTCGTTTTAGTGGTTGTAATAGAAGAGAGTTTTTACTCTTCTCCATAAATATGAATAAAGGGATACCGTATCCTAAAATTGTCAAAATCTATAAGTTTGTCTAAGTGTATATAAATTTATGAAATGAATTTCCTTTAGAAATGTTGCAGAGTGGTTGTAGTCACTGTGATTGGCAATTACTCAGCTCCTCATCGCTGTGGGTTAGAATTCTTGTTTCTGCATTTGGGATTTTTCATGTGGGGAAGCCTTCCAGCAGGTTGCTTGTTGTAGCCAGATGCAGGTTTGTGCCTGTATTACAGGCTCTTTGGGTCTTCCGCCACCTGTAATTAGTTGGAAGGATCAACATAATTAAAATACTGTTAAGGCGACGTAGAGTCATCGCAAATCAAACCAAAACCTTTAGAAATTAACAAATAATCTGTTAAATTACAAGGACCATGCTTGTCACAAGATGTTTATGTCCGGCTTGAATTGGAAATCAGTTTATAATTGTGCCAGCACTAAGTGGGGAAAGTGCAAAGTAACAAGTACAGTGCTCCCTCTCTTCAACAGCACCAAATGGGAGACATAGATTGTGTGTGTTGTTCAGTGGGAGTTCTTATAAGGTGGAAAATTAATACCCTTAGCATACTGAGCATGACTTGGCTTTCATATGCAAACAGTTTGACCTAAGATCAGATACCGGGTAACACGACGTCTTATTTGGGTTCAAACTGTTTGTCACTAGTCTTTATGTTTCTTTTGTCAAAATGTCCCAATATGTAAAACTAACATTGAGCAAAAACAATACACAACATTTTTTAGCAGACGATAATGCAGCAGAGAAAGCGTTGGACATAATTGACTTGTTTGGCGAACAGCTGGCAAGCATTTGTAAGGAGAGAATCATTGTTCAGAGAACTGTATTAGGGAGAGAGCACTGTATATAACACGTGTTTCTGATTCTGTTTCGAGTATAGACTGTTGTGTTAACTATTTTCAGGCAATTTGTGAAATTACCAGAGCTACAGTGGATGATGTTAACAGAGCAGTCGAGGCCGCAAAGGTAACTAAGGAATAATATATTGATTACCCCATAAATCACCTTTAATTTATTCCTTCACTGAAGAAAATGGTTCCTCTTTATACAATAATGAATATGTACCATAGCCCATAGGAAGTCATTTCTATCCTAGCAGATGGTGGCTTAAAACAGCCTGAAATAATTTAGCAAAATGTGCCTGAAGGCGCATTCTGCTTTACTTTTAACCTGCTTTAAGTGTTCATTTGTCTTCAAAACTAGAAACAAGGTAATGGGTAAAGGGTTAAAATGCTACAGTACTTTTTTATACGCCCACCTCTAAAGGTGGACGTATATTGGCGTGGCCCTGTCCGTTCGTTCGTCCGTCAACATTTTGTTTGTCCGGAGTTTTTCTGGGAAACTATTATAGGGATATTGATGAAACTTAACACAAATGTTATATGCATCAAGATCTAAAGCTGAGTCGAGTTTGAGGTTCATTCTAATTTTAGTTACAGAGTTATCTGCCCTTGATGTACTCAAATATGCTATAAAAAGCTTGTCCGGAGTTTTTTGGGAAAACTATTGGAGGGGTATTGATGAAACTTCACACAAATGTTATATGCATCAAGATCTAAAGCTGAGTTGAGTTTGAACTTAATTCAAATTTTCTTTACAGAGTTATCTGCCCTTGATGTATTCAAATATGCTATGAAAAGCTTGTCCGGAGTTTTTTGGGAAAACTATTATAGGGATATTAATGAAACTTCACACAAATGTAATATGCATCAATATCTAAAGCTGAGTCCAGTTTGAGGTTCATTCAAATTTTCGTTACAGAGTTATCTGCCCTTGGTGTACTCAAATATTCAATAAAAAGCTTGTCCGGAGTTTTCTGGGAAAACAATTGGAGGGATATTAATGAAACTTCACTCAAATGTTATATGCATCAAGATCTAAAGCTGAGTCGAGTTGTAGGTTCATTTAAATTTTGGCTACAGAGTTATCTGCCCTTGATGTACTCAAATATGCTATAAAAAGCTTGTCCAGAGTTTTCTTTGAAAACTATTTGAAGGATATTAATGAAACTTCACAGAAAGGTTATATGCATCAAGATCTGAAGCTGAGTTAAGTTTGAGATTTATTTGATATTTCGTTACAGAGTTATCTGCCCTTGGTGTACTCAAATATTCTATAAAAGGCTTATTTGACAGTGTTAACATACTTAGAAACTACAGTTCTGAATGGATTTTGATTATATTTGCCCACAGTATATTATAGAAGTATAAGTTCATGAAAGGGTTGATTATTATTGTTATCGGATCATTGTGTCGAGTTATCTGCCCTTGGTGTACTCAGATATGCTAGAACAGGCTTTATTTCTGTATTGTTTATGCTCTCAGAGCTCTAAAAGTCTACAAATTAGAATAAATTTTGATAAAACTATATCTTTGCCAGTGGGCGTATAATGTGCCCCGCATGCGTAGCTCTCGTTCGTCTAGCTTCATCACCCTTTACTACAACTCTGTGATAGTTCTACAGTTATTGCCTTGGATTATTCTCAATCCACTCATATGTGTCTTGTTTGGGGTCTTTTTATGTCAAATGTAACATTGGAGAATTTTATCACCTTAAACAATAAATTTATCACCGTAGCTAGTAGTAAGAAATGATATTGTTATTGATAACTACAGTAAAATTTCACTGTAACAAACACTTAAAAGAGGGATAATTCATTTTATGAAAGGCAGGTGACAGCTTAAAACAAGATGACAGTAAAACAGAAAGCTCCTTTAGCTTTCTGTTTTACTTTGACCTTGCTTTAAACAGTCACCTGCCTCACCTGTCTAAAACACCTAATAATCGATTGCAGGGCTTGAACTTTAGATTTTTTCCCACTTGCATTTTTTTGCAAGTGCCCATATTTTCTACTTGCAAAACCAGGTTCCAACTTGCTTTTTCAATACGGTTATCTACAAATTGACGTTTCACATCATTTTGATCAAAATTATAAGATAAAGTTTATAAACATTACTTTGTTGAACTTTCATTCTGTATCTCATTCTGTGCTAGATTACTCATGTAAATAAAGTTTCAAAAATAATAACTAGTGTGTGTATTTTTGTGTATAAACTGTACAGTTACTATTCTTAACTCTAAATAAGTCTTTATTTGCAGTCCATCCCATATAGTCAATTTTCGTTCAAAACAGCAAGGTTCGCAGATAAATTAAACTCGGACTATAGCTGAAACTTTGTAACTGGGTCGTTTTGTCAAGGGGGCGAAAGGGTCGTGTTATACTTTCAGAGTTCGATGTTTATGGATGATTTTTTTTATCTTTGGTGAAGACAGTCGGCAGACAGTTCACTATATTTCAAAAACGCTTTCACTATCGTCCATAATATTATGTTCGAGAAAGATTTGCATTTGTTTCTACCATTTTTAGGACAGATTTTAGCGACGCCGTGGTTCGTCCCATTTTCGCACAAAGCAATAAAACCCAATTACTTCGTGAGTTTCGTAACTTGGTTTGGGCTAGCTTTCAGTCTGTTTTCGGCTGTTCTTCCTTAAATGTCTCGTCAGCCTTTCGTTTATAAACCCTAGAAGGATGAGTCGACTGGAAAACGTTGATATATGAGTTTAATTTACATCCATTCGCAGTTTACAGTAACTAGCTTATAGACTGGTTCCCCTTTTTCTAATGCTGATTCGGCGTTGGTACGTATGAAGCCGGACTATCAATCATGCGCATGCGTTAAGTGCTGGGTTTCCCGAAGTTATAAATAGCCGAGATATGAAAAGAACGAGATGGGCGAACATCGATAATTATTTAATTACTGCAGATTAGAAGGGTTAGACACGGTGTTCGTCTTTACCAATTTAACCTTACATTTTGGAACGTCTGAACATCAAAATATACACTCGCAATTTTTTTCAAGTGCTGAATTTTTCAACTCGCTTTTTCAAAATTCAACTCGCATTTTGCGAGTTCGCAAGAGCGAAGTTCGAGCCCTGGATTGAAACAGTTAAGTGTTTGTAATAGAAAGGTTTTACTGTATCTGATGAATACAATGTTGTGAAACCCAATGACATGTGTGCTGTGTTTATGACAGGCAGCCTTTGATGAGGGACCATGGGGTAAAATGAATGCCAGGGACAGAGGCAAGATCATGTACAGGTGAGTGCAGTCGTCCTTTTCTGATGAAATATTATATACATGTATACAGGAACAGAGCTTTCTGCTTTACTTCCAGTCAGCTTTGAGCAATAACCTCCATTAACCCATAGCCTGTTAAGGAATTGGAAGATTGGTGACCACTTTTTGAAAGTAAAGTAGAATGTTCCTGGTGTTTAAGGCAGATGCCTGCTGTAAATAAAATGAAAGTAAATTAGAAAGTTCCTTTATAATGCTTTAAGCTGCGACATGGCATAAGCAGAGGCGTCACATGAGACTTATGTGGAGGAAGGGGTTTAAGAAAATCTTGTTTTCAGAACTTAAGAGATGCATAGAAAAGCAGGATGAAAGAAAGCAGAAAGCTTCTTAGACTTTCATCCCATTTCAAGCTTCCATCTGTCTTAAACCCCCCAGTAATGAGTCTTAATTCACATGTTTAACTATACTGCATGATAAAACTTTCTAACTATAAGTATTGGTTTACCGTACTGCATGGTTACCTATACTAACTATGTGTATGTGTGTACTGTACAGACTGGCTGAGCTGATGGATGAACACAAGGAGGAGTTAGCCACACTAGAAAGTCTGGACTCTGGGGCTGTCTACACCCTGGCCCTGAAAACACACGTTGGAATGTCCATAGATACCTTCAGATACTTCGCTGGCTGGTGTGACAAAATACAGGTACTAGGATGATTATCTCACTTTAGACCTCTCCTGCTATAAGTGTATAGTGAAGATATTTGAAAACTGTGTAGACACTGATCAGACAGCTCCTTATGGAGCTGTCTGATCAGAGCATACACTATTTTCTTATAGAATCAGTCTTACATGAGTCTGCACACTGTCCATAGATATCTGCAGATACTTTGCTGACTGCAGTGACAAAGTACAGGTACTAAAAGCTTCATTGTCGTGATACTTTAACCCTTTGAACCCTAGTCCCGCATATAGGTGTCAATTTCAAACAGTGAACATATGAATAGTACACTTGTCCTATGCAAACAGTGAAGACCCAGATCAGAGGGCTCCGAAAGGAGCCCTCTGATCAGGGTCTTCACTGTTTGCCATAATGTCAAACATTGACAAAAGCAACCCTTAAAAGTCAGAAATGGACTAGACTAAAACTGGAAACTGGAATTGTCCATTTAAAGTTTCAGGGAGGAAAGAGTTAATACGCAAAATATGGAATATTGTGTATGTATCAGTCATTTGCTTTAAAAGTCCCCAACAAATAAATGTCCAAATATCTGTATTCATTTCTATTTAAGGGTTGCTTAATACATTTGATCAAAAGTAGAGAGAGTGTCTTTATGTGGTTTATTGTCTTCAGCATAGATATGTTTTCACTTTGGAAAACAATATGTGGCGATAATAAAGATATGCTACATGAGAGCAATGAATATAATGATGAAGACAAATATTAGAATGACTTCAGACAGGAAGTGTTGAACCTATGACTGTCTGTAAAGAACAAACTGAAACTCTTTATAACCTTGGAGCCAAGTAAACTCCTTGATAGAGTTCAGTGGGTTAATACATGCTTGTTGTTAATGTGTGTACGGGGTTCTGTTTCAGGGCAAGACCATTCCAATTAACCATGCTACTCCAAGTAGGAACCTCACATACACTAAAAGAGAACCCATTGGGTAAGTGCTACAGTTGAGAAAATGTTATTCTTTTCCAATAAACGCGTTTACGCTTAAACTATTATTTCCATTGCAAACAGTCTGGAGCCAGATCAGACGCCGGTTAACCCAGGTTCCAAACTTTTTGCCACTAAGATAAAAATTAATTATCAGAATTGTCCAAAAAATGTACTTGTCTACGTTTTAGTGTTTTGCGCTTGCGTTTCGTTTCGTTTAAACGGGAAAGAATAACAGATTCTCCACTGTATATGTTTAATCTGATTCAAGAAAAAGGAGCTTTAGGCATTGGTTACAGTGAAGCTCCAATCAGCCACTGCATTAGAAAGGTGGTATCACTCAGAGCTCAAGATAAGAGGGATTAACGAAGACAAAAACCTAAGTCTTTAATCCATTGAACCCTTGCGGCAAGTATTCTTGTCATTTACAGATATTATACATGTGAAAAGTTCACTTGCCCTATCCAAACATTGTAGACTATGATCAGAGGGCTCCTAAAAGAGCCCGCTGATCAGGGTCTACACTGTTTGTTATTTTGCAACTTGTGTTGTAAAAATCAATTCTTAATAGTTAAAATTGGACTAGACTTTATCTGAAACTGGAACTGTCGATATGATGTTTCAGGGCTGAATGAGTTGACATGAACTTTTAAAGATCCCTTTACATCTTGATGAGTAGCACAACATTGTATGCTATCTTTGTTTGTATTTCAGTGTGTATATATTTTGTATACTGTCTTGGTATTTCATTGTGTTTATATATATTGTAATGCTATCTTTGTTTGTATTTCAGTGTGTGTGGTATTGTGGTGCCTTGGAACTATCCTCTCATGATGTTGGCCTGGAAGATGGCTGCTTGTCTAGCCGCTGGGAACACAGTTGTCCTCAAACCAGCTCAGGTATATAACATCCCTGCTCATAGATTTGTGCCAGTTTACAAGAAAAGGAAACTCTTGAAATGGCCTTATTCTGCTAAATTATTGTTTTGAAATAATTCAGATTTAGTTAGAAAATAATTCACATGTGATGGAGACTTCATATTTGGATGAGTACTCAGTTCAAGATTTCAAGTGCTTAGTTCAAGTTTGATCATGTCAGATAAAGGTTAATTTCATTTAGAGGCCATGGTAACGTCAGGGGACATAGTGTTTCACAACCACATCTTGTACGGCATTACATTTAGTTTATTAAACCCATTATCCCATAGTCTGTTTCTAGTATTGAAGATAGGTGACCACTTAAAGCAGGTTGAAAGTAAAGCAGAATGTGCCTTAAGGCACATTCTGCTTTACTTTCAGCCTGCTTTAAGCTATTATCTGTTACAAAATAGCAAATATTTCTCAAAGTACATATTCATGACTGTTTGAAAAGGAATGATTTTCTTAAGTGGAGAATAAATGAAAGGCGTAAAAAGACGTATTTATTGGGTAATGGGTGAAAGTAATTGTTTTCTCCACCATATCTACATTGTAGGTGACTCCACTGACAGCCTTGAAGTTTGCTGAGCTGAGTGTAGAGGCTGGGTTTCCACCAGGTGTTATCAACATCCTACCGGGCCCGGGCTCCTCTATAGGTCAGGCCATGTCTGAACACCCAGACATCAGGAAGATTGGGTTTACAGGCTCAACGCCCATTGGCAAGACAATCATGGAAAGGTAAGAGCACAATACATGTAAAGCCAAACAGTGGGTCAAGTGGCTATTCATTAGATCAGCTTGGGCATGTCTGTCAATTGAGTTAACCCATTACTCCATAGATAGCTTTACTTTCAGCCTGCTTAAAGTGGTCACCTGTCTTCAAAACTAGGCAGTTGACATAGGTTCTGGGGTAAAGGGTTAAACAAAAGATATACAATCTGGACTCAATCGTTTGTAACCAGATATCCTGAAAAAATTGCCGGTTCGAAAAGATTATTAAGGCCGAAGTACCAGCCTATTAATTTTCATCTATTTTGGGGCTCGCTGGTTTGAAATTCATTGGTTTGTAATTTTCAGTGATAAGAACCTTGACTGCAGTCCCCTATTCATTATAAGGGATGGCTGCTTTAAAGCATGTTGAAAGTAAAGCAGAAATCTCCCAGCTGGGAAAATGATTACCGCAAGATTTATTACCAATAAAAATCTTAAACTCATTATCCCCTACTGATGCATATACATGCATTGTTTGACAAACGGTGTATCTTTGAAGAGTACACTATGCAAACAGTGAAGACCCAGATCAGAGGGCTCCTAAGGAGCGCCCTGATCAGGGTCTGCACTGTTTGTCCTTTTGCAATAGGTTGTAAAAAAACGTCTAAATAGTACAAAAATTTGTCCATTTAAGATTTCAGGGCAGAATGAGTTAATAAACTCTATGATGTACGTTTCAGCTGTGCCAGTGTCAATGTGAAGAAGTGTTCCTTGGAACTGGGTGGCAAGTCCCCACTCATCATATTCCATGACTGTGATCTCGACAAGGCAGTGAGAATGGTAAATACAGTCTAGAAGATATTTGAGTAATGTCTCTTCTTTAAGCAAATATACCATTAAGATTTCATTCTCTTTAATATTTAAACTCATACCATATGTAATGTTTTATATATTTACTACTGATGTTTTCAGGGCTGTGGTGCTGTATTCTTCAACAAGGGAGAGAACTGTATCGCAGCAGGCCGACTGTTTGTAGAAGACTCTATACATGATGAGTTTGTCAAACGGGTGGTAAGAAGATTTAGATTTTAGATTTCCTTTAAACAAGGACTCCAGATAAGGGGAATATTTCAAAAACTAAAATCTTTATTTCTGCATTAAATCTTTGGTGTCACTACTCTTAAGAATCGTCTCAAAGAGACGATTCTAATGAGTAGTAACACCATAGGAATTGGTGCTGAAATGAGTGAGAAAATGTTGGGATTTGTTCAGCTGAATCCCTCTTATCTGGAGTCCTGTAACCTTTCAGCTTATAAATGATTATATAGAGGACATAGTGGTTAAGTCAAAACATGATATACTTACTTGACTGTTTTATACCCATCTTTTGCATTCATTTTGTAGGTAAGAAAGTAGGGCGAAATTGATGAAATCTCTGCATTGTGTTGGATCTGTAGTGAGCAATAATCTTCATCATTCAATGATCTATTAACCCTTTCCCCGGTAGAAGCGCCTTTTAGCGAATATAATTTATTCCTCCGCTGAAGAAAATAGTTCCAATTTTATAAGTCATGAATATATATTACAGGAAATATTTTCTATATGCTAGCACATGATAGCTTAAAGAAGGCTGAAAGTAAAGCAGAATGCGCCTTAAGGCGCATTCTGCTTTACTTTCAACCTGCTTTAAGAAGACACCTATCTTCAATACTAGAAAGAGACTATCAGGTAAAGGGTTAACCCTTTACTCCATAGATACTCAGTTTCAAATTTATTCCTCCACTATAGAAAATAATTCCACTTTATACAGTAACAGTCATGAATATTTATCATGGAAATAAGAAAGAAGCAGCTTAAAGCAGGCTGAAAGTAAAGTATGACACATGGCTGCCTTAAGGTACATTTTACTTTACATTCAACCTGCTTTAAGTGGTCATCTGTCTTCAAAACTAGAAACAAGTTATGAGGTAAAGGGTTAACACAAATTTTACAATCTCATTGTAAATTTGTAACCATTAATCCATTCACGCATCACTCTTGAAGAATTTCTCAAACTTGTCAAGGTTGCGGAGGTGAAGAAGATGAAGATAGGTGACCCCCTGGACAGATCTACAGACCACGGGCCCCAGAATCACAAGGCTCACATGGACAAGTTACTGGAGTACTGTGAGATTGGCCAGAAAGAAGGGGCCACTCTAGTCTATGGTGGAAAGAGAGTGGATAGAAAAGGTATTTCAGCAAAACTTGATGAAGGACAGAGATTTCTAAAATAAGAACTTAAAATAATAGCACCTTCCTTATGGGTTTGAATCCCGGTCTGGGCACTTTTGTTCATATGGGGAAGCCTTCCAGCTGGCTTGTGGAAGGTTGGTGGTTCTACCCAATTGCAGATTTTAAACAGTCATAAAGGGATTCTGGGGTCTTCCTCCGCCTGCAATTAGCTGGATGTTGCTATATGATTGAAATACTGTTGTAACAACATAAAATCATTCCAAATCCACAATCCCTCTTGGAAATTTCCCCTCTGATATCTCGTTCACCCCTAAAACTTTAAATGCAATTTTTTGTTTCCAATAAAGCATAGCTCTAGTCTATTTCAGGCTATTTAGGATAGTGTTTCCACCATGAATTTATTTTTTACATAAACTATTAACAGAACATATAATCCTGATAAAGAAATATGAATTTTGTTTTTAGAATAAAAAAAGTTTGTAAACGTAATTGTGTGATGCTATTTCAGGTTTCTTCCTGGAGCCGACAGTATTTACAGATGTAGTTGATGGAACAATGATGGCCATAGAGGAGTCCTTTGGCCCAGTCATGATCATTACAAGATTTATTGATGGGTAGGTAGAAGTAATAGTTCAATTTTATACAGTAATGAATGAGCAGAAAAATAATAGATCCTAGCAGTTGGTAACTTAAAGTAGGATGGAAGTAAATCAGAATGTTCCTTAACTCTTTCCTCCCTGAAACTTTAAATGGACACTTCCAGTTTCCATTTTAGTCTAGTCCATTTCTGACTTTTAAGGATTGTTTTTGTCAATTTTTGGCTTTATTACAAACAGTAAAGACCCTGATCAGAGGGCTCCTTTCGGAGCCCTCTGATCTGGGTCTTCACTGTTTGCACAGGACAATTGTACTATTAACATGTACACTGTTTGAAAAGAACGCCTATATGCGGGACTAGGGTTCAAAGGGTTAAGTCACAATCTACTTTACTTCAACCTGCTTTAAGTGGTCTTCTGTCGTCAAAACAAAGCAGTAGGTTAAAGAATAATGGGTTTTGAAGCAGATTTGAAGGTACTATTGTTTTTGTCTCAGTCCATTTCTTGATTACATATTCATAACTGTAAAATATGTATATTATATTTTGTGTGACGATGTACTATTTACAAGTCAGAAATAAAACTTGTTCTGTATGAATTGGAACTATTTTCTTAAGTGGAAGAATCAATCAAAGGCGCGTTTATGCAGTAATAGGTAAAAGTTTTGGTTAATGTTTTGTTATGACTCACTTTCACTTGTGTCTTTCACTATGTATTACAGTGATATTGATGGTGTGCTTGCCAGTGCTAATGCTACAGAGTATGGTCTGGCCTCAGGCGTGTTTACAAACGATGTACACAAGGCACTGTATGTAGCCGACCATCTCAAGGCCGGTACAGTATTTGTCAACACTTACAACAAAACAGACGTAGCTTCTCCATTCGGGGGCTTCAAGCAGTCAGGATTTGGAAAAGATCTCGGTAAGTATATCATTCTACAATAAAGTTATTTAATTTCTCAGTAGAGTTAATACAGAAAAATTGGCCAGAAAGAAGCGACAAGTATACTCGTCATTTACAAAAAGTGTACCTGTGATGATTGCACTTGTCCTATGCAAACAGTGTAGACCCTGATCAGAGGGCTTCTTAAGGAGCCCTCTGATCAGGGTCTACACTGTGTCATTTTGAAATGTATTGTTAAAATCAACCCTAAATAGTCAAAAATGGACTAGACTTATTATGAAATTGGAATTATTCATTAAAAGTTTCAGGGGTGAATGAGTTAAGCGACCTCTAGTGGAAGTTGCATGAAAATCTCTTAAAGACAGGTGACTGCTGAGTGAAGGATAAAGAAAATGCAGAAAGCTACTCCAGGAGCTTTCTGCATGATTTTAATCCTGTATGAGGCAGTCACCTGTCTTTAACCCATTTGTGCCCACAATCCGATATATGGGACATAGGCAAACAATGTAGACTCTGATCAGACGCCGCATTATGCAGCATCTGATCAGAGTCTACACTGTTTGCTGATATTAATTTCAATATAAAACAAAATGAAAATGAAAATTTTGACCAGGCATCCCTTTGATAAAAAATGGACTAATCCAATTATTATATAAACATGGAAGAATCCACTGGGTACTAATGGGTTAAGTTTCTTTTAACTATTTCAACACAATTGCAGGTGAGGAGGCCCTGAACGAGTACCTACAGACCAAAGCCGTCACAGTGGAATATAATCCACAGATATAACACATATCAGGTATGCACTTTCTCTACTCAAATCTTTATCTTGATGTTGTTCCAAGCACATAAAGTTGCATCCACCCATTCCTTGAGGCTGCAGTCAGAAATGGTAAATAGTAGTCGGAATCTTAAACTTTATGCAGACTAATGTGGATCTATATGACTCCAGTTTACACTTTCTTCCATAACTATAAGTACAAATTGCCTGTATTAACCCATTACCCCATAAATATGCCTTTTTATGCTCCCGTGATGATCAGTCGGTGAGGCATACTGTTATACCAATCTGTCCGTCCATCAGTTCGTCCATTTGTCTGTCCCACATATACAGTACATACTTTGTCCCGCTTTCTCCTACAGTTTTCAAGCTACAACTGTATAATTTGGCAGAGTGTTTGCACATATACCATGAATGTGCATGTGAGTAGGATTTTGATTTGCATCAATTTTTCACAAAATTACAGCCAGTTGAACTTCGGTCATTTTTTGGACAGCGGGATATCATATTTGTCTTATGGATAAAGCCATCCCTCTAGTTATGCCTTTATTAGCTCACCTGAGCCAAAGGCTCAAGGTGAGCTATTGTGACCGCTCACCGTCCGTAGTACGTCTGTCCGTCTGTCCGTCTGTCCGTTCACTTTTACTTCAAACGACATCTCCTCTGAACCCGCGGATTGTAGGGCTGATTCAAACTGCTCATGATGTTCCTTGGATGCTTCTCTACAGAAGTTGTTCAAATGAAAGAGAAAAAGCAAAAACTCTGCTTGAAAAAGCAAAAAAGCAAAAAAAATTAAAAAATCTTCTTGCTAAAAACTACTAGGCCCTAAGCTTTGATATTTTTACAGTAGAATCTCCTGGTCGATCCCTCTATAGTTTGTTAAAATGAAATCCCTAGGGTCACACTTGACGCCATGCACCCTGCGCAGTTTAACTGCTGCTCTAGGCAGGTTTCACAGTATTTTTGATGAAGCAGAAGTAGAACTGTATTTTACCTGAGTTACTCTTAATATACTTAGGGCAAATAGCTAATATTTGCAAACATTTTGGATCCAGATCAGATGCAACATAATCATAATGCTACATCTAATCTGGATCCAACCTATTTGCCACTCATTTACCAACATAACATTTTCTAAATTGTTTTTTTGTACACTTTTCACATACAGTAGGTTTTAAGCAGACATCATTTCAGTCTGGTAAGGGTAAGCCCCCAGAGTTCTAGCCACTGAGGTCAAGTATTATGCAACTCTGAACTGGTAGGGTGTATCATAGAACTGGTCATGATCAGCTGAACATGTTGTCTGCTAAAGTTTAGATATGGTTCAGTCTGATTCATACTTAGAGAAACAGGATCTGGAAGTGATCCACTGACAGTTATGTAATTATGTCTTATGCCATATTTATACATATGTTTAATATTGGTTTTGTCAGAGTTATCTGAATGATTTTTCATTTTTTCTTGTCCAGGATTCAACCCTTTCACCCCATATACTGACGTTTGTTAACCCATTACCCCATAAATGTGCATTTTTAGGCCTTTGATTTATTCCTCTACTTAAGAAAATAATTCCACTTTAAACAGTCATGAAAATGTAAGATGCAAAAGTAAAGCAAAGTGTGCATTAACCCTTAGCCCGCCAAATAAATTGTCGTCTGCTATATTTCTCGTCTGCTTCAAGTTTCAAAGTGCTTCAAAGTTGCTCAAAATTGCTGAAAATGTTGTCCGAGTGTCAAACAGCTTGGATCCGGATGAGACGCCGAGTTACTCGGCGTCTAATCCGGATCCAAGCTGTTTGCATATAAAGCTATAGTCGTGAGTGGCAGGCTAAGGGTTAAGACACATTCTGCTTTACTTTCAACCTGCTTTAGGTGGCCACCTATTTTCAAAACTAGAAACATGCTATGGGGTAATGGGTAAAATGAAATTGCCTATTTGGAAAGAGCCTGATGAGAGGAAGTGCCATTTGCAAAGGCCATAACTCTGACATCATTGTTTTTTGAGTTATTTCCCTTTGTGATATTTTCTTGTCAAGAAGACAACTTCAGTTCTACTGATGCTATTGTAATGAAATTTTATGTATGGAAAGAAACTGATGAGAGAAAATGCCATGCACAAGGGCAGCAATATTTAGTTTTTCCCCTTTGTCATATTTTATTGTCAAGAAAATAATTCCAGTTCTGCTGACGCTAGTGAAATAATTATCATTTATTGGAAATGGAAATAGCTTGATAAGAGGATGTGTCATGGATAAGGGTCATAAGCTTGGCAACAAAATTCACTTTTGTCATGTTTTCTTGTCTGGAAGATAACTCCATTTATAGTTACATTAAAATGTTGTCTTGCCCAGTCAACTTAGGTACAAACTTCAATGTCCTCAGGTGAGCGAATTTAGGGCCATGGCCCTCTTGTTTTATTCCGCCAATGAAAAAAATAGTTCCATTTTATAAAGTCATGAATATATAGTCATAGCTAAAAATAAAGCAGAATGTGCCTTAAAGCCACTATATTTCTCCCACATAGTCAGAATCGAACATTTTTCTAACATGAAATTTATGTCACTATCGTAAGCGTTCCATATAAAAAGAAGTAATACGTGGTGATATTTGAAGCAATATCGCTAACGAACAGTGAAATTTGTGGAAACAAGTAATCAAGTTTGTTTATTTTTGAATAGCGACGAAAATTTACGGACATACTCGGTAAAGCTCATTTGCATAATTCTATACAACAAGTCGAGTGCTTTACAACCAACGAGAGACAACTCCTTTAAGTTTGATCGCTAAACTGATGTAATGTATACACATTGTCGCAGCCGAATCAATCACGTGACCTTTATGCAGTTCTCGGAACCAGCCCGTAATCTTATTTGTAAACAAACCCGCTTATAATGTAAACCACCACGATAAGAATTCGACACATTTAGGTAGGATTCTTTACGAAGTGGGTGCATATGTCAGGCTTCTTACACTCGATTTCACTTAGTTTTAATACATAGAAAATGCACACATATAAGAAATTGCGCGTTTTAAACACCAATTTGAGCGGGATTGTGCCTTTAAGGTACATTCTGCTTTACTTTTAACCTGCCTTAAGTGGTCACCTATCTCCAATACTAAAAACATGCTATATAGGGTAATGGGTTAAACTATGTTTAAGGCAGGTAGTTTCTTAACCTTTTACCCATAGCCTGTTTACAGTTTTAAAAGATGATGCCTATCTAAAGCAGGACTTAAGGAACATTTTCCTTTACTTTCATCCTGCTCTAAGCTACCCTCTGGTAAGATACTGGAAATAATTCCTGTTTTTAATGTTCAGGACATTCAAAGTTGGGGACTGCTTTATTTAAACACGAAATAAGTAGAGGCGTAAAACTGCTTGTTTATGGAGTAATGGGTTAAAGCAATATGAAAGTAAAGCAGAAAGCTCTCATAGGAGATCTACATGTGTTTTTAACAAAATTGGTGATTTTTGTTGACTTAAATACCATATCAATTTGACTATTCTCTTTTTGTGGAATGATAATGCAGGACTCCAGATAAGAGGTAGTTAAATGAACAAATCCAACATTTTCTCACTGATTTCAATCCTATGGTGTTACTACTCATTAGAATTGTGTCTTTGAGACGATTCTAATGAGTAGTGACAACATAGGGTTTAATTCAGAAATAAAGATTTTAATTTTTGAAAAACTCCCCTTATCTGGAGCTCTGTAATGTCTTGCACTTTATTTCAGTGTGTGCATGTGATGAAAAGAGTACAGAAGTAGGCCAGGGGAGATAATCCATACTCATCATGAAACCATTGGAGCAGAATGAGCAGGAAACAAGAGTGACACCTACAAGTCCTTAACAAGGGCAGACAATATCACCTACAAGTCCTTAACAAGGGCAGACAATATCACCTACAAGTCCTTAACAAGGGCAGACAATTTCACCTACAAGTCCTTAACAAGGGCAGACAATTTCACCTACAAGTCCTTAACAAGGGCAGACAATATAACAAACTCCGGTGTGCCAATCTCATGGGCATCAGTGATCATCATCATAGACCACCCATACATGTGTGATGATACGAGCCGGGCACCAGATATGAGGGAGTAAACTAGAGTTTTCCGTCATTTTCTCCTTCATGTCTGCACTAAACACTATTGTGTGACTACTCATTAGAATCGTCTCTTTGAGACCATTCTAATGAGTAGTCACACTATAGGGTTTGGTACAGACATGAAGTAAACCCTATGGTGTGAGGACTGATTAGATTTGTCTCTTAGAAACCATTCTAATAAGTAGTCACACTATAGGAATTGGTGCAGATATAAAGTAAACCCTATGGTGTGATAACTTATTAAAATCGTCTCTTCGAGACAGTTCTAATTAGTAATCGGGCCATAGGGTTTGGTGCAGACATAAAGATTTTGAATTTTGAAATACTCCCCTTATCTTAAGCCCTGTGATTGGTGTTTGTGCATACATATCACATATATCATAAGTATGGACCCATAAGTATTAACCTCGGCTCTAAATGACCATCTTGTGTTGATGGGTCGTAAAACACCGTTCATTCATTCACTCATTTATAGTTATTAACCAGGCCCCAGATACGAGAGAGTAAGCTGGAGAGTTTCATCATTTCTCTACTGTGTTTTGAAAACTGTCTGGGATGGATGAATCTAATTAGTGTCATAGCAGAAAATATGGTGGAGACAAAAAAAAATGATATCTAAAAAACTCCTTTTAACTGGAGCTGTGTGTACTAAGGTTGCACATATGTATTATTCCAGTGTGTGTATGATATGAAGGGTTTATAGGTAATGTAATTGTGTGGTTATGATAGCCAATTGAAAAATGATTATTGGCAGATTGTTATTCTATCAGGGCTCCCGATAAGAGGAATATTTCCAAAGCTAAAATCTTTATGCCGCCACCAAACCCTTTGTTGCGACTACTCATTAGAATTGTCACAATTCTAATGAATAGTCCTAACATAGGGTTTGGTGGAGGCATAAAGGTGAAAATGCTGGAACTTATTGGTTTACACACTCTTATCCGGAGCCCTCATCTATATGAGAAAGATAAGAAAAATAAATATGGTGAAAGATTTTAAACGGATTTTCATACAACCCTGTACAAAAGTTGATGGAAATTCATGTTAAATTGTGTTTAAACACATAAGCCAGATATTAGATGCTGTTTGATAGCATTGTATATTGTTCTATGTCAAATTGTGCAAATACATGTAATACACTATATATATGTACAGCAGTCACTCAACAAAAATGAATTGAAATGTCTTACAAGTAATAACAGGTGTGCTGTGTAAATCGTTCACGCCTGAAACATCATACGGCATAAGTCCATATTTGACTATTTAAGTTTTGGGGTTGTTGTTTTTTGGGGCAAATAGTGCAGAACCTAATCGGAGGGCTCCTATAGGATCTAGGTCTACACTGTTACATGGATGAATGTGATCTTCACATGTACACTGATTGTCACTGACATATACGTAGAACCCACTCATGGTTAATGGAGTAATGCAGGGCTAAAGTAACTTTCTGAATTACTTTGGTCCTGCATTAATACATTTAACCCTAGTGACAAGTATACTCCTCATTAACAAACAGTGTACCTGTGAAGAGTACACTTGTCCTATGCTGCACTGTTTGTCATTTTGCAATACATTGTTAAAATCATCCCTAAATAGTTGAAAATGGACTAAATTTATTTGGAAACTGGAATTGTCCATTTGAAGTTTAGAGGTGAATGGATATAGCAACAACTCTCCTGACAGACTGCCAGTTCACCTTCTGTTGAGTGACTGTGGCTGTTTAACAGAGGTTATACTGTATAGCTCTGTGTTTTATGTGTTGAACCCTTTCCTCCCTAGCCAACAACATGCAAATCACATGTATCCAACTGAGTGTAGAGTAGGATACTGCTTAAAGTAAGATGAATGTAAAGCAGAAAGCTCCTACAGGAGCATTCTGCTTTACTTTCTTGCTTTAAGCTGGTATCTATACTCAAAACCATATATGGATACAGGAAAACATCTCTTTTATGACCGCTGAAAAGAAGGCTGATTGACTGTATAAAAGACAGGTGACAGCTTAAAGCTAGGCAAAAGAAAAACAGAGAGCTTTGGTTTTATGTTCACTTTACTTTAAGCAGTCACCTGTCTTAAATACTTGACAATTAACACAAGTTGGTGGTCGTTACATAGAGGTTTTACTGTGTACATGTACATTAGTAGCACTTATGTAGAGGAGCAGGTAGAGGCACTATAGTGTTTTGGGGAGGAGAGGATTATGTGGAAACATGTAAATCAGGGTGTGTTGTATTCAGCTTTGTGTGACGGTGATATTGCTGTGATAAATGTAAATTTGGTGAAAATAGAAAAAAAGAGGGTAAAAATTAATTAAATCATGTATTAATTGACCAATCAATATTGACTGCCTGGCTAGTCATCAAGACAGGTTGAATCTCAATGCAGAAAGGGTCTTTAAGAGCATTCCTTGTTACTCTAGTCTTGCATTAATAAGCTCCCCGTCGGTTTAGAACTTGGAGCATCTTTATAAAACAATTGACCCACATTAATTTTAATGTTCATTTCAATGATAAAAGTTTACAGACTTAAAGAAAAAAAACTGTCAAGCTCAATAATTGGCATACAAATCTCAAAGGACAGGGATTTATATTTTTTATTTTTCAAGAAGGTGCTAAAAAGAGGTGTGTTTCCGACATACTGCACAATTTTTTTTTTCTATAAAAGACAGTTTAATATAAGCCTTTATTGCTACAGTGGAGAATCTGTTATTCTTTCCCGTTTAAACGCAAACGTACGCAAACGCAAAGCACTAAAACGTAGAAAAGAACAACTTTTGGACAATTCTGATAATTCTTGTTTATCTTGGTGGCAAACAGTTTAGAGCCTGATCAGACGCCGGGTTACCCGGCGTCTGATCTGGCTCCAAACTGTTTGCACTGCAAATAATAGTTTTAGCGTAAACGCGTTTATTGGGAAAGAATAACAGATTCTCTACTGTAACAGTTGACAGCTTTATGCAGGATAAACTAAGGCAGAAAGCTCCCTTTTTGGAGCTTTTGCCTTACTTTTATCCTGTATAAGGGAATCACTTGCCCTATATCATCTACCTTCTTTTCCAAAGAGTGTCTGGTTTAGGGAGCTTTAACTGTATCATGATTTTCCAGTATCTCTGATTTTCCAGCAGGTGTTAATTCTCTGAATCCACATCACATATTTTTATCTTGATTCAACCCATTACCCCATAAATACGCCTTTTTACGATTTAATTTATTCCTCAACTGAAGAAAATAGCTCCATTTTATACAGTCATGAATATGTATCGTAAGCAATTTTTTCTACATTCAAGCAGATGGTAGCTTAAAGCAGGCTGAAAGTAAAGCAGAATGTGCCTTAAGACACATGCTTTACTTTTAACTTGCTTTAAGTGCCTTAAGGCACATTCTGCTTTACTTTCAACCTGCTTTAACCACTGTATGTTGAGTAATATTTGGCGGCCATTTTAAAATGTCGTCTGCAGTGGGTATAACTCAAATATTTGCAAAAGATTTTAGCAGTTTCTGATAGAATACTGAACTAGTTGCCTGATCTTAGATCAAAACTGTTTGCCTAGAGGTACACCTAAAAGTGTATCCCTCATAAAATGGGTTAACTCTTTCCTCCCTAAAACTTTAAATAGACAATTCCAGTTTACATTTTAGTCTAGTCCATTTCTGACTCTTAAGAGTTGTTTTTGTCACTGTTTGGCATTATGACAACAAGTGAAGACCCTGATCAGAGGGCTCCTTTTGGAGCCCTCTGATCTGGGTCTTCACTGTTTGCACAGGACAAGGGAATTATTCACATGTATACTGTTTGAAAAGGACGCCTATATGCGGGACTAGGGTTCAAAGGGTTAAGTGGTCATCAATCTTCAATACTAGAAACATTTAAGCTACGGGGTAATATTTTTATCTTGATTTAAATGAGATGTGGATCCAGCCACTGTTTCTCTCGCTATGGTGCCATATACACCTGTAATGTGTTGTGGTGACTTAAAACCTCAATCAGCCAATCAATCAGTCAATCATGTATAGGATTTAACTTTACAGAGATATTCCAGAGACAGTATTACATGTAGATCTATATCTTTTTTTGTCACAAAAATAAATTGTATGTGTCTCAGGTTAGTATTTGTGTATTATAGGGAGTTCTACAGTCACCTATGAGAGGCAATCATGAGTTGAGTGGCCACTCAATGGAGGAATGCAGGTTGTTGCTTAATGAATGATAAATGTAACGCAGAAAGCTGCTTTTCTTCATTACTTTTGTCTTGCATTAAGCAGAACATGGTCTTGAAACATCACCATATATCTGTAGGATTGTGTGTTTTTAGCATCACTAGTGTCCTGCAATAAGCTATCACCTGTCTTTATGACTATGTTAAGATGAGTGTTTAACCCATTACCCCATTGCCTGTTTCTAGTTTTGAAAATAGGTGATGACTTAAAGCAGGCTGAAAGTAAAGCAGAATGTGCCTTAAGGCACATTCTGCTTTACTTTCAGCCTGCTTTAAGCTACTATCTGCTACAATATAGAATCTATTTCTTATGATTCATATTCATGACTTTATAATTGGAATTATTTTTTTCAGTGGAGGAATAAATCAAAGGTGTTAAAAGGCGTATTTATCGGGTAATGGGTTAGCACAAGTGCCACTGTATGTTACCACAGTATTGCTGTTTTAAGAGTAGGTTGCTGCTGTTTATGCCGTGTTTAATAATGATTTACCCCTAATTGTTTGTATGTCCATACACATAAACAGTACATACTTTGTCTGTCCGTCTATCTTTTCCTGCAGTTTTTAAGCTACAACCTTATAATTTCACAGGATGTTTTCATATGTGTCTTACAGTTGCAGCAATCTGTCTAGTTTTATGTGTGTAGGTTTGTAGATACAGTCGAAAATTGATACTTCGAACTTGCTTAAATCGGCGTTACCAGTATTTCATGTTTGATTTCGATAAATCGATCTTGTTTAAGTCGAACTATATTTTCAAAGTTAAAACGTGGCTAAGCCACGTTTTAACTTTGAAATATAGGTATGTTCAAACTCGAACTAAAGGGAGTTTGAAATATCGAGTTTAGACTGTACATGATTAGTGTAATACTCAGTATTTGAAGTTTTACTTCGTACAGTTGATACTAGTGTAGTTTTAAGGCTTGACAGTCAGTTATGATGTTGATTTATGTAGAAAATGCTTTTAAGTTGATCTTTGTATTTTAGATAAAGCTGATTTTAATTGATATTTGTTGTCAAGTCTTCTGTTTTAGCCCTTGTTCTAGAAATGTGTTTGGCAGCTTATTATTGAGTATTACATGTATGTTTTAACAATTATTAAATCAAGTATTTCATCCCTTCTACAGATGCAGGGAATCAGGCAAATAGTTTGACAGTATCTGAGTTTTTATTTTAAACCTTTTCCTCCCTGAAACTTCAAATGGACAATCCTTATATTAAGAGTTGTTTTTTTATGCCCCTGAGGCAATCAATCAGGGGCATACTGTTTTACCCCCGTCTGTCTGCCCGTTAGTTTGTTCATCCTTTTATATTTACATTTACTCTGTAAAGTCTTTATGTAATCCTATTAAAAATTTGCAGGTCATCCCTCGATGTACCTACACTTCGAATCTGGTTTTAGCCAGTTCGGATTTCGCCCGTGATATTCGTGGACTTCTTCAAATACACTACATCGGGCACTTAACACTAAGCTCCCATTGGTCGACGGTCATATGACACTAGCGGAGTGATACAGACCCATAGGTCGTTGCTATGTGTGTAAATGGGTTAAGAAAACAATCGCGACCTGTATTTTTAGAATGTGCTTTGGCAATAGATATTCAAGTTGCACTGTTATTTGTTTGCCTTGTAAGTCTTTTCCATTCACAGAGAGAAAGTTTACTGGAAAAAATCCTGAATTTTTAATACAGTTACAGTACATGTAGCTGGGACTACTTTCTCACCATATTTAGAAACTGGAATGGCTATTACATCGTTATTACATCTATCAAACCTCTTTGACCGGTATATGATAAATTCTTATACAGAAAAACAAATCTGGCAAATAAACACATTAAATTGACAAGACAGAAACTATAAATATAAGGAATAAACAACATCTCTTTGCCGCTCATGACGGTATGACTACATTAGCTTCGGGGGGTAAATTTAACGAAAACGCCCTTCGGGCGTTTACGTAATTTACCCCCTGCGAAGCTAATGTAGTCATACCGTCATGAACGTCAAAAATATGTTGTTTATTCCTATAGTGAATCCATCCATCTGTTTGTCCCACATACAGTACATACTTTGTCTGGCTAACTTCTCCTATCCTACAGTTTTCAAGCTACAACCTTATAACTTGGCAGAGTGTTTGCACATATACCATAGATGTGCATGTGAACAGGATTTTGATCTGCTACAATTTTTTAACAAAATTACAGTAAGTTGAACTTAGTCAATTTTTTGTTGATGGGGGCATCATATTTGTCTTACAGACAAAGCCATCCCTCTAGTCTGAAATATTTTGCAAAATGACAAACAGTGCAGACCCTGATCAGAGAGCTCTTTTAGGAGCCCTCTGATTAAGGTCTACACTGTTTGCATAGAACAAGTGTGTTATTCATAGGTACACTGTTTTTAAATGACAAGTATACTCACCACTGGGGTTGAATGTGTTAAAGTAGACACTATCTACATATAGCAGAAATACTGTTGGTTGGATGATAAACCTAACTCGATCATTTTGAAGTCTTCGAACGTCTTTTATATCAAAGCTTTGTAGTAGCTCAAAAACTTAATATAAAGTCTTCATCACCAGCTAAACTTGTGTTAACCCTTTGATCCTTAGTCACACATGTAAACAGCCTTTGCAAACAGTATACATGTGCAGAGTACACTTGTCATATGCAAACAGTGTAGATCCAGATCAGAGGGCTCCTTTAAACAATATCCGGTATATATGTTTTTTTACGTCTTTAATTTATTTCTCCACTGAGGAAAATAGTTCCCACTTATACGGTTATGAGTATGTATGATAAGAATTATTTCTATATTCTTACAGATTGCAGCTTAAAGCATGCTGAATGGCGCATTCTGCTTTACTTTTGACCTGCTTTAAGTCGTCATCTATTTTCAAACTGGAATCAGTCTATGGGCTAATGGGTTAAGGAGCCCTCTGACCAGGGTCTTCACTGTTTGTCATATTGCAATTCATTGACAAAAAATAACCATAAATACAAATGTAGTCAAAAATGGACTAGACTTAATTTGAAACTGGAATTGTCTATTTGAAATTTCAGAGAGGAAAAGGCCAACCAATTTTATGCGGGATACACTTTTAGGTGTACCTCTAGGCAAACAGTTTTGATCTCAGATCAGGCCCCACATTGTGGGACCTGATTTGAGATCAAAACTGTTTGCAGCTTAGTCAATATTCTATCAGAAACTGCTATTATCTTTTGCAAATATTTGAGTTATACCCGCTGCAGACAAAATGGCCGCCAAATATTACCCAGCATGGGTTAAGTTGCCATGCTTTTATGAAGCTTCTACAACTCTACATACAGGTGACAGCCTAATTCATTGTCTCCTGAAACGTTTTACCCATTACCCTATTTCTTGTTTTGAATACAGATGACCATTAAAGAAGGTTGAAAATATACCAATATACCACTTAAAGCAGGGTGAATGTAAAGCAGAATGTACCTTAAGGTGTGTTCTGGTTTACTTTCAGTCTACTTTAAGCTGCCATCAGTAAGTATGATAATATATTTCTTATGGTATGTGTTCATGACTGTATAAATTGGAACTATTTTCTTCAGGGGATGAATTAACTGAATGCCCTAAAGGGCGCTTATATGGGGTAATGGGTTAAGAGTACAAGTAGATCTTCTTTTGGGTGATCTATTACTACAATATTGTCGGTTACAGGTTTTCTGTACATTTGTCTTGTCTTGGTAAAGTGGTGTATATCCATTTGTTCTGATTATCTCTTTTCCCTGATTTCTGTTAACCCTTTACCTGATAGAAGGGCCTTTTTGCACATGTGATTTATTCGTCCTCAATAGAAAATAGTTCAATTTATACAGTCATAAACATGTCCCAACAGAAATATTTTCTATTTCCTGAGAGATGGTAGCTTAGAGCAGGCTAAAAGTAAAGCAGAATGCGCCTTAAGGCGCATTCTGCTTTAGTTTCAACCTGCTTTAATTGGTCACCTTTTTGCAAAACTAAAACCAGGCTATGAGGTAAAGAGTTAAAGCAGAAATTAAATTGAGAAAATTGGACATAAATGTGTAATTATGTATAGTGATACCGAGTTTTTTGGACCATTCTAAGAAAGACAAGTATTTTAGGACCTATTAACACATTACCCCACAGCTTGTTTGTTATTTTGAAGAGCCCATAGCCTGTTAAATTTTGTAGTTCTGAAGACAGTATTGCACACTTAACAGGTTGAAAGTAAGACAGAATGCTGACATCTGCTATGACATAGAGAATGTTTCTTATGGTACATATACATGGCTGTATAAAGTTACTTTCAAGTTGCTTTAGGTGGTCAACTGTCTCAAAACTAGAAACAAGCTTTAGGGTTACGAGTTAAGACAGTTATATGTACAATCAAACCCCTCTATTATTGCCACCAAAATGAAGGCTGATTGATTGTTTAAAAGACAGGTGACAGCTTAAAAAAAGGTGACAGTAAAACAGAAAGCTCCTATAGGAGCTTTCTGTTTTACTGTCACCTTGCTTTAAGTGGTCACCTGTCGTAAACACCTAATAATCAACATAGTTTAGTGGTCGTAACAGAGAGAGATTTTACTGTATTAATTTCATGTTCACGGTAACTTACCTTTCAGTAAGCAGGCTAACTTACATTAATACAAACCATGCAGACCAAACTCTGAGGAGTTGACTTCTTGAGAGAAACCCCTTTGCCATTGTATGCTATTGAAGCTCAAGTTGTAATTTAGTTGGTCTTATTGAAGGATTGTGAAAAGAAATAAAAACTATATATATAATGATTTGACTTGGGATGTTTTTAGCTGACCCATATTAACCCTTTCCCCCATAGAAGCGACTTTTAGCGTATTAAATTTATTCCTCCGCTGAAGAAAATAGTTCCAGTTTATACCCTCATGAACAATTACCATTACAAGTATTTTATATAGCCTAGCAGATTTTAGCTTACAGCAGGCTGAAAGTAAAGCAGAATGTGCCTTAAGGCACATTCTGCTTTACTTTCAACCTGCTTTAAGTGGTCACCTGTCTTTGAAACTACAAACAGGCTATGAGGTAAAGGGTTAAATAGTGACACTATTGAATCACAGAGAGGTGTATACACACTAGCTACAAACAGTGTATATGTCACACGTACATGTTACTATACAAACTCCCCAAAGACCCTTGTTGTGGTTCTTGGGCTTAATTATCATAGGTACTGTTTCTGTTCATTTGACCGAGATTCTTCCCTCTGCCAAAAACTAAAAGAAAGGCAGGTTGGTGGGTTTGATCCCATGCCCTGCTTCTCAAAGAATGAGACTAGCTGAAATCATCATCATCTCATCTCATCATCCCTCATAATTTATCGGCGCTATATGACCTATTTTGTGTTGCAGTGCCGTAAACCCAACTCATCCGTTCATCCTAGACAAACGGTGTTGACCCAGATCTGAAAGGTATCTAATCAGGGGTCTGCATTGTTTGCCATTTTGCAATACAGCTGTGTGTCTGGAACTCTGGATAAAGCAGTAGTTAGCACATTGACACATTCTCTTCTCACTCATGCTGTCAAGAGTTCTTTCTGCAGTCCGTTACATTTGTCGCTTGTAGAGACACATGGCTTGTCCCCCAATGTACTCTGGCTTTCTACTACTGGTAGAGAAAACACAGCAGATGCCACCATTCGAGCCACTGAGAGTTCTGATTTGTTTCAGTTGTTAGAACTTGGTTGAAATGAATAAAGTTTAAACTTAAACTTTGTTGAAAAATTATATAGTCACAAATTAACAAGACTTAATTGGAAACAGAACAGGACTTGTCCATTTGAAGCTCAGAGGTCAAAGATTGTTACCCCATAAATACACCTTTTTATGCCTTTAATCTTTTCTTTCACTATAGAAAATAGTTACACTTTATACAATCATAAATATGAACCATAAGAAATAGTTTCTATATCCTAGTAGATATTAGCTTAAATCATGCTGAAAGTAAAGCAGAATGCACCTTAAGGTGCATTCTGCTTTACTTTCAACCTGCTTTAAGTAGTCGCCTATTTTGAAAAATTGAAACAGGCTTTGGGATAATGGGTTAATCTTACTTGAAACTTTTTCTACTTTTGGTCTTGCCTGCTTTAACTTATTACTCCATGAATACACATTTTTATGGCTTTATTTATTCCTCCACTGAAAAAAACATTTCCAAGTCATGAATAAGAACCATAAAAAAATGTTTCTATATACAGGTACTAGTAGATGGTAGCATAAAGCAAGCTGAATGTAAAGCAGAATGCGTGAATAGTATGCTTTACTTTCAGCCTGCTTTATGCTGCCAACTTTCTTCAATACTGAACACAAGCTAATGGGGAAAAGGTTTCTTGCAAGATAAAAGAAAAGTAGAAATATTAAGATCATACTTAGAAGTAAAAAGAATATCTTTAAAAAATATATTCCATGCAGTTTAAAGTTTTTTTGGGGTACAGTATTCTTTATATAAACTTACCATGTCTATTTTGTTTCAATTTATAAAATTTCCGACATGCTAAATTTAGAGATTATACATGCTCAATTTAGAAATGATGACAATTTAGACTGTATCTCATTGTTTTCAATGTTTTGCACGTTTTAACTCCAAGATAAATGTGAAAAAAATAACAACAACAGCCTAGACCATTTCTGCCTATTGGCCAATGATAGTACTGCATTTCAAGCAAGTAATCATTGCGACAGGAAAAACACCTGAACATAGCATTTCACCAATATCTTTATTTTTAAATTGTACACAAAACACATATTCAATTACTTACTGTCAACTTGCTCACTTATAAAGTAAATAGACTACAAACCTGTATGATTGAAGTTACACTTTTAACAGCAGGCATATTTCATCAAACTACAGTGATAACAGTTTGGCATACATTTTAACTCAGTACCCCATAAATATGCCTTTTTTGCCTTTAATTTATTCCTCCACTAGCAAAATTAGTTCCTCTTTATACAATCACAAATATGTATCATAAGAATTTTTTTCTACATTCTATCAAATGGTAACTTAAAGCAGGCTGAAAGTAAAGCAGAATGCGCCTAATAGGCGCATTCTGCTTTATCATCAACTTGCTTTAAGTAGTCACCTGTCTTTAAAACTTGAAACAGGCTTTTGAGTAATAGGTTAAGTGTTTAAGTGGAACCAAACTCTGAAGTTGATGTAAACTTATATTTTATTAGAAGACATATGAATCCATTTGAAAATAAGCATGTTGAGGGTTAAATATAAAATAAATATTGTAGACAACAAAAACAAAGACACACTAAGTCGCCAAGGCATGCACTAGAGTTAACAGCCACACAATCCATATCAACAAATATTTCCCATCAAATTGAAATCTCTCTTTTCTCACATATGTTGCCCTTATAATGCTAGCTACTCAGTCTCCTTTCCTTCCCCACTTGCTCCCTCGACCATCCCTTAACTCAAGGACAACAGATAAGAGTGAGTAAATTAAAATTTTAAATCATTTTCTTTATGCCTTCATAAAATCCTATTGTTGTGATTTCTCATTAGAATTTTTCTTCAAGACAATTGTAATGAGCAGTCACACCATAGGTTTGGGTTAAGACTGTCTTATTGTTTGTCTTATTCCTCTGTCATTCATTATTGTCTACGTCTAAATTATGTACCACTCGTATTGTACATTTCTTATTTCTCTACCACTCTTATTGTCTATGTCTTATTTATCTACCACTCATAAAGTCAATGTCTTCTTTTCTAACTCTCTTATTGCCAATACCTTATTTCTCTACCCTCTTATTGTATATGTCTTATATCTCTACCGCTCTTATTGTATATGTCTTATTTCTCTATCACTCTTATTGTCCATGTCTTATTTCTCTACCACTCTTATTGTCCAAGTCTTATTTTTCTATCACTCATATTCTACATTTCTTATTTCTCTATCACTCTTATTGTCCATGTCTTATTTCTCTATCACTCATATTCTACATTTCTTATTTCTCTATCACTCATATTCTACATTTCTTATTTCTCTACCACTCTTATTGTATGTCTTATTTTTCTATCACTCTTATTGTATATGTCTTATTTTTCTATCACTCTTATTTTGTATGTCTTATTTTTCTATCACTCTTATTTTGTATGTCTTATTTCTCTATCACTCTTATTGTCCATGTCTAATTTCTCTACCACTCTTATTGTCCATGTCTTATTTCTCTATCACTCTTATTGTCCATGTCTTATTTCTCTACCACTCATATTGTCCACGTCTAATTTCTCTATCACTCTTATTGTCCAAGTCTTATTTTTCAATCCCTCATATTCTACATTTCTTATTTTTCTATCACTCTTATTGTCCATGTCTTATTTCTCTATCACTCATATTCTACATTTCTTATTTCTCTACCACTCACATTCTACATTTCTTATTTCTCTACCACTCTTATTGTATATGTCTTATTTCTCTACCACTCTTATTGTATATGTCTTATTTCTCTAACACTCTTATTGTATATGTCTTAATTCTCTACCACTCTTATTGTATATGTCTTAATTCTCTACCACTCTTATTCTATATGTCTTATTTCTCTACCACTCTTATTGTATATGTCTTATTAACCTCCCACTCTTATTCCTTTATGTCTTATTTCTGTACAAATATTATTGGCCATGTCTTATTTATCTCCAACTCTGCTTCTCTATTATGTCTAATTCAGTACAACTCTTAGTGTCTTCGTCTTATTTCTCTTCCACTTACTGTTATGTCTTATTTTCTACCACTCTTATGGTCCACATCTAATGTCTCTACCACTCATAAAGTCCATGTCTTATTTCTCTAACACTCTCATTGTATATGTCTTAATTCTCTACCACTCTTATTGTGTATGTCATTTCTCTACCCCTTTATTGTTCATGTCTTATTTCTCTACCACTCTTATTGTCCATGTCTTATTTTTCTAACTCTCTTATTGTCAATACCTTATTTCTCTTCCACTCTTATTGTATATGTATTATTTCTCGACCACTCTTATTTACATGTAGTATGTCTTTTTTTCTACCACTCTTATTGCCAATACCTTACTTTTTCTACCACTCTTAATGCCAATACCTTATTTTTTCTACCACTCTTATTGTGTCTATATATATGACCCCCGTTTATGTCTGACCAGGGTTACATGTCTGCTGACAAACTGGCGAGGCGTCATTAGGCCCACAGAAGGTGGCATCACAGGATATGTATATACCTTCATGGTTGGTAGTATACTCGAAGTCTTCAAATACAAACCGTGTCTCGTGTGTTGATTGTAGAAGAATGTGAGTGTTAGCGTCTACCTCGCACCTGGCAAAATAAACAATTTAATCAAACTAGATACTTTTCACGAAGTATCCTGTTTACCCTTTCACTGCAAACACAGGGCTGCCATAAGTTGACATGAAAAATTCTAAGATTTCCAAATTTGCATTTTTCAAGTGCGATTTTACGAATCGTACCTTTGTCCCATCGCCTATATCTAGTTTTGTTGGCATGTGACTACTTAAAACAGGGTGGAAGTAAAACAGAATGCGCCTTAAGGCTCATTCTGCTTTACTTTCAACTTGCTTTAAGCTATCATGTACTGGAACAAAAATCCGAAGATTAAGGAAAAATCCGGAGAAATGGCAGCCCTGCAAACATGACGGAAATACCTACGGCCCCTGCCACATTTGATCTGCTTGCGTTCATACGGGTTGAACCAGAACTTACCCTTTCTTTAGTTCCAACACCGCTAACTCAGATATTTGTACAGTTGTTGCATTGGACCATTACAAATCAACCAATACCACCCAACCACATTTGACCTTGACATAATTTAGACTGACTATTTTAAATAGGCTATTTCTTAGTAAATTTTATGTTACCGTTTCGTCTAGCATCAACATAGCTTTGGTACTTCTACGGTTGTATCCGGGGATCACTACCAATACACCAATATCACTCAACCCTGATTTTGACATTGACTTTGCCCTAATTTGGTCTTAGAATATATTAAATGAAATGTTTCTTGTAAACTTATGTTATACCGTTTCGTTTAGCGTCATCACTACTGACTACAATGCTGAAACAATTGCTGCCTTGGACCATTACCTATTCACTTATATAACAAGCCTCAATGTGACATTGACCTTAACCTAATATGGACTTCAGAGTTCATTTCAAAGATGTCACTAGGGGCATAAACATAAATTTTATTATGTACTTTTTGTCTGCTTTTACTTATAAAAGTTGGAAATTTATGCGTTTTTGCCATCACAAACATTGATATGAGTGTCAAAAAGTTTGTTTCCTGTTTAGGATCCAAACTGCTTGCAAAGGTCAGTGTTGTCGGCGTTGACAGTCAAAATGGTTACAATATATAGACATCATATGGGCTAAAAACTGTTTTCTTATACCATAGTGATATACGTATACATCATTTACAGTCAGTGTACATGTACTTGTGAAGAGTACAGTTGTCATGTGAGAAAGTACAGACCTATATCTGAGGGCTCCTATAGAATAGAAGTCTGCACAATTTGCCAATTTGCGATACAGTGTAAACGCAATCACTCAATCATGAGAAAAATGACACAATTTGAAAGTGGAAGTTGCCATTTTAAAAGACGTTTAAGTGGCCAGTGACGGTCAATGTAATTTGAATTAAAGAAACATTGCTATGTATTTCAATCCATTTCTTTTACTCGATCTCTGATCTGAATCCCTGCCCCCTGCTCATTTGTGTGTAAAAATTGACAATGTTCTTTAGAAGGATAAGGTCGTAAGTAATTATTGACGACGCGGATGTGCGGCTCACAAAATGACAGTTACGTGGATAACATTGGCTTCCATAACCAGACATATAATTGAAAAACATTAACCTGGAAGTTTCTTGTAACATTAACCTGGCCATTTCTTGTGACATTAACCTGGCCAGTTGTGGGACATAGGGTTAGGGGTATGGTTAGCCTCCAGATCATTCTATAACAAAGTTAGATTTCATTTATGTGGCTAACCACGCATATTTTGACCACATAAAAGAAATACAATAAAGAAGGAAATGGCCACTTAAATGACGACTGTGGGTACGTTACGCATACACGACGTTTGTACCCATATCCTTGACTTGTTTACACCTGGATAATTATTGAAAATGACACTGAATAATTTTGAGTTATATGGAGATGTTGCCTAAGTTGGTACACGTTGTCTTCATATGGTGAGTTTCTGTGCCTAATTTATGAAATCCGTTCATAGATAAATAAATTACAGACCGTCACGATATTCGCGCTAACGGTAATGAACGTAACCTGCGGTCTTGATTTTTGACCCATGCTCGAGATTAAAACGGGGCACCTCTTTTTAAGCTGGTCAACATTAAATGTGTGCCAAGTTATTTTGAAATTCATTAACAGATAAAGATATTCAGACTGAACACATCATTTGTGACAACGTATTTGTATCCTATGACCTTGACCCATAGACAAGGGAGTTTAGCGCGACACTTCGTGTTTATCTTGTGTCAAATTATTCTGTAATTAATTCACCGATAAAGAAATTACAGACCGGACACACACTTTATGACAATGTTCTGAATTGTATCCTATGACCCTGGCCTTAGACCCTTGGAAAAGACATAGATCTATCGTGCTTAGCTAGTGAACATTTATGCCACGTTATCTTGACATATATCTACCAACGAGGCAATTACAAATCGGAAACGTTGTTGTAACCTGTGACTTTGGCGTTTGCCCTAAGGACAAGGAGGTTGAATGCAACACATCGTGTTTGTCTGTTGAACAGTTGTGCCATGTTATTTTGAAATCCATTCAGGCATTTACGGATAAAAAAAAGTAACATACCGGACAACGTAGGGACGGACTGTTCTTACGAATCGGTACTTATGTGACTATTTCTTTTGGTGTCTCTTTTTACGTGACCGTCAAATAACAGAACAATCTTTTTTATTTAACTTTTAAACAAAATTATCTAGCCCTCCTTGTCCAACTGATGACAGTTTTGTTACACACAAGTATTGATGTGATTACTATATGTCTGCCTTGTTCAGCATAAAAAAGTTTGGAATTATTTCTATGGGGACTTCTTTCTACTACACCACGGAAGCAGTTCCAGTTGTTGTGGTGAACATTTAGTACATGTACCTTAAAGCAAAAAAAATCATGAGTGACGACGCACGTCGAATGACGCCTGTCGTTGGACGGACCATTACAATAGTTTACCTTGGTGCTTTATTGTGGCAGGTGGATGAAAACGGACTCAATTTAATTGTCTAATGAATGTTGCAGAGTAGAATGAGTTAACCCATTACCCACTAAATACACCTTTTTACGCTTTTAAATAACTCCTCTACTGACGAGAAAAGTTCGTATTTATACTGTCACAAATAAAAATTATAAGAAATATTTTCTATATTCTAGCAGATAATAGCTTAAAGCAGGCTGAAAGTAAAGCAGAATGCGCCTTAATGCGCATTCTGCTTTACTTTCAATCTGCTTTAAATATTCACATATCTTCTAAACTAGAAACAGACCTATATGCGGTAATGGGTTAAGCAAACTAGACTTCCACCTACCCATTCCTTATAAAGTAGTACAAATATTTCGCCGAAGCCTCCTTGCTGGGTTTGGTATAGCAGGTATGAACCTTCATCTGTATGGTCCAGTCAGGAATAGTGGTGAACACTTTCGCATACAGTTTGGTGCCCACCTGCACATGTAGGGGATTTCCCGGCATCGGATGGAGGAAGTTTGGGTCGCTGTAGAACGACATGTTCACAGCATAGTGGTTACTTCCGGTCACGTGATGTCCGCCATCTACATTTGAGTCATGGTGGACGTGAACTGAAACATGATCGTATATTGACATTGCGAAGAATCTAAATGGTTTACATACAGTAATTACAGATAAAGGAGGATATTGCAAACCCTCAACGTCATTTTCATATTACAGTGCTCCCTCTCTACAACAACATTCAATGGGAGACAACGACTGTGTGTGTTGTTCGGAGGGAGTTGTTATATGGAGGGAAAATGGCTAACGTTTGCAAAGAGCTTTAATCCAGATCAGACGCTGCGAAACGCGGCATCTGATCTGGATTCAAGCTCTTTTTCACCCGTCAGAATGTTTTTGTTTTTCTGTCAATATGTCCTATACGTGACTTTGAGAAAAACAGCAGACGACAATCTAAAGCAGTCGATTTTGCCGTACATGTATTTGAAATGGTTAGATATAATTGTCTTGTTTTGGGAACACCGGTAAGCTTGGTTGTAAGGAGGAACTCGTTCTTCAGACGGTCGTTGTAGAGAGGGAGCACTGTACTCATTAGACTCGTCTAGCTCCTTGAGGTTTGAGTGTAGTACTACACAAGAACAAAATTGTTTTTTAACTGCATGGTATTTTGACTCGAAGTTGGTTCGCATGTATCGTGTTTGCTGGCCTTGTTCTATATATAATTGTGTCCATTACATACTTCTTTCTACTAATCGCCGACTCTATATAGACATATGTGCTTATTTAACCAATCATGTACGCCGTCACTTACTTTTATCTTGTTTCATGTTGTGTAAACTTTGTTCTGTGTTAGATGATGGATTGATAAATGTGCGTTCTATGTTTTATATGCCCTGCTGCGTACTTATTTTATAAGTATTAGTGGTTGTGATATAAAGGATACTGTGTTTGAAATGTTCATTTTACTCTTTTGTCCACATTTATTAAAAGTTTGAGTTAAGTCTGAGAATCGTTCTAAAGCATTTAATAATAAAAACAACAATAATAATAATAAAGACTTTATTTAAAGAGGCTCGCAACCGGATTTAGCATTAAAAATAGTAATTTGTAAATATATGTCAAATGCTTATATAAATGGGTAAGATTTAGTTTAGGATAATAAATTCTGTTAAAAAATCCATTTCATAAAAAAAAGAAAAGAAGAAGCCCTGGTGGGATTCGAACCCGTGACCCTCCATGCGGAGAGAAACGTGAAAAAATTAGGAAGCTCCTATACTACCTCGGCTTACCAGCGCTCTCTCTATCTATAGTAGCGAATTAACGTACTTCACTAGTAGCGATCGATAGTACTTTTACTACTTTATTCGTCTCGGGTTTATGTCTGAGCCCGTGTAAAGAAGCAACAACAACAACTATACCGTTAGCTAACGCTATAGAAAAACGATGCAAAATATCTTAAAAAACTAAGATTCGGTGCCGATTCTTGAGACCTTTTTTGGACTGATCATATTTTTTTAATGTCAGAAGCCAAATAATGCCACAAATTTGCTTTTATTTGAGTATTTTATTTTATTTTGACAAGTACACCATCCGGTTGCGAGTTCCTTTAAGGCCGTAGGTGCAGAGGGCGTAGAGTAATTACCAAATTCTTCAAACTTTGCATGAAGATAGCAAAAAATCAGTTTCTATGACAAAAGTGGAACTACTTTTTTTCAATCTATATCTATACAAACTAGTTGTACAAGAAAGGTCATAATGTGTATTACCATAGTAAGAATAAATCCAGAAAATAATGTAATAGGCTGCTATTTTATCATCAACATTCAATAAAATTGATTTTACAAATAACTATTAACAATTTTATAACCTTGGTAATAATATTGAAGGAATATCCATGTAATCCATAATGTACATGTATCATGTTTATTGTGAATGTCGTTATTTTTGTCTTTTCTCGCGTTGTATAATTGCATGTGAAGCGCTTTTGAAAGCACAACTCCTGTGTGAAAATAGCGCTATATAAATCGGGTATTATAATAATAATAATTAGGAAATAGGGCGCCGATTTTCGAGATTTTCCGGGTCTGAATATTGGTAGATTAACAATATTATAAATTGCATTTTGCTTCGGGACATGCTTTAACTAGTTTGACTTTCATTCAATGCATTCTTACTCTGGCAGGATGTGTCAGCACATTTGGTTAAATTCTGCAAAAAGACCGTCTAGTCCTGGGGCCCGTTTTACTAAACAACTTACGCAAAATTTTTGCGTAAGTCAAAATCGTTTAACTCTTATTTTTCGATCATAAACCTTTGCAAACAGCAAATGGCCAGATCAGAGCACGCGCTAAAAGCGCGTCCTCTGATCTGGCTTTTTGCTGTTTGTAGCAAGTGATAATAAAAAATATAAATTAAAATTTAAAATTTTGAGTTAAGGGTGTATCCAACCCATAAGCGATTTTTTCAAAATATCAAACTTTTTTTCTATCATTGTTTTTTTTGGAAGAGCTATTTATGATGTATGAAAAAATGGAAAAAAAATTATATGTTAGTGTCCTTTTTTTTTTAGCTACAGCGATTTGAAAAAAGGTATGTCAAATGTGGACTTTTTCTCTCAAATTTTATCCATTCAGAGTACAAGCTTCAGTAAAATCTATTTCAAAACAAAACAAACATGGTAATTTGGGTTTCCATTATTTATTTCATGTCTATGGTTGTTTTTTCACATATAGAAACCAAATTTAGTCAAAGCAGGCACTAGGTTTGAACAATATGGATCCTCGAATATCAAAAATATGCTATTTATAGGGCATGATTTTATTAGATTTTTTATTTTATGAAAAAAAAATAAAAACGTTTGAAAATGAAATAGTTCTAGTATTAAACTTTTTCATATATTCTACCAAATGAAAGCCAATGCTAAGGCAGTTCAAAATGTGAAAAGAAATTGAAAGGCCAGTGTTGAAAAATTTGAGTTATTAAAGTAAAAAGAGTTATCTCCCCTTACAAAATTTACAAAAAGTACCATATCGATGATATATCGCTTTATAAATGTTCTCATTTGGTGCCTGTTTTTCTTAAATTAGTTTTTGTATGAAGAAATATTACCATAGATAGGAAATAAATAACACAAAACCAAATTATCATATTTGTTTTCATTTAAAATGGATTTTATTGAAGCGGGCTGTTTGAAACGGACAAAATAAGAGAAAGTGGGTGGGGTAAATTTTACATGGCCATGGAGCCAACTGTTGTTCACCAAAATGTACACTTTTTCTATTTTTTCATTCATCTTAAGGGTGTATCAATGTCATGAGCCATTTTTTCAAAGTATTAAACTTTTTTTCTATCATTGTTTTTTTGGAAGAGCTATTTATGATGAATGAAAAAATGAAAAAAAATATATATGGTGGTGTCCTTTTTTTTGAGCTACAGGGATTTGAAAAAGGTATGTCAAATTTGGATTTTTTTCTTCAAATTTTACCCATTCAGAGTACAAGCTTCAGTAAAATCTATTTCAAAACAAAACAAAAATGTTAATTTGGGTTTTCTTTATTTATTTCATGTCTATGGTGGTATGTTCACATATATAAACCAAATTTAGACAAAGCAGGCACCAGGTTTGAAAAATATGAATCCTTGAATATCAAAAATATGCTTTATATAGGGCATGATTTTATTAGATTTTTTATTTTATGAAAAAAAGAAAAAAAGTTTGAAAATGAAATGGTTCTAGTATTTAACTTTTTCTTATATTCTACCAGATGAAAGCCCATACTAAGGCAGTTCAAAATATGAAAAGAAATTGAAAGGTCAGTGTTGAAAATTTTTAGTTATTAAAGTAAAAAGAGTTATCGCCCCTTACAAAATTTACAAAAAAGTACCATACCGATGATATTTAGAGCTTTATAAATTTGCACATTTGGTGCCTTTTTTTTCTTAAATTAGTTTTTGTATGAAGAAATACTACCATAGATAGGAAATAAATAACACAAAACCAAATTATCATATTTGTTTTCATTCAAAATGGGTTTTATTGAAGCGGCCTGTTTGAAAAGGACAAAATAAGAGGAAGTGGGTGGGGTAAATTTTACATGGCCGTAGAGCCAACTGTTGTTCACCAAAATGTACACTTTTTCTATTTTTTCATTCATCTTAAATAGCTCTTCAATACAAAACCATCATAGAGTGTTTTCATGTACTTTGAAAAGTTCCCAAATGCATGACATTGATACACCCTTAAATAGCTCTTCACTACAAATCCATCATAAAGTGTTTTCATATACTTTGAAAATTTCTTAAATTCATGAAATTGATACACCCTTAAAGAGGCTCGCAACCGGATCAAGCATTAAAAATAGTAATTTGTAAATATATGTCAAATGCTTATATAAATGGGTAAAATTTAGTTTAGGATAATAAATTCTGTTAAAAAATGCATTTCCAAAAAAAAAAGAAGAGGCTCTGGTGGGATTCGAACCCGTGACCATCCATGCGGAGACAAAAATGAAAAATGAGGCATCGCCTTTACGCCCTCGGCACGGACGCTCTCTATATATGTGGTAGCGAATTAACGTACTTCAATGATAGCTATTAATAGAACATTATTCGGCTCGGGTTTATTTCGGACCCCGTGTAGAGAAGCAACAACAACAACCATACCGTTAGCTAACGCCATGGAAAAACGATGGAAAATATCTAAAAAACTAAGATTCGGTGACGATTCTTGAGACGTTTTTTGGACTGATCATATTTTTTTTAATGTCAAAAGCCAAATAATGCCACAAATTTGCTTTTATTTGAGTATTTTATTTTATTTTGACAAGAACACCATCCGGTTACGAGTCCCTTTAAGCAAACATTTTGCGTAAGTAGTTTAGTAAAATGGGCCCCTGGGCTTTTGTTTTATTTTTAATTCATATGCAGCAGTTTTACATTATTCGTTCAAGAGGAGACAGTCACATAGATCTGGATCAGTGTCAATTAAGGTGTTTTCCAGGATGATGGTGTCAGGATAATCTTCATAATATGTGCTGTCATTGATAGAAGTGTAAACTGTTTGGTAAAATTGTTTTTCTGCATTTAATATATCAATCTGATTGGGTAGCATTTGATTAATGACTACGAGTGTTGTCATCTGGTAATAACAACACTTCATCACAATGCTTGATATTTAATCTCCCAATTGCCTTACTCTGAGTACAATGGTTATTTACGAACAGCTTGGAACTTATAAACGGCGGAGCTTCTTCTTAATTCTTATTTGTTTCTGTCTTAAACCTTTGCCTGCTGGTCGCGACTTTATTAACTTTTGCAAACAGTTTAGATCCAGATCAGACGCCGCGTAACGCGGCGACTGATCTGGATCCAAACTGTTTGACACTCGTCTTTGGGTTTATTTACTTAAAAAATATATAAATCTAAATTTAACAAACTTTGCAGACGACAATTTCAAAGCAGACGACATCACCGCAGGATAAGGGTTTATCATGTGAAGTTGTGTATCGTTATGGACGCCAACCCTTCACTCCATTGATGCGCCTTTTCACGCATTTAATTTATTCTACCACTGAAGTAAATAGTTCCATTCTATACAGCTATGGAAATAGTTCCTACATTCAGGCATATTGTAGCTTATAGCAGACTGAATACGACTTATGCCTCGCTCACATTTGCTGCGGCTGCCGTACGGCGGCCGCACGGCTTGTTGTTTCTACGGCGAGTAGCAATTCCCCGGCCGCCGCAGAATTCCTACGGCCGCCGTGTGTTGTGCTCACATTTGCTGCGGCTGCCGCACGGCGAGTTTCTATTTTTTAAGGTTAAAAAACCTGCGGCCACCGTACGGCCGCCGTGCGGCCACCGTACGGCAGCCGTGGAAGCTCCACCAGATTCTCTGCAATCAAAATGCTGCTCCTGCTACATAACTTGGTTTTGCTACATGTTCACGCAACTCATATCAGTCCAACTACACCGTGAACTCAATGGACACATTAGGACAGCACTTAAGAACATCTAAACCCATTTTTAATAATACACATGTTTTACATGTATGAACAAAAGTACAAATGCACAATAAGAAAAGTGACAATTGAGTTCCGGCGGCCGTACGGCCACCGTACGGCAACCGTAGAACCACTCTGCGGCGAGTGTTTTCTACGGCCGCCGTAGGAATTAAAAAATGTTATAACTCCGCGTTATAATTCTACGGCGACCTCTACGGCCTGTGAAATATGGGTATACGCCGTGCGGCTGCCGTACGGCCGCCGTAGGATTTCTACGGCGGCCGTGGGAAACTACCGATTTTCCCATTCTGCGGCCGCCGTACGGCCGCCGTACGGCAAATGTGAGCGCACTATTAATCATCGGCGCATTCTGCTTTACATTCAACCAATTATGTTATGGGAAGGAATTTGCCACTGCGTCAAGGAGACTGAAAACCAGCTAAATGACTTTTATTGTGTAAGTAAATTAATTTCTGACGTCTATTTTAACCCCATTCATGGTCAAATCTATCATTGTTTACCCCTTCATCGTCATGTTGTCGTCTGCTTCAATATTGCTGTCTGCAAGAATTGTTTCAAAGTTAGATTTAAGGCCGTATAAATGATGTAATTTCAAAACAAGTAGCAAACAGTTTTGATCCTGATTAGACGCCGCGTCACGCGGCGTCTGATCAGGATCAAACTGTTTGCAAATGCGCTTATATTACGTCATTGAGAGTGAAATGGTTAATTTTCGTAAATACTACTTTAGAACAAGGAACTATGTTAAACAATAACTTTTCAAAGAAAACAAAATAAATGTAATGATATCAGGAGGGAGTCAAACCCGTGCAGAAAAGGCAAAACACAATATGCCTAAAATATTACCCTATGATATTTTATATCACGCTCTTTTTTGTCCTATTTGCATCAGAAATATTGAATATTGATGGAATTTTTAATAAACAAGAATATCGTTCCCAACGATGGATGCTCCCCACAAGGAAAACCTCCAAGGTATGGCATGTTTTGTAGGTGAACACAGTATCAAGTTTAATCAACTTATTATGTAACGTTCAGAAAATATGCTTCAGACAAAAAATGAAATTTTATGAAAAAATTGTCGACAATTCAATATTTTTAGATGACAGAGTTATAATTCTTGTGTACTACCTTCTTTCTGTCATACTCTAACTCATAATCAAGTTTCATCAAGTTACAAAGCTTCAGAAAATTTGATTTTTATAAGAAAAAGGGAGATAATTCAATATTGGGAGTAATGATTCTTGAGTACAGCACTCCCTCTTTCATCCCGAATCACTGTATTAAGTTTCATCGACTTACAATGCAATGCTCAGGAGATATGCTCCGGTCAAAATTTGATTTTTTGAAATAGAAAAAGGGAGATAATTCAATATTGGGAGATGACAGAGTCATGGTTCTTGTGTACTGCATCTCCTTTTTTATCCTCTATCACTGTATCAAGGTTCATTAGCTTACAGTGTAACAGTCAAGGGATATGCTCCGGACAAAATTTGTTGGGTTTTTTAGGAAAAGGGACATAATTCATTATTGGGAAATGACAGAGTTACCCTTTTTATGCAATGCACTTTCTTCTGTCATCTTCTATCACTGTTACAAGTTTAATCAACTTGCGGTGTTACAGTCCAGAGATATGCTCCGGACAAAATTGATTTATTTTATGAGAATAAGGGAGATAATTCAAAATTGGGAAATGAAAGAGTTACGGTTCTTGTGTCCTGCACTTCATAATGTCATCCTCTATCACTGTTACAAGTTTAATCAACCTAGGGTGTAACAGTCCAGAGATATGCTCCGAACAAAAGACTCAGACAACATTGATTTTTTATGAGAAAAGGGGAGATAATTCAATAGTGGGAGATGACAGAGCTACGGTTCTTGTGTACTGCACCACCTTCTGTCATTCTCTTTCACTGTATCAAGTTCCATCAACCTACGGTGAACCGTTCAAGAGATATGCTCCGGACAAAAAAGCGTGACGGACGGACGTTCTAACGGGAGGATACTTATGTGGCTATTTTCTATGCATTTCTTTTGGGTGGCTAGCCTCACAAGCGACAATTTATTTTTGCTCTAACTTGGAAAAAAATGATCTGGAGGCTAACCCTACCCCTAGCCCTATGTCCCACAACTGGCAAGGTAAATGTCACAAGAAATAGCCAGGTTAATGTCACAAGAGACGGTCAGGTAAATGTTTTTTCAATTATGGGGCTAAGAATTTTAGTCACATAAATACCCTCCCATAAGCACGGACGGACAGACAGACAGGCGGACGGATACACGGACGGACGAACAAAGCGGCGACTATATACCCCCCCCCCCAAAGGGGAGCATAAAAATAACACACAAACACACTCAAAACAAACAAACAAGCTATTTTATACAGTTATTTAATTATGGATGCTTTTCACACTTTTTTCGTATGTCGAGTGTCATTTGCACGATAATGCCACAAGTTAGTTTTTATTTTAGCCTTTCTTTTTTTTTCAAATACACCATCTAGTTTTCAGTCTCTTTAAAAAGACAAAGCCGGTAGTGTGCTATTACACCCTGGTGCACATTCTGCTTTACTTTCCGCTTTTTTACCTTCAACCTGCTTTAAAATATCACACATGAAGACAAGAAAATGACTAAGGTAAAGGTTGAAACGCAGGTAATATGTAAAATTGAGGGGTTTCTCGAACAATTAGATTATACATGATTCCAAGGCTATAAAGCTTTTGAATTGCTCAATCATTTGATTGGTCAGTTTTGAGATTTTGGCTTTGAGTTGAGTTTGTGATCGCTCTCAAGCATTTGATTGGTTAGATTTGAGCGTTTGGCTTTGAGTTGAGTCTGAAATCGTTCTTAACTTCTTAAGCATTTGATTGAGCAAAAGCTCAAATTGACCAATCAAATCTTAATGCTTGAGAACGTTCTCGGACTAAACTCAAAATGCAACAATCTTGAGGCCAGACTGCACACAAACCTGTTGTAGACTGGTTCCTGTGTACGTCACATTCTACATCCACAGTCCAGTTGTAATGTTTGATACGGAACGGTAGAAGTGGGTCACGTTCAGCGTAAATCAGCTGGTTACTGTAGAACAAGTTTACACCCGAAGTCTGAAACAATTACATAAAGACAATTACAATAAGGTAAGTTACATTCTTCATCAACAGTCCAGTTGTAATACTTGATACGTAACGGTAGAGCTGATTGTTGTACACCAAGTTTACACCTGAAGTCTGAAAAAAACATTCAAGTGCAAATACAAACAAGTCTAGTCACATATATGGTTCAATATTTTCACATTGATGGAAATGTCTTGAGTCAAAGTACTATGTGTCCAACAAGAATGAAAATATAGAAGTTGTGACCATTTAAACGCGTACGGCAACGAGAACTGGAGGTCAAATTGTATAAGCATTGTACGAGCGTATTGTTGTAAGAAGCGGCTGAGTTATACAACGAAACTACAGCCATTATAGGAAACAGACGTTCAAGAAAGGGTTACACGATTCCAAATTATAGGGTTTATTGGACAGGAATGGGTACAAAAGGGATAGGGTAAAACACACATATAGCTTTTATCCGTAGAAATATGAGTCATATCACGTTAGAGTTCACGGCGCCACAATACTAGCGGTTATCATTATGGATAACCGGCGTTATTGGAGCTTGTATGTATGCTTAATTTGCGGCCGGTTTGTTGCGTCGGAGTTTTAGACCCGGTTCCTCATGCGATTAAACTTTCTTTTCATTTGAAAAACTACGAGTATCGGGTGCGTAAAATTTAACACGTACAACAATTCTTTAAATTACTGCTTTAGAAATTAGGAAAGAGGTAGATTTAGGTAGATTTGCAGGCCCATTTAGCACACCCCCAATAAAGAATTAAAAAATTTCGCCTGTGGGGGCTAATTCCTAAATCTGATGGATGTTACCGGCTTATTACACATCTGTCACATCCGATTGGCTGCAGCGTGAATGGTGGCATTAGTGATGTGGACAGTTTAGTTATTTACACCTCATTCGATGCAGTGGCAGATATGATTTTTCGATTGGGTATAGGTGCTAAAATGGCGAAACAAGATATTAAATCTGCTTTTCGATTATTGCCTATTTCTCCAAAAGATTTTTAGTTACTGGGACTAAAGGATGAAGATGGTAATATTTGTATTGACAAATTCTTACCCATGGGCTGCAAAATTTCGTGCGCCTTGTTTGAAAATCAATCAACTTTTTTGTGCACAGTGGCTAGTTACTAAGTTGGCAGGCTTAAACACGATGGATCGTTACTTAGATGATGTTATATTTGCTGGAGCTCAGAACCCAAATCACTGTAAGAAACTTGCTGACACATTTATCTCTGTATGTGATCAACTTTCCGTTCCACTGGATACTGAGAAGTCGGTGGACCCATGTACTAGGATGGTATTCTTAGGATTTGATTTAGACTGTTAAAGTCCCATTGTGTTTTCAGACCTTTTCTTAAAGCCTGAACTACAATAACGGTTAATAATAATGTTTGAACATTCTTATGGGCCAAACTGATCTATGAAATGATGAAGACGGACCTAAATCACCAAAAAGGGCGATTTAAAATCATAACAAACCGAAAATAGAACGTCTGACATAAACACTACTACACGGCTTAGTATCACGTGATACAGTCGGAATCAACTTCACCGTGTGCAACCGTATCTACCTTCGCCCGTCAATCCATCAGTCAGTTAGACTATCACACTTTTTTGTCCGCTCTCTAACTCAACTATTTTTATCCGACCTTCCACAAACTTGCTGAAAATGTTCATTGATATAAACTCAAGGTTTAGTTTGATTACTACTAAAATCGCATAAGGTATTTTTGAGTTATTGCCTGTTAATTAATAAAAAATGACTGTTTCAGTCACTTTTGCACTCTAACACATACAGTTTTTATCGGATATTCACTAAACTTGCTGAAAATGTTTAATTATATAAAATTTAGGTATAGTTTGATTATTACAAAAATCGCATGTGGCATATCTGAGTGTTTGCCCTTTATGTATTCTTATATATATCAGAAGCCGGTGGATTCATTGCTGATTGATGGGAGTAATGTGATCGCCATTTTGGGGGCTGTCTTTTATATGTTTATTCATGTTTATTTTAGATCATATTGTAGTTATTTTGTCTTTTCTTGTTTGTAGGTACATTTGTGTAACTTCATGTGAAGCGCCTTTGAACGCACTACCCCTGTGTGAAAAGAGCGCTATATAAATCTGGTATAATAATAAATAATAATAATAATGTATTAAAAAATGACTGTTTTCAGCAAGTTTTGCTTTCTAACACAAATACGTTTTATTGGATCTTCACCAAACTAGCTGAAAATGTTTATTGATATAAAATCAAGGTTTAGTTTGAAAAATCAAGGTTTAGTTTGATTACTACTAAAATCGCATAAGGTATATCTGAGAAATTGCCTGTTTATTAATAAAAAATGAATGTTTCAGTCATTTTTGCACTCTAACACATACAGTTTTTATCAGATATTCACTAAACTTTCTGAAAATGTTTAATTATATAAAATTTAGGTTTAGTTTGATTATTACAAAGATTGCATGTGGCATATCTGAGTTTTTGCCCTTTATGTGTTAAAAATGGCTGTTTTCAGCAAGGTTTGCTCTCTAACACAAATACGTTTTATTGAATCTTCACCAAACTGGCTGAAAAGTTTTCATTAATATAAAATCAAGGTTAAGTTTGAATCCTACTAAAATCGCATAAGGCATGTCGGAGTACTAGCCCTTTAATTATTAAAAAATGTCTGTTTCAGCCTTTTTTGCTCTCTAACACTAAGAGTTTTCATCGGATGTTCACCAAACTTGCTGATATTCTTTATTTATATAAAATCTAGGTCTAGTGTGATTATTACTTAAATCCCATAAGGATTATCTGAGTTATTGCCCTTTATATATTAAAAAGGACTCTTTCACCATTTTTTTTGTTTTCTAACACAAATACTTTTTTTTTATTGATTTTCACCAAACTTGCTGAAAAATGTTTATTTGCTTAAGCTGGTGCTAGGGGTGTGAGCACTGTTGCATATTTCAGTATTGCTCATGAACAGACTCAATTAAACTGAGTCTGCAATTTTCAGTATTTGCTTTGTTTTCTGTGCTTTCAAAGGATCTCCCCTTATTCAGATTTTTATATAAAATCAAGGTTTGGTATCAATACTACTAAAATCGCAAAAGGCATGTCTGAGTTTTTGCCCTTTAAGTATTAAAAATGAATGTTTCAGCATTTTTTGCTTTCTAACACATACCATTTTTATCAGATATTCACCAAACTTGTTGAAAATGTTTATTAATATTAAATCTAGGTCAATCATCTTAACTACCAAAATCGCACAAGGCATGTTGGAGTTAATGCCCTTGAATGACTTAAAATTGACTACTTCAGGCTTGTCAGCTTTCTGACTCAAACAGTTTTAATTGGATCTTCACCAAATTTGCTGAAAATAATATTTGTATAAAATCTTGGCCCAGTTCTATAAATACCCAAATCGCCGAAGGCATGTTGGAGTTATGCTTCTTTAATTTTTAAAATTTTGCTATTTTATCCTTATTTTTGCCCTGTCCACTCTGTAAAAGGACCAGTTTTCATTCTATATTTGGTCAATGGTTGCATGTGCTTCATCTTAGCCGTGTTGGTAATAAGTTAAGTAATAAATGACCACTCCATTTCTCCTTTACCTCTTGAAGGAGTTTCATTCCACTGTATTCGATTTTTTTCCTTGACCTAGATTTAATACCAATACACGTTGTCAGCAAGTTTGGTGAAGATCCAATAAAAAGTGTTTGTGTTAGAGAGCAGAAAATGCTGAAACAGTCATTTTTTAATTATTCAAGGGCAATAACTCAGACTTGCCTTATGCGATTTTGCTAGTTATTGAACCTGACCTAGATTCGATACTAATAAAAATTTGTAGCAAGATTGGTCAAGATCGAAAAAGAAGTGTTTGAGTTAGAGAGCGGACAAGGCTGAAACAGTCATTTCCAGCAAGCTGAAATTAGTTTTAGAGAACTTGCATAGTGTCTGTACCAATGCTTATGAAACCCATTTATTTAGGGCTGCCTATAGCATTGCATTCTTTGCATTCTTGAGGGTGGGGGAATTGGCAGTAACAAATTTGAAATGTACAACAAAAGTCATTTCCATATCAGATTTATGTATGGACTCGAGGAGTGAATCTTTTACCGTTTTGATCAGGCATTCAAAGACGGATCAATATGGTTCAGGCGCATATTTAAGAATTTTAAAGAATGATTCAAGGATTTGCCCTGTGGGAATAATGAAGTATTTTCTTAAGCAGACACCTCATGTTAAAGGCCCTCTGTTTTGTCATTTTAATGGCGCCCCTCTGACACGGTATCAATTTACAGCCGTTCTAAAGAAAGTCTTAAAGAGCCTCCAGTTAGATTATGGGAGCTACAGTTCTCATTCATTCCGCATAGGGACAGCAACGTCTGCATTCATGGCAGGCAGGTCGGTTGAATCGATTAAAGAGGCAGGCCGCTGGCGTTCCGAAGCATATAAGGGGTATATTAAACCAGGCCAAGTTCATACACTCCCATCTTTTTTTTAGTGCTGGCACATGAGATAATTGCAGGATGATTTGGATAGACCATTATAAGGCTTCCCTTAATAATTCCGTGCAAAGTCTTTTAGGCGCTACAACGTTGTGGTGCATAGGGTCTTCCATTGTGAAACACGCCTTTACTGTTGCCAGACGTCGCCCGGGAGGTCTGAACTTGGGCCTGCAGAATACCAATATTTGGTGGCAGGGATACAGTGGTTTGTCACTCTTGGATTTGACCCGGAAGCTTGCATTGCTTAAAGAAGTTGGAGAGGAGCCAGACTTTATCATTATCCATTGTGGCGGTAACGATTTTGGTCGCATTTCGTTAAAAGATTTTCGGTTGTGCATAGATCAGGTTTTAACGTACATGTCTACTAATTTCCGGGCTAAGATTTTTTGGTCAGAAATACTGCCAAGACGATGTTGGCGTTATTCAAATGACGTAGTGGCCATGGAAGCCATTAGAAAAAGGGTTAATGGGTATGCAGCAAACAAAGTCATAAAAAGCAATAGGTTTTACATAAGACACACAGACTTGCGGGATACTGCCCCAGTATTCTACATGGCTGATGGGGTGCATCTTACTTTCCTGGGGAACTGTATTTTTCTAAATCAGTTGTCGTCCGCCATCGAACTGTTTATTTTCAGTGAATAGAATTGTGCAAACGGGTGGTGTTTCCTGCTTCAGCAGCAATCTAGTCAGTTTGGTTTTCGCTGAGACAAAAGTATTTTTACTTTTGGCGGTAGCTCCTTGCTGGTCGCATGATTATGCGAACAGCCAGGTGCCATTTGGTGACAGCGAAATCCAAACAAAAAGTTTACTTTGAATAATTTTCTATATTTTAATGTTAATTTTAATTGTACATGTAGCTTGGAATAATTATGTTTTCAAACACGGAAACTCATCATGGAAGGCACTGGCCAGATTACTGTTTTCCTGGGATTTGAAAGTGTATGTGATGTAGTTTCCGTTAGTAACATATTTAGTTCGAGCCTTTGTGGAAAAATTTATTTAAAGCCTTTTGTGGCATCGGTAAACAACTTTTGAGGCATAATCTAAAGCCTTTTGTGGCAAGATTTATTTAAAGCCTTTTGTGGCAAAATTTATTTAAAGCCTTTGTGGCACAAGTTATTTAAAGCCTTTTGTGGCCTTAATTTCCCTTTGGGGAGGTAAAGATTGCTGTTAAAGGTCGCCCTTTACGACGATTTGTCCGGCGTCCTGTTAACCAAGTGGGTTAACATGGACGCAGGAACCACGCCCAAACTAAGCCAAAACCCAGTGGATTTTTTGAAATGTTTGATGTATGATAGATTATTAAAGATGTTGAAAAATGAAAAAGGATACCGTTTTATATCGGTCAAACAAGTGCTAGGCCATAACGTTGCGTGGATGAAGAAAATTAGTCTGGAAAGAATTTAACAAATTTTCTCTCTGGGAAAGTGTCTAACTTTACACAATCTTCATGTATGAGAAACTGTTCAACGTATGGCTTGGTACCTGGTTGTCCTCAAGTCTCCCAATAACATGCCGTTATACACGTGTTTTGATACATTGTATTTTGAGAACAAAATTCTCGTGTTTGAAAAAATATATGTTAACCCCTTCTCTGTTGTTAAAACTATGTTCTGTTCTGTTCTGTTCATGATGTCATGCATGCCAAACAGTTTTGATCCTGTAAAGCTGCCGCTGATCAGGATCCAAACTACAAATAACCCTTGTACTGGTGGTAATGAAAGCGGTTACAGTAAAACCTCTCTATTACGACCACTAAATGTTATTAATTATTAGGGTGTTTACGATAGGTGACCGCTTACAGCAAGATGACAGTGAAACAGAAAGCTCCTTAAGGAGCTTTCTGTTTCACTGTCACCTTGCTTTAAGCTGCCACCTCTCTATTATACAATCAATTAGCCTTCGTTTTACAGGTCGTAATAGCGAGGTTTTACAGTTTACTGTATTTGTTTGTAAAATATTTGGGACCTAACCATTGTTTTTTAAAAGTTGACATGCTCTTTATTACCTTGTACATGCTAAAAGTTGACGTCCTTATCGTGGGTTTTTAAAATAAGTCTAAAATCTACCTTCTCTGTTGTTAAACACTCTCCAAGCCCCTGTCTGAATATCAGGTGTCCGTCATTCTCTGTCCCTTTACAAGAGTTTTCGCCGAGGTATATGTTTGATCCAAGCGAGCCAGGTCTGATGAGTTTTAGCTTCCGCATGTCGATCTGGACCATCCAGCCAAGCTCTGTACAGCCAACTGATATAGTGTCCTCGAGCTTTAGGCCTTCAATGTAAACAAAATAATAACACCAATATTCCAGTCGTGACTATAGAAAAGGGTCGTAGTACAGCTTTCCCTCTGTTTTTACAACATTACCCAATTTGAGACAGATGTTGTATGTGTTGTTGGGAGGGAGTTGATATAGGGAGTGGAAATTAATACCCTAAGAGTGGGTTTAAATATATTTGCAAACCGTTTGAAACCACTTCAGAGGCCGTGTAAGGGGGCGTCTGATCTGAGTTTAAACTGTTTGTCTCTCGTCTTTATATTTATTCGGACAAATTTCCAACACGCATCTTTGAGAACAAAACGCCAAACGACTATTTTAAGCAGACGATATTGCAGCAGTGACAATCTCAAATAGAAGTGTTTTGTTTTGGGTACACCGGCAAGCATTTTTGTAAGGAAGGAATCGTTGTTCGGAGGACCATTGTAGAGAGGGGCACGGTATTACTCACTGTCCAGGGTTGACACTGCCAGATACCTACAAATAGCTCTTCATCTATTCTTGCTGGAACCTTCGAAAATCCTGATCAGACGCACAGTATAGTACTCCCTCCCTACAACGACCCCGAATAACAAGTCCCTAATTATAACAATTGCCGCTGTTCCCTCAACAAGACCATAATGTCTAGCCTTTCACTGCTGCAATAACGTCTGCTTACAATTGTCGTTTGCTGCTCTTTCTCAAAGTTATGTATTGGACACTTTAACAGAGGAAACATAAAGACGAGTGACAAACAGTTTGAACCCAGATCAGACGCCGCGTTACGCGGCGTCTGATTTGGGTTCAAACTGTTTGCAAATGTAATCTAAGGATATAAACCTTCCCTGTGTATAACAACTCCCTCCAAACAATACACACATTATTTTTACATTGTTGTAGAGAGGGGCACTGTATGCATCTAAGCCCTTCTCTTGCTAAGTATTTAACTCTATCAACTACATGTATTAACATGTTTCATCTTACCAAAACAATTGTTAATGCAATAATGATTTACTTCCCAAGTATATGGTGTTCATGCCATATATACAGATCACACACAAGCAGTGCATACCCTGAAACAACACCTTGATCAGGATCTATACTGGTTTCAAAAAGCTTCAATATACAATGTGCGCTATTAGTTGTAGACTAGTTAAATGTGATCTTACAATGACTAACGATGCTCGATCGTTGCACCCGTTGCATTCAAAATGCCAGTTGTTTTCTTAAAATGCGGTTAATAGAGTTTGAACCGGTATTTCAATTTTAAGTAGAACCCCTCTATCAATGCCACAAACTGACGTTATTACTCTTCTGTTTAAGGCAGGTGGCTGCTTAAAGCAATATGAAAGTGAAACATAACGCCTCTGAAGAAGCTTAACTATCACCATCTTTAATAACATTACGAGGGGTGTTTCATAAGTGATGCAACTTCATCAATAACTTCGATATCATAAGTGTAATATGTGTGTGTGATATATCGTTGGAAAGGGCAATATCTCACCTACACAATGGTATAACACACTATTAGATTATACTACTTGATAATTCACAATACTAACCTAAATGACCCCTTCTCAAGGGCACTAGAACATAGCACTTTTCAGAGATTTTATATTGACCTATTAACTTTTTGAAAAGTCAAATTTCTAAACTTTGTTTTTGAAATATATCAGTTTATGTGTAAATTTTAATGTAAAAAAGAGTTCATAAGAATTAAAAGGGACAGCTGTTTTAAATCTCAATTTTTCAAAATATAAAATTTCTCATTTTGCTAATGAAAAAAATTGACATGAATTTTCGTATGCTTTGAAAAGTTTCTAGATCCGTAAATCTAATGTATATTTTGATTTTATAACATGAACATCTATTTTAATTGCTTCAATTATAGCCTGGTTTGATATAACAAAATGTGTTTTAGCTTTCAAGAAATACTCTTGAACATAAAAGTAGTGTATTTTTATGATATTTTTAGTACGAGTTAAATATTAGCTATATTTTTGTCAGAGTTTCATAAAACTATTTCAAATAATAAAACCGCTATAGTAATTAAAGTACCGAAATTTGTTCGAAAAATTACCTAAATAATACACAAAATGGTCCAGTGCCCTTGACTTGGGGTCATTTAGGTTCGTGTGGTGACTAATCTAGTTATTTTATATTACCGTGCATTATACCATTGTGTAGGCAAAGAATTGCTCTTTCTTATGATATATCACACATGCATTTTGCACTTATATTATTGAAGTTATTGATCGAGTTGCATTAATTGTGAAACACCCCTCGTAATAAGTCCTCTTTCCAATGAGCGTCTTACTGCTTTGCAACCATTGTAGATCAAGGCCAGCTGCCGCGTCAAAGACGCGGTGGCTGGTCTTGGTCTACAATGGTTGACACCCACACGCATCTAAATCATTTTATGTAGCTGTATTATGTACAATACGGTGTTTGGCAGTGTGGATCAAGTTCAGATAAAGAGTCAGGGGCGACAATGGTGCTCGGTCTGTATAATGGTGCAATGCTATAAAACAAGTTTAATAAGGCACGGCTCATAAGCATTCCCATTTGAAGTTTTAACTTACCTGTTAAGTCCATGCAATTTCTACCACTCCATCCAGCTGCACATACACAGGTGAAATTGCCCGGTACGTTATGGCATGTTCCACGGAAGCATGTTGTCTTTGAAAGGCATTCGTTTATATCTGAATTACATCCACGCCCACTCCATCCACTATGACATAAGCAACTATAATTTCCTTTGATATTTGTACAATTTCCATGGGTGCAGGAGTTCTTCTGGGCGCACTCATTTATATCAGTGTCACAATTTGTTCCTTTCCAGCCAATTTGACAAGCACACATATAGCTACCATCAGTATTTGAGCAATTACCATGGATACAGGTGTTGTGTAATTTACACTCATCAATATCTGTATTGCATGTAGAGCCTGTCCAGCCATGGGTACAATTGCATGTATATGTTCCATCTTTGTTACTACACTTTCCATGAACACAGTTTCCAATATTTGCGCATTCGTCGATATCATTGTTGCAAAGTGTTCCTTCCCAACCAGACTCACATATGCACAAGTGAACACCAGATCTTACCGTGCATAGTCCACGAGTGCACTGGGAGTCCTTGGAACACGACCCTTTAGCTTGATTACAGGTATGACCTTGCCAGCCAGGTAAACAAGAACAACTGTAATTTCCCTGAGTGTTATGACAAGATCCATGTGTACAGGTGTTACTGTTAGAACATTCATTTATATCAGTGTCACATTTTGTTCCAGTCCAACCATTTTGACATGCACACCCATAGCTACCATCAATATTTGAACAATTGCCATTGATACATGTGTTGTGTAATATACATTCATTAATATCTGTATTACATATTGAGCCTGTCCAGCCATGGCTACAGTTGCATTTGTATGAACCATCTCTGTTGATACACTTTCCATGAACACAGTTTCCATGATTGACGCATTCATTGATATCATTGTTGCAGTTAGTTCCTTGCCAGCCAGACTCACACACACATGTATGAACACCAGATCTTACCAAGCATTTTCCATGATTGCACTGTGAGTCCAGGAAACACGATCCCTTTGATTGATTACAAGTATGGTCTTTCCAGCCAGCTTGACATGAGCAGCTGAAACTTCCTAGTGTGTTATGACAGGATCCATGTATACAGGTGTTAGAATACGAACACTCATTTATATCTTGACCACAATTTCTACCATTCCATCCAGCTGCACAGACACATGTGTAATTTCCTTTAGTGTTATCGCATGCTCCATGGACACATGTTGTCCTTGATACACATTCGTTTATATCCATATTACAGCCACGGCCACTCCATCCACTAAGACACGAGCATATATAACTCCCATTTGTATTGATGCATTGCCCGTAGTTGCATATGGCGTGTTGTTTACATTCATTAATATCTTCGTCACAATGAATTCCTGACCACCCAGGCTTACAAACGCATTCATATATACCTGCCTTAACACTACGATTACCATGAATACATAGGAATGTTTCTCGAAAAACTGTAGTGTCTGTACTACAATTTCTACCTGTCCAGCCAGACTCACATTTACACGTGTAGCTGCCTTCTACGTTGTTACAAGATCCGTGAACACAAGGGTTGTTCGTAGAACATTCATCTATATCTCTGTGGCAGTGAGACTTTGAAGACCATCCACTTGGGCATACGCAGTGGAAAGTACCGGGTGTATTTACGCACGTGCCATTTCTTGAACATGGACTGTGTCCATGCGCAGTGCATTCATCATAATCATTTTCGCATCTAGTGCCCGTGAAGCCTCGGAAACAGCCACATTTATAACTACCATTAGTATTAGTACATAATCCGTGAACGCAGTGTTGCATAACGACCCTGTCCAACCAGTGGAGCACGTGCAGTTGAAGGATCCAGGAACGTTATGGCATTGACCATGTCCATTGCAGCTTTGCCTCTGGCACTCGTCGATATCAGTGTCACACAAGTTACCAGTCCACCCATTTAAACAAGTGCAGTGGACATTACCATGAGAATTCGTACAGGACGATGTATGTTGACTATCACAAAACTGTAAATAAACCGTTGTGATTAGAGATGTATTATTATAAAAGGTATATAGCCTGAGTAAACGTTCCTGGTACAATTTACGAGCGTACAATAGCCACTACTTCAAGTCTTGTTAAAACAAGTCATAGACGGAATCTGCAAGGGGCTTATAATGTCAGTATCGCAGTGTTGTGAAAAGTTTTCTTTATTATCCATTCAACAACTTACTATATTTGCTTTAAGTAGTTATAGTCCGGGGGATTAGCAAACAAGAGGACATTGAAGGTCCTGATATCGCTCACCCATTGTATTTTAAGTTTCACCCTTAATGAATATAAACTTTATCTAAATCGTGTGCAAGTAAAATCCACATATATTTAAAACTTTACCTGCTAAAGCGTAATTACTGTTAAATACGTCACTTTAAACCATACAGTGCAGATAACTCTTGTCCAATTAGCCCGATTTCAAGCACTGGCGGATTCATGCGAAAATTTGTACCCATCAAGAGTTTTATAAAGTTTAATAAAAATTCATTCACATTTTTAGACACTTGAATGTAAATCATACTAAAATTTAGCCTTTTGTGCCCTATCTGGGTACATCAAGGGCAGATAACACTTGAAGCAACGTCCCACTTCAACAGTAATCGTACACCTTCAAGACCATATGATACAGTGTGTGTATGTATTATCAAAAATCATTTAAAACTCTACCTGCTAGAGTGTAAACACTGTTGATTTATGGCATTTTCAACACACTAAGGGCAAATAATGCTTGACCAATCAGTCTGTTTCGACGATAACTGAACTTTAAGCCAAAAACAGTTTCACAACGTTTTGTCAAATTCCATTTGAATTTGTTGACACTGTAGGTTGTAAAATTATACAAACATGCCTTTTCTAGCATATCTAAGTACATGTATATCAAAGACAGATAACTCTTGACTTGAACATCGATTTTAAGAATAATTTCTCTATTTCAAGAACTTTATGTTCAAAAACAGAGATAGTCATTGGAAACTGGTTCATCCGTCAGGTGAATACCGCTGTCATTGAGTGTTATACTTATCTACATTGTATGCAAGTCCAATAAAAATCGATCAAAAACTCTTGTTGCGGGAGTTTTGATACCATAAATATGGCATTTTCGACACGCAAAGGGGTGATAATCCTTGACTAAATACCCGATTTGAGCCAAAAGTTAACTAATTCGTGAACTTATAATAACCATAATTTTATAAAGCCGTATAGAATTTTATCATTTTTTAGATACTATATAGAGCGTAAACAATACTAGAATAAAGCTGGAATAAAGACCCCCCCCCCCCCCAATAATTTTGCCATTAGTAGTAACCAAGCAAAATTGTGTTTATCTGTATTAGATACACGCCACAAACGCATTGCAGACGTTGATTTTCCACAGATTAGCGCACAACCAAAAAGAAAAACGTCAGTGTTTCAAAAGACTAAAAATCGGTCGATCTGCCGCTGAACAAAGAGTGTAACCCCACCAATCATGAGTAATGAGTGTGCCCCCCACACACACACACACACACACACACACAAACACACACACACACATACACCCCACCCCACCCCCATCAATAGTGTGCCCCTAATCAAGAGTGATCCTATTTCACCATAATTTCACTCCTACAAGAACTTTTATACGTTGTGTGCAAGTATACATAAATAAATACGAAAGACTCAAGCAGGAAACGTAACACAAACAATACACCCACCTCTCAAGCAGAACACATACACACACACAGTCATACCACAACAAACACACACACACACACACGCAATACCATTCCTTCATCTACACACTAAATAGAAAACAACACGCAAGACAAACATAAAGCAAAGTGAATATAGGAGCCCGCCTTGGTACGGTCAGTAGCAATCAATAACCAACTATAAATTAATTAATTATTAACAACCACTGGGGGGTTAAACCTGGGTTTAGGGGCGCCCAACCTCACACTTATCTCCTATATTCACCTATAAAGACAAACAGTGTACATAAAATATAAACCCTGTTCCACAACCTCACAATGAAAAAGACCGCCAGCACAGTAAGTAAATACATGTAAAACATTTAGCAAAAATTCTATGACAAGATCATTAGTAACATGGGAAAGAATTAAACTTTCAAGCCCGTGTTAAAAATAACCCACTATGGCAACGGTCAAATTGTACTCAAGCGACTAGTCTGTAGTTACGAGTAACTGTAAGACGTGGAAGGGTCTAGAGTTCGACAGAGAGGGAGAGAAAAAACAAAGCACGAAAATCCGACATAACTCTCCCGGTTAAGGACGGCTTTAAAGATACATCATCATGTAGTGCTAAGCCCTGTCTGTCGTCGCACAACCAAAGAGGAAAGCATAGTTATCAATTGTAGATTGATCGATAACCAAACGTGAAGTGTGCAGCAATATAGTTGGATCATAATCTTTTTTGAGGAAAAATCTAATACGTTTCACAAATAGGTTTTGAAAATGTATATGTCCAAGAATCATACGAAGTCTGTAAATCACATCACCATAAAACTCCGGATGTGAAATATCTTGCCGCAGAAAAGACTTTAAGTTACATTTATACTTGTTACGATTTCTATAAAAGAATTTAGAAAATGTTTTACGAAGTTTATGAAATCTGTACCCCTGTTTAAGAAGCTTTTCAGTAATAGTTTTATTACGAATGTGGAAGTCCTCAACAGAGGTACAGGCCCTAGCAAAGCGAATAAGTTGTGAAATATAAACCCCGTAAGATGTGGAACGGGGAACATCGCCATCTAGATGAGGATAATTTACAATACTAAAATCAAAATCATCTCGTTTATCGTAAACCCATTGTAAACTATAGTTGTTACTTGCTAGAGAGTAAACACTGTTAGATAATATATCGTTTGCTGAAAGATGAGCATGAAATAAATAATTATGTGAACTGGTGTTCTCTATTGAAAGATCTTATTTGTCGTTTAGGGTTCTACTACGTTTGGTTATCACAAACTGTCGGTGATGCAAAAATGTTTATATTACTTGTAAAACAAAGGTTAAATGATCAGTTTGTACAGAATTGGAATAATAGGCTTAATGAATCAAGTAGAGCTCTGTGTTACAGAAAAATATCCAATTTTGGAATACAGCCATACCTGAATATTGTTAATGTAGAGAAGTTTTGTACATCTATGAGTAGACTTAGATTATCTTCTCATAGGTTAGCAGTTGAAACAGGGAGATGGAATAAACCATTGCCAATAGCATTCAATGATATAAAATGTAGTGCATGTTCCACATTGGAAGATGAATTTCATTTTGTATAAGAATGTATTCAATTCATCTAAGAATAAAATATATTTCAGAATATTATTGGAAAAGGCCAAGTATGTTGAAATTTACAAAATTAATGACTAGTTTTGATGTTAAGACTGTTAGAAATGTATCAATGTTTGTTCACTATGTATTTCAAGCTAAACCTCTTTGATCTGATGACTATTACTGTAGTTATGATGAAGATGATTCAAATTCTTCATAATTACATGTTCATGTACTTACATGCAAAAGGAGTGTGATGAAGATTATTCAAATTCTTCATAATTACATGTACATGTACTTACATGAAAAAGGAGTGTACCAGGTTGAACTGCTTGTTTGGAGTAGTTCAGTCTACGTCTAGTCTGTTTGCTGGGGTGTAAAGGTTTTCTATGCAAATGAATGTTTTTGTTTAACTTCGAGTTCCAATAGTTGTTTAAATGTTACTAGTATAAGTTTTCGGTGCAAATGAATGTTTTAGTTTAAATTCGAGTTCCAAAAATTGTTTAAATGTTACTAGTAAAAGATATATTTTATTCTTATAACATCAGTATTTTCTAACACAAATATAATAGATATTTGATTTAAGAATATTAAGTTATGATAATGGTGATAATGACATCAATTCTGATTAAAGTCAATATGACTGAAATCATAATTTTATTTTTTCTTTACTTACATCTTCTCCGCTAAATGCATCTTTATTGCCATAACTGTTTGTATGTATATGTATCACATGCCTATGTTTGTTTGTACATGTATAACATGCCTCATGGACTTGTTAGTCTGAAGGAAGAATAAAATCAAATGACATTTTCCACACTTCAATGCCAAATGCCAATTCGGGCCACTATTTATAGCCATATAAGGAAAATCTGACAAACACACTGACGGCGGTGATTTTAGCTAGGAACATCAATTTGAGAAATTTTATAGAATATCACTAATGGATAATTTGTAAAAAAAAAAAAAGAAAAAAAAAGAAGGATTTTGATTTCAAACCAGTAGTTTTTGGAAGAAATATTTATAAAGTTTGATCGTTCAACTGGATGTCATCCACAATTGCAATTAGATTACATATATTTAAAGAACTTTAACGGAGTGTCCTGGGAGGAACACTCATGTTAATGTTTTTGGGGTGTTTTTTTTTAGTTATACCAATGGTTTTCAAGTTGGAATTCTTTAATGAAAATTGCTTTTGGTGAAGAGAATTTAAGATTTTGCTGTTTTCTACAGAGACATATAAGGGAAGCAGCTCCGCATCACGGCGGACATGTAATTTTAAGATATTGTCACGATTTTAGCTACTTTTAAAGAGAACCACCTAAGAATTACGTCCATGAAATTATTTTGAAATCTGACAATAGGTTTTGAAGATTTAAAGATAGTTATTTCGTTTTCCATGGCAAGCATAATTCTGCATTGATCCGAACTAATCTTTCTATTTTGACAGAGGATTACCCAAAGACCATATTTGAAAAGTTTCATTACATTTGGCTCATTTGTTTTAAAAATTAGAATCTTTGATGACTAACGACGCACGACGCCGGAAAAAACTGACCCGTTTTGACTCAATGTTATATAACGTGCTACAATAAAACCTATAGAAAATGGCATGATTGTAAATCTAACGGTATATGTTTTAAGCTCACCTGCACGAAGTTTTATGATTCGTCGTCTGTCCGTCCGTCTGTCCGTTCACAATTTGTTCGTTAACACTCTAGCGGCTACACATTTCATCCGATCTTCCTGAAACTTGATGACGATGTTTTTCTTGAAGAAATCTAGCCCAAGTGTGTTAGGTCAGGTAAATAACTAGATCACTAGGCCAAATCATAGAAAACTCGTTTACACTCTAAAAGCTACAAATCGAATTTTGATTTTCACAACTTGGTCAGAATGTTTGCCTAATAAAAATCTAGGTCAAGTTTGAAAATGGGATATGTCAGGTCAAAAACTAGGTCACTAGGTCAAATCAAAGGAAAACCTAGTTAACACTCTAGGGGCTCAAATATTATTGAATCGTTATGAAACTTAGTCAAAATATTTGTCTTATTAATATCTAGGTCATGTTTGAATGTGGGTAATATCTGGTCAAAAACTAGGTCAAATAATCGAAAAACACTGTTCTAGAGGCTACAAATATCCTTGTATTTTAAAGCAACTTAGTCAGAGTGGTTGCCTTGTTGATCTTAAGGTCAAGTTCGAATATTGGTTATGTCGGGTTAAAAAAATAGGTCACTAGGTTATATCAAAGAAAAACCGTGTTAACCCTTCAGAGGCTATAAATGTCATAAGATCTGAATGAAATATTGTCAGAATGTTTGCCTACATCAAATCTAGGTCAAAATCAAAAAGTGGATTGTGTTTGGCCAAAAACTAGGTCACTAGGTCCAATCATAGAAAAATATTATTAACACTCTAAATGTTGAGTGTGGGTCATGTCCAGTCGTATTCTAGGTCATTTAAGGTCAAGTTTTACATGATTACCAGGTGAGCCATTTAGGTTGCCCTTGTTTTGAGCGAGAAACAGTTTTTGGTCTGATAAAACTCCGGGTTTGGCTCAAATTTGTTTGCAAAGAAAATAATTGTTTTAGTATTCATGTAACTAATTTTCTCCATTGTGTAAGCACCTACATTTCCTTATAAGACTATTATAATGATAATAATAAAAAATGACTTTATTCCATGTGGGTTACATATTTGGTATCAAAAAGCAATTTTCAATACGGTCAACATTAATGGGATGGCGATCTTAAAGAAGAGAGTGAAAACAATGTCAAAAAGATCGAATCCTGATCAGGCGCCGAATCAAAACGTTTTGCCAATGTCACTCGACGTCGTGTTGCTTTCGACATTTTGATATCTAATTAGAAAATGTAATATTTCAGCACCAACCTGTGAGAAGATCAAACTGCAAACAAGATACAAGAAAATCTGTATGTTAGTCGCCATACTTCTATAACACAATTCGCTATACATGTACTAGGTTATCTTCAAATTATAAGTACGTGTAGTTGTGATATCTATCCGTGTGTCCGTGTACCCTTAGTAAAGGGATTACAATGTACTTGCAAATAGTTTGAATCCTGATTAGACGCCGCGTAATGCGGCGTCTAATCAGGATCCAAACTGTTTGATACTCATCATGATATTACTTTTGTTAATAAACCTAAATTTTAAATTTTGGGAATATAAGCAGACGACAATTGTTTAAAGCAGATGACGTCATTGCAGTGAAGGGTGTTATTCAGGAGTGATTATACATTTAACCCCTTCACTGCCTTACCCCGAGCACAACATCTTTTTGCAAACAGTCTTGATCCTGATCAGACGCCGCGTTACGCGGCGTCTGATCAGGATCCACACTGTTTGATACTCATTTCAATATTTCTTAAGTCAAAATAGCAAAAATTAAAATTTAAGAAATAAAATCAGACGACAATTGTTTAAAATTGATGACGTCACGGCAGTGAAAGGGTTAAAGGAGGGCATCGAGATTAGCTGCCATTAGCAAATAATTTAGATCCACATCATTTATGAAGTAAGTCGATGCCTGGTCTGGATCACAGCCGTTTGTCAATAATGAACTGGAAATTGAATGAATCTTCTTGTAACAGTATTAATTAATCGGAAGCTTCTTTTGTTCGTAATTTATCTTTCACGATGTGGTACGAATCGTGGCTGTATTTATTAGTTTGTGTTGCTTATCTACCAGTTGAGCTAAACGAGCTTATAATAAATAGATATGAGCCGCGCCATGTCAAAACCTGCCTCATTGCATTGCAAACAGTGTAGATCAAGGCCTGGTCTACTCTGTTTAACACCCACAATGTTCTAAGGTATTGTGTTTAGCAGTAATCTACGAGTTATCTATGCGGTATTTGGTAGTGTAGACCTAACTCAGAAGCAGAACCTGTGATGACATGGAGAAATGACAAAATTGTCGGCTGCATTTTTTTTTTAATTTAGATTTGTACATTTTGTAAGTAAATAAAGCTAAAGACGAGTGTCAAACATTCTGGATCCAGATCAGACGCCGTGTTACGCGGCATCTGATCTTGATCCAAGTTGTTTGCAACAAAAAAAAAGTGAAGTCGCGATCAGCAGGCAAAGAGTTAAGCAGTCACTAAAATAGATTGCTTAGGGCATTGGCTGCTTTATAATTTACTCCGTTATATAAGACATAAGTAAAGCAGAAAGAAACGGAGATCTCATGTTATCATGTTTGCAATTAATTTCTGAAGATAATGCAAACTGTTACCTCTTTCATAGAAATGGGACGGATAATATGTATATTTTAGTCTGGATGTAAAACTAACCCTAAATTCATTTTTTTGAAGTAATATGTTAATAATTCTAATTTTCCTTTCAATAATAATAATGATCACATACGACATAATAATACAGTTACAACTTTGGCCGTTTTGGATTTTGGCCGTTTGACGCGCACTCCTTTCAAATGTCTCTTTACATACAAAATGGATTTTTTTTTGCCTCCAAGGAAATATTTCCTCCATGTAGAACATTGTAACAATGCATGAACACAATTTTAGAAGTTTAGAAGTTTGCTTAAGTTTTTATAAGGAAGAAATTCTTTTCTTACGCGAGTTGGTCTAGTCATTTCATTAGCCAGCAACCTTTGTAGGGCATCATTACTTTTTTCGCTTCAAGAAAAACCCTGGTATTTTTACAACCGAAAGATAAGTGTCACGGCTTTATATCAAGACCTTTTTTTAAAAAAATATATATATATATCGGACGAAAATTGTGGATTAAATTCAAGTTTTTGAAACGGGACGTAGTATATATTTCGCGATGGCCTGCTCTCGTTTATCGATTATTTCATTTGGCAATCGCTCTTTATCTCGCCATAAAATTTGTCGATTTCGAAAATAAACACTTGCATTTCCACATCTGAAAGAAAAATATCTAAGCTTTCCTTTAAGACCATTTCTTTGAAAATCGGTCGAAAATTGAGGGTTTTATGAAAGATTTTGTAACGGGGCGTGATATATTTATGCGCGAGTGCTTGCTCCCTTTTATCGGCAAATTCATTTGGTAACCACTCTTTAACTCGCCATAAAACTGATCAATTTTTAAAATAAAATCTGTTAGTTTTACAAGTGAAAGATAAATATCTTAGCCTTCTTTTAAGACCATTATAATGAAAATCGGGTGAAAATTAAGGATTTTATGTAACTTAAACTAACAGTAGGTAACCATTCAACACGATAAAAAACGCGATAGCCCGCTTTCGGCGTATCGGGACAGTTGAATTATCGATCGATTAAGCGTTATCGCACATACAGGTAATCAACGACACCATTTTCGGGAAAATGCAGATTTGAGTATAAGTTACTTCTCCATTTGTCATTTCTCCATGGTGATGATTACGATGCTTCTCGGTCTGTACAATGTTGCATTGAAATAGGGCAGTTTTTGTCATGGCACGGCTCATATGTTTTATAGCTTATTTGTATTCCATGTGATTGCTCTTCATGAAGGAGATAAAAAATATTATAGTAAATATTCGAAACCCTGTCCCGGCTTTTCTTTTTCATTAAAATGCCGTTTTACACGTAAATCATTTTCCTAAAAATTTAAAACTTTATATATTATAGGCGTTTGACATCCATTTACCAAAACGCACCACAAATATTATTCAGCCCAACTTTAATACCCCTTTAACCGGAATCGCTATCTACAGTGGCTATGACGTTACATGTATTCTTTCCCAATAAACAGGTTTACGATAAAACTATTATTTCCATTACAAACAGTTTGGAGCCAGATCAGACGCCACTCAGTGTAAAGGAGTCGTCAAAAAGTTTGTCACTTTCCCCCTTTTAAAGCACTGCGTGTTTCGTTTGCAATTATAACAGGAAAGAATAGCGTCTTCTCCTCTGTATACGTTCACGGCGTTTCAAAGTTAGATCAAAAGGCATCATTACACTGAATAAACATCAAACGAGCGTGTCTGATCCGTGTCTTGACCACTTTCGGTTTGAAAATGATCGTGTAACGTTTGCGCCAAATGAAATTGGGGCGGCACATCGCAATAATGGAGCATACGGTGATAACTAACTCACCAACTGGACATTTTTACGTGGAACTACATTCCCCGATTTCTAGAAAAAAGCAGAAAAATTACTGTTTTGAAGCAAAATCGAAACTTGACTCACCTTTCTGCCATGTGGCCTCTATCAACGCCCGGAAATGGCCTTGCATCTTAATCGTAGTAGCTCTTAAAGAGCTGCCTAATAAGTCGACAGGGTGTGTTTTTTGTTTTTTTGCTTTGTTTCTGTTAAATTAAGGTTGAACGTGCGTTAATTAGATCACGGTACCGATCGCTAGATACGTAGTTTACCGATGTTGACCCGATCAAATTAGGGGTGTTCTACCTTGAGATGTCATCTGTTTTAAAATAACATGTATTAGATAAACTATTTAAATTACCTTCTTTGGGTTAACCGCCTTATAGTAGAGGGCATTTAGCGTCAAAAATCCAAATAAAGGAACTAATTTGCACAGAAATGATTTTGTGCCTTCCTGTGCTACGACATGAACCGAATAACAGAAAAAAGTCCCAAGAAATCACACGATGCGAAATATGATTCTTGGGGTAAAATGATTAAAATAATATATGAAAACACGAATTTTGGGAATTTTGACACTGTGGCCATGGTTTTGAACAAAAAAGCTCCAAATTTTCAGATTGGACACATATTCCATTACACCGGATGCTAGTACTACGTCTTCTTAAGAATAAATACAAGAAATTGGGTTTTTGGGGTAAAACATGTAAAATATACACCTAAAAACCATCAATTTTGGAATTTCGATACTGTGTCCTTTGGTATAAAAATAAATGCTCAAGTTTGAAATATTAGATGCCCACACCAGCTAAATATAACTAGTTCTAGTAAGCTTAAATATTTGTTTTAAAAGAATGTGTTTTTATGGTAACATTTTTTGTGGTAAAATGGTTAAAATGATAAATAAAAACACGATTTTTTGGAATTTCGCCACTGTGCCTTAGTTTTGAGCAAAAAAAGCTCCAAATTTTTAGTTATGAACATATTCCATTACACTGCAAGTTACTACCACATCGGCTTAAAGAAAAATTGCAATTAGATATATTTTGGGTAAAAATTGTAAAAAACAATAACAAAAAACTTTTAAAAACCTCAATTTTTGGAATTTCTATACCGTGTCCTTGGATACGGAGAAAATGCTTCACTTCTATACATTTTACACATATTATACTCCTTTAAATGCAGACAAGTTTAAGTACGGATAAATAAAGGCTTTTAAAGGTTTATATGTTTTGGGTGAAAAATATGAAAGATATAAACGAATTCTCGAATTTTTGGAATTTATATGACTGTGGCCTTAAAGGGACTCGCAACCGGATGGTGTACTTGTCAAAATAAAATAAAATACTCAAATAAAAGCAAATTTGTGGCATTATTTGGCTCTGACATTAAAAAAATATGATCAGTCCAAAAAAAGTCTCAAGAATCGTCACCGAATCTTAGATTTTTAGATATTTTCCATCGTTTTTCTATACCGACTAGTAGACGGTATAGTTGTTGTTGTTGCTTCTCTACACGGGCTCAGACATAAACACGAGCCGAATTACGAAGTTGTATGCACTTTCGATCGCTACACATTGAAATACGTTAAATCGATCCGAGATAAACGGATAGTTCCGTGGTCCATTGGTCTAAGCGGTTTCCCCTATTTTGCCTTCTGTCCGCCAATGCCGGGCCCCGGGTTCGAATCCCACCAGAGACCAATATTTTTTTTTATTGAAATACATTTTTTTAAACAGAATTTCTTATCCTAAACTAATTCTTTACCAATTATATAAGCGTTTGACACATATTTACAAATTACTATTTTTAATGCACCATCTGGTTGCGAGTCGCTTTAAATATAAATGCTCCAAATCAAAAGGTTAAACTGAAAGCGATATGATATAAACCGTTTAGTACTAATAGGAAAAAAATATTATTTCAAAAGTTTTGTTTGTTTGTTTTGTGTTTGTTTGTTTTGTGTTTGTTTTTTTCGTGGGGGGAGGGGTGGGGGTGGGTAAATGGGTAAAAAAAATAATTGAAAATGTAACATTTCTGGAATTTTTCTAAGTACTATGGCCTTGGAAATTAATATAAAAGCATCAAAAGTACTGATTAGACATATTAGGTTATATCGATATAAAATTTTAAGACTTGTTGTTTTTAACAGAAGTTGTAAAAAATATGGATATTAAACCCAATTTTCGAAATTTTACTTCTTTGACCTTTTATATTAACTGCTTAAATTCTAAAATATAGACACATCCCTTTTTAAAGAAACTAAAAACCCGCATTTAGCCTAAAACTTTGTTTTCGTAAATGGGTGCCAGGCGTTCTTATAAACATACATGTATATATATAGATCTATTCGATAAAGAAAAGGATTGATGTAAAACGAAAATAACACCCCATCCCCTGTTGATTTTATTCTCGATATATAGCTCATAAGTTTCAAAAAGATATCTAGTAAGATAGTTATTTAGAAAAGTTATCTTACGAAATATTAACCTATAAGCAAACAAAAACGATGTAGGTGATAGGGTGATGACAATAGCTTGAATGTTCGAAAAGTATAACCAAACATGAAGTAAACATGATTCACAAAACAGATTTGCGTTTGACTGGATTCAAACGTCTGACCTCATATCACACAGTCCTAAAAGTCCTACGCATTAACAAATAAGCCACCACGATACCTTTTACAGGGCTTGCTTTTTAAAGATATATGGCTTCTACTAAGAAACAAGTGAAATGCATCCTCAGCGTACCGTCTGTACAGTAGACAACTAACAAAATGTGATTTAGTACTACGTTTGGTGCAAATAAAGAAGAAATTAGCTTAACTAGGTTTGGTTTAAAAGGCTTATCTAGCAGGCTCCCTTTGCAAGTCATTTATGCCTCGTTATTGTTTCCATTCCAAATACGAACTTCTATAGTTTGCTATGTTTGTTCCAAATTTTGTGGGATATATGTTTTTCCGGCTAAAGCCAGAAAACAAAAAATGAGAAGGTTGGGATTCGAACCCACGCGGGGGCAAACTGAGATATACTCAAAATTGTGTTGTAGCATAAGAAAGTGCGACCAAGGTTAAGTTCTTACCGTATTTGAATTGTATATACCGAGATTTTACAAAAATATACTCTGTCAATGGACGGAGTAGAAAGAGCGATTAATTGAGAATATCTGAAAAAAACCCACTAAGATTGAGGTTGTTGTTAAACTTATCATATTTTCAATGCTATATGTACACCAATGGCATACATTTGCTTTCATTTGGGTATTTTCTCTTTTTCTTTTATACAAATACATTCAGTGTCCGGTCTATTTAAGCTAAAATAGTTATAATGAGAGAACTAAAGCTTTCAGAAACTAGGTTCAAAACGTAGCATTTATAAACATACATGTTCGGAGGTTAATTGCTGCGACCTTTGGATATATGATTATAAAAGCACCAAATCTACACGTAAGAGACATACCCATTTACACTGCATGCTAGATATAATGATAAGTAAGTTTGTCTACAACAAAACAAAATAGTTGTGTGTAAAGAATTACTGAAAACCACCTTTGGAAATGAATATATCCCAAATCGTTAGGTATGGCATATCCTCCATATTGCATGCTAATATTACATGTCTTAGTTATCTCTACATTAAGCAATGTACTATTTTAACAGTGCTAGTTACGTAGTGTCGCGACAATGAGTTTCTTTATTTGAAGAAGATTTTAAGATATAAATATCCACATAACAAACTAGTTAAAATACCAGGAGAAAGGAAACATGATTTTTTTTGTTGAAAGGTCATAATGTGTGATTATTATCGTAAAATAGTATAAGACATCACTGGATTACATTAATGAATTTTATTTTAATTGTTATCCAATGTTTTTCTAACCTCTTGACTATGTTTGTCCTTATAAGCCTGATGACTGATAAGCCATATTTACACTATTATTGGAAACGATACATCAGGAGTACTGGTACATGTAAACAGTTATCCCGGTTAACTCAGTTGGTAACAACACCCAACTTTCATTGAATACTATATACAAACAGTTGTCAAGTAAGGGGTGGGGGAAATCTGGTCATTTGTTTGGTTGTGTTATTAGCCATCATCACAAATGCCAGTCGTTTTGTTAAACAATATCACAACTATGTAGAAAATGGTTATCCTGGGACCTTTATAAAACACATGAATATGAATATTGTAAATCAAAACATTATGTTTATTCATGAAATCCTTGGAGGTACAACTTTATCATTGTTATATGTATTTGAAAAGGGTTGTTACATGTAGCTATACTTATTTTAGAAATCTGAATCCATTTACAATTGTATGTTTTACATGTATTAAATATCTTTTTAAGAACATTATTGCTCACACGCGGATAACTCTTTTATATGCCTCTAATAAGATTATCAAGGGAAAAATTCCAATAGTATGCTTATGTCTTACTTTACCCAGAATGTTGAATAAGCATTAATCTTTTACACTCCTAAATAACTCCAACCTACATCAGATGCAACAAATTTCGACTGCTGCAAATTTCGACAGCTTATGGAAGGAGCGGACATTGAGACTTTAAATTACCCCTTATGATTAGGATTAGAATATGAAGCATTTAGACGTTATGAAAACAAGTCTGCAGTACTTGCCAAACCAAGTGCAATGCATTAGACTTGACAGCTGAGAGAATATGTTTGAATGCAGCTCAGTGTGCCTTACATGCAGGGGATTTAGTTGCAAAATATATAGTTTTAAACCTGCCTTTCCAGCTGACTTAATTGAAGGTTTAAAAGTCATCCGAATTCAGTAAACAAAATTTGAAAATTAGACGAATCAATTTGGAAAATTTGTAATACTCCCAATAATGATGTATGTGAAGATTCATTTGTATCATATTGAAAATAAATGAAGAGCTTACAGGACAAGACCTTTCCGATGCCAAGGCCAGAGGTGATGTAATTCATATGTACAACCAGTGTTAGCATATATGCCAGATATCAAGTGCCTGAGGTTGAAACCGAAGGAGTAATTGACCGAACAAGAGACCCACTCTTGACCCAAGCCCTAACCCATTATCGAGGCCAAAGGTCAAGGTCAGAGTCATAGAGACCTGAAATTTGCATCTTCACATCTACAAATCCTGATGTAACAGACATGCCAAGTATTAAGTACCGCATATTAAACCTGAAATGGGGGTTCGCTGGACAAGACATTTCCTGACAGATCGACCGGGCAATCGACCGATAAACAGAGTGATTCATATATATATACTTTGTTGGTAGGATATAACAAGATCTTAACGTGTGTTCATTTAACTAAATTCATTTTAACTGACAAAATAAAAAAAATTTCAAGCATGCATATATTCTTAGAAGTAATTTATAACATTTAAATGGTATATGTATCTTGCATGAAGCTTTAGAGCTAAATGATTCATATTTAAAGCCACTGGAAAAGAAATTCCTAAAATCCTGATTTTTAGGAATTATCCAAGGTTTTACCCCAAAATATATATTTTAAATAATATTTCATTCTGTATCTGGTACTGATCTTTTTTATCTTTATTTCATAGAACATTTTGTGTAATTTATGGAGTTGGAGCATTTATATTCATATTAAAACCATAATATATAAATTTCAAAAAATCATTTTTTTTGTTTTGTTTTTTAACATTTTTACCATAAAAACACATTCTTTTAAAACAAATATTTATCTTTACCTAAGAATATACTTTACTTAGAAGGTGTGTGCAACTATTTTTTCAAACTTGAGCATTTATTTTCATAGTTAAGGACACAGTATCGAAATTCCAAAAATGGGTGTTTTTTAACTTATTTTTTACAATTTTTACCCCCAAAACCCCAGTTATTTTAATTTTTCTTAAACTTGTGAGGTACTAGCCTGGAGTGGAATGGAATATGTGCCTAATCTGAAAATTTGAAGCTTTTTTGTTCAGAACTATGGTCACAGTGGCGAAATTCCAAAAATTCGCATTTTCGTTTATTGTTTTAGTCATTTTAGACCCAAACCAGGGACTGACTTGTAAAAAAAAAAAGTTGTCAAAATTGACAATTGAACTTGACTTTATTTTAAACTAGAATTGTCTATTTGAAGATTCTGGGATCACATGGTTCATATACTCCTATCGTGCATGGTGCATTTCCTTGGGTAATAAAGAGATGTGTTTTGAAATAATAGTTAATGGCTGACCATTCTTTCATTGCCAAATGTATCGTGAGATGTGTACCCCTCCACGCCATATTATCGTCTCCTCCAGTAGTGTTGTCGGCAATATCGTTTCAGTTAGTTTGAAGCGAGTATGAATGACGTAATTTCGAAACGAGTAACAAACTGTTTGGATTCTGATAAGATGTCGCATGGCGCGGTGTCTGATCAGGAGCCAAACTGTGTGCAAGTGATCTGGTCCAAACGTGCCAAAACCACACCGTTTCGGAACCAAAATGTACCTACACCTTAGTCAAAAAGTACCCAAACATAAACGTACCAGAACCAAAATGAACCCACACATTATTCAAAACGTACCCAAAACAAAATGTATTAGAACAAAAATGTACCAACACCTTAGTCAAAACGTACCCAAACCAAAACTTATCAGAACAAAAATGTCAAAACTTATCCAAACCAAAACGTATCAGAACAAAAATGCACCTACACCTTGGTCAAAACGTACCCAACCAAAACGTATCAGAACAAAAATGTACCAACACCCTAATCAGAACGTACCCAAACCAAAACTTATCAGAACAAAAAAGTACTCACACCTTGGTCAAAACGTACCCGAAGCAAAACGTATCAAAACAAAAATGTACCCACACCTTAGTCAAAGCGTTCCCAAACCAAAACGTATTAGAACAAAAATGTACCTACACCTTAGTCAAAACGTACCCAACCAAAACGTATCAGAACAAAAATGTACCAACACCCTAGTCAAAACGTACCCAAACCAAAACTTATCAGTACAAAAAAGTACCCACACCTTAGTCAAAACGTACCTGAACTAAAACGTATCAGAACAAAAATGTACCCACACCTTAGTCAAAACGTAACCAAACCAAAACTATCAGACAAAAATGTACCTACACCTTAGTCAAAACGTACCCAAACCAAAACGTTTCAGAATAAAAATGTACCCACACCTAGGCAAAAAATACTCATCCTAAAACGTATCAGAAAAAATGTACCAACACCCTAGTCAAAACGCACACAAACCAACACTTATCAGAACAAAAAAGTACCCACAACTTAGTCAAAACGTACCGAACCAAAACGTGTCAGAACAAAAATGTACCTACACCTTAGTCAAAACGTACCATAACCAAAACGTATCAGGAAAATAGACCCACACCTTAGTCAAAACGTACCCAAACCAAAACATATCAGACAAAAATGTACCCACACCTTTGTCAAAACGTACCCAAACTAAAACGTATCAGACAAAAATGTACCCCCATCTTAGTCAAATCGTACCGAAACAACGCAACAGTGTACATATTGCGGTATATATATCGGTGGTGCGTTTCTAAAGTCCGTCAGTATATATTGTCATTTCTTCTTCCATAGATTGTCAATTCTGGTCAAAATACAAACGAACGTCGATAACTCAAACTTGCTAAGTACCACGTTTTAATGTTGTATTACGGGTCATGTTGAACGTAACCCTTATCATGTAAACGCGAATTGGCTGACATTTGAGAACATTATGGATCCAGACCAGACGCCGCGTAAAGTGGCGTCTGATCTGATTTGAATCCAAAATGTTTGTCAAGCATATTCAACTTTTCTTACATTTAAAAAAGTATAAAAACTACTTTTGATATTTTTCGCAGACGATATATTTGAAGCAGACAATTCAGCACACAGGTACTTGACACATTTTTCTTACTATCTACCATTCTCTATATATGGTAGATTGTAAAAAATGTTATCAAGTACCTGTTTTTCAGCATGATAAGGGTCAATTGACCTTGAGTTAACGAAACTTTACTGTAGCAATACGGATACAGTCGAAAAATGAAGTTCAATTAACGTGGTTCTATACCTACGGCTGATAAACGAAACTTCTAGCAGGTCATCATGACACATACATTCATAGAAACGCGTTTTTACGCAGTTTATATATTCCCCCGCGGAAGAAAACAGTTCGATTTTATACAGCCATGAAAACGCTCCATAAGGATAAAACCTTTGCTCCTAACAATTGGTAGGTTGTAAGTAAATCAGAATTGTTCATAAGGGTCATTCTACTTTACTTTCAGCCTGCTTAAAAAAAATAATTTCAAGACGATTCTAATCATAAATAAGTAGTCACATCATAATATTTGGTTAACACTGTTTTATTGTTTGTCTTATTCCTCAACCACTCTTACTGTCTTATTTCTGTACCACACTTATAACACAATACTGTTTATGCTTTTTTCCTGTACCACTCATATTTTCAATGTCTTATTTCTCTACCACTGTAATTGTGCATGTCTTATTTCTCTACTACTCTTATTGTCCATGTCTTATTTCTCTACTACTCTTATTGTCTATGTCTTATTTCTCTACTACTCTTATTGTCCATGTCTTATTTCTCTACTACTCTTATTGTCTATGTCTTATTTCTCTACTACTCATATTGTCAATGTTTTATTTCTCTACCACTGTAATTGTGCATGTCTTATTTCTCTACTACTCTGACTGTCCATGTCTTATTTCTCTACTTCTCATATTGTCAATGTCTTATTTCTCTACTACTCTTATTGTCTATGTCTTATTTCTCTACTACTCTTATTGTCCATGTCTTATATCTCTACTACTCTTATTGTCTATGTCTTATTTCTCTACTACTCATATTGTCAATGTTTTATTTCTCTACCACTGTAATTGTGCATGTCTTATTTCTCTACTACTCTGACTGTCCATGTCTTATTTCTCTACTTCTCATATTGTCAATGTCTTATTTCTCTACTACTCTTATTGTCTATGTCTTATTTATCTACTACTCTTATTGTCCATGTCTTATTTCTCTACTACTCTTATTGTCTATGTCTTATTTCTCTACTACTCATATTGTCAATGTTTTATTTCTCTACCACTGTAATTGTGCATGTCTTATTTCTCTACTACTCTGACTGTCCATGTCTTATTTCTCTACTTCTCATATTGTCAATGTCTTATTTCTCTACTACTCTTATTGTCTATGTCTTATTTCTCTACTACTCTTATTGTCCATGTCTTATTTCTCTACTACTCTTATTGTCTATGTCTTATTTCTCTACTACTCATAGTGTCAATGTTTTATTTCTCTACCACTGTAATTGTGCATGTCTTATTTCTCTACTACTCTGACTTTCCATGTCTTATTTCTCTACTTCTCATATTGTCAATGTCTTATTTCTCTACTACTCTTATTGTCTATGTCTTATTTCTCTACTACTCTTATTGTCCATGTCTTATTTCTCTACTACTCTTATTGTCTATGTCTTATTTCTCTACTACTCATATTGTCAATGTTTTATTTCTCTACCACTGTAATTGTGCATGTCTTATTTCTCTACTACTCTGACTGTCCATGTCTTATTTCTCTACTTCTCATATTGTCAATGTCTTATTTCTCTACTACTCTTATTGTCTATGTCTTATTTCTCTACTACTCTTATTGTCCATGTCTTATTTCTCTACTACTCTTATTGTCTATGTCTTATTTCTCTACTACTCATAGTGTCAATGTTTTATTTCTCTACCACTGTAATTGTGCATGTCTTATTTCTCTACTACTCTTATTGTCCATGTCTTATTTCTCTACTACTCTTATTGTCTATGTCTTATTTCTCTACTACTCTTATTGTCCATGTCTTATTTCTCTACTACTCTTATTGTCTATGTCTTATTTCTCTACTACTCATATTGTCAATGTTTTATTTCTCTACCACTGTAATTGTGCATGTCTTATTTCTCTACTACTCTGACTGTCCATGTCTTATTTCTCTACTTCTCATATTGTCAATGTCTTATTTCTCTACTACTCTTATTGTCTATGTCTTATTTCTCGACTACTCTTATTGTCCATGTCTTATTTCTCTACTACTCTTATTGTCTATGTCTTATTTCTCTACTACTCATAGTGTCAATGTTTAATTTCTCTACCACTGTAATTGGGCATGTCTTATTTCTCTACTACTCTGACTGTCCATGTCTTATTTCTCTACTTCTCATATTGTCAATGTCTTATTTCTCTACTACTCTTATTGTTCATGTCTTATTTCTGTACTACTCTTATTGTCTATGTCTTATTTCTCTACCACTCTTATTGTCCATGTCTTATTTCTCTACTACTGTAATTGTGTATGTCTTATTTCTCTACTACTCTGACTGTCCATGTCTTATTTCTCTACTTCTCATATTGTCAATGTCTTATTTCTCTACTACTCTTATTGTTCATGTCTTATTTCTCTCCTACTCTTATTGTCTATGTCTTATTTCTCTACCACTCTTATTGTCCATGTCTTATTTGTCTACTACTGTAATTGTGTATGTCTTATTTCTCTACCGCTCTTATTGTCCATATCTTATGTCTCTACTACTCATATTTTCAATGTCTTATTTCTCTACCACTGTAATTGTGCATGTCTTATTTCTCTACCACTCTTATTGTCCATGTCTTATATCTCTACTACTCATATTGTCAATGTCTTATTTCTCTACCACTGTAAATGTGCATGTCTTATTTCTCTACTACTCTTATGTCTATGTCTTATTTCTCTACTACTCTTATTGTCTATGCCTTTTTCACTGCTACTCTTATTGTCTATGTTTTTTTTCTGTACCACTCTTATTGTCTATATCTTACTTCTGTATCGCTTTTATTGTCTGTCTTATTTCTTTACCGCTTTTATTGTCTATGTCTTTTTTCTGTACCACTCTTATTGTCTGTCTTCTTTCTTTATCGCTTTTATTGTCTGTCTTATTTCTTTACCGCTTTTATTGTCTATGTCTTTTTTCTGTACCACTCTTATTGTCTATGTCTTATTTCTTTACCGCTTTTATTGTCTATGTCTTTTTTCTGTACCGTTCTTATTGTTCATGTCTTATTTCTCTACCACTGAACTTGTCCATGTCTTTTTTCACTGCTACTCTTATTGTCTATGCCTTTGTCTGTACCACTCTTATTGTCCATGTTTTATTTTTGAAATGCCGCTTTTTTTTCATTTCTACCACTGCTGTTGTGCATGTCTTATTTCTCTACTACTCTTATTGTCTATGTATCATTTCTCTACCACTCTTATTGTCTGTCTTTTTTCTCTAGCACTCTTAGTATCCATGTCTTATTTCTCTACTGCTGCTATTGTGCATGTCTTACCAGTATTTCTCTACTAATCTTATTGTCTATATCTTCTTTTCTGTACCACTCTTCTTGTCCATGTCTTATTTCTTTACCATTGTACTTGTGCATCTCTGTCTTATTTCTCTACTACTCTTATTGTCTCTGTCATTTCTCGAATACTCTTATTGTCTATGTCTTTTTTCTGTACCACTCTTATTGTCTATGTCTTATTTCTCTACCGCTTATATTGTCTATGTCTTTTTAGCTCACCTGGCACGAAGTACCAAGGTGAGCTTTTAGGATCGCTGGATGTCCGTCGTCCGTCGTCCGTCGTCTGTCTGTCCGTCCGATCACAATTGGTTGTGAACAGTCTAACGGCTACAAATTTCATCAGATCTTCATGAAACTTAATGACAATGTTTATCTTGATAAAATCTAGGTCAAGTTCGAATGTAGGTCATGTCAGGTCAAAAACTAGGTCACTAGGTCAAATTATAGAAAAACCTTGTGAACACTCTAGAGGCTACAAATCTCATCGGATCTTCATGAAACTTCATCAAAATGTTTAAATAATTAATATCTAGGTCAAGTTTAAATATGGGTTATGTCCGGTTAAAAACTAGGTCACTAGGTCAAATCATAGAAAAACCTTGTGAACACTCTAGAGGCTACACATTTTATTGGATTTTTATGCAACTTGGTCAGAATGTTTGCCTGATTGATATCTAGGTCAAGTTTGAATATGAGTCATGTCGGGTTAAAAACTAGGTCACTAGGTCAAATAATAGAAAAACCTTGTGAACACTCTAGAGGCTACAAATCTCATCCTATCTTCATGACACTACGTCAAAATGTTTTCTTCATTGATATCTAGGTCAAGTGTGAATGTGGATCATGTCCGGTCAAAAGCTAGGTCACTAGGTCAAATTATAGAAAAACCTTGTGACTACTCTAAAGGCTACAAATTTCATTGGATTTTTATGCAACTTGGTCTGAATGTTTGCCTAATTGATATCTAGGTCAAGTTTGAATATGGGTCATGTCTGGTCAAAAACTGGGTCACTACGTAAAATCAATGAAAAACAGTGTTAACCGTCTAGAGGCTACAAATCTCATTAGATCTGAATGAAATATTGTCAGAATGTTTGCCTACATCCAATCTAGGTCAAAATCAAACATGGATTGTGTCTGGTCAAAATCTAGGTCACTAGGTCAAATCATAGAAAACTCTTGTTAACACTTTAGAGGTTTATTGTGGGTCATGTCCAGTCGTAATCTATATCACTATAGGTCAAGTTTTACATGGTGAACCAGGTGAGCGATTTAGGGCCATGGTGGCCCTTGTTTCTGTACCGTTCTTATTTTTCATGTCTTATTTCTAAACTACTCTTATTGTCTATGCCTTTTTTCTGTACTTCTATTATTGTCCATGTCTTATTTCTCTACCACTGAACTTGTCCATGTCTTTTTTCACTGCTACTCTTATTGTCTATTCCTTTGTCTGTACCACTCTTATTGTCCATGTTTTATTTTAGAAATGCCTTTTTTTTTATTTCTACCACTGCTGTTGTGCATGTCTTATTTCTCTACTACTCTTATTGTCTATGTATCATTTCTCTACCACTCTTATTGTCTGTCTTTTTTCTCTAGCACTTTTATTATCTATGTCTTATTTCTCTACTGCTGCTATTGTGCATGTCTTACCAGTATTTCTCTACTAATCTTATTGTCTATATCTTCTTTTCTGTACCACTCTTCTTGTCCATGTCTTATTTCTTTACCATTGTAATTGTGCATCTCTGTCTTATTTCTCTACTACTCTTATTGTCTCTGTCATTTCTCGAATACTCTTATTGTCTATGTCTTTTTTCTGTACCACTTTTATTTCGATGTCTTATTTCTGTACCATTCTTACTTTACTTCTATGTCTTATTTCTCTACCACTCGTATTGTCCATGTCATTTTTCTAACACTCTTATTGTCCATGTCTTATATTCTACCACGTTTATTGTCTATGTACCACATTTATTTATATTTTTTGTTTCTTTACCACATTTATTGTTAATTTCGTTTTTTCTCTACCACGTTTATTGTCTATTTTTTGTTTAACTTCCACTTTTATTGTCTAGGTCTTGCTTCTCTACTGCATTTATTGTCAATGTCTTGTTTCTTTTCTGTATTCATTGTCTGTGTCTTGTTTCTCTACCATGTTTATTGTCTATGTCTTGTTTCTCTACCACTTTTTTTATTATACTGCAAAGGACTGAGTTCACTAAGGGGTGAAATTGGCCCCATTTCAGATTTCACCAAAAATATCACAGTTTGATGCTGGTGGTGGATAATGAAAGAAAACAACTTTTTTGCTCGATAATCAAGATCATGTTGCCATAGCAACCATTTTCATTTGCTCATCTAAAATTACGTTTTTCATCAATTATTGAGCATATTATCACTGGAACATTATTTTATCAACTTTAAAATACAAAGATATGATATAGCATTAGCAAAGTTGAAAACCTCAACATTAACGGCAAAAAATAAAGATACTGTTACCATAGCAACCAGCAAAAATTAGTATAGAAAAACATGTCTCTCTATATATCGGCTCAATTTCCGATTTAAGTTCACTAAGGGGTGAAACTGGTCCCGTTTCAGATGTTACCAAAAATATCACAGTTGGATGCTAGTGATGGATAATGAAAGATAATACAGATTATGTTGCCATAGCAACCATTTTAATATACTCATTTAAATTCACGTCTTTCATCAATTATTGAGCATATCGTTATTGGAACATGTATTTTGAGAACCCTAAAATACAACAATATGATATAGCATTAGCCCAGTTGAAAATTTAAAAAAAATAAAGATACTGTTGTCATAGCAACCAGCAAAATAACCTGACTCTATATATATATTTTTAAACATGTGTTGTAATTTAATTTTACAGTGACACGAATACAACATGATATGTACGAAACATGACACATCCATGATAGATTATCATATTAAGAGTAACATGTGTTGCTATGGTAACCAATACAACGACTTCTTACTGAATATAGGTTCACTAAGGGGTGAAATTGGTTCATTTTAGATTTCACCAAAATATCCCAGTTGGATGATGGTGGTGGATAAATGAAATCAAATATTAAATATATTCTTGAAAATAAAGATCATGTTGCCATAGCAACAAGTTTAATATACGGTACATGTACTCTTCTACTATCACATTTTTATCAATTACTGCGCACTATACATCAGCATTCAAATACATGTATGTATTTTGATAACTTTGAAATGCTAAAATATGAGATAGCATTATCCAAATCGAATACCTCATCACGAACGAAAAATGAAATTATGTTACCATAGCAACAACAAACTTTACTATAGAAACATGTATCTCTATATAATTATTTTAATACGTCTTGTTGTAATTTAATTTTACAGTGACACCAATACGACAGGAAATGTATGAAACATGGCTTATCCATGGCACACACATCTGCTGGTTTGACAGCGTAATAGCGTAGCTTTTGGTTCAAATTCCCCCACCAGATTTACGGTTTTTTCTTGTTTTAAATATGAGCACAGTTGTCGACAATCTTGATTTTCAAGCCATTTAATCCTTATTACATAAGAAATGTACTGCTGAAATTTCTTGACTGTCGACGACTGTGCTCATATTTTAAATTCAGTTTCAACGTAATTTTCTGGGTGAAATTGACAAAATTCACGGTGAGAAGGGATAGTTCTATTGACCAGAGGACAATTAGACTTCGAGCTACTGAAGACCCCCCTCCCCCCATGTGGGGACTTTTGACCACCATACTTTTCTGAAACCTCATGGTCTTCTGAGTACATTCTGATTTTCTGCCCTTTGTACGTTGGGGCTTTACCCGATCAGAGCAAATTGAAATTACCTCCCCTTTGTGAAAATTAAATTCTGATAGATTATGTATTGATGACTTCTTTTAGTTGCAAAATAACTGGTCTTCACAAATATCACCATTGTTTTTATCGATACACACTATTCATCACAAGAATCGATCTAAACGAGTGTTTTCCATACTTTTTTACTGAATTATCTCCCCTTGAAAATATCAAATACCATAAACATTAGCTAATTCATAGTTTTATTACATTTAAAGCTTATTTGAAAACATAGTTTTTCTTTAAATTATGATAAAATATTCAACTGGGTATAGTGAGGGTGTTTTCTAGCATACATTAAATATATTTTCGCGGAAAATATCGTCTTAAATTATGAAATAACAAAAATACCGACAAAGACTTACATACTGTGAATAACAGTAAGAAATAAAATGAGGATAATTAGGCAGTCATGGATCATGGAAACTGATTACCATAGAACATCATGATGATGGGGGTGTGCACAAGTTATTAGGGTCTAACGATTCTAATTTGGGTCTACCGATATACAGAGTTATCCCAATTTCTGTCATGAGTGAACTCCCCTGATAACTGTTGAGTAGCTTTCGGTTTAAGATCACGCAATATTGACTGTGTAACGACTTAGAAATGAATATTGAAGTCGGTTTAAAATACTGTTGCACAGTAAAATGTCCACCTCTGGCATTGCATTTACCTATCTTTAAACTAAAACTGAAAAAAATACTGATTTAATTCACACTTGAGCAATGTGATGTTTAATACTTTAAACGTAAAACGTACTTTCAGATACAGTTGAATTTATTCTAGTTACCATTTCCAAAGGGATTGTGAGCGTAATAAAGATTAAAAGAAAGGGAATAATAAAGTTGCATGTGGATTCTTCTTTTGTTTCTGCTTTACTTATGTCCTAAATAAAGCAGTCAATGTCTTAAGCGATCTATTTTAGTGACTGCTTAACGCTTTGCCTGCTGATTGCGACTAGATGGGAGCCGCGTAACACGGCGTCTGATCTGGATCCAGACTGTTTGACACTCATCTTTATGTTTATGTACTTAAAAATGTACAAACCAAAATTTCACAACTTTTGCAGACCACAATTTCGAAGCAAACGATATCACCGCAAGATAAGAGCCAATATGGGTTATATTGTAATATTATATTTCTTTAATTCTAGTACATTACACAACTGTTCATTGTGTAAGGCGATTTAAAAATGATGTGAAGTTGGCTACTTTTACTTAATATTATTATATTAATGAATTAAATGAAAATAATGGATGTTCACTTAAGAATAAAATGATCAAGTAAATAGTGTGCTAAATGACAAACTATGTATCTGGATCAAATCCTTTTGTAACTGCAAGGAGGCATTCGCCTTGAGACCAAGCTGTCAGTGTACCGAGCAGTGGTTCTAACCACCTTGCTGTATGCCAGTGAAACATGGACAGTTTATGCGTGTTATGCCAGACAACTCAACCACTTCCACAGAAGCACTCTTCGCAAGCTTCTTGGTATTAGATGGCAAGACAAGGTTCCTGACACTGAAGTTCTCAAAAGAGCAAAACTCCCAACTGTACATATGCTCCTTCAACAGTCACAGATGCGCTGGACAGGTAACGTGTGTCGCATGTCAGATGAGCGACTCCCAAAGCAGCTCTTATACGGAGAGCTCTCCACTGGTAAAAGGAAAGTTGGCAGCCAGAAAATAACGGTTCAAAGACTGCATGAAGGCTTCGCTTCGCAAGATGGACCTTCACACAGACACTTGGGAAGACCTGGTTCAGAACCGCCCTGCATGGAGATCAGCTGTGAGGAAAGGCTGGTTGAAGCAGAGACAAGTAGGTTAGAGCATGCCAGGAAGAAACGTATGGACCGGAAGGCTCGAGAAGCCAGTACCTGAACAACACCATCCGACAACGTGTGTATCTACTGTGGACGTACCTTTGGTGACAGGATAGGCCTTATTAGCCACATACGCAATCATCCCAGAAACTCAACAACTTGAAGGTGCGGTCATGTTCGCATGGCAATGGACGAACAGCACAGGTCTGCCATATCACATTACAAAGGAACGTGACATTACGTAACCCAACACAGCAGTCCTACATAGCAAGACATAAGCGCCATTAACACTCCGAGCATGATTTGAGCCCCGTTCTCACTGTCCCAGATTTGGTGATCGGAGAGTCCCAGTTTAGCAAACCGGCAGTCGCCGGGAGTCACCAGGAGTTCAACCTTGGCGACGCCCAGGACGATCTGGGATCGACCGTGTTCATCTGGCTGCCACCGGCTAACAGCCCAGGATGCTTTAAAATGTTTAATACAACCGGGGGTCACCGGGAGTCACCAGAACCGGCTTATTCCTGGGAACACCGGTGCAACGCAGGGAAATGCCGGAGCAACGCCATTACCGGCACATCAGTGACAGGTCCGTGAACAACCAAGGTGTTAGAGGCATAGAAATGGATTTCTTTTTTTTTAACAAAAAAGCAATTTTCTGCATTTCATTTTTAGAGTTTGCATTTCGTCAGCGTTTAAATAGGAAATAATATCATCTTCTCTATTGTATAGAGTAAATATCATACATAAAACGAAGTTACTCTTTCTAAATAAATGGCTTCATGCTTAAATTTTTATGTACACTTCAAACAGTATGGAGCCAGATCAGACGCCAGGCAAACTGTTTGCCACTCAAATTAAAATGAAGTTTGAACAGTCTACAACATTATAGTGTTCTACTTTATTGTATTACGTTTGCATTTCATCTCATTTACCCTGAGAGACAAAAGAGAACTGATGCTTATTCATGTTCGCCCCGGTTTAATTCCTTTCCGGCGAACACCGGGTAACGTCGGCACGTCACCTTTGAACAACCGGGGTATGACGGGACGCCACCAGTGGTCACCGGGATACCATCAGCGATGACCGGGTTCCACCGTGTTATACCGGGATTAACCGGGAACAGACCGGCTCTACACCCTATATACACCGGGCCAAACTGGGAACTAACCGGGATAGATAGGGGAGATCCGGCTTCATAGCCGGTTGTCCACCGGGGGAGACACCGGGAATATGAGAACGCAATATATTTTTTTTATGAAAAACGTCCCAGTTCACCCCGGTTCACCTGCTATCTTTTACCGGGACCTACACCGTGACAGTGAGAACGGTGCTTAACTTCTTTTACAAGCCGATTAATGATGAAATGCATATCTGGGTACTGTTATCCACATGATAGATCTACTGCCGTAATGAAAACACAAATGTACTTGCGTTACTTGAACATGAGTTTTTGACTACTGTACCCGCATTATGTTTTTGATACAGATCACAATAATAAATAAATAAATAAGTAAATAAATTAAGATAAAAAGTTAAAGCACCTGGTTTGGTTGATGACTTTTGATTAACGCTTTCAACACTGAACACCAGTAATGATGACTATTGCAAACAATTTTATCCAGATCATGCTGTACAGAAATTGGATTCATAGAATCTATCTCTTCGCATAAGGACATAAGGATGCTTCTACACTGTCTTAAGGATTCTGAATGCATGCAGACGATGGTGTGAAGCAAAGGTAACTTAATAAAGCAGGGTGGAAATCATGCTGAAGAAGGTTTGATATGTAAAGTAGACTGAGACAATAAAGAGAATGAGAGGAAGAGAGAGTGAGAGAGAGATAAATAGAGACAGAGACAGAGACAGAGAGAGAGGGGGGAGATAGAGAGGGAAAGAGGAGACATGTGCAGAGAGAGAATTATGAGATCCTGCAAGATTAAATGGTGGAACTAGAAATCACGTTGATTGACGAAATATTTGACGATGTTAACGATGATAACGATCATAACCCAACTTAAAAAGTTCTGTTTGCTATTGAATCGATGTGAGCATGTACATTTAGATCCCTTTTTGGGAAACTTGGTGATGATCATTTGAAGGATTATTGCTGTACACAATGCTCAAATTGACCAAGTAGGATAATGTGTCTTTGAAAAAAAGAGAAAGCGGAAATGAAGAACAGGGCATGGGAAATGACTCGTCACCTCAGTGCAATACAATCGTAACTCAATACGAATTTATATATTGAGTTACGTTTGTATTGGGCTGAGGCAACGAGTACTATCCGATAACTGAAATGAGTTTTTCAAGGCAAGGTTGTTTTACATAACTTAGGTTAAAATCCCATGGAAGCAAATCTTGTTTGCTAGTATGTAGTATCTAAATCATTACCAAAACACGCTTTTCAATCTAATGTGTTTCTTGTTTTGCCCGAAATGGAGGTAATTACCTTACTCACATGAAAACTTTTTAAAAGAAACGATCAACTTGAGTGCTTTTCACTTGGTAATGTTGTAAAATAACATGTAATTGGCAACAAAAGGCCTATGTTAATATGCAACTAACAATATACATGTACATGTACATATATATCATAAAACTGCTTTTTTACCCTAAATCAAGGGCAGACAATTCAAACAAAAGAAGACTTTTAGTTGGAAACATTATCCTTTTCTATCAATTATGTATAAATCCAGAATTTCTAGTTAAGATTTATTAATTGAAGTGTCCTTTTCTGCCCCCAAAAATGTTCGACATAGTAACAATATGACAGAAATTAAAAAAGGGAGGTAATTATTTTTTTTAATTTCACTCAAAGACTGTGCTTTTATAAGCCAAGGGTTATATATTTGGTTTGTGAATATATAAGGCTTTCATGTTAAGAATATTTCATGATTAGAACGTGTTTCTATGATGTATATATTCAACATTTATAAAGGGAAACACTGATTTGTTTTGTATTAAAATTGCATTTTGTACTTTAAAGGGGAGATAACTTGACTAAATGATGAGTTATGTCCAGTTTTTTTGCATTTTTACTTTCAGTTGGATAATGTCACATAAATGAATCACTTTGTGTTAGATATGTACGTTTATAAAAAAAAATTATATTAGTGCAACAACTACACATAAAATTACGTATTTCTCGATTTATGCAAGGGGAGGTAATCTTCAAAGTCAGATTTCTGACCAAAGCCCCAACGCTCAAAGTGCAGAAAATAGGATCTGAACCTACAGACCCTGCACTTTCAGAAAAACATAGTGACCAAAAGTCCCCCTATGGGGGGAGGGTTCACATTATTGGCCAGTAGCCTAAATGCTATATAGCGTTTTAACACAAAATAAAACGTTTTCCAGTAAGTTCGATGTATTACCAACCAACTTCAGTAGGATATTCAAAAAGATTAACAACTTGGATAATTTATGAATTTCTAGGCCAATTTCACCCCTTAGTGAACTTACTTCTGATAGGCTACCGAGCCGTAGACGTGGCACCAAGTACCCTTTGAGCTGACATGGTGTGTAGAAATGCAGCTTTTTTCATTGGCTGACAGTCTTTGCAGAAAATAAGATGTCCGACATCTCGACAGGATTGAGTGCATTCAATCGTGCATCCTCCATTTTAAGTCCATTTCGGCTAAGAACTAATCTGTGGCGGGATCTTTTAACAGTAACATTTTTTCTGGGAAAGTTTGGAGCCGACATCAACGAGCGTGCCCATTTTTCTTTTGAATAACAACCGTCAGAAACATGATGTCATTTACGCTCAACGTCATATGTTTTGACCCGATTTTGTTACTGTTTACTTTGAGCGCTGTGCACGACAAGTTCCGAAATATTTCATTTGAACAGTGAAAACTTTGTTGTATAATAAATTCGTTATACAGTTGCTTCACATGGAACTTGAGGATTTATTCCCAGCTGGTAAAATCATGTAAAGTCATTTCTCTACCACTCTTATTGTCTTTGTCTTATTTCTCTAACACTCTTAGTGTCTATGTAATTTCGCTAACACTCTTATTGTATATGTCATATTTCTCTAACACTCTTATTGTATATGTCTTATTTCTCTAACACTCTTATTGTATATGTCTTATTTCTCTAACACTCTTATTGTATATGTTCTTATTTCTTTAACACTCTTATTGTATATGTCTTATTTCTCTAACACTCTTATTGTATATATCTTATTTCTCTAACACTCGTAGTGTATATGTTCTTATTTCTCTAACACTATTATTGTATATGTTCTTATTTCTCTAACACTCTTACTGTATATGTTCTTATTTCTCTATCTCTCTTATTGTATATGTTCTTATTTCTCTATCTCTCGTATTGCATATGTTCTTATTTCTCTAACACTCTTTTGTATATGTCTTATTTCTCTAACACTCTTATTGTTTATGTTCTTATTTCTCTAACACTCTTACTGTATATGTTCTTATTTCTCTATCTCTCTTATTGTATATGTTCTTATTTCTCTATCACTCTTATTGCATATGTTCTTATTTCTCTAACACTCTTATTGTTTATGTCTTATTCCTCTACCACTCTTGTTGCACATACATGTACCTTATTTCTCTGCCACTCTTATTGTATATGTCTTATTTCACTCTTATTGTGTATGTTTATTTCTCTACCACTCTTAATGTCTATATATCTTTGACCCACGTTATGTCTGACCAGGGTTACATGTCTGCAGACATACTGGCGAGGCGTCATTAGGCCCACAGAAGGTGGCATCACATGATATGTATATACCTTCGTGGTTGGTAGTATACTCGAAGTCTTCAAATACAAACCGTGTCTCGTGTGTTGATTGTAGAAGAATGTGAGTGTTAGAATCCACCTCACACCTGGGAAAATAAAAAGTATCCTGTTAACCCACATTCAGACTTTGACTATTTTAAATAGGCTATTTCTTGGTACAGTTGATTTTACCGTTTCGTCTAGCATCATCACGACTAGCTAAAGTGTTTTGATACTTATACAGTTGTATCTTTGGATAATTACCAATCACCAATATCACCTATCACCCAACCCTGATTTTGACCTTGACCTTGCCCTAATTGGGTCTTAGAATATGTTAAATGGAATGTTTCTTATTAACTTATATTTTACCGTTTCGTCTAGCGTCATTACTACTGACTACAATGCTTAGATACTTAAACAATTGCTGCCTTGGACCATTACCTATTCATTAATATTACAAGCCTCAATTTGATCTTGACCTTGACCTAATTTGGACTTAGAAAAGGTTCAGAGTATAGTTCAAAGATGTTACCGGGGACATAAGAATTTATTATGTACTTTTTGTCTGCATTTACTTATAAAAGTTGGAAATGTATGCGTTTAGCCATCACAATCATGGTTATGAGTGTCAAACACTTTGGATCCTGTTTAGGCCACGTTATTTTGATCCTGTTTAGGCATCGTTGTTTTGAAATATGTTTACCGAAACAGAAATTACAAACCGGAAACGTTGTTGTAACCTGTGAATTTGGGTTTTGCCCTAAGGGCAATGGAATTGAATGCAACACATCGTGTGCTGAACAGTTGTGCCATGTTAATTTGAAATCCATTCAAGAATAATAATAAAAAAAAAGTAACACACCGGACACCGTGAGGACGGACTGCTCTTACGAATCGGTACTTATGTGACTATTTCCTTATGTCTTTTTTACGTGACCGTCAAATAACAGAACATTCTGTTTTATTTAACTTTTGAACAGAATTATCTAACCATCCTTTTCCAACTTCATGACCAGTTTTGTTACACACAAGTATTGATTCATGTGCACGGATGGACGGGCGGACTAACAATGCGATTACTATTTGTCTGCCTTTTTTTAGCATAAAAAGTTTTTATTTAAAAAAATATTTCTATGGGGACTTCTTTCTACTGCACCATGAAAGCAGTTATTGTGGTGAAAGTTTAGTACATGTACTTTAAAGCAAAACAATCACGACTGACGACTCACGTCGAATGACGCCTGTCGCTGGACGGACCATCACAATTATTTACCTTGGTGCTTCAATGTGGCAGGTGGATGAAAACGGACTCAACTTGATTGTCTAATGAATGTTGCAGAGTAGAATGAGTTAACCCATTACCCACTAAATATACCTTTTTACGCTTTTAAATAATTCCTCTACTGGAGAAAAAAGTTCCAATTTATACTGTCACAAATAAAAATCATAAGAAATATTTTCTATATTCTAGCAGATAATAGCTTAAAGCAGGCTGAAAGTAAAGTAGAATGCGCCTTAAGGCGCATTCTGCTTTTCTTTCAATCTGCTTTAAATATTCACATATCTTCTAAACTAGAAACAGACTATAAGGTAAAGGGTTAAGCAAAGTAGTTAGACTTCCACCTACCCATTCCTTATAAAGTAGTACAAATATTTCGCTGAAGCCTCCTTGCTGGGTTTGGTATAGCAGGTATGAACCTTCATCTGTATGGTCCAGTCCGGAATAGTGGTGAACACTTTCGCGTACAGTTTGGTGCCCACCTGCACATGTAGGGGATTACCCGGCATCGGATGGAGGAAGTTTGGGTCACTGTAGAACGACATGTTTACAGCATAGTGGTTACTTCCGGTCACGTGATGTCCGCCATCTACATTTGAGTCATGGTGGACGTGAACTGAAACATGATCGTATATTGGCATTGCGAAGAATCAAACTGTTTTTTACCAAAAGGTAAACTCGTAAATGAGTGTTGACCGATCTTAATTGTTTTGCATACAGTAATTAGATCAAAACTACAGATAAAGGTGGATATTGAAAACCCTCAACATCCTGATCCTACTACAGTGCTCCCTCTCTACAACAACATCCAATGGGAGACAACGCGTGTGTGAGTTGTTCGCGGAGAGTTGTTATATCGAGGGAAAATGGCTAACGTTTGCAAAGAGCTTTAATCCAGATCAGACGCCGCGAAACGCTGCATCTGATCTGGATTCAAGCTTTTTTTCACCCGTCAGTATGTTTTTGTTTTTCTGTCAAAATGTCCTATATGTGACTTTGAGAAAAACAGCAGACGACAATCTAAAGCAGGCGATTTTGCCGTATTGAAATGGTTAGACATAATTGTCTTGTTTTGGGAACACCGGTAAGCTTTTGTTGTAAGGAGGAACTCGTTCTTCAGACGGTCGTTGTAGAGAGGGAGCACTGTACTCATTAGAATCGTCTAGCTCCTTGAGGTTTGAGTGTAGTACTACACAAGAACAAAATTGTTTTTTAACTGCATGGTATTTTGACTCGAAGTTGGTTCGCATGTATCGTGTTAGCTGGCCTTGTTCTATATATAATTGTGTCCATTACATACTTCTTTCTACCAATCGCCGACTCTATATAGGCCTTTGTGCTTATTTAACCAATCATGTACGCCGTCACTTACTTTTATCTTGTTTCATGTTGTGTACACGCTTTGTTCTGTGTTAGATTGGAGATTGGTAAATGTGCGTTCTATGTGTTATATGCACTGCGGCGTACTTATTTTATAAGTATTAGTGGTTGTGATATATAGAGGATAATCAATTTCTTTGGATTGATATGAAAAATATATCACGAGAATGGGTTGTTATCTAGTTAAAAAACGAGTCCGAAGGACGAGTTTTTTAACCAGATAACAACCCATTCGAGTGATATATTTTTCATATCTATTCAAAGGAATTGATTATTCTATTTATTATAAAGATTTTATAATTGACGTTTTTACAGAAAAAAAAAACACAAAAATTAATTATTTACCCGCAACGTCACAAAAACTATTATGACGTGACGTCACAAAAAGTGATATCATCACTACATGTAGTGATGATATCAACAGTGACGATATCAAATTTATCTAACTGAGACATCTCTATAAATCATCGATATGTATATAATAAAACCCTTTACCTCATACCCTGTTTCTAATTTTGAAGACAGGTCACCACTTAAAGCAGGTTGAAAGTAAAGCAGAATGTGCCGTAAGGCACATTCTGCTTTACTTTCAGCCTGCTTTAAGCTAAAATCTGATAAACTATATAAATGTTTGTAATGGTAATTGTTCATGAGGGTATAAACTATTTTCTATAGCAGAGGAATGAATTAAATACGCTAAAAGTCGCTTCTATGGGGAAAGGGTTAAAGGATAATGTGTTTGAAATGTTATTAAAAGTTTGAGTTAAGTCTGAGAATCGTTCTCAAGCATTTAATAATAACAACAATAATAATAATAATGATAATAAAGACTTTATTTAAATGCGTAGGTGCACCTTTGTAAAGTTATTACAAAATTCTTCAAACTTTGCATGAAGATAGCAAAAAAATTAGTTTCTATGACAAAACTGGAACTACGTTTTTTCAATCTATATCTAGTTGTACAAGAAAGGTCCTAATTTGTATTACCATAGTAAGAATAACCCCTGAAAATAATGTAATAGGCTGCTATTTTATAATCAACATTCAATAAAATTGATTTTTACAAATAACTATAACAATTTTATAATTTTGGTAATGATATTGAAGGGATATTCATGTAATCCATAATGTATCAGGTTTATTGTGAATGTAGTTAGTTTTGTCTTTTCTCGCTTTGTAGGTGCATTTATATAATTTCATGTGAAACGCTTTTGAAAGCACAACTCCTGTGTGAAAAGAGCGCTATATAAATCGGGTATTAAAATAATAATAATGATAATAATGATAATAATAAGGAAATTGGGCGCCGATTTTCGAGATTTTCCGGGTCTGAATATTTGTAGATTAACGATATTATAAATTATATTTTGCTTCGGGACATGCTTTAACTAGTTTGACTTTCATTCAATGTATTAACTTCTAACTCTGGCAGGATGTGCCAGAATCTCTGGTAAAATTCTACAGTAAGACCGTCTGGTTCTGGGCTTTTGTTATATTTTTTAGTTCATATGCAGCAGTTTTACATTCTTCGTTCAAGAGAAGACAATCACATAGTTATACTGCCTTAAATATAACTTTGAAACAATATTGCAGACAGCAATATTAAAGTAGACGACAACATGACGGTGAAGGGGTTAAAAACGATACATTTGACCATAAATGGGATAAATAAAGACGCGTGGCATTCTGATGGAATTTCAAAACAAGTAGCAAACAGTTTTGATCCAGATTAGACGCCGCGTTACGCGGCGTCTGATCAGAATCAAACTGTTTGCAAATGCGCTTTATGACATCATTGAGAGTGAAAGGATTAATTCGTAAATAGAAGTTTAGAACAAGGAATTATGTTAAACAGTACCTTTCAAAGAAAACAAATTAATGTAATGGGATCAGGAGGGAGTCAAACCCACGCAGAGAAGGCAAAACAAAATATCCTAAAATATTATGATATTTTATATCACGCTCTTTTTTGCCCTACTTGTATCAGAAATATTGAATATTGATGGAACATATCTAAAAAAAAACAACAACACACACACTCAAAACAAAACAAGCAATTTTATTCAGTGATTATTCTTAAGGATGTTTGCATACTTCGATTTTCTCATATTTCGAGTGTCTTATGCACAATAATGCCACAAGCTAGTTTTAATTTGAGCAAGCAGGATACAAGAGGTCCCAATGCAGAATGTTGAATGGAAGAATGGGAGAAGGAATATATCTATGAAGAAAGCATGATGTATACAATTTGTCCCAATGCAGAATGATGAATCGAAGATGAAATTATGAAAGAAGGAATATGATGAAAGCATGATGTAATTATAACAACAATGATGACAAATGACAGATAGAGTAAAAGAAGTGTCATGATTATTATTATTATTATTATACCCGATTTATATAGCGCTCTTTTCTCACAGGAGTTGTGCGTTCAAAAGCGCTTCACATGAAATTATACAAATGTACCTACAAAGCGAGAAAGACAAATAACTACATTCACAATAAAAATGATACAATATTGAGATGCATGGAAACATGGAAATTCTTTCAATATTATTACCAAGATTATAAAATTGTTATAGTAAGTTTGTAAAATCATCTTTAAAATGAGTCAAATAATTAAAAGATCAATGGCATGATTAAAAAGGCAGAGTGGTTTTTTGTTTGTTTGTTTGTTTGATGCAAGATGGAAGGTGAAGAAAGCACGATGTAATTTTTTCTTAAATAACATTTAAGGCAACAGCCTTGAGGCCAGACTGACAAACCTGTTGTAGACTGGTTCCTGTGGACGTCACATTCTACATCTACAGTCCAGTTGTAATGCTTGATACGGAACGGTAGAAGTGGGTCACGCTCAGCGTAAATCAGCTGGTTACTATAGACCAAGTTTACACCCGAAGTCTGAAACAAACACAACGAAAGACAATTACAATAAGGTAAGTTACAATCTACATCCACATTCCAGTTATAATGCTTGATACGGAACGGTAGAAGTGGGTCCCGCTCAGCGAAAATCAACTGGTTACTGTAGACCAAGTTTACACCCGAAGTCTGAAATAAACACAATGATAGACACTTACAATAAGGTAAGTTACAATCTACATCCACATTCTAGTTATAATGCTTGATACGGAACGGTAGAAGTGGGTCCCGCTCAGCGTAAATCAGCTGGTTACTGTAGACCAAATTTACTCCCGAAGTCTGAAACAAACACAATGAAAGACAATTACAATAAGGTAAGTCCACAGTCCAGTTATAATGCTTGATACGGAACGGTAGAAGTGGGTCCCGCTCAGCGTAAATCAGCTGGTTACTATAGACCAAGTTTACACCCGAAGTCTGAAACAAACACAATAAAAGACAATTACAATAAGGTAAGTTACATTCTACATCCACAGTCCAGTTATAATGCTTGATACGGAACGGTAGAAGTGGGTCCCGCTCAGCGTAAATCAGCTGGTTACTGTAGACCAAGCTAACACCCAAAATCTGAAACAAACACATAAAGACAATTACAATAAGGTAAGTTACTTTCTACATCAACAGTCCAGTTGTTATGCTTGATACGGAATGGTAGAGCTGCATGATTACTGTAGACCAAGTTTACTCCCGAAGTCTGAAAAAACACATAAAGACAATTACAATAAGGTAAGTTACTTTCTACATCAACAGTCCAGCTGTATTGTTTGATACGGAATGGTAGAGCTGCATGGTAACTGTAGACCAAGTTTACTCTCAAGGTCTGAAACAATCACATAAAGACAATTACACTAAGGTAAGTTACTTTCTACATCAACAGTCCAGTTGTTATGCTTGATACGGAAAGGTAGAGCTGCATGATTACTGTAGACCAAGTTTACTCCCGAAGTCTGAAACAAACACATAAAGACAATTACAATAAGGTAAGTTACTTTCTACATCAACAGTCCAGTTGTAATGCTTGATACGGAATGGTAGAGCTGCATGGTTACTGTAGACCAAGTTTACTCCCGAAGTCTGAAACAAACACATAAAGATAATTACAATAAGGTAAGTTACTTTCTACATCAACAGTCAAGTTGTAATGCTTGATACGGAACGGTAGAGCTGCATGATTACTGTAGACCAAGTTTACTCCCGAAGTCTGAAACAAACACATAAAGACAATTACAATAAGGTAAGTTACTTTCTACATCAACAGTCCAGTTGTTATGTTGATACGGAATGGTAGAGCTGCATGATTACTGTAGACCAAGTTTACTCCCGAAATCTGAAGCAAACACATAAAGACAATTACAATAAGGTAAGTTACTTTCTACATCAACAGTCCAGTTGTAATGCTTGATACGGAATGGTAGAGCTGCATGGTTACTGTAGACCAGGTTTACTCCTGAAGTCTTAAACAAACACATAAAGACAATTACAATAAGGTAAGTTACTTTCTACATCAACAGTCCAGTTGTAATGCTTGATACGGAATGGTAGAGCTGCATGATTACTGTAGACCAAGTTTACTCCCGAAGTCTGAAACAAACACATAAAGACAATTACAATAAGGTAAGTTACTTTCTACATCAACAGTCCAGTTGTTATGCTTGATACGGAACGGTAGAAGTGGGTCACGCTCCGACGTCGGAAACAAACATACAAGTGCAAAAACAAAAACATAGGGGTCAATATTTTCACACGAATGGAAAGGTCTTGAACCAAAGTACATGTGTATATGTAGTACAAGTATGAAGTATAGAAGTTGTGATCACTTTCTGGAAACTGCTACCGCGAACAGCAACGAGAATTGCATGTCAACTTGTGTAAGCATAGTACGAGTGAAATGTTGTAGCAAGCGATTGGGTTGTACAACAGGTTGGATTACGAAAGGAAACACACGTCTACGAAGCGGGTGTACGGTTCTAAAGAAGAGAGTTTATTGGATAGGAATGGGCACAATAGGGATGGGTAAAGACACATATAGTTTTTATCGGTAGAATCTCGTTAGAGTTCACAGTGCCACAATGTCATGTCCTTATATATATTATGTTAACCCCTTCACGTCCGTAACGTCACGCATGCCAAACAGTTTTGATTCTGTCAAGTTTCGGCTGATCAGGATCCAAAGTACAAATACCCCTTGTACTGGTGATAATGAATGGAAAGTGTTTAAATATCTGCAAATTATTTCTTTCTTTCTTATCTTGCACATGCTCAATTCTTGACGCCCTTATTGTTTGTAGGGAGAGGGGAAGAGGCTAAAATCTACCTTCTCTGTTGTTAAACACTCTCCAAGCCCCTGTCTGAAGATCAGGTGTCCGCCATTTTCTGTCCCTTTACAAGAGTTTTCACCGAGGTATATGTTTGATCCAAGAGAGCCAGGTCTGATCAGTTTAAGCTTCTGTATGTCGATCTGGATCATCCAGCCGAGCTCTGTGCAGCCAACTGATATAGTGTCCTCGAGCTTTAGACCTTCAATGTCAACAGAATGATGGTATCAATATTCGAGTCGTGTCAATAGAAATGGGACCACCAAAACTGGGTCCGTTATAGCAATTAAACGATGACAACCTTTGCAAATAGTTTGGATTCTGATGAGACACCGCGTGACGTGGGTCAAACTGTTTGACACTCCTACAAAAGTGCCGGATTAGAGAGATCAAATTATTATTATTATTATTATTATTATTGTTATACCCGATTTATATAGCACTCTTTTCAAACAGGAGTTGTGCGTTCAAAAGCGCTTCACATTAAATTATATAAATGTACCTACAAAGAGAGAAAAGACAAATAACTACATTCACAATAAACACGATACAGTATGGAGTTACTTGGAAATTCTTACAACATTTATACCAATATTATAAGAAATGTATAGTGTTATGGTGACATGGTTCTGACACCAGTTACCACTTAGCTTTTCTGAAAAAAAATCAAGTTAATATCTGACATAATTATCTAGTAAGTTGAAAGTGGATTATTTTAGTGAAAATTTGATAATTATCTTAACGCGTCAAATGACCTGTAAGTGTGATAATTATACTGTCACAACAAACTAATATTACAGCGCTCCCTCTATACAACGACACCCAATGGGAGACAAAAATAAATATGTTCATTATTCGAAGGGAGTCGTTATAGGGAGGGAATTTGGCTTACATTTGCAAACAGCTTGAATCCAGATCAGACGCCGCGTCACGCGGCGTCTGATCTGGATTCAAGCTGTTTGTCACTCGTAATTAAGTGTTTTACTCTGAAAAGGTCAAATATGTAACTTTTAGAAAAATAGCAGACGACAATTGTTTAGCAGACGATATTGCAGCAGTAAAAGCGTAAGACATAATTGTCCAGTTTGGGCAACAGTGTACAACAAAACAAATCACGAAACAATTCATGTTAACTTGATTATATTTGGTGATGTTCGGTAATATTCATTGCAGTAAACATCCTCCTTCACAGAAGAGTCACATGGGTCCTAATAAAGGTTCTACACAACTAAAATGCACACCTTTAATATTCAATATGTATATACAGTGGAGAAAATGTTATTCTTTCCCAATAAACGCGTTTACGCTACATCTATTATTTCCCATGCAAACAGTTTGGAGCCAGATCAGAGGTCGGGTAACCAAACTGTTTGCCTTCCATGTTTAAATTAACAAGAATTGTCGATAAGTAGTCATTTTCTACATTTTATGGCAATGCGTTTTCGTTGAAACGGGAAAGAATAGCGTTTTCTCCACTGTATCTGTCCTATGCAAATAGTGTAGATCAAGATCGAAAGACTCCTAGACTTCGTTAATAGTTTGTTTGTTTAATCAGGTGACTGCTTGGGGCGGATGAAAGTATATCAGTAGCCAATGGACTTTCTGATTTACTTTCATCTTGTGTTAAGCTTCCACCTATCTGTTTTACAATCATCTAGCTTTCTTTCAGGTTAATGTATCTACTTTAAGGATATTCAACCCTTGCGACGAGTAGACTCGTCCTTCGCAAATACTGTACCCTGGTGGAGTAAATCTGCTCGAGGTAAACGGTGTAGACCCAGATCAGAGAGCTCCTAAAGGAAACATTGGACGAATGTCTATTAAAAGTAGTGATGGAACTAATCCAACATTTTCTCGCTTATTTCAGTACCAACTCCTATGGTTTACTTCTTATTAGAATCGCCTCGAATAGACAATTCTAATGGGTAGTGACACCATAGGGCTTTAATGCGAAAATTAAGATTTTAGTTTTTGAAATGCTTCCCTTATTTTGAGCTCTGACTCCTACCCTGTTTTGATCCTTTTTTTTTTTAAATTCTGCAGACGAAAAAGTACCCGGCATGAGAAGAGTTAACCCTTTACCTGATAGCTTATTTCTAGTATTGAATATAGGTGACCACTTAAAGCAGGTTGAAAGTAAAGCAGAATGCGCCATAAGGCGCATTCTGCTTTACTTTCAGCCTGCTTTCAGCTTCCATGTGCTAGAATATAGAAAATGTTCCCTATACTATATATTCATGACGAATTAAATTGGAACTATTTTCTTGAGCGGAGGAATAAACTGAATGCGCTAAAAGGCGTTTCTATTGGGGAAAGGGTTAAAAAACGTACCTGTCCAGCCTGTTGCCATGGAACATTTATAACTGCCCGGAAAATTTACACATGTGCTATTTCTACTACAGGGGTTGTCTAAACATTCATCGATGTCGCGTGTGCAATTGTTTCCTGTCCACCCACGGAAGCACGTGCAATTATATCTACCATAGTGTTCGGTACTATTATGGCAACTACCATGGACACAGACATCTTTGTGATCACAGGGGTTACTATAGATTGAACAGTTCCGGCCGGTCCAACCTGCATGACACCAGCAATTGTAGTCTCCCATTGTATTATAACATCTGCCATGGCCACAAGAACCATTCTCTGCACACTCATTTATATCAGTATTACAGTCCCGCCCTCTCCAGCCGGAATTACACGAGCAACTGTAGTTTCCCGCAGTATTATAACAGCTACCATTGACACAAGACCCATACTGATAACATTCGTCAATGTCAGTGTCACATTCCCTCCCTGTCCAACCCTTATGGCACGAACAACTATAGTTTCCGGCAGTGTTTTGACACCAACCATTGACACAAGAGCCATGCTGTGTACACTCGTCAATATCAATATCACAATGCTTCCCCGTCCAACCAGCATAACACGAACAACTATAGTTGCCGGGACCATTAAGGCACCAACCATTGACACAAGACCCATGTTGTTTACATCCGTCAGTATAATTGTCACAATTCCTCCCAGTCCATCCCGCATGACAAGAACAACTGTAGTTCCCGGCAGTATTATAACAGCTACCATTGCCACAAGTCCCGTACTTGTAACACTCGTCAATATCAGTGTCACAATTCCACCCAGTCCAACCCGCATGACAAGAACAACTGTAGTTCCCGGCAGTATTATAACAGCTACCATTGCCACAAGTCCCGTACTTGTAACACTCGTCAATATCAGTGTCACAATTCCACCCAGTCCAACCCGCATGACAAGAACAACTGTAGTTCCCGGCAGTATTATAACAGCTACCATTGACACAATAGCCATGCTTTACGCACTCGTTAATATCAGTGTCGCAGTTCTGCCCTGTCCAACCCTTATGGCACGAACAACTATAGTTTCCGGCAGTGTTTTGACACCAACCATTGACACAAGAGCCATGCTGTGTACACTCGTCGATATCAATATCACAATGCTTCCCCGTCCAACCAGCATAACACGAACAACTATAGTTCCCGGGACCATTAAGGCACCAACCATTGACACAAGACCCATGTTGTTTACACCCGTCGGTATAATTGTCACAATTCCTTCCAGTCCATCCCGCATGACAAGAACAACTGTAGTTCCCGACTGTATTATAACAGCTACCATTGCCACAAGTCCCGTACTTGTAACACTCGTCAATATCAGTGTCACAATTCCACCCAGTCCAACCCGCATGACAAGAACAACTGTAGTTCCCGGCAGTATTATAACAGCTACCATTGACACAATAGCCATGCTTTACGCACTCGTTAATATCAGTGTCGCAGTTCTGCCCTGTCCAACCCTTATGGCACGAACAACTATAGTTTCCGGCAGTGTTTTGACACCAACCATTGACACAAGAGCCATGCTGTGTACACTCGTCAATATCAATATCACAATGCTTCCCCGTCCAACCCGCATAACACGAACAACTATAGTTGCCGGGACCATTAAGACACCAACCATTGACACAAGACCCATGTTGTTTACATCCGTCAGTATAATTGTCACAATTCCTCCCAGTCCAACCCGCATGACAAGAACAACTGTAGTTCCCGGCAGTATTATAACAGCTACCATTGCCACAAGTCCCGTACTTGTAACACTCGTCAATATCAGTGTCACAATTCCACCCAGTCCAACCCGCATGACACGAACAACTGTAGTTCCCGGCAGTATTATAACAGCTACCATTGCCACAAGTCCCGTACTTGTAACACTCGTCAATATCAGTGTCACAATTCCACCCAGTCCAACCCGCATGACAAGAACAACTGTAGTTCCCGGCAGTATTATAACAGCTACCATTGACACAATAGCCATGCTTTACGCACTCGTTAATATCAGTGTCGCAGTTCTGCCCTGTCCAACCCTTATGGCACGAACAACTATAGTTTCCGGCAGTATTTTGACACCAACCATTGACACAGGAGCCTTGCTGCACACACTCGTCTATATCAATGGAACAATTTCGTCCTGTCCACCCCCCATAGCACAAGCAACTATAACCTCCCAATGAGTTATGGCATCTGCCATGCTCACAAGAACCATGCTGTTGTGAGCATTCGTTTATATCAATTTGACAATTCCGCCCTGTCCAACCATCATAGCAAGAACAACTGTAGTTTCCAGGGGTGTTGTAACAACTACCATAGACACAGGCATCTTTCAGAGTACACTCGTCAAAATCACTAGAACAGTTTTGCCCGATCCAACCTTCGTAGCATTGACATATGTAACTTCCAAAAGTATTTATACAATTTCCGTGAAAACATGAATCTCTTGAATGGCATTCATCAATGTCTTGGTGGCAATTGGATTTTGAAGACCACCCTGGGGTACAATTACAAAGGAATCCTCCATAGGTGTTAATGCATATTCCATTGTTAGCGCAAAGGTCTGCGTGCAAATTACACTCGTTGATATCAACATTGCATGCTTTACCAGAGAACCCATGGTGACAATAACACTGGTAACTACCATATTTATTAAAACAAGTCCCGTGCACACATGTATGGTTGATGTTCAATACAGCACATTCATTGATATCAGTAGTACAGTTTACCCCTGTAAACCCTGGTTGACAATTGCAGTGATAGCCGCTCGGAGTTGAAATACACGTTCCATTTCCACACGTGGTGTTGTTCTGTGTACAGTTACCAACCAGTGTACAGTTCACCTGAGAAAAAATAAATATTAAACAAATAAGTAATGTCAAATCTCTTAATTTCATGTATTACGTTTCCTGAATCGCTTGTGAGTATATCATATAATCGGCGAACTCCTAGTAAGACGTGTACTCGTATACCAAGAACATGGTCTGCACTGTTTGTCATTCTGCAATTCAGTGCAAATCATCCCTAATTAGTGAAACATTGACTACACTTACTAGGGTTTTTTCAGGAATGAATGATATAAAACTGTCTTCTCTGCCGTTGCAATTTGTGTTGACCAGGATCGGACCATGCTTGAAATTTCGCCACTGACAATCACCGATATATGTATGATTCTGATGCTGGAAAAACTAACGATATTATAAGTACAGTGGTTTTGTTTATTTTATAACAGAGGATTAGTGTACAAAGAAAGTCTCTAAAATTAAATTGATTCTATACTCTATATGTGTATACATATCATAGCACAACTTTCTTATGAGTCGAGCACCTATATATGATACAATGTACCACAACTTTTGGGGTTTGGCCTTGAAAAGCTAAATCTAAGTTGTTAGTCCTTCCATAATTGTATCACTTATCAATACCGGTTGTTTATTAATTTGTTTTACGTAAAATATGTACATGTATTGCTTAATTTAACGTTTAAGATTTGTATAATAAGTATAGTGTCTTCACTTCAATGCCAAATACGACACTACTAACATTCGCAACCGTTTTGGATTCAGACTCATTCACGAACTGTGGCGTTATTTGACGGAATTTGATGAAATAAAAAGTAGATATTGATAAATTAATCCTTTCCCGAGGGTACCACAAGAGAATATCGGCGATCTAGTATATTTTAGCATCAGTTTAAGTCGATAGTAAAGACTAGGTGTCGAATTGCGCTGTTTACCTTGTATCTATAATAGAAGTAGTAAAAAAAAAAAAAAAAAAGTGGGGTGGTGTTAATAGATAATAAAGTATGTGTCAAGTACCTGTGAATGAGTATACATACTGCTTGACATCTATATCAATATTACTTAAGTCAAAATACCTTAAACCAGCTCATGTTAACATTTTAACCCCTTCGCTGCTTTACCCAGAATACAGTGGTTATCTGGCATATTTGTAAATAGTTTGGATCGTGATCAGACGCCGTGTAACGCGGCGTCTGATGTTTATAAGTTTATACTTCTAAGTGAAAATATCTCAATTTTAAGTTTGAGAAATAAAAGCAGACACTATTTTAAAGTCTTGGTGACGTCATGACAGAGAAGTGGTATAGTAAAGCAGACGATATCAGCGTGGCAGTGAATGTACTAGACAGTTATAGCTTGCTTTACTCCTTCACTGCCGTGACGTCATTGTGAATACAAATGCAAGTGTCAAACAATTTTGGTCCTGATCAGACGCCGGATTACTCGACGACTGGTTTGAATCAAAACGTTTTGCGTTTGGCATGATACAGTATAATAGGAAAATGTACATGTTGCAATATTTAGGCACCAACCTGTGTGAAGATCAGACTGCAAACAAGAAACAAGAAAATCTGCATGTTTGTCGCCATATTTCTGTATCAAAATTTGCTATACTAGGTTATCTTTTGTTAGTACATGTAGCTGTGCTATCTATCCATGTGTACGTTTACCCTGAGTAACGTGATTATTTGCAAACAGTTTGGATCCTGATTAGACGCCGCGTGGCGCGGCGTCTAATCAGGATCCAAACTGTTTGATATTCACCACCATATTACTTTAGTCAATAAAACTTAATTTTAAAGTTTGGGAATATAAGCAGACGACAATTGTTTAAAGCAGATGACGTCATTGCAGTGGAGGGTGTTAGTCAGGAATGATAATCTATTAGATTAGCTGACATATTTGCAAATAATTTAGATCCACATCAGTTATGGAGTACTTCGATATCTGGTCTGGATCCAAATTGTTTTTCAATAATGAACTGGACTTATCCCATACAATTTCGAATGAATCTTCTTGAAATCGTTCTAATAAATCGGAAGTCTTTTTTGTTCGTAATGTATTTTTCACGATTTGGTACGAATCGTGGCTGTATTTTTTGTTTGGATTGCATCTCAACGGGCTAATAATAAATAGATATGACCGCGTCGTGACAAAACCTGCCTCATTGCATTGCAAACAGTGTAGATCAAGGCCTGGTCTAGTCTGTTTAACACTCACAATGTTCTAAAGCATTGTATTTAACAGTACGAGTTATATACGGTAGTGTTGACCAATCTCAGAAGCAGAGCCTTTGGTGACAGCAATGTACATTGTCTGTACAATGTTGCAGAGAAATATGGCAGGTTTTGTCATGGCACGGCTCATGTATTCCATATCTTATTTGTATTCCATGTGATTGCTCCTCATACTGGAGATAAAAAGAAATTAGTAATTATTCGAAACCCGGTCTTGGCTTTTTTCCCATTGAAATGCCGTTTTACACGTAGTTCTAAACCATTTTCCTAAAAAAATAATAAAACTTTATATTTTATAGGCGTTTGACATCCATTTACCCAAAAAAAAACATAAATATTATTCAGTCCAACTTTAATACCCATTTCACCGACACACCATCGTCTGTTTTAGCATCGCTATCTACAGTGACCAAGACGTTATTATTTCCCAGTAAAAACGTTTACGATAAAACTATTATTTCCATTACAAACAGTTTGGAGCCAGATCAGACGCCGGATAAACCGGCGTCTGATCAGGCTTCAAACTGTTTGTCACTCAGTGTAAAGAAGTCGTCAAAAAATTGTCACTTTACCCCCTTTTAATGCACTGCGTTTGCGTTTCGTTTGCATAATAGCGTCTTCTCCTCTGTAACGTTCACGGCATTTCAAAGTTAGATCAAAAGGCATCATTACACTGAATAAACATCAAACGAGCGTGTCTGATCCGGATCGAAACTGTTTGCTAAGCCAACCGTAGGTGCCGAAAAAAATAGGAAAGTACATGTATAGAGAAAATACATCAGTGCGAAAATGAGGGGTGGGTGTTTGGGAGGTTTTTTTGTTAGTTTTTTGTTGGTATTTTTTTCTTTTTTTTTCTGTTAAATAGGTTGAACGCGGCTTATTAGATCACGTGACCGATCGCTAGATACGTAGGGTACCGATATTGACCCGATCATATTAGGGGTGTTCTACCTTAAGATGTCATCTGTTTTAAAATTACATGTATAAGATAAAATATTTTAAATTACCTTCTTTGGGTTAACCGCCTTACACGACCTTGACTATGTATGGATTAGATAACCCACTTTTTAATCCGCTCATCGGCTAGACTGTATAAGTATTTAGTCCTAGATAGCAACATGCTCTTGCAGAATATATATATTCAGCCCTTCACTCATTCACTCGAGTTCAAATGTGGTCATTTGCAAACAATTTAGATCCTGATCTGGGGCCTGTTTCATAAAACTTCTTAAGACAAATGTTGTCGTAAGTCAGATTATAAAAGTATCAATTATTATTTATTTCTCCATCTAATCCTGTCTTGTGACATCTTTTTGGAATCGTCTTGAAAAGACGATTCCAAAAAGATGTCACAAGACAGGATTAGATAGAGAAATCACAGATTAAATGTATTTTAAAGTTTTGACTTACGACAACATTTGTCGTAAGATGTTTTATGAAACGGGGCCCAGGCGCGGCGTCTGACCAGAATCCAAACTTTTTGACACTCGAATCAATATTTCTTAAGTTTGGAACTTCAAAAAATAAAATTTGGAATAAAATTGCAGACTTTTCTAACTTTTCACTAGCAACAACGTTATTAAAATTAATCGATTCCTTTCAACGAGTATAATCGTCATGGCAATAAAACAGAGTTACTATAAAGAGCATACGTGTCCTATGTAAAACCTTATAGGGTAGACCCAAACCAGGGACTGACTTGTAAAAAAAAAAAGTTCTCAAAATTGACAACTGGACTTGACTTTATTTTAACTACAATTGTCTATTTGAAGATTCTGGGATCACATGGTTCATATACTCCTATCGTGCATGGTGTATTTCCTTGGGTAATAAAGAGATGTGTTTTGAAATAATAGTTAATGGCTGACCATTCTTTCATTGCCAAATGTATCGTGAGATTTGTACCCCTCCACGCCATATCATCGTCTCCTCCAGTAGTGTTGTCGGCAATATCGTTTCAGTTAGTTTGAAGCGAGTATGAATGACGTAATTTCGAAACGAGTAACAAACAGTTTGGATTCTGATAAGATGTCGCGTGGCGCGGTGTCTGATCAGGATCCAAACTGTGTGCAAGTGATCTGGTCAAAACGTGCCAAAACCAGACCGTTTCGGAACCAAAATGTACCTACACCTTAGTCAAAAAGTACCCAAACCTAACGTACCAGAACCAAAATATACCCACACATTATTCAAAACGTCCCCAAACCTAAACGTTTCAGAACAAAAATGTACCCACACCTTAGTCAAAACGTACCCAAACCGAAACTTATCAGAACAAAAAAATACCAACACCTTTGTCAAAACGTATCCAAACCAAAACGTATTAGAACAAAGATGCACCTACACCTTGGTCAAAACGTACCCAACCAAAACGTATCAGAACAAAAATGTACCAACACCCTAGTCAAAACGTACCCAAACCAAAACTTATTAGAACAAAAAAGTACCCACACCTTGGTCAAAACGTACCCGCAGCAAAACGTATCAAAACAAAAATGTACCCACACCTTAGTCAAAACGTTCCCAAACCAAAACGTATTAGAACAAAAATGTACCTACACCTTAGTCAAAACGTATCAGAACAAAATGTACCAACACCCTAGTCAAAACGTACACAAACCAACACTTATCAGAACAAAAAAGTACCCACACATTTGTCAAAACGTACACAAACCAACACTTATCAGAACAAAAAAGTACCCACACCTTAGTCAAAACGTACCCAACCAAACCGTATCAGACCAAAAATGTACATACACCTTAGTCAAAACGTACCCAAACCAAAACGTATCAGACAAAAATGTACCCCCATCTTAGTCAAATCGTACCCAAACAACGCAACAGTGTACATATTGCGGTAAATATATATCGGTGGTGCGTTTCTAAAGTCCGTCAGCATATATTGTCATTTCTTCTTCCATAGATTGTCAATGCTGGTCAAAATACAAACGAGCGTCGATATTTCAAACTTGCTAAGTACCACGTTTTAATGTTGTATTACGGGTCATGTTGGACGTAACCCTTATCATGTAAACGCGAATTGGCTGACATTTGAGAACTTTATGGATCCAGACCAGACGCCGCGTAAAGTGGCGTCTGATCTGATTTGAATCCAAAATGTTTGTCACGCATATTCAACTTTTCTTACATTTAAAAAAGTATAAAAACTACTTTTGATATTTTTCGCAGACGATATATTTGAAGCAGACAATTCAGCACACAGGTACTTGACACATTTTTCTTACTATCTACCATTCTCTATATATGGTTGATTGTAAAAAAAATGTTATCAAGTATCTGTTATTCAGCATGATAAGGGTCAATTGACATTGAGTTAACGAAACTTTACTGTAGCAATACGGATACAGTCGAAACATGAAGTTCAATTAACGTGGTTCTATACCTACGGCTGATAAACGAAACTTCTAGCAGGTCATCATGACACATACATTCATAGAAACCCTTTTTTACGCGGTTTATATATTCCCCCGCGGAAGAAAACAGTTCGATTTTATACAGCCATGAAAAAGCACCATAAGAAAAATACCTTTGATCCTAACAATTGGTAACTTAAAGCAGGTTGTAAGTAACACATAATTGTTCATAAGGGTCATTCTACTTTACTTTCAGCCTGCTTAAAAAAACCACAGCCATTTGTCTTCAAAAATGAAAACAAGCTATAAGGAAAGGGGTTTAGCTATAAAAAAAATTGTACTCGGATGCCCGCGTGTCTATTTATGTCTACCCGTGGTGTTTATCAACTCCGAGAGAACAACTCCGGATCCAGAGGGGGAAGGAAGGGTCTGGAAAATCTTGAAAATGTTCACAATTCCTTTTAACCTGAGTGACAAATAGTTTGGATCGTGATCAGAAGCCCGGTTACCTGGCGTCTGATCTGGTGTTAAACTGTTTTCAGCATAAATAATATGTTTAACATAAACCTGTTCATTTGGAAAGATTTACGTCTTCTCCGCTGTATGTTAAAACTATTTTCTATATTCTAGAAGACAGTAACTAAAGCAGGCTGAAAGTAAAGCAGAATGCACCTTAACCCTTTACCTGATAGCCTGCTAATTATATCTAGTATTGAAGATAGATGACCACTTAAAGCAGGCTGAAAGTAAAGCAGAATGCGCTCAAAATAAAATAAAATACTCAAATAAAAGCAAATTTGTGGCATTATTTGGCTTCTGACATTAAAAAAATATGATCAGTCCAAAAAAAGTCTCAAGAATTGTCACCGAATCTTAGTTTTTTTTTAGATATTTTCCATCGTTTTTCTATAGCGTTAGCTAACGGTATAGTTGTTGTTGTTGCGTCTCTACACGGGCTCAGACATAAACCCGAGCCGAATATGTATAAATCAATCGCTTCCAGTGAAGTACGTTAATTCGCTACCATATAGATAGAGAGCCCCCAGTAGCCGCGTGGTTAAGGCGTTAGCCTTTGTTTTCATGTTTGTCTCCGCATGGAGGGTCACGGGTTCGAATCCCACCAGAGCTTCTTCCTTTTTTTTTGAAATGCATTTTTTAACAGAATTTATTATCCAAAACTAAATCTTACCCATTTATATAAGCATTTGACATATATTTACAAATTACTATTTTTAATGCTAAATCCGGTTGCGAGCCTCTTTAAGCTATCATGTCCTAGAATATTGAATATATTCCTTATAATATATACTCATGACTGATTCAATCGGAACTATTTTCTTCAGCGGAGGAGTAAATCATATTCGCTAAAAGGCACTTCTATTTGGGAAAGGGTTAAGGCACATTCCGCTTTACTTTCAGTCTGTTTTAGCGGTAACCTATTTAAAAATTATACACAGGCTATGAGGTAATGGGTTAAATCTTTTCAGTTGGATCCCCTCTAAGAAAAATCGCTGTATCCGCGCATGAGACGGCGTATGTCACATTCTGTCCTACTTTATGCATGTATATACAGCTAACCCTATATTAATGGACCACACGTCTTTAGGACAGATGGCAGCTTAATGCAAGATAAAGGGCAAAAAGGAGTTAGATCCTATAGGAGATTTCGCATAAGGTTTTGTTCTGTTTTTTTAGTAATAAATAACAATCTGCAAATACCTCGATTTCATTTTCGTTTTTATTTTTTGAACGTTTATCACGCTGTTGTAGTAGTATACCCGTCATCAGACAGGCAGGTATATAAGATTACGATTAACGTACATAGATACCTTGGGCAGTTATTCGGACAGATGACATAGCGTATTACTTAATATTACATCGGAGAATGTGTTATTTATTCCCAAGAACAACGCGTTTATGCTTTTTTTTAAATGTCGACTGTAAATAGTCTGGAGCCAGGACAAACGTCAGGTAACCCGATGTCTATTCTGGCTCCAACGTCTTTGCCTCTCAAACAAGAATTATTTGTTGAAAATTTATTTATTTTTTAAAATGACATTTTCTATATTGCATTGCGTTCGCGATTATTTTGTTTTAAACGGGAACGAATAACGTCTTCTGGTCTACTAGGTGTCGGGCTTTAAGGTTGAGGACCCCTAATGAGATCGGACAAGAATCTGGGGCCCGTTTCATAAACAATCGTACGACAAACACGGCCGTAAGTCAAAACTTTAAAATACATTTAATTTCTGATTTCTCTATCTAATCCTGTCTTGTGACATCTCTTTGGAATCGTCTTTTCAAGACGATTCCAAAAAGATGTCACAAGACAGGATTAGATGGAGAAATAAATAATAATTGGTACTTTTATAATCTGACTTACGACAAAATTTGTCGTAAGAAGTTTTATTAAACGGGTACCAGTACTCTACATGCAGCGATCGCTCTCCGTAGAGTTCCGATGATTGACCAACATTGTTCCGGTCCAGCGCTTATAAAGTGTTTGAGTTGAGTCTTAAATCATTCTCAAGCGTTTGATTGCTAAGACTTAACTCAAACGCTTTATAAACATGGTTCCTCAACATTAAGTTTATTCTCGCTGTTTCGAACTTACTATCATTGAAGCGAAGGTATTTCTCGGTGTTTAAAATTAAAGGCGGATGACTAGATCTACATAAATCAAAATGAAAGTAAAGCGTAAAGCGTCAGTAGGAACTCTTTGTTTCTCTTTCATTTATGATTTAAGTTGTCATATAACTTTTCGTCCTGCATTAATAGTGAAGTCTATCATACACATCGTCAATGATGATTCGTCTGTTTAAGTTGTGAGGACGTTACTGTTATAGAAACAAAGCAATTGCTAACAAAGATCTTAAAACGGCACCTTGATTGGCCTCAGCAGAGGCAATTTAATGTTGCTGAGAGAAAATAGTTCCTTGTGCCACTGTCAACATGGACACTACAGTCAACCATAGGATTTTACAAGCACGGGTCTTCATCTTTTACGCACTGTATGGTAAGTACCCTCATTAGCCCCTTTAACCCATTACTCAATACAGGTAGCCTATTTTACTTTTATAAATACTTTTAGGTGATTATTTAAAGCAGGTTGTAAGTAAAGCAGAATGCGCCTTAAGGCGCATTCTGCTTTACTTTCAACCTGATTTAAGCTATCACCTTTTAGAATAAAGAAACTATTCCTTATGATACACATTCATAACTGTATAAATTTCAACTATTTTCTTCAGCTGAGGAATAACTGAATGCGCTAAAATGTGGTTCTATCGGGGAAATGGTTAATATCTTACCCTGAGTAAATTGTGATTTCCAAACAGTCTGAATCGCGACCAGACACCGCGCAATGCGGCGTCTGATCACGATCCAAACTGTTTGACATTCATTACGATTATGCTTTTAGTCACTTTACATAGCATTTCAATCTGAGAAATAACAGCAGACGACACTTGTAAGTTTAAACCAGAGCGATTTCACGTGGAACTATAGTTCGAACCTTTAGTCAGGCAAAATTTCGGCCAGCGCATGCGTATTAAGGCCGGCTAATGAAAACTGAAAATGGTCCGTATGCTGTTAGGTTCAAAGGTCAAATGACGTAACTTTAGTGTCTTTAAATCGGATCATAGTTCCACATGAAGTCTCTCTCAGGTGACGTCTTGGCAGTAAAAGGAGTTTTTTCTGACATTTATCTGTTTTACCCTTTTCCTCTCAATTGCAAGTCTATCCCGCAAAGAATGTATTTCCATTTTCCAACAATAAACTGAGAAAGAACCATAGAAACCTAGATTAATTTACCCACAGGTGCGAGTATCGTGAGAAAAAGAAAGTCGAAAAAAATTTCCCTATCTATATAATCATCTACAAGGTATATTTCCTTCAAAATTCCTAATGAAATCACAGTGTTTTTAATTTGCTTCATCGACTCGGGAGTATAACCTCATGATTACGCATATAATTGATCTTTAGCCGACAGAAATGAATAGCATAGATCTATATACTTTGATATTGAAAGTGATTGCTATGTTACATTCATAATATAATGCTCTTCGTTCAATTACCGATTCTTAAAAAGTGTTCGCCTTCGCCATGTCTGTTTTTTCCGGTAGGTTGATGACTTTAAAGGTATTCCGGATCAATTTGTAACGGCGGTTTTCATTGGCTGTGAGAAGGTCAACTCGCATGTCAATGGCGAATATGCATAAATAAACATATGTGAACATCGTTAACAATAATGTAGTGTTAATTAACAGAGGCAAGCTTCGTGTCTAGCATAATATACCACCTTATACAGAAGACGAAACAACCATCTACAATATATTCAGCGTTAATAAAATTATCAAGAATACTGGTAACCTACTTACCGTATAACGTCAACGAAAGCTGGGCACAAGTGCGACTTGAAGGTATGTTTCCATCGACCAATGAAAATCTTCGGTTCAAAAACCGAAACGGCTGGATACGATTCGATGCAACAACAACAACAATGGTTGATAATTGAAATGTAATGTTGAAAACGAAGCCGCTTTAGAACGAGAGACACCCATGCAGTTCAGTCACCGGTTTGCTTCGTGGTAAAACTAATAATAATTAATCATTGAACAATGATTTAAGTGCGATTTAATGTTCAAATACGACAAGAAACTCGATGTATCACAAGTCACTTGAATGTTTATCCATGTTGCAACTCACCTCAGTGATGACCGCACAGACTAGCATTACATTTTGTGGCATATCTCGTAAATGAACTGACCATTTTCTATGAGATTTTGGGAATTTATAGCTTTACATTATATTTTATGAAAAATTATACGCCATAGACTTCTATAGACATAGAATTTGAATAATAATATGCCAGAAAGCAATATACTAATGCATTGCATACTGTAATATAACTAACCATCTTCAAAGAATATTAGCCCTTATCCTGCGGTGATGTCGTCTGCTTCGAAATTGTCGTATGCAAAATTTGTAAAATTTAGATGTATAGATTTATTTAAATATAAAATCATAAAGACGAGTATCAAACAGTTTGGATCCAGATCAGACGCCGCGTTACACGGCGTCTGATCTGGATCTAAACTGTTTGCAAAAATCAATAAAGTCGCCTTTATTAAGAAATTTGGTTAAGGCCAGTTCCAAAAAGTTCCATATCAAACCACAATGTCCTTAAACACCATCCAAATATCATGGAATTGATTTTCATGAACCAGCACAAGTGTGTACGATAAACATTATTAAGATAATCAACTTTCCATTCAATTTTATAGAAACTACACTTGTCTTGGTTTTCATCACATATATCCATCAATTTTCCATCGATTTAACAAAAAACAGTACCGACTGTAATTGAAATTACCACTTATTATGAGAATGCTATTGCCATTTCAATACTTTCCAAATCCAAAGAAATATGAAATCTCAAACAGACATGTTTGAGGTGGAGAGTTGATTGCCTTGAAAATGTTTATGGTACATAAATATTGCTGGTTTAACCCTTTGAACCCTAGTTCCGCATATAGGCGTCCTTTTCAATCAGTATACATGTCAAAAGTGCACTTGTCCTATGCAAATAGTGAATATTGCAAAACAATGACAAAAACAACCTTTAAAAGTCAGAAATGGACTAGACTTAAATGAAAACTGGGATTGTCCATTTGAAGTTTCAAGGAGGAAAGAGTTAAGACAATGAAGGCACCGTTCACCTGTGTATCAAACCATTGCGTACCTCCTATATAAAGAGTTATCTGCGTATCGTGATTCAATTTTTAAGCAACCACTTATCCTAAACACTAAAAGGGTTTGACTATGACGAAAATACTGTGCTTATTGGCGAAAAGAAATCTCCTGATGGACGATTCGTGTTTCAACGTGTGTCTAGTATATTTTAACTGTTTATGGTTGTTTTTGCAATGTATTGCAAAATCACAAACGGTGCAGACACTGATAACAGGGTTCCTTTAGGATCCCTCTTATCTGGGTCTCCACTGTTTGCATAGGATAAGTTTACTACATGTATCACATTACAATCTTTATAATGGGGGGTAGAACGTAACTAAGTGGTGTTTGTGGTGCATGTTTGTGCCTAAAACGGTCAAACAATATACAACCCAATACATGAGTGTGTGTCATAGAAATAGTTTTTTTTTAATTACAGTCATCAGACCTGTACTTTCGTCATGTGACCCGGAGAGTACCAACTCGACTGGTTGCCAGTCTCGACCGGATGTAGACACACCAACAGACCATTCTACAATTGAAACATACAACTCAGATTACATATTCCTCATAGTGTTTGGAATTGCTTGGCTTCCATTAGCCATACTGCTTAGACTTGGCTGGGCCCGGGCACTAGAGGCTCGCCAAAACCGACGTCGCATGCAAGCCAGGAACCAAATGCAGCACAATAACCAAGGTGGTCCGCATGTGTTTGTGATTGGTGTAGACCAGGGTAAATACAGTTTATACGACGAAGTCTCGAATAACTCAATTTTGCTTTAACCCTTTACTGCCTTATCCCAAGTACAATGGTTATTTGCAAACAGTTCGGACCCTGTTCAGAATACCTAAAATTCAAATTTGAGAAATAAAAGCAGACGACAGCTATGTAGAATTGATGACGCCCTGACAGTGAATGGGTTAATTCGGACAATCCGTATTTCAAAGTAACAACATTCAATTACATCGACGAATCAAACAGTGTATCTGAGAAGAGTACATGTGTCATATGCAAACAGTTTGCACCATTGTCAAAGGGCCCCGGATCAAAGTATGCATTGTTTTTCATTTTGCAAGATACATGTACAGTATATATAATATTTACATTTAATTCACCCATTCAATTCCATTGAAAAAATGACGCTTGATTCGTATATTTTCGAGAGTGCGGGACTTGTGGATATCTTTAGTTTAAACATATTTATTTGCATAATAACATGTGCAAAGGGATTGGGCTACAAGTTATTACAACATTATCAATGGCCCTTTCCCTAGATATATACAAAACAGTGGCATAGCATAATAAAGTAGAAATTACAATAGTTACTTTGGATATCTTTCGGAGAGGAGGCGGGGCTAATGGGTCTGCTCTCCGCGAACCATTTAGTTGCGTTGCTTCAGTAATGCAGTTATGGCTGTTCTTTTCAGCGTACATATTATTCGTGTTAACAGTCTCTAATATTGCGTCTGATCTGAATTCAAGCTGTTTGTCACTCATAATTATAGATCTACTTATTCTATAAAAATGTCCACTGTTACTTTGAGCAGGGTTACAGATATGGGGAGTATTGGGTTATTTACCCATTAAAATTCATTTTCACAACAAGGGGTAACAAAAAGCAAAGAAATGTAGCAAAAAGTAAAGAAATTTTGGAAACCTTATCAGAATATGAATAATCCCCAATTACGAAAACTCCAAATACCCAATAAAAATTTCAAAATCCCAATTCTGTAAAATATCAAGGAGTATATATACGTTTTATTTCCTCTTTACAGAGATTTGCTGACCAAAATAACATTTGAAATACAAACAGTGTTAACACAGATAACATATTTACACATAGTATAATTACAGAAAACATGTTGAAAAAGAAAAATGAATAAAGCAACATATATTAGAGAGACAAGGAATAGTGGACTCGTAAGGAGATTGAGGAGGAAGTAAAGAGATATAGAAGAAACATGAAATATGCTTATCACACAAGTAAAATGCATAGGCTTTTCAAAAGCCAATTAGTGGCTACAAATGAAGACGCTACATTTCCTTCAAATTTCAAGAATTGTGACATCTCGATCTTAACCATTAATTTACTCATTTCGATTAAGCTCACTGTCTTTTCGCCTTTTTGGTATTACTTTCGCCTTTTCTAAACGAAACGAAACAAGATATATGGAGGAACGATAATAATATCTAAGTTTGCTGTAATTACATTTTCACATCAATAAATACGTCCATATCGTCTCCAGTACATTTTTAGGGTTTTAACAACAAATGGGATAAATATGCTAATTGCATTTATATTGTGCATGTACCATACTTCCAAGTATGATTTGAAAAAGTATTTCCGAATTATTCTGGCACGAGTCTCTAATGTTAAGAAACTGTGACAAGGGTCGGTGTTACGAGGGAGACGTTGTTGGGAGGGCCGTTGTAGATAGGGAACACTGTATTTATACAGTCGCTCCATGGTGTGATCGAATTCTGTATTACAGACAGAACGTTACTTTTCATAAACCAGCAAAACAGTTGTACCTATAAACATTATACATGTTTATGGTATAAAAAATAAACGAACCGTTCCCATTTGATTCATGATAGATCTATATAAATTGAAACTATTTCCGTCACTGAAGGAATACATTAAAGTCGTAAAATGCATATTGTTGGAATAGTCTAATGGCTTCTTATTAACTTCTTGCACATTTATTTTTTGTGTTTATATTTTTTAGAAAACTATTTGCCATCTTACGAACAATCTGTCTTCGATTCGCCCCCTTCGTATGACCAGCTAGATCAGACAACATCGTTTAATAAACTCAAGAAAAACAAAAGTTCTACATCACTTCCTTCTTATTCCGAGGAGGACAATTATCCAGCATATTGCATGACGTCACTTCCAGAAAACAGCAGTTCTCAGGATCAAACGAACAATACGTGAACATAAAGCAATATTTACATGCCAAAGGTGAAAACAAGGTATGATGCCACTACCCTGGTTTGGTGCCCTGATGGTTCCTATATCCGGGTGCTACAAACATCAAAGCCAGGGACTCTTCAGTACGGAGTCAATGGAGATACTCCCAATTTCCGGTTCAAGAAACTAGCACCTAAAATGTCACCCTTCATATCGGTTCTTAGTCAAGTTAGTGACTCTTGTGAAGAATACATTTGTTCTTCGAAACAGTGTAGACCAAGATATGATGGATCCTAAGGAGCCATCTGATCAAGGTCTACGTAATCATCATGTTTATTAGGTTCAGGGCTGCCATAAATTGATCTTGAAAAATCCTAAGATTTCCAAATTTCCATAGCCTGTTTCTAACATTGAAGACATACATATATGATCACTTAAAGCAGGTTGAAAGTATTTAGCAGAATGCGCCTTAAGGCGCATTCTGTTTTACTTTCAGCCTGCTTTAAGCTTCTACTTGCTTAAGAACTATTTTCTTTAGTGTAGGAATAAATATGATGTGCTAAAAGACGCTTCTATAAGGGAAAGGGTTAAGGCACATTCTACTTTACTTTCAACCTGCTTTAAACTACAAGCTACTAGGATAAAAATCCGAAGACTTCGGAAAAATCAGAAGAAATGGCAGCCCTGTAGGTGAAAAGACAATCCTGCTAAGTCAAAGTTGACTTAACTCATTTGGAAACTGGAATTGTCCATTTGAAGTTTCTAGAGCGGGGGAACAAGTCACTATGTGCTGGTTTGAGTGGTCATGTAATTATAGCAGCACTAAACACTTATCCTGCGGTGATGTCGTCTGCTTCGAAATTGTAGTCTGCAAAATTGGTTAAATTTAGATTTATACATTTTTTAAGTAAAGAAACCTAGAGACGAGTGTCAAACAGTTTGAATCCAGATCAGACACCGCGTTACGCGGCGTCTGATCTGGATCTAAACTGTTTGCAAAAATCAATAAAGTCGCGACCTGCAGGCAAAGGGTTAATGTATAACCCCATTACTCAAAAGAGAAGAAAAAAGTTCCAATTTATACAGTCATGAATGTTCACAATAAGAATAGTTTCTATATTCTAACAGATTGTTGCTTACAGCAAGTTGAAAGCAACTCGTGATGCGCCTTAACTCTTTCCTCCCTAAAACTTCAAATGGACATTCCCAGTTTCCATTTTAGTCTAGTCCATTTCTGACGCTTGAGGGATGTTTTTGTCAATGTTTTGCATTATGACAAACAGTGAAGACCCAGATCAGAGGGCTCCTTACGGAGCCTTCTGATCTGGGTATTCACTGTTTGCATAGGACAAATGCATTTTTCACATGTATTCTGTTTGAAAAGGACGCCTATATGCGGGACTAGGGTTCAAAGGGTTAAGGCGCATTCTGCTTAACTTTCATCCTGCTTTATGTGGCCGCCTGTCCTCAGAATTAGAATCAGGCTATGAGGTCATGGGTTGACAGTTTCTTAACCCTTTTGCTCTCAGTGACGCGAAAAAGCGCGTTTGCGGACAGTTTGGATCCTGATGAGACGTCGCGTAACGCGGCGTCTGATCAGGATCGAAACTGTTGACATATTTTTTTAATTTCTTCAGTCATACTGCTTTAAATTTAACTCTGAAATGATTGCAGAGAGCAATATTTAAGCAGACGACAATGAAACGACAAAGGGGTAAAAATCTCACAATTAATTTGGCAGCGAAAGAATTAAGTTTGATGCATTTATGTCCTTGCACCGATTAACTCTGTACCCGGTAAACATCTCTGCAACAGACTCCATGTAGGATGTTTCCCTAGTGCAATTAACGAGTTATTTATCACACTGAATAAAGCAAAAGTAATTACATGTACTGTGTGTATACTAGATGTGAAATGTCTTACATTGTCGCTGAAAAGAAAGAAAATGTCAATACAACGACAATATTAACCTTTCTTTCCTGTCACATTCAAATAATAACTATGTATATAATACAGTGGAGAGAACGTTATTCTTTCCCAATAAACGCGTTTACGCTAAAACTATTTTTTCCATTGCAAACTGTTTGAAGCCAGATCAGATACCAAATTGTTTGCCAATCAGCTAAAAATGGCTTATAAGAATTATCAGCAACTTGTCATGTTCTACATTTTATTGTTACGCGTTTGCGTTTCGTTTCGTTTAAACGGGAAAGAATAACGTTTTGTCCACTGTAATTTCGCCTACTATGAACATCTAACTTCTGAACTATTACTTATAAAGAAAGTGAGTCTATTTTCCCCCAGGAAATAGTCCAGACTCATGTCAGATATATCTTGCAAGAAAGCAGGGCAGATTCTGTTCAGATAGTTCCTTTAGGGACTGTCTGATCTGGGTCGACACTGTTTTCATAAAGCGTCTATATACGCTAAAAGCAGACGAATGGTTAAAACATGTTGTGTATTTAACCCCTTCACTTTAATGACGTCATCAATTTTAAACAATTGTCAATTTGTCGCCTGCTTTTTTTTCCTCAAATTCCAATTTTAGGTATTTTGACCAAGCAATATTATCATATAATATGGTGCAGTGTAGATAGTAAAAGAAAAAGAAAAGGAAACAATTTTGTGTCAAGTACCTGTGAGTTAAACCGTTATACTATACAGTGTTGTATTTTCATAAACCATCTAAAGGGTGGTCTCATTTCACTCATATCTTTATTTTAAAATTATGTAATTTATGTATTAAATTGTATTATTACATATCACTTTGTTTTTATATAAACAGTAAAATCTGCGTTAAGTGGCCACTAAGAACGGGGTGGAATGTGACTCTGACAGAAAGGTGCCAGGTTAATGAAGGTCATACGTTGTGCAGGAAGTTCATTCAGAGACGTCCTGCAATTATTAATTTGTCCTTAACTAACCCTTTTCTCCCTGAAACCTCAAATGGACAATTCTAGTTTTCAATGTAGTCTATTCCATTTTTGACTTTTTAGGGTTGATTTTTACAATATACATTGTATGTCAAAATGACAAACAGTGTAGACCCTAATCAGAGGGCTCCTTCAGGAGCCCTCTGATTAGGGTCAACACTGTTTGCATAGGACAAGTACACTCCTCAAAGATACGTTGTTTTCAAATGACGCATATATGCGTGACTATAGGGTTCAGAGAGTTAACGCTTTCGCTGCCAGGCTGGCTCTATAACACCAACACATGCGCGCAAACGCGGCGTCTGATCAGGATCCAATGTTTGACACTCGTGTCAATATTTCTTAAGTATAAAAAAGCTTAAAATTCCAAATTTTATCAAATAAAACCAGACGACAAAATTTAGCAGACGACTGTGTCGCAGCAACAAGATTAACCCTTTGAACCCTAGTCCCGCATATAGACGTCCTTTTCAAACAGTGTACATGTGAATAGTACACTTGTCCTGTGCAAACAGTGAAGACCCAGATCAGAGGGCTCCGAAAGGAGCCCTCTGATCAGGATCTTCACTGTTTGTCATACTGCCAAACATTGACAAAAACAACCCTTAAAAGTCAGAAATGGACTAGACTAAAAAGGAAACTGGAATTGTCCATTTAAAGTTTCAGGGAGGAAAGAGTTAAGCAACAACCTATCATTAGACAACTCGATGTTTCTTCATTGAATAATCTTTAAACGCAGTCGAAACTCGATGGTTTTAGCTACATTTTAACTTTGTAATATGGGTATGTTCGAACTAACGCGCGTTCGAATTATCGATTTTCGACTGTATTAATTTTGTTTGCATAGTCAGCAGGAAGTGTTTTAAAATTTAGAGTGATTTTGACAAAGTAATTTGATCAATATCAGATGTGTTTTAAGTTCTAAACACGAGCTACAACACTGTTATTAACAAGAACATCTTACATTGCGTCAGCTTACTCAAGAACCATTTTGTATAAGACCGTTTGTCAAAAGCTTAATAAAAAACAATGAGAGGTTATACTTTTAATATCCAAAGTTAATAACAGCGTTGAAGCTCATGTTAAGACAAATTTGGTATTGATCCAATTACTTTGTCAAAATCACTCTAAATGTTATAACACTTCCTGTTGACTATGCCACCTGACATTGAAATTTCAACAGGGTTATTTATAATTAAGACAACAGGTGTTGTAATAAATCGCTCTTGGTCGATATTTCAATAATGTAAATCAAATTTACGATGTTGTTTAGCGATTTATAGAGTTGTAGGGTGTGGCCATATACACGTGTTCTTCATCCAACCGATTTGTCAAAAGTTATAACATTTTTAATGTTAATACATTTTCTGTTGACTATGTCAACCTTAGATGTTATATCAACAGGTTTTGTAATAGTTATTATACGGAAAAAAAGCTTGCTTTTTTTCCGTTCTTAGGTAATGCATGGAAAAAACAAAGGTATTCCAATTCATTTCAATCACTGATAGACTTTGAAAAGTGTTTGATTTGCTCGTGCATAACTTCCTTAAAACTAAGCAACGATGCGACATGGGGGCTGACATCTTGGAAGTAGTTAGGCCTTGGGAATCCAACAAATGCAAATAGCCGCCAGTTTTAAGCTCTTGATTCAAATTTTCGTTTTGTTTAATTCAACTTATGATGTTTAATGAAGCAATAATTGATGAAGAAAGACGTTATTTACGTTGTTGTGAGTGACCTCTAGGAACTACTTCGCGGAAGTACCGGTACTACTTTATGTACATGCGCGGGTCAGGGAAGGTAATAAACTAGCCCATTGCCCCATTTTGGGTGAGTTCATTGCCACAGAGTGGGTGAGTCAATTAACTTAAAGTTACTCTTGAAAAAGTCACGTTACATTGGAACCGAATAAACCCCCGATTATTAGCGATTAAACTTTGTGGGACTGTCGAATTATACTGCACCCAAGATGGCTGACAACAAGTTGAACAACGCGGTAGCCCCGAAACGACGAACTCTTTGGATTGTATGATCTATGTTTTGATATGTAAACTCGACATCAATAAGAAATGTCTGAAAGAATGAAGAGCTAGAGACCACCAGTCGTTAAAGGTGTGTTTAAGCGCCACAGGCTTCTGTGAAAGAAATAGAATTGTTTGATCCCAAATTGCGGAGAGTGATTGAAGCGTGATAAATTACCACTGATTGCTGTTTAGGTCTAAGCAGTTTGTGCAAAGTACACTTCAGTAGTAAAAGCATTTTCTTTGCAAATAATCCCGGTTGCACTTTTATTTTCATTGCAAACAGTTTGGAATCAGATCAGACGCCGTCACGCCGGGTAACCCGGCGTCTGATCATCCTCCTGTACTGAATACAGGGAGTGTTAGGCCCTCGAGCCTAACGTCCGGACTTTTGGCTCAATGGTTATAACGCTCGCCTTGCAAGCGGGAGGTCCCGGGTTCGATTCCTGGGCCCGGTCACTATACTCCAAACTGTTTGCCACTCAAACTAAAACTGGTACCGTAGTTGGAGTTGTCAAAAAGTTGTCATTTTCATTGCATTGCGTTTGAAAGGAATAATAATGTGGGAATGCCATTTTCGTAATCGAGCATTTCTGAGGTTGTTGGTCGTGTCAATCGGGTATTTGTTCTGCACCTGTCGCCAACTTTTTCCTGAACATGTTTCGTCAATTCTCGTATTCCACTCATTCTCCCTTAACCAGGACAATTGATGTCTCCACTATGCAATAAGTTATATTTGACACGTATCTGTTTTGATACATGTCATTCATATCTAGCCATGAATAGAGATATGAATGAAAACAATAAAAACAGGTTTTAACGTACAATTTGCTCCCTGTTGTTCACCTTAGCCCTCCAAAGATGACAGGGTAGTCACATTTTGCATGTCTCCAGGCACGTTATATCCAGAAGTGTGATGCAAATACTAACGAATAAATGCTATTCTATCATTAAAATTCATTACTTTTTTAGTTCTGGGTGATATCAAGTGCAACGCAACTTAATTTGAGACTTACTTCAAGAAGAACGATAATTGGCTAAATTTGTGCATGTGTCTCAAATTCTGTGAAATGAACGGGACAATTAACTAATAATTTACTTAGACGCTGAATACATCTGCAATATATGATAATTATTGCCTACAATACACCAGGAGTCGTATTAGTTTTAGACATGCTTCAACTTAATGTGTACTGTAAACATACAGAATTTCATTTGTGACCAAAAGTCCACGACAAATGCGTAATTTTACAAAAGTAATGAACGAGTCCGTTACAATATCTGTATTAGAAATGATACGTGTACCCAAGCTAAAGAGTGAGTCATGCGGAGTTCTTTCCCTTTATCTACCTGTAAGTGCTGAGTCGTTCAAAGAGTTTGCAATTTGATATTTTCGTCAAAATAAACGGTTTGCTGACATAAATCCAAGTGAAAATAATAAACGGGACGTAATAAACGGGACCAATGCATTTCCATTAAATTGGCAAAATATCTTATTGAATGACAAATTTGGTAATGATTTAGAATCTATAACTAATTGAAACTAGAGTAGATCTAATATCTTGCTTAATTATGCACGTAAAAGATATACCGGGAGTCTTAAAATGTCAAAACATAGATGTCCCGTTGATTACGGGTTTATTGACCCGTTGATTATTCCATAGGAAATGAGCGTTTCTCTTTTACACAAATGTTCTTATGATTTATTAGCGACCCACTTATATTTAAATAAAAGAATATGAACTAACGTCATGACGTAAGTGTTTCTTTTCGCGACACATTGTGACGTCACATACAATATGTGACATCATGATCTCTGAACAAGGTGAGAACGAAATATTACGTCATATACGTATGTGACGTAATAGCACACTGTACTGGTCACGTGAATACTACATGCACATACTTTGTACAGGGCTGCCATTCCTCCATATTTTCCTAAATATTATTATTTTATCCTAGCATATGGTAGCTTAAAGCAAGCAGAAAGTAAATCAGAATGCACCTAAAAGAACATTCTGTTTAACTTTCAACCTGCTTAAAATAAATGCGTTTGAAAAATAGAAAGTTTATAAATAATCTTAGGGTTTTGCAAGATCAACTTATGGCAGCCCTATTTGTGCAAGTTCTAATTTATAAATATATTTGTAGATAAGCCGCCTTAATAAGTGAGATTCTACCTTTGATAAATAAAATCGTTCATTCATTCAAACGGTTTGGATCCAGATTAGATACCGCATTACGCGGCATATGATATGGATCCAAACTGTTTGCAAGTGCAAGTCAAGTCGCGATCAGCAGCTTAAGCCATTACCCCATAGCCTGATTCTAGTTTTCAAAATAAGTGGCCACTTAAAGCAGGTTGAAATTAAAACAGAATGTGCCTTAAAGCGCATTCTGTTTTACTGAAATTTCAGCCTGCATTAAGCTACCATCTGCTAAAATATAGACTGTAAATTTAGTTTTTATGATACATGTTGTTAAGGTTATACCAGACCCAAAGGCAACGGGTAAAAGTGGTAGAATGTTCGTTTTTGACGAAGATGTACTAAATTAAAGTGTTTAAAAAAGACTAAAGGTTAAATGTGTCTTACTGTTACAGTGAGGTCTTCAGTATATAACAATATTAGTGGCCCTCGGTTAAACTGGTATCGATAAGATGCCAATAATGAACGGGACAGAACCAACATTATTATCAACAGTTACATAATCAGGAAATTTCCTGATACCAAAAGCTAGATCTACTTTTTTTAGTATGTTATATTTGAAAAACAAATCAAAAACACTCTGAATTTTGAAAAAGCTGTTAATTTGCGAAATAGTATCTCAATGAAGTACGTTAATGTTGAACTTGATGACTACAGTTAATGTGCGTCAAACTTGTTAAAGACCGACGCGTTTAAGCTTGCGTTATTTTTGGTCAGAGGTTATCGAATCCACACATTTTTAAAAGTTAAATTTAGACGTGGAATTCCTTGAAACATTTCTATTGGAAAGCAATGTTTATGTAATTTACGAGACAGTGACTTAGTAATGAACGGGACAATTGTGAATTGTTAAACATCCATCTGTAGAGTAATAATTTCTGGCAAATGTTTGGGGTTTTATCAAAAGCACATTCGCGTGTACAATTGATGTATATTTGATTCAATATGTTGTTTTTTGTTACTATTTCATCAAAACTTTAAAGTGTTCCATTTACAATTAAAATGTAATTTCATCTTATATTTTATAAATAACCCCAAGATATAACACATTTTCAAGTTCAAAATCTGAAGGAACCCATATCGAGGTAAAAGTTATATACTGTGTTGAACATCTAAACATTTCTTGACTTATCTAGTACCCCTACTTTTAATTTTACTATATATGTCTATAAAACCTTTATTTTCAAAATCCTGCTCTAAAAGATGCAATGTGCCAATACGCGTATGTATATATTTCGAAAACCACTAATGCTGAGTTGATGATTTTTTTCATAACAACTCACGATGATTGTTACTTTGCAACTAGGACATACGCATGCAGATTCCGTGACATGTAAAAATCAGTTTTCTCTACGGCTAATTGTCCTGGCTATCAGAGAATGAGTGATTCTCGTGGGTTCTCATAATCTCGTGTCTTACAAAAACAGATTATCCTGGTTCACCCAATTACCGGTGATCTAAGGATTCGTCTGACTATTTCTCATCAATTAATAAGGTTTTTAACTAAAAAATATATTAAACATATAAAGTAAACATTTCTTTATGATTTTCAGCTTTAATATATAAATACACCCATAATTTGACATAAATAATCATAGTCAACTGTAGCGAGTGCGCCGCCATGTTTGTTTTGGTTACTCGTCCTATTATCGGTGATCAGGTAAAATGACATCCGGAATAATGTTCAGGTATCGGCTTGAACTTCTATCAAACATTATTAAGAAAGGCTATCTGTTAACATAATTTTTAACTGAAAAGTTGTAATATTTTCCGTCACATTTTTTCACAGTGGGGGCAATGGAATATGTCACATTATACAAATAGGTTAAATGGTTTTATATGGGGAGAAAATGATTTATCTTGCGTAATTAATAAAAAAAATGCACACTTTCCCTTTAGGAAAGTTTTTTTTGCTTTATACACATTAGTCTTGAGCAGCAGCCGAAAGATAAACGGAAGTTACGATTTTACACATGCGCGTAGCGGCGCTATGCGGAATACTCGGAAGTCACCGGTAATAGGATGTCCACGGTAAACGGGTCAATGGCGGTAAATGGACACTCCTGACATCCAGAAATATATCAACTCTTGTCCCCGGATTAATTTATTTTGAAAAATGTTGTATTTGGACCAATAAAACATCAATTGGGTTTGAATTATCTTTTTTCGAAATTTCACATGTAAAACGTGTTGGATACTGTAATTCATTATCGTCAATTCTCGTATTCTCGTGGTTTCTCATAATCTCGTGTCTTACAAAAACAGGTTAAATGGACACTCCTGACATCCAGAAATATATCAACTCTTTTCCTCGGATAAATTTATGTTGGAAAATGTTGTAAGGACCAATAAAACATCAATTGGGTTTGAATTATCTTTTTTCGAAATTTCACATGTAAAACGTGTTGGATATTGTAATTCATTAATACTAGTGCATAGTTAAAAATAAATAAACAAACACAAATTGATGCCACAGACACAGAAATTGTCCATATGATAGATTTAAAGTGACTCTAAAAACACTTAGCTGAACTGAAGAGTTAACCCCCTCCAGGGCAACAAACATTGACAACCAATCAGAAGGCACGAGAATACGAGAAACATTTGACTGATTCGGATCATTCAGGGAGGTGTATTCAAAAGTAGAAATGACCTAGATATTATTTTTTTATTATTATTATTATGGATGTTTTACTTTATTGGGAGTTTCAAATGTTTTTTAAGCCACAAAGAAGAATTCTTAAAAGCAATGTATGTGTTTTATATATATCCTAAGGCTTAGCCACACGAGAATAGGAGACAAAAGTATAATACTAGTTCCAGGGCTCCAGATAAGAGGTAGTTATTTCAACAAATCCAACATTTTCTCACTCTTTTTAGAACCAAATCCTATGGTGTTACTACTCATTAGAATCGTCTCGAAGAGACGATTCTAATGAGTAGTGACACCATAGGGTTTAATTCAGAAATAAAGATTTTAGTTTTTGAAAAACTACCCTTATCTGGTGCTCTGTAGTTCATTGTTAAAAATAAATAAACACACAAAAATTGATGCCACAGACACAGAAATTGTCCATATGATAGATTTAAAGTGACTCTAAAACACTTAGCTGAACTGAAGAGTTAACCCCCTCCATAGCAACAAACGTTGACAACCAATCAAAAGGCACGAGAATACGAGAAACATTTGACTGATTCGGATCATGCAGGGAGGTATATTCAAATGTAGAAATGACCTAGATATTATTTTTTTAGTATTATAATTATGGATGTTATACTTTATTGGGAGTTTCAACTGTTTTTTAAGCCAAAAAGGAGAATTCTTAAAAGCAATGTATGGGTTTTATACATATTCTAAGGCTTAGCCACACGAGAATAGGAGACAACAGTATTCTATCTGTGGAAGACGGCCGTCGACCCCCGCCCACAGTAGCTCTCCGGGATGGTACGGCAAGCATCAGAACTCCGTTCCCCGGGGCCAGTGCTATCTGCGTTCGACGGCCTTCGACTCCTGCAGTAGCCAGGGTGCCCACGGACTCTGGAAAACAGGGAAAACAGGGAAAATGGTTCATAAAAATTCCCTGCAGGGAAAAATCAGGGAATTTGAAAATTTGCTAAAAATCAGGGAATTATCAGGGAATTTGGCAAAAATTGGAGAGAGAAAATCTTGACTACTTATAGCCTCTCTTGCTGTCTTTATTTAAAAGCTGTGTTGATTCATGTTAGGAACATGTAGTAATTAAGCAATTTACAATATCTATTAAGCTTAATGTTTATCCATATCTGATGGGTTAGTTAACATTATTCATCAGTGCCTACTCTGTTAACTAGTTGAAATAATCAGCTTAAAGGATAATGGAGTTAGTAACCATTGTCCTAGAACTCAAGTGTCAAAGTAGTCAGAGATTGTTAAGCAGATGAAAAGTAAAAGTAATTGAACGTACCCTTTTCAGCCACAAAACCAAATCAGAGAATGATCAATATCAGCATCAGTAGTATTAGCATATCTAAATGAAACTTTATATACTTGGGAAATATTTTGCCCATTTTGAGTCGATTTTTCTACACAGAATTATGTTGGTTTTATACCTGTTTGGAATGCTGGAAACGCCCTCAGAACGCCACCAGAGACCATCTAGAAATAAAATTTTCTCGGGGGAGCATGCCCCCGAACCCCTCTAGTAAGACTACATTCACAAATATACCTGTGCTCCCCAGTCGCAAAATGCTTCCTACGGGCCTGCAACACATGTGATAAAATGCAATTAAGGTGCTGGATTTTTTAGACCTAGCTGTGAACACTGCTGCATGCGGTGCTTCTGTAAATGTGACATGTTACATTAGAAAAAGATACATTTATACAAGGCATGGCAAAACTCAAAAGGTAAGAGTAAAGAATAAGTGTGACTTTATGATGGTGAAGGTATGGCTATAAGGGGGAGGTTGGAAGCCATCTTACACAGTTGTATTTTAGCAGTGTAGGCCGCGAAAAAGGTCAGGGAAAACTACCTTTCAGTCAGGGAAAAATCAGGGAATTATCAGGGAATTTCAATTTTGAATTTCTGTGGGCACCCTGAGTAGCTCGCCAGGCTGGTATGGCGTGCATCGCTCGGTGCCCCGTGGCCAGCGCTATCTGCGGAAGACGCCCGTCGACCCCCGCCCCGCAGTAGCTCGCTCTATTTTTGTTCAAGGGACTCGCAACCGGATGGTGTACTTGTCAAAATAAAATACTCAAATCAAAGCAAATTTGTGGCATTATTTGGCTTCTGACATTAAAAAAATATGATCAGTCCAAAAAAAGTCTCAAGAATCGTCACCGAATCTTAGTTTTTTACATATATTCTATCGTTTTTCAATAGCATCAGCTGACGATTTTGTTGTTGTTGTTGCTTCTCTACACGGGCTCTGACATAAACCGGAGCCGAATAATGTAGTATTAATCGCTACCAGTGAAGTAAGTTAATTCGCTACCATATATATAGAGAGCGTCCGTGGTCTAGGCGGTAAAGGCATGTCCTCATTTTTCTTGTTTGTCTCCGCAATGGAGGGTCAAGGGTTCAAATCCCACCAGAGCTTCTTCTTTTTTTTTTTGAAATGCATTTTTTAACAGAATTTATTATCCTAAACTAAATCTTACCCATTTATATAATCATTTGACATATATTTACAAATTACCATTTTTAATGCTAAATCCGGTTGCGAGCCTCTTTAAGTATAGTAAATTGAATGAAAACAAGAGAAACACTATACCCCCTTAAGTGAGAAGTCTCTAAATAACCATGACCTTTGTCTGACATTACCCATTTTGTACTCAAGCTCAAAAGCTTTTTCAGTTGAGTACACATGCAGGTACATGTAATCAACAAATTACAAAATAAAAAATATTAGATTTATCTTAAAATATTCTCATCATTCATGAAAGAAGTAAATGCATTTCAACTGCCTTTCAAAGATGGAATTTGACACTGTCTATATTTAAAATTCTTTACCCCTGTGAATCAAGCAGTAGATCCATCTCGGTGCAAAATGTACCTTCTGCTTAATCATTTGATGTAGCCTGGTTACCTGTGTTTTCGCCACCCTTAGCTATATTTTTCGCGCATGCGCCTATCTGATGTAACATTTCTTACTTGTTCACAGATCTAATTCTTAACTGAACCTTCAATTACACGTACATGTATAAGTACAAATAAAACTTGTCAAATAAATACAAAGTGTAAATAACTGTACCGTTTTCCAATGAGGTCATTGCTCTGGATCACCGGGATGCTTTCTTGTCAATTCGCCACCTCTGATTGGTCGTTCGATAATTAGGTCAATGTAGGCTCTGTCAGTATGTTATAGTTCGTTTCATGAAACTTGAATATTTTTTAATGATTTTGAATTATTTAATATTTTTAAAAGTAACTCATAACAACTAGAATTAAAATTACCAACATGTCTTTTGATTGGAAACTTTTTGTGAATTATTGTTATTTTATCTGTTTCTTTCACTTGAAATCTACCTGAGTGAAACAGTCCTAGTATTCGGGGATCGTCTGTAGTTTTCGGACATTCTCTGTAGCCTGCTCGTGACGGGATTCTAAATTTTGCGTAGGTGGCGAATCGATGACAAGAAAGTGGCGAATTGACAAGAAGCAAGGATATACCCCCCTGTAACCAGGACTAAACAATACTTATTGATGGAATAAAAATAGCTGACAACTTACAGCACAGTGAAACAATTAAAAGCAGAAATCATCTTTAAATGCTATCTGCTTTACTTTTATCTTTCTTTAAGTGACCACCTGCCTCATACAATAAATGATTACTGTAGCTTCAGTTGTGGCCACAGAGTGGTTTACTGGATTGCAAAACCTCATCCTTGGCAACTCTCAAGACCTTCACTCTTTGATTTATGTTGGTTGTTTATTGTGAAAACTTACACATACATGTATTTCTAAATTATTTCAACAGGGGCAATGGTAACATGGTATGGATGGATCCAATGGATGAGTCAGATTGTATGGCACCACAGCACAAACTGGGTCACATAGCACCGATGGATGATGCGGGATGAAGAGATGAAGATGATTTCAGGACAGCTGATTTCATCTAATCTCATTGATTTCGATGAAGGGCATGGTAACGTCACACTTAACATGATACCAGACCTTTCAAGGGGAATTCAACAGCCATACAATGGGACATACAATAGGTAAATTATTGCTTCTTTCATTAAAAAAATACATAAATTTAGAAAAAGTTAAAACTTATACACCAGTCAGCTGAGGTTAACCTTTATTGAAATTGCAACATAGTGAAAAAAACCTGTTACTCATCTGAGACTTGCAAACAGTTTTGATACAGATAAGGCACCACTTATGTGGGGCCTGATCTGGATCTACTCTGTTTGACATTCAGATTCTTATTCTGTTAGGTAAAATAAATTTTTAATTATGCCCCCAAAGCTAAGCTTTGGGCACATATAGTAAACGCACTTTGTGTGGGTTGGTGTGTGTGTGTGTCAGTGGGTGGGTGTGTGTACAAAAGCTTGGAGTCCAGAGCATATCTCCTATACCTTACCAGCTAGGGATTCCAAATTTGGAGTGTGAGTATATCTTATGATGGTGGAGTGTCGCATACCACTTTCAGGTTACTTTGACCTTGACCTTTAACCAAATGATTGTCCAGAGCAAAATCTCCTATACCTTACCAGCTAGGGACTCCAAATGGGGTGTTTGAGTACATCTTGCGATGGTGGAGTGTCGCCTATAACTTTCAGGTCACCTTGACCTTTGACCTCGATTTAACAAAAAGTTTGTCCAGAGCATATCTCCTATACCTTACTAGCTAGGGATTCCAAATTTTTTGTGTGAGTACATCTTGGGATGAAAGAGTGCCGCGTACCACTTTCAGGTCATTGTGACCTTGACCTTTGACCTCAATTTAACGAAACGCTTGTCTGGAGCATATCTCTTATACCTTACCAGCTAGGGATTCCAAATTTGGTGTGTGAGTACATCTTGGGATGGTGGAGTGTCGCGTACCACTTTCAGGTCACTGTGACCTTGACTTTTGACCTTGATTTAACAAAAAGCTTGTCTGGAGTATATCTCCTAGACCTTAACAGCTAGGGATTCCATATTTGGTGTGTGAGTACATCTTGGGATGGCGGAGTGTCGTGTACCACATCTAGGTCACTGTGACCTTGACCACAATTTTACAAAAAGCTTGTCAGGAGCATATCTCATATACCTTGCCAGCTAGGGATTCCAAATTTGGTGTGTGAGTACATCTTGGGATGGCGGCGTGTCGCATACCACTTTCAGGTCACTTTGACGTAGACATTTGACCATGATTTAACCAATAGCTTGTCCAGAGTATAATTCCTTAACCTTACCAACTACGGATACGAAACTTGGTTTGTGAGTTCATCTTGGGATGGCAGAGTGTCGCATAGCATTTTTAGGTCACTCAGACCGTGACCTCTGACCTCAATTTTACAAAAAGCTTGTCCGGAGCATATCTATTGAGGAGTGTCGCAAACTGTTCTGTTTTTAATGAAATTAACAGTATCAAAATTTTATGTTACACCTCCATTACATTGTCTGTAAAAAAATCGCCAAAATGCATTTGGGTGTCAAACACTTTGGGGGCATATGTCAGGCGTGGCGACTGTACTTGTTTATCATACAATTCTGAGCATGTAGCTATTTTGTGCAGACTATGTGTAAATTAATATATAAGACATGTAAAGGGTTGTACCTTCAAGTACATGAACCAGATACAAACTACCTTTGCAAACAGTGTAGACCCACATGCAAAATATGAAGTATCTATCAAATGAAGTTGCAAAGTCGAGGCCTGTGTCAAATTCATCCTATTTGACCTTTAGATGACATCTACATGGCCTTGATATGTGTCTGACTTAACCAAAGTTGTACTGTTCTCAAGAGATTCTTTAGTGCACATGCCAAAATGAAGTCTCTATCACATGTAGTCACAAAGTTATGGACTTATGGCCAATGTTAAATTCTGCCTATTTGGCCTTTAAAAGCTGAGTCTCCTTACAAAACAAGAAGTTTTACTTAAAATGCAAAATATTTTCGTATGTTATGTTATAATTTAGAGAGCCTACAAAGTACAGTATATAGTAAATAATTGAAAGAAAACATTTGAAAGACAAGTTAAAGGCAATGTGTGTGGGTCTTTAGATTGAAAAATAAGGCAGTTATGTGTACAGTCCTGACACAAACAGTATAATAATTTTCATTTCAGTCCATGAAATCTGATATATAATTACGAGTCAGATATCAACATAAGTAATCAGACCAAATGCAGCTTTTCTTCATGTCAGCACCAACGCCTATGGTGTTACCATTCATTAGAGTTGTCTCGAGAACAGGATTCTAATAAGTAGTCACACCACTGGGTTTAATGTAGACATAAAGAATTTATTTTCAGTTATCTGTGGCCCTGTATGAGTAGAACTATGTCAACATTAATTTATTATCATTCTGATTTGGCTTTAGCTCCATTAATTGAATACATTTACCAGACACGCTGAAAAATTCATGGGAAAGTACAAATTAGCCAAAACCATGCCTTATTCACATGTTTCCATAAAGCCAAATAATACTTAACATTACCTCCAAATTTCAGCTTATGCTTTATAAAGAATAGTTAAAGAACCTTCAACCTAACCTCCTGCTTTTGCACAAGTAACTAAATGCTAAGCAGGAAATTGTTAGAGACCACTAGTGTCACTGTGCGGAATAAAACCTGCTATTTGGTCAATATGTTAAGTCGTACAAAAATTATAAAAGTAAACAACACAAAAGTCCTGAGATGTTTGAGGTCTGTAGACTAGAGTGCCTTATACATAACAATAAATTATTTATTTACTATCTATTGCAGAATCAGCATAGCCTTTATGGTGGTCAACAATGTTAGACAAGCATCAACCATGACATTCAGCAGTTTCCTATCCAAGATGGACTTTCATACAGATAGTCAGAGAATGTGATGCAAATTAAAACTGATTTTTTTTCAAAAGAGAACAACATAATTATGTGCTGAATTGGAGTAATAAATATATGAACTGATCAGAGCGGTGGATAAGTTAAAATGGATCAAATTCCATGTCAGCACCAAATCCTATGGTGTATTTTAACTAATCATTAAAATTGTATCTTTAAACCAATTCTAATGAGTAGTCACACCATATGGTTTAATGCAGATATAAAGATTTAAGTTCTTGAAGTACTCCCCTTATGTGGAGCCCTGTATCCATGTTAATTATTTAAAAGAAAAACTATGCTGTTGTAATTTGTGACAAATGAGTTTAATGTAGTCTATAAAAGCTGTAATTATGTATATATGAAATTGAAACGTAACTTTAGTGTTAGTGTGTTTTTTACTGCTGTGTATTATCAGAACTGATGAAAAAAGAAAAAAAAATCCTGTTGTGTTTATAAATAATTCCTAAAGTGCCAGTAACAAAAAATCAGAATTGAAAGCCCTAGAGAACCTTAATTTTAACAAGATCATGTTTTTCTTTTTGTCAATGTGATATTTCAATCTCTGACAGACTTATTTTGAATCTCATGCCAACAATTGTCTCATTTACAGTAAAACATCTTATACAACTACTACATGAGGTCCAATTGTTAGTGTGCAAAACAACTTGTCAAGTGACTGCATTATGCAAGAATATTTAGATAAAAATAAAGCACAAAGTCCTTTAGGTGCTTTCTGATTACTTTCACCTTGATTTACCCCTTCCCTCCATAGCAAAGAGTGCAAATCTCCTATATCAAACCAGACCTACTAAAACCCGTGACAGTTCTGTCACGGGTTTTCTTCTTTTTGTCACGGGTTATCAAACTATGTCAAAAACACTGACTGCTTAAAGTAAGATGAAAGTAACTTTTTGCAGGGAGCTCCTGTCAGAGCTTTTTGCTTTACTTTTATCTTGCTTTGAACTACCTCATGTGTTCAAAACAGTCACTTGGTAGCAAGTACTCATTTGATATCCTTATACTGAGGTGTAGGTAGAGGTGCTGGAGGCACTTCTGTGGAGGAAAGGGTGAATGATATGGTCTCTGTTATACTGCAAAAGAATGCAAGTTTTGACCACACAGCACTGCTGTATTTTGCATCATTTTTATGCCCCGCACGATTTAGTTGGGAGTATAATTGTTTTTGGTCTGTTTGTCTGTCATCTTTAATCTTGGCCATAACTTTTGAATAACATGGGATAGAGACTTTATATTTTGTATGTGTACTCATCCCAAGAAGCTCTTGAGGTCAGTACAACTTTGGTCATGTCCTGTAAAGGTCAAGATCATTTGAGGTAAAATCCGGTGAAAAGGGAGATAACTCATCCTATATTATTTCAAGTGAATAGGAAGGGAGGTAACTCATCCTAACTGGCCATAACTCTTTGTTCATTTGATCATTTCTTAATTTAGAAATAAGTCCTCATTATGATATTTGACAAACCTTGTTATGACGACGACGTCATCATGACATCAGATGACGTCATGATACTATGGTGATGATGCATTTGAATAAGCTAGAACAAGCGTTTTTCTTTATCAGTCCTACACTTAAGGTAAGTTTGCCAAATTTCCACTAGTGTTAGGCTTTGACAGCGGAGTATGAATCTCATGCTCTTACATACAGTAAAGGTTAGGACTGTTATATATTGCAACACAACAACAAGAAGGAGTACAATTATAGCCTGCTGTATGATTTTATTTGAAAGCCAAATGAATACATTGCAGTGACAAAAACCTCGGCCGTCGGGGGCATTTGTCACTTTCTGTGACACCATTCTTGTTCGTCATCCTATTTTTATTAGTTCACCCGATACTTTTCAAGTGAACTATAGTGATCAGTAAATGTCTGTTGTCCATCAACATTTGGTTTGGTACACTCTTAGTCTAGCGGCCATAGATTTACCCCTATCAAGATCATATTTGCTCAGGATATTAATCTTGAAGAGTTATAGCTCCACTTTGAATATGGGTCGTATGGGGTCAAAAGCAGGTCACAATGTCATATCTTAGATGATAATTTATTAATATTCTAGGTAAAAGTACCACAATATTGTCAAAATCAAGAAGCATTAAGTTTTACTTATTAGTACAATTTTGCTTTTTTTCCGTCCATAGGCGAAGCCTAAATACATATTACAATTCCTGTTTTTATTACATCTAAGGTCGTTACAGACGCCGTATTACTCGGAGTAAGTCGGTGAAGGGGTTGGGAAGAGATGTGTCTACTTAGCTTAACCCTTAGCCCGCCAAATAAATTGTCGTCTGCTATATTTCTCGTCTGCTTCAAGTTTCAAAGTTGCTCAAAATTGCTGAAAATGTTGTCCGAGTGTCAAACAGCTTGGATCCGGATGAGACGCCGAGTTACTCGGCGTCTCATCCGGATCCAAGCTGTTTGCATATGGAGCTATAGTCGTGAGTGGCAGGCTAAGGGTTAATTCCTCGTAGTCCTCATGAAATCTCACCAACTATCGGCCCGTTCCGAACTATACTAAATAATTGTTTGGAAGGGCCGACAGTTGATTACAATGGCCGATCGCTGGTTTCGTCTGTTTTTCTCCTGTCTGTCTCTGACTGTCCCTGTCTCTATATCTCCATCTCTCTCTCCTTCTCTCTATATCTCTCTCATTCTCTCTCTTCTTTTTCTCTTCTGTATGTCTCTCTCGCTTTCACTTTCTGTCTGTATATCTCTTTCCGCCCCTTTCTCTCTAATAATATCTGACTCTATGTCTCTGTATTTCTGTTTGTTAATATCTCTCTCTCTCTCTCTCTCTCTCTCTCTCTCTCTCTTTGTCCATCTCTGCATGTGTGTGTCTCTCTGCATCTCTGTGTGTTTCATTCTCTCTCACTCTATATATGTCTCTCTATGTAGTGTTTGTCTGTCTGTCTGTCTGTCTCTATCTATCTATCTATCTATCTATCTGTCTGCCTGTCTCTCTCTCTCTCTCTCTCTTTCTCTATCCCCCCCTCCCCCCCCTCCCTCTCTCTCTCTCTCTCTCTCTCTCTCAGTCTGTCTCTAAACGCGATTATATAACCACTGTTCTTCAGTTTCAACTAAACTGTTACATTGTATATAAGTTACATACGTGCTATTCTTCTTGTTTGCCCCTGTTTGTATTGTTACTGATATATTAATAAACATATCCTACTTTTCACGTTTCAAAAGTCACAGTGTACCCTTATCGTGAAAATCGTCATTTCATTCAAAATGGCAAACAGTTTAGATCCAGATCAGACGTCGAGTCCCTCGGCGTCTGATCAGGATCCAAATTGTTTGACACTCGTTTTAAGACTTCAGCAGGTGGAATATTCGTAAAAAATAATTTCATTATTTTGCAGACGACAATTTCATAGCACGAGGTAATATGACATGAGAAAGATTAACAGCTGAACCGTAAAAACAGTCCCGAATAAACAGTATATTTAACTGTGAGAAATACCCGTAAACAAGAACATTTACATGTCATGTGTAAAACTTGAAACAGTTTTGTGGCTAAACCAGGGTTTTTACAAAAACTGGATGATAATCTTACAAAAAACAACATCGTATCCTGTACATAATCCAGATCTAGTGTGGAGAACGTCGCAATACTGACGACTGACTTTGAATAGATCTACTGACGTGTGGTGTTTATATTTGGTAGTGAATATCTTCATGGAGGTGTTGCATAAATGGGTCGGAATTATACCTAGCCATATTATTATTGTGTATATCATCCAAGGTATGTGTCCAAGTTAGTTCACACGTTTTAACCCTTTCGTCAGCATAGGCGTATACGGTCGACTTTGGAAACTGTTTTGATCCTGATCAGACGCCGCGTTACGCGGCGTCTGATCAAGACCAAAACTGTTTGACATTCGTAACGACTATTTCTTCGGTCAAACTGCTTTTAATCTTATTTAGAAATAATAATGTATGCATCTTTTTTAAGCAGACGACATAATCATGATAATGGCGGTAAAGGTTTTTAAATTCTACTTTTAACTTTTTCTTCCCTGAAATTTCAAATGGGCAATTCCAGTTTCCAATTCAGTCTAGTCCACCTTTTACTAGATCTATGTAGGTTATCTTTTGTCAATACACATGTATATTGTAAAATGACAGACGGTACATACCCTGATCAGAGGACTCCTTTAGGAGCCCTCTGATGTGGGTCTTCACTGTTTGCATGGGACAGGTGTGCTCTAAACAGGTACACTATTTGTAAAGGACCCATATTGATTCAAATTGTTAAGATATCGTTTCTAGTTAGTATTGTTGTTTACCATATAATTATGATTTATGTACTTGTAGATATGTTGAGGGCCTCATGGAAGATTGATCTATATCAAATGAGCTCTCTCGTTAAATAAAGTCTTTATTATTATTATTATTATTATTATTATTATTATTATTATTATTATTATAAAGGGGCTAAAGCAGACGATACATTTGGAAGCGCTGGGTCTAATACGTTTAAGGTTGAGGGCAGCCTACCATCACACATCGTCTTACTTCCTGATCTTGAGCACTTCAAGCGGGCAGTAAGCGATGTAATCCATACTTACTGAAAAGGAACAGTGTTTTTATCAACTCTTAATTGTAAACTTCTTTCTTTAAACATGTAACATAGTATCTTTTTCACTTTTACAGATTGTCTTGAGCTACTTTACCTTTACTCTTACTTTTAACTAATTTGCACTGACGCGCAGCTGCACATAATCCCCGAGAGGGGGTGTTGCAGGATTTAAAGAAAGAAAGAAAGAAAAAGACCCCTAATGATATCGGGATTATGCTGGTCAATATCGGAAACTTTACGGAGAGCGATCGCCCATTTTCGTCAACTGTCGGTTTGTTCCGAATCATGCTAAAGCATAGTTGGGAACAAGTCGCCGGCTGACGGAAATGGCCGATCGCTGTATGTAGATTACCGATTTTGGTCCGATCACATTAGGGGTCACCAACCTATAGCTACAGTTTGAAACTCGGGTACTTGACACATGTTTTGTTTTGTTTTTTATCTATCTACCATAATAGTCGAGTATATGATAGATAGTAAAAAATAAATGTGCCAAGTACCTGTGACTTGCAAGAAGACATTCAGTAACTGTTTGTGAATGATTCATCATGCTCAAATATAAATGTGTGTTGATGAGAGTGGAAGATCTTTACTACAGTGACATTACTGTGACACTAAATTTAAGAAAGATGCAAATGATAATTTGGGAGATATCGCGCGCAGATGGGTGGATCCAGCTAATTTTCTTAAATTGGGAGGGTCCATTACAGTCGACATCTTTCTGTTTCACTTTTGGTTTGCTTTAAGCGATTCTAATCCCCTATATCTGTAACACAATAAGATATATGCTAAGGAAATGATTAATCGTAACGACTCCGTATTTCTTTACATGTACATGTATATCTTATATCAACACTAACAGGATAACTTTTATTTCTGACAAGTACATAGTACATCGTTACACAAAACATAATACACTTGTTTTATATCAACTACTAAAACTAGCTATACCACAGTTTTTCACACTGCTTTACTCAAAAGAAAATGGACAGCTGATTACAACTTGGTTTAAAACAAAAGTTCATGTATTAAAAGTGCCGAAAATGAAGAAAAGAAATCCTCAAAAGCTTTCAAAATAATGCATTTAGTCGATTTACAGCACGTTTTGGTATGGATAACGAACTTCATGGAGGCCACCATTTTGTTTACATGTGTGACATCATTTATACCCTGTCGGTATATGTTTACCACCAAGAAGAAAGGCAGTTTGTGAAATTAATATTAACCTAATCAGTTAAACCCTGTTAAACATACATGTTTAATGTACGGTTGGTGTTTATGCGAATACCCATGTAAGTTGAACGTCCCTGTTATTTCGATTGGTTTTTATAAAAATTACATTTTAATTTACAAAACTAGTTTGAAATGTCCGAAACTGACCATAGTTTTACATTACCATGCTATGTACCCGGATAATCCTGATTGGCTCCAGCGACCCTTACTCGGTTCCAAAATGGCTTAAGTTTTTACATGGTTATTTTGGGTTTTTTTTTTAATAGTTTCGCTATTGAAAGGTAGGTTTAGGTTGTAACATCTGTCGCTATCGACCAAGTACTTATTTGATTCCAAAGACCCATTGCTACATATATCCATATTTGTGTTTTAAGCTGGAATGTTGAGGAACAAAGCCAAATATTCAATCAAAATATTTTTTTTTTTTAAATCCTTAAAGATACTTCCAGGCTTTATCTGCCCTTGCTATTTTGTAGTTTGGAAGCAAAACGATAATACTTTGTATGCTTGCTTATAGAACTGTGTTTTAATCCCGATGCATGTAGTCACAATGCTTGTTCCTATATGCAGAATGCAAGAAAATGGGAAAAACCCTAACCGTCTAATAGATCAGACCCGAACTGGGTGTTATACTCAACTCCGAGGATAAACACCTAACCGACTAATATTCTGTAAATATGAATGCGTACACGTATTCAAATAATAGTGTTGAGCTATTTGCCCTAATAGCATTTTTTTTATCATAGTTTCAATTTCAACGGTCATTTCGCCGACCTTCTCGTTCGCAGACCTTAAAATCGTTTCGCTAACCATATTTTATTATTGTATAGGGTTTAGATTTTCACACCTGTGTCGCGGGTATCTTCTTCTTTTTCCTGTTGCTGGCCACAATCAACAGACTGATTATTTTGCAAGGGGGTTGCGCGAAGGGTGTGTCAAAAAGGAAGTGAATCAATAAAAAGGTGAAAGAAATGTAGTGATTTTTAAAAGACTGTGGAGTAGAGTAAGAAGTGATTAGTAAGATGATCCTTAAAGGCATCAACAGAACCAACTGACTAAATGACATAGTTAGCAGGTTCCAATCCCTGATGGTGCGTGGGAAGAATGAGTTTTGCTGGGCATCAGTCTTTGTGAGATGGTGTAATCGTACTGTTGTGAGTTTTTTGATAGTCTTGATGGTTTTTGAAAGTACTGAGTAGGAGCTATGGCCACCTGTTCATTTATAATTTTGTAGAATATTACTAGTCTTGCAATTTTTCTGTGTTGTTCTTAAGATGTTCATTGTAGGGTGGTAATTCATGTTGGTAACGCTAGAGCTATTATGGTAGTTGTTTCTGACAAATATGGCTGCCCTTCTCTGCACAATTTCCAGTGGTTGGATGTGCATCTTTTCGTACGGGTTCCAAATGCTGCTTCCATACTCTATGGTTGGTCGTACAATGGCTTTATATGCGGGTTTTTTGCCTGTGTAGATGAAATGTTATGGGTTATGTCTCAGGAAGCTTAGTGATTTGTTTGCTTTGGTGGTTATGTTTGAAATGTGTTGTCCCGTGTCAAGATTTTTGTTGATGGTATATCCTAAATATCTTACAGATTTAACATGGTTTAGTACATGGCCATTGAGTGTGTAGTTGAATTCAATGTGAGTTCTGTTGTTATATATGGACAGAACGTGGCACTTACAAGTCTAGGTGGAACTGCATTTTCCATTTGGATTCCCATGTGGCAAGGTGGTTTAGGTCAGTTTGGAGAGTAGAACAGTCTTTGTCCGGTTGGCAGTTAGTAAGCTATGGTATCATCAGCGAATAGTCGAACTTTTGATGTTAGATCTTCATGTTTTATCATTTATATAGTAGAGAAAGAGGCTTTTTTTTTGGACCAAGGACTGAGCCTTGGGGGACACCTGACATGACACTTACGGGATCTGATGACTGACCTTCTAAGACTTCTGCTGGAAAGATTTTATCCATTTGTGGGTTTTGCCTCGGATACCATAGTGGTCGAGTCGATGAAGTAGGAGGTTGTTACTGACTTTATCAAATACTTTGGAAAAGTCAATGACACTGACAATTATTTTATTTGCTTGGAGGACTCCGTCCCATGTAATACATATGATAAAACAAATCTAGTTTACATGTATAAGGGTGCACTGTGTACTTCATTTACAATAATATATAATGTATTGTTCAATGTAAACACAACATAAATAGAGATGCGCTATCTCAGATTTATATCGCGTATAGTTGCCATCCATTTCATTTAATCTCATATTTATATCGCGTAGTTGCCATCCATTTCATTTATATAATTTTTCGTTTTCTAAAAGCATGATATAGAAATGTTGCTATTGATTTTATAGTGACTTCATTTTTGGCTGACATCAAGATTTTAAACTTATGTATATTTACATTTGTACAATACTTTTTCTGGAAGGTAATAATTTCTCAAGTCAGAGTAGAATTCACAACACAGTAAAAATTGTATTCATCTTCCACAACATGTTTAGAGCAAAGTTTACATATTCTTTTTTGTCGTTTTGCATTTTTATCTGCCTGCATCAATTTCCAAGTGAAAGTGAAGTTCTAAAATTTACATATGCGAATCTGAATATCTTTATTTTTAATACATTCAAATAATGTTCATATTGGAAGTTGTTTTTATATAACACATATAAGCATTGTAGCTTAGAGACTTATTGAATCATACCACTTTTGTAAAAACATGTCTTTTAGACGCATTTCAAATAACTTACCAAAATGTTTTTCATTGTTTACACACTGGTTCTCCCAAATATGATGAATGATGATGATGATGATTTGAAAAGGCCATTACTAGGATATATGTAAATGGTTAAGAATGATCAGCTTTATTCATTTATAGAGCCAGGCTATGGAGTAAAGGGTTATAAAGCATTAACCGGAAGATCCTATACAGTGAAACCCCTCTAAACCGGAACCTCTAAATACCGGAATTCTCTCTAAACCGGACAAAAACTTTGGTCCCGTTTCAAATTATTCTTTATTTTAAACCATTACACCATAAATATGCCTTTTCACGTCTTTGGTTAATTCCTACACTGAAGAAAATAGTTCCACTTTAAACATTCTGGCAGATGGTAGCTTAAAGCAGGTTGAAAGTAAAGCAGAATGCGCCTTAAGGCGCATTCTTCTTTACTTTTAACCTGTTTTAAGTGGTCAGCTATCTTCCATAATAGAAACATAATATTGGCTGATGGGTTGTTTAAAACCCCTCTAAACCGGAAACCCCTCTAAACCGGACATTTATATTGTCCCCACACATGTCCGGTTTGGAGGGGTTTCACTATATATTATCCTGTGTTAACCCATTAACCACCAACTTTGAAATTCTCAGTGAGATTACCCTTTAGCAGAGAAAATAGTATCTGCTAAAACGTGCCGTCTGACTTTTTATGCAAACTTGAAATATTTCAAAATTTGACTAAAGAATATTGATACGAGTGCCAAACAATGTGGATTCAGATCAAATGCCGTGTGGCGCTACTGTTAACAAAAAGACGACTTTACTCGCGTGCTATAGAGATGCACGGGTTAAACTGTACAGAGGAAAAAACGTTATTCTTTCCCATTTAAACGCAAACGAAACGCAAACGCATTCCAAACAAATGAAGAATATGACAGCTTTTTGACAATTTTGAATGTTGACATTAACCTGGACGGCAAACAGTTTGGAGCCCGATCAGACGCCGGGTAACTCTAACCCGGCGTCTGATCAGGCTCCAAACTGTTTGCACTGGAAATAATAGATTTAGCGTAATCGCGATTGTTGGGAGAGAATGACGTTTTCTCTACTGTATCACGCCATGGTTCAAAGGTCCGGGGCCATTTTGTAAATAGCTTCGTCATGATTAATAACATCATGAACATATTTAACCCCGAACACAAACGTTTTTTTTGCAAACAGTTTGGATCCTGATCAGACGCCGCGTCATGCGGCGTCTGATCAGGATTCAAACTGTTTGACACTCATTTCAATATTTCTTCAGTCAAAATAGCAAAAATTAAAATTTAAGAAATAAAAGCAGACGACAATAGTTTAACATTGATGACGTCACGGCAGTGAAGGGGTTACATATATAAACTCTTATAATGTACTATCGAAATGGGCTATCATATTTCTATATTTTACAAAAATCGTTCATAAAGTGTTGTTTGCTAGATCTATTTATTCTTTTAACCCATTACCCCAAAGCCTGTGGCTACTTTTGAAGACAGCTGACTTCTTAAAGCATTCTGCTTTACTTTCAGTCTGCTTTAGGCTATCATCTGTTAGCATATATAACATATTTATTTTATTGCATATTCTTAAATGTTTAAATTGAATCTATATTCTTCAGTGGAGGAATAAATTAAAGACGTAAAAGGCGTATTTATGGTGTAACGGGTTAAAATACGTGACCACCACTGAAAAGCAAGATGAAATTAAAGCAAAATGCGCCTTATATTTTTAGGCACATTCTGCCTTACTTTGAGTCTGCTTTACTAGGGTATAGAAAATATTTCCTATCGTACATATTCATGGCTGCATAAAATGGTGCTATTTTCTTCAGCGGAAGAAAAACACCAAAAACGAAAAATGGTATATCTATAGAGTTTTGACTTAAAACAACCCTTAATAATAAAAATAAATGGTCTACACTAAATGGGGAATTAGAACTGTCTAACTTGAGTTTTAGGGGACGATTAGAGGTCATTTAACCCTTTACCTGATAGCCTATTTCTAGAACTGAAGATAGGTGACTACTTAAAGTAGGTTGATAGTAAAGCAGAATGCGCCTTAAGGCGCATTCTGCTTTACTTTCAGCCTGCTTTAAGCTTTTATGTGTTAAGGTATAGAAAATATTCCATATAATATATATTCATGACTGATTAAATTGGAACTATTTTCTTCAGCGAAGGAAAAAATCATATTCGCTAAAAGGCGCTTCTAGCGTTGCCGTAAAAGCGGAACGTTTACTATCTTATAAAGTCTTCACACAATCTACATGTAATTTAATTCACATAATACTATTTTCAGGCGTAGTGCCTGTCTGTTCATTGTGTGAACAGGGGGCGTCCAACTCGACGACATGTGGACCTTTCCCAGCACCGCCAAGGCCTTCCGGTCCCGAGGACGATGACGATAGCACATCACAGAGGGTCTTCTACACTGTTGCCATACTGTTAGGGGTTATAGGTCTGCCCTTAGTGATTCTCTTCCGTATCTGCTATGCCAGACGACTGAACCGACAAACCAATAGACGAATAAATGAGATTAGAAATCAGATTGAACGAAGCCACCACGACGGACCAGTAGTGTTCGTCGTATCTCATGAACCAGGTAAATCGAACTTCCGATATCTCTAAATCGCTTAAATCGAACTAACCCGTAAGTTTACAGTTTATATACGATATCCATAACTCGTTGAACTTGAACTAACCTGTACTTTTACAGATTACATGTACTTAGATTAGATATCTCGAACTCATTTAAGTCGAAATAACCCGTAGTTTTACGGTTCATATTCGATATCTCGAACTCTGGTGGGATTCGAACCCGTGACCCTCCATGCGGATACAAACATGAAAAAAAGAAACGCCTTTACCCCCGCGGCTACTGGCGCTCTCTATCTATATAGTAGCGATTTAACGTACTTCACTGGTAGCGATTGATAGTACATTATTCGGCTCGGGTTTATGTCTGAGCCCGTGTAGAGAATCAACAACAACAACTATACCGTCTACTAACGCTATAGAAAAACGATGGAAAATATCTAAAAAAAAAACTAAGATTCGGTGACGATTCTTGAGACTATTTTTGGACTGATCATATTTTTTTAATGTCAGAAGCCAAATAATGCCACAAATTTGCTTTTATTTGAGTATTTTATTATATTTTGACAAGTACACCATCCGGTTGCGAGTCCCTTTAAAGCCGATCTAACACATACTAACAGTTGACATTCGATATCTTGAACTCGCTTTCAGTCGAACATATCCGTATTTCAAAGTTAAAACGTGGCACAGCCACGTTTTAACTTTGAAATACGAATATGTTCGCTTTAAGCGTGATGGAAGTGATGTGGATGGGGTTGTTTTTGCACGTTTTCTGTACATAACGTCCGGCTACATGCAATGGATTAGTGATTGGTTTATATAATGCATTTAGTGGTTTGTGGTATAGGCATGTTACTTGTAGCGAGATCTTGTTTGCTCGACGTTTCGAAGAAAAAAAAAGTCGAGCTATTGTCGTCACCCTGTCATCTGCGTTAAGTGTTTCGGTTAAGTTTTTTGCAAGCGTCTCAATAACTATCAAAGGTATCCTTTTGAAACTTGGAATACTTGTTCAGTATCAAAGGGCAGCCCACTTCAATAAGGAAGGCAACCCTGGATTTTGTCATTCAAGAGTTCTTGTTCTTGTTTTGACTTAAAATTTGTAAATGAAATTTCTCAATGACTGTCAAAGGTATTAACTTGAGACTTTGTATACTTGTTTAGTACCAAAACGAAAACTCATTACACTAAGGCAGGTAAACTTGCGATTTGTTATTCCAGAGTTATGATCCTTTCCACTTTTAATTAGAATCAAGTTGCAAATGAAATGTCTCTATAACTATCAAAGGTATAAACTTGAAACTTTCAATAGTTGTTCAGTAACAAACGGACAACTCATTACAGTAAAAGAGTTGACCCTGGGAATTTTCATTCCAGAGTTATTGTCCTCGTTTTGACTTAGAATTTACGTTGAATGGAATTTCTTATTGACTATCATCAAAGGTATTAACTTCAAACTTTGAATTCTTGTTTTCTATCAATAGAGTAATATTCGTTACAATTTATACAATACAACAAAGCAGCTAACCTTGTGATTGTTTTTGCAAATTTATTACCCTTGATTTGACTTAGAATTTAACTTAGAATTTAGTTTTAATGGAATTTCTCAAATATGCACATACACATTATTAAAATATGGGAGATGTAACCAGCTGAAATGAGACAGCTGAGCGGCCAGCACATATAGTCTGAAAATTGCAGAAAGACCTGTGCACGAGTTTGTGAACCCTGACTTAGCCGTGCTGAACGTTAAGGATATAAACAAAATTCATAAAGTATTTTGTCTCTATTTCAGAAAACTTTCTGCCATCCTATGAACAGACAGTAGCCGATTCACCGCCACCATACGATCAACAAGACCTACCCCCGCCATACAAATTAAATCCAAATAAAAGTTTAACATCTCTTCCGTCATATTCAGAAGAAGACAGATTCCCGCCAGGCAGATCGTCAACAAATCAAGGGGACGCGATATCCTAAATTGATTATCCAAATGTGCCATTTACTAACATCACCATTTTATCCACAAATTAATCCTTTGCCTTCTAATCACAACTTTCCTGATTGTTGCAAATAGTTTAGATCCAGATCAGACGCCGCATACCGCCGCAAACTGTTTGACACGCGTCTTTACCTTTATTTACCTAAACAGTGTGTAAATCTAAATTTAATAAGTGTTGCATGCATGTACACAACAATTTCGAAGCAGATTATATCGCCACATGATAAGGGTTAACATGCATCATTTAACCCGTTTTAGCCTATTATCTATTAAAGAGGACATTGACAAACTGCGTAGACCCTGATGAGAAGCCAAATAGCACTACATCTTATCAGTGTCTGCACTATTTGCTACGATCATATGAAATATGTTTTTCGTATGGACAAATACTACAGTGATTTTAGATCACCCCTGTACACATATATACACTGAAATTTTCGTGCAAGTACAGTGGAGTAAACGTTATTCTTTCCCGTTTAAACGAAACGAAACGAAACGCAAACGCAAAACACTAAAACGTAGAAAAGTGCAACTTTTAGACAATTCTGATAATTCGTGTTTATCTTGGTGGCAAACAGTTTGGAGCCTGATCAGACGCCGGGTTACCCGGCGTCTGATCTGTCTCCAAACTGTTTGCAATAGAAATAATAGTTTTAGCGTAATAGCGTTTATTGGGAATGAATAACGTTTTCTCCACTGTATAAGGGAGGGCGAGTTCATTTCCTGTATCCAAGCATAAATGGGTAAACTATTTCACAATTTTATCGTCTGCTTTGGTAGCTCCTTCCCCTTGATAATAAGGGTTACGGCATTGTAAGCGATTGTTCATTGTTTTTAAGGATTTTTCATTCAACAAAACATGAAAACAGTCAAATTACTTCCCCCATAGAAGCGCCTGTTAGTGCATACTATTCATTCCCCTACTGAAGAAAGTAGTTCCAATTTATACATGAATTCGTTTTATAAGAAATATTTTCTATATCCTGGGTTGCAAAGTAAATTTAAGCAGAATGCGCATTAAGGCGTTTTCTGCTTTACTTTCAATCTGCTGTAAATGGCCACCTATCTTCAGAACTAGAAACAGGCTATATGGGATAAAGGGTTGCTTAAAATAGACAATCAGTAAAACGGCGCATCGGAAATCCAGTGTAAATACATTGCATACTTTTTGTATTTATTTTTATATCATAATGAACTTGTTTTGATATTGCTGTTTGTTATTTACTTTACTCGTGAAGTAGCATATTCATATGAGTCAAACAGTTTGGATCCTAATCTGATCAGAATCCAAACTGTTTGCAAACGGCATCCAATGTGTGCCGATCACATTATCATTTTATCATTATCATAATTATCATTGCATATCATAGTATCTACTTAAGTGATATTAGTTCAAACTAGTCGAAACACGATAGTTCGAACTCGCGTTAACAGTGACTGTTAGTTCGAACATATCCATATTTCAAAGTAAACCCGTGGTTTAGCCACGTTTTAACTTTGAAATACGTGTATGTTTGACTTAAGATCGCGTTATCAGAATTAAACTCGTGAAATATTGGAAATGTCGATTTAAGCGAGTTCGAAGTATCGTGTTTCTGGCTGGAAGTAGGTTTTTACACACATGTATATATACATGCAATTTTATTGTTTCTGTTTTAAAATAATCAAATTATTTAACAATGCATACAGTGTTTTTTGTTGTATTTTAACACCATTTTCCTTGTTAGTGGCCAGAGACCGATAAGGAATAACCCATATAACAAGAGGGCCATGGTAGTCCTGAGTCGCTCACCTGGTGATGTGTGGTATGGTCATGGTGATATTTAAACTGGGCAAGTGGTTTCAGAAAAATACAATTTGTAAGGTTTTACCGACGACGTATTAGGAAAACCTACAGCACCCACTGTTGACCATATTTTTAAGCTAAGAAATTCATTTTGAAAGCACTAATAGAGAGTCGTTCATTTGTGTAAAAATGTTTTTAAATCAGGCCAGTGGTTTCAGACCAGAAGGTATTTCATTGAAACATACATGAGTTACCTTGTTTCTTTCATCTGGTTTTGAAACTCGAAAAATAACCTTTCATTGAGTGACCGTACTATCGGGGGTTTACTGTTTAACCCTTTACCTGATAGCATTGTTTCTAGTATTAAAGATATGTGACTACTTAAAGCAGGTTGAAAGTAAAGCAGAATGCGCCCTAAGGCGCATTCTGCTTTAGTTTCAGCCTGCTTTAAGCTATTAACTGCTAGAATAAGGAAAGTATTAAATATGACACATATTCATTCCGGTATAATTTGGAACTATTTTCCTCAGCGGATGAATAAAATGAATGTGCTAAAAGTCGCTTCTATAAGGGAAAGGGTTAAGAAAGCCGTTGTAGAGAAAAGTTTTTCATTTCGCAATTCCGGTTGTGAAACAAGTTCTGGCCCGTTGCATATCCAGATCACACGCGCTGTATGTTTCAATGAAAACTTAAATACACCCTCGTCTGAAACCACTGACCTGATTAAAAACATTTTACCCAATGTTTCTGTTTCTAGTTTTGAAAACAGAACATCACTTAAAGTAGGTTGAAAGTAAAGCAGAATGCGCCTTCAGGAACATTCTGCTTTTCTTTCAGCCTGATTTAACCACCATCTGCTAGAATATAGAAAATATTTCTTATGGTATATGTTCATGACTGTATATAGTAGATCCATTATGTTCAGCGGTTGAAAAATAAAGGCGTAAAACGATTTATTTATGGGGTACTGGTTTAAGCCCTCTCACCGCTATAAGACACTACAGGCGACATTGCAAATAGTTTGGATCCTGATCAAACAATAAGTAACGAACCGTCTGATCATGATCCATACACACTGTTCGATGATAGGTATGGACATTTTTTCGGCAAAACTACTTTAACCCTTTTTATAATCAAATTTATCGTGAGGTTTTTTACCCCTTTGCCACAGTATTGCCGTCTGCTTCAGTAGTGTTGTCTGCAAACTCTTATACTGTTATACTATATTGTTTCAAAGTTTGATTTAAGGCAGTATACCTTACGTAATTTCAAAACAAGTGGCAAACAGTTTTGATCCTGATCAGACGCCGCGTCACGCGTTTGCAAATGCGCCGTATGCCGTCATTGAGTGAAAGGGTTAAATATTTTTTGAAAGCAGATGGGGTAATGGCATCAATGACTAATACAGTGATCCCTCCCTACAACGACCCTCCGAAAAACCACTCCCTCCTTACAACAACGTTTTCCACTGTTCCAAAGTCAATTATTTCTAGCGCTTTCACTGTTGCAATATCGTCTACTTAAAATTGTTTCTGCTGTTTTTCTTACATAATTTTATTATGGACATTTTGACAGAAAAAAAAAACCATGATGACGAGTGACAAACAGCTTGAATCTAGATCAGACGCCGCGTGACGCGGCGTCTGATCTAGATTCAAGCTGTTTGCAAATGTAAGCAAATTCTCTCCCTACAACGACTCCTTCCGAACAACCCACACATTCTTTATCTCCCAGTGGGTGTCGTTGTAGAGAGGGAACACTGTAACTGTATATATATAATTTATTGAGATGGCGAAATATTTTATTCTTCAGGCATAATCACCAAACGAGCAACTATGAAACAACAGACAACTATATACATGTACTAGTATTAGTCACAACATTTACCCATTTCAGCCTAGTGGATTCTTCCATGCTCATATATTGGATTATTCCATTTTTTATGTAAGGGGTGCCTAGTCTATATTCTTATTTTCGTTTTTTTGTTTTATATTGAAATTCCTATCAGAAACATTGTAGATTCTGGCCAGAGCAACATAATACCAATGACAGTCTCAAACGAAGGCCAATCCATGTTCAAATACTTTGGACTGATTTAAGCAATACATATTTATCACACGGCAAAAATAGTGCATATCGTCTCCTGTTGGAGTCCTTTGATCATGGTCTACACTATTCGCATAGGACAAATATACAATACGAAGGTACAGAGTTTGTAAATGATGAGTATAGTTCAACAGGTTACAGAGGAGAAGATGTTATTCTTTCCTAATAAGCGCGTTTACTTTTAAAACTATTCTTCCAATTGCAAACAGTTTGGAGTCAGATCAGACGCCGGGTAACCCGGCGTCTGATCAGGCTCCAAACTGTTTGCCACTTAGATTGAGATAAGTAGTCAGAGTTGTTAGGAAGTTGTTATTTTTCAAATTGTATTGCAATGCATTTGCAGTTAAACGGGAAAGAATAGCGTATTCTCCACTGTATCAGCATGAATATATAATGACTATATATTCACTATTCGTAGAAAAAATGTCTTGCGTCATAAGGTGTGTTTACATAATAATTATCCGGACGCCGGGGGCAGAACTCGGATTTTAGCAAGGAGTGGGCCGGACCTAGTCAGAAGAGGATATTCAGGAAGTACGCCCCTAATGAGATCGGTTCAACGTCGGTCAATATCGGTACAATTCGTAGGGCAAAAAGTCACTCTTGTCAACGGACAGTAAATGTCCGAACAGCGACAGGGTAAGAGAAAAAAAAGTAATCATCGACTAGCATATGCTCTGGATTGTGCGCCAATCTCAACATCGGTATCTAATCAGGGAAAAAATGGACTAATCCAATATATAAGCATGGACGAGTACACTTGGCGTAATGATTTAATTACAGTAAGACTCAGCCATTGAGCGCGGGGCTGACCTCACTAATTGAAATGACCTTTTTTTAGTGTATTATTTTCAGCGTTTAGGCTACATGTAGGTATACGGATGCGGTATTTTGCGCTAATGACAAATGGCACACACACCTTCTTGTGGTACATTGTACATGTATTATTTTTTCATTGCAAGTGTACAGTAAACAGACATATAACGAACTCGACTATAAGGAATCCTCGGCTATAAGGAACAGTTTTAAAATCCCCGGATCTTACTCTTCTTTGTTCTTCTAATGTATTCGATAAGATGTTTAGACATTTTGTAACCGAAGATTCAGAACAAGGTAGTACGCTCCTAATGAAATCGGGCCAATATTGAATATCGGTACTCTACATAAAGTCAGTCATTCTTTACTAGTAAACAAGCTGAATCATTACGGCATAACAGGCAAAACAAATACATGTAGATGGATGGACAGTTTTCTTTCTGGTAGACAGCAGCGTGTAGTGGTTGAAGGAGAAACATCTGACAATGTACAAGTAGCGTCCGGGGTTCCTCAGGGATCAGTATTAGGGCCAAGTTTGTTTCTCTTTTACATCAACGACATGCCAAATACACTAACATCCAAAGTAAGGTTATTCGCAGATACAGTGGAGAATCTGTTATTCTTTCCCGTTTAAACGCAAACGTACGCAAACGCAAAGCACTAAAACGTAGAAAAGTACAACTTTTGGACAATTCAGATAATTCATGTTTATCTTGGTGGCGTCTGATCTGGCTCCAAACTGTTTGCACTGCAAATAATAGTTTTAGCGTAAACGCGTTTATTGGGAAAGAATAACAGATTCTCCACTGTAATACTATTGATTATCTAGCCGTCTCATCAAATTCAGATTGTGATAACCTCCAAGAAGGTCTAGACAAATTGGCTCTCTAGGAAGAACCATGGCTAATGAAATTTCACCCTGATAAATGTAATGTGCTGTCACTAACAAAAAAACGAAAAAGTAATCAGAAGAAATTACAATCTACACAACCATTTATTAGAACAAGTCTCTTCTACAAAGTATCTTGGCTTGACTATTACATCAGATCTGAAGTGGACCCCTCATATAAATGCTATATCTGGTAAAGCAAATGGCATCATCAGCTTTCTTTAAAGGAATCTTAACATAAGCAGCAGGACTATTAAAGAGAATGCCTACAAGTCACTTGTAAGACCTTCTCTTGAATATATATGCAGTTTTATTCTTTATTATAGTCTCATCATGGTTACAGCATAGTATATACACAAACACATATTACGAACAGTATTTTAAACCATGCCATTCTTTCAAGAATTATAAGAGACTTATCACAATACAAATATCACAACTACTTATTTTTACCTTTGTAAAAATAAATGTAATTAAGACTAGTTAAGAAATACAAATACAGTAGTATATACATACATTGTAGTACTTAAAATGAAAGAAATATACGACCTCCATTAATATAGCGTTCTAAAATTCCACAAAATGAGAAAAAGAAAGTTGTTAAGTAAAACAGCCTTTAAGGTATATGAGTCTTAAAAGCTAACGGTTACAAATCGGTAAGACAAACTTTTCTAAAAAATAAAACAATAACTCCTGCAAACGTATTAATTGAGGTTGTATAAATCCAATAAGAGCACAAGTGATATTATAAACAATAAAACATATAATTATATAAAGTACTTTAAGAATAATCAGAACTATCTACTAAGAAATGACATACGAGTCTTAAGTATATTAAAACAGGTTTTGGCAACTATTCTTATCATATTTTTGTTTGACATAATAAATGATAATTTCTCAATATCTGACATGTAGTTAAAATGTGCATTCAAAGCAGAAGCAGTTTGAACCATGCTTAAACGTAGGTCATTGTATACAGGGCAGTAAAAAAGGACATGTGTTTCGGATTCTATCTCTTCACAAAATGGACATATACGATCAACTATTTCTAAATTTTCATATCGACCTGTTTCGATTCTAATTGGTGCTACTCCACATCGAAATTTACAAAGTGCAGATCTATGTCTGGTGGGTAAAATCAACTTACAATATTGTTCAACGGCAAATGTATCTTTATACAGTGCGTAGTTGCGCAATTTGTTACCACCACGACCGTTCGTAGCATTAACCCTATTGATCGTAGATGTCCATTCGTTTACATATACAGAGGTAAGATGATCCGTTACAGTCTGTTTCATTCTGTTTTTAAGCATTGGAGTGTTTAAATTACAGTACTGATATAAATTACATGATTTCAATTGCTTTTCAACTGTAAAATACCAATTTTTACATGAGTTACTGGATTTGTTATACGCCCATAAAGCTACTCTCCTATTTACTCTCGATCTTGACATAGCACTCAAATTACACCATGTATTAGTCACTGATTTCCACTGTCTAACTATTGGAGGTGTCCAAGCCATTTCCCCTGCTACTGCAGCATTCGGTGTATACTTACCAACTCCTAAGAAGAAACGCATAGCTCGATTATGAACGGCGTTTACGCAAGAAAATGGTTTGACACCCCAAATAGCAGATCCATATGCAATAACAGGCCAGACTAGAGAGTCATACAGTTTTGTAAAAACGTCATAAGTGACACCACCAATTGATTTACACTTTGCAATAAGCAGACCCAGTGCACGACTAGCACTCTGAGCCACGGCCTTTGCAGTAACATTGTAATCAAGAAATTCATTGAGTACTATGCCAAGATAAACGTATCTATCTACTATCTGTAATTCTGCATCACCACATGTAAATTTAATCAAAGCGCTGAAAGCACTGAGGAGACCCGCGATTAGTAAAGTATTATAGTTTAATTGAACCCTAGTGAAGAGTATACTCGTCTTATGAAAAAAATGTATATGTAAAGAGTTTATTTGTTGTAAGACCTTCCTACCTTATTGGGGTTCTATTTTTTTTTTTAGAGAAAAAATATTTTAAAACAAGCACCTTAGAGCTGATATCCCCTGCCGCAGCGATTGTCCAGAAGAAAGTGGCAAACTTTAATGTGGGAGGAAGGGGCAAATGGTGATCACCTGTCTTTAAAGATCAACATTGAAAAGCTTTTTACAAAGTTTTATAAAATACATTCAATTTTGTACATGTTAAAGCCTAAACAATACAAAAAATAAAGCCGTTTGTAGCATTATAAATCTAAGTATGACAGGGGCAGGTAACTCTTGATTGAAATTCAACAGTAATTAAACACTTTCAAGAATTTATAATTGTGTGCAAGTATTATTAAAAAAAATTCAGAACTGTAGAATTTACTAGAGTGTAAACACATTTTCAACTCATCAAGGGCAGAGAATTCTTGACTAATTTGCACATTTTCGACAAAAATTGAACTCATTCTATAAATAATAGCCATATATGATTTAATTTTTTTTTTCAAAATCCATTCACATTTGTACACAATAGCATGTAAACAATAAAGCCATGTTGAGCATTACTAAGTACATAAAGGGCAGATAACTCTTACCACAAAGTATCCTTTTTTGACAATAATTGCAACCCTTATATTTATATACATCGTGTGTAAGTTAAATCAAAATCCATTAAAGACTGTAGTTTCTAGATGGTAAAAACTGTTAAATATGGTTTTTTCGACTCATCAAGGGCAGATAACTGTTGACTAGTTTCTCCATTTTCAAAAAGGATAACAATTATTTGAAAGCTAATAGCCATACATAGTTTAAGAATTTTTTTTATCAAAATCCATGCATATTTATAGATACTAGGATGTAAACAATATTAAAATAAAGCATTTTCTAGCATTTCTAAGTACATCAAGGGCAGATTACTCTTGCCACAAGTATCCTTTTTTGACAATAATAGCACACCTTCAAGAACTTGTACTTATAGACATTGTGTGCAATTATCATTTAAATCCATTCATAATTGTAGTTGTCAGAGAGTAAAAACAGTGAAATATGGCCTTTTTTACTTATCAAGGGCAGATAACTCATGACTGATTTCTCCGTTTTCAACAATAATCAAATTCATTTGAAATCTAATAGCCATACATAATTCAAGAAAGTTTATCAAAATCCATGCATATTTATAGGCTCTAGTATGTAAAAAATATCAAAATAAAGCATTTTCTAGCATTTCTAAGTACATCAAGGGCAGATAACTCTTGCCACAAGTATCCTTTTTTTACAATAATTGCACACCTGCAAGAACTTGTACTTATAGACAATGTGTGCAAGTATAAACAAAATATGTTGAATATTGTAGTTGCTAGAGTGTAAAAACTGTTAAATATGGCATTTTTAACACAAAAAGGGCAGATAACTCATAAATTCCTAAAAATTTCTGAAAAAAAATTGATTTCCCACGGTGCTCCTATGATGACAAATAAGTATACCAAGTTTAATCCAAATCTGTTTATAGGTTTCGGAGATACAGTTGCGGACGGAAAACGTGACGGACGGACGGACAGCATTTTTAACACAAAAAGGGCAGATAACTCATAAATTCCTCAAATTTTCTGAAAAAAATTTGATTTCCCACGGTGCTCCTATGATGACAAATAAGTATACCAAGTTTAATCCAAATCTGTTTATAGGTTTCGGAGATACAGTTGCGGACGGAAAACGTGATGCACGCACGCACACACAGCCGGACGGACAGACCTAAAACAGTATCCCTCTGCCTTTCGGCAGGGGATAACAAGAGGCCCATGCGGGCCTAAATATCCCTCACCTTGAAAAACCAACACAATGTCACATGACCCCTGGGGTGGGATCATTTTTCAGCGGAGCTGAATGGTTTCTATTTAGACCTATCCTTAAATTTTGCAAATTCTTAACCAATGATAACTAAACAGAAATCAAGGTTGAAAGTCACATGCTTAAAACTGAATGGGCTGATTGGATAGTAACCAGTGCTCCAGAAAAGGGTTGTATTTCAAAACTTAAAATCTTTATTTCTGCATTAAACCCTATGGTGGAACTACTAATTTGAATCGTCTCTTCGAGATGATCAAAATTAGTAGTAACACCATAGGGTTTGGTGTTGAAATGAGTGAAAAAATGTGATTTGTTCAGTTTACTCCCTCTTATCTGGAGCCCTGTAGGCTGGTCTATGCACAATTACAGTTTACCCAGATATGAATGGTGAGTGTAAAATTTAGAGACACAGACTGATTGTGCTGATGCAATCATGCTTCTATTTTAAGATTTTTTCTAAGAAACTCCATTCATGAATTAAGAGTGATAGAACAGTAAATTAAAGTGAGGATCTCCTACCAGTAGCTAGGATAAGGTTTTTAAAGAATTGTATTGTTTTAAATTTTCTGTACATGATAGTTTTGCATTTTAAATAAAAGTTACTGTAATTGAATATGAATTGTTAGTGCAAAGAGTCTGCAATTGCTATGACAGCATGTTTCTATTATTAAATATGACATCTTTGTTTTAAGAAACTCCATTGATAGAACAGTCGATTTATGCAAATATCTTATGAGCAGCAGGATACGGTTTAAATTATTGTTTGGTAGTATTGTAGAGGACAGACCATTTAGTAGCTATATTTTACATGAAAGTTACTGTAATTTATTGTTTTGCTTTTTAGCTCACCTGAGCCAAAGGCTCAAGGTGAGCTATTGGGATGGCCCTGTGTCCGTCGTCCGTCGTCGTGCGTCGTCGTTAACAATTGCTTCAAATGACATCTTCTCCTAAACGGCTGAACAGATTTCAACCAAACTTTACAGGAATGTTCCTTGGGTCAAGCTCTTTCAAATTTGTTCAAAGAATTGAAAACAATATAGAACTCTGGTTGCTATGGCAACCAAAGTGAAAAAATAAGGAAATCTTAAAAAATCTTCTTGTCTGAAACTACAAGGGCCAGAGCTTAGATATTTGGCACATAACATTATCTACAGGTCTTCTATCAAGTTTGTTCAAATTATGCCCCTGGGGTCAAAATTGGCCCCGCCCCGGGGGTCACAGTTTTACATAGAGTTATATAGTGAAAATTTCAAACGTCTTCTCCACTGAAACTGATACGGCCAGAGCTTTGATATTTGGCATGGTGACACTTCTAAATGTCCTTTACCTAGTTTGTTCAAATGGTTCTGGTCGGTTAAATATCTAGGTCATAATTCACATTCAAAATATGTATAGCAGACAGCAATTCAGCATTATAAGAGTTAGACCCTAGCCAAATTTCCTACTGGCAGAGTTACATAACTGAACTCAGGTCAGCTGGTCAGCTGATGAGGTTGCATATGGTGGTGTCTGCTATATTTTTATGCCCTGCAGTTGGGGGCATATTGTTTTTGTCTGTCTGCTTTTTTGTCTGTTTGTCCATTTGTTTGTCTGTCAGTCCACAACTTTAATCTTAGCCATAACTTTGTTAAAGTTAGAAACTTTATAACTTGGGTCATGTCCTACAAATAGTGCTGAAACGATTACCCGGGTAACCGTTAACGGTTATGAACTGCCGATTAACCGGTTACAAAGTCGGTAACCGGTTACTCGGAAGCCATTTTGTTTAACAATAATGAAGCCCCATATGACGGGAGCTACAACCTTCAGATATGTTTACCGTTCACTTGAAGTTGAAATATTTTACTCTATGATATACATGATGTTTAAGTTTTAAAATACAGTAGCATGTTGATTGATAAAGGTAGGGCGTTTCCTGATTTTTGTTAACATGTACACGGAGCTCAATACACAAAACGATGCCGTTAACAAAGTATTTTATGTAAGTAATTCAATATACTTTTCAGGTGTTCTCAACACTGAATACTCGCTGCATCGTGTCATTTTATTTGAAGATGAGTTAAAGAACCCTTATTTCACATGTCTTTACAATAAATGACGATTGAACAGTTTTATTTACAACTTGTCTTCGATATAATGTTTCCTTCGCTATTTTGACAGTTGAACTTAACACGCTTACTAACCTTCTGACCTCGAAATATTCGGTTTGCTTTGGACTTCTACCCTAGTAGCTATATATGACGTTCGCGTAGGGAAAAAACGTAAACAAGGGTTTCCAGGAATATCCGCATGTCAATTTCAAATATATTTTTAGACCACCCAATCAAAAACGATAAAATAATAAAACCCGGTTAGCTGAATCTACACTTCAAGGTTTAAAATAAGACAAGAATGGGACCAATTAATATCTATAACACAATGCGGGATTAGTCTTCATATTCGGCCGCGCATAATTATTCCGTGAGTTGGAGTTATTATTATTTTACAAATGCAACTTATTTAGAGAAGACATCAAATGGCCGCTTTTTAAACGATTTATTGATCAACATAATCATGCAGTATACATGTAAGTTCATTTTATAAGATCAATAGATCTACTTCTCTTCTCTTTGCAATTTATGAAGGACCTATGTCGGCATGCATGGTAAAATAGTTCGAAAAAAGTATAACATTCATAAACAGTTCTTTGGCACCAATATTATTATTTTATTATCGTTTACACACGCATGCAAACGGTCTCCAAATTTGTAAATGTGTATAGGTAAAACAGTTGAACGGTCTTCCGTGTACATGTGTAACGTCCAACTCTTACTGACTAATGATGTGTCAGTCGGCATATTTAAGTTACGATTAACCGGTTAACCCCGGTTACGAGCAACGATTAACCGGTTACAAAATTCTGGTAACCGTTTCAGCACTACCTACAAAGGTCAATGTCATTTTTGAGATATTTCCCAGTGTCATATTTTCTTGTCTTTGAGATAACTCCAGTTCTACAGATGTTAACCCATTACCCCATACATATGCCTTTTTACGCCTTTAATTTATTCCTCCTCTAAAGAAAATAATTCCACTTTATATAGTCATAAACATGTAAGATATAAGAAATAGTATCTATATCTTAGTAGATGATAACTTAAAGCAGGTTGAAAGTAAAGCAGAGTGCGCAATAAATAATCATATGGAAATACATGTAGCTTGATAAGAAGAAGTGTCATGGATAAGGGCCATAACTCTGCCAACAATATTTTTTTAAGTTATTCCAATTTGTCATGGGTTTTTTTGTCTGGAAGATAATTCCATTTACAGCTATATTAAAATGTTGTCTTGCCTATTAAGCTAAGGCACAATGACCTCAGGTGAGCGAATTAAGGGCCATGGCCCTCTTGTTAATCCAAGATATTACAATTCTTTGAAAACCTCAATTTCATTCAATTTTGCACACCCATCTATATCATTAGTTCAACCACTCATTCCGCTGAATATCTTTTTTAAAGATATTTCTTGTTTACCCCAGAGACATAATTTCAAAAATCTTGCTGATGAACTTGAAAATTAAGTGTGCTGTCAAATATTTTCTACATGGATGGTTTCAGACAGGAAGATTTTTCATTAAAAAAAAATCTATTTTTAGCTAATATGACCCATATATGCAACAGACCTGAACCATTTCAGCAATATTGGTAAAGAACATCTAAAAGTGTCACTATGCTAAATATCAAAGCTCTTGCCATAGTGGTTTCAGAGAAGAATATTTCACTACATAAAAGTAAACTCTATGTAAAATTGGACCCCTAGGGCCTTGGCAGTTTGAATCCAAGGGGCATAATTTGAACAAACTTGATAGAGGACCTGTAGATGATGCTTTGTGCCAAATATCTAAGCTCAGTGTACTGTGGTTTCAGACGAGAAGATATTTTTAAGTTTTCATTGAAAAAATCTATTTTTAGCTCATGTGACCTAGATATGCAACTGACCGGAACCATATTAACAATATTGGTCAAGGGCTTCTATAAGTGTCATCACGCCAAACATGAAAGCTCTGGCCATATTAGTTTCAGAGATAAAAATGTTTGAAGATTTCACTATATAACTCTATGTAAAATTACGATCCCCGGGGCGGGGTCATTTTAAACCCAAGGCAAATAATTTGAACAATCTTGATAGAGGACCTGTAGATGATGCATTGTGTCAAATATCTAAGCTCAAGGTACTGTGGTTTCATACGAAAAGATTTTTGAAGATTTAATTGAAAAAATCTATTTTTATCTCCTGTGACCTAGATATGCAACAGACCGGAACCATATTTACAATATTGGTTAGGGGCTTCTAGAAGTGTCATCATGTCAAATAGCATAGCTCTGGCCATATTAAACGCAGAGATAAAAGATTTTGAAGATTTCACTATATAACTCTTTAGATGTAAAATTACGACCCCCACGGGGTCATTTTTTACCCAAGGGACATAATTTGAACATTCTTGATAGAGGACCTGAAGACAATGCTTTGTGCCAAATATCTAAGCTCTAGGTACTGTGGTTTCAGACAAAAATATTTTTTAAGTTTTCATTGAAAAAATCTATTTTTAGCTCGTATGACCTAGATATGCAACGGACCGGAAATGTTTGTACAACTTTGAAGGAGGACAATATAAGGGTCATTCAAGCCAAGTTTGGTAAAAATCTATCCAGTAGTTTCAGAGGAGATGTTGTTTAAAGAAATTGTTGACGACGAACGGATGGACGGACGAACGACGACGGACAGAGGATAATCAAAATAGCTTACCTTGGCATTACGTGCCAGGTGAGCTAAAAACTGACAGAGGGTCACCAATAGGCAGTTGTGTAAAATAATTTTATTATTTACAATACTGACCAGTAGATTTTTAAGTGTTTTTGTTTTCAATTAGTTTCCATGGCAACCACAATTTCGATTGGATGACCTACATTCAAGGAAATCTTAGAGAGTACCCTTCAAGGAACAATCCTATATACTTTTGAAGAAATTGACCCAGTGGTTTCCAATATAATCTTTGAAGAAAAAGTTGACGACACATGACAGACAGACCCAGAGGACGAACACATGGGGATCACAATAGCTCACCTTGGCACTTCGTGCAAGGTGAGCTAATATGAAGCTAGCAGATTTAATAGTTCAGTAGTTATGACCAACGTCAGATTGGTACAAAGTGGATGCTGAAAGTATGACAATAGCTTATTGCTTTGTCAACGCCGATGTTTGACTGTTTTGTTATCCTAATAGATTAACAAAGATGTGAGGTATTCTTATTGCCTTTGTCTGTCTTGACTATTTGTTTGACATTCTACTGTGGGGCTCTAAATGATATTGACTTTTGTATGACATTACCAAACGTGTACCGAGCTCAAGAACTACTTAAGCTGCGTATAAATGACAAATGTAAAGTCTCTTATCACATGCAGTTCCAAAGTAATAGGCAATGTTAATTCAACCTATTTGACCTCTGAATGACCTTGTCTGCCATGGCCAAACTTATACTAAACTCAGGAGCTTCTTGCGTTGTGCAGATACCCAAATACGAAGTGTGTATCACATGTTATTTTAGAGTTATGGGAAGTATCCTATTTGACCTTTTAATGACTTGACCTTTGTCTGACATGACTCTAGTTGTGTTGAACACAAGAGCCTCTCCAGTTGAAAACATATGGCAAATGTCAAGTCTCTATCACATGCAGTTCCAAAGCTATGGCAAATATTAAACCAACTCTAGTTTACCTCTGAATGACCTTGACCTTTATTTGAAATGACCCAAATTTTACTGAGCTCAATATCTGTTTAAAGTAAGTACATATACGAAATATGAAGTCTGTATCATATTTAGTTCTAAAGTTATGGCTAACTTTAAGATTTTGGACAACAACAACGCCTACGATGACAACGCAGATGCCGAAGTGATGACAATAGCTTGTAGTTTCTTCAAAACAGACAAGCTTAAAATGGTTTTGACTTTATCAGAAACTGGAATTTACCATTAGATGGATCTTGGGGGAATGAGTCAATGCATTTGTCCCGGAAGTTAACAATCTACTGATGTAGGAGTACTCAAAACAGAAGATTATATTAATATAACTAGTTTTATTGCAAATTGCATAAAACAGTATTCAAAGTACCCAAGCTATGCTTAAAGTGTATCACAACTTTAACACTAACACAGGTGCTGGTCGCATGCTGATGGCTATCCATGGAGAGTATTATTGATGTTAAATACATGCAGCAGCATGAAGCAAGAAGACAGTAAAGTTGAAAGGAGCTTTCTGCTTTACTTTCATCTTGCTCTATGCAATAGTCTACCTTATACTTAATTGGATACAGGCAATTCTCTCTTCTGACTATGGAGAAAAATGTAAATGGTACATCTGGTATGACTAATTCTAAATGAATTATCCAAGTTCAAAATACAGTAATACCTCTCTAATATGACCCCTATAACGATGTTTATTATGTTGTGTTAAGGCAGTTGGCTGATAAACAATGTGAAGCTTTCTGTTTAACTTTTACATTACTTTAAGCTGCCACCTGTCTTTAAATGCAGAGGCGCTCCTGCTGAACTATTTAACCCATTAATTACTCCATAGATACATCTTTTTACATATAAAGGATTCACAGTCATAATTGTGTATCACCAGTAAAATTTCTTCTATATTCTAGCAGCTAGCTGGTAGCTTTAAACAGGTTGAACGCAATGCACCGTCCGCTTCACCTTAACCTGATTGACGTGGCTACCTGTCCTCAATAGCTCAAGAAACAGGCTATGGACTCGGAGTAAAGGGTGATGAGTGACTGTTTGATACTGGATTTAACAATTTTTTACAAAAGCTCAAATAATAATTTGAATCTGCAACAGTTCCATTCTTTATAGTTATATCTAATTCCTCCTGTTGGTTAAATTGTCTAATCTGAAATTGTTTAAGCTCTTCTTCAACAGCAGTCGTCTTGCCTCTTTTCTTCAAGCTCATACAAGTAGGCAGAATTAACATCTTTCTGCATATCTTCTTTACTGCAGATCTGCTTTAGTCTGTTGATAGAAATCCTGCAAAAAATATCATACAATGTAAAATGCTATATAAAAATGACACCATCAAAAACTATAGCTGTTAAAAAATAAAAACATTTTAATGTGTTGCTTATAGCACATCATCTAAGTCTTGATCTAAGAACTTATGACCATATCCAGTTTATCCAAGTTTAATCCAGATCCATTCCAATTTGTAGATGCTAGAGTGTGAACAATATTTGAATATAACGAGAGCACCGCAAACGGGTGCTGGCCGCTCGAGTTTCATATACTTGAGATGGCTACATTTTCCAAACTTAAAGAATGTGTATGGGTGTTTGATGCTTTCTTGATCATAGAAGTTTGTAAGCAACAACAACTCAAACATAATTGGACCTAAATGCCTTAGTATGGTCATATAAGAGGAATAGATAACTGCATATACATTCCATTAAAAGTAAATTCTAAGTCAAACAAGGGTACTAAATCTGCAAAAACAATCAGAGAGTTAGCTGCCTTGTTGTAACGAATTAATCTTTTGGTAGTGAACAAGTACTGTACATGTACATATATTCCAAGTTTGAATTTCATACCTTTGACAGTCAATGATAATATCCATTTAAAGTAAACAATAAGTCAAAACAAGGACAATATCTTTGCCTGCCTTACCTGCCTTGTTTTAATGAGTTGCCATTTTGATACTAAACAAGTATTGGAAGTTTCAAGTTAATACCTTTGATAGTTATTGAGAAATTTCAATTTACAAGTTTTATGTAAATAAAAACAAGGGCAATTACTCTGTTATGACACATCCCAGAACAACCTCCCTTGTTTGAATGAGTTGCCCTTTCGATATTAAACAAATATTTAAAGGTTCAAATTCATAACTTTCTACAGTTACTGGGAATTTTCATTTAAAATTTTTGAGTCAAATCAAAAGCAACAGGAGTTGTCAGAGAGACAACAAAGCTCGCCACCGACACCTTTAGCAACTTAAAAGCACACTCAAGGTCACAGAGGTCAACCTTTTTGCCTGCATGGAAAGGTCTTGTCCATATACACTGGCAAATCAAATATGAAAATAACACCTCAAGGGACATAGGAATTATAAGCATTTTTTAAACCTAAATCAGATTTCGAAACCTAAAACCTTTCGCGACCTTAGTTCAAGGTCAAGGACACTGGGCTAATTTTTTTGCATGCATGGAAAGATCGTGTCCATATACACATGCATGCCAAATATGAAAGAAATATCTCAATGGATATATGAGTTAAAGAAATTTTGAGAAACCTAAACGCAGACTTTGAAACCTAAACGCGGGTCCTTAGTTCAAGGTCAAGGTCAGAGGGCTCAAACATTTTGCATGCAAGGAAAGATGTTGTCCATATACACATGCAACTGAATATGAAAGGAATATTTCAATGGACATAGGAGAAATAAATTTTTTGAAAAACCAAAACACAGATTTCGAAAACTAAACATTGGCCCTAAGTTCAAAGTCAAGGTCACAGGGGTCTAAAGTTTGCAGTGCCTGGAAAGGTCTTGTCCATATACACACATAAACCAACTGAAAGCAATACCTCAAGGGAAATAGAAGTAAAAGGCATTTTTCAAAACCTAAACACAGGCCCTAAGTTCAAGGTCACAAGGGTCCAAATTTATCTGTGCATGGAAAGGTCTTGTCCATATACACACACATACCAACTATGAAAGCAATACCTCAAAGGATATAGAAGTTAAATGGATTTTCGAAACTTAAACGCAGATTTCGAAACCTAAACGCAGGCCTTAAGTTCAAGGTCAAGGTCACAGGGGTCTAAATGTTTCTGTGCATCAAAAGGTCATGCCCATATACACATACATACCAACTATGAAAGCAATACCTCAAAGGACATAGAAGTTAAAGACATTTTTCTAAACCTAAACACAGGCCCTAAGTTCAAGGTCAATGTCACAGGGGTCTAAATTTTTCTGCGCATGTAAAGGTCTTGTCCATATACACATACATACCAACTATGAAAGCAATACCTCAAGGGACATAGAAGTTAAAGGCATTTTTCGAAACCTAAATGCAGATTTCGAAACCTAAACGCAGGCCTTAAGTTCAAGGTCACAGGAGTCTAAATTTTAAAAATAGGGTTAACGTCCTCAGGTCTGCCATAAGTTGATAAAAAAATCCTAAGATTTCAAATTTTTCAATTTTTCAAGCCCAGTTTTCCTGATTACATGTATAGAGAATATTTGGTGACTAGCTTTGAATGAGAAATGTTATCTGGCAAGGCGTATGAATATCCTTGCTTCTTGTCATTTCGCCACTTCTTGTCAATTCGCCACCTAAGCAAAACTTGGAATTCCGTCACGAGCAGGCTACCGAGGATGTCCGAAAACTACAGAGGATATCCGAATACTAGGACAGTTTCACTAAGGAAGATTTCAAGCGCCGAAAATGCGAAAGAAACAGGTAAAATAACAATAATTCATAAAAAGTTTCAAATCAAAGGACATGTTGGTAATTTTTACTCTATATGCCCATTGTTACTTTTTATTGTAAAGTTGTAAAATATATTATTTACTTTTAAAAAATTAAATATTTCAAAATCATTAAACCATGTTCAAATTTCATGAAACAAACTATAACATACTGCCAGAGCCTACATTGACCTAATTATCGAACGACCAATCAGAGGTGGCGAATTGACAAGAAAGCACCCCGGTGATCCAGAGCAATGACCTCGTTCAAAAACGGTACAGTAATTTACATTTGTGTTTATTTCACAAGTTTTATTTGTATATAATCGTGTTATTGAAAGTTCAGTCCAGAATTAGATCCGTGAAAAAGTAAGAAAGGTTACATCAGAAAGCGCATGCGCGAAAAAATATAGCTAAGGGTGGCGAAAACACAGGTAAACAGGCTATATCTGGTGAGCCGCAGGCGAACCTGATATTTTCAGAAGCCAAGCCAGATCTATAACAATTCTCATTCAAAGCTAGTCACCAAATATTCTATTTATCCTTGTCACAATATCAAAATATATAGAGAATGGTTTTTTAGCACTAGAGCCATTTTTGCTCTAAGATTCTTGCTAAAGAGCTAAAAATGTTATTGTAGGAAAGCGCCCTATTATATAGATGACATCGGTGACGTCACATCCTGGTAACGTTGAACCTTTAACAATCTAGTGTATTTTTACTCAGGACATCTAAAAGGTGGACGATTATAGAAGTAATGCAGCAAGCGACTTGTTGCGCGTACTCTCAAACATTTGATTGCAACAATACTTCGAATAAGCGTCGTTACACGCCAGGATTCTGTTGATAAGAGTTTTAGAACAATTTTACTAACAGCGGGAAAAATGAGCGTCTCTGTGTAAAAATAGTTCCGGCTACAGGTCATGTGACCAACTGACATAAAAACATCGGTCATGTGACCAACTAGCATAATAAAGCAAAGTTTATCTGTCACCCCTTTATCCGTCAGGAAAATAGGCACGTGACAGGATAAATACCTTTATCCCTTGGTCTGTTTCTAGTTTTTAAGACATGTGATGCTTAAATCAGGTTGAAAGTAAAGCAGAATGTGCCTTTAGGCGCATTCTTCTTTACTTTCAGCTTGTTTTAAGTTTCCATCTGTTGGAAGAAAAATCCGGAGAAATGGCAGCCCTGCATCCTCGCTATAAACTATCTGTCCATCCATCACTAAACCTGCCATGTAACTTGAATATAAGGCTCTTAGAAACAATGCCCTATATCTCTGCGCTTTTTACTTTATTAAATGTGACCGTTGGCGTAAAGCCGGTGCGTATACAGAGGTGTGCCGCCGTTCTGCACGCTTTCTCTTTGTCTAACATCATCATTTTCTCAAACAAGAACTCCTGATGGATGACATTCAAATATGTGCTATTCTCATAAAGATAACGACCAAAATCTTCTGTAATAACGTCATAATGACGTCATGTTAAGCAGACGATAATTTGTCGCGCTTGATTTTAGTGTAGTTTGAATGATATCACTTTATGGAACGCACAGATAGCGGTTTTCTATGCAATTTCTGGGTTGTGCCGGATACGCCTACCATGGCTCTGTGAATCACGCATAATAATCATCTACTGTACATTGGATTTTATTTTCATTCACCCATTTTATTGAAATTGAATGGCTCAAGGTATCAGTAGAATATTATGGCCATTGAACGTCAGATTAGTAAAGTGTAAGCAAAGTCTATGCTTTACTGGGACAACCCTCGCATATACATTCCTATGGACTCCATATAAGAGTGATTAAAATGAACATTACAAATGTTTCCCCTGATGCACACCAAACCCAATGTTGTGACTACTAATTAGAATATTTCAATTATCTCTGTGAGTATGAGATTATTCAAATGACTGAGTTGTCACAACATAAGGTTTGGTTGAGACGCAGTCGTTATTATTTAAAATACTCTTCTTATTTAACACTCTGATACAATTTATCTGACTATCTCTCACAACTCCTTCATTCCATCCAAACTGTCTCTTCTGCTCCATACTTGATACTTACAGGTAACTTCTTTGACTGTACTAGGCAATGGTTGACAAGCTGGATCTATAGATGTAGCCTTCTGACTCCTTGCCAGGAGCTGTATAGGAATAGGGCATGTGGAGTTTGTCCAACTTGTGTCCATTACCATAATCTTGAACTGGGTTGTTAATTGGAGCTGAAATACAAGTATTAACCTATTTAACTCACAAATGTTTAAAAAACTTCAGATCAACCATTCCATTTTCTAATAAATTAAATATCAGTCAATTTGATACTATTTAGGGATGTATTTTATAATTCATAATTTTCAAAATGACAAACAGTGCAAATTCTGATCAGATGGATCTTTAGGTGTCCTATGGTGTGAATATAACCTGCCTGCATGGGACAAATGCACTCTTCACACTTTCAGTCTTTGTAAAAGACGACTTTACTCTTAAAGGGACTGGCAACCGGATGGTGTACTTGTCAAAATAAAATAAAATGCTCAAATAAAAGCACATTCGTGGCATTGTTTGGCTTCTGACATTAAAAAAATATGATCAGTCCAAAAAAAGTATCAATAATCGTCACCGAATCTTAGTTATTTTAGATATTTTCCATCGTTTTTCTATAGCGTCAGCTGACGGTATAGTTGTTGTTGTTGCTTCTCTACACGGGCTCAGACATAAACCCGAGCCGAATAAAGTATTATCGATCGCTACCAGTGAAGTACGTTAATTCGCTACCATATATATAGAGAGCGCTGGTAGCCGAGGTAGTAAAGGTGCTTCCTCATTTTTCATGTTTGTCTCCGCATGGAGGGTCACGGGTTCGAATCCTACCAGAGATTCTTCTTTTTCTTTTTTTAGCTCACCTGAGCTAGCTCAGGGTGAGCTATTGCAATACTTGAATGTCCGTCGTGCGTCGTCCATCGTCAACAATTTTAGTGTTTACACTCTAGAGGCCACAATATTTATCCAATCTTTCTCTTACTTGCTCAGATGGTATATTACCATAAGAGTTTGAATGAGTTCGATTATGGTTGAAATCGGACTAATAGGTCAAGAGTAATCTACCTTTGAATTGCTGAAAATGCCATATTAAAAGGGTGTTTACACTCTAGAGGCCACAATTTTTATCAAATCTATCTCAAACTTGCTCAGATGTATATGACCATTAGAGTTTAGATGAGTTTGATTATGGTTGAAATCTGATCAATAGGTTGAGAGTTATCTACCTTTGAATTGCTGAAAATGCCATATTTATTTAACAGTGTTTACACTCTAGAGGCAACAATTTTTATCCAATCTATCTCAAACATGCTCAGATTGTATATAACTATAAGAGTTCAGATGAGTTCCAATTTTGTTGAAATCAGACTAATAAGTTGAGAGTTATCTACCTTTGAAATGCTGAAATTGTCATATTTAAGGGTGTTTACTCTCCAGGGGTCACAATTTTTATCCAATCTATCTCAAACTTGCTCAGATTGTATATGACCATAAGAGTTCGATTGAGTTTGATTATGATTGAAATCTGACAGATAGGTTGAGAGTTATCTACCTTTGAATTGCTGAAAATGTCATATTTAAGGGTGTTTACACTCTAGAGGCCACAATTTTTATCCGGTCTTTTTCAAACTTGCTCAGATTATATATGACCATAAGAGTTCAAATAAGTGTGATTATGGTTGAAATCTGACCTATAGGTCAAGAGTTGTCTGCCCTTGAATTGCTGAAAATGCCATATCGAACAGCGTTTACACTTTTGCAACTACAGTTTTTAATGGATTTTGATTTTACTTGCACACAAAGTATATACATGTACATATAAGTTCTCAAAGGAGTGCAATTATTGTTGAAATCTAATCATTGTAGCAATAGTCATCTGCCCTTGATAGACTTTGAAATGCTAGAAAAGGCTTCATTTCAGTATTGTTTAGACTCTAGTTATCTGCCCTTGATGTACTCTACCATACTAGAATTATGAGGTTATATTCCAAAATTGTTTACATGCTATACTACAAATTTGAATGGATTTAAATTAAAACTGATGAAACAGTAAGATAAAGCTATCAAACTTCAGTACAACAGGTGAGCGATATCAGGGCCTTCAGGCTCTCTTGTTTGAAATGCATTTTTTAACAGAATTTATTATCCTTAACTAAATCTTACCCATTTATATTTAAGCATTTGACATATATTTACAAATTACTATTTTTGATGCTAAATCTGGTTGCGAGCCTCTTTAACTCTTTGCATGCTAGCGATTGCATTTGCAAACAGTTTGGATCCAGATGAGACGCTGCGTAAACTGTTTGACACTCTGACCATGTTTTGAAAAGAAATTTAGAAATGTCTTATTTAGAACAATAGCAGACGACAAATGTTGCAGATGGAAAAAAATTACCCAACATGCAAAGAGTTAATACTGTATTATAGGCTCTGATGGGTTAAGCCTAGTGTCTACTATTATAAAGGACATTGAAAAACAATGTAGACTAGAGCCTGGACAGACACCTTATTCACATATTCATGACTGTACTATAAGAACCTAATTTCTTCAATTCGGGGATAATTATGCATGCATTTAATTAACTCCTATTCCATAAAAAGAAACTGATTGTTATTCCATTTTTTGTATATTTCCTTTGCAATTTATTACAACCAATACATAAAAGGTGGAAATATATATTTTTACAGAATTAGGGACGATGTGAACCACCGCCGATGTGAACCACCGCCAATGTGTACCATTTTACCAGAAGATGTGAACCACCCCATCAGACGATGTGAACCAACATTTTATTTTAAAATTTATAAGTGCACTATCAGAAATAGTTGTAAAAGTTGACAAATTATGTCAACTTTAATGGGTTGATTAACCTGTTATTGTGCTATTTTAGCAACTTTAAGCTCATATTGGACCAACACTGTAGATTCTGGGTGGATTATGTGATGCCATGAAGCATGAGAATAAATTGTCTATGAAAGAAAACAAATGCAAGAAGTCTTCTATGATTCTTTATAGTCCTTTAATCAGGTACAGCACGATTACTTAAGTAATTTAGGGACTGGTTTAAGGTTCTTGCTTTTGTTTTCCTTCATAGACGTTTAATTCTCACGCTCCACAGCATCACATTATCCTATGATATTCCAAAATCTTGTCCTGAATAAGAGTTTAGATAATACTATCAGAGAAATAAAGTTAACATATTTTCAGTCTATATAACTTTTAGAACAGTAAGTTAAATGCAAGAAAACTTATACAATTTTTTTAAAAACAAAGTGTTAGTTCACATCTGATCATCTAATAGGGTGGTTCACATCCCCTGTAAAAGTGGTTCACATCGTCCAAAAAAAATGGTTTACATCGTCTAGGTTTACATCGTCTATTATGTAACATGGTGAGAAAAATATGCAGCCAGACCGGGGCTCGAACTCGAGACCCCTTGCAATTAGGGCAAGTGTTCTACCGACTGAACCACCGGGCCGCTTACATAAATCTTTCACCATTTAATCATATACGCAACCCGGCTACATATATACCTTTTTTACAACTGTTTATGAAATTATTACCCATTTTTATCCACAGATACGCCTTTTTACTTCATTTATTCCTTCACGAAAGAAAACAGTTGTTCCACTTTATATGTCATTCGCAGACAGCTACCTGTGAGGAGTACACTTGTCCTATATGCAAACACAGTAGTCTAGACCCTGATCTTAAGGATCAGGGTCTTCACTGTTATCATTTTGAAGAAATATTGTAAAAATCTTCCCTAATTTAGCCTAATAGTAAAAGATCAAAAATGGACTGGACTAAATTGAAACTAAAATTGTCAATTTTGAGCTTTCAGGGAGGAATTAAAGGGGTACGCTGAAAGTATGTGTCTTAAAGCTTTCTACCTGGTTTAAGTGGATTTATAACTTCAAAAAAGGCAAAGGCAAGCTTTATTTAACGTCGGATAATTATATGGTAAACAATCAGCATAAGCTCTGTAGAGCTTTTATTGCGACAAACAAGGTATCCATTAACATGCATACTTACCTTGGCATTACATTTACCTTCCTAGTACTACCCTTACAATGCCAAGCGTCAGGCAAGGGAGCTACTAGTACCGTTTTTATAATGGTCTTTGGTATGACCCGGCTGGGGATCGAACCCACAACCTCCCGCCTCGAAAGCGGACACTCTACCACTGAGCTAACGAGGCGGTAAACTTCACAACTAGAAATTGCCAATCGGGTAAAGGGAATATAGTTACTATATATTCACATCGACTACGGTGGATTCCGTTTGATTTCGGATTAACTTTTCTAGTAACCAAGCTGAAAGTAAAGCAGAAAAACGCATTCTGCTTTACATTAAATTATCACGTATTCCAGGGATATTTTATTCCTGCGTATTCCGAATTGGAGACATGCTATGAAGTAAAGAAATAATCCGTTATTCAAACACGCAGAAATCGTCATTCCATATCTATCTATGAAAGAAAATTTTAAAACAACTCACCATTTCAGTTTGACCATCGACAGCTGAGCCTGTCACATCTCATCGATTTCTGTCCAGTTCGCCTCACGAGAAATTTTCTGAAAGGCATGCTTGGTTTGTTGGGTAAGCTGGACAACGGCGAGTTTCTTCGACTTTCTCGCCATCTGTACAGTTACAAATCCTCTTCTTTGGGTCCATTTTTTACAGCAAATGCTTGAAAAAGTCATGGAGTTTCCCGATTTTTCGGTTTTACATCCTCCGATACGAAAGAGTATTCAGCAGATTGGGCCGCTCGAATCATTGAAATAACATCGCGTTAGCGCTTAATAACTGGCTCAGCTGATCTGTTAGTTGATCAGACTCATCGTAACAGGCTCAAGAGATACAGTTAAATAATTTAAGCCCGTTGTAAGAGTTGAGCTGATCCCAAACTTGAGCCTTTTCGTGAAAACGGCTTTTACAGGTAAGATAAAGTCACGTGATAGCAGTGTGCCATCGGCTTTTCCCGTTATACTTGTCGGTGGTAACTATTGCAATACGGAAAGGCAGTGGCTAGACGTCCGGAACCGGACGGCTAGCCCACCCTCACAGTGTAGGCTAGTCGTCCGGTTCCGGACGTCTAGCCTACACTGTGAGGGTGGGCTAGACGTCCGGAATAGATTTTCTTCAGAGAATATACTGCTTTATACGTGGGTTAATGCCTGGACATATACGGGAAACAACTATAAATCCATTTAACTATCAAAACCATCAATTAGAACGAAAAAAAAAATCACATTTGAAGGAATTAATGTCCCTTTTAATAAGTAGCTGAAGAGCGACGTTCGCGACCGCCATTTTAATTGATGGTTGACTTAGGTTTCTATGTACAGGTATGTACGCTCCGCTACGCTGAAACATTCGCACCTTGTCGCTATCATAACTGACTTGGTTTATCACACTTTCATCTTATATGTCAGAGAGATCTGGATCTAAACCATATGTATTGTGGTTTATATTACATGTAGGCAAATGTAAATCAAATATTCTGTCGAAGCATGGAGAAAGGACCTTTCTCCATGGTCGAAGTAATGATGCTTAATTACGCAAAGTGCGGGTAGCGAAACATCTGCATATATGTACGACCCGTGATATCCAAGATATATCAACCCATACACCATTTATATAACTTTCTTTGGAGCTAGCCATACCTTATCATTTAGTGGCCACTTAAGACAGGTATATATACCTATATAGACCAAATAAATGAGATGTTAGGACGGATTTTTTATTGAATGTAACGAGATATGATACAGGTGCTTGTACACGAAATAGATCGACACATTATCACATGTACGCTCGTATTTCGTTGTGTTCTGTTGCTTTGTTTGTAATTAATGCATGGAGAAGAGATTAATTGAATATACTAAAATAAGGGGTTAAAAGTTCAATTGTAAGTCATAATGATGATTAGGCTAATCATGTTGCCGAAAGTATTTTTAGTACAGATATTAACTTATTAATTGTCACGGCCGGTATCTCCGTGTTTCGTCACAGGCAGCAAACTGTTAACCCCTCGGAAGTAACTAAGCAAGCATCCATGCAAACAAAACCCATTATTAAGCATCGGCATAAGTTCTAAAGGGGTAGAGTCTATTCTCCATGGATAAACCAAGTCAGTTATGATAGCGACAAGGTGCGAAAGTGTCAGCGGAGCGTACAGACCTGTACATAGATACCTAAGTCAACCATCAATTAAAATGGCGGTCGCGAACGTCGCTCTTCAGCTACTTATTAAAAGGGACATTAATTCCTTCAAATGTGATTTTTTTGCGTTCTAATTGATGGTTTTGATAGTTAAATGGATTTATAGTTGTTTCCCGTATATATCCAGGCATTAACCCACGTATAAAGCAGTATATTCTCTGAAGAAAATCTATTCCGGACGTCTAGCCCACCCTCACAGTGTAGGCTAGACGTCCGGAACCGGACGACTAGCCTATACTGTGAGGGTGGGCTAGCCGTGCAGTGTGCCATCGGCTTTTCCCGTTATACTTGTCGGTGGTAACTATTGCAATACGGAAAAGGCCGAGTATTGCTTCGTAAAACGAACATCGCCGATATTCGCGAATGAATACTTACCAACATTTTCTTTGAAATAAAGCAAAATACATATTCGGACCTTCCAACAAACATTGACAATCTCATAATAGATACATCAAAATAGGTAAACTTACTTTCCCAATTGAAAGTGCTATAAAAGCGTAGATCACAATGAGCACTATTTTCTGACACAGTCCTTGGCGGTTGTCAGATTTGCGCTAACGGATGTAGTATTTTCCGAAAACCATATTCATAGACCCGCTACCGCTTCGCTACGCTCCGCTATCGCGGGTCTAAAAATGGTCCTGGGAAAGGAAACAGGACGAAAATGTACAATCTGACTTTTAGAACTATTGATTTGCATTTCATTTGTGCCACACCATGCATGTAATGTTGTCAACAAAAGCTGGAGATCATCTTCATTTGTAGCTAACAAAACTATATCATCCGCATAAAGTAAAATACATACTCTTTCATCATCTATGGGGATACCAATCCCTAACTGCTTCAGACATTTAACAAGGTCATTTATAAACATATTAAATAACAATGGCGAGAGAATACAGCCTTGTCTGAGACCTGAATTGACATCAAACCATTCAGTTGTAAATGAGTTAACACGGACACAAGATCTGACTGATGAGTAGAGTGACATAATAGCTTTCATCATTTTACCTATAATTCCAGATTCAACCATTCTTATCCATAATAAATCACGATTAATATAATCATAAGCCTTTTTAAAATCAATAAAAGCAGTAAATGTTGGCTGTCTCAACTTCTTTCTAGTTTCTATAATACTAGTGAGAGTTGAGATTTGATCAACAGTACTCCGTTTTTTCCGAAAACCACCCTGCTCATCCTCCAGAACCCCGTTTTGCTCCGCCCAACTCACTAAGCGATCATTCAAAATGGAACAGTATATTTTATAAATTGCAGATGCTAAAGCAATACCTCTGTAAGACAATGGGTCTCTCTGATTTAAGTTAGACGACTTGGGTATAGGGTTAATTATACACTTCCCCCATATACTAGGGACTGTACCAGTTTCGAAACATACATTAAATAGAGAGTGAATAAAAACTATGGCAGCATCGTTTTTCAATGATTCAGCATGAATGCAATCAGCACCAATAGCTTTACCATTTTTGGCTTTCAATACAGCAGATTTAACTTCAAATATTGTAATATTATTGTTATATGTCTGGTCATTACCATCATCATTAACAAACAATCTGCCGTTAACATCAGCCCTTTGTTCGCTCTGATTATTAAATAGATTCTTAAAACTATTTTTCCATCGATCTAAAACTATGTTGATGTCAGTAGAAATAGAACCATCTTCCTGTGTTACTTCCATCGGGATACTACTTTTCTTACGTTGACTAATACCGATTTTACCTATACTTTTCCAAAATTCCTCCTGGTTACTATTTACCTGATTTAACAAATCATTCTGCAAATGGTACCAATGTAGCCGTTTAGCCCTTTGTACTTCACGGTCAAAACGCTTTCTAGCAGATACAAACACTGATTTTAATGACGAGTTATCGTTCCTGTTTCTATTGTCTAACCAGATCTTTTCAGCATTGCACATACTGTGCCATAAGTCAGTTAGTGCTTCATTCCACCATGGCTTACCAGGTTTACATTTCTTGTTATAAGAAGCCGATGTACTAATTGTCTTAAATGGAACAGTTTTGTACATACTATCTTTAAGTACATCACACCAATCAGCATAAAGCAAGTCTATGTCTGACTGTGTGCGATAACCATGTTCTAACTTATCAATTAGCTGAAAGATCGAGTCTAAGACAGTATCATCACATAAGAAATGGCTAGGTACCTTTGATAAATCAAACTTATCATATGACTTGGACCCCGAGACAGTGTTTGGTTGAGCTACATCATTTTCAATGCTACACATTATTTTCCAAGATAATAAGCTATGGTCCGGTATGTTAACCGGTGCGAGTTTTCTTAAACAGTTCAAACTATTAATTATACTCGTAACTCGTATAACTGAAAAGTCGTAAAAATTACAAACACTGTCATGGGGTACAAGACAATAATCTACTACTGACGTACCTTTACATGATATTGATGTAAAATCGTTATTTATACAATTTCGTCCATTTAACATACAAAAATTCACATTAATCAGAAAGTCTAACAACAATTCGCCGTACGTATTTACAGTAAAATCAATTACGTGCCGGTCAGTTACATGGTCAACACCGGAAATAAAATCTTCATGATCACCACAACGGCTGTTAAAATCACCACAAATAAAAACTTCACCAATATCCTGGTATTCGTAAACACCAGTTAAAAGACTGTCAAAGAAATTACTAACATCAAAGTACCTTGAAGAATTCTCAGGTGGTAGGTAACATACACAAGGCAGCAATGTAAAACTATCTGATTTATGTTCTAACTTTAACCACAATATACCTTCATGCTCTGCTTCCAAAACAGACACATCAAACTCCTCAAGGAGTGAACTCTTAACAAGAAAACCTACTCCGCCCGACCCTCCACGGGCACGCCTATGTATCTGTTTCCGGTTATGACCAAACCAAGTAAAGTTATCTAGACTAAGAACGTCGTTGTTTAACAGATGTGTTTCCGCAATCCCTAAGATATCTATCTGTTGACTTAAAACACAAGAAGATCTTAAAATGTTATTGTCAGATTCTAAATTTGGGTTCCAGCCACGAACATTCCAAAACCCGGCAGTAATCTAAGTACGCCGAGCTCGATTGTTGCTATTGTTGTTGTTGTTGTTGCCCCTGTTGTTGTTTCTACCTCTATATCTGTCACCATGACTATGTCTGTGTCCATTCTGATTCTGCCACCTCTCATTATCAGATCGCCTTTGATAATCACCAGTAGAGCTAGATTTCCGGTGTGAGTCTCTTGTCTCTGCGCGCACAACCCGAGTGCCTTTCACCGACAGATCGCGGATGCCTAATGATTTTAACACAGCACGAAAATTGTTGGACATAACACGGTCTGCGTATGACTGATCATGGTTTACAAACACTTGATTAAACCTTCTGCTAGTTTTCAACTCTCGTTTTTTCTCCATTACTTTTCTTTTGTCGTCGTGGGTTCTCATCTTCACGATCACAATACCTGGTTTCGAAGACTTTGATGGTTTTCTCTCAGCATCCTGACAAGTGATATTATGTAAATTCATACCCTCTTTGAACATAGAGTTAACCCTGGATACTATTACCTCGCCCTCTGATTCTGGTAAGCCTACTAACACAATATTTCTGGAAATGTCTGGTTCATTACTAGCATGTGCTGCTTGGGACCCATACCTAAAACCAGATATTGATAAACTTGACAAAGTCCAGCGACGGGCAGACATATACGTTTCAAATAGATACCATAACTCTTCATCCGTGACAGATATGCTTAACCACCTGGAGTGGCAATCACTGGTCCAGAGAAGAAAGATTGCCAGACTAAGCATGATGTACAAATTGGTCCATGGTAAAGTTAACATAGACACCACTGAAAAACTGATTTACAGTCACAAGGCCGACCCTACCTAAGGCCGACCTTAATTTGTATAGTAGACCTATAGTCACAAGGCCGACCTTATGTTTATATAGCAATTTAGGTTTTCACACCTCTTTTACAGGCATGTATTTGATGGTAGATTGTATTTATATAATCGACACGAGCGGCAATTGTTGCAAATACCCCAAAAATTAGTTCAGATCCAGATCCTGATAAAAAAATCATGTAATTTTAAGATAGACATGTAATTGTTTATAAATAAATATTAAACATTTATGTTTGTATATAACCGACACGAGTCGGCAATTGTCGCAAAAAACGTAATTATAGTTCAGATCCAGATCATGATCACCATAATATTTTTCTTTTGAAAAGGATGTTATTTAAAAAAAAAAAAAAAAAAAAAGGTTTGTAAATGTTTATAAATAATTCTTACACATTTATGTTTTTATCAATGATAGCCTATTCCATACGGGTGCATTTATAGTCAGAAAAACGTTAGATCAAATCAGAAATTGGATTATTTCTAGTAGCACCACGTGCCATACGCGTGCCATCGTCAATAAAAAATTAAGTAACTGTTATTAAATATCCAGTGCCTTATCATTTAAAAATTATGATTAAAAGTTGATTATGTGTATATTATATATTGTTTAAGATCCTGATCTAATACTGATATAAGCTGAGCTAGTTAGATCAAAAGTGAAAGTTAATTTCTCTAGCGCCACGTGCCATACTGATAATGCATTAATTTGTATGTACAAGTGTTGAAATGTGGCAGCTTAAAGCTGACCCTTGCCCTGGCAACGAGCCACCAGCATCTCCAGCACTGGTTTTGATTGAATTAAATAAAGGTATTATTAGGGAGAGTTGGCAGCCCTGTTCAGGTACTTTTATGTTAAATGTGGCTAAATATAGTTTTTGTCATTCTATGATTTATGTTAAATGTAGCTAAATGTGTTTCTCGTCAGTGTACACTGTAATATAAAAAAACATATAAAAGTGAGTTGTGTCAAATGTGTGTGCGTTTTGAATATATATGTATTGCTTCTTGGTGTGTTAATGCTAGGTTCACACCAACGGCGCTTTGATGGCGCTTTAAAGCGGCGTGCAAAGCGGCACAAAAGCGTAACAAAGCTTGATTAAAGCGTCAGGGTCGTAATAGATCGTGGGAAAGCTTGGAGTAAAGCGGGACATTCGGCAAGAGCGTGGTTTAAAAAAATTGGGCGCTCTGTTACGAATTGATTAAAGCGCCTAGAGCGTATCAAAGCTTAACATCTTAACAAAGCGTAACAAAGCTCAGCAAAGCTTGACTCAAAGCGTAGGAAAGCTTAACAGAGCTTGGTTCAAAGCGGGGACCCAAATCTTCACGGTCTGTCACCACTTGACACGCTTCGTTAAGATGTCTCAAGATTTTGTTACGATTTGGCATGAAGATCTGATACGAGGTCAGACGCTTTGATCAAGATCTGACACGCTTTGATACGCTTTGTTACGTTTTCATGAATGACTCTCACGCTTTCTCAAGAATTGAGACGCTTTGATCAAGGATTGACCCGTTTTGTTAGGCTTTGTTACGCTTGGCAAGCTTCCCCACGCTCTCTCACGCTCTTTCAGACTCTCCTACGATACTCACGCTCTATCTCCATCCCTATAAATAGCGCTGCGACGTGAGTATCACTCATTGCATTGTTTCAGATAGATCATGTTCTGTTACATCTGGAACTTCTGGATCTTGTTGTTCTGACATCGTGTTATGGAGTCAAAAAGCAATGATTTTGTGGATCTGCTGCATCTCTTTTTAGGCTATGGATTAAAAGCGGCATGAAATCGGCGATCTTGACATTTTCCAATGCGTAACAGAGCTGAACAGACCGTAACAATGCACAACAAAGCTTGATAATCGTATCAGAGCCTGATTTAAAGCGGCAAAATCGCATCAAAGTGTAATAAAGCGTAATAAAGCTTATAAAAGCGTGATTTCAAGCGTAGCAAAGCCTGATCAAAGCGGGATCAAAGCGTGAGGAACCGTAACAAGTCGGGAAATAACTCGTCCCAAAGCGGCAACCAATTCGTATAAGAGCGTATCAGAGCTTATCAGAGCGTAAGAGATCGTGATATTTTTGGAAAAGTAAACAAAAATGACGACGCTTTGCTCGCCGATTTAAAGCGCGGCATTCGCCGTTGGTGTGAACCTAGCACTATAAAGGAAGAGAATATTAACAATTTCAAAAAACGTCGCATTCTGTTTTATTTTCTTTCCCTATAGAAAATCTAATCACGGTTTACACATTGAATTCAGACACTGTACAGTTGTACACTCTGTAAAAGATACAAAACAAAACGTTATCAAGAGATTTTTTCGATGATGATCTGGGTCTGAACTACCTATATATATACAGCAACAACTGACCATGACCTGGGTCTGAGGTATTAACCCATTACCCCATAGTCTGCTTCTAGTTTTGATTAAAGCAGGTTGAAAGTAAAGCAGAATGTGCCATATATTCTGCTTTACGTTCAGTCTGCTTTAAGCTCCCATCTGCTAGAATATAGAAAATATATCATAAGTTACATATTTATAAATATATATTATGGAACCATTTTTTGTCACAGTAAGAATAAATAAAGTAGTTAAAAGGCGTATTTATGGGGTAATGGGTTAAGTAAGTGAATTACCCATAAATAGCCTACTGTAATGAAATTCTGCAATGACACTCATTTGCATCAAATATGAAGCGATTATGATCTGGGTATGAACAATTAAGATTTTATGCGTCTATCGATCATTGTCACCACGCGCCTAACATACCTGTAAAATAGGTGTGAAACCTAAATTGCTCTATAAAGATAAGGTCGGCCTTGTGACTATATGTGTACTATACAAATTAAGGTCGGCCTTAGGTAGGGTCGGCCTTGTGACTATCAACCGAAAAACTCCTTCCACTTCAGAGAAAATCACGAACATCCAACGACATGGCCTTCAAAATACCATACTGTAGAACAACCGCCCGGAAAGAGTCTTTCTATCCAAGGACAATAATCAAGTAGAACACCTTGCCCACTGTCACCGTGGCAGCTCCAAGGCTAGATGCATTCAAGGCTCGTCTGAAAGTTTAACCTTTTTTTTTTTTACCTTATTGCGCACACCCAATACGGCAGAATAGTCAGCAAGATGAAGTAGAAGTAGAAGTAGAAGTGGTCGGCCATTCTCGCCAATGGGCGGATTGTAACGAACTATTCTCGAGCATCGTCGATCGCTTTACCTAGAGACCCGATAATTATTGACATTGGTCCGATCTCACAAGGGGCAAACTTCCTTAAACCATTCATTGCAATACCATCATTAATTGACCCTTTCCCCCAATAGAAGGGCCTGTTGACACATTTACATTATTCCGTGTATTACAGTAAAAAGACAACCTCTATAACGATCACACCTCTAGTTCGACCCACATCTAATACGACCACCAAATTGTGTTGAATATTAGGTGCTTACGAGCTTTCTGTTTTACTGTCACAACTGTTTGCAAAAAAATGTTAGTGTTATAGAGCCTGGCAGCAAAATGGTAAAATGTACATGTATTCCTCAATTCGCGTTTGAAAATTTGGAAATCTTAGGATTTTTATTTGTAAATTATAGTAGCCCTGTGCCAGCAGCAAGTTCAGCACCATCAGGCTTTCACTGCTTTTTCTAGTGAGACTATAACTATCACTAAAAAGTATGCATATCCCCACTACAGCTCCCTGCAGCATGTTCTGGACGTGGTTTTTTTCTTCAATAATACAGGTCAAAGGTTAAGGTCAATGTGACCTGAAAGTGGTATGTGACACTAGGCAATCCTAAGATGTATCCACTCACTAGTTTTGGTAATCTATATGATATGGTATAAGAGTAATGCTATGGAGACGGATTTTTTATTATTACTAAGGTCAGGTCAAGGTCAAAGTGACCAGAAAGTGCTACAAAACACTAGGCAGTCCCAATGAGACTATAACTATCACTAAAGGTGATGCATACCCCAACTACAGCTCCCTGTCACATGTTCTGGACATGGTTTTCAATAATACAGGTCAAAGGTTAAGGTCAATGTGACCTGAAAGTGGTATGTGACACTCGGCAATCCTAAGATGTATCCACACACTAGGTTTTGGTAGTCCTAGATGGCACAGGAAATATACTCCTAAAAAGGTTTATCAATTTGAAGGTCAATGTTACCTGAAAGTGGTATGGGACACTTATCCATCTCAAGATGCATGGATACACCATGTTTTGTAATCGTAGATATGGTATTGGAGTTAACTTATGCTTCTGACAAGGTTTTTCAATTATCAAGGTAAGGTCAAGGTCAAATTGACCTGAAAGTTGTATGTGACATTGCGCAATCCCAATATGTATACACAAACCAGGTTTGGTAATTCTAGAAGGCATAGTCAAGGAGTTGTGCTCTAGACAAGGTTTTTCAATAACCAAGGTAAGAGGTCAAGGTCACATAGACCTCAAATTTGCGTCTTGCACATCTCCTACTCCTGAATAACAAGTATGCCAAGTATCAGACAAATCAGATTGAATCTGAAGGAGTTAACCAGTCATGATTTTGCAGACAGACTGCCCTAAGTACCGATTTCAAGGTCAAAGGTCAAGGTTATAGAGACCTGAAATCTGCGTCTTGCATATCAACTACATGTATGTACTCATGATTCACAATTATGCAAAATATCAAGTGAATAAGGTTGAAACTTAAGGAGTACACCGAAAAAGATTTTGCAGACAGACTGGCCACCAATTTCAAGGAAATGTATGTCTTGCACATCTACTACTCCTAAATTATCAGGCAAATCAGACTGAAAGTGAAGGAGGAGTTTACCTTACAATATTTGCAGACACACGGACAACCAACCGACGGACCGACTGACAGGCTGATTCCAGTATACACCCCCTTCAAACTCTGTTTAAGGGCTTTCGCATACGGAAGTCGGTCTTGCAGGCGAGCGGATATGCGTCTTGACGACTTGATCTTTTTCCATACGTGCTTATACTAGAAAATTTATATAAAGGAAATGTTGATACGATTTAGTATAATCCTTAATAACGCAGTCAGTATAGTGGTTAACTAGCAATGAAAAGGTCATAGGTTCGAGACCCATCCGATCCAAAGTATTTTTTTAAGTGTCCGATTTATTTACTTGTCAATCTATAACGCAGTGATCAAGGGACATGTTATTTTCTAGTCTTCGTTGATTAGAATTAGTGATGTTATATACGGTCCAATTATATGTCTACTTACATGTACGTTTTAGTTTAGTGACTGACAAGTCAATTAAATCGGTATACATGTATACGATTTGATCGAATTATATAAAGCCACACATTGAAGCTTATCTATGCGTCAACCTTTTCAAGATCGATATTGCCCATTATTATTATGTTTAAAAAATATAATTAACCTTGTATGCAAGTCCATGAATAAATAACAATGCATTTTAATGACAGAATTTTAATTTTAAGGTAGGTAACTGTATCTCAACTTCAAATATCCCACATTTTAATAAGAAAATCTGTTGTTACAACAAATCCTGACTGTAATATTTTCTAATTTTTTCAGACTGACTAGTTCATCAACCATATATTTGAATAAAACGAAAACAAATATACATTGAATGAGTCAGTTTTTGGTTAATTCAATTTTTTAGCATTTTGCAAAATTTAAATAGCTGATAACATCTTTCTGAACATCTTTATTCAAAATGTTTTTAGCTTTTCTTGTAATGAATGTTGTGGACTACTTATTGGGCGAGATTTATAGTCATTAGCTTTATTTATTTTTGAGAAAAATAAAATCATCAAAATTCCAGGTTTTTGTCAGAAAAAGATACCTTAAAGACAAACCAATCGATAAATTTTGCCTATATTTTCACACATTGTTTCTTTGGCTATTATCTTTCTTCATGAAAAGTTTCATAACACCTTGTATGGAAAGTGCACCTGCGAAGTACCTTAAGGGGGTATAATAGAAATGTCTACCCTTTTGCTATGGAAACCCAGCTCAATTCCTTGAGACCAGTGTACCTGAATTAAGAGTACACCAAGTTTATAAAGCTTTTGAGTTGAGACTGAGATGATTCTCAAGCATTTGATTGATCAGATTTGAGCTTTTTGCTAGCAAAGGCTCAAATCTGACAAATCAAATGCTTGAGAACATTATTAATCTCAACTCAGAAGCTTTATAACCTTGGGGACTGTCTGGTGCAGTGTAGACCCTGATAAGAGTGCTCTAACATGAGCGATCTGATCTAGTCAGGGTCTTGACAGTTTGCACGAGACAAGTGTAACTTCCGCAAGTACATTGTTCATAAAGGATGCATACACTAGTCACTAGGGCTCAATGGGTTACTTAAGAAGGTACAGAACAGCTGAGGAAGGCAATTGGAATCATAAGGAAATGTACAAATAAAATCAACAACTGATATAAATGTCTTCTCTCTTTTTTTAATCCATTTATAATAAAACAAAAAGAAAATTGCAAATTCCACAAGCATTGACAATTTGGTAATGTATATAATAATGACAGACAATGTATTATGCCCCGTAACAAACAAACATAAAGCATAACAACAGTAAACGGTAGGCTGACTCTGTATCAAGCACCAACTTTTGCGTAATGACAACATTTATGGCTTATACATGTAGTTAGTAGTACAGTAAAAACCTCTCTTTTACGACCACTAAATTGTGTGAATTATTAGGAGTTTTAGGCAGGTGACTGCTTAAAGCAATGTGACAGTAAAACAGAAAGCTCCTAAGGGAGCTTTCTGTTTTACTGTCACCTTGTTTTAAGCTGTCACCTGACTTTTATACAATAAATTAGCCTAATTACTGTACTTAGTAAAGTATAGTCCCATTCCTATGACCAATCAAAGACAGGTAAATATTTGCATTGCAGCTGGCTGCTTAACTCTTTACTCCACAGATATGCCTTTTACATCTTTAATTTATTCTTCTACTAAAGAAATTGGTTCAACTTTATACAGTCATGAATATGCATCATAAGATATATGTTCAATATCCTAGTGGATGGCAGCTTAAAGTATGTTAAAAGAAAAGCATAATGCTTTTTAAGGAACATTTTTATTTTACTTTAGTCTGCTTTAAGTTGCCATCTGTCTTCAATTCTGAAAACAAGCTATGGGGGAGGTTAAAACAAAATGAAAGTGAAGCAACGAGCTCCTAGGGAGCTTTTTGTTTTACTTTCGTCATTGTTTTAAATCGTAACTCAATAAATACAACACTTCTAATTAGTCCTTACCTAGGAAACCTTGCACATGGACTATAAAACATTTCCAGTACCTTTCCAAATGGAACCTTAAATCAGGCTTAAAGCAGCACAAAAACACTCCTTTAAAACCATCCTGCCTAAAATTCAAACTGCTTTAAGTAATAACACATTTTCAAAACTAGAAACAGACTTTGAACAGAATAAGCTGCCACCTGTCTCCGACAAATCTTCTTCAATTGAGTGGTCATAACAGTGAGATCTTATAGAACAAAATTAAAAGAAAATGTGACCTTTAAACATTGGTTACAGTGCAGACCCACATCAATGCATGTGTTGGTAACATGTCTGAACTTGGTCCACCATGGACCGGTATATTCCTGGTCACACAGTCAGCAGTATTTCCTCTACTTCTGCTGCAAACTGTGTAGACCCTAACAGACTTCATGTTTCCAACACGCCAGTTGATCTAGGTACATACAATAAACAATAAAACCTCTCTACTACAACCACTAAATTGTGTTGTCTTGGGTTAAGCATTATCACATTACCCCATAGCCTGTTTCTAATTTTGAAGATTGGAAACTTCTTAACGCAAGTTAAAAGTAAAGCAGAATGAGCCTTAAGGGGCATTCTGCTTTCCTTTAACTGCTTTAAGCTACCACTTGCTAGAATTTAGATAATATTGCCTATGTACTTATTAATGACTGAATAAATTGGAATTATTTTGTTCAGCGGAGGTATAATTAGGTGTAAAAAGGAGTATTTATGGGGTAATGGGTTAAAGCAAGGTGACAGTTAAACAGAAAGCTCCTATAGGAGCTTTCTGTTTTACTGTCACCTTGCTTTAAGCTGTCACCTGTCTTTTATACAATCAATAAGCCTTCATTTTGATAGTTGTAATAGAGAGATTTTACTGTAATATTGCAATGCTTGAAGACCCTTTGCAATTTCTATGGCTCTCTTATCATATCAGTATCTTAAAATCATATATAAATGTATTAAAACAATGATTTAGACAGAGCTATAATCATCACATTCAACATTTCCAATTACCCCATCTATACGGTTTCAATTAATCCAAGACCATTTATAACTTTTCAGGCTTTTCTGCAATACATTTGTATATTGCAGAACTACAGACATTGCTGACCATGATCAGAGAGCTCGTAAAGGAGAGGACTTACATAGGCTATGCCTGTTTTCCAATCCATCTCAGAATAAAATATTGTTTAAACTAAAGGAGCCCTCTGATCTTAGTCAACACTGTTTGCATAGGAGAAATGTACTCATTACATGTACACTGTTTGTAACTGACAAGAAGTATACTGGGGCCCGTTTCATAAAACTTCGTACGACATAAACGGTTGTAAGTCAAAACTTTAAAATACATGTAATTTTTTATTTCTCCATCAAATCCTGTCTTGTGACGTCTTTTTGGAATCGTCTTTTCAAGACGATTCCAAAAAGATGTCACAAGACAGGATTAGATGGAGATATAAATAACAATTGAGACTTTTATAATCTGACTTACGACAACATTTTATGAACCGTGTCCCTGGTCACTAAGATTGACTGTGTTAACTATATGTATTGTGCTCATGTAAATTACAAACACTGCCTTTGCTATTTAACCCTTTACTCCATAAATATGCCTTTTTATGCCCTTGAATCATTCCTCCACTGAAGACAATAGATCCAATGTATACAGTCATATATATATATAGCAAAAAAATATTTGCTTTATTCTGACAGATGCTAGCTTATGGCAGGCTGAAAGTAAAGCAAAATGTGCCTTAAGGCCAATTCTGCTTTACTTTCAACCTGCTTTAAGTAGTCACCTTTCTTCCGAACAAGTAACAGGCTATGGGGTAAAGGGTTATTTTTAACTATTTAGGATTGGTTTTTACTATACATGTATTTCACAATGACAAACAATGAAGATCCTGACCTGCTGTATGAACTTCTAGCCTGGGTCTTCACTGTTTGCAAAAGACAAGCATACTCTTCACTAGTTCACCATTTGTAAATGGCTGGTTTATTTTTGGATCAATTATTTTAACCCGTTACCCCATTAATACGCCTTTTTATGCCTTTAATTCATTCATCCTCTCAGGGAAATAGTTCCACTTTAAACAGTCATGAATATATATCAATCAAACTATTTCTATATTCTAGAAGATAGTAACTTAACGCAGGCTGAAAGTAAAGCAGAATGTGCCTTGAGGCACATTCTGCTTTACTTTCAACCTGCTTTACTAGTGGTCATCTATCTTCAAAACAAAACACAGTCTATGGGAGTAACGGGTTAAAGGCAGTCCACAATTATAGCTGGTTAAAAGTACAAGCAGATAGTTCACACATTCATATCCACATTCATTTTGTTAGAGCAGATCATCTAAAAGATTAGTTTGTTGGAGCAGACCTTGAACACAAATCGGTCAAACTAAAGTTTACTAGAGTAGATCTTTTGATTATAAATCATTTAAAGCGAAAGTTTGTAAGAGCAGATTTTGAACACAAATCATTCAAAAATAAAGTTTATTACAGGGCTGCCATAAGTTGATTTTTGAAAAATCCTAAGATTTTCAAATTATCTATTTTTCAAGAGTGATTACTTAAAGCAGGTTGAAAGTAAAGCAGAATTCGCCTTAACTTTCAATCTGCTTTAAGCTACAATCTGCTAGGATAAAAATCAGAAGATTTCGGAAAAAACGGAAAAATGGCAACCCTGTTATAAGAGTAGATCTTTTGATTATAAATCATTTAAAGCTAAACACTTTAAGAGCAGAACTTGAACACAAATTAAAAACTGAAATTTGCTAGAGCAGATCTTTTGATTATAAATCATTTAAAGTTAAAGTTTGTTAGATCTAGAGCAGATCTTGAAAAAATATTTTTTTACCTATTACCCCATAAATACGCCTTTAATTTATTCCTCCACTGAGTAAAATAGTTCCAATTTATACAGTCTTGAATATGCTCTCTATGAAATAGTGTTTATATCCTAGAAGACTGTAGCTTAAAGCAGGCAGAAAGTAAAGCAGAAAGTGCCTTAAGGCGCATTCTGCTTTACCTTCAGCCTGCTTTAAGTGGCTACCTAATCTTCAAATCAAGAAACAGGCAATGGGGTAATGGGTTAAAACTAATTTGTTAGAGCAGATCTTAAACATGAATCGATTTAAAACCAATGTTTGTTAGAGTAGATCTTACCGTAACTCATTTAAAATTTTACTCCATAGCCTGTTTCCAGTTTCGAAAACAGGTGACCACTTAAAGCAGGTTGCAAGTAAAGTTGAAGGTGCCTTAAAGTGCCTTCTGCATTACCTTCAGCCTGGTTTAAGCTACCATCTACTAGAATATATAAGAAATATTTCTTATGCTGCATATTCGTGATTGTATAAAGTGGAACTATTTTCTTCAGTGGAAGAATAAATCAAAGGCAAAAAAAGCATATTTTAAGAGTAATGTGTTAAAAAGACCAGTCAGATCTTAAGCCCAACTATGTAAAAGTTCAGATAGTCCATCTTGGGTCCAGCAGCCAAAAATGAATCGGAGATCTCACACGACAGGTCTTGATGTAAGATTAAAATAATGCAGAAAACTCCTACAGGATAGCACAGGTAACATAAACAATCCAGCCAATTAACCCATTACCCCATAGCCTGTTTCTAGTTTTGAAAATAGTTTACTCCTTAAAGGAAAGTAAAGCAGAATGCGCCTTAAGGCGCATTCTGCTTTACTTTCAGCCTACTTTAAGCTATCATTTAAGAGGATAAAGATTATTTTCTAAACATAAACATTTATAATTTAATAATTTGGAACTACTTTCTTCAGTGGAGGAATAAATTAGAGACTTAAAAGGCGTATTTATGGGATAATGGGTTAAAATAAAACCTACCTGAAGAATAAACACTCACAAATCAAAACTTAATAAATCCGTTTTTAAAGCTAGCACTGAAATCATTAACATAAATAATAACTCAAATTATAAAACAAAAATATTTTAAATGCCACACATACAACTATTGTTATTGATACAACAGGAAATGTAACTCCATTACCCATTATCGAAGTTTGGCTGTATATCATACCAAACAGAGCAAACAGAATGCAGAACACATTATGTCATTTCTTCTTTCCACTAAATTAATTAAACCCATTAAGTCATACTGACTCATATTGACGAATTTTGAAATATTCTCTTAACGACTCATTTTGACACACTTTTATCACTAGCTTGTATTGAGATAAGCATTGATAATTGTTAATAGCTTATGATTTAATGGGCCCTTTATTTACTCATTTAATTAATTCCACCACTGATGGAAAAAGTTCCATTTTATACAGATATGAATATGCAACATAAAAAGTATCTTGTATATCCTAGCAGATGGTAGCTTGAAGCAGGCTGAAAGTACATGTACAGTCGGACACACTTTATGGTGCACTTTGCCTTAATTTCAACCTACCGTAAGTAGTCACCTGTCTCCAAAACATAGAAACAGGCTATTGGGTAAAGGGTCAATAAAAACACATCTTAACAATAAAACAAAACAGAATCAACAAAATATTTCAACAAAACTCAGCATACAAAAAAATTGACAAACGTTTCTGCAACAGATCATTACAAAATGCACAACATACTTCTCTGAAATACATGCACAAGATTTGTCATATTAGATATGGATAACAGATCAAATGAGGTTAACAGATCAAACGAGGTCTTCTAACATAGATCAAAACTTCCTAAGGGAGCCTACTCATCCTGTATATAAGGGAGCCTACTCATCCTGTATATAAATCAGGCAGTCAGGTTAAAAGTTTATGTGGGACTATAAACCTTAGCAGCAACAACAACAACTAGTTTAACCCATTCCCCTATAAATATGCATTTTTACTCCTTTTAGCTTAAAGCAGGCTGAAAGTAAAGCAGAATGCGCCTTCAGGCGCATTCTGCTTTACTTTCAACCTGCTTTAAGTAGTCACCTGTGTTAATAACTAGAAACAGTATATCGGGTAAAGGGTTAACCCTTTGAACCCTAGTCCCACATATAGGCGTTGTTTTCAAAAGTATACATGTGAAAAGTGCACTTGTCCTATGCAAACAGTGAATACCCAGATCAGAGGGCTCCTTTCGGAGCCCTCTGATCTGGGTCTTCACTGTTTGTCATAATGCAAAACATTGACAAAAACAATCCTTAAAAGTCAGAAATGGACTAGACTAAAATTGAAACTGGAATTGTCCATTTAAAGTTTTAGGGAGGAAAGAGTTAATAACCCATTCCTTCATAGAAGCGCAGTTCATGAATTGAACCATTATTCAAAGGAGTGGCATTGTATATTTTTATCCTGTCATGTTTTGAAAAACAGATCAATACAGACTATTCTGGACCCAGGGTTATAAAGAGTTTGAGTTGAGTCTGTGATCGTTCTCAAGCATTTGATTAGTCAGATTTGATTTTTGCATTGGGGTACACTTAACCTTTTATACATTTACCCTTTAGGATGAGCAAGGAAGTGAAAATGTTATTCTATGTGTGATATAACTATTAACTTAAACACATGAAAGTCAAATAAAGTGGAGAAAATTAAAAATATCTACCACACAAATATCTACCATGCAAAACAACCCGTTTAATAAGAAAAACATTCCATACCAAAATAAAAAGATAATGTTAACTTCATAAGAAAGAAACAAACAAAAACAAAAATATAAAACTGGAGAGATGGCCGTGTCTGTAAGACACACAAAAAAAAAGATGGCCCTTAGCTGCATCAATCATTTATGCAAATAAAAATTGATACGTTTCACCAGCTATTTCTGCACTGTTTTCTTAATAGATCTGCCGACATAAATCCAGGGCTGCCATAAGTTGGTTAGGAAAAATTCAAGTTACCAAATTTTCTATTTTTAAGCGTGATTACTTAAAGCTGGTTGAAAGTAAAGCAGAGTGCTTTCAGCTAAAATCTGCTAGGATAAAGATCCGAAGATTTCGGAAAAATCCTGAGAAATGGCAGCCCTGGGAATCTGTACTCTCTCTTTGGGATGGGGGTGGGGGGTTACATTGTTAGTTATACAGTGTGTAGTGTACCTAATATGGACTTTACTGGCAGTGTATATTCCATATTAAGTAAGTTGAAAACTGTGTAACTTATATTTTTTGATTAGCCAGTAATAGTTCAGTTTATTGACAAACATAGTGGATAGAGTTTTACATATGATTATTCAGCGGGACTAAGTGAATCCATGTTTCATACAGACAGAAAAACATACAAATAGACAACTCTGGGTCGCCCCAGCTCTACAGCACAAAATTCACACATACATGTAATACTGCATGATATGATAATTCATGTTATAATAATAATAACATATGATAATTCATATATTTATAATTTATGTAACTATGTTAGATTACAAATATTTCCCAGTAAGCAGGGTTCCCGATAAGCATTAACCCTTTGAACCCTAGTCCCGCATATTGGCGTCCTTTGCAAACAGTGAACATATGAAATGTACACTTGTCCTATGCAAACAGTGAGGACCCAGATCAGAGGGCTCCTAAAGGAGCCCTCTGATCAGGGTCTTCACTGTTTGTCGTAAAGCCAAACATTGACAAAAACAACCCTAACAAGAGGGCCTGAAGGCCCTGATATCGCTCACCATTTGTAATGAAGCCTGATAGCTTTACCTTTGAATTTCACCCGTTTTATTCTAAATCCATTCAAGTTTGTCGACCTACTGTAGTATAGTAGAGTACATCAAAGGCCTAAACAATAATGAAATGAAGCCTTTTTCTAGCATTTCAAAGTATATCAAGGGCAGGTAACTATTGCCACAATGAATACATTTCAACAATAATTGCACTCCTTCCAGAACGTATAGCTACATCCTTTGTGTAAAAGTATAATCAAAATCCATTGAAAACTGTAGTTCCAAGAGTGTAAACGCTGTAAAATATGGCATTTTCAGCAATTCAAAGGTAGATATCTCTTGATCTATTTGTCCGATTCCAACCATAATCACCCTTTTTCGAACTCTTATGGTCATATACAATCTGGGCAAGTTTGAGAGAGCTTTGGTAAATATTGTGACCTCTAGAGCGTAAACACTGTTAAATATTATCTTTTTCAGCAATTCAAAGGTAGATCACTTTTGACCTATTGATCAGATTACAACCATAATTGAACTCATCCAAAGTCTTATGGCAATATACAATCTGAGTAAGTTTGAGAAAGATTGGATAAAATTTGTGACCTCTAGAGTGTAAACATCGTTAAATATGGCATTTTCAGCGATTCAAAGGTAGATAACTCTCGACCTATCAGTCTGATTTCAACCATAATCAAACTTATCTGAACTCTTATAGTCATTTACAATCTGAGCAGGTTTGAGATAGATTAGATAAAAATTGTGGCCTCTAGAGTGTAAACACTGTTAAATATGGCATTTTCAGCAATTCAAAGGTAAATAACTCTTGATCTATTTGTCTGATTTCAACCATAATCAAACTCATCCGAACTCTTATGGTTATATACAATGTGGGCAAGTTTTAGAAAGATTGGATAAATACTGTGGCCTCTAGAGTGTAAACACTGTTAAATATGGCATTTTCAGCAGTTCAAAGGTAGATAACTCATGACCTATTTGTCCGATTTCAAACATAATCAAACTCATCCGAACTCTTATGGCAATATACCATCTGTGCAAGTTTGAGAAAGATTGGATAAATATTGTGGCCTCTAGAGTGTAAACACTAAAATTGTTGACGCCGGACGGCGAAGGACGCACGACGGACAATCAAGGATTGCAATAGCTCACCCTGAGCTAGCTCAGGTGAGCTAAAAAGTCAGAAATGAACTAGACTTAAATGGAAACTGGAAAAGTCCATTTAAAGTTTCAGGGAGGAAAGAGTTAATCACATGAAACGTTCTCAACCTTTTCTCTCTTTACCAAATCCTATGTTGTGACTACATATACTCATTAAGAATCATCTCTTTCAGATGATTCTAATGAGTAGTAACAACGAGGGGTTTGATGGAGAAATAAGAAAGTATAAGGAAGGTAGTATTTGAAGTACAGTCGAAACTCGATAAATTGAACTCGCTTTAATTTGAACTCGCTTTAGTTCAAACATACCCATATTTTGAAGTTAAAATGTGGCTTGGCCACGTTTTAACTTTGAAATACGGGTATGTTGACTTAACCTATTACTCAATAAATACACCTGTTTACAGCTTTACTTTATTCCTCCACTGAAGAAAAAAGTTCCAATTTATACAGTCATGAATATGTATCATAAGAAATATTTTCTATAAGCTAGTAGATAGTAACTGAAAGCTGGCTGAAAGTAAAGCAGAATGTGCCTTAAGGCACATTCTGCTTTACTTTCAAACTGCTTTAAGAGGACACATGTCTTCAAAACTAGGAACATGCTATTGAGTAAAGGGTTAAGCGATATCCATTAATTAAAATTAACTTATGAAAAACCCGTTAAGTCAAATTCAGCGAGTTGGAAGTATCGATTTTCCACTATATTTCTGTAAGCTGGATCTCTCAGAAAGAACAATGAAAATATTGATACAAAGTGCATGTACATATGGTTAATATAGTTTACTGGACCACAAATATTTGTTTGTTTTAATTTATGTCCATTTTTGCCAACTTAGGGCTAAGTTGACGTCCCAGAGAGAGGGACCACAAATATCTGAGGAGAACAACAATTAAAATGCATTTCGGTAAATCCCCTATTACGACCACTCAGAAGAAGGCCTGCCAACCCATTACCCCATAAATACACCTTGTTACACCCTAGATTTATTCCTCCACTGAAGAATATAGTTCCATTTATACAGTCATGAGCATGTTCTGTAAAAAATATTTTCTTTATCCCAGCAGATAGTTGCTTAAAGCAGACTGAAAGTAAAGCAGAATGTGCCTGCTTTACTTTAAGCCTACTTTAAGTTGTAACATATTTTTCAAAACTAGAATCAGGCTATGGGGTAATGGGTTAAGGCAGATGGCTATATAAACCAATATGAATTTTTTTATGTTAACCTTGTTTTAAGCAGTCCATTGTCTTGAACACAGAATAATGAACATTATTTTGTGGTTGTTGCAGAGGGGTTTTACTATACACTGTTTGTAAATGATGCATACAAGTGGCATATACTCTATGCCCCTAGAGAAGAATGGATTTAGCTACCATCTGTCTTTTTACCTTTCAACCCTAAATTTCTCTTGCGGGTATTTATTATCATTTTGGATTCTTCTAGTACATGCATTTTGAACCAGTCTACTGCTGCATTTTTGATATGACATCAATAACAAATGAAAATATCAAACAGTGCAGACCCTGATCAGAGGGCTCCTATAGGAGCCCTCTGATCAGGGTCTGCACTGTTTGTATATGTAATCAGTAATCTCTACAGAGAGCTGTAGGGTTGAAAGGGTTATGTGTCCTATAGGAGCCCTCTGATCAGGGTCTACACTGTTTGTATATGTAATCAGTGATCTCTACAGAGGGCTGTAGGGTTGAAAGGGTTATGTGTCCTATAGGAGCCCTCTGTTCAGGGTCTACACTGTTTGTATATGTAATCAGTAATCTCTCCAGAGGGCTGTAGGGTTGAAAGGGTTATATGTCCTATAGGAGCCCTCTGATCAGGGTCTACACTGTTTGTATATGTAATCAGTAATCTCTACAGAGGGCTGATGGGTTGAAAGGGTTATATGTCCTATAGGAGCCCTCTGATCAGGGTCTGCACTGTTTGTATATGTAATCAGTAATCTCTCCAGAGGGCTGTAGGGTTGAAAGGGTTATGTGTCCTATAGGAGCCCTCTGTTCAGGGTCTACACTGTTTGTATATGTAATCAGTAATCTCTACAGAGGGTTGTAGGGTTGAAAGGGTTATGTGTCCTATAGGAGCCCTCTGATCCGGGTCTACACTGTTTGTATATGTAATCAGTAATCTCTACAGAGGGTTGTAGGGTTGAAAGGGTTATGTGTCCTATAGGAGCCCTCTGATCAGGGTCTGCACTGTTTGTATATGTAATCAGTAATCTCTACAGAGGGCTGTAGGGTTGAAAGGGTTCAATATATTGTAGATTCTTTTTCTGAGAGGTTGTAACAGCATAGTTTTACTGCATAATGCAATATGATCATATATGAGGTCAGTTACAGTGGCATAGATGTGGCAGAACTGAATATGCCAGTATGAGCAGACAACTGTGTTTTAGCACCTTAAATATGAACAATTTGAGGCAGAGTTACGGTTCTTCGTTTACAAACATATCCTCTTGGATTACAGCAAAATGTCAAGACTCTGAGACCATGAAAGTATGAACAATCTTTTACCTTGAACAAAAAATAAAATGCATGATCTGGATCATTACTCTTCCAGCAAATGGTGACCAAAAATATATTCTTGTTTAACCCATTTCTCCACAATTACTCATTTTTTACACAATTGATTTATTCCTCCACTTAAGAAATTAGTTAATTTTATATAGTCATGGACATGTATCATTATAATAGTTTCTATACTCTAGAAGATGATAGCTTATAGCAGGTTGAAAGTAAAGCAGAATGTGTATTCTGCTTTACTTTCAACCTGCTTTAAGTGGTCACCTTTCTTCAAATGTAGAAACAGGCTATGGAGTAAAGTGTTAAATTAATTTCATAAAGATCTGACCCAACTCTTTTCTTTAATATAAATATAATATATGTCTTTAAAATTATATATTTGTCTTTACAAATTATGTGACAATGCTGTTTTAATGGTAATTTTTTTATTGGACATCATGTATGAAGGCATATGTCCCAAAAAAAAAGTTTTCTCTAACTGATATGAAAAAGAAGAAACAAATGAATTTTGTCAAATGTCCTTTCACAGTAATAAACACACAGTCCAAACTCAATAGTTCTATCTCGCTTAAGTTGAACTTACATATGTTGCAAAGTTAAAACATGGCTTGGCCACATTTTAGCTTTGAAATATGGGTAAGTTTGACTTAAGCCAGATTGGGTAATCAAAGTTCAACTTATGAAATATGGTTAAATTCAATTTAAAGAGAACTCGAAGTATTGAGTTTGGACTGTATATGTTATATATTTTCACCATCATTTCTTAGAACAAGTCAATGCTTGTCTGATTGCTAGTTATAAAATCAATGAAAGTCTAAATAAACAATGGTACAATAAAACTAGTTACTGTACCAATAGCATCTATGGTACCGATAGCATTGATACTAATAACATCAAAATGAAACAACAATGTGAATTTTGGCACAGTGTAAATGAACAAGAGTGATCTATGTCTGAATACATCAGTTAGCCCCTTCACTGCCCTACCCGAGTACAATGGTTATTGGCAAACAGTTTGGATTCTGTTCAAATGCTGCATTATGCTGCGTCTGATCAGGATCCAAACTGTTTGACACTCCTTAGGAAATTCACTATTTCTTACATCAAAATAACTAAGATTTAAATCTGAGAAATAAAACCAGACAAAAATTACCCTATAAATACGCCTCTAATTTATCCCTCCACTGTAGAAAATACGATGTAGTTCCAATTTATACAGTTGTGAGTATTTAACATTAAAAATAATTTCTATATACTAGCAGATGGTAGCTTAAAGCAGGCTGAAAGTAAAGCAGAATGTGCCTTAAGGCACAATCTGCTTTACATTCAATCTGCTTTAAGTGGTCACCTGGGGACTGTTTCATAAAACTTCTTACGACAAATGCTGTCGTAAGTCAAAACTTTAAAATGAATTTAATTTCTGATTTCCCTATATAATCCTGTCTTGTGACATCTCTTTGGAATCGTCTTTTCAAGACGATTCCAAAAAGATGTCACAAGACAGGATTAGATTGAGAAATAAATAATAATTGAGACTTTTATAATCTGACTTACGACAAAATTTGTCGTACGAAGTTTTATGAAACAAGCTCCTATCTTCCAAACTAGAAACATGCTATGGGGTAATGGGTTAAAGCAGACGTTGTCATACCAGTGAAGGGGGGGTATTTTTTCTTTCCCTACCACAAGTTTCATCAAACATACTTGGTCTATTCAACTAGATGAACGTGACAGTGATTTTTGTAGTGTTTTGGGGCTCAAAATTTGGCCCCTTTTCAAGTCTTAATAAAGCAAATACTTTCCTCCAAAATTCTGTAAACAACTACCCTATCAAAGTAAAAAACTTTTCTTCTTCTTATTCTTGTATAGACATATAAATGTTTAGAAACCATTTCTTTCTTTAACCAATTACCCCATAAATATGTCTATTTACGCCTTTGATTTATTATTACACTGAAGAAAATAGTTCCACATAATGGAACATTCATGAATATGTAGCATAAGAGTTCTTTTCTATATTAGAGCAGATGGAAGCTTAAAGCAGGCTGAATGTAAAGCAGAATGCGCCTCAAGGCGCATTCTGCTTTACTTTCAACCTGCTTTAAGTGGTCACCTATTTTCAAAACTAGAAACAGGCTATGGGGTAATGGGTTAAGCAAACAGAGAGTGATGCAAAAGGCTCCTGCAGGAGCACTCTGCTTTACTCTCATCCAGCTTTAAGTAGACACCTGTTTTAGAAACAAATGAACTTCGATACCTCGAAATCATTTCAGTCAAACAATTTAGCATTTTAAAGTTAAAACATGGGTGGAACTAGCTGTCTTTTACAAAAAACGTTGTTATCTATAGATCTGAAAATGACTATAACTCTTTCAACACCTAAGTAACTATTGGTAACCAAGGAAGGTTGACATACAACTTGATGATTTTGCAAGTGGAAAGCACATCAAAAATATGAAACTTGGACAAAAACTGAAGCACTTGTATTGGGACAAAAACTGAATTTCTAGTATACTAACTAATGGTATAATGTAAATGCCTAGAGAAATCACAACTGGTTAACCCATTACAGCATAAAAAGGATTTTTTATGCCTTTAATTTATTCCTCCACTACAGAAAATAATTTCAATTTATACAGCCATGAATATGTAGTATAAGAAATTGTTTCTACATTCAAGCAGATGGTAGCTTAAAGCAGGCTGGAAGTAAAGCAGAATGCGCCTTAAGGCGCATTCTGCTTTACTTTCAACCAGCTTTAAGTGGTCACCTGTCTCCAAAACTAGATACAGGCTATAGAATAAAGGGTCAATAACCAGTAGGGGACAAATCACAGACAAATTCAATGGTAGCACTGGCCTTGTCTTTGATTGACAATTTAGCAATTAAAAACTTAAATCAACTAGCAAAAACTCTGTTATCAATAACTACTCAATGAATACTTCTAACTTTGGTGTTCAAAACCTTTATTATACCAAATAGACAATTCCCATTTCAAATTGAATGACAGTCAGTGTAGAACCTGATCAGAGGTCTCTTGCAGATTCTCTCTGATCAGGGTTTACACTGTTTGCATATAAGGCAAGTATACTCTTCACAGATACACTGTTTGTAAAGGATGCATATATGTGTTGCTAAGTTACATTGGGTTAACAGAGACCCATTTCTGATGTTTGCATCATACCATAAAATATCATTTCAAGATAGATTGTAGATGGCAACATAGAGCAGCATAAAAACTTGCTTTAACCCATTACTCCATAGCCCTTTCCTAGTTTTGAAGACAGGCTACCACTTAAAGCAGGTTGAAAGTAAAGTTGAATGTGCCTTCAGACACATTTTGCTTTTCTTTCATCCTGCTTTAACCCATTACCCCATAAATACGCCTTTTTACGCCTGCAATTTATTCCTCCACTAAAGAAAATAGTTCCATTTTAAACAGTCATGAATAGTTATCATAGAAATATTATCAATATCCCAGCAGATGATGACTTAAAGCAGGCTGAAAGTCAAGCAGAATGTGTCTTAAGGCACATTCTGCTTGACTTTCAACCTGCTTTAAGTGGTCACATATTTTCAATACAAGAAATTGCTTATGGGGTAATGGGTTAAGCCACATTCACCTTGAACAGAGTACAGAAAATATTTCTTACGATACATAGTCATGACTATACAAAAAGTCAGATGGAACTATTAGGGGTATTTATAGGGTAATAGGCTAAGCATCCACCTAGTTTTTAAACACTAATATATACGTTCTTTTGAGTAGTTATTACAGCATGGTTTTTACCATATATCTTTACACTTTGTCTTTGATGGGGGGAAAACATACATCGAGGTAATAAAACACGTATTAGCACATCTAGAGAGTGAAATAACCAACAACACAATATTCACAGCTGTGTGTACAGAAAGATTTCTTCAGATTTTTTCTCTTTTTGTCACAATAGCTCAACTTTGACTAGTATAAAATTATTTGTATATATTTACATGATAGATAACAAGCTTAAAGTTAACTACTGTTTACAACTGGTTCCCAGTCTGTTTCAGCCTTGTAGCATACATGTGCTACACTTGACTGGTTCCCTGTTTGTGCCATGGCTTATGGAGAGCTACATTAGATATATTATTTGTATACAGAAAAACCTCTCTATCAATTCCACTAAACTGTGTTAATTATTAGGTGTTTAAAACAGGTGACTGCTTTAAAGCAAGGTGAAAGTAAAACAGAAAGCTCCTAAAGGAGCTTTCTGTTTTACTTTCACCTTGCTTTTAGCTTTTACCTGTATTTCAGAAATTACTTAGCCTTCCATTTAGTGGCCGTAAAAGAGAGAGTTTACTGTAATATGGAGGATACAATCATTCTTCTGCAGTACACATGTGGCTACCAAAAGCAGGACATGAGAAATGCAGAAAGCTCATTTGAGAGCTTTCGGCATTACTTTTGTCCTGTGTTAACTCTTTGCATGCTAAAGGCAAATTGCTTTATCTCTCCAGGCGTATTTAACTCTTTCCTCCAAAGACTTTAAGAGCGCTAATAACCTACAATTATCCAACTTTGTTTAAGGTAGATGGCCGCTTTAAGCTAGATAAACGTAAAGCAGAGAGCTTCTGTAAGAGCTTTCTGCTTACTTTTATCTCTCTATAATTAAACAGCTGTCTGTTTTCAACACAATCAATAAATACTTCTGTGTGTAGGTTCTCTATAGCACTTCAGTGGAGGAAAGGGTAAACACATCTGCCAGAACTGATTCCATGTTTTTGCTCTTTGTAGATAACAGGGCTCCTGGAAGTAATTTGTATAAACCCTACAATTTCTCGCTTATTTCAGAACCAAATCCTATAGTGTTACTACTCATTAGAATCGTCTCGAAGAGACGATTCTAATGAGTAGTAACACAATAGGATTTAATGCAAAAATAACGATTTTACTTTTTGAAATACTTCCCTTATCTGGAGCTTTGCATTACATGTATATATTTCTAGACTGTTTTTCACAATTCGACAGACTGGTTCGCAGTTGTTTACAAGGCACTCTAGGTACAGTCACAGGCCTCTCTGTAAGCACACATGATCTGTCTGTTCTGTTTGTGGTAGACTGGTATTTTACAAAATGGTTTCGGGTCAAGGTCAACAATACTGACTGAAAATCTGAACACTCGGCCGAACTGGTCCTTCAGTGTATGGCCACATTCTTCGTTATCACTGCAAACAAAAATACACACATATGGTATAATAATTAATAATAATATCTCTTTCACCCCGGAGACTTAAAATGGACAATAATGGTCTAGTCCATTTTTAACATAATAAATATAACAATATTCCAGATAGGGAATTAAAATGTTATTAATATATAAAACTGCACTTTTCTAATATTTTGACCTCTAGGGCCTTTTTCATAATTTTCTTTGAAAAATGCCCTTAGAGATTAATAACATTTTAGCATATTTAGGGTTGATTTTAACAAAATATTGCAAAACAGTTGGTCAAATATTTTGGTATGTCTGGATAGGACTTGTCATGGTGAACATGCATACCAAAAGTGAAGGTTGAAGATAAAAACAAGACTGCGCGTTCAATAAACGCTTATGCCCCCGGTGGCAACCTTGACAGTATATTTTGAATTTTTTCTAAGTCCAAATTAGGTCAAGGTCAAGGTCAAAATCAAGGCTGGGTGATATTGGTGGATAGGGAATGGTCCAAGGCAACAACTGTATAAGTATCCAAGCATTGGAGTAAGCGGTGTTGATGCTAGACGAAACGGTAAAATTTAGTTAACCAAGAAATAGCCCACTCAAAATATTCTAAGTCCAAATGAGGTCAAGGTCAAGGTCAAAATCAAGGTTGGGTATTATTGGTGGCTAGGGAATGGTCCAAGGCAACAACTGTATAAGTATCCAAGCATTTGAATAAGTAGTGTTGTTGGTAGACGAAACGGTAAAATCTACTTAACCTGGTTACGGATGGACGGAAGGACGGACGGACAGGACGATTACTATATGCTCCCGCATCTGTCGATGCCGGGGGCATAAAAATGAAAAGTTAAGAGCCAACTTAAGATTTCAGATGACTGCCTACACAGACGTCAGAGTGACCAACTTGTTTTTCATCTTCGAAAAACACTTAGCTAATGACAAACTTTATCAGACACTTAAGGTGCATTTTGCTTTACTTTCAACCTGCTTTAAGTGGTTATCTAACTTCATCTGCTAGAATATAGAAATTTTTTCTTATGTTGCATATTAAGGACTGTATAAAGTGAATCTATTTCTTTCGAGAGAATAAATTAAAGGTGCCAATGTCATATTTATGGGGTAATGGGTTAAATGGAGGGAACAAATCTGTAACCATGACAACATACCTATCTGGCAGTTTCTGGAGGGCTACCATAACTGAACAATCCTGTATTGTTTTTGACACTAGGAATCGCTTGATCTACAAAGACAGTACAAAAAGTATTGTTACACAAAGATAAAAGCAATATTTGATTGTACGAAAAATTTCTCATAAGATGGGCTGATTTACTTAATTCATGATCCCTGCTGGTAGATTGTGATGTATTACAAAACTGTAACAGGACAGACAGACAGACATACAGATAAGACAGACAGGTAGACAGACAGAACTTTACCTGGACAGACAGTCAGATGGACAGACAGACAGTTACATATCTACAATACTAGAAACAGGCTATGGGGTAAAGGGTTAACACATTACCACATAAATACGTCTTCTTACGTCTTTCATTTACTCCTCTACTGAAGAAAAAAGTTCCAATTTATACAATCATGAAAATGTATAATAAGAAATATTTTCTATATTCTAGAAGATGGTACATGTAGCTTAAATCAGCCTGAATGTAAAGCAGAATGTGCCTTGGCGCATTCTGCTTTACTTTCACCCTGCTTTAAGTGGTCACCTATACTCAATACTAGAAACAGGCTATGCAGTAAATGATTAAAACACGAAGTGACGCAAATGACAATAACAGAACAAGACAGGAAACATTAATTGAGCCATCAATAGTCACAGCACCTAGTCTTCTTTGAGGTCTCTGTGAAATAGATTGATGAGTATTAAAAAGGAAATATGTTGTTGGTTTAGTAAACAAATATTTGATTTATTATCAAAGTCTCTTCATGCTCAGGGAAAATTACCAAATGGCATGATTTACAATAACAGCAAAACATCTTTTAGAACCATTACCCCATAGCCTATTTCTAGTTTTGAACACATGTTACCACTTAAAACTGGTTGAAAGTAAAGCAGAATGCGCCTTGAGGCGCATTCTGCTTTACTTTTATCCTGTTTTAAGCTACAATCTGCTAGGATATAGAAAATATTTCTTATCATACTTATTCATGACTGGATAAATTGGAACTGTTTTCTACAGTGGAGAAATAAACTAGAGGCGTAAAAGGGCATATTTATGGGGTAATCGGTTAACCCTTTACTGCATAGATATGCCTTTTTACCCATTTCATTATTTCCGCCACAGAAGAAAATAGTCCTGTTTTATTCATTAATGAATCTGCAACATAATTATTTCTTATAGATGGTAGCTTAAAGCAGGCTGAAAGTAAAGCAGAAATCATTACAATGCCCATTCTGCTTTACTTTCAACCTGCTTTAACCCATTAATATGCCTTTTTACGCCTTTAATTTATCATTTCACTGTAGAAAATAGATCTGTTTTATGCAGTCATGAATATCTATCATAAGTAATATTTGCCATAACCTGGCAAATTATAGCTTAAAGCAGGTTGAAAGCAAAACAGAATGCGCCTTAAGGTGCATTTTGCCTTACTTTCAACCTGCTTTAAAATGGTCACCTGTCTTCAAAACTAGTAATAGACTATGAGGTAAAGGGTTCACATTTTTTGTCAGATATTGTTCTAAAATTATAATTTTTAAGGGTAAGGGTGTTAAATAGTTTGGATCCAGATAAGATGCCGAGTTACTCAGCCTCTCATCCGGATCAAAACTTTTTGCAAAGGTAATCCAAACTGTGGGCATATTTGTCATTTCAAATTCTACTTGACTTTGTACATGCAAAGACTTGCAAGTGCTGTCCATTCGAGTAAATAATGGACAAAAGGCAATTCTATTCCAAATTCTAACACACCTCGCCCAGACCCCTATATAAGCGATGTCTCGGTGTTGGAATTTTCAGTAGAACATTCACAGGCTAAACGTTCTAACGTGACATCATATGGCTTCGAAAATGCGTACGCCAAGAAATGTAGCGTCGTTGCTTCGGTGCAAATTAATGTTAAATTATGTGTTAGAATCGAAATAATAAATTAATACCAGTGTTTTATCTAACAATCGAACACGGGTAGTCCTTGAGATGCTTTTGATTAAACCACTTGGCCTAAAGGCCACGTGATTAAATTACTACGCATCTAAACTCCTACCAATGTTCGATTGCACGATAAAACACTGGTATGAATTTATTATTTCTTAACTTTCTTCCAAACTTTACTAACACCTGTAAGAGCTCATAATTTACTCATAAATCTTAATCAATAAATGAAGAACCAAGACAATGCAGGACAAAAGTAATGCAGAAAGCTCCTATAGGAGCTTTCTGTATTTCTTTTGTCCTGCATGAAGCTGCCACATGTCCTTAAGTAGTTCAGTCCATTCCCTTTTAAATGGTTACTTAATCCTTTACCCCATAGGCTGTTTCTAGTTTTGAAGACAGGTGACCACCTAAAGTAGGTTGAAAGTAAAGCAGCCTTAACACATAACCCAGTAGCCTTTTTCTAGTTTTGAAGACAGGTGACTACTTAAAGCAGGTTGAAAGTAAAGCAGAATGCGCCCTAAGGCACATTCTGCTTTACTTTGAGCCTGCTTTAAGCTATCCTCTATTAGAATATAGAAATATTTTGTATGATACATATTCATGACTGTATAATGTAGAACTATTTTCATGAGTGGTATAATAAATGAAAGGTGTAAACGGGTGTATTTATGGGGTAAACGGTTAAGGCACATTCTGTTTTACTTCCTGTCTTGGAGACAATTGACTTACCTTTTGGACTGTGGTGTGTAAAGAGTTCTCTATAAGTATATCATCATTGGCACAAGAGTTACTGTCTACACACGCCTGCAACCAGTCCGAGTGGTCGTATGGACCGTCAAGGTAAAATTTGGATCTAGGGAAACAAACATTAATGTCACACACAATTAAATACCACAGTTGTGTCACTTTAACCATTTACTCCATAGGTATAATCTTTACACATTTAATTTATTCCTCAATAAAGGAAAATGGTTCCAATTCATACAGTCATAAAAATGTATCATAAGAAATATTTTTTTATTTTCTAGCAGATGGTAGCTAAAAGCAGGCTGAAAGCAACACAGACTGAGCCTTAAGGCACATTTTGCTTTACTTTCAACCTGTTTTAAGTGGTTACCTAAATTCAAAACTAGAAACAGGCTATCGAGTAAAGGTTTAAGGAATTATATGATTTGGTTTGGTGTTCAAGTGCAATTAATGACAGAGAATAATTGGCAGATACAAGAATTCTGCTAGAGACCCATGGTTGATTTGTCAATCATTTTATGATCCCGATAATATAAATAATTTGTTTGTAATTATTTTTAACCCATTTAAGACTGGTGTGTACTAAAGAGAACATTGGCAAACAGTGTAAACCCTGTTGAGACTCTGCATTATGCATCCCATCTATGTCTGCACCGTTTGCTATTTCATATGAAATGATCTACTGTATGGACAAACACTGCAGCAGGGCTCCAAATAAGAGGGAGTAAACTGAACAAATTCAACATTTTCTCACAAATTTTAGCACTAAATCCTATGATGTTACTACTCATTAGAATCGTCTCGAACAGACAATTCTAATGAGTAGTAACACCATAGGGTTTCATGCAGAAATGAAGATTTTAGATTTCGAAATACTCCCCTTATCTGGAGCCCTGCTGCACTGTTATCAGATAACTCTTTGATATAATACAAGATGGCCTGAAGGCCCTGATATCGATCACCTGTTGTACTGAAGCCTGATAGCTTTACCTTTCTGTTTCGCCAGTTTCATCTAAATCCACTCAAATTTGTAGTATAGCATGTAAACAATTTTGGAATACAACCTCATAACTCTAGTATAGTAGAGTACATCAAGGGCAGGTAACTTAAGAGCCTAAACAATACTGAAATGAAGCCTTTTCTAGCATTTCAAAGTATATCAAGGGCAGATAACTATTGCCACAATGATTAGATTTCAACAATAATTGCACTTTTTCGAGAACTTATAGCTATATACTTTGTGTGCAAGTATATTCAAAATCCATTGAAAACTGTAGTTGCAAGAGTGAAAACGCTGTTAGATATGGCATTTTCAGCAATTCAAGGGCAGATAACTCTTGACCTATTTGTCCAATTTCAACCATAATTGCACTTATTAGAACTCTTATGGTCATATACAATCTGAGCAAGTTTGAGAAAGATTGGATATAATTTGTGGCCTCTACAGTGTAAACACTGTTAAATATGGCATTTTCAGCAATTCAAAGGTAGATAACTCTTAACCTATTTGCCTGATTTCAACTAAAATCAAACTCATCCGAACTCTTATGGTAATATACAATCTGGGCAAGTTTTAGAAAGATTCGATAAATATTGTGGCCTCTAGAGTGTAAACACTGTTAAATATGGCATTTTCAGCAATTCAAAGGTAGATAACTCTTGACCTATTAATCCGATTTCAACCATAATCGAACTCATTCGTACTCGTAAGGTAATATACAATCTGGGAAAGTTTGAGAAAGATTCGATAAATATTGTGGCCTCTAGAGTGTAAACACTGTTAAATATGGCATTTTCAGCAATTCAAAGGTAGATAACTCTTGACCTATTAGTCTGATTTCAACCATAATCGAACTCATCCGAAATCTTATGGTAATATACAATATGAGCAAGTTTGAGAAAGATTGGACAATTATTGTGGCCTCTAGCGTGTAAACACTAAAATTGTTGACGCCGGACGACGCACACCGCACACCGGACGACGGACATTCAAGGATTGCAAAAGCTCACCCTGAGCTAGCTCAGGTGAGCTAAAGACGGGGCTCCAGATAAGGGGAGTATTTCAACAAGAGGGCCTGAAGGCCCTGATATCGCTCACCATTTGTAATGAAGCCCGATAGCTTTACCATTGAATTTCTCCTGTTTCATTCTTAATCCATTCAAATTTGTAGTATAGCATGTAAACAGCATTGGAATACAACCTAAACTAGTATAGTAAAGTACATCAAGGGCAGATAACTAGAGCCTAAATAATACTGAAACAAAGCCTTTCCTAGCATTTCAAAGTATATCAAGGGGCCTGGGCATACAACTCTTGCCACAATTATTAGATTTCAACAATAATTGCACTCCTTCGAGAACTTATAGAGCTATATACATTGTGTGCAAGTATAATTGAAATCCATTGAAAACTGTAGTTGCAAGAGTGTTAACACTGTTCGATATGACATTTTCAGCAATTCAAGGGCAGATAAGTATTGACCTATTGGTCCGATTTCAAACATAATTGAACACATCTGAACTCTTACGGTAATATACAATCTGAGCAAGTTTAAGAAAGATTGGATAAAAATTGTTGCCTCTAGAGTGTAAATACCATTAAATATGGCATTTTCAGCAATTCAAAGGTAGATAACTCTTGACCTATTAATCCGATTTCAACCATAATCAAACTCATCCAAACTCTTATGGTAATATACAATCTGAGCAAGTTTAAGAAAGATTTGATAAAAACTGTGGACTCTAGAGTGTAAACATTGTTAAATATGGCATTTTCAGCAATTCAAAGGTAGATAACTCTCGACCTATTGGTCCGATTTCAACCATAATCGAACTCATCTGAACTCTTATAGTCATATACTATCTGAGCAAGTTTAAAATAGATTGGATTAAAAGTGTGGCCTCTAGAGTGTTAACACTGTTTAATATGGCATTTTCAGCAATTCAAAGGTACATAACTCTTGGTCTATTAGTCCGATTTCAACCATAATCGAACTCATCCGAACTCTTATAGTAATATACAATCTGGGCAAGTTTAAGATAGATTGGATAAATATTGTGGCCTCTAGAGTGTAAACACTGTTAAATATGGCATTTTCAGCAATTCAAAGGTAGATAACTATTGATCTAGGCAAGTTTGAGAAAGATTGAATAAATATTGTGGCCTGTAGAGTGTAAACACTAAAATTGTTGACGACTAACGACGGACGCCGGACATTCAAGGATTGCAAAAGCTCACCCTGAGCTAGCTCAGGTGAGCTAAAAACTAAAATCTTTATTTCTGCATTAAACCCTTTTAGGGTGTTACTACTCATTAGAATCGTCTCTTCGATGCTATTCTAATTAGTAGTAAAAACATAGGATTTGGTACTGAAATAAGTGAGAAAATGTTGGATTTGTTCTGTTTACTTTCTGTTATCTACAGCCCTACTATCAATAATGAAGTCTTGCAGCAAACACGTAGGGAGGGCTACCTGCAATATCCAGGCATTGAAAAGGTCAATGATAAAATGTAATACCTCAATTCTGGATGTTCTTTAAATGTTTTCTCTAATTGTAGGTAGAGTGGATAAACATTGTCTATATCGAGGTCATCTAGTCGCTGGGTAGAAAGTATACGTTCAAGAACACATCCTGTGGGTAAGTCACAACACTCACCTGCAAATACGCCCAATTAACATACATGTATATAAAATACAACTGGCATTTCCAGTATCTTTCAAGGTGAGAGCTTAAAACAGGCTTAATGCTTAACCCGTTACCCCATAACTATGCCTTTTTACACCTTTAATATAATTATTTCTCAATTGAAGAAAGTAGATCCAATTTTAATAGTCATTAATATTTTTTATATATTCTAGCCAATGTAAGCTTAAAGCAGGCTGAAAATAAAGTAGAATGTGCCTTAAGGCCTATTTTGGGCCTTAAGGCACATTCTGCTTTACTTTCGACCTTTAAGTGGTCACCTGTCTTCAAAACTAGAAACAGGCTATGTGATAGAGGGTTATCCCTTTCCTAAATAGCCATGTATGCAAATCAACTCTATCCAACTGTGCGTAAAGGCAGGTGACTGCTTAAAGCTAAAGGTGAAAGTAAAGCAGAAAAACTCCTACAGGAGCTTTCTACTGTACAGTAGAGCTCTACTTCAATCTTACTTTAAGCTGTCACCTGTTTTCAACACCATAGAAGGATAAAGTTTGTGGCTCTTTTTTGGAGTAGTAGTAGCTCGAGGCATCCTATGATGTTTATGTATAAGAAAGGATTAAGATATGTGAAAAATGAGGAAACTTACTGTAATTACTGAAGTCAGGTGAACATCTACTGTTTTGACAATATTGCACGGGGTGACTGCTGACAGCCGGGCCATCACAGACAACAAACTCTCCCTCATCACAGACTGATAACAGAGCCTCTAATAACAGGTCCAGAAATATCTGTAGAGTCCTGGAAACACACAAAATAACAGAGCCTCTAATAACAGGTCCAGAAATATCTGTAGAGTCCTGTAAGCACACAAAATAACAGAGCCTCTAATAACAGGTCCAGAAATATCTGTAGAGTCCTGGAAACACACAAAATAACAGAGACTCTAATAACAGGTCCAGAAATATCTGTAGTCCTGTAAACACACAAAATAACAGTCTCTGATAACAGGTCCAGAAATATCTGTAGAGTCCTGTAAACACACAAAATAACAGAGCCTCTAATAACAGGTCCAGAAATATCTGTAGAGTCCTGAAAACACACAAATAACATGGGAAATAATATACAGTAAACCCACTCTATAACGACCACAGCTTAAAGCAAGGTGAATGTAAAACAGAAAGCTCCATTAGGGTTTAACAGTCACTTTGCTTTAAGCAGTCACAACATAGTGGTCATAATAGAGACGTTTTACTGAATAATGCAATGTATATCAAAACAGAGACTATTCTAATGAGTACTAACAGATGAGGGTTTATTTCAAACATGAAGAAACTGTTGGAAATTGTATGAAAACATCTGATTTTTCTAGCTTACTCTTGCATATCTGGAGCCCTGCAAGATAAATGAGAGATGTTGGTGAACAGCATGTATACTGAACATTTGTCCAAACACTGTGCATGTAGACCTTAAACAACATCAACACCTACACAAGGATGACTAAAGGACCCCTTTTCTCCCTGAAACTTCAAATGGACAATTCTTGTTTCCAATTTTAGTCTACTATTAATTTTTACCATTTTGGGAGGTATTCTTTTTACAATGTACTGCAAAACTGCAAACAGTGCAGACCCTGATCAGAAGGCTCCTGCAGGGTTCCTCTGATCTGGATTTTCACTGTTTGCATAGGACAAATGTACTCTTTGCAAGTACACAGTTTGCAAAGAATGTGTATAAGTGACATTTAGCGTCAATAGGGTTCAAAGAGTTACCCCATTACCCCCATAAATATGCCTTTTTACACCTTAAATTTATTCCTTTACTGAAGCATATGGTTCCAATTTATACTGTTACAAATTAGAATCATAAGAAATATTTTATATTCTAGCAGATTATAGCTCAAAGCAGGCTGAAAGTAAAGACGAATGTGCCTTAAGGTGCATTCTGCTTTACTTTCAAACTGCTTTAAGTAGTCACCTATTTTCAAAACTAGAAGCAGGCTATGGGGATGGGGGTTAAACAAACTATAAATGGACATTTCTGTTTGCTGCATCTCTTACCTCTGTTTATGTAAGCCATTTCTGTACCCATTTTGACATTCACCAAAGAATCTGTCTAGGATTTCATGTAGATCACCTTTATTCCACGCCCCTAATATCTCCTCACCATCCTGAAGAGAAACAAGAATTTCTTCACTTAGGGCTCTGGACAAATAAAGGGGATAAACGTACAGTAAAACCTCTCTATTACCACCACTTAATTGTTGTAAGTATTAGGGTGTTTAGGATAGGTGACCGCTTAAAGCAAAGTGACAGTGAACCAGAAAGCTCTTAAAGGAGCTTTCTGGTTCACTGTCACCTTGCTTTAAGCTGTCACCTGTCTATTATACAATCAATTAGCCTTGGTTTTAGTGGTCCTTATAGCGAGGTTTTACTGTATTTCAACAATTAAAATCTTTATATCGGCACTTAACTAGGCCAAATAATAAAGTCTAATAATATAATTGTGGTCTCAAAAATCATGACTCTACCATTACAGTGAAAGAAATTTATTTATGCTTTTTGGTGGATTACTGGGAAATAGCAGTGGATTATCACATGATAATTTCACTGTTTCAAACAGTGGTATTACCGTCACACATGCTTCTATTATGAATTTTCTCAATTCAATACATCAGTGACATCATTGTACGGCAAATTGTCACAAAAAGGTGTTCGATATAATTTTTGGGCTCCTTACAGGGTAAAAAAGTACTTTTGCTTTCAATTGACAAACAATTTAGTTCAAAAAATCGTTTAACAGCATGAAATAAATAGATAACAGTATTTTTTCAGCGAAAGATCTAAGTTTAGTTCATTCGTAAACATCAGACTGTTATATTTCGCAACTCGTGAAAATGTTACGTCTGATGTTAACTCAATGAATTAAATTTTGATCTTACACCAACAATTAGTTATGCTCTATGTACATGTAATAATCACCTGTATGCTGCATACAAATTTGTGATAACTGCTGCAAACAGCATCTCATCTGGATTCAAACTGTTCGACACTGATTATATTTCCTTAAAGAAAAAAATGTTTCATCAACTTAAACTCGCTTCAATCAAACTTGCCCTTATTGTGGTTAAGCCCATTTATCACCAAAACAAGTTGGGAGTTATCTAGGATTTACTGTATGTTCTGTTCTTCTGTTCTGTACTTCAGGTATTGGAATATTGAACATATATGAAGGGTTAAGAATCTTGCCATTGGAACAAGAACAATTGAGAACATTGTTCTAGCTTACTGACTGTTCCCAAACTTGGTTTGCTTGTTTGATAGTTATCAACAAACTTTGACAGGACAGAGATCCTTGATTGTTGTCGACCTACCCACTGGTGATGATTGAATGACTCTTATAGGAAGTCAACAATCTTATGTCATACTGATTGTCCTGCAGATACGTAAGCTTATCATCAAGGACAAATCCCCCTCAGATAAGATTTTAACTATATGCATACTAATGGCTCAATCCTGATGAGACATCATAAAGCTTACAGGGCTCCAGATAAGGGGTGTATTTCAAAAACTAAAATGTTTATTTCTGCATTAAACCCTATGGTGTCACTACTCATTAGAATAGTCTCTTATGATTCTAATGAGTAGTAACACCATAGGCTTTGGTGCTGAAATGAGTGAGAAAATGTTGGATTTGTTAGTCCTGGTCTCATCAGTATCCCAACTGTTTGACACTATATCCCTATGTTGAAAAGAAATTTTTATAGAATTCTGATTTTAGAACATGTAGTAAAAGATGACAATTGCTGCAGATGAAAACTATCATTTTGTAAGCAAAGGGCTCACATGTGAAGAACTAAACCCTTATCATGCTAAACAAGTTGTTTGCTTTAAAAACATACTTTATTCTGACCCATTATGCCCAAGTCTGTTTCTAGTTCAAGCAGGCTCGAACCTGCTTTAAATGGTCACCTGAGTCTTCAAAGTTTGAAACAGGCTATGGTGTGAAGAGTTAAATAAACTATATGCCACAGAATTCTCTTAGAACTCTGGAAAGTGTTTGTTTCAATATTACCATGTGTTGAACTCTAAAATGTGTTGCTTTGTTTATTTTCATAATTCCAACAATCTCTTGATCTTGATCAAAATTACTTAAGACACTAAATTAAACACTAAATTGGTCTGTAAAGCACTAAATTGGTCTGAAAATCTATGTTCAAACACTAAAATATCAGAGCATGTAAGAGTTGTCTCCCTTAGACTATCAACATATTTCTTCTCAACAAAAAACTTAAAACTGCTATTAAAGACATGACAGATTGGATATAGATCAGGACCCATTCAATGTTGATCCTGGTCATTATCAGGATCCATACTGTTGACACCCAGATCCTATTTCTTCAGATATAAAGAACAATGAAAAAGTTTCTAAATTTTGCTGACAGACAATTACTCATTGTTGAAAGGTTTAATAGTTATCTCCCTTTGACTGTCACATTAACCTCAGTTTCACCTTTCAAGGCCACCAAATGTTACTGATGTTTATCTCCAGTAATTATTTAGATAGATCATTCAAAGACACTAGTGTCTGGTTTCTTTTATGAGACAAATCATTTTGATCGTTATCAACAGACTTGTTTTTAAATACCAAGTGGTCACAGATGGCCTGTCGGAATCTAAACTAGAAATAGCTTTAGGCGCTCCCCTCCCACTTGTGGCATATCTAACATTTTGTTTGAAGTGTATTTGGCCCTTATTTCCTCCTTAACACCACATCGCCTCAGGCAGAATATCTCAAAAGGAATTTAATGACAAATTACTATCAGTATAATCATGACAATTGAACATTTTTAACCCTTTGAATGTGAAAGACAAATTTTGCAAAGTGTCTGGACCGAGACATGATGCCTAACAACTTGGCGGCTGATCAAGAACCAATGTATTTGTCTATCGAATCAAATATGTGAATTAACCCATTACTCCATAGCTTGTTTCTAGCTCTGAAATCAAAATACTAGTTAAAGCAGATTGAAAGTTAAGGTACATTCTGCTTTACTTTCAGTCTGCTTTAAGATACTATCTGCTATATAGAAAATAGTTCTTATGTGCATATTCATGACCTAGTGAAACTGTTTTCTTTAATTGAGGAATAAGTTAAAGATGTCAAAAGGCATATCTATAGAACAATGGGATAAAAGATATTTATTTCTCACATAACTTCCCCTGTTTTCTATAGCGAACAACGATCATGGAAATCCTTGTCTCAATTTGATGACGTCAATATCTATATAGGGGTTTTGATGTCACCGGGGTTTAAAAAAATTGCATATTGCTTTAAAAAATAGCTTAAAATCGTTAGTTATGTGAGAAAAAGAATCTGTCACTCGTCGATGTTTAAGACAAGTTGATCTCAAACTCATATAGAATAATAACATTTCATTCTAGACTCATTTGAGATCAGCTTGTCTTAAACATCGACTCATAACAGATCCTATATGTACCAACTAGAACTTTGCTTATTTTGAAGCAAGAGCAAAATCTTGCAGGGTCATAAAAAAACAAATGGATTTAATAGGTACAAGCAACACTTTTAGCACCTAGCTTGTCCAAACATAAAACTGGCTTGTCTGCTAAACATAACTGACGCTCAACATGGATTTGACATCACTTCCATTCAGTTCTTGTCAAAAACATTGCGCAAGCTCTTGTCAAAAACATTGCACAATTTCCTGTAAGCAAGATTAATCTATGAAACAAACCATGAGAGAGATCTGTCTATAATAGACTTATATTTAAGCTTAGCCCATGTTATTACAATCTATAGAATCAAGTTAAAGCCAGTCCCTTTAACTGTTTCATGATCAAATTTACAGCCATATGTCAACTCAACTGCTTCAATATTGTTGTCTGCAATTTCGTTTCAAAGTTAGATTTAAGACAGTATGACTAACAAAATTTCAAAACCAGTGTCAAACAGTTTGGATCCTGATCAGATGCCACTTTACGTGGCGTCTGATCATGATCCAAATTGTTTGCAAACATGCCTTTTGGCGTGGTTGACATTGAAAGGGTGAAGAAAACTGCATTTTGCAGTAGTGTCATACATTCATTTTATCACAAGATTAATCTTGCACAGAATGCTGTGAAAAACACTGGATTGTGAATTTCCTAATCTCCTTAAAAGTGTCTGTAAAAACTGTTGATCTAGAATTATTTCTACTTTAACCTTTATCATGCCAAAGTTATTGTTGACTTAAGGTAGTATGCCCCTGATGAGGTAGAGCAAATGTTAGTCAATGCTGGTATGCTAGATAGAGTGATCGTCCGTTCTCATCAACTGATGGACAGTACCGAACCATGCTCAAATAGATTTCAGTACGGACTGTCACTGCGGACCAGAATGAGCTCTATGTAGAGTACCGAAACTGACCACCATCAGCCAGACCTCATTAGAGAAGTAGTACCTTAATTCACTGAGCCCTATAGTGAAGCATATATATGCGTCCTTTACCAAATGTGTACCTGTGAAGAGTACACTAAAGTCTTGTTCTATGCAAACAGTGAAGTCCCTGATCAGAGAGCTCCTCCAGGAGCCCTTTGATCAGGTACTTCGCTGTTTGTCATTTTTTCAATTTTTTACCAAAAAAAACTTCTAAATTGTCTAAAATGAACCAGCCTTTATTGCAAACTGGAATTGTCCATTAGAAGTTTCAGGGGATATTGAGTTAAATAATGTCCCCTCCAGTTTCTATTCTTATCAACAATGTTTCTATCTTCCCGTTGACTATTGAGCATTAATACAAGTGTCAAGCAGCTGCCACGGGACCCTCAGATATCAGGCTTCTTATCAGGATCACAACTATTCATCAAACATTCATCATGTTAAAGGCTAAATTTGTACTGTTAAGATAAGCAATCAAAGCTGGTACCAGTTAAGCTAATTCTGTTTCTTCAGCTGGATAAATAATCTGCATAGTAAACAATCAGCAATAAGCTCCAACTCTCACCATGCTCATTGCTGAAATGATTGGTTCCATTTTCTGTGTAATGACTTGTTAACATTGATTTCAAAAGGTGTGTTCCCAAAATTATTATAAAGAATGACAAACAGTGTAGACTCCGTCAGGAGCCCTCTGATCTGGGTCCACACTGTTTGCACAGGAAAGATATACAGTTAAAACTTGATACTTCTAACTCGTTTAAATCGGCCTTACCTATATTTCATAAGTTCCATTTTGATAAATTGATCTCCCTTAACCCTTTACCCCATAGAAGCGACTTTTAGCGTATTTTATTTATTCCTCCGCTGAAGAAAATAGTTCCAATTTAATCAGTCATGATTATATAGTATAGGGAAAATTTTCAATATTCTAACACATGGAAGCTTAAAGCAGGCTGAAAGTAAAACAGAATGCGCCTTAGGGCGCATTCTGCTTTACTTTCAACCTGCTTTAAGTAGTCACCTATTTTCAATACTAGAAATAGGCTATCAGGTAAAGGGTTAAGTCCAACATACCTGTATTTCAAAGTTATAATGTGGCAATGACAGGTTTTTAACTTTGAAATATGGATATGTTCAAACCAATGCGAGTTCGATTTAATCGAGTTTCGACTGTATCTAGTTCAAGAGCTGTAAGGATGATTCCGTGCATTTTAGCTACAGTCAGACCTGTCTTTGTCAACCAACCAACTATATAGATAGATGCAAGGCCAATTCTTTAGACGGTCTGATTAATGCAGAATAGTGCTGCAGAAAGCTCCCAAAAGGGATCTTTCTGCATTACTTTTGTCCCGCATTAGGCAGTCACATATCCTCTGAGATTTCCACACTTTATTGTTGTTATTATTTGTTGCTGAACAATGGTTTGCTTGTAGATCTAGGTCACAGAACACAAAGAGGTCAACTAAGCTATTTATGCCCTTACGACCTAGTTTTTTTTGTGCAATTACGAGTGACTCAAATCATTGATCAGGCTTGCAAAACTGACTCAATTCATTGATTTCTGCCAAAAAAACGTCCTCCCTGTCAGCTCAGCTCATGTGCCACTTGACTCACTTTCATGACTCATTTTTTAAACATGTTTTTAAGCATTTATGGCTGAGCTGCAAAACTGTGCTCGTAACTGCTCTTTTTTGTTTTGCATAAATTATATGAAAAGAGTGACATGGGGTTAGGTAAAATTTAAACAACGAATGGACAAGTTATTTTGACTCTTTTCTGTATTCAAATTGAAAAAAAGCTTAATTTTGGCTTTTTTTTTTTCTTTTCTTCCTTAACCCTTTGAACCCTAGTCCCGCATATAGGCGTCCTTTTCAAACAATGTACATGTGAATAGTACACTTGTCCTGTGCAAACAGTGAAGACCCAGATCAGAGGGCTCCAAAAGGAGCCCTCTGATCAGGGTCTTCACTGTTTGTCACAATGCCAAACATTGACAAAAACAACCCTTAAAAGTCAGAAATGGACTAGACTTAAATGGAAACTGGAATTGTCCAATTAAAGCTCAGGAAGGAAAGAGTTAAAGGGTTTAGCCCCTTCACGACCTTACCCTGAATACAATGGTTACATTTGCACAGAGTGCTGATCCTGATCAGACCCCCTGATCAGACCCCACATAACAGGACGTCTGATCAGGATCCACACTGACAATCATTTCAATATTTTTGAATTTTATATAACTAATTTTTAAATATGAGAATTAAAATCAGATGACATTGTGGCTGTGAAGGTTTTAAACAAGAGGGCCTTGAAGGCCCTGATATAGCTCACCTGTTGTAATAAAGCCTGAAAGCTTTGCCTTTCTGTGTCACCTGTTTGAATTTAAATCAATTCAAATTTGTATAATGGCATGTAAACAATATTGGAATACTACCTATTCTAGTATAGTCTAATCTATTGAAAACTGTAGTTGAAAGAGTGTAAACACTGTTAGATATGACATTTTCAACACATCAAGGGCAGATATCTCTTGACCATATAGTCCGATTTCAACCATTTTCAAACTCATTTGAGACCTTATAGTCATATACAATCTGAGCAAGTTTGAGAAAGATTGGATAAAAAAAATTGGCCTCTTGAATGTAAACACTGACAGATTTGGCATTTTCGACACACCAAGGACAGATAACATATCACCTAATGATTCATGGCATTTTCAGCAATTCATAGCAGATAACTCTGGTCCTATTCATCTGATTTCATCCATAATGGAACTCATCTGAACTCTTATGGTCATATTCGATCTGAGCAAGTTTGAAAAAAGACTGGATAAAAATTGTGGCCTGTAGAGTGTTAACACTGTTAAATATGGCATTTTCAGCAATTCAATGGTAGGTAACTCTTGACCTATTCATCCCATATCAACTTATAATAATCAAAACCATATGAACTCTTATAATGATATACAATCTAAGCAAGTTTGAGAAAGATTGGATAAAAATTGTGGCCTCCAGAGAGTAAACACAGTTACATATGGCATTTTCAGCAATTCAAAGGTAGATAACTTTTGACCTTTTGGTCAGATTACAACCATAATCAACCTCATTCAAAATATTATGGTAATATACGTTCTGAGAAAGTTTGAGAAAGATTGGATAGGAATTGTGGCCTCTTTAGAGTGTAAACACTAAAATTGTTGATGACGAACAACAAACGCCGGACAATCAAGGATTGCAAAAGCTCACCCTGAGCTAGCTCAGGTGAGCTAACAACTGGCTGCTGAACAGGGGTTGATATTTTGTTAGCACTATTTGGTTAATACGATGTTAGGAAAAGAGCAAAGATGAGCGCTAGCATGCACACTGCTACTTTATTGGGAAAAATTAACCAGCAAATTATGCAAAAATACAGAGAAGTCAGGATTCCTGGTGCCAGTCCGAAATAAAATTCAAATTTTTCATGAAGTTGACTTCTAGTTGTTCTCAACAAAGGAAACAGTTGTGTCATGTCCTTATTAAATATTCGTTATTCAGACATTCCTTGAAAGTGTTTTGTTGAGTTTTAAATACAGTAGTACTACTGCCTTAAAACTGATGTTGTGGTTAAACTGTCATTTTAATTCTACACAAGTCATATAATACAATCTCTGTGTTTGCCATTAACTTTTAACCCTTTACTCCATAAATACTCCTTTTTACACCTTTAACTTGTTCTTTCACTGGAGAAAATAGTTCTGCTTTGTACAGTGATGAATTCTTTCTTACATCAAAGAAATAAGTTAAATCTTATCGGATGGTAGCATAAAGCAGGCTGAAAGTAAAGTAGAATGTGCCTTATAAGGCACATTCTGCCTTACTTTCATCCTGCTTTAAGTGTTCACCCATCTTCAAAACTAGAAACAGGCAATGGGGTAAACGTCTTTACTCATTAATATTGCTAATTTACACTCCTACATTATTGTGGGTAGAGAAAGCCAAACCTTGTTATTTCAAGGTCACTTTACAGCGTTTTTAAAGTGTTTGAACTAGGACGAATGCATCCAACCATTAGCATGCTTTAACCAATTTGCCTCGTACTCCGCAGGCAATTTTTGATCCAGACCAGACATTGAGCAACTCAACATCTGATCAGGATCCAAACCAGTCACCCAATAGTCTATATTTTGACAACATTGTGAAGAAGAATCAATTTCAGATAGTTAAAGCAGATGACAAATTTAGCGATGTATAGTGTTTTGAGTGTTTTTCAGTGTTCGATGGGTATAAAGTGTTACGATTGAAGTATCTTTGAGTCATCAATCGATACAAGGCTAAACAACAAACAACCTCCTACACAACCAGCCTCCAGCATAGGGAACAAGCCAAGAAATCTGCCGAAACCCCTTCCACTGTCAGCACAGTGCCTTCTTCAACAATAGCGGTCTATTCTTTACATCTCAATTATAAAATTTACGCATTTTGGCTTAAGAAACTTTGATACATTTAAGTGTCAACAAGTTTGGATCCTGATCAGACGTCGAGTAACTCGACGTCTGATCATGAGCCAAACTGTTTGCAAACGATCAATGTACTCAGAGAGTAAAGCGTTAAAGAGAATAAGTTTTACCAAAACACTTGTCTGGAAGCCAGAACATGGAGTCATAGTAAGTGTGTAATACTTGGGTAGTAAAAATAATGTGATTGCGTAAACTCTAAGTGAAAATAGTACAGTGCTCCCTCCCTACAATGACCCTCACAAAATCGATTCCCTCCTTACAACAACACTTGTCGCTGTTCCCCCAAAACAAGACAATTATGTCCAATGTTGCCTGCTTAAAATTGTCGTCTGCTGTTTTTCTCAAACTTACATATTGGACATTTTGACAGAGAAAAAAAACTTAATGACAAGTGGCAAACAGCTTGAATCCAGAATAGATGCCATGTTACGCCGAGTCTGATCTGGATTAAATCTGTTTGCTAATTGTGATTGTTTATAGGAAGTCTTTTTTCAGTACTTAAGGCAGGTAGCTGCTTAAAGTTGATTAAAGTAAAGCAGAAAGCTCCTAAAGGAGCTTTCTGCTTTTTAGGAGCTTTCTGCTTAACTGTTATCCTACTTTAAGCTGTTGTCTGCCTGTCAAACACCAATATATTTGTTTTAAGTGATAGTACATGTAATAGCATGTATTCACTGTAACCACAATCACCCCATATTAATATGGAATGAGGCATAAGTAGTGTATGGTTTGTGGTAAGATCAGTTCACCCCACAATGTCCTAACCCTTCCGATGCCGAGTTTTTCAAATGGAAGGTTTCATTTGTGAAATATGACAAGTTTATGTTGATTTTTGGGGCTAATTTTAGAAATACTTCCGAAAAATAAAAGTTAAAAAATGTAGACTCTGATCAGAGGGCTCACTGATCAGTTTCTACCTTGTTTACAAAGTATAAATATAATGATTTCCAGCATAGAAAAGGTCAATCGATTCAATGCCCCACAAAACAGAACGCTACTCTTTATTTACTGAAAAACTTAATTCTGTTATGCTAAAGAATTACACTTAACCCTTTACCTGATAGCCTATTTCTAGTACTTAAGATAGGTGACTACTTAAAGCAGGTTGAAAGTAAAGCAGAATGCGCCCTAAGGCGCATTCTGCTTTACTTTCAGCCTGCTTTAAGCTATCATGTGCTATAACATAGAACATATTCCCTATAATACATATTCATTACTGATTAAATTGGAACTATATTCTTCAGCGGAAGAATAAATCATATGCGCTAAAAGGCGCTTCTATTGGGGAAAGGGTTAAGGTAACCACAATTGGTAAATTGTTTACACTAATCCTTGTAAGAGCCTTGACAAACATGTACAAAACAGTTTGGATCCATATATCACACTGAGTAACTCTGATCTAGGTCTATAATGTTTTCATAAAAATGTCAATGAAAATGCTGTTAAATAGCAGTTGAAGGGTAGTTAAGTAATACAAGTTCTCCTAAATCAGTTGACCTCATAATAACTTATCATATGGTATATATAGTAAAACTGTATTATAACCACAACACAGAATATATGACTCATTCGTGGTCTTCTGAATACATTGTGGTAGCTTAGAGAAAGATAAAAGCATTGCTGAAAGCTCTTAACATAATGTTCTGCTTTATTTTTACTTGGTTTGAAGCTGACTGGTTTGTTTGTTTGTTTACATCCTTTCCCCTCATCTTTTGGCTAATTGAAACACCTATTCCTGATACAAATGCCTTCTCTTTTTTCTTTCCTATCCAGGTACAAAGCTATCAAATTTTCTTGCATCTAATATATATGTGACTGTTTAAAGCAGGCATAGAGTAAAGCAGAAAGCTCCTTCATGAGCTTTCTGCTTTACTTTCAGTCTGCTTTAAGCAATCATCAATTTTAAACCCTGAAAAATAAAGCTAGCTATACATTACTGAACAAGTAATGCAAGGTAAGACGTTTCTATGACATTTTTTTGTTTGGTTTATTTGTTAACCCATTCCCTCCTAGCGTGTTTCCAGTATTCAAATAAGGCGACTCCTCAAAGCAGGTTGAAAGTAAAGCAGAATGTGCCTTAAAGACATCTCCTAACGACCTTTTGGTCATAACGCCTTGCCAGATTATTTACTGTCAATTTCCTTGCAAAAAGCATGGGTCTTGTGCATATTGAACCATTGAATCGTCTTATGTGAGACCGGACCTTTATTATATATTTGATAGTTTGGTTAGAAATAACCATTGAAAATCACTAGAGCATGAGTATAATCTGGACCTCACCAGGTAAACTGAGATTGTGTTGCACGTGCATTACAGTTACATTGACACCTCCAGAACAATATGCTGGTGGTCCCTCAATGGACTGAGGAAAAGTCTTTAAGGCACATTCTGCTTAACTTTCAGCCTGCTTGAAGATATCACCTGCAAGGATTTAAAAAATACTTTTCATGGTACATGGAACTATTTCTTCAGTGGAGGAATAAATTACAGGCGTAAAGAGGCACATTTATGGAGTAATGGGTAAATGTGCATTTCTGCCATCTAAGGGCTATTTTCTAGGACAGAAAACGGCTCAGCTATAACCCTTCCCCCATAAATTCATGATCATACCTCATACTAACGAAATACGGAATTATTCCCCCAGGAAAGAGTACAGACTCATGTCACACAGATTCTTTAAGAAAACAGTGCAGACCCTGATCAGACAGCTCCTTCAGGAATTGTCTGATCAGGGTCTGCACTGTTTACAAAAAGTGTCAATATATCAGTATGCTGCTAGCTGGAGAATGGTTTAACCCTTTACTCCATAGATACACATATTTATGCACTCAATTCATTCATACCGTGAAGAAAATAGTTCCAATTTATACAGTCATGAAAATGTATCATAAGAAACAGTTCCTATATTCTAGCCGATGGTAGCTTAAAGCAGACTAAAAGTGCTTTACTTTCAACCTGCTTTAAGTGGTCGCCTATCTACAATATTTGCAACACGATATAGAGTATTTAGGGTTTTAGGTACCGGTAACTGACATTATGTTCTCCACTCCTTGTGTGTTATTCATATTAATACCCAGTCTATAACTATATATTTTTCATTATCACCATCGCTACGATGCCACCAACTGCGTACACTGATCTGACATTTCCAATCCTATAAAACCTTTCCCATTCATGATCTGCCAAACACAGGGATTCATTCAGTTTTTGTATTTCCTACCTGACAAATACGTAAGTTGTTTTGTGGAGTCTCTGCCAACGCCAGAAGGGATTGCTTCATGCGCCCTCGATCTCTGAAGAAGAATGAATATGATATAATTATTTTTTGACAAAGCCACATGTTTCATAGTCACATCTTAGCTCTTTAACCCTTTCCCACATAGCATATCTCTAGTATTGAATATAGGTGTCCACTTAAAGCAGGTTGAAAGTAAAGCAGAATGCGCTTTAAGCGCATTCTGCTTTACTTTCAGCCTGCTTTAAGCTATCATCTGCTAGAATATAGAAAATATTTTGTATTATACATATTTATGAATGTATAAATTGGAACTATTTTCTTCAGGGCAAGAATAAACTGAATGCGCTAAAAGGCGCTTCTATGGGGGAAAGGGTTAAACTGGGATAATACAGAAATGTCTGATACTACTCAGGGCTCCAGATAAGAGGGAGTAAACTGCAAAAATCCAATGTTTTTTCACTTATTTTAGCATCAAATCCTATGGTGTTACAACTCATTAGAATCGTCTCTTTGAGTAGTGACACCAAAGGGTTTAAAGCAGAAATAAAGATTTTAGTTTTTGAAATATCCCCTTTATCTGGAGCCCTGACTACTACCAGCACTCAAGGTGTAGTGAGTATTCATCTCGGTAACTTCAACTAGTTTAAAGCAAACGTACCTGTATATCAAAGGTAAAACATGGCTAAGTCATATTCTAAGTTTCAAATAAAAGTATGTTTCACTTAAAGCGAGCTCGAATTACTGAATTTCAACTGCTTTACTTTCAGCCTACTTTAAGCAAACATCTGTTTTCAAAAACTGAAAACAAGATATGGAGTAAAGGGTAAAGAAATACATGTATGTGACTACACAATGTTTGTAAAACATATTAACATGCCCCTCTGCAAAATGAATAGTCTAAAGACCCCGCCTGTTTGGCACGGAAACAGGCTATGGGGTTATAGGTTAAAAGCGAGATGAAAGTTAAGTAACTTTCATTTTGCTTAACATCTTGCTTTGGACAGGTGACCACTTATAATATTCATGGCTATATAAGTGGATCTATTATCTTCTGAGAAAGAATAAGCTAAAGCCGTAAAAAGGTGTATTTATGGGGAAATGGGTTAATATTAAATGGTTTGGATCCAAACCGTTTGAAAATATCAGTCAAGTTGCCGTTGTTTATTATATTTAACAAAGGGTCAAAGAGATCTGCCCAGGCGAGACTACACCCGACAGCTCTAATACCCTATTTGTGGCCCCTCCAACTGGACAAGCCAGTGAAAAGCCAGGCGAGACTACACTAATACCGTCCCCGCCCCTGTGGGAACCCAATCAATACACATCACCTAGCCAGGGGGGAAATCCATAATGAGAAAAGCAAATGTTACTAAATAAAGCTAAACAACCTTAGGTACTGGACTCTGTATAGTTTATATTACTTATGGGTTATGGTTTTTCTGATGTCAGCATAATTTTGGGACTGTAATGTGTATAATCTGAATATTCTAGACCTCTTCAGGTGTGTTCATATGCAGCAAACACACAAAGAGACTAAAATAGGTCAGATTGCTGTAAACCTTCTCAAACCACTATCACGCTATTGGAGTAGCAAAGTAGTACAGTGAAGCGTAACTTGACTGCCGTTCTCTGAAGAATTGTGGCGCTATCAAAATACCAATGGTCGCTTAATGCAGGACAAAAGTAAAGCAGAAAGCTCCTTCCGGAGCTTTCTGCTTTACTTTTGTCCTGAATTAAGCTGTCATGTGTAATGTAAAACTTAAATTATATTTTACTTTTTTACTGGTGACCCGATCGAAGCTCGACTGTATTCAATGTGATATATCCCTTATCGAGCTCTAACGCAGTCTGCTAGAAACTTATCCGCAAATAACATCACAAATTAAGTTTCCATGCCATTATGACTACAGAAACCTATGTGCAGATCTTCACCATATTGGATACAGATCAGATACCGAGTTACTTAAGTTCTGATCAGAAGCCAACCAGTTTAAAATATATCCAATCCAGTCATTTCTTGCTCAATAAGTGGATCTAAGTACAAAGCCCTTAGGGCTTGGACTAAATTATCCTGTTTATCACAAAATGGTGTAACATGTAAATTGACAAAGTGGGGAGACCTTCTCACCTTTATTGTACTCAAATCTATTTGAATATTTGCTAAACCTGTTGTTAAATAGGCAGCATTTAAATTAGACAATTTTATGACCAACACATTGGTCTGACAGCTGAATAACTGACTGTGAACCCCTTTATGATGATAAAATAATGTCTGCTTCATAAAGGGTGTCCAATTCTTAAAATTAAATAATTTTCTATGCCTATTGGAATGGGAAAAAAAGATCATTCAAGTGTCAAACAGTTTGAATCCTGATCAGACGCCGAGTTAATCGGCGTCTGATCAGGAACCAAACTGTTTGCAAATGTTAGACAAAGGTAAGGGTGAAGGTCCCCGTGAAAAGCAAGGCCGACTTTTGACACTAATAACAGGGCAATATTCCCCATATTAACAAACTGTAAGTCTGTCTATAGACAAACTATGCTAACGCTGGGACACCAATATCATTCATACAATAAAGCTCGCTAAACTAATAGTTTAGAAGGCACAATTTTATTGACCAGCTGAAAGAACATGACAAATTTCAACCCCCATTTTGTAACAATCAATTCTGTATAACCCATTATCTCCTAGCAGGTTTCTACTTTTGAAGATATGTAACCATTTAAAGCAGGTTGAAAGTAAAGCAGAATGCGCCTTGAGGCGCATTCTGCTTTATTTTCATCCTGCTTTAAGCTATTTTCAGCTAGAATATGGAAAATATTTCTGATGATTCTTATTTATGACATTATGAATTGGAACTATTTTCTTCAGTAGAGGAATAAATTAGGGACGTAAAAAGGCGTATTTATGGGGTAATGGGAAAAGCCCTTTTCACGCCTCATAGGAAGTTCTACCTTGTATTGACATAGGGTAAGTTTTCGTGACGTCAACACGAGGAAGCAAAAGACACATTCTGCTTTACTTTCAGCCTGCTTAAACCCTAAAGTCCCCCATAGCCTGTTTCTTATTTTGAAGACCCTGCCAGACCAAGTCCTTCGGATGACACTTTATAAACCGAGGCCCAATGTATCGGTGCTTTACACTAGGCATCCAAAAGAACAAGAGAACTCTGAGGATAATAAGAGTAGGGCATTGAGCCCAGGTTTGCTGTATCTGCTCCTCCCTCTCTCTAGGGCATCCAATTTATTAGCCCATAGATGGAAGAAATGAAAGTTATCAAACAAACCAAACCTAGTTTTGAAAACAGGAGACCACTTACAAATGTAACGAGGTGTTCTATATAAAGAAACACCCACTCCGACCCAGGTTTGAACCCGGGTCGCCAGGTTCGCAGTCATGCACTCTACCACGTCGCCATAAAAGCACGCTTGTACAGGAAGGCCGTACAAGTGATGATAAACCTACACACTGTGACATACTCCCAAAGCACAGTGAAAGGAAAGCAGAATGTGCCTTAAGCTTCCATCTAAATATTTATGACATTTCAAGACTGTGCAGGAATAAACTAATGGCATTAATATGCATATCTACAGAGTTATGGGATACACTAACATATGCTTGGATTTAGAACATATTCATTATTGTACAAATTCATGACTTATGTATAAAGTGGAATAAGTTAAATGGGTTATATATACTAAAGAGGGTGTTTTTATGGTGAAATGGGTTAACCCATTACCCCTTAGCCTATTTCTTGCTTCGAAAACAGGTGACCATTTAAAGCAGGTTGAAAGTAAAGCAGAATGTGCCTTAAGGCACATTCTGCTTTACTTTCAGCCTGCTTTAAGCTACCATCTTCTAGGATATGGAAAATATTTCTTTTGGTGCATATTCTTTGCTGTATAAACTGGAACTTTTTTCTTCAGTGGAGGAATAAGTAAGAAGCGTAAAAAGGCGTTTTAAGGGGTAATGGGTTAAACAAAGCTTTCGTTATTCTATTCCTCTCAATACAATTATACGGTACGTAAGCAAGTGCACTAAACAAGTCATTCTCTAATGACGGTCTCAATTCTTCCTACTGACGCACAAAAATAATTAATATTCACTTCATCAAAACTTGTACCTAACAATGATACCATTTTCCTCAGAAATAGAAAGGTCAAAAGTTTACAATCTATTAGCAGTTGTTATTTTATTGGTGATTTGGGGTTGTTTTTCTTAGCAATTTGTTGTATTTTTTCACTTCAGGGAAATGGTAACATTACACTCTTCGATTTTTGAGAGGAAAATTAGTGACAGAAAGATAGAAAGCTTTTTTACATGCTTTCTGCTTTACTTTTCAGTCTGCTTTAATCCATTACCCCATAGCCGGTTTCTAGTTTTAAAGAAAGATGATCACTTAAAACAGGTTGAAAGTAAACCAAGAATGCGCCCTATGGCACATTCTGCTTCATTTTCAGTCTGGTTTAATGTTTATTTATTAATTAAAGGGAACTATTTTCGTCAGTGGAGGAATAAATTATAAGCGTTAGAAGGCATATTGATGGCGGAATAGGTTAAGCACCCATCTATAAGTCTTTCCAGTGGACTATGGCTGATATAAGTTGTTTCATGATAAAATAATATTGCCATCTGGACAGTTCTGGTATGGGCCGGAGTTCAAGACATGACAGAATAGAGGAGAAAGTATAGCACAAGTAAAGGCATAACAAAAGTGCTTGGGTTTGAAACATGAAATAAGGATCTGTTCATGTTGTTGGGCAGCAAACATTCTTTCAAAACATATACATGAGGACACATGATTCACTGGTCTTTTCTTTTCAAGTCAAAGACAGAAAAGACAATGAGACCTATCAGAGCACACAGAAGGCTTAGTGAACTGTTATAGGCCAAAGGGCATCTGATATGAGGGACCCGGAGTACAGTAAAATTATTCCAAATATTTTAATCCCTATGTCCCTACAAAATGCTATGTTGCGACTACTCATCAAGACGATTCTAATGAGTAGTCACAACATAGTGCTTGGTTGAGATATAAAGATTTTAGTATTAGAAACACTGCTCTCTCTGGAGCTGTAGAACAAAATTTAAAACTCACAAAAGTCAAAACCAACTCAACTTACTTGTATTATTCTTCAATTAAATAACAATAACTACAGAGCTTACACTTAAATCTAACATACCCGTATTTCTAAATTAAAACATGACAAAGCCATGTTTTAACTTTAACCCATTAACCCATAGCCTGTTCCTAGTTTTGAAGACAGGTTTCTACTTAAAGCAGGCTGAAGTAAAGCAGAATGCGCCTTAAGGCGCATTCTGCTTTACTTTCTTCCTGCTTTAAGCTATCATCTTCTAGGAGTTAGCAAGTATTTCTTGTAATACATTTTCATTATTGTTTAAAGTGGAACAATTTTCAACAGTGAAGGATTAGATTAAAGGCATAAAAAGGCGTATTTATCGGGTAAAATGAGTAACTGAGGTTTGGTTGTATACAATAAAACCTCTCTTTTACGGACACTAAAAAGAAGGCTTATATATTGAGTGAATAAAAGACAGGTGACAGCTTAAAGCAAGGTGACAGAAAAACAGAAAGCTCCTATAGGAGCTTTCTGTTTTACTGTCACTTTGCTTTAAGCAGTCACCTGCCAGACACACCTAATAGTTAACACAATTTAGTGGCCATAATAGAGAGGTTACTTTTGGCAAGTTTTAGAGAGCTCTATAAGTGAATACGTGTCCTTATGTCATTTGATGTGATCCTTGACTTTAGCTCTTTGGACGCTTATCCCGAAACTGTGACTACCTTTGCAAACAAACAGTTTGGATCAAGAAGACTGATGCCATATCAGGGTCCTAACAGTTCGACAATCTGACTATTTTGAAAGATTTTTGTTAAAAAAAATTGATTTAAGAAAACTAGCAGACAAACAATATAACCAAGTGTATAAGAGTTAAGTAGTTTATACACATGACTATGATTGTAATCTAAATCAGGAAATTTCAGTACTTGTAAGTTCGGCCTTAAACAAGTTGTTTGTACTGCCGATATCTCGAGATTAAAAATACCCTAATCTAGAGATAAAGCAGGTCATTGTACAGTCGGAAACCACAAATAAGAATTTATTTCCTTTTACGAAATACTGTTCAGGTCGCCCACAAACATTTCCATACTTATACTTTGGACGTATACAATGTACGTGGAAGTTATCCCTTTAATTATGGGAAAATGATTTTCTACATTTTGGCAAATATATTGAATCCAGATCAGATGCAGTGTAACTGTTTCTTATCAAGATCAAATTTTCATCCTGATTGTATAGATCTTTCTCAACAAAGAATTCAAAAACTGGTAAAATAGTCAATTTTTTTTTTTAATTAAAGCAGAAACATTTTTGAAACGAGGAAATTTATTCAGCTCTCGAATGGTTATAATGAAGTGAATACACTAAAATGTAATTTAACTCTTACCCTGCTAGCTGCGGATATGACTGCCACAGTGGTTCCCTTTGCAAACAGTTTGGATCCAGATGAGACGTTGTGTAACGGGGTGTCTCATCTTGATCCAACCAGTTTACCATTCTGAAACTTAATTTAAAAGAAATTTTGAAAAATCTAATTCTACACCAGTAGCAGACGACAATTGTTGCAGACATAAGAATTACTGAGCATGTAAAGAGTTCAACTAGTCAATCTTGTATTTAGCAACCACTTAGTGACGAGGCATTGCCGTTTTAAACATATTGGTAAATGACTATTAATGCAGGATAAAAGTAATGCAGAAAGCTCCTTTAGGAGCTTTCTGCATTACTTTTTTCCTTCATTAAACTGATACCTTTCTTTTAAAGATGACCCAAAACTTAATTTTTCTTGAGTTGTTTATATGAGTTAGACAGTCACGTCTATTTAAACTAGACAAAGTGGCACTGTTTAAAGTTTGTGCGAAACGGGGAAAAAACCATCCAAAGTAGGCAATGTGACAAAACCGTGATTCAGCTGAACGAGTCCCAATTGTTCAGATTACGTCTAGAGTTAGACACTCAATCAGATGAGACGAGCCGATAGACATATGATTATGACAAAATGGTTGACAAGATAACTGAGGGTCATTCGCTCAATGTAGCCTCTAGGCGACCAGGATTTCTCATAAGCTCTTGACTTAAAGCTACAGGGATCCAAATTAAGAACCAGACATACCAATTAACTTGTAAAGAAGTTGTCATTAATAATTTGAAAAGCTCAATTAGGCTATGTTTCAGACCAGGTTTAAAAGAATTATGGGATTTGTTAAGGTACAAAGGAACAAATGTTTTCACTTTTTCACGATCTGCTTAAAGGATCAGATAGGAGAAACTAGTGGGAACTTGTTTTAAGCTGCCATTCAAAATATATCCATAGGTTATTGATACAGGTGGTAGCTTAATGCAGAATAAAGGTAATACAGAAAGCTCCAATAGGAGCTTTCTAAGCTTTCTATATAACTATTTTCTGCAATAAACAGACACCTGGCTATTCTAGTGAGAGATCTTCGTGCTACTACAGGTTTCATGTCAATGACCATTTAACCCTTTCCCCGATAGAAGCGCCTTTTAGCAAATCTAATTTTATTCCTCCACTGAAGAAAATAATTTCAATTTATACAGTCATAAATATGTATATCATAAGAAATTTGTTCTATATTCTAGCAGATGGTAGCTTAAAGTAGGCTTAAAGTAAAGCAGAATGCCTGCTTTAAGTTGTCACCATATATTACGTTCAGCCTGCTTTAAGGTACTATCTGCCATGATATAGAGAATATTTGGTGACTAGCTTTGAATGAGAAATGTTATCTGGCAAGGCGGATGAATATATCTGGTGAGCCGCAGGCGAACCTGATATTTTCAGAAGCCGAGCCAGATAACATTTCTCATTCAAAGATAGGAACCAAATATTCTATTTATCCTTGTCACAATAGTAAAATAAATAGAGAATGCATTTTTTAAAGCTAGACTCATTTTTGGTCCAGATAAGATTCTCACTAAAGAACTGTTATTCTAGGAAAGCGCGCTATTATTTAGATGACGTCAGTGACGTCAGTCCTAGTTACGTTGAAAAGAAATGCAAGAACCTTTAAAAATCTAGTGTTTTTCACTCGGGAAATCTAAAAGGCAGACGATTATAGAAGAATGTCAGCAAGCGACTGGTGGCGCGTACTCTTTAACGATTTGATTGCATCGAATGGTTCGAATAAACGTCGTTACACGTCGGATTCTGTTGAAAGAGTTTTAGAATATCTTTCCTAACAGCGGGAAAAATAAGCGTATCGGTGGAAAAAAATAGTTCCGGCTACAGGTCATGTGACCACTTGACATAATAACATCGGTCATGTGACCACATAGCATAATAAAGCAAAGTTTATCAGATCTGTCACCCCTTTATCCGTCAGGAAAATAGGCACGTGACAGGATAAATAGAAAATATTTCATTTGGTACATGTTCATGAATGCATGTATGAATGGGAACTATTTTCTTCAATGGAGGAATAAATCAAATGCACTCAAAGGCATATCTAAGGAGTAATGGGTTAATTCACTGATTATCCCTCTACCAGCATCACAAATCTCTGTACCCAGTAAAGCAATTGGCGGAATCGATCTACCAGCATATCCATCAAGTATATTGATATTCTGTGGTTACTAACTGACCGGTCCATGATAAATCTTTGGTTCATTTCATCAACTTTATGACAGCTGACCTATCCTTGACTTCCCAAGAGAGATCAGCCAGAGAGAGACAGAGAAAGAGAGCTTTAGCTGTATACAATCATATACAGTCTAAACTCGATACTTCGAACTCGCTTAAATCGATCTTACGAGTATTTCGTAAGTTAAATTTTGATAGTCAATCTCGCTTAAGTCGAACATACCTGTATTTCAAAGTTTAAACGTGGCTAAGCCACGTTTAAACTTTGAAACATGGGTATGTTCGAACTAACGCGAGTTCGTAGAATCGAGTTTGTACTGTATATGATCACAGCGATGGAGCTTCTGCTACAAAAAACAATGCATTGATGGATGCATGGTTTCGGTTTTACATCTCCTTAACCCATTACCCCATAAATACCCCCTTTTTACGCCTGTAAAGGTATTTTTCCACTGAAGAAACTAGTTCCAATTTATGCAGTTTTGAATACGTATGATAAGAACTATTTTCTAAATTAGCTTAAAGCAGGCTGAAAGTAAAGCAGAATGTGCCTTAAATTATACAGCATCTCATTAGGGTCTGCGCTAGTTGTATGCTATTTTGTATAAAATGATCTGCTGTATGGGAAAATAACTCTCAGTGTCTTTAGATCAACCTTGTATTGTCTATAATGAAAGTTCTATAATAGCGAAAACACAAAGGAACAGTTCATTGCAATATTCAGGCCTAAATGGGTTAAGATTTTACGATATATTTAGCAGAGGGCAGCATGTATTGTATAGTAAAAGGTTAACCATTGGAAAATTGCTGAAATGGCAATGTTCACCCTTAATAATGCTGAAATTTCAAAAGGACACTTCCATTATCTATCAAATGACCACATCACGCTGACTTTAATTGACGGGTTTGTCACAAACCTATTCAAAAGTATTGCAAACAGTGCAGACCTTGATCAGAGGGCTCCTGAAGGAGCCCTCTGATCTGGGTCTTCACTGTTTGCAGAGAATGTAAATATTTCTCTAAATACTTTGCCCCAGCTTTACAAGGGTTAATAAAGAGAAGAGAATGCGTAGGTTGAAGACTATTCTGAAGACTATTCGTGAGCACGGTGTTGGATTGTTATTGATCATGCTAGTGAACAACAGCTTATCAGTAAGGCAGCCTATCAGTAAACATACCAGAAGGAAGGACAATAACATTGAACTCTGTTGACCTTCACCCTTTTCCTAATAGCTTGCTTTTAGTGCTTTACACAGATAGTAGCTTAAAGCAAGCTGAAAGTAAAGCAGATATCTCCCTAAATGAGATTTCTGCTTTACTTTCAGCCTTAATTTGTTACCCTTTCTTACATTATCTTTTCAGTGTTGAAGACATGTGATTACTTAAAGCAGGCTGAAGGTAAAGCAGAACTACTCTATGGTAGATTTCAGCTTAACCAGTACTTTCTGCCTGATTTCAGCAGCTGCCAGTGACTTGGAGAAGGTCTCTATGCTCTAGGGTAGGATTTCTACTTTTTTTTCTGTCCCATTTAAGCAGCTAGTTCCCTATATACCCGGTACTCTTTATCAGGACAAAGTATCAGTATGAAAATCATTTCTACATGAGGGTTTCGAAATAGGTTATATCATGGCCTGTCCCACATCAGTTGATGGGTGTAATGTGTGTCTGAAATAAACTTAATGTATTAAAATCCATTCATTGAATTTTCAAACTTCATTTTTCACATCAATTACAATGTAAATCCTCAATGCTAATATAAATCACTCTAGGTGGCCCCAATAGAGAGAGATATTTGTGGTAAATAAAATTAATATGGTGTACAAATAGAAAACCCATTTGGATCGATAGGCAACCATGTAAACCACAACCCACACAATACTACCCCCTCCCAGACACTGCTCATAAGTGAGAGGAAAGTATTTTAACTCATTCTATTCCCCAATAAATACGCATTTTATGCCATTAATTTATTCCTCCTCAAAAGAAAATAATTCCAATGTATACACAGCCATGAATATATACTGTATACATAATATAAGACATATGTTTGTATTCTTACAGATGATAGCCTAAAGCAGGCTGAAAGTCAAGCAGAAGGCACCTGGCAGACAACGCAATCTACTTTACTTTCAACCTGAGTAGTCACATATATTGTCCATCAAAGGACTGAGGAAATGTCTTTAAGCCATAAATATGCTTTTTATTTAGTCCTCCACAAAGGAAAATAGTTCCACTTTATGCAGTCTTTAATAAGTTCCATAAAAAATATTTTCTATATCCTAGCAGATTAAATTGTAGCTAAAACAAAGCAGGTTGAAAGTAAAGCAGAATGTTCCTTATGGCGCATTCTGCTTTACCTTCAACCTGCTTTAAGTGGTCACTTATCTTCAATACTAGAAACAGGCTATGGAGTAAACATAAAGGGTAATATAAAGCAATGATTCTCATGAGCAGTTGCAACATAGGGTTTGGCTGGAGCCAGAAATATTTCAGTATTTGAAAATAATAATTCCCCTTATCTGGACGTCTGATTAATTGTCATCACTGTTGACCAACTTCTATCAGCACTGGCTCACCCTGGCCAGCTGACGTTTGGGCGGGTAACATTATTCACTGGGGGCCATCGAGGTATCACGAGGTTTGTTTCGCACAGAAGTCCTGTATATGTTCCGCACCGACAAAGTACATATTTTGTGTACCCAAAACGAAAGTAAAATACGAATTTCATTGAGTGTCTCTCAATTTCGCCTATACTTTTTTTTCCTAGCCGGAACATATTATCAAATAGGTCCGATGGTAGGTAGAACGGTTTCTCGAGCAATCTACGTACAAATTTCATATTATTCATTGTATTACTTGCAAAATAACATAGTCATTCATCCTATGATGTAAAATGTTTCAAATGTATGATATTTGGTAAACAATGCTATTAATCATTATATGAACATTACCTTTTTAGATTGATTGTAACAATGGAATATTATTTGGGTTATAAAGAATCTGCAGTAATGCAATAAATGGATTTTAAATCGAGTTTAACAAATTAACCGTGTATATGTGCCGCACAGAGTATGTATGTGTTACTAAACGAAGTCTATTTTATATGTATATGTTACCAACTGAAGTCATCATTGAATTAATAGGATGCAAACTGCCTAGTATCATGCACTTACTGTTGCCTATACCGTTTATCTCGAAAATAAATAATCTCCACCAAATCTGTTGATAGTGACAGTCCAGTGAGAAAATGTTTAAAGGTTAAACACACAAAAAAACCGGTCCATTTCATGTAAGTTTCTGAAGCAGTTAAAAGTGCAGGACTAGGAAATGAATTCGATCAATCAACTGTTGCGGAAGCAGATGAAGCTGATAGAGTTGTTGATTTGTCAGAGCAACTGAAATACACTATAATTATTTTGTACGAAACAAATTCAAAGCGACATAATTTCTTTAAAAATGTTGCATCCCGAATTGAAAACCTCATGAACACCTTGGTCTATGTAATCAATTAATCTGTGAAAGTTTGCAACATGTTCTTTATAGGAAAATACTCAAAGGGCTATAATTTTGTAAAAGAGAAACAGCCAATATTCCAAACTACACGAACACCTTCATATATAAGCATTTACTCTGGGAAAGTGTTAAGAAAAGTGTATGAGAAGCTGCACAGGTTTTTCACAGGTTTTTCCCTATATATATTCTATTTATGAAACAATGATCTAATAATTACGTATATACCAGCAAATGGTAGCTTAAAGGGACTCGCAACCGGATGGTGTACTGGTCAAAATAAAATAAAATACTCAAATAAAAGCAAATTTGTGGCATTATTTGGCCTCTGACATTAAACAAGAGGGCCATGGCCCTTAATTCGCTCACCTGAGGACATTGAAGTTTGTACCTAAGTTGACTGGGCAAGACAACATTTTAATATAACTATAAATGGAGTTATCTTCCAGACAAGAAAACATGACAAAAGTGAATTTTGTTGCCAAGCTTATGACCCTTATCCATGACACATCCTCTTATCAAGCTATTTCCATTTCCAATAAATGATCATTATTTCACTAGCGTCAACAGAACTGGAATTATTTTCCTGACAATAAAATATGACAAAGGGGAAAAACTAAATATTGCTGCCCTTGTGCATGGCATTTTCTCTCATCAGTTTCTTTCCATACATAAAATTTCATTACAATAGCATCAGTAGAACTGAAGTTGTCTTCTTGACAAGAAAATATCACAAAGGGAAATAACTCAAAAAACAATGATGTCAGAGTTATGGCCTTTGCAAATGGCACTTCCTCTCATCAGGCTCTTTCCAAATAGGCAATTTCATTTTACCCATTACCCCATAGCATGTTTCTAATTTTGAAAATAGGTGGCCACCTAAAGCAGGTTGAAAGTAAAGCAGAATGTGTCTTAACCCTTAGCCTGCCACTCACGACTATAGCTTTATATGCAAACAGCTTGGATCCGGATTAGACGCCGAGTAACTCGGCGTCTCATCCGGATCCAAGCTGTTTGACACTCGGACAACATTTTCAGCAATTTTGAGCAACTTTGAAGCACTTTGAAACTTGAAGCAGACGAGAAATATAGCAGACGACAATTTATTTGGCGGGCTAAGGGTTAATGCACACTTTGCTTTACTTTTGCATCTTACATTTTCATGACTGTTTAAAGTGGAATTATTGAAAAGACATACAGATAACTCTGACAAAACCAATATTAAACATATGTATAAATATGGCATAAGACATAATTACATAACTGTCAGTGGATCACTTCCAGATCCTGTTTCTCTAAGTATGAATCAGACTGAACCATATCTAAACTTTAGCAGACAACATGTTCAGCTGATCATGACCAGTTCTGTGATACCCACTACCAGTTCAGAGTTGCATAATATTTGACCTCAGTGGCTAGAACGCTTGGGCTTACCCTTACCAGAATGAAATGATGTCTGCTTAAAACCTACTGTATGTGAAAAGTGTACAAAAAAACAATTTAGAAACTGTTAAGTTGGTAAATGAGTGGCAAATAGGTTGGATCCAGATTAGATGTAGCATTATGATTATGTTGCATCTGATCTGGATCCAAAATGTTTGCAAATATTGGCTATTTGCCCATAGTATATTAAGGGTAACTCAGGTAAATACAGTTCTGCCTAAATCAAAAATACTGTAAAACCTGCCTAGAGCAGCACTTAAACTGTGCAGGGTGGTGTCAAATGTGACCCTAGGGATTTCATTTTAACAAACTATAGATAGATCCACCAGGAGATTCTACTGTACAAATATCAAAGCTTAGGGCCTAGTAGTTTTGGGCAAGAAGATTTTTTAAAGATTTTTGCTTTTTTGCTTTTTCAAGCAGAGTTTGTGCTTTTTTTCCTTTTTTTTGAACAACTTCTGTAGAGAAGCATCCAAGGAACATCATAAGCAGTTTGAACTCTCCCTACAATCGGCGGGTTTCAGAGGAGATGTCGTTTGAAGTAAAAGTGAACGGACAGACGGACAGACGGACAGACTGACAGACGGACAGACGGACAGACGGACAGACGGACAGACGGACAGACGTACTACGGACGGTGAGCGGTCACAATAGCTCACCTTGAGCCTTTGGCTCAGGTGAGCTAAAAAATATGATCAGTCCAAAAAAAGTCTCAAGAATCGTCACCGAATCTTAGATTTTTAGATATTTTCCATCGTTTTTCTATACCGACTAGTAGACGGTATAGAAAAACGATGGAAAATATCTAAAAATCTAAGATTCGGTGACGATTCTTGAGACTTTTTTTGGACTGATCATATTTTTTTAATGTCAGAAGCCAAATAATGCCACAAATTTGCTTTTATTTGAGTATTTTATTTTATTTTGACAAGTACACCATCCGGTTGCGAGTCCCTTTAAAGCAAACAGAGTAAAAGTACCTTAATGCTCATTCTGCTTTACTTTCAATTTGCTTTAATAAGTGACTATCCGTCTTCAAAACTAGAAACAGGCTTTAGGGTAATGGGTGAATGTCTTTTATTTTACACGTTTTATCAAAAAGCGAAGAGAATATAAATGGATAGTACCAAGTGTGACCATACCACATGGTCTGTGACGTAATATGTGGATACCACTGGCAGTCAAATTGTCAACAAAAAGGCCTCCATTCGGAACTTCAATCAAATGTAAGAAATTTGTTTTAGCCGATTTCAACGAAACATAGCTTATGATACGGGGGACTGGATTCTTTACAGTGGTATCAATGGATTTGTCTCCAAGGTAATACATTTTGCCTGAAAATGGGGCAAATTAGTTGGCAATATCTAGCATTAAATTGTCGTGGTATCATTGTGTGTGTTAACATTTCTGGATATTTGCCTCGTTTTCAGACAAAAAGTATCCATCTAGGGACAAATACATTGACATCAATCTAAATTAACTTATTAATACCCTTAGCATAGACTATGTATCCTTGAAATCGTCTCATAAATAAAAACAAACAAACAACATTCGATTAAAATTCCGAATCGAGGCTTTTTGGTGATAATTTAGCTGTCAGTTGTACCAAAATTAACGTCACAAACCACTTGGTATGGTCACACTGGTACCGCTTGACTGGACGGCCTCATCGCTAAAAGTGCGCCCACACTTGCTCTACGTCGGGCGTACGGCGCTCGCAGAAAGGTTAAGTCGGACAGCGGGCATTATATAATGTTGTGAAGATTTGTAGCCTAATCCCCTGGATGTATATATTATGCAATAAATATGTTTAAACTAAAAATGAAATCGGAAGATTCTTGCGCTGGCCGAAGAAATCCTACGGCGGCAATGTGGCGGCCGCACGGCAAATCCCAAAGTTTTAAAGGCCGTAGAGGTCGCCGCAGTATTATAACGCGGAGTTATAAAAAAAGTTCATTTCTATGATGGCCGTAGAAAACGACACGCCATAGAGCGGTTCTGCGGCTGCCGTACGGCCACCGTGCGGCCGCCGGGCCTAAATGGTTAATTTTACTTTGGACATTTGCACTTTTCTTCATATGTGTCTATTGATCTAAAAGTGGAATCATATATGGCCTTTGAGTTCTCGGTGTAGTTGGACGGATATTAGTTATGTGCACATGTAGCAAGCCAATGTGTGTAGCAGGAGCAGCATTAAGACTGCACATCAACGGCCGCCGTACGGCCATTTGGCGGTCGCCGTGGCTTTTATTAGAAATCGCGGCCGCCGCAGAGGCGACGTACGGCTGCCGAGCGGAGACCGCACTGCCGCAAGTTTTTTACCCCCAAAACATCAAATCTCGCATTGCGGCGGCCGCAGCAAATGTGAGCACAACATACGGTGGTCGTAGGAAATCAACGGCGGCCGGGAAATTGCTACTCGCCGTAAAAATAATAATCCGTGCGACTGCCACAGCCAATGTGAGCTAGGCATAAACAATACATTTGTCCAATCCATTTTTTTGTCACTGCAACAGAAATCAATTAATTGACTTCAGGAGGTAACACATACACCTTCTGTTGGTAACGTATACACGTAAATGGGACTTCAGGAGGGCACATACACACTCATAAACCCTTCAGGGTACTGTGAGTGATTTAAAGTTGTATACATTATTGTGAAAAATAAATTGAAAAAGTATGGAAAAATGAAGCTATTAATAAACATGCATCATGTCTGAGATGGGGTTCCAGAATATTTGTAAATATAGTGGATCATTCCAATGTTTTTTTCGATAATCGCCCGGTAATATTCATTTAAGAGTGACAAATTGACGTTTGTGCTCGATATACATACTTATTTTCCATAAATAATACAAGAAAAGGTATGTAAACAGTTTATTCACGAACCTATACTGTAATTTGCCAAACAAATAATTCAATTGATATGTGTGTCTATGGACACAGGTGGTTAATGCGAATGTCAACGCATAAAAAATAGTACACAAATGGCTGTGTTTACATGGATTGTAGGTGCGAAACATATACAGGACTTCTGTGCGAAATGGGCCTTCGTGATACCTCGATGGCCCCCAGTGTTATTGACAAACAAACCCCAGTCCAGGACTACTGCACCGCACTGAAATCACGCACTGAAATCTCGGTCAAAGCCCCTCTCAGCAAAATTTACCACTATGTAGTACCGTTGAAACCTGTGATAAGCAACCACTGAATAAAGTATCATATTACTCTTAAACTACAGGACTGGTGACTGCTTAATGCAGGAGCCTTCTGCATCACTTTTGGCCCTGCATTAAGCTGCCATCTGTCAAAAATACTACATTATATATCGTCTCGGAGGGGTTGCTAAATACAGGTATGACTGTATGTATACAGGGGCCATCTGTTACCTGTGATTTGCATACAGCTGAACATGGAAACTGCAGGTTGTAAAGGTCATGGTCGGCTTAGCCAATCAGAAAAGGCAGTTACTAATTTAAGGGCTCAGTCAACCGTAATTATGATAAACCGGTCCGTTAAAACATTCCGCCACATCGAGTTTCCCTTTGTGTATTCACTTGGGGTGCAAAAAGGGGGCAGCGAAACCTTAGCCGGATTCATTTCACATTTTTATCACATATCAGGCTCTGGAGCTGATGTTTATCTTTCCGCAACATTTGCACTGATTTGCATGTATCTTGACTGATCAGGCTTTCTTGGTGTTCCAATATAAAATTCTCAAATTTGAAAGAAAGTTAATGCAGCATGAGTTAAGTATAGCCCCTGCTGACTAGACTAAGGGGTTAGGTTTTTCACTGTCGTCATTGTTGACATTCGAAGCTAGCTCATGTTTGACATTTGATCAGCTGTGTGGTTCATGGACATTTTACCCTTTCCTTTAAAAGCTTGTTTAATGTTTCAAGACAGATGCTGCTCAAAGCAGACTGGAAGGAAAGCAGAAATCTCCCTGTAGGAGATTTCTGCTTTACTTCCCACCTGCTTTTAACAGTCAACTGTATAATATATATTAATGTTCTTGTGGACGGTGTAGAAGCGTGAAAGGCTTTCCTATAAGGAAAAGGGCAAATCCTTCCAATACTTGACAAATGTTACCCACTACAGCACTTTTGCCGAAAAATCTGACATTTCCTTTCTGTCTCTATTATGGTTTTACTATGTAACCAAGTTGTTAACTTGACAGATCCTGATTCTTCGTTGTTGCTGTTGTTGTTGCTGCTAAGGTTTATAGTCCCGCATAAACTTTTTCAGATTCTGAATCAATACTGAGCTTTCTGCTTTGATTCATTCTGATGAGTCCAAACAAGGACGAAAAGTCAATGATATGTGACACCAAATCTTCTATATTTTTGTATTCCTGCTTTATATTCAAACTTGCTTTACATGCCATCTCATCTCAAGCTTACAGTTAAGCCATATAAAACCTTTGCAAATGATACAGTCAAACCTGTTTGCCAGGAAACAAAATAGTGTTCAGCAAACAGTTGTCAGCTTAATAGAGAACAAAAGTATTGCAAAACACTTTGATTAGAGTCTTGTGTTATAAATTACTTTAAAGTCCTTTAATAATTACTCCAAAAATGCACCTTTTTACACCTTTAATTCATTCCTCTGCTGGGGGAAATATTTTCACTTTATACAGTCACATACCGGTATATTATATATACCCAATAAAATATTTTCTATATCCTAGTAAATGATAGTTTAAAGCAGGCTGAACGTAAAGCAGAAAAGATGGTTTGTTCTATTGAAGGAAAGTGTTTAACCTGTTACCCCATAGCCTGTTTTATGTTTTGAAGACATGTGATCACTTAAAGCAGGTTGAAAGTAAAGCAGAATGCGCCTTAAGGCGCATTCTGCTTTACTTTCAGGCTGCTTTAAGCTACAATATTTTCTTCAGTGGAGAAATAAATTAAAGGCGAAGAAAGGCGTATTTATTGGGTAATGATTTAATACAGATTTGCAGTGAAACTGCATGTGCAATTGCTGTGAAATATGACGATGTGTATTGGCATGCAACATTAATTCAAAAGCATGTTATTGATGGTTCAAAGGCTTGCTTGTTTTCTCCTCTCATTTCCTACACTAAGTACCAGTCCTGCCTGAAAAAATAGCCCTTTGATGTGGGCAATAAAAATATACCAAAAATAACCATTTTGTTTCATCTCAGCGCTTTTGCATTATTTGCCAATTTTTTCCAGCAATCAGCAATATCAAGCAAGGCTCAAGATAAAAGGGAGTAAAATGTACATACATTTTCTCCTTCATATCAGCACCAAATCCTATGGTGTAATTACTCATTAGAATTGTCTAGGATTTTTCATGATCAATTTATGGCAGCCGTGTAAATGTTGTTTGCATTATAATGTGCATGAACGTATTTACACCAAATACATGTAGCAGAATCAAGCAAATAAAATACTTTGGTCTCCACTGTTTGAAAATGCAAGTCTCGATTGACACAGGCACAACCTCATTACTCCATAGATATGCAAGGAGTTTTTACGCATTGAATTTATTATATTTATATTGTTATGAATATGCGCCATTAGAAATATTTTCTCTATCCTTGAAGGTGGTAACTTAAATCGGGCTGAAAGTAATGCAGAATTTAGGTCACTTAATATAAATATCTTTTTGAACATTTCTTTAAATAGTCGAAACTCGATACTTCAACTCGCTTAAATTGATCTTACGGTATTTCATAAGTTGAATTTCTATAAATTAATCTCGCTTTAACTAAATAAAAGTAAAACATACCCATATTTCAAAGCCACGATTTAACTTTGAAATATGGATATGTTCCAACTAACGCGTATTCAAAGTATCTATCGAGTTTCCACTGTATCTGAAAATGACTCTTTTTCTTCCGTATAAATGTGAAAATGTTAATAAGTTCCATCCGTTTCTGATTGTCAAACAGTTTGAGGCCAGATAACATACAGAGCTGTGTGGCATCCCATCTGGCTCCACAATATTTACAAAAGTTGCAAGTATCTTGCAAAGGGTGTAAGCATAGCTGACTCACCATGAAAACCACCCCTGCTAAGTTTCAATGGGGTACAACCGAAGGGTTTTCACGTGTTTTCATTGTTCGACTGTATCCGGCTGGACTACTTAAACTGTCAACCTAGATTGTGTATTCAGATAAAAGTATACATTTGTCGTAGGTCCCTGCCATTTGACATAACAAAAAGCTAGTGTCAAATTGAAACCACCCTTTGACAGGATATACCTGGGGAACTGGAAAAAATGTCATACAATCTGTCCTCTTTAAACAGCTTGCAGTCATTAAAAAGATGCATAGATAATCATTTACAACATTTACAGACAGCTTCATGCAGGACAAAAGTAATGCAGAAAGCTCCTGAAGGAGCTTTCTGCATTACTTATGCCCTGCATTAAAGGACATCTAAACTATTGTCATTAAAAGGTCATAAAACATTAATAAGTTAGGCTGTGTAAAACAACTGTCAATCCTGTCTAAGCAACCAGTCATTAGATGATGTATGTGCAGTCATTTCAGACAGATGACAGCTTAATGCAGGACACAAGTAATGCAGAAAGCTCCTTTAGGAGCTTTCTGCATTACTTTTGTTCTGCACTGAGTAGCAATTTGATTTTTAGCTATATCAATCTCACAAGAATGACACGGGCTTTAGGACCTATAACCTCTGGAGAACAATTACACAGTGTTATTTCAAAATCTGATACAGCAATCAAGGAGGCTGGATCTAAAGTAATCGATATTAGGCTTGAACCTAAACCTTTATTCATTGTGCTGGATCACCTACTCCACAGCAAATGTCAACAACAACAACAACGCCAACACCCCCTGCTGGACAATAGTTCTTTGTCTGCTTTGTCGGAGTTACAGGCAAACTTCTGTTGAGTGGTCACTTCAAAGATGACAAAGTAATCAACTGCATGACTAGTGAAAACTTGTTGCAACTTATTGCAGAACAAAAGTAAAGCAGAAAGCTCCTAAAGGAGCTTTCTGCTTAACTTTCGTTCTGCATTAAATAACCACCTATATGATTCAAAACATGACAACTTAATACAGGATAGACAGTATTGCTGTTTTTGTCCTAAAATCTGTACACTTATGTTTATAAGCCTATCAAAGGTGTGTTCGTAGGATGTGGACTAAAAGTAACCAGTCCTAATATAACATCAAACTGGTACATTTCAGTTACACATTATTATGTCTTTACTTGTCTTCGTTTGACAACAAATGTTAGCAGTTTGTATGGTATTCTCACACTGGTGTTAGGCAGCAATACAAAAGTAAATCCATTATAGTAATATGTCTCCTTTCAGACAGGTAAGCAGCTTGATAAATAATGCAGGACAATAGATCTAGTTATGCAAAAAGCAGAAATACGAAATAGGGACCTTTTGTATTGCACATGTACTTATAACCTGCACATGCATGATGCATTAGTATGCATGATTCACAGGCTCATCAGAAATAAAGGGTTTTGACACTAATATCCCATACAAAAAGAAAGTAGTTCCACTTTATACAGTCATAAATATGCACAAGAAATATTTTCTATATTCCTGCAGCTTAAAAAGCAGGATGAAAATAAAGCAGAATGCATCCATCATAAATTTTGTTGAAAAGGATAACTTTTTAAAAACAGATAACATTTTGCAATGGGCTGGTGGATTACTAATGGACAAGCTGAACCGATCTTGGGCTTTGCATTCTCTGGCAAGAGCTCACAGGACAAAAGACAAAGAAACCAGAATTCAAGGGCAATCTTTCCACCACCCCGCAATAATTATTCTCTATAACCACCAATCAAAACACCCCATTAATAAAATATTCAAGGAAACCAGTAACCTTGACCCTGATACGATCACCCTCAAATTGTCTGCTTTGAAATTGTCTTCAGCAAAATTTGCACTTAAATTTTATGCATTTTTGAATTATAGAAACCTAAGGACTGAATATCAAACTGATTTGATTTAGATCAGACGCCGAGTTACTCGGCGTCTGATCTAGATCATAACGGTTTGCAAAAGCCAATAAAATCCCTGCACGCAAACAAAGGGTTAAATGTTCACCAAGAAGAGAGTATATACGTCCCTCCTACATTATCTCGCTTTGTACTGGAAAACCCCATTAACTACAATTTTCTCTGTTCTATTTTTAGAACAATCAGCTGACTGGGTAAACAGTGATAAAATCCCCTTGATAACAAGTAAACCAGTGAAGCTTTAGGTAGACTAGACTGAATTATTTTCCTTCTTTCGAGTTACACCCATACTCTCCTTCAAGGAGGTCGTGCTGTTGATAACGTTTCACTTCTTTAGATAAAGAAAGAAAAGTTGACTTGTTTATTCAAAATGTAGACTGTAGACCACAAAACACCAGTGGGGAATTAAACCTTCTGCACGCTGTGTACTTGTAAGCAAAATCTGTCATGTCAAAAAAAAAATGCAGTTTCAATTTATACAGTCATGAATATGTATCATAAATTTTCTATATTCTAGTAGATGGTAGCTTAAAGCAGACTGAAAGTAAAGCAGAATGTGCCTTAACCCATAAACCCATAGCCTGTTTCTAGTTTTGTCAACTTTTGAAGACAGGTGACTACTTAAAGCAGAGTGTAGGTAAATCAGAATGTGCCTTAAGGCACATTCTACTTTACTTTCAACCTGCTTTAAGATTATCATCTTTTGGATTTAGAAAATATTTCTATATAAAGTGGAACTGTTTTCTTCAGGAGTAATAAATTAAAGGCGTATTTATTGGGTAATGGGTTAAGTCTCATTCTGCTTTACTTTCTACCCGCTTTAAGTTTTCATCTTTCTTCAATACTTAGTCTAGTATATGTGAACAAACAAACAAATGGACGAGCAGATGGGTGGAATCTGGTTTAACAGTATGGAGAGAGAGAAAAGATAGAGAGAAAGAGAGAGAACGGATGGTGAGGGTTAAACAGTATGGAGAGACACACACACACAGAACGGATGGATGGGGTTTAACAGTAAAGAGAGAGAGAGAAGGGGAGGGGTTGGGGCATTAAAAAGGCCCCTTCCCCCATAGTGACAGGCTAGAGATGTGTTATGCACAAGTTGTATGTTGAGTGATGAATGGTCAGGCCAAAGGGTTACCTGCCAGTCTTAAGGCCACAGTACTCACTACCACTCACCTTCTGGCCTTTAACAGGCAGTAAATCAACAGTTGAATGAACTTATTCATATCAGTTTTGTACAACTTCTTAAAACATTATACCATAGCCTGTTTTCTACTTTTGAAGACGTGGAACTACTTAAAGCAGGTTGAGCGTAAAGTAGAATGCGCCTTAACCCATTCACCCATAAATACTCCTTTTTACACCTCTAATTTATTCCTCCACAGAAAAAAATAGTTGAATTCCAATTTATTAAGTAATGATTATGTACGTATATTTCTTTTTCCTAGCAGATGATAGCCTGAAGCAGGCTGAAAGTAAAGCAGAATGCGCCTTAAGGCGCATTCTGCTTTACTTTCAACCTACTTTAAGTGGAAACCTGTTTTCAAAACTAGAAACTGGCTATGGGGTAATGGGTTAAGGCGCATTCTGCTTTACTTTCAACCTACTTTAAGTGGAAACCTGTTTTCAAAACTAGAAACAGGCTATGGGGTAATGGGTTAAGGCGCATTCTGCTTTACTTTCAAACTGCTTTGATATACCATCTGTTACAATAAAATATTTCTTGTGGTGTATATTCATGACGGAGTAAAGTGAAACTATTTACTTAAGTTGAGGAATAAATTAAAAGGGTACATCAGTGCATTTATGGAGTAATGGGTTTTGGCACATTTTGTTTACTTTCAATCTGCTCTAATGGCCACCTGTCTTCAGAACTAGAAACAGGCCATGTGGTTCATGGGTTAACGCTAGAAACAAACTATGGGGAAGTGATGAAGAGTTAATAACCACCTGTCACGATATACAAAAGTATAATTAATAGCGGTTGATTAACATATAAAATTCATTCTTCAGATTTATAATTTTCACATTATATTCTACATTCAGATTAATTGAGTATAATTCCGAATTGGATCAAATAACATTTAAATTCCTGTTGTTGTTTACTATGTATTGGAATTATGGGTCTGATATCACACACAGCTGACATTTAACTAATTTTTCCTCCGTTCAAACTATTTACAATATAATTTCCAATAAAACCTGACTAACTAAATCTAGCTTATATTTCAAACAACCTCATCTCCGTGAAATAAATCCATCAAGACATAAACCAACCAACCACAGAAGTTTTCCAGATATTTTTTTATTCGGAGAGTGAAAAAAGGGCTTGTTCCTCATTTCTGTCCAAATGGATAAGTTTTACCATTGGACCAATGATCACAATCCTTTTAGTTTGACAAAGCAAACCTGATGCTTGAAACCAGACCATAAAGTTAAAGATTAGTTCTTAGGTGTCAGGCATAACAAGGTGAAGTCATATTTAACCCATTACTCCATAGATACACATTTTTAGGCACGTCATTTATTCCTCCACAGAAGAAAGTAATTCTAATTTACACAGTCATGAATATGTACCATCAGAAATACTTTCTTTATCCTAGCAGATTGTAGCTTAAAGCAGACAAAAAGGAAAGCAGAGTGCACCTTAGGGTTACTTTCAACCTGCTATAAGTGGTCACCTATTGTCAATACTAGAAACGGACTATGGGTAATGGGATAAGTCAAAGGCAAAGCAGAAAGTTCAATCAGGAGCTTTCAGCTTTCTGCTTTACTTTTATCTTGTTTAAAGAAGAGTGAATGAATGATTTATGGTTCATCAACACAGAATGCCATATAGAGCCAAATATTTTAAGCATTCACCCCTTACTCCATAGCCTGTTTCTAGTTTTGAAGCCACATGACCACTTAAAGCAGGTTTAAAGTAAAGCAGAATGCGCCTTAAGGTGCATTCTGCTTTACTTTTAGCCAGCTTTATATCATCTGCTAGGATAAAGAAAATATTTCTTATACAATGTAGTGCATAATCATGACTGTGTAAAGTGGAAATATTTCTTTAAGTACCGAATAAATCAAAGGGGTAAAAGGGCATATTTATGTGGTAATGGGTTAAATCTGCCATCAAAACAGAAGTTCTATATAATCATGCCATGCGTAACAATGTCACCTGGGATATAGCTTTTTTGCACCAATGACCATAGAGGAAAAGGTTATAAAAACCATTATAAATTATTTCATTTTGTGGCTTGTATGTTATCATTGGGAAGCGGTGTGAACAGTTTACTTACCCTGAGAAAAGGTCTAAGGGGCAATATCGGCTGGTCACTGGCCACTGGCCTTCTTTGGCCTGAAATGAACATAAAAATACATGTATAGTTTAATGAACCTTGTTAACATAGGTGATAGGAAAACAATACAGTAGCACATGTGCTAAGTGGAATATCAAAACATTACCAGGGCTCCACGTAAGAAAGAGTAAACTGAACAAATCCGATTTATTCTCACTCATTTCAGCCCCAAATCCTATGGTGTTATCTACTAATTAGAATCATCTCTAACAGGCAATTCTAATGAGTAGTGACAACATTGGGTTTAATTCAGAAATAAAGATTTTTAGTTTTTTAAATACTCCCCTTATCTGGAACCCTGATTACCAAGTGGCAGTAATGACAGCTTAACCCATTACCCCATAAATACGCCTTTTTACGTCTTTAATTTATTCCTCTGCTGAAGACAATAAGATCAATTTATGCAATCATCAATATCCAGCATAAGAAATATTTTACATACTCTAACAGATGATAGCTTAAAGCAGGCTGAAAGTAAAGCAGAATGCACCTTAAGGTGCATTCTGCTTTACTTTTAGCCTGCTTTAAGTGGTCACATGTTTTAAAAACTAGAAATTGGTTATGGGGTAATGGGTTAATACATTACCAAATAATCTGTTTCTAGATTTGAAGACAGATCCCCACTTAAAGCAGGTTGAAAGACTTTAAGTAAAGCAGAATGTGCCTTAAGGAGCATTCTGCTTTACTTTTAACCAACTTTAAGTTACCATCTGCTAGCATATAGGAAAAATTTCTAATGGTACATATTCATGACTGTATAAATTGGAATTACATGTATTTTCTTCAGTGGAGGATAAAAGGCGTATTTATGGGGAAATGGATTTAAGCAGGTTCAAAATTAAGCATAATGCGCCTATAGGTGCATTCTGCTTTACTTTCAGTCTGCTTTAAGTTACCATCTGCTAGGATAAAACAGTATATTCATCACTGTATATTTGGAACCATTTTCTTCAGAGGAGGAATAAATTAAAGGCGTATCTATGTAGTAATGGGTTAGGAATGTATAAATCTCAATTTGACAAAACTTCATAGAAGTGTCAATGCTGTCACTGGGCAGGTTAGGGGTTAAGATTAAATAATATTACTAGCTGTGGTTTTGCTAAACCAAAGGTTATCCCCCATACCATGTGGAGCGTTTCAAATACTAACAATACTTCAATCCCTTTGTCTCCAACAAAAACAATGTTGGGATTACTCATCAGAATTGTATCTTTCAGGGTTCTAGATCTATATTAGAGGGAGTAAACTCAACTTTTCAAACATTTTCTACCTTATATCTGCACCAAACCCCATGATGCCTGGAAAAGACGATTCTAATGAGTAGCGTCACCATAGGGTTAAAACTTAAATGCAGACATAAAGATTTTAGTTTTTGAAATACTCCCCTTATCATTCTGGAACTCTGATCTTTGAAATACAACATTGGGTTTGTTCGAGAAGAAAGGAAACCTTCTCCTGCTAATTGCATAATTATATTGATCCCTTTTTCTTTCTTTTCTTTTTTAACCCTTTACTCCATTGTCTTGTTTCTAGTATTGAAGAAAGGTGACCACTCAAAGCAGGTTGAAAGTAAAGCAGAATGTGCCTTAAGGCACATTCTGCTTTACTTTCAGCCTGCTTTAAGCAACTATTTGCAAGAATATAGAAATTACTTCTTAAGATACTGGTACATACAATATTCATGACTGTGTAAAGTAGAACTATTTTCTCCAGTGGAGGAATAAATTCAATATGTTGAAATGCGTATCTAAGGAGTAATGGATTGAAGCAGTGTAGACTCTAACCAGACAGTGTCCCAAGGAGTTGTCAAATCAGAATCTGCACTCTTTTTCTGATAGGATCTGTATGATATGAGATTGCACTCTTTCCTGGGTAACTTTGTCATTATAAGCCAGGGTTTACACTGTCTGCTGGAGACAAAATTAAAACATTTATCTGCCAGGAACATGGACAAAGGAGGCTACTGGTAATATTTAGTACTCATCATGATTCTAGGATTAAATATAAACTTTTTCAATAAGCCTACTGGAAGCAGCCACTGAAAATAGCTAGGCCGTCAGCTTTTCTGTGATAGAACCAATATTACTTGTGTATCATTTGCAAACAGTGTAGACCCTGATCAGAGGGCTCCAAAGGGAGCCCTCTGATCAGGGTCAACACTGTTTGGTAAACTCTTTTTGTTTTTCTAAGAAACACAGTTCTAAAATCAAAATAACATATATTTTTAAATGTGAAATATGAACCATACATAAAACTTACAGCACCGCACAAATTTATAAGAACCTGTCAGATAATATGAATTTTATTACGGTTAATAAGCTTGGGCTATTTTGGTCTGTTTTCCATATTATTTTACATATGACTTGTTTTTACAGTAAAATCCAACTAATGGTTTTTATATGCTAATTTATGGTTTAAGCGCTTGAATTATACATGGGAAGGACTATACAGCATTTAACCCATTACCCAATAAATATGCCTTTTTATGCCTTTGATTTATTCCTTGACTGAAGAAAATAATTCCACTTTATACAATCATGAATATGTACTATAAGATATAGTTTCTATATCCTAATAGATTATAGCTTAAAGCAGACTGAAAGTCAAGCAGAATGCATCTAAAGGGCATTCTGCTTTACATTCAACCTTCTTTAAGTGGTCCCCTGTCTTCAAAACTAGAAACCTGCTATGGGGTAATGGGTTAAAATACAGTTGAAACTCGATAATACAAACTCCCCATACTTAACCTATATTTCTTCAATAAACTTTTGTTAATTAAGCTCACTTAAGCTAAACATACTCGTATTTCAAAGTTAAAACGTGGCTAGGCAACGTTTTAACTTTGAAATACGAGTATGTTTGACTTAGTGATTTCGAGATACCGGTATCAAGGTTTGACTGTACTAAAATACTCATTTCATCTCACAACCATGAGTCTTGTGATTACTCCTGAAAATGGTGCCTATGAAATAATTGTAAAGAGTAGTCAAAACATGAGGGTAAAAAAATGGTAGAAAGGTGAATGGGAACATGTTGGGCAGTTGTCGTTCTTATACAGTAAAATCTCTCTATTCAACCACTAAAACGAATGCTTATTGGTTGTTTGAAAGACAGGTGACGGCTTAAAGTAAGGTGACAGTAAAACAGAAAGCTCCTGGAGGAGCTTTCTGTTTTACTGTCACATTACTTTAAGCAGTCACTGTCCTAAACACCTAATAACTAAGACAATTTAGTAGTCGTAATAGTGGGGTTCTACTGTATCAGCAATATACTCATAAAGCATTTGTACATAATGAGTACACCATGCATGATGTTGGGTATTAAGTTTTGCGATAAAAAATAAATTAATGCCAATAATTAAATTTAAATGACCTTTACACAACGATAACACAGCTTTCTTTACATTAACTCATTATCTGGTTGTCAACCTAGAAACCATCACCTTTCAAACACAAATTCAATATAGGCTATGTTCCAACCATCAAACTGGACTAGTTTACTTTATCAAAGTGGGGGATACATGGTTTTAAGAGTCACAATACCTAGATTTGTGGATATAGATATTGATTGTATGACTGATTGTACCAGTGCTCGAATTACGCCACAAGGTAAAAAGAGTCCATGATTGCTTATACTTTGGTCTAGATGATAAATATTTCACAATCATTGTGACATTATCATTAATCAATACTGGTATAGTAGGCATGAGGACTTGCTGACCCAATATCCACCCAGTGCACTTTATTGTATACCCCACACATAGTACCCACCACTGAAGCAAATAGTTCCAATTTATAATTGTGAATATGTATCATCATAAGAAATGTTTTCTATATTCTAGAAGATGAAACTTATAGCAAGCTGTAAGTGAAACAGAATGATTTTGAAATATTTATCAATTATCAATTAGACCTATTCTTCTTTGAGTAACTTTCAACCTTCTTTATTTGGTCACCTGACTTCAAAATTAGAAACAGGCTATATGGAGTAAAGGGTTAATACGGAAAAAAGGCTTGCCTTTTTTCCGTTCTTAAGTAATGCATGACAAAATCAAAGGTATTCCAATTTTATTCAATCACTGACAGACTTTGAAAAGTGTTTGATTTGCGCGTGAATAATTTCCTCAAAACTAGGCAACTACAAAACATGGGGGCTGACATCTTGGATGATGAAGTCACGGCTTTTACGAAGAGTTGTGCGTGACGTTTCGGAATTCCCGATTTCGGTGCTATTTTTAAACCATTTTAAGCATGAATAACCCCCAACACTCACTTGAAATGATTTTCTCCAAAGGACAAAGCTTCAAACAGTTCAATTCATACCCTTAAACGCTTAAATGAACGTTATTTACAAAAATCTACTTCTCTATCGAACCGATAAAAATAACGGATTACCAATATAAATAATGACGTCATTATTGGTGGTCATATGACTTCCAAAAATAGTTTCAGATTGCATTATAGATGTACGGAGGAGTTTTAACTTTTAACATTGTATACACGGGTGCTTATAGATCTATTTGATTATTTGGTTTAACAACATATAGATCTTGTCCCAAACAATTTAGGTATATAATAAAAGTTTGAGTCGGTTGTGTAATCCAGATCTCAGTCACGAGAGGCGTAGCCTCGAGTGTGATCTGGAATACACAACGAACTGATACAAGAGCGCTGATCACACACTGGTGATAGATCTATTCCGTTTTCATTAGTATAATTTTGCTTTTTTCCGTCCATAGGCAAAGCCTAAATACATATTAAAGAAGCCTGGATAGCTTTATACATGTATACGACAAGTTATTCCTTAATGCAGGCTATATATAATGCAAAATCTCCTATAGGAGCTTTTCTGCATTATTTAACCCTGTTTTAAGCAATCATCTTCATCAAAGACTACATATGGGTCTTCTATTGTATTGAGTGGTCCATTAACCCTTTTAGCACACCTAATTTATTCCTTCGCTAAAGAAAAGAGTTCCAAATTATACAGTCATGTGTATATGTATCATAAGAAATATTTTCTATATTCTTAAAGGTGGTACGTACGTAGCTTAAAGCAGGCCTAAAGACACATTCTGCTTTACTTTCAACCTGCTTTAAGTAAACACCTGTCTCCAAAACTAGAAACAGGCAATAGGATACAAAACTGACAATATGAATGAAACACGGTGATCAGTAACTGTAGAGTCTCGAAAGGTGCTGTCGCCATTACTTTAGTTCTGCATAAAGCTGCCAGCTGTACTCAAGACCTATATCACTAACTACCAAAGAATTTACTGTTAACCCTTTGAACCCTAGTCCCGCATATAGGCGTCCTTTTCAAACAGTATACATGTGAAAAGAGCACTTGTCCTATGCAAACGGTGAATACCCAGATCAGAGGGCTCCTTTCGGAGCCCTCTGATCTGGGTCTTCACTGTTTGTCATAATGCAAAACATTGACAAAAACAACCCTTAAAAGTCAGAAATGGACTAGACTAAAATGGAAACTGGGATTGTCCATTTAAAGCTTTAGGGAAGAAAGAGTTAAGGTAGCTTAACCCTTTCCTCCCTGAAACATCAAAAGGACAATTCTAATTTTCAATTTAGTCTAGTCCATATTTTACCTTTTAGGGTTGATTTTTACAATATATTCCAAAAATGACAAACAATATAGACCTGGTCAGAGGGCTCCTTAAGGAGCCCTCTGATCAGGATCTACACTGTTTGCATAGGACAAGTGTACTCCTCACATGTATGTTGTTTGCAAAAGACACAAATATGCATGACTAGGGTTCAAAAGGTTAACTCAGGTTTGACAACAAACAAACAAAACTTCAACCTTTAATCCAAATGATTAAATTAGTCAGTTGAAATGGCTGGATTAAATAATCGATACCAAATATTGATTGTTGTTTTCCCTAACTATAATCATATCTAATATCTTATTTGGGGGGAATATCGGACACAAGTGTTTAAACTCGATGACTCATTTACATGTTTAACCCTTCCACCCCTTTACTTATTTCTCTACATAATAAAAGCACCTTAGGAAACTTTTACTCTTACAAGTATACATCAGAGCTCCAGATAAGGAGAGTATTTCAAAACCTTAAATCTGTATTTCTGCATTAAATCCTATGGTGTCACTACTCATTAGAATTGTCTCTTCGATATGAATCTAATAAGAAGTAACATTATAGAATTTGGTGCTGTAATGTGTGAAAAATATAGATTTGTTCAGTTTATTCCGTCTTATCTGAAGCTCTGTTAAATGCAGGTTCAAAGTTGGTGTTAAGTACAGGTGGTGCTCAGTAAAAGCAAGATAAAAGTACAGCAGAAAGATTCTATGGGAATAGCTTTCTGCTTTACTTTCATCTTGCTTTAAGCAGCCATTTATTCCTGTAGAAGCTTCCTTCTTTACTTTCATATTGCTTTAAGCAGCTTCATGTTTCTAAAAGGAGCTTTCTGCTTTACTTTCTCAATGCTTTCAGCAGCCAATCATGTTAAACAAAGAAATACTGTATTTGCTATACACACAAGCCTCAATATCTCGAACTCTCTTTATTCAAACTAACCAGTATTTCTTCATTTGAATTTCAATAAATCTAGCACGCTTAACTCTTTGAACCCTAAACACGCATATATGCGTTATTTGCAAACAGCGTACCTCAGAGGAGTACACATGTACTTTGCAAACAGTGTATACCCTGATCAGAGGGCTCCTTAGGGAGCCCTCTGATCAGGGTCTACACTGTTTGTAATTTTGAAATGTATTGTAAAAATCAACCCTAAAAGGTCAAAAATGGACTAGACAACATTGAAAACTAGAATTGTCCATTTGAGGTTTCAGGGAGGAAAGGGTTAAGCCAAACATACTAGTGTTTAAAAGTTAAAACGTTTATTGTTATTTTGAAATACCTGTAAGGTTTAATTAAGCGAGTACGAGATGATGGGATAACGACTGTTCCGTAAAACTTCTCTACCACGACCTTTAACTTCTTTTAATCATTTTGTGTTTAAAGCAAGTGGCTGCCAACAGCAAGGTGAAAGTACAACAAGAAGCTCCTTTAGGAGCTTTTACTTTCGCCTTGTTGGTAAGCTCCAACCCGTTTTTCGTACATCAAAAGTCCAAAAGTCTTCTTTTTGAGTGGTCTTAATAGAAGCTTGAGTTTGACTGTACATGTTTATTGATTTGTAATTAATTGTACTGAGGCCTATGAAGAAAAGGGTTAATAAATATATAATGAATGTTTACCTGTTTCTGAAGTAAACACGTCATAAAGGTCATTGTGCTACACTATAACCCATTACCCAATTTATTATAGCCTGTTTTTAGTATAGAAGAGAGATTACACTTTACCCTTTATCCCATAGCCTGTTTCTTACTTAGTATAGAAGAGAAATGACCACTTAAAGTAGTTTGAAATTATAGCAGAAAGCACCTAAAAGCAGATTGAAAGTATAGCAGAATGTGTCTTAACCCTTTCCCTTATAGAAGCGACTTTTAGCACCTGCATTTTATTCATCCACTGAAGAAAATAGTTCCAATATAAACCGTAATGAATATGTGTCATATTTAATACTTTCCTTATTCTAGCTGGTAAAAGCTTAAAGCAGGCTGAAAGTAAAGCAGAATGCGCCATATGGCGCATTCTGCTTTACTTTCAACCTGCTTTAAGTAGTCACCTTTTTTCAAAACTATAAACAGGCTATGGGGTAATGGGTTAAAGTGGGTTGAAAGTATAACAGTCTTAAGTTTCAAATACAGTTCTAGTTAACCACTGTAGTTAACCACTGTAGTGCTGTACTGGATTATCATCATCATCATCGGATTTTTGATTAACGTGCAGGAGTAGGAGCATCCACAACAGTGGGCTCCCTTCCAAGTAACTGGCTAGCTGCACGCATGGCGGTTCTTACACAGGATCTCCAGGCATTTCAATCATGTGGGTCAACTGCTGCGATTATATCAATCTTTTTTGCAAACATTGTAGACTCTGTCTCAGGAGCCCCCTGATCTGGGTCTGCACAGTTCATCAATCCGAGTCATATTTTATAATATTTGGAGACACATCGTGAAGAGTCAATGTAAACAAGTTGTTTATCAGAAAATGACTGAGTCTATTTAAATATTCAGCTTGATAAAGATATCAGATGCCAGCTTTGTCATTCTAAACAGCTGGCAAATAAGTATATGACAGGTTACTACATTTCATCATACCCCTAGAGATATCCGGTATAAATTGGTGATAAAGCACACATCATCACAACTTTTACCTATTAGCCCATTCCCTCCTTTCCTTCATAGGAATGTATTAATGTTTTCTTCTGACTTGTCCAACTTATTTTTAGATTGGAACGTAAGGATTGAGTTTCTCTAAACTGTGGAAATTTACTTATAGAAATTTTAACTATATTTTTAATCTGAGTAGCAAACAGGTTGGAGCCTGATCAGACGCCGGGTTACCCGGCGTCTGATCTTGCTCCAACCTGTTTGCAATGGAAATAACAGTTTTAGTATATAAATTCCTTTATTGGTAAAGAATAAAATATCAGTAAAGTTAGCGCAGCGGTCTCGTGCTGCACGAGGATCATATTTATCTCAAGCAGGAAAGTGTACGATTACATATTCGATGTTACCTTGCTTACCTATTTACCATTATAAACTATTCTGTTCTAAAAATATCTCAGACAGGTCAGAAAAATCGGACAATACCTATTCCTCAAGGAAATACATTTTCATGGTTCTATTCTGGTCAAGAGCAATAGAGACTTTTGAATATCCTCACAGACAAATGCTGCTTACAGCAAGCTGAGCATAAAGCTTTCCGTTTGCGTTATTAGCTCCTATACACATGTTGGCCATCTGTCCCAAACAATAATAAGAGTTGAGAATAAAAACAGTCAACACAACACTGCCAGATTGTTTGTTCTACTAATTTAATTAGAGCCTTTTTATAATAATAAGAGTTGTCAGACTCCGGCTAACATGAACGGGAACGGGAACGCTGACGGGAACGGCAACGCCGACGGGAACAGTAACGCTGATGCCAACAACTGGGTGACAACATAAGCTAACCTGGACACAGTTTAGAGAGCTCAAAATAACTAGTGAAGAATATGAAAGATGTTTTTCATCAATTTCCTAGTAATTTCCTAAAGGGATCATGCAAGAACTGAATTAGTTTTCAAATCAACAATTTAAAACTGTAAATGAGGACTTAAAGGTCTGAAAAATAGCATGCCTATGGCCCATATTCAGAATAATGGGTCAACAGTCCAACAAAGTACAGACAACAAACAAAGTACAGACCACCGCAGATGTAACTCTTTCACCCCTGAAACTTGTAATGGACAATTCCAGGTCCCAATTAAGTCTAGTCCATTTATGACTACATACGGTTGTTTTCTGCAACATAATTGCAAAATGACAAACACTCAAAACAGTGCAGGCCCTGATCTGATCTGGGTCCACACGGTTTGCATAAGACAAATGGACTCTTTGCAAGTACACTGATAGTAAATGACAAGTATACTCGTCACTAGGGTTGACTGTATCAACAATCAGCCTTACAGGCAATTTATTCTCCATGTTTGTCTGAAAACAAATCCACCTCGGTTATACAGGACAGTGGACATCATGTATTACAGCAACCAGTCAGAAACAATCGAAACACTGACATCTTTTAAGACGGACAACTGCTTAATGCAGGATAAAAGTAATGCAGAAAGCTCCTATAGGAGCTTTCTGCATTACTTTTGTCCTACATTAAGCTGCCATATATTCTTAAAAGACTGCTTACGTATTTTTCAACGAATGATTGCGTAATACAAGCTGAACTGTATGTACCTGGTAAACAGTCATAAACACACAACAGTGCAATGTCATATTGCCCCCAGTGCCATTATCTTACTGGTTTTACCCTTTGAATGCCGGGAAACCAGAATTACACCATATTTGCAAAGTCTATATCCTGATCAGGTTCCAAATTTATTGTGCCCTGATCATGATCTTAACTGAGTAGAATTGTCAGCCAGATCTCGTGTTAGTCAGCAATCTGCACAGAGAAAGAATGGGTACTCAAAACTTTAAATCAAAACTGTCAATGAAATTTATAAGCAGTTGAATTTTTTTATCCGCTTTTAAAGGTTAAAGAAGAACAAATAAATACTCTATAACCATTGTTTAACATACCCGTGATAATGTACAGTGGACCGAATGACATGGTATCCCTTTATTTTGCTTAAGCCTCTAACCCTTTACCCCATATCCTGTTAAGGCACATATTCTGCTTAACTTTTAATCTGCTTTAAGCTACCATCTGCAAGGATATAGAAAATATTTCTAATGGTACATATTCATGACTGTATAAAGTGGAACTATTTTCTTCAGTGGAGGAATAAATTAAAACGCTAAAGGCGCTTCTATTGGGGGGGGGGGGGGGGGGGTTAAACTGGGTATAACCCTTACGATGTTGGAATCCAACATATAGTATTACATCCTTTGCAAACAGTGTAGACCCATCTCAGAGGGCTCCTGCAGGAGCCCTCTGAAATGAGTCTTCACTGTTTGTCATACTTTTCAATATTTTGGTAAAAAACTCCTTGAGAGTCAAATTACAATGTATTTAACTACATGAAGACTAAGACAGAAAACAGATGAGTCCATTTCAAAATTTAGCATCACAAAGGTTAATTTAGATCTAGGTAAGACATTTGAATATATATTGGAAAGCAATCTACTGTATCTTGTAGACTAATTATCTATAGTTTACTCTCCGGCTCAATTACTTGTGGTTTATTGCCAAATCTGTAACCCTTAACACCGTAGTGTGTGTTTAGTTTTGAAGACAGGTCACAACTTAAAGCACATTGAAAGTAAAGCAGAATGCTTCTTAATTAATGAACATTCTGCTTTACTTTCAACCTAGCTGGTTTTAGCTACATTCTGGAAAGTTACTGCAAACGCCTTCTGTGTTTTATGTTCAGTGCTCCCTTGTTGGGGACTAGTTTCCCTTATAATATTGTAGAAACAAATAGAAACATAAAAAGACATATCTATGGAATAATGGGAAGCCAAATTTGGCCTCATAATTGTCTTCTTTTAAAATTTAAAGGTCTTGCTGTCACAATGAGACTCATGTATAAATTGCAATGGGAGAAAACAACCTCAATGTTGGATCAATATCTGTAGGTCTGAAACCTCTGCAACTGATCAGAAAGGCATTATCGATACCTTAGTCTCACCTGCAGGATTTTAAATAGGTACAGTTTTTGTCATAACATGGACAGTCCACACACTACCCTAAATAGTTGCCTTTTCACATTAAGTATCGCAATGTTTATTGAAGAGAAATTGCACTATACTGGTGACGGATAAGTCATTTCCTCATTTGGTCGCTGTTTTGGTTTTTGTTCTTCTTCTCCCCGAACTACCTTCGAGACTTTTTTTTTATCCTTCAAGACTTAATGTTCAGGACTGATGGCAATCTATTTGGGCTGCACAAAAGGCAGTTTTGTATGGGTTTTTTCACGAAAGCATGCCAACATTGGCAATATATCTATTTTACTGAACGCATTGGATATGTGTTCTTCGTGTGTGATTAATTTTTATTACTCCCTAAAGGCCTGGTTGTGATTGATATTACTGCATCATGTGACCACCTTTCCTTTCAGAGAACCACTAAGATAAGATGCCACGTAAGGGCTCCAGATAAGAAGAACTTTACTGAACAAATTCAATATTTTCTCACTCATTTCAGCATCAATCCTATGGTGTTACTACTCATTAGAATCGTCTCTTCTAGACGATTCTAATGAGTAGTAACACCATAGGGTTTAATGCAGAAATAAAGATTTTAGTTTTTGAAAAACTATCCTTATCTGGAGCCCTGCCACGTTGAACTAGCCAAATGTAGCTCATGTAATGACAAAACCTTGATTGATTATCCATTTATATAGAAACAAATTGACTGCATGAATAAAAACTTCATTAAACCCATCATAGAAACCACTTCATGTTTAATGCACCAGGATATTGCTTAAAACAAGTTGGAAGTAAAGCATACTTCATAAAGAATTTTCTGCTTTACATTCATATTGCTTTAAAGCTGCCACCTTTTTCAGCACCATAATTGAATATATATTTTTGTCAATTCGGTCTAGGAAGAGGTAATGGTAAGGGTTAACCTATTCCTCATAGAACTGTCTTGTCATGCTTTAACTTTTCCATTTACCAAACAGATAAAGGAAACATTTCCCACATCCTGACAGGTGGCTGTAATTTTAAAGAAAGCTGACAGTAAAGAAGAAATTTCCTGAACCAATTACCCCCATTTATATGCCTTTTTACGCAATTACTTTTATAATTAATCCTTCGGTAAGGAAAATAGTTAAAAGAATATCATTATTATTCTATATCCTAGCAGATCAGGAGATGGTAGTTGAAAGCAGGCTGAAAGTAAAGCAGAATGTGCCATAAGGCACATTCTGCTTTACTTTCAACCTGCTTTATATGGTCACCTATTTTCAGTAATGGGATAAGAAGCTTTCTCCTTTAGTATAGCCTGCTTTACCCTTTACCCATAAATACGCCTTTTGACGTATTAGAGCTGTAGTCATTTTCCATTGGTTTAAACACAAGTTGATCGTTCCAATAAAACTTCATGTAACTTCATTTAAATGCACATCATACACTGTCCTAACCACTAATAATAATGTTTTACCAAGGGTTATATCTAATGACATCTTGTGTCAACTCCTATACATCAGTTTGATACAAAACGTTCTTACCAAGTCACACTTTTTTACGTTAAACACTTTGCATGCGTGAAACAGTGGTTACCTTTGGAACAGTTTAGATCCTGTTGACACTAACTCGAGGTCTCATCAAGATCCAAATGTTTGCCAACCTGAGCAGTATTTTTTTCTCTCAAAAAATCTTATTAATAACAGTAGCAGACGAAAAACTAATTAACATGCAAAAAGTTAACCCGCTGAGTCTTGAGCACAACTTGGCTATTACTGTATTTACAAACAGTTTGGATCCAGATCAGATGCCGCGTACAGCGGCATCTGATCTGGATTCTAACTGTTTGATACTTGTGTATTAGCGTTTCTTTATCAAATTTCTTAAAATCAGATAATAAGAAATTGGAAGTAGACAACAAATTGAAGGTAAGGATATTACAGCAGCGGAAAGGGTTATTAGGGTATCTGGTCTCAACGCCCCACTGCATCAACGCCCCACTACATCAACGTACCATTTGTGGATCCAACGTGCCATTTTTAAAAAATTATATATATCACTCGTATTTGACAATTATTAATTGATGCAAACGTGAAATAGTGATTTAAATGAGTAACTGGGATTAAATGAAATATTTTTTGCTTACATACTGTGTACATACGATGTTCCTATGTGAGTATTATCCTCCGTTAGTCGGGGTTGTTTTATCCACTTATATAATCGCATTAATCTTCGTATTTCGTAGAAGATAAGTTTCCTTTCGCTAATGCCACACCCAAGTAGCTACCATTTTTCCCTGTGTATATGTTTCATGTCTACGATTATACTCTTTGAAATGTCGGCATACATGAAAGGGAAAAGTTGCAGACGAGAGGCGTAACAAATACACGTGTCAAGTCTAATATGCCACTGACTGTGTATTCGGCACGCGCTGATAATCGCATAGCATATTTTTCGCGAGGGTGTGAACATCGGCACGCTTTGATAAATTGTTCAAATGTTTGCGACTTTCTTAACTTTTCTTAACGTTTTTAAATGTCTGATTGATTCACACAGAAACCAACTTCCAACTTGTTTCATTTATTTAGCAAACGTTCAATTCCAATTCGAAATTGCCATTATAAAAAAAAGATATTGATATCATAATAGATCATAATTAGACAGCAAATTATTGGTTTATATATGACAGTTGAATGAAATTAACGATTTACCTTATAATTATACTCCCATGAAAAGTGTTTTGTTTTCGCCAAGTTTATTTTTTATCTTCAGCATTTTTCGTAAAATTCCAGAAAATCATTCACAGATCACTGCGTGTAAACTCATTACATACATACGAACATCGTAACTCGAAATCCATTTGTTAATTTCACATCTGGACCCTTAAAAGTTTCATGCTCCCAAAAGGTGTATTTCAATTGGATAATTATTAGTAAAATCCGCTGTCAATCACTTTTAGAAAACAACAAACTCTACTTGTGAGTTGAATATGTTGAGCGGGGAAGCGAAGTCGGCTAACTTTGAAGATTGATCAAAGAGTTTTTAACGTGTTCATGCTGAATTGTCGTCTTTTTTAAACATATTGTCTGATTTTTCATGCATTTGAAAAAGAAGAAAAGTTGAAATGAGTGACAAATAGTTTGGATCCAGATCTGGAAACAACCTGTTTGTAATTATTAGACAAGTCGCACTTTAAAAATGATGAGGGTTAAATATTTTACCCGTAAAACAACTTAAAGACAACAACCAGGACTCCAGATAAGAGGGGGTAAATTGAACAAATCCAGCACTTTCTTACTCATTTTACCACCAAATCCTATGGAGACGATTCTAATGAGTAGTGACACGATAGGGTTTAATTGAGAAATAAAGATTTTAGTTTTTGAAATACCCCCTTATCTGGAGCCCTGAACAACTGTATAAGTATCTAGGGATTTGAGTAAGTGGTATTGATGCTGGAGGAAACGGTAAAGTCTACTTAACGGACGGACACACGGACAGGACAACGCTATACGCATTCGCATTTATAGATACCGGGGGCATCAAATAGTGCAGATTCTGGTCAAAGAACTCGTGAAGGATTCATCTGAGCAGTGTCTACACTGTTTACTTAACAAAATAGATAAGGCTAAATGGTCTGGGTACAGCGGTAGTTTAATAGGCCAGGTTTGCATGGTTGCATAACTATTACAATTTTTTTTAAATAACATTTAAACAGTGTGTTCTGATAATTTGACTGGTGATTCTTCTCATCAGGTGGTCCCTTTTTAAAAACAAAAAAAATCGCCCTCTGCGCGGCAACATCAAAGACTTTGAAGTGGAGCCGACTGCCGAAAATAAAGTCTGCAGAAACAGATGAAACAGTACATGTTATCAGAAAGCGGTTAACCTGTAAGAAGCTGTGTCATTATAACTTCAAAAGACCTGGTCCTGTCAATCACCCGTCCCAAACGTGTTTGTGTGCATGAGTCGAATCAGTTTTGTTACAGATAATATTGACTGGACTATTGATTTGTTAGGTAATTATAGTGGAGAACATATTATTCTTTCCAAATAAACGCATTTTTGCTAAAACTTATTATTGAAATTGCAAACATTTTGGAGAGTAACCCGGCGTCTGATCAGGCTCCTTAATGTTTGCCACTCAGATTAAAATAAATATTCAGAATTGACCACTAGTTGTCATTTCCTACATTTTATTGCAATTGCATTTCGTTTGCGTTTAAACGTGAAAGAATAACGTCTTCTTCACTGTATGTGTAAGTTTTACTGATATTACGATTTCTTTGAAATTACATGTGTTTTCGAACCTGCGACTAATTTCAGTCAAGTTTCAAAAAGATGCCTTTGTGGACTGTTAAAATCGGTGTCAATATAAAAGTACCAAGTTAAATTTCATAAATGATATTTTTCGAATTTAACGGCAGATTGAGAATTCAGTTTTAAGTGTAGCCGCATTTAATCCAGTAAAAGAATCATTTTGAATGGGATTTTTGTTTTAACACCAATTTGTAGGTCTTTTACCCCTTTCCCAAATGAGCCTTTTAACGCCTCTGCAAACAGAGCAGACAGGTCAGGGCATACTATACATGTCTATAGAGTTATCATAGATCAGAGTTGTCACAACTGTTTAGCAAAAACGATTGTTAATTATAACAGAGTGGAAATTTAGTTAATTATTCATAGTGGGTGGAGTCTGGAAAGAATATTCACAAGGGAACGGGCTCATATTATGTACATATTAAATGATGATTTCGGCTTTTGTTTTCGTATGTCCGGGATACTCGGCACTTTTATATGGTCGTCAATGTTCGACCATAGTTCATACTATAAATTTTAATTGATATAATAAGTTTCAAGACTATATCTTAAACCTATTTTAAATGTTGTATTCGGTATCGGAGTGTCGCAAAAAGTCCAAAAATAGAATTAATGCATAACCCCTATTTTAAATGGGGAACTCGGGGCGTTTTTCGTAGGTTTATACATTCAGCCCTAACGACGAGTATGCTCGTCATTAACAAATAATGTACATATGAAGAGTACACATGTCATACGAATACAGTGAGGTACCTGATCAGAGGGCTCCTCTGCCCAATGTCTGCTCGTATGTCAGTTTGCAATATATTGTCTTATTCAATCCTAAATAGTCATTAATGGACAAAACTTAGCTGGAAACTGGAATTGTCCATTCAGGGATGAATAGGTTAAGGAAGGTGGGTATTTTCAAATTATCGACGATTCACGGTAAACCAAGAAAAGTCACCTTTTTTAACAGGGGTGTCGACACAGTTATTTAAACAATATATATATGCCTTTAAATACGATATTAGTACATCAAACTTATTTTAGTTGGTGTTTACGAAGGTTAGGTAGGATCGGCATTTTTCATATCGTCGCCGATTTTTGGACAATAAAAGTATCTTTTTGAGCGGGAATTCATATATGACTTATAAACTGGTGCACAGATACCTTTACATAAAACCCTTTTCCTGTGGTGTTCTCTGCATTTCGAGTCGCCCGTCGATGAAAACAAAGAAAATGAATTCTGCTAAATATGACGCCTGCTTAAATCAATATATCCTCTATATGTGACTTTATTAATATCCAATTTACAAACAGTTTGGAATATATGATGAGAATTGAGTTGGTCTCTAATCTGGATGAAACTGTTTGAAAAGGTTATCAGGAGATTAGCTTTAGCTGCCGTCACGGCCGTCGGAGTGTACTATTTGCAATTTTTTCTACGATCGGGTGTTCATTTTTGTAATAACAGATATCCTAAATCAATCAGATTATATATCGTGAATAATCTCAAAAACAATAAATTATACAAAAATAGTATAAATAAAACTGATTTTCGATAATTTTTATAAAGTGGGACGTTCCATCCAGATAATAGGGACGTTCCGTCTGGTACGTTGAGGTATTGGGACGTTGAGACCATAAACCGTTATTAGTATCCTTATATAGCTGGATGTTGCCACAGGCTGTGAGCTATCACATGTACTGAACTGAGGTTTATACGCCTGACATAAGCCATCAACGTGACAACAAAACAAATACCCATCACTCTTTCCTAACCCTGTAACCCTTTACTCCATATAGTCTGTTTCTAAATTTGAAGACAGATGACCACTTAATGCAGGTTGAAAGTAAAGCAGAATGTGGCTTAAGTGGTCACCTACTATGGGGTAATGGCTTATAAACACTATCATTCTTCTTGTGAATATTATAGACCAAAATATTTCATATGATACACAACCATGACTAAAAATTGGAACTTTTTCTTCAGTGGAGGAATGAATTAAATGCATTAAAATGCATATCTTAATGGGTTAACCCAATTTATTTATCCTAAAATTTCCATAACCCATTCCCCCATAAATACGCCTTTTGATGCTTTAACATATTCCTCTACTGAAGAAAATGGTTCCAATTTATACTGTCACAAATAAAAATCATAAGAAATTGTTTCTATTTTCTAGCAGATAATAGCTTAAAGCAGACTGAAAGTAAAGCAGAATGCGCCTTAAGGCACTTTCTGCTTTACTTTCAACCTGCTTTAAGTGGTCACATAATGATATCTTCAAAACTAGAAACAGGCTATGGGGTAATGGGATAATAAATCAATCTGTCCTAGTCAAAAGGCTTAAATTTTCCTTGAGTCTACATTGTTTGCGAGAGCAAATGCTCACAACTTGCCGACTTGTTTTACCCTATTCCTACCTACCAGTAAGTAGTTTCATGTATCCAATTGGCATTTACACTCTTTGGATCACAATTACAATCCAAATCTGATCTGGATCCAATATTTTGATTTGAGTCTGAACTTTCTTTTCTTTTCAAAGACATAACAAGGTAATAGTAGCGAAACATGACATGATGAGTATACCCCTACTAAGCACAGAGACTAACTAGACAAGTATAGCTAAAAGCCAAGCCTTACCAAGATGTCACAGACACAGAGAAGACAGACAGACAGACATGCATACAGAAAGGGCATATATCTAATGCCTCTCCACTAACGTTGCAGGAACATGAAAACAAAATCAATATCATGAGCTGTGCCATGACAAAACCTGTCTTATCGAATTGCAACATTGTACAGACCAATTAAGCACCGTTGTCACATCCCAGGCTCTGAGGTTGGGTCTACACTGCCAAATTAGCATATACATGTATAATACAGCTACATAAAATGCTTTAGATGCATATGGCCGGTGTCAACTACACTGTTTGCAATGCAATAAGGCAGGTAACTTCTCGTATACTTTACAGGCAATCAAATTGAAGCAGATCATATCATAGCAATATACGAGTTGGGACATTAATAATAGAGCCAGAGGGTAAGAACACTATATGTACCGGTAGATACAAGTATATAGTCATTAACCTATTTTTTATTTATTTGCGTCAACAATTTTGCTTTTCCAGGAAAGATGAAACAAAAGATTCAAGCTAATTATTATCAGCATATAATTATATGTGTACAATAAACCTTATGTTAAGAAGCCATTTAGTAAGTACAGTTAAACCTCTCTATTACAACCACTAAGGCAAAGGCTAACTGATTGTATAAAAGATAGGTGACAGCTTAAAGCAAGGAGCTTTCTGTTTTACTGTCACCTTGCTTTATGCAGTCAGCTATCTTAAACACCGAATAATTAACACAATTAAGTGGTTGTAAGATAGAGGGTTTACTGCACAGGGCCCCGACACGATTAGTTTTTAGGGGAAAAAATTGTCAGAAAGTATATATAGAGACAAGGGATACAACTGATTTTCAGTATATTCTCACCCCACCTCGACACAACCGGGCATATCATGAATAAATATTGATGAAACGACACCCTTTTTGCATTTCTGTCTAGCTAATATGATACCCTTCCATAAAAACATAACATAAAACCAACTGTAAGCATGCAATTTTAACAGTAACTGCGTCCACTCACTGAAATCACCGATTTTCGGAAAACGGGACAGGTGTTCGTTCATAGCCAACACAGCATTAGACACCACTGTACGCTTGTTTAGGCGGTATTTTCGAGCATTACAGTAATACAGTTCCATAGATATCAATTTTGACACATATAAAAGCTGATTTGTACTCAAAGCATTGCCATACCATAAAAAAATTCGCATGTTTTCATCGGCAGTAAAGTTATTCTTGTACATGTAAGCTTTTTTGGTACGGCAATGATTTAAGAAGAAATCAGCTTTGATCGGTGTCAAAATGTATATCTATGCAACTGTATGACTGCCATGTTCGATATTACCGCCTAAACAAGCGTGCAGTAGTGGCCAATGACTGTAATGCTCGACAATACCGCCTAAACAAGCGTACAGTAGTGACCAATGCTGTGTTAGCTATGAACAAACACCTGTCCCGTTTTCCGAAAATCGATGATTTCAGCGAGTGGATGCAGTTACTGTTAAAATTGCATGCTTACAGTTGGTTTTATGTTATGTTTTTATGGAAGGGTATCATATTAGCTAGACAGAAATGCAAAAAGGGTGTCGTTTCATCAATATTTATTCATGATATGCCCGGTTTTGTCGAGGTGGGGTGAGATTATACTGAAAATCAGTTGTATCCCTTGTCTCTATATATACTTTCTGACAATTTTTTCCCCTAAAAATTAATCGTGTCGGGGCCCTGTGGTTTACTGTACCAAAATTGTCGTAGTGGCGAATCTACAGTCTTGAATAGAGGTGGCAGTTTACTGCAGGACAAATGTAATGCAGAAAGCTCCTATAGGAGCTTTCTGCATTACGTTTGTCCTGCAATAAGCTGTTTCCAAACTTCAGCTTCCATGCTATCAGGTTCTACTGTTAATGAACTACTAGTGTGCCATTTACAGGTGAGCTACCTCTTACAGGAACTAAAACTGGTGTAAACACTTCTGGTACATAGCCTCAGTTGTATTGACCTTTGAAAACTGAGTTTGGATCCTGGTTGAGGAACTCCAAGTCTGATTAGGATTTACATTGTTAGTCATTCAAACTATCTTAATTTTGAAAACTCTCATTTAGTGATAAAAGGTAGAAGTAAGGAAAAAACGAACAATCCCGTAGGATTTTCTGAAACCTAACATTTTCTGCAGTTTCATTTATTCAGTAATTTACCACTATCTAAAAGGGTAACATTTTACGCTGACGATCCTGTGTTGTCCTGCATTAACCCATGACTCCATACACATGCCTCTTTACGCCTCTAATTAATTCAGCACTGAGTAAATATTCCCCTCCTAGGAAGTCAATGAACATAAAGCACAGAAGTTATTTTCCAGTAATCTCTAGATGGTAGCTTAGTCCAAATTGGGAGTAAAGCCGAACAGTTCTTCAGGAGCATTCAGCCTTGCTTTCAACAATGATTTGACCTATTACCCCATAGCCTGTTTCTAGTTTTGAAGACAAGTTACTACTTATAGCAGGTAGAAAGTAAATCAGCACCGTTAAATTTACTCTTCTTTACTTTCAGCCTGCTTTAAGCTACCATCTGCTAGGATATAAAAAATATTTCTTCTTATGCATCATTCATGACTGTAAAGTGAAGCTATTTTCTTCAGTGGAGGAATAAATTAAAGGCGCAAAAAGGTGTATTTATTGGGCAATCATGGGTTATATTTGAGCTTCATTTGCCTTCAAAACCAGAAACAGACTACGGGGTAAAGGGTTAAGCAGCTACCTGTCCTTTAACCCTTTCCCCCCATAGAAGCAACTTTTAGCATATTAAATTTATTCCTCCGCTGAAGAAAATAGTTCCAGTTTATACCCTCATGAACAATTCCCATAACAAATATTTTAATATAGCCTAGTAGATGGTAGTTTAAAGCAGGCTGAAAGTAAAGCAGAATGTGCCTTAAGGCACATTCTGCTTTACTTTCAGCCTGCTTTAAGTGACCACCTGTATTTAATGTTATAAACGGGTTATAGGGTAAAGGGTTACTATATCTTTGCCGCCTCAATTCAATTCAACTGACAGCAAGTTGTATGGTCCTTTGTTCCTATTCCATCTTCTAAAGTAAGTTCTACATAATAGGATTTACAAAAGTAATCCTAACTTTCCATTTCCGGACAGACTAATTACATTTACTTTCCATTTCTTACCCACAGGACAAGATACTTATAGCCAGTGTGTAGGCGGGTTCCATAAACAAAGAACAGTCCAAACATATCCCACTCAACAATTCACAGAACAAATATGCTACAGTGAGACATGAGTTTTACCCTTCTAGTACTATTAATCATTAAATGTATGTTGACATGTTTCGAAAATAGTCTAGACCCAGATTGACACTGTCTTGTAAACAGTGTAGACCTAGATCAGACAGCTCCGGATGGAGCTGTCTGATCTGGGGTCTGCACTATTTTCTTATAGGATCTGTCTGACATTATGAGTCTACACACTTTCCTTGGAGATTTTTTCCTTATTTATTAACCAATATAATAGTTCAGTTGATAGAATGTCCTTAACCTATTATACCATAAATATGCCTTTTGACGCCTTTAATACATTCCTCCACTGAAGAAAATAGTTCTAATTAATACAGTCACGGGCATGTATCATAAGAAATATTTTATATATTCTAGCAGGTGGTAACTTAAAGCAGGCTGAAAGTAAAGCAGGCACATTCTGTTTTACTTTCAACCTGCTTTAAGTGCTTTCTGGTCTTCAAAACTAGTAAAAACTGGCTATGGGGTAATGGAGTCCTCTGATCAGGGTCCGCCATATTTGTGAAATAAACATTTGCAGTACTGGTTTACAACAAAGAAAGGGTTACAGTGATAGCTTTAAGTGGGTGGTTCCATTCTCTAGAACAAAATACAAGCCATAGAGAGAGAAATCAGACCATCACATTTAAGTGTTTCTTTCTACTTCACATCGGGTATTGCATATCAAATTAACTGGTTTGTGAGTCAAAAACAGAGTCTGTAATTGATTTACAACTGATTTCTTGGACAAGACTGTCACGACAGCCTTGAGTAATACTGGTATGAGTCTGTTTTGTAAGCTATATATGGAAACAAAATTAAACATGTTCACGTTCTTATTACTGGAGGTTCAAGGGTTAGGCTATACAACAAGTGATTACATTTGGGCAAACTCAGCTAGGTTAACCCATTACCCCATAAATACACCTTTTTACGCCTTTAATTCACTTCTCCACTGAGGAGAATAGTTCCAATTTTTATATTCTAGCAGATGATAGCTTAAAGCAGGCTGAAAGTAAAGCTGTAACAGAGCTCAAGATAAGGGGAGTATTTCAAAAGCTAAATTTTTTATATCTGCAATAAACCCTATGGTGTCACTACTCATTAAAATCGTCTCAAAGAGACAATTCTAATGAGTAGTAACACCATAGGTCTTGGTGCTAAAATAAGTGAGAAAATGCTGGATTTGTTCAGTTTACTCCTTCTTATCTGGGGCCCTGTGTAAGTGGTCACCTATTTTCAAAACTAGAATCAGGCTATGGGGTAATGGGTTAAAGCTTCTACTGCTAATACACCAATTAAGGTATATCGCATCTTTTTGAAAAACAGTGTACATGTAGACCCAGATCAGACAGCTCCTATGGGAGCCGTCTGATCAGGGTCTGCTCTGTAAATTTTATTGGATGTCTGACAGGAGTCTGCACGCTTGACTGAGATATATTCCTTATTTTACCAGCCAATGTAATAGCCGAGATGTTAGACATTCATATTGGGCACAGTTTTTATATGAATAAAGCTTTGCTTTACTTTTATTCTGCTTTACGAAGTCACCTGCAGAAGTATTATACATGCTAATTGCGAAGTCAGTAAACAATGTAATTAGATTTTGACTGATTACTATGGAGGAAGCTTTGAGCAAAGGTTTGTATGGAGCATGTGAGTGTGTTTATCACGTTGCACCTGAAATTGTCCATGTGCGATTGGTGAAAGCAGGACTCAAATAAGTAACCTATAATTGCCATACGGTTACCCTTTCCCTTCTGTAAAATAGGCGAGTGGTCCATATAAGAGGGAGTAAACTGAACAAATCCAAAATTTTCACATCATTTCCGCACCAAATCCTATGATATAAGTACTCATTAGAATGGTCTCGATGAGACGATTCTAATTAGTAGTGACATCATAGGGTTTAATGCAGAAATGAAGATTTTAGTTTTTGAAATACTGATCTTATTTTGAGCTCTGATGTTTGTCTGCTTCCAAATTGCTGTCTGCTTTAATTTCTCAAAGTTAGATTTTATGCAATCCTTGTGTCAAAATATGAAGTCCTTATCAGACGCAGGTAATATGGCGTATGATCTTGATCAAATCTGTTTACAAAACATAAGTCAAGTTGCCCTCAGCACTATAATGGTTAACGAGGCTCAGAGATCATTAACTCTTTAAATGCTAAGTAATTTTGTCTTCTGCTACAATTGTTGTCTGCTTCCGTTCTTAAAATAGATTTTTCTTAAAAAACTGCTTATAAAGCAGGGCCAGAGTTTCAAACATTTTGAATCCTAATGAGATGTCAAGTCACTTGGCATCTCATCTGGATCCAAACTGTTTGTAAAGGTGATCAAGATTTGCCATCAGCATGCTAAATGTTAATTACTATACTAATAGCCCTAGTAAGTCTGGATCAACAGAAATAACTTGATGTATTGGAATTCAAATGAACTGATCACTTACTGACTGTATAAAATCCATCATTCTAATATGGATTATATTGATTCAAGTATATAGTTCAATGTAATTAACCCTTTCCTCCAAACGATACGCCTTTAACCCATTCCCCCATAAATACGCCTTTTTACGCCTTTAATTTATTTCTCCATAGAAGAAAATAGTTGAAATTTATACAGTCATGAACATGTACCAAACAAAATATTTTCTGTATTGTAGCAGCTGGTAGCTTAAAGCAGGCTGAAAGTAAAGCAGAATGTGCCTTAACTCTTTCCTCCCTGAAATTTTAAATGGACAATTCCAGTTTCCATTTAAGTCTAGTCCATTTCTGACTTTTAAGGGTTGTTTTTGTCAATGTTTGGCATTATGACAAACAGTGAAGACCCTGATCAGAGGGCTCCTTTTGGAGCCCTCTGATCTGGGCCTTCACTGTTTGCACAGGACAAGTGTACTATTCACATGTACACTGTTTGAAAAGCATGCCTATATGCGGGACTAGGGTTCAAAGGGTTAAGGCACATTCTGCTTTACTTTCAACTTGCTGTAAGTGGGTATCTATCTTCAATACTAGAAACAGGCTATGGGGTAATGGGTTAAATGCATTTAATTTATTCCTCCACTGAAGAAATAAGTTACAATATATAATATTCTACTAGGGGTTACATTGATTCGAGTATAAAGTTAAATGTAATTAACCATTTCTCCAATAGACACTCCTTTTCATATTCCTCAGAGCAATGCCTTTTCATCCCTCTATGTACAATGTCATGATAAAGAGCTACAAGAAACTTGCATTCTGGCAGTCAAGTGGATGCTTAAAGCAGACTAAAAATAAATTCTAACATACTTCGCACACGCCCCTATATAAACAAAGAAGGGACGTATCTGTGTTTGAATTCTCAATAAAACACGCATGCGCTGTAACGTCTTAACATGACGTCATATGGCTTCGAAAGTGTGTACGCCAATAGTGCAAATTGTGGTTAAATTGAAGTGTTAGAATCGAAATAATAAATTAATACCAGTGTTTTATCGTGCAATAAAACACAGTAGTCATTGAGATGCTGGTAATAAAATCACTCGGCCTTCGGCCTCGTGATTTAAGTACTACGCATCTTAACTCCTACCCATGTTTTATTGCCACGATAAAACACTGGTATGAATTTATTAAAGCTTCCAAAGCAGTTTTTTCTGCTACACTATCTTCCTTGGGCTGCAGAAATCTATTGTTATTGAATGACTTCAACTTGTCTACCGTCCAAGATATTTTCAATCTTATTCATATTGATGGAAACATTAGACATGGTTGACAAATAGCTTTGATCTTGATCAGGCTCCATGTTCAGTTGGAATCTGATCGTGATCAAAACTGTTTGCACAAGTAATCAATCAGAGCTCCAGATAAGGAGAGTATTTCAAAAAACTAAAATCTTTATTTCTGCATTAAACCCTATGGTGTCACCACTCATTAGAATTGTCTCGAAGAGACGATTCTAATGAGTAGTAACACCTTAGGATTTGTTGCTGAATTGAGAGAGAAAATGTTGGATTGATTCAGTTCTGGAGCCCTGGTCAATTATTATACTGGGTTTCTGAGTTGAAAGGGTTAATGGGGAAATGGGATATAATGGTACATTGGGGCCTGTGATGGTTAACGATAGTAATGAGCCTATTTTACAATTACTTTTAATGATGAGGGCAATTTGGATACTCGATGCTTAGAATCTGAAGCCAAATTAGTCATTGCAGTCAATTTGTATCGACAATTCATGGCTGATTGGCTTTAAAAAGAAACTTTAATACATCACAACCGTACAATACTGTAAAAAAAGAACTTAAAGAAGATTGGCTGATGGTTATTAAAGACAGATGGCAGCTTAAAGCAAGATGAAAAGTAAAGCAGAAAGCTCCTAAAAGGAGCTTTCTGCTTTACTTTTTTATCTTGCTTTAAAGTCTCTAGCCTTCAAAACTGAAGATTAAAATTTAAATGTGATTTTAACTGTAAGGCTTTACTGTACTAACAATTTTGAAAATTGACAACACAAAGGCCACCTGCTATATAGGTTTCATTTTATGGTTAACCTTTAATTACAATAATGAGGGCCATAAATGAACCACAACGTTTTTTAATTTTGAAAAAATCACAGGCCAGATGCTATCAATCACCTACAATTTCCCAACAATGGGTGGGATTCTGGAGAGCGTGATGGTTAGATCAATAGTTACTGTTTCTTATAAATATTAACCCATTTCTCCATAGATACACATTTTAGCACCTTTAACTCTTTGAACCCTAGTCCCGCATATAGGCGTGCTTTTCAAACAGTGTACATGTGAATAGTACACTTGTCCTATGCAAACAGTGAAGACCCTGATCAGAGGGCTCCGAAAGGAGCCCTCTGATCAGGGTATTCACTGTTTGTTATGATGCCAATCATTGACAAAAACATACCTTAAAAGTTAGAAATGGACTAGACTAAAATGGAAACTGGAATTTTCCATTAAAAGTTTCAGGGAGGAAAGAGTTAATTCTGCTTCACTGTCAGCCTGCTTTAAGCTACCATCTGTCAAGTCATTTTAGCACCTTTGATTCTGCTTTACTATCAGCCTGCTTTAAACTATCATCTGTCAAGATATACCGATAGAAGAGATACAAAAAAAGATGTTTCAAGTGAAACTATTTTCTTCCGTGGAGGAATGAATTAAAGGTATAAAAGGTGTATTTATACAGTAATGGGTATCACTTGTATTTAACATCAGTTAAAGAATCCTTATTTTGAGGACATTTCTTATGTCAGGGTACTGGCATTCTATATAATGGTGCTCACATAGGAAGGAGCAAGCAAGGGATACTGAACTTAGAGAACAATTTGATTCAGCAGTACACTTGGGAAACGCCCATATGATCTAAACAACAACTGTAACCCTTTTAATGCTAAATTTTTCCCATTAACTATTCCACTTATGAAAACAATTTCCAGTTTATGGTGATTTTGTAGCCTATTTTCAGGAAATATTTCAGAAAAGTGAAACCAAACCAAACAGTGCCTTAAGGAGCCCTCTGATCAGGGTCTACACTGTTTGCAAACTATAAATATTCTGGCTTCCAGCATAGAAAGAGTTAATACACTAAGCATGTTGACTAAATCAATTGCCGCTGATTAGAGAAATGTCACGTTGATGGTACAAGTGTGGTTAGGGTGGAATATAAACCTTCTAATTATAACTAAATACCTGTTTATGACAATAGCACCTGCCCGTATCAAAATCATAATTCAACCTTTAATAGGTTAGACAACAAATTAATATCTTCCCCTGAAAACTAGTGAAGCAATTTTCAGAGTACCATAGATTTGTCTGTGTCGTATAATTCTTTTAAGAAAATATTATACGGCAAACAAAACAAGTTCAACTCGGATACCAATGAATTTGGTATCATTATAATGGATCCAAAACTTGTATAACATTTATCAGCAATCTGTCACATCCTGCTAAAGGTTTAAGCAAATTAATTAGCACAGGCAGTAATGCATTTCAGTGTATGCCGCCTAGCAACAAGTTACCAATAGTGACCCTTTCCTTTAACACATGTTTCCATAATTTGAGATAGAATACTTCTTAAAGCAGGTTGAAAGTAAAGCAGAAATCTCCCTCTGGGAGATTTCTGCTTTACTTTCAGTCTGCTTTTAGCTAAGGATATAGGAATAATTTCATATGTGACTTATCTATGAGGACAGGATAGAAGAATTCAAAGGGATTTCTGTGAGGAAAAAAGTTAAGGGGCAAAAAGGTGTTTCTGTGACGGAAATGGTTACTGTTACATTGGCAAAAATCTTTTATGTTTCATAATCAATATATTTCTCATCATAGAAACGCCTTTTTGGTGCCTTTTACATCTAGTAAATTCACAACTGCCAACTGATGACAGCAGAAAACTGACGCCAATGACGGACAACGAACCCAAGGCAATCACAACAGCTAAACTTGGCACTTCGTGCCAGGTGAGCTAAAAATGTCTCGGCCAAAGATTCACGTAATCTTTTTTTTTTTTATAGCGGCTCTTGTTCACTACAACAAACTTCAGTTTGGATAAAGTTATTCTCATTTTTTAAACCCTCAAGATGACACTATGTAGAACAAAAACACATAGTTCGGTCTCGCTCTTGGACATGTGGTTACAAAAAATGACCTTACACAACACATCTTATCACGGAGAACAATGATTATCACTGACAGTAGATAAAGGTGAACACAGTCTATTTTCCTATCACAGTCATGTAAACCTTTGCTATGCTGAAACTTCAAAATAATAAACTATTCCATTTTTTAATAGATTAACAATTTACATCCAATCGTGAGAGACTTTTCGCCAAAATTATTCAAAACTATGACAAACAGTGCAGACCAAGATCAGAGGGCTCCTGAAGGAGCCCTCTGTTCTGGGTCTACACTGTTTGCAAATTATGTATACATATATTCTGTCCCTGTCGATGGAAGGGCTATTAAAGTTCAGTAAACTTGTACCATATTGTGACAACGTACACATTTTAATGAGCCAACTAACTTATTTGTTTCAAAGTGGACATTAACCTTTGTGCCTCAGTGACATTATATCTATTAACCTCAAGACAAATCATTACAGTGTTCCCTCCCTACAACGATTCCCTCCTTACAATGACCATTGCCGCAGTTCCGTAAACAGGACAATTATGTCTAACGCTTTTACTGCTGTAATATCGTCTGCTGAAAGTTGTATTCTGCTGTTTTTCTCAAAGTTACATATTGGACATTTTGAAAGAAAAAAACCTAAATGACTAGTGACAAACAGCTTGAATCCAGATCAGATGCCGTGTAACCCTGCGTCTGATCTGGATTCTAGCTGTTTGCAAATGTAAACAATTTCCCTCCCTATAAAGACTCCCTCCAAACAACACACATAATTTATGTCTCCCATTGGGTGTCGTTGTAGAGAGGGAGCGCTGTATTAACACATCTTTATTTAACGGCTTTCACTCATAGCTTGGCTTCAGTCTGTGATAGAGGATGCTGCTCAATGAAGACTGAAATCTAACATTACAGTCGAACTTCGATATCTCAAACTCACTTAACTCGAACTATCCAATAGTTCAACACATGAACTGCATTATTTCATGCTCTGTTCAGTCGAACATACCCATATTTCAAAGTTAAAACGTGGCTAAGCCACGTTTTAACTTTGAAATATGGGTATGTTCGATTTAACCGAGTCGAGATATCGAAGTTCGACTGTTGCGATTCTTGTCTGTCATAGAACTCAAGTGACAGTGGCAGTGGCTAAGCTAAACAATTTCTTTCCTTTATTTTGTAACCAAACCCTTTGATATGACTGTTCCTTTGTCCCACAGCTTGCTTTCAATAACTACCGGTATAAGAGGTGACTGTTTAAAGTATGTAGGCTCAAAGCAAAACAGAAAGCCCCTTTAGCTCATTTAAAAAGACAAAGTAGAAACAGGAAAAAGCCTTTCTATGAGGTAAACCATTGTTCTGAATTGAACAATTCCAAGTACATGTTGAGTATTGTCTGTGTGCCAAATAGAAACTGATTCTAAGCACTTCAAGGTATATGAGGGTCCATAAAACCAGAACAAAGGGAAAACTTTTGAATATGTTATATATTTTTCTCATCTTTTGATCTAGAATAGAAAGTGCATTCTGCCTTAGGCTTAAAATTTTAATATTTAACTGCAAACTGTTTTAAAATATCAAAACAGCCTATATTATTGAAGCATCTATCTGAAGTTCTGAACCCAAACTTCATAAACTTATACTGGAACCTTGAGTAAACATTCTACCCGTCACTCCATAAATATGCCTTTTTATGCATTTAATATATTCCTCCGCTAAAGAAAATAGTTCAAATTGATAAGTCATGAAAATTCAGCAAAAGAAATATTTTCTATATCCTATCAACTGGTAGCTTAAGGCAGGATGAAAATAAAGTAGAATATGCCTTAAAGCACATTCTGCTTTACTTTCAACCTACTTTTAGTGTTCATCTATCTTCCAAACTAGGAACAGGCTATGGGTTAATGCATAACAAAAGAAAAACAGGAGCTTTCTACTTTTGTTTTGTCCTGCAAGAAGTTACCAACTGCCCTGAAGATTGTAAATGTATTGTCTATTACCGGTAAGTAGCTGCTTATCACAAGTATCAATATATATGTATCTATAACTTGTATTAACAACCTTCAGTAAGGACAAGTGATGTGCACTTTAGCATATATCTATATGCAGGACAGAATGCTGATGTTCCTATCTTATCCAAGCAGTCTAACTTTGCTATTAGGATTATTAACCCATTACCCCATAACCTGTTTATAGTTTTGATTAAAGTGACCACTTTAAACAGGTTGAAAGAAAAGCAGAATGTGCCTTTACCCACCCCATAGCCTGTCTCTTGTTTTGAAGACAGGTGAGCACTTAAAACAAATTGAAAGTAAAGCCACCATCTGCTAGGATATAAAGCTTTTTTGGTACAGTACATGTTTATGGACTGTATAATTTGGAATTATTGTCTCCCGTGGTGGAATAATTTAAATGCACTAAAAGACGCTTCTATGAGAAAGGGTCAACAGAAGGAAAATGTACTATAACGATTGATGGCTAATTGGTAATGGACGTCCTTCAATGGACTTCAATGTACGCCCTTCGTTGTCCTCAATTTCAAGAGGAGGTTACCGGTAAACACTTGTAAGATTCCAAAAGGTTTCTCAATGAAATTTATTTCTGCCTAATCATAAATCCTGCTACAGGAAATATTTCAAATACTACATTCCTAATACCCCCTCCCAAACTCATATTGTGACAGACTACCTTAATTATCAACCCATTCTCCCATAGTTTGATTTTCGTGTTGAAGACAGATTGTTGCTTAAAGCAGGTTGAAAGTAATGCTAAATGCTCCTTAACCCTTTACCTTATAGAAGCGCTATTTAGCGCATTCCGCATTCCTCGGAAGAAAATAATTCCAATCTATACAGTCATGAATATGTATCAGAAGGAATATTTGCTTAATTCTAGCAGGTGGTGACTTAAAGCAGGCTGAACGTAAAGCAGAATGCGCCTTAGGGCGCATTCTGCTTTACTATCCACCTACTTTTTTTAACTCTTTGAACCCTAATCCCGTATATAGGCGTGCTTTTCAAACAGTGTACATGTGAATAGTACACATGTCCTATGCAAACAGTGAAGACCCAGATCAGAGGGCTCCGAAAGGAGCCCTCTGATCAGGGTCTTCACTGTTTGTCACAATGCCAAACATTGACAAAAAAAAACCTTAAAAGTCAGAAATGGACTTGTCTAAAATGGAAACTGGCATTGTCCATTTAAAGTTTCAGGGAGGAAAGAGTTAAGTAGTCACCTATTTACAAAGCTAGAAACAGGCTATGGGGTAATGGGTTAAGGAGCATTCTGCATTACAGTCAGCCTGCTTTAAGCTACCATCTGTTAAGATATAGGAAAACATTGTTATTGAGCTTCATGACAGTTTAAAGTGAAACTACATGTATTTTCTTCAGTGAAGTAAGAAATTTAGAGACGTAAAAAGATTTATTATGGAGTGATGGATTAAGGAATCTTCCCTTGGTTTTGAGTCCCCCAGAGAAATAAGGTAGAAGATTTTGGGAATCATTGGTGTACTCCTTAAGAGCTGGAAGACAGTGCACAGAATGTTTAATTAACCCTTTACTCTATAGATATGCATATCTACGCATTTAACTTATTCATTAACTGAAATAAATAGTTCCAATTTATACAGTCATGAATATTCATACTCTGAAGGAAATAGTTCCTATTTATACAGTCATGAATATTCATACACTGAAGGAAATAGTTCCTATTTATACAGTCATGAATATGTATCATAAGAAATAGTTTCTATATTCTAGCTGTTTGTAGCTTAAAGCAGCCTGAAAAACCTGCTTTAAAAGGTCACCTATCTTTAATACTAGAAACTGGCTATGGAGTAAAGGGATACCAAGGACAAACAAGAATAGTTGTTTGTCAATAGTATTAGATAGGGCAAGGATGTTTATACAGTCACACTTGTACTAATAGACCACTTAATGTAGAAACATTAATATCTCTAACGATTGGTGACTGCTTAATGCAGGATAAAAATAATGCAGAAAGCTCCTGTAGGAGCTTTCTGCATTATTTTTATCCTGCATTAAGCAAGCACCTGTATCAGAGACTACAACTGATCTAAAGTCTCCAAATGAATGGCAGGTTAATGTAAGGTCTATGTTTGAATGTATGGAGATAATGGTGTCTACATTGAGATGTTGACCATTAAAACTGGGAGACCCAATTAGGGCTGGGTAAGCCTCTGGTAATTGGTAGGTAGCATTTGAGACTTCACTAATGGATGTCACTGCCAGATGGGCAATAACAGATCAGTCAGCCTTTAACACGTCAGCGGTGATATTGTGATTACCTTTAACAGGCCAATGGTAACATCGTGATTACCTTTGCAAACAGTTTGGCTCCAGATGAGACGCCGAGTAACTCGGCGTCTCGTCAGGAGCCAACCTGTTTGACATTCTGACCCAGCCCTACTCTTGGAATTTTTTTATTTGTAATTTTAGAACAGTAGCAGATGACAAATGCAGAGCTCGAAATAAGGGAAGTATTTCAAAAAATTTATTTCTACATTAAACCCTATTGTGTCACTACTCATTAGAATCGCCTCTTAGAGAAGATTCTACTGAGTAGTAAAACTATATGATTTGATGCTGAACTGAGTGAGAAAATGTTGGATTTGTTCAATTTCCTCTGGACCTTGCAACGGTTTCTGAATTAGTATTCAAATAGTTAACCTTTAGCCTGCTAGGTAAATTTCATGAAAACATTTGTTCTCTGCAGCAATTCTTACAGCCTTTTTATCTGCCAATGTCATCATAGTGTTTAACAGTTTGAATGCAGATGAGACATTGAGCTCCTTTGAAACAGTTATTACCAAAAGTGCTGATTCCTTGCTCAACCCATTACCCCATAAATACGTTTTTTACCGCTTTAATTCATTTCTCTTCTGAGGGAAATAGTTCCAATCAATACAGTTATGAATTATACAGAATATGTATGATAAGAACTATTTTCTATCTTTTAGCAGATAGTAGCTACAAGCAGGCTGAAAGTAAAGCAGAATGCGCCTTTCAGGCGCATTCTGCTTTACTTTCAACCTGCTTTAAGTGGTCACCAATTTTAAAAACTAGAATAAGGCTATTGGGTAATGGGCTAAAGTACAAACAGAAATATACTTCAGCTAGATGGCAATATGCTTCAAACAGAGAGTACATTTACCCTTACTGTTACAATGCTGAATTTTCTGAAAAACGATCATTCTAAATTGACACTTAACCCGTTACCCCATCATCTGTTTCTAGTTTGGCATACAGGTGATCACTCAAGGCAGGTTGAAAGTAAAGCAGAATTCACCTTAAGGTGAATAGGATACAGAAAATATGTCTTATAGTACATATTCATGACTGTAACAACTACAACCATTTTCTTCAGTGGAGAAATGAATTAAAGGTGTAAAAAGGAGTATCTATAGAGTAATTAATTAAATACATGTAACTCTTATTGTTTTTATTATTGTACCAGATTTATATAGCTCTCTTTACACACATGAGTTGTGTGTTCAAAAGGAGTTTGTCTCCAAATTGTTTTTTAGTAATGCCAAATAGTGCTGACCCTGATCAGAGGGCTCCTTCAGGAGCCCTCTGATCTGGGTCTACACTGTTTGCAAATGATGTATATATCCGTTTCCAGTATTGCAAGGGTTAAGGTAGGAAGAATATCAACAGAGAAGGCTATGCTTTGTTCCGAGAAATAATCAGAAGTTATGGTGGGGTTTATTTTGTTACTTATTAATTACACATGGGTCATATTAAGAAATGAGTGACGAGTTTTATTTTGTCATATTATTATGTTACACGTTTATTATAAATGGCAATGAATGATAATGATTAGCTTAGGGACCTTCAGTATAATTTAATATTGTTGACTTACATAGCAATCAATGACGTCCCCAACCCATTCATCCTTAAAACCTCAAACGGAGAATTATAAAATATAAAGTCTTGTCCATTTCTGACAACTTCGGGTAATGTTGCAAAATAACCCTCCAAATGACAAACAGTGCAGACCATGATCAGAGGGCTCCTGTAGGAGCCCTCTGATCATGGTCTACACTGTTTGCATTGGATGAGTGTATTATACCCAGGTACACTGATTTTAAAAGACGAGTATACTCATCACTAGGTTTCAGTGGGAAAGCCAAGCCTTCTTTTGACTGGTGATAAAAGCAGTGTTTTGCTCTACTTTGTTCAAGAAAAAGGAAAGGATATTTCCAGCACAACCTATAAACAGACAATGTACGTATTCAAAACTGTCTAGAAATGTAACATGAGGCAGATTTTGTTTCAATCAATATCAACCCTTATAGTGGAAGAAGAACTGGATACATACATCCTTGCAAACAGTGTTACGTCCCATGTTGTTGCTGATCTCGGTCTACATTGTTTGCATAAGACAAGTAAACTCTCTACAAGTACACTGTTTGTATACACACATCACTAGGGTTCAATGGGTTAACAAGACATGCCTTTGACTATGATTTAACCAGGGCTCCAGATAAGGGAATTAAGTATTTCAAAATCTAAAATCTTTATTTCTACTTTAAAACATATGGTGTCACTACTCATTAGAATCGTCTCAAAGAGATGATTCTAATGAGTAGTAACACCATTGGATTTGGTGCTAGGATGACTGAGAAAATGTATGAATGGTCTCAAACAGACAATTCTAACAAGCAGTAACACCATAGGATTTGGTGCTAAAATGAGAGAGAAAATGTTGGAATAGTCTGGCAGAGACAATTCTAATGAGTAGTAACACATAGGATTTGGTGCTGAAATAAGTGAGAAAATATTGGAATTGTGCAATTTACTCCCCCTCATCTGGAGCACTGTTAAACTATCACATACTATATTACTAAAACATACAGACCTTTAATCGTTGGTGCATACAGAACTTGCAGACCTGTGATTGCTCCTCTGATACTCTCATATCTTGATCATGGATGAAAGCTTTCTTTGGCTGTAAAATACACAGTGTAATCTTATGCTACAATAATAAAACTTCTCTTCAGTTATAGCAAAATGAGTTCAAGATAGCTTAGAGCAAGACAAAAGCAATAAGACAGCTCCTTTAGAATTAGCTTAATGGACAACAAAAGAAAAACATTCCATTTGTCCCAGATTAAGCTGCCAACTTCCTTAACCCTTTACGCATAGATACCCATTTTAACGAATGTCATTTATTCTTCCACTGAAGGCACATTTTGCTTTATTTTCAACCTGCTTTAAGTGGTTTTCTGTCTTCAAAACTAGAAGTATGCTATGAAGTAATGGGTTCATATATTGCGTCTCATCAGGACAATCTGGTTCCATTTTGATAAGAAATTTTAAAAATTCTATATTAGAAGAGTAGCAGAAAACAATTGCTGCGGATAAAAACATTACCCAGCATGCAAAGAGTTGAGCAGCAATAAGGAGGGAAGGAAGGAAACAGCTCTTTCAAGAGGACATCTTGTTCAAATTAAAAAGTTTTCTAAGAAGGGAACCTCAGTAAGTATGAGAAGTGTAAACCCTTGGCAAGTTCAAGTTGAAATTTTGAACATGTTCTTAACTCAAACAAACACTATGGAAAATTATACTTTAAGTACAAATTTGGTCAAGGTCAAACGTGGATGGATTGGTTATCGTCCAAATTAAATCTGTGTAAGTATGATGTATCAAAGCATTGTAGAAAGTTGTGTTGACGCTAGATGATACAGGGAAATAATTTTATTAACCTTGTACACACGAACTGACAGATACAAGGTGCCAGGACTATATCCCCCCCCCCACCCCACACACACCCTTTTACCCCATAGCCAGTTTCTAGTTTTGAAGACAGATGACCACTTAAAGCAGATTTAGAGTAAAGCAGAATGCTCCTTAAGGTGCATTCTGCTTTATTTCAGCCTGTTTAAAGCTGCAATATGCTAAGATATAGAAAATATTTATAATGGTACATGTTCATGACTATTAGTTGGAATTATTTTCTTCTGTGGAGGAATAAATTAAAGGCGTAAAAGCCATATTTATGGGGGAATGGATTTAAGGCTGTTGAGAACCTACTTTAATTTCGACACTGAGGGTAGGTGATGCTGACTGTAGTTGACTGGGCAGGTCTCTGATGTAGCACATGTCTGGCATGACGAGGGCTGATAGTGTAGTTGGATCCACTGTGCTAGGATCAACCTCCTTGCCTTTACGCTGAGCTAGTGAAAGAACACAAGAAGTGATTAGTGAGTTAACCCTCCCCTCCACTTAATATTCAAATATTCATAAAAAAAAAATGTCATCTGAACAACAATAGCTAATAAAATAAGGAAATTATATGTATATTTTCCCAAAGCAAAAAAAGAGCAGAGTAATATCAGACAGGTCCTTTTAACTCATTACCCCCCAAAAATGCCTTTTTATGCCTCTTATTTATTCTTTCACTAAAGAAAATAGATCCACTTTATACTGTCATGAATATGTATTATAAAAATATTTTCTAATTACTAGAAGATGGTTACAGTACTGAATCTTATTAAATTAAAAAATTTTGCGATTCGCTTGCAATTCGATGGCAATTCGCTTGCAATTCGATGGCAATTCGCTTGCGATTCAAAATACTTGCAATTCGATGGCAATTCGCTTGCAATTCGCTTGCGATTCAAAATACTAACTTTACTCTCGGGTAAGTTTTCTTGAATGGTGTATCTCACAAATGTTCGCAAATATGCATTCGTTAATTTGTTCGATTCCTTTTGTGTCACAACCGCTTCGGAAAATTCGCTTAAAATTATTCAAACGAAGGATTTGTTTTTTGAAGCGCCCGATTCGATTGCAATTCGATGGTAATTCGCTTGCGATTATCAATTTAATTTAATAAGATTCAGTACTGTACTTAAAGCAGGATGAAAGTTAAGAAGAATGCGCCTTATCATCATATCATCAAAACTAGAAACAGGCTATGGGGTAATCAGGCAGCTCCTTTGATATCGAAGCTTACTTTCAATCTGCTTTAATAGGTCACCTATTTTAGAAACTAAAAGCAGGCTATATGGGATTATTGGTTAACCCTTTAACCCAAAGCCTGTTTCTAGTATTGAAAATTGGTGCCCAATTAAAGCAGCCTTACGGCACAGTCTGCTTTACTTTCAGCCTGCTTTTAACTACCATCTTAGAAAAAAGTTCTAACAATATAAATCCATAACTGTATAAATTTGAAATTGATCTATTTTCTTCAGTTGAGGATTAAATAAAAGGTGTAAAAGGTCCTATTTGTAGGGTAATGGGTTAAGTAAACAGTGCAGAAAAAGGAAGCTCCTTTAAGGTCTAAGCTTACTTTCAATCTTTGAAAACTAAAACCATGCTATGGGATTATTGGTTAAGACAGGTGAATACAAAAAGCTTCTTGAGAGTTGTGTGTGTAAATCATTCATTGTCTGATAAGAAATCAGGTTCTGCAGACTGCAGCTGTTTGCCATCTCCAACAGCAGTCAGCTAGTACACTATGGTAAGTAAGCTACAGACCAGATAAGCCTACTATCCATATAGCTCTGATAAAATCATCACTTTTAACACATCTTGCAGGATACAAAAGTACATACCTGTACAGTAAAACATCTTCTAACCCATTACTCCATAAATACGCTATTTACACCTTAAATATGTTAATTTATATAAACGAGAGTTGTCAAAGCTCGCCTTCGGCACATTTAGAAACTTAAAAGCAGACTCAGAGGTCAAGGTCATAGAGGTCAACTTTCTTGTGATCATGAAAAGGTCTTGTCCATATACATATGCAAACCAAATATGAAAGTAATACATCAAGGGACATAGGAAAGTATTTTTCGAAACCTAAACACAGATTTCGAAACCTTAACATGGACCCTAAGTTCAAGATCAAGGTCACTGGGGTCAAACTGTTTGCATGCAAGGAAAGGTCTTGTCCATGCATACCCAATATGAAAGAACATAGGAGTCATAGGCATTTTAAGAAACCTAAACACAGATTTTATACCTAAACATGGGACCCAACTTCAAGGTCAAGGTCACTACAGCAATATCTCGAGGTACATGGGAGTTATAAGCATTTTCGGTAACCTAAACACAGATTTCAAAACCTAACTGCTGGCCCTAAGTTCAAGGTCACTGGGCTAAAAAAAACCTGTATGCATGAAAAGGAATTGTATGCATGAAAAGGAATTGTCCATATACACATGCATGCCAAAATGGAAGGAATATCTCAATGAACATAGGAGTTATAGGCATTGAGAAACCTAAACCCAGAGATCAAAACCAAAACGCAGGCTTTAAGTTCAAGGTAAAGGTCTCCGGTGTCAATTTTTGTGTGTGAACGGAAAGGTCTTGTCCATTTATAAACACACATACAAAATATGTAAACAATACCTCAAGGGACATTTAAGTTAAAGGCATTGTGAGAAACCTAAACACATATATTGAAACCTAAATGTGGCCCATATCTTCAAGGTCAAGGTCACTTGGATACAAATATGTATGTGCATGGTAAGGTCTTGTCCATATACACATGCATACCAGATATGAAAGCAATATCTTAAGAGACATAGGAGTTATAAGCATTTTTCGAAATGTAAACACAGACTCTTAGTTTAAGGTCAAGCTCACTAGGCTTATTTTTCAAAACCTAAACACAGATTTTGAAACCTAAACATGGCCCCAAGTTCAAGTTCACAGGGGTCAAACTTTTTTAGTGCATGGAACAGTCTTGTCCATATACACACACATGCAAATATGAAAGCAATACCTCAAGGGACATTTAAGTAATAGGTATTTTTAGAAACCTAAACACAGATTTTGAAACCTAAACATGGGCTCAAACTTCAAGGTCAATGTCACTGGGGTAAAAATATTTGTGTGCATGGTAAGGTCTTGTCCATATAAACATGCATATCAGATATGAAAACACTATCTCAAGGGACAAAGGAGTTATAAGCATTTTAAGAAACCTAAATGCATATGACGAAACCTAAACATGGACCCTAAGTTCAAGGTCAAGGTCACTAGGCTTAAAATCTGTATGTGCATGAAAAGGTATCGTTCATATACACATGCATGCCCAATATAAAAGGAATATGTCAATGAACATAAGAGTTATAGGCTTTTTTCAAAACCTAAACACAGATTTTGAAACCTAAACGCAAGCCCCTAGTTCAAGGGTCAAAGTCACAGGGGTCAAACGTTTTGTGAGCATGGAAAGGTCTTGTCCACATACACACATGCAAATATGAAAGCAATACCTCATGGGACAATGGAGTTATAAGCATTTTCTTGAAACTGCTAACATCTAATGCGAACGAGAACAGGAACGGGAACGCCAACGACCGGGTGACAACATAACTCTTGGACACAGTATCGGGAGCTAATTATAAGGAAAATAAATTAAATGCGCTAAAAGGTGCTTCTATTGGGGAAAGGGTTTAGCATCCAAATGTCAGGATGCTTGGAAAATGTCCAATTGCAAGTAAAACCATGAAAGGCATTTCTCATTAGGATAAGGAAAAGGTTTCACAAGGTATGTCTATGTTGGAGAAAGAATTAAGGGTTTATTTTCAACAACAAAACATACAGTTAGAAATAGGTTATAAAAAGTGTCATGCATCTTTCAGTAAACTTTGCCTTACATACACCAGTATGATAGACTTCCATAGTATGGGTAATACATGTACCTATCTGATGAATTATGATATCAATAAGTCAATATCAATCCTTGCACTTTTAATGTGACAGCTTATCACATAACAGCTGTCAAGGCAGTTAAACTTTTCAACTTTCACTGATAGGATGGTCAAGAGTAGATATCAAAGGCAGGTATTAAACTATATTATATTACTTTAACACATAACATATGTCAAGTATAGATATTCAAGGGAGGCATGAAATTATATTATATTACTAACTTTAGCACATACATGTAGTTATATATATATATATACAGTTGAGTCTCGATAACTGAAAATCACTCATGTCCAATTAATCCAAATTCTTCCGTTGAATTGGATAAATGGAGCTCACTTTAGTCAAACATACCTGTATTTCAAAGTTAAAACATGGCTTAGCCATGTTTAAACTTTAAAATACAGGTAAATTTAACTTTGGAGTTTGAGAAAATTTGTGTTAAAGTAAGTAAAGCCACAGCTCAAACAAGATATATCAACAGGTTAAATGCCAGGTGGATAATCAATGCAAGACAAAAGTAATGCAGAAAGCTCCTTTTAGGGCTTTCTGCATTACTTTTGTCTTTCATTCAGGAGCCATTAACCTTTCCAAATATCTATGCTTTGTAATGGCCTCTTACTGAGGTTAGACTGTACAGTTTAACTTTCTCAACCAAATATCATGTAAAACTGTCAAACCATTAGCCTAGTTCCCTGTGTTCAGGGCAATCCTAAACTTGGACATTATATCTTGCATAAAACAGATTAATTGGGGTCAAAACTGGTTGGATATGGGGAATATGTTATGCTCAAGTTACTGACAGGAAATCAAAGCCTATTACAACAGAGTCAAGAGGCTACTGAGACTAGTCTGAGATGCTTGACATATAACTTAACCCTTTCCTCTATAACAGAAAGCGCTAAATGGCCAGATGAAACTAAAGCAGAAAGCTCCTTCTTACCTCAATCAAGTTTTAAGCAGACATCTGTATTCAACAGCACCAAATGCATACTCATTTTTGGTGCATATTTGGAGGAAGGGATAAAAGGGTCCTATGGCACAGTCACTTATTCCTCAGTCCTTTGATGTAACCCCTAAAAAGCTGGAGAATGATCTCAAGACTCATCTCAAATGCTTTTTAACCTTTGGCCCAGGTGCCAATCTTACGAAACCTCGTATGAGAAATATTTTTGTAAGTTAGATTCTGAAATTCTCAATTATCATTTATTTCTCCATCTAATCCTATCTTGTGACATCTCTTTGGAATCGTCTTTTCAAGCAGATTCCAAAGAGATGTCACAAGACAAAATAAGATGGAAAAATGAGAAATTAATATATAGGCATTTCAAAGTTTTGTCCTACAACCATTTTTGTCGTACTAGGTTTTGTAAGACGGGGCCCCAGGTGGTTTGCACTATTGCAGATAGGGGAAAGGGTTAAAGTTTGAGGGTAGATCGTTAGATGCCAGGTTCCACATACACTATGCTATAAGGTCTCAAATGTTTGACAATGATGTCACATCATCATCAGTCAGTACAAAGCAAAGGCCAAGAGCTGCCAAGTAACGCCATCAAAATATGTTATCATTCATCTTTCCTTGCCCTCCAACAGTAACCTTCACGGCTTGATAATTTTGGAAAGATGACAGAATGATAGTCAGTCTTGTACATTCACCCATTACCCCATAAATATGCCTTTTTATGCCTTTAATTAATTCCCATACTGAAGAAAACATTTTCAATTTATACTGTCACAAATAAAAATCATAAGAAATATTTTCTATATTCTAGCAGATAATAACTTAAAGTAGGCTGAAAGTAAAGCAGAATGTGCCTTTAGGCACATTCTGCTTTACTTTCAACCTGCTTTAAGTGGTCAAATATCTTCAAAATTAGAAACAGGCTATGGGGTAATGGGTTAAGAGTGTTGTTGGTGGTTTTTTTAAATTGATCACAAAATGACAAACAGAACAGACCCTAATCAGACTCCTAGCTCAGGGCCTACAATATTTGCATATGACAAGTGTACTCTTTACAAGTACACTTTTTGTATAATTTAAAATGATGAGTATACTTGCCCTCTAGAATTGAAGGAGGGTAAAAGCAGGTGTTTGTTTAAAGCAGAAAGCTTCTTAACCTTTTACTATATAGCTGGTTTTGAAGACACGGTGACCACTTAGAGCAGGTTGAAAGTAAAGCAGAGTGCAGGTTTTACTGTAGATATAATACTCACCAGGCCTGGATGGTTGGATCTGTCTCTCTGCCTCCTCTGTTAACCCACCAGCTATAAGACACAGGTCCTGCAAACAATTTTAACAATCATCAGTACTAAACCCTTTACCCCATAGCCTGTTCCTTCTAATATTAAAGATAGGACACTTAAAACAGGTTGAAACTTCAACGTAAAGCAGATTGTCACATGCTTTACTTTCAGTCTGTTTTAAGCTACCATCTGCTAGAATAAAGAAAATATTTCTTTGGTATGTATTCATGACAGTATAAATTGGAACCATTTTCTTCAGTGGATTACTAAATTAGAGGTGAACAAAGGCAAATATTTGTGGAGTAATGCGTTTGACAAGAAAGATATATGGATGGACAGGTGCTAAGTGGAAGAAAAGGTTAATGCACAAGACTCTTTGATCTTTCTGCAATACTATTGTCCTGCATTAAGCAGCAACCTTTAGTGGTTTTCTTCATTTAACCCATTACTCTCTATATACTCCTTTTTATACCTTTATTTTTTTTCCTCAAATGAAGAGAAAAGTTCCAATTTATAGAGATATGAGTATATATCAGTGGAAATATCTTATAGAATTTTTTTCCTTAAGGTATACATAATACTCGATACAGTCATGAATATATTTTCTATATTCTAGCAGATGGTAGCTTAAAGCAGGCTGAAAGTAAAGCAGCATGCACCTTAAGCATTAAGGTGCATTCTGTTTTCCTTTCAACCTGCATTAAGTGGTCACATCTCTTCAATACTAGAAACAGGCTATGGAGAGAAAAGTTCAAACTTTAAAGGTTGCCTGGTAACCACAGGTATTATTGTATGATAAGGACTATAGTTGCCCAGAGAAATATTTTACAAACAACTGAAACAAGCAATGTTGGAAGAGTCTGGCATGTAGCCAGGGTATCTGCAGGATACAAGCATGGAACCAATTAAGTCAAATGCAACTTGTGCAGTCAATCTTATCTATCAGTTGGTGGTTAGTTGGGTACAGACTTTAACCCATTACCCCATAAATACGCCTTTTACACATTTAATTTATTCCTCATGAATATGTGCTGTAAGAAATATTTTCTATATCCAAGCAGATGGTAGCTTAAAGCAGGGTGAAAGAAAAGCAGAATGTGCCTAAGGCAGATTCTACTTTACTTTCAACCTGCTTAAAGTGGTCACTTGTCTATAAAACTAGAAACTGGCTATGGGGTAAAGGGTTAAAAACGGGATCAAGGCGTGTTTTATCTGCAATTTAGTGTTTTAATAGTCTATAAAATGCTGAATTCTTGGCTGACAACTGATTAAAATGCTGTGGTCAAGCAAAATGTTAGGCTTTTATCATATCCTTAGCACTTTTTCTCTTGTTAAACACTGTCACATTCAACCATAGTGATGAGTATTACTCATAATTTACAGTGAACCTGCGAAGAGAACATGTGTCCTATGCAAACAGTGTAGACCCTGATCAAAGAACTCTACACTGTTTATCATTCCTACATGTGTTAAAATGGACTAAGACTTAATTAGAAACTGGAAATGTCCATTGAAAGTTTCAGGTGAATGAATTAATAATAGTAAAAAAGAGTTATAGGAAAATCCTGCTTCATTTTGCCACAACTATTTCTAACTATTAACAATCAACAATTAGCTGCTGCATCTTGTTTCTGAATAACGAGACTGTCCCAAATTTTGTTGAAATTGTTCGAAATTTTGTTGTAACTTCTCCATGGATATGGCATCCCAACTCCACTTTATATCACTCATTTGCAAACGTGCCCAAATACTATACCAATATACCCAAATCTTTGTCAAAAAACTCTGCTAGAAAACCTGAAATCTATACTTCAGCAAACAATATGACTTTATCAAATTTGCATAACATGTTAGGTAAATAATCATTATGATCAGGAATCTTGAAAGTGAGCTCAAAAACTAAATTTAAACTTGTATACGTCACCACTAAGTAAAGAGACATTGTGAACTTTAACCCGTTACCCCATAGCATGTTTCTTGTTTTTGAAGACAGGTGACTGCTTAATAAAGTAGGTTAAAAATAAGCAGAATGTGCCTTAACCCTTTGAACCCTAGTCCTGCATATAGGCATCATTTTCAAACAGGGTATATATAAATAGTACACTTGTCCTGAGCAAACAGTGAAGACCCTGATCAGAGGGCTCCGAAAGGAGATCAGCTGATCAGGGTCTTCACTGTTTGGCATAATGCCAAACATTGACAAAAACAACCCTTAAAAGTCAGAAATGGACTAGACTAAAATGGAAACTGGAATTGTCCATTTAAAGTTTCAGGGAGGGAAGAGTTAAGTCACATTCTGATTTACTTTCAGCCTGCTTTAAGTTACAATCTGCTAGAATATAGAAAATACCTCTTATCATACATATTCATGAATGTATACAAACTAGAAACTATTTTTCTTCAGTGGATTTTTTTATATATAAATGGAGTAATGAGTTAATCAGGGATTTCCCCAGGCCGTTTTCGCCTGTCGCAGGCGACATGCCTTCCTTCCCGGTGGTCTCTTCGCGACATGCTTTGATCTGGCCGACATGTCTTAATCTGTAGAGCGACTAGCCTTAATCAGGGCTCTGTGCTGTGTATTCCAGTAATTATTTCATATGCCAAACGCCGTCACGCGTGTCGGGCGTGTGCTTAGCTTCATCAACCAATCAGGAGCCGAATTTCCTTATCTAAACGGTGATAGACAGGGACTCGTTCCATTTTGAGCGAGATTAACTTTTGATTGACGTTTCTAAAACCGCTAGTTCTGGTTTTGATGCGAGTAGATTCTACAACATGCCGAACATGGCTTACTTTACAAACAGCGACTTTAATGATTTTCGGAAAACAAGCTACGAAAAATAAATACTAGCCGAAACCGGAATCTCGGACATTCCTTTTCCCGAATTTAACATTCAAAAGATGATAAACGATGGACTGAAAATTCGCCGCGAATAATGAGACGTGAAATCGTGTGTCGCCTCGGAAAAATATCCTCGATACGGGGCCTGTTAAATAAGGAAATTCTCCGCAAATACTGAACAAACGAATGTTTTAAATGAATATAAATTACCTTTTAGAATTGATTTCCTCACAACTCCGTATTAATAATCACGTAACAGACGCAAACAGTATTCCAAACTTCCGAAATGAAATCCAAATGCGCGGCATGCTTCCTAGCGTCATTTTTTGAAAACATCCAATTAGATTAGACCACAGGTACTTGACACATACTTTATTATCTATGAACCCCCTCCCCCCTTAAAAAAAAAATATATATTTTTTTTTTACTATACTTCTATTATAGATACTATAATAGAAGTATAGTAAAAAAAAAATTTTTTTTTTTTTTTTTTTAAGGGGGGAGGGGGTTCATAGATAATAAAGTATGTGTCAAGTACCTGTGGATTAGACGTTATATAAACTTCCATTTAGAATGACAGGAAATTAACATAAATTGCGATGTTTAGAAATTAGCACTTATTCGTAGGCAATGGCTAGCTATCGACGCGGAAGACGTTTTTCGTGGGAGTTTCGGGAAATAAGTTACAAGAGAAGAACAAAAGCAACACATACACGCGGGAAACGATGAATCTCTTAAAATAGCTTTCTGGTATTTTTGGTAAATAGAAATTGAAACTGAATACTTGGGAGATTAAATATTGAAACAGAAAACAATCGTGACAACACCTATTCAAGTAGACTTGGTTTTATCTCATGACAAAGTCAAACAGTCTAATTAATTCTTCACAGAGTTAAAAATTTGTTTTCTGTTTTTATGATGGATGGATGTTAAGAGCAGGCTTAAAGTAAACATGAATCCACCATTTGACATCCACTTGCCGGGATGCAGTGAAATTGTCTATACTTTCCTTAACCCACAGGTTCTTGACACATAAAAAAATTAAAAAAATTTTTACGAGACCTCCATTATATTACCGTATCTAGATCTATCTTCGATAGAGTACAAAAACAATTTCTTTTCTTTAGCCTCAAGAAAAAAATTCCTATCTTAAAAAACATGGCCGCTAGTGGGTGGGGCAGATTTTCTTTATATGGATATATATAGTGAAAACTTTAAAAATCTTCTTGTCCATAACTACTGGTCCGATTTGAAAGTAATTTTATGCAAATGATCCATGGGTGACCCTCTACCAGATTTCTTAAAATTATTTTGATATCTAAAAAAAACATGGCCGCCAGTGGGTGGGGCAAGTTTACCTTATGTTACTGTTTACTAAAAACTTCAAAAATCTTCTTCTCTGAAACTACTGGTCCAAATTAAAAATAATTTTACACAAATGGTCAATTGATGATCCTCTACTAAATTTCTTAAAATCATTTTGGTTATCTTAAATAACATGGCCACCAGTGGGTGGGGCAAGTTTTCCTTATGTTACTGTTTACTAAAAACTTTAAAATCTTCTTCTCTGAAACTACTGGTCTAAATTAAAAAAAAATTTTACACAAATGGTCAATTGATGATCCTCTACCAGATTTCTTAAAATCTTTTTGTTATTTAAAAAAAACATGGCCACCAGTGGGAGGGGCAAGTTTTCCTATTATTTCTGTATGGAAAAAATTTCAAATTAAATTTCTCTGAAACTGAAGTTCTGATTTAAGAAGTATTGTACACAAATGATGATTCATGGGTGACCATTTGCCAGTTTTCTTCCAATAATCTTCCTAGCTCAAAAAACATGGCCACCAGTGGATGGGGGTGAATAAGTGAAAACTTAATGCCAAAATTGCACTATTTCATTGATTAAAGAGCAAAAAATTTCGTCGCAGCGCGGGAGGGAGAGCCCTCCCGCACCCTCCCCCTATGCCCCAAATTCAACATGCCTTCAGAAATTCCTGGGGAAAACCCTGTTAATGCATTTAAGATAACAAACAGAGTTACAATTATAATAAACTTACAGGCAAGACCACAAATCTTGAGGATAACAGTGGCTGCATTACTTCCCTCATGTAGTCAATCACCATCTGTAGTTCTTCATGGATCCTGTCTATTTTGCACTAAAAATTAAAATATCACAACATAAGATTGGGTTGAGTTTTATAGAAGAAAAGGCTGAAAATGTTGATTTTACTCTTGAAATCTTTATCTGGAATCTTTAAAACCAAATCAAGTATGGCCGATTACATGACAACTGATCACGGTCTACAAAGAGCTACTGATCAATGCAATCCAAAACATGTCAAAATGGTCAGATTCTTTACTGTGCCAAATGTCTTTAATAGATTATCTTATTTTGAAACAGCATTACAAATGAGTTGTAAATTACTGTAAAATATTATTACTTACCACTGAGCTGGTTGCCAAATGCCCCTTGCCCCAGTGGGATGATTTAGCCAATCTGTAAGCTCTCTTTTCCTGTAAAGAAATATGATTATTATATAGATAAATAGCTTTTTATTTTAATGAGTTGTACTTTACAAATCAACACCATAATACTGACCCCACTAAAACTTATGTCTTGACAACTCGTTAGAATCAAAGAGACAGTTCTAATGAGTTGTTGCATCGCAGGGATTTGGCTGATGATTAAAGGTTTTTTTCTAAAGTTTTAGTTAATGGACTCTCCTATTTTGAGATTCTGCTTTCCTCAATCAAGGCTTGTTGTACACTGATTCACGCAATCTTCCATGACCCAACGAAGCTCTAGATAAATGGAGTAATTCAAAATCTAAAATCTTTATTCCTGAATTAAACCCACTGGCGGCAATACTGGTAAGAATCATCTCCTTGAGACGATTCTAATGAGCAGTAGTAGTACTAGTACTTAACACCATTGGATTTGGTGCTAAAAGAAGTGAGAAAACATTGGATTTGTTCTGTTTATCTGGAGTCTTGCCCATCCAGGATCACCCGTATTTACACTCGACTTGGTTGTTTTTGTTCTAACATCATACCAACATATGAAGACGAAGAATTGAATATTAATTGAAGACATATCCTAGCGTTACCAGTTTCGACGCCATTAAGCGATAAACTCGCCGTAATTTCTGACAGCTATAAAATGAATGTGATTTAAACTATGACTGAAGCTGAATGTGCTTAATTAATGATAAAAACCATGCAACTTTCAAGTTTAAATGCGCCAGTTGTTCAGAGCATCGCCGATTATAACATACCGAGGAAGCCGCCATATTTGTTGGGAGTAACCTATTTCGACACCTCCGATTGGCTGACCTATATTAGAGTTATTTTTAGCTTTATAAATAAAGTTCATACTGTGCTTCATTGTGTACGCTTATTTTCATACTGGAGAGTCAAAACTATTTTTTTGGTATCAATTTTTGTTTCAGATTTGCCATGATTTTCGAAAAATTAAAAATATAAATGAAGAAAAGGGTAAATGTCACTGGGCACTCATATTAAAATAAGGGGTGGTTTTGATTTGTGTCCCACCCTCGCTAAAACTCTCCAAACCCTAAAACGTGAATGTTGGGGAGTAGCTCATTTAATTAGCATTGGATGTCTGAAATGAAAAATATAAACTTAGATACCTTTCTCATAAATTTATAGCGCATTTATGAGCCAATTAGTAATCACATGTAAATCCGATCAGCATATTCTCACAAACTCTATATAGCGTACACCTTCTAAACATTGACCTGTTTTTCAATGGCGGGAAAATTGCTTGTCACGTGACTGTCGCGTGAGAAGATAAATATGAATGGGGGTTCCTGACAACTGAGCATCGAAGTTTTCCGTGATCATTTAAATACAGAAAACGGCTTATAAACTTCCGTGCTGGATTGCATTAGTGAAAATACATAAAAATGCATTGAGAAAGGTAAAACTGTTATATTTCTCACTTTGCATATCTGATTATTCACATGTTTGAAAAAGAGAGTAGTTTTTCGTGTTTACAAACGATAGCCAGTGCGCATGCTACGTCACGGGGGTCGCTTAGGTCATATTGACTAGTAAACAAATATGGCGTCGAAATAGGTGAGCGTTAAAACGGGTGCGCGGACGATATACAACAGAAGAAAGCTACAAATGGACCTAAAAGATACATCCGACCTCGACACTGAATGAACTAGTATATGAACTATATGAACATATATATGGATATCAAGAAACATTTCAAATTAGTTCACTCTAACGCTGCCAATAAGCAAATATAACGCTCACAGGAGTCTGACCTTCCGTTGTTTTTGTTTACCAGACTCCCGACATGTGATCCTCGAACTGATTCGACCATTTAAACATGCGTTTAAATGTCTGACAGGCGACATGAACGGTGTTTTTAAATGATCTAAAGTAATCTCGAATGATTCCATTCAACTTAACACAACTATAATTCGTACCTCTTTATTTACAAGCACTAAACATGCATTTCCTTCCCCTCGAAATATCCATTTACTAGCGTCCGCCATTTGCATTTTACACAGAGCACTTTGTTTCCTCCGTTTGGAAGAGTTCCATCTCCTGTAACAATAATCGAGTCAGAGCTCAAGTGAGATCCAAACGGAACGATGCACACGTAAATCTCTGTGCCTAAAATTAAGATTTAAAATGAATAAACAGTAAAAATCACACTGTTTCTTTTTATTAAATCACGCATCGTTAAACTGTTGATAAATATATCACTGTGTGACTGAACCCTTATTATCATGCTCAGCTAAAGTGTTGTCTGCTTCAAAATTATCGTCTGAGATTATATTTTTTTAATCAGTCGCTCCCATTTAGGCAAATTCCTTTTTTAACTGATGAAATGTTGAATGTGAGTAGAAAACAGTTTAGATCCAGATCAGATGTTATGCGGCGTCTGATCTGGATCCCAAATGTTATGCAAATCGCGCTTAATTCTGGCATGACTCTTTCTTTCTCTGCTACACGCCACTTTCGGGTATTACGAGCAAGGGCACTTTTTAAGTGCACCAATGGGACTGTACCCGGCCGGTCACTTTATCCTGACACCGACGAACCAGTTGTAATGCTAACCCGAAATCCTGAGCCCCAAGGAGGGAAGCCATTACTACCAATTTTAAGTATTTGGTTTGACCCGGCCGGGGATTGAACCCACAACCTCCCGCGCTGCAAGCGGACGCTCTACCACTAAGTCACGCAGCCGGTAAGGTTAGATCTAGATATCTACCACAGGTTAACACTCTCGTTGTCGTCGGCAAACTTTGTCGTCTGAATAAATTTCACTTATGAATCCGTATTGTCGATTTTCTTTTTTTGCAAAATGGCACGACTTTTGAAACAATTGCTCGGCGTCCCATCTGGATCCCAACTGTTGTTTAACATGTACAAAGGACTGGATACATGTGGATAGCGTACATCAGCTCATGCATTAATCTGTACAATCAGACTTGGCCAGACCAAGGAATGAAACACGTGTGTGTATAATTCGGGTTATTCCGTCATCAGACTCAGTTTCAGTCTAGCATGGACTGAAGTATAATGGAGAATCTGTTATTCTTTCCCGTTTGAACGCAAGCGACACGCAAACGCATAGCAGTAAAATGAAGAAAATTACAACTTCTTGACCATTCTGAATGTTGATTTTAACCTGGACGGCAAACAGTTCAGAGCCTGTTCAGACGCAGGGTAACCCGGCGTCTGATCTGGCTCCAAACTGTTTGTAATAGAAATAATTTAGTTTTAGCGTAAACGCGTTTATTGGGAAAGAATAACGTTTTCTCCACTGTATAGGCCTACGGAAAAACGAAAGTACTAGGCCTAAATATATAGAGTCTATATATATCTATTAAGACTTCCTTCAATGCATTCAATGTATAGACCTAGACCTAGGCCCACTGCGACGCATTTTGCTTTACTTTCAACCTGCTTTATATATCTTGCCTTCAAAACTAGAAACAGGCTTTGAGCAAAAATGTTAAGTGTATAGTATTATGTCATGTTGGTAGATCTAGATATTCCTTCAAGACCCCTACCCACCACCCACTAGAAGCGTCTTTTCGCGCATTTAAATTATTCCTCCACTGAAGAAAATATATGAAGTTCCAAATTTTACAATCATGAAACTGTACCATATGAAATATTTTCTTTATCCAAGCAGGCTGTAGCTTAAAGCAGAATGAAAGTAAAGCAGAATGCGCGTTAAGGCGCATTCAGATTTACTTTCAAAATGTGCTATGGGATAAAGGGTTAAACTGAAATATGAATAGTTTAACTATGTTACAGAATAAGCAGAACAGCATCACATTGCCAACAGTGTTGACCAAGATCGCTCATGTCTGATATGAGGACTGGGTTTCTAGTCATATGGCCCATTTTCATGCTGAAAGCAAAGAGTTCTGGGGTCACAAATATAAGACAGATTCAGGGCTGCCATTTCTCCGGATTTTTCTAAAATCTCCGGATTTTTTCCCAGTACATGGTAGCTTAAATCAGACTGAAAGTAAGACAGAATGCGCCCTAAGGCGCATTCTGCTTTACTTACAGCATGCTTTACGTAGTGGCATGTCAACAAAACAAGAAAAAGGCTATGGAGTAAAGGTACGATTCGTAAAACCGCACTTGAAAAATGTAAATTTGGAAATCTTAGGATTTTTCGTGTCAACTTATGGTAGCCCTGCAGATTCCCGTCACCTTACCAAGACGAAACCTTGGAACTATTTCTGACATGTACTCTTCAAGCAAATTACAGTCAAAACGTATGTAACGCATTCCAAGGAGTGAATACGAAACGGTTCTGAGTGAATTGTAATTTAAAGTTACCTATAGAACCTTCGTATTTGTTTAATTCAAGGTTATAAAGCCTTTGAGTTGAGTCTGAAGTCCTTCTCAAGCATTTGATTGGTCAGATTTGAGCCAAGGCTCAAATCTGAACAATCAAATGCTTGAGAACGGTCTCAGATTCAACTCAAACTCTTTACAACATTAGAGTGCTTCATTCAGGACAAAAGCACAAAGATCCTGAAAGTTTCTGTTTTTCTGTTGAACATCATTAAGCTTTCGCTTGTATACTATACTTTCTGTTTAGCCATCTTCTATTGAGTCGTATTTGTACAAAGGGGAAGGGCCAACTCTGAGTTGGCAGAATATGTGGCCAAAGCCGGGCCCCATTTCCTGTATATAATTGGAAATAAACTATGTTTAACCCTTTACCCCAACAGTGGCCTATTTCTAGTTTTGAAGACAAGTGGATTAGGCGCATTCTGCTTAACTTTCAGATTCCTTAAGCTACCATATGCTAGGATATAGACACTATTTCTTATCTTCCAATATTCATGGAATACATGTACATTGAATGCGCTAAAGGTGATTCTATGTTGGTACGGGTTAAACTGTAGTACTGTAGTCGCTTAACGTAAATTTTATTGTAAAGCGTTGATGTCAGTCAAATTAGCAAGTTTTGATATATGATTAATTGTATCTCACACTGAGTCTGTCTACCCCACAAGACAGGATTTCCAGAAGGTATAAGAACAGTATACCTCATGGCGCTGTTAATATCCTTCAGATTATTGACCTTTTGAACTTCAATTGGACAATCCCAATTTCCAATCAGTTCTCGTGCACTGATTGCATGTTACATGTACGAATGTACGTTTCACAAGCACACTGTTTGTAAATGACGCGTATACTCGTCGCCAGGGTTTTATAGGTTGACGTACGTCGCTTCTAACATTCGTTGGCATATTTTTCTCTCAGAAAAACCATTGGGTGTCAAACAATTTGGATCCGGATAAGATCAGGCATTTCAACCTGAACAAAACTACATGTATTTGCAATATTTATCACAAAGTGTAAAAGACTGCATGGCTAACCGTTTCCTGCAATAGCTTGCTTTCGGCGTTTAATTCATGCGGATGCATGAAGACTGGACAGAAAACACACGTGTTTCTGCGTATACTTTCAGCCCGTATTTAGTAGCCATTTGTCTTAATGCACGAACAGTTTCTTTGACTCTTTATCACGACAGTGTTATAGGGTTCCAGACAAGGGGAGTATTTCAATAACTAAAATCTGTCTACTTTTTAAGACAGATGACCACTTAAAGCAGGATGAAAGTAAAGCAGAATGTGCCTTTAGGCGCATTCTGCTAAACGTTCAATCTGATTTAAGCTACCAATTGCTAAGATATAGAAACTATTTCTTATAGTTCGTATTCATGACTGTATTGAAGACTAATTTCTTTCGTGATCAGAGGTATACACCATAGGCTTAAATTACGTATTTATGGGGTAATTGGGTTAACCCATTTATCCCATTACCTCATAGCCGGTTTCTAGATTTGAAGACACCTGGCCACTAAAACAGGTTGAAAGTAAAGCAGAATGTGCATTAAGACGCCTGCTGTAAGCTACCATCTGCCAGAGTACAGAACATATTTCTGGCGTATAGTTTTGATTGTATAAATTTGAATCTTTTCTTTAATGGAGGAATACATAAGAGGCGTGAAAATGCGTATTTATGGGGTGATGGGTTATGTCTGGCTACTGCAAAGAAGCACCCCTATCTGCCTGCTGGACATTTTCATGTAAAGACATTTCCTCAGTCCTCTGATGGACCCCCCCCCCCCCCCCACACACACACACACACACACATACACACACACATTGTTCTCGATAGGCGTGAAAGTAACTATCAAAACATGCAGCATAATCTTTACCAATCTCAGCCGATTTACCTGTTGAGGCCCATGTACAAACTCATACTCTAGCGGTTTTACAATGGTTCTTTCTAGCCAAACTATCAAATATAAAAGTCGGGCCTCATATGAGACGCTTCAGTGGCTCTATGCTATTGGTGTGTGCACACTACCCATGAGTATTGTATGAGAAATGGCTCACCGAAAACAGGTCAGGAAATGTCTTTAAGATATGCTGGTACACAATGGTGACACTAAAGTTTTTGTCAAGTAGGCACCTCAATTCATATGAAATAGCATATAATGCAGGCCCTGATGGGACGATGCAAATTGCGGCATCTCATCAGGGTATACACTGCTTGCTAATTATGTCTACATTTTGTTGAAGATAGGCGTTTATTGGCTTAACCCTTATATACCTGGGTATTATAATGAACTCTCCCTGTATTCTTGATGGAACAGTTCATTATAGATATGCATTATTTGTCATAGATTGCATTATATGTGTAAACATGCATTTGCTTTGCCACGTTATGCCACTATTGCGCTAATAAAATCAATCAATAATAATAATAATAATAATAACGACTTTATTTCATGTGGATTACATATTTGGTATCGAACAAACAAACCAATTTTCAATATGGTCCACAAACAAAATTAACATATATACAACACAAAGGTACACAATTACAAATCAGTATTTTTTAAACCTTTGCAAACAGAGTGGACCCTGAAAAGACAGTTCCTGTAGGAGCTCTCCACATGGACTACCGTTTGTTTACTTAAATAATTTTAAAGATTAAGCTGAACATGATAATGCATAAGTGCCGATCAATCAATCAATATCTAAGGATGATCTAAAGGCACTGCAGTGTTTGCTCCACGAAGTACTTCGTGGATTGCCCATGCATACATACAGCTGAGAAATTCATATGGAATATAGCAAACAGTACAGACCCTGGTGAGACGCCGCGCTACGCGGCGTCTCATCAGGGTCTACACTGTTTGCAAATTTCCTCTTTGGTAGTTACTTGGATAAAATGGGTTAAAAATATTTATTTTGAATATAGGTGTAACGGCGAGAATCATTGTACCTTCCTTCTGTTTAGATGCGTCATGGCACCTTAGTGCATCACGTATACCTGTTTTCTTCCTATTACGTACGGCTAAGCAGGGGATATGTTGTTTTCGCATTGCTCTTAGCAGGGTATCAATTCGCAGTAATGTTTTTATTATTTCATAACTAAGTACAGTAAACCAAGTCTATTACGACCACTAAATTGTGTTCATGAAATGGTGTTTAAGGAACGTGGCTGCTGAAGGCAAATTCATGGAAAGTGAAACAGAAAGCTCATTTAGGAGCTTTCTGTTTTACATTCCCCTTGAATGAAGCTGTCACCTGTATTTCCTTAACCAAATTGATTTCATTTTAGGGGTTTTATTAGAGAGGTTTTACTGTACAAAATACGTACCCATTTCAGTTATGAAAATTTCCAATTCAGGAATATGCAAAAAAGTGCCATAAAGAATTCATTGATTTGCCTACACTTGATTCCAAGCAGCGCATGATATTTTTCCACTAAGATCACACACTTAAAAACGTGCGAGCAGACTACATGTATAATAACTTGATATTAACACATTGACAGGGCTGCCAATTCTCCGGATTTTTCCGAAATATTCGGATTTTTATTCCAACAGATGGAAACTTAAAACAGGCTGAAAGTAAAGCAGAATGCGCCTTAAGGCGCATTCTGCTTTACTTTCAACCTGATTTAAGCATCACGTGTCTTAAAAACTAGAAACAGACTATGGGTTAAAGGTATAATCAGGAAAACCGGGCTTGAAAAATGGAAATTTTTGAAATCTTAGGATTTTTTTTATCAACTTATGGCAGGCCTGCATTGAACTCCAGCGACGAGTATACCACTCCTACACATACAGTGTACTATATAAACAGTGTAGACTCAGACCAGAATTTACACTGTATTTCATTTTGCAATGTTGTGCTCCCTCTCTACATCAACATCCACTAGTAGACAAAAAGTGAGTGTGTTGATCGGAGGGAGTTGTTACAGGGAGGGAACTTAGCTTACATTGGCAAACAGCTTTAATCCAGATCAGACGCCGATCTGATTATGTTGTTTTTTTTGTTAAAATGTGTGGCTGTGAGAAAAACAGCAGACGACAATTTTAAGCAGTCGATATTGTAGTCGTGAAAAGGTTGGAAATATTTGTGTTGTTTGGGAGCGCAAGCGTTGTTTTAAGAAGGAACTCGTTGTTCAGAGGGGTGTTGTGTGGAGGAGTACCACACATACAGTGGAGAATCTGTTATTATTTCCCAATAAACGCGTTTACGCTAAAACTATTATTTGCAGTGCAAACAGTTTGGAGCCAGATCAGACGCCGGGTAACCCGGCGTCTGATCAGGCTCCAGACTGTTTGCCACCAAGATAAACATGAAATATCAGAATTGTCCAAAAGTTGTTCTTTTCTACGTTTTAGTGCTTTGCGTTTGCGTACGTTTGCGTACGTTTGCGTTTAAACGGGAAAGAATAACAAATTCCCCACTGTATATTTCAATAGTGACTATATCTATAGGCGTGAGCTTTTCGTCTCCCTACAAAATATCATTCCTACGGTCACGAGAGTTTATCTTAATGTTCAGTATTCCATGACAAGCACGATGATGGTTAACCCTTCTCCCATATGTAGAAGCGCCTTTTAGCACATTCTGTATATTACTCCGCTATATAAAATAGTTCCAATTTACAGTGTCATGGATATGTTTCATAAGGAATAGAAAAAAAGTTTCTTTGTTCTAGCATGAGCTTAAAGCAGGCTGAAAGAAAAGCAGAATGTGCATTAAGGCACATGCTGCTTTAATTTCGATCTGCTTTAAGTGAATTCCTGTCTTCAAAACAAGAAACAGGATAGGTGCATGGCAATGGGTTAAAGTGCAATGTTTGTGTACGTATTATGTAAGTATTACCCCTTCTCTGCTTTACCCGAGACCAACGCCATTTGAAAACAGTCTGGTTTGATTTGATTTGATTTGTTATGATTTTACGTTGCTTTAACTGTATTTCAGTCATGTCGCGATTTCAAGCTAATTATAGAGATGGTTGAAGATCCCAGAGTCCATTCGTGCACTGTTTCAGGCGGCGACTGGGTTACACAACCATCGACCTTCCGCAAGCCAGCTGGAAGTCTTCCCCACATGGGAAAACCGAACAGCCAGACTGGGATTTGAACCAACAGCGGTGAGGAACTTAGTGATGTAAGTCACAGTGATTATACCAATAGGCCATGGGGCCCCTCACAGTCCGGTTACTCGGCGTCAAGTCAGGATTCGGACTGTTTTCAAGGATCCGGATTACTGCTTAACCTGGACAAAACTGTGCGACATTTATATGATTATCGAGGTTTCTGCAATCAAATACGTGTAGAGGGGATACTTTTGAAGCAGGCGCCTTTCTTACAATGGAATACAGTGTTCCCTCTCTACAACGGCCCCTAACAACGACTCCCTCCTTACAACGACAATTGCCGCAGTTCCCTAAACAGGACAATTATATCTAACGCTTTTACTTATGAAATATCGCCCGCTTCAAAAATGGCGTCTGCTGTTTTTCTAAAAGTTGCATATTTGACCATTTCAGAGTAAAACACTTAATTACGAGTGACAAACAGCTTGAATCCAGATCAGACGCCGCGTCTGGATTCAAGCTGTTTGCAAACTTAAGCAAAATTCCCTCCATGTAACGACTCCCTCCGAACAACGATCATATTTGTGTCTCCCATTGGGTGTCGTTGTAGAGAGGGAGCGCTGCACGTATGTAATGTTCATATCTATAGAACCTAGAGTGCAATAATCTTTAAGGTGTTTACACCATTTTCTGTTTACTACAGTCATACCGTGACGTCATGTGCTTTTGTTTCTCAAAGTACAAAGTAATGAGTGTCAAACAGTTTGGACCCTGATTAGGCTTGCAAATAACCACTGTACTCGATGTTTCTCTTGTGGGTATTTATAATCGTTTTGGACTCTTCTATAGTACAGGCTTCTGATACATTTTTGGTATTACAACACAAACCAGTAAAAATATGAAACAGTGCAGACCCTGATCAGAGGGCTCCTATAGGGTCTACACTGTTTAAATATGTAATATATGCAGAGGGCTGTAGGTTTGAAAGGGTTAATGACCACATAACAGAGGACACATAAGTATGTCTTCCTTACAACTGAATGCAGCTTTATACGGTATCAACACAGGTAGCAATTGGTATGTCGCGACCGGCATTCCATACTTTTTGTTACTAAGCAAAACATTGCCGTAGATCAAAATAGAAACTCGAATTTGCAATTTGTTCTATTTAATGAAACGGTTAACAGAGAGAAATATAGCTAATTCAACGTGTCCTTGGCTTCAATTGAGTTACGTATTGCCATATATAGACATGCATGTAAAGCGGGTTGTCACCGGGATTCCCAACATGGGTTTCCAATGTCTTTATATATTTCATACGCCAATAAACAGTCAAAATTGGGTCAAACAGATAGTGCCATGACAATCTGAATGACCTTTTTTGTATACCGTAAATAATTGTGTCCTCAATTAAGCTGCCACTTGCCATAAAGACTTCAAACTAATATTTTATGGTCGTTATAGACAGGTTTAACTGTATTTAAAGTGATATCCTTTATAGAAGTTAAACTGTAACTATCCATTCGTCTGCCACAATAACGTCTGTTATACACTTATCGTCTGCAACTGTTTATAAGTTTCAATTGTTATGTCGGTTTATATAACGAAACCTAAACACGACAGCCAAACAGTTTGGACCCAGATCAGACGCCGCTGATCTGGGTCCAAACTGTTTGCTAATTCTGATAAAGTTACGATAAGCAGACGATGGACAATTACTTATTTAGTTAAATGAACAATATTCCCACTTCACCTAGGGCGATCAGACATGTTATCAGAGTTGACCGAAATTCCAGTTTTAGTCTCTAAACAAGTTTTGTGGTGGTTTTGAATGAACTTTATTCACTGCCCTGTCCCGAGTGCACTCACAGTTGCAAACAGATTAAACTCAGACCAGATGCCAAGTAACTCGGTATTTGGTAAGGACACGGAATTGATTTGATGCTCATGTTGATCTGTTTTCGAAAAGAACATCTGAAATCGCAGTTTGAAAAATGAAAGACAAGGCGACGATTCTTTTCAGTAGACGATTTCATGACAATGGCGGTTTTTTAAATACATTTACAATTGTACCTGAAAATTGCAATTGACTCTTTTTTCTACTGGCTGGAAGATTCATTTTAGAAATACAAGGATGATCTAAAGACTTCAGTGTTTGTCCATACAGAAAATTACTGCATATGACATATCAAACAGTGCAGACCCTGGTGACACGTCGCGTCTCATCAGGGTGTACACTATTGACCAATATCCACTTAAATTGTAGACCCTAGGCTTACATGAGTAAAGAAGAAATTCATATGAAAACCACAATTAGGTTGAACAAAGGAATGTAACCTATTTTCATTCTATGACCATATCAGTTCATGACTGTAACTATGTCACCGTTGTCGTGTCTCCTATATCGTTTCAAAGTTAGATTTAACCCATTGCTGCATCTCAGTAATCCAACTTTATTTGGTAAAGGGGCGGGTTGTTACTAAAATGAAGATGAAAGTCAAACAAGAAGCTCCTTAAGGAGCTGTCTCCTTGTCTTAATTTATCTTGCTTTAAGCAGCCCTCTGTCTCTATTGAATAACATAATCATTAATGAATGTTACATTGTTGCGCTTATGTGATGGGAGAGATATATAGGCGACTAAGCTTGCTGAAAGATTTCACTATATTTATATACAGTGTTCCCTTTCTACATCGGCCCTCCCAACAACGAATCCCTAATCGGGGCAGTTATATATTACGCTTTTACGACTGTAACGTCGTCTGCTTACTATTGTCGTCTGATGTTTTCTGTCACAGTTAAATATAAGTGGAGATTTTGATAGAATGACAGAGTGACAAACAGCTTGAATCCAGATCAGACGCCGCAATACACGGCGTCTGATCTGGATTCAAGCTGTTTGCAAATGTAAGCCAAGTTTTAATTTCCCCTCCCTATACCGACTCCCTCCGAACAACACACATGCGTTGTGTCGCCCAATATGTGTCGATGTAGAGAGGGAACACTGTACATAGATGGTGACACCAGCGTGTGTCCATGTCGAAGAACACTTCAGAGTGTATCTCGGCGTCTCATCAAGGACTGCACTTTTTGCCAATTGTCATCATCAGTATAATCACTAAAGGCTTTTTACGCGTTAACCTCATGACTGGTGAAATACCAATATGGGCTTCAAACAGCATGGGTCCTGATTAGACGCCGATCCAAACTACATGTACAAAGACACTTTAAAGAAAGATCTGGAACTAGCAAGTACGGTTCACAATTAATACAACATTAACTCATTCGCCCCTGAGACTTCAAATCCACAATTCCAGATTCAAATTAACCTTAGTCTATTTGTTTTCCTTTTACACTTTATTATTGATGTTACTAAACAATATTTGCAAAATGACAATCAGTGATACCCCTGTTCAGAGGATTCTTGTATGATACTTTTGATAACGGTTTATGATTATACTGTTTGCTTAGTCTAATATTACAAGATAATAAATATATTCTTCATAATATTATGTAGCCTACATTGTGTTTAATGACGAGCATACTCATCGTAAGGGTAATTTAACTCATTCACTCCTCGACATTTTAATGAACACTACTTGCATCTAATGAGGTCTAGTCCATTTTGACTGTTTATGGTTGTTTTTGTAATAAATAAAACAAAACTAAAAAACAGTGTAGGCTCTGATCTGGTATATACTGTTTGCACAGGACAAGTCACTTCTTCATAGGTACATGTCTTGTAAAGAACGAGTATACTCGTCCCTAGGGTTCAATTAGTTAACTGGTATTTTAATTATCACAGTAAAACCTGGCGGCATGCCAACGATAATGCTTCATATGCAATTATTGAAACAAATAATAACCAGAGTTAACATACACTAAGTACATGTATCTTGTCTGGTATTTAAAACAGTTTCGATCCAGATCAGACGCCGCATAACACGGCGTCTGATCTGGATCAGAACTGTTTGATACGTATATTTAGGCTTCTTTGATAAAAACGATGTATACATACATCACAATTTAACAACTTGTACATACGACGGTTATTCCAAGGTAGACGATTTTATGGCAAGATAAGGGTTTAATTGTTGACCATCTAGGAATCACGATCTCTTCATTAGCGCCGCCTTTATAGAACTGATATTTTAATTAATTAACTTCGTCAAAACAGCCCAGTAGGAGGGATATCTATCTATCCCAATGAACTCTGTGTTCAGCGGCCACTTGTTGAAGAAGCATGACAATCTTTAATGAAAGGTTGGCGCTCAATGCAGGACAACGTAATCAAGGGCCACATGCGTCCATAAATCGCTCACCTGGTACCCATGATTACGGTCATGTAAATGGACCAGTAATGATTAAGTTTTTACTTATTCACCCCACCCACTGGTGGCCATGTTGTTTCAGCTAGGAAGATTATTTAAAGAAAACTGGCAAAGGGTTACCTATGAATCATTATTTATGTAAAATTATTCTTAAATCAGACCAATAGTTTCAGAGAATTTTTTTTGAAAGTTTTTCTATACAGAATATAAGGAAAACTTGCCCCACCCACTGGCAGCCATGTTTTTTAAGATAACAAAGACAAAGCGCAAGCTAAGGTGGCACAACGACGTAACGTCAAATTGCGTCAAATAATGAGGGGGTTTACGTCAAAATATGTACAGTCGCATGACAGATTACACGTTCATGTATATAAATAGAACTATTTCTGTTATAATTTACTTTCAGCATATAGATCTAATTAATGTAAACACATACGGCATATGATTCATGTAAAACACATAAAGAACTGAACATTCTGCATCACGTTAAATGTGTATCTGAATGATAGAAAAAACTGCTGCATTAGACCTGGGTCCAAGGTGATAAAGAGTTTAGTTTGAGTTGAGTCTGAGATCGTTCTCAAGTATTTGTTTATTCAGATTTGAGCTTTTGAAAACCGAGTCACCAAATGCTTGAAAAACAGTTTCAGATTCAGTTCAAACTCTTATTGACATTTGGGCTTGGATATATGATAGAAGCTTAAAGCAGGATGTAAATAAAGCGGAAAGCGCCTTAATGCGCATCTTGCTTTACTTTCAATCTGTTTTAAGTGGTAACCTATCGTCAATAGCCTACTAAGATTAGATTTAAAGGATTTAAGACAGATATTTCAGAATTCGCCTATGAATATAGTCTGATATCTGAATGGTGCCGTTTGACACGTCTACTTCATCACAAATATATATGACGCTTTTTGCGGGAACAGTTGCTTTAAAAAACTTAACTAAGCTTTGGTGAAACAAGTTATTGGTCAGAGCTTGTAAATAATTCCCATGTATAACGTTATGACCGGGTTGGAATTTTGAACCTCATTTATCACGACGCGGTTGCCGAAGTCTAACTTTATTGAGACGGCTATCTCAGACGCCTGGAAACAACATGATTATACTAAAAATGCGCCTGACGTTATTAACGTCAAACCCGGTAGGTGTGACATTTTCCTCCACACAGATAATCATCGATTTAAAAATTAACTGTTATTCGATTGACTTAAAATTCGCAGTGCTTAAACTAGAGAAAAAACCAATTATGTCATTTTATTTTGAAATCAATAATTTATGTCCGTCATGAATTTAACCACTGCTAATATTTGCATTACGAATAAAACCGTTTAGTTTTAAAAAGTGTGACATTTTCCTCCACACACGTTTTCAGTGATTTTATAAAAAGTTTATAGGCGAAATAAACATGCTTACGTCTGCGGCAATAAAAGAAAAAACCAATTGTATGGTTTAAATTTAAAGCCGCTTCAAGTAAAATAAATGCTTAAAAAGCTTACCATCGCCGCGTTGATGTTAGAAAAACGCCGTTTTTCTTACGTCTCACAAATTGTAACAGTAGATAAAATGCATTAGTTCTACGTCGTCTTTAAAAAAACCGCTTTCTCCTCCCGAGATTTTAAATGATGTCACATTTTGATCGTCGTGCATTCTTTTCCCGGTCAAAATCGTATATGGTTATTTTGTAATCGACTTGAGACAACAGAGAGACGAGTTGAAGTGTTACGTCTCACGCGACGTTTTTTCTGAAAAGTTCAACCGTTTCTTCCTCGTTAGTCGCTACTGATCGATTATACGAAAAAAGTAATTGTACCATAGCATACGCCTATTTGAAATGAACAGTCTGATATATAATGTTATGCATTTATCTTTTAAATTGTTTCAAAGGTAGCTGGCATGCTCCACCCGGCAAGCGCTTTTAACGTTGTGCCACCTTAGCTTGCGCGACGTCAAAATGATTTTTTAAATCTGGTAGAGGATCATCAATTGACCATTTGTGTAAAATTATTTTTAATTTGGACCAGTAGTTTCAGAGAAGAAGATTTTTAAAGTTTTAACTATACAGTAACATAAGGAAAACATGTCCCACCCACTGGCGGTCATGTTTTTTAAGATAACAAAATGATTTTAAGAAATCTGGTATAGAGGATCATAAATTGACCATTTGTGTAAAATTGTTTTTAATTTGGACCAGTAGTTTCAGAGAAGAAGATTTTTAAAGTTTTAACTACACAGTAACATAAGGAAAACTGGCCCCACCCACTGGCGGCTAGGTTTGTTTAGATATCAAAATAATTTTAAGAAATCTGGTAGAGGGTACCATGGATCATTTGCACAAAATTACTTTCAAATCGGACCAGTAGTTTTTGACAAGAAGATTTTTTAAGTTTTCACTATATAGCCATATAAGGAAAATCTGCCCCACCCACTAGCAGCCATGTTTTTTAAGATAGGAAAATTAGTTTAAGAAATCTGATAGAGGGACACCAATGGCACATTTGGGTACAATTATTTTCAATTCGTACCTGCAGCTTTTGACAAGAATATTTTTACAGTTTTTTTTTCAATTGGTTGCCATGACAACCACTATTTCAATTGCATGACCTATATTTGAAAAAATCTGAGAGAGTACCCTACAAGGAACAATCCTATGAAGTTTTGATGAAATTGGCCCAGTGGTTTCCAAGAAGATCTTTGAACAAAAAGTTTGACGACGGACGACGCAGATGCAGGTGATCACAATAGCTCACCTTGGCACTTCGTGCCAGGTGAGCTAATGAGAAAGCCCCTATACTATCGTGATTAACAGCTTTCTGCAGTAATGTTACCCTGCAATATTAACCCTGGCAATGTCAGTGACGCCTAAATGCACATTTACAAACAGTCTTGATCCTGATCAGATGCCGCGTATGCCAAACTGTTTGGCACTTGTTTACAAAATTCTTCAATCAAAATTTCAAATTTTGAATTTGGCATACAATTGAGACAACATTTTTCAGCAGATGATATGTTGTGTACAAAAGGGTTAAATCAGACGTTGAAAGGGGTGAGCTTTTTTACCCCTGAAATTTCAAATGGAATATTCCGTTTCACTATAAGGCTACTCCATTTGTTGACTATTTAGGGTTGATTCGAACAGTACAGTACAGACTGCATTGTTTGAATAGGACACATTTACTCTTCATATTTTTAGAGGACGAGTATGAATCAATACCCTAAGTAAGAGACTAAGGAGAGTTCGTAGGACACATTTACTCTTCATATTTTTAGAGGACGCCTATGAATCAATACCCTAAGTAAGAGACTAAGGAGAGTTCGTACAGGTTCAGCACACATTGTTTCCAATTTCCATAACCTTTCAGTCGTGACCATTTTGGCATTATACAGTGGATATTCGGTATTATTTTCCGTTTAAACGCAAACTAAACGCAAAAACATTGCAATTAAACGTAGAAAATGACAACTTGACAATTCTGGCCGTTTTATCGTGGCAAACAGTTTGGAACCTGGTCAGACGCAGGGTTACCCGGCGTCTGATCTGGCTCCAAACTGTGTGCAATGGAAATAATAGTTTTTTGCGTAAACGTGTTTATTGGGAAAGAATAACGTATTATCCACAGTATGGAAAGCCTTAAAAGCATAACTAGATTTGTATCGAAATCTCGGTATAAAATCTTGAGCTATAGCATAATAAATATAATCTATAAGACATGTCCACTGGGGCAATGATAACCCCTTCACTGCCTTACCCGAGTACAATAGTTATTTGGAACCTGATCAGACGCCGCGTTACGCTATTCAGGGTCCACAGTGTTTAACATTTGTTGTGAGATATTTCTTATATCAAATTACAGTCGAACTTCGATATCTCGAACTCGGTATACCCGTAGTTCAAAGTTAAAACGTGGCTTAGCCACGTTTTAACTTTGAACTACGGGTATGTTCGACTTAACCGAACATGAAATAATGTAATTCATGTGGTGAAATATCGATTAGTTCGAGTTAAGCGAGTTCGAGATATCGAAGTTCGACTGTACATAAAATTTAAATTTTATAAATAAAAGCAGACGATAAATGTTTAAAGTGTGATGACGTCATGGCATTGAAAGGGTTAAATGAAAAGCCTTAGAATACTTCTATTGAACTAGTGTCAAACAAAACGACTTATATTGCTAAAACAATTGATTGAAACAATCTATGGATTGTAAGTTAACCAATTAACCAATATAGAATATATGTGCGTCATTTCCAGTGTACCTGAGAAGAGTACACTTATCCTATTCATTGTGAATGTTTTTTAAAGCAATGTAAGACGATTAGATGGAGGAAAGGCTTAGCGGTCAGTTTGGTCAGTTAACCCGCTCATACATACCAATCGGTGCAAATCACCTAAATCCCTCTGATATACAGTAAACCCTCTCTATATAAAGACCACTTAACCCTTTACCTGATAGCATTGTTTCTAGTATTGAAGACATGTGACTACTTAAAGCAGGTTGAAAGTAAAGCAGAATGCGCCCTGCTTTAAGCTAGTAACTGCTAGAATAAGAAAAGTATTAAATATGACACATATTCATTACGGTATAATTTGGAACTATTTTCTTCAGCGGATGAATAAAATTCGCTTCTATAAGCGAAAGGGTTAATTGTGTTAATTATCATGTGTGTTTAAGTAGGGGTCTGTTTAAAGTAAGCTAAGCGTAAAACAGAAGGCTCCTTTATGAGCTTTGTTTTACCTTAACCTTGCTTTAAGCTGTCGCATATCTTTTATACAGTCTATAAATAAGAAATAGTACAGCCCGCTGAGGGCCTCCTTGCATTATAGTGACCGACCAGTCAGCCCCAAAATAGTTTACGGCCCGAAGCCGAAGGCTGAGGGCCGTAAACTATTTTGGGGCTGACTGGGAGGTCACTATAATGCAAGGAGGCCCGAAGTGGGCTGTACTATTTCTTATAGTATACCGCACATCTGATTTGGATCAAAACTGTTTTCAGCAGTATCTAATGACGTTCCGCTATTACCTCCCTTTAATTCACTCTTACTAGATTCTAGATATTTTCTCTTTTCTTAATGAATTTTGGAGATAATGCTAAAAAAATGACAAAACAACTTCTAATAGAACAATTGTATCTATCAAAAGTAAATAATATTGAATTTTTCTAAAAATATTTAAAGAGTTTTGAGTTAAGTTTTTTTTGAATATTAATAAAGACCTAGATCTTGTTTATAAAAGGGATAGGGGCACCATACATGTATTCGAAATTGTATTGTCAACATCAACAATAATTTAACTAGATTATACTGCAATTTTATTCAACATGTTCATAGAACAAATCATTACAGTTAAAACAATCAAATGTAGAACTCTAGATCTAGATTTAATTCTAACAGAAAACAACAACAGTTACTCATAATGATCACAGCATGGCTTGTCGTTTTTTTTTTTATCTTCTTAGGCTTATTACGCACTGCTTTTAACTACCAGTACTGCTTTTAACTAGCCTACCAGTACTGAACCAGAAGCGGCTGTTCAATAGATCTATTAAAAAACATTTTGTATGTGGGTATAGTGAGGTAAATACTATCTAACATTAGATCTAGATAGTGGTTAATCAATTTTGAAATTAAAGGGACTCGCAACCGGATGGTGTACTTGTCAAAATAAAATAAAATACTCAAATAAAAGCAAATTTGTGGCATTATTTGGCTTCTGACATTAAAAATATGATCAGTCCAAAAAAAGTCTCAAGAATCGTCACCGGATCTTAGATTTTTAGATATTTTCCATCGTTTTTCTATACCGACTAGTAGACGGTATAGTTGTTGTTGTTGCTTCTCTACACGGGCTCAGACATAAACACGAGCCGAATTACGAAGTTGTATGCACTTTCGATCGCTACACATTGAAATACGTTAAATCGATACGAGATAAACGGATAGTTCCGTGGTCCATTGATCTAAGCGGTTTCCCCTATTTTGCCTTCTGTCCGCCAATGCCGGGCCCCGGGTTCGAATCCCACCAGAGACCAATATTTTTTTTTATTGAAATACATTTTTTTAAACAGAATTTCTTATCCTAAACTAATTCTTTACCATTTATATAAGCGTTTGACACATATATACAAATTACTATTTTTAATGCACCATCTGGTTGCGAGTCGCTTTAAACTCGTTATCTGAAACTGTACAAAATTCTGGGAAGCCTCTTTTTCATACAATCTCAGACAAGAAAATATGCTGTTGTTTTTTTTACCTCCCTTTAACTCAAATTTAGCATTATTTATTTGTTTAATCAAACATTGTACTTTTTTTTATTCTATTCTTATTAGATCTATTTGAAAGTAAAAACATGTACGCTGTCTGTTAAAAACCGAAAATACTATATTTTACAAAATTGCAAACAATTAAGTTTATTCCGTTGTAGATCTAAATTTTTAAAAATTATAATAAATTTAGAGCGACATAAGTGCTCCCTAAAGATCCCCCAATCCCCCAACATGGCGCAAGTCTTGATAGATTAATTCGGGTGAGACACTATAAGTAAACAAGCAAGCAACGAGCGGTTCATCATATGACGTCAACATTTCTTAGCGGTCACTATTACCGGGCACTATCGTATAATAGTGACCGCTAGCTTCTACAAACATAAAGAAGGAGCGTACGTAGGTAAGGTATACTATACCTTTTTAGTGGTTGTTAAAGAGAGGTTTTACTATAGTTTACACTGTACTTATGTATTTCATGTGGCAACTTAAATAGCAAAATGAAAGTAAAGCTGACTGGATGAATCTCCTTTAGACGCTTTCTGCTTTACTAACGTATTGCTTTTAAAGTTACCATCTGTATTTAACGCTATCACAGAGTCTTAATCGGTGTGCATCCATTAAAAGAGACCCGCAACCAAATTTAGCTTTAAAAATAGTAATTTGATAATATGTGACAAACGCTTATATAAACGGGTAAGAATTAGTTTAGGATAAGAAATTCTGTTAAAAAAATTCAATTAAAAAAAAAAAATATTGGGCTCTGGTGGGAATCGAACCCGGGGTCCGGCATGGGCGGACATAAGGCAAAATAGGAAAAACACTTGCCCAAGTGGCCCATGATTGGGATAGATTTAACGTATTTCACTTTTTTGCGATGGAGAGTACATACAACTACATAATTCCGCTCGGGTTTAGTCTGAGCCCGTGGTCAATTTCTATAGCGTCTTCGACGCTATGGATAAATCGATAGAAAATATTTTTTAAAAAAAAATAAAAAAATTTGAAGACTTTTCTAGAGGATGTTTTTAGACTAGTCATATTTTTTCAATGCCAGCTGCACGATAATGCTACGCTTTTGGTTATACATGTATGTGAGTATTTTCTTTTCTTTTTGCGAATGCACCATCTGGTTGCAAGTCGCTAGAATGTAAAAACTATCTATAAGATTGAACTTTCGAAGTCACTTAAACTTCACTTGGACAATTTCTATTTGGACCTAATCAGAGGGGCTTGTAGGGGGCCATTTGATCTGGGTCTACACTTCTACACTATATACATTGGACAAGTATACACTTTACAGGTACACTGTTTGTAAAGGATGTGTATACTCTTCACTAGAATTCAGTTGGCTAAGCTGAGTAAGGGCGTCCTACGTATGTTCTGTGGTTGAAACTTGTTAAGATTTCCTTTATGTGATATGTAGCCCACACCACAATAATGTTTTAAACCCTTTCAACACTTAGTTACTATTGTGGGTAATTAAGTTCCCTTGTAGATCGTTTTAGTCACCAAACTATGAACCAGTCTACTTGGTTTCTTGTCAGTTTAATAAATACTGCTCTAAATTAGCAAACAGTGCAGCCCCTGCTCGGAGGGCTCCTAAAGGAGCCCTCTAATCTGGGTCAAAGCTGTTTACAAATGTAATGAGTATACAATGAAGTATTTTAAACAGGTTTTCATGGTTTTGAAAGAGTTAATGATTAGCAAAATGATCTCCGCAGAAGCACATTAGAGCTCAACATTCTTTCTCCACTTAAGTACCGCAAATGGATATTCATTTAACGCTCGAGTACAAGGTGGCAGTTTAAAGCAAGATCACAATAAAGCATATTAATTTACTTTGATTTTTTATCTCTTTTAGGTGATAAGCGGTTTTGGCCTTGAACAAATGGTAAAAATTGCCTGGTTGTAATAGACCTTTGTTTACTGGAGGCCATGGCAGTAGCGATCATTTGACGTAGTGACTTATGTTTTAGTCTCGTCAACCGTGACCTAGATTTCAATGAGGCAAACATTTACACCTAATTTCAAAAAGATTCAATGAGAAGGGTAGCCTCTAGAGTTGGTTTTATTAGATTTGACATAGATTTTGACAAGACCTGGCCCACACCCATACTACATGTAGTTCTCGATTTTATTGAGGCAAATATTTTGACCAAGTTTCATTAAGATCAAATGAGATTTTTTTAAATGAACATGATATTTATATTATTTGACCTATTGGCCTAGTTTTTGACCCAACAAACACACCACGTTTGAACTTGACCTAGATTTCAATAATGATCATATTTTGATCAAGTTTCATTAAGATCCAATGAAATATGTAGGCTCTTATAATGTTTACAATTGGGTTTTCTATGATTACCCAAGTGACCTAGTTTCTTATCTAACATGAACTTCATTTGAACTTGACCTAGATTTACTGTATGCAAACATTCGGACAAAGTTTCATTTAGATGGAAAGAAAGTTGTAGCCACTAGAGTATAACAAGGTATTTCTATGATTTGACCTTGTGGCCTAGTGTTTGACCAGATTTGACCCACATGATGAGACAAGCATTTTGACAAAGTTTCATGCAGATGTAATGAAATTTGAAGCCTCTTGTATGTTTACAGGATTTTCTATGATTAGAACAAGTTAACTAGTTTGTGACCGATGTGACCCACATTCGACCATGACTTAGATTTCATCAAAACAAACAGTCATCAAGTTTTATGAAGATCGAATGAAATTTGAAGCCCCAACAGTGTGAGCTTCCCAATTGTGGGCGACGGACATCCAACGACCTTACTTACAGCTCATCTTGGCACTTCGTGCCAGGTCAGCTAACAGGGGCCACTATGGTCCTATACTGCTCTCCTGGTACACCATGTAAAACTTGACATAATCATAGTGACCTAGATTTTAAGCCGACATTTACCACATTCAACCGAGGCAAATATTTTGAGCAAGTTTAATTAAGATCAGATGAGAAATTTTGATTCTACAGTCAAACCTGTCTTAAAGGCACACTGTTTTTAAAGACACCCTGTCAGATGTGGCAGTGTTTCTCTCCTCCCGATACATTTCTCTATATATTTAACCTGTATTTAAAGGCACACTGTGAGATGTGAAATGCAACACTAAATTTCAACTCCCAACGCAGTATTTAACCTGTTTTCAGAGACACCTGTTTTTATCTCATTTTCTTATTTGTTTAAATTATGCATATTTTACAGTTTATCAAATTAAAAAGTCTCAAATTCTGATAAAGTTACATGATGCAAGTTATACATGTTTATAAAAGTTGTCTGATCTGAGTCCAGACAGTTTAATACTCATTATCAAGACAATATGAAGCTTAGTACATTATGATTATTGAAACTTAGGGTTTATGAAAACTTAAATACATTAAGAGTTAAAACATTATAGAGTTCATACCCTAAACCCATGTCTTTCCTTTGAGACAAGAGACAAGGTTAAAGTAATGTTTAGGCTGAGTGCTTTATTTATAACACCTCAAACAAACAAGTGTGAATTAGAACTAGGGGTTCTTTGCTCAATTAAGAGATTAATTGAGTGATAACAAACCAGTTGTGAAATTAACAAAGGCATTACATAATTTTTGGTTGCCACATTTTATCTTTGTTTACACTTTCCTTTAGTAAATTATTTAATGTTCTCAATATTGTTTAGAAAACAAAACATATTATTGCAGAAATGTTAAGTAAAACACACATTTTAATACATAATGATAACTTAGAAGTATACTTTGATCTACCCTGTTCTTATAAATGCCCCCAAAATGTTAACCTGAATTTAAAGGCACCCTGTGAGATGTGGCGCTTTTTGCTTTCTCCGAAACTATGTCTCTAAAAACAGGTTTGACTGTATATTGTAAATAATGTATTTACATGATTTGACCTAGTTTTTTACCCGATATGACCCACATTCAAACATGAATTGACCCAGATATCAATAAGGCAAACATTTTGACCAAGTTTCATGGCGATCTAATGAGATGTGTGGCCTCTAGAATATTTTTAGGGTGTTTCTATGATTTGACCTAGTTTGACTCGACATGACCCACATTCGAATAAGTCAAACATTTTGACTAAGTTCCATGAAGATCTGATGAGATTTGTAGCCTCTAGACTGTTAACAAGGTTTGACATAGTGACCTAGTTTTTGACCCGACATGACCCACGTTCGTACTTGGTCTGGATTTATTCAAGACAAACATTGTCATCAAATATCATGAAGTTCGGATGAAATTTGTAGCCGCTAGTGTTAATGAATTAATTGTGAACGGACGGACAGACGTCCAGCGATCCTAAAAGCTCACATTGACAATTCGTGCCAGACTGCCAGGTGAGCTTAAAGCGACTCGCAACCAGGTGGTGCAATTGCAAAAAAGGAAGGAAAATACTCAAATATAACCAAAAGGGTAGCATTATTGTGCATCTGGCATCCAGTCTAAAAACACCCCCTAGAAAAGTCTTCAAAACTTAGTATTTTAGATATTTTCCATCGTTTCATCCATAGCGTCGAAAGAAATTGATCACTTGCTCAGACATAAACCCGAGCCGAATTATGTAGTTATTTGTACTTTCCGTAGCTACACATTGAAATACGTTATATCGATCCTAATTATATGAATAGATCCATGGCCCAGTGGTCTAAGCGGTTTTCGCAGTTTGCCTTCTGTCCGCCCATGCCGGGCCACGGGTTCGAATCCCACCAGAGCTCAATATTTATTTTTAATTGAAATACATTTTTAAACAGAATTTCTTATCCTAAACTAATTCTTTACCGTTTATATAAGCGTTTGACATATATTTACAAATTACTATTTTAATGCTTAATCTGGTTGCGAGTCTCTTTAAAAGTTGATTTTACAAGTTGAGGTTACTTGTAAGCCTTTCAGATTTTGTTCAGTGCTATTAAAGTGGTTATACCGGACATTAGCCACACCCTTAACAGTTAATTTCAAACCTAGTTTTGAAGAAATTTTCTCCTTTCAAGTATCCATCAGGACATCCTTTTATCACTTTTTAAAAAATATTTTTTTAAAAACAGTCAACTTATGACAAGCAATCACTCAACAAGGGCCACTATGGCCCTAAATCGCTCACCTGGTAACCATATACACCGTGTGACCTAGTTTTTGACCGGACATTACCCTCATTCTAACTTGACCTAGATTTCAATGAGACAAATATTTTGTTCAAGTTTCATGAAGATTCAATGAATTTTGTAGTCTCTATAGAGTGTTAACGAGGTTTTTCGATGATTTGACCTAGTGACCTTGTTTTTCACCGGACATGACCCACATTCGAACTTAACCTAGATTTCATTGGGGCAAACATTTTGATGAAGTTTCATGAAGATCCAATGAAATTTGTAGTCTCTAGATTGTTAACAAGGTTTTTCGAAGATTTGACCTAGTGACCTAGTTTTTGACCGGACATGACCCACATTGACCTAGATTTCATTAAGGCAAACATTTTGATGAAGTTTCATGAAGATCCAATGAAATTTGTATTCTCTAGAGTGTTAACAAGGTTTTTCGAAGATTTGACCTAGTGACCTAGTTTTTGACCGAACATGACCCACATTCGAACTTGGCCTAGATTTCATTGAGGCGATCATATTGATGAAGTTTCATGAAGATCCAATGAAATTTGTAGCCTCTAGAGTGTTAACAAGGTTTTTCGATAATTTGACCTAGTGACCTAGTTTTTGACCGGACATGACCCACATTCAAACTTGACCTAGATTTCATTGAGGCAAACATTTTGATGAAGTTTCATGAAGATCCAATGAAATTTGTAGTCTCTAGAGTGTTAACAAGGTTTTTCGAAGATTTGACCTAGTGACCTAGTTTTTGACCGGACATGACCCACATTCGAACTTGGCCTAGATTATATTGAGGCAATTATATTGATGAAGTTTCATGAAGATCAAATGAAATTTGTACCCTCTAAGAGTGTTAACAACGTTTTTCGATAATTTGACCTAGTGACCTAGTTTTTGACCGGACATGACCCACATTCGAACTTGGCCTAGATTATATTAAGGCAATTATATTGATGAAGTTTCATGAAGATCAAATGAAATGTGTACCCTCTAAGAGTGTTAACAAGGTTTTTCGAAGATTTGACCTAGTGACCTAGTTTTTGACCGGACATGACCCACATTCGACCTTAACCTAGATTTCATTGAGGCAATTATATTGATGAAGTTTCATGAAGATCAAATGAAATTTGTAGCCTCTAGAGTGTTAACAAGGTTTTTCGATAATTTGACCTAGTGACCTAGTTTTTGACCGGACATGACCCACATTCGAACTTAACCTAGATTTCATTGAGGCAAACATTTTGATGAAGTTTCATGAAGATCCAATGAAATTTGTAGTCTCTAGAGTGTTAACAAGGTTTTTCGAAGATTTGATCTGGTGACCTAGTTTTTGACCGGACATGACCCACATTCGAACTTGGCCTAGATTTCATTTGGGCAATCATATTGATGAAGTTTCATGAAGATCCAATGACATTTGTAGTCTCTAGAGTGTTAACAAGGTTTTTTCGATAATTTGACCTAGTGACCTAGTTTTTGACCGGACATGACCCACAATCGAACTTGACCTAGATTTCATTGAGGCAAACATTTCATCAAGATCCAATGAGATTTGAACCTGGTAGAGTGTTAACGAACAATTGTGGACGGACGGACATCCAGCGATCCTAAAAGCTCACCTTGGCACTACGTGCCAGGTGAGCTAAAAAGTGGTGTATTCTCTTGGAAGTGTGGTAGCTTCATCATGACCAAATGAAAATGCAGAAAGCTTCTGTCCTATATTAATGCGGTATCTGCATTACTTCTGTCCTGCATTAAGCAATCACTTCTTAAGCACCATAAGACTTCTTTATACAGCAATTGCTTTATTCAAGGTTGACTATACACCTATTCTTGCATTTAGTTTTTTTTTTAATGAGTATGGTCTCTCCGTATTACCCCCAATCACGATTTTTTAATGTTATATTTCTGAAAAAAATTGTGAGTTTTAACTTTCTTATTTGGACCAATGGACCTACAAGATCTATTACTTCATTATATACCCATTCCATGAATATCAAATTTTGTTTCGTTCCAAAACTGAGGAGTTTTTACAATACATAAATCACAAGATAGTTTTCTATTTTCTAGCAGATTGTAGCTTAAAGTTGACTGAAAGTAAAGCAGAATGCACCATAAGGCACATTCTGCTTTAGTGTCATTTCATTCTGCTTGAAGTGGTCATCTGTTTTCAAATCTGCCTGGAGTAAAGTGCTGAGCAGTTCATTATTGTTTGTTTTATTTTAAAGAATATTGTTTTCCGTTGACGAATTTCAATCTAACCTAAAGCAGCCAATCTTTCTAATATGTACATACTTTATCATTAATTTGTCTTTGAACAAAGACGAGTCTCTTTTTGCAGCAATCAGTCAAAGATTGTAATGTTTCTATTTAGCCCAGTACCCAATAGCCTGTTTCGAGTTGTGAAGACAGTTGACCTCTTAAAGCAGATTGAAAGTAAAGCAGAAGGCACATTATGCTTTACTTTCAATCCGTTTTAAGGTTCAATTTGCTAGGATATGGAATTTTTTTCTTATGGTACATTTTCCTCGACTATATAATTTTATTAAATGGAACATTTTACTTCAGAGGATGAAAAACTGAAGGCATAAGGGCGTATTTAAGGGGAAATGGGTTAACCATCGGATTTAACCCAGTCTTTTTATTCTGTGTGCTGTAAGATTGTTGGATTTGTGTTAATTTGTGGCATCTGATCTGGATCCCAACTGTTTGCAAGTTGACCTTAGTCGTCTATGGCCGTTAAAAGCAATTAATATAATCAGTAGTTTGAGCTCGAACTGATCACTGCTATTTGCAGGACAGTGTTTGGTAAGAAATCTCCAGTCCTACAAGTTTTCTTCATTATTGTACGTCAAGTCTGTATTTAATAACCCTTTCCCCCATAGCCTGTTTCTGGTTTTGAAAATAGGTGACTACGTTCAGTCTGCTTTAACCCTTTAGTTTACTCCATAGCCGATTTAAAGTTTTAAAAACAGTTGACTACTTCACCCATTACCCCATAAATACACCTCTTATTTATTCCTCTCCAGAAGAAAATATTCCATTTTATTAAGTAATGATTGTGTACTATTAGAAAACAATTCTTAATCCTAGCAGATATTAGCTTAAAGCAGGCCAATAGTAAAGTAGGATGCACCTTAATGTGCATTCTGCTTTAGTTTCAACCTGCTTTAAGTGGTCATATGTCTTCAAGCAGATTGAAAGTGCATTCTGCTTTACTTTCAGTCTGCTTTAACAGATCTAACCTCTTAAAGAAAATAGGAAAACAAATCTTAAGATACATATTCAAGGCTGTATAATTTTCAACCATTTTCTTCAGTGGAAGAATAAATTGAAAATGAATGTGCTAAAAGGTGCTTCTATGGAGAAAAGGGTTAAGCAACCACCTGCTAGAATAAAGAAAACTGTCGATACATATTCATGACTGTATTAAGTTTTTTCTTCAACCGAGGAATAAAACTGAATGCGCTAAAAGGTGCTTCTATGGGGGGACCGGTCAACTTAAATAACTATTCAAATACCCATAACCAGTCTCTTATATAGAGTAAGACTTGCTTAACTCTTTCCTCCCTGAAACTTTGAATGGGAAATTCCAGTTTCCATTTAAGTCTAGTCCATTTCTGACTTTTCATGGCAATTATTGTCAATGTTTGACATAATGACAAACAGTGAAGACCCTGATCAGAGGGCTCCTAGGAGCCCTCTGAACTGGGTCTTCACTGTTTGCATAAGACAAGTGTACTATTCAAGTGTACAAGTGCTGTATGCAAAGGACGTCAATATGCGAGACTCCGGGACTAGGGTTCAAAGGGTTAATGCAGGATAATACTAATGCAGAAAGCTCTTTCTGCAATATTTTTATCCTGCATTTACTAGTCATTTGTAGTCACCTAGGTTCGATTACCTCTGCACTTCCGCCATGAAGTAGTTCAATACAGGTTACTGTATTTCTGAATTAACCCATTTTCTAGTTTTGAAGAAAGTTGACTTAAAGCAGATTGAAAGTAAAGCAGGCGCATTCTGCTTTACTTTCAGCCTGCTTTAGGCTACCATCTTCCTTTTTGTGGAGGAATAAATCAAATGTGCTCAAAGGCGCTTCAATCAGGGAAAGGGTTAAGCTGTCATCTGTCTTGAAGACTACCAATCTTATTTTGAATTACGTCCTATCATTAAGAATTGTATGCCTTCCTGTAACATAGAATTGAAAGCTTGACTAAGGTGTTGTAAGGTAGGTATGGTATGAGATATACTTCGAAGCTAAATCCAGACTGGTGTCAGGGATCCAGATAAGAGGGAGTAATTGAACAATTACATTTTCTCACTTATTTCAGCATCAAATCCTATTGCGTGACTACTCATTAGAATTGTTCTAAAGGGTAGTGGCACATAGAATGACTATTCTAATGAGTAGTTGCACCATAAGCTTTAATTCAGAAAGTTTTTAGTTTTTGAAATACTACGGTTCCCTTATCTGGAGCTCTGCTGGTGAACAGTAAAACCTCTATACAAAACGGGAGCTCTTTTGTTTTACTTTTAGATGGGTAGCTGCATAAAGCAAGGCACGTAAAACTAAGACAGAAAGCAGCTCCTTTCTGTTTGATTTTCGCAATGCTGAATGCTTTTAGCTGCAAAGCCAAAATGTCCTTCATACAACCAATTAGCCTTATTTAAGTGGTTGTAATATAACTTTTAACCCTTCATTACAGCAAGGCTGAAAACTCTGAAATTGGTTAATGTATTAAAGAGTCTTCAGAAAAAAGCTGTCACATTTTTACTAAGTTTGTTATGTGGCAATGGTTTGGCGTACAGTCACACTTCGATATCGCAATGTTGCTCAAGTTGTTCATGTCAGTTTTAAGTTAAAACAGTGCTGAGTCAAGTTTTAACTTTAAACTTATTAAAGTCTGAGGGATGGATAAACTTCGAACTTATTTAATTCAACAGTAGACTTTCACAGCAAGGTTCAACTTGAGCCAGTTCGAGATATTGAGGTATGACTATTTTGTTCCCAAGTTTACAATGTTTCTGGGTCCAATATGGGGTATTTTACGGTTTTATAAAATTCTGCAAGACAGAAGCAGCAGAAATGATTTAAAGGTAAATTTCAGTTGAACAAACTAGTCAATCTTGTATTAAGCAACCACTTAAAAACAACCAGTAGGAAACTTTTAATACATGTATGTAATGACACCCGATAAAAATAATGCAGAAAGTTTGTACAATAGTTTTCTGCATCATTCTATCCTGCGCTTATAGGTCACTAACATTTAGTGATAACCATGCTATCTAATAAAGTGGTGGCTTAATACAAGATTGACCTAACTTGTCAACTACTTTATCTAGTATCTCCCTTTTTTTTCAAGCTCATGCTTACACAAATATCCACCTGAATTTAATACTCCAGAATTGCAAAATGCAATGAATAACTAATCATTCTGGTAGACAACTACCAAGAATGATTTAATACAGTACACAAGGCCAATACACAATAACCAGGCAAATAAACAAGTAATATTCCAGGTTATAATTTTTAAATTTTTAATCTTCATTTTCCCTTTTATTTTATTATTTAAAATATTTTGCACCTGTAGAAGTATTTAAAACCTCCAACTTTGGTCAAAATTGCTAAATCTATACATATCATATAGAATTCAAAATCCTAGGAGATCAAAATGCGTATTGTGTACAATTGAAAGACTAACATCGCATAATATGCTGTCAACATAATAAATGTGCATTTTGAATGCATATTCATCCTGAGTTTATCAAACATGAGTCAATGCCACACTTAAAACTCCATAGGAATCACATTGGTAGATAAAGATTAAAAATCAGTAATGATAAAACACACAGATACATTCATGTCTTGTTAAGACGTCCAGTTATTTTCTTATCACATATTAAAAGCACTACATGGAAAGGACATTAAAACAATCACACACATGATACTTCACATAAAGGTTTTGGCAATATCATAGTCCGTTGAACAAGCATGAATAAATGATCCAATGAGTCTGGCATGAGATGACATGGTGCATGAATGTGGCTAGCTAGAGATGAACCCAGCCAGTTGCTGATAGCCGAGAGTTTCCCTCGCCATACTTGGGATGACATTCATGAACTGATCTTTACACGACTTGAAAGAACTGACGTTGGAATTGACTACTTGATTGTTATTGCCCATCAAATTCTGCTGAGTTGTTGTCTGTTTGCTTTGTTCCTGAGTTTCGGTTTTATTAGAATCACAGTACAAGATTCCTACACTCCCATTTTCGCCTATACGAAATGAAACTTCTCTTGGATCAATCCATAATGCAAGTTCTGGTGGGAAAGCAGTTGACAAGAAAGCTTGATTGAGTCCACACACCTGACCTGCTTGTAAGATTATAGGGTCCATGTTGTGATTAAGCCTGATGCATCTGTATCCACTACCTTTGAAGGGTTTCTCTGGAAACCAATGGTCACTGTATCGTTTACATAGCAAGTTGCTTAGAGCGAGGCTGAACTGGCGAACTTGAGCTTCATTAACACCGTCACAGGAACGTAGAATATTTGTAAGGAACCCAACAGCACTTTTAACTTCGTCCTTCATACTTTTGTATTATTTTCTGTAGAGATATTTTACTATTTATAAGTCACAGTTTTAGTTTTCGATCGAATTCCTTTGTTCACATTCACCGAAATTGTTTCACCAACCTTTTCAAGTCTATGACGAAAGAACTCCCCTTTTCAGTTTTGTGTGTAGACTTCAGTTGCTTGTTTTCGTTTTTGACAAAATATTCAGAGTTGTTGACTTGGTTTTCTTGAAATGTTCCAAAATATTGCAACCGTCTTTGTTAGTTTCTCTCGGTGTAATGGCTGAAGTTCTCTCGCCTTCTCGATGAAAATAATGTTTACGTCACACTCCGTGACGTTGGCTCTAGCCAATCAGCAGCAATTTCAATTGTCTACGTCATGAATAATCATCCAAATATGGGGTTGCTAAAAATAACGTGATGACTTGTAAACAAAAATACGCAAACTTGTGGGTCAACTTTTGTGTAAAGTGCGTCATTACCGTAAACATGCTAAAAGTGTCTAGGTGTCATAGTAAAATTGCTTGAGAGAGTAGTAGATCTAACAAATATAAATATTACGCAATGCTGATGATTATAAACTGCTCGGAATTCGAAAATTTCACAATGACAGAACGATATTGACTCAATTCTGTGTTACTGAGTTTTATGACACTTATAATAATGTCAAGTTTGGTATTGAAATTGCATAGAAATAATAGGGCGTGATTTTGTTTATTCGAGTGAATACATCACGTCAAATTACAGAACATATCGATTGGGTACCGCTGGCATATAGGCCTATATGTTGGCACAGTTTGGATTTAGTTCTGACGCAGGCTGCCAGTTAATTTTACTTTCCTCCTTATCCTTTCCCCTGATGTTAATTAGACAATTTTTATCAATTAATAATTATGTTTCCAATTAAATAATGTCAAGCTGAATGACAATAATAAAAGAACTTATAAAAAGTAAAAAGGTTGTATCTAGATCTATATATAGGATCTTTAATTAATCGTTTCAAAATAATGAAGGTTAAAAGCTCCATTAAATTTAGACTGAATTAAATGGTAAAGTATAGAATCTACAGTGTATTTAGATCTAGAAGTACCCACTAGAAGATCAAATTAAGAGTCGTCTTTATAACAGGTGGTTGCTTAATTAACCACTTTAATTCCACTTTAAAATATACTGTCATGAGTTAATTATATGTGCCATTGGAAATGTTTTCTGAATCCTATCTATAGCAGCTGGTAGCTTAAAGTAGGCTAAAATTTAAAGCAGAATGAAGGCTCATTCTGCTTTACTTTCAATCTGCTTTAAATATAAGTAGTAACTGGTCTTCAGAACTATAAACAGCTAGACTATGGGGTCATGGGTTAAAATTGATTTATAGATATATAGATGTGTCTATATATATAGCGTACCAGTGAAGAATGCACTAGCTCGTCTTGCTCAAATTATGTTAGACATATACGGCCTACAATCAGGAAGACCCTTTTGAATAGCTCCTGTTCAAGATCTGCATTGTTTATCATTTGATCTGGGTCCAAATTGTTTTAAAATGCCATTCAAGGCAAGATTGAAGGTTAACCACACGCCCACTGGTTTAACCCTTTGAACCCTAGTCCCGCATATAGGCGTCCATTTCAAACAGTGTTCATGTGAAAAGTTGAAATAAAGAATTATTTGAAAAGTAGGCCCTACACTTGTCCTATGTACTCAGTGAAGACCCAGATCAGAGGGCTCCGAAAGGAGTCCTCTGATCAGGGTCTTCACTATTTGTCATAATGCCAAACATTGACAAAAACAACCCTTAAAAGTCAGAAATGGACTAGACTTAAATGGAAACTGGACTTGTCCATTTAAATTTTCAGGGAGGAAATGTCGGCTTGCTAATATATGCTTCCGTGATATCTTTTTCTGTCTAAGCACGCGTCTGATCTGGATCTTGAATCTGTTTCCAAATGTCATTCACGACGAAAGAACGGTTACTGTACATAATGGTCTAGCGTAGGGAATAGGCTTGCGTTCCTGTGGCGTTCCCTTTCTAAGAAAGCAGGCCTATATCTGCTCTGGATCAAAACTGGTTACAAAATGTAATGCGAGACTAAAGATGGTCTAGTGTATATAGAATAGCTTTAGGCTTGTGGTCTTGTAACATTCCCTCCCTAACTAGGTCTATATATTTGATCTGGATCAAAAGTGTTTACAACTAAAAGGCGAGATAAAAAAAAAAAAGGATTACTATACAGTTGCGGTCTAATGAAGGGATATAGGTTCGAGGCTCTAGGCCTAAAACTCCCCCTTTTACTCCCAAAGCAAGCACCGACTTGTCACATAACCCGACAAAACACAGTCGCTCTTATCGATTTACTCTCCCGAGTCCGTCAATTATCCCCTTTGTCGGGGAAGGAGCCTCAGGGCTTTTTTTTAAGTCGCTCATTGAAACCAGGCGAATAATCATTGTTCAAGGGGCCCGCTATCAAACCATTAAATATTTACCGCTAAACCGACAAACTATTTATAATAGCCCTTTGTTCGGGGCCCCTTTATAAAATTTTAGGGATTCCCACGCCCATGACACGAGCGACCATCTGTCCCTTTTTCACCTTCGCTACATTCATTGAATATTTTTTAAGGGGAAATGCATTAACTCTGAGAATGCAAGCAATGAATATTTGTATTTTGCAAACAGTTTGGATCCTGATCAGACGCCGCGTAACGCGGCGTCTGATTAGGATCCAAACTGTTTGTTACTTGGATTACATTTCTGGGGGAAAATTACAGAGTATATCTCATAATTTTTTAGAAATTGAGCTGACGATAATGTTAAAGCTGACGTGTGCCATTTACTCAGCGATCAAACAGTTAATGTGCCATTCAACTTGGCCTGTCAATGTAACGGGAAATCTATGGAGAACATTTCAAGAGTTTCCCATTACTTCGGAAAGTATTGTGTTCCAACTTTTTTAATCACCTCAGCATCTCCGTTGAATTCAAGCCCCGCAAATTATACATGACTGATGTTAGCACGAGTCACTTGTCAAAGTTCAGCATCTCTGAAAGCACGAGCGCGCGTGAATACTTGGCGCCTAGTTACAGCAGATACAATTAACAGTTCCGAAGAATTGATTTTATTAATCGATCACAGTATCCAACCGACTAAATAAACAGAATATGGATTTATAGGTTCTGTGATTTGTTGTTAAGGGCCTTTGTAACTAATTATTAAAGAGTTGTAAACCAGCGCCAATGCAGATAATTAACAAGAGAGAGAGAGAGAGAGGAGAGAGAGAGAGAGCGACATACAGAGACAAAGATAGAGAGAGAAAGACAGATATAATAGAGACAAGATAGAGAGAGGACTAACAGGAAGGGGAGATAAAACAAGAAGGTTGAATTAGACATTTTTTTAAAAAAATATTTACAAATTCCAGTACAATAATCAATCTATATCTGTGTTGTGTCAAAGCAGAGTTGGCATCTATCACCATTATAAGATGAATTTACCAGATGTCAACGATCTACGGATGAAGATGCCCTGTTGAGATAACTCACCGCATGTGGGGTGACACTTCGGATATAGACAATGGTCAGTGACTGACTAGGACACGCGTCGAGACCAGTGCCATGTATCTGTCACGCTAGACCGGGGCTATGCCGAAATAAACACACAATGAAACTGACAATTAATTACATCAGGACACGTCACTTATCTACAGGGTCACGCTTTGTTTTTCCTTTGTGCCCGACTCGAGTTCACTAGGGTTAGACAGGCAGTAAATATTGTATTGAGCACCAATCTACCTGGAAAGATCAATGGACGTTCTTTAGCAAAGGTTGTTGCTTATCCAAGAAGTATTTCATTCTGCATTTTAGAAGTCACCAGTCTCAATCAAACTCCACTGAGTAATAATATTTTTTTCTTACCATAAATAATGTTCTATTCCACTGGATACTAAAATAAGGGTAATTTCCACCCAGGAAAGATTGGAGCACCATATCAGACAAATCCTATAAGAAAACAGTGTAGACCCTCCCTGATCAGACAGCTCCTGGAGGAGCTGTCTGATCAGGGTCTACACTGTTTTCGAGAAGCGTTAATAGCATGAACATAACGAAGAAGAAAGCTCCTAAATGTTCTTCCTGCTTTACTTTCACCTTGCCATAAGCAGTCACGTTATTTCATACCCACATAATGTTAAAGCTGTGTCTGTTGTTTGTTATACAAAGTGTAACCGGGCAAGAAATTAAAAGGTTTAACTTTTTCTGTTTTGTACTAATGATAAGTATTTTAATTACGGGCCGTAAATAGCGGTCATTTAGCAGTAAAGAGTATGTGAAATTCTTCACGTGGACAGTCAGTCAAATCTGGAATCTGCCTGGTAGAACTAGAATTCTATAACAAGAGTGTATAATTCCGTGCTATAACTGGATGCTATGATTTTATTATTAGAAACAGAGGAAAAATTCACAATAAACTGATATCCATATGCCTATATACAGTTACATCTCATCATTTCGACCTCGCTTAAGTCGGACATATCCTTATTTGCTTAGGGCTCACGTTTTAACTGTGAAATAACGACGTGTTTGACTTAAGCGAGGTCGAAATATGGAAGTTTGACCGTATGTAACCATGAATTGTTTTTGTCTTTTTACAGTTAAACGTGCATACAGAGGCTATTCAGTGAAGAAAATAGGCATTTTTGTGAAACAGTAAGACTACCCCTTTTACGCAGAATACAGATTATGCAGAAAGCCCATGTAGATGCTTTCTGCGTTACCTTTGTCCTATATTAACCCCTTCACCGCCTTACCACCGAGTACACAAGACGTTGACAGGAACAACAACAACATACCCGAGTACAATGATTGCTTGCAAACAGTTTGGAACATGATCAGTCGCCGCGTAACGCGGCGTCTGATCAGGATCCAAACTGTTTGACACTCATAACAATACATGTATTTCTTAAGTCAAAATACCTCAAAATTAAAGTTGAGAAATAATAGCAGACGACAATTGTTTAAAATTAATGACGTCATGGCAGAGAAATGGTTAGGCACCACTAGAAAATTAAGATAAGACTGAAAATAGGCAAAAACCAGACCGATTGCATGGTAAAACAGGATATACCCAGCTTTAGTTGTCATTTTAGACACGACGTCTGTTCGGGGGTCACACGATTTAATAAGTAATATAACGAAAAACTCTTTATCTATATGAAAGTGTAAACAGTGTAGACCCAGACCAACCGTAGGACGTCGTGTTTTTCGGCATTTAAATGAAATACATGCATGTATATGCGTGAACAAGAAACATTAAACAGTTGTGTCAGAAAGGATGCATTTCTAGATCTATTCATCAAACTAATTTCCACGTAAACAACCATGCATGAGGCATTATGACGGATGAAAACGACAGTTTGCATGACTGAAACCGACATGAACAACAACAGGAGTCGGTGACAAGATGTATAGCACATATATCCATCACTCAGCGGCACAACATAGCGTAAACAGACGTCTGGAGAATATAAAAAAAAATATCTGTTCGATTATCTCCCTTGAAAATATTTCGTAAATAAGAATGCCCGAGTAGTTTCCCTTGTTGACATAATGTAGACATATTAGATGGCGTATTAGAACACTGAATAACCGACCAATCTCTCGATTGCTACAGGTTCAAAAAGCCTTGCAAAAATGCACCTTTCTTGAGAGATCAACCCAATGAATTCTTTGGGTACTCACTTCAGGGAAATATGTAGTACATTAAGCTCGTTCATGTATACATACGTTTTCTGTATTACTTTAAGCCCCGTATTTAGCTGCCACAACCCAGTCTTCAAGCTCGAATATGATAATTTGTTCGCTTAAGTGATATATATGGTACTTTGAAAAGTTAAACTTTTGTGGAAAGTGGTCATTCATTTAAGAAGCGTAAAGCTCTTATCTTCCACCCCTTCTCCAATAGAAGCGTATTTTAGCGTATTTTATTGAAGACTGAAGACCATACATTTTGTTTCAATTTATATAGTCTCATGTAACAAACCCAATTAAGATTTTTCCATACCCTATTAGATGGTAGCTTAAAGCAGACTGAAAGTAAACCAGAGTGTTCCTTAAGGCGCATTCTGTTTTACTTTCAACCTGTTTAAGTGTTCACTTGTCTTCAAAAACTAGTAAACAGGCTGTGGGGTAATGGGATAAGAATTTGCCTGCCGATTGCGACGTGACAAATACATGCGGTTGAATCTTGATCACTTGATCTGATCTAGATATAAACTGGTCTATGATATTTTTATATTGTAAAATGCATAAATCAGATTTTTACAAACTTTGTAGACGACAATTTCAAAGCAGCCAATATTTGCCACACAGCTTCTTAAAGTTTATTAAGTAAACTTTTCAGAGGTCTTGATGGAGGGGTTTTACTGTACATGCACTCAGTTTCAGCGTGCATCAACATCAGTTTTCCTTGCATATTAACAAGTATTTTTTCTTCATGGTTGTCAAGAAAAGTCTTTATGGAAGTCAATTTACCGAGTGTAAGGACCTATTCACTGGGGCGACGTAGAGACGGCAAACGACGTAACTAACGTAACGTGATGAGATATGATGTTTCCAAGTTTCCAAGTTTTATTGATAACAAACGCAAAGTCCCGTATAACGGGATACATTAGCAATTAATTACATCAACATTTCATATAAGCAAGACATATACACATGTGAGAATACATACATGTACAGTCAAGCCTATATTGAGCAATCACTCAAAACCCGATATATTTGTAGTATTCAAGACAGGTGGCAGCTTCATACAGGACACAAATTAATACAGAAGGTTCTGTATTACTTTTGACCTGTATTTAGCGGTCACTTGTCTTTAAAGACCCCCCTGCATATACAGTCGGTGCTCGCTTAATTTAACCCTTTACTGTTACTGATTTTTGCAAACAGTTTGGATCCAGATTAGACGCCGCGTGACGCGGCGTCTGATCAGGATCCAAACTGTTTGACACTCGTCTTTAGGATTCTTTACTTAAAATTTGTATAAGATTTAACAAATTTTGCAGACAACTTCGAAGCAGACGATATTACCGTAGGATAAGGGTTAACCCAGGTTTGACTGCAGTCTGTCTCGTAGTCTTGTACATCAATGTACCGTCTATGTTTAGTTAATCAACCACTGATGAAGCGCGGATATAATTATTTATAACCAAGTGACTGCCTAATGTACGATAAGTCAGGCTTTTGCATTTTTTGTATACTACATTGAGAAACAGCTTTATTGAAAGCTACTATTCTATTAAATAGCCGCTTATACGAATAAAGGTTTAACTGTATAACATATAAACACTGACCTGAAAGGAATAACATATTCATCTTCATTGTTTTTATACGAACCGACGTGACCGACGTAAAATATAAAGGTAATACACTGGAAACACATCTACCTTTAACCCACTACGTCGGCATAAACAAGCCTATTTTCGCTTTTTAATGTATTCCGCCAATGGAAAAAATAATTCCACTTTACAGTCATTTATAAGTACCATAATATATATTTTCTATTTCTTGGCAGGTTGTAGCACAAATAGTAGGCTAACAGTAAAGCAGAATGCGCATTAAGGCGCATTCTGCTTTACTATCAACCTGCTTTAAGTGGTCACCTGTCTTCAATACTAGAAACAGGTTATGGGCGAACTGGTTATCTCTTATATACATGTATACGACTATTATGTTGTCTCCTGCTGCAGATGACAAACAATTCAAACACGAATGAAGAACGACGTCGTTCTTCGTTCTTCATTAAAATGTGATTCAGATAAATAAAAAAAAAATGCAATTGGGAAACTTTATCATGATGGACAAACACTTTTAATCCTGATCAAACGCCGAGTTATTCGGACTCTGATCTGGTTCAAAACGGTTTGCAAGCACATTCAAATTAAGATAGTAGGCAGCAGCCCTTTATGCACTGTTTCAGACACAAATCGGCAACTGACCGCAAGTCAGCTGGAAGGCTTCCCCACATGAAAATCCTGAAGTGCCCCAGACCGGGATTCGAATCCACAACGAAGAGAAGTACATAATGTAATTGTCAGTCACAGTGGCTACAACCACCAGGCCACGAAAGTCCATTCGAGCATCGATATAGGCCAACATTGATCCCATCTCATTCGGGAGGTACTACCTTAAATTTCACCCTTAGAAGCAGGTCAATGGTTGATAGAGATAAAACATTAAGTTCTTCTGAATACACACTGACCTTTATTATGATATTATTTTAGTCAGTCAATTAGAAATTAAGTTTGAGAAATAAAAGCAGACGACAACTATTTTATGGCAGGTGACGTCATGGCAATTTAATGTTTATCATTTCTGTTCAAACATGATGAAAATGTCAAGACTGGTACTAATCACGCTCTCATCTGGAAATAAAACACAAGTATGTACAGTAAAACCTCTCTATTACAACCACTAAAACAAAGGCTAATTCATTGTATGAAGGACTGGTGATAGCTTACTGTTTTACATACAGTAAAACCTCGCTATTACGACCACTAAAACGAAGGCTAATTGAGTGTATAATAGACAGGTGAAAGCTTAAAGCAAGGTGACAGTGAAACAGAAAGCTCCTATAGGAGCTTTCTGTTTCACTGTCACCTTGCTTTAAGCGGTCACCTATCGTAAAAACCCTAATAATTAACATAATTTAGTGGTCGTAATAGTGAGGTTTTACTGTATTATTATTATGTTTTACTGTCAACGTAAGGAATTAAGGAACCACACAAGTAAACACTTACTAGTAAACGCAATTAACCCTTTCACTCTCAATAAAAAGTCAATGACGCCTAAAAGCGCGTTTGCAAACAGTTTGGATCCTGATCAGATTTCTTCAGTAACGCGGCGTCTGATCAGGATCTAAACCGTGTGACGCATCTGGTAGCTACAGAGGGGTCCAAGAAAGCAACAGCAGTAAGATTTGGCATCATCTGCTAGATTATAGAAACTATTTCTTATGGTACAGGCATCAGCTTAAAGCATACTGAAAGTAAATCATTCAGCTTTACTTTCACCTGTTTTGAGTAGAATAGGTTATGGGAATACCGGATAATGGGTTAAGTTAAACACTTTCACTACAATTATAACCATAGGTTTCCATAACGTAATAGATCTAGCCCGTTTAACAAAGTCACTTCTGTACTATCGTCTGATTATTTTTACGTCTACTTTTATTCATAAATTTAGAATTTTATATTTTGCGTGTTTTACTAATGAAAAATTGATATGAGTGTCAAACTGTTTGGATTCTGATTATCCAAAACTTTGCAAATGTAGTGAAAGGGCTAATTGTGAGCGACAATAAAATCACTGCATAGCAACCAATTAATATTAAACTACTCGCAAACAAGACGAGAAATTGCTGGCATTTGAAAACAGCATAAATCCAGATCAGACACCGAACAATCCGGCCTCTGGTCTGGATATATGCTGTTTGAAATTTGCTTTTAGGTTATTTGAATACATATAGAACATGAAGAATAAATCTGAATATACAATAGAAGACACTTTAAAAGTACATACAATATTATGACAGGATAAGGGCAAAACGTTAAAAAATGACCCCAGGGTAATGTACAAGGACTACGTCATATAATGGCCAGTTTTAATTTCCAATCTAAAATCATTTTACATAACGATGTGTACTGGTCAATGAGTGTGATAAAGATGGTCACGAATACTAGAATACAATAAAAGGTATGTAGCTCTTTTCCTTTGTCTTACAGAGCTTCCGATAAGGGGGGTATTTCTAAGGCTAAGATCGTTATTTTTGCAATTAACCCTCTGGTGTTACTACTCATTAGAATCGCCTCTTTGAGGCGATTCTTATGAGTAGTTACACCATAGGGTTCGGTGCTGAAATGAGTTGGGTTTTGTTCAATTTACTCCCTCTTATCAGGAACTCTGAATTTCTCCACGCCCTGAGATACAGTCGAGTCTCAATTATTCGAGATCGCTATAGTCAATTGCGCCAGTATTTAGACAGTAAAATAACAGGAGCTCATTTAACCAATTTACACCATGAATACGCCTCAAATTTATTCCTCCATCCAAGAAAACAGTTCCAATTTAAACAGTCATGAATATGTATCATAAGAAATATTTTCTATATTCTAGAAGATAGTAACTTAAAGCAGGCTAAATGGAAAGCAGAATGCGCATTTAGGCGCATTCTGCTTTACTTTCAACCTGCTTTAATCGGCAACCTATCTTCAAAACTAGAAACAGGCTATGGGGTAAATGGGTAAACCAATTGCACCACGCATACAGTGGAGAATCTGTTATTCTTTCCCAATAAACGCGTTTACGCTAAAACTATTATTTGCAGTGCAAACAGTTTGGAGCCAGATCAGACGCCGGGTAACCCGGCGTCTGATCAGGCTCCAAACTGTTTGCCACCAAGATAAACATGAAATATCAGAATTGTCCAAAAGTTGTTATTTTCTACGTTTTAGTGCTTTGCGTTTGCGTACGTTTGCGTTTAAACGGGAAAGAATAACAGATTCTCCACTGTACGCCTTTTACCCCTTTAATTTATTAGTGTGCCATCATGAGAAAACAATCAGTCTTGTATTCAAGCACCATTCTATATGCCACATTGGTATATTTAACCCATTACTCCATAAATACACCTTTAATTTATTACTCCGCTGAAGAAAATAGTTCCACTGATACAGTCATAAAATGCACAATAAGAAATATTTTCTATTTAATTTCAACCTGCTTTAAGGGTGTATCAATGTCATAAGCGATTTTTTCAAAGTATTAAACTTTTTTTCTATCATTGTTATTTTCGAAGAGCTATTTATGATGAATGAAAAAATGGAAAAAAATATATATGGTGGTGTCCTTTTTTTTGAGCTACAGCGATTTGAAAAAGGTATGTCAAATTGGACTTTTTCTCTCAAATTTTACCCTTTCAGAGTACAAGCTTCAGTAAAATCTATTTCAAAACAAAACAAACATGGTAATTTGGGTTTTCATTAATTATTTCATGTCTATGGTGGTATTTTCACATATAGAAACCAAAATTAGACAACGCAGGCACTAGGTTTGAACAATATGGATCCTCGAATATCACAAATAGGCCTATGCTTTTTATAGGGCATGGTTTTATTAGATTTTTTATTGTATGAAAAAAAAGTAAAAAAGTTTGAAAATGAAATAGTTCTAGTATTAAACTTTTTCTTATATTCTACCAAATGAAAGCTAATGCTAAGGCAGTTCAAAATATGAAAAGAAATTGAAAGGTCAGTGTTGAAAATTTTGAGTTATTAAAGTAAAAAGAGTTATCCCCCCTTACAAAATTTACAAAAAAGTACCATATCGATGATATTTAGAGCTTTATAAATTTCACATTTGGTGCCTTTTTTTGCTTAAATTGGTTTTTGTATGAAGAAATACTACCATATACATGAAATAAATAACACAAAACCAAATTATCGTATTTGTTTTCATTTAAAATAGATTTTATTGAAGCGGGCTGTTTGAAAAGGACAAAATAAGAGGAAGTGGGTGGGGTAAATTTTACATGGCCATGGAGCCAACTGTTGTTCACCAAAATGTACACTTTTTTATTTTTTCATTCATCTTAAATAGCTCTTCAATACAAAACCATCATAAAGTGTTTTCATATACATGTACTTTGAAAATTTCTTAAAGTCATGACATTGAACATGGAGAAAGGTCCTTTCTCCATGCATTGAAACACCCTTAAGAGGTCACCTGTCTTCTAAACTAGAAACATGATACTTATGACGTAATGGGTAAAATAGACGTTTGCTTTAACTTCAGGGTACAATTAGGAGCTGTCTACATTATTTTCTAAGCATTCAAGTGAATTTAGAGATTGACATGGTTGCTTCAATGAGTGATGGCTTATCAATATTAACCCTTTCGCTCTCAGTGGCGCTTAAAAGCGCGTTTGCAAACAGTTTGTATCCTGATCAGACGCCGCGTAACGCGGCGTCTGATCAGGATCCAAACTGTTTGACACTCGTTTTGAAATTTCTCCAATCACACTGCCTTATTTTTTTTTAATTTGAAACGATATTGGAGACAACAATATTGAAGCAGACGACAATGAAACGGTGAAGGGGTAAAACTCTCCCGAATAATTTTATCATGAAAGGGTTAAGCCATTTCTTCCTGGTTAATGCTATGAACTCTCCCTATGGGTGTGTCGGACTATTTCATTATAGATACACACGGTTAATCGAACAAGAGGGCCTGAAGGCCCTGATATCGCTCACCCGTTGTACTGAAACTTGATAGCTTTATCTTACTGTTTCATCAGTTTTAATTTAAATCCATTCAAATTTGTAGTATAGCATGTAAACAATTTTGGAATACAACCTCATAATTCTAGTATGGTAGAGTACATCAAGATAACTAGAGCCTAAACAATACTGAAATGAAGCCTTTTCTAGCATTTCAAAGTGTATCAAGGGCAGATAACTATTGCTACAATGATTAGATTTCAACAATAATTGCACTCCTTTGAGAACTTATAGGTATACACTTTGTGTGCAAGTAAAATCAAAATCCATTCAAAACTGTAGTTGCAAAAGTGTAAACGCTGTTCGATATGGCATTTTCAGCAATTCAGGGGCAGACAACTCATGACCTATAGGTCTGATTTCAACCATAATCACACTTATTTGAACTCTTATGGTCATATACAATCTGAGCAAGTTTGAAAGAGATTAGATAAAAATTGTGGCCTCTAGAGTGTAAACACCCTTAAATATGACATTTTCAGCAATTCAAAGGTAGATAACTCTCAACCTATTCGTCCGATTTCAATCATAATCGAACTCAATCAAACTCTTATGGTCATATACAATCTGAGCAAGTTTGAGATAGATTGGATAAAAATTGTGACCCCTGGAGAGTAAACACCCTTAAATATGACAATTTCAGCATTTCAAAGGTAGATAACTCTCAACCTATTAGTCTGATTTCAACTAAAATCGAACTCATCCGAACTCTTATGGTCATATACAATCTGAGCAAGTTTGAGATAGATTGGATAAAAAGTGTGGCCTCTAGAGTGTAAACACCCTTAAATATGGCATTTTCAGCAATTCAAAGGTAGATTACTCTTCACCTATTAGTCCGATTTCAACCATAATCAAACTCATTCGAACTCTTATGGTAATATACAACCTGAGCAAGTTTGAGAAAGATTGGATAAATATTGTGGCCTCTAGAGTGTAAACACTAAAATTGTTGACGACGAACGACGGACGACGGACATTCAAGTATTGCAAAAGCTCACCCTGAGCTAGCTCAGGTGAGCTAAAAATGTAGCAGACAACACCATATGCTGCTGATACAGTGGACCTCAGCTGACCTGAGTTCAGTTATGTAACTCTGCCAGTAGGAAATGTGGCTAGGGTCTAACTCTTATAATGCTGAATTGCTGTCTGCTATACATATATTGAATGTGAATTATGACCTAGATATTCAACCGACCAGAACCATTTGAACAAAATAGGTAAAGGACATTTAGAAGTGTCACCATGCCAAATATCAAAGCTCTGGTCATATTAGTGTCAGAGAAGAAGACATTTGAAATTTTCACTATATAACTCTATGTAAAACTGTGACCCCCTGGGCGGGGCTAATTTTGACCCCAGGGGCATACTTTGAACAAACTTGATAGAGGACCTGTAGGTGATGCTATGTGCCAAATATCTAAGCTCTGGCCCTTGTAGTTTTTTACAAGAAGATTTTTTAAGATTTCCTTATTTTTTCACTTTGGTTGCCATGGCAACCAGAGTTCTGCATTGTTTTTAATTCTTTGAACAAATCTGAAAGAGCTTGACCCAAGGAACATTTCTGTAAAGTTTGGTTGAAATCTGTTCAGCTGTATAGGAGGAGATGTCATTTGAAGTAATTGTTAACGACGACGGACGATGGACACAGGGCCATCCCAATAGCTCACCTTGAGCCTTTGGCTCAGGTGAGCTAAAAACATATGTAATAAATTTTGAATTGTTTTTGTCTGTAAAACTTGTTATTCCTAGCAATACTCATTTTGTTCATCAGTCATTTATAATATCATTAAAAAACGAGAAACCGCCAATGTCGGTATGGCCGGATTGTCTGCACTTTTGCTTTGTATATATATATATATAATATAGTTACCCATGGCATGTGATGATGACCTCACTAAAACTGTACATGCCAAATTTGGTTGCTGTAGGACTTAAATTTGACTAAAACTGACACTAACAAAAAGGTAAACCAAGACGCAAACGAAAAGGTTAACCAAGAATTCTCTAAGTCATTGGACCTTGAAATCTAGGTCACAGTGACCTAGTTACCCATGGCATGTGATGATGACCTCACTACAACTGTACATGCCAAATTTGGTTGCTGTAGGACTTAAACTTTGACTAAAACTGACACTAACAAAAAGGTAAACCAAGACGCAAACGAAAAGGTTAACCAAGAATTCTCTAAGTCATTGGACCTTGAAATCTAGGTCACAGTGACCTAGTTACCCATGGCATGTGATGATGACCTCACTACAACTGTACATGCCAAATTTGGTTGCTGTAGGACTTAAACTTTGACTAAAACTGACACTAACAAAAAGGTAAACCAAGACGCAAACGAAAAGGTTAACCAAGAATTCTCTAAGTCATTGGACCCTGAAATCTAGGTCACAGTGACCTAGTTACCCATGGCATGTGATGATGACCTCACTATAACTGTACATGCCAAATTTGGTTGCTGTAGGACTTAAGCTTTGGCTAAAACTGACACTAACAAAAAGGTCAACCAAAGTGAGGACGGACGGACAGACAGACAGACAGACAGACAGACAGACAGACAGACAGACGGACGGACAGACGGACGGCATTCGCCAATCTATAGACCGCATTTTCAATCCGGCCAATGATAATAAATGTGCCACTTTCTGTTTTAGCTGTATATGTTGAAATACATTATCACTCTATCTATTTTTCTTCTCCTGTAGGCTTGGATACAATGGGCCTTACATGGAAATCCGGAGTCATGGAATTGTCTAAAGGTTTCATGGACGAACAGACGTATACCTTACCAGACATGTCAAGTTATCAACATACTAGTGCATGCGTACCATGCCTAGCAATATGACTAATGTTTCGGTGACCTATTACCCTCTAGAGTGTATACTGTAAATAGCCAGTGATATATACACTTACTGGTACTCGGCGTCTGTGACAGACTCGAACTCACCACCTGGCCATGAGGGCCAGCTACCGAGATCTGGGCACTCTCAGAAGAACTATTGCTGGTCTTCTGGCATTTGTCAGTTTTTTCGGATACATCCAGCTAAAATACCTTGACAGCTGGTCATACACAGCCAAAATTCACCAGAGAATTTTACTGTATACCTTAGACGGCGTCGGGCATCTAGAATTCCATAGAAACATTACAAACACAGTAAGTACAAGGCTTGTTCATATGCCTAACCCAGCTCACGAGGACAGTGGATTTGAGAGCCACGGGAACAAGCCAATTCAAGCGAACAGTGAATTCAACCGTAAAGGGTCCACGGTGACTGATGTGACCAGTGAGGAGTACAAGTTGACTGATAAGAACGGCGAAACCAAGAGTGAAGAGAACACGCTAGCTTCTGTAAAAAGTGAAGTAAAAAGTGGAGAGAAGGCATTGACTTATGAGAACAGTGAACTTAGGAGTGAAGCGAACTCACAGACTACTTTACACAGCCTAATAAATAGTGGAGATAAAACATTCCCTGATGTAAAGAGTAAATTCAAAAGTGAAGACAAGTTGACTGATGTGAACAATGAAATAAAAAGGGCAGAAAACACGTTGGCGGACGTTAACAGTGACGTGAACAAAGAAATAAAGAGTGAAGAGAACAAGGTGACAGATGTGAATAGTGAACTCAAGCGCGATGAGAACAAATTTATGGATATGAACAGTGAAAACGAGCGTGACGATAACACATTGACAGATGCGAACAGTGAACTCGAGCGTGACGATAACATATTGACAGATGTGAACAGCGAACTCAAGCGTGACGAGAACACATTGACTAATGTGAACAGTGAAATAAAGCGTGACGATACCACATTGACAGATGTGAACAGTGAACTCAAGCGTGACGATAACACATTGACAGATGTGAACAGTGAACTCAAGCGTGACGAGAACACATTGACTAATGTGGACAGTGAAATAAAGCGTGACGATACCACATTGACAGATGTGAACAGTGAACTCAAGCGTGATCAGAACACATTGACAGATTTGAACAGTGAACTCAAGCGTGACGAAACCACATTGACAGATGTGAACAGTGAAATAAAGCATGACGAAAACACATTGACAGATGTGAACAGTGATCTCAAACGTGATGATAACGCACTGGCAGACGTAAACAATGAAGTCAAGAATGATGAGAACACATTGACAGATGTGAACAGTTATATCAAGAGTGAAGAAAACAAGTTATCTAATTTGAACAAAGAAATGAAAAATGAAAAGAACTCATTGACTGATGAAGGCAATAGAATTAAGAGAGAAGAGAACCAGCTGATTTATGTCAGCAGTGATGGGGACACATTTCCAGGTAATTACAGTGCAATCAAGAAGGATGATAACAATGTGATTGAAGTCCGGAGTAAATTTGATAGTGGTGATAGTAAACAGGCTGAAGAGAAAAGTGAAGTTAAGAGTGATGATAAAATATCTGTGGATACCTCTAAAATAATCGCTGCTCCAAACCCAACAAAAACACCAAACAAAATAACGGAGGTTAAGCCAACAACACAAAAGCAGAATGCCAAAAAGAAGAAACCAATCCCCCAACTCTTTGATGAGGTGCTTCCTCTCAAACCTAGAAGTGACACAGACACAAACTACACTCAAACACCGCTAATGGTGTTATTTTCTTCCTGGGCTTACAGCCAAGAGAAGGCCGCTGTGCATGCAGCAACTCTGAGACTGTGGTCCTCGTGGCCTTTCATAAAGACTGCGGTATTGACCTCTGACCCTAAGGTCCAGAAGTATGCCACAGCTGCAGGCTGGGAGGTGTCTAACACCTTGCATGTACATCGCGAATGTTTCGGTCCACCAGTGTTGGCACCAATGTTTACCCATATAATGAAGAATTATCAGGCACATTATTATGGCTTTTCAAATTCAGACATTATGTATGGTGACGGCTTAGCAGAAACCCTAAAGTTCTTACATGAACATGATGTTTGGCGGCGCAAACCACTATTAATAGTAGGCCGTAGACACAATGTGGACTTTATAAACAGTACAGATATTGCTGTTAACACAACAAAGGGTGTAGCAAAATTGTCCAAAAAAGGAACTCTAGTTAATCGATCAACAGACTTCTTTTTTGCAAACAAACATTTTCCGTGGAGCTCAGTGCCAGAGGTAACTATTGGTCGCCCATTCGTTATCAGGACTATTATTGCGTTTGCCTTGCAGAAAAAAATTGCCGTCCTTGACGCCACAAAAACAATCGAGGCCGTTCATCTAACTACAAAAGATGGGAACATGGCCTCATGGCATGTAAAGGGGAAGGAGTGTAATAAAAGAATTCTTGCTAAGGGTCACTGGAGGCTACCTCTGTACAAAGGGCATTGTGAGTGTGCCTTATTGGAGACTTTCAGAGACAACGGTGCCATGAAAGTGAGACACAGAAAGGCAAACTGGAAAATTTGTCATTAACACATTTAACCCTGGTCACATGCTCTTCATTTATAAACAGTGTACCTCTGAGAAGTACACTTGTCCTATGCAAGCAGTGTAGACCCTGATCAGAGGGCTCTCTAATTGTTTTTCATTTTGCAATATGTTGTTAAAATCAACCCTAAACAGTCAAAAACGGACTAAATTTTAAAACCTGGCATTATCCATTTAAAGTGTCAGGGGGGAATGGGTTAACCCTCACAATTTTCAAATGGACTCATCTGGGGCCCGTTCGTACGACAAATGTTGTTAAGTTTAAATATGGTCAGATTATAAAAGTCACAATTAATTCTCCATCTAATCCTGTCTCGTGACATCTCTTTGGAATTGTCTTGAAAAGACGATTCCAAAGAGATGTCATAAGACAGGATTAGATAGAGAAATCAGAAATTTAATGTATTTTAAAGTTTTGATATACATGTACAACCGTTTTTGTCCTACAAAGTTTTATGAAACGGGCCCCTGTTTTCTGATAAAGTTTACACTGACTCTCAATAATTTTCAAAGTATGACAGGGTAGGCGTTAATCAGGAGCAGTGTTTAGTAGCACTTTGAGCAGTATCTACACTGTTTGCAAAGAACACAAGTACAGCGGAACCACTCCAAACCGGAACCTCTAAATACCGGAATATTTTCTAAACCGGACAATAACTTTGGTCCAGTTTCCAACCCTTCTTTATTTTAATCCATTACATCATAAATATGCCTTTTTAAGTCTTTGATTAATTCCCACACTGGAGAAATAATTTCTTCTTTAAAGATCTACATTCATGAATATGTATTATCAGAAATATTTTCTATATTCTAGCAGATTATAGCTTAAATCAGGTTGAAAGTAAAACAGAATGCACCTTAAGGCGCATTCTCCTTTACTTTTAACCTGCTTTAAGTGATCAGCTATCTTCCATACTGGAAACCTATATGGGTAAACCCCCCTTTAAACCGGAACTTTATTGGCCCCAAATCATGTCCAGTTTGGACGAGTTTCACTGTACATATACTGACTTCAAGCATAGTAATGGTTAAAGTCTCTCAATCATAGACTTGTGTAAACATTGTATGCCCTTAGGCCACGATATTTACAAATGTAATTGTAGTACATGTACATTAAAACATGTGTATAGGTGTATAGTAGCCATTAACTTTTTAATAACAGTTACAGGACAAAGGTAATGCAGAAAGCTTCCGTAACAGTTTTCTGCATTACTTTTGCTCTGCATTAAGAAGCAATGTCTGAAGAGAATGCTATGAATGTTCAAGGATTAGCCAATGAGCTAAGAGTTTACCTTAATTGGCTTTTTTACATATCACTTTTAAAACATTTAATAAATGCTGTCAGCTTTAAAGTTATTATGTGTTCAAGTTATTATATTGACTTACTCCTGTGTTCACATAAATGTAATACATGTACAATACAAATGGACAAATAGATTGGATCTTGTTCAGATGCTAAGATACCATTTCTTGGCATATGATCTGGATGCATCTGATTATGAGTTTAAATGAATTAGTTGCTAGCATTATAAATCTCTATCATCTTCATGATGGTAGCTAAAGCAGGTTGAAAATAAGCAGAATGCTTCTTTTCGGAGCATTCTGCTTTACTTTTAGCCTCATTTAAGTAATCATCTATCTTCAATACTGAAAACAAGTTAATGGGGAAATGCTTAAAGTCTTAACCCTTTACCCCAGAGCCTGATTTTAGTTTTGAAGACAGATGATCACTAAAAGCAGGTTGAAAGCAAAGCAGAATGTGCCTTAAGGCACATTCTGCTATACTTTCAGCCTGCTTTAAGCTACTGTTAGCTAGGATGTAGAAAATATTTCTTATTGTGCATTCTCATAACTGTATAAAGTGGAAATATATTCTTCAGTGGAAGAATAAATTAAATGCGGTAAAAGGCACTTCTATGGGGGAAAGGGTTAAAGGGCAACTAGTACCTGATAAAACTACAATAAATCACTGAACAATCCACCATTTTGTACATGTTTAATCTCACTTTTTATAAGTGTACATAAATAAATAGTTTACTTTTTATAATAAACAATACAAAAACAGACGTTCATCATTCACTAGAATCAGTACTAACAGACATAGATATGCATTGACCCATTCAACATCAGCGATGAGTCATTTACATGCACTGTACTAGTACAGAGTTCTCTTGTCATTTAATGCAAACAGTGTAGATCCTGATCAGAGGGCTGGTCTAGAGTAGGCTCTTTTACTGCCTATTTTTTATCTATGCAATATTTTTTTCAAGTTAACGTAACACTAAGTAAGATTAGCTTCCATCGTTGATTTTTTTGTTACCAAAACATGAACCAGTCTATCTGGAATTCTATGTACCAGTAGTTAAATAAATACTGGTCTAAATTAGCAAACAATGTACACCTTGGTCAGAGGGCTCCTATAAGAGCCCTCTAATCTGAGTCTACACTGTTTGCAAAAGGAATGAGTATATTTTAAACAGGTCCATGGTGTTAAAAGAGTTCAGATTTAGAGCATTTTGACTCAAAGAATATCAAGTGTTTATCAGTTTAATGTAAGAAATATTGAAATGAGTATCAACCCCTTTGGATCCTGGGGCCCGTTTCATGAAACTTCATACGTGAAAACTGTCGTAAGTCAAAACTTTAAAATACACTTAATTTCTTATTTCTAAATATAATCCTGTCTTGTGACATCTCTTTGGAATTGTCTTTTCAAGACAATTCCAAAGAGATGTAACAAGACAGGATTAGATTAAGAAATATAAAGGAATTGAGACTTTCATAATCTGACTTACAACAACATTTGTCGTACAAAGTTTTATGAAACGGGCCCCTGCTCAGGTGCAGCATTATGAGGCATCTAATAGGATCCAAGCTACATGGAAGTCATATTTTGGCACATTTGGTTGTGAAAGAGTTAAAAAGATGCATTAAACAGGAAATTCTTTACACTGTCATGCCAAATCTAGAAAGCAATGCATGTAACTGGTACCTTCACTCAAACGTAAGCCTTTCTGTTAGTAAACTGCAGCTCTATGTCTTTGTCCCTGCCAATTTTGACATTAAAATGAAATGACTGGAAACTGCAATCTGATATGGACCGAGTAACTCAACATCCCTCTCAAGTATACTACGCTCCAACCCAAATCTCTATCAAAGAACTTAAGGTCATGTAAATAAGGTTAAGTATACCTTTGGATAAAAAGAATATTTATATACATAAAGTCATATAAAGTTTTTTTTTGTCTATAAATAAACATACAAAATGTACATACATACAGTAACATAACAGTTTTCCGATATTTTTTCTTAATATATTTGAACTTCAGGACTAGTATTTGCTCTGATATTGTAAAATACCAGTAATTCCACACCTATAACTAAATATTTAGATTAACCCATTACCCCATAGCCTGTGTCTAGTTTTGAAAATAGGTGACCACTTAAAGCAGGTTGAAAGTAAAGCAGAATGCGCCTTATGGCGCATTCTGCTTTACTTTCAGCCTGCTTTAAGCTAATATCTTCCAAATTATAACAAATATTTTTTATCATTAATATTTATAACTGTATAAATTGGAACGTTTTTCTTCAGTGGAGGAATAAATTAAAGGCGTAAAAATGCGTCTTTATGGGGTAATGGGTTAACTCTTCATATGCAAAAAACCAGTACATGTATATGTATATTTTGCTTTTGGATTTGTTATATTACCTCGCTTTTAACAGTATTTCGGTCATATCACGACGTCCAGCTGATTACAGGTGGAAGAAGACCCCAGAAGTCCTTTATGCACCGTTTCAGGCATAAATCGGCAACTGGGTAGAACCACCGACCTTCCGCAAGCCAGCTGGAAGGCTTCCCACATGAAAAATCTGAAGTGTCCAGACCGGGATTCGAACCCACAGCGGTGAGTCGCAGTGAATATACCACTAGGCCACGGAGATCCCTCATGTATATTTTGCATACAGTGTAGGTCCTGATCAGAGGGCTCCGTAAGGAGCCCTCTGATCAGGGCCTTCACTGTTTGTTTTACTTTTATACATCCTCAATTTCTTAACAAAACCCCTCCCCCTAAAACTAAGCATAAACTGGTCATTTTTGAAAAAGTGGAATTGTCAAGCATATAAAAGGTTAACCATATAGACACTGCTTGGCAGGCATACAAACTGATTCATCTGTTCATTACTCTCTTGTCTTATCATATACAGTCAGTCTGTCAATGAACAAGCAAAGACATTCATACAGACGGGTCACTGCCAAACTCTTTCCCTCACAGACACACCTTTTTGATACCTTCCTGTGCTGATGAAGATTCATAGAAAAATGTTTGTTACATCCTTGTAAGCCTGATACACTGTAACACAGTGTTGTACATTAACCCATAGCCTGTTTGATTATAGTTGACCACTTAAAGCAGGCTGAAAGTCAAGCAGAATGCACATTAAGGCCTATTCTGCTTTACTTTCAGCCGGCTTTATGTTATTATCTGCTAGGATAAAGAAAATATTTCTTTTGGTGCATATTCATGACTATAAATTGGAACATATTCATGGGTAATGGGTTAAACAGTACGTTTAAATGATGTGGATTCAGATCTTTGTAATACATGCACAGACCAACAGATAAGAGTAGTTTTTCAAATCTTAAAATCTTTATTTCTGAATTAAACCCTATGGTGTCACTACTCATTAGAATCGTCTCTTCGGGACGATTCTAATGAGTAGTAACACCATAGGATTTGGTTCTGAAATAAGTGATAAAATGTTTGATTTGTTGAAATAACTACCTCTTATCTGGAGCCCTGATGCATATGATGAGCTATGGTAAATTTAAAGCCCTGCTTTTGCAAACACTCAAAATAACGTGGTTTTGGTTTTTAACCCCTTTTCTACCACGACATCATCTGCTTAACTCTTTCCTCCCTGAAACTTTAAATGGACAATTCCAGTTTCCATTTTAGTCTAGTCCATTTCTGACTTTTAAGGGTTGTTTTTCTTAATGTTTGGCATTATGACAAACAGTGAAGACCCTGATCAGAGGGCTCCTTTCGGAGCCCTCTGATCTGGGTATTCACTGTTTGCACAGGACAAGTGTACTATTTATATATACGCTGTTTGAAAATGACGCCTATATGCGGGACTAGGGTTCAAAGGGTTAAAACAATTGTTGTCTGCTTTTATTTCTCAACATTTAGATTTCTAGCAATTCTACTGCAGAAACATTGATACAAGTAATCAGATCCTGAATCACTTGGTGTCTGATAAGGATCCAATCTATTTGCAAATTCAATTGCACTCGGTTAAGAAAGTGAAGATTGGTGTTCATATTTTCATGTAAAATCTTGATCTGAGAGTAATAAAGGAATTGATTGCTCCTTACAACAGGTAACAATAAAGCAGAAAACTCCTAATGATGATTACTGCTCCGCTCTTTTACACCAATGTTTTTGAGAGGTCTTTAGAGTGAAACCTCTCTATTACAACCACTAAAATGAAGGCTTATTTATTGTAGAAAACACAGGTGACAGCTTAAAGCAAGGTGACAGTAAAACAGAAAGCTCCTAAAAGAGTTTTCTGATTTACTGTCACCTTCCTTTGAGCAGTCACCTTTCGTAAGCACCTAATTATTAGCACAATTAAGTGGTCGTAATAGAGAGTTTTTACTGTATATTAGGGCTTTAGTGTACCAAGTGTTCACCATAGAAATTCATATCTTTTCTCATACCGTGGAGAAGACGTTATTCTTTCCCATTTAAACGAAACGCACATTAACCCTTTCCCCCATAGAAGCGCCTTTTAGCGCATTCAGTTTATTCTTGCTCTGAAGAAAATAGTTCCAATTTATACATTCATAAATATGTATAATACAAAATATTTTCTATATTCTAGCAGATGATAGCTTAAAGCAGGCTGAAAGTAAAGCAGAATGCGCTTAAAGCGCATTCTGCTTTACTTTCAACCTGTTTTAAGTGGACACCTACATTCAATACTAGAGATATGCTATGTGGGAAAGGGTTAATTGGGAAAGAATAACATCTTCTCTATGATGACACTCTGACACTATTTCCAGCTCAAGCTCCAGAATACCTGCGCCAAAGGTTATAAAGAGTTTATTTGAGTCTGAGATCGTTCTCAAGCATTTACATGTAATTGGTCAGATTTGAGCAAAAGCTCAAATATGACCATTCAAAAGCTTTAGAACGATATCAGACTCAACTCAAATACTTTATAAGAATGGACCCTGAGCCAAAGGTTGAGTCTGAGATCATTCTCAAGCTTTTGATTGGTCAGATTTGAGTAAAAGCTCAACTCTGACCAATCAAAAGCTTGAGAACGATCTTATAATCTTGGAGCCAGGTCTTCAAACCAGCCTATACATCATCCTGAGACTCTTCAATATCGAACAACTTGATCCCAATCAATTTGGTTAGAGTACACCTCCATGTCAAGCCAGCGCTCATAGTTCTGTTTGAATTCTTCACTAAGGTCCAAGTTCTGTCCTAACACACTAAGTATACAATTGTCTACTGGTTTAAACTCCTGGTCATAGCCGTTGGTGCCATATCGTCTATTGTTAAAGCGGTCAACACACGCTCTCAGAGCACACTCCTCTGCCTGGAAGTCCCAGGGTCTCGCATCCATGTCTAGAAAATAAACAGGTAAAACAGGATTAACCCATTACCCTATAAATAGACCTTTTGGTGTCTTTTATTTACCCGTATTCCTCATATTTATCATAAGAAATATTTTCCATTTTCTAGGTGCATTTTGCTTTACTTTCAACCTGCTTTTAAGTGGTCACCTGACTTCAAAACTATAAACATGCTATGGAGTAAAGGGTTAAAGCAGGTTAGAAACAAAGCAGAATTGCGCCTTAAGGTACATTCTGCTGTACTTTCAGCCTGCTTTAAGCTACCATTAGTTACGATATTGAAAATAATCATGATGCATATTCACTATAAAAAGAATTATTTTATTTAAATGGAGGAATAAATTAACTGCGTAAAAATGGCAGATCTATGGAGTAATGGGTTAAAGAACTTGTACAAAATAATACATTAACATTTTCACTGCCAAATTTAACTGTCTATTTTAATCCTATTGCAGACAAAATAGCTTCTGCTAAAATTTGCTGTCTGCAATTTTTGGCCAAATTCAAATGTTTGATGTTTTGACAGAGGAACGTTCGAAACATCAATGTTAGTGCTATTTAAAGCAGTTTTAACCCATTACACCATAAATACGCCTTTTTACGCCTTAAATTCATTCCTCTATTGAAGAAAATAATTCCAATTTATACTGTTACAAATAAGAACCACGCGGCGTCTGATCTGGATTCAAGCTGTTTGTCATTAAGTTTTTTGTCGAAAAGTCCATTATGTAACTTTAAGAAAAACAGCAGACGACAATTTTAAGCAGACGACAATGCAGTCGTGAATAGGTTGGACATAATTGTCCTTTTTAGGGAACAGCGACAAGGGTCGTTGTAAGGAGGGAGTCATTGTTGGGAGGGCCGTTGTAGGGAGGGAACACTGTATTACCATTGCCATATGCCCAGTCATCATTGAGACGATGTCGGACCTTCTGGTAGATAGCTGACATGGTCTTCATGTTGGACTTGCGCCACTGTCTCCCCAGGTACTTGGTCTGCATCTTGAGCAGCTTGAGTATATACAGCTGCATCATGGCATGGCGTACCTTTAGTGCCCGCTTCAATATAGGCGCTGACTTAAACACAACCAGCATCTGCAATTATACAAATGTAGTATCCATACCTGATGGCCATAAGAGTCCTTTGGTCCGTTTCATAAAACTTCGTACGACAAATGTCATCGTAAGTTAGATTATAAAAGTATCAATTATTATCAGTTTCTCCGTCTAATCCCGTCTTGTGATATCTCTTTGGAATCGTCTTTTCAAGACGATTCCAAAGAGATGTCACAAGACAGGATTAGATGGAGAAATCAGAAATTAAATGTATTTTAAAATTTTGACTAATGACAGCATTTGTCGTACAAAGTTTTATGAAACGGGCCCCAGATTCCTGATAAGTTACACCTGAATGTGTGAGTACTTGATTTGGACTTGTTATGATTTTACCATACTTTAACATTATTTCAGCCATATCAGGACATCCAGCTACTTACAGGTTCCAGGCACAAATAGGCAACTGGGTAAAATCACCAACCTTCCGCAAGCCAGCTGGAAGGCTTCCCCACATGTAAAATCCATATTCCCCTGACCGGGATTCAAACCCACAGTAGTGAGGAGCTTAGTGGTTGTAAGTCATAGTGACTATAACCACTAGGTCACGGAGGCCCCCAATGTGAGTATTAGAAGTTTTACTAACTCATGTCACAATCAACTCAATTAAACCCTAATGATGAGAATACTTGGATTAAAACAAGGATCTCCTAATATTAACTCTTTCCTCCCTGAAACTTTAAATGGACAATTCCAGTTTCCATTTAAGCCTAGTCCATTTCTTACTTTTCAGGGTTGTTTTTGTCAATGTTTGGCATTATGACAAACAGTGAAGACCCTGATCAGAGGGCTCCTAGGAGCCCTCTGATCTGGGTCTTCACTGTTTGCATAGGACAAGTATACTATTCACATGTACACTGTTTGCAAAAGACACCAATATGCGGGACTAGGGTTCAAAGGGTTAATAACTTGTTTTCACTTTACCATGGTGCGTGAGTGTTTCCATTTGGTCAGTTTGTTGAGGATCCTCAGCAGGTTTATACAGGAGAAAATGTTCCTCCAACAGTACGGCTGATTGTCGCCTTTCTCCTGAAATCACAAACAAAATAAACATTCTTGATAACTACATTTAAAAGTTAAAGAAAAGATGAATACATGTAGTTATTACAACCGTAGCAATAGTTTGCTACTATCATCCCAAAACCCCATAGGCTGTGTCTAGTTTTGAAGACAGGTGCCCTCTTAACCCTTTGAACCCTAGTCCCGCATATAGGCATCCTTTTCAAACAGTATACATGTGAAAAGTGCACTTGTCCTATGCAAACAGTGAATACCCAGATCAGAGGGCTCCTTTCGGAGCCCTCCCATCTGGGTATTCACTGGTTGTCATAATGCAAAACATTGACAAAAACAATCCTTAAAAGTCAGAAATGGACTAGACTCAAATGGAAACAGGGATTGTCCATTTTAAGTTTCAGGGAGGAAAGAGTTAAAGCATGATGCCTTCTTCACAAAACTGTACCTGCTGGAGAATTGTTTCTCATCAAGGTTCTCCACAGTATTTTACCCATTACCCCATGTTGTCTAGTTTTGAAGACAGTTGCCCATTTAAAGCAAATTGAAAGTAAAGCAGAATGTGCCTAAAGGCACATTCTGCTTTACTTTCAGCCTGCTTTAAGCTACCCTCTTCTAGTATGTAGATCATATTTTTTATGGTATACATTCATGACATATGACTGTGTATGGTTGAACTTGTTTTTTTCAGTGAAGGAATACATTGAAGGCGTAAAAAGGCAATATTTATGAGTTAATGGGCTATACAAATTATTACAATGATGTCAAGTTTGTTTACAATTCAAGGCTCTGGGATGACTTAAATGTTGTATTATTTCATTAACCCCTAGTAACATGTATTATCTATCTGCATCTTTTACAAGCAGTGTACCTATAAAGAGTACACATGTCCTATCAGCTATGAAAACAATGTAGACTCTGATCAGAGGGCTCATGTAGAAGCACTCTAATCAGGGTCTGCACTGTTTGTCATTTTTCAATTTCGTTGCAAAAATCAATCCTAAATAGACAAACATCGTCAAGACTTAAGCAGAAACTGTAATTGACCATTTACCGGGTAAAGTTTGAGGGCTCAATGAATCAACCCATTACCCCATAGCCTGTTTCTAGTTTTGAAGACAAGTGACCTTTTAAAGCAGGTTGAAAGTAAAGCAGAATGTCCCTTAAGGCACATTCTGCTTTACTTTTAGCCTGCTTTAAGCTACCATTTGCAAGGATATAAGAATTTTTTCTTGTGGGGGTATATTCATAAATGTATAAAGTGGATCTAATTTCTTCAGTGGAGGAATATAATTATGAAAGGCGTTAAAAGGCGTATTTATGGGGTAATTGGTTAAGATCTAATTGTGAAACATGCATGTGCCTTTTGAACACTGTTATGACCTCTATTTAGAAGTTTGCCTATAAGTGGCAGCCTAAGGGACGGTAAACGGCCTTTTGCCCCTTCCTCAAAAACAGCAACACGAAACTTTGCCCCTTCTTGATTTTACGTACACCGCCTTTTGCCCCTTCCTGTTTTTTCATACACGGAACTTTGCCCCTTCCATAGCGGAATTCTGCCCCTTCCGTATCGAAATATTGCCCCTTCTATATTGAAATGTTGATTTATAAAGTAATATTGTCTTTTAAATTTCAAATTCCGTCCCGATTTTGTGTTGAGGTGAACTTAAAATTTATGTAATCATCATTATCGTTTATCACACATCATTTTCGCGTGAAAGTTATGCAAACATATTTTTCTTCTTTGTTGGTAATTATACCGAGAGTCTCTATAGTAAAAGATAAGAGGACAATTTAAACGTTAAGGAACTAAAAGGACACCGACAGAACCGTATCACTCTTTATTCTTTAATTAGCAATTGACACATGTGTAGTTAACATCAAAGCAGCGACTGCTGTAAAGCAGTGTTCGGTTTCAGTTAACGTTGATTGATAATAATGATTGATAATAAGGTTGTTTGCTAATTAATATGTCTTTTTGACCAAATTGACGAGATGAAAAGAATAATTAATTTCATATTATAGCCTTTCGTCGGATAATGTTAAATTTGGACAGATCAGAATAGAACATATATTCTAATCACCCAGGGTTTTAAATATATAACAAGGGGATGATTTAATATTTGAAAGTAACAATAACTTTATGTTTCCGTTTTTACAACAAGAAAAAAAAAGTGTTCGGGCCTAAAAATAAATATATACACGGAACACATTAACGGAATTAACAAGAAATGACCCTGTAAAATCAGTTGATTATTGGAATTAGCCATATATAGTAGGGACAGATTGGACAAACTTCCGTCCTGCGAAAATAAGGAAGGGGCAAAAGTCCGCCCCTTTAAAAAGTGAAAGGGGCAAAAGTCCGTGTTGGAAGGGGCAAAAGTCCGTGTTGGAAGGGGCAAAGTTCCGTGTTGCGATTTTTGACGAAGGGGCAAAAGGCCGGAGGGGCAAAGTTCCGGTATTCTAAGGGACAATCTGCCTAAAACCAATTGAATATCCGTATCAGACAAGGAAAGTACAGTCGAAACTCGCTTTAGTTCTAACATGCCCATATTTCAGAGTTAAAACATGGCTTAAATAAGGGTATGGTTCAACTTCAGCGAGATCAATTTATGGAAATTAAATATATGAAACACTGGTAACGTCAGTTTAACCAACTACCTCATAGCCTGTTTCTATTATTGAAGATAGGGGACCACTTAAAGCAGGCTAAAAGTATAGCAGAATGTGCCTTAACCCTTTCCCCCATAGAAGCGACTTTTAGCGTATTTAATTAATTCCTCCGCTGAAGAAAATAGTTCCAGTTTATACCCTCATGAACAATTACCATTACAAATATTTTATATAGCCTAGCAGATTTTAGCTTAAAGCAGGCTGAAAGTAAAGCAGAATGTGCCTTAAGGCACATTCTGCTTTACTTTCAACCTGCTTTAAGTGGTCACCTGTCTTCAAAACTAGAAACAGGCTATGAGGTAATGGGTTAAGGCACATTCTGCTTTTCTTTCAGCCTGCTTTAATCTACAGTCTTCAAGGGTATAGAAAATATTTCAAATGGGACATATTAAAAAAATTGAAATTATTTTATTCGGTGTGGAAATAAAGTAAATGTGCTAAAAGGTGCTTCTATTGGGGAAAGAGTTAAGCAAGTTGGATGTATTGAGTTTCTACTGTAAATATCAACTTGATATCTTACCAATGCCTCAGCGGTCAGTTCTTTTTGTTCCCCTATGACACACTCCGGGAAGTCTAGGACCGGTATACTGTTCAGAGAAAGAATAAAGTACAGGGCTACAGATAAGAGGGAGTAAACTGAACAAATACAACAGTTACTTGCTCGTTTTAACACCAAATCCTTTAGTGTTACCACTCATTAGAATTGTCTCCAAGAGACGATTCTAATGATTAGTGACACTATACGGTTTAATGCAGAACTAAATATTTTAGTTTTTGAAATACTCCCTTTATCTGGAGCCCTGGGGCCCGTTTTACTAAACTACTTACGCAAATTTGTTGCGTAAGTCAAAATTTTAAATTTTAATTTACATTTTTTATTATCACTTGCTACAAACAGCAAATAGCCAGATCAGAGGACGCGCTTTAAGCGCGTCCTCTGCTCTGGCTATTAGCTGTTTGCGAAACGTTAATGATCGAAAAATAAGAGTAAAACGATTTTGACTTACGCAAACATTTTGCGTAAGTAGTTTAGTAAAACGGGCCCCAGAAGTACATGCAGTAAAACTTCTCTATTACGGCCACTAAATTGTGATCATTATTAGGTGTTTCAGACAGGTAACTTCTGTTTTACTGTCACTTTGCTTTCAGCTGTCACCTGTATTTTATACAAACAATTAGCTTTCATTTTAATTGTCGTAGTAGAGAGGTTTACTGTATACATTAACACTATTCTGACAGATCAAGGTGATAAAACTTCAAATGGAAAATTCCATCTAATTTAAGTCTAGTCAATTTATGGTTGTTTCTTATAAATATACTGCACAATGACAAACAATGCAGACCCTGATCAAATGGCACCTTTAACCCATTACCCCATAGCCTGTTTCTAGTTTTGAAGAGAAGTAACCACTTAAAGCAGGTTGAAAGTAAAGCAGAATGTGCCTTAAGGCACATTCTACTTTACTTTCAACCTGCTTTAAGCTTACATCTGCAAGAATATAGAAAATATTTCTTACGCTACATATCCATGAATGTATAATGTGGAACTATTTTCTTCAGTGTAATAATAAATTAAAGTCTTAGAAAGGCGTATTTATGGGGAAATGGGTTAAGAGCCCTTTGATCAGCGTCTACACTGTTTATGTAGGATACATGCACATGTACACTGCGAATACTGCCTGTGTATAAATGAAGAGCTTTGGGCTAATGTACTACTGTCTAATCTAATGTTCTTTATCTGACCCTTTACTCTAATTGTGTCAACTACTCATTTATAGTAAAGCTGCTGTTGTGTGATAATGTAAATTTACAGCCCTAGGTACATGATGTATTTAAGAAACAACAAATTCGTAGCTGTGCATTATTGTTTACCGATTTAAAAATGAGAAATTACTTTGGACTGCGTGTGCAGATGAAAGGAAATGAGGTCAGATTTACTACGTGTTTACGTCAAGTGATTTAAGGCATTTTAATTTATAAATGAAGCATGTGGGACAAATGGAACAGCCGATTGAATGCTGTATGTGCAATGCATTATCCCTGATTAGAAAACATTTCTTGGTATTCTTTGTTTATATACCTTACTTTCAGAGTCGTGTTAGAATAGATGCTTAAAAATATTTACTTAAATGCTGTGTAACACACTTGTAGCTGTATCTAAGAAGGCTTCCATCATACTGATACTATACCAGGGCTCCAGATAAAGGGAGTATTTCAAAAAATAAAATCTTTATTTCTGCATTAAAGCCTATGTTGTCACTACTCATTAGAGTCGTCTCTTCGAGACAATTCTAAATGAGTAGTAACACCATAGGATTTGGTGCTAAAACGAGCATTTTTGTGTTGAAATGAATGAGAAAATGTTATATTTGTTCAGTTTACCCCCTCTTATCTGGAGCCCTGTATACATGACAGCTCACCTGTTTTTGGCTGTGACATATGATACAATGTTCTGGTTGAAGAACTTAAGGACTAGTGGTATACAGTTGGCAAACACCAGGTGTTGGGACATGAACTCAAACTGAAATATAAACAATGAGACGATATAAATACATGATAATAATATACCTTTAAACTGTAACCATTTCCCCTATGGCTTGTAGCTAGCTGGACACATAAAGCAGGTTGAAAGTAAAGCAGAATGTGCCTTAAGGCACATTCTGCTGTACTTCAGCCTGCTTTAAGTTACCATCTACTTCAATATAGAAAATATTTATTGTGGTAAATACTCATTACTGTATACAAGGGAACTATTTTCTTCAGTGGAGGAACAAATTATAGGCAAACAAATGCATATGTATGGAGTAATGGGTCTAATAAGGAATATGTAAAGATGTGTCAAGGTATTTCAGTAGGAATGGGTTAACGCTGAAATTAAAATATTCTGTATTGCACTGTAAACATTCCACATGTAGTAATTATCATTATTAATTGTCACTTGATAATAATCTATAGATTGCTTTTAAGTGGTGTGTCAGACTAGCCTGGAGCCATACAGTCATACATGTGTAAAGCAGCTATTTATTGAGGAAGTCTTTGAATGAACAACAACAGCTGCAGTCATTGTAAACAGTGACAAATCATTGCAACACAAAAGTACATTGATCATTCCCCCGCTTACTTTAACTGAGAATTGCTTAATCCATTACCCTATAAAGACGCCTTTTTATGCCTCTAATTTAGATCACTGACCATTTTCCCCTTTTACTTTTACAGGGGATTGCTTAACCCATTACCCTAATAAAGGCTATGAAAACGCCTTTTTATGCCTCTAATTTATCCCTCCACTGAAGAAAATAATTCCAATTTATAAGGTTGGGAGTATTTGATATTAAAAATATTTCTATATTTTAGCAGCTGGTAAGTTAAAGCAGGTTGAAAGTAAAGAAGAATGTGCCTTAAGGTGCATTCAGCTTTACTTTCAACCTGCTTTAAGAGGTCACCTATTTTCAATACTTGAAACAGGCTATGGGGTAATGGGTTAACCCATAAACCCAAAGCCAGTCTCTAGTTTTGAAGATATTTGCACACTGCAAGCCTTAAGTCACATTCTGCTTTACTTTCAGCCTACTTTAAGCTACCATTTGCTAGGATAAAGAAACTTTTTCTTATGGTGCACTATCATGACCGTATTAAATGGCAACATTTTCTTCATTGGAGGAATAAATTAAAGGTGTAAAAGTCATATTTATGGGGTAATGAGTTAACCTAATACCCCATAGGCTGTTTCTTGTTTTGAGGACAGACTACTACATTAAACAGGTTGAAAGTAAAGCAGAGTGTGCATGAAGGCTGCTTTACTTTCAACCTGCTTTAGCTACCATCTACTAGGATGAAGAAAATATTTCTTATGTTTTATAGTCATGACTTTTTAAGGTTGAACTATTTTCTTTAGTGGAATAATAAATTGAAGATGTAATAAGACATATTTATGTGGTAATGGGTTAAAGCAGACTGGAAGTAAAATTGCCAGTTTCTACAGGAGGTTTCTACTTTACTTTCAACCAGCTTTATGCAAACAGCTGTCTTTGAAGCTTAAGACATGTTATCCATATGGGGAAAGTGCTTTTATGAGGGAAAGGGTTAATGGGTTGAAACAAGTTTGATTACTTTTATACATGTTTTCAGCCTCCTTTAAACAACCATCTGTCTTTAACCTATTACTCCATCAATTCAATTCTTTACACATTTAATTTATTCCTCTACTATAGAAAATAGTTCCAATTTTTACGGTCATGAATATGTAGCATAATAATTATTTTCTACATGTATATTGTAGCAGATGGTAGCTTAAAGCCTTAACCCTTTACCAAATAGCCTGTTTCTAGTGTAGAAAATAATTGACCTTAAGGCGCCTTCTGCTTTACTTTCAGCCTGCTTTAAGCTACCACCTGCCAGAATAAAGAAAGAATTCCTTGTGAAACATATTCACAACTGTTTAAATTGGAACTATTTTCTCCAGTGGAGGAATAAAGTAAATGCGCTATAAGGCGCTTCTATTAGGAAAAGGGTTAAGGCACATTCAGGATTCTGCTTTATTTTCAACCTGCTGTAAGTAGAAAGTAGAAAAAGGCTATGGAAATGGATTAAGCAACCATCTGTTCTGTTCTGTCTAACTGAAAACATGGTTTGAGAAAAGGCAGACACAGGGCTGCCATAAGTTGACATGAAAAATCCTAAGATTTCCAAATTTGCATTTTCAAGTGCGATTGTACGAATCGTACCTTTACCCCCATAGATTTTTTCTTGTTTTGTTGATAGGCGACTTCTTAAAGCAGGCTGTAAGTAAAGCAGAATGCGCCTTAGGGCGCATTCTGCTTTACTTTCAGCCTGCTTTAAGCTACCATGTACTGGGAAAAAATCCAGAGATTGAGGAAAAATCCGGAGAAATGGCAGCCCTGCAGACAGATAAACAGTTTATCAAAGTGAAAGTGTCATATGTTTATAAATACAATCATTTCAAGGGTTATACCCATTTAACAAAAGGTTGAAGTTGCTATTATGATTCTATCACAATTATTACAAGTATGACTGTGTCATGAAATGTGTCAACTCTTTGCACGCTAGCGACAGACATACCCAGGGCTGCCATAAGTTGACATGAAAATTCCTAAGATTTCCAAATTTGCATTTTTTCAAGTGCGATTTTACGAATCTTACCTTTACCCCATAACTTTTTTCTTGTTTAATTGACATGCGACTACTTTAAGCAGGCTCTTGTTTAATTGACATGCGACTACTTTAAGCAGGCTGTAAGTAAAGCAGAATGCGCCTTAGGGCGCATTCTGCTTTACTTTCAGCCTGCTTTAAGCTACCATGAACTGGGAAAAAATCCGGAGAAATGGCAGCCCTGCATACCTGCCATAGTGATTATCTCTGCAAACAGATTGGATCCAGATGAGACGCTGCCTAATGCAGCGTCTCATCAGGATCCAAACTGTTTGCCATTCTGACACTGAATTTAAAAGAAATTATGAAAATTCTAATTTTAGAACGATAGCAGACAACAAATTGTTGCAGACGAAAAAATTACCCAGCATGCAAAGAGTTAGTACCATTGCTACATACCACAAAGGAGGTGAATACCTACTGATTTCCAGGTGTCAATACTAAGCTACTTGACATGATTGGTGGGAGAATGGGATTGTCACATTTTCACTAAGTTTTTGTTGAAGCTGGATTGGTTTAATTGTGACAGGAGCACTAAGTGTGATAACTAATGGCAAAATGCCAACAGAGATCAACAATGACTTCTGGTGTCAATTGGATGACACACCTGCAGCACCTAGGCGGGATGTTAAACCTTGGCAGAAATAACAACAAAGTTAACAATCATGATTAGCACTTGCATATGTTTTGAATAGATCTTTAAAGTTTGAAATATTGATCCTATTTAGCTAACACCTGTGCATTTTCATGCGTATGCATTATTTGTTATAGATTGCAATATACAGTCGAACATCGTTATCTCGAACTCGCTTATTTCGAAATCTCTGATATCTCGATATAAATTTCTGGTCCCGAATTATTCCCTTCTTTATCTATATAGAAATATCACGTTTATCTCGATATTTCAGCTCGATTTTTTCTTATGTCGAAGTCAAATGTGTGTTCCTACGAACTTGAAGTTCTCTATTTTTACAATTCATGTCTCGATATCGCCGAGAAAAATTATTGAAATCTTGAAAGAAAATTCTTTGGATTATCGATTTCACAGGTTTTCATGTGTTTGCGAGTAACTGCAGTTAAATAATCACACCTTGCAAACACAGGGTCGGGAGATGAAATAAACACCGGCGTTTACAGGCAATTAAAGAATCAGTTTTATCAAACACCTTTATATGCACTGTCATATTAAGCATCAGCGTTTTCATGTGTAATATAGCAAATGCGTACTTTCGTTTTTGACGGCCGCCATTTTGCTTGAAATGTGCGTGTATCAGTAAGATTCAGTTACTCGTGAAAATCACACTTAATACCTATATCGCGATAATAACGCAGATAAAATGGGATTTTCTCGGTTTTAATGTCAAGAAACAAGTAAATGTAAATGAAAGCGAAAGAACAATTAAGTTAATTTACAGTTTACAAGTTTAATTTCGTTAATTGTTTGGCCGACATTGTTCACGTACATTATTATCTGGTACGAATCGCAGTTATGATTGTAAGCGTCTGTTGATGTATCAAAATGTGAAGGACTGTGAATTTAACGTCTGTGGTTATCTCTCCATTGCTATTAATTAGTCGACTTTGATAGTAACTTAGTTAAAAGTCAAAGTCAATCAGGTTAGTTTTCTAATTATTGCAAAATAATGAGCGAAACTGCACATGCGCGAGTTCACTCATTGTTTGTTGTTAGTGCATCACACCTGTCAATCAACGCAGTGGGATGACACGCTGCGCGATGACAAGTCCACAGATGGTGATAATTGACACTGATTATCGATCTCTCTCAACAACTCGCATCTCGAAACTCGGTTATCTCGATATATTTATTTAAGTCCCCTGGACTTCGAGATAACGAAGTTCGACTGTAAATGTACAGCGCTTCCATAAGTTGATCATAACAATCCTAAGATTTTTCAGATGCAATTTTACTAATCCTACCTTTACCCCATAGTCTGTTTCTTGTTTTGAAGACACATGATTGCTTAAAACTGGTTGAAAGTAAAGCAGAATGCGCCTTAAGGCGCATTCTGCTTTACTTTCAGCCTGTTTTAAGCTACGATCTGCTAGGATAAAAATCCGAAGATAAAAATCCAGAGAAATGGCAGCCCTGCATGTATGTGTATGCATTTGTATTGCCATGTTATGCCACTATTGCCAAATTAAAATCAATCAATCAACAATGGACTTGAAATTGACTGTACAGTAATTCCTCTCTACAACGGCCCTCCGAACAATGGTTCCCTCCTTACAACAACCAAACAAGTTCCCCAAACAAGACAATTATGTCTAATACTTTCACTGCTGCAATATTGTCTGCATAAAATTGTCGTCTGCTGTTTTTCTCAAAATCACATATAGGACATTTCGACAAAAAAAGTATAATGACACATGAACTTCATTATTTCATGCTCGGTTATGTCAAACATACCCGTATTTCAAAGTAAAAACGTGGATATGTTCGACTTAACCAAGTTTGAGAAATCGAAGTTGACTGTAAGTGCTTTTTGAAAACAGTGTAGACCCAGAACAGACTGCTTCTGATGGAGCTATCTAACCAGTTTTTGCACCGTTTTCTTATAGAATCTGTCTGACATTAGTCTGTACTCTTTCTTCGTGGAAAACTTTCCTTATTTCACCAGTCACTGTAATATTTAACCCTTTACCCCATAGCCTGTTTCTAGTTTAGAAAATAGGTGACTAATTAAAGCAGGTTGAAAGTAAAGCAGAATGTGCCTTAAGGCACATTCTGCTTTACTTTCAGCCTGCTTCAAGCTACCGCCTGCTGGAATAAAGAAAATATTTCCTACGAATCATATGTATAACTGTATAAACTGGAACTATTTTCTTCAGCGGAGGAATAAACTGAATGCGCTAAAAGGCGTTTCTATTGGGGAAAGGGTTAATAAAAGATGAAAGGTATTTCATAGGGGGCAGAGAGTCTGAATATTCACTGGAAAAGGGTAAACCCTGATACAAATTTAACCCATTACCCCATAAATACACATTTTTACGCATTTAATTTATTTCTCCACTGAGGAAAATAATTCCAATTTATAAAATTATCAATATGTATGTTAAGAATTATTTTCTATATTCTAGCAGATGATAGCTTAAAGCAGGCTGAAAGTAAAGCAGAATGTCCCTTAGGGCACATTCTGCTTTACTTTCAACCTGCTTTAAGTGGTCACCTATTTTCAAAACTAGAATAAGGCTATGGGGTAATGGGTTAAAGAAAATGGTTAAAACTAGCACATGAAACATACAACTTTCAAGGAAACTTTGATAATTCCTGCACTTTTCATCAAGGAAATATTAATTACCGATACCGAACCTTTCTTATTTTTTAACCAATGAGATTTTGAAAAATAAATACCATTAGACTGCAGGGGTCTTTTGATCACTAACACAAACATGTTTATGTCAAAGACCTGTACCATAAATATATATACTAATATAAAGGTTTGATAAGTAACTGAACCCCCACATTGATACTTGTTTACTGATAATAAACATAAGTATTGCAAATGGTCTATACAGTTGTTGTTGTTGTTTGTTTGTTTATTTGTGTGTGGGTGTTTTGAGGTTGTTTTTTTTTTGAGTTTTTTTTTTATATAAAAGACTGGTTTAAACTCTTCTTTACTGTGTCCTAACACTATTTAAACATATAACAGTCACTGCTGACCCTGATCAGAGGGATCCTTTAACCCATAACCCCATAAAACGCCTTATTATGCCTCTAATATATTATTCCACTGAATAAAATAGTTCCATTTTATACAGTCATGAATAAATATCATAAGAAATATTTTCTAGCAGATGGCTGCTTAAAGCAGCTGAAAGTAAAGCAGAATGTGCCTTAAGGCACATTCTGCTTTACTTGCAACCTGCTTTAAGTGATCACCTGTCTTCAAATCTAGAAATAAGCTATAGGGTAATGGGTTAAGAGTTTTCTGATCTAAATCTACACTGTTTGTAAAAGTTGAATCAACTTACATTTTCTACTGTTGTGAACTGTAACTGATTTGTGTCAACACTGTTTGCAAAGTTTGTATATATAATGAGCATATCTATTGTTGAGGCTTGTACCTGACCTGGGTCTACACTGTTTGCAAAGGTTGTGCATCATAACATGTACAAGGACTCCAGATAAGGAGTAAACTGAACAAATCAAGCATTTTTTCACTCATTTCAGCGCCAAATCTTAGGGTGTCATACTTATTAGTATTGTCTTGAAGAGACAATGCCAATGAGTGGTGACACCCTAGGCTTTAATGTAGAAATAAAGATTTTAGTTTTTGAAATACTTATCTGGTGTTCTGATGTTCATACATATGTACTACACATTTACACTCGTTAACCAATTACCCTATAAATACGCCTTTATACACCTTTCAGTTATTCCTCCACTGAAGAAAATAGATCCAACTTTTCCAATCATGAATATACTTCTTAACAAATAGTTTCTAAATTCTAGCAGATGATGGCTTTAAGCAGGCTGAAAGTAAAGCAAAATGCGCCTTAAGGCGCATTCTGCTTTTCTTTCAACCTGCTTTAAGTGGTCACATATCTTCAAAATTAGAAACAGGCTATGGGGTAATGGGTTAAAGATAACCCTTTACTGCTATTAGTGTATTGACACTACTTGAGAACAGTACAGACCCAGATCAGACAGTTCCTGAAGGAGCTGTCTGATCTGGGTCTGCACTATTTTTACATAGGATTTGTCAAACATTAATCTGCAATCTTTCCTGGGGAAAAATCCAAATTCTATTAGCAGATGTAATGCTTGGTTAAGATGATAGATGTTCATAGTGGGCGAAGGTTAATTAAGAAATAATAAATTCATACCAGTGTAGTGTCATGCGATAGAACACGGGTAGGAGATGAGGTGCACAGAAATTAATTCACAGGGCCGTAAACTGAGTGATTTAAATACCAGCATCTCAACAACTATCCGTGTTCTATTGCAAGATAAAACACTGGTATTAATTTATTAATTAATTAGCCATATTATGCCACACTAAGCTTTTACAGCACTTGCATGTTTTATAGAGAATTTAAATATTCAGTAAAACCGGTCTATTACGACCACTAAATATCGTTAATGTTAATGTTAATTAAGGCAGGTAACTACTTAAAGCAAGGCGAAAGTGAAACAGAAAGCTCCTTTAGGAGCTTTCAGTTACACTGTCATCTTGCTTTAAGCTGAGGCCTGTTTTATATACGATCAAGTAGCATTCATTTTAGTGGTCGTAATAGAGGGGTTTTACTGTAGATATATTCCTTCTGTTTATATAGGAATGTGCCGGAGCCAGGTATGTTAGAATGAATATTCAGAAGGAGAAAGGTTAAGTTCAAGAATTGCAGCCCTATGTTACCTAACATTCCGAGGTATCTCCAAAAATATATACACAAACTTCTAAATACCTGATATATATGGTTGAGTTTAAAATGTTTCAACATCAGATGGATCAACCCAGATATGGCTTTCACTATGATCTCTTTGTGGCGGTTCACATCAATACCAAGCTTCATGGACTGAAAGACTGTGGTCCTTAAAATACAAACAAAACAGACAACTTTAACCTTTTCGTCCATTCAAGCCAGTGCATATCACCTATAATTTAAGTTAACCCATTCCCCCATAAATACTCTTTTTCACCCCAATAATTTATTCATCCACTGAAGAAAATAGTTCCCTTTTATACAGTCATGAATATGTATCATAAGAGAATGTTTCTATATTCTAGCAGGTGGTAGCTTAAAGCAGGCTGAAAAGTAAAGCAGAATGCGCCTTAAGGCACATTCTGCTTTACTTTCAACCTGTTTTAAGTAGTCACCTATATTCAATACTAGAAACAGGCTATGGGGTAATGGGTTAAGTACAATGTATTTGAAGGTCTCTCTAATGTCCTACCAGGTCTTTAGCAGCCTATTTTGGTGGGGACATCCAGCTAATTACTGGTGAAGGAAGACACTAGAAGTTCTTTATGCACTTTTTCAGGCACAAATCGGCACCTGGGTTGAACCTAAGACCTTCAGCAAGCCAGCTGGAAGGCTTCCTCACAAGAAAAATCCCAGACCCGGATTCGAACCCTCGGCGGTGAGGGGCTTAGTGACAGTAAGTCACAGTGATTATAACCATCAGGCCCTATATCACATAATATTATATCCATATGAAATGTTATAGTATTTATATTTTGTCTATATTCAAGACAAGTGGCTGCTTTAAGCAAGTTGAAACTAAAGCAGAAAATGCCTACAGGAGCTTTCGGGTTTACTCTCATCTCGCTTTATGCTACACATGCATTAGACGTGTTGTGGTAAAGAACCTTTCTAATAAAGTTTCTAGTACAACTGTTGAAAACTTCTTGAGATTTCAATCCTTAACTCCATAGCCTGTTTCTAAAGGAGCTTTTTATTTAACTCTCACATTGCTTTAAGCAGCCACTTGGCTTAAATACCTTTTAAATAACACAATATTGTGGTCATTATAGAGAGATTTGATTGTATATGAATATTCGAGCCAAGGGCTAACACACATTTGACTATTTATTCACTCACGGCATTTCCTCAGGTAGAAGGTCAGCCAGTATGTTTATGGAGTCTGTTTTGGTCTTGGAGGTTGGTGCTGCTGCCAGCAGAATCTTCAACAAGGCAATCTGTGGGTACAAAACATGAGAAGCTAGATATAGGCCGATTTTATTTACCTGGCAGGGCAGAGTTTCTATGCGGACCTTTGCATTTCAACTTTGGGGGTGGCAGCACACTTTTCTTATCGGAATTTACCCAGTGCTCCAAGAAAATATTTTGGACTGACAAGCCCAGGGCAAGTAAGCTTATAGAATTGACTTGCCCTGCCCCAAATTAACTTGCCCGATTTTTTTTGTAAAGTGCCCCTATGAACTTTATTAACTAAACCAATGTGTTTACATTTGCAAGCGAATCAAGTTTAAAAAACAAGAGCCCCATGGGGCATATTCGCTCACCTGAGAATAATTGGGAAAATGGAGATATTGATTTATGTCCAGGACTGACCTAGATATGCAACAGACCGGAACAATTTGAACAAAATATGTAAAGTATATTTAAAAGTGTCACCATACAGAATATAAAAGCTCTGGCCATATTAGTTTCAGAGAAGAAGATGTTTGAAAATTTCACTATATAACTCTATGTAAAACAGTGACCCCCGGGGCGGGGCCAATTTTGACCCTAGGGGCATAATTTGAACAAACTTAATAGAGGACCCTTAGGCGATGATATTACCCATATATCTAAGCTCTGGCCCTTGTAGTTTTAGACAAGAAGATTTTTTAAGTTTTCACTGAAAAAATCTATTTTTAGCTCCTGTGACCTAGTTATGCAACGGACCAGAACCATTTGTACAATTTCGGTATAGGACATCTAGAAGTGTCACTATGCCAAATATCAAAGCTCTGGCCATATTAGTTTCAGAGAAGAAGACGTATGAAAATTTCACTATATAACTCTATGTAAAACCGTGACCCCCGGGGCCGGGCCAATTTTGACCCCAGGGGCATAATTTGAGCAAACTTGATAGAGAACCTGTAGGCGATTCTATGTGCCATATATCTAAGCTTTGGCCCTTGTAGTTTCAGACAAGAAGATTTTTTAAGTTTTCATTGAAAAAATCTATTTTTAGCTCCTGTGACCTAGTTATGCAACCGACCACAACCATTTGAACAATTTTGGTAAAGGACATCTAGAAGTGTCTCCAAGCCAAATATCAAAGCTCTGGCCACATTGGTTTCAGAGAAGAAGACGTTTGAAAATTTCACTATATAACTCTTTGTAAAACTGTGACCCCCGGGGCGGCGCCAATTTTGACCCCTGGGGCATAATTTGAACAAACTCGATAGAAGACCTGTAGATGATGCTATGTGCCAAATATCTAAGCTCTGGCCCTTGCAGTTTTTGACAAGAAGATTTTTTAAGATTTCCTTATTTTTTCAATTTGGTTGCCATGGCAACCAGAGTTCTGCATTGTTTTTAATTCTTTGAACAAATTTGAAAGAGCTTGACCCAAGGAACATTTCTGTAAAGTTTGGTTGAATTCTGTCAAGGGGTATAGGAGGAGATGTCATTTGAAGCAATTGTTAACGACGACGCACATACGCACGACGCCGGACACAGGGCCATCCCAATAGCTCACCTTGAGCCTTTGGCTCAGGTGAGCTAAAAACACACCAAAAAACAGTAACAACACAAAATAATTATTAACAAAGTTATAATAATTTCCTAAACATTTTAATTGCTAAATTAATCAGGAATGCATGTACAGTTGCATTTAACTTAAAAAGATCCAAGATAGCCTAATTTTCCTTTTAAGTTCTTAGTCAGTGAAAGTGATTCTAACTGTTAAGTGGTTTTATTTATGGGATTTCCAGATTCTATCTTTAGTAACAATTATCTTAAACCTTTATTTTATCTAAATAAATCATTTAACTCAATCCTACACTGCTTTTGTACCAATTTTACATAAAAACCTTACTTTAATTAATCTATTCTTTCATATGCTTATTCAATGTGAAGGACGCCATTTTTGACAAATTTTACAAAATGGTGGACATTTGGAAGTTTGTTTCTAAACTTTGTTTGAGTGATGGAAAGTGTTATGATTTGACTTACAGTGAAAATTTAATGCATTGGAGAATAATGATTGTTATTTTAGGTGAGTGAAACCCTTATACAGTAATTTCAAGGGAAATTTCAGAAAAATCGTAAATCCTTTTGTTTACACACTAGTGAGATTTCAATGAAAAAGACTCTAGATATTGATCATAATGCGTGACCGTAAATATTTATCATATGGTAAAAGTCAACCCTACTTAGGGGAAGACATGCTCACACGCTTGATTGGTTACTGATTGTGTAATTATCACAAGTAAAACTGAGTTCTTAATAGATAACACGCTTCGCGGCTTGGAAAGCCAACATCCTGCCATCATTAGTGCATACGTTTAGTTACATTATTAGACAGGCCAGGCGGGCATGATCACCAAATTTTATCACAGGCCCCAATTGAAAATGTAGGGGGCCTCGGGCTATCCAATTTTTGGAGCACTGTTACCGTTGTCATCTGGCGGTTTTTTCTCAACATTACATATTAGTGGACATTTTGACAGAAAAAATATAATGCAGTTGACAAACTGCTTGAATCCAGATCAGACGCCGCGTTTCGCGGCGTCTGATCTGGATTCAAGCTGTTTGCAAACGTAAACCAAGTCTTAATTAATTTTCTTTCCCTATTACAACTCCCTCCGAACAACACACACAATCTTTGTCTTCCTTAGGGTGTTGTTACAGACAGGGAGTAGTAGTACTGAAACACCCTTTTCACATGGATATGGCTGCACTCCCATGTATTTCTTTATGTTGAAAGTATCGGAAAATAACTATTCAATACGGAACTATACCTGTCATCCCTAAAATAAAATGCAAATTAGTTTATCTTTGCCAAAGGTTAGCTCCGCCCTGCCAGGTGAAAAGAATTGGTCTAAACATGAACATACAAACAATTTTTAAGAGAACTGCTTCTCAAAAGTCTTCACTATTAACATATTGACTCTTAATGATGCATATTTTTGTTCTATAAAAACAGTGTACCTGTGAAGTATACACTTGTCCTATGCTAACATTGTGTTAAACATAGGATAAAACTACTGTGAAGGTTTAAATCAGGTTCACCCTTTCCCCAATTAGCACATAGTCATTTAATTTATTCCTCAACAAAAGAAAACAGTTCCTATCTATACAGCAAGAAACATGTACCATAAGATTTTTTTTCTATACCCTAGCAGATGGTAGCTTGAAGCAGGCTGAAAGTAAAACAGAATGCACCTGAACTTTAAGAAACATTCTGCTTTACTTTCAACCTGCTTTAAGTAGCCACCTATCTTCAAAATAAGAAACGGGCTATAGGGTAATGGGTTAAATCAAGTTTAAAGTAAAGCAGAGCCTTCTGCTTAACATTTGTCCTATATAAAGTTAAACTGTGAAAACAAGCAAAAAGCAAACAAATACAATCACACGTCCTGGGCTCGAGATAATGGGAGTATTTCAAAACTATAATCTTTATTTCTGCATTAAAACCTATGGTGTTACTACTTATTAGAATCTTCTCTTCGAGACGATTCTAATGAGTAGTAACACCATAGGATTTGGTCCTAAAATAAGTGAGAAAATCTTGGATTTGTTCTGTTTACTCTCTCTTATCTGGAACCCTGACGCATCCATACCATATACTGAGGCAGATTGGGTAGTATGGATTGAAAGAGGATTTCTGATGGTGTGCTGGGCACGTCTGTCTCAGGCTGGGACAGTGGGTTCTTAGCTATCTCCTCCTCACGTTTGATCTGTAGCTCTGATAGGGACACATAGAGGTGCTGAAATAAAACATGACATGTCCTTGCAAGGTGTGAAAAATTAGCGTCAGTCTAGCAAGTCATGTAATCCATTGATCCACTTTAGTTGACAGGTAATCGATGTTCGATACATTTGTGGTATTTTATGTTGGATTTATATGAAAAGGACTGGAAAAAAACTTCGATACAACGGGGAATTCGATACACATAACTTCGATTCATGGATGTGTTTTTACAAGGAATAAATAGTGGAAAAGATTGGGACTTCAAAAAAACTTTGACACAACGGGGTATTCGATTTATTGAAGCTTGATACATAGAGGTTTAACTGTAAATTCCAGCACCTTGTTTTTAAAATATTTTCAAAGAGAGAAATGAAACAAGTAATTTTTACTGAATATACAGGTTAACATCATCAATTTGTTTTCTTTTTAGATAGTAGTGTTTAACGGTATCATGATTACCTGTTTGAGAACTTTGACCCCTTCATGGATTGGCTGGGGTAGTCCGGCCAGAGATTCACGGTCCTGTTTTACCTGGAAACCTACAAACTTGGCCCTGGTGTGCTCTAAGAATGACTCCAAATCTTTCGTCCTGAAAAGAATACACCATAAATTTAATTATAAACAAAAATGGAGTATTTGTGTGTGTATGTTTAATGATCACAGTCTGCATTGTTTTCCATTTTGCATTATATTGTCAAAACCAACCCTAGCTAGTCAACAAGAGGCCCATGCGGGCCTAAATATCGCTCACCTGGAAAAACCAACACAAGGGTCACATGACCCCTGGGGTGGGATCACTTTTCACCCCAGAGACATAATTTCAAAAATCTTGCTGATGAACTTGAAAATTAAGTGTGCTGTCAAATATTTTGTACATGGATGGTTTCAGACAGGAAGACTCGTCATTGAACAAAAATCTATTTTTAGCTAGTATGACCAAAATATGCAACAGACCCATATTGGTAAAGAACATCTAAAAGTGTCACTATGCTAAATATCAAAGCTCTTGCCATAGTAGTTTCGAAGAAGAATATTTCACTACATAACTCTATGTAACACTGCGACCCCTAGGGCTTTGGCAGTTTTAACCCCAGGGGTATAATTTTAACAATCTTGATAGAGGACCTAAAGATGATGCTTTGCGCCAAAAATGTAAGCTCAGGGTACTGTGGTTTCAGACTAGAAGATTTTTTAAGATTTCATTGAAAAAATCTATTTTTAGCTCCTGTGACCTAGATATGAAACTGACCTGAACCATATTTACACAATTGGTTAAGGGCTTCCAGAAGAGTCATCATGCCAAATATCAAAGCTCTGGCCATATTAGTTTCAGAGAAAAAGATGTTTGAAGATTTCACTATATAACTCTATCTAAATTTACGATCACCAGGGCGGGGTCAGTTTTGACCCCAGGGACATAATTTGAACATTCTTGATAGAGGACTTGTAGATGATGCTTTGTGCCAAATATCTAAGCTCAAATTACTGTGGTTTCAGACTAGAAGATTTTTTAAGATTTCATTGACAAAATCTATTTTTAGCTCCTGTGACCTAGATATGCAACTGACCGAAACCATATTTACAAAATTGGTTAAGGGCTTCCAGAAGAGTCATCACGCCAAATATCAAAGCTCTGGCCATATTAGTTTCAGAGAAAAATATGTTTGAAGATTTCACTATATAACTCTATGTAAATTTACGACCCCCGGGGCGGGGTCATTTTTTACCCCAGGGACATAATTTGAACAATCTTGATAGAGGACCTGAAGACAATTCTTTGTGCCAAATATCTAAGCTCAGGGTACTGTGGTTTCAGACAAGAAGATTTTTTAAGTTTTCATTGAAAAAATCTATTTTTAGCTCCTGTGACCTAGATATGCAACGGACCGGAAATGTTTAAACAACTTTGAAAGAGGACCATATAAGGATCATTCAGGTCAAGTTTGGTAAAAATCTATCCAGTAGTTTCGGAGGAGATGTCGTTTAAAGAAATTGTTGACGACGAACGAACGACGACGGACAGAGGACGATCAAAATAGCTCACCTTGGCACTACGTGCCAGGTGAGCTAAAAATGCAACTAACCTAATATTCAATTAGAATTATCCATTAGAATGTTTAGGGGTTAATGAGTTAATACTGTTTATGACTTGATTTTTTTAAAAGCTCAGTGTTTAGATGAGTTGACTGAGTAAGCTTAGTACTGATTCAATTGCATTTGAATTTACTAACAGCGAAACTGTTACTGTTGCAAACAGTTTGAAGTCTGTTGAGACACTTCATTACCCATCATCCCATAGCCTGTTTCTGGTTCTGAAGATAGATGACTACTTAAAGCAGGTTGAAAGAACACCTTAAGGCACATTCTGCTTTACTTTCAATCTGCTTTAAGCTACCATCTAATAGAATATAGAATACATACATATTCATAATTGTATAAATTGGAACTATTTTCCTCAGTGGACAAATAAATTAAAGGTGTAAAAAGGCGTAATTATGGGGTAATGGGTTAATGTAACGCCTCATCAGTACCTAGTCTGTATGTCACTCTGACCTTTTTTTGATAGCAATTTCTTTTCATTCTAATCTATTTACAGTAATAGATGAAACATTAACTTAAGGTTCATAAAGTTAAAGCAGATGGTTGCTGAAAGCAGGAGAAAATTAGCACTTTCTGCTTTACTTTCAGTTTGATTTCAACTACTACCTTTCAAACAACCAGTATTAATTAAGTGTTGTTTAGAGTGATAAATACATGTATAGACAAATGTTTACTGTACCTGACTTTTGGTTTCCATGGCAATGTTCTCAGTGGTGTAGCTCTAGGGGTCGAGGGTCGTGGAGGGGTTGGGGGCAGCTCGTCATCACTACCAGTCTTGGCGGAGTCCAGTTCTTTCAGCAAGTCATCATCACCATCAGTTCCATTGCCATTGTCAAATGGGTTTTCCTCAAGGCTACTCTGTTTTATCAAACTCTTGAATTAAGCGTTGCCATGACGCCAGATGAAGGTCATGCGAATGGCAAGGTCATTGAGAGTAGCAGAAGTGTGCAGCAGATAAAAAAGGTTAGAAAAAAGGCAGGCATATTAGTATAACAGTAACAGACATGCTAGCAAGCAGGCAAACAGCTGTTAGTGTATGAGAATCTGGAAAACAAGGGGGCCATAGTGACCCTATATATAGCTCACCTGAGTCATAGTGATAAGGTCTCGCCCAGCACTTATAAAGCATTTGAGTTGAGTCTGAGTTCGTTCTCAAGCATTTGGATTGGTCAGATTTGAGCCTAGGCTCAAATCTGACAAATCAAATGATTGAGAAGATTTATGACTCAACTCAAACGCTGTATAAGCATGGACCCAGGACTCTTTATTCTGATGCAAATTTGGTGACTTGAAAACAGGTGAAGTTATACATCAACTATCTAAGCTGTGGGTCAGGACAAGTTTTCATCCCAGGGCGCTGATTTTCAAAACTTGGTAGATGTCTGCTAGGTGATATACGGTACACCAAATATCTAAGCACTGGGCTATTAATGAATTTTTACATGAAGATTTTTCTTTTTCTTTTATGTATTTAAGTCAATGTAGACTGATAGACCGGCAGACAGACAGGGAGACAGATGCATGGATGACCGATAGTAAGTGGTCACAGTAACTACATGTAACCTTAAGCTCAGGTGAGCTAAAAAAAAGTAATTTTACCATTGTATATGCTGCATAGTTCAAAAAGACTATTCTCCTTATGAAAAATGACTAAATATATTGATTTTTAGGGGGTATTTTTTGAAGAAAAAAATATTTCAGAATACAATAAAGTGAAACAAAGAGTACAAAACCTAAATGTGCCCTCTGATCAGGTCTACACTCTCGGCAAAGTTTACATTTGTTTCCAGCATAGATAGTATTACTTTTTATAATACATGTATGGTTTCATGTGAAAATTACAAGTGTACAACAGTGGTATCTGGTATAAAGCCTAATTTGTGACAGAGCCCCAGATAATAGGGAGTAGACTGCACAAATCAACATTTTCTCACTTATTTCAGCACCAAATCCTATAGTGTTACTACTCATTAGAATCCTCTCAAAGAGACGATTCTAATGAGTAGTAAAATCAAAGAGATTCATGCAGATGTAAAGATTTGAGTTGTCACCTGTCTTTTATATAATCTACTAGCCTATATTTTAGTAGTTATAATAGAGAGATATGACTTCTAATCATAAAATTAAATTAAATAAATATATAAGATACTGAAACAGGAATAAATCTAAAGAAAATAATATACCAGTAATAAGTTCAAGAAAGATTTTTTTTTATAAATGACATAAATTGACAATTACATGTAGAAATAAAATATTCTCTCAAAGTAGTAATCCATTCACATACATGGTGTACTGACAATTTTAGTAGTGATAAAACATACATATTCCTCAACCATAACTCCAGATAAGAACAGTATATTAACCAGAAAATGTTTCTAAAACAATGGTGGAAGCATAAGAATTTAAGTTATCAATACATGTACTGCCCTTATTTAGAGTCCAGGCCCCAAGGTTTATACAGAATATTGACGAGACCATTCTCAACCATTTAATTGGTCAGATTTGAGCTTTTGCTAGCAAAAGCTCGAAACTGACCAATCAAATGTTTTGGAAACAATCTAAGACTCAACTCAAAACTCTGTATAACCATGGACCCAGCCTGTCTAACCACTCTGCTATGGCTATTATGGCAGCATCAGCAGTGACACAGGACCAACAGTACCAGCCAGAAAGCCAACTCAGTGAACAGCCAATTCCAACATTACAAGGCTCCAGATAAGGGGAGTATTTTAAAAACTAAAATCTTTATTTTTGCGTTAAATCCTATGTTGTCACTACTCATTAGAATCGTCTCTTTGAGACGATTCTAATGAGTAGTGACATCATAGGATTTGGTGCTCAAATGTTGAATTTGTTCAGTTTACACCCTCTTATCTGGAGCCCCGACATTACCCAGCTATTTAACATGTTATACCAAGCACTGAAAGGCAAGACGTACAACCCCTTTCCTTCAATGTTGTCTTAAGTGTTTAACAAAGAAGGTTGCCTAAAGCAGGCTGAATGTTAATTAGAAAGCGGTACAGAAGAACACTGCTATAAGGGAAAGAAAGAAAAGAATAACAGCTACTGTTTTGAGATAATGTTTTCTACGAGGTACATATACTGATACTAGCCTATTACCTTGGGTGTGTTCAGGAGTATTATCTAGAAAGGATTGCTCTCTTTTAACCCTTCACTCCATATACATGTATACACATTTTAAAGCATTTGATTTATTCCTCCACTGAAAAAAATAGTTCCAATTTATAAAGTCATGAAATTGTATCCGCAGAAACAATTTCTATATTCTAGTATATGCTTGTATAAAGCAGGCAGAAAGTAAAGCAGAATACACCTATGGTGCATTCTGCTTTCCTTACAGCATGCTTTAAGTGGTCATCAGTCTGTCTTCAGTACTTGAAACAGGCTATGGGGTAATGGGTAAACAACTGAAAACAAGCTATAAGAGAAAGGGTATAACCAATTACCCCATAGCCTGTTTCTAGTTTTGAAAACAGGTGACTACTTAAAGCAGGTTGAAAGTAAAGCATAATGCGCATTAAGGCGCATTCTGCTTTACTTTCAGCCTGCTTTAAGCTATCCCCTGCTAGAATAAAGAAAATATTCCTTATGATACATAATTATTTATGAGTGTATAAAAGGGAACCATTTTCTTCAGTGGAGGAAAAATTATAGGCGTATTTATGGGGGAATGGGTTAAAAGCCGGCATTACTAGATAAAACCTTATTGCAAGTGGCAAGCACCTCATGACACTAATTTCCCCCAAACCAGGGCCTTCAAAATACCCAATCTCCATAGGAGGTATACAATAGGCTAAACAGAAAGAGTAAACAAAGCTCAACAAATATTTTAACTCTTTGCACGCTAGCCGCGGATATACCTGCCACAGTGATTACGTCTGCAATCAGATTGGATCCAGATGAGACGCCGCTTAACGCAGCGTCTCATCAGGATCCAAACTGTTTGCTATTCTGAAACTGAATTTAAAAGAAATTTCAAAAATTCTTTTTTTTAGAACAGTAGCAGACGACAAATATTGTTGCAAACAAAAGATTACCCAGCATGCAAAGAGTTAAGAGGATGAAGCTACCATCTGGAAAGATACTCGAAACACCTTCTGCATTGTATATTCAGGAATTTCTACAAAACTTTACTCTCTTTACTCATATAATTATGCTGTACAAGTAGTCATAATAATAACAACACCTACTGGTCAAAATTATGATAAAAATTTACTCTTTTTACTCATATGCTTGTTCTGTCATAATTATGACACAAAGTTTGCTCTGTTTACCGTACTCGTATAATTATGCTGTATAAGATGGATATAAACTTCAGTGCTCCCTGCCTACAATGGCCCTCTCAGAAACGATTCCCTCCTTACAACAACCCTGCAGCTGTTCCCCAAACAAGACAATTATGTCCAGCCTTTTCATGGCTGCAATATTGTCTGCTTAAAATTGTCGTCTGCTGTTTTTCTCAAAATCACATTTTGGTCATTTTTACAGAAAAAACATAATGTTGAGTAGCAAACAGCTTGTATCCAGATCAGATGCCACGTTACGTGGCATCTGATCTGGATTCAAGCTGTTTGCAAATGGTAAGCAAATTTCCTCCCTAACAAGACTCCATCCGAACAACACATAAAACCTTTGTCTCCCAATAGGTGTTGTTGTAGAGAGGGCGCACTGTATCTGTACAGGTGACTATGGAGGAAAAGGGTATACAGTCAAACTTCGATATCTCGAACTCGCTTAACTCGAACTATCCGATATTTCAACACATGAACTGCATTATTCCATGCTCGGTTAAGTCGAACATACCCGTATTTCAAAGTTAAAACGTGGCTAAGCCACGTTTTAACATTGAAATACAGGTATGTTCGACTCTTAACCGAGTTCGAGATATCGAAGTTCGACTGTATGGTCTTTATTACTGGTTAATATTCTTGCAACAAACACTGAAAACAAATTTGATTGTTCAACTAAATTTACCTTATACCTATTCCTTTACTTATTACCCCATGGCCATTTTTAGTTCTGACGACAGGTGACCACTTAAAACATGTTTAACGTAAAGCAGAATGCGCCGCAAAGCTTTACTTTCAGCCTGCTTTAAGCTACCATCTGCTAGGTTATAGAAAATATTTCTTATGATGCATATTCACCACTGTATAAAGTGGAACTATTTCCTTCTGTGTAGGAATAAATCAAAGGCATTAAAAGGGGGTATTTATGGGGCAATGGGTTAACATAGAGACCTAGCTGTGTCTGTAAGACACATGATATGATGCCCCTTACATGCAAAACATTTATAAGTTCAACAAGCTATAATTCCTTGAAAATTAAGCACAATTCTGACCATATGCGCATCTGTAGTATATGTGGAAACATTCTATAAAATTATAAGGTTGTAGCTAGCAAACTGAAGGGAGTTAGACAAAGTATTGATATGAACCATATATGTGGACCGACGTAATAACGAAGAGACTGACAGAGTTGACAAAGAGTCAACTGTTCTATGAATGTAATGCAGTTAACTAGGTGTACAGTTTATACTATAGAGCAGGGCTCACGATAAGAGGGACTAAATTGATCAAATCCAACATTTTCTCAAACATTTCAGCACCAAACCCTATGGTGTGACTACTCATTAGAATTGTCCCGAAGAGACGATTCTAATGAGTAGTCACACCATAGGATTTAATTCAGAAATAAAGATTTTAAATTTTTAAAATACTTGCCTTATCTGAGGCAATGTAGAATATAATATATGACTGCAGGGTTCAATTTAAGGGGGAGTATTCTGAACAAATCCAACATTTTCTCACTCATACTGCACCAAATCCTATTGTGTTACTACTCATTAGAATTGTCTCTTCGAGACGATTCTAATGAGTAGTGACACAAAAGTGTTTAATGACGAAATTAAGATTTTAGTTTTTGAAATACCCCCCTTATCTGGATCCCTGTGATTGTATAATCTTCTCTAACATCTCTAATACTGCTGTCTTAACTTGTGTATGGTCTAAAGTCATTAAGATGTGACTACAAAATGAATGCAGTGTAGTTGACTAGGTGTACTATTTACACTACATGATTGTATGTTCTGGACTAAACTTAACTAGCATCTTTAATACTCCTAACTTGACTTGTGTTTGGTCTATAGATACTCGAGAAAGGGGAATATGCCTGGCAGTGTTCATACAGAAGCTCAACTTAACAAGGATGAAAAGGCAGATAAATGGTGGGCTGGTTTACCTGAAAGTCGCTCATCGACAAAAACTAAAACATAAAACAACGAACACACACTGAAGCACTCAATACTAACAAATGATTCTGATCATAAAATCTGATGCATTTTTTTTCTTCAAATTTCTTTTTATCACTTTTGAATTTTTAGCTCTATAATAATGCAGATAACACATTGCCATTTTATCCTGTAAGTAAAAATTATTAATAATTGACTAGCTAAGGTTGAAATATGCATCAGGGGTCACCCCGGGTTATAGGAATGGATTAGAATATTAAATTAAAACCCAGTTTTGTATAGTACATGCAGAGATCTCCCGTTTAAGCTACATAGTTAGACAGAGGCACATTAACCCATTACCCAATAGCTTGTTTCTGGTATTGAAGATATATGACCACTTAAAGCAAGTTGAAAGTAAAGCAGAATGTGATATAGGGCACATTCTGCTTTACTTTCAGACTGCTCTAAGCTACAATCTGCTAGAAAAAAGAAACTATTTCTAATGATACATATTGATGTAATTAGAACTATTTTCTTTAATGTAGGAATAGATTGAAGGCGAAAAATGGTGTATTTATGGGGTAATGGGTTAAATATGTAGCAAACCTGAGTTGAACCACCATTCAGGGAAGAAGCATAGGCGGCTCCAGATAAGGGGAGTATTTCAAAAACTAAAATCTTTATTTCTGCTTTATACCCTATGGTGTCACTACTCATTAGAATCATCTCTTCGAGATGATTCTAATGAGTAGTGACAACATTGGATTTTGTTCTTAGAAAATGTAGTATTTGGTTGTAAAAAAAACCCATTGGATTTGTTCAGTTTAGCTCCTGTATCTGGAGCCTTGACAAATCGAAGACTTCCTCATGCAAAAGGCAGAACAAGACTAATGTAGAAAGCTCCTTTAAGAGCTTTCTACATAATTTTTGTTTTGCAAGATCTTTTTATAAAGAGTTGCTCAATACAGGTTTGACAACATTTTCAATAGCATTTTTGACAACATAATAACAAGAACATGGAAATATAGTTACAGACAGACTTATAGGTAGTGATTGGAGTCAAACAAATATACTTTTGAACCTAGGTAACTTGAACTGGCTTTAGTTGAACTTAACCCATTACCCCATAAATACGCCTTTTAACGCCTCTAATTTGTTCCTCCACTAAAGAAAATAGTTCCAATAAATACAGTCAAGAATATGCTCCATACAAAATAGATTTTATATTCTAGCATATGGTAGCTTAAAGCAGGCTGAAAGTAAAGCAGAATGCACCTTAAGGCACATTCTGCTTTACTTTCAACCTGCTTTAAGTGATCACCTGACTTTAGAACTAGGAAGAGGCTATGGGGTATTGGGTTAAACTGACTTGAATCAAACCTACAAGTATTTTGAAGTTAAAATGTGCCTACCATAATGACCCTAAATATTGGGAAAGACAGGCTGAAAAGACAATGTAGAACCTGACCAGACTGCTCCTGAGCGAGCAATCTGATCAGGCTCTACACATTTTGCCATTCAGTTTAAACATTTTTGACCAAATTCTGCGTGATAAAAGCAATAAGTTCAAATTTTAGGATAATTGTAGCATTTATACAGGGTGTCTGAATATTGAGGATTTTTACAGTGTGTCACAATTTAACACTTTACCCCACATCCTGTTTCTAGTTTTGAAGACAAGTGACCACTTAAAGCAGGTTGAAAGTAAAGCAGAATGTGCCATAAGGCACATTCAGCTTTACTTTCAGCCTGCTTTAAGCCATCATCTGCTAGGATTTAGATTTTTTTTCTTATGGTTCATTTTCAAGACTGTATAAATTGGAACTATTTTCTTCAGTGGAAGAATAAATCAAATGTGCTAAAAAGCGCTTCTATGAGGGAAAGGGTTAACTTTGAAATACAGGCAAGTTCAAAATTAAGCAAGTTTGAGTTATCCAAATTGAACTGTTGAAATTTATGTATAAGTTTGAATTCAGGGAGCTTTAGTTCACAAGGGTCAACTGTCATTACAATCAGTAATAAAACACCCACTGTCCACTAATAATCGAAAGTAAAGTGGGTTACAGGGCTCCAGTTAAGTACTAAAAAGTAGTAACATAATAGGATTTGGTGATGAAATGAGTGAGAAAATGTTGTATTTATTTAGTTTACCCCTCATATCTGGAGCCCTGGGATTACTGCTAGAGTCAAATGTTGAATACTAATGGCCTGTTCACACAAAGTGTAAATTCAAATCAGACAAGAATGATCACTCCATAGATGGCACATCAATGCTGAGAAAGATATGTGGCAGCTTAAAGCAGGATGAAAAACAAAGCTGCTATATCCTGCTTTAAGCAGCCACCTGCCATAAGGACCGACTAAAGAGGATCCTTTATTAAAGTGACAATAGCCGAATTTCAATGAATTATCTATTTTTGAAAAATCAATAATGATTGATCAATTGCCAATTACAAATGGTAATGGGAACAACATTAGGCAGACATACACAGGGATCCAGATTAACCCATTACCCCTTAAATACGCCTTTAATCTATTCCTCCACTGAGGAAAATAGTTCCAATTTATACAGTAACTGTTATGAATATGTATTATAAGATTTTTTTTCTGTATACTAGCAGATGGTAGCTTAAAGCAGGCTGAAAGTAAAGCAGAATGCGCCTTACGGCGCATTCTGCTTTACTTTCAACCTGCTTTAAGTGGTCCCCTATTTACAAAACTAGAATCAGGCTATGGGGTAATGGGTTAAATAAATGTTTGTGCATTGTCTCCTTTAGGCTTGCACCAAAGCCTATAATGTGACAACCTATTAAAATTTTCTCGAAGAGACCATTCTAATGAGTAGTCACACCATAGGGTTTTGTGCAGACATAAAGGACTTCAGTCTTGGAAACATTCTCCTTATCTGGAGCCCTGCAGACAGATAGACCCCACCACAGAAGACCACCCCTTCTCACCCAGGGGTGGGGGTCATTACCGACTGTGCGTAAGTAGATATACTGGGAAAGACCTTATACACATTCACAAAAATAAAACAAAATAAGATTATAATCAAAAGCAAGATAAAAGAAGTAAAACATTTGGTCATATAACCCAACATCTACTCAGGATATTGCAACTAATGTATGTAATAACAAACTATCTTTAACCCATTACCCCATAAATATGCCTTCTTATGCCTTGAATTTATTTCTACACTGAAGAAAATAGTTCCAATTTATTATCGATATGTATGATAAGAAATATTATCTATATTCTAGAAGATGGTAGCTTAAAGTAGGCTGAAAGTAAAGCAGAATGCGCCTTAAGGCGCATTCTACTTTACTTTCAACCTGCTTTAAGTGGTAACATATTTTCAAAGTCAGAAACAGGCTATGGGGTAATGGGTTAAAACCACCATTTATTTTCTTGTGTGTATATATATTTACTTGCAATCGTTAGAAACAATTAAGGGAGTCGCAGGCATTTTAGGGAAATTTCATTATGTTATTCTCTGAGTTGTTTGAGCATATGCTCCAAAAACTTGAAAACATTAACAGACTATGGAGTCAGTAAATTGGAAACAAAGTCCCTTTAAATACCTCATTTAATCCAAGGGACAAATATACTTATCAATAACAAACAGTTTACCCTGATAGAGAACACTTGTCTTATGCAAACAGTGAAGACTGTAATTTTAAAATATTTTACATTTATAAAATGTTAGATACAGTAAATAGCCAAAAGTTGGACTACACTTAACTGGAAATTGGGTTTTCCATTTGAAGTTTCAGGGGTGAAGGAGTTAACTGATTGCAGGTAGATCTTTGCTCTGACAGTCAAATATTTAGTAGGCACAGTTCCCATATCATCACAGAGCTCCAGATAAGTGGAGTGATTAAAACTTAAGTATTTATTTCAGAAAGCCAACTCAGTGAACAGCCAATCCCCACAATACAGGGCTCCAGATAAGGGGAGTATTTCAAAAACTAAAATCTTTATTTTTGCATTAAATCCTATGGTGTTACTGCTCATTAGAATCGTCTCTTTGAGACGATTCTAGTGAGTAGTAACATCATGGGATTTGGTGCTTAAAAGAGTGAGAAAATGTTGGATTTGTTCAGTTTACTTCCTCTAATCTGGAGCCCTGCAATCATTCAAAAACTTTTGAAAAAATATGAGCAAATTATCTCTTTAATTTTAAACCTCCAAATGCCTGCAACTCCCACTAAAATTAAAGAGGACATGTGCACTTATAAAACTTTCAACTACGGTGCTGTGTCAATCTTCAAGGGAAATATGCTTCTGTAAGTAAATTTGATTTTTTTATTGTTTTATATCCTTTTTAACAGTAGCTCAGTCATATTACACCGTCCAGCTCATTACAGGTAAAGGAAGACCTCAGATGCCCTTTATACAATGTTTCATACTCATCAAATGACAGTCCAGTAGGGATCATGCTAAAGCAATTAATGTGAATGGCTGATTGCTCATTGTAGCGATATTGACATACATTGACCCAATATCATTAGAAGCGTATTACTTTAAGCTGCCTAGGAAATGGTCACTCAACACAGGTTTGAGCGAAGGTTGAAATTGAATAGTCCCAATTACAACAAATTAACAAAATGTGTGCTTTTTCAAGAACCTCAAATGTGACCAACAGCATTTTTTCCTCCTGAAAACCCATTTCGTACATACTTCTGAATGAAGAAATGTTTCTTTCCACTTCTAGTTTATTCAATTAGATCTAAGTTAGAACATTAAATATCTACTGAGTTAACTTTTCACCTTCACCGAAAGATGAAAGAAAGAAGATATAGATAAAATAATAAGAATTTTAAACCATGCATAATAGTATGGGACTACCTACCCTCTTTGGTCCCGGGCGAATCCCTCTGCGGGGAATTTGTTGCTCTATGAGGTCTGCTGCCGAGGCAGGTGGGGATGAAGCCCTCATTTGTCGGCATACTTCACTAGGATCTTCAGACAAGGGAGGTAACCCATTCTGTTGTCGGTACTGGTTCTTCATCTCCTGTAGTTTGTTCTGACCACCGAGAGAAACCTGAGAGATTCGACAAGAGATTTTTTCTACTGCTTGTTTCCACCGGAGAAGCATATTGACCCTTACAGTGCTAATATTTCTAGGTCCGAGGTTATAAAGCTTTTGACTTGAGTCTAAAGTAGTTCTCAAGCATTTGATTGGATTTGACCAATCAAATGCTTGAGAACACACTCAGACTCAACTGAAACGCTTTATAACCTCGGAGTCTGATGAATGACATTGATTTTCTGGGGGCATGTCCCATAAAGCATGACAAACAGAGAAGTCATCTGAAGTGGGCCTACACTGTTTGCAGCATATTCCAGCATAGAAAGGATTAATGATTTAACATTCTAGCATCTAGCGTTTGAACAACAGTAATACCTTGCTTAATGCCAGCATTTTTTAAATAATATTATGTCTTTCTCAATACAAGAGCCGTATGCGGCCCTAAATCACTCACCTGGTACCCATGGTTACGTTCATTGTAATCGACCAGTATAATGGTTAAGTTTTCACTATAATTAGCCATGGCGGCCATGTTTTTTAAGATAACAAATTTATTTTAAGAAATCTGGTAGAGAGTCATAAATGGATCAATTGTGTAAAATTATTTTAAATTTGGACCGGTTGTTTCACAGAAGAAGATTTTTAAAGCTTTTACTATACAGTAACATAAGGAAAATGTGCCCCACCCACTGGCGGCCATGTTTGTTTAGATATCAAAATAATTTTAAGAAATCTGGTAGAGAGTCATAAATGGATCATTTGTGTCAAATTATTTTCAATTTGAACCAGAAGTTTCACAGAAGAATTCTTTTTAAGTTTTTACTATATTATATACAGTAACATAAGGAAAATGTGCTCCACCCACTGGCGGCCATGATTTTTTAGATATCAAAATAAGTTTCAGAACTCTGGTAGAGGGTCACTAATGAATCATTTGTGTAAAATTACTTTCAAATTGGACCAGAGGTTTCAGACAAGAAGATTTTTAAAGTTTTCACTATATAGCCATATGAGGAAAATCTGCCCCACCCACTAGCAGCCATATTTTTTAAGATAGGAAAATTATTTTAAGAAATCTGATAAAGGGTCACCAATGGCACATTTGGGTAAAATTATTTTTAATTCGGACCAGCACTTTTTGACAAGAAGATATTTAAAGTTTTTTCAATTGGTTGCCATGGCAACCACAATTTCAATTGGATGATCTCTATTTGAAGAAATCTGAGAGAGTACCCAACAAGGGTCAATCCAATGAAGTTTTGAAGAAATTGGCCTAGTGGTTTCCAAGAAGAAGATCTTTAAAGAAAAAGTTTGACGACGGACTGACGGACGGACGACGACGGACACAGGGCGATCACAATAGCTCACCTTGGCACTTCGTGCCAGGTGAGCTAACAAAATTGTATCTCAGCATTATATCTAACCATGACCTGCAAATTTTAAGTAAAATGTGATGCAAAGTCCAAAAATTTAATCGGGGTTTCAGTGTTTTTCTCTTTGAATGCTAATGGTGAAAAGGCATTAGAAATCAAAATCAAGGTTGAGTGATAATGGTGGATTGGAAAGGGTCCAAGGCAACAACTGTATAAGTTTCCAAGTATTTGAATTAGTGGTGTTGATGCTTAACGAATCGGTAAAATCTAGCTAACCTAGTTACAGACAAATGGACCGGACTATCACTATATGCCTTCGCATCTGTAGATGCAGGGGGCATAAAAAGACAACATGTTGCAGACTAAACTTTTTTTTAGCTTTAAAAGAGTTAAAACGTTTAAGATTTATTTTCTGGCAGATATTTGGAGGGGACTTCTATAAGAAGGGTTGCGTTTAAACCCCAGTATATATTATACATGTGCTAGAGTTCAATGCGTTAACTCACCAGAACAATCTTCCAGAGAAGCATAAGTGTTTTCTTCATGGGGAAGTGTGGGGCACTGCCACTACAGAACCTGGTCACCATACTGAACAGTGTCACAGGCAGCAGCTCCTGACCTACAGGTGGCTCAACTGTATAAATGATAAAACATGTATAGCACAAGCTGTATCCAGTACCCACATCTAGTACTGTAAGACACATCTAGTACTGTAAGATACAGCTAGTACTGTAAGATACATCTGACCCCCTTGGTGCATGAACTCATTACTGTATATGGAAATAATGACTTAACTCTTTCAACACCATGGACCTTTTAAAATATATTAATTTCATTAGCAAACAGAGTAGACCCAGATCAGAGGGCTCCTATAGGAGCCCTCTGATCAGGATCTACACTGTTTGCCAATTTAGAGTAGTATTTAGAGTAGTATTTATCAAACTACCTGGAATTCCAAGTAGACTGGTTCGTGTTTTGGTTAATAAAAAGATCCACAAGAGAACCTAATATGAAAGAGTTAAGTTCATTTGCAGGTAATTCTCATAAAAATTCAAGCATTGTATAGGTGTGACTTGCAAAGATAGGATAAGTTAGATGGTCAAAGTATGTGCAATATGGGGATGGATGAATGGACGAACATCTGGAACTGGCTGACAATTTGACAGAAGCTATATCAACAAGACAAATTAAAGCAAAAAGTTCCTTTAATTTTATCTTGCTTTAAGCATCCACTTTGGGTATATTCCTTCTTTACAAAGGTCATTTTCCCACTTAGGTTAAAAACCTTCATTTTAGATGTTATATTAGGGGTTTTCCCCATTTTTCTATAAATTCGCGCTTGTATGCCTATACAATTCCTCTTTAATAGAAAATAATTCAAATTTATACAGTTATGATTATGTATCAGAAGAAATAGTTTCTATATTCTAGCAGATGGTAGCTTAAAGCAGGCTAAAACCAAAGCAGAATGTGCCAAAAGGCTTTACTTTCAACCTGCTTTAAGTGGTCACCTATCTTCAGTACCAAAAACAAGCTATTGGGTAATAGCCAAAAAAGAGTTGCTAGACAGATGTGAATAAGCTGGAACTAGTAAGGGCTGTTGACTAGTTTTGTCTTAGTGTAAGACTCATCAGACTGTAATTGAGTAATAGGCTATCATTAATTATGTATTGTTTATAGTAAATACCAATCACTAACCGACCATACTGGGCTATTGGAGTACTTACATAGCTCTTCTATAAATGACTGCCTGTTTTTACTCTGTTCCTCTGTATCCAGATCTGACTCCTCTCTCATAGTCTCCACCATCGTACAGATCACATTCAAGATTGCCCTATACATATGCAATAAACCTGCATCACTCAATACAATCATAATAAAGGGCACGACAAATCTTGTGCCGGAGCCTGGTGTACCACATTTTGGGCTTGGGCAACCACAATACAATCATAATTTTCTATATTCTATCAGATCATGGTAACTTAAAGAAGGTTGAAAGTAAAGCAGATTGTGCCTTAAGGCACAATCTGCTTTACTTTCAACCTGCTTAAGTGGTCACCTATCTTTAATACTAGAAACAGGCTATGGGGTAATGGGTTAAAGGCATAATACTGCTCAAATTTATGTTTAAAACGCGAAATTTCTTATATGTGTGCATTTTCTATGTATCAAAACTAGTGAAATCAGCTGTAACATGCCTGACATATACCTCCATTGCATTAAGAATCATACATAAATTAGTCGATTTCATATCAAGATGGATAGCAAAATAAGGGCTTTGTTAACAAAACAAATCTTCAGGTTGGGTCCCGTAAAGGCCACATGATCTATACAGAAGGCTATAACTCATATTTATCACATAACTTGCGGTCTGGGAGTGATATAAAGTCATTATGTAAATATCGTAATCCACTAGTGGAATATCGTTTTTTGGGCTCTGGCCCAGCCTGTTCGTCCAAAAGCGCTGCATGTAGCAGGGCACCAAATAACGTCATTTGCAATGACGTTAACGTAAACAACGGGACGTTTTGGCGGCAAATCTATATAGCAGAGGGTCTACAAACAACGGCTTTAATTAGTTTTGTAGGTCCTTAAAATTGTTATGTGATAAATAGAATCTCATATTCGTGCTCATTATTTATCATTCTTAATAAACTCGTTGACTAAAATGAATATGACGCTCGCCAAGGCTCGCGTCATATTATTTTAGTCAACTCGTTTATTAAAAATGATAAATAATGAGCACTCATTCAAGATCCTCTATACACTGTGTGTGACCTTATCAGTTTGAGTGACATTTAGCAGACAAAATTTTACCTTATTTACACATCTATTGATGAGTTGTCTCCCTTTGATTGAAAGCACTCATAGTTCCAGACGCAAAAAGCTATTACGTCATTCAGGTATGTGTGTGTATAGGATATGCTAATGAGTTTTTACCGACTATTAACTGAATACCTCCATAAGAATTTGTTGTTAAACGAATGTATACAGCCAAGATTTAAAACTCAACTTGTTTCCACAAATTTCATGGGTTTGTAACCGATAATGCCCCAAAAATCACCACATAACGGGTATTACTTCTTTCTATATGTTATGATTACGACAGTGCCATAAATTTCATGTTAGAAAAATGCTTTATTTTGGTAATTTGAGAGCAACATTCTGGCTTCGATGTAAGAATCTTAAAGACAGTATATTTTTAGGGTGAAGACCTTAACAAATAATGCAGCATAAATAATGTGATAAAAAATTAGAAATAAATGTGATCTAGTGATGTTTCTTCGAGTATTTAACTCCTTCACTGTCATCAGTTTTAAACAATATTGTCTGCTTAAATTTTTCAAATTTAATTTTCAAACATTTTGACTAAATAAGAAATATAAAATTGAGTGTCAAACAGTTTGGATCCTGATCAGATGCATCATGCATGTTACAATGCATCTGATCAGGATCCAGATTGTTTGCAAATAACTATTATTTTTTGGGTATAACAGTGAAGGGTTTCAATTTCCAATAAATTGTTACTTTACTTGCACCATACCTAAGGTCTACACTGTCTACTATAGACACTGTTGGTTTCCTCATGGCTGCCTGGATAGCTTCTGCGTTACTGTAACAATAAAATCATACACTCTTATACAGTAAAACCCCTCTATAACGACCACTAAATAATGTTATCTACAGGTGTTAAATACAGGTGGCTGCTCAAAGCAAGGTGAACGTAAAACAGAAAGCTCCTTAACCCATTACCCAATTTACTATTTCTAGTTTTGAATACAGGTGACCACTTAAAGCAGGTTGAAAATAAACCAGAATGTGCCCTAAGGCACATTCTGCTTTATTTTCAGCCTGCTTTAAGCTACCATCTGCTAGGATTTAGAAAAGATTTCGTTTGTGCACGTTTATGTCTGTATACATTGGAACTTTTTTCTTCAGCGGAGGAAAAAATCAAATGCGCTAAAAGGCGCTTCTATTGGGGAAAGGGTTAAAGGAGCGTTCTGTTTTATTTTCGCCTTGCTTTAAGCTGTCACCTGTCTTTCATACAATAAATTAGTATTCTTTTTAACAGTTGTAATAGAAAGGTTTCACTCTATAAGACATTATTTACTAGAGTAAAGGAATTTTTTATATAAAGAAATGCATACAGCACTAAACATGCTGTATTTTGCAAAATGCTGCTGAACTTGTATCAAGAATTCCATGGAACTATAATGAGTCGCTGTTGTGATAAGCAGAAATACCAACACTAAGATACCGATATTGTAAAATTGTTTTTGTCTCCCCACTGCAACCTCACTATCCCCAAAAGTGACCACAGTCTGAATTCCAAACCACAAGAGCAACTTCACACAAAGGTGTTAAATCTGTGACAGTAATTAGCAAATCTTTCTAACTTATGTAGGATTATATGATTTTTCAATACATATTCTATATAAGAGTTTTCAAAAGGACATAACTTCTGTCAAAATGGGCCTAAGTCCAGTATTACTTATTCTAATTCTAGACTGAGTAGCTCTATAAAGGAGTGATACAGTTCTTCTTCATACAACAATTCAGGGCTCAAGATAAGAGGGAGTTAACTGAACAAATCAAACATTCTCACTCATTTCAGCACCAAATCCTATGGTGTTGCTACTCATTAGAATCGTCTCGAAGAGACGATTCTAATGAGTAGTGACACCATAGAGTTTAATGCAGAAATAAAGATTTTAATTTTTGAAATACTCCCCTTATCTAGAGCACTGAACATGTGTATTTTGGTACTAGTTCTTACTCTATTTCTAAAACAAATCATTCTAATAGTGTAGGAGTATGATTTTTCAAACCCTATTCTATGTACAAATTTTTCCAAGGGACATAACTTCCATCAAAATGGACCCAGCCAATTGGTACTTACTCTATTTCTAGACTGAGTAGTTCTATAAAGGAGTGGTAGAGCCCCTCTTCATACAACATGTGTACATTGGTCCGTGTCCACTGTTGCTGGAGCTCCATACTGTCACACTCTCCAAACACACCTACAATACATCATCAACCCCATGTATGTTATATCCCACAAAAACTAACTAAATACTCATCAGAAAAGACACTTCAGTGATACATAATAACCAGACAGGTGCAGTGACTCCTATAAATAATCTTAACCCATTATCTAATAGTTACGGGTTAAATTTATTCCTCCGCTAGAGAAAATTGTTCCACTTTATACTATTATGAATATGCACTATAAGAAATAGTTCTATCCTAGCAGATGGTAGCTTAAAGCAGGCTAAACGTATGGCCTTAAGGTGCATTCTGCTTTACTTTCAACCTGCTTTAAGTGGTCACCTGTCTTTAAGCAGTATTCTATTTTCAGAGATAGCAATGTTTTGTAATTGAATAGCCTCTGAATACAAGAGATTTTTTTTCTTCTAATTAACCCATTATCGCATGACCTATTTCATCTCACATATTTACAAGCAGACCAACTGACAGGAGTTATCTCCCATTTTACAAGAAGATATACTGGCAGGAGTTATCTCCCATCTAAAAAGGAGCCAGACTGGCAGGAGTTATCTCCCATTTACAAGGAGCCAGACTGGCAGGAGTTATCTCCCATTTACAAGGAGCCAGACTGGCAGGAATTCTCTCCCATTTTACAAGAAGACAGACTGTCAGGAGTTATCTCCCATTATCTGAGAGCAGTTTACCTTGGACTAGATAGAGTAGAGACTGTACGGCTTTCATCCTCCTCTGCCTGTCTGCCACCTCCAGTTCATTCTGTAGAGACACCACACACTTCCTCCTGTTGTCCTCATCTAGAGTGGTCCATCTGTCATAACCTGAACATAAAAACATATAGCCAAGACAGTTTACCCTTTCCTCCCTGAAACCTCAAATGGACAATTTTAGTTTTCAATTTAGTCTAGTCCATTTTGGACATTTTAAGGTCGATTTTTATAACATATGTCAAAATGACAAACAGTGTAGACACTGATCAGGGTCTTCACTGTTTGCATAGGACAAGTGTATTCCTGACCTCACATGTACACTGTTTTGCAAATGATGCATATACAGTAAAACCTCTCTATAACGGCCACTAAAGTGTGCTAATTTATTAGTTGTTTTTGACAGGTGACTGCTTAAAGCATGGTGACAGTAAAACAGAAAGCTCCTGTAGGAGCTTTCTGTTTTACTGTCACCTTGCTTTAAGCTGTCACCTGTCATTTAAATAACCAATTAGTCCTCGTTTTAGTGGCCGTTATAGAGAGGTTTTACTATATGCGTGACTAGGGTTCAAAAGGTTAAGGATTATAGTAAAACCTAATTTAAGCGACCATAAAATGAAGAAGCAATGAACTATTTATTGATTATTGGTGGCTACTTAATGCAGGTCAAAGTAATGCAGAACATTCCTTAAGGGAGCATTCTGCATTAATATCATCCAACATTACATAAATGATTGCAGATGAGATACTTAATCAAGGGCTTACTAATATGTGATGCATGAAAGTTTGTCAAATCCAATGACTATTTAAAGACTTAATTAAGAAATGAAACTGTTTGAAACCTAATCAGAAAATGAGTCAATTGGCATCTGATCTAGATCCAAACTATTTGCAAATTAAGTCAATTCGCTACTGCAATTAAAATGACAATATGCAGTAAAACCTTTCTATCACAAACTTGTGTTAATTAACAGGTGACTGCTTTATAAGCAAGGTGATAGTAAAACAGAAAGCTCCTTTAGGAGCTTTCTGTTTCACTGTCATATTGCTTTAAGCTGTCACCTGTCTTTTACACAATCAACTAGTGTTCGTTTTAGTGTTCGTACTAGAGAGGTTTTACTGTACACACTGAACTCACCTTCAGCTTTAAGCATTTCATTAAAGAAGGTAACATTCTGTTCAAACTCATCCTCCTCTGTATAACTGTATAATTCTGTAAAGGAAAGATAAGACTTTAATTCCTCTCTGTATACATTTAATTACAGAAAGTAACCCTATTTTATATTACCTGTAACTCAAACATTATCACAATTGCTGCATTTTTTTCCATACTTGGTTAAGCTTTAGTCTTATTATATAGCCTTGTTTATTAGTGTTCAGAGCAGGCTGAAAGTTTAATGGTAAGGTCCTGTCAAAAAAAAAATCATAACTTATTGGAACAGGTGGCAAGCTTGTTTGTCCTGACGTTAGATTAAGTAATATAACTCAAAGCACATTTTAACCCATAACTCCATAGATACACCTTTTTTACAATATAATCTATTGCTCAACTGAAGAAAATAGTTCAGATTTATACAGTCATGAACTTATTAAATGCACCTAATTCTTTATTCTAGCAGATTATAGCTTAAATCTTTCCTCCCTGAAACCTCAAATGGACAATTCTAGTTTTCAATTTAGTCTAGTCCATTTTTGACTTTTTAGGGTTGACTTTTACAATATATGTCAAAATAACAAACAGTGTAGACCCTGATCAGAGGGCTCCTTAAGATGGGTAAAAGGTGTTAAGCAGGCTCCTAAGGAGCAGTCTGCTTTATATTCAGCCTGCTTTAAGCAACCATCTGTCTCAAATATTGAAAACAAACATGAGGGAAAGGTTCAACAGGTACAATTATACCTGCTGTCTCAGCTTCGAAGTTATCTGCATCATCATAAACAAATTCAAGGTCTGTCTCATCTCCGCTGGAGCTCTGCAACAGAATTATAACAAGCAACTGTATTTAACAAAGTGATGATGATGTTAGAAGAAACATTGTCCCAAAACTTGCGGTCTGGGTGTGGAAAAAGCCATTATATAAATATCGTAATCCACTGTAGCGGGCCACCAAATGACATCATTTCGGATGACATTACCGTAAACAACGTCAGGTTTGGCAGAAATCTATACATATCAGAAAGATTCCAATGGTTTAATAAGTGTTTAAAAATTGTTTGTGTGATATCGTAAATAGAATCTCATTCTCATTAATTACTAATAATTTTTAATAAAATATTTTACTAAAATCAACTTGTTTATTAACCCTTTACCTTATAGAAGCGCCTTTTAGCGCATTCAGTTTATTCTTCCGCTGAAGAAAATAGTTCCAATTTAATCAGTCATGAATACATTTTACATGGAATATTTTCTATATTCTAGCGCTGGATAGCTTAAAGTAGGCTGAAAGTAAAGTAGAATGCGCCTTAAGGCGCATTCTGCTTTACTTTCAACCTACTTTAAGTAGTCACCTATCTTCACTACTAGACATATGCTATCAGGTAAAGGGTTAACAATGATAAATAATGAGCACTCTGACTTGTGTAAGATCCTGAAAACCTGATTACACACAGATTGATGGGCGGACTGACAGGACAATCATATTATTTCTCCTTTATGAAAAAAAGAACAATGGACCCAACCTCGACAATAATTTAGGTCACCAGAGGTACTGAAGTTTACTTTCAATCAAAGCAATCCTCTGACAGCAGCTGGATACAATTCTTGATTCATCAATTTCATGTCAGAGAATCGGACTGTGACAGACCAAAATGTAGTTTCAGCGGGTGCCGGACGTTTCGGTAAATGACAAGTTCGGTAAATTGATTGTATATAGTAATAGGTCTGGACGTTTCGGTAAAAAGGTAAATTAACCTAATTAAAGGTTTATGTACCTGAATATCACACCTCTCGCTTCATCAATAACTAATTGATATGTAATCACTTGTACCTTTTAATGCCTCACAAATGGGTTGGATCTAAACTATACAATATTTTTGTGTTATCATGTTATGTATCATTTGAGTATTATTCTGTAAATATACATATTCCTACCCTTGAATATAGACGGGAACGTTATGACATGCTTCAAATTTTCAAAGCAACACATAATTTTGATGAATTGAAATGGGAAAATATGTTCTCACTAGCAGTTGGTGAGCTACGTGGACACCATCTCAAATTTACTAAGAAGAAGTGTAGAAATAACCTCGGTCTCCACTCATTTTCACAAAGATCTATCAACTTCTGGAATAACCTACCACAGGATACAGTTTCAGCCAGATCAGTCAACAGTTTTAAATCTAAACTAAACTCAACAAATTGTAGTACAGGTATATCTACCATTAACAAGTAGATAAAATAAAAATATTTGTAGAGGATCAACATATCTTGTTGATTTCTTATCCAGATTTTTTTTAACAAAACGAAAGATCAGTGCACGAATGAATTATAACTCATTCGTGATCAGTGTAGCCCCTAATCACTACACTTAGATTTGACAACCTGTTTGAAAGGGGTGATGCCAACGTATTTATCATATTGAAAGTAAAAATGCCGCTTGCACCTACATAAAAATTATTCGATATTATTGCACCTCGCTTTGAGTTACATATGATGATCAGGGGCTACACTTATCATCCGATCTTAGTAAACACTACCTGAAAACAAGTTTTGTTTTGTTATCGATACCTTACAATAGGTCACTCTATTAGGTGCGAAATACAATCACTATATAATTGCTTTCTAGGCGAATTCACCATTTCGGTTACTATATATCTAATTGTAGGCAAGTTCGTCTCTAGGCGAATTCACCATAAACCATTAAAAAGTATACATAGTTTCCAATTGTTACAAATAAATCTGATATTTCTCTTATAAATTAAAAAAAAATAAGCAGGTTCACATCGTCTTATCGGGTGGTTCACATCGTCTGCTAAATCGGTTCACATCGGCGGTGGTTCACATCGGCGGTGGTCCACATCGTCCCTAATTCTATAAAATCAATTTACCGAACTGGTCATTTACCGAAACGTCTGTAAGTCGTTTCAGCAATGGGTAAAGAAAAGGAAATTATATCCAAGATATACTTAATAAAATTTTTTTTTTTAAAAATTACGGCAAGCGATCGGAAACCACAAGACTTATTCATAAAAGTAGGCAATGGCTTGTTATTTAAACATATATCCGACAATATGTTGTCATCCGACAAATGTACATCTTTGTTTAGTAAATCAAATATTCAACAGATCAAGGGGCATATATTGGAGGTTGATCATAGTAAATGCTTATGGAAGTGAATATTTGCTATCACTTTACCATAATATCAGTATCATCTCGCTGTCTTCGCAAGATTTCTCGCAACTTTGGCAGGCCTTCTTTCCTGCCTTCGTCCATTTTTACAAGCGGTGCACATACAACTTACACTGTCATAAAAATTAGATTGGCTTCAGCATCACACATTCGTCAAAGTTCGCCGCGCCACGAACATTCCCGATACTGTACGAGTTGAATTTTGGAAATTTCCGGCGAACGTTTCCGCAACTCACGAACGCTCCCGAGTTATAGTCAAGATGGCTGATCGGTAAGTGCCATTCATTTGAGTGTTGTGTGTTTTTTATCCATTCCACCCTAAGCATGTTGAAGCTTTCGAAATAGTCGATATTCAAAAATCTGATTAAGTGTGAAAAATAATGACCAGTATACTAGTGTTCACGAAGCTGAAGATAAACTGAAATTCTGATGTGATCAAGAGGAAAAAAGTGCGGGAGATAAACCGAAAGTAGAATGCACATTATTATTCATCATACATGTACTTACTTACTTAAAGACATCAAGCCATTTCTTTCATTGGTTTCCCCCCCCCCCCCCCCCCCCCCATTGTTTAGTTGGTGTCAAAATACAGGTATATACCGGTATACAGCATGAGAAAAGTCTTCAGGCAACGGCTCAGCTTTGAATAGAGGCCCTTACATAATAGATCTCAATAAGTTTTTCAATGGGTTTTACTAACCAAGCTATCAAATATTAGGTGCGGGCCTCACATGAGACGCCTGGATTCCGGATTCTGGATTCTTTGCCTGGACGCTACCACCGTTAGTGCATGCTCTGCATGCTTTGACTCAAACTAAATACGGGGGTAGGTGTTACCACCCAAGCTTGGTCATGTCTTTAAGGTTTACTTACAGTTACTTAAGGTTCTTTTCCAACGCAGGCCCTGTTGGATCCTCTATGTTGGATTTTTTCGTTATTTTCTCCTATGTAAACTTTGTTTCTCGGTATCTTATTGGGCAGTGCAATTGTAAACTGCACAGTTTCTTGATTAAAGTTTTAATGATCCCTAAGAGCATAATTATTAGGGCACTGCCATGGTGTTATATTAGAATTCGTTCTGCTGCCACATAGATTGTCATATGTCAACGCATTGGAATCATCGAACCCTAAGAGAAAATCCATCATAAAGATAATCAATTTAAATTTTAAATTAAATCATAAATGCCAATTCCCATTGAATCGATCAGAACCTTGAGGTCATCATCCGGATAACAAAGGCGCTTGTACATAATCGTGTCAAATCTAAAAAGTCAGTTTCCAGCCACTCGCTACACGTGATAGTGAAATTTAAAAATGTGTTAATTCAAAATCATTTTACCAAGGAACACTCAAAACTAAATTTTGGTATTTTTTTTTCTTTTCAAAAACATATTTTTCTTCAAAGTTCACTATAATTCCCAGGTTTTTAATGCATTTTTCGGCTATGTTGCTGCCCACTTCTAATACCAAACCAGAACTGCTTTATTACAATGATCCAACAGTTCGCAAACGCCATATCAAGTGTTTTTGTGTGCTTCTGGAGTCATGGGAGGGTTCTGATGTATGGGAATCGATATGACATTTTGATGCAACTAACTGTATGACGTGACACAACGCATAACAAAAAAAAAGATGCAACATTTGAACACACACATTTTGCTCTGTCGGGTTATTATGACTATTTAACTTGACCTCTGCAACATATAGAATCACGTTCTCATGCATCGTATCGTATTGACTGTCGCATTCTCATGCATCATATCGGGGGTCACTTCCTATGTCATGTGTAGACTGCTAAACCATGGCATGCGTCACAGGATACGACACACAGGCCCGTAGGAACAAGGGGTGATGGGGGGGGGGGGGGGGGGGGGGGGGGGTGCGGTGCCCCCTCAATAATTTTGCCAATTATAGTAACTAAGCAAGTTTTTATATATTTGTATTAAATAAACGCCAGAAAATGCTTTTCCGACATTGTTTGTACGCAAATTTTAGCGCACAAGTACAACAAAAAAACACACAAAAAAAACCGTTGTCAAAAGACAAAAGCCCCCCCAATGAAGAGTGGTCAATGTAGAGATGAAGAGTGTGCCCCCCAATCCCATTTTGCTTCCTACGTGCCTGACACATGACATGACATACACAGTGACATACAATATTTTGTGGTGCCACATATGTTGTGCGATTGTCTTTTGTCCTGCCATACTTTTGACCACGACATACGAAGTGAGACTTGAGAAGGCGATGCGACACACAACACTATATCTTACTAATGTCATACCATTGTCAAGTGTTGACCGTCGTACTAGTAGAATTATTCTGCTTTGGTCACGACATTTGCGCAATACATTATTTATGTCACTTCATATGTCATGCGTCTCTTGTGAGTCACATCACATTGTCATGCATCGTATCGTGTGTCGAATGTCATAGTTTGAAATCTACATATGACACACGATACGGCACTTGACAATGTGACACAACAGACGATGTGACACATGACAATGCCACAAGATAGGATGCACAACACAATGCAAGACTATGATAAATGAGAAGATAAATGGGAAATTATCAACTATGGTAAAGCAACATATGCAGAGCCAAACATGGTTGTTCAATTTGTCATGCGTGGTGCTGCATTGTCGTATGTCTTATGGTGTGTCATGTAGCTGCATCATCATGTTTCGCTTGGTATATCATGTATGGACTTTAACCCATATCCGATAGCCTATTTCTAGTATTGAATATAGTTAACCACTTAAAGCAGGTTGAAAGTAAAGCAGAATGTGCCTTAAGGCACATTCTGCTTTACTTTCAGACTGCTTTAAGCTATCATCTGCTATGATATAGAAAATATTTCTAACTAATTATATTCATTACTGTATAATTTGGAAGTATTTTCTTTGATGGGGGAATAAATTAAAAGCGTAAAAAAGCGTAATTATGGGGTAATGGGTTAAACCACGACATGGGACACAGGAAAAGATGCATAATATTATCTGGAGCCCTGATGGTATATTTCTAGATATTGCATGATGAGATATGAGGAAAAACAAGATAGTGAAGTCATACATGAAATATCATCTGCAGTCTGACAGTTGAGAGATTTCCAACCATGGCTAATGCTGCAAAGAAGAAGGTAAGTTATATGTATTAAACATGCATTGACTGTCTTTGTGAAAACAGTGTAGGAGCTTATTATATGTACCAGGATGTCTTACATGAATGAGCACTCTTTTTTAGCTCCCCTGGCATGAAGTGCATAGGTGAGCTGTTAGGATGTCCATCATCCATCGCCCGTTTGTCGTCCACAATCGGTTTGTTAACCCATTACCTCTTAGCCTATTTCTTGCTTCGAAAACAGGTGACCACTTAAAGCAGGTTGAAAGTAAAGCAGAATGGGCCTTAAGGCACATTCTGCTTTACTTTCAGCCTGCTTTAAGCTACCATCTTCTAGGATATGAAAAAAATTTCTTTTGGTACATATTCTTTGCTGTATAAACTGGAACTTTTTTCTTCAGTGGAGGTATAAGTAAGAGGTGTAAAAAGGCGTTTTTAAGGGGTAATGGGTTAACACTGTAGCGACTACAAATTTCATCCGATCTCCATGAAACGTGATGAGTGTTTTTCTAGAAGTTCGAATGTGTGTTATGTCTGGTTAAAACTAGGTCACTAGGTAAAATCATAGAAATATCTTGTTAACACTCTAGAAGCTACAAATTTCATTACATCTTAATGAAACTTAGTCAAAATGTTTAGTCAATGAAATCTAGGTCAAATTTGATGTGGGTCATGTCAGGTCAAAAACTATGTCTCTAGTTCAAATAAAAAAAACCCACCTTGTTAACACTTTATAGGCTACGGATTCCATTAGATTTTAATGAAACAGGGTCAAAATAATTGCCTCAATGAAGGCTAGGTCAAGTTCGATTGAGGGTCCTTACTGCTAAAAAATTTGGTCACTAGGTCAATCGAAGAAAAATCTTGTTAACACTCTAGATGCTGTAAATCTCATTAGACCTTAATGAAACTTAGTCAGAATATTTGCCTACACAGCAAAATCTAGGTCAAGTTCATATGTGGGTCATGTTGGGTCAAAAACTGGGTCATATCCTAGAAAATTCTTTAGAGGCTACAAATTTCATTTGCTCATAATGGAACGTGGTTAAAATATTTGCCTGTTTGAAATCTAGGTCAAATTCGAATGTGGCTTATGTCAGGTCAAAGACTAGGTCACTAGGTCAAATCATAGAAATATCTTATAAATACTTTAGAGGCTACAAATCTTATTTGACCTTAATGAAACTTGGTCACAATGTTTGATATCTAGGTCTAATTTTAAAGTGGTCATGACTGGTCAAGAACTAGGTCACTAGATTAGATCATAAGAAAACCTTGTTAACACTCTAGAAGCTACAAATCTCATTTGATCTTAAAGTAACTTGTTCAAAATGTTTGCCTCATTGAAACCTAGGCCAGAGTTGAATGTTGCTCATGTCGGGCAAAAACTAGATCACTAGGTCAAGTTTTACATGGTAAACCCAGGTAAGCACTTTATAAGGGCCATCTTGGCTCTTTTGTTTTATATTAGCTCTTACCATGCTAGCGGCGGATATATCCTTATGATAGTGATTACCTTTGCAATCAGTTTGGATTCAGATGAGGCGCCGCATTACTCAGCGTCTCTTCAAGATCCAAACTGTTTGACGTTCTGACCAGGCTGTTTTTATTCTATTTTAGAACAGTAGCAGACAACAATTTTTGCAGATGAAAAAAATTACCCAGCATGCAAAGAGTTGTATGTAATGGTTCTGCATTTAGGAGCTTTCTGTCTCACTGTCACCTTGCTTTAAGCTGCCACCTCTCTATTATACAATCAATTAGCCTTCGTTTTAGTGGTCGTAATTTAGCGAGGTTTTACTGTATAGTATAGAATGGTAGCTTAACTCTTTGAACCCTAGTCCCGCATATAGGCGTGCTTTTCAAACAGTGAACATGTGAATAGTACACTTGTCCTGTGCAAACAGTGAATACCCAGATCAGAGGGCTCCGAAAGGAGCCCTCTGATCAGGGTATTCACTGTTTGTCATAATGCCAAACATTAACAAAAACAACCCTTAACAATCAGAAATGGACTGGACTAAAATGGAAACTGGAATTGTCCATTTATAGTTTCAGGGAGGAATGAGTTAATACAATATGACTGCATATACATGTATTTATTGTGTTCATTTCAGGTGAAATACACATACACTCCTCTTAATGAACTACGTAGGAACAGCAAAGTGAATGTATATGGAGTCGTGAAGTTTCTGAAACAGCCATACAAAACTAGAGGCAGCGGTAAAGTTTAAATTTTATACAGATCACTCTCAACTGGCCTGATCAGTGCTTCTAATGGTATTTTCTCTAGAAAGAAACAGGAGTGCCTTGGGGAAAACCTATGTACGGATGACAAATGTACTGTAACGTTCATAGAATGTTAGTACATTATTTGTTATACAGTTTCTTCCCAGGGTACGTGGGGATAAATTCCTGGCTGAGGAAAATCATGTTGCCCAAGCCGTTAGGCGAGGGTTACATGATTTTCATCAGCTGGGAATTTATCCCCACATACCCTGGAAAGAAACTATAACGAATTTATTATACTGCAAAGTTTTGTTCAAACGAAATATTTCTGAATTTGTCCTTTACAGCGCTCAAAGTTAATCCAGTAACAAAATCGCGCCAAAACAGATGACTTTGAGCGTAACTGAGGTAATGTTTCTAACTGTTGTTATTCATAAGAAAGATGGGCACTCTGTTAGACGTTGGCGTCAAACTTTCCGAGAAAAAATGTGACTGTTGAAAGATCCAACCCCGATTGGTTCTTAGCTGAAATGAACTTGAAACGGAGGATGCACGATTGAATGCGCTCAATCTTGTCGAGCAGTCGGCCATCTTATTTTCTTCAAAGCAAGGCTCAGGGACCTGTCAGCCAGTGAAAATATCTACATTTCTACATACCCTGTCAGCTCACAGGGTACTTGGGACCATGTCTAGGGCTCTGTACCCAATCAGAAGTAAGGAATAACTTTGCAGTATAATAAGTACATGTATATTCAAATGAGGCTTCCCAAATCATGGTATGTGTTGGGAAGCCAGTTAATATATATATATAGCGCAATAAACACCTCTTAGTGTGAGCTTAAGCTTTGCATCGACAAGGTTTGTTGATGCTGGGTCACACGGTTTGCATGTTACTTTACCCTCTCCTGACAGAGGATTGAACTTTGGGTGAGAATAGGGTACACTATCCACTGCTCTATCTGGACACCCCAGTGTGGAGGAAGAATTATCATTGTATGTTAACTCATTGAGCCCTAGTGACACATATATGCAGGAGCCCTCAGATCAAGCGCTTCACTGTTTGTCATTTTGCAATAAATTATAAAAACAACCTTAAATTGTCTTATATGGACCAGCCTTTATTGTAAACTGAAATTTTCCATTGGAAATTTCAGGGAATAATATGTTAATTCGAAAAAAATGTAAAGAAATGAAGAGGCGTTTCTACTAGGAATAGGTAAAGGCACATCCTTTGCACACAGTGTACCTGTAATGTGTACACTTTTCCTATAATCAGGAATTCCCCCAGGGCTCCAGATAAGAGGTAGTTTTTTCAACAAATCCCACATTTTCTCACTATTTTTAGCACCAAATCCTATGGTGTTACTACTCATTAGAATCGTCTCGAAGAGACGATTCTAATGAGTAGTGACACCATAGGGTTTAATTCAGAAATAAAGATTTTAGTTTTTGAAAAACTACCCTTATCTGGTGCTCTGATTCCCCTGTTTGTCATATTGCAATACATTGACAAAGACAACTGTTATTAGTTAAAAACGGAGTAGACTGAGTTAGAAATTAGAATTCAGGGCTCCAGATAAGGGGAGTATTCTAAAAATTAAAATCTTTATTTCTTCATTGAACCCTATAGTGTCACAACTCTTTATAATCGTTTCGAAGAGACGATTCTAACTAGTATTAACTTTATGTGAACGCCAGTAAGTAGTAACTTTATAGGATTTGATGCAGTATGAGTGAGAAAATGTTGGATATGTTCAGATTACTCTCCCTTATCTGGCACCCTGGGAATTGTCCTTTGAAGTTTGAGGTAGGCCAGGGTTGAATACAGTAAAACCTCTCTATTACAACCACTGAAACAAAGAATAATTTAATGTATAAAAGACAGGTGACAATTTGAAGCAATGTGATAGTAAATCAGAAAGCTTCGGAAGAAGCTTTCTGTTTTACTGTCACATTGCTTTAAGCAGTCACCTGTCCTAAACACCTAATCATTATCACAATTTAGTGGTTGTATTTATTACGGTTGTAATAGAGGGTGTTTACTGTATTTCACTTGTGATTGATATTTCAGACTACTGCATGCTTGTGACCCTGGTTGATGAGTCTCTACAGCAGCCTGATGACGGCGTGAAATGTCTGCTCTTTGCCAAACGAGAAGAGCTGCTACCTGCAACAGAGCTTGGCAGCATAGTACGCTTCCACAGGCTGCAGGTAAACTACACACTAACTTATAACCACAATAATATGCCCTTTTTACACCTTGATTTATTCCTCCATTAAAGAAAATAGTTTCATTTTATACAGTCATGAATGTGCACTATACAAAATATTTGCTATACCCTGACAGATTGTCAGGGCTGCCATTTCTCCGGATTTTTCCTAAATCTCCGGATTTTTTTCTAGTACATGGTAGCTTTAAGCAGGCTGAAAGTAAAGTAGAATGCGCATTAAGGCGCATTCAGCTTTACTTCCAGCCTGCTTTAAGCAGCCATGTGTCAACAAAACTAGAAACAGGCTATAGGGTAAAGGTACGATTCGTAAAATCGCACTTGAAAAATGCAAATTTGGAAATCTTAGGATTTTTCATGTCAACTTATGGCAGCCCTGGATTGTAGCTTAAAACAGGCTGAAAGTAAAGCCAAATGCGCCTTAACTCTTTCCTCCCTGAAACTTTAAATGGACAATTCCAGTTTCCATTTTAGTCTAGTCCATTTCTGACTTTTAAGGGTTGTTTTTGTCAATGTTTGGCATTGTGACAAACAGTGAAGAACCTGATCAGAGGGCTCCTTTCGGAGCCCTCTGATCAGGGTCTTCACTGTTTGCATAGGACAAGTGTACTATTCACATGTACACTGTTTGAAAAGCACGCCTATATGCGGGACTAGGGTTCAAAGAGTTAAGGCGCATTCTTCTTTATTTTCAACCTGCTTTAAGTGGTTACCTGTCTGAAAAGCCAAAAACAAACTATGGGGGAATAGGTTAACCCATTACTCCATAGCCTGATTTTAGTATTGTCAATAGTTGACCACTTAAAGCAGGTTGAAAGTAAAGCAGAATTCGCCCTAAGGCGCATTCTGCTTTTCTTTCAGTCTGCTTTAAGCTAGTATCTGTTTGGAAAATAGAAAATATTTCTTATGATATATATTCATGGCTATGTAAATTGGAACTATTTTCTTAAGTGGAGCCATAAATTAGAGGCATAAAAAGGTGTATTTTTGTGGGAATGGGTTAACTCATGAACTCTTGAAACTTCAAATTGACAATAATTGCTGTTTCTAATTACCTCTAGTCCACTGTTGACTATCTAGGGTTGCCTATTGTTCTGTCTTGTTTTGTGTAATGTGTGATGCGTGTGTGATGTGTGTCAGGTTGTGGATCGGATAATACTGGTATGTAACATTTGTGTGTGTGAAATTCTCTGCTGTAGAACTACCGGTATCTTATCATTGTTATACCCCATCAATGTTAAGTCGTGACATTCTATTTTACCGCTGTCTGTCCATCCATCTATTCATCCACATAATTATACAGTTCATACTTTGTCTAACAACTAGTTTTCAAACTACAACTTTATGAGATGTTTGCAACATATACATGTACCACGGATGTCAATGTAGTCAGGATTTTGATATGGTTTACAGTAAAACCTCTCTATAACGGCCACTAAAACGAGGACTAATTGGTTATTTAAATGACAGGTGACAGCTTAAAGCAAGGTGACAGTAAAACAGAAAGCTCCTACAGGAGCTTTCTGTTTTACTGTCACCATGCTTTAAGCAGTCACCTGTCAAAAACAACTAATAAATTAGCACACTTTAGTGGCCGTTATAGAGAGGTTTTACTGTAGTTTTTTAGCTCACCTCCATAAAGTGAGGGGGGCTTATGCTAAAAGGTAAAGGTCTGAGTTAATAAAGTCTTCATTTACGTATATCGTATTCTGCCGACTTTTTCATTTACCTCCCTGATCATCGAGTCACAAGTCGGCCATTTACATACGGCGCAAGTTGCAGCCATGGCACATTGACTTCTTTCCCTCACAGGTACCCATTTCATTCACCTGGGTGAAGTGGAGCAATGTAGGGTTAATTTTTTGCTCAGAAAAATTTCATCGATCCTGACAGGGCTCAAACCAGGAACCTCACGCTTCCTAGGCAAGCGTCCTACCACTGGACCATAGACCCTAAAGCACCGACCCTAATGCTATAACCCAGGCGTCGGCCTCCGGGACATGGATATCATAAGCTGAGAAAACGACTGCACCTACAGTCACGAAACTTAATATGCTGATTCCCTCTCAATGAGAAGACCAAGATGCACCACAGTTAGGTGACCTTGACCTTTGACTTTGACCTAGGGTCAACGTTAAGGTTTTGCGTTAAAGTCTGTTTTGAGCAATCAACTGCACCTACATGTATGGTCACAACACTTCATATGCGCCTCAATGAGTAGACCAAAAAATGCATCACAGTTTGGTAACCTTGAACTTTCACCTCTAGAGTCAAAGTCTGTACTGGGCAAATGACTGCATCTACAGTCAATAATCTTCATATGCTGATGCACGTCAATGAGTAGACCAAGATCAGACTAAGTTTGGTGACCCTGACCTTTAACCTTGACCTTTGAGGTTTTGTGTTAAAGCCTTTTCTAAGCGAACAACTGCACCCTTGTTCACGAAACTTCATATGCTGATACGCCTCAGTGAGTATACCACTATGCACCACAGTTTGGTGGCCTTGACCTTTGACCTTGACCTCTAGGGTCAACTTTAAGGTTTTTTGTTAAAGTCTTTACTGAGCAAATGACTGCATCTACGTTAAATAAACTTCATATGCTGATGCGCGTCAATGAATAGACCACAATACACCGCAGTTTGGTGTCATTGACTCACCTTTGACCTCTAGGGTCAATGTAAAGGTTTTGGGCTGAATTCTGTTCCTTGCAGGATCTTTGATTACCCATTCTTGTTCAAAAAATTATGAGACAGTATACTTAGCAACTTTTTGCATGTATGGTTCATGCAACTAGGCGCCCTCCTATGTGTCTCACATCTCTTAAATTTTTACAATATTTTGCAAAATGTCAAGCAATGCAGACTCCTGCAGGAGCCCTCTGATCTGAATCTACACTGTTTGTACAGGACAAGTGTACTATCCACAGGTACACTGTAAAGGACATGTATACCAATCAACACGAAATAAATAGGCTGTCAAGTGTTTACATGATTTAGATTTCAGAGTTTCATGGAAACATGCAAGGTCAGAGTACCCCCGGGTTCTCCTGGGTGTTATTTTCTGGCGACACAGAAGCTACACTAGAACCAACCAAGGTTTCCACAACAAACGCTGAAATCACAGACCAAGATAGAGAACAGGTTAGTACAATCATACTTGTCACTGTTTAACCCTGTCCCCCATTGCTTGTACTCAGTTTTGAAGACAGATGGTTGCCTAAAGCAGACTGAAAGAAAAGCAGAATGTTCCTTAAGGAGCATTTTGTTTTACTTTCAACCTGCTTAAAGCTAATATCTCCTAGGATATACAAACTATTTTTCATGTTGCATATTCATGACTGTATTAAGTGGAACTACTTTCTTCAGTGGAGGAATACATTTTAAAAAGCAATAAACTAGCATATGTTTAACAGAACAGAATGTTCTGCTCTGTTCATGTATTCAACCCTTTACCCCATAGCCTGTTTCTTGTTTTGAAGACAAGTAACCACTTAAAGCAGGCTGAAAGTAAAGCAGAATGTGCCTTAAGACACATTCTACTTTTCTTTCAGCCTGCTTTAAGCTACCATCTGCTAGAATACTGAAAATATTTCTTTGGTACATGTTTGTGACTGTATAAAGTAGAACTATCTTCTCAAGAAGAGGAATAAATAAAAGGCGTAAAAAGGGGTATTTATGGGGTAATGGGTTAACACAGGTTTGGCAGGATATCTAATTACATCATACACTGACCATAGTTATACAACTTTGTATTGACAAAACATTTATATAAGGGTAGAGTACCCTTGTTCTGTATGTGTAGCTCAGGGTCACAATACATGCAGAGTATTTCAAAAACTAAAATCTTTACTTCTGCATTAAAACCTTTAGTGTTACTTATCATTAGAATCGTCTCTTCGAGACGATTCTAATGAGAAGTCACACCATAGGATTTGGTTCTTAAATGAGTGAGAAAATGTTGAATTTGTTCAGTTTACACTGTCTTATCTGGAGCCCTGTACATGTACATTATAACTTACTATAAGGCCTACTATCTGTGTACAAAGTATCCTTTTTTTGAGGCAATGACATCCGTTTTGTCATGAATTAAGCAGCCGCCATAATACAAGTTAAAGTTTACAAATTCATCTTTAAACTCATTGATCCCTAGTGCTCCCTTTTTGCGTTTTTAACAGTGTAAATGAGAAGTGTGCACTTGTCCCATGCAAACAATGTAGACCCTGATTAGAGGGCTACTGTAGGAGCCCTCTAAATTAGGTCTGCACTGTTCGTCATTTTGCAATACAAAGTCATGTGAGCCATGCCATGAAAAAACCTGAGTTATTGCCAAGACGAGGCGGCTTGTCTTGATCTACATTGTTTTACACCCACATGCATCTAAAAAAGCATTTTATTTATACAATTATATACGGTATTTGGCAGTGTTCTTATCATTAAAGTAATTGATAGTAACCATTCCATTCATTAAGTAAAGAAATATTTATCTGATTTGGGTAACCCAAGATTAAAATTTAGTCTAGCATCACAGCTTTGAAACAGTTTAGAAAAATCAAAATGTATAAAATTGAACCACTAAAATAATTTTTAGGGAGGCCTCTTGTTCCATCAACTATGGGAAGGCTTCTCTCTCCCATCATAGCCTACTGCTTTAAATTTTGTGCCACTTAGTTTTAACTTTCTGAAAGCAAATTGAACATGAAAATGAGAGCTAAAATAAACTCACACACAGATCACGGTTAGAAATCGTTTATCAAGGAACCATTTATCAATCAAATAAAGTAGACATGGCACAGAGGTAAGTTATTTACTTTATGAGTAAATCCTTTGAGCAGAGAGAGGGAGGTATTTTCATTAGGATAAGTGAAATGCCTATCCCCACCCCTCTCAAATGTCATGCCTTTAAATGTACAAAACTTTAGAATGGCCTGTACACATAATAATGAAAAAATATTTCTTAAATATATTTATAGGGTAACCCAAGTCTTATGCCATTTTTTAAAAAATCATTTTATGAGGCGGAAGTATGTGGTCAGCACCTGCCCCTTCATATATATAATCATACACCTATGCACTGGTCTGTATAAATGAAATATAGGTGTCAAAACAGGATCAGACAGGACTAGGTGTTTTCTGTGACAATGGTTTTTAGTATCTGTACGTTAGTTTAATTATATTCAACTGAAAAGTACTGACAACAATGATTTATTTGAATAGTCTAAACTGTTAACTGAAAGCAAGGGCCAGTTATGAATTATATGTACATCTATCCTGTACGAACAGTGTAGACTAAGATCAGAATGTTCCCATCAGAACCTTCTGAAGATATGTACAGTATCCTTGCAAAAGCTTATACAACCAGAGTCAGTTTTTATGGTAATGCTTGACTGGAAATAGAGTATGTTCTAAATGTTTTGTATTGGATCTAGTAATACATGTCATAATTTTTAAGTGTCAGTGATACAAAATCTTATACATTCAGCTTTATAAAACAGTATAATGATAGAAAACCTAAATACCATCTCATATTTTTCTCCCTTGGAGCTAACTCATACATGGACCTAACTAGAAGCATATTTTTGTGGCCTTACAATGATAATTGTAAAAGCAAAGTGCTTATAATTTACTTTGGAGTATAACAGTTTGCTGAAAGCAATTTCCATCTTTTTTTAAATACAATGTAAAATCAAAATTAAGATTTATTTTTCAATCCTTGGAAAACATTAATGATTATGACCAAGAACATTATTTTTATATTTTTCCATTGCCTGTCATTTTCAAACAATTTTCCAACAGTTTCAGACCTTAAAAATGCTTAAAACCCAGGAGCTTCTGGGGGCCCTGACGGCCCCCGAGCCCCCAGCATAGTTTTCAGTATTTTCAGTTTTGCCAACTTTCACCCATGAACTCAGATACAGGGCCTGTGATGACAAGTTTGACAACGGTGCAGGGTCTGTACAATGTTGCAATACAATAAGGCTGGTTTTGTGATAGCATGGCTCATGTATAGTGTAAAAAACAACCCTGAATAATGAAAAACAGACTAGAGCTGAATGCAAATTGGGATTGTCCATTTCAAGTTTCAGGGGTCATTTGCTGCTTACCACAAGATTGACAGTATGTCGACTGGACTAGGTATTCTATGTAACAAAAAGAATTTTAAAACAACCCATTGATTATGAAAACAATCCGTTGTGTCATTTTTAATACATTTTGTATATTATAATGTTGTATTAAGACAACTCTAGTTAGTCAAAAATGGACTAGATTTGATTGGAACCTGGAATTGTCCATTTGAATTTCAAAGGGCTGATGATTTGAGTCAAGCCCAAATGTTTTGTAATCATTGTGTACTGCAGGTGTCCCGACTACGACAATGGGCATCGGGGAAACAAGGTCTGGTGGAGAAGTTATCTACTTTTCATCAGGTCGGAGTGAGCTGCTACTTTGACTTAGTTTGTCAGGTACTTGTTTATATCTCTATATTTACAATCGCCCCATTCAATTCCATTGACGAAAAAGGTGTTAATTTCATATAAACACCACTTTTTGAGAGGGCGGGACTTGTGGAAAAGTTTCGAAGGGGAGGCAAGGCATATGCAGTTTTCATTCGCGAATTAATCTTTGGAACTTGGGACAGCAAACAATTGGCGGATTTTTTCAAAATTTGTTCTTAACCGATCTATTCCTTCCTATTAGTGGATACCATGATTCCCGACTAATATTCTTATTGAACGCCGAAAAAAATCAGTTCATTTCTTAAGTATTTACATTTGCTCAATGTCTTTTCATTTGAAAAAAAAAAGATGTTAATTTTGTATGAATGTCGTTGTCGAAGGAGGCAGGGCTGACTGGTCTTCACACTGCAATGAATTTCACTTTAACCTGTTACCCCATAAATACACCTTTTTACGCCTTTAATTTATGCCTCTTCTGCAGAATATAGTTCCAATTTATACAATCAAGAATATGCACAATAAGAAACAGTTTCTATATTCTAGCAGATGATAGCTTAAAGCAGGCTGAAAGTAAAGCAGAATGTGCCTTAAGGCACATTCTGCTATACTTTCAACCTGCTTTAAGTGGTCACCTGTCTTCAGAACTAAAATCAAACAATTGGTAATGGGTTAAAAAGGAACCATTGATGCCAGCCAACAACTCCAATCTGATATGACGTAAATGTTGGATTTCTTGGTTTCTCTTGGGTCAAACTGATGCTGGAAAACAAAATAGCCAGTAGTTGAATTTGAGTTAATAATATTGGCTGTAGGGTGGGTGATGTTGTTTGTCTGATTTTTTTTGAAGAAACAATACAAGATGGGCTATAGGTTGACTGATGTTATTTGTTGTGTATGCTATAGGTTGACTGATATTGTTTGTTGTGTATGCTGTAGGTTGTCAGTGTGGCGGTGGTGGAGACTGATGTCTGCCTCTTGCTGAGGGTCTGGGACGGCACCAGGACTATATAGTGAGTCACTGTGACCTTTACCCATTACCTCATAGCCTGTTTCTAGTTTTGAAATTAGGTGACCACTTAAAGCAGGTTGAAAGTAAAGCAGAATGCGCCTGAAGGCGCATTCTGCTTTATTTTCAGCCTGCTTTAAGCTAACATTGGTTAAAATATCGAAAATATTTTTTATCATGCATATTTTTGACTGTATAAATCGACATTATTTCCATTTGTGGAGGAATAAATAAAAGTCTTAAATAGGCGTATTAATGAGTTAACGGGTCAAACATGCCTGCTTGCCCACTGTTGTCCATTGTGGAAAGAAATAGTATATATTCATGTGCCGTACCATGACAAAACCTGCCTTATTGCATGGCAACATTGTACTGACCAAGCAACGTTGTCATCCCAGGCTCTGTATCTGAACTTGGTCTGCATTGGCAAATACCATATGTAATACTTAACTTTAGACACATGTGGGTGCCAAACAGTGTAAATGAAGACCATCCGCAGCATCTTTAATGTGGTGGCTAACCTTGATCTACACTGTTTGCAATGCAATAAGATAGGTTAAAGATCAGTCATAATAACCCTTTGAACCCGAGTCACACGTATAGACGTCCTTTGCAAATAGTGTATATGTGAAGAGTTCACTTGTCCTTTGCAAATAGTGAAGACCTAGATCAGAGAGCTCCTTTAGGAGCCCTCTGATCCGAGTCTTCACTGTTTGTCATATTGCACATATTCCATTACATTGCCAAAAATCATTCCTAAAAAGTAAAAAATGTTTTGAATGGGCAATTTCTTGGCTAACTTGATTTTACTGTTTCGTCTAGTGTCATCACTACTGTCTACAATACTTTGATACTTATACAGTTATTATCTTGGATCACTATCAATCCACCCATATAACCTAACCATGCTTTTGACCTTAACCTTATTTGTACTCAGAGAAGATTCAGAATATATTATCATGGATGCCACCATGGGTGTAAGCGTTTACAAGTATTTAACACAGTCTAGTTTGTCATTCATTTGACATGAACACCAAATAAATAATTTCATCATCATCATCATCATCATCATCGGTATTCATATTAACGTTCAGGGGTGGGAGTGTCGTCCACATCAGTGGGCCCCCTTCCAGGCAGCTGGCTAACTGCACGTATAGCAGATCTCACATTGGATCTCCATACATCCTTATCATAAGGGTCGACTTCAGAAAGTTTCCATTCTCCTCTGTCTCTCTATGCTAAATTGCTAATGCCTTCTATGTAATCTTGGGTTGCCATGGCCCATGTCTTCCCTTCGTTGCAGACTGTCTTTCAATTCTTATTGCTATTAAATTATCACATGCATTCAACCTACAGTTTTTCAGGGCTCCAGATAAGAGGGAGTAAACTGAACAAATCCAACATTTACTCACTTGTTTCAGCAATAAATCCTATAGTGTTACTTCTCATTAGAATCGTTTCGGAGAGACAGTTTTAATGAGTAGTAACACCATAGGGCTTAATGCAAATATAAAGATTTTAGTTTTTAGCTCACCTGAGCCTTCGGCTCAGGATGAGCTATTGTGACCGCTCTTCGTCCGGCGTCCGGCCACATTTTCAAACAACATCTCCTCAGAAACCACTGACCCGCTTTCAACCAAACTTTGTCAGAAGCATCAGTGATAAGGGGGAACGAAATCTTGTTCAAAGTTTTTGGCTAGAGTTATTCCCCTTGCTTTGGGACCAGATTTTCTAACATGACTGTATAGACAACTTTTAATGCATAAGAAAATCTTTAAAAATCTTCTTCTCAGAAACCAAAAGGCCCAGACCTTTGATATTTGGTATGTATCATAACCTAATGATATTCTACCAAGACTGTTCAGATTATGACCCTGGGGCCAAAAATGGCCCCACCCTAGGGCTTATCAGATTTTCTTAGGAAAACCTTTGAAAATCTTCTTCTCTGAAACTGTATGGCCTAGATCATTAATATTTGACATGTAGCTTTGCCTAATGGTCCTATACCTAGATTGTTCAAATTATGACCCCCGGGTCAAAAATGGCCCCGCCCCCGGGCTTATCAGTTTTACATAGAGTTATATAGGAAAACCTTTATAAATCTTCTTCTCTGAAACTGTAAGGCCCAGATTTTTAAAATTTGACATATAGCTTTGCCTAATGGTCCTCTACCAAGATTGTTCAAATTATGATCCCTGGGCCAAAAATGGCCCCGCCCTTGGGCTTATCAGTTTTTCATCCGGAAAATCTTTAAAAATCTTCTTCTCCGAAACTGTAAGGCCCAGATCATTTATATTTGAAATGTAGCTTTGCCTTATAGTCCTCTACCAAGATTGTTCAAATTATGACCCCCAGGTCAAAATCCGGGGCTTATCAGTTTTACATAGACTTATATAGGAAAATCTTTAAAAATCTTCTTCTCTGAAACTGTAAGGCACAGATCTTTCAAATTTGACATGTAGCTTTGCCTTATCGTCTTCTACCAAGACTGTTCAGATTATGACCCCTGGGCCAAAAATGGCCCCGCCCTTGGGCTTATCAGTTTTTCATAGGAAAATCTTTAAAAATCTTCTTCTCTGAAACTGTAAGGCCCAGATAATTTATATTTGAAATGTAGCTTTGCCTTATAGTCATCTACCAAGACTGTTCAGATTATGATCCCCGGGTCAAAATTGGCCCCGCCCCGGGGCTTATCAGTTTTACATAGACTTATATAGGAAAATCTTTAAAAATCTTCTTATCTGAAACTGTAAGGCCCAGATCTTTCAAAATTGACATGTAGCTTTGCCTTATCGTCTTCTACCAAAACTGTTCAGATTATGACCCCTGGGCCAAAAATGGCCCCGCCCTTGGGCTTATCAGTTTTTTAGCTCACCTGAGCCAAAGGCTCAAGGTGAGCTATTGTGACCGCTCACCGTCCGTAGTACGTCTGTCCGTCTGTCCGTTCACTTTTACTTCAAACGACATCTCCTCTGAAACCCGCCGATTGTAGGGAGAGTTCAAACTGCTCATGATGTTCCTTGGATGCTTCTCTACAGAAGTTGTTCAAAAAAAAGGAAAAAAAGCACAAACTCTGCTTGAAAAAGCAAAAAAGCAAAAATCTTTAAAAATTCTTCTTGCCCAAAACTACTAGGCCCTAAGCTTTGATATTTGTACAGTAGAATCTCCTGGTGGATCCCTCTATAGTTTGTTAAAATGAAATCCCTAGGGTCACATTTGACACCACCCTGCACAGTTTAAGTGCTGCTCTAGGCAGGTTTTACAGTATTTTTGATTTAGGCAGAACTGTATTTACCTGAGTTACCCTTAATATACTATGGGCAAATAGCCAATATTTGCAAACATTTTGGATCCAGATCAGATGCAACATAATCATAATGCTACATCTAATCTGGATCCAACCTATTTGCCACTCATTTACCAACTTAACATTTTCTAAATTGTTTTTTTGTACACTTTTCACATACAGTAGGTTTTAAGCAGACATCATTTCAGTCTGGTAAGGGTAAGCCCAAGAGTTCTAGCCACTGAGGTCAAATATTATGCAACTCTGAACTGGTAGTGAGTATCACAGAACTGGTCATGATCAGCTGAACATGTTGTCTGCTAAAGTTTAGATATGGTTCAGTCTGATTCATACTTAGAGAAACAGGATCTGGAAGTGATCCACTGACAGTTATGTAATTATGTCTTATGCCATATTTATACATATGTTTAATATTGGTTTTGTCAGAGTTATCTGTATGTCTTTTCAATAATTCCACTTTAAACAGTCATGAAAATGTAAGATGCAAAAGTAAAGCAAAGTGTGCATTAACCCTTAGCCCGCCAAATAAATTGTCGTCTGCTATATTTCTCGTCTGCTTCAAGTTTCAAAGTGCTTCAAAGTTGCTCAAAATTGCTGAAAATGTTGTCCGAGTGTCAAACAGCTTGGATCCGGATGAGACGCCGAGTTACTCGGCGTCTAATCCGGATCCAAGCTGTTTGCATATAAAGCTATAGTCGTGAGTGGCAGGCTAAGGGTTAAGACACATTCTGCTTTACTTTCAACCTGCTTTAGGTGGCCACCTATTTTCAAAATTAGAAACATGCTATGGGGTAATGGGTAAAATGAAATTGCCTATTTGGAAAGAGCCTGATGAGAGGAAGTGCCATTTGCAAAGGCCATAACTCTGACATCATTGTTTTTTTAGTTATTTCCCTTTGTGATATTTTCTTGTCAAGAAGACAACTTCAGTTCTACTGATGCTATTGTAATGAAATTTTATGTATGGAAAGAAACTGATGAGAGAAAATGCCATGCACAAGGGCAGCAATATTTAGTTTTTCCCCTTTGTCATATTTTATTGTCAGGAAAATAATTCCAGTTCTGCTGACGCTAGTGAAATAATTATCATTTATTGGAAATGGAAATAGCTTGATAAGAGGATGTGTCATGGATAAGGGTCATAAGCTTGGCAACAAAATTCACTTTTGTCATGTTTTCTTGTCTGGAAGATAACTCCATTTATAGTTATATTAAAATGTTGTTTTGCCCAGTCAACTTCACAGGGACCCGGCACGATTGATTTTTGAGAGAATTTTTTTTCAAAAGGTATATATAGAGACAAGGGGTACAACTTATTGTTAGTATATTCTCACCCTATCTCGACAAAAGCGGTCATATCACGAATAATAATTGATGAAACGACACCCTTTTTGCATTTCTGTCTAGCTAATATAATACCCATCCATAAAAACATAACATGAAACCAACTGTAAGGATGCACTTTCAACAGTAATTGCATTTACTCACAGACATCAACGACTTTTGGAAAACGGGACAGGTGTTCGTTCACTGCTAACACAGCATTGACCACTACTGTATGCTTGTTTAGGCGGTAATCGAGTGTTACAGTCATTGACAACTACTGTACGCTTGTTTAGGCGGTAATATCGAGCATGACAGTCATACAGTTCCATAAATATACAGCTTTGACACCGATCAAAGCTGATTTCTTCTCAAATCATTGCCGTACCAAAAAAGCCTACATGTACAAGAAGAGCTTTACTGCCGATGAAAACATGCAACTTTGTTGTTGGTATTGCAATGGTTTGAGTATAAATCAGCTTTGATCGGTGTAAAAAATGGATATCCATGGAACTGTATGACTGTCATGTTCGATATTACCGCCTATACAAGCACACAGTAGTGGCCAATGCGGTTTTAGCTGTGAACGAACACCTGTCCCGTTTTCCAAAAGTCGTTGATTTCTGTGAGTAAATGCAATTACTTTTGAAAGTGCATGCTTCCAGTTGGTTTTATGTTATGTTTTTATGGAAGGGTATTATATAAGCTAGACAGAGGTGCAAAAAGGGTGTCGTTTCATCAATTATTATTTATGATATGCCCGGTTTTGTCGAGATAGGGTGAGAATGTACTAACAATCAGTTGTACCCCTTGTCTCTATATATACCTTTTGAAAAAAAATTCTCTCAAAAATCAATCGTGCCGGGTCCCTGTGGTCAACTTAGGTACAAACTTCAATGTCCTCAGGTGAGCGAATTTAGGGCCATGGCCCTCTTGTCATAGGAAAATCTTTAAAATCTTCTTCTCTGAAACTGTCAGGCCCAGATCATTTATATTTGAATTGTAGCTTTGCCTTATAGTCCTCTATCAAGATTGTTCAAATTATGACCCTTTAAATCAAATTTGGCCCTGCCCCGGGGCTTATCAGTTTTATATAGACTTATATAGGAAAAATTATTTTTATAACTATACATATCACGATATTGTTTTACCCAGTCAGCTTAGATACAATGTTCTCAGGTGAGCGACTTGTAGGCCATGGCCCTCTTGTTTAAATACTCCCGTTATCTGGAGCCCTACTTTTATTAACAGTACAGTGAGGAGTTTAGAGAATGAGGCTGACGCCCAGGAGATGTCCACAGACCTGATCCTACAGGAGCGAGCAGAGAACCTGCTGTATGATGTGTTTGTCTATGATAACCATGTTCAGTTGGCTAAGAAAGTCAAGGTAAACATAATTACTGTCTAACCCATTACCTCATAAATACGCCTCTTTACGCCTTTAATGTATTCATCCACTGAAGAAAATAGCTCCAATTTATACTCTCATTAATATGCCCCATCAGAAATATTTTCTATATTCTAAAAGGTAGCTTAAAGCAGGCTGAAAGTAAAGCAGAATGTGCCTTAAGGCACATTCTGCTTTACTTTCAACCTGCTTTAAGCTGTCACCTGTCTATTTCAGTTCTTGTTCACTGTTTTTCCTATGTACATGTACTTATAAACGCCTCATTCTCAAATTACGACAATATCCCTCTTGAGCGACTATAGTCACTGCTGAGGGGTAATACAGTATAACATCTGTACTATTATGTTACATGTATATTACTATCCCTCTTGAGCGACAATAAAATTATGCTTCAGTTGTGACTTCAAATTGTAGAACGAAAGTAATACAGAGGGCTTCTGTAGGAGCTCTCTGTGTTTGCAGTGATCAGCGTTAAGCAGTTGCTTTTAATTTCCTAGTTCATTCTGATAGGTTGCGGTCGAGGGGTAGATCTGTATACATGTAGCACCCATAAATTATTTCCGTTGTGTCTCAATAATATGGTATGATCCTACTGGAGCGACACCGAAAGCAGGCCTCACATCGGCAAGTGGTCGTCCACTGTAGGACGATGTCAGTGTAGTACACTTCTTTTGAATCAAGTAACGACTCCCTGTTATACGAAAGGAATGCAGAAAGTTCCGGTAAGATCTGTCTGCGTTGCTGTTGTCTTGCAGTGTCACTGTGAGAAGCCACATGATCTGTTAACATTCCAATTCATCCTAAATGATCGGTAGCTGCTGAGGCATATACTATGTGCACAGATGATTATATAAATTAAGAGCGATGTGGTTTGGATACGTCCAGCCTCAGGTATTACACATCTTCCAGAATTATAGTGGTATAAGATATTCACCTATAGTTACTTAGTCGGACAACAGAGTCCATACAATGATATTGTCATGTATACTATATAATGAATCCATTGTATCATGTAACAAGAAACATGTATATGTTTACGTTACTTAATAAAATGTTTTGAATCTTGAATCTCTAACCCATTACCTCATAAATACGCCTCTTTACGCCTTTAATGTATTCATCCACTGAAGAAAATAGCTCCAATTTATACTCTCATTAATATGCCCCATCAGAAATATTTTCTATATTCTAAAAGGTAGCTTAAAGCAGGCTGAAAGTAAAGCAGAATGTGCTTTACTTTCAACCTGCTTTAAGCTGTCACCTGTCTTCAGTACTAGAAATAGGCTATGAGGTAACGGGTCAACTCATTCACCACTGAATTTTCAGGCATTTTATTGGTCAGGTTTGAACTTTAAGGGCCTGTTGTCTATTATTAAAACATATTTTATGATCCGAGAAATACTGGGAGACTATACAAGTGATTTTATTTTTTGCAATAGTGGCATAACATGGCAAAACAAGTGCATACACATATAATGAAAACTATAACAAATAATGCATATACGTGAAAATGCACATGATATGCTCACCAATACCAAAGATTGCACAAAAAAGGGAAAATGTATTTCCCCTTATTTCCATTGTGGTCCCCGATACTAGTGGTAGATCCATGAAAGTCATGCATTGATTACATAAATGAGTCCCATGACTTCATAATTATGTCACATCAAAATGATATCATATCAAAATTATGTCACATCAAAATCATATCATATCAAAATTTATGTCACATCAAAATGGTGTCATATTAGTGGAAAGGAAAGGGCTATTAAATTTCCATAATAAAAGAGGCAGTATGAATTTGCAAGCTTTCTCTCATGAAAATTAACTTTGTCTTCCTATTTGCTGTTTGTCACAATCAGGATGAAATGCTGATCTGACAAAATGCCTTCAATAACTGCATAACTCTTGTGGAAATTCAACTGTATGGTATTGTTCATTATGATAAATTTCTAAAGTTTTAAATTTCACACACAATATAGACTGAAAGCTTTACCTCCGGTGCTTTTGTCTATGTACTACAGACTTAATCAACCAACTGATGTTTCACTGGGACTTAGCATTGTTTGAGTGAAACATCAGGTGGTTGATTAAGTCTGTAGTACATAGACAAAAGCTGCCAAGGTAAAGCTTTCAGTCTATATGATGTGTGTAATTTAAAACTTTAGAAATTTATCATGAGCTGAATAACGGTTTGCAAAGGTTACCAAAAAAAGCAACTATGCTTGTATTTTACATGAAGTTCATTTATTGTATATATTTACTACACAAATTCTTAACACTTTAACCAAAAGATGGAACTTTTTATGCCTTAAATTTATTCCTCCACTGAAGAAAAAAGTTCCACTTTATACAGGTGAACATGAGCCATAAGAAATATTTTGTTATACTAGCATACGGTAGCTGAAAGCAGGCTGAAAGTAAAGCAGAATCTAAGATTCGGGGACATATAGTTTTTGTCATGTCTGTTTGTCCGTCTGTCTGTCTGTGCCAAAAACCTTAACCTTGGTTATAACTCTTGCATTTTTTTACCAAGGCCTTTTATACTTGGCATGTGTCTTCCCTGTATCAAGACCTTTCCACCTACTTTTGTAAAAATCTTTAATTGGCTATAACATTTGCACCAGTTGGCCCAGGGCTTTCATATTTTGTATGTATATTTCTTGTGTCAAGACCTTTCCAACCATACCAACATCTTTGACCATGTGACCTTGACCGTCACCTTTGACCTATTTAATCAAACTTAAACCAAAAACCTTAACCTTGGCTATAACTTTTGCATTTTTGAACCTGGGCCTTTTATACTTGGCATGTGTATTCCTCATGGCAAGGCCTTTCCAACCATACAAAACTCTTTGACCTTGTGACCTTGACCTTGACATTTGACCTACTTTTGTAAATATCTTTAGATGGCTATTACATTTGCACCAGTTGGTCTAGGGCTTTCATATTTTGTATGTATATTTGTTTTGCCAAGACCTTTCGAACCATACCACCATCTTTGACCATGTGACCTTTACCTTCACCTTTCACCTATTTAATCAAACTTTAACCAAAAACCTTAACATTGGCTATATCTTTTGCATTTTTGAACCTGGGCCTTTTATACTTGGCATGTGTATTCCTCATAGCCTTTCCAACCATACAAAACTGTTTGACCTTGTGACCTTGACCTTGATATTTGACCTACTTTTGTAATCTTTAAATGGTTTTAACATCAGCACCAGTAGGCCCAAGGCTTTCATATTTTGTTTTATATATTTCTTGTGTCAAGACCTTTCCAACCATACCAAGGTATTTGACCATGTGACTTTGATCTATTTAATTAAACTTTAACCAAAAACCTTAACCTTGGCTATAACTTTTGCATTTTTGCACCTGGGCCTTTTGTACTTGGCAGGTTTCTTCCTCATGTCATGACTTTTCCGGCCATACCAACTGTGACCTTGACCTTGACATTTGACCTACTTTTGTAAAAATCTTTAAATGGCTATAACATTAGCACCAGTAGTCCAAGGGCTTTCATATTTTGTATGTATATTTCTTGTGTCAAGACCTTTCCAACCATACCAAGGTCTTTGACTATGTGACCTTGACCGTTGACCTAATTAATATAACTTTAACCAAAAAACTTATCCTTGGCTTTAACTTTTGCATTTAGGCACCTGGGCCTTTTATACTTGGCAGGTGTCTTCCCTGTGGCAAGACCTTTGCAACCATACAAAACTTTTTGACCTTGTGACCTTGACATTTGACCTACTTTTGTTCATTTTTTTTTAAAATGGCTATTACATTTGCACCAGTAGGCCTACGGCTTTCATATTTTGTTTATATATTTCTTGTGTCAAGACCTTTCCAACCATACCTACGTTTTTGCCCTTGTGACCTTGACCTTTGACCTTCTTTTGTATAAATCATTATATGCCTATAACATTTGAACCAGTAGGCCTAGAGCTTCCATACTTTGTATGTACATTGCATGTTTCTTGTGTTAAGACTTCTCCAACCATGCCATTGTTTCATTTACCATGCGACCATGACTTTTGACCTACTTTATCAAATAAGCATTACATTACAGAACATGAAGCTGGCTGGGGGCATTTGTGTTTCACAAACACATTGCTTTTCATCTGATCTTCACCAAATTTTCTGAAAATGTTTGTTGCCATAAAATGGAGACCAAGTTGGATAACCAGCGGCACCAATTTATGCTAGGCCCTTTGGAGTAATGGCCCTTAAATTCCTCAAAATGGCGCTTTTATGGCACTCCCCGACAGTTTCGGCTCTCTAACTCGTACATTTTACATTTGATAGTCTGGATTCCCCTCCCTGTATCATCGGGGGCATTCGTGTAACTGGGACACGCTCTTGTCTTTCAACCTGCTTTAAGTAGTTACTTCTCTGCAAAAACTAGGAACAAGCTTTGGAGTAAAGGGTTAAATAAATCTATTCATTTCAGCCTGGTTCCTATATCAAGTTTATCAATCTGCATGCTGCCGAGTACAAGAAAAAGGACAGCACAGGGAACCAGTCCACCTTGGCAACCATAGAGTTTGTCTTACACAGAGGTGACTCGTTCGGTAGAGGTATAAAAGTTCTCAGCTCGGAGAGCGCCGGTGTCAAATCACTAATCGAGCGGCTTGACAGATTCAACCTACCAAACTTCAGCTCAGACTTTGAAATCACTGACACGGCTTCAACATTGGACAGTGCTCAGAGGACTGATAGGAATCAGAATAGTGTCAGTATTGGTAATGTTGAGGGTGTAAAGAGTGAGGGGAGAGAAGTGTTAGGTGAAAATACGGGCACAAGTGAAGGGAAAACAGTTGCTGATGCTCCAGCTATACAAGGAAGGTGTATGTTGCAGACAAAGACAGGTATAGTTGATGTTAACAGGCCCAAAGAGGAATAAACTGAACAAATCCAACATGTTCTCACTCATTTCAACACCAAACCCTATGGTGTCACTACTCATTAGAATCGTCTCTTCGAGGTGATTCTAATGAGTAGTGACAGCATAGGGTTTAAAGAAGAAATATAGATTTTAGATTTTTGAAATACTTTCTTTGAATTAATTGAATAATGAATAGTGTTTTACGGCCCATCAACACAAGAGGGTCATTTTGAGGCATAAATACTTCTCTTATCTGCACTCCTGCTTTAACATTATTTTGTTACATTTGAAAATTACCTTGATATATTGCCACTTAAATATAGGTCTTATTTTGTCGTTGTTTTGAATGTTAATCTCCCATCCATAAGTTTATAAGCGCCATAGGACACCTTTATACCTTCCTCTTTTTGGCACCATAAATGGATTTATTGATGTTTTTAACTCATTCATCCCTAGCGATGAGTATACTTGTCATTAGCAAACAGTGTACTTGTGAAGAGTACACTTGTCCTATGCAAACAGTGTAGACCCTGATCAGAGGGTCTTTAAGCAGTCACCTGTTTTAACACCTAATAATCAGTTCAATTTAGTGGAACGTAATAAAGATGTTTTACTGTAGTTTGTTGTCAATAAGTTGACTATGGGTATTCTGTTCCAGTAATCGTGACCCATCCCCACATACAGACAACAAACATTCAGATTGTTCTAGCACACAAGGGTCCGGGGAAGTTCCGAGTTTGTGCCCAGGTGATAGCTTACCACCCAACTACAGACCTCGTAACAAACCTGGTCAAGCTATACTGTCAAACTTGCAAATATCTGTGAGTAGACTATGTTGGAGTATGTTCATTTCGGTGTCACTTGGAGCATGAGTTATATTTAACTTTTTGATAGGTGCCTATAAAACCTGTAACCCCATAACCTGTTTCTGTAGAGCGGGAGCACTGTATAGCTATTAAACTTTAACTCATTATCCCCTGGAACTTCTAATGGAAAATTCCAGTTTGCAATAAAAACTGGTCCATTTTAGACTATCTAGGGTTGTTTTTTGTAATAAATTGCAAAATGCCAAACAGTGAAATCCCTGATCAGAGGGCTCCTGCAGGAGCCCTCTGATCAGGGACTTCACTGTTTGCATAGGACAAGCGTACTCTTCACAGGTACACATTTGGTAAAAGACGCATATATGCGTCACTAGGGCTCAATGAGTTAATTATCTGCTTAATCCTTTTACATTTTTTAGACAGGTCTGGTTTGAGCTGGTTGTATGCAGGGCTCCAGATAAGAGGGAGTAAACTGCACAAATCCAACATTTTCTCACTTATTTAAGCATCCAATCCTATGGTGTTACTAATCGTTAGAATCGTCTCTTCGAGACGATTCTAACGAGTAGTGACACCATAGGGTTTAAAGCGGAAATAAAGATTTTAGTTTTTGAAATACCCCCCTTATCTGGAGCTCTGGTTGTATGGAGAGTTTCCTTTAACCCTTTCTCTGCTGAAGTGGCATAAATTGAGATCAGATATGCCGCTGCCTAACATGGCATCTGATCAAGATCGAAAACTGTTTGAAACCCATATCAATATTTATTTAGTCCTGCTACCTTAAATCTAACTTTGAAATGGTCTTGCAGACAACAATATTGAAACAGAGACAATATATCTATAAGGGTGTAAAACTGTCACAATTAATTTGGCGCCAATTGTGATGAATAATTTAGCCTGAAAAATGTTTCTGTGAGGGAAAGGGTTATGATTTCCACTGCTGAAATTTTAGATATAGGATATTACATGAGTGTTCATAATTTATTGGATTTATTAAATGAGTCTTTTAGAAAACGATAAAAAACAGGCTTTGCCGAGTTTTTATCGTTTTCTAAAATGACGAGTTTGATAAATCCAATAAATTATTAACACGAATGTTATATTCTTTTTATAACATAATCTAGAAATATTATTTATCGCAGCCTTTGAGGTCAAGTGAATGCTAAGCACGATATAAGTAGATCTATACAGGAAAAAAGTTGTTCCAAATTAACCCCGTTCACTAGCATAATGTTTATGTTGTTATATGTATTAATAAACACTTTTATGTAGATCTAATATTGATTAATTACACCAAATTGAATCTACATGATGGAATGAAGACGTTGGAAATAGAACGCATGTTAATGACGTCACAAGTAAACGACGTGGTGGTGTACCTCATTTGCATAGTTATATAACTAGTTATATATGACATTTAAACAACGGGTGTTATTCAACGCTCACGCCGTCTGTAATGTTATAAAATGTTTTATACCACTTATTTGTATTATAATTTGAAATTTGAATTAGCTAGGTTTCATATCAAAAGGTTCTCATTTAAATAACTTTTTATTGAAAAATAATTAATGCTAGAGATAAAAACTGCTGTTTATTCTTAAACCCATTACTCCATAGTCTGTTTAAATTCTATTATTGAAGATAGGTGACCACTTAAAGCAGGTTGAAAGTAAAACAGAACGTGCCTTAAGGCACATTCTGCTTTGCTTTCAGCCTGCATTAAGATACTATCTGCGAGGCTATAGAAAATATTTCTTATGGTACATATTCATGACTGTATAAATTGGAACTATTGTCGTCGGTGGAGGAATAAATTAAAAGCATAAAAAGGCGTATTTATGGGTTAATGGGTTAAGATACTATCTGCTAGGCTAAAGAAAATATTTCTTATGATACATATTCATGACTGTATGAAGTGGAACTAATTTCTTCAGTGGAGGAATAAATTAAAGGTGTGAAAATGCTGATTTAACGGGTTATAGGTTAAACACATTTTGTTTCTTTTACAGATGTGATATACCTCAAGAGAGTTCTGATAATGCTGAAAGGTTTGTTGCCGTTTACTTGTACTTCTTGAACTATTGTCAACAAAGATAAATTACAGTGCTTTATCTCTACAACAACACCCAATGGGAGACAACAATTATGTGTGTTGTTCAGAGGTAGTTGTTATAGGGAGGAAAATTCATACTTTTGGAGTGCTGAGCATGACTTGGCCTACATTTGCAAACAGTTTGAACCCAGATCAGACGCTGAGTTATCTGGGTTCACTCAGCTTTATCTTTCTTCTGTCAAAATGTCCAATACCTAACTTGGGAAAGAAACCTTTAGAAAAAGAAGCAAATAACAATTTTAAGCAGTCGATATTGCAGCAGTGAAAAAGTTCTAAAGTGTCTTGTTTGGGGAACAGCAAAAAGTGTTGTTGTAAGGAGGGAATCATTGTTTGAGGGCCTTGCAGGGAAGGAGTGCTGTACAAAATTTTACCTTTTACTCCTTAGAATGTGTTTTCCCAGGCCTCCATTAAAGTGCTCTCTGCATACTTTACTGATTTAACCATTTACCCCATAGCCTGTTTCTAGTTTGGAAAAGAAGTGACAACTTAAAGCTTTAAAGTTTAAGCTACCATCAGCTAGAATATAGACAATATTTCTTATAATACATATTTATAACTGTTAAAGTTGCATTATATTCTGCAGTGGAAGAATAAATTAAAGGGAGTAATAAGGTGTATTTATGGCGTAATGGGTTAAAATAATGAATCCAAATGAAGAACCAATTTGCCCCAAAACTATCTTGTTGGATTTGTTTCTTTGTTTGATACCTTTAATACTTAATGCCTCTGTGTTTGTTGTTGGACTTTGCAGGTAATCAAAAAGTGTGTCGTTACAACTCCTCTGTATATACATGTATATACAAAAACAAACGTGCCGTAGGAGCTATCTGTTCCATTTCATCTTTCATTATTGCCATTGATAAGCTGTCTTTTGTGGTTGCAATGGTCTAACTTTATTCAGGACTTTGGATAAGGTCGTATTTAATAAAAACGAATCGAATCTTTATTTCTGCATTAAACCTTATAATGTCACTACTTATTAGAATCGTCTCTTTGAGATGATTCTAATTAGTAGTAACACCAATGGATTTGATGCTGAAATAGGCGAGCAAATGTTTGATTTGTTAAGTTTCCTCCCGCTTATCTGGAGCCCTGCTTTATTGTACCATCAATTTGTCTGCAGATACGATCCAGAGCTGAAGGTTGGAGGTATTTCTAAAGGAGTACCTCAGTATATATGTCCAGATTGCCGAACACTGACGGACAGCTCAGTGGGTAAGTCTAACGGTTTCTTTCTTTCTAGATTTGAAACTATAGTGCTCCCTCTCTACAACAATTCCAAATGGAACACAAAAAATGAGTGTTGTTCGGAGGGAGTCCTTATAGGAAGGGAAATTGGCTTACATTTGCAAACAGCTTGAATCCAGACCAGACGCCGCGTAACGCTGGGTCAGATCTGGATTCAAGCTGTTTGTCACTTGTCATTAATTTTTTTCTGTCAAAATGTTACTTTGAGAAAAACAGCAGACAACAATTTTAAGCAGACAATATTGCAGCAGTAAAAGTGTTAGACATAACTGTCACGTTAAGGGAATTGTGGCAAGGGTCGTAACTCGTTGTAAGGAGGGAGTAGATTTGACAACTTAAACTACATTTAATCATTACTCCATAGAAACACATTTTAATGCCTTTAATTTTTTTAATCCATTGAATAAACCTCTGTTATAGACACTAAATTATGTTATTTAGCAGGTGTTTAAGGCAGGTGTCCTCATAAAGCAGGGGCTTTCTGTTTTACGTTCACCTTGATTTAAGCTATCACACATATTTTATGAAATCTGTTACCCCTTTGGGCCCTGTTTTATTGGTCGTAATAAAGGCTTGACTGTACATGTATATTTTCAGATTCTGAAGGGTCATCCTACCTGTCCTATGTGTACATGTTGAGATTTATTATGAGGGATGCCACAGGAATATTGATGGCCAATATCTGGGGATCTGATGCCGTGAGTCCTACACATACAGTTGAACTTCGATATCTCGAACTCGCTTAACTCGAACCATCCGATATGTCGACACATGAACTTCATTATTTCATGCTGGGTTATGTCGAACATACCCTTATTTCAAAGTTAAAACGTGGCTTAGCCACGTTTTAACTTTGAAATACAGGTATGTTCGACTTAACCGAGTTCGAGATATCGAAGTTGGACTGTATTTTGATTCTGCTACACATGTATTACAACCAGTCAAAGCTAGATTGTTTCCTTTAAACCCATTATCCCATAATACACCTTTTTAAGTCTTTAATTTATTTATCAACTAAGGAAAATAGTTCCAATTTATACAGTTATGAATATGTATGATAAGAACTTTTTGTATATTCTAGCAGATGGTAGCTTAAAGCAAGCTGAAAGTAAAGCAGAATGTGCCTCAAGGCGCATTCTGCTTTACTTTCAAAACCTGCTTTCAGTTGTCACCTATTTTCAAATCTAGAATCAGGCTATGGGGTACTGGGTTAAAACTCATTTATCCCAGAAACATGAAATGGAAAAGTCCTATCTGCAATAAGTTTAGTCTATTGTTTTACTGTTTAGGGGTGTTTTTGCAATATACATGTACTTGCATAATGACCAACAGTGCAGACCCTGATCAGAGGGTTCCTTATTAAGGAGCCCTCTGATCAGGGTCTACAATGTGTGCAAAATATGCATGAACTGGTTTTCACAATATAATTTGTTAAAGCAGTTAGTTGCTTTACTCTTTCCTTCAAAGAAACACCATACTGAATCATACTTTTGTATCAAAGTACCAGCGTTGACCTAGAGCTAATGTAGTTTAGGCTAATAATCTAAATACAAGATGCTTAATTTGCCTTAACCCATTGCTCCATGAATATTATATGCATTTACACCTTTAATTTATTACTCCACTGGAGAAAAAGTGCCACTTTGTACAGTCATGTATATGTTCAATAAGGAATGTTTTCTATATCCTAACAGATAGTAGCTTATAGCAGACTGCTCCTTAACCTTTTACTCCATAGCCTGTTTCTAGTTTTAAAGAGAAGTAATTACTTAAAGCAGGTTAAAAGTAAAGCAGAAGTGCCCTAAGGCACATTCTGCTTCACTTTCAGTCTGCTTTAAGCTACCATCTGCTAGAATATAGAATTGTTTTCGTATGCTACATATTCATGTATAATGTGGAATTATTATCAAATCTTCAGTGTAATAATAAATAAAAGTCGTAAAAAGGTGTATTTGTGGGGTAATGGATTAAGGCTTTCAAACTGCTTAGGCGATGTTGTTAAGGGTTATGATACAAAATTTACTTGTCTGACAAATTGTGAAAACAATTTTAACAGAATTCTAACCATCAATGCATTTTTAGCTCACCTGATCTAGCTCAGGGTGAGCTTTTGCAATCCTTGAATGTCCGTCGTGCGTCGTTCGTCGTCAACAATTTTGGTGTTTACACTCTAGAGGCCACAATATTTATCCAATCTTTCTAAAACTTGCTCAGATGGTATATTGCCATAAGAGTTCGGATGAGTTCGATTATTGATGAAATCGGACAAATAGGTCAAGAGTTATCTACCTTTGAATTGCTGAAAATGCCATATTTAACAGTGTTTACACTCTAGGGGCCACAATATTTATCTAATCTTTCTCAAACTTGCTCAGATTGTATATGACCATAGGAGGTCGGATGAGTTTGATTATGGTTGAAATCGGGAAAAAATGGATCAGGAGTTATCTACCTTTAAACTGCTGAAAATGCCTTATTTAATGGTGTTTACACTCTAGAGGCCACACTTTTTATCTAATATATCTCAAACTTGCTCAGATTGTATATGACTATAAAATTTCAGATGAGTTCGATTATGCTGGAAATCAGACTAATAAGTCGAGAGTTATCTACCTTTGAATTGCTGAAAATGCCATATTTAAGGGTGTTTACACTCTAGAGGACACAAATTGTACCCAATCTGTCTTACACTTGCTTAGATTGTATATTACCATAAGACTTCAGATGAGTTCGATTATGATTGAAATTGGATCAATAGGTCAAGAGTTATCTACCTTTGAATTGCTGAAAATGATATATTTAACAGTGTTTACACTCTAGAGGCCACAGTATTTATCCAAACTTTCTCACACTTGCCCAGATTGTATATGACCATAAGAGTTCCAAAAAGGGTGATTATGGTTGAAATCAGACCAACAGATCCAGAGTTATCTACCTTTGAATTGCTGAAAATGCCATATTTTATAGCGTTTGCACTCTTGCAACTACAGTTTTCAATGGATTTTGATTATACTCGCACACCAAGTATATAGCTATATGTTCTCGAAGGATTGCAATTATTATTGAAATGTAACCATTGTGGCAATATTCATCTGCCCTTGATATACTTTGAAATGCTAGAAAAGGCTTCATTTCAGTAGTGTTTAGGCTCTAGTTATCTGCCCTGGATGTACTCTACTATACTAGAATTATGAGGTTGTATTCCAAAATTGTTTACATGCTATACTACAAATTTGAATGGATTTAGATGAAAACGGGTGAAACAGAAAGGTATTTTAAGCTATCAAGCTTCAGTACAACAGGTGAGCGATATCAGGGCCTTCAGGCCCTCTTGTTATCCTAACAGAGGGTAGCTTAAAGGAGGCTGAAAATGAAGCAGAATGAGCCTAAGGGCACATTCTGCTTTACTTTCAGCCTGCTTTAAGAAGTCATGTGACTTTGAACTTGAAATAGAATGAAGGGTAAAGGGTTAAAGGTACAATTCGTAAAATTTGGAAATCTTAGGATTTTTAGCTCCCCTGGCACTTTGTGCCAAGGAAAGTGCCAAGGCGAGCTATAAGGATCACTGGATGTCTGTCTGTCTGTCAGTCCGTCCGCAATTGTTCGCTAACACTCTAGCGGCTACAAATTTCATTTGATCTTCATGAAACTTTATGACAATGTTTGTATTGATAAAATCTAGGTAAAGATTGAATGTGAGACAGGTCGGGTCAAAAACTAGGCCACTAGGTCAAATCATAGAAAAACCTGGTAACGCTCTAGAGGCTACAAATCTTCTTAGATCTTCATGAAACTTAGTCAAAATGTTTGTGTTATTGATATCTGGTCAAGCGGTCATGTCCAGTCAATAACTAGGTCACTAGGTCAAATCATAGAAAAACCTTGTTAACACTTAGGGGCTTCAAATCTTATTAGATTTTCATGAAACTTGGTCAAAATGTTTGACTTATTGGTATCTAACCAGGTCACTAGGTCAAATAAAAGAAAAACTTTTACAATCTAGAGGCTACAAATCTCATTAGATCTTCATGAAACTTGGTCAAAATGCTTGCCTCATTGATATCTAGGTCAAGTTCGAATGTGGGTCATGTTGGTCCAAAACTAGGTCGAATCATGTAAACTCATTGTTAACAATCTAGAAGCTATATTTCTTATTTGATCTTGATGAAACTTGCTCAAATTGTTTGCCTCATTGAAATCTAGCCCTCTGTAGAATGTGGTTCATGTCAGATGAAAATCTAGGTCACTATAGGTCAAGTTTTACATGTTGTACCAGGTGAGCGTAATAGAGTCATAGTGGCCCTTGTTCATTATCAACTTATAGCAGCCCTGTCAATGTTTTCCATATTTTTGCAGCAAGTTTTGTTTAAAGACACAGAGCCTGAGGATGTTGTTCAGAGTGTATGGCATTTCTCACAGATCAGACAACTACTGCAGGACATCTGTCCTAGTGACGTTCCCAGTGATTCCCGGCCCTGGATAGAGTGTTGTCTACGATCATACATAGTGGAAAAACAAACAAACTATCAGATATTTGATACAGCCATTGTTTGAACAGTTTTCTGGATAGAGTGTTGTCTACGCTCATACACAGTGGAAAAAACAAACAAACTATCAATTATTTGATACAGCCATTGTTTGAACAGTGTTCTGGATAGAGTGTTGTCTAGGGTCATACACAGTGGAAAAACAAACTATCAGATATTTGAAACAGCCATTGTTTGAACAGTGTTCTGGATAGAGTGTTGTCTAGGGTCATACACAGTGGAAAAACAAACAAACTATCAGATATGTGATACAGCCATTGTTTGAACAGTGTTCTGGATAGAGTGTTGTCTACGCTCATACACAGTGGAAAAAACAAACAAACTATCAGATATGTGATACAGCCATTGTTTGAACGGTGTTCTGGATAGAGTGTTGTCTTAGATCATACACAGTGGAAAAACAAACTATCGGATATTTGAAACAGCCATTGTTTGAACAGTGTTCTGGATAGAGTGTTGTCTAGGGTCATACACAGCTAAGTGGAAAAACAAACAAACTATCAGATATTTGATACAGCCATTGTATGAACAGTGTTCCGGAAAGAGTGTTGTCTTAGAGCTTAATACATGATTGACTGTATAAAAAAGTTGTAATAGGCAGCCACATGCCTTTCAAAACCAATTCTTCCTTCCTGGTTTTTTGCTCAAGAGAGGTTGAATAGTCATTTCAGTGAAGAAAAGTGTTTGTGGAGATGGCAGTTTAACCCATTCGCCCATAAAAACGCCTTTTATTTATTCCTTCACTAAAGAAAATAGTTCCACTATATACTGATATGAATATGTATCATAAGAAATATTTTCTACATTCTAGCAGATGGAAGCTTAAAGGAGGCTGAAAGTAAAACAGAATGTGCCTGGCACATTCTGCTTTACTTTCAACCTGCTTTAAGTGGTCAAGTGTCTTCAAAACTAGAAATAGGCTATGGGGTAATTAATGGGTTAAAGCAACGTAGAAAATACAACAGATAGCTCCTTCAGGAACGAGTAGAGTCCTGTTTGAGTTTAGCAATTTTATCTCTATGGAGCTTAGCTTTCTGTTTTACTGTCACCTTGCTTTCAGCTGTCTTTTATAAAACCAATAAGTCTTCATTTTAATGGTCGTAAAAGAGAGGTTTATTCAGCAGGAGAAGAGTAAATCACTATCAAACAGTGCATTCAATAACTCACTCACCCTTGAAACTTTTAATGGACAATTCCAATTTCAAAATAAGTCTAGTACATGTGTGCCTATTTAGGGTTGATTTTAACAATATATTTCAAAATGACAAACAGTGTAGGCCCAGATCAGAGGGTTCCTTAAGGAGCCCTGTGATCAGGGTCTACACTGTTTTCATAGGACAAGTGTAATCCTCACAGGCACACTGCTTGTAAATGATGAGTATACTCGTCGCTAGGGTTGAATGTGATAACCAAGCATGTAAGCAGGGCTCCAGATAAGAGGGAGTAAACTGAACAAATCCAACATTTTCTTACTCATTTCAGCACCAAATCCTATGCTGTAACTACTCATAAGAATCATCTTGAAGAGATCATTCTAATGAGTAGTAACACCATAGAGTTTAATGCAGAAATAAAGATTTTAGCTTTTGAAATACTCCCCTTATCTGGAGCTCTGATGAAAGCTCGCATACAATGTGATGTGTTTTGCAAGAACTACAGCACATTCTTTTGGACGAAAAACAAAATATTTTAAAGGGTAAACTTTTTATTACAATCTTAAGAACTTGTATTAACACTTGGATTTAAATTTTGATAATATGGTACTGCCTAAATAAATATTAAGCCACAATATTGCTCAACACAGAAGTTCATGGAGATGAAGTTATGGTCTTCTTCGAAATCGAAGGACGAACTTATATAATATGCTGCCTAAAGGTATCAAATCTGTATAGAAACAAAATAAACCGACTCATCCACATTCCATGAACCCTTACAAAATGCAAATTTTACAAAGCGTACATGAAAAATAAAGGTAAACAGTCAGACCATGATAACACATTACCCCATAAATACACCTTTAATGTGTTCCTCTACTGAGGAAAATAGTTCCAATTTATACTGTTAGAAATAAAAATCGTAAGAATCATTTTCTATATTCTAGCAGATATTAGCTTAAAGCAGGCTGAAAGTAAAGAAGAAAGTGCCTAAACAAGTAAAGGCACATTCTGCTTTACTTCCAACCTGCTTTAAGTGGTCATTTGTCTTCAAAACTAGAAACAGGCTATGGGTTATTAGTTAAACTTACCTGTATTTCTGCCATGTTGATATCTTAACCAATTACCCTATAAATATGCCTTTTTACACCTCTTAAATTATTCCTCTACTAAAGAAAATAGTTTCAATTTATTCAGTCATGAATATGAAACCCAATAAATATTTTCTTTATCTTAGCATATGGTAGCTTAAAGCAGGTTGAAAGTAAAGCAGAATGTGCCTTAAGGCACATTCTGCTTTACTTTCAACATGCTTTAAGAGGTCACATGGTTTCAAAATTAGGAACAGGCTATGGGGTAATGGGTTAACTTTGAAATAAGGGTAATTTCCACTTTAGCAGGTTATGAGTTATCAAGGTTGGACTTTTATACATTACCCATAAACCCCATAAATACAAATTTTATGCCTTTAAATAATTCCTCTATTGAAGAATATAGTTCCATTTTATATAGTCATGAATTTGTATGGTGAGAACTGTTTTCTTTATTCTAGTAGATGGTAGCTTAAAGAAGGCTGAAAGTAAAGCAGAATGTGCATTAAGGCACATTCTGCTTTACTTTCAACCTGCTTTAAGCGGTCTTCACAACTAAAAACAGGCTATGGGGTAATGGGTTAACACAAATCCATTGGGGAATTAACATATAAAAACTTCCAAGTGAAATTGCACATCATTATAAAAACACAACACAGAATTTAACTCATAAAATAAAATAAATATGACGAATCTACACTTTACTATTATATTTCCAATTCCAAAAATTATATACTCTAAGTTCTGTCTTGCAAAATTGACAACTGAGTACTTACCCCTTTTGCTTATTTATGGGGTAATGGGTAATTCCTTAACGTACATTCTGCTTTACTTTCAACCTGCTGTAAGTGCTCATCTGTTTTCAAAATTAGATACTGTCTATAGGGGCAAAGGTTAATTTATGTGTGTTTAAGATGTGATCTGCATTGCCCCAAAGCAAGCAGGTTTAAAGTAAAGCAGAATGTGCCTTAAGTGCCAGAATGTGCCTTAAATACAAGTTTACCTTAGTACCGCAACTAAACTTGCTCATTGTTAACATGTTAAGAGTTGATGCCTAATAAAATGTTCTATATTACATTGTCTCATCTTATTTTTGGTCTCTGTGTTTGGTTTGTTATAGTTTAAGTTGAAAATCAAGCAAAAAGGCAGAAATAAAAGGCTTAAAAAGGCACATTTATGGAGTAATGAGTAAAATTCAATGTCTCTTGGATTATGTTTTCAAAGGTATTTTGAGAGTGAAGTTTTTAAACCGGAGTATATGACATGACTCAAGTTGTACCGAGTTTAAGAGATTCATTGAGTACACATGCCAAATACGAAGTCTCTATCACATGCTGAAGTTATGACCAAGGTTAAAGTTGTGGACTATCTCCAAAAATGGGCCAAACTTTATTTGAAATAGGAATTTTTCATTTGAAGTTTAAGGGACAAATTACAAAATGTAGTCCCTTTACTGCTACGACATCATCTGTTGTAAATAGTTGCCATCTTCTTGTATTTCTAAACGAGATCACAGCATATGGGTGCCAACGCTCGTCTGTTTTGTTATCCTAGTTATGGTCAATGTTAAATTCTCCCTATTTTACCTCTTAATGACCTATGAATGACCTTGACCTTTGTCAGACATGACCCAAGTTGTACTGAGCTCAAGACTCAAGAGCTTCTTGAGGTGAGTTTCACATGTAGCTTTAACTCTTTCCTCCCTGAAACTTTAAATGGAAAATTCCAGTTTCCATTATAGTCTGGTCCATTTCTGACTTTTAATGGTTGTTTTTGTCAATGTTTGGCATTGTGACAAACAGTGAAGACCCTGATCAGAGGGCTCCTTTCGGAGCCCTCTGATCTGGGTCTTCACTGTTTGCATAGGACATGTAAACTATTCACATGTACACTGTTTGAAAAGCACGCCTATATGCGGGACTAGGGTTCAAAGAGTTAAAGTTATGGCCAAGGTTAAGATTCTGGACGACAATGCAGACGCCGGAGTGATGACAATTACTCTTTGCTTCTTCAAAACAGACAAGCTAAAAATACAAAGATCTAACGTATTTTGACTTTAGAAATATCATAATGAGAGTAACACAGTCTGGATCTTGATAATGCAGGGTCTGATTAGGATCCAAACTGTGTTCAAATAACCCTGTTCTCAGAGTAAGGCAGTGAAAGGGTTAAAACAAACACTTATCATAAAACAGGGAAAAGAAACAGGAAATACACAATCACTAAAAGGAAGGCTAATTGATTGTATAAAAAACAGGTCACAGCTTAAATCAATGTGACAGTAAAACAGAAAGCTCCTACAGGAGCTTTCTGTTTTACTGTCACCTTGCTTTGAGTAGTCACCTGTTGTGAACACCTAATAAATAACACAATTTTGTGGTCGTAAGAGACAGAGAGGTTAACGTTTTACTGTATACAAGTACAACCAGAATTCAAGAGAAGGGGAGTTTTTTAACAACTCTTTATTTCTGCATAAATCCCTATGGTGTCACTACTCGTTAGAATCGTCTCTTCGAGCCGATTCTAATGAGCAGTAACACCCTAGGATTTGGTGCTGAAACTAGTGAGAAAGTGTTGGATTTCAGTTTACTTCCTCTTATCTGGAGCCCTGACAACTCTCAATCTGGGCATTTATTGAATGAGTATATAAGCCTCTGTGAATGGTACATTTATCCTATGTAAACAGTGCAGAGCCTTAATGAGCTCTCTGATTACGGTCTGCACTATTTGACATTGTTGAGAACTTTGCATCTTTCTGCTTTACTTTCAGTCTGAATTAGTTTACACTTAACTCATTCACCCCTGAAACTTTTAATGGACAATTTCTACTTCCAATTGAGTATTTGCCAATAGTTGACTATTTAGGGTTGATTTCAACAATATATTGCAAAATAACAAACAGCAGACCCTGATCAGAGGGCTCCTGTAGGAGCCTTCTGATCAGCGTATTCACTGTTTGCATAGGACAAGTGTACTCATCACAGGTACACTGTTTGCTAATGATGAGTATACTCGAAGCTTGGGTTGAATGTGTTAAAGCAGGTTGGCATTTCTGATCTAACTGTCATGAAAGCCACTATCTGAGCATCCTTATTTCTTCAATTATGCTACAGGTGGTTTTTATCATACATTTAAATCTTCTTTATCTGAACATACATCAAGTTTTGCAGGAACATCTGAATTATCCGTTTTTGTGTCATCTTTACATGTATTTTCTTTATCTGCAGCAGCACAACAATCAGAGTTTGTTGGCAGTTTACTGGTTGCCAAAGTCTCACAATTGTCTAATTCCTCATGTGTATCATTCTTGTTATCTATATCACATCCTGCTGAAAACTCGCTTTCTAATGTTACAATGTCTTCTTCAGGCACTTTTTCCTTTACAAATGAATCAACAGTTTCAGGGGTTTCACTAACTTCTACTTCCTTACTTTCAGCAAAATCATTCTCTTGACTAAGTTCTCTCCCTTGTTTATTACATTCTCTTGCAGCATTTTCTTCAACTTCTGTCTTATGATCTGTTTTATTTTCAATTTCAGTTTCACTTTCTTTGTTAGTATCGTGGACTGTACTTCTGTATGTTTCAGTGGTACTATCATCTGCTATGTTGATATCATCAATTGTTTCTTTGTCCCTCATTTCATTTCGATCACCTTGTTTATTTTCTTTGTCATTTATTTCATTTGGATCACCTTGTTTATTTTCGTTGTCATTTATTTCATTTGGATCGCCTTGTTTATTTTCATTGTCAGTCTCAACTTCTTTATATTTCTCATCTTTCATTTCATTTGAATCGCCTCGTTCATTTACCTTGGGTATATGAGCATCAGTTATAATTGTGGAAGATCCTGTCCTGCGAGCCAGCTCATCCCTGTATTGTTGTTTGGTTATTGCTGCTAGTCGAGCCTTTTTCTCATTGATAAGGTTCTTCATCTCAGTGTTGGGAGTAGGTTTCCAAGTTCCCGGTAGGAAGGACTGTGACTATAATGATAGAAACATAATTATGATTCTAGAATTATTTTCTAGTTGCATATCCAAAAGAGTTTAAACTTACATGACAGACTGTGAAATTGACCGTTAGAGGGTGATGTGTAAGTAAGTATAAACTTATTTGGATATGCCACTAGAAAATAATTTTAGAATTTAACATATGCTATCCTGATGAATTTCTTTAGTGATTATGATACATTTTATGACACATCAAATCTGGATAACTCAAACATAATTAATCCCTTCACTGCCTTACCCTGAGAGAAATAGTTATAATGCAAACAGGTTGGATCCTGATCAGACGTGCGGACCACTGTAGCCTAGTGGTTAATCCTTTAACCAATAAATACACCTTTTTACGCCTTTAAATTATTCCTCTACTATAGAAAATAATTCATTTTTAAAAAGTCATAGTTAAAGTCGGATAGTAGCTTAAGGCAGGCTGAAAGTAAAGCAGAATGTGCCTTAAGGCACATTCTGCTTTACTTTCAACCTGCTTAAAGTGGTCAACTATTTTCAACATTAGAAGTTAATGGGTTGAAGTCACGGTGACTGACAATCACTAGGCTCCTCACCGCTGTGGGTTCCAATCCCGGTCTGGGCACTTATGAATTTTCATGTAAAGTTTTATGTATTTGATTTTTAAAAGCCAATACTCCACGGCCTGTTTCTTGTTTTGAAGACAGGTTACCTCTTAAAGCAGGTTCATAGTAAAGCAGAATGCACTTTAAGACACATTCTTCTTCACTTTCAATCTGCTTTAAGCTACCATCTGCTAGGATATAGAAAAAAATTCTTATGGTACATTATTTATGACTAAAAATGGATCTATTTTCTTCACTGGGTCTATAAATATGTAGAAGATAAAAACCTCACTTTCAAACCTTAAGCAGATCACATTTTCAACAATTGGAACACCTTTACTTTGCCGGTCCCCAAAAAATCCGGGAAATAATGACATACATGTACTTTTTTATTAAGAAATAGGCTATTTTTTTAAAATAACAGGATTTTGACCTCAAACTCGGATTTTGCATACCTCTTTTAACAGAATAATCAGGGGCTAGCGCCCCCGAACCCCCATGGTTGCTTCGTAACGAAAGATTAAATGGTGGCTTGTTTACTCTTGCATGGCAACCTGTTGGTAAGGAAGATCGTGGGGACCGGCAAAGTAAATTCTATCCAAACAAGTAATTCGAAATACATTCATGAACCTGGTGACACGTATTTACCTTGAAGTTGGCATCACACATGGGTTTATATGTCTCTGGTTTTGCTCTGTTGATCACCGGGAGTGTTTGTGTAATGCTGATGCGGTGTAACTCTTTATGTATTTGCATAGCAGTGGCTAGAGTCTCCTTTATTGCCTCAGAGCTGGTCCTGTCATATGCCGTCTCTCCTTTCTGTAGGATTATAAATATTGAATCTTAGCCCATTAAACTCTAGCGACAAGTATACTTGTCATTTACAAATAGTCTACCTGTAAATAATACATATGTCCTTCGCAATCAGTGTAGACCAAGATGAGAGGGCTCCTAAAGGGTCTGCACTGTTTGTAATTTTGCAATATCTTGCAAAATAACAAAGTTAACAATTAACTATAATTAATTGGAAACTGGCGTTGTCCATCAAATGTTTTTAGGGGTGTATGAGTCAACTTCAATGGACATATTCAGTTTTCAATTAATTTATGTCCAATCCATATTTGAATTTTTAGCTCACCTGAGCTAGCTCAGGGTGAGCTTTTGCAATCCTTGAATGTCCGGCGTCAACAATTTTAGTGTTTACACTCTAGAAGCCACAATTTTTTTCCAATCTTTATAAAACTTGCTCAGATTGTATATTACCACTATAAATGCATGTACTGTGGCGTTATTTGACGGAATTTGATGAAATAAAAAGTAGATACTGATAAATAAATCATTTCCCAAGGGTACCACAAGAGATTATCGACGATCTAGTCTATTTTAGCATCAGTTTAAGTCGATAGTTAAGACTACCTGTTGGATTCCATTGTATACCTTGTCTTTAAAAAAGAAGTCTAGTAAAAAAAAATGGTTATAGATCTAGATCTATGTGTCAAGTACCTGTGCTTCATACAGTCATGAATGTATACCATGATAAGAAATATTTCCTATTATGCAGGCATGTTTTTTAAGCAGGCTTAAAGGAAAGCAGAATGCTCTTATAGCAGTGTGCTTCCCATCAGCCTACTTTAACCCAAATTGATGCTAATCACCCTTGTTAGTTTACTGTTAGTTAGTTCATAGTTCAATACTTTGTTATATGGGATAACTCTTGGAACAGTTTGTGAATGGATAATCTCCCCTTAAGATAGATCTTCAGTTTGTGGAGGACACTATTGGTCAGCTCATAGAGAAGCACATGGTCTAACAAATGGTAGCAGAGTGAGATTGAATAAAGAATAAAAGAAGAAAAAGGAGTGTTGTGCTAATGAGTGACAGGGTTACTTGTTCAAAAAGAGTGTGCCATTGAGTGAACAGGGTTTTTGTGTTATTATTGAAGTTCTGGTGCTGCTGAATTGAAAGAAAAATGTCAACAAAGATTAACCCCCCTTCATACAATCCAAAGGTCAAGACTTATGAACTTTACAAGCAAGAGCTTTTAGCTTGGAAAGAAATTACAGATTTGGATGAGAAGAAACAAGGAGTTGCAATAGCTTTATCACTACCAGAGAATGATGAGTCTAAGATAAGAGAGAAAGTGTTTGACCAACTGAGTTTAGAAGACTTAAAGAAAGAAACAGGTTTGGACTCTCTGATAGATTTCTTAGATAAACATTTGGCAAAGGACGATTTAGCAGATAGTCTTGAAAAGTTTGAAGATTTTGAAGATTTCAGAAGATCTGATGGGCAGTCTATAAATGAGTACATTTCAATTTTTGATGCCAAATACAGAAAAATAGAAAAGAAGAAAATGAAACTACCACCAGAAATATTGGCTTTCAAGTTACTGAGAAGATCACAGATTAGCAAAGATGAAAAGATGATTGTCCTCACAGGAATGAATTTTGAAAACAAAGACACTCTTTATGAGGAAGCAAAGAAGTCGCTGAAGAAATTTAAAGGTGAAACTTGTGAGGGTAGCAGTACAAAGCAATTAGCCAGCATTAAGCTTGAGCCAGCTTTTTTAGCAGCAAATGAAGAGGCATTATTGGCGGCTGGATACACAAAAGTAAGAGGGAATAGGTTATTCCAAGGATCAGGAAGAAGCGAGAACAGTCGTGGGAGAGGATATACACAAGGACGAGGTTCTTTCAGAGGTCAGAATGGTGGACAGTCAAGGGGAGGCGGTTCAACAATGAAGAAGAGCATCAACCCCTCAAGCCAAGACGGAACACTTTTAACATGCAAGTCTTGTGGGTCTTATAGGCATTTGATGGCAGATTGTCCACATAGTTGGGAAAATATGGCAAAAGTGAATACATGTGCAGTTGAGGAAGAGGAATGTGTATTGTTTACTGGATACCAACCAAAGGAGATCAGTCACTTAGGAATGGAGGCTCGGAACTGTGCAGTTCTTGATAGTGCTTGCAGTAGTACTGTTTGTGGAAACACCTGGATAGATTCCTACATTGGTTCACTAGATGACAAGGACAGAAGTAAGATAAAGAAAACAGAGGGCAAAAGAATATTTAAGTTTGGGGGAGGAACACGTTTGAGATCTGAAGGAGAATATGCGATTCCGGCACACATTGCAGGGAAAGATGTTGTGATAAAGACAGATGTGGTTAAATCAGACATTCCGCTCCTTTTGTCAAGAACTGCCATGAAGACTGCAGGAGTGAAAATGAATTTAGAAGATGACACAGCAGAGATTTTAGGAAAGACAATGAACCTTAATCTAACGTCTTCAGGACATTATTGTAACCAATAGATAAAGCAGAGGTGATCCCTGTAAAGGAAGTGTGTGCTGTGAAAATTGATGAACTAGACCCTAAACAAAGGTATAAAACACTTCTGAAATTGCACAGACAATTTGCACATCCACCAAGAAAACGACTGGTTTCCCTTCTTAAGGATGCAGGTGTATGGCAAGAAAGCTTTGATGAGGATGTTACAAGTATAGAGCAGAGTTGTGATGTATGCAAGATGTATGCAAGAACCCCACCCAGACCAGTTGTTTCTCTACCAATGGCTTCAAGATTCAATGAGAAAGTGGCAATGGACCTGAAATATTGGAAAGGGAAATGGATCTTGCATATCATTGATATGTGGTCTAGATACACTGTTTCAGTTTTTATTGAGAGGAAGAAGACAACAGATGTGATTGACAAGTTGTTAGAACACTGGATTGGAAATTTTGGTGTCATGGAATCAATAATGACAGACAATGGGGGTGAATTCAACTCAGACGAAATGAGAGAGGTGTCATCTATTTTGAGTGTTAGAGTCTGCACATCAGCTGGAGAGAGCCCATTTCAAAATGGCTTGTGTGAAAGGGTTCATGCAGTTACAGACAGAATGCTTATGAAACTAGAACATGATTTCAGTGATGTAAATGAACAGAGTTTGCTGTGCTGGGCAAACATGGCAAGAAATGCACTGCAAATGTGGAATGGCTACAGTAGTCATCAACTTGTGTTTGGATGCAATCCTAACCTACCCAACATAATGACAGACAGTTTGCCAGCACTGGAAGGCTGCACTACAAGTGAGACATTTGCACGACACCTGAACTTATTACATGGAATGAGACTTGCTTACATAGAGGCAGAATCTGATGAGAGAATCAGGCGAGCATTGCTGTCAAAAGTGAGAGCTGCTGAACAAAGGTTTGAAAACGGTGAACAGGTGTACTATAAGCGTGAGGGTAGAGATAAGTGGCTTGGACCAGGCAGAGTTGTGTTTCAGGATGGTAAAGTTGTGTTTGTGCGCCACGGTGGAGTGTTTGTTCGAGTGTCACCAAACAGGTTACAGAAGCTTAAACCCAACTGCACAGAGCTAGAAGAGAAATCAGTAAATGATAAGAAAGACACTGATCAGAACCACACAAGACATCAAGCAAGTGAAGTACCATTGCAAAATCCTGTGTCAGAATGCCTTGCAGGAAACAAACCAGAGCAAAACCCTTTGCAAGAGAGTACAAGCAATGTTACACTAAAGACACATGATTGTATACAGTATAAAGTGAAAGACAGAGAAGAAGAAGAGTGGACCAAAGCTACTGTACTGGGCAGGGCAGGCAAAGCTACAGGAAGCCACAGAAATTGGTACAATGTGCGTGATTTGGAGAGTAATGAAGAAAAGAGTATAGACCTTGGCAGACTTTCCTGGGAGAAAATTGATCAAATTGACACACATGTACATCTTTCAACTTCAGAAAATAAGAGTAATGAAAGAGAGTATCAGGCAAAACAAAGTGAACTAGAAAAACTTAAGAATTTTGGCACATATATTGAAGTTAAAGACCAAGGACAGGAAAGATTATCCACCCGATGGGTCATCACATTAAAAGATGAACAAGTAAGAGCGAGACTTGTAGCACGGGGGTTTGAGGAAGAATTTTTCATTCCAAGAGACAGTCCAACAGTCGGTAAAGGTGCTATGAAGATATTCTTAACCATAACTGCCAGTAAATTCTGGGATGTGAAAACCACAGACATAAAGTCAGCCTTTCTTCAAGGAAAAGAACTCGACAGAGATGTTTATCTGCAACCACCAAAGGAGAGTAGTACTCCTACTGGAATGATCTGGAAGTTGAAGCACTGCCTGTACGGTTTAAAAGATGGAGCCAGACAATTTTATCTAAGTGTTAAAGAAGAACTGCAGAAACTTGGTTTTGAACAATGTAGTATTGATCCCGCCATGTTCTATCTGAGACAGGAAGGCAAACTTCACGGAATCATTTGCTGCCATGTAGATGATTTTTTACATGCAGGTGATGAGATCTTTGAGGCTCAAATGAGTAAATTCCGAGAGAGATTTGCTGCAGGTAAAATAGCCGAGCGCAGTTTCCAATACATTGGTTTCCAGCTTCAACAAGATGAGGGAGGGATTGTTTTAGACCACTCAAATTATGTTGAAAAGTTAAAAATTGCAGAAATAAAACCCCAAAGGGCAAGTCAGAAGAATGATACCTTAGATGCTGACGAGCAAACCACTTACAGACAAATGATTGGACAGCTTAATTGGGCAGTACAAGGATCCAGACCAGATCTTGCTTTTGACATGATTGACATGAGTACAAAATTGAAAAGTGGCACTGTTGCAGATCTAACCAGGGCAGTGAAAACGGTTAACAGACTTAGAGATTTGAAAAATAGTGTGAAATTTCCAGCTTTAGATCTCAACTCATTAAAGATCATTACATTCACTGATGCATCCCTTGGAAACCTGAATGAAGGAGTTGGCAGCACTCAAGGAGCCATTATTTGGATAATGGATAAACAGGGAAACTGTTGCCCCCTTTTCTGGCAAGCCAAGAAGATAAAAAGAGTTGTAAGATCTACTTTAGCAGCCGAGGCACTAAGTCTACAAGAAGGGATAGAATCAAGTTTTTATTTCCGACATATGATAGAAGAAATATTGGGATTACCTGACAAAACATTGGAAATACATGCATTTGTTGATAACAAGAGTGTTATAGATTCAGTGTATTCTACAAAAATGGTGGACGACAAGAGACTTAGGATAGACATAGCAGCATTGACAGAATCAGTCCAGCGAGGCGAAGTGAAGAAAATTCAGTGGTGTTCTGGAAAAATGCAATTGGCAAATTGTCTAACTAAATCTGGAGCATGTGGCTATGATGTGTTGAAGGTTTTGCAAAGTGGTCATATGTTGGCTGACTTCGTGTTTTGAGCAGTGTGCTTAAATGGCTCAAGTTCAAATGTTGACTAATTCTTCAGATATAAGAACTTAAAACCTCTAAAGAAGAGGAAAGTATAATTAATGTTAGTTTACTGTTAGTTAGTTCATAGTTCAATACTTTGTTATATGGGATAACTCTTGGAACAGTTTGTGAATGGATAATCTCCCCTTAAGATAGATCTTCAGTTTGTGGAGGACACTATTGGTCAGCTCATAGAGAAGCACATGGTCTAACAACCCTAAGCCATTTATTAACTGGGCATTTAACCAATTACCCAATAGCCTGATTTTAGTTTGGAAATAGGTGACCACTTAAAGCAGGTTGAAAGAAAAGCAGAATGAGCCTGCTTTAAGCTTCCGTCTGCTAGTATATAGCAAATATTTCTTATTATAAATATTCATTACTGTTTAAATTGGAACCATTTTCTACAGTGAAGGAATAAATTAAAGTCGTAACCAGATATGGGTGTCAAAGCCACCTGATGCTCGCCTGTTTAAAGTTTAAGTCTAAAAAACATCTTGTATCGAAAGCAAATCAATTTTCAGTTTAGAAAGATTATTAAATTAATGTTGAGTCTAAACCTAGTTATATTAAACTTTAAAACAACTCGTGCAACATTTAACCTGGTGATTTGTTGTCAAAACAAGTAAGTCCAAAACATGTCAAAAATTGACAAATATTAAAATTATTTTTAAATTTCAACTGCATAATATCAATGTTTGACGCCTAATGAACCTCCATACAAAATTTCAGCACCCTAGCACAAGTATTAAGCTTTAAAACAACCCGTCCAAAAAACTTTAACGTGGTCATTTGTAGTCGAAAAACCTAAGTCCAAAACATGTTGAAATTTGACATAAATTTTAATTATTTTAAATTCCAATGTCATAAAATCAATGTTTACCTCCAAATGAACCTCCATACAAAATTTCAGCACCCTAGCACACGTATTAAGCTTTAAAACAACCCGTCCAAAAAACTTTAACATGGTCATTTGTAGTCAAATAACCTAAGTCCAAAACATGTTGAAAATTGACATAAATTTTAATTATTTTTAAATTCCAATTTCATAAAATCAATGTTTACCTCCAAATGAACCTCCATACAAAATTTCAGCACCCTAGCACAAGTATTAAGCTTTAAAACAACCCGTCCAAAAAACTTTAACCTTGGCCACGCTCACGCCCACGCCGGGGGTATGACATTAGCTCTGCTGTTCTACGAACAGGCGAGCTTAAAAGGTGTATATATGAGGAAATGGGTTAAGATTTATTGTAGAAGAGTATAGTGAAGCATACCAAGCATCTTATTGTGGGGTTGGCTCCAGCATCTAGTAGTATGTAAACTATTTCCTCATTGTCCCTGTCCGCTGCCCAGTGTAGAGCTGTCCAAAATTGCTGAAAACAAGGTCATACATTATCAGCTTTTCCTGCTAAATATTTATATATCAGAGCTCCAGATAAGGGGGTATTTCAAAAACTAAAATCTTTATTTCTGCTTTAAACCCTATGGTGTTACTACTAATTAGAACCGTCTCTTCGAGACGATTCTAATGAGTATTAACACCATAGGATTTGATGCTAAAATAAGTGAGAAAATGTTGGATTTGTGCAGTTTCCTCCTCTTATCTGGAGCCCTGATATATAAAACTTGACTATGAACATCCATTTTCTCCAACCTGTTCTAATAAATGAGCTCAAATAAAATTTAAACAGTTTGGAACTTTCACCATCCATCTGCCATACACACAGAAACATTAATTATTATTATACAAATCCGTTAATCCGTTATGTTACATGGTAACTTTTCATCCTATTTCACATTATGAAACGGCCCTCGCGCTCCTTATATGAGGTCAGAGATTGTAAATCTATAACCGTACATGGTAACATCTTTAAGCCCACTCACGCATACCAAGTCTGGGTTTTAGTCACTATGTTCCGAATCAGTTACTTATCCATTGCTTTGACAATTTTGACATTTCAAACATGGCATCATTGAGATTTCTACCTTTAACAGTTTTGTTTGGTATAATAAAATGAATATCACATCCATTTGTGGGATGTAATAACTATATAATGCTATGTCAGCCGGATATAAGTGGTTTATTGCAAGATGATGGCAAATGAGGATAGATAATTATAACGTCATGGCAACTAAAGACATACAGTAAGATCAAGATCATATTATAGTATGTACAGTGTAGAAAACGTTATTCTTTCCCAATAAACGCCTTAACGCTAAAACTATTATTTCTATTGCAAACAGTTTGGTAACCCTGCGTCTGATCAGGCTCCAAACTGTTTGCCACCAAGATAAACATGAATTATCAGAATTGTCCAAAAGTTACACTTTTCTACGTTTTAGTGTTTTGCGTTTTCGTTTCGTTTAAACGGGAAAGAATAACATTTTCTCCCTGTAAGGCTTACTGTGCCAACACAGTCCAGTTCACAGCCGGCCTCAGTCAAGACACAGGCAACCTCAGGATGGTTATGGTATGCTGCATACATCAACCCAGTCAGGTCAGCCTGGAAGAAAACATACAGAACTAGAACCAGTCAAGACACAGGCAACCTCAGGATGGTTATGGTACGCTGCATACATCAACCCAGTCAAGTCAGCCTGGAAGAAAACATACAGAACAAGAACCAGTCAAGACACAGGCAACCTCAGGATGGTTATGGTACGCTGCATACATCAACCCAGTCAGGTTAGCCTGCAAGAAGAAATACAGAACTAGAACCAGTCAAGACATAGGCAACCTCAGGATGGTTATGGTACGCTGCATACATCAACCCAGTCAGGTCAGCCTGCAAGAAAACGATACAGAACTAGAACCAGTCAAGACACAGGCAACCTCAGGATGGTTATGGTACGCTGCATACATCAACCCAGTCAGGTCAGCCTGCAAGAAAAATACAGAACTAGAACCAGTCAAGACACAGGCAACCTCAGGATGGTTAAAGTATGCAGCATACATCAACCCAGTCAGGTCAGCCTGGAAGAAAAAATACAGAACTAGAACCAGTCAAGACACGGGCAACCTCAGGATGGTTATGGTACGCTGCATACATCAACCCAGTCAGGTCAGCCTGGAAGAAAACATACAGAACTAGAACCAGTCAAGACACAGGCAACCTCAGGATGGTTATGGTACGCTGCATACATCAACCCAGTCAGGTCAGCCTGCAAGAAAAATACAGAACTAGAACCAGTCAAGACACAGGCAACCTCAGGATGGTTATGGTATGCTGCATACATCAACCCAGTCAGGTCAGCCTGCAAGAAAACAATACGAACTAGAACCAGTCAAGACACAGGCAACCTCAGGATGGTTATGGTACGCTGCATACATCAACCCAGTCAGGTCAGCCTGCAAGAAAACGATACAGAACTAGAACCAGTCAAGACACAGGCAACCTCAGGATGGTTATGGTACGCTGCATACATCAACCCAGTCAGGTCAGCCTGCAAGAAAACAATACAGAACTAGAACCAGTGTCAAGACATAGGCAACCTCGGGATGGTTATGATAGGCAGCATACATCAACCCAGTCAGGTCAGCCTGCAAGACAACAAAATTACAGCATAGAAACAAGACCGTGTTCTATAATCACATATGGCCCCGGTGACATCCTTGACAATTTATTCTGAATCTTTTCTAAGTCCAAATTAGGTCAAGGCCAAGGTCAAATTGAGAGCGGGTAATATGGGTGAATTGGTAAAGGTCAATGGCAGCTACTGTATGAGTATCAAAGCTTTTTAGTCGATTGTATTGATGCTAGAGGAAACGGTAAAATCTTGTTAACCAAGAAATAGCTAATTTAAAATATTCTAAGTTCAAATTAGGTCAAGGTCAAAATCAAGGTAAGGTTATTTGGGTGGATTGGTAGTGGTCCAAGGCAACAACTGTATAATTATTAAAGCATTGTAGTCAGTTGTGTTGACGCTAGAAGAAACAGTAAAATCTAGTTAACCAAGAAATAACCAATTTACAATATTCTAAGGCCGAATTAGGTCAAGGTCAAAATCATGGTTGGGTGATATTGATGGATAGGGATGGTCTAAGGCAACAACTGTATAAATATCCAAGCATTTGAGTAGGCATAACCTATTGCTTCTAGGAAACACTTTGGGCCCTTTTTACAAAACCTTGTACGACAAAAACAATCATAAGTCAGATTCTAAAATCCTCAATTATTATTTATTTCTTCGTCTAATCCTATCTTGTGACATCTCCTTGGAATCGATTTAAAGACGATTCCAAAGAGATGTAACATGACAGGATTAGGCAGAGAAATTATAAATTATACGTATTTTAATGTTTTGACTTACGATCGTTTTTGTCGTATGAAGTTTCATAAAAGGGGACCCAGATCAGGGGCCCGTTTCATAAAAATTCTTACGACAAATGTTGTCGTAAGTCAAAACTTTAAAATACATTTAATTTGTGATTTCTCTATCTAATCCTGTCTTGTGACATCTTTTTGGAATCGTCTTTTCAAGACGATTCCAAAAAGATGTCACAAGACAGGATTAGATGGAGAAATAAATAATAATTGATACTTTTATAAATCTGACTTACGACAACATTTGTCGTAAGAAGTTTTATGAAAAGGGCCCCAGATCAGGTTCTTATCAGTGGTTCATAGAAATGCCTGTTCATGCTGGTACCTTGTCCTACTCCAAGCAGACTAAACATAGATCAGAATTTAGTTGTCTATAACCTTTTCCTCCATAACTAAACGGGTAAATGAACTATTTCTGTGTGTATGACAGATACTTTTTAGCTCACCTGAGCTAGCTCAGGATGAGCTTTTGCAATCCTTGAATGTCCGGCGTCCGTCGTGCGGCGTCAACAATTTTAGTGTTTACACTCTAGAGGCCACAATATTTATCCAATCTTTCTCAAACTTCTTCAGATTGTATATTACCATAAGAGTTCGGATGAGTTCGATTATGGTTGAAATCCGACCAATGGGGCCCTACCGATATACAGAGTTACCCCGCATGGAAAGTGTGATAAGAGTAGCGCCCCCTGAATGAGCGGTTGTTTCCGGTTCAATAGTGAAGTACACATAGTATCGAAAATCCTTTATCCTCAAACACGAATTTGAGGAGATCGTCTGCTTGTTAGTGTAGAGCTTATATTATATACAGTAGAACCTGGCTATACATTATTGAAAGCGCGATCTCTCATATTGTTCAAAAATAGAATCAAGACACGCATTTACTTTACCTACAATAAAACTTACAAAAACTTCCATAGATATACCGTTCTATGCATATCATTTATTCATATGTTTATTAAAATAAGTCATCAATCTGCATGCACCTCAATAAATATGTTATACCTCCCAGCAGATGATAGCTTAAAGCAGAATGTACCTTAACCTGCCTTAAGGGGTCACCTATCTTCAAAACTAATACCATCTATTGGGTAAAGGGTTAAACCCCGTTACATGGATGTGTCATAGCACATTCTGGTTGCTGTTAATCAACCATAAACCCTACCCGCTATGAATACCTATCATTTAATTTATTACTTTAGCTGATTAAATAAGGAAAAATACCGTAGGAATGATCAATTATGCTAATAGCATGATAAAGGTTAATATTTAAAAAAAAAATACTGCCTACTTTCTTGATAAAAGTTTAGAACATGATATCAATTTTGACTTAAAACATATATGAGTGTGAAACAGTTCTACCCCTGATCAGCCTGTTAGTATATATGCTGCATCTTATCTGGTTCCAAACTTTTTATAAATGATAGTGTTTTAAGCCTATTATAATTAGTGTACTGGTAAAAGATCAACAGAAATAAAGTTTTAATCTACTAAAACGATGGAATACATGCTTTACTTCCAACATTGAGTTTTCAATAGAGTACACATTTAATGATAGGAGAGGGGTTCTAAAGTATTTATGTTGTTAAAACGGTATGTATTTCCTATTAACCCTTTAAATACGCCTTTGGTTTATGCCTCCATTGAAGGAAAGAGTTCTAATTCAAATTTTTTATTAGCATGAATGTGCAACATTAAAAACATTGAATATCCTAGCAGATGGTAGCTTAAAGCAAGCTGAAAGTAAAGTGGCATGTACTTTTCAATCTACCTTTAATGGATACCTGTCTTTCCAGGTAGGAACAGGCGATCGGGTAATGGGTTTACCCATTACCTAAACCAATTACCCCACAGCCCGTGTTAAGTATTTAATATAGGTCACCTCTTAAAGCAGGTTGAAAGTAAAACATAATGCGCCTTAAGGTGCACCCTGCTTTACTTTCATCCTGCTTTAAGGTACCACCCACTACGACTGACATAAAATATCACTTATGATTCATAATTATGACTGCTTAGTGCTTGAAGAGGATTTATTTGCTTATGAAGGTGGAATTCATTAAAGGAGTAAAAGACATAATGATGGGGGTAATGGGTAAAGCTTTTGCACATGAAGGAGTGCATGGTATAGGAGATTAAAATTTATTCCCCACATGAATAACAATGTGGATCCTATATAAAAAAAATAAATAAAATAGTTTGGTGTGTTTTGATTCCAGCCTGTGTACCCAAGACTTAAGCTTCCGTTTTATGGCTTGTCATAGCAGAGATGACTATGGGATAGCAGCTGCACCCCAGTGGGGGTCAGTATACAATTCGATTTCTAGCTAATTGGTTACTTCCTGTTGTTAGTTGTGATGATGCTTTGCGCTTTATGGCCCCTGGGCAGAAGCCTTGAGAGGTGAAATCCATGTGCGCTATGAGCATGACAGGCTGAACTATTTCTATGAAATTTCTGTCAACTAAAATCTGCTGGTATATAATGAACAAACAAAATATACATTTTTGAAGAAACTGTTTACCATTCAACATATTTTAAAAGATCAGTTTAACCTTTTGCCTAATGAATATTCATGTCATTATTAATAACTGAATCATACAAAGTTTATGTTTAATACCGGTAATGTCTTAATAAATATCCCCTTTTTCACCTGTAATAGGCAGCATTTATAGACCTATAATGTCATTTAAGAACCAGAGAGGACAGTCATTGATTATAGAGACTGTTCCTATATAGTAACCATCTGATCAGGATCTACTTTTAATCCATGTTAACGTTCTTTTACCGAGGTGAAAACCCGTGTCTGTTAAGTATGTTAAAAGTCAGCTTCTTTGTTATATAGAAAAAGTATGATCAGTGCTACTTTCGGTTTGCTAAAAACGATGAAATAAATAACCGTCGCATTTGACATTAAACAAAATTAATACATTAAAATACATAGGGATAAACGGGAGCTTGACTGCATATAGATATAGGTATCAAACTAATAAACCGCATTCGATCTATTCTTTTCCGAATCGTTTATGACCGTTATCGACACCGTCTCAATGAGATGCGTTAACTAAACCGGAAACAACCTTTTCCTTATCAGGGGAGTTAACTCGTGATGAAAATTGGGATAACTCTGTAATGCGGTAGGGCCCCATAGGTCAAGAGTTATCAACCTAGAATTGCTGAAAATGCCATATTTAACAGTGTTTACACTCTAGAGGCTACACTATTTATCCAATCTTTCTCAAACTTGCTCAGAATGTATATTACCATAAGAGTTCGAATGTGTTCGATTATGGTTGAAATCGGACCAATAGGTGAAGAGTAATCTACCTTTGAATTGCTGAAAATGCCATATTTTGCAGTGTTTACACTCTAGAGGCCACATTATTTAACCAATCTTTCTCAAACTTTCTCAGATTGTATATTACCATAAGAGTTCGGATGAGTTTGATTATGGTTGAAATCCAAGAAATAAGTCGAGAGTTATCAACCTTTGAATTGCTGAAAATGCCATATTTAACAGTGTTTACACTCTAGAGGCCACAATATTTTTCCAATCTTTCTAAAACTTACCAAGATTGTATATTACTATAAGATTTTAGATAAGTTCAATTATGGTTGAAATCAGACCAATAAGTCAAGAGTTATCAACCTTTGAATTGCTGAAAATGCCATATTTAACAGTGTTTACACTCTAGAGGCCACACTTTTTATCCAGTCTTTTTCAAACTTGCTCAGATTGTATATTACCATATAAGAGTTTGAATAAGTGCAATTATGGTTGAAATCGAACCCATAGGTCAAGAGTTATCTGCCCTTGAATAGCTGAAAATGCCATATCTTACAGCGTTTACACTCTTGCAACTACAATTTTCAATGGATTTTGATTATACTTGCAACAAAGTATATAGCTATAAGTTCTCACAATTATTGTTGAAATCTAATCATTGTGTCAATAGTTATCTGCCATTGGTATACTTTGAAATGCTAGAAAAGGCTTCATTTCAGTATTGTTTAGGCTCTAGTTATCTGCCCTTGATGTACTCTACTATACTAGAAGTATGAGGTTGTATTCCAAAATTGTTTACATGCTATAATACAAATTTGAATGGATTTAGATTAAAACGGGTGAAACAGAAAGGCAAAGCTATCAGGCTTCAGTACAACAGGTGAGCGATATCAGGACCTTCAGGCCTTCTTGTTTTTATAGTAAGATGAAAGTAAAGCAGAATGCTCAATAAACAGCATTCTGCTTTTAAATACTTTCAGCCTACTTTAAGCTACCTTCTGCTAGGACATAGTATTTCTTATGGTTCATATTTTTTACTGTATATATAGTAAAACTATTTTCTTTAATGTAGTTATAAATTTAAGGTGTAACAAGAGCACCGCAAGCCGGGCACATTATACGCCCGTCAAATCGATCTGAGAATGTAGTCATATCAGAACCCTATCAAGGCAAATGAACAAAAGGGGAAGAACCCTAAAAGTTAGGGGTCATATGCTGACCAAGTTTCAAAAGGATTGGAATAAATTTGTTTGAGTAAGAGAACGGACAAACTAAAAAATGCCCGTTTTTGACAAAATAAGGGGCATAACTCTTGAATGTCAGGGGCAATTTTGCTGGTTATGGAACATAACAGAGACATTATGGTAATACACATGCTGACAAAGTTTCACAAGGATTGGAATAAATTTGTTTGAGTAAGAGAGCGGACAAACTAAAAAATGCCCGTTTTTGATAAAAAAAAAGGGGGCATAACTCTTGAATGTCTGTGGCAATCTTGCTGGTTATGAGTCATAACCGAGACATTATGGTCATACACATGCTGACCAAGTTTCACAAGGATTGGAATACATTTGTTTGAGTTAGAGAGCGGACAAACTAAAATATGCCCGTTTTTTACGAAAAAAGGGGCATAACTCTTGAATGTGTAAGGCAATCTTGCTGGTTATTAAACTTGACCCAGACATTATGGTCATACACATGCTGACCAAGTTTCATAAAGATTGGAATACATTTGTTTGAGTTAGAGAGCGGACACACTAAAATATGCCCGTTTTTGACGAAAAAAGGGGCATTACTCTTGCATGTCTGGGGCAATCCTGCTTGTTATCAAACTTAACCGAGATATTATGGTAATACACATGCTGACCAAGTTTCAAAAGGATTAAAATACATTTGTTTGAGTTAGAGAGCGGACAAACTAAAATGCCTGTTTTTGACGAAAAAGGGGCATAACTCTTGAATGTCTGGGACAATCTTGCTGGTTATCGAATTTGACCGAGATATTATGGTCATACACATTCTGACCAAGTTTCAAAAGGATTGGACTAAATTTGTTTGAGTTAGAGAGCGGACATGAAAAAGTTAACGGACAGACAGACGGACAGCGCCACGACATGATACGTCCCGTCTGAAGACGGGCGTATAAAAAGGTGTATTTATGAGGTCATGGGTTATATATAAAACTTGTAAAACTCTTACTACTTTAGTCAACTTACATCCCCAAAGTCGCTACTCTTGGCGTTAAAGTCACTGCCTGCCTCTGTCAGCAGTCTCGCTATCTCCCCTAACTTCTGGTCATCTTTCTGTCGTGACCGGGCACACTCATGGAGAGCTGTCCTCTCATCCTGCAAGTATTAACTGTAGCATTGTAAACTGGAAATGGTTCGCTTTGGGCAGAATGAGGACAAACATTTATTAGAGGGGAAGGGCTAAGTTAGTACTTGAAATACTTATAATATATATCTAAGCGGCTTAGATATATATTATAATCATTTCAAGTACTAATATTCTAACCCTTTCCCCATAGAAGTGCCATTTAGCACATTTAATTTATTCTTCCAATGGAGAAAATAGTTCAAATTTATACAGTCATACATATGTATAAAAAGAAATATTTTCTTTATCCTATAAGATGGTAGCTTAAAGCCTTAAGGCACATCCTAATTTACTTTCAACAAGCTTTATGTGCTCACCCGTCTTCAAAACTAAAACAGACTATGGTTAAAGGTCTATTTAACCAAGTACATCAAATGTTCTCTTCACTGGTATAGTACAACTGACTTGTTTGTTGCTGGGTTGGTTATTTGATTTGTTATGATTTTATGTTGCTTTTAATAGTACAGCGTTCCCTCTCTACAACGGCCCTCCGAACAACGACTCCCTCCTTACAACGACATTCGCCGCTGTTCCCAAGAAAATTCTGTTTTATGTTTGAACTGATACATCATCGTCTACTAAAAATTGTTGTCTGCTGTTATTTTTACATAAATGACATTTTGACAGAAAAAAACATAATGACAAACGACAAACAGCTTGTATCCAGATCAGACGCTACGTTACGCGGCGTCTGATTTGGATTCAAGCTGTTTGCAAATGTAAAATAAGGTCCCTCCCTATAACGACTCCCTCCGAACAACGCACACAATCTGTGTCTGCCATTGGGTGTCGTTGTAGAGAGGGAGCACTGTATTTCAGTCATATTGCGATGACCAGCTTATTACCGATTGAGGAAGACCCCGAACCCTCTTTATACACTGTTTCAGGCACAATTCGGCAACTCGATAGAATGGCCTTCTGCAAGCCAGCTGGAAGGCTAATTCTAATCCTAAGTGGTGAGGAGCCGAGTGATTATAAGCCACATTTAATATAACCACTTGGCCACAAGTGGGATTAGTTTCTGGGATTCAATGCAATAGCATCAGTAAAAAATATCAATATACTATGTGGTTTAGGAGAACTAAGCTACCTTGTTTTGGAGGTGGACGTTACAGCCTCTCTTGATCAGCATTTTCACCACTTCAGGAACACACCAGTATGCTGCATTGTGTAGAGCTGTCCAACCATTCTGGCAAATATGAAAATAAAAGTATACAAATAATACAGTAAAGACTCACTATTAAGATCACTAAATTGTGTTTGTGACAGGTGACTGCTTAAAGCAAGGTGACAGTAAAACAGAAAGCTCCTGTAGGAGCTTTCTGTTTTGCTGTCACCTTGCTTTAACCCATTAAGCCATACTGACTCATATCGACTCATTGCCACAATAGCCTCATACTGACTCATTTTGACACACTTTAATCCACTAGCTTGTTTTGAGATAAGCATTGATAATTGTTTATTGCTTATGAGTTAATGGGTTGAGCAGTCACCTGTCTTTTATACAACCAATTACGGTAGCCTTCACTGTAGTGGTCATAACAGAGAGGTTTTACTGCATAAGCAAATAAATATGAAAAGAATGAATGTTTTATTCTACAATGTATTTCCAACCTGTGCCCTCTGTTGTGTTATAACACAGGGCTCCAGATAAGGGGGGTACATGTATTTCAAAATTTAAAATCTTTATTTCTTCATTAAACCCTATGGTGTCACTACTCATTAGAATCGTCTCTTCGAGACGATTCTAATGAGTAGTAACACCATGGGATTTGGCGCTGAAACAAGTGAGAAAATGTTGGATTTGTTCAGTTTACTCTCTCTTATCTGGAGCCCTGATAAAATATTGCCTACCTTCTCTTGTGTGTCTATTTCAGATCCAGCCTCCAGTAACATCTCTACAATGTCCACATGACCCTTCATAGCAGCATGGTGAAGTGCCAAGTTCCCTCTCTGTCATACACACAAAATAAAAAATTAACAACAAATAGATTGGGTCTTATACAATCAATAAGCCTTCTTTTTAGTGGTTGTAATAGAGGGATTTTACTGTAGATTTTGTCTTGAAAGCTTATCATGTGAGTAAAGTCAAAATCTATTTGATCTCGAACAAGAAAAGAACTTTGATAATGCTGGTACAGAAATTTTATGAATGGCAAAGTCTACAGACCTGAAGAAGCTTGATGCAAAGGAGCTTTTTACTTTTGTTATGCCTTAAGCTGTCATCATGATTACTAATCTTTCCTTTGTCTGGATGGTTGCTAAACATAAATTTGACTGTTATCAGTAAAAAACAAAGGAAAAATGAAATCCTGCGATGAGCTAAAAGAATAATCATTCAAAGTTCAAATTCCCATTTACCCCCGCTTAAACTTTAAAAGCGGCTTTCGTTATCCCCTATCCCCCCCCCCCCCCCCCCCCCAGTCTAATCTCCCAAAACAATAAAAAAGAACACTGAACTTAACCCATTACCTGATAGCCTATTTCTGGTATTGAATATAGGTGACCACTTAAAGCAGGTTGAAAGTAAAGCAGAATGCGCTTTAAGGCGCATTCTGCTTTACTTTCAGCCTGCTTTAAGCTTCCACCTGCTAGAATAAAGAAAAAAAATCTTATGATACATGTTCATGACTGTATAAATTGGAACTATTTTCTTCAGCGGAGGAATAAACTGAATGTGTTAAAAGGCGCTTCTATGGGGGAAAGGGTTAATTAAGTAAAAGCTATTACACTTGAACCCTTTCCCCATAAGCTTGTTTTCAGTATCAGATTATTGAAGACAACAGGTTGTTTCAAGCAGACTGAGAGTGAAGAGTTATTGTGTTGACTCACATTGTCGCGGACGTTGACATCACAGTTGTGCTGGAGTAGAAGTTCCACAATCTGCTTCTTACCCTGGGAGGCTGTGTGGATGGGACAGCAGTCATTCTGCACACAAACAAACAATAAACTACAACACTCAACATCAACACTGCTTCAATAACAGAGATCACATAGTGACGGGGAATATTTCAAAAATTAAAATTCTTTTATTTTGCGACGTCTGATAAGGATTCAAACTGTTAGCAAATAACGAAAGCAGTGAAAAGTATGCTGATTCACCAATACTGATCTGGGTCTATGCTATTTGCACATAATATATCTGACGCAGCTAAGGACTTTTTATATACTTCTTTATTTTGTTTGCCAAAAAGTTGGATTCTGATCAATCCTCGTTGTTTCTGAGTAAATAGCACATATAATGCAAAAGCACATTTTCATTTATAAGAATTCATATATGAAAGAAAGCATAATGATAAAACAGCATTATAATTTATACACGGTTTATGTAATGTCTATATATATCGGTCACTCTATTGATTACTCTTCGTCGTCCATGTAGATTTTGATGTAAAGGCAAACAATAATTAAAGATATTCAGCTAAAGTATTAGCGTACAGGCGCGTGTCGCGTACTCCCTTATCCTGAAGCAGATCCAGCATTCTACCTTCCCCAACCAAACTAGATTTAAGTGTTTATTTATTTTTTAAACATTCACTGTCTACATAGTAGATCCTGATCAAAGAATGGATTCTAATCTGGGTCGCAAATACTTTCAAATGATTCTCAATGTTTAACCTTTTTTAAATTGTTTTCAATTTCCAAATTTATTACCGACTTTATTGCCCTGATTCGGCATAGAATGTTTTACTGTTTCCAGAACTGGATTATATAGTTTAGATCCAACCCATTTGTAAAGCATTTAAAGGTACAAGTGATTACATACCAATTAGTTATTGATCAAACGAGAGGTGTGATATACTACTACTACTACTACTACTATCGGATTTTTGATTAACGTGCAGGCTCTGGGGTAAAATCCACATCAGTGGGCCCCTTCCAGGCAGCTGGCTTGCTGCACGCATGGCAGTTCTTACACCTGATCTCCAGGTGTCTCTCTCTTAAGGGTCAATTGCAGTAAGGTTCCATTCTCTGCAATCCCTCTCTGTCATCTGTTTCCATGTCATTCTAGGCCTTCCAGGCCCATGTGTTCCAGCAACATGTGTGTTACAGGCTGCTTTCAATGCCCCGCTGGATCTCTCCACGTGACCGTACCACCTCAGCCTTCTCTCTTTCAGAATGATGTCTAGGCCATCCAGGCCAAGCTGTACCAGGAGCTTTTTCGATCTGGTTGCGGTAATGTCATGTGGCTTGATGTTACAGATATGTCTGATCATAGCACGGTCATTTCACAGGAGACGGTGAAGATTCCGTTTTGACAGTGGCCATGTCTCGCTGGCGTGAAGCATCACACTCCTCACACAAGTGCTGTATACTCTGCCACGTGTCATGTATGAGAGATGGCGTGATGTGAGGATTGGTAGCAACTCCTTGAATTTTCTCCATGCTGCTTTAACTCGGGTTATGGTACTAAAGTCACAACCCCCTGCTGCTGAAAGCATGTCTCCGAGGTAACAGAAAGAAGCTACCACCTTCAGTTTGTCCTGTCCTACTAGGATCTCAGTCTGTGGTCTCCCGTTGAGTGGCCTTGCTAATCCCCTACACCCAGCGCATATGAATGTGGGGTCCTCTCTTAGGCGCTTTAGTCCACTGCACTTCTTGTGGACCCAGTTCCTGCGGCTGCTGCAGAAAATGCTGTTGATGCCAACTCCAGTACAACAGACTGCACACGGGAACTTGCCTGAGCTCTCTAGCACATCTAGACCAGTGCCGCAAATCATGATCTTTGTCTTCTTGGCATTGACTCTTAGGCCTTTCTTCTCCATGCCTTCCTTCCAAGCGAGAAGCCAACTGACACACTCCTCGAGGGATTCAGCGGTGATGACAAGGTCATCCGCATAGAGGTCCTCCCAGGGGACGCCTGATCGGAACTCGCGTGATAGGGCTTCAAGCACTATGATAAAGAGAAGTGGGCTGAGTACTGATACCTGGTGTACACCAACCTTCACCTGGAACTCATCGCTGCATCCTTCACCTACGCATACACAGCTACGTGCATTGGCATACATGCCCTGGACCAGTCGCACAATCCACTCCTCCACACCCAGTTTTCTTAGCGCCCACCAAATGACCTTCCGGGGGACTCGGTCGAAAGCCTTTTCTAGGTCCACAAAGGCCATGTACAGTCTTTTGTTGACAGCAAGGTATTTCTCTTGTAGCTGTCTGACTACAAAGATTGCGTCCGTTGTGCCTCTGCCTGGGACGAAGCCAAACTGTGACTCGTCGATTGTAACAACCTGTCTGATGAGACCGCCCACAATCCTCTCAAGGACTTTCATAACCTGTTTGGTGAGCTTTAGGCCTCGACAGTTGCCCCTGTCCAACGCATCACCTTTGCCCTTGTATAGGCAAACAATGACACTCTGCTCCCAGTCTGCTGGAACCTTACCATCCCTGATGATAGAGACTGCAAGGTCACAGATCATGGAAGCCCCAGTGTCACCTGCTGCTCTGATCATTTCTGCAACAATGCCTGATGGTCCCACTGCTTTGCCCAGCTTCATCTTAGAAATAGCCTTCTTTACCATATCCAAGGTCATTGGGATGGGAGGGCCCTCCACTGGTGGCTCATCAGACAGATGTGCAGGGTCCCAGTCAAACTCTATGTTGAGAAGCTGTTCATAATGCTCCAACCAAGCCTTCTGCTTAGAGTCCTCGCTCAGGGACATCTATCCTGCGTCATTCCTGACAGGCTTGTCACCTACAACATCAGTGTTCTCTCTGCGCATCTGGTTGGCGAGACGGTAAACCTGTGATGACTTAGAATCTATATTGTCATAGACCTCCTTGTCGGCATCATGACGAGCATGGTGCACTGAATGTCTAGCAGTGAGCTTGGCTGCATCGTATGCTGCTCTTTTACCCTTACCCAGAAAGCTTGCCTCTTTGCTGTGATAGCCTTTTCTACGTCCTCACTCCACCACCAAGTTTCTTGTCGCCAACGATGAGGGCGTGTTTTGCCACACACCTCCTCAGTTGTTTTGAGCAAGTTTGTTTTCAGGCTGGACCAGATATCCTCTGTGTTTGCATCACCTGTGGCTGCATTTATATGGGAGTTGAAAACCTCTTGAAAACAATTGCTTGTTTCAGGGTCCTTCAGTTTCCAAACCTTTAAACGGGGAGTGAACTTTCTCTTCGCTTTTAGTGGCTGGACAATCCTCATGTCACAAACAAGGAGCTGATGTTGCAAGGCAACTTCCTCTCCTGGAATGACCTTCACATCTTGCACGATTCTCTGCATACCCCTACGATAGAGGACAAAGTCTATCTGGGTAGCTGCGTTACCTGACATGTACGTGATGAGATGGCTGTCTTGTTTCCTGAAGCATGTGTTCCCCAGAATCAGGTCAAATGCAAGCGCATACTCCAGGATCCTTTCACCCTCTACATCAGGTTCAGGTCTGCCAAAGCCCATCCCACCATGTACCTCACTATATCCTGTGCCAACACGGCCTACGTGGCCATTACAATCTCCGCAAGGGATCAGGAGTTCAGATGCTGGGATCCTGACTGTAACAGCACGCAGCTGGTCGAAGAACTGGTCCTTCACCTCGTCACTGAGACCGCTTTGTGAAGCATACACAGACAGGAAGGTGAGCACATGTTGGCCGACTATGAGTTTCACCAGGATAATCCTGTCTGAGATACGCTGGACCTCGAAGACCTTCTCGATCCACTCTTCAGCCACACACACTCCTACTTCCGCTGTACCTTTGTCGTTTCCGGACCAGTAGAGCTTGTACCGGGAGTCCTTGCCCTTGATTGTGCGACAGTGGCCTCTACGGTATCTGGTTTCCTGAACGCAACAAACATCCACCTTCCTGCGAGACAGCGTCTCCACCACCTCACAGATCCTTCCTCTCAGGGTGTTAACATTGAGTGTACCCACCCTGAACTTCCTCAGGTGCTTGCTGGATTCGCCGCTAGGGCCCGACCCTGCCCCCCCCACACCTGATAGGAGGCCAAGGCAGAGACGCCACCAACAGAACCATGCAGGGTGCTGTCTGCTGGCATCGTCTAACTCTGGTTCTGTCTGTGAGCTTGCCATAGTTAGTTTGGGAACGGGGTCTTTCACGGGATCGCCTGTCCTGGCTGTCATCCCAACTCGGATCTTACGTGATCCGAGAGTGTGCGCCGTTCCCGCACTCGGGCAATATGCCTTGCCGTTGTCCTTGAGGAAAGGATCTTCCGCCAAGCCACAGTAGCTAGAGCACCAAACCATCAGTTTATCGATGGTCGCTGTCTAGCCCTGCCACCCAGGTTGTGGCAGCCTCATAACCCTGAGATAGGGAAGCAGTTTAACGTCATACCCAGTATATAAACCTTTAATTATTGTAATTTACATTTTAACCAAAACGTCCAGACCTTATACTATATAAAATTAATTTACCGAACTGGTCATTTACCAAAAGGTCTGTCACCCACTTTAACCCATTACTCCATAGCCTTTAAATTACATAAAATCTAATTTATTCCTCCCCTGAAGAAATCTAGATGGAAGGGGTATAAAAGCCGGTACCGGCCCGAACTTTGCCGAACCGAAACGTAAATTGCCGTACCGAACATTTTTTGGGAGTTTGAATACAAGCAAAAACAAATCTTAAATTTGAAAATTCTGGTACGGATTAGTTCTTATACATATTATTTATATCCTGAATAAATATTATAACCATCAGAAGCATGGGCGTTGAGAAAAAGGTGATTTTGTAATTTCAGGGGGTATAAAAGCCGGTCCCGTATAGATTTCAGTTTATCCTGTTTGTTTCCTTAATTACCGAATTTTATTATGTTACTTGATGATTAACTTTATCAAAATATGTTTTTTGGTATGTTCTTGAAAAATAAGACATGTAATATCAAAATAGCGCTTAAATTTACCGTTGCAGTGATTGCCGAACCTGAATATAACAGATTATAACGGTTCCCCGTAATATATTCAGTTCCGTAAGAATTACACAACCTGTATAATCATGCCTATTTTATATGAGAATTAGGCTTAGAATCAGATGTTCTCAAAAAGAAGGCAGGGAGAGAGATTCATAAATGTTTTTTTGTTTTTTTTACAGATTAAGATTAAACAGAATGTGAGGCTAAATTTCATTCATGTACAGTCAATCTTGTATCAAGCGAGCACTAAGTTATTGCAGTTCTCTGCCTCATTTCTATCAAACTGTAGGCATATACCGGCAATCAATAGTGGTTGCTATATACACGACTACGTAGAGTAAACATGGTATGTGCAATCCGTGTAGACCCTGATCATATGGCTAGTGAAGGAGCAATCCGATCAATGTCATTTTGCAATGAATTGCAGACGAAATCAAAGAAAGACGTCATAATTAGACTAAACTTTAGTGACTGCAGTAAAACCTTACTATGACTTGCTTTAAGCTGACATTTTATACAGAACAATTACTCTCCGTTTTAGTGGTCTTTATAGAGAGGTATTACTGTATTTCATTTGTCAATGAAATTTTTCAGAGATGAATGAGTTAACCTCCAACCAGCTATTTTGTTTCAGGAACACGAATGTGACAGAATACGAATACAAAGGATGCAGAGAAAAGACAGCATTATATCATGTTCATATTTGTATTAAAGAAGTGTCAATAATTGGGGTAATTTGGTGAGTTTCAGTTCAGCGGCATACTCTTTAATGAAGCTACTATAACTGCTTATTATGAAGATTGTTTGCACCATAACTGTTAATTACTTAAATATTTCAAAGCATAAAGTGATTTCAAAGTGTGCCTTTAACAGTTGGTTCTTAATTTCTTAATTGCTGTTTGCATTGTTTGATAGCATGCTATAATTAAATGCATGGTCGATAATTGCTATGATTGTTCACATTTCGTATTATGTTCTCCACTCTAAGCACTCGTAATAACTTTTTAATAATATAAATCAATTTTAAACTTATCAAATGGTTTTTTTTTTACTTTTGATATCCAATATATGATTCTATAAACATACTGCAATCATATCTAAAAAAAAAAAAACGACTGAAAATACAGATTGTGAAACTCTTACGGAAAGGTAAATATTACGGGAGACCGCTATATTCAGGTCCGGCTTTTATAAAATCACTTCAAATGTGATTTTAAGAGTTATATTCCACCATATATAATAAATTTTTGGTAAATGTAATAAAGAAACACACTTTGATCAATGTATCAACAGACATAATAACATTATTTTGTAATTAAAGAAAAAAACAGGATAAATACAATATATACGGGACCGGCTTTTATACCCCCTGAAATTACAAAATCACCTTTTTCTCAACGCCCATGCTTCTGATGGTTAAAATAATTATTCAGGATATAAATAATATGTATAAGAAATAATCCGTACCAGAATTTTCAAATTTAAGATATTTTTTTGCTTGTATTCAAACTCCCAAAAAATGTTCAGTACGGCAATTTACGTTTCGGTTCGGCAAAGTTCGGGCCGGTACCGGCTTTTATACCCCTTCAATTACATGTGGCCATTGCAACGTTAGAATTAATTTCTATTTCAGCTTAAAGCAGACTGTACTTAAAGCAGAATGCACCTTAAAGTGCATTCTGGTTACTTTCAACCTGCTTTAACTTAAGTGGCCATGCACCTGTCTTAAAAAATTGAAATAGGTTAAGGGGTAAAGGGTTAACTTACAGAGACAATAGGGTAAATAAAGTTCAAACATATTCAAACTTACAGTATAGGAGACCCAGTTTACATCAATGTCACCAGCTTCCAGCAAATACTTGGCCTTTGCTACATGGCCAAATCCACAGGCCTCCCAGAAAGCCTCCTGTCTCGAGGTGGCCAGTCCCATCCTCAGCAGCTAAATCGTAGTGGATCTACTCCAGCTAAACTGAAAATATATCTATATGCGTAAAGATCTATTCATGTGAAAAGAACGAAACTTGTTCTGCAACCAGCAATCTATGCTCAAAAACTGCACTCTAAAGCTCTTCCGTCACAAATTACTGTATCACCGGTTGTACTAAAGGCTGCACAACACCACAATACTTTGTTTTTTGACACAACTGAGTAGGAACGACTTTCCGACAACTCTGCGAAGAGGGTTTTGCGACTAAGTTAGTGTTCTGTAACCTACTCGCTCCGGCTGCGGTCCATGGAAAAACCCCATACGACTGGCACACGACTGGCACACTACTGGCATGGCTGCCCATACGTATCCATACGAGTTGAATCTATACTGTAGGGGCTTTTTTATGGGTTTTATTCTATCATATATGATAAATATGATCTTTATGAAGATATTCCATTAAAAAAATTACATTAAATCCCATTATTAATCATATAATATCGATATTTCCAAATACGTATGAATATCCCATACGAGTAAATGACCATACGAGTTGAATCTATACCGTAGGGCCATTTTTATGGGTATTATTCTATCATACATGTTAAATGTGATCATTATGAAGAAATTCCATAAAAAGATTAAATTAAATCCCATTATTAATCATATAATATCGATATTTCCAAATACGTATGAATATCCCATACGAGTAAAAGGGCCAAATACGAGTTGAATCCATACCGTAGGTGAACGTGTGTGGACATAAGTCTATATAAAAAATATATGACCATACGTATGAATATCCCATACTAGTAAATGACCATATGAACTAGGGCCAAAAACGAGTTGAATCTACACTGTAAGGTTCATTTATATGGCTGATATTCTATTAGAAACAATAGATATGATAATTAGAGATCCAAATATTTTGTTTTAATTTAAATTCCATTTTATCCTATAATATTCCTATGATTAAATATGTGAACCCGAACCCCATACGAATTAAATCTATAATACATGGCCACAAATTTAAATGCACACACAATTCGTAAGGTATAGAAAACACAAATAAATTCACAATTGAATAGAATCTATAATTTATTTTAATATATGCTGACTAAATGCTGATAATAAAAACGACAATAAACGCAATAATAACATTAATTCAGAATAAAATCAGTTTGGTGTATATGCAGATCAGATTTTTACGATAAGGATACATACTATTCAATAAATAATATGAGACACGGTCCTTTTGATGGGTTATTTCATTGATGCAAAATATCAATTAGACTCGATAATCACTTATAAAACATGGAGGGTGTCATGCTGAGACCTTTAATTACATACCACTAATCCCCTTTAACAAACCGCAAGGTGATAGTCGCCTGGCTTTAATGTGCCGCCAAACTGTTATCTGTTACCTGTGTTGATTGTCAACAAGCGAGTTGAATCTAATGCATGCATGTTAAATATGATCATTATTTATTAATTCCATATAAATGGAATTAGATTAGATCCCATTATTTGTCCTATAATATCGATATTTCCAAATACGTATGAATATCCCATATACGAGTCAATGATCATATGAACCAGACCAAATACGAGTTGAATCTACACTATAAGGAATATAAGCATGCAGAGTATAATCGAAACCAAAATTTGCCAGGGATAGTCGGTAATACGGAACAGTCTGTATATGGTTATATTTAAATATCATGATTATTAACTGCTGCGAAGAGGGACTTTGATGATATCGAACTATCCAGTAATTCGACACATAAAATGCACAATTTATGTTACGTTTTAACTTTGAAATACGAGTAAGTCCGAGTTAACCGAGTTTGAGATTGATGAAGTTCGAATGTACATACATCATATACACAATCAGCATAAAACAAATCATACATACATAAAGTTAAGCAATAAGCAAAAATCATACATTACAAGCATACTGTTTATAAGGAAACACAAATTTAAAAAAAAATGTCTGTGGTATAGTTACAGATCAGAATGACATAAGATAAGTACGGTTCTTTTGATATGAGATCAAAGTTTGATTGATGATGCAATCAGACTACCGTTAATCGCTTTAACGAGTGAATGGTGTCATACCGATACTGTTAATTAGACTTATCATTTGTTCTCTTTCAGTTCAGATTCATTCTTCATTAAATAATCAGTCTCATTTACAAACAAAATACTTGGGTTTATCGACCTCTCACACTCTTATATACAATGTGCTTAATTACCCAGATAAAAGAGCAAATAAAGCATGCCAAATCTTTGCATTTCTTTTTACAAAAATAACGTCGTCTGCTTTCTTTATTAATATTCAGAATAGTAAAACAGACCACTAATAAAGTTGAAATGTTAATTTTTAATCTATTTCTTTTTTTCCACAAGTATAACACTAACGGGAATGTGTTCAAACATATTTAAGCGTTGTCGGTTTGGAACCGAAACCGAAGACATTTATTTTTCAAGCATTTGTTGAACAGAACTGCTCTGTTCAATTCTGTTCTGTTCAGTTTACAAGCATGTGTTCTTTAAAATACAGCATGTTGTTGAATGCAGTAATTTAAACAGTATTTAACTGTCATCTTGCTCATAAAAATATTGATTGCTTTTTTCTTATAAGGTTGTTTCCTTAACACTGAGAACATCGATTAGGTGCAAACAGCTAGTTTTTTCCTTAACACTGAGAACATCGATTAGGTGCAAACAGCTAGTTTGGATCGTCATCAGACAAATGTCCAAATTACTTGAAAAAGAATTTATAATATAAAAGCAGACGACAATTTATAGTGAATGGGGTTAAAGAGCACGCGCCATTTAGAGTGTGAGGTCAATACACACAAGCATTTTATGACACTTTTTGGACACTTTTAGGTATTTTGTTTATATTTCGGCATTTTTTTCTCCAAATTTTGGGGCTCACGAAAGCTGGGTTCTCGTCCCGAGCCCCGAGTGCATCAACTTATACTAGGCATGCAACAGGCGGTATAAGATTTGATGTGGCGGAAGCTTTCTTCCTTTGAAACTTTGAAACTTTATTGAAATATATCTGTATAAGGTCCACTACCGTGGACAGCATTAACATTTATACAAATAGAAAACATACATATCAATAGAGAGGTCATTAGTTGGGAATACGCAAATTCATTTGAAATTTTTATAATTTATAATAAAGCCTAAATAAAAAGTATTTCTTATGAATAAACAGATGTTAACCAAAATGTGTTCCATATATAGTCATACATATCACCTGACAGTTTAGATCATGATCAGTTCCTAGGTAACTCGGCCTCTGATCGTGGTCTATGCTGGCTCGAGTTCACTCTTTCAATTTGTATATTGATGTGTCATAATAGTTATCAAGAAGTATCGAGGTTACATGTACATGGAAGAAGAAAGCATACAGGTATTTACCAAGCTCTACCTAATAGGATGAATAAAAAAATAAATAAATAAATACTTCATTTTTGCCAACAGTAATGCTGGGGTACCCATATGATATGCTTCTCCAGCTAGACGAAATTTGGAGAAGAAATACAGGTACACACAGCAGTCTACTAGCTAAGAGTAGTATATGCGTTTACCAATTTCTCCAACGAAACAAAATTTGGAGATACATGTAGATATTAGATACGAGTATATAAATAACTAAACCACTGGCACAAACATAAATACAAACTAAGAAACTTACTACATGTACAAATAAATACCCACATGTAAGACTGTACACTTTAGACACTTGTAAAGGGATAGAAAAGAGTAATAGATAAAGAGAGATAGAGAGAAAGAAAAAGAGAGGGAGAGAAAGAGAGAAGGAAAGATGAAGGAAAGAAAGAGAGAAGACAGACGGTCAGACTGACGGACAGACAGACAGACAGACAGACATATATAGATAGATAGAGAAAGTGCATCTAATGCCACATAGTTGAAATGCTGACGCGAAGTGTACATTTTATTTTACTCCTATCTTGCTAGCTTGATGTTTACTTCAAACGTATCGTCTGTGTAAGATTTCAAAATAAGTTGTGTGCTTATTAAACTGAAATAATTAAAATTGTGTGCCAAACAGTTTGGGCTCAGACCAGACCCCACGTTATTTGGCGTCTGATCTGGATCCAAACATTTTGCAAAAGTTATCTATGTCGCAACTAGCTTGATAGGGGTTTACAAATTAAATCAAAACAAGGTATACTATGTGTCATTACAATATAATAAACTGCAGTTAGGCGTCGTTCGGACACAGTCGGGTAGCAATTTTGTCCGTGCAAAAACTCGTATCCTGAGTGCAATTAGGGGCACGTGCTGTTACCGACACATGTTATTAAAAGCGACACGTGTTACAGGAAGTGATTGGCAAAGGTGTTAAACATAGGCGAGATCAAGCGTGTTTGGAATGTACAAGCTTAGCTTGAGTTACACGTTCAATATTTGTATATTTTATAAAAGACCTAATAGAATATCTTTATCATAATTAGAAAATGGAGAAAAAAACTTTCTAAAACGTGTAAAATTATAATTATTATCTCTAATAGAAAAATACTAGTTTCGTGCCTTTTCTGACATTTTTGGGAAATTTGAAACATTATTAAAAAAAACCCAAAGATATAGCTATATGTTTATATTATGGTCATATATTTTTTATATAGACTTATGTCCACACACGTTCACCTACGGTATTGATTCAACTCGTATTTGGCCCTTTTACTCGTATGGGATATTCATACGTATTTGGAAATATCGATATTATATGATTAATAATGGGATTTAATTTAATCTTTTTATGGAATTTCTTCATAATGATCACATTTAACATGTATGATAGAATAATACCCATAAAAATGGCCCTACGGTATAGATTCAACTCGTATGGTCATTTACTCGTATGGGATATTCATACGTATTTGGAAATATCGATATTATATGATTAATAATGGGATTTAATGTAATCTTTTTTATGGAATATCTTCATAAAGATCATATTTATCATATATGATAGAATAAAACCCATAAAAAAGCCCCTACAGTATAGATTCAACTCGTATGGATACGTATGGGCAGCCATACCAGTAGTGTGCCAGTAGTGTGCCAGTCGTATGGGGTTTTTCCATGGACCCCTCCGGCTGCGCTCTTCCGCTTGCGCAGAACCTTTCCTTTATTTCCGGCGTGGGTTTGAAGTTGAATTGATTTGTCTTACAGTCTTATATTATTATGCGGTAAGTACGATGGTCTTAATTAAAGAATGGACACGTTAGTTTAAACTGTTCGTTATTCTTTTTATATTTGAATAGTCGATATCATTTTGTTGCGTTTGTATCTCGTTTTTTGTACCATAATGCCGGCTTTGTCTGTTTTCGGACAAACATTTCGGACACAATGAAGATATCATCATCTGAAGCGCGTTCAAGTACCGTATCGATGCAATCGATTGCAACGGAAAACGGTAACAATTCACCTCTAACGACCGTTACGCTGTTACCGATTGCGAACGGCCTCAGAGGTAGTTCGCCATCCCCAACCACAGGGGCCAGTCACAATTTTTTTTTTATCTCTATACTATAAAAGAAAGGGCACTAACCACATCTTAACACCCATCCCAAATTACGAGGCGCTGCTACACAATTAAAGGGTTTATCGTCAATAACTCTGCACTATATTACAGTCAAGACATTTATCTTTGCAACGATACCTTATTTATCCCATTCGAAGATGAAACACACAGTCCACACGGCCTCAAACTCGTAAAATATTTGGAAAGTTTGTCTTTGTCCGTTAGACTGTCTGCCGGTGTTTACATGTGAGGACGCGATTTTTTTGTGATCAAAGCGGTTTCACGTGAAATCGTCGATATGTCCATATAAAACACACCAAAGTAACACTGTCCACGTCAATAACTCGCCCAGGATACGAATATTGTCCAAGAAATCAACTCCGTTTCACACGCGATATGTTCCATCCCGACAAAGTAGCCATTTGCAATGAGTCGCGCATAATTTGTAAGGTGGTATTTGATTGGTGAAAAAGATAAATGCGAGCAACGAAAAAGTCATAAATTAAAAAAAGATGGTTACCTTAAATCTTAATCTTTATAGGAATGTTTACATTATAATATATTTAAAATCGAACTAAAGTGAACATATATTTTAGAAGGCACTTTTTATTTTGATTGCCATTATTTTTTTGGGACGGGAACCAACCCTCAAAACGGGACACAGTACATGTTAAATTAGTTAATAGAAAGAGAAGGGGTATAAAAGCCGGTACCGTGCCGAACTTTGCCGAACCGAAACGTAAATTGCCGTACCGAACATTTTTTGGGAGTTTGAATACAAGCATAAACAATTCTTAAATTTGAAAATTCTGGTACGAATTAGTTCTTAAACACATTATTTATATCCTGAATAAATATTATAACCATCAGAAGCATGGGTGCTGAGAAAAAGGTGATTTTGTAATTTCAGGGGGTATAAAAGCCGGTCCCCTATAGATTTCAGTTTAAAACTTTTAGGAAGAGTTGAAGGATGAAACTCATGCCTACTGCTACCCGTCTTTCCCTTGAAATCTCTCACCTTGCACTTTGGTAATATTTCTTCTGACTCAGACCCTTCCGAATCAGACTCAGTACCAGAATCTTGGTCCCTGTGATAAAGAGGAGGACGCTGTTCCATCTGGTGCTTGCCTGTGTCTCGGTCTACATACGGGAATCCGGTTCTACCCTGGGCTTTGTCAAGATATTGTAACCTATCTTGCAGCCAACGAGAACTTTCTTCTGTCTTAAATTCTGTATTAGGCATAAAATCGATGATTTCCATAAGTTGCCTAGTCACCGTAAGCGTTGTTACCTTAAAAATGTTAGCATGTGTAAGATTTCCCTGATCTTTCCTAAATTTAACTATTTTCTTTGCAGTTTTATGTGCAATCCCTGGCCTCATAACCAACTCCTGTACCGTTAAAAAATTAATTGCAACTTTAGAATAAAAAGCCATGATGATGCAAACTCAAAAGAATTCACAAACCCTCAGTGAATAACCAATTTCTAAGATAAAATTATTTTTAATCAAATTCTATTCCAAACTTTTTTCTTTCTTTTTTTCAATTTAACTCTACTTTCATTTTCTACGGTCCCTATTCTCTACTTATATTAATTGTTACAATACTAACTCAATACCCTGACTGAGTTTAACAATTTCGGACAATGAAATATAAATTAATCCAACTCAACTTACCGACTTCGGTAAGGATAACAGGTCAAATTAATTATTGAAAACTTAAAAAATTATTGAAAGTCGTTCTCGACTTGCAATTTACCAAATAATATGCATCCAAATTTGATCCGAAAATATTGTAAATGAAACTATTGAACGCTTTAGTTTAAATATCGAAATTGCCACTTGGCACTTTCAACTCTTATCTAAAAATTATATTTGCAACTCTGAATAAACGAGTAAACCAGTTGCTTTATCCGTTTACTTTCATTTTCTCGGTTCCATGGCAATAGGCGGAAGTTTACACTGCAACCGAAAGTTGTTGATGCGTACGCACCACCATGTGCTTTTTCGCCGAACTTGAGTCACGGAAACAGCCGACCTCGGCCGAAACCAAAAAATACAGAAATTTGGCGATAATTTCCACCAATTATGCAGGTACCGTTGAAATTAATGCACCGGCAACTGCTTGCAATTCACAACGCCCTCGTTGCAAATCAATATCAGTTTACAACGCCCTCGTTGCAAAACAAAAACACAGTCTGAATTTGTTTTCTAGCAGACGCTGGTAAACACGACCTCGTGTTGTTTCTTTGAAGTTTTTTCCTCGTCGCCAATAAAGTAGAGCTCACAGTATCAGGGCCAGTGGTTTCCCTCTGGTATCGCCTGCCGTAGTCTTCGGTTCCCCGGTATGTTTCTGAGCCTTTCTCTTTATCGAGACGTCTTGTCTATATGTGGTCATGTAACGAAGTGAAGGACAAGGTGTACACTCACCTTCTTGGGATATTCCCCAGGATCTCGTGCAACCTATGACATTACGGGTACATGGGGAAGTCACATGATACTATAATCATGACCAACTTTCACAACAAAACCAACGAACAGTCCCGACTTAATTTCTTCTCTTCTTCTTCCATATACTGGCCGCCTTCGACTTGCCGAATACTCTGCCAGTTTTGTACGCATGATAACCCCCCTTCCCATTGAATTTTTTGAAGGGTTTGTGTCAGATTTGCTTGGTCACTTGAGATTTGAATATCTCAAGGGACTGGGCTTCTGCAATAATAGGTGGAAGTTTGTTCCATTCTTTAGTAGTCTGGTTAAAGAATGACCATTTCCTGGAATCTGTTCTAGCTATGTGCACTGCATAGCTGTGGGGATGTTTCTTGTAGGTTTATCTAAATATTTTGCTGCCCAGGTTTATTTCTACAAGGTTATTTACAATTTTATAATACAAGGACAGTCTGGCTTCTTTTCTCCTAATTTTTAAGTCTTTCCACTGAAGTTCTCATCAATAAACCAACATTTTCCGATACTTAGTGTATCAAACAAAGCAGCTTACATCTGAGCAGCTAAATCTTATTTTTATATGCGGTAAAATTGATGCATTTCAGTTGATTAATGCACTTTGGCTTGGTTTATTTAGATTCGCACAAAGATCGTTCGTACCCTTGAAAAGTTAATAAACATTGGGGCGCAATGAGTTATTATTGAAGAGTATCGGTGAACGTTAGATGTCGTACTATATGGGTTGTTTGCATCGGTTAACGTTTACTGTTCGCTGATACGGTACTTGAATGCGCTACTGTACGATAGTTAAATTCCGTTGTACAAACCGTATTTCGGGATCTACAACGTACCAAATACAGGTATAGATCTATGTGAACTTAAATGCTTGTTTTCAGCTGTAAAAATCTGGTCTATTTTTACTATTTTAATTTTATCGTTGATTCTTGTCATTTCGCACCTTTCTTGTCAATTCGACCGCTATTGCATTGCAAAGTGCTTCTACTCACAATCTGGTAGAATTTTGTTTCATGATTTTGCTGGATTTGCATCCCTTAGTCATGTTTACAGGTATGATCATCAATTCAGTGTTCTGCCGAGGCCGCGATTTTCTCGTGGAAAACTTAGAAATATCTCAAGTAATTTCGTCCAAGTGCGACAATTGACACAGCGAAATTCATTGGGCTGAATCGGTATAAACAGTGTAATTATAATGTTCAACAGAAAATGCTGATAATCGGTGCTCCTTGCAGCAACACTGCGACTGGATTGGATTGGTTAATTCCGATCACGCGGCTAGCACATGATGTCTTTTCCCGCAAATCTCCTTGAGAAGAGCTTAATCATGGCTACTGCGTAATCTAAAAAGAAACGGTGCTCGCAATAATTTAGAGTTGGTCGTCTTTATAAAGCGACACAATTTTAGATGTGCCGGAACAGGACACTTAAAGTGCCGAGGCGAACGAGTACTAACGAGAGCGTCATTACTGCTTCAACTTGGTAATCAGCATAAATAAGATCAAACATAGTTCCAGAAAAGTTAGCTGCATGACTTTTCATGGTTAGAATAAAACAAGACAGGATAACCTGTAAGATTTGCATTAAACACCAAAAGAATAATGCCTTTACCAGGGCTCCAGATAATTTTGCTTCTAATCAGTACAGTTCTGATCAATTTTGAAAACAATCGGTCCCCAATCAGTACACATGGATTTGCAATTCATCGGCAGATCGCGGGTTAAATGGCCAACTTTAGAAGAAAGGAAAAATAATGCCTCAGTAGTTATGCTATACAATTCAAAGTTTCAAATAACCTAATAGTTGTAGACCATAAACATCTACATCCATCCAGAAATCTCAACTTTGTCATACCCTTCTCTACTAGGACACAGTATCACTCAAACTCATTCTTTCCACGTACCATCAGACTTTAGAATAAACTACCACACAGCACTATTAAAGGCCAGTGACGGTCTCACAAGCTTCACTGCCAGCCTCAGATCTCACAACCCCTAACTGCATAAGTTGTTTTAAACTTTTTTAACCTCTGTTTATAATTGATCTTTCAGCTCTGCATTGTTTATCATTATGTTTACTATTTAACACTGTCCCCCGACCTCCCTGTCATTGTCAGAAATTGACAGTAGGGAGTAATAAAGTAGACGTAGAAGATAAAATGTTAGATTCTTAAAAATTGTAATTTACCTACACGTATGTAAATAGTATCTAACATTTATGCCGCTTATGCGGGTTTAAACATCGTTCGAATTTATATTGTTCAACAAACTACCACCAGTTTCATTAGGTGTTAGTTCTTTTTAAATCGTATAGCTGACAACCGACGGTGTTCAACTTTCTATCGTTTTTCTGACTCTTCCATGCTAAGATTGACATTTTGTTGCGAGGTTTTCAACCAAAACACTTTTCGGAGAACTTGGATTTTATCGTCCATATATCAATGCAGATATAGATGTATATGCGAGTGCGTAGTAACCTCCCTTTGCTTACGGTGCGCAAGTAAAAAATTACCATACGATAAAACGAAGCTTCATTACGAGACCGCAATTCAATAAAATTTGATATGTCGCGGTTGACTTTTTGCAAATATCGGTATGACAAAAACTCGGCTTTTGAATTGATACATGCGTCCCCGAGAATTTCTCGCGTACACAGTACATATATATTTTGAAATTAACGCGTACACTGTCAAAACGTTCGCGTATTTCGCTGAGTATGCGGGCTTATCTGGAGCCCTGCCTTTACTGACAAAAACACAAACTTTTGAACCATAACTTTCTGAATCTGAATGTATACGTCCTAGACACCAAAAATGGCTTTCACACGACGGGGAGAGTGCACATTGCTAAATTAGTCCAAATTTCTGAGCTTCATGCGGAAATTTAAAACTTTAAATCACCATGCCGACAGTTCCGATTATAAACAAAGTGTTGAAGGCCGAACTAACATAATGCAGGGTCAGCTGAAGAAATCTTCATCTTCAACTTCTTTCTGCCGAACAATCAGTTTTGATTATGACTGGCAGGCGCTTATCTGTTGATAATGATAGGGGTTTCACCAATCAAGAGAAGCCTCCGGGTGATCGAGAGTAGCGACCTGGTTATAAAGAAGTACATTAATTTTCAATTTCAATGTATTTTACCACTTTTGATTGTTGATATTTCTGTTAATGACTATTCAGTTGAGAATTGGACTCCTTCGAGCCATTAAATTAATAACTAACAAATGTTACAATAGGTGTGCGCATGCACAAAAATAAAGCTAAAGGGATCGAAAACACTGGTAACCAGGCTATAAGCCGTCTCCCAATTTCTCATTCAGTCATTGTCCGAGTTCTTTAGTCAGTTTGAACAGTTTCGTATACCATTTTTGTTTCAGTATCTTACTTTTAGATTCTTCAAAGTCATCCTTTTTAGCTCACCTGGCACGAAGTGCCAAGGTGAGCTTTTAGGATCGCTGGATGTCCGTCGTCTGTCTGTCTGTCCGTCCACAATTGGTTGTGAACACTCTAGCGGCTACAAATTTCATCCGATCTTCATGAAACTTGATGACAATGTTTGTCTTGATGAAATCTAGGCCAAGTTCAAATGTGGGTCATGTCGGGTCAAAAACTAGGTAACTAGGTCAAATCATAGAAAAACCTTGTGAACACTCTAGAGGCTACAAATCTCATTGGATCTTGATGAAACTTGGTCAGAATGTTTGTTTAACTAATATCTAGGTCAAGTTTGAATATGGGTCATGTCTGGTCTAAAACTAGGTCACGAGGTCAAATCATAGAAAAACCTTGTGAACACTCTTGAGGCTACAAATCCCATTGGATCTTGATGAAACTTGGTCAGAATGTTTGTTTAATTGATATCTAGGTCAAGTTTGAATATAGGTCATGTCTAGTCAAAAACTAGGTCACTAGGTCAAATTATAGAAAAACCTTGTGAACACTCTTGAGGCTACAAATCTCATTGGATCTTGATGAAATTTGGTCAGAATGTTTGTCGCATTGATGTCTAGGTCAAGTTTGAATATGGATCATGTCCGGTCAAAAACTAGGTCAAATCATTGGAAAATCTTGTTTACACTCTATAGGTTGATTGTGGGTATATATGTCCAGTCATAATCTAGGTCACTATAGGTCAAGTTTGCCATGGTGTACCAGGTGAGCGATTTAGGGCCATAGTGGCCCTTGTTTTTGTAAAACCGAGTGACTGACATTTCGCCAACATTTTAAATGTTATGTTTTTGACAGTTGCATGGGGTAAACAAAAAATAAACGAGCCGCTATGTCGCAAAAATGAATTCACTTTTATTATTTTCTGTAAAATTGGTTCCAAATTTTTTTTATTTCTCTTTTGTTTTGTTTATTGATCACATGTTTTCGCCATTTTACGAACTGATATGCATCAGAGAAATTGATTTATTTTACATGAACGTATTGAAATTGAAAGGAAACTCCCAAGATTGGTATCGAGAAGCTCAGATTCAACACTTATAATAATTGGCACTTAGAGGAGGAAAAGATGCTGAGAAAATTTCATTAGTCTTAGCCTCTACTATTGATTGTGTCAGACTCGGAGGTTAGGGGCCCTTAGCACATGTGTATTGTGTGGAAATCATTACAATGTGAACAAGAAGAGTTTCATTAGTTAGTGACTTTTGCAGTTTTCTTTATTATTATTATTATACTAATAATCATGAAAGTGTATTTTATTTGTTTGTAAAAATGCGTACGACCAGTCAGAATTTTCTGTATGTTTCAACCAGTTGTCTGTCAAGACGTGCCTTAATGTCGGGCCCTGGATTTAAAGCTGTGGCATTACAGTAATCAGAATCTAGGATAAGAATATCTATTTCACTTTTAGATATTTCACCCTTTAAAGTTTTTCTTTTTCAGAAATATGAGAGGTGGTCGTCCATTCCGTCGTGGTAGAGGTGGTCCACCAATGAGAGGGATGATGAGAGGCGGTATGATGGGCTTCAAACCTGGACCGCCGTGAGTATTATAATATGTGACAAGCAGTGATGACTTGAAATTTATGCTACGTGTTCTGAGTTAGGATTGAATGTCAGATACGACATTTATATTAACCATACAGTCATATGATGTATCCTGAATATTTAGAAATTTTACTTTCTTAACTCATTGTGCCCTAGTGAAGCATATATGCGTCCTTCACCAAAAGTGTACCCGTAAAGAGTAAACTTGTCTAATGCAAACAGTGATGTCCCTGATTAGAGGGCTCCTGCAGGAGCCCTCTAATCAGGGACTTCACTGTTTGCAATATATTATAAGAAACAATCCTAAATAGCCTTAAAATATGGACCAGCCTTAATTGTAAACTGGAATTGTCCATTGGAAGTTTCAGGGGATAATGAGTTAACCAAGGTTTTTGTCCTCTTTATATAATATTATCTCACTCTGATAAACCTAATTGCCAAAACTAAAAGTTAAAAACTGAATTAATTCTAATTATTAGTGACACCATATGGTTTAATTCAGAAACCAAATCCTATCGTGTGACTACTCGACAGAATTGTCTCAAACGAGACGATTCTAATTAGTTGTGACACCATATGGTTTAATTCAGAAATAAAGATTTTAGTTTTTGAAATACCGTAGATTCACAGCCATAAGTCGGGTTTTTCAGACTCCTATACACTCTCAAAAATCCAATTTGACCTATGGCCCGGACCTTGTCTTGGTCAAGATTTTTTTTATATCAAACATCAGATTAAACAGTGTGTACTAATCGTACCAAATTTAGCATAAACTTTCTCGCGAGTGCTGTCCTATTCTATACAATATAACCTGTATTCATTCATTAACTCTTTCCTCCCTGAAACTTTAAATGGACAATTCCAGTTTCCATTTTAGTCTAGTCCATTTCTGACTTTTAGGGGTTGTTTTTGTCAATATTTGATATTATGACAAACAGTGAAGACCCTGATCAGAGGGCTCCGTAAGGAGCCCTCTGATCTGGGTATTCACTGTTTGCATAGGACAATGCACTTTTCACATGTATACTGTTTGAAAATGACGCCTATATGCGGGACTAGGGTTCAAAGGGTTAAACAGTAATCCAGATTCACAGGAATTCAATTTGCAAGCCTGGTGAATTGACTCTTAAACACTGGTCAGTGTAATCTTTGGGAGATTAACCAACCCAAGTTAAACAGCACACCAGCTGCAGTCGCCCTACTGTGTGTACTCAATGTGGACGGTGATGCGTGTTATTTACATTGTAAACACATTCATCTAGACAAATCATGATGTACAGTGAAGTAATGGCTTTATTGCCTATATGTAAAGTCTAGGGGTGTTGAAGATGTTTTATTGTGTAATTGCTTTAATATCATAGATTAACATGAGAGCTGTATACAAAGGAAACTATAGACATAGATCTTCCTTATTCTTAGAGGTACAGAGAGATTCAGTAAAGCTAATTGCATTTTATTATTTAGAAATGTATATTTTGACAAAATACGAGGGTGGTTTCTCTCGATTTAATATTAAACACTTGCAAACATTGCGACAAATAAGGCCAATTATTTAAATTTGTTACAAGACTTTGATCTTAATACTAACCAAAAAGGACTGAATGCAGGGAAGTATTTTAATTCTTTACATAAATTGGGACCACTTACAAACTTTCTGCTTGGCAAAAGAATTCTCTTGTCTTGATGAAAAGTTGAACCGACTTATGGGAGGGTCAACGTAAAAAGCCTGAAATTTGAGGTAAAAAATAGAGGGGCTGACTTATGGTCTTGGTAGAGTTATGGCTGCAAATACCGGTATGCGGTACTCACCTTATCCCTGCTTATGGATTGTTTTGATGTTTAGGTTTCGAGCATTCATCCCACACATACCATTTGACCTGACACAGTGCGAGACCAGCTTTCCAGTAGCAAGAACCCCACAAGATGAAAAGAATCTTACAGATGTAAGTATTTAATCTATCAAAACTTTACCCAATAGCCTGTTTCTTAAAAATAGGCTGATATTAAAGCAGAATGCACCTTAAGGATATTAGTATAGAAGATGTTTCTTTTGCTGCAGATTCTCGACTGTATGAACTGGAACTATTTTCTTCAATCTAAAGGTATATTTATGAGGTTATTGATCTTCACTGCCTAGGTACCCCCTAGTACAATAGTTATTTGCAAACAGTTTGGATTCTGATTGGATGCCACATTATGCCAAGTGTTCCGAATCCAGACTGTTTGACACACATTTAAATATTTTCTCTCTTGGCTTTAAATGACCATCAGTGTCATTTATTCATTCAGTAATTTTCAAGTAAAAATGCGCCTGAGTGTGGTATTATGCCATGTGTCTATGGCGTGCCTTCAAAGTGTGGTAGCAGCACTATATTTTCTGCAAGTAAACATTATTATTACTGAAATACTGTTGATGAGATGTTAAGCCAGTTTCATTCTCATGGCCTTCATTACATTAGATTTCAACAAAAAATTCTGTCACATCACGATGAAACTTCTATTTTAGTATAGTCATAGTTAGTTATCCTTTTAAAATTGTGTCTTCAGAATATTCTGTGTATAGTTTTGAAGTATGTTAATATCTTGTAGGCTTTACTAAAGAGGAATGGAGATTTGACACCCTCTACACATGAGCAATCGTCTATACTCGCCTTGGTCACAAAAATCAACACAGCATTGGATAACCTGACTATCACGCCAGGCAACTTTGATGCAGCGGTATGTTCTCCATCAGCCCTTTTAATGTCATTTTTGGGGGCAGATTTTGGCCCCCATTCCTCAAGCAAAAAACATGGTTCTCACATAATTTGAAAACCCCTTGAATTTGATAGTGTCTGTCTTAAAAAAACCTTGAAAACTGCATTTTATCTTGAAAACCCCTTAACCCATTCCCCCATAAATACACCTTTTAACTTCTTTATTAGCTCACCTGACACGAAGTGTCAAGGTGAGCTTTTAGATCTCTGGATGTCCGTCAACGTCATCTGTAGGGGTGTAACGATTCGGCGGTGTACCGATATATTGCGGTGTGAGCTGAATAATATTGCCCCGCGGTTCAGATTCAGAAAAACCGATTTTCTTTGCCTTATTTAAAAACAGTAAAATAATGGACAAACTTACTTTTGTTTCGCGGAATTGTTTTCGAAACAACGCGTAGTAGACGCAGTCCGGTGTTTTATCCATATCCCTAGCCGGTGTAACAGTACTATTTCGTTTCCGTTTAATCTCGCTCAACGAGACGCTCTTATTAAGAAACAAGCAGCGAATCAAGGGCCTAGTTGAACAAGATTAATATAGTAAACACGATGGCAGATGCTTGTTCCATACTTACACGGTGTATTGCAATATATTGCGATTCGATTTCTCCGTATTGCGATAAACTGCGATGCGGGTTTCGGCGAATTGTTACACCCCTAGTCATCTGTCTGTCCGTCCGTTCACAATTGGTTCGTTAACACTATAGCGGCTACAAATTCCATCTGATCTTCATGAAACTTGATGACAATGTTTGTCTTGATGAAATCTAGGTCAAGTTTGAATGTGGGTCATGTCAGGTCAAAACTAGGTCTCTAGGTCAAATCATAAAAAATCTTGTTAACACTCTAGGGGCTACAAATCTTATTGGATCTTAATGAAACTAAGTCAAAATGTTTGCCTCATTGATATCTAGGTCAAATTTGAATATAGGTCATGCTTGGTCAAAAACTAGGTCACTAGGTCAAATCATAGAAAAACCTTGTTAACACTCTAGAGGCTACAAATCTCATTGGAATTTAATGCATCCTAGTCAGAATGTTTGCCTAATTGATATCTAGGTCAAGTTTGATTATGGGTCATGTTGGGTCAAAAACTAGGTCAAATCATAGGAAAACCTTGTTTACACTCTATAGGCTACAAATCTCACTTTATCTTCATGAAACTTGGTCAAAATGTTTGCCTCATTCATATCTAGGTCAAGTTAGAATATGGGTCATAAAAACTAGGTCACTAGGCTTCAAATCTCATTGGATTTTAATGAATGTTTGCCTTATTGATTTCTAGGTCAAGTTCGAATATGGGTCATGTCGGATCATGTTTAGGTCACTAGGTCAAATCAAAGAATAACATTGTTAACCATCTAGAGGCTACAAATCTCATTAGATCTTAATGAAATATTGCCAGAATGTTTGCCTACATCAAATCTAGGTCAAAATCAAATGTGGATTGTGTCTGGTCAGAAACTAGGTCAAATCATAGAAAAATCTTGTTAACACTCTAAAGGTTGATTATGGGTCATGTCCAGTCGTAATCTAGGTCACTATAGGTCATGTTTTACATGGTGTATCAGGTGAGCGATTTAGGGCCATGGTGGCCCTTGTTTTATTTGTCCACTCACCACTGAAAAAATTAGTTCTAATTTATAAGCCATGAATATGTTGATCATTGGTGTAATAATGTTAATCATTGATGTAATAATGTTTATCATTGGTGTAATAAAGTTAATAATTGGTGTAATAAAGTTTAAATAATTGGTGTAATAATGTTTAAATCAATGATGTAAATAATGGTTAATCATTGGTGTAAATAATGGTTAATCATGAGTGTAATAATGTTTAACCATTGGTGTAATAATGTTTTACCATTGTTGTAATACTATCTATCATTGGTATAATAAATGTTTTATTGTATTTGTAGCAAGTGGAAGAAGTCCGACAAGTTGGCTCTTTTAAGAAGGGAACAATGTTGGCAGGGAATAATGTGGCAGATATTGTGGTTATGTTGAAAACTCTGCCAACGAGTAAGTATTTGATTAACCCATTACCCCATAGTCTGATTCTATTTTTGAAAACGGGTGACCACTTAAAGCAGGTTGAAAGTAAAGCAGAATGTGCCTAAGGCACATTCTGCTTTACTTTCAGCCTGCTTTTAAGCTACCATCTGTTAGAATAAAGAAACTATTTCTTATGATATATAATCATGACTGCATAAATTTGGAGGAAATTCTTTGGTAAAGGAATAAATTAAAGGTGCAAAAAGGTTTATTTATGTGGTAATGGGTAAACCCTTACTCCCTACTCCCATAGAAGAACTTATATGTATTTTATTCCTAATTGAGAGACCTTTTTAGCTCACCTGAGCAGAAGGCTCAAGGTGAGCTATTGTGACCGCTCATTGTCCGTAGTACGTCTGTCCGTCTGTCCGCCCGTCCGTCCGTCTGTCCGTCTGTCCGTTCACTTTTACTTCAAACGACATCTCCTCTGAACCCGGGGATTGTAGGGCGGATTCAAACTGCTCATGATGTTCCTTGGATGCTTCTCTACAGAAATTGTTAAAATGAAACTTTCAAGTGGACTACTTATTGTAATTTATTTAAAAAAGTGAAAAACTTTAAACAATCTTCTTGTAAAAAACTGCTAGGCCCACAGCTTTGATATTTGTTTTTTAGTATCTCCTGGTGATTCTCTCTCAAAATTGTTAATATCAAAACTAAAACTGACCATAGGGATTCACCATAGGGATTTTTTCATTGCCGCTTTATGCAGGATTCATTGCCGCTTTATTCAGGTTATACTGTTTTACTGAAGGTTTAAGCAGGGTTTCAAGCACCCTTATACTAAATCACCTATATTTGCAAACAGTTTGGATCCAGGTCAGATGCCACATAATGCAGCATCTAATCTGGATCTAAACTATTTGCCACTCATTTACATATTTTCTTATATTTAGAAAATATAAGTTATTATTTTTTACATATTTCACATACAAACATTTGGAGCAGACAACAGTTCAGCATGATAATAGTCAGTTCTCCCTGAGACGGTCTCTTATTGCATAACTGACCCAAAGCTAGCTCTGAACTCAGGTCACTGAGATACATAGCAGAAATTATGATGTCTGCTATTTTATGCTCAAGCACAACTTAGTTCAAGGCATATTACTTTTGGTCTGTCTGTTTGTTTGTTTGTTTATCTTTCTGTCTATCAGTCCACAATTAATTCTTGGCCATAAACAGTATGGATCCAGGTCAGATGCCACATAATGCTGCATCTAATCTGGATCCAAATTTGCCACTCATTTACATATAGTTTCCTATATTTAGAAAATGTAAATAATGATATTTATTAACCTATTAACGCATACATATTCCTTTTTATACGCCCGTCTTCAGACGGGACGTATTATGTCGTGGCGCTGTCCGTCCGTCTGTCCGTCCGTGTTGACTGTGGTGTACTTGTGCTACAATATTTCCAAAATAAGTGGTCTTGTGCTTCACTTTTTTTCTTCTGTGACTGTCACAGAAGAAAACTGTCTAAAACTGTCCAAAATGTTCCTCTGTGACGATATATTGTGCAACTACAACTGCAGCACAAGCAAAGTTGGCCAGTGTCCAACCTTAGTGTCCAACTTTGGCGATGGACTAGATTATACATTTTCTCATTTGGACTGGTTGACATTCTCCTACACGTCTTGATCATCTAGATGCTTTATATCATGCGTGACGATTGAGCGTTTCGGTACTTGGATTTTGGCTGGAATTTTGGAATTTGGAACCAGCCTCGATGCTTTATCACGTGACTAAAGAGCATTTCGCGGTGGTGTTCAGACAACACAACAGATACGGTAAGTGCTTATATCTCTCTCTATCTTTTTTCTATTTATTAATTCTCTCCATCAATACTGATGATAATGAGAATGGGCACTGTTTAGGTGCACCATTGGGAGTTACTCGGCCGGACACTTTATCCTGACACCGACGAACCAGTCGTAATGCTAACCCGAAATCCTGAGAGCCAAGGAGGGAAGCCATTACTACCAAGTCTTTGGTATGCCCCGGCCGGGGATTGAACCAGCAACCTCCCGCACTGCAAGCGGACGCTCTAGCACTGGGCAATACATGTGCAGGTGCCTTTTCTGATGAATCGCGTTTTAGATGTTTTGTCTATATCGAACGCATTTACTTTCCCGGTCCCCAAAAATTCCGGTAAATATTGACATATTTTTGTTTATATAGAACACCTCTGAGAAATAGGCTTTCTTGGAAAATAAGGGGTTTTGCCTCAACATCGGACTCTTTTCAACGGAATAATCAGGGGCTAGCGCCCCGAACAACCAAATGATCGTTTCGTAATGAAAGACAAAATTGTGGCGTGTTTACTCTGCTGACAAACGTTTCGCCCCAAAACCGTTTCGCTCCCTAAGGCCTAGTCGCTTCGCCCCCTGTTTTATTAACTTAGTATTATTACTTTAAAAATGCCTAGATCTATAATAATATTGTTTTTATATTTATTCCAGATATTTGAGTTCATGAAATAAAATTAAACAGAAAATAAATTCGTCTTCCCCCGATTTTGTATTCGTAAAATGTAATTCATACAGTGAAATTGGGAAAAATAATATAATGTATCGTGTTCTTTGTCGGTAATAGTTTCCAGAGTTAAGTAAATTTATAGTACATTTGAAAATTTATAATCATATTTATTAACGAATCGTCGATTATCTACATACAATTTGAAAATTATTATATATATTGTTGACAGTTTGTTACCCTTCACACACGTAAGTATCAAACAATTAGCGAGGGCAATAAAGAATGTCCACGGTACCCTCAAACAGGTGTTGATGAACAGAACAGAACTGACCATATCATTTATTCTCCCAGGTATTTGTTGTACAACATGGGGTTTTCAAGAATAACATGTATACAAATTAATGTGGTTCCGGTATGGTACGAAAAACAACAACAGCAATAACAAAACGCAACGAAGAACTGAGTTGATATTAAGACTTAAGATGGTGTGGTTTAAGGGAAAAGGGAGAGAGTTTGGGGGGGGGGGGGGGGGGGGGTTAATTATTTGGGAACGTTTGGAAACTGGTAAGAAGCTCAACATCCCATCGGGATACCAAACAGATCGCTAGGTTGCAAAAATTGTTATTACGATGCATGTACAAGAACAATGTATTTTGTTAATGTAAACCATGTACGGCATTTGTAAACATTATATAAGCAACTGGTATTATCCCATTGAACCCTAGTGACGCACATATATGCGTCCTTAACCAAAAGTGTACCTGTGAATAGCAGGCCCGTAGGAACAGTGAGGGGGTGTTAATTTTGTCAATTATAGTAACCAAGCAATTTGTTTTATATTTGCAGATCTACTAAATAAACGCCAGCACACAACCAAAAAAATAACGTCAAAAGACAAAAATAGGTGGTCCCCCCCCCCCCTCCCAAGGAAGAGTGGCCGATATAAAGATCCTTATCCCATTTTGCTTCCTACGGGCCTCAAGAGTACACTTGTCCTATGCAAACAGTGAGGACCCTGATCAGAGGGCTTTTGCAGGAGCACTCTGGTCAGGGTCCTCAGACTCCTCACTGGTAAACATTTTTTAATATATCATAAAAAAAAAAAACACCCAGCCATAAATAGTCGAAAATGGACCAGCTTTCATTGCAAACTGGAATAGTCCTTTGGAAGTTTCAGGGGATAATGAGTTAATGAATAGAATGTTACGATTTGGAAATCAATTTATTTGGTCCGATATGCCGTGGCGGTCACGATCGTCTTTCTAGTGAAAGGCGACATGATCGCTCCAGTCATTTTAACAGAAATCTGGCAAGTGGGTCCCGGGTACTGTCTTGTCAAAACGAAACACAAGACATGTGTAAAGGGTCCACTAGCGCACTTGAGAATTTAATAAATTTATATCAGTTTGATTTTATTATGTTTAAATAATGCTATTTGGAGCAATTTTACAATTAGTCCGCCACCAAAAATGTCATTTTTATGGCCAGGTTAATGTCACAAGACATGGCCGGATTAATGTTACAATAAATGGCCAGGTTAATGTCACAAGAGATTGCCAGTTAATTTCTACGAACATACCAAAAAGCCATGCGGACAAATTGTAAAGTTTACCCTAACCCCAAGTTCCTAACCCTAGGTATTGGTCGCGGACTAATTGTAAACCCTAGCCGACCGCTAATATATCGTTTATCTATAGATAGCTTAGATGCTAGTCTAGTACCACAGGCACTTGGCACATAGATCTAGATCTATGAGGGGGGAAAAGAGTTGTTTCCCCCTAGACTTCTATTACCCTATATATAAAGTCTTTATATTTATGCGGTAATAGAAGTCTAGTAAAAAAAAATCTAATAGATATCTAGATCTAGATATATGTGTCAAGTACCTGTGTCTAGTACAGGACGAAACAATGCAAACAGCTCCTACATACAGGAGCCTTCCGCATGACTCCAATCCCGCAACAAGCGGCCACCTGTCAACAGGATCAACAGGCGTCGCCCAACACAGGCTTGACAGTATCCAGCGTTTCAGGTTATACAATACAATACAATACATTTTATTGGCATTAAAGACTTTTCCTCAGTCCATTGTTCTCGATATAGGCGTGAAAAAGCATGAATCATAAGCTGCCACCGGATATACCAATCTCAGTAGGTGTGAAATTATAGGTAACTAATCTCAAGTTGTCTAGAGAGGCCCTCGCATACTCACACTCAAGTGGTGGTTTTTTTGGTGTTACCACTGAAAAAAGATCAGGAAATGTCTTAAGTACAATGTTGCTACTTCTAGCCATAGAATAATATGATGACAGCACGAAAACTGCATTGAAATAAACACAGATATATACACCTAGGTATCTATCCGCGTGTTTGACCGCGGTACACGTGCCGTTTATCTTTTCGTGATTTGTGAACAATGATTAGGGGAGTAAAATTTGGTTTTGTTTATTCAAATTATAGAATCAGGTGTAAGGGTTACACAGCGGATAGATAGCTTATTAGTAGGCATGTAATAGGGTAAACGGACATGTGCCCCCCCCCCCCCCCCCCCGGACACTAGCCCCCCGGCAGATTTTATGACAGGACGGGGTGACAGCTTAATGCAAGATTTAAGTAATGCAGAAAGTTCCTATATATGTATAAGTTTCTGTATTACGTTTTTTCTGCAGTTAGCGGTTTCATGTCTTTAAAGATCAATATAATACTTTGTTTAGTGATCACTTGATACAGGTGTATATAGAGTTTAAAGATCTAAAGTAACTTATCACTTAACCCCCCCCCCCCCCCCCCCGTTTGATTTAGTTTCACCCTGCTGTAAGCAATCATAGACCTTTTTTGTACCTATAATGTATTTTCACAATCTAACTGGCTCTATATTTGAACCTTATTGCATAATCTAAGACGCCCTCAAAACTACACGATACGTCTATTAGGGGTGCTCAAATATAAAGACATTGAATCGTAGCAACAAGTATAAAATGGTTCTGCACGTGAAGTGTACTATTGTCCTGTGCTAACATTATAGACCCAGCTCATAGGGCATCTATAGAAAGGAGCCCTCTGATCAGGTTCTGCACCGTGTGTCACTTTGCAACAAATTGTATTAACACACTGTGCAAACAGTGTAGTCCCTGATTAGAACCTAAGACGGTTCCTTAAGCTCTCAGGCTCTCCGGGTCTGCACTGTTTATCGTTTACCTGAAAATTGTTAATGCAAAACAGCAACTCTTAATAGTACACCATGGACAATATTTTATTAGAAATTCAGGAAGACCTTCAGAGACAACGACAGTATAGTGAGGGTTTGTCTGCAGTGAAAACTTTACTGAATATGACCACTTCGGTGTCAAGGTCTACAACACTAACCTTTGCAAACAGTTTGGATCCAGACTTAACGTTGAATCACGCATATGAAATGGTTTTTAATGTTAAAATGCCCCCCCTAGACACTTAACTTTCGAAATTAAAGCAAACGACAGTTTGGCAAACAGACAATAGTGGGTGTGCCTATTAGTGATAGTATTCGTATAGCATGCAATAAAGAGGTACGGCCGCAACAGCACGGAATAACATTTGACTGTTGTGATCGATGGCAGCACAGCACGTGCAATACAGGTTGGTTTATTGTTGTTGTTGTTGTTTTTTGTATTTTACTAAATAATCTGGTTACCCTTTTCACTGCCATGAAAAGTATTAACCACTTCACCGATTTATCCCGAATACAAAGCTTGGACACTGATCAGCTGCAGAATATAACTCGGCGTATGATAAGGATCAACACTGTTTGATTTTTTCTTGAATTTAGTCTGTTTATATTAAAAATAACATTGAAATACAGACGATGAATTTTTAAACCAGATGACGGCATGGCAGAGAAAGGATTATAGAAATTGTAAATTTTAATATAATTTCTCATTAAGCACGTGCAATAACGAATTTTAGAATCTAAATGTCATGAATTTTAATTTAGTCATCTGAAATGTAGATCTATTTGATATTTTTCGATTTGACTGTAGTCCAGTTACCTAGAATTTAAAAAAAAAAAAAGAAGAGAAATAACGGATATTTAAAATGTTGAATATAATAGCCGTGCACGTAAAACACGTGCATTACCACCATGGTTGAAAATGTTGTTTTAATCATCTTCATTTTTATACGCCCACCTCTAGAGGTGGGCGTATATTGGCGTGTCCCTGTCCGTCCGTGAAAACGTCCGTTCGTCCGTCAACATTTTGTTTATCCGGAGTTTTTCCGAAAAACTATAGGAGGGATATTAATGAAACTTCACACAAGTGTTATATGCATAAAGATCTGAAGCTGAGTCGAGTTTGAGGTTCTTTCAAATTTTCGTTTCAGAGTTATCTGCCCTTGATGTACTCAAATATGGTATAAAAAGCTTGTCCGGAGTTTTCTATTCAGAGTTATCTGCCTTTCTTTGCCAGTGGGCGTATAATTAACCGTTTGCGGTGCTCTCGTTATTTTTATGTATTAATCCCTTCACTGATTATCCCGAATATAAGTGGTTATTTGTAAAAATGTTTGGGCCCTAAGCAGATGCCGAAAAAGTGCACACGATAAATATTTTAATTTTAATGGCCGTGCACATATAGCACGTTCATTACCACAAGTGGGTAACATGTTGAAATTGCTAGTGTAGTCATTTGAAATATACTTAATATTTGCACAGTTTTGTAACAGATAGCATATAAGTGAAAGGGTTAAAGAAATTGTCAATTCTAATATAAAGCACGTGCATTGTCATGAGTGGGTAAAATGTCTGGGATGTGATTTTCTTTATTTAGAATTTACTTAATTTTGGACCCTGAGCAGATGCAGAGTAACTCGACATATGACTAGGATCAAAACTATCTAATAGTCATTTTACCGAATATAGTTGAGAAATAAAGGAGATGACAGGGAATGGATTTTAAGAATGTTACCTCTAATAACCGTGCATGTAAAACACGTGCACTACCCAAGTGGTTAAAATGTCGAACGTGTCATTTTATTCATTTCAAATATACTTTTATATCAATGTCTATGAATTAATCGTTTCTCTGATTAACTGGAATAAAACCAATTGTGTGTTAACCCTTTGCCTGCTAATTGCGACTTTCCTGAAAGAAATTGTTAATTTTAATGGCCGTTCACCGCAGCCGGATAAGGGTTAATTAGTACTTTCGCTTTCCATGTAAATATATCTTCTGTTGTTTGTCATATTTTCATATATGTGGAAGGCATTTATATACAATGTCATTGCACTGTGAAAGGGTTCAGTGGTAGTGCGTCCGCTTTCGAGGCGGGAGCTTGTGGGTTCGATCTCCGGCCGGGCCATACCAAAGACCATTATAAAAACTGTACTAGTATCTCCCTTGCCTGACGCTCGGCATTATAAGGGTAGTGCTAGGAAGGTGACTGTTATGCCCAGGTAAGTGTGCATGTTAATGGATACATTGTTTGTCGCAATAAAAAGCTCTCCAGAGCATATGTATGCGACGTTAAATAAAGCTTACCTTTACCTTACCTTTTCGTTTAACAGGAAATAATAACGCCATGTAAATATTCTTAAGGCAAACAGTATATTATATATAGTGGTTATCTTAAGGCGTAATATATTCAGTCCCGTTAAAAACAGAACTAATCACAATGCAATGAAATGTAGCAAATGGATTCGAAATATTATATAATTATAATACGGTAAAACAGTTAGTATTCTGCCTAGACGCCGTCTCACCTGCGACTTCCCAGACTCTTTGCTGTTTTAATTGAAATAAATAAAAAACGTTTCTTAGGAAAACATTATGGTCTTCTCCGTTGGATATCATTTTTTTCTTCAATAATTTTCAGTTTATTTATAGCTAAGCCCTATTAAAAATAGACTGTCATCTATGTTACGTTTTTATATATAAAATATAAATACATAGATAGCAAACAAAATATCCTTTATCTACCTTTTTATATATGTGTATCTCGTAAAATTTAAACATGCATGCATTCAGTTTCATGATCAATATCATACAATTTCTATTTCGTACCAACGTCCGATTAAAATAACATATATAAATCTACCTTTATTTTTAACACTTATATTAGATATACTTTAAGCGCATATTTTACATTGGGGGCGAAACGACCAGGGCGCGAAACGTCCAGAATCCGAAATTGTTGGGCGCGAAACGACCCGGAATCAATAATATGAGGCTTTCATACTTTAAAAAAAAGTAAAAACTTTAAACGGGAACAAGAATCCAAAGAATTATCTTGTACCAACTTACCGAGGCGATTTTTATATGGACACCGTTTAGAAACCGGAAACGGAGCTGAAAGTGGTGGCAGACGGTAGGCCATAAAGTTTAATGTTTTCTTTTAATAACTTGCTAATCGGTGGTGTTTTTAGTGTTTGTACAGTATTTTTTCTAGCGCCTGGACTAATAATTTTAAATTATGAATTGAGATGTTTTTTTGTTCAAGATAAAACGCATACATTGCTTCTGTGACCCCACATGGTGACTGACTAGGACCGGACTGACTATGGCACTGTTTGTCACTCATTTGGAATCGGTTCTTTTTATTATCCATTTTTTTGGCGATGTTCGAATTCTTAAGTTTGATAATGGTTACTTTTTATCTTTTTCAAAATATGAAACAGAGTGTCTTAGCAAAATAATGCTCGAATATGAGGGATATTTCTACCAGGGTGTGTATTTGAATTTGAAAGTGGATGGGGCAGAGTTTCCCAAGAATTTTAGGAAGGCACTTGGCTTAATGTGATTAGGAAAGTATGGAATGTTATTTAAGTAGAAATTACACCTTGCGTTCTGGCACTTCTTTAACTCTTTCTGTCATTTGTCATTGTTATAATTACATCATGCTTTCTTCATAATTTCTTCTTTCATACTTTCATCTTCTATTCAAACATTCTGCATTGGGACAAATTGTATTCTGCTTGCTTACATCTGCATCATGCTTTCTTCATAGATATATTCCTTCTTTCATTCTGCATTGGGACAAATTGTATTATGCTTGCTTCTGTGATAATTTTACCAACGCATCCCGAGTCCTATATACACATTAAATTTGCCAGAGACTCATTTGTTGAAAAGTTGTGAGTCCTAAGGACCCATAACTTTTCTTGCCTTTATTAACGCACTACTCAATCATTATGCATTTATTCTACCACAGAAGAGAATACTAACACCTTGAACAGTCGGTGACGGGTCAAAACGGCCCGGGTCAAAACGGCCCAGGTCAAAACGGCCCACTTTTGGGCCGTTTTGACCCGCATTCGGAAGTAACAGAAACTTGAGAAATGAAAGCAGACATCGATTCTGCTTAAACGTGCAAAGTGTGCCGCTAGTGACACGCGACTATAAACTGTACTTGTTTGATTGCATTAAAGGTGTTAATCTTTGCTCTTTGACCTGTTGTTGTGATCATAAGTTTGTTACATTAACACCTCACTGCCTTACCTCAGGTACACTGGGTATTTGCCCACAGTTTTGATTCTCATCAGACCTGTAAAGCAGGTTCTGATTAAGATCAAGCAAAATCTGAAAACACATAAAATAAACTTAAAGGGTTAACTTAACATATAGATCTGTTTCCAACTATTATCCAAATTAATTCTTTATATCAACATAGAAAGTATTGTTGCATAGCAGACTTTTTACCCAAAACATCATCTGCTTTTATTTCTGAATGTTCAATGTTAAGTATCTTGACTAAAGTAATGAGTATCAAACAGTTTGTGTTGTGACCAGAAACCGGCATACGCAGCGTCTGGTCAATCATCAGTATCCAACCTGGTGGCAAATATCCATTACAAGTACTAACCTTCCTACTTTGGCGCATTTATTTGGCTTAATTGTCAAAGAGAATTCTTTCTGTTTATTAGACCGAGGTTATCTCATGCCAGGAACCATGGAGAAATTACAATCTGTGTCTGCTCCGAGCAGGAACTAAAAGGAAGGTCGGTGGTTTTGATCAAATGCGCTGCTTTGAAACGAATGAGATTAGCTGAAATCATCATTTCATCTCATCATCCTTCATCATTCATCGGAGCTATATGACGTGTTTTGTGTGGCACTGTGCACCTGTCACTTTTAATAATATTATATGAAGCAATTAATTTGTATGAAATTAATACATGTATGTGCAAATATGATTCATACCTAGGTGAAACATGTAAATCGAAATTTATGATAATGGAACATGAAGAAAGCATGATATAGTTATAATAACAATGACAAATGATAGAAAGCGTAATAGAAATGTCCTAAAGCAAGATGGAAACGAACGAAAGCATAAGGTAATTTTTACTTAAATAACATTCCATAGGAAGGGCCAAGGGGTGTCCCCTCCCTCGATTTTTTGTTTAGCTCACCTGAGCCAAAGGCTCAAGTCAAGGTGAGCTATTGGGATGCCCCTGTGTCCGTCGTCGTGCGTTGTGCGTCATGCGTCATCGTTAACAATTGCTTCAAATGACATCTCCTCCTATACCCCTGAACAGAATTCAACCAAACTTTACAGAAATGTTCCTTGGGTCAAGCTCTTCCAAATTTGTTCAAATAATTAAAACAATGCAGAACTCTGGTTGCCATGGCAACCAAAGTGAAAAAATAATGAAATCTTAAAAAATCTTCTTGTCAAAAACTGCAAGGGCCATAGCTTAGATATTTGGCACATAGCATCACCTACAGGTCCTCTATCAAGTTTGTTCAAATTATGCCCCTGGGGTCAAAATTGGCCACGCCCCGGGGGTCCCAGTTTTACATAGAGTTATATAGTGAAATTTTCAAACATCTTCTTCTCTGAAACTAATATGGTCATAGCTTTGATATTCGGCATGGTGACACTTCTAGATGCCCTATACCAATATTGTTCAAATGGTTCTGGTCCGTTGCATATCTAGGTCACAGGAGCTAAAAATAGATTTTTTCAATAAAAATTTTGCTGCGTTTGAATTAAATGTAGTATAAAATTATTTTTTAAAAATCTTTTTTAACCCAAAAATGGACTATATCTACATCATAAATTTCCTAATACTTCACTGTAGTTTAGTTTTGCTACAATATTTACAAAAAAGGTCTTCTTAAGTTTTAGCTTATGTGACTGTCACATAAGAAATCTGTCTAAAACTGTAAAAAAAAAATCCTCTGTAGCTGTCTCTTGTGATGTATCAACTTGTTGACTGTGGTGTACTTGTGCTACAATATTTCCAAAATAATTGGTCTTGTGCTTCACTTTTTTTCTTCTGTGACTGTCACAGAAGAAAACTGTCTAAAACTGTCAAAAATGTTCCTCTGTGACGATATCTTGTGCAACTGCAACTGCAGCACAGGCAAAGTTGGACAGTGACTAACTTTGGCGATGGACTAGATTTTTTAACTGCAGCACAACAAAGTTTAAACAGTGTTCACGTCTAACATTAGCATTGGACTATACATCATAGATTTTTATAATACTCGACTGTGGAGTACTTGTGCTACAATATTTACAAAAAAGTTATTCTAAGTTTTAGCTTCTTTGACAGCCACAGAAGAAAACTGTCTAAAACTTATAAAATGTTCCTCTGTGACTGTCTATTGTGATGCATACACTGCAGTACTAGAAAATTTAGACAGTGTCCAAGTCTAACATTAGCATTGGACTACATCATATATTTTCTAATCCTTGACTGTGGTGTTCTTGTGTTTCAATATTTACAAAAAAGGTCTTCAGTTTTGCTTCTGTGACTGTCACAGAAGCAGACTGTCTAAAACTGTTAAAAATATGCCTCTGTGACTGTCTATTGTATGATGCAACAGCTGCAGCACTAGAAAATGTACTGGGCCTACTGGCACAGGCTAATTTCTAAGACTGCTGTTTAAAATGTTCCTCTGTGAGTCTGTGACTGTCTCTTGTGATGCATCAACTGCAGCACCAGAAAATTTAGACAGTGTCCATTAGTATATCATTATCATTGGACTATACATCATAGTTTTTAATTCACCTGAGCACAGCTCAAGTTACCATACATAGGTACAATACTGAATCTGGAACTATATTTTGACCCTTGAAGTTTGCAGCAGCAACTTTTTATGAACCATGTTGTTTTTCAGAGTATGGAATGTGAAAACCAATGTATCGGACTGGGCGGAGAGCTGTTTTACAGCAGTTTACCTGGTCTACCCAAGAAAGTGAAATGGCCAGTGCAGTTGACGAAAGACGCATCAACTGTATACTGTCGCTGTGACAATGCCTAGTAAGTTAAGTTCCATATTTATTGATTCCATCACCATGTCAGCCGTGGGCTGTGATTTTAGCCAGGTCTGAGCACATGAATGTATACAGTTTTTTAGATTGTAAATTGATTGTAATTTTCAACCATTTGAAATACTTATACATTGTACAGTGAACCGAAACTTGATAACACCTTGTTTAAGCATTGAAATAAACATTTCATACCTTGTTTAAGCATTGAAATAAACATTTCATTTCATGGCAGAATGTTTTTTAGCTCGACTATACTATGGTTAGACAAAGTGGTCAAAATGTTCAATCAAGTGCTTCAGTAATTAAGATGATTCTAGTAACATGCCAGCTTTGATAAGATAAATTTGCTGTTGACCTTTACATATAGAGTAAAATGTGATAATATCGACAGTTTCAACTCATTCAGCCCTGAAGTTTTATAGTAAATCTCGATACCTCATGAATATTTATTAGCTTTAATGTCAAAATAAATCATGCGATTTGCGTAATTTTTGGACTGGTGCAAAGGAAACTGTTTATTCTTGGGCCACACGTAAGCAAATAAAGTACACCTGTAGGAACTGTCTCATCAGGGTATACTTTATTTGCAAATGACAACTCCAGGCTTCACCAGGGCTGAATGGGAGAAAAGTTAAGGATAATGATTTCATAACAAGATGTGAAATATCATCTCTTTGTGAACTGGACTGCATTTCTGAACAGTTTGTGAAATAGTTTTACTATCATTAATGTAGGGGTGTCGGAATTTGAGCACTGTCGGCATAACCCTCCTTTTCTCTAGCTGTAATTCAATGCCTTTGTAAATTTCCACATGTGAATTCCTTTTTGTTGCAGCTTTTCTGTGAATACAGATAATTTGGAAGCATTTCCAAACGATAAAATTTACAGGAGAGGACTTGGTACTTATAATGTTATGTTTAAGTTGTGTTTCCTGTTAGTTATTTGTTAGCTCATCTGAGCACAGCATCTTATTGCAGCTGGACTCCAAATTTTTGAATGCTTTAACTATAAAAAAAACCCTTATGAATTAGATTATATATCAAAATAAAGTATGCACCTTGTACACTTTTTGTATTGGCACATATAAGCCGTGACCAATCCATACAAGGGCCACTCAGTAGGTACTAGCACTACCGTTTTCTTATACGTAATTGATGTGTCCATATTTCCCCGCCAAATCTTTGTGTTTTGTCTGCACAACACTTATGTTAAAGTATTTTTATTTATGCTTTTCGGTGGATTACCGGGAAAAAGCAGTGGGTTATCACTTGTTAATCCACTGCTTCAAGCAGGGGATTATCGTCGCTCGTGCTTCTCTTATGAGTTTTCCCCGTAGGACTCCCCAAGAATCGTAGTCAATCATGTCTTATCGTTCAATTCCGGCAGTCCATTTTGTCGCGAAACACTCAACGGAAGAACACGAATCCAAGATCGGAAGTAATGACGTAATTCCGTTGACGTCAAATAAATAAATTAGTGACATCATTGTACTGCCAACTGTCACGCACATGTGTTCGACATAAAACTTGGGGCTCAACACGGGATAAATAATGTACTTTCGCTTTCAATTGTCAAACAGTTTCGTTTAAAAAGTGCCTTAAAAACATAAATAAATAGAATAACTGTGTTTTTTCAGTGTAAGATTGAATTTAACCCATTTCGTGAACATCAGACTGTTATATTTTCGCCACTCATGAAAATATAACGTCTGATGTTCACTCAATGGATTAAATTTCGATCTTACACTGAAAAAAACAGTTATCCTCTATATAACCTAAGAAGGGTGTAAAAAAAATATCATGTCTAGAGCCTGACTGGCAAAGGCTTTTTTCTGCTCAAAATATAATTATTTGCAGTTTTGGCTATAAATTTTTTTCCTGGTTCCAAACTTTCATCTAGGTTAGAGTCCAACTGGAAATATTTTAAGAAATCCCAATTTCACTGAATGCAATATGTTTGTTTGTTTCATTATCTTTTATTGTGGAGATGGATGAGAAAATTAGGCTAACTGGAATTTGTATCAATTTGAGAAAGTCACACTTTCAACTGGATATAAATTGCAATGACTCCAAAAATCTCCTATTATAATATGATCATGTATATGGTATGCAATTTCGCACATATATGTGTACTGAAACTTGATAATTTACCTTCCATTATAAAATAAGTAATATCTTAAAAAAGGAGATAAGATAACCGCAATAACTCAAAATGTGATATGCTGATAATTAATAAGCTCCATTTTCTCATTCACACCCACTATTAGTGATCATTATGGCTCGAGTTGCAGACAGGCAATTGACCCATCAATTACAAAAGTTTTGAAATCAAGGATTTCCTCCTAGACAAGCTTTGCTAATGATTTTAAATTCTCTTTGGGAAAAAAAATGTATAGGTATAATTATAGAGATGGTTTTAATTGAATGTGTCGAAAATTAGTTTTAAAACCTAATTCTGCAGACTGAAGGACTGTATCTACATACATATTTGCCCACACAAATTCAGTGAAGAAATCTTGTTGGGTTTGACCTCGGCAATGTTTCTGATATTTTGTTTTAATTTTCAGCTCTTCTTAAGACCAAACCAAAGACTCTGAAGGCATTTATTGAGGATGTGCAGTGGGCATCAGGTAAACATTTTTTATTCTACATATATGATAGGGCTGCAACGGTTCAGGTACTTCACGGTTCGGTTCGGGTTCGAGTAGACCCCTTCGGTTTTCGGTTATTTCGGTTCGGGTATTAGGATTTATAAGAACTTGATAAAATCAACCAGAAAAAAAATCTCATTTACTGGCACATGTCTACGCAGACAATAGATCTACACACTTTTTCGAAAACGCTATCACTGTCATCTATAATTTTATCATATGTACGAGAAAGATGTGCATTTCATTCTACCATTTTAGGACAGATTGTAGCGAATTTAAGGCGTGGTTCGTCCCGACCTGTTTTCATTGAAGTTTCGTAACTAATCTTTCAGCCTATTTTGTTTGTCATGCTGGCTGGTCTTCCTTAAATGCCTCATCAGCCTTCTATTTATAAGCGCTAGAAGAACTACCTAGCTCCAATTACTGAAAAAGTCATTAATATTTCAGTTTAATTATTTACATCGCCATTCGCAATTTGCGGTCGCTAAGTAATAGACTGGTTACCCTTTTTCTGATGCTGATTCGACTTTGGTACCTTTGAAGCCGGGCTATCAATCATGCGCATGCGTTAAGTGCTGGATTTCCCGGAATTATAAATAGCCGATATGAAAAGAATGAGACGGACGAGAAGCGAGCTATTTAAATTACTGCAAGAAGAAAATGTTAGAACTGTGATTTAACCTTACATTTGGGAACGTCTGACCATCAAAAATATACACGCAGACTGCACGCTGATTGGTAAATTAGCGGTCTAGTGTAATTTACCATACATCGGCGCACCGAACCGAAAATTTGCGGTGCCGACCCGAAACTCGAACCGAGACAAACGAACCGAAAATAACCGAAATTCGGTGAACCGTTGCAGTCCTAATATATGATGGCGATTTTATAATAGTCTCCAGGGTTGGCGAAATCAATTGTCTGAGTCGTAAATTTTCAGGTCAGGACACCTTGAGGCATCTTTCACAAATAAAGTATGCCCTGATCAGAGCTCCTGCAGGTCGATTACAGTCTGTTTGATTGCATTTTGCGAGTATGCGTTTAAATTTGGTCCCTGAGCAATGGCTCAAAATTTTCAAAAAGCTTTAGCCTAGTTGCAAACAGTTTGGATTTCAGACCCGGCTCCGAGGTTATAAAGGTTTTGACTTGAGTCTAAACTCGTTCCCAATCATTTGATTGGTCAGATTTGAGCCTAGGCTCAAATCTGACCAATCAAATGTTTGGGAGCACACTCAGACTCAACTAAAACACGTTATAACTTTGGAGCCAGGTCTCATTTTTTGGTTCCTGATCTGGATCCAAACTGTACACCTAGTAGAGGTACACATAAAAATATATTTTATATCCATCATGTTTACAATTGAATGCAACTTGAAGTCTTAAAAAGTTCAAAAGTTCAAACCCATTTTTTGTTTCCACAGTAAACAGCTCCAGCCAGGAAAGTGACCACTCTGGTGATGACTCTTCACAGAAACGAAAGCCAGAGCCCCCCAAGGAGCCTGTAAAACAGCCGTCTGCTACGCTCGAGATCTCCCCTGAAAAACAGTCACCTGAACAACAGACACGCTCCAGGTCAACAAGAAAATTGGCCGTTCAAGCGAAAGACCAACCAGCACCTACTGCGTCCAACCTGTCTGATTTAGCAAACAACAAATCCAAGCTGCCGGATATAGTGAATGATACTACCAAATCGCCTGAAGAAGTGAATGATAAACCCAAATCATCTAACGTAGTGAATGATAAACCTAAATCAGCTGAACAAGAGAACAGTCTTTCAGAGTTTTCTAACTCCATAGAAGATCAAGAAATCAGACAATCTAGTCAGCCAAAGGGAAGCGAACCAAGCCAAGAGCCAGCTGTCCCTGAGCAGAAAGATGTTGTTGAGGAAAGGGAAGTCGAGCAAGGCACAGAAATGAGTCGATCACAACAATTTCAGTCTGGAATGGACGAGGCAGAAAAGAAAGAGAGAAAAGTGTAAGTACAAGGGGTGATCCAGAATTACATAGATTTTGCTATAATTTAAAAACGGTGCACCTGAGAAAGATAACCTTTTGTAAACAAGTAACATTGTCTTATCTGATCATGCATGCAAACGTCCCATTGGGTACATACAATGTATGTGATTATGTAGGCTTTTTACGTGTACTGGGGAGACGGGGCACGTCATAACAACGTTGCGGCGTCATTTTAGTTTTAATAGACGTATTATAATATAACAGTTTGTTTATAGTTCTCAATTTCTGGATTAAGTTTGTGCTGAATTTAAAACTTATCTTATTGAATCCAGTAATTTTGTTAATGTTGTGAACAAACTCTAGTTTATTGAACGCGCAGTCTTGTTCTGTGTTGTTGTTAATGTTGCAAAACATTCTAGCGACAGACCTGCCCAACCATGACTTTAACGGTACATATCGATGACGTCGAGTCTTATAACATTGACTTAGTCAGCAACTTGTGTCATCTTTGATTCTTCCAATTCACGGTTCCACCATTAAACATATGTGCTATTTGATATGTATGCCCATTATATGTCTGCTTCAACGTTTTGCAAGATGTACACAAAAAGATATGGATTGAGCAATTTTTGATGAACTTGTCCGACGTCACTTTGTGCCAACTTATATTTGACATTTGTTATTATTACCTGACTCTCTATTTAAGTGATTATTAAGCATTTTTGAATGTTTTCCGCAAAGATTTACCAGACTGAGGCCAGGGGGCAACAGTTGACTGTTGCACAGCACTATTATATGCGCGAAAATGGTGCGCACAAATTTTCTGCATCGCGGGACCGAATAAGGCGTCTTTATGGTACAGATTTTTGTTTAAGGATCTAGTCTTTTGCGGGGTTGATCGGGTCTTTTTTTCTCTCCCGAACAATCCCCTTAAAAGGCTATATAGTTCTAGATCTAGTATTAAGAGTAACTGCGAATAAAATCGATAAACCTCTTGCAGATCTAAGGTCTTCTTTTTTTAAACAAATTATGACGTTACAAAAATAAATGACGTCATATCATAATGACGTAATTTGGAAAACCAAAGTGTCAATCAATTTCAGTCAATAAGAAACAATCATAGTTTCAATCGTAATTGAAAAAATGAATATAGTAGAGAAATCTTTTTACAAAACAGTGATGTTCACATTCAGTTGTTGTATTGAATTCAGTAGTAAAGATTAAATATAAAATCATCTGTAGAATCTAAACACGTTTTGTTCAAACCTTGTATATCTAGATCGATCTAGATCTAGCCATTCATTCAGCCTTGCTTAAATAGAGAGTCAGGTAATAAATCATTTGTTTGATAGTTACTTTGGGAACAGTCAAACCATTGTCCCTCGGTAGCAGGGAAGACCTTGAGAACTGTTGGCCTCGGGCAACAGTTCTCAAGGTCTTCCCTGCTACCTCGGGTCAATGATTTGACTGTTCCCTCAGTACCTATGAAACAAATGTATACTGTTGGATTTGTAACAAATTATGTATACCATATATGAAGTAGAAATTTCGCTCAAACAACTTGATGTTACTGAAGATGTCGATCGTTTCTTGTACAATTTGGATAATATTATGGAAAAAATCAGTAGCAGTTATTTGCAACTTGTTGTTGACAGTTTTTGGAATGCCCCGTCCCTTTTAAAGTCAACATAATGTAATCACAATAGTTCCATAAATACTTTCCTCTACTTTTCAATTATTTAGTTAATGTTGTTAAGTAGTTTTATACATTTGCATAATTTTTATTAATATATTAAGGTAGGTTATATAATATTAAAGGGAATGAACTAATTAGGGTTCAGGGTTAAAGATTAAATGTAATGATTGCAGGGAGGAGAAAACAACACGCAGATCTCGTAGTTCCCAATTCTCTGCTGAATCAGAGGCAGACAGAGCAGGTGGCAACAGTGTCGACGTGAAAGCAGTAGAACCCGAAGAGAACAAGGAAAACGACAAGGAACCCATAGAAGTAGAGACAAAAGAGGAAGAGAAAGTTCAGGAACAAATTGCAGAGAAAGTTTCACAAAAATTTGAAAAGAACAGTGTTGCTGCAGACAAATCACATGGCAAAGGTGATGCTGAAGTGGAAGTGGTGAAAGATGATGTAAAAGAAGCTGGCAGTAAGACAAAGCACACAGAGAAGAATAAAGAAGTGGTGAAACAGGCAGCAAAGGAAGAAAAGATGGAATTCAAGAAACAGGATAAGCAGGTAGTGGAAAAGGAACCAAGAGTCCAACAGATGCCAGAGAAAGCTCCTAAAAAACTGCAAGATATTGAAGGTCAGTATAAATACTTGTGCATAAGCTAGACAACCAGACAATTTATTGGAGAGACTCTGTCTTGTTTTTATACTTATTCATTAACACACACACTGCAAACTGAATAGTGAGATTTAACAGCTCTTTTAGGAATTAATAGTCTTTTGTTGCTGTCTGCAATTTTATCTTATTGTCTGAACCCATGTATTAATTATTCCCTTATTGTCACCCTTATGAATACAAATTTTATCCATTATCTGATTGCAGTATTTGTTATAAATGTAACATTTTGACTTGAATATGTGATATACTTGATTCTTTATCTATTTGCAAATGGAGAATACCCAGATTGCCAGACATGCTGTGACTTGTGTTTTAGGTCTCCATACTTTGTTTTGCAATTTGGTTAGGCAAACATTCTAACTGTTTCAGGTGATGTGATAGCCTCTAGACAATTGAGAGAAAGCAGAGACAGCTCTAGGTGAGAATTGGTGTTGAATTGCAGGCTTTGAAATCTAACTTTGTCCTAGTTTCCTAGTGACAAGTAACCTTGAATAGTTACTTGTCCTTGGTTATATTTAATTGTCCTCTAACTTTATACTGGGTAGAATCAAGAAAACGAGACTAAGACCCAGATGAGACAGCTCCTACAGGAGCTGTCTCATCTGGGTCTACTCTTTGTTTTCCCTGACCAAGCTGAAAAATTAATGCAAATTAACTATAGTTTGTTGTTGTTTATTTGCGTACCCTTGCTTAACACTCACGGAGCAGCTTGGTACAAACAAAATGCCTGCCAAGCTTGAGTATTACGTGCACAGCTGTTTTCAACTACCTCGCCATATAGGCAGCCATGGTCCGACTTCAGAGGAAACTATAGTTTCACTCTAACACTTAAACGTTTTCCTTGTCAAGAGGACAGGCTACATGTCAAGACATGTTTGTACCTAATAGTTTATACATGGGTTTGGACAAGGGGACAGTAGTTAAATCCTGAAGTGTTCTATAGAGACTTTGCGAAAATTGCCAGACCTCAAATGTTGACTGATCAGCCTCAGGCTCTGTACTGTTAGCAAAGTCAGGAGCATTATAGATTAACATTCACAATTAAATAAATTAAAGAAAATAATTTCAATGTTGAAGGAAGTGGCTGTAGATTTATTCGTTGCTCTGGAAGATTTGAGTTTCTTTGTCACAGTGATCGTTTGGTTAAATCGGACATCATTGTATCATTGCCCGAGTTGTAAATGAGTTTGCCTACTAAACCAAATGGACTCTCTCCTTTGGGTTCAATTTCCGTTGACAGCAATCAGATTTTCGTTGAGAAAGCATCCCAGGATGGTGGTTCTACTGGAGTGTCAGATCGGGATTTGTAATAAAGAAATGATTACAGATACCAAACTGAAACTGGGGTCTTCCTCCACCTGAAATTAGCTGGGGGTAGCAAAAAAACTGAAATACTGTTGAAGTGACGTAAAACCCTTAAAAATCAAATCAAATCATTGAATACAACTGAATGAAAGCTTTTTTGTGTTTCAGTCGCTCCAGATCGCGCTCCGTGACCCCTCCGTCCAGCAGAAAAAGGAAGCCCCTACAGAAGCTTTCAGCCCCGAGTCGACAAAGGAGGAGGTCCTCGTCTTCATCATCATCGTCCTCTGATGATGGCAAAACTAACAAGCGCAAAAAGAAGTAATCTCCAACTTTTAAGCCTTTCAATTATGAATTTAAAATTAAATGAATCCTTCTCATGCTAATAGCGTATATTTACACTTTTTTTAAACATTGCAGACCCAAATGTGACAGCTCCTGAAGGAGCTGTCTAATCAGGGTCTTCACTGTTTGCTATGAAAAAATAAGCCTCTGCAAAGTTTACTTATTTGGCTATATATAAGTGTTTTATTTTCTTTCAGAATTAAACTCAAGTACACTCAGGACAAATGAAAACGCAATTTTTTACACACGTATCCTACATTTAGATTAAGATAGCTATGTTAAGACAACTTAATTTGCATTTAAATTATCATTAACGTCTTACACACTGTTCACACCAAAGGCTTGTGAATGTTAAACTTCAATGGCTAACGTCACTTACGTTCTGCATACGTCATTGTCATTTATGAATATGAACATGTTTATATCTCTGCAATTACCAAACTAGGAAAAATCCACTATCAGTTTGTATGTTAAATATTACCTTCAACCAAACCATTATATTGGCTTATTGTTTGTTGTAGCAGTTGGCTATACAACAGACATGGCGTTATATGATAACGTCATATCATATTGATGGTATGGCGTCAATTAACAGTAGTTGGTCGAAACATACACGGAAATTAATGTATAATCAATTGCAAATGAATAATTATTATTGTAATTGTTGTCATTTATGCAACAAAAAGGAACGTCTAAACTTTTCAAATATTTCTTGCCAATAGAAGGTTTTGTTTTAGACTAAAATCTTTAATATTCTGGTATTGATTTCCACCAAAGAATGTTATTTTCCAAAAAAGATAATTGTTCCAGTTGATATTCTGGAGAAGCAACGTACATTATGCAAAACGTTAACACCATCACGCAACGTAATTATTGAAACAATAAAGATGTTTTTAGTCGAAAAAGATGCACATGGATAGTATAGATGCATGTGATGATTTTCACGATCTTACGTAATAGTAGTATGAAATGCTGGCCAATTTCTGCGAGAGTCAAATTTGAATTTTCAACATGAGAAGGGTTAACTTAGTTTGATACAGAAATTTATACATGTATATTTATGTTGACTGTGGTGTACTTGTGCTACAATATTTCCAAAATAAGTGGTCTTGTGCTTCACTTTTTTTCTTCTGTGACTGTCACAGAAGAAAATTGTCTAAAACTGTCCAAAATGTTCCTCTGTGACGATATATTGTGCAACTACAACTGCAGCACAAGCAAAGTTGGCCAGTGTCCAACCTTAGTGTTGATTTATGCAAGTGTAATTTTCTTCACTAAATTGTAAAAAAAAAAAAAGTTTCTTTCTACGTGCAAGACTGTCTTTGACAAAAAACCCAGAACCTGTTTGTCTCAGAACTATAGTGAAACCTCAGAAAACTGAACCTTTAAAAATTAAATTTTAGATATATTCTCGGCAGGTGAATACGAAATGCAGCATGCTAGCATTGCAGAACGCTCCAATTGGATGCCATCATGCTTCAATTAGCATTCACTTGTCTGTTGAGTTCAATTTTAATCATAGATTTTTGTTCGGTTTTCATTCCATAACTGATATTTTCAAAATGAGTCTGACACCCTTTCAAGGACACCATTTTGTACTCCATCATGCAATGGTTTATGCTTTTTTCCCAGGCGATACTCGAGCTCCAGTTCCAGCTCCAGAAGTAGGTCAAGGTCGCCTGTACAGAAAAAGCTGAAGAAGGTCGCAACAGACAGAAGGTACGCCTCTGATCCCTCTTATGTACATTTTAAAAACCATTTCAGCACCTTAACCCAACATAGTATCCTTGAACAAGTTTGAAATTTCATACATCATGTAGTAACTAGTAAATTGAATTTGCTTCACTAATTACAATAAATGGCTGGCATCACGTAAAAATGTTCCTTCGGTTATTTTCGTTTATTTCTGTAGTGGTCGGCTGTTTCCGTAATATATTAGCCAGTGTAGTACCTGATTAGCCGCCGTGTTTAAAACACGGCTACCAATTAGGCACTACACTGTCAAAATGACGGAAAAACTCCATTTTCGCGAATCAGCCAAATGATAATAGAGACTGTCTTACACATGACAAGAATTCTCCATAATGAGATGATGTAGCTTTCTGCTATACTACTATGAAGTCTGATAAAAAGCAAAATGTAATTGGTGACTTTAAAGAGAGGTTTCACTATATTTGTGTGCTATTTCAGAGCCCGGAAGGACAAAATAGAAAGGAGGTCAAATTCCAGCTCTGGAAGGAGGTCAAGGTCGCCACCTGCGAAAGAGAAGAACACAAGGTTAGTCCACTAGGATGTTGGCCTGATCTAGATCCAAGCCATTTGAATGGACCTTGAAATTTAAACTGTCTTATCATCACTTCTTCAACCCATTGCATCATGATTGTTTACAATGTATTTAATGACTTCATGAATATTAATAAGTCCATACTAAAATATTACTGCAAGGTCTGAATGGTTTATTTCGTCATTTCAGGTAATAAATATTCATAGGGTATTTTGTCCATGAATATTTAGGACCTAATGATTTTAAAATGTATCACCGCAGCCACACCTACTGTGCGAGTATACGAGTAGTTTATAAGATTTTGCACCTGATTAAACTCAAGCTTGCCTGATCATAGAGTGGTTGTGGATAAAAAATGATTGGCTTTGGTGTGTTGCAGGAACCGCTCAGACTCTTCCAGTTCCGGCACCTCCAGCTCCAAATCTAGATCACCAGACATCAGGGGACCAGATGAGGTAAACACAATCTATTTGTGCAGAGATAAATGTCATAGGTTAACATAAAACTTGTGCGCTGAATTCCACAATAGATAGCTTGGAGTCTATGTCAGATAATTATTTCTCAGGCAAAGTGGTTTTGTATACAGTCAAACTCGAATAACTAGAGCACTATCGATGAACTAGAGCCAGAGTGAGCTACTGGGGTTGTCTGATGTGCATCGTCCGTTAACTTCTCCTACAAAACTACTAGGCCAAATTCAACCGAACTTTACCAGAATGTTTCTTGGGTGGCATAAATCATGATCATACATTAAGAACTCTGGTTGCCATGGCAACAGAATGCCCCCAAAAAACTTGTGCAATATTTCAGCAAAACTTACCTAAAGAGTGTGCGATGAATTGAAAATTCTGGTTTCCTGGAAACTTGTATTTTTTAAAGCTTCAGGAACAGGAGTCTGATTTAGAGCCTGAAGTTCAGACGCTTAACAGTGATGAAGATTATGAGCCTGCTTCAGACCATGTATCGGAATCTGATAGTAAGTAAAAACTCTTACATTAACTCATTCTGAGTCATTCAGCCCTGAAAAAATTAAGAAAATATAGATATCTCATAAATATTTATTAGCTAAAATGGCGAAATAAAACATGCAACTTGCATAATTAGCTCGCCGGACTGTGTCCAAGAGCTAATGTTGTCACCCAGTCGTCGGCGTTCCTGTTCCCGTTCGCGTTAGCTGTTGCAAAAAAATGCTTATAACTTCTATGTCCTTTAAGGTATTGCTTTCATATCTGGTATACATGTGTATATGGACAAGACCTTACCATTCACACAAATATTTCTACCCCAGTGACCTTGACCTTGAAGTTAGGGCCTTTGTTTAGGTTTCGAAGTCTGTGTTTAGGTTTCTCAAAATGCCTATAACTCCTATGTTCATTGAGATATTCCTTTAATATTAGGTATGCTTATGTATATGGACAAGACCTTTCCGTGCATCCAAAAAGTTTGACCCCATTGACCTTGACCTTTAACTTGGGGCCCATGTTGAGGTTTTAGGTTTCGAAAAATACTTATGATTCCTATGTCCCTTGAGGTATCTTTCATATTTGGTTTGCATATGTATATGGACAAGACCTTCCCATGCACACAAAAAAGTTGTCCTCTTTGACCTTCACCTCCAAGTCTGCTATTAAGTTTCTAAATGTGTCGAAGGCGAGCTGACAACTCTCGTAATTTATTTTACACCTTTAATTTATCCTTACACTGAAGAAAATGGTTCCTTTTCATACAATCATGAATATGTATCATAAATTCGTATGAAATGTCGAAATAAAACATGCAACTTGCATAATTTTTGTATTAGCACAAAGGGAAATGGTTATTCTTGGATCACCCATAGGCAAATAAAGTATACCCTGAGGAGCTGATCAGAGTATACTTTATTTGCAAAAGACAACTCAAGGCGTAACCAGGGCTGAATGGGTTAAGAGATTGGTTACAAAGACTATGCATTGATAGTGTGGTACATTTCAAGGAGTCTAGGAGAGCTTATGGTATGACCCTGGCATCTTCTTAGGCGTCTGTAAACAGGGTTGAGTTTAGATTTTGATAAATGCTCATAACTTAAATGTTCCTTTAATGTTTGAAATTTGGTGTGCATGTTTTTATGCATGACAATTTTTAGCTCACCAGGGTGAGCTTTTGCAATACTTGAATGTCCATCGTTCGTCATGCGTCGTCCGTCGTCAACAATTTTAGTGTTTACACTCTAGAGGTCAAAATATTTATCCAATCTTTCTCAAACTTGCTCAGATTGTATATTACCATAAGAATTCGGATGAATTCAATTATGGTTGAAATCAGACCAATAAGTAAAGAGTTATCTACCTTTGAATTGCTGAAAATGCCATATTTAACAGTGTTTACACTCTAGAGGCCACAATATTCATCCAATCTTTCTCAAACTTGCTCAGATTGTATATTATTTTAAGAGTTCGAATGAGTTCAATTATGGTTGAAATCGGACAAATAGATTAGGTGTTATCTACCTTTGAATTGCTGAAAATGCCATATTTAACAGTGTTTACACTCTAGAGGCCACATTTTTTATCCAGTCTATCTCAATCTTGCTCAGATTGTATATAACCATAAGAGTTCAGATGAGTTTGATTTTGGTTGAAATCGGACCAATAGGTCAAGAGTTAATTGCCCTTGAATTGCTGAAAATGCCATATCTAACAGTGTTTACACTCTTGCAACTACAGTTTTCAATGGATTTTGATTATACTAAGCTCACAAAGTATATAGCTATAAGTTCTCGAAGGAGTACGCTTATTGTTGAAATCTGATCATTGTGGCAAGAGTTATCTGCACTTGATATACTTTGAAATACTAGAAAAGGCTTCATTTCAGTATTGTTTAGGCTCTAGTTATCTGCCCATGATGTTCTCTACTTTATTAGAATTATGAGGTTGTATTCCAAAATACTACAAATTTGAATGGATTTATATTAAAACGGGTGAAACAGAAAGGTAAAGCTATCAGGCTTCAGTACAACAGATGAGCGGTATCAGGGCCTTCAGGCCCTCTTGTTACGCTTTGACATTGAAAGTTTGTATCACGTGTAAGTCTGAAACCAATTGTACTAAAGACTTGAAACTTTACATGTAGATGTGTTGCTTAGGGTATGAAGATGTGCACCTCAATATTTTCATTCTTATCATTTAAGATAAGTTAAAGTCAAGGTCATCGCTCAAGGTCAAATGAGGTCGAAGTTTATAAACCATAACTTTTTAACCAGTTGATGCAGGTACATGTTTCGCAAACACATCTTGTTAATCAATAGTTTTCACTCAGATGCTCTAAATGTAGTTTATTTGTTTATTTTTTAGTGTCTGAGGTGTTTGAGTATTACCCTGCTCTTGCTGCAATAAATATGGACATGCCTACAGAAGGGGTGCCAGAAGATAGACCGGACAAGCTTGACTGTGTATTTGACAAGAACTATTCAGAAATGTATGTGAGAAAAGTGACTTATTCGAATGATAAAGAACAGAAAAAGACATCAAGAGTTCAAAATTCCTACCACGCCTGCTACTTCTGTGGGGAAATGAAGGCCCATATCCAAGACCATCTTTTTCGAAAGCATATTCATGAGCAGGATGTAAAAAATATAATGAATTGCACAAACACTCAGAAAAAAAACAAACTTAAGGATCTTCTGAGAGCAAAAGGGGATAATAAACATAACAAGAAGGTGTATGAAGACAAAAAGGGACAATTGATTCTATTCAGGAGGCCAACAGAACAATTCAATCATGAAGACTATGGCCCATGCGGAGTTTGCCTTGAGTGGATGCTGGAAACGTCTTTGCCAAAACATTTGAAAACCTGCAGAGGAGAAAAGGAAGGGTGTGTACCTAGCAAAAAGTACATGAAAACACTGTCAGATGTTGAAAAGGGAGAAATTTCCAGAGATGCCTCTGAAATGCTGGTAAATGAAGTGTTTACAAAAATGATAAAGGATGAAGTTGGCAAATTGGCACAATCCGATAAGCTTATCATCAGAGTAGGTGAAAAATGGCTGAGATCGAACATTGATAACAAAGTGAAGAGAGCCTACTGGGCATCTCAACATATGAGGCTTGCTGCAAAACTTCTCATTCAGCTCCGAAATATTGATCATGAAGAAGACCGTTGTGCCAAAGAAAAGTCTATGTGGGAATTCTTGAGACCAGCATATGTAGACACACTCAGTCAAGCTGCACTAAATATTTCCCTTCCAGACATGGATGATGTAGAAGATCTGAAAAGTCCGTCTAATAGTATAAAAATCAAATATGACTTGATCACAATGCTTGAAACAAAGTCCTCCCTTGCTTATCAGTTATATGACAAAACTCAAGATGAATCTTACAAGAAAAATAGGAAGGAAGCAGAGGGAGTGCTCACAGATGTGAAGAGGTCTTGGAAAACGAAAGTGACAAAACTTGCAAGAAAAGTGCTGTTTGATAGGAAACTCATAAAAAAAGAAAATCTGCCAAGTCCAAAAGATCTTGAAAAACTTGGAAACCATCTGAAGGAACAACTGAGTAATGCAGATATGGACAAAGAGACTGTTACCTGGCCAGATTACAAGGAACTAGTGAAATATGCCCAAGCCAGATTGGTTACATACAACCGAAGGAGAAGTGGTGAAGTTGAAGGCATCAGGTATGTTCATCTGAAATTTATACTATATGATGGATTATTTTTACTTGCTGTTGACTTTACTGTCATATTTGAAATTGCAAAATTTAAACTTTTATAGAAAAGAGCCAATACTACATGTTACAGCTGAAATATTTAATTTAAGTAAACAATAAAACTCATAAAATATCAAAATAGTTTCGCTTCTCCAAAAGTAAATGTAACAGCATTAAAAATAAACTACGATATAGTATGATAATGAAAGAAATTTTTGATGAGAGCTTTTTAAGGATATTCTTAATAGGTCATCAGGGTCCTGCAGGGGATGAACATTATTTTGAAAACCACTTGTCCTGGCAGGAGATGTGCCTTATATAGACTTAGTAAAATTCAGACTAAATACAGCTTTTTTCAATGCCTGGGCCGTCCTGTTTTCAGTGTTCCTAGAATTAATAATTAAGGTTGGAATTTATATTGTTTATATCAAAAAGGGTCATTGCAATTTGAGTGTATGTTCTTCTGAGCAATTTAGGGCCATCATGGCTCTCAAATGGTAAGTTCAGGAATATGTAAGAACCAGTCTTTGCAGTAAACAAAATATAATTAGATGTTTACTTTTTTATTGAAGGCTGAGGAACTACACATGTCAGTTGAAAGTAGACGACCTGGATGAGAGTCTTATGGGAGATCTATCAACAATGGAGAGGTTTCTGATGGATAGCCATGACTTGATAAAGACTAGAGGGAAGGTACGCTCAAGAAACGGTGTAGACTCAGGTTAGAGGGTATCTACTGGAGCCCCCTTATCAGGGTTTATACTGTTTAAAGGTCACTGTTGTTATCATTACTCCAGTGTCAGCAGATACTATCAGTCAGAATGTATACTAGTATGTATGTATAATATACAAGTTTTCGGTCCGACATTTTAATCTTCAGTCTGACAGATTTTCCAAGCTTGTCAGACAGAATGTCCGACAATTTTTTTAGTTCACCTGAGCACAGCTCAGGGCGAACTATTAGGATCATTGGATATCCGGTGTCGTCCATCAAAAATTTTGTTGTGTACACTCAAGAGCCTACGTTGATGGCACAATCTTCCTGAAATTGCTCAGAATGTTATTCATGGTTAAATCTTGATTAAGTTTGAAATTTAGTTAGTTGGGGTCAAAGAATAGCTCACTAGGTCGAAGCTTAGAAAAAGCTTAAGAGCGCTCTAGGCCACATCTTTAGCCAAGATCCCCCTCAAACTTGCTCAGAATGTTAGTCGTGTTAAAATTTTGGACAAGCTCAAAATTGGGTCAGTTTTAGTCAAAAATTGGGTCACAAGATAAAATCTTAGAAAATGCTTGAGAATTCTCTAGATGCCACTTTTTTAGCCTTTTATATGTTTTATTTCCAAACTTTTGTAGCATTCTTCCATGGTACCAGTACTGATACCGCCTGAATGCAGAAAAGTGCTCGCCTTCCTGGCTGATGCTGAGGTTCGCCGAAAGGTCAACATCAATCCCAAAAATGACTTTCTGTTTGCACAAAAATTAGGTATGTTGCTTTTGTTGCTCTTGTTATATCTTCAGAATCGAAGGCTCTGGAACATACAGTTTTTGATTGAGATTGTGACTGTTAATTGGAGTTTGTCACACATAAGCTTGAAATATTGTGTTTCTTTAAATGCATAATTTTGATGTTCTTCTTTGTATTGTGATTCTAGCGATGAATATCATTTTATTTGTGTTTGTAGCAAATTTGCTGAATTTAGAAAGAAATACATTAAGAAATATTACTTTGCTAGACCATCAATGTTCAAATTTATTCAAATCTTGAATTCAAGTAACAAAAACTTAATTAGTAATTTATGCATATTCATTAAAGAATCTCTTAAATTAAGACATTATCTAACGGTTATTATTTAATAAGGTATCCATCCTTTCTCTTGTCACGTGATGCTATTTTTGTTAAATTTCAATAATGTGTAAGATGATGTACTATGTACAAATCTGAATAAAACTATTTTCTGTTCTGTTCTGTTCTTAATTCAACAGATAACTTAAAACTGACCCATAACTGCTTATGTTCTGTAATATTTGTATTTATTTTATGACCTTTTTTTTTTTTAACAGGGCTCATTCCAAGGCGTGCATATGAGAGCCTCGCCTCAGCCTGTTCAGAGTGTGACCTTGCCAAACCGGAACAGATAACAAGCACAAACTTAAGAAAGTACATGGCAACTCTAGCGCAGGTATGAAATTTCTATGTCCCTTGAGGTATTGCTTCCATAGTTGGTATGTGTGTGTATATGGACAAGACCTTTCCATGCACAGAAAAATTTGGACCCCTGTGACCTTGACCTTGAACTTAGATCCAGAGTTTAAGGATTAGAAATCTGTGTTTAGGTTTCGAAAAGCGCTTATATTTCCTATGTCCCTTGAGGTGTAACTTCATATTTAATTTTCATGTGTATATTGACAAGACCTTTCTATGCAGGCAAAAAGCTTGACCTCGGTGACCTTGAGTGTGCTTTTAAGTTTCTAAATGTGCCAATGGTGAGCTTAGTTGTCTCTCTGACAACTCTTGTTGAGTTTGACATTGACCATGTGTAAGTTAAAGATCGGACAAATATGATTGAAAAATAACCCCTAATTTATCGAGGCAAAATTGACTGTTATGTACAGTAGGTACTTCCAAAAGCGCACTACTATCGTAAAAGAAGATTCTGTATCAGGTCGGTTTAATTGGGCAGAAAATTGTATGATCATTGATAGTTGCATACTAAACACTTGATTTTCATTTCTCAAATCATGTCTATATGTCAAACGTGTGAGTGCCTCAAGTCATTTGTTAAAGTGTTATTCTGGTGAGCATTGAAGGGCCATCGTGTACCTTTTTGGCCTAAATCATGTCTGAATATTCCTTGCAGTTGTCTCCTCCAAAAAATGTCTCCCTAGATTTAAATGTTTTTAGCATGTTTGTTTTGGGTTTCAGGTGATGAACTTGACGCCAAATCAACTACAACAAATTTGCCGACACTTGGGGCACTCAACAAAAGTACATTTAACCCACTATCGAACCATGAGTGGGTACGTTGAGAGAGTTAACGTGGGGAAACTCCTTCTTCTACAAGATCTTAATCTACATTCCAGGTTCAGTGAAAAAAGTTTAGAAGAAATTGATTTCTTAGATATGCTGGAACCAGAAAAACAACCAGCTGACACTGCAACAGAAACGGCAAGCATACAGGAGAATGCCACTCCACCTGACATGCAGGATCAAGAAGAAGAAAATGATGAATCTGAAGGTGACAGACATGAAGAAATTCCAAGGAAAGAAAGAAAAAGACGCCAGCCATGGTCCGAAGTTGAAAGGGAAGAAATTGAGTTGTACCTGGGCGAATCGCTAAAAAAACAGAAAACTCCATCTATGAAAGAATGTTTAAATGCTAAAAAGAAAAGTCTGGAAAACAGAGGCCAACTTCACAAGCGACACTATCACCTCATCGTGAAAAAAGTTTCTGCCATGATCGCCAAAACTAAGAGAAAGTAATCTATTGACTCAAGGCTGTATAGTTACACTCACTAAAGGAAAATGGACAACTCTGGTTAAGTCAGTCTTATATTGTAGATTTTGTCTTACAAACAACATATGTCCAAATCCCATTGTCGTTAGGAGGCATATAAGCGTAAGAAGTAGATAATAAACTATCCTGGTAAGTCTTCACTAATTAAATAGGAGGCCGCCATCTTTGCATATTCGCAAGCGGAACTGTTCGGTCTTAATCCTACTTGTGACGTCATATCTCCCCACACATGTTGTTGGGTACTTTGGTCTTTGGATGTACAGGGTATATACAGCTTAAGCAATTATTTTTCTGATAAAAGGCTTTGAAACTCTTAGTGATTTTGAAATAAATACTAGCGAAACTGTGGATAAAAGTACAATTAAACTTAATGATAGATAGGATTACTTAGCAAACCCTTTTTTCCAGGTTTTGTTTTAACATGAAATGAATATTACAACTAAACACACAAGCACACAATTCAGGCATTTATGTGTTTTAACAATGGCATGCTGCATCCTGATTGCAATTAGCCAATCCCTCCTGATAATTGCTGTCCTTACCATTGGAAGCAAAACCCACTAAATCCGATTAGTAACAATAGAGTTATCAACCAGACCCATAAACCACCCGTGGAGGCAGACTTGCATTTTCGCCGACATGGGTGGTTTAGGGGTCTGATTGATAACTCTAGTGTTACTGATCAGATTAATGGGTTTTCTTCGGATGGTAAGGACAGCAATTATCACGAGGAATTGACTATTACCGGAAATGTATGATAACGACTGCATTCTTTACTTGCCGAGTGAAAGGTCCAAACATTGGCTGTCTTGCTCACTTTGTTAAAGACCTGTGTCTTATATTTAGGAGTATTGTTTAAAAAATTAAAGGCATGAAGCCGCGAAACCTAATGTAAAACTATGGTCAGTTTCGGACATTTCAAATTAGTTTTGTAAATTAAAATGTTCTTTTATAAAAACCAATCAAAATACCAGGAACGTTCAACTTACTTGGGTATTTGCATGAACACCAATTGTACATGAAACATGTATGTTTAACAGGGTTTAATTGATTAAGTTAATATTAATTTCACAAACTGTCTTTCTTCTTTATTGTAAACATATACAGACAGGGTATAAATGATGTCACTCATGTAAACAAAATGGTGGCTTTGATGAAAGTTCGTTATCCAAACTTGCTATAAATGCATTATTTTGACAGTTTTTTGGGATTCTTTTTTTCAATTTTGGCATTTTTAATACATGAACTTTTGTTTTAAACCAAGTTGTAATCAGCTGTCCATTTTCCTTTAACACCTGAGCCGGGTCAAATAGAAAAGGGTCTTATAGTGATTTTTTGACATTTTCACTTTTGGCATCATATGAATCGTCACAGTGGGGTTGCTTGTCCATACTTAACCCTTTACTCCATAGCCTATTTCTTGTTTTGAAAATAGGCGACTACTTAAAGCAGGTTGACAGTAAAGCAGAATGCGCCTTAAGGCGCATTCTGCTTTACTTTCAGCCTACTTTAAGCTACCACCTGCTAGAATAAAGAAAATATTCCTTCTGATACATATTCATGACCGTATGAAATGGAACTATTTTCCTGAATTCAGTGGAGGATTAAACTAATATGGCCAGAACTTTGATATTTGGTGGTGACACTTCTAGATGTCCTTTACCTAGTTTGTTCAAATAGCTCCAGTGTGTTGCATATGTAGGTCACAGGAGCTAAAAATAGATTTTTTCAATGGAAACTTAAAAAAATATTCTTGTCTAAAACCCTACTACCCTGATCTTAGATATTTGGCACATAGCATCATCTACAGGTCCTCTATCAAGATTGTTCAAATTATGCCCCTTGGGTAAAAAATGACCCCCGTCCTTGACAGAAATCTTCTTCTCCATTTTTCAGCTTTCCTCAGGTGAGCGAAATATGCCCCATGGGGCTCTTGTTTCTAGTTAGGCATTTTGAATTGAGACCATCGATATTGCATTAAGCAGAGCTAGTTATTCTGTTCTGGGAGTAATGAAGAAAATAAAACATGAACATTTATATTGTATAGTTTTAATTATCTTATTGCCCTAGAAGATTTCATTCATTGAAATCTAAAGCCTTCTACTTAAAATTTTATTTAAGAACAAATACCAGATCATCAGAAGTGTTTGTCTGCTTATTAGCTCGGGTGGCATTGCAGCACACAAACACTTAAAATATATGATTTGGAGTTTTGTACTATAAATAATGTGACGTGTCACACAAGCTAAAAAAAATATTGCAGCACAAAGCTACTTACAGGCTTCAGATTGTTTAGAACTATCTAAACTTCAGATGAGACGTTAACCCTTTCCCCCATAGAAGCGCCTTTTAGCACATTTAACTTAATCCTCCACTGAAGAAAATAGTTCCACTTTATTCAGTCATAAATATGCATCATAATAAATATGTTCTATATTCTAGTAGATGGCGGCTTAAAGGTGGCTGAAAGTAAAGCAGAATGAGCCTTAAGGCACATCCTGCTTTACTCTCAACCTGCTTTAAGTAATCACCTGTCTTCAAACCTAGAAACAGGCTATGGGGTAAAGGGTTAAGCCAAGGTCTACTGTATCGGTGCTTTCCATTGGCAGTATAAAGAACTGATTGACACATTAGGAACAAGACTTTAAGCACAAATTTTACTCAGTTTACAAATCAACATATGTTGTAGAGCACATCAAACTTCTGTGGCCGTCAAAGAAGCAAAAGCTTATGAAGACCTTTTTGTAAATATTGTAGCACAAGTACACCGCAGTCAAGTATTAGAAAATTTAGGATGTACCGGTATATTCCAAAGCTAATGTTAGACTTGGACACTGTCTAAATTTGTTGACTGTGGTGTACTTGTGCTACAATATTTCCAAAATAAATGGTCTTGTGCTTCACTTTTTTTCTTCTGTGACTGTCAAAATATTCCTCTGTGACGATATCTTGTGCAACTGCAGCACAAGCAAAAGTTGGATAGTGTCCAACCTTAGTGTCCATAATTTTTCTATTGCTGCAGTTGCATCACAAGAGACAGTCACAGAGGAACATTTTTATGTCCCCCGGTCTATACAATATTTCCAAAATAAGTGGTCTTGTGCTTCACTTTTTTTCTTCTGTGACTGTCACAGAAGAAAACTCTAAAACTGTCAAAATATTCCTCTGTGACGATATCTTGTGCAACTACAGCACAAGCAAAAGTTGGATAGTGTCCAACCTTAGTGTTCATAAATTTTCTATTGCTGCAGTTGCATCACAAGGTACAGTCGCAGGGGAACATTTTTATGTCCCCCGGTCTATACTGTTTTTGCCTTGTCTGTTGATTTGTTTGTGTTTGCATCAAACTTTAACATTGGCCATAACTTTTGAACTATTGCAGATAGCAACTTGATACTTGACATGCATGTGTATCTAATAGTTGCATATTTTGAGTTGTCACATGTCAAGGCCAAGGTCATCCTTCATAGGTCAATCAATTTTAAGATATATCATATAACTTTTGACAAATATATAGGTCAAAATCAATTTAAGATATATACCGGTAATAACTTTTGAACCAGTCAATACATATATTTGGCTTGCATGTGTATCTTGTACAGCTGAACATTTTGAGTGGTGGCATATCAAGGTCTAGGTCATTCTTCAAGGTCAAAGTGGTAAGGGGGCAATAGCAGTGCTTCAAAAATGCATCTTGTTTTTAAAAAGTTTTAGACAGTTTTCTTCTGTGACAGTCACAGAATCAAAAACTGAAGAAGACATAATTACGAAATAGTGTAGCACAAGTACACCACAGTCAAGGATTAGAAAATATATGATGTAGTCCAATGCTAATGTTAGACTTGGACACTGTCTAAATTTTGTGGTGCTGCAGTTGTTGCATCACAAGAGACAGTCACAGAGGAACATTTTAGACAGTGTTGGCAGTTTTCTTCTGTGACGGTCACAGAAGCAGAAACTGAAGGAGAAGACCATTTTTGGACAGTCACAGAGGAATACTTGGACAGTTTTCTTTTGTGACAATCACATTTGATTATTGTTTGTGATGCTATTCCACTCCACATCTAAATCTTGTGTCCCAACAACAGTGCCCCTTGTTAGTCTAAATAGTTGGAATACAAAAACTAAAAGAGGTAAACTACTCATACTTAGGACAAATATAGGTATTTAAATACAATTAGTTCCTTAAATATTTTATGCAAATGGCTTACTTTTTAATAGAAATATTCAGAAAATGAATTTGGGCTCAAAGGAATGATTGCACATGTGCCACTACACCTTAAAGACATTTCCTCAGTCCATTGATAGACTCCCCCCCCCCCCCACCCCAAAAAAAATTGTTCTCGGTTCTCGATAGGCGTGAAAGTAACTGTGAATCAGTGGCAAAGTGTGCAAAGCCAATGTCACCATTCTCAAGTTGTCTAGAGAGGCCCTTACATAATCACACTCAATAGGTTTTACTAACCAAACTATCAAGGTGTGGGCCTCACATGAAACGCCTGACTGAATCACAGTTATACAGGTATGGATAAAAATCGTTATTTTTGTGAGGAAACTGCCTCAGTAGGGATTATCAACAAAAGCAGGTCAGGAAATGTCTTTAACTTGTAAAATGATGCTTATTCATGGACTGACTTGTGTGACATTAGCGCAAGTGTGGTGGAGTGAATACAATTTTTCTATTGTCACATAAGAATTTCTTTGCTGTCACAGAAGAAATTTGTCACACAAACCCTGTCAGTGTGTACGTCCGTCCGTCTGTCCGTCTGTCCGTCCGTTAACTTTTTCATGTCCGCTCTCTAATTCAAACAAATTTAGTCTAATCCTTTTGAAACTTGGTCAGAACGTGTATGACCATAATATCTCGGTCAAGTTCGATAACCAGCAAGATTGACCCAGACATTCAAGAGTTATGCCCCTTTTTTGTCAAAAACGGGCATATTAGTTTGTCCGCTCTCTAACTCAAAGAAATGTTTTTTAATCCTTTTCAAACTTTGTCAGCATGTGTATGACCATAATATCTCGGTCAAGTTCGATAACCAGCAGGATTACTCCAGACATTCAAGAGTTATGCCCCTTTTTTCGTAAAAAACGGGCATATTTTAGTTTGTCCGCTCTCTAACTCAAACAAATTTATTTTAATCCTTTTCAAACTTTGTCAGCATGTGTATGACCATAATATCTCGGTCAAGTTCGATAACCAGCAGGATTGCCCCAGACATTTAAGAGTTATGCCCCTTTTTTCGTAAAAAACTGGCATATTTTAGTTTGTCTGCTCTATAACTCAAACACATTTATTTTAATCCTTTTGAAACTTGGTCAGCATGTGTATGACCATAATGTCTCTGTCAAGTTTGATAACAAGCAGGATTGCACCAGGCATTCAAGAGTTATGCCCCTTTTTTCGTAAAAAACGGGCATATTTTAGTTTGTCCGCTCTCTAACTCAAACAAATTTATTTCAGGCCTTTTGAAACTTGGTCAGCATGTGTATGACCATAATGTCTCGGTTATGTTTCATAACCAGCAAGATTGCCACAAACAGTCAAGAGTTATGCCCCTTTTTTCATCTAAAACGGGCATTTTTTAGTTTGTCCGCTCTCTAACTCAAAGAAATTTATTCCAATCCTTTTGAAACTTGGTCAGCATGTGTATTACCATAATGTCTCGGTTATGTTTCATAACCAGCAAGATTGCCACAAACAGTCAAGAGTTATGCCCCTTTTTTCATCTAAAACGGGCATTTTTTAGTTTGTCCGCTCTCTAACTCAAAGAAATTTATTCCAATCCTTTTGAAACTTGGTCAGCATGTGTATTACCATAATGTCTCTGTTATGTTCTATAACCAGCAGGATTGCCCCAGACATTCAAGAGTTATGCCCCTTATTTTGTCAAAAACGGGCATTTTTTAGTTTGTCCGCTCTCTAACTCAAATAAATTTATCCAATCCTTTTGAAACTTTGTAGGCATGTGTATGACCATAATGTCTCGGTCAAGCTCCATAACCAGCAAGATTGCCCCTGACATTCAAGAGTAATGCCCCTTTTATCGTCAAAAAACGGGCATTTTTTGTTTGTAGCTCTCGTTCTCAAACAAATTTATTCCCATCCTTTTGAAACTTGGTCAGCATATGACCCCTAACTTTCAGGGTAACCCGGTTCTTCCCCTTTTGTTTTTACCTTGATAGGGTTTTGGTATGACTACATTCTAAGATCGATTTTACGGGCGTATAATGTGCCCGGCTTGCGGTGCTCTTGTTATGTCTTTAATTTATTCTTCCACAGAAGAAAATAATTTCACTTTATACAGTCATTGTTGTCTTTAACAATTGCTTCAAATGACATCTCCTCATATATTGCTGAAAAGATTTCAACCATGTTCCTTGGGTCAAGTTGTTTCAAAATTGTTCAAAGAATTAAAAACAATGTAGAACTCTGGTTGCCATGGCAACCAAGTGAAAAAATAAGGAAATCTTAAAAAATCTTCTTGTCTGAAACTACAAGGGCCAGATCTTAGACATTTGTCACATAGCATCATCTACAGGTCCTCTATCAAGTTTGTACAAACTATGCCCCTGGGGTCAAAATTGGCCCCGCCCCGGGGGTCACAGTTTTACATAGAGTTATATAGTGAAATTTTCCAACGTCTTCTCCTCTGAAAATAATATGGCCAGAGCTTTGATATCTGGCATGGTGACACTTTTAGATGTCCTATACCAATAAGGTTCAAATGGTTCTGGTCGATTGCATATCATCTACAGGTCCTCTATCAAGTTTGTACAAATTATGCTCCTGGGGTCAAAATTAGCCCCACCCGGGGGTCACAGTTTTCAAACGTCTTCTTTTCTGAAGCTAATATAGCCAGAGCTTTGATATTCGGCATGGTGTTACTTCTAGATGTCCTTTATCTATTTTGTTCAAATGGTTCCAGTCTGTTGCATATGTAGGTCACAGGAGCTAAAAATAGATTTTTTCAATGGAAACTTAAAAAAAATCTTCATGTCTAGAACCCTAGTACCCTGATCTTAGATATTTGGAACATAGCATCATCTACAGGTCCTCTATTAAGATTGTTCAAATTATGCCCCTCGGGTAAAAAATGACCCCGTCCTGGACATAAATCATTACAGTGCCCCAGATAAGCTGCGTATCGGCGTATTTTACGCATTAAAAATAGCCAAATACGCTTGGAAAATCATTTCAGTGCGTATCAATTACGCAAGCTTTTTAAGAAATACGCTAACATATTACCGTAGATGCGTACAAAAAACAATCTAAGCTGATTTCGCTAACGGCTTTCAGTTTCATTTTCTTCGAAAATCGTTACTGATTGCAACATCTTTTTTTGCTAGGCGCAATGCGGAAATAGATGAGGCATTCCGAATGTTTGTTTTTCTGCTCTTTATCTCCATAAGCGCCTCGATAACTTGGTCAATTAGTCTAATTGACACTAGTTTTCGCGCTTTCTGTTAAAATGTCGCACTGCGACCGAAAGTGTTAGTCAAACGTCTGTTCGGGATTTTAAAACCAACATTTTTATTTTATTTTCAATCGGAATCGAAGATTTCCCAAGCCAGTATAGTAAAGCTACTATTATAGTTTGATCGGCAGTGGATAAATCAGAATCACGAGCAGAGTAAAACAATTTACGCGCAGTGTTCGTGTGCAAGAGGAGGCATTTTAGCAGTGGATAAAAAACATTCCCCCTGGTTATATATACACCGAAATCAGCGAAAACGTGTATACTGCACTAAATTTAAGTATAACAACGTGTAGGCAGGAGACTAAATGCAGAGGCGAGGACTGATGAATGCTGTAAATTGGAAAAGTTAATTGTTAGATAATTGCCTGTATAAAACTGTTAGACTAGCTACAGATTTGAATAGCTAAACATCACTTACAAATAACAGTGAGTATTATGTCTGCAGTTGAATTTTACAAGACCAACATTACATGAAGTTCCATTTACAATATTCCAGTATAGTTGTTTCTTTTGAATCTTTTCTATATATAAACGGCATACCTTAAGATTAATGGATGCTTATTAATACTTAAGAATACCACAGTTTTCACTTTGTAAGAGCTCTTTTCAGCGACACGAGTTACGAAAATCAGCCGGTACTCTATTAATTTTCATTTCACTCTATTAATTTGAAAGAGAGGAGTGAAGTACCCTATTTACCAATTTCTTATCTGGGGCACTGTCATTATCTCCATTTTGATGTACAGCTATTCTCAGGTGAGCGACATATGCCCCATGGGGCTCTTGTCATGCTTTTGCCATTTCCCATAGGCATTTTGTCTTAATTCCTGATAGGTGGATGCTTAAAACAGGCTGATAGTGAAGCAGAAAGCTAAAAGAGCATTTGCTTTACTTTCAGCTTGAGTTAAGTTGCCACTAGTTATAAACACCGAAAAAAGCTTGTGGTTGGGAGGTGTGTTAAAGGGTTCTCCAATGTATTTGTTTTTAGCTCACCTGAGCCAAAGGTGAGCTATTGGGATGGCCCTGTGTCCGGCGTCGTTAACAATTGCTTCAAATGACATCTCCTCCTATACCGCTTGGCAGAATTCAACCAACCTTTACATGAATGTTCCTTGGGTCAAGCTCTTTCAAATTTGTTCAAAGAATTAAAAACAATGCAGAACTCTGGTTGCCATGGCAACCAAAGCAAAAAAATAAGGAAATCTTAAAAAATCTTCTTGTCAAAATCTGCAAGGGCCAGAGCTTAGATATTTGGCACATAGCATCATCTACAGGTCCTCTATAAAGTCTGTTCAAATTATGCCCCTGGGGTCAAAATTGGCCACACCCCAGGTGTCACAGTTTTACTAAGAGTTATATAGTGAAATTTCCAAATGTCTTCTTCTCTGAAACTAATATGGCCAGAGCTTTGATATTTGACATGATGACACTTCTAAATGTCCTTTACCAAAATTATTCAAATGGTTCTGGTCGGTTGCATAACTAGGTCACAGGAGCTAAAAATAGATTTTTTCAATGAAAACGTAAAAAATATTTTAGTCTGAAACTACAAGGGCCAGAGCTTAAATATTTGGCACATAGCATTGCCTACAGGTCCTCTATCAAGTTTGTTCAAATTATGCCCCTGGGGTTAAAATTGGCCAGACCCTGGGGTCACAGTTTTACATAGAGTTATATATAGAGAAAATTTCAAACGTCTTCTTATTTGACACTAATATGGCCAGAGCTTTTATATTCGGTATGGTGACACTTTTAAATATCCTTTACATATTTTGTTCTAATGGTTCCGGTCTGTTGCATATCTAGGTCAGTCCTGGACATAAATCATTATCTCCATTTTTTCAGCTATTCTCAGGTGAGCGAAATATGCCCCATGGGGCTCTTGTATATTATACACTTGTTGATATCTTATGTGGCTATATGTGTGAAGGATCCACAAAAATAGAGCTACATGGATGGTTTTCAAGAAAGGTGACACTTTAATTTAGAGCCTCTGCTATTCAGGTAGCTTTCTGCAACAAATTTCTGGTATTAGAACTAAAAAGGGATGGCTTTTTCTGCTGATTGCCTAGTGAAAGTAGCCATAGTAAAATAAATAAGCTAGATTAAATTGAAACTGAAATCAAGCTTGGAGAGCAACTTTGATCTTGTTTCACTCTAGCAAAACTTTTTATTGGTGGCTTAGGTAAATGTGTCAGATTGAAGCAAAAAGAAAGATAAGATTAATTTCACCAATGATAAACAGTGTCTTCAGTGTTGGTTTTTTTGGCAGTACATTGACTTGGTGTGTTTGTTTTTACAGAGGAGGCTGTTACAGCCCTTGGTAACAAGATAGTAGAAGACCTGAGAACCACAGAGCCAAGAGAAAGTAAGTGGTACATAGCAGAGCTGCAGATAAGAGGGAGTAAAATGCACAACTCTAACATTTTCTTACTTATTTCAGCACCAAATCCTACAGTGTTACTTCTCATTAGAATTGTTTTGAAGAGAGTATTCTAATGACTAGTACACCATAGGGTTTAATGCAGAAGTAAAGATTTTAATTTTTTGAAACACTCCCCTTATCTGGAGCCCTGATACAGCCGTTCAATTGTTGTTAATGGGGGACCAGAAACATTTCAAAAGCTAAAATCATTATGCCTTCACCAAACCCTATAATGTGACAAATTAGAATCATCGCTTTTCTGGAGCCATTTGTAAAACATGTCAATTACTAAATTGAACTGACGTTTTCTCACTACACGCAGTTTAACTCCTTGCATGACATTCAACTTTCAACGTTTATTTTTCAGTTTTGACCATGCTGACCAGTGAGACAGGATTTGAGATCAGCTCGTCAGATGCCACAGTCCGATGCCTGATCACAACAATACCACCCAACCTAAAGAAACTTGACCCCGACCTTCACTGTAAGTACATGTAGCGTTCATACAGTAACTGTTGAACACTTTCCTTCACTCAGGCCCATAATGACCCCTTTACCATTTCACCTGTAAGTACAGTTAAACCTCTCTGTAAAAGCCGCCATAATGAAGACTTATTGATTGTTTGTATGACAGGTGGCAGCTTAAAGCAAGATGAAAGTGAAACAAAATGCTCTTAAAGGAGCTTTATTGATGACTGTAAAAGATGGAACTATTTTCTTCAGTGGTTAAATAATATCAAAGCGTAAAATGATGTATCTATGGAGTACAGTAAACCTCGCTTATAACGAACACCTGGGGAGCTCAAAAAAGTGTTCGCTATAGCCGAAGTTTGTTATAACCGTTTAGCGAACTAGTATGCTATAGGCAAGGTTAGTATAACAAACTGATCGGACTTATAACGAACACCAGACATGTACTTGTGTAAACATATGTGTTTAAATGAAACATTTTAAATTTGGCAAACAAGAATATTTATGTTTTAACGAAATAGTATTTCAGTAATTTGCAAGTTCGTTTACCTTCAACATGACAGCTCCAGCGGAGGTAGTCTTATTTTCATTGTTTATCGGACAAAACTTTGAATACTGGTCGCCATTTGCATCCATGCCTCAGTTTCATGTCAGGCTAAAAATTTTATTCACTTTCGGAAAAACCCTAACTTGCAGGTGACTAAGATACCGAAAACGAGGCTCTAACATTTCCGCATTACGTGGCAACAAATAACTAATACATGTATTACTCTTGACAAAACAATATTTTGAATCGATCAACCAACCACTTTACTTGGAGGAACAAACACAGAGATCATTTGTAGACTTATTCAACCCGTTTATTGCTTAATGTTGACTTTGTTAACAGTTTGGATTCAGACCAGACGCTGAGCAATGTGGTGTGTGGTCAGGATTCAAACTGTTTGACACTCATATCTTAAGTCATTCCAACATAATAACTGTCTGTTAATATCGCTCACACCTACACACAAAGCATGAAGACGATGGCTGACAAACATTTTACCTGTGAGGTAATTATCGATCGATAATTACTTGGTGACATACAGTTAAAACACTCGAAATCGACGGTACGCTATAACCGATGATATTTTAATGAATTTGATTAATCGGGACCGGAAAATGGTGTACGCTATAGCCGAGTTTTTGTTATAACAGAGTACGCTATAACCGTATTATTTTATATAGAACAAAGAAGGGTAAGATTCGGGGATTTTAAAACTGTTCCTTATAACCAAGTGTATGTTATAACCGAGTTCGTTATAAGTGAGGTTTACTGTAATGGGTTTAACAATGTTACCTATGTTATTTCAGTGGATGGGAAACTCATGAACAGTCACTTGGCAGGGATTAGACATGCTCGCTGGTTCGAGGAAAACGCATCACACTCAAGGTATATTAATATCAGGACACAATATAGAACACAATATAGAGTTATATTTTGACCAAAAGGTAGTTTGGAGACTGGAATGACTCTTTTTTGACCCATTACCCTATAGCGTTTTTCTAGTTTTGAAGATTGCTGACTACTTAAAGCAGGTTGAAAGTAAAGCAGCTTTACTTTCAACCTGCTTCAAGCAAACATGCTAGGATAAAGAAAATATTTCTCATGGTACCTATTCATAATCATAAAGTGGAATTTAAGGCATTAAAAGGTGTATTTATGGAGTAGTGGCTTAATTCATTCCCACACAGATCCTTTTTAAAGCACTTCTACTTACTCCGCAAAAGTATTTAATTAATTGGCCAGAGTGTGTGTTATTTGTCGGGCTACAACCAGGATTTTCTGTATGTCCAGAAGGAATTTCAACCAGTGATTGTCAGTCAGACCTGCCTTATTGTTGAACCCTCCAATAAGAATATTAATTTAAACCATTTCTAGTTTTGAAGACTGATCTTCACTTGAAGCAGGTTGAAAGTAAAGCAGAATGCACCTGAAGGAAAACTATTGAGTTGTCAATGTTTTTATGTTTGCATTATTCTTGTTACAAAAAATATCTTCTTTCTTTTTACAGCATCAAGGTTTTAAATCGCCTTCTACAAGATCTGAAGAATCGGTTTGAAGGTTTCTCACCCCTCACACCGTGGATCATAGATCTTCTTGTGAGTTCTACCAACCTCTACGTACTACAGCAAAGTGTTTTAACCCATTACCCCCTTAGCCTGTTTTTATTTTTGAAAGCACATGACCACTTAAAGCAGGTTGAAAGTAAAGCAGAATGCCCCCTCAGGGGCATTTTGCTTTACTTTCAGCCTGCTTTAAGCTATCATCTGCTAGGATAAAGAAATATTTTCTTATAATACACAATCATAACTTGAAAAATTTGAACTAATTTCTTCCTCGGAGGAATACATTAAAAGCATAAGAAGGGCGTATTAATGGGGTATTGGGTTGACACATTTACCCACCTAGTAACTAGTGGCAATTTTTTTGCTTCTTATAGAAACAGTATTCATATAAAGAGTTGGATCAAATCCATGATGATCATTGTCCGAAGGAGGCCAAAAATGACATATAAAGAGTACACATGTTCGGCGCAAACAGAGTAGACCCAGATCAGAAGGCTCCTACAGGAGCCCTCTAATCTGGGTCTTCTCTGTTTGTCATTTTTCAATTTATTGCAGAAATCATCCCTAAATAGTCATAAATGCCCAGGACTAGATCTAATTAGAAATTAGGAAAATTTCCATTAAAAATTTCAGGAGTGTGTGAATTATCTCCTTCAATGCTGGACAAATGTCTAATTAAATACGTCATAAACATGTGTTTCTCAAATTTTCATTTGAGGCATTTTTAACCAAAGAACAACAGATATGAGTTTCAAACAGTTTTAGATCTTGATTAGGCACTTTGTAACTGGTTGTATTTTATCAGGATACACACTTCTGTCAATGCAGAGAATTAATACTCTTATAAGTAAGAAATGTATCAACCAATTAATAGGAGGCTTAATTGTGATGGAAGAAAGTTGCATCATAATATTATGTCTCTTACAGTCACAATAGTCTTGCAGACACACCAACATCTCTAGTTTCTCAGTCAGGTGCGAATGTTAATAAACTGTATTGTCTACTGAAGACTGTGTTTAAACTGTTTTTGTCATTTGATGTTTCAGTCTCATTATTCCATCATGAACAACCCCAGCCGACAGCCATTGCAGATCAATGTTGCCTTCAAGTAAGTCGACCATTGCTATACAAGGGTTTAGCAAGGGTTAAGGGTGCATGCCCGGATCAGATAGCTCCTTTAATTCTTTACTCATTAGCTGGTTACTTGTTTGACCACTTAAAGCAGGTTGAAAGTAAAGCAGAATGTGCCTTAAGGCACATTCTGCTTTACTTTCATCCTGCTTTAAGCTACAATCTGCTTGACCTTAGAACATATGCCTTACAACACATATTCATGACTAAAAAAGTTGGAATTATTTTCTTTAGTGGAGGAGTAAATTAAATGCGTTAAAATGTGTATCTCTATAGTAATAGGTTAAGATTTAATTCGGGTCTGCACTGCTTTGTGTGTCATTGACATATAGAATCCCAACTGTACACCAGTAGTAACTTAGCATGGTTATAATTGTAGAGAGGTGGCTTCTAAATGCAGTACAATACATGTAGTATAAATGCAGAATGCTCCCCCTTGGCAGCATTTTGTATTTCTTTTGTATTGCCACTGAAACACAAGTTTTACCCGGTAAATAAAACACATGCTTCAGCAGTTTGAATTATTTTTTATCAGATAATATGAGATGGACACCTGACGGTTCAATGGTATATGGGTTCATTTGGACTGTTCAATGGTATAATGGTTCATTTGTTGGTAACTAAAATGATCCACAGGGGAACCTCATATGAGATGGACACTTGACAGTTTATCAATGAAAAGTCGCTGAGAAATGAAAGAAATTAATGAAATAACAAGGACAGAGGTTGATAATTGTGTGTATGGCTATGAATATGCTTATGCTATTTTATGCAGAATAAAGATCTGTATCTGTATGTGTGTGTTTTCAGGCGGTGTCTACAGATCCTAGCTGCAGGCTTCTTCCTGCCTGGCTCAGTGGGAATCACAGACCCTTGTGAGCAAGGCACAACTCGAGTCCACACAGTCATGACCCTTGAACAACAGGTACTGGAAAATTATATACAGTAAAACCTCGCTAGTACGACCTTTTAAATGAAGGCTAATTGATTGTATAATTGACAGGTGACAGCTTATAGCAAGGTGACAGCAGGGTTCGACATTGGCCTACGTCCGATAGACATTCACTAGTAACGGCGATGTTCGGTCTAGTGATCCCTCGCAGTTACTAACCCGAATGGTCTAGTTAAAATCTGAGGATGATTTTTTTAAATTCACGCATTTAGAAAATGACATCATTATGTTCAAGCTAAAAATCCTACCCACCAGTTCGCCACTGTGGTTTCAGACAAGTAGGTTGCTCAGACCTCAAAACTGTTTCCGCATCTAAATAAAGCACGCAGTCGGGAAATCCTTGTTCTAAAATTAGCAGTAGTAACCATCCCGCAGTAATTAGGGCAATGAGTAAAATCCGGTTCAGTTACGAAAAATATCGGTGTGTCATCTCGCGCTATACTTAAAACACCTGATTGTGTTGATAACAGTTACGTTTTGAATGTTTTTAGAATTGATCATTTTTAATTAGAAAGGTACAATATCCGAAAAGGTAACTGCAGTCTCAGTTTTTGGGATTGAAAATGACAATTTATTCTGCGAACCGATATTTCTCGGTAGTTACCGGATATTACACTTTCCCACGCTTTTCACTACCATGATTGTCGTAAGTATCTTCAATGCAATTATTTTACCTAAAACACAATTTTGTATCAATTTTTACGTGCGAAACCCAAATCAATCCCAATTCTGATATGTTATTTGTTTTGTTAACGAAAATATCCATTTTTCTGCCAAGTATAAGTACGACATTCAGCCAACGCTTTTTTGTTTGTGTACATCGTAACGTCAAATCATGTCAGATTTATTCAGCTTCGGTTTTAATGGTAAGAAAAAGGAAGAGAAAGGGGCGAGTACAGCTACGGTGGAGTCAAAGACACGCTATGAAAAGCAAAAAAGACAGAGAAAGTTTTTCGAAATTATTGAAGTTTACCAAAGATTCAGTTGTTTCTGTTTGGTCTACCAACTTTTTGGTCTGGTCTAGTAATGTTTGCAGGCTACAAGACCGAATGTCTAGTGAAAAAAAAAGTTAATGTCGAACCCTGGACAGTGAAACAGAAAGCTCCTGACGGAGCTTTCTGTTTCACTGTCACTTTGCTTTAAGCGATCACCTATCGTAAACACCCTAATAATTAACACAATTTAGTGGTCGTAATTGAGAGGTTTTACTGTACTATGATTTCTCATCTTCATGAGCTCAGTCAAACATGTTCATGGCTTAAATAACCAAAGTAAGTAGATTTATCAATCATATAAGATAAATTTGCTTTAATATCTCAGTTATTTCCCTTTATCAAGACATTTTGACGTCATGTATGATGTAAATTAAATGAAGTAGTAAGATTTCCCTACCAGTGTTTTGGAACTTGACTACTTGAGAAGATATGACTATATATAATACAATAAAACTCCACTATTAAGACCACTAAACTGTGTTAATAATTAGTTTTATGTAAGACAGATGACTGCTTAAAGCAAGATGATAGTAAAACAGAAATCTCCTTTAGGAGCTTGCTGTTTTACTTTCATTTTGCCTTTGAAAATAAAGCCATCACCTGTCTTTCATTCAATCAACTAGCCTTCTATTTATCATACGTATTTCTCAAAAACACGTTCTATTTAGTTGTTGTTATAAAGATGTTTGACCGTATATGCTTATATAAATGTTAGCTGTATTTAGCAGAAAAAAGACTATATTTCTATTATTGTATGACGCTGTTGAAATAAGCCATGTTCAACATACATATAAAACCTTTCAAATTGAGTATAGAGAACGCAGAATGATACGCCTACAAGGTGTGATTTTTAAGATGTATCATCTGCTGATATATACTGATCTGATCTGAAAATATCCTTAATAAATGCAAGAGCCATTTTGTGTGCTTGGTTCGCTCCAATTTATACATAAAAAAGGACTATCTGCAGCTGGGTTTTAACTCTTTCAACATCATGAACCTGTTTGAAATATTCTCATTGCATTTGAAATCAGTGTAGATCCTATAGGAGCCCTCTGATCTGGGTCTGCACTGTTTTCTAATTCAAACAAATATTTATTAAACTATCCATAATTCCAAGTATAATGGTTCATTTGTTTGTTACTAAAATTATCCACAAGGGAACCTAATAACCCACAAGAGTTACTCCGTGTTTTAAAGAGTTAATTGTCAATGTAGATGTGCTGTATTTTTGAACACTTTCTGACAATCTATTTTCCTTACAGGACCAGGTGTGTTTCACAGCACAGACTTTGCTACGAGTTCTCAGCCATGGTGGCTTCAAACAGATTCTCGGCCTCGAGGGAAATGCAAGTAAGTGCAATATGTATCTAACACATCCATAGAAATGGTTACTGTTACCCTATAGCCTGTTTCTAGTTTTGAAAAGAAGTTATCACTTAAAACAGGTTGAAGGTAAAGCTGAATGCTCCTTTACTCATTACCCCATTCGTACGACATTTTACGCTTTAAATTTATTTCTCCATTTACGAAAATAGTTCCACTTTCTACAGTCATAGATAGGGGTGTAACAATACGTCAATATATTGTTATATTGCAATACGCCTCTTGGCAATATGTATTGCAATACAGTCTTTCTGTATTGCAATATTCTATACATGTACATGTATATTATTTGAGCACATACAGGAGGGGTTGCCCTGTTATTTTGAATGTTATACTGTGACAATTATAACATGCACAGCAAATATCTATGTTAATTTGGACTCTCCTTTGTATTTAAAGCATTCCTTTTATTCTTTCAATGCTATAAACAAGTTTTCAATGCTAATTTCTATCCAAATTTTAGCTCGCCTGTTCGTAGAACAGCAGAGCTAATGTCATACCCCCGGCGTGAGCCTTAAGGCACATTCTGCTTTTGCTTTCAACCTGCTTAAAGTGGCCACCTATCTTCAAAACCAGAAAGGGGTCATGGGGTAATGTGTTAAAGAATATTCTGCTTTCCTTTAACCTGCTTGTAGCAACTACGCTGTTTTCTATCAAGCGTCTGTATCTGCTAATAGCAGGAGAAAAATATAGTATTTCAAATATCAAAACTATTATATCTTACTCAACAAACTTTCAAAGAAAAGATTTTAATGAGCTCTAAGTATATAGGATTGGTGTAAACTTATCAAGTTATGGAAGAAAGTATTGGAAATCACATACTGAAACCTAGCCTGTTTCTAGTTTTGAAGACAGGTGGCCACTTAAAGCAGATTGAAAGTAAAGCAGAATGCTCCTAAAGGAGCATTCTGCTTTACTTTCAACCTGCTTTAATATACCAGTTGGAAAGATACAAGAAATGCCTTCTTTGATTGATGTTCAGGCCTTCCTAGCTTGGGATTACTATCCTAGTTTATCTGTTAGATCTGGAGTTGTTTTCAAATGCTGCTGGTGTCCAAGTTGCTCGGGTAGGCAGCAGGGAGCTAGAGTGTCTAACACCCCTTGCATCTATAGATTGTTCTGGTATAGTGATGGGTTGTTATTTTGTGTTTGTAGCCATTGCCACGGAGATGAGTGTATGGGAAGGTGTTGTAGTCACCCCGTCTGACAAGGCCTACGAGAAACAGGAACAGAAAGAAAACGAGGATGATGATGATGATGATGATGATATAATGGAGACGGACACCAGCAAGTAGACAACAGTGTCATGCAGCAATACAAGAGACATTTATATATCTATGTTGTACTGTGGTACAAAATTTACAGAAAAAACATGGAGACTAGCACACTATGGTTAAATCTGTGTAAGGTGACTTTTCAATGAACTATGTTATGGCAAACTTTATAGACAGGTCAATGTTTATTAACAGGGCTCCAGATAAGGGGGGTAAATTGAACAAATCTTAACATTTTCTCACTCATTTTAGCGGAAAATTTAGCACCAAAGCCTATGGTGTTACTGCTCATTAGAATCGTCTCTTTGAGACAAATCTAATGAGTAGGGACACCATAGAGTTTAAAGCAGAAAATACTCCCCTAATCTGGAGCCCTGAATACAGAACACAAGCATTTAGTGCCATTTTGTAAGTAAGTGACAGCTGAGTGCAGATGGAAAATAATGCAGAAAATCCTACTGCACTGAGCAAGTGTTTAATTAACCCATTACCCCATAGCCTGTTTCTAGTTTTGAAAACAAGGTACTACTTAAAGCAGGTTGAGAGTAAAGCAGAATGTGCCTAAGGGCACATTCTGCTTAACTTTCTGCCAGCTTTAAGCAAAAATCTGCTATAATATAGTAAATATTTCTTATGGTACATATTCATAATTGTGTAAATGGAACTATTTTCCTCAATGGATGAATAAACTAGAGGCGTAAAAAGGCGTATTTATGGGATAATGGGTTAAGAGACGACTCACTGTGCACCTTCATAGGATGTTCACTGACCACAGATTTGTTAGTAGTGTGTATATGTCTGTATTCAAAGTGGATTATTTAGTAGGAGTCTCAGTATATTGTTTTGTCCTTTTCAGCAAATGGAAGGTAATACTTTTAAATTTAATTGTTTGAAAATAAAATGTGAAAACATGTTTTGAAAGTAGTTTTATGTTGAGAAGAAGTTTGGTATTGTATGGAATAACACATATATTTGTTTTATGACCAAAAGGTATGTGAGTTACAACTTGGTGAAACGACAACAACCAAGCAACAACACTTTAATCGTCTATTTTGTGTGTTATGATTAACAATGCCAAACTTTGTGAATTTAGTTTACATCTGAGATTTCATGCAGATCTTAGTAAATTACAAATAGCATACTCTGTGGATTGGAAATGATGAAAACTTACAAAACACTGTCAGATACAATTAAACAGCTTTGTTCATGTCCATTATTAAAGTTTCTTCTGTTCATGATTATGTAACGCACCATTTAACTTGATAAAAGTGATTGTTGCCAGCCCATGTGCTGCTTTTCAAATCACAGACTTGATTGGGGTTTTAGGTTCCAGATAAGAGGGACTATTTTCTCACTCATTTCCGCACCAAATCCTATGGTGTTACTACTCATTAAAATCGTCTCAAAGAGACGATTCTAATGAGTAGTAACACCATAGGGTTTAAATGCAAATTTAAAAATGTTAAATTTTTAAATACTCCCCTTATCTGGAGCACTAGTTTGTAACTCAACTTGAGAGTCAATATCTCTGCAAATGGAGTAAACCAAGATCAGGCAACATTTTAAAACAAATCTGATCTCTGTTTACTCTGTAAACAGATTTTAAACTCATTTAAATGCGACTTTTACAAGTTATTCATTTGATTTTGTCGTTTAGATAAAGTTGTCACTTCACCTACATTTGTATAAACTAATCCTCATTCGCAGGATTTGTAATCATGGAAACAGTTAAATATCTGGGGGCCTGTTTCATGGAACATGAATGGACAAAATACAGTTAAAATCCAATATTATGACTGGTTAACTAAAGAACAAGCTGTTAAACAAAGGTGGCAGAGTAAAGCAGGATGAAAATAAAGCAGAAAGCTCCTATAGGAGCTTTCTGCTTTACTTTCAACCTGATTTAAGTATTCACGATCCTTAAATACCAATTAAAGAAGCCTAGTATTATGTGGATCCTAAATCAGTGATTGTGATGAAAGGATTTACTTTGTATATTGATATTAATGCCCATGAAACAGGACCCGGAGGAATTTGCAGTAAACAATACTTCTGCAGGTCACACAGTTAAGCTTTCATAATCATTTCATTCTTATTTTGATGTGTTTTTGTTCATGTCTTGGATGGTTATCAGTCTATGGAGACTGTGATCTGATGATAACAACATGAAGCACGGTGTCGTCAATAAAGTCTTACTGTAGTGAAAATCAGTTTCTGTGTTTTATTGTCCCCATAAATTATTAACCATTTCCTTTATAGCAGTTTTCAGGTTTGACACCGATGATAGCATAACCCATTACCCCATAAATATACCTTTTTACACCTTTATCTTTTATTAATTCCTCCCCTGAAGAAATAAGTTATTTTATTAGTTAATTTTTACAGTCTCATGTATGACAGTATCATAAGAAATAGTTTCTATATGCTAGCAGATGGTAGCTTAAAGCAGGTTTAAAGTAAAGCAGAATGCACCCTAAGGCACATTCTGCTGTACTTTCAACCTGCTTTAACTCTTTCCTCCCTGAAACTTCAAATGGACAATTCCAGGTTCCATTTTAGTTTAGTCCATTTCTGACTTTTAAGGGTTGTTTTTGTCAATGTTAGGCATTATGACAAACAGTGAAGACCCTGATCAGAGGGCTCCTTTTGGAGCCCTCTGATCTGGGTCTTCACTGTTTGCATAGGACAAATGAACTATTCACAAGTACACTGTTTGAAAAGGACGCCTAAATGCGGGACTAGGGTTCAAAGGGTTAAGTGGTCGCCTATCTTCAATACTAGAAAAAGACTATAGGGTAATGGGTTACCGGTAAAACAGGCTTTAATCCTTACCCCTTAGTTCGGTTTCAGTTTTGTAGACAGCTGAATCATTATTCTGCTTTACTTTGAACCTGCTTTAACTCGTCGAACCCTGATTCAGCTACTGCTGCTAAACTTTACCATCTGTTATCTATGAAAAAGGCACTGACCCTATGATGACCGTTATATCTCAATAACTATCTAAAATATTGGCTAATTTGTGTCTTTGAGAAAGATAAATAAAGCATCTACACATTGGTGTAGAGATCAGCATCTAATTCTTGTATAAATGTTGAGTGGTATATCTGGGTACATGTATTTACATACATGTTTGATGGCAAACAAATACAATTTCTATATGTATATTCATTATTTGAATTTTCTTTATTACTTACTACTAATAATAGGCAATAAACTTGTAATATTATGATCAAAATGATAATAAAGACTAACTTGATAACTGAAAATGGTTGCTTGAATTTGAGGATTAAATTCATAAGCACGTTTACTTTCTGACCTTAATCGATCTAAAAATATCTCCACATTTACTCTGTGTATCCCTTTTTAGCTCACATGAGCTAGCTCAGGGTGAGCTTTTGCAATCTTTGCATGTCTGTCTTTCGTAGTTTGTCGGTTGTCATCAATTTTAGTGTTTAGACTCTAGAGGCCACAATTTTAATCCAATCTTTCTGTAACTTGCTCAGTTTGTATATTACCATAAGAGTTCGGATGAATTCGATTATGGTTGAAATCAGACCAATAGGTCAAACCTTTGAATTGCTGAAAATGCCATATTTAACTGTTTACACTCTAGAGGCCACCATTTTCCCCCTATATTTCATAAACTTGCTCAGATTGTATATGACCGTAAGAGTTCAGATGATGTTTGAAATCAACGAATAGGTCAAGAGTTATCTACCTTTGAATTGCTGAAATGCAATTTTTTACGGTGCTTACACTCTAGATGCCACGGTTTTTATCAAATCTTTCTCAAACTTGTTCAGATTGTATATGTCTATAAGAGTTTAAATGAGTTCGATTTTTGGATGAAATCGAACCAATAGGTCAAGAGTTATCCGCCCTTGAATTGCTGAAAATTGTTTACACTCTTGCAACTACAGTTTTCAATGGATTGGATTCTATTTATACTTGCACACAATGTATAGCTATAATTTCCCGAGGGAGTGAAATTATTGTTGAAATATGATCATTGTGGTAAGAGTTATCTGCCCTTGATATTCTTCTAGAAAAGGTTTCATTACAGTATTATTTAGGCTCTAGTTATCTGCCTTTGATATACTATACTATACTAGAGTAGGTCGTATTCTGATGTTGTTTACATGCTATACTACAAATTTGAATGGATTTAGAATAAAACGGGTGAAAATCAAAAAGCTACCAGGCTTCAGTACAACAGGTGAGCGATATCAGGGCCTTCATGCCCTCTTGTTTAGCTCATCTGAGCACGAAGTGCTCAAAGTGAGCTTGTGTGGTCAGTCAATGTCGGGCGTCCCTCGTCGTGTGTTGTGTGTCACTTGTCAACAATTTCTTTAAACATCTTCAAAACCACATGCCTGATTGCAACCAAACTTTACAGAAATGCTCCCTGGGTCTAGCTCTTTCAAAGTTGTTCAAAGAATTTGAAACAATGCAGAAATCTGGTTGCCATGGCAACCGAAATGAAGTGGAAATCTTAAAAAAAAATCTTCTTGTCTAAAACCACAAGGGATTGAGCTTAGATATTTTGCATATAGCATCAACTATAGGTCCTCTATCAAGATTTGAGTAATTTGTTCAAAGCTGTTTGTCACTCTCATTTTTTTTTCTGGCAAACTGTCCAATATGTGACTTCGAGAAAAACAGCAGGCGACAATTTTAAGCAGACGATATTTGTTTGGGGAACAGCGACAATCGCTGTTGTAAGGAGGGCATCGTTGTTCAGAGGACCGTTGTGGGGGAGGGAGGGGGGGGGGGGTGGGGGGGGCACTGAATAAGCATGTCCACTGGGAGGGAAAAGTAGGAGCATGAAGGATCATATAGATTTGAGGAACAGGTAAAGGCATGAAAAGAGGTTACAATAAATAATAGTTTAGTCTTTTTCAACTGTATAAATATCGTCTGTTGAAATATAGTCTTTTTGTTTTATCACATTGAACCCTGGTGTTGATTATACTTGTCCGTATGTAAAGTTTTTTTTATATACATATAATTTATAGATCTTATGACTTGCAATAAAGGTTGCACAACGGTAAAACATCAATTTAGACATTTTTAGTTTCTCACTTATTCTTGGGAATACATTAAAATTTTGTCAGGTCATGCAACGAATTAAAACACTTAAAAAGCTTAAATAGTGAACGTAAATCGGAGAAATGAAAGAATACACTTACTGAAAGCAGATGACATTATGGCAGTGAACTGCCAAACTCTTTCAACACTAAGTAACTCTTGTTGGTTATTAGCCTCATTTGTGGATCTTTTTAGTTATCAAACATGAACCAGTCTAGTTGGAATTCTAGATAGTTATTAAATACTGCTCTAAATTAGCAAACAATGTAGACCCTGATCAGAGGGCTCCTATAGGAGCCCTCTGATCTGGGTCTACACTGTTTCCAAATGTAATGAGTATATTTTAAACAAGGTAGAATTATGAATGTCCGAAGGTTGGTTTCTTTTCAGCTGCCCCTCTGCATACATGTTTAACTGTAAATCAAATACATGTACATACACTTGACTACCAATTATGTACACTAATTAGCAATTATGTATTACCGAGACTTCCAGTGATAATGGTTATCTCTGAATGTACTTGAATATTGAGCATTTTTCCAGGAAGGGAAGTGAAATAGGCATTTGTAAGAATGCAAACGGGAAGTACTATAGGCGGTCAGGTACAGTGGAGAATCTGTTATTCTTTCCCAATAAACGCGTTTACGCTAAAACTATTATTTGCAGTGCAAACCGTTTGGAGCCAGATCAGACGCCGGGTAACCCGGCGTCTGATCAGGCTCCAAACTGTTTGCCACCAAGATAAACATGAAATATCTGAATTGTCCAAAAGTTTTTCTTTTCTACGTTTTAGTGCTTTGCGTTTGCGTACGTTTGCGTTTAAACGGGAAAGAATAACAGATTCTCCACTGTACATGCATAGTAACGCCCAAAGCCACAAGGATCCGACACGATTGATTTTTGAGAAAAAAAATTGTCAGAAGGTATATACTTTCTGACAGATACCTTCTGACAATTTTCTCTCTCAAAATTCAATCGTGTCGGACCCCCTGTGCCCAAAGGGAGACAAAGAGTGTATGCGTTGATCGGAGGGAGTTGTTATAGTGAGGGAATATCTATATCCTTAGAGTGCATTTGAAAACAGTTTGAACCCGATCAGACGCCACGCAACGCGGTGTCTTATCGGGGTTCAAACTATTTCCCACTAGTGTTTATGTTTCTTCTGTTAAAATGTCCTATACGTAAAAAAGGCAGGCGGCCATTTTAGCAGAAAATATTGTAGCAGTGAAAGCGTTATACATAATGGTCTTGTTTCGGGAACAACGGCAAGCATTGTCGTAAGGAGGGAATCGTTGGTCGAGGATCCGATGTAGGGAGGGAGCACTCTACTACTAGACTATATATTGGCCTATTAATGTCACAAAAGATTGCGAAGTTCCATCATGATATCGGTTAGTAGAAATTGCCGTCTACATTTATTTGTAAAATGTAGCTATAGCATAAACACACTGATTGAAGAAATATCGATATAAAATTATAGGGTTATATCTATATTGTATCTATAATATGTCTATGTAGTTTAAACGGATCTCTGGAGAATGCGAAATGAGTATGAGACATATTGATGCATTTAAGGATCGTAATTTGTACAGTGGAAAAAACGATAGTAATTCCCGTTTAAACGCAAAAGAAACGCAAAACACTAAAATGTAGAAATTTACATTAAAAAATTCAAACGTGTTGAAGTATTTATTTTATTCTGAGTGGAAAAATGCCTGATCACACAACGGGTTACTGGCGTCTGATATGGCTCCACACTGTTTGCAAATACATGTAATAGTTTTAGCGTAATGTTTACGTGTTTATTTGGAAAGGAATAACTTCTTCTCAGTTGTAAAATGCGGATCAAACCTCCTTTTTTCAATTGCCTGGACGGTTACCAAATGACCAAAATCGAGATTACCAAATGATTCAACATTTTTTGGCGGTTAAAATGCTCGCGAAAGTTGTGAAAATTAATAATAAAAAAGGGTCTGTTATCAACTGACCAACTATGAGGTTACCACATTACCAAACCTTGGGCCCGTTTTACTAAACAACTCATGCCCCTATTCCACACCGACTACGAATCTCACGAATTGATAAATGCTGTGATTCGTGGGGATTCGTCATTTCTTTCTATTCAATTCGTGGCCCTCTACGAATCGGCTACGAACGAGTTAAGACTATTCGTGGGATTCGGCTCGAATCTCACGAATACTGTCAAGAATTCAGTACGAATACTGCACGAACGCTAAGAATCAGTTACGAATATGCCGAATGCATCTCAGCTACGAATGAAGTTTGATTCTTGACGGTTCGTGGGATTTTTGAAGGTATGTAGTGTTCCCTACCTGCAACAGCAGTCCCAACAACGATTCCCTCCTTACAATAACACTTGTCGTTGTTTTCCAACCAAAAACAAAAATGTTCAACCTTTTCACGCCTGCTATATTGTTTGCTTAAAATCGTTTTCTGCTGTTTTTCTCAAAGTTACATAATAGACATTTGACAGAAAAAAATTAATGGCGTGTGACAAACAGCTTGAATCAAGATTAGACGCAGCGTTATTCGGCGTCGGATCTGGATTCAAACTGTTTGCAAATTTATGTAAGCCATTTTCCCTCCCTATAACGACTCCCTCCAACAACGCACACATTTTTGTCTCCCATTGTAGAGAGGCAGCGCTGTAGTTCCCGTTTCAACTCGGGCATCAGCCCAGAAATGGACTTTTAAGATAGAGTAGCAGTAGCACTGGTTTTGGAACTGGCGTATCAACGCTATCTGCATGCATGCTAATTGCAAGGAGATACCCCGAAAGCAAAGATCCACAAGGTGGTGGGTTAGACATTGGCTGACTCCATCTAGAAGGCTAGAACATTAACTTAGTGTGGAAGATGAGAATACCTTTACCAACTTCAGTCTTCCCTCTTTACAACGGCCCTCCCAACAACGACGCCTCCGTACAACGACCCTTGCGGCAGTTCCCCAAACATGACAATTACGTTTAACATTCTTGCTTAAAATTGCCGTCTGCTGGTTTTCTCAAATTTACATATTGGATATTTTGATAGAAAAAACAACAAAATGACGAGTGACAAACGGCTTGAATCCAGATCATACGCCGTGTCACTCGGCGTCTGATCTAATTCAAGCTGTTTGCAAATGTAAACCATGTATTAAGTTTTCCACCCTATAACGACTCCCTACGAACATATTGTGTGTGTCCCATTGGGTGTCGTTGTAGAGAGCGAGCGCTGTATGTATGAATGCCAGGATTATAGGTCAGTCATCCATGCAGAGGAGGGACACTCACGTGAGACCAAATATATATGCCGGAGTGAAGCTGACATTGACTCTCAGACTCCTGGCTACAGGAGAAAGGTATCAAACTAGTACTCACGAATCCCACGAATGAGTTAAGAATACCACGAACGCCAAAAAAGCCGTTTACGAATCCTACGAATCAGCTACGAATCCTACGAATGCACTACGAATTTGTTACGAATTAACTACCCATTGTTCCATTCGTGGAGGTCTTGGCCAAAACTTTGAACAGCTCAAAACTTTTGCCACGAATCCCCGACCGCTCACGAATTGCAAGAATCGACTACGAATCAGGTAAGAACTCCACGAACCTGTTAATAGCAATTCTCTGTAACCATCAACCACATTGCGGCACGCATAGTCACCGATTTGCATGAAACTTACACCATTTGCACCTCTCTACATGAAATGAAAATAAATACTCCGAAAATTTATTTCCCATACCCGGTTGCCATGGTAACGTGAAAACAAGATTTTCGCCAAAAAACAGGGTTTTTGGTAAGCAAAATATGACAAACTCATATACTTTTTCACAGAGAACTGTACATATTTGATTTAAAATGACATTTGTATGTTAGACTATGACACTTTGCCAATAAAATAGCATCGTAGGATTCAACTCAACATTACACCCAATTGGTAGGCACGTGCGATCTTTAGGGGCCAATATACTGAAAGTGAGAAATCATGATTTTGGCATACTTTAAGGACTGGTAGAATATTTACGCATCCATGCTGAACTTGAATACGATCACTAATAACAAGTACCAAATGTGTTGTTTACGGTTTCGGAAAAACACCTTTGGGATTCAGGTTGCTAAGGGGGTAACTATGGCAACGAAACTATCAACTTTTTAATGTTGTAATTTCCTATGTAACTGAGCAGGATTGCTTAAAAGGTACCAATATCACTCTGAAATTGCTATAACCATATACTTTAGTGTTATAAAATGAAAGTATAAGACAACACATGCAGATATTAGTTGGTAACTATGGTAACCCCTGCCAAAAGAACGTAATTTACTGAAAATGTATGCCAAATTCAAGACTTTTGGAACGCAAAATACAGCAAACTATCAAAACTATTACACACTTTCTTAAATTAGTTTCATTATCAGGTTTGCAAGCTAGCACTGTCTTATAAACATTCACTGTTAAGATGAAAACGGAATTTGGTTGCCTTAGTAACCGCTCAAGGCAGTTTCTAAATAAGATCTTATATCGAAAATGTGAGTCAAACTAGAGTTTTTTTAAGGAAAAGTACTGCAACATATCAGAACCATGGTACCATAGTTTCATCATCAAACTTGATAGTTAGCAGTGTCGTATAAATTTCACTTTAAACATGAAATTAACATTTGGTAACAATAGCAACCACTCACAATGTATGCTAAATAACAGCATTGTATCGAAAATATGTGTCAATTCCAGGTAATTTTAAGATAAAGTACGGCAACCAATCAGAACAATGGTTCTTTGGTGTCATTATCAGATTTGCAAGTTAACATTGTCATATAACATTCACCTTTGACATAAAAAGAAAAATTGGTTACCTTAGCAACACCTCACAACATTATGCTTTATAAGAGCATCATATTGAAATAATGAGGCAAATTCAAGTTTTTGTAAATTTAATATAACGTATTATGATGCTCTTAAAGCGACTCGCAACCAGATGGTGCATTAAAAATAGTAATTTGTAAATATGTGTCAAACGCTTATATAAATGGTAAAGAATTAGTTTAGGATAAGAAATTCTGTTTAAAAAAATGTATTTCAATAAAAAAAAATATTGGTCTCTGGTGGGTTTCGAACCCGGGGCCCCGGCATTGGCTTAAAAGAATCAACTACGAATCCTAGCGTTTTCCAATTCGTAGCGATTCGTGGGATTCGTAGTCGGTGTGGAATAGGGGCATTACGCAAATTATTTGCGTAAGTCACAATTTTAAATTTTAATTTATATTTTTTGTTATCACTTGCTACAAACATCAAATAGCCAGATCAGAGGACGAGCTTTTAGCGCGTCCTCTGATCTGGCTATTTGCTGTTTGCAAACGTTTATGATAGAAAAATAAGAGTAAAACGATTTTGACTTACGCAAAATTTTTGCTTAAATAGTTTAGTAAAATGGGCCCCTGTTCCGACGGTTATAAAAAATGATCAAAGTTATAGGTTAGCAAATTACACGTTCTTAAAATTATATATGTAAGACGTTGTGGATCTTGATAATGATAAGACAACGAGTCTAATCTGAACCCCAACTATATTCATTGGGAAGCCACGAAGTTTTCAGGTCCGGTTATAAAGGTTGATACCACAACCCTTTTCTTTCAACATTGGAAATACATTAAAACATTCTACATGCTGCGGGCGAATTTGTTATCAATATTGCAAACAGTTTGGATCTAGATGAGTCGCCGAGTAACTCTTTATGACTGATTATGTTTTCTGAAACTTGAACCTTAAACTTTGATAACTGTTGTATACGGCAAGTTTGCAGACGACAATTAATTACAAGGTGAAGAAGTTTAGCCGTGATTTACTAAAGATAAAACAAATTCGTAGGTGTGTTTTATCGTGCATTAGATCATAGTTAGGATATGAGATATGAAGTCATTAGATCATGAGTCTTTTAAGCTTTTAAGCTCCATGATATAATGACTCAACAACTTAAATCCTTACTGTGATCTAATGCATGATAATGCACACCTACGAATTTGTCACGTTTCTCGGTATTCTTTGTTTATATGCCGTAGGTTTTGATTCATGTTAAAATTGTTGATAGGAGCATCTGGTGTTACGGAAGTAAAGACACTGTCCAGCGTTAAAAGTGGCCGTTTCCCTCCCATGAACCTTAGTCTACTTTTCATAGAAATGCCTTTAATGCCTCTATTTTGTAATACGTGTTTGTTTAAAACAGACTGAAGATAAAATAAACACCCTGTAAGGGAACAGAACAACGGAACTTTAAATATTGAAATCAGGTTTAGATTTTGAAAATCATCATAAACACACGAATAACTCCATGCATCAAAGGTTAACAATGGAATATCAGGGCTGCCATAAGTTAACATGAACAATCCTAAGATTTCCAAATATGCATTTTTCAAGTGCGATTTTACGAATCGTACCTTTACTCCATAGCCTTTTTCTTGTTTTGTTGACATTCGACTACTTAAAGCAGGCTGTAAGTAAAGCAGAATGCGCCTTAGGGCGCATTCTGCTTTACTTTCAGCCTGCTTTAAGCTACCATGTACTGGGGAAAAATCCGGAGATTTAGGAAAAATCCGGAGAAATGGCAGCCCTGGAATATGAAACTTATTTGAGGAAAGTACATGAATTTACTTCCCTGTAAGTTTCAGTTATCAACGATATAAGGAAAATATCGTTTGACCATTTGTTCATGTCATTCACCAGTGTTAGTAAACAAGGAACTAATTATCAACCGGCCACAATATTCAGCAGCTCTTGACAAAAATAAATGCAGGAACCGATGTGTGTATAAGAGTGGTCGACACCACATCCTTTAAAATCACGTGACCTGCATCTGCGCATGTATTCTGCAAAGTGTGGTGCACAGAGTGACATGAAAGACGACCCAAATACATTTTAATTGTTTACGGTTTGGCTATAGAGGTGCTAAAATTTAGTTGTTTAAGGTTTGGCTATAGAGGAGCTAAATTTTAGTTGTTTAAGGTTTGGCTATAGAGGAGCTAAATTTTAGTTGTTGAAGGTTTGGTTATAGAGGAGCTATGCTACGTTTATCTTTGGACGAGCGATGTTTGTTTCTAACTGATGATGCACATTAGAAAAGCTGGGTGATTCCACAGACAAATAAAATAAACATTTAATCAAATTTAAGCTCCACACAGAGGGAAATAGATATAACATGTTTTTGGACTATTTGCCTGTTGTGGTGTTCTTTGCTGTTGCAGCAATCATTGGAACTGTAGGAAATTGTGTTGCCGTAAAATTCTACAGACTGAAACTTCAGCCAAATACGCCATTTACATTTCTTGTGAAAGCGTTAGCTGTGACGGATTGTGTTGTTTGTGTGATCTTGATTTTTGGAGCTACGGAAATAGCATTTAATATTGACTTCAACTTTAGATACCTTTGCAAAATATCGTACTTTCTGACTGAGTGGGCTATTTACACGTCGGTATGGATCCTGACAGAAATAACAATAGACAGATACATGAAAATATGTCAACCCTTCAAGAAACAGATGACCGTCAAATTGGCCAAACTTTCAGTACCAATTATCGTCATCACAACGTTAATTCTTTCTGTGAGAAATGTAGTGATGTATGACGTGGTTAGTATAAACATTACAACGTCCAGTACTAACGGAAGTAGTTATATGGTGGGATATTACTGCGGCAACAGCCAAGATCCAGTTTTCATTACCTACGTGGCCGTATTTCACTGGGCAGATATAGTAATTGGCGCGTGTATATTTGTGATGTTTATTTCCATATATGGTCTCATTACATATACACTTATCAAACACCGAAACATCAAAACGTCATGGCAATCCAAGAGGCCGTCCATTAAGCAAAAGTGTTCTGCAAACTCGGAAATAAGTTCAGAAATTACAAGGCCGTCCATTAAGCAAAAGTGTTCTGTAGCCTCGGAAATAAGTACAGAAATTACAAGGCCGTCCATTAAGCAAAAGTGTTCTGCAGCCTCGGAAATAAGTACAGAAATTACAAGCACTGGCATATCAACGGATGTACCCTCTACTTATGTAGATAATGACCGCTCCGGTAGGCCTACTACAGGAAATAACACTATAACAACCAGAAAGATGAAGCGTTCGGAATACAAGATCACCATAATGATGTTGTGGATTTCACTCGTATTTCTGCTCAGTTTGACCTCTTTTTTCGTCGCCAGTCTTCTATTCAGGAAAAACGTGGACTCGGTTCAGTCTGTCAAGCCATTGACACTCTTCATGATAAAATGTGTATTTCTGAACAGTGTTTCCAATCCTCTGATATATTACATCTATAACGAAAAGTTTAGAAAGTTCGCAAACAAATTTCTCACTTGTAGATATAAGGGCGGAATGTAGAAAAAGACGCATTGCTTCCGAGTTGAATCCTGTGGTACATCTATTGGTAAATGACGAGATTGGTAACCCCTTCACTGCCGTTACGTCATCAAGTTTTAACAATTTTCGTCTGCTTTTATTTCTCAAAATTAAATTTGAGCGATTTTGACTTCAGGTAATCCAACACTGAAGATATGGTAATTGTAATGTGAAAATGATATTATGAATGGATACTACATGTAATTCCCGTGTTTTGTGTGAAATATGAAGGCTCTTCGCTATCTCTTCTCGAAAATATTTGAAATATTGTATATAGCCTTACAGGTAGGAAAATATGCGAGAAAATTAAAAGACAAATATTCCTGAAAGGTGATGTTTACCTATTCTTACCTAAAATACTGATATTTTTATGTCATGCCTATGCCAGAAGACGTGAACATCACAAAATTAAAGTTTTTGTCCCAATATTTGCATCATATGATGTGAAAAAATAAAAAATCTGAACCGTCCTCTTAAAAATATGCAATATTTTCCATACGATTTTACATTATATGACTTAAAAGGTTGTATGTTTGTACAAAAATGAAAACTTGGGCAAAGCAAACCCCTTGCTTAATTTTTCATACAATACTTACGCAATCTAAATCCAAAATATGAAGATATTTGGGCGCACCTGACTGGAATTTTTTATTTTTTTCTTTGAAAAAGTTTTGGAGACCTTGAATACTTTAAACATTTATAAATTTGGCTTATGATTAAATCATTATTTTTGCAAGTTAATGTCAGGTGCATTTATAAACATGTAATCATTGATTTAGGAAAAGGTTTTGTTTAAAAAAAGATATATATTTCAAAGAAAAATATATTGAGCTCGGTCAGGATTCGAACCCTTGCGGGGAAGGCCATGCAAATTTACAAGACGAGATTTGCAACACTTCGGACTACGTTCGGATACTTTCTAACATTATCGTCCAGGTTTTATATGGGAGTGTTCGGTATATGCCGTTAAACACGGAAAATGCCGAGATAACACGGAAAAGGCGATCTTCAGTCTATGAATACCTTAATAAATATTGAAATGAGTTTAAAACAGTTTGTATCCTGATCAGACGACGCGTTACGCGGCGTCTGATCAGGATACAAACTGTTTTCAAATTACTAGTGTACTCGGGGTAAGGCAGTGAAGGGGTTAAAATAATGCTTGATTAGAGGTTTCACCATGAAACGTTATTTTTTATTCAGTCTATTGAGATTTTTCTTCACAGCCAATACCACCAGAATGATGTTTCAAACAGTTTGGATCCTGATCAGACGCTGCGTAACGCGGCGTCTGATCAGGATCCAAACTTTTTTACACTGGTATCGATATTTCCTCAGTCCAAAAGCAATATACATGTACACGTATCTGATTTGAAAAATATTGCAGACGGCACTATCAATGCCAATACAATTTTGGTGGTACATGGATTAAACCAGACGTTAAAAACTTGCCAGTGAAAGAGTTACAGTGCTCCCTCTCTACAACGACATCCAATGGGAGACACAGAGTGTGTGTGTTGTTCGGAGGGAGTGGTTATAGAGAGGGAAAATTAAGACTTGGCTTACATTAGCAAACAGCTTGAATCCAGATCAGACGCCGCGAAACGCGGCGTCTGATCAGGATTCAAGCTGTTTGTCACTGGTCAATATATGTATTCTATTAAAATCTCCACTTATATGTAACTTTGAGATAAACTGCAGACGACAAATATAAGTAGACGGTAATGCAACCATAAAAAGTTGGACATAAATGTTTCGTTTGGGGAACAATGGCAAGGGTCGTTGTAAGGAGGGAGTCGTTGTTGGGAGGGCCGTTGAAGGGAGGGAACACTGTATATAAATCTACCACAGTGTATAGTAAAAAATCCTCCAATGCAATATTTCCAACAGATGATCATTGTAAGTGGAATTTGAATAGTGTAACAGGGCTCCAGATAAGAGGGAGTTATTTGAACAAATGTAACATTTTCTCACTCATTTCAGCACCAATCCTATGGTGTGACTACTCATTAGAATCGTCTCGAAGAGACGATACTCATTTCGAGACGATTCTAATGAGTAGTCACACCATAGGGTTTAAATCAGTAATAAAGATTTTAGTTTTTGAAAAACTCCCCTTATCTGGAGCTCTGGTGTAAGTCATTACCTCATAAATACGACTTTTTACGTATTTTTACACTGAAGAAATTATTTCCAACATATACTGCTATGAATATGTATGATAAGAAATATCTTCTATATTCTAGCAGATGGTAGCCTAAAGCAGGCTGCTTTAAGTGGTCAACTGTCTTCAAAACTAGAAACAGGATATGGGGTAATTGGTTAAGACATGCAGTGTTAATGTGACGACAATTCGCAACGGCAACAGGGTTTCTGCAGGTGATTTACCATATTAGGAAAACTGATTTCTTGTTATTCCGTTGTCAGAGAGGAGATGGCATAATTCAAAATTCCCTGTAGATAGCTGACAATTATTGCAATAATAAATATACGTCTTAAGACAAAAAAGATAAAAATAAAATATGAGAAATAAAAGCAAACGACAAATAAGTAGATGCCGTCATTGCAATGAATGCATTTTTAACAATCACACAAATGTACGAGCATAATTATGCCCTTTCCAGCAGGCACATGACAGTATCGCATATATGGGCTTTTTGTATCTTATATTGTTATCTTATTATTCATTTAACATTAACCCTGTTATCGCCAAATTTTACCTTCTCTTTAAACCTTTCGCAGACAAAATATCATCAGCTTAAATGTGTCTTCTGCAATTCAAAGTTTTGAACGTCTGACTGCGTTACGGGGCATCTGACCAGGATTTAGCCTTTTCACTCTCATAAAACGCGTTTGCAAACAGTTTAGGTCCTGATCAGACGCCGCGTTATGCGGCGTCTGATCAGGATCCAAACTGTTTGACACTCTTATCGATATTGACTAAGTCACACTACCTTAAATCTAACTTTAAAACGTGTCTTGCAGACAACGATACTAAAGCAGACGACAATAAAGCGGTGAAGGGGTAAAACTCTCCCGAATAATTTGATCATGAAAGGGTTAAACTGTTTACAAAATCGACTTTAGTCGCACTTAGTCGGTGATGGTTTTAATAAAATATGTGAAAAACAAAGTAAAGAAGAGTACATTTTGATGATGATAATAACAGGTGACATTCAGCAAACAGTAGTGTTTGATCTGTAGATAACATTCATTAGTGTAACATCATACTAAAGTTGAGACACGTTTCCTTAATCTTTATTTCCTAGTATAGGAAACAACAAAATTTCAGTGCAATCCTTTAGCTTAACTCATTCACCCCTGAATCCTTTCACGGAAAGTTCCATTTTCCAATTAAGTTTATACGCAGATACCCCCCGCAAAGCTATTCAAAAAGTGTCCTCTTACGTCTGATACCGGACACTTTTTTTCTGTTACCGGACAGTTTTACTTTCTGTTACCGGATACTTTTTACGGGCGTGGTGCACGTGGTGAGCATGCGGTCATCGGTTTAACTATTGCACTGCCCGGGAATTGACGAGGTAACCCTTGTTATGCTACAGTGGAGAAAACATAATTCTTTCCCGTTTAAACGCAAACGAAACGCAAACGCAAAACACAAAATGTAGAAAATAATAACTATTTTTACATTTTTCATCATCTATTTTCATCTGAGTGGCACACAATTTGGATCCTGATCAGACGCCGGGTTACCCGGCGTCTGATCTGGTTCCAAAATGTTTGCAATGGAAAATATAGTTTAAGCGTCAAACGCGTTAATTGGGAAAGAATAACGTTTTTCCACTGTGAGTACCGCTTGTCTAACATTTGGAAACAGTTTAGATCCATAGAAGACGCCATGTTACGCGGCATGTGATCTGGATCCAAATGTTTGGCACTGATTTTCATTTTTGATTCAATTTGGAAAGTATAAGAAAGATTTTGAGATTCTCCGCAGACGATAAGTTTGATGCAGACGGCAATTCAGCACGATAAGGGATGACGAACTTTCGCAAATAATTTGGATCAATATCAAACGCACAGTAACTCAGCGTTTGAACAGGATCCAAACTGATAGACACTTTATTCACGCAATCAAATCCCGAAACTTTGCGTTGGAAAATAAGTGCATTTCAATTTCAAAGCAGACGACAATATGACAGTGCAAGAGTAAACAACGCTATTTAATAGTGTGCCTGTTCAGGAGTCGGGCTAAAATGATAAAATATTTATTGACCTTAAAACTAAATGCTTAAAAAAAGATGTCATCTAAATTGTTAAATACAGCGCTTACCTTATACTAGCTGAATACTCATTCTGAGCGCAGATAAATAAATACGTAGTAGTATATTTTACGGCATGACCCAGCACACAGGCTGCACGGAATGCTCGTGCAAAGTATAAAAAGGACCAATGAAAATAATAGTTGGTTTACGTGAATTTTAATAGTTTAGAAATAGATATATTAATTTGCTATATTACATTGACCGCAATCATTATTGACTAGGTGTAAGATATTTATTAAAATCTACGTATAAGTCAGATACACGACGGGTTTCGCCTTAAAAGTGTAGGGTATGAATCGTAATAAGACTGTTTCGCTCGGACGAACAACAAATATGTCCTCGGCTTCGCCTCGGACAATTTGTTGCCGTCCTTGCAAAACAGTCTTATTACGATTCAATACCCTACACGTTTAAGGCGAAACCCGTCGTGTATCTATTACTTATCCATTTATGACAATGAAGGGGTGTTTTTTGTATTATATTGTAAAATGACAAACAGTGCAGACCCTGATCAGAGGGCTCATGCAGGAGCCCTCTGATCTGGGTCTACACTGTTTGTATTGGACAAGTGTACTCTTTATAGCTACACTGTTTATAAATGACGAATATACTTGTCGATAGAGTTGAATGTGTTAACAATTGGAAAATTTAGTTTTCCTGCTTTCAAAATAGTTTGAAAACAACTAGAATGGAGGGAATGTAAAGGTGCCGACAATTACAGTCAATATTTGTAACAGTAGTCTATTATCGGCACCCTCTGCTGGTGATCGGACACCATGCAACTTTATTCCGGTAAGAGGTAATCAGCGCCTTTTCAGGATCCAACTATCTCTTACCTCGGTTAATCCTTGTTAAAACAATGTGCTTGGCTGTGCGTGTAATTAGCAATATTCTCAATTTACCAGTGCTGGGAGATAAACAATTATACTTTATAAACATTTTCCATACCCAACCCCATTTACCTACTGTATTAAACAGTTAGAGAACTGCCACATTAAGAGTAATCCCTGAATGCATGATTTATTCCGAACATGTATTAATTAACAAAGAATCAAACTGTTGAACAAGTGTCTGGCTAGTGTGTTCTGATCATTTCCCTGGTTATATACCACAAGGGCATTGGGCAAAAAAAGGAATTCAGCACCGTAATATAGCCTATAGCATAACACTGTAGTTTTTTGTTTGTTTCATGTCCTTATGGGATTATGTTATGAACAGATGGTCTGATTTCGTTTCGGTCAGATCAAAGGAGTTAGGAATGGCGAGACCGTCTTCAAGCCTAGTGACGAGTCCCCATGGCAGTGTAGCTGCAATTTTTGTGTAAGATATATATATGGATATATATCTATAGCCAGCTGCTAGAGCTATTCTAAGTAAATTATGAAAATGGGCGGGGCTCCTCAATTCTGCTGCGATATTTTTGTCACCTTGTGTGTAAAAAGTGTCTGTGTTAATGTGTGTTTGTAAAGTATGTATAAAGAGAGGATACTAATTGGATGCTATTAGAGGCGAACATTCAAGGTGGTTATCTGATATATTTTATTTGCAACTTCTTTTTACTGCCAGCCTTATAATCAAACTTTCAGCAGCATTGGAAAGCATCAGTAGTTTAAAGATGCCGAAGATTCGTTTTGATGTTCGGCCATATTGGCATGAGGGGAAACAATACTTCATCAAGGATATATTTTTTACTATTTCCATGAATTCGGACACATACTAAAATAATTTGAAATAATTTATTATGTAGTCTGACAGAAAAAAATAAAAATAAAATAAATAGAGTAAATACGGTATATATTGCGTCATTCATCGATACAGGTATTGGAAATTTCACTGGTATTCCGGTAGTATTCAGGTATTTTGAAGGGTCGTGTGAGCACAGATGTTAAGGAAAGTAAATTTTTGAAGTGCCGATAATAGCCTCAAGGTGCCGAAAATACCCTCCAAAGGGTACAAAGTTCATCCTTTCATAATAGTAGTTATTTAAGTAGTTGCAAAGTTTCTATTATAAAAGAATTAACCAATGAAAATATGTGTTACATATGAGAATCACGAATTTAGCGTTAAATAAAGTGAAAGGGGGGATTTCATTGGTTGATTTTTAAGGTGCCGATAATACCCGCATTTGCTCTACCAGAATACCGAGATATTTTTCGATATTTCCAGACGTGCATTTATCTATGCCTACAATCTATTTGTTAAGCTTGGTGGCCAATACTTGCACTTTTTCAAATGTACATTTTATGACTGATAGAATTGCAGTCGTGGTTAATTCTATAAATAGTGACGTAATAGTGACGTCATCAAAGTGATCTTACACAAGTTGGAGAATCGTTGTTCGCTATAGAATACAGGGGTAGTTATGTGAGAAATAGTTATCTTAAAGTATGATATTTATGTCATTAGTAATTAACCTAATTACTCCGGTTTCTAGTTTTGAAGAAAGATTGTCCCTTAAACCAGGTTGAAAGTATAGTAGAATGCGCATTAAGGCGTATTCTGCTTTACTTTTAACCTGCTTTTAGCTCAAACCTGCTAGAAAATAGAAACATATTTCTCATAATACATGCACTTATTCAGGGGGCGCAACGTAATGTAGCGAATGTTGATATTTAAGCGACGCTTTAGAGAATGTTAGTAAGATGGCGGACAAAACGTGATGTTTTCTGGATGAAACGGATACAATTGTGGTAAGTTTCAACATTTTATTACATTTCTGAATAAAAAGTATATGCGCATCAGGTGACCGCCGGTTTCAAGAAAGCTCACAACTTTAGATCATGAACGTAGCTGTCTTCGTTTTCGAGCCAACCCCGGGACAGTTTTCGAAGTTGGAAGTTGTAAATTGTCATCGCTCTACTTTCGTTTTTATAAGTCATTCAGTAGACGTTTTTTAGACTAGTCTGGCGTTATTGAAACGCCTTTACTGTAAATTTAAACTCATTAAAGCTTAAATTCAATATCTGCCGATTTTAAGCACTTCGTCGGGACCCGCACGCCCGATTTTTCCTTTTTCAGGTACTTTTTGGAGAATGTTTATAATTAAGCCGATTTTAGAGAATGTTGGTCAAATGAATTATTTAGTTTTTTCCCCCTCACCTCATATTTACAGTCACATCCAAACCACAGCAGACGGCACCATTCTGTGTACTTAATTAAACGGAACACATTAAGAAGAAATTATTAGAGCTCTACTCCCCGTCGATGAAATTGGGAGAGTGATATTGTTTTGGCGTTGTCCGTCCATCCTTCCGTTTTTCCGAAATTCGTTTCCACGCTATTTCTCGGCAACTACATGTACTGACTGGATTTTATCGAAACTCTGCACAAACCTTCCACACCAAGAAGAGATGCGCATATCCTCTGCGTGTCCCGGTCGGACCTTTTAACACAGAGTTATGGCCCAGATTAGTTCTGCACTATGTAAACAGATTTCAACGAAACTAAAAGTTATGCGTCTATCCTTATGTCCCACCGTTTAACACACATTTATGGCCCCTGAATAGTAACATTCTATTATGCGCTCTTTCTCGACAACTAACTGGGTTTCAAGGAAACTTTATGGGAACTTTCAATACCCTAATGAGATGTGCATATCCTCTGCTTGTTGACATTGACCTATACAATTAGATATTGAGGAAAATTTCTCGTTCCCGCCAAAACAGTTACAGACAATGACATGTCTCACGAAATCTTATAAACTTATAATCCTTGAACTTTGGTTAATATTTCCTGTCGTGGGATATAATGCGCAATAATAAAGACTGCTATAATAAATAATTATAAATAATAAAGACTTGTTCCGTTTAAACGGGAAAGAATAACGTCTTCTCCACTGTACATGTAGATTCAAAGCAAATAATCAAACAACACCAATTTTCCTCGCTAAAAGTTGGAACGTTCAGTCTTTGTTACGAAACAAAAATGAAAACAAACTAGCTTACACTTAAATTCAAATTTTTGGCCTGTCATCCATTTTTGTTTTTTTATTAATTTCCCGCTCAATTCCCGCAAAAACTATGACGCTCCGCACACCGAAATAGAACACCGTTATTGGCTGATAAACTGGAGTGAAAGGTTGAACGGTTGAACTGACTTTTAAAACCGGGCAACGGTAATCAGTTATAGTTCATTTATTTGAAAATTATGGAACATAACCTGTTCGCTCCCTATGGTCGCTCCAGGTTATTTTCCATAATTTTCAAATATGAACTACAACGAATACTTATATACAACACGTATATATATGCAAAGTAATTAACACTTTTCTCTCGTCATAAAATTCTTCCTTTTCTTGTGAGAGTAAATAAGAAGCAAATTAAAATACATAACTACTCATACTGTTACATATTACTAAAAGCACTGGCGATACATTGAAATGAAATTTAACCCAATTGCTTGAAGAGAATCTGCTAAACATCACAATCTTTCTTCTTAATTAGACAAAAATAACCGATAAAAACCACTGACTAAATCAATTTCGAGTGCTGAATGCTAAACTAGTGTAAGTGCATATAAAATAAGAAGCACTTACTATAGTTTCGCGTTCAGTCCGCGTTATATAGTCCTTGATTAACACGAACTTAAATGTGTATACGAAAGTTATCTGTATCAGTAGTTTATCTTTATCATGCACATTTATGCTGTAATTCAAACATATTTGAACCGTAATGTGCCTTTTAACAGTTTTTTTATAATAACAAATCTATAAAATCAATAAATTGAATCTCTAAAATAAAGCAGCGCACGAAGTTTATATGAAAAAAAAAAAGAAAACAGCCATAATTTCAGTCATGGCACTATTAATGAATACAATCGTAAAAGAGGAAAATGAAAAAAAATCAGAAAACAACGAACAGACTAACTTTTAAGTTGCCAAAATTGCCATCATAAGTAAGTGTACATCGCGGATAAAAGTAGTAATTCATTTGACCAACATTCTCTAAAATCGGCTTAATTATAAACATTCTCCAAAAAGTACCTGAAAAAGGAAAAATCGGGCGTGCGGGTCCCGACGAAGTGCTTAAAATCGGCAGATATTGAATTTAAGCTTTAATGAGTTTAAATTTACAGTAAAGGCGTTTCAATAACGCCAGACTAGTCTAAAAAACGTCTACTGAATGACTTATAAAACCGAAAGTAGATCGATGACAATTTACAACTTCCAACTTCGAAAACTGTCCCGGGGTTGGCTCGAAAACGAAGACAGCTACGTTCATGATCTAAAGTTGTGAGCTTTCTTGAAACCGGCGGTCACCTGATGCGCATATACTTTTTATTCAGAAATGTAATAAAATGTTGAAACTTACCACAATTGTATCCGTTTCATCCAGAAAACATCACGTTTTGTCCGCCATCTTACTAACATTCTCTAAAGCGTCGCTTAAATATCAACATTCGCTACATTACGTTGCGCCCCCTGTTATTCAAACAGTATAACTATTTTCTTCAGTACAGTAATAAAGTGAAGCCGAAAACATGTGTATTTATAGGGTAACGGGTTAAGACTGAATGTATAGGCAATACTCAATACACTGGAGAATCTGTTATTCTTTCCCAATAAACGCGTTTACGCTAAAACTATTTTTTACAATACAAACAGTTTGGAGCCAGATCAGACGCCGGGTAACCCGGCGTCTGATCAGGCTCCAAACTGTTTGCAACCAAGATAAATATGAAATATCAGAACTGTCTAAAAGTTGTTCTTTTCTACGTTTTATTGCTTTGCGTTTGCGTACGTTTGCGTTTAAACGGGAAAGAATAACAGATTCTCCACTGTAGTACAGTGCTCCCTCCCTAAAGGGCTACTATGGTGCTGAAGTGTAAGACAGGGGCCCGTTTCATAAACGTCGTACGACAAATGTTGTCGTAAGTCAGATTATAAAAATCTCAATCATTATTTAAATCTCCCTCTAATCATGTCTTGTGATATCTTTTTGGAACCGTCTTGAAAAATATCATTCCAAAGAGATGTCACAAGACAGGATTAGATAGGGAAATCAGAAATTAAATGTATTTTCAAGTTTTGACTTACGGCCGTCGTACGAAGTTTTATGAAACGGGTCCCTGATGTTTAGCAGATTACGACGTACAATGTACTGTATTATGTACCTATGCAATTGTGTACACATTCGTTTTTAACCTATTACGGTTTATCTTAAACTCGGACTCCATTTAGTTTTAGCCCAAGATAACTGTTGCTGCTGCCATTTTAACTTTTTAATTAACCCTTTCACTACCAAATTTTCCGTGATTTTTTACTCCTTCGACGTTTCATTGTCGTCTGCTTCAATTTTGTTGTTTGCAAGATCGTTTTAAAGTAAAATTCAATGTAGTTTGACTTAAAACATATCGATACGAGTGTCAAACAGTTTGGATCCTGATCAGACGCCACGTGACGCGGCCTCTGATTAGGATCCAAACTATTTGCAAACGAGCTTTCAGTCGTCATTGAGAGTGAAAGGGTTAACCCTAGGCATGAACTGGTTAAGTCGGTTCCATAACCATTCAAATACGGCGACAGCCCCTTATCATCCACGTGAGACACAGACACGTACCATCCATGTCCTTAAAAATGATATTTAAAACACGCCTATATACTGCCTCTCACGATGAATGATACATCATACGGTTTTAGAGTTTGCATATTAACACCAAAACGAGGTACATCATATCATAAATTCTTCACTAAACTTTAAACTGACAAATCCTGTTTGTATTTAAATTAAGTCCATGTTTGACTTTTTATGGCAGTCTGTTTTACAATATGCTGCAAAAAGACAAGCCGTGCATACCCTGACCAGATGGCACATTCAATAGCCGTCTAATCTGTGTCTACACTGTTTTGCATTAAGCCAAATGTATTTTTCATAGATACACCATTTGTATAGGACAGGGTTACGGTAACTATAATATAATGATCTTTTCTCACAGTTACCATTAAGGTATTAATCTATCATTCGGTAAACATATTGTCCTCAAACGATGGCATGACAAATGCACGGTTTATATAAAAGGAAACTAATATATTCTGCACCAATGCATAATTGATTATATTCTCTACCTGGATGGGTGACCATACCGTTGACCTCGGTACACGCAACAAATTTGGTGGCAGCGGTGCATGATGCCATTGGATAGAGAAAACTGCCGGATCGGAGTTGCCTTACCGATGGTTCTCCCAGGGTCCAAGTCTCGGGACGAGACTACTCGGAGGGGAGAGTTATGTAACGTACGTTGGTATGTGCATATGAGGCTTCCCAAAGGGTTAATATCTGTTAATTTTGCCGTGTGAATTAATACTCATGGCTCCAGATAAGTAGAGTATGTCAAAATCTAAATTCTTTGTGTATACAGAGAACACTGTGATGTCATTACTCATTAGAATAGCCATCTGAGGAGACAATTCTTGTGAGTGATCATGTTGGAAAACGAGTTTACTTTGGAATCACCTTATCTAAATCCATGAACATCTTTAACTTTTCAGCCGCCGCATGTGTTTACAAGTAGTTTCCACCCAACTTGGATGCTTAATAACTCTGCTTCCGACCAGAATGAAACTGCCTGTCAAATGCCAGCATCCAAAAGTTACAAACAAAAATTAAAGAATAGTTTTACATTCCATTTTATATGTATAATCATAAACCTGCTAAGATGATAAGTTGTGTCTTAATGATCCTTTGAAAAGGAAAGTAAACGTTTAGTGTACATGCTGATATCATGCATTTAGTATCTTCTGTTCATAAATATTTTGCTTTGCTATAAGCATCCTGTATGATGTTTAATGCAATAAAAGACAAAACAATTCCATTTAAAACCGAATTATAAGAGACTATTAAAGGGCAGGATGCATTAGTCCCATCACATTGAAATAACAGTAGCATTTATCAGTTTTAGCAGGAACGTATTTTAGACGTTCCTGGTACAATCTTATATTATATATTATAAGATATACCACTAAAACCAGGAATGTATATCTAATATACATTCCTGGTTGTACTTAGTTTTAAAGGCTTACGTTTCTACATTTTCCTTGGCATAGCCGTTATCTAATTGTTACCATTGACATTCAAATGGTATCTCTATATTTTAATATTGCGTTGTGATAAATAATATTAGTACCTTATTAATTGTAAGCTACTTAACAAAAATCGGAATCGGATTTTGCAGTTTGGTGTAAATAAAGTTGAGTTGAGTATGTGCAATTGCGTTTTAATCTCATTGACACCATTCACTTCCTTGTACACACATTTTGTGGCGATCCAGATGCTTGAATAAGTGTTTGTCTTGTAATTAATTATTGATTGCTGCTGACCGTACCAAGGCGTGCTCCTATATTCACTTTGCTTTATGTTTGTCTTGCGTGTTGTTTTCTATTTAGTGTGTAGATGAAGGAATGGGATTGCGCGCGCGCGCGCGTCTCTGTGTGTGTGTTTGTTATGGTTTGACTGTGTGTGTGTTCTGCTTGAGAGGTGGGTGTATTGTTTGTGTTCCGTGTCCTGCTTGAGTCTTTCGTATTTTAACTTTGAAATATCGGTATGTTCGAACTAACCCGTTTTCGAATTATCGAGTTTCGACTGTATATAATTTTTATTTTGTGCGAAATAAAGGGCAATATTTGTCCCGAAACACTTCCAAAGAGCACATTATTTTGTTAAGGCCAAGGTTATCACAATGTTCAAATAAATGTTGTCTGAAAATTTGTTGTCTGTAACAATATTCCGAATTAATTAATTTGTATTTTCTTTCAGAAATATTATTAACAAAATGTCAAACAATTTGGATCGAGAGGCGTCCAGTAACTCGTCGTCTCATATTGATCCACACTGTTTACAACATTGATCATTAACCCATAAACAGCCCTACCCTCAGGATCCAAACTGTTTGACACCAATTACCGCATAAGTTCAAGTCAAATTACCCTTGTCTGTCGCGTGCAGAACCATCATAACGAAAAATTCATTTATCTCTTCACTGCTATGAAAGAAATGAAAGAATACACTTACTGAAAGCAGATGACATTATGGCAGTGAAGAGCCAATCTCTTTCAACACTAAGTAACTCTTGTTGGTTATTATCTTCCCTTGTGGATCTTTTTAGTTATCAAACATGAACCAGTCTAGTTGGAAATCTGGATAGTTTATTAAATACTGCTCTAAATTAGCAAACAATGTAGACCCTGATCAGAGGGTTTCTAAAGGAGCCCTGTGATCTGGGTCTACACGGTTTGCAAATGTAATGAGTACTAGTATATTTTAAAGAGGTAGATTTAAGAGTCTACAATTATGAATTTCTTTTGAGCTGTCCCGCTGCATACATGTTTAACTGTAAATCAAATACACACTTGACTACCAATTATGTACACTAATTAGCAATTATGTATTGCTGAGACTTCCAGTGATAATGGTTATCTCTGAATGCTTGAATATTGAGCATTTTTCCAGGAAGGGAAGTGAAATAGGCATTTGTAAGCATGCAAACGGGAAGTACTAGGCGGTCAGGTACATGTACATGTATACTGACACGAAAAAGAAACTATGCACTTGTTTAGGAATTAAAATTTCTATTTTTTTTTTTAAAGAAATATAGGCAAATGTGGTATTAAAACGTTTGTAAATATTTCTTGTACACGATGCTTCACTTTTAAATAAAATTCAGGTGATTCTAAATGCACTGTTAATGCTTGAATGAAGTAGAGGTTAAAAGTAAAAGTTGCAAATCGGTATTTTTTTTCTAAATTTTTGAAAAATGAAATGGATTTAAATCGGTATGTTTAATGTCCTCATCTTATAATGGCCAATGCAATAATTCTCGAACGCATTTACCTTACGTAACGTCTTGTGACGTAAATTCGTCAACGCCACGTATTTACCCTGACGTACTGGTTTGCTTGATCCTGACTGATCTCTAACGCTTCCATTTTGACCGTTACGATGTCGAAGGGTCATGATGGTATTTCGGTGGCAATCAAACTGCCCAGTGACGTCAGAAACGCTGACGTCGGAGGTTAGTTGCTGAAATGTCTGAATTCGTTCGTTTTCTTGAAGCCGTGGCAGCTTGTTTTACGAGTTTAATTTAAATGTACTGCGATTTTATTATTGCATAATCAGTAAAGATATCGGTCAGTGAAAATCTGTACTTGTAAACATGTTGCACATGCAACGCGTGCATAATATTGCATAATAGCCGTTGGTACGTTTGAATGACATCCAGGTGCTTTAATGTTAGGTAAATAAGTGCAATATGTGTAGAATTATTTCATCACTCATGATGCTAAAATTCATTTTTCTAAACTTAGTAACGAAAAAGTTACACTCAATATAAAAGTGCACAGTTTCTTTTTCGTGTCAGTATATGTACAAGTATGGCTGCGGCTTTCATTTACATACATGAACCGGGTCGCCGCAACAGTACATGTCAGACCCCAAAAAGCACAAATAGCTTCATCAAAGCCCTTAGCAAAGTGGGCAACACATAATGTCAATTGTTCATCAAAGCCCTTAGCAAAGTGGGCAACACATAATATCAATTGTTCATCATAGCCCTTAGCAACGTGGGCAACACAAAATCTTAACAAAATGGGCAACATATTATTTATATTCACAAGCAAAGTTCCAATACAATGTTAGCAATTAACTGAGACAGGACTTCTGAGGCGACATGATCCTACAGAAGGCAGTCCATGAAGATACAAAAATTTATTATTTATAAAATCTTGTTTATGAAACTGTAATCTTTTCGCATCCGCCAGTTCATAAAATGATTGGCATTAGAAGCGACACTAACCAAAGCCAACCAACTCATGACCTGGCGGAACCACTGACATGGAACTGATAATACACACACAATATCCTAAGCCCATATAATTCCACAGAATGTCAAATAGCCCACTGGCAATGATGCAAAAACCAAATGAAAGCCGCGCCGATGGTAGTCTGAAGATGGTATGGAAGGTCAGCTGAAACTGGCACTGAAGATGGTATGGAAGGTCAGCTGAATCTGGCACTGAAGATGGTATGGAAGGTCAGCTGAATCTGGCACCAAGAGATGTAACATGCGGCGCCTGTAAAACAAAACAAACTAGGCAGCAGCAAGTGTACAAATTGTCAGAGTTGTAACCCAAATAAGCAGAGTCAAATAAGGAATTCAACCGATATTCAAAACTGATCTATCACATATTCATGTTTGGATTTATATGAAAAATACATATTCATGTTAAGATTTATACACAAGTACAGACTGAATCAAAGCAAGTGATCTATTAAGGTCATACAATTCAGATGACAAAGTGAAATAAGACTCTGCATATTCAGGTTAAGGACATCAAGCCAGTCCATTTATTGATTCAGTGCCAAAATACAGGTAGATCATGACAAAATTGTGGAGGTAACGGTTCAGCTATCTGAAGCTTTGAATAGAGGCCCCTACATAATAGATCTCAATAGGTTTTTCAATGGGTTTTACTAACCAATCTATCAAATTATAGGTGCGGGCCTCACATGAGACGCCTGAATGATTCTTTGCCTAGACGCTACCACCGTTAGTGCATGCTATCCATGCTTTGACGCAAATGTATACAAAAACCGGGTCGCCGCAACAGTACATGGCAGACCCCAAAAAGCACAAATAGCTTCATCAAAGCCCTTAACAAAGTGGGCAACACATAATGTCAATTGTTCATCAAAGCCCTTAGCAAAGTGGGCAACACATAATGTCAATTGTTCATCAAAGCCCTTAACAAAGTGGGCAACACATAATGTCAATTGTTCATCAAAGCCCTTAACAAAGTGGGCAACACATAATGTCAATAGTTCAGCATAGCCCTTAGCAACGTGGGCATCACAACATGTCAATTGTCACCATAAAAGACAACTTGTCATAATCATCAAAGTCCTTAACAAATTGGGCAACATTATTGATATTAATTGGGTATTATTATTATTAATATTAATTGGGTTGAGAAGGGGCACGCATTTACATATGTTGTCACATAAAATATAACGAAGAAAGGGTTGTGGAGGGAGGGTTTTACCGAAAAGATGTCTGCGATTTTGTTCAATGATATGTAGGTCACTAGAGGGTGCTAATAATAAAAGCTGAATCGTTAGAATTACTTGTGCACCTCGATAAACGGTAGATACTTGTCATATGCATTCTGTATCCACTATTATCGAAGGATGCATAAAGCAAACAAAAACCTGTATGAATATTTTTTATGTTTAATTAGATGAATATGGCCAATATTTGGCTGCGGCTTTCATTTACATACATGAACCGGGTCGCCGTGCAACAGTACATGGCAGACCCCAAAAAGCACAAATAGCTTCATCAAAGCCCTTAGCAAAGTGGGCAACACATAATGTCAATTGTTCATCAAAGCCCTTAGCAAAGTGGGCAACACATAATATCAATTGTTCATCATAGCCCTTAGCAACGTGGGCAACACAAAATCTTAACAAAATGGGCGACATATTATTTATATTCACAAGCAAAGTTCCAATACAATGTTAGCAATTAACTGAGACAGGACTTCTGAGGCGACATGATCCTACAGAAGGCAGTCCATGAAGATACAAAAATTTATTATTTATAAAATCTTGTTTATGAAACTGTAATCTTTTCGCATCCGCCAACTGGTCTGGGGAACTGCAGCAGAAACCCGGACCACCGCAGGTAAAATGATAGTTGTTAAAGACTTTTCCTCAGTCCATTGAGAGACCACCAGCCCATTGTTCTGGAGGTGTCAATGTAACTGTAAAGCATGTGCAACACAATCTCAGTTTACCTGTTGAAGTCCAGATTAAACTCATGCTCTAGTGATTTTCAATGGTTATTTCTAACCAAACAATCAAATATAAAGGTCCGGTCTCACATAAGACATTTCAATGGTTCAATATGCACACGACCCATGCTTTTGCAAGGAAATTGAAAGTAAATAATCTGTCAATGCGTTATGACTAAAAGGTCGTCAGATGTCTTTAAATTAAAATGTCTAGTATTTATCGTTGTATAAATCATCAATGCATCTGAACTCAAACAGAAGAAAAAACTACTTTTTACTGAACATGACGTCATAAAAGTTGCATCGAACTACGTCATATGCTTACGTCATAATCAAGGCTTTATTATCAAGCCGACACATTAATTTTATGCATTAATCTAACAAGCTGAAATGTAAACCATAGTGCCAAATTTTACATGGACATAACCATCATTATAAAGCCTACAGATACATCTATGATTAATTGATTTTGCAATAGATCTATGTGTGTTGTGTTTACCGGCGTGTGTGCCAAGCTATCTACACGCCCGGAATTCTCAAAGTATAAATAACCAGATGTAGATATAACCTAATTCAATAAGGATCTAGATCTATGCTATGTTCAAAAAGACAAATCCAGAAAATTAAACCGATTGGTTACGTTAAATATGTTGTTAGATATAAGTGCTGTAGCTCCGTGGATAACAGCGCAATATGGAGCCCAACATTGGCAACAAGGCCGACCACACTAGCCGGATATAATAACGCAAAAAATACCAAAATGGAACTCACAACATGAGTAACCTTAACGTAAACCAACACATTAAATATTCAACTGCATACTTGTAGACATATTAACGCAGAAAACAACGAAAGAACAGAGAAGAAAATGATTTTTTACCGAAAAGATGTCTGCGATTTTGTTCAATGATATGTAGGTCACTAGAGGGTGCTAATAATAAAAGCTGAATCGTTAGAATTACCTGTGCACCTCGATAAACGGTAGATACTTGTCATATGCATTCTGTATCCACTATTATGAGCATATTTTGTTTAAACCTTTTTCTCATAGAAACACAATTTCAAGTCACCCCTTTACTGCCATGACGTCACATGAGGTCTTTATTTGGTACGCCTGTAATGGGTATACAGTGCCGCCTCTCTATAGTAACGCCCAAAAGCACAGGGATCCGACACGATTGATTTTTTGAGAAAAAAATTGTCAGAAGGTATATACTTTCTGACAGATATTTCTCTCAAAAATCAATCGTGTCGGTTCCTTGTGCCCAAAGGGAGACAAAGATTGTGTGCGTTGATCGGAGGGAGTTGTTTTAGTGAGGGAATATCTATATCCTTAGAGTACATTTGCAAACAGTTTGAACCCAGATCAGACGCCGCGTAACGCGGCGTCTGATCTGGGTTCAAACTATTTCCCACTAGTCTTTATGTTTCTTCTGTTAAAATGCCTATACTTAACTTTAAGAAAAAAGGAAGCAATTTTACAATTAGTCCACCACCAAAAATGTCATTTTTATGGTCAGGTTAATGTCACAAAAAATGGCCAGATTAATGTTACAATAAATGGCCAGGTTAATGTCACAAGAGATGGCCAGTTAATATCTACGAAAATACCAAAAGGACCTGCGGACTGATTGTAAAGTTTACCCCCACCCTAAGTTCCTAACCCTAGGTTTTGGTGGCGGACTAATTGTAAACCCTAGCCGAAAAAAGGCAGGCGGCCATTTTAGCAGAAAATATTGTAGCAGTGAAAGCGTTATACATAATGGTCTTGTTTCGGGAACAACGGCACGCATTGTCGTAAGGAGAGAATCGTTGTTCGAGGATCCGATGTAGGGAGGGAGCACTCTACTACTAGACTGTACATTGACCTATTAATGTCTCAAAAGTACACACAGTTGAACAAGAATTGAAAACAGTTAAAACAACAATTTCAGACTATGACAATACAATCCAACAATATAGTGACATGTATGATGATATAACGTCGAACAACACAGACATCGAAAACAAATTCAAGAACCTTAACTTACGCATACACGACATCGAACAGAAGCATGCACAGATTGACGAAAACATGAAAGACACACAAGAAAACATCACTGACTTACGCTGGCGAAGCATGAGAGACAATCTGCTCTTCTTTGGCATACCCGAAACGGAAAACTACAAAGACACCGGCGAAAACTGTGAAATTTTGATCAAAGAGTTCATAAAAACAAACATGAGCATTGACAAAGATATATCCTTTGAGCGAACACATCGTCTCGGACGGTTTAATAGAAGACATGTACGACCAAGACCAATTGTGGCAAAATTCAGCTTCCACCAAGACCGAGAACTCATTAGAATAACAGCACCAAAGGTCCTACCAGGAACAGGATACGGAGTGTCGGAACAATTCCCTCGCGAAATTGAAGATAAACGTAAAGCATTATACGAAGTGGCTAAACGAGCACGTGCAAACACAGATAACAAAGTCAGACTGGTTAGAGATAAGCTCTACATAAACGATGAGTTGTACAACCCACAAGCAAACTACAATGGCCACAATGATACAAACTCAGCTTCAAATGGAGCTAGACGTAAGTCTACATATAAAGACTACAATGACACAAGGACGTATTCTAGAAAGCAAACGGATAAGGATACCAGACCAAGTTATACCCGACAAACAAACAACAACACAAGGTGGTCAAGAACATTTACAAGAACGTCACACAGGGGCAACTATGACGAATTAAATATAAACAACAGATATGCGGCTCTTGATGTGACTGAGCAAATACCTGACCGTCCAATTCGTCCGAATTTTGGTGGAAAGAATAAGGCTTCATCACCCCTAGAACGCGATGGCTCACATAAGAAAATCCACTATGCTGACGACAGTGATGACGATTCACTAACACAGATGGACATTGTGCATGAACTCATAGGCAACTCACAGGACTCACCCTCTTTGCTTCGCGAAAGTACTGCTGCTAAGGCAAACATGCAAACCCCACCCCCTTCTGTTACTCAATCATCAATGACTCTTATACCCTCACCAATAATTGTTGTCAATGTAACAGATTCGCCCACGTCTAGAGACAATGACAAAGATACAGATGTGCTTAAGAGTCCGAGCGACTAGCAGTCGACGGAAATCGGCTACCTTGGCAAAGCTGATAACAATACATGCTGTGTAAATAATGTAAATAGTAGTATCAAAATATTATCTTTAAATGTGTGCGGCATTGTTTCAAAATTGAAATGCCCTGAATTTATGTCCTATATATGTAACTTTGACATTATTGGCCTCCAAGAGACAAAGACTGATGACACTGATACAATAAGTGTACTTGACTTCACAGTATACATGTTTAATAGGACAAAACTCACAAGCTACCGCTCAGGTGGAATTGCCTTGTTGATAAGAAATAGTATAGCAAAATATGTTCATGTTGAAACCGAATCTGATTGCAATCTGATCAAATTTTTTACTATATCGAATAATCTATATGGATGTAAACACAGCTCTGTAAATGAAGATCTCAAATGCGGAATGGTGTATATTCCGCCTATAGGTTCTAGATACTCACATGATGACCCATTTTATGAAATTCAAAATGAATGTTTCAGGTACTTTTCAGATAGCAAGCATTATATGTTATTCGGCGATTTTAATTCCAGATGTGGTAATTTATCTGACTTTACAAGAGTTGATGACCTAATAACTGAATTATTTGATTTGGAATCATTACAGACGGAAGAAGGTGATATCTTTAAAGCTTTCGATTTGTACGATGTACCTTTACATAGAAAAACAACTGATATTGTTATCTCACATTATGGAAAACAGTTAATTGAATTATGTAAACAAAATAATATGTTCCTATGGAACGGTAGAATTGGGGATGATTACCATGCTCCAAAATTAACATGCAGAAATGCTAGTACTGTCGATTATTTTATTTCTTCATCATACGTTTTTGAGAACTTTATTGGTTTTAGTATTGACGATTTTTGCTGTCTTTACTCTGACGTACATTGTCCATTGTATGCTTCTTTGAAAACTAAAAGTTGCTGTGACAACAATATAGACTGTGAAAAGAGTGAACAATTGAAACCCACACCTAAAACTAAACTATGGGATAGAAAGAAAAAAGACTCATTTAATGGCAATATAGACATATTTAAAGTTTCTGCAATCGAAATGAAACTAGATCAGATGAATGATCATGACAACTTAAGCCAACAAGACATAGATAGTGTTGTATCCGACATTGCATGTTTATTCAAAGATAGTTCAAAAACATCATTTGGTACAGTTAAAACAAGTAAAAACAAAAACAATAATAAAAATATGTATCCTTGGTTTGACAGTTCTTGCAAACGAATGAGAAATGTATACCATAAAACTAGGAAAACATATAATAAATACAAAACTCCATATTTCAAAACATTGCTTAAAACAGTGAGTAAACAGTATAAAAATACTATACACCAAGCATGCAATAAATACAATAACTCTAAAATACAACGTTTACGACAACTTAAAAACTCTGACGCCAGACAATATTGGAAAGTTATTAACAACACTGATAATAAAAAAGCAGACACCATGGTATCAGTAGATGATTTCTTTAAGTTTTTCAAAAATCTTAACGAAAATCACTTAATACATGAGTCCATTGACGCGGAGAATGTAAATGACAATAATGAAAACTTAAATAATTATATAAATAGCTCTATAACAGAAGAGGAAATATTAAAAGCAGTCAGAAGTCTTAAGAATGATAAATCGCCAGGAATCGATGATATAATAAACGAACATATAAAACACTCTACTGACATAATGATAAACATATATAAAAAACTTTTCAATATGGTGTTTGACACAGGCAAAATTCCAGAAAGTTGGACTATAGGAATGATTAAACCTATTTATAAAAACAAAGGCTCTCCGAAACTACCAGAAAATTACAGACCAATATCGTTACTCAGTTGTCTGGGGAAATTATTCACAAGCATTATAAATAATAGATTAAATGAATATGCAGATAATTTCAATGTCATACATGAAACTCAAGCTGGATTTAGGAAAAACTATTCTACAATTGATAATATATTTATATTAAAACATTTAATCGACTTAGTACAAAGTGATAAGAAAAAGCTGTTTTGTTGTTTTATTGATTTTAAACAAGCATTTGACTCAGTTTGGAGAGTAGGGCTATGGCAAAAACTCAGGAAAGAAAATATAAATGGTAAATGCTTTGAAGTGATTAAAAGTCTGTACAATAACATTAAATCAAAAGTTATAACTCCTGATAATTGTTCACCGTTGTTTGAATGTAATGTCGGGGTAAGACAAGGTGAAAATTTATCTCCTTTCCTCTTTTCAATATTTTTAAACGATTTAGAGCAATATCTTTTAGATAATAATGTCCATGGAGTAAATAAAAACACATTGATTGAAGGCTCGTATATGTATCTTAAACTTCTTATCTTACTATACGCAGATGATACAATTATATTCAGTGATAATGAAAATGATCTCCAACTTGCTTTAAACAATTTTAAAAACTATTGTGACTTATGGAAACTAAGCATTAATTTTAGTAAAACTAAAGTTCTTGTTTTTAGTAAAGGACGATTAAATCTAAAAACACAGTTTACACTGGGAGAACATAAACTTGAATTCGTCAATGAATATAAATACTTGGGATTATTATTTACAAAATCTGGTAGTTTTTACAAAACAAAATCATATATCGCTGACCAAGCAAACAAAGCCATGTTTGCCTTATTAAAGAAAATTAAGTTACTAGCTTTACCATATGATCTACAAATTGAACTCTTTGAAAAAACGATTAAACCAATATTACTGTACGGGAGCGAAATTTGGGGATATGGGAATTTTGACGCATTAGAAAAGGTGCAACTTAAATTTTATAAGTACATTTTTAATCTTAAAAAATCAACACCTTCTTACATGATTTATGGTGAAATAGGAATAACCCCACTCGCTCTAAATATAAAAAATAGAGTAATAGCTTACTGGACCAGACTTATTGAAAACATTAACAGTGACCAAACTACGAAGTTAGCCTCAAAAATGTACAGAATGGTATACGAACTTCATTTAAAGAATAAAATTAAATCACAATGGATAGATAATCTAAAACATTACCTCTGTACTTTAGGTTTCTCTGGAATCTGGTATGGTCAGAGTTTTAATAATAGCAGATGGCTCATACAGGCAACATTTCAAAAACTTAAAGACATTTTTATACAATCGTGGCACTCAGACTTAAATAGAACATCTGAGACAAATTTGTATAAACATGTGAAATTAGTTTTTAACCGTAGTATCTATATTGATAAAATGCCAACTTACCTTTGTAAAAGTATATTAAAATTCTTAACCAGAAACCATCGCTTACCTATTGAAACAGGACGTTGGCGGAATATTCCTGCTACCGAACGTAAGTGTACTCATTGTAACGTCCTAGGCGACGAGTTCCATTACCTTTTTGAATGTGACTTATTTCTTACCCTCAGGGAAAAACATATTGAATATTCTATACGGCAACGACCAAGCATGTTGAAATGTGTTACTTTAGCGAATTCGAGCGACTACTCAAAATTAAAAAACTTGGCTGCATTTTGTCACAAAATTATGCAACATTTTAAAGATAATAACAGGTTTTAGAAGACTCCCAACATCCATTACTGTGTGCTGTAGCATACGTGTATTATTGATATGTACGATATATTACTGATATTGACTTAGGTAATATGTACTCTATGCTCGCCTAGACAAACTTTCGATTTCTTTTACTGTTTAGGCCTTCAAAAAGGAGTATGTACCTTATATGTAATTTTGTAATTTTGTATTTTTGTGCATCCAACCTTAATCCTCTGCAGCCTAAATGCCACCAACAAATTGTATAGTCTGAAAACATTTTCAGAGCCAGTGTGTTCACATCTGGTTGCCAAACGGTTTTAATCTATATCAGACTTCGAATTACTCGGAGTCTCAACTGGATTGGAACTGTTTGCAACAGGTATCATCATCGTGCTAGCAGCGTGCAGAGGTTTACGGAAGTTTGTCACTGCAATTATAACTTGTTACATACGATAAAATTACTCACAGAGAGTGATAGATATATAGAGAGATAGGTAGAGAGAGAGAGAGAGAGAGAGAGAGAGAGAGAGAGAGAGTGACAGAGAAGAGAGAGATAGTGACAGAGAGCAGTTCACTTACCCTTAATTTAATTACCGATTGACTAACCAATTGATTGAATGACAGCTCATTCCTCAACTCAATCGACTATTTATTTAATCCACTTTCTATGTAGCCGTTTTCCGTTTTGTCTCATGTCATTTGTGTGTATATGTCTTGCTTATATGAAATGTTGATGTAATTAATTGCTAATGTATCCCGTTATACGGGACTTTGCGTTTGTTATCAATAAAACTTGGAAACTTGGAAAAGATTGCGAAGTTCCATCATGATATCGGTTAGTAAAAATTGCCGTCTACATTTATTTGTAAAACGTAGCTATATCATTAACACTCTGATTGAAGAAATATCGATATAAAATTATAGGGTTATACTATATTATATCTTTAATATGTCTATGTAGTTTAAACGGATCTCTGGAAAATGTGAAAATGATATAGCAAATGAGTATAATACATTTTATTGATGCATTTAATGATCGTAATTTGTACAGTGGAAAAATTGATAGTATTTCCTGTTTAAACGCAAAGAAACACAAACGCAAAACACAAAAATGTAGAAATTTGCATTAAAAAAAATCAAACATGTTGAAATATTTATTTTATTCTGAGTGGAAAACGGCCTGATCACTTCACGGGCTACTGGCGTCTGATATGGCTCCAAACTGTTTGCAATGGAAATTATAGTTTTAGTGCAATGTTTACGCGTTTATTGGGAAATAATAACTTCTTCTCAGTTGTAAAATGGCAGATTCTTTGGATTTACCCCTTTAATATCCGTAACTTGCATCTGGCTGGCGGTTTTGGTTCAAGGCGGGATCGCATAAGCTTTGAAGACACGTTCTTGGGGTAGAACCGTCAGCAGGGTGTCAGTGCGTGTGTTTAACATGGTGTAGATCTATATATATATAGTGTTCAAGAGTTGCTTTCTTTTGTAGTATAGCTAAATCTTATTAGCTGGTTAATATTCACAGTTCTTGTTTGTGATATTAAAACAATTTGCTATTTTTGACTATCTTAGTACCGACAGTCATGCGTTCTGAGCTGCTTATAACTGAAGACTGCAGTGACAATGGATACTTTCCAATTACCAATTAAGTCTAGTCCATTTTTGAATATTTAGGGTTGATTTTAAAAATATATTGTAAAATGACAAACGGTGTAGGTCCTGGTCAGATTGCTCCTACAGGAGCCCTCTGATCAGAGTCCACACTGTTTGCATGGGCCAAGTGTGGTCCTCACAGGTACACTGTTGTAAATCACAAGTATAGATCTATCTACATGTAGATCTATATTCGTCGCTAGGGTTAAATGTGTTAAAAAATATGGTGCACAAAATAACTACAGCATGTGCTGAGACACTCAGGGTCTGCTGTGTTGGTGAGCTGTTTGCATAAAAAGTGGTCTGTCGTCTTGTCTTATTTGGAGCTCGAACATATATTGATATATGACAGTTACACGTCTGAAATCTGGACACCTCTGAGGGTTGAAACAGGGAATTAATGACTAACTATTGCGTTGTGGGTTATGATGGTGTTGCAGAGAGCTCTTATATGATCTTTCTGTAATACTATCGTGCTCCTCTGGGCGTCAGCCTGTCGAGGAACCGTTGGTGTTTGTGTCCGGTTTTAAGATGTGTTACTGTATGTGTAAATAAACTGAATGACGTTGAATTTCTAAATTTTCTTTCACGTTATGATATTCTTCTATTGACTGAAACGTGGACTAATAGGACACAAATCGTTGATATTAACGGTTTTGATGTTTTCGTTTGTCCGCGACCGAAATGTAATCGTAGGGCGAAACGTGATAGTGTAAGCGTGTATTTTAAACACTGTTTATCCGATAAAGTAAAGCTCGTGCAGATAAATTACAATGGTATAATTTGGTTTAAACTAAAGAAACAGCATTTTAGTTATGATAAAGATATATATTTCTGTGTGACTTACATTCCACCGGAAGGATCTAGTGTTTATAAAAATGAAAGCTCTGAATTGTTCGAATATGATTTCTTCGATAAAATCTCAGATGATGTTTTAAATTTTAGCGATAGAGGGTATGTTTTTATTACAGGTGATATGAATAGTAGAGTTGGTTTAGAACCTGATTATATTGAAGATATTGGTTTAGATAGGTTTGTGGATTTACCTTTAACAGATGATATACAGTTACCTGGAAGGCGGTCAGACGACCAAATTGTTAATAACTTCGGAAGAAAACTATTATGTTTATGTAAACAGCATAATTTGCATATAGTAAATGGTAGGCTCGCACAGGGCGAGTGTACTTGTTACGTTACTTATAGAAATAATGTGGGTTCAAGTGTTGTGGACTACTTGATAACAAATGTTAATCATTTTAATATGTTAAAAAGCTTTGAAATTTTAGATTTGAATGAATACTCGGTTCACTGTCCTATTACGTATAGTTTTGAATATTCCAATAATTCGAGAAGTGAAAATATAGAAGGAACGCCTCTTAAGGAGAAAATAGTTTGGGATAGGAGCAAGGCAGAATCCTTTAATCAATATTTAAATGATAAACGAGAGCAGTTTGTTGATATTGTTAACATGTTAGAAATTGAAGATTGTAATATAGATCAGATTATTCAAAAGTTATCGGATACAATTTATGATATAACGAAAGAAAACTTTGGTAAGAAAACATACGGGAAGAGAAATTGTAATAAAAAAGAACAGAAGGTTCCCTGGTTCAATGATGAATGCAGGCAAGCTAAATCGGAATTTTATAAGTGTAAAAGACTGTATAAGGGTAATAAATGTAACTTTAATTTACGTAAGTTTATGGAAAGTAGGAATAATTACGTTTATGTAAAAAGAAGAAATAAAAATAATTATTTTAGAAAAGAAAAAAGAAAATTAAGTGACATGAGTATGAAAAATCCTAGTAAATTTTGGAAATTCATAAATAAGTATAAAAATAATAAAAACAAAGAAAATTTAATAGATTCTGAAACCTTTAAGAATCACTTTGCCAAATTATCTAATGGAGTTGATGCACAGTATATATATGATGAAACGTTATCATTACCTGATACAGATATAAACATTGAACAGCTTGATAAATTGTTTGATTGTGACGAAATTAACAAAACTATTGCATCCTTAAAGAGGAATAAAAGCCCTGGTATCGACAACATTGCTGCCGATTGCTTTATTGATGCAAGAGATTTTATATCACCATTTCTAGTACCTATTTTCAATAAAATATTTAATAGTGGAAATTATCCTTCATCTTGGACGACCGGTATTATTATACCTTTGTTCAAGAAGGGTGATAAGGAAAATCCAAATAATTACAGAGGTATTACCTTGATAAGCTCTCTGGCAAAAATTTTCTCTTTGTGTCTTAGAAATAGATTGAATAAATGGTGTGAAAATGAGCAGTTACTGAACTGTTCGCAATTCGGTTTCAGAGATAATAGGGGTACTGTTGATTGTGTTTTTATATTACATTGTATTATCCAAAAAATACTGTCTAGTAACAGTAAATTGTATTGTGCTTTTATTGATTATGAAAAATGTTTTGATACAATCATAAGAGACGCTCTTTGGATTAAACTTGTGCAAACAGGTATTAGCTGTAAATTTTTAAGTATGCTTAAATCTATTTACAAAGATGTGTCAGCATGCGTGAAAGTGTCTGATTATGAAGATTTATCCGCTCTGTTCAATATAACGGTTGGGTTGAAACAAGGGGAGCCACTCTCACCGATCCTATTCATTCTTTTTGTGAACGATGTAAGCGATAATCTAGATCTTAATAAATTGACTGAAAAGGATCTCACACAGCTTTCTATATATTTACTTCTTTTTGCAGATGATATCGCAGTCTTCACGACAGATAAAAATAGCCTGCAGGCACAACTTGATAGTTTATATTTGTATTCGACTAAATGGGGTCTTAAAATAAATGTAGCGAAAACAAAGATTTGTGTTTTTGAAAAAAGAAAATCAGCATTAAATTTTGAGTGGTTCATAAACAACGAGAAAATAGAAGTTGTTGATAATTTTTGTTATTTGGGTGTAAAATTTATGAAAACTGGAAATCTAGTCTATGCTTTTAAAGCATTAAAAGACCAGGCCACGAAAGCAATGTATAGTCTTTTATATTTATTTCGGAAAATAGAATTAGATGTACGTACCAAACTTCTACTTTTTGACAGGATGGTTGTTCCTATCATTACGTATGCATCTGAGGTTTGGGGTATATACAATTTCAAGGAGATAGATAAACTTCATATAAAATTTTGTAAAATCATACTTGGTGTACGATCTCAGTCTGTAAATTATGCAGTTCAGGGAGAATTAGGTAGATTTCCGCTTTCTGTTATATGCATAGAAAGATCGTTAAAATACTGGTTGAAAATCAAGAAATATGGTGATAATATGAGTACTGTTTATAATATCTATAGAGAGCATTGTATAACTTTGATGGGAAACAATAAGAGTTGGGGTAGTCATATAAAAAGAAAATTGGATAGTTTGGGTTACACGTTTATTTGGGATAACTTGGATACTACTGCCAATTACTTTCCTGCTATACAGAGGAGAATAAGGGACAATTTTATCCAGGAATGGCGAACATCAATAACAAACTCACCAAAACTGAAATACTATGTAATGTTCAAGGAATCATTTGAAATGGAATCTTATCTACAAAATATAACTAACAATTCTTTACGCATGCATCTTACAAGATTTCGTATTTCCTCGCATAACTTGGCTATAGAAGCTGGAAGATATACTAATATTGATCGTAGAAATAGATTCTGTATCTTTTGTAATCAAAATGCTATTGAATCAGAATATCACTTTTTATTAATATGTCAAAAATATAAACAAGAAAGAGTTGAAATTTTAAAACATATTTCATGGTCCTCTCTAAATAAGTTCATAAAATTGCTTTCTTCAAAGAACAAAAAAGTTCAATTAAACGTAGCAAAATATATCAAGGTTGCAATGAATATACGAAATAATGTAGTTGCAGATTGATAATATCAATAATATACTATAATAGTGTATATACAAGTTATAATATTTTCAGTTGAATGTTTTGTACTTGTAAAATTGAGTTGTTAAGTTGAGTTGTGTTTATGTAAATGTCATGGTCATATTTCACGTTAATTGATCTATTGTACATGGCCAATGGCGCTTTTATGTTGCCGATTGCCAATAAAATTGAGTTGAGTTGAGTTGAGCTTAATCTGATTCCCGTTGTGCTACAACAAACGGCGTTTTAACTTCTATATTTAGTGTTTGACCCGCCCACATATGACGTCACTTCACTTCATTGAAAAAGTAGGCCAAACACTAAAATGGTTAGAGTTTATTTCAACGCTTCTTAATAATTAAGAAGCCAAATTCGGTCGCAGGCTCCCTCATTTGTTGGCTTCTTAATCATTAAGAATCATTGAAATAAACTCTAACTATTACATAGACTCGAACTCAGTATGTAATATATTTAGACTGAGTATTTAATTTTCATTCTGAATCTAGATATATTTCGCTTTTGCTGTTTTCAGGGGTTTCTAGCCTGCCCTGGAATATCTGTTTAAGTGTTGGATATCTTGATGATTCTTCTGCTGTGGGAATCTCTCACTGCGTCATGTAGGGTTCATAATATTTTAGTATTTTAAAAGCATATGTTTCCTTTATCTGCTATTGAGCTGCTTTCGTCTGTACATATTTAACCCTTTACCTGCTAATCCCGATTTTATTACAATCTGCAAACGGTTCAGATCCAGATAAGACGCTTAGTCAGGCAGCGTTTCATCTTGATACAAACTGTTTGACACTCGTTTTTGGTTTTTTTATAATTAAAAATTGCATAGAAATCTGAATGTTACGAAATTTGTAAACGACAATTTCAAAGGAGTCGATATTATAGCAGGATAAGGGTTAAAAACTATAGAAAATCTATGTATGTAGATCTAATACTTTAATGGAGGGTCTCATGGAGGATTAGTCATTAGACTAAATGGGCTACCCTCTTTAAATAAAGTCTTTCATTTCATTCATTCATTCATTCATTCGTAATGGAGAGGTTCTTCTGTATATATGTAAGACGTTGTGGATCTTGATAAGACGCCGAGTCTAATCTGAACCCCAACTATATTCATTTGGAAGCAACAAAGTTTTCAGGTCCGGTTAAGAAGGTTGATACCACACCCCTTTACTTTCAACATTGGTTTTGAAGAAAAACATTAAAACATTCTACATGCTGCGGGCGGATTTTTTTTATCAATATTGCAAACAGTTTGGATCTAGATGAGTCGCCGAGTAACTCGACGTCTCATCTGGAACCATCATGTTTGACACTCTGATTATGTTTTCTGAAACTTGAACTTTGATAACTATACGGCAAGTTTGCAGACGACAAAAGGTGAAGAAGTTGAGCCGTTATTTACTAAAGAAAAAACAAATTCGTAGGTGTGCATTATCGTGCATTAGATCATAGTTAGGAGTTGGGATATGGAGTCATTAGATCATGAGGCTTTTAAGCTTTTAAGCTCTGTTCTGTTTTGTTCTGTTCTGATATAATGACTCCACAACTTAACGCCTAAATGTGATCTAATGCATGATAATGCACACTTTTGTTACGTTTCTCGGGATTCTTTGTTTATATGCCGTAGGTTCTGATTCGTGTTAGAATTGTTGATAGGAACATCTGGTATTACGGAAGTAAAGACATCGACCATCGTTAAAAGTAGTATTTTCCTTCCCTGAACCTTAGTCTATTTTTTATAGAAAATGCATTTAATGCCTCTACTTTGAAATGATATGCGGATTACTTCCCTGCAAGTTTCAGTAGCCAACGAGATAAGATTTTTTTTTGACCATTTGTTCATATCATTCACCAGTGTAAGTAAACAAGGAACTAATAAATCAGCCGGCCACAATATTCTGCAGCTCTTGACAAAAATAAATGCACTGGCCTATGTGTGTATGAGAGTGGTCGACACCACGCCCTTTAAAATCACGTGACCTGCATCTGCGCATGTATTCTGCAAAGTGTGATGCACAGAGTGACATGAAAGACGATACAAATACATTTATAACGGCGCTAAAATTTAGTTGTTTAAGGTTTGGCTAAAGAGGAGCTATGCTACGTTTATCTTTGGACGAGCGTTGTTTCTAACTGATGATACAAAATAGAAAAGCTGGGTGATACCACATACCAATCAACTTTCAATCAAATTGAAGCTCTCGCATAAAGGGACATAGATATAACATGTTTTTGGACTATTTGCCTGCTGTGGTGTTCTTTGCTGTTGCAGCAATTATTGGAATTGTAGGAAATTGTGTTGCAGTTAAATTCTACAGTCTGAAACTTCAGCCAAATACGCCATTTACATTTCTTGTGAAGGCGTTAGCTGTGACGGATTGTGTTGTTTGTGTGAATTTGATTTCTGGGGCTACGGAAGTAGCATTTAATATTGACTTCAACTTTAGATACCTTTGCAAAATATCGAAATTTCTGAATAAGTGGACTATTTACACATCGATTTGGATCCTGGCGGAAATAACAATAGACAGATATATGAAAATATGCCAGCCCTTCAAGCAGCAGATGACCGTCAGATTGGCCAAGCTTTCGATACCTGTCACCGTCATCACAACGTTAATTATGTCTGTCAGAACTTTAGTGATATATGACGTGGTTAGTATAAACATTACAACGTCCAGTACTAACGGAAGTAGTTATATGGTGGGATATTACTGCGCCACCACCCACGACCCGACTTTCATCACCTACGTGGCCGTATTTTACTGGTCAGATATAGTAATTGGCGCGTGTACATTTGTGATGTTTATTTCCATATATGGTCTCATTACATATACACTTATCAAACGCCGAAACATCAAAACGTCATGGCAATCCAAGAAGTCGTCAATAAAGCAAAAATGTTCTGCAGCCTCGGAAATAAGTACAGAAATTACAAGGCCGTCCATTAAGCAAAAGTGTTCTGCAGCCTCGGAAATAAGTACAGAAATTACAAGGCCGTCCATTAAGCAAAAGTGTTCTGCAGCCTCGGAAATAAGTTCAGAAATTACAAGCACTGGCATACCAACGGATGTACCCTCTACTAATGTAGATAATGAACGCTCCGGTAGGCCTACTACAGGAAATAACACTATAACAACCAGAAAGATGAAGCGTTCGGAATACAAGATCACCATAATGATGTTGTGGATTTCACTCGTATTTCTGCTCAGTTTGACCTCTTTTTTCGTCGCCAGTCTTCTATTCAGGAAAAACGTGGACTCGGTTCAGTCTGTCAAGCCATTGACACTCTTCATGTTAAGATGTATATCTCTGAACAGTGTTTCCAATCCTCTGATATATTACATCTATAACGAAAAGTTTAGAAAGGTCGCAAACAAATTTCTCACTTGTAGATATAAGGGCGGAATGTAGAAAAAGACGCATTGCTTCCGAGTTGAAACCTGTTGGTAAATGACGAGAATGTTAAAATATTGCTTGATTAGAGATTTCATCATGAAATGTTATTTTTTATTCATTCTATTGAGATTTTTCTTCACAGCCAAGGGCGCCAAAACGGTAATTTTGCAAACTGTTTGGATCCTGATCAGACGCTGCGTAACGCGGTGTCTGATCAGGATCTAGACTATTTTACACTCGTATCAATATTTCTTAAGTCCAAAAGCAATATATCTGATTTGAAAAATATTGCCGACGGCACTATCAATGCCAACGGTATTTTGGTGGTAAAAGGATTGAACCAGACGTTAAAACTGGCCACTGAAAGAGTCAGTTTTAGAAATCTAGGTAGTACCACAGTGTATAGTAAAATGCCTCCGCTCGCTGTTCCCCAAACAAGAGGTATACAGTGGAGAATCTGTTATTCTTTCCCGTTTAAACGCAAACGTACGCAAACGCAAAGCACTAAAACGTAGAAAAGAACAACTTTTGGACAATTCTGATAATTTATCTTTATCTTGGTGGCAAACAGTTTGGAGCCTGATCAGACGCCGGGTTACCCGGCGTCTGATCTGGCTCCAAACTGTTTGCAGTGAAAATAATATCGTCTACTTAAAATTGTGGTCTGTAGTTTTTCTCAAAGTTGCATAATGGACATTTTGAAAGGAAATAAACATAATGACGAAGGACAAACAGATCTGGATTCAAGCTGTTTGAAAATGTACGCCAATTTTCCTCCATATAACGACTCCTTCCGAACAACGTACATACTTGTTTTCTCCCGTTTGGTGTCGCTGTAGAGAGGGAGCATTGTATTACACATAAAACTGTATTGTAATCATTGTTACAGTTAATTAGTCTAATATTTAGTAGAAATATGAAGAACGCGCAATTATGTAGTTATGATCAAATACGAATTAAGAGTATCAATGGACAATACAAATACGCCTTAATATGGTTTGATAGAACTAACGAGATGGGTTGTTTGTGTTTTTGTTTATCTAGATTAAACTTGTAACATTGAAAAGGCTACTATGGTGCAGAAGTGTAGGACAGGGGCCCGTTTCATAAACGTCGTACGACAAAATTTAATGTTGTCGTACGTCAGATTATAAAAATCTCAATCATTATTTATATCTCCTTCTATAAAAATGTCTAGTGACATCTTTTAGGAATCGTCTTAAAACATTCCAAAGAGATGTCACAAGACATGATTAGATAGAGAAATCACAAAATAAAATGATTTTTTTAAAAAAAAGTTTTGTCTTACGGCCGTTTTTGTCGTATTAAGTTTTATGAAACGGGTCCCTGATTACGACGTACAATGTACTGTATTATTTGTACACATTCGTTTTTAACCTATTACGATTAATCTTAAACTAGGGCCCCATTTAGTTTGAGCCCAAGATAACTGTTGCTGCCGCCATTTCAAGTTTACAATTCATGTATAGCTCGTTTAACTGTTTCACTACCAAAATTACCGTAATTATTTTTACCCTTTCGCCGTTTCATTGTCGGCTGCTTCAATTTTGATGTTTGCAAGATCGTTTCAAAGTAAGATTCAATGTACATGTAGTATGACTTAAAACATGTCGATACGAGTGTCAAACAGTTTGGATCCTGATCAGATGCCGCGTGACGCGGCGTCTGATCAGGATCCGAATTGTATGCTAACGCAAAAAACGGCTGTGGTATATCGAGCGAGGTAACCCAATGAGAAGCTAGTTTTGCAAGTCATAATATTATCTCCTTATCTGATGGCAAAAGCCTCATTTAAACAGCCGCCAGATGACCCCTCGGCACTATGGGAATTCCAAGTCAGACCTAACTATATAAAGATTTCGGACTGCCGAAATCTTAAAAATGATATTTAAAACACGCCTATATACTGCTTCTCGCGATGAAAGATACATCATACGGATTTAGAATTTGCATATTAACACCAAACGAGGTACATCATATCATAACTTCCTCACTGACTCTTTAAACTGACAAATCCTGTTTCTATTTAACTTTAGTCCATGTTTGACTTTTTATGGTAGTTTGTTTTACAATCTGCTGCAAAACGACAAACCGTGCATACCCTGACCAAAGGGCACATTCAACAACCGTCTAATCTTGGTCTACACTGTTGGTATTAAAACAAATGTATTTTTCATAGGTTCACCATTTGTATAGGACGCCTATACTAGGGGCCAAGTCGTCTCATCTTGATCGACACTGTTTACAACATTGATCATTAACCCATTGACAGCCCTATCCATCAGGATCCAAACTGTTTGACACTCATTACCGATTTAGTTCAAGTCAAATTACCATTGCCTGTCGCGTACACAACATTATTATTGAAAACATCATAACGAATAAATTTTCAAGCGGGTCCTTTATCTCTTCACTGCTACAGGGGAGAAAACGTAATTCTTTCCCAATAAATGCGTTTACGCTAAAACTATAAATTCCATTGCAAACAGTTTGGAGCCAGATCAGACGCCGGGTAACCCGGCGTCTGATCACGCTCCAAACTGTGTGCCACTCAGATCAACATGAATAGTCAAAATTGTCGAAAAGTTGTACTTTTCTATGTTTTAGTGCAATGCGTTTGCGTACATTTGCGTTTAAACGGGAAAGAATAACAGATTCTCCACTGTATGACGTCCAGTCATCTGCTTTCAAACAATCTGATCAGACGCCGCGTTTTGTGGCGTCTGATCGGGATCAAAACTGTTTGTAAATAACCATTATACTCGGGGTAAGACAGTGAATGGGGTAAAACAAACAATTATAACCGTCAGGTGAGATGGGCAAATAATCATTCTCTTAGCCCCTGCGCCAATGTAATAACACCATAGACGGTTGGCACGGAAGTATTCCTGAACCAACGACTACAAAAAATTATAAATAAATTAATAAATAAGATACAATTATTATTTATTTTCAATGCGGCAATTAACAGCAAACTATAAAGTGTATTACACATATACATAACGCTATACTGATTGAAATATTTCATTTTGTTCTAGATTATTAGTTTTCATGGGTGAATTTTATCGTACAGTGGAGAATGTGTTATTCTTTCCCAATAAACGCGTTTACGCTAAAACTATTATTTGTAGTGCAAACAGTTTGGAGCCAGATCAGACGCTGGTTAACCCGGCGTCTGATCAGGCTCCAAACTGTTTGCCACCAAGATAAACATGAAATATCAAAATTGTCCAAAAGTTGTTCTTTTCTACGTTTTAGCGCTTTGCGTTTGCGTTTAAACGGGAAAGAATAACAGATTCTCCACTGTAGCCGTTCACTGCAAAATGTTAAAACATACGTTACTAGGCGAAATGTAAGGCACATTTTAAAACATCTTAAAACCTAATCTATTGCCGCCCATCTCGGCGTCTGATCAATATCCAGATTGTTTGATGGCGTAAAATAAAAGTAAAAATACATAAAAACATTAGGTCCATTTTGTCGCGCTTTCAAAGAAAACTTTTAACTGCAACTGCATAACCACGGGAGCTTAATGTCATTTGAAAACAGTAAGCACTGATATCACCTTATAGAGTGGAGAAAACGTTATTATTTCCCAAAAACCGCGTATACGCTAAAACTATTATTTCTATTACAAACAGTTTGGAGCCAGATCAGACGCCGGGTAACCCGGCGTCGGTTCAGGCTCCAAACTGTTTGCCATCAAGATAAACATGAATAATTAGAATTGTCCAAAAGTTGTACTTTTCTACGTTTTAGTGTTTTGCGTTTGCGTTTCGTTTGCGTTTATTCGGGAAAGAATAACGTATTCTCCACTGTAACGTGTTGTCTATTCATGATCAGAACTGTTTTAACCTCATTTGCTCCAAGTTTATTAACCGTCGAGATGAGTCTGATATCGTTTCCAAGCGTTTGATTGGTAAGATTTGAGCATATGCTAAAATCTGACCAATCAAAAGTTTGAGAACAATCACATACTCAACTCAAACGCTTTAGCACGGAGTCAGGTTTCCTCAGCAAATATGGTATACAGTTTCTCCGATTAGTGTATCAGAATCGAAAATCAGCCAAACAAATACATTTCAATTACCAATGTTTACCCTATGGTGTTATACAGTGGAGAATCTGTTATTCTTTCCCGTTTAAACGCAAACGTACGCAAACGCAAAGCACTAAAACGTAGAAAAGAACAACTTTTAGACAATTCTGATATTTCATATTTATCTTGGTGGCAAACAGTTTGGAGCCTGATCAGACGCCGGGTTACCCGGCGTCTGATCTGGCTCCAAACTGTTTGTATTGTAAATAATAGTTTTAGCGTAAACGCGTTTATTGGTAAAGAATAACATATTCTCCACTGTAATATGATAGACAATACTCGAGTGGATGCACAATACATTAACTCCTCGGCCTAGTTGTTAAAATATTAATACAAAAAACAGTACAGTAAGACCAGGCTATAATGTCCAAACACAGAAGGCTTCGTTAATGTCTACACCAGGCCGGTGAACTGAAAGTAAAATAAAAACTTCAGTAGGAGCTTTCTGCTGCAATAACTTGATACTGCTTAATGTTTAAGCTCAAGCTGTATTTAGTACCAACAATGAGCATATGAATACAATGGCATAATAAGGCGTTTATCGACGCAGCTTTGGGAAATTATTCCCCTGCACGTTTAGGGGCAAAATTGTGATATTGGTGTAAACAGTTTGGATCCAGATGAGACGCTGGGTAAACTCGACGTCTTATTAGGATGCAAACCGTTTGGCATTTTGATGTTTTACGAGAGAAAAGTAAACGAATAATGAAAGAGAATTATGGCAGACGACACAATCTTGCAGGCGACAATTACATGGCATGGATATAAGGGTTATTTGATGAAACAAAACAAAACACTGAATCATACCACACATCAACAGTCATTCAATCAAAATTGAGCTCTCACGTAAAAAGGAAATATTTATTTGAGCTGAATAACAAAAATGTTTTTGGACTATTTGCCTGTTGTGGTGTTCTTTGCTGTCGCATCAATTGTTGGAATCGTAGGAAATTGTGTTGCAGTTAAGTTCTACGGACAAAAAGGTCAGCCAAATACACCATTTACATTTCTTGTGAAGGCATTAGCTGGGACGGATTGTGTTGTTTGTATGGTTTTAATTATCGGAACAACGGAAATAGCATTTAATATTGACTTTAAATTTAAATACCTGTGTAAAATTTCGTACTTTCTGTCCGAATGGGTTATTTACACGTCAGTATGGATTCTTGCAGAAATAACAATAGACAGATACATGAAAATATGTCAACCCTTCAAGAAACAGTTGACCGTCAAACTTGCGAAATATTCGATACCAGTTATTGTTTGTATTGCATTTGTGCTCTCTATCAGAAATGTAGTAATATATGACGTGGTCAGTATAAACATAACAACACATATCACCAATGAAAGTAGCTATATCATAGGCTATTACTGCGGGAACACGCAGGACCCAATCCTTTCTACGTACGTGACTTTATTTCACTGGACTGACGTTGTTGTATGCTCGTGTCTGTTTGTGGTGTATATTTCTATTTACGGACTTATTACATATAAACTTATCCAGCACCGACATATCAGAAAATCATGGCAACATGCGAAATCACAACCGGAGATATCTAAAAGCAAGTGCACCACAACCTCGGAAATAAGTATAAATATAATTGATGATGGCCACTCGGCGGAGGTCCATAGTGCTGGTGTATGTTTTGGAAGCTCTAGTACGGTAGGAAATATCCACGAGACTAGTAAACATAGAAAGATGAAGCGTTCGGAATACAAGATCACTGTAATGATGCTGTGGGTGTCTGTCGTCTTTCTACTCAGTCTGTCATCTTTTTTCATCGCCAGTCTTCTATTCAGGAAAAATGTGGACTCGGTCCAGTCTATCAAACCATTGACACTCTTCATGATGAAATGTGTGTTTCTGAACAGTGTTTCCAATCCTCTGATATACTACATCTATAACGAAAACTTCCGAAAATTTACAAACAAATTCTTCATTTGTAAGCGTAAAAGCAAGGAAGTAAATATAAGTTGTATTTAACCACATCAGTGTCATGACGCCATCTGCGTTAAGCAATTGTCATCTGCTTTAATTTTGAACTGCTCCCTCCCTACAACGACCCTCCAAACAACGACTCCCTCCTTACAACGACCCTTATCGCTGTTCCCTAAACAGGACAGTTATGTTAAACGCTTTAACTGCTGAGATATCGTCGGCTTAAAGTTGTCATCTTCTGCTTTTCTCAAAGTTACATATTGGACATTTTATCAGAAACAAACTAAATGACAAGTGACAAACAGCTTGAATCCAGATCAGATGCCGCGTTACGCGTCGTATGATCTGGATTCAAGCTGTTTGCAAACGTTAACCAATTTCCCTCCCTATAACGACTCCCTCCGAACAACACACACAATATTTGTCTCCCATTAGGTGTCGTTGTAGAGAGGGAGCGATGTATAATATTTAAAAAAATCGTCTTAAGATATATTGAAATGAGTATTGAACTGTTTGGACCCTGATCAGACAACGCGTCACAAGGCCTCTGGTCAATATCTAGTCTGTTTGCATATAACTCTTGCAATTGGGCTAAGACAGTGAAAGGGTTAAAATGGAATATGAGGGACACTTAATTAGTCAAAAACTGAGAATCTCATAAATAATGGAAATGTTGACTTTTTTGCATTGTTAGAGATATCATTATCAATTAATATTTTATTGGCATTAAACATATACAATGTTCATAGCCATATCAAAATTAATGTTATTTCATAGTTTTTGAAAACACATTTATTACTAAAATTATAAATTTAAACATTTAAATGCGATTTTAATAGATCAGTTCAAGGCGATTTGTAACAGCTTCAGCTATGCATTATAAAACAGTCACAAACTCGCCGCAGATGAATAGAAGTACATTGTACAGTGAAACCCCTCTAAACCGGACATGTGTGGGGACAACATAAATGGCCGGTTTAGAGAGGTTTCCAGTTTAGAGGAAAAAAGTAAAAGGTTGGACATACTTGTCTGGTTTGGGGAACAGCGTGAAGCGTTGTTGTGAGGAAGGTAACGGTGTTGTGAGGGCCGTTATTTGAAGGGAGCATTGTAGCCGCCAAATTAATCCAAAATCACCAAATGTAACTTAAACTTTTAACTTTAACTCTTTTAATTTTTATTAAGTTTTCGTCAGCTTTCATATTAGGAAAATTGATTGTTTCATCGTTGGCAGCGTAAACAAAAGACGTGGTGTTACACGTTTATGTGACAGTGACAGCGCAAAAGTGTTAATGGTATTTTGAGACATATAATCCAAAATAAGAAACTCCATTATGCATGTTTATTAAGCATTGTTTCATCGTTGGAAGCGTAAAGAAGACGTGGTGTTAGTTTATGTGACAGAGACAGCGCAAAAGTGTTATTTGTATTTCATTAGGAACTATTTTTAGCAAAATCACTGGATTGCTTCCCTTAAAGACCTAGTAAAGAAGCCGAAATACGCATTGTGGTTTTCTCCCTTTATTTCAATACATGACAGATGATAATGCTATGGTCGGTAATTTCCGTATGATTAACGAGTGTAACAGCTTGAAATCATGAAATATAGTGTAATTCAACTTAAAAAATACTGTACAAGACACTAATCTATTTTTCTGAAATTTATATCATTAGAAAGAGCAATGTTTTCTCAATTTACCCATAACGGGGCGGATATTTGATTTTGATAAATAAATTGCTTTTAAGATCCAAGTACCACCACTCCCACTTTTTTTGCATATTTGTATAAGAATATATAGGCAGCACTTTACTGTTTAAATAATCAAAAAAATACTGTTGAAGATGAAATATTATCTTAAAACAAAATATACCATCATAAAGTGTAGATTTAGACCATTCAACTCATAACGGGGCGGATATTGTGATTTGAACAATAATGGTTTTATTGCAGTTACAAAAAAAATTCGTTATATATTCTATGTAACCTAAATTGATGGCTTCTTGCTGGAAAGTCGCTATCGGCTTATTTTTCAAGGGGAGTAACTCCCTCGATTAAGCCAGGCATTTCACTAAAATAGTCCCTATTGTTGAGACATATACTCCAAGATTAGAAACTCCATTATGCATGTTTATTAAGAATAAAATGTACGTTTACACATCTTATCTCATTAACCACTGAAACCTCAAATGAACACTTTCATATTCGAATTAAGACTGGTCCTTATAGACTCCTATGACCAGGGGTTTCACTGTTTGCATAGGATAAATGTACTTTTCGTAGGTACACTGTAATATCGCTATGAGTTGAATGTGTTAATAATGTAAATGTCCGCTCATTATATAGGCTTGGTAGATAATAGAAGTGTGGTCAACGTCATATCTGCTTATGAAATAGTGTGTGCTGTAAAGCCTCTCTTTTATGACCACTCCACTAAAACGAAGGACAATTGGTCGTTTATGGACAGGTGGCGCTTTAAGCAAGGTGACGGTAAAACAGAAAGCTCTTAAAGGAGCTTTCTGGTTTACTGTCACTTTACTATGAACAGCCACCTGTCGTAAACACTTAATAATTAAAAAAGTTTAGTGATCGTAATAAAGAGGTTTTTCTATAATACCTTCTTCGCTAATAAGTTGCTGTAGAAACTATCCGAATGTTTTTAAGAAATGAATTGCGTACTTCCGGCATTCATGAGCTGATGGCACTTCCATGCTTTAACTAGCAAAGCGCGTGAAGCCCGAAGGGCTTCTCGCTTAACTTTGCTAGTAAAAGCATGGAAGTGCCATCAGCTCATGAATAACGGAAGTACGCAATTTATTTCTTATATTTATATTCCATCGTGAGCTGAGAAATGAACCAGAAATGTACATAACCGTTCTAATAGACACTTTGCCCGTTGCTATGCGTTGCTATCGTAGTAACGATCTCTATATATGGACTGAAAATAGTCCCAATCACATATTATATTTACTGGATAAATTTAGACTTTTAACCGGTAAACTTTCTCGTTACGTTTAAAATCCCTTTTGAGATATCTAAAAGCACACGAATTTACGTAAGCATCTTAAATTTAGGTCGCGTTTTTTTAAAACCGATTTACTCACACGCCATACTTGATTACTCCGCGTTAACCGCGCCTACCATACGGACTTCTCTGTATCGATTTGAAAGTGACCAATATAGCTCCGCCCCTAAACCAGCCGGCTAGAACTGGATTTTACGTGAGCATTCATTGAAATATGCAAGTCTCTTTTTAGAATAGTGTTATATAAGGACAATGCGGGGCGAATGTAAATATTAGTAAATGTACGTACACAGCTTTACGGTTCGCCCTAGTTTGCCATCCAATGTAAGGGCTCTATTTCCGCGAGAAATGAAAAAGTACATGGGAGTTACACAGTACAGTATTTATAACCTATGTATAACGACCATTCAGTGAAGAGGCATGGTCATGTTACAGATCTCTGTAGACAGGCGAATAGTTAATGCATAATCAAATTAATACAGAAGGTTCACAACTGATCTTTGTGTATTACTTTTGTCCTGCATTAAGTCATTGAACCCTAGGCGAGGCGTACACTCGTCATTTACAATGTACCAGATTAACGGTAAACTTGTCATGTGTAAACATTATAGAACCACATCATAGAGCTTCTATTACAAAATAGACTCGACTGAATGAGAAATTGGAATTGTCTATTCTAAGTGTTGGAGTTGACAGGGTTAAACAGCCACCTGTATTTTCTTTTGTGTAATCGCTATACAATGGTTTGACTGTAAAACGTTTCGAAAGCAACTGTAATGGGGAAAAGGGAGGTAATTTGAAAGTTTAGGCTAGATAGTTTTAATAGTAATATAGGTTTCCAAAACAAGTTCAGTACTTTCACTAGGCATTTTGAATAATTATTATAATCTGTTTATTTATCTTAGTAATGTATATGTATTGGTTGATGTTCATGTTTGTACGCCCTTTTGATTGTACAACAGTCTGTCTGTAAGTAGGCTGTTGTTCAATCAAACAGGGCTGGCAAATTGCATTCACATATAAAGAAAGATCTGGTGATCTTGAATGGTAGAGAGGTACGTAGTTACCAACTCTGATAGATAATAGCAGCCAGCAAATTAGTTATAAGATTTAGTAGTAATAAAGATCTGATAATATGAAGGACTAGTCACTTAAATGTTACTCTCCTCAAACAAAGAACTCGGTATCCGTGACGGGCAAGGCTTCCCCTAGAGCTTTGCCCGCTACACAACCACCAGAGAAGGGGTGTGTTTATTCTCAATAGGTGGCTATTCGTCAATGCATTAGAATAGCAATACAGACAGCTCCCATATGCGTTTGAAAATTATGCAACATAACCTGTTCGCTCCCTACGGTCGCTCCAGGTTATATTGCATAATTTTCAAAAAAAATTAAACTATAACTAATACTTGTCTTGTGCATAATACATGTATTTAGCCTTTGCTGGCGTTTTGTATACAGTGAAACCCCTCTAAACCGGACTTGTGTGGGGACAACATATATGTCCGGTTTATAGGGGGTTCCGGTTTAAAGGGGTTTTACCCATATCTTGTTTCTAGTATGGGAGATAGCTGATCACTTAAAGCAGGTTGAAAGTAAAGCAGAATATGCCTTAGGGCGCATTCTCCTTTACTTTCAACCTGCTTTAAGCTATCATCTGCTAGAATATTGAAACTATTTCTGATGATAAATTCTTCAGTGTATGACCATATCATATTTGAGGTGTAATGGGTTAAAAAAAGAAGGGTTGGAAACGGGACCAAACGTTTTGTCCGGTTTAGAGAGAATTCCGGTATTAAGAGGTTCCGGTTTGGAGGGGTTTCACTGTATAGGCCTTTTAATCAAGTGGAGACAAAGTGCAAGGAAAGGCATTTTCTTGATGGGCTTACGCTAGAACTACTTATTGGACAAAACCGTACAAGTTACCTTTCATTACGATGGAGGCTCATGCTTTAAGTGTTCATTTCGATTTTACTATAAGCTAATACAGTTTATATATTGATGCATTTGTCAATTTCAATTAGTTGTATAAATACTTTTGACTTTAATAATAATTTAATCCTTGTATTATTTGACGACAAACTGTATCAAATCGAAGTCAAACAACTAGGTCTGGCGTGTCAAAGGTCAGTTGAGTTCATTTTTTAGGGATAACAGCTTTTCGCATATTCTTGGACCATTTTAAAAAGTCGAATTTAGTATATATTTAGTAGATACAAATGAAGGTTGACTTGTTGACAACAGTTGAGCGCAGTAAGTAAACGAAGGTAAGCAGAAGGCATCGTGATAGTAATTTTGTTAAGCGTCGGTTCAAATCCCGCGTCAACCTCAATTTCTTTTAAAAAATCTAGACTGAATAGTAAAGCATTATCTTATTTTATACTGTATTTTATTTCACACCTACATAGATTAAACCAATCGGAAGCCCCTCTTTCTACCACGTGACGGTACAAGAGAAACCAGTATTGTACTGAATTGTGAAAAAAACTATCCCAGAAGGCCACATTTTTCTTATATTGGACTCGGATCCAGAAAATCCATATCATTTTCGTATTGGACTAGACAACTCTTCCGATACTCTGTTAAGAGTTACTGCCCTTGTCATTTCATCTTCGTCTGCTACAGTGCCCCATCTCTACAACGACATTCAATTGGAGACATAGAGTGTGTGTGTTGCCCGGAGCGAGTCTTTATAGGGAGGGAAAATAAGACTTGGCTTACATTTGCAAATAGCTTGAATCCAGATCAGACGCTACGTAACGCGGTTTGTCACTTGTAATTTTATTATTCTATTAAAACATCAACTTATATGTAACTTTCAGAAAAAACATCAGTCGACAAATTTAAGCAGATGGTTTTGCAGCCATGAAATAGTTAGACATAATTGCCCGGTTGAGGGAACTGCGACAAGGGTCGTTGTAAGGGGAGGGCCGGTTTAAGGAGGGAATACTGTATTTTGTTTTTGGAAATTGCGAAGTCAAAGGCTAGGCAAGAAGGAATAGGAAAATGCATGTGGTTTCTTTTGTCATTTTATAATTTTATGGTGTGAAATAAAGAGGTAATTTAACAGTGTAGAGTACAATACTGAATTGAATTGGACTCGAACACAGCATTCATAATCCGTATTGGACTCGGCTATCGCCTCGTCCAAATATGGTTATGACTGCTGTGTACTCGTCCAATAGAATTCAGTATTGTACTCAACACTGTTAAACAACCTCATACATGTAATACTGACTATCTATGCAAATGTTCGGCAATGTTGGGGAAGGGGTGCATTAGTTTGAGTTCAAGTCCTATATTAGCCATATTTTCAAAAACAAAGGGAAATTATATTAGATAGTTTGGTTAGAAACAAACATTGAAAAATCTCTTGAGTATGAGTATGTTTGGGCCTAACGAGGCAAAACTGTGATTGGTATAGCATATTCTATAGTCCGGACATATTGACCTGACGTTGGTGACCTCTATTAGCATAATTTCACACTTCGTTGCATTTCTAAATATAGCTTCGGAACAATTCGTTATCATTTCAACAAGAACGCACATTGTAACTACACCGGTACCGAGGAAGTATAGCATTGCCAGGTTCCACAAATATCGACAAGTATTTAGCTCAAATGGTAAAGATGGCGACTGTACATTTATTTGTTCAGTCAGTGGTTCAAATCCCATGCAATACTCTATATTTTCTCTCTTTTTACCCTTATATACTGGTTTTTTTTTAAGTATTCATAAACCATTTACTTCGACTGGAACATATTTCTTTTGTTATTTTTCTGAAATTTCATATCATAGCGCCTATCAGGTGTATAAAATAAAATTTATAACATAAAAAAAATATTTTCCTCAAACGGGATTCGAACCCGGAACCTCACCGTTACAAATCCTTCGCTCGTACGACACACCTATGATATATGAGATACGCCAAGTGTTTGTCAACTGGGTATATATGTTACAGTCAATCTGTGTATTCAGTCATTACGCGTAATGACTAGTCAATCTGTGAAATGACTTTTTCACATAGTCCTTTAATGATACTATCTATGATGAATTGATGATAGACAATGATATTTGTTAAAATTTCAAAGATTTCCTGCATAAACCACCACATTTATTTCACACCTTACTTCAGTCCATTTGTGAAATGATGTTTAAGACCTTGAACGCTGTAAATAGGAAAGAATTGAATAAATTTCATGTAAAGCTACAGCCTATATTTTGTTTTATTTTTATTTTTAAAAATAATTTTGACAAATCGAGTGGTTTTGTAGTGAAATCGTGGTGTTTTGTGGACATTAACGTTTTGACCTTTGAAAAATATCATTATATAATTAACATAAATTGTAACATTAAAGGACTATGTGAAAAGTCATTTCACAGATTGACTAGTCATTACGCGTAATGACTAATTACACAGATTGACTGTAACATATATACTAATAGTGAACTGACAAGAGTCGCAGGTGAGGGCATCGATCTTACGTGAATTAAAATTCCATCTAAAACGCAGCATGATGCGTTCTAGTAGAAACTATCTCGGGAACAGTATTTTATCATCATCTTCAACTTTTTCAACTTGCTCAAAGTGGAATTTTAATCCACTGACGATCACAACTGTTACAAGATTCACGTTATTAATCGAACCTTCCCGACAGTATACGGATCGCTGACGATTACTAATTTATACTGCGTCATCTCACGTTTATTTATTTATGCATAAAGTTCAACGTCAGGTAAATATGTTCGGACAATACATGCTTTTACAGGTACTTTAACGCCTAGCGAGGACAACTTGGGTGTAGGGGTTCCATCAAAGGACTGAGGAAATGTCTTTACGGCTATAAACTATTCTGTTCTTGAAATAAATCGGCTAGGTAAGATAAATCTGAAATAGAACTGTTCAAAAACGTGTTCTGCGTGGCATGTAAGCAATGTCGTGAAAAGCAAAATGCGAAAATCATCTTACTAACCCCCTTCATAACATTATCCCTAGTACAGTGGAGAATCTGTTATTCTTTCCCGTTTAAACGCAAACGTACGCAAACGCAAAGCACTAAAACGTAAAAAAGAACAACTTTTGGACAATTCTGACAATTCTTGTTTATCTTGGTGGCAAACAGTTTGGAGCCTGATCAGACGCCGGGTTACCCGGCGTCTGATCTGGCTCCAAACTGTTTGCAATAGAATAATAGTTTTAGCGTAAACGCGTTTATTGAGAAAGAATAACACATTCTCCACTGTACAACAACTATTCGCAAACAGTTTTGAATCTGATCAGGCACCGCGTAACGTTTGACACTTCTTTATTATTCTAATAACCATATCGATATCAATGCATATCAATGCATTTTATTGTACTTTGCATGCTAGTAAAGTTCGCTTTGTGTTTATTTCTCATCAATATAGGAGGCTATTGACCGAGCGACCTAAGTAATTACGGCCAAGATTTGGTCGTTGTTAAGATGTGTACTTACACCGGTCAATGGACAGTTTAGCAGTGTTTGTTACATGTGATAGAAAGCGTATGTGATCATATCATTAATTCTTTCATTGCAAAATGGCGCCAAAAGCCGACTTTGCAACCATTTTTTATCTTGATACGCGGAGTCTAATCAGGATCCAATGTGTTTTAAGTCATACTACAATGTATGTTACTTTGAAAATATCTCGCAAACAGCACAATTGAAGCAGACGACAATGAAACGGTGAAAGGGTAAAAATCGAACAGTCTGATATAAAGGTGGCAACAGAATGCCTGGCAAAAACAATGCAGATAGCTCTTATAAGCGCTTTATGTATTATTTTGCTATGCGTTTACCAGAAATTTTCATGTTTCTTTATTCAGTGGCATCTGCACATAACTGTATTTAATGTACAGTGCTTCTTTACATAGCTTAATTTAGTGCCCAGTATTTCTCTACCGAGTTACAATTATACATAGCTTTATTAAGTGTACATTGTTTCTTTGTGGAGTGGTATATGCAGTGTGCACAACTGTATCTTGTGGACAGTGTTTCTTTATTTAATTGAGTGACATCTGCACATAGCTTTATTTTGTGTACATTGTTTCTTTGTGGAGTGGTATATGCAATGTGCACAACTGTATCTTGTGGACAGTGTTTCTTTTTTTAATTGAGTGACATCTGCACATAGCTTTATTTTGTGTACACTGTTTCTTTGTGGAGTGGTATATGTAATGTGCACAACTGTATCTTGTGGACAGTGTTTCTTTTTTAATTGAGTGACATCTGCATATAGCTTTATTTTGTGTACATTGTTTCTTTGTGGAGTGGTATATGCAATGTGCACAACTGTATCTTGTGGACAGTGTTTCTTTTTTTAATTGAGTGACATCTGCACATAGCTTTATTTTGTGTACACTGTTTCTTTGTGGAGTGGTATATGCAATGTGCACAACTGTATCTTGTGGACAGTGTTTCTTTATTTAATTGAGTGACATCTGCACATAGCTTTATTTTGTGTACATTGTTTCTTTGTGGAGTGGTATATGCAATGTACACAACTGTATCTTGTGGACAGTGTTTCTTTTTTTAATTGAGTGACATCTGCACATAGCTTTATTTTGTGTACACTGTTTCTATGCAATGTGCACAACTTTCTCTTCCGGATAGTATTTCTTTATTGAATGAAATCAAATCGAATCAAATCAAATCAAATCAACATTTATTTATTGTCAGAACAGTTCATAACATGTAACATAAGCTATGTATAGCTTTTTACCGACATAAAAAACATAAAAAATTACAAAGCATATACATTTATCACAATATATAGCAATCCCATTCAAATTGATATAACAAATTCCAATGGTGACATATGCACATACAGTGGAGAATCTGTTATTCTTTCCCAATAAACGCGTTTACGCTAAAACTATTATTTGCAGTGCAAACAGTTTGGAGCCAGATCAGACGCCGGGTAACCCGGCGTCTGATCAGGCTCCAAACTGTTTGCCACCAAGATAAAGATAAATTATCAGAATTGTCCAAAAGTTGTTCTTTTCTACGTTTTAGTGCTTTGCGTTTGCGTACGTTTGCGTTTAAACGGGAAAGAATAACAGATTCTCCACTGTAGCTTTATTTAGTGTAAACTGTTTCTGTGTCGAGTGAAGAACGCTGTACACAAATGCCACCAAACAACAGCTTTACCAATTGCAAAAGGCATGAACTAATGTATGTGGCGCCATGTTGTGGGATTATTTACCAGTTGTTGTATTGCTTGCTGTGGCAGGTGTTGTTGGAACCGTTGGCAACTTTATTGCCGTTCTATTCTACAGACAAAAGTCACAACCGAATACTTCATTTACCTACCTTGCCTGGACTTTAGCCGTGGCGGACTGTCTTGCCAGTTCTCTTTTGTTTATGGGAGCAACGGAAGTCGCATTTAGCATTGGCTTCAAGTTTAGATACGTTTGCAAAATATCTTATGTGCTATATGAATGGGGAATTTACACATCAGTGTTGATTTTGGTTGAAATAACAATAGACAGATACATGAAAATATGCCAGCCCTTCAAGAAACAGATAACAGTGAGGATTGCGAAGTATTCGATTCCAGTCATTGTTTTCATAAGCCTTTTGCTTTCAATCAGAAATGTAGTGACGTATGACGTGGTCAGTATAAACATTATAACGTCCAGCACTAACGGAAGTAGTTATATGGAGGGATATTACTGCACTAGTACGCAAGATCCATCCTTCACCTTTGTCGTTATGATATTTCTCTGGATAGACATACTTGTCGGTCTTTTCGTAGGCGTGATACATCTTGGTATATATGGACTTATAACATTTCAACTGATCCATTACCGAAAGACGATGGAAACATGGCACGTATCTAGCACGTCATCAGGGACGAAGATAAACAGGACATTGCCGACAGAATGTGATATAGGTACACACACAGCAAGTACTGAATTATCCGGAAATCAAGTCAATACCAGGGCTAGATGCTCCGATAATTTAGCAAAGAGAAAGTGTCCAAAACACAAGATGAAGCGATCAGAATACAAGATCACTATTATGATGTTGTGTATTTCACTCGTCTTTCTGCTCGGGTTGTCCCCATATTTCGTCGCCAGTCTTCTATTCCGACAATCCGTGTACTCGATACAGTCTGTCAGACCACTGACGTTTTTCATGATGAAATGTCCGTTTTTTAACAGTGTTTCCAATCCTGTCATATACTTCATCTATAACAAAACATTCAGAAGTTATGCTAACAGATGTCTCACATGTGGCTGTTAACTCATTCACCCGTTAAAATATTTGACCCATTTGCGCCAAGTGGATTCTTCCATGTATATAAATTAGATTAGTCCATTTTTATATAAAGGGGTGCCCGGTCTAAATGTTTATTTTCGTTTGTGTTATATTAAAATTCTTATCAGCAAACATAATACTCTGATCAGACTTCACATACTGCGGCGTCTGATCACAGTCTTCACTGTTTGCCTCACTGTTTGCCTTTGTCCTTTTTATAGGACGCAAGGCACACATGGGTTAAGTTATGGAACATTCCAATCTCAAATAATGTATAGTCTATTTATAACTATTTGTAGTTTTTTCTGCTATATATTGCAAAATAACAAACAGCGATCAGGAAAACTCTGATCTGATCTGGGTATACACTGTTTGCATAAGACCATTATACTTTTTACAGATACACTCTTTGTACGTTTAACCCTTTCCCCCACAGCAGCGCCTTTAAGCGCATTCCATTTAATCCTCCGCGGAAGAAAATAGCTCCAATCTATACAGTCACAAATATGTATTAGAAGAAATATTTTCTAAATTTCTAGCAGGTGGTAACTTAAAGCAGGCTGAAAGTAAAGCAGAATGCGCCTTAGGGCGCATTCTGCTAACCTTTGAACCTTCTTTAAGGGTGTATCAATGTCATGAGCCATTTTTTCAAAGTATTAAACTTTTTTTCTATCATTGTCAGTGTCCCTTTTTTGAGCTACAGCGATTTGAAAAAGGTATGTCAAATTTGGATTTTTTCCCCAAATTTTACCCATTCAGAGTACAAGCGTCAGTAAAATCTATTTCAAAACAAAACAAAAATGTTAATTTTAGGTTTTCTTTAATTATTTCATGTCTATGGTGGTATGTTCACATATATAAACCAAATTTAGACAAAGCAGGCACCAGGTTTGAAAAATATGGATCCTTGCATATCAAAAATATGCTTCATATAGGGCATGATTTTATTAGATTTTTTATTTTATGAAAAAAAGTAAAACAGTTTGAAAATGAAATAGTTCTAGTATTAAACTTTTTCTTATATTCTACCAGATGAAAGCCCATACTAAGGCAGTTCAAAATATGAAAAGAAATTGAAAGGTCAGTGTTGAAAATTTTGAGTTATTAAAGTAAAAAGAGTGATCGCCCCTTACAAAATTTCCAAAACAGTACCATATCGATGATATTTAGAGCTTTATAAATTTCACATTTGGTGCCTTTTTTTTCTTAAATTAGTTTTTGTATGAAGAAATACTACCATAGATAGGAAATAAATAACACAAAACCAAATTATCATATTTCTTTTCATTTAAAATGGGTTTTATTGAAGCGGGCTGTTTGAAAAGGACAAAATAAGAGGAAGTGGGTGGGGTAAATTTTACATGGCCGTAGAGCCAACTGTTGTTAACCAAAATGTACACTTTTTCTATTTTTTCAATCATCTTAAATAGCTCTTCAATACAAAACCATCATAGAGTGTTTTCATATACTTTGAAAAGTTCCCAAATTCATGACATTGATACACCCTTAAGTAGTCACCTATTTTCTAAACTAGAAAAAAACCTAATGGGTAAAGGGTTAAGCAAGACGTTCATTATTAAATTAAACTTAGTACAGTAAAACCTCTATATAACGACAACTAAAAATGTTAATTATTGATGTTTAAGGGCAGGTGACTGCTTAATGCAAGGTGACAGTAAAACAGACAGCTGTCACATTACTTCAAGCTATCACCTGACTTTTATACAATAAAATAGCCTTCTTTTAATGATCCTAACAGAGAGTTTTTACAGTACGTCCCAGCCGAAGTGGGTCGTTGTTGACCATCGCCGCAATGGATTGGATAAAGCATCGTTGAGTGCCAGGAGGGACACAAATCAAATCCTTATTACATACAGTGGAGAATCTGTTAATAAATCCCGTTTAAACGCAAACGTACGCAAAGCACTAAAACGTAGAAAAGAACAACTTTTGGACAATTATGATAATTCTTGTTTATCTTGGTGGCAAACAGTTTGGAGCCTGATCAGACGCCGGGTTACCCGACGTCTGATCTGGCTCCAAACTGTTTGCACTGCAAATAATAGTTTTAGCGTAAACGCGTTTATTGGGAAAGAATAACAGATTCTCCACTGTACAAGATCATGTATAAATATAAGCAATCTTGATATAATACTATTCATATGTCTTGTTATTTTTGGCAAAATGTATTATAAATTTATTAAATCATATTATGAGATTGTATGTGCCTTGTTTGTGGTATTATGGGGTCATATGACAAAATGCTAAATAAAGTTTGCTTGTTGTACCTTGTATAATTCTCATCATGCATTTCGCTGTCACCACTTTATTTTAGCGACATCTTAATGTATCTTAACCATTTGCCTACTGGTTGCGGACTTTACTGATTTTTGAAAACAGTTTGGATCAAGATCAGACGCCGCGTTACGCAAGATCTTATCTCGCCCCAATCTGTTTGACACTCGTCAACACAAAATATAACCAAAGTGCCAAACAATTTGGACCCAAATAAGGCCCGGAGTAACTCTAAGTCTTGTTTGGAATCAAACTGGTTGCAACAGTTTTTAAAAACATTCACCAACAGCGTACAGAAGGTTAAATACTCAAATTTATTTCTCCATTTTCAAGAAACAAATCTAATTTCAACAATCCAAATATACCAAAGCAAACAGCTTGATTCAGCATCTTTTATCCTCTAAATAAGTTCCAATGGACGCAATTTATGACAGTTTGGCGAATGAATGGGAAATCATGATTTGAACCCCTATCGATCTGTTGATTTTAATATTAGATAATCTGGCTTTCCAATATCACTGTATGCATATTTGATGACAGATGCTACTTAACATGCTAATGACTACAATAAACATACTCTCTTCCTTGGCACGCTAATAAGCCTATTAAATGGGAGTTTAAGACAGTTTGCAGCCAAATGCAGAACGAAAGTAATGCAGATAGCTCCTTTAATATTAATGCTGCAACATGTCTTCTAATATTTCCAAAATGTCTTACTAGTATGTTCAAGTAGAGCATGTTATGTACAAAGTAAATATTCCGTTGCATGTTTAATGGACATCGGTAATTGACCTTAGTTATATCGGCAGTTCATCGCCTTTGTGACACATTTGTATTACCATTCGCTTCATTAATACACTGATTTACTGCTATAATGAGTAATACATTTGTCATAACATACAGTGGAGACTATTATTATCTATTTATTATACATCTTTACCGTTTAACCCTTTTCTCCCTGAAACCTCAAATGGACAATTCTAGTTTTCAATTTAGTCAAGTCCATGTTTTACTTTTTAGGTGTTTGATTTTTACAATGTATGTCAAATGACAAACAGTATAGACCCTGATCAGAGAAGCCCTCTGATCAGGGTCTACACTGTTTCATAGGACAAGTGTACTCCTCACAGGTATGCTGACTGCAAATGACGCATATATGCGTGACTAGGGTTCAAAGAGTTAAACGATATTTAACCCAAAGACAGTGCAACATTTGTTTTTATTTTTTCCCCCTGATTTTTAGATATGTTGTTGATTAATTGATTAGTAAAGACAACTGACAGTGCGATACAGGGCGATGTATTCGACTCGAGACGTTCTTTGGCGTAAACAGACGATCTGACCAGGGCTTTTGGCGCGAGTCTGGGTCTCGTTTCATAAAATTCCGTACGGCAAATGTTGTCGTAAGTCAGATTATAAAAGCCTCAATTATTATTTATTTCTCAATTTAATCCTGTCTTGTGGCATCTTTTTGGAATCGTCTAGATAGTGGAATCAGAGATTAAATATATTTGAAAGTTTTGACTTACGACAACATTTGTCGTAAGATGTTTTATGAAACGGGGCCCTGGGGGCCCGTTTTACTAAACAACTTACGCAATTTTTTTGCGTAAGTCAAAATCGTTTAAACTCTTATTTTTCGATCATAAACGTGTGCAAACAGCAAATAGCCAGATCAGAGGACGCGCTAAAAGCACGTCCTCTGATCTGGCTATTTGCTATTTGTAGCAAGTGATAATAAAACATTTATATTAAAATTTAAAATTTTGACTTACGCAAAAATGTTGCGTAAGTAGTTTAGTGAAACGGGCCCTGATCTGCTGTTTCACCCGCAAATATCGAGAGCTGCGCACTTTTATGGCGACGCGAAGAGTACATTACTGCGAACCTGACAACGCGGGTTCGACCCCGGGCTGGACGGGGTATGTTTAATTATAAGAATATCCGTTTACACGCATATAAAAGGGATCAACCTTTTGATGAAATAAAGTTTTGCTTCAAATATAACGTCTGAAAAGATAAGTTGAAAAAAAGTGCCAACAGGTTTTGTTAAGCGGCGTCTGATCTGGATCCAAACTGTTTGCAATTGTTAGTCAAGTCGCACTCGTCATGTTAAAAGAAAATGCAATGTTCACTGAGAAACAGTCGGCCAAATTCTCGTGTTTCAATAATGTTGAGATGCCTCTAGTTAAACCTTGACCTATCTCGGACATGCGAAATCAAACTCGCCATCGGGATAGATGAGAAATACCTATTAGCCTATAGTTTACAGAAACGGACGTTATCAAACAAAACAAACAAACAAACCAACTAATCTCCTTTCTGGCCCTGTGCAAGGAAGTTATGAGGGAGCAGTTTCTGAAGCTGTCTATCCATGAACAGCAGTCCGTAGCCGTCGCAGATCAAGCGCAGACTTTGCGTTCTATGCCAAGTTTTATAGTCTGCTTTACTCCTCTTACCGCCAAAATATCGTCTGCATTGGTAGTGTCATCTGCAGTACTTTTGAAGTCAGCTTTAGGACTGTTTTGAATGAAGAAATGTCGATACGAGTGTCAAACAATTTGAATCTTGATCAGGCGCCGCGTAACTCGGCGTCTAATCAGGAACTCAAGTGTTTGAGAAGCCGCCTTTTGGCACTGTTGGCAGTGAAAGACTTAAATGTGATAAATAATAGGTTTATTCTTTAACCGTTTTCCTAAGTATTGATAGTGTACGTACGCATGTTTAATTGTAATCATATGTACTTCTGGAAATAAATATGTTTAAACTAAATGTAATAAAATTATAAGATATCAAGGTCTGTTTTAGACTATAATCGCACATTCTTTGAAAATTCATTTTATAAACATCACGTTACTGCATTAGGTAATAAGTGATGTTGACCAGGAAGTGATGCAGTCCCCCCCAGAAGTCCTGAAGCAGGGAAAAGACGCATTATTGCCACACTTACACGAACTCCTCTGCTTATGTTGGAAGGAAGGCGAAGTCGCTCACGACATGCGGGATGCAAAGATTGTCACACTATATAAGAACAAGGGAGATCGCAGCGATTACAATAACTACCACGGCATCTCCCTCCTCAGCATAGTTGGCAAAGTGTTTGCCAAGGTTGTACTCACTCTCCAGACTCTAAGTGCTTGCAGAACGAGTTTATCCCGAATCTCAATGTGGCTTCAGAGCAGGCAGGTCAACAACTGACATGATATTCTCAGTCCGCCAACTCCAAGAAAAATGCAGGGAACAACTTCAGCCCCTCTATTTGGCCTTTGTTGACTTGACCAAAGCCTTTGACCTCGTTAGTCGTAGTGGTCTCTTCACACTCTTGGAAAAGATAGGCTGTCCTCCAAAGCTTCTCAGTATCATCAAATCCTACCATACTGACATGAAAGGAACAGTCAGCTTCGACGGAGAAAGCCCTTCAAGATCCTCAGCGGCGTTAAGCAAGGATGTGTGCTTGCACCAACACTCTTTGGCATCTTCTTCTCGCTTCTGCTCTCTTACGCATTCAAGTCTTCAGATGATGGGGTCTACATCCACACCAGACATGATGGAAAGCTGTACAATTTAGCACGCCTACGAGCCAAGACCAAGGTCGTCCGTGTACTTCTCAGAGAGATGCTCTTTGCAGACGATGCTGCCTTAGCAAGTCACACCCATGAAGGTCTCCAACGTCTCTAATGCATGCAATGAATTTGCTCTAACCATTAGCATCAAGAAGACTGAAGTCATGGCTCAGGATGCTCCAATACCCCCATCAATAAGCGTCAATGAATCCACACTGGCTGTTGTGAACAACTTTAGATACCTGGGATCCAACATCTCTGAAAAGCTATCTCTCGATTCCGAGATCAATGCACGTATCGGCAAAGCTGCAACAGTCATGCCCAAGTTGAAAAATAGAGTATGGGATAACAAGAACTTGGCCGTTAGCACGAAGATGAAGGTCTATCATGCATGTGTAATCAGTACTCTCCTTTATGGAAGTGAGACATGGACCACTTACACACGACAATAATCCAAGCTGAATGCATTCCATATGAGATGTCTACGAAGACTGCTGAATATAACATGGCAAGACAAAGTTACTAATACTGATGTCCTCAGCAAAGCTGCCACAACAAAATCCAAGCAATGCTCACTGAAAGGCGTCTTCGGTGGCTCGGACATGTGTACCGCATGGACAAGAGACGAATTCCAAAAGACTTGTTATATGGCCAACTTGAAGCTGGAACTCGACCAACCGGCCGCCCATTTCTTTGCTTCAAAGACGCCTGCAAAAGGGACCTTAAGTCTGTCCAGATAAATGTTGACAGCTGGGAAAGACTTGCTTCAGACCGAAACCAATGGCGGCACACTATAAAAAGCGGAGTAAAGAAGTCAGAAGAGAAACGATCTGAAAAGAGGGACCTCAAGAGGATAAGCCGGAAGGCATCATATGCCAGAGATGACACAATATTCATCTGCGTGGATTGTACAAGGGACTGTCACTCAAGGATTGGTCTTCACAGCCACCGCAGACGCTGTTCCAAAACAACAACAAATGAGCGCAATACATCGTCTACAGAGACGGACGGAGGCCGATGATGGATGTTGAGGGAAGGTGAACGTGATGAAAGGGAATGTCTAATCACGCCCTTGGGACAAAGTGTTGAATACTTTACCAATTGCGACAAGCTTGTCACATAACTATTGATCCACCACTAAATCCCATTGGCCTATTTAACTCATACCATGCTAGCAGCGGATACATGTGCCACAGTGATTACCTTTGCAACCTGTATTGATCCTGATGAGACGTCGCGATACACTCTGACCCTGTTTTGACAAGAAATTTAGAAAAAAAACTATTTTAACAACAGTTTGCAGACGAACAGATTACACAGTATGCAAATACAGTGGAACCCCTCCAAACCGGAACCTCTAAATACCGGAATTCTCTCTAAACCGGACAAAAGCTTTGGTCCCGTTTCCAACCCTTCTTTATTTAATACACATTAAACCATAAATACGCCTTTTTACCTCTTTGATTTATTCATATACTGAAGAAAATTGTTTATAGATTCTAGCAGATCATAGCTTAAAGCAGGTTGAAAGTAAAGCAGAATGCGCCTTAAGGCGCATTCTGCTTTACTTTCAATCTGCTTTAAGTGGTCAGCTATCTTCCATACTAGAAACAATCTGTTTGGTAGTGAGTTAAACCCCCTCTAAACAGGAAACCCCTCTAAACCGGATGTCCGGTTTAGAGGGGTTTCACTGTAGTTACCCTTAGCCTGCTGTAACATCTGCTGCTATAAAATTGTATTATGGTTTAATCCTTTCCCCTCAAAGAAACTCAATTTAGCGCAATCAATTTATTCATCCACTGAAGAAAATAGTTTCAATTTATAGTCATGGACAGGTACGATAAGAACAATTTTCTATATCCTAGCAGATGGTGGCTTAAAAAAGGCTGAAAGTAACGCAGAATGCGTCTTAATGCGCATTTTACTTAACTTTCAACCTGCTTTAAGTGGTACCCTGTATTCAAAACTAGAAGAGGCTGTAGGGTATTAAGGTAAATTTTTGAAAGTCAACTTTAATGCATTTAGACTAAAAGAATATTGGCAATTTCGCATGAGTATTAAAATGTCTGGTGCCAGATCAGATACCGAGGGACACAGCGTCTGGTTTTGATCCAAATGTTTTGCAAACATTAGATATAGTCAATTCGTTATCAGGGGCCCGTTTTACTAAGCTACTTACTCAAAAATTTTGCGTAAGTCAAAATTTTAAATTCTATTTTATATTTTAATTATCACTTGCTACAAACAGCAAATAGCCAGATCAGAGGACGCGCTTTTAGCGCGTCCTCTGATCTGGCTATTTGCTGTTTGCAAACGTTTATGATCGAAAAATAAGAGTAAAACGATTTTGACTTACGCAAAATTTTTGCGTAAGTAGTTTAGTAAAACGGGCTCCAGTACTCTAAATTTAACATGTAATCAGTATCTGAACTCCGTGCCACTCATAATGGCCTTTCTAAATTAAGAAGATAAACGTATACAATATAATTATAAACACACGGTAGTCTGTCAGTAAGTGAGGTAATTCGGTTACTTAACAAAATATTGTTTAGTAATATTGTATGTATCGTATGTGACAGTCCTTAGCACTTAGCACTTAGCACTTAGCAGAATGATGCCTTTAGAGATAGTAACCTAAACTAACTTTATTATACTGAGTGGTCGCTTGAAAATCATTTGGTCGCACTTGCACAACTGGCGAAATATATGCTGCAAATCGCTTCTAAAGGCGATACATATCAGATTTGTTATAATAGAGTGCGGTCTCTTTTGTACAATCGGCCATAAGCAATACTATTGGTCCTAAAAACAGGTAGCTGCTCAATGTAGGACAAGTGCAGAAAATACATTCATTTGGACCTTTAACCATTATTCCGTCACGCGTAAAGTTATCAGTGCCAGGGCTGCCATAAGTTGGCATGAAAATTCCTAAGATTTCCAAATTTGCATTTTTCAAGTTCGATTTTTCGAATCGTACCTTTACCACATAGCCTGTTTCTAGTTTTTTTGACATGTGACTACTTAAAGCAGACTGGAAGTAAAGCAGAATGCGCCTTAATGCGTATTCTGCTTTACTTTCAGCCTGCTTAAAGCTACAATGTATAAGAAAAAATCCGAAGATTTAGGAAAAATCCGGAGAAATGGCAGCCCTGCAGTGCAGGGGTAAAAGTGTATGTTATAATCACCAATACCACCTATGGTATTGATTGATGCAGTAAATATAGTAAACCCTTAAGACAATTCAGACACATGTTGATCACTGATGCTGGAAACCGTTTAAGAATACACAGTGTATGTTATACCGTGAAACAGGGGACAGTTTTTAACCCTTTGCCTGCTGGTCGCGACTTTATTGATTTTTGAAAACAGTTCAGATCCAGATAAGACGCCACGTAACGCTGCGTCTGATCTGGACCCAAACTGTTTGTCACTCGTCTTCAGGTTTCTCTAATTCAAAAATGTATAAATCTAAATTTAACAAATTTTGCAGAAGACAATTTCAAAGCAGACGGTTTTGCAGCAGGATAAGGGTTAAGACTATTCAGACACATGTTGGTCACTGATGGTGGAAACCGTTTAAGAATACACAGTGCGTGTTATACCGTGAAACAGGACCTGTTTTACGAAACGTCGTACGACAAAAACGGCGTAAGTCAAAACTTTAAAATACATTTAATTTCTGGTTGCTCTTGAAAAGACGATTCCAAAGAGGTGTCACAGGACTGGATTATTTAGAAATTAAGAAATTAAATGTATTTTAAAGTTTTGACTTATGACCGTTTTTGTCGTATGACTGGTGTTTGATATTCAAGTTTAATGGACAAACGGATATATACCTGAATGTTTAGTAGAGATGTTACGGTGTTGATATTTGAGCTACTCACCTTACGCTCCTAAAGGATATTCTAAAGACACTAAAGTTGAAGGGACGCGATGCTATAAACCTGAATGTGGTGACAAGGTTTGTAGAAATGTCACGGTGCTGATACTTGAGATTCACTCTCGTAATAGGAATTTTGAAAACATTCAAGTTTGGGGAATGCGTTGCTATAGAGATGTTACGCTGTTTGAATTATTCGTCTTACGTCTGAAGACTGTTGGTTTAACATTCCAGTTGGAGGGACGCAATACTGTAAACTCGAATGCGGTCATACAGTTTGATACAGTGGAGAATCTGTTATTCTTTCCCGTTTAAACGCAAACGTACGCAAACGCAAATCACTAAAACGTAGAAAAGTAAAATTGTTGGACAATTCTGATAATTCATGTTTATCTTGGTGGCAAACAGTTTGGAGCCTGATCAGATGCCGGGTTACCCGGCGTCTGATCTGGCTCCAAACTGTTTGTATTGGAAATAATAGTTTTAGCGTAAACGCGTTTATTGGGAAAGAATAACACATTCTCCACTGTAGATATGTCGCTTTGTTCACATTATAACTACTGTTGTTCACATTATAACTACCGATTCGTTGATCGCAGCTTCCGGAAGGGATACACCGGAGTTTATCAGGAACTCTGATCTGCATCTGGATATATACGCTGTAGGGTTTCGGTTACATTTACTACAGGTTAACATACTTGCTTGCTGATAAGCCCAGTCACTCACAGTGTTGGTACTGCCTACTGACCAATCAATCGCTGCAGAATATATGCCGTTCATGAATTACTCTCTTGTTAACCATTATCCTGCTGGTCGCGACTTCACTGGTTTTTGCAAACAGTTTGGATCCAGATCAGACGCCGCGTAACGCGGCGTCTGATCTGAATCCACACTGTTTGACACTCGTCTTTAGGTTTCTTTAATTAAAAAATGTATAAACCTAAATTTAACAAATTTTGCAGACGACAATTTCAAAGCAGACGACTTTGCAGCAGGATAAGGGTTAAGATACTTGTTATGTAGAGTAAGATATTAAACAGTTTCTAGGCATATGCTCTACAGGAGAGAGGTCGTTGGAAGCACTATAGATCTAGTCGTAGCTCTGCACTGTCAGTGCACACACATGTAACTATCTCAGGTAGATTGTTCCATTCCATTAAAGTTACTGTTCTTGGAAATCATGAGAATTTTTAGAGTGGCAATGTGCACTGAAATATCTTGCAAAACAATGATGACTAATGTGTGAAACTGTCATTGGAATAAAATTCCCATATACACATGGATTACGAACTATTTTTGGAATATTTGCCTGTTGTGGTGGTCTATGTGGTCACAGCAGTTACTGGAACTGTTGGAAACTTTGTTGTAGTGAAATTCTATGGACGCAAATCGCAACCAAATTCTCCGTTTACATTTCTTATACGAGCCTTAGCGGTGACAGACTTTATAGTGAGCGCTCTGCTCTTTGTTGGAGCTACAGAAATCGCATTTAACGTTGACTTTAAACTTCGGTACGTTTGCAAAATTTCATACTTTCTTTTCGAATGGGGGGTTTATATGTCTGTGATGATACTAGGGGAAATTACAATAGACAGATACAAAAAGATTTGCTCGCCTTTCAAACAGCAGATGACAGTCAGATTTGCAATACTTTCGGTACCAGTCATCGTCATCACAACGTTAGTTCTGTCTGTCAAAAATGTAGTGATGTATGACGTTGTCAGTATAAACATTTCAACGTCCAGCACTAACGGAAGTAGTTATATGGAGGGATATTACTGCGCCGACACGCCAGATCCAGTCCTCGCTATGTTTATGAAAGCGTTCCATTGGGTTGACATTATAATATGTGGTTGTATCTTTATAATGTGTTTTGTTATATACGGTCTTATAACATTGAGGCTTATTCAGCACCGAAAGGGCATGAAAACGTCATGCACTCTCTCTGTCTCATGTATAAGTATCAATACTTTCAACAGACCGTACACTGTACATGTACAACCATTAGATGCTACCAATGTGAATAGAGCATCTGTGAGTTCGGAAACTTCAGTAAATAAAGTTAGTACAAACCGGAAAATAAAGCGGTCAGAGTATAAAATCACTATCATGATGATGTGGGTGACAGTTGTCTTCATGCTCATGCTGTCAGCGTTTTTCACCGTTAGTTTTATATACCGGAAGTCCGTACACTCGGCGGAGTCTTACAGTCCACTGACAATGTTCATGATGAAATGTCCACTGCTTAACAGTGTTTGCAATCCCGTAATATACTATGTGTATAATGAAACCTTCAGGAAGTTTACCAATATGTATCTTACGTGTAGATCTAAAAGCGGAATATATAACACAAAGTAATTGGAGAAATTCAAATACTTTTATTCTTTTATTCCCACCAAACTCTATCAACCAACAAACTATTGTTAAATATTTTTGAGTCGTGTTATGACAAAATCTGACTTATTGCATTGATAAAGGCCAGTCTCCGCGTCTACACTTTTTGACATCCACAAGCATCTAAAGCACTTTATGTAGCTATAGTATTATATACTGTTTTTGGTAGTGTAAACCAAACTCAGATGCAGAACCTGTGATGACAACGAGGCTAGGCCTGAACAATGTTGCCATGTAATATTGCATGTTTTTGTCATGTAAAGTCTCGTTTGTGTAAAGTGTTCATAAATCAACCAATATACATGTACCATACAATAGTCTTAGTAAATGATATAATTCAATGGCAACTGAAATATATCAAAACCGTCAACTCTAGTTAGTTCGATCACTCAAAAGGAGATGTTGTTAAGCGGCAAAAGTAAGCTGAAATCAATGTTATCCACTACTATGTTCTTGACTGGATACTCTTTTTCATACCCTCCAGTAAGGAAAATACCATACATAGTCATAGACATGCACAATTACACTTATTTCCTATAACCTAGCAAATTGTGCCTTAAAGGAGGCTAAAGGTAGAACTGAAAGCTCCTGAAGAAGAATTCTAGTCATGGTATTTCGAATTTTTCATGAGTGGAAGCCTTGCAACCGGCTTGCAGAAGATCATTGGTTCTGCTAAGTGTCAAATTTGTTGCTTGAAAGTTAATATAAATACATCTTGATGTCTTCCACCACGTGGTATTACATATGAGTTGGACGTAGCGATATGACAGAAATACAGAAATAAAGCGGCGAAACATCGTGACAAATTAAAAGCCAAAACACAGTAGGTGTAACATGCATTTATTACAGACCTTTGTTTAGTGAAAGATAAAAGTAAATGAAGGAATAGGATTGTGAGTGTGCATGTGTGTGTGTGTTATGGTATGACTGTGTGTGTGTTCTGCCTGAGAGGTGGGTGTATTGTTTGTGTTGCGTTTCCTGCTTGAGTCTTTCGTATTTATTTATTAATATCTGATTAAGAAGCTTTAGAGGGCTTAAAACTATGAGTTTAAACGAGTTTGTAAGTGTAGTCGAAACCCGATACTTTGAACTCGCTTAAATCGATCGTACCAATATTTCATAAGTTGATTTTCGATAAGTCGATCTCGCTTAGGTCGACATAACCGTATTTCAAAGTTTAAAAGTGGCTAAGCCACGTTTTAACTTTGAAATATGAGTATGTATAACTAACTCGAGTTCGATTTATCGAGTTTTCGACTGTACTATTTTGTCAGCTTCATTGAATGACTTCAGTTTTTATCATACGCACACTGTTTCACCAAAGAACGGATTTGGCATCATAGTAGTATAGTTTTGCCCATATATGGGACATAGGCAAACAGTGTAGACTCTTACCAGACGCCGCATTATGCGGCGTCTGATCAGAGTCTACACTGTTTGCTGATAGGAATTTCAATATAAAACAAAATGAAAATGAAAAATTTGACCAGGCATCCATTTGATAAAAATAGACTAATCCAATATATAAACATGAAAGAATCCACTAGGTAGAAATGGGTTAAAAATCCATGATATAAGCATATCTTTACTGTATCAGGAATAATGTGATGATGAGGGATGGTGCGAGTGCAAAAAGGGAAGGTATAATGATGCCTTTGGGACTTAGAGTTGAGTGCTTTATCAGTCTTATCACATAACACAATTAAATCCCATTGACCATTAAACTCTTTCACTACTGTTTTATTGCAGTAAAACCTCTGTATTACGACCACTAAATTATGTTAATTATAACGGTGTTTACGGTAGGTGACCGCTTAAAGCAAGGTGACAGTGAAACAGAAAGCTCCTTTAAGAGCTTTCTGTTTCACTGTCACCATGCTTTCAGCTGTCACCTCTTTATTATAAAATCAATCAGCCGTCGTTTTAGTGGTTGTCATAGCGAGGTTTTACTGTATAATTATTCTGCTGTAAAATTATTAAATGTTTATTTTCCTGAAGTCAAATTTAAGGCCTGTTGATTAAATGTATACTGGCATAACAACAGTTAATAATCTGCTTAGAATTGGGTTGTTTTTTATCCTGGTAAGACGCCGTGTGACATGGTGTCTAATCGGGATTCAAAACATTTTGCAAGAGTTAGATTTAGTCAATTCGTTATCAATACTCTTATAGTAAACTGCCTTACCTTACTGGCACTGTTATAATAACTATTAATACAGTTAAATATCTCTACCACGACACCTAAAACAAATGCTTATTGATTGTGTAAAATACAGCTGACAATTTAAAGCAAGGTGACAGTAAAACAGAAAGCTGCTTGCTTTAAGCTGACACCTGTCGTAAACGCTTAATTATTTACACAATTTAGTGGTCGTGATAGAGAGGTTTTACTGTTCACTTTTATTCTTATAATAAGCCGAGTATCTTGGCATTTGATCATGGTCCAAACCGTTTGTAACACATACTGCCATTGTTTGTGTCGAAATGACTAAATTCTGAATTTAAGAAGTTAATAGCAAACTATAATCAAATGACATTTTGTCAGTGAATGAAGTAATACGGTCACCTAACTGAAGATTGTTTGGTAATATTGTAGATTTATGGCTGTTAAAGCTAAAGGTAATACTTTCAAGCATGCATTTAAGGGTGTATGAAACCCATACGCGATTTTTTCAAAGTATTAAACTTTTTTTCTATCGTTTTTTTTTTGGAAGAGCTGTTAATGATGAATGAAAAAATGAAAAAAAAAGATATGGTAGTGTCCTTTTTTTTTTAGCTAGAGCAATTTGAAAAAGGTATGTCAAATTTGGACTTTTTCTTCCAAAATTTTACCGTTTCAGAGTACAAGCTTCAGTAAAATCTATTTCAAAACAAAACAAACATGGTAATTTGGGTTTTCATTATTTATTTCATGTCTATGGTGGTATTTTCACATATAGAAACCAAATTTAGACAAAACAGGCACCAGGTTTGAACAATATGGATCCTCGAATATCAAAAGTATGCTTTTTATAGGGCATGATTTTATTAGATTTTTATTTTATGAGAAAAATGTAAAACAGTTTGAAATTGAAATAGTTCTAGTATTATTAAACTTTTTCTTATATTCTACCAGATGAAAGCCAATGCTAAAGCAGTTCAAAATATGAAAAGAAATTGAAAAGTCAGTTTGGAAAATGTTGAGTTATTAAAGTAAAAAGAGTTATCTCCCTTTACAAAATTTACAAAAAAGTACCATATCGGTGATATTTAGAGCTTTATAAATTTCACATTTGGTGCCTGTTTTCTCTTAAATTAGTTTTTGTATGAAGAAATACTACCATAGACAGGAAATAAATAACACAAAACCAAATTATCATATTTGTTTTCGTTTGAAATGGATTTTATTGAAGCGGGCTGATTGAAAAGGACACAACAAGAGAAAGTGGGTGGGGTAAATTTTACATGGCCGTAGAGCCAAATGTTGTTCACCAAAATGTACACTTTTTCTATTTTTTTCATTCACCTTAAATAGCTCCTCAATACAAAACCAGCATAGAGTGTATTCATATACTTTGAAAATTTCCCAAATTCATGACTTTGATACATGACTTTGATACACCCTAAAGTTTTGTCATATTTTACAAGTCCTGATCGCTGTCCTGTTAGATCTAGTATCATAATCTACAATATTTTAAACCGTTTATGCTGAAATCTACCGGCTACTTTGGTCCCAGCCATCATTTCACGATTCAAAGCTGAATGACAACAATCCAGTCCAATCAAATAATGCAGTCGACATCTCGTTTACCTATTATCTAAATCTATCACAGCTCAAATAGATTTGGAAAGTTTTATATTCCAACACAGTTAGTAGCGAATATTCTCCTATTTATGCACAATCCTTTGCCACCGTTAGTACAGAATCTAGGTCATCAACCCTAGATACATGTCTGGCGGTTTCAACATTTTTGGCTCTCTGATTCACGGTGGAAATTTCCATTTTCACAATAGCACAGAAGGGCCGAATACTCCAAAACGAAGACGGGGTTTAAACCATATAGATAGTGACAGTGATGAGTAGAAATTCAAAAACAATCCAGTCCAATCAAATAATGCAGTCGACATCTCGTTTACCTATTATCTAAATCTATCACAGCTCAAATAGATTTGGAAAGTTTTATATTCCAACACAGTTAGTAGCGAATATTCTCCTATTTATCCTTTGCCACCGTTAGTACAGAATCTAGGTCATCGACCCTAGATACATGTCTGGCGGTTTCAACATTTTTGGCTCTCTGATTCACGGTGGAAATTTCCATTTTCACAATAGCACAGAAGGGCCGAATACTCCAAAACGAAGACGGGGTTTAAACCATATCGATAGTGACAGTGATGAGTAGAAATTCAAAATCTGTGATTGTGTCTTCGTTCAAATGTTGAAATAAAAATACGGCGTGGACTTGACACAGCCTAGTAATGCTAGTAGAGTGACGTCACCACTGTGTTTCCTTTTATGGGAAATATTAGTGACGTTATGATGTGACGTTCTTAACTGTAACTTAAAAAGTTTTTCGACGTGATTTTATAATGAACTTTCACAGTTTACTTAATTATCAGAGAGATTCTAAATCTAAATCGAATAATGGCTTATATAGTGACAATAAGTCAATAGAAAACTTAGAAAACCTCATTTCGCCTTTCATTGATTGTTTCTATATAAGGAACACCTTACTACAACCTACCTTACTCCTGAGAAATTGGCTATAAATATGAGTGTGTGTTGGATATGATATGAATAGGATCTTATATTCGTGTTCATATTTATTTGATTTATTAAATGAGTCTTTTTGAAACGATAAAAAAACTCGCTAAAGCTCGCTTTTTATCGTTTCAAAAAGACTCATTTAATAAATCAAATAAATATGAACACTCATTTAAGATCCTCTATTTACTGAAGCTTGTACTCTGAACGGGTTAAATTGAAGAAAAAAAGTCCAAATTTGATATACCTTTTTCAAATCGCTGTAGTTCAAAAATAGGACTCCACCATATTTTGTTTTCATTTTTTCATTCATCATAAACAGCTCTTCCAAAAATAAAATTATAGAAAAAAAGTTTAATACTTTGAAAAAATCGCTTATGGGTTTGATACACCTTAACAGCCTGGTTGCCTTTATAGATCTCATCGCTTTTATATAGAGTGGTCGTTTATCATGTTTTAGCCGTAATTGCACAAGTGACCAAAGATATGCGGCACATCGCTTAGGCGCTACATATCAGATTTGTTATATACAGTTCATTCTCTTCTGAACCACCTATCAGCCAGGAATGATATCGGCCTGAACACATACCCCAATAGAAGCCACTTTTAGCGTATTTAATTTATTCATCCGCTGAAGAAAATAGTTCCAGTTTATACCTTCATGAACAATTACCATAACAAATATTTTTATATAGCCTAGCAGGTTGTAGTTTAAAGCAGGCTGAAAGTAAAGCAGAATGTGCCTTAAGGCACATTCTGCGTTACTTTCAACCTGCTTTAAGTAATCACCTATATTTAATGTAATATATGGGTTATTGGGGAAAGGGTTAAATGCACGTAGTGGCTTAATGAAGGACAAGTGCAGACAACATTCCAATTAGGACGTTTAAGTATTTCTTTCATCACGTATAAATATATCAGTGCAGATGTAAATCGCCTATATCACCTATAATGTTGATTTATACTGTACATGTATATAAAGTACGACCCTAAAATAATTCAAGCACATATTGGTCACTGATGGTAGAAATCGTTTAAGGATAAACAGTGCATAATTTACTCTGACACAGACCTCCTGATAAGAGAGAAATTACAGTGTTATTTCTCCTCTTTTTTCTTAAACTCTACAAACCCCTATGTTGTAACTTCTCACTAGAGCCTCTTTGAGACGATTCTAATGAGTATTCGCATCATAAGTTTTGATAGATTTTCTCTGTTGTCAAAATTCGAACTATTCAACTTATCTAAAATCTGGAGCTCTGTTGACTGGTTTTTGAAATTAAAGCTGAATGAACACATGGATATAGACATTAATGTGGTGGTAAAGTTGGTAGAAATGTTTTGTTGTTGATATTTCAGCTGCTTGCCTTACGCTCGTATTGTTGTTTTGGTATTCTGTTACCCACGTGTCCCACACGGATATAGACACTAATGCGGTGATAAGTATTGGTAGAAAATTTATAGTGTTAATATTTTAACTGCTCGCCTTAAACTCGTATCGGAAATTCTAAAACTGTTGTTTTGGTATTCATATTAAAGGGAAACACGGATGTAGACATTGACGGGGTGGTGACAATGTTTTGGTAGGGATGTTACCGTATTCATATTAGAACTACTCGCCGAACGCTCGTATAAGGGGTTATAAAGACTGTTGTTTTGACATTCAAGTTGGAGGGATGTAATGTTATTTACACGAATGTTGTCATGTAGTGTTGATCTCAGTTAACAATTCAACTTATTAGGAACTCTAGTGACTATTGATTGACATTGAAACTGGAAACCAGCTCCGATAAAAACATGGAGTACGAACTGTTTTTGGAGTACTTGCCTGTTGTAGTCGTCCTTGCGGTCACTGCAATATTTGGAACTGTTGGAAACTTTATTGTGATGAAATTCTACGGACGCACATCGCAACCGAATTCTCCGTTTACACATTTAGTACGAGCCTTAGCTGTAACGGACTTTATAGTGAGCGCCTTGCTCTTCGTGGGAGCTACAGAAATAGCATTTAACGTTGATTTTAAACTTCGGTACGTTTGCAAAATTACATACTTTCTTTTCGAATGGGGGGTTTATATGTCTGTGGTCATATTAGGGGAAATTACAATAGACAGATACAAAAAGATCTGCACGCCCTTCAAGCAGCAGATGACCGTCAGATTGGCCAAGCTTTCGGTACCAGTCATCGTCATCACAACGTTAATTCTGTCTGTGAAAAGTGTAGTTATGTATGACGTTGTTAGTATAAACGTTACAACGTCCAGCACTAACGAAAGTAGTTATATGGTGGGATATTACTGCGCCGACACGCCAGTACACGATCCAGTCTTTGCCATGTACATTGCAGCGTTACATTTTGTTGACATTATCATATGTGGTTGTATCTTTATAATGTGTTTTGTTATGTACGGTCTTATAACATTGAGACTTATTCACCACCGAAAGGACATGATTTTGAGGCAAAAGTCCAACACTCTCTCCGATACCTCATTTATAAGTGTCAATAGTATCAATACACCACACATTACGTACCCATCAGAAGCTTCCAATGTGAAAACACCATCTGTTAGCTCGGAGACGTCAGTAAATAAAACTAGTACAAACCGGAAAATTAAGCGATCAGAATACAAAATAACTATCATGATGATGTTGGTGACAGTTGTCTTCATGCTCAGGTTTTCATTATTTTTCACCTTTAGTTTTCTACACCGGAAGTCCACCCACTCTCCGGAATCTTACAGCCCGCTGACAATGTTCATGATGAAAGTCCCACAGATTAACAGTGTCTCCAATCCTGTAATATACTATGTGTATAATGAAGCCTTAAGGAAGTTCACCAATATGTATCTTACATGTAGATGTAAAAGTGAGATACATAACACAAAGTGACTTGGAAATTTCCAACTATTTAAATGATGGCCATATACAGTCAACTGATAAACTGTTGTGTTTAACTGAATATTGAACTTGTATAGCGTATTATGTGAACTGTTGCATGTACTCGTAGAAGTACTCAAAACCCGTTGGTTATTACAGCCCTCCCTCCCTTCAACGACACCTAAAGGGAGACAACGATTTGTGCGTTGTTCATAGGGAGTCGTTAAAGGGAGGGAAATTGGCTTACATCTACAAACAGCTTGAATCCAGATCTGGATTATATACTATACAATACTGGTTTATTATAGGAATAAACAACATATTTTTGACGTTCACGTTAAATTTACCCCCCGTCATACCGTCATGAGCGGCAAAGAGATGTTGTTTATTCCTTATATTTATATTTATATTTTCTGTCTTGTCAATTGAATGTGTTTATTGGCCAGATTTGTTTTTCTGTATAAGAATTTATCATATACCGGTCAAAGAGGTTTGATAGATGTAATGTCGATGTAATAGCCATTCCAGTTTCTAAATATGGTGAGAAAGTAGTCCCAACTACATGTACTGTAACTGTATTAAAAAATCAGGATTTTTTCCAGTAAACTTTCTCTCTGTGAATGGAAAAGACTAACAAGGCAAACAAATAACAGTGCAACTTGAATATCTATTGCCAAAGCACATTCTAAAATTACAGGTCGCGGTTGTTTTCTTAACCCTTTTAAACACATAGCAACGCGATGGCAACGACCTATGGGTCTGTATCACTCCGCTAGTGTCATATGACCGTCGACCAATGGGAGCTTAGTGTTAAGTGCCCGATGTAGTCTATTTGAAGAAGTCCACGAATAGCACGGGGGAAATCCGAACTGGCTAAATCCAGATTCGAAGTGTAGGTTCATCGGCAGATGACTGCACATTTTTTGATAGGATTACATAAAGACTTTACAGGGTGAATGTAAATATTTGCAATTCAAGGCCACCGACCCAAGGTACAAACATTCGTTATATATGTCTAGAGTGATGCTATATATGTAAATAACAATACGTTATAACAAAATATAATACATATCAGAAACATTTTTCTATAGACGTTGTAAACAAAAACATTTGACAAATAAGACGTGTTGAATAAAGCATGTATTTAGCATACTGTTGCTATTTACGAGTAACAATGTTGAACCGTTTTACACATATAACTATACTTATTGTGCATTATAGTAATTGTATGTCGCATTAGCAAATTGATCAATTTCAGTAGGTATTTATAGAAATTTGACCATTTTACTTGATTTAGCCATTGTTGTTCTAAACAAAGGAATAAAATTGAATATTTTCTAGTTAGCCAAGGTCTCTGGATCAATACATGATAGGTTCCAACATAACATCTGATTACTTATAATTTTGCTTGTAATATTGTCAAGTTATTTGCCGACGATACGAAAGTTTATAGAACTATTACTTCTTCTGAGGACACTGTTAATCTTCAAAGTGACATAGATAATCTTCAAAATTGGTCGGACACTTGGTTATTACGCTTCAACGCTGATAAGTGTAAATGTATGCACCTCGGGAAGAAGAATCCCAACCACCAGTATGTCATGGGCACAACATAAATCGAAAATGTTCAACATGAGAAAGATCTTGGCGTCGTTTTCGATGATGAATTGAAATTTAACGAACACATCGCTCTCAAAGTGAAAAAGGCAAACCAGACTTTAGGCATGATTCGTAATACATTTACTTGTATGGAACCTGACATTTTTCTTCCACTATTTAAAAGTTTGGTTAGGCCGCACCTTGAATATGCTAGCTGTGTTTGGTCACCGATCTACAAGAAAGATGAACTCGCCATAGAAAACGTACAACGACGTGCTACCAAAATGATTACTGGATTTAAAGATATGTCTTACGAGCAAAGACTAAGGAAATTAGGATTGCCTACACTTATCTACAGGAGGGATCGTTCTGATATGTTGCAAATCTTTAAAATTTTGAACAATTATGAAGAAGTTCACTTGGACAACATTAACATTGCCACAAATACAACTAGAGGACATAAATACAAACTAGGAAAGAGTCACACGAATTCCAGACTGGGTCAGAACAGATTCTCTAACAGGATAGTTAATGACTGGAATGCCTTGTCAAGTGACACAGTATAATCCAAGAATGTCAACTTATTCAAGAGTGCGTTAAATTCCTGTTGGAAGAACAAATCTAACAAGTTTTACTACCAGTAGACTGTAGCATCCATCGCGTACAACAAGCGCAACTGTATATAACCATATTATATTGTGTACAACGATTGAAATTGGGCCACCATGAGCAACGCTCACCAACGGCCAGCAGGACAAAGGTAAACAAAGGTAAACAATAGATCAATTTTCAACAGATCGTTCCGTAATTTGAACGCTTCGTATAGGTACTTTGCAAGACAGTAAATACTGTCTGTATCACTAGCACTCATTATTGTCACAAATAGTCTTTCAGAGCTAACTTCCTGTTTCCATTTTGTTTTAAAATGAATATTTCTTAACGAGGAATAAGAAGGGCACACAATAAGAAAGTGGAATTCATTTTCTATGGTATAAACACTTCTCTTAAGACACAGTTTGCAAAATCTATAGTCTCTGTCAATATTTTCATGTCTGCCAACTTCTATCATGAGGTTAGGACTGGAGCACCGGAAATTTGGTAGTGTTCTTTTTAAGATATACCGGAGTGGCATACAAAGATATTTCTCAGGTTCTATGGTACTTTTAAATAGTTTGTATGATAATGTTTTGCCCGAATTATTCATAAACGAGAAAGAACTTTGAAAGCTATTGTCTTTCAGTCTTTGTCTGAATAGTTCAAGAAACAACACTGGATTCCCAACTTCACCTGCAATCCATGCATATCCGAAGCCATATTGGAATAGAATATGTTTTACTTTTGTTGTCCAAGTGTTTCTTCCGGCTTCATCCAATTGGCGCAACATTTGTCTCGGAACTTACATTTGGCATTTCTGTAAGTCTCAGGCAATATTTGACACATTTTGTCATATGATAACAATACATAGGATAACTTCCACACTCAGTAAGAACAAACATATTTGACACATTTTGATTTAAACAGGCGATTCTTTTACAAAATTTGACATGTACAAGCTCAATTTGTTGACAGTATTCACAGCCCCATATTTCAGCTCAGAAAGTAAGGATAGGACTTAGCATAGAGTCAAACAATTTAAAGGCATCCTGATGGTGGAAGTAGCCAAATTGCTTTTGTAAATTGAAAATCGCAAACATAGCCTTCATTGCTTGTAATGCAAGAACATCCTTGTTACGTGTCTATTTGAGCATTGTTGTGAAATAAGTACCTAGATATTTATAATATGGAACAACCTCTATCGGTTTATTTTCGTAAAACCACTTTTCATTTCCTCGTATGATACCACCATTTAGAAATACCATGATTTTAGATTTTTCAAAATTGACTTTCATACCAGTAGCATTACAGAAATCCCTTAAAGCATTAATCTTGCGCTGAAGATTAACCACCGTATCTGAGACTTCTGAAATGTAATCAGCAAACATAAAAGCATGAATCTCTTCCACTGAATCGGATATGTAAATTCCACGACCACATGACACCTTCAAATATTCTACAAGGTCATTGATGAAGAGATTGAATATTATCGGTGAGCTCACACATCCTTGTTTTGTTCCAATATACATTTGAAGAATTCGGTTAAGCCTTTTGTAGTTTGGACACATGATTTTAATTTGCAGTACATTGATTTAAAGACAGATAAAAACCTTCCATTAGGACTTACGAATCAAGCTATTCCAGAGACCAGCATGTGAACAATTGTCAAACGCCTTCAAAAAGCTATCCAGAACACACAAAACCTTCCACGGCGTTTGCTGATGTACTTGTGAATAAGTGACTGCAAATTAGAAACATTATCGACAGTACTATAGTCCCGCTTAAATCCAGCTTGACATTCATCAATAACTTCATCAGTTTCTGCCCAATAAGTTAACCGCTTACTAAGAACATTTATGAAAATCTTACTGATAGAGTTCCCTGTAATTGTTCGGATCATTTTTATTTCCGTTTTTGTACACTGGGGTTATTACACTTTCGCTCCATTCAGCCGGAAAATCACCAGAATCAAGGACTTGATTGTATAGTCTATGTACGTAAGGCAGTGTTAGAGACAATGTCGATTTAAACATCTCAATACATACACCACCATTACATGGGGAACATGAATTACGCAAAGTGTTGATTCTAACATATCTGTATCAGTATTTTGTCTTATCCCATCTAGCTGTTTTAAGCTGATTTAAGCTGTTTGTCACTTGTCATTAAGGTTTCTCTGTCAAAATGTCCATTATGTAATTTTGTAGAAAAAAACAGCAGACGACAATTTAAGCAGGCAATATTGTAGCAGTAAAAGCATAAGAAATAGTCGTTTTGGTTAGGGAACTACGGCAAGTGTCGTTTTGGGGAGGGAGTCGTTGTAGGGAGGGTCGTTGTAGGGAGGGCCGTTGTAGGGCCGTTGTTGGGAGGGCCGTTGTAGGGCCGTTGTTGGGAGGGCCGTTGTAGGGCCGTTGTAGGGAGGGCCGTTGTAGGGCCGTTGTTGGGAGGGCCGTGTAGGGCCGTTGTTGGGAGGGCCGTTGTAGGGCCGTTGTAGGGAGGGCCGTTGTAGGGAGGGCCGTTGTAGGGCCGTTGTAGGGAGGGCCGTTGTAGGGAGGGCCGTTGTAGGGCCGTTGTTTGGAGGGCCGTTGTAGGGCCGTTGTAGGGAGGGCCGTTGTAGGGCCGTTGTTGGGAGGGCCGTTGTTGGGAGGGCCGTTGTAGGGAGGGCCGTTGTAGGGCCGTTGTTGGGAGGGCCGTTGTAGGGAGGGAGCACTGTATTACTATTTGAACAAAAAGGTGAAATACATGTATGAAAATATGACAACCCTACTACCATCACATTAAGGGTTAAACACCCCCCCCCCCGATTTATGCTAAATATTGATCAATACTTGCAAATAGTTTTGGAAAAGAAAAATAGTCATATAAAGAAAGTTGACCCCGCCCCTGGTGGCCATGAGTTTTCAAATATCGGCACAATTTGAACAATATTGAAAGAAGGTCACCTTACATTATTTCTAATAGTGTGACACGTTTTTACTTTGAAATATGGATATGTTCGACTTAACCGAGCATGACATAATACAGTTCATATGTTGAACTATAGGAAAGTTCGAGTTAAACGAGTTCGAGATATCGAAGTCCGATTTTACCAGCCTGGTTTGATTACAAGTGGGTAATAAGTTTCAGAGAAGTTATTTGGAAACCATTGTGAACAGACGACACCAACACCGACATTGACGTACGACGAACAGCGACCGATCACAATAACTCACATTGAAGAACTTGTGCTTAAGTTCCACGGTTATAAAGCGTTTGAGTTAAGTCTGAGCTTGTTCTCAAACATTTTTAAATGTTCCAAAGGCGGCTCAAAAATGACAAATCAAAGGCTTGAGAACGACTTAAGACTCAACCCAAACGCTTTATAACCTTGGAACCAGGTGAGCTCAAAACAAAAATTAAAACGTGTAACCGGCATTTAATATAATTCCTGTTTTAGTAAATTATAAAAATAAAGCTTAGGTACTACAGTGTTCCCTCCCTACAACGGCACTTTCAACAACGACTCCCTTCAGACACCTAAACTTTCCGCAGTTTCCTAAACAAAACAATTATATCTAACACATTTACTGCTGCAAAAGCGTCTGGTTAAAATTGTCGTCTGCTGTACTTTCTCAAATTTACATATAAGTGGACATTTTGACAGAAAAGCTGTTTTCAAATGTAAGTCGCGTCTTAATTTTCCCTCCTTATAATAAATACTCGCTCCAAACATCACACACAACCTACAGTAAAACCTCTCTATAACGGCCACTAAAACGAAGACTAATTTATTGAATAAAAGACAGGTGACAGCTTAAAGCAAGGTGACAGTGAAACAGAAAGCTCCTATAGGAGCTTTCTGTTTTACTGTCACCTTGCTTTAAGCAGTCACCTGTCGTAAACATCTAATATTTAACACAATTTGGTGGCCGTAATAGAGAGGTTCTACTGTATGTCTCGCATATTGTGTCATTGTAGAGACAGATCAATGTAAACAAGTTTGTATGTACTAGTAACTGTTACAGTGGAGAATCTGTTATTCTTTCCCGTTTAAACGCAAACGTACGCAAACGCAAAGCACTAAAACGTAGAAAAGAACAACTTTTGGACAATTCTGATAATTCATGTTTATCTTGGTGGCAAACAGTTTGGAGCCTGATCAGACGCCGGGTTACGCGGCGTCTGATCTGGCTCCAAACTGTTTGCACTGCAAATAATAGTTTTAGCGTAAACGCGTTTATTGGGAAAGAATAACAGATTCTCCACTGTACCTTCAACTACAGTGTTCCCTCTCAACAACGACACTAAATGTCAGACACAGATTGTGTGTGCGTTGTTCGGAGAGAGTCGTTATCAGGACGGACGTTATGACTTGGATTACATTTGCAAACATCTTGAATCCAGATCAGACGACGTGTAAAGCGGCGCCTGATCTGGATTCAAGCTGTTTTTCACTCATCATTATACGTATTCTATCAAGATGTCTACTTAAATGAACTTAAAGAAAACACAGCAGACGACAGTTTAAGCAGACTATATTGCAGACACGCAAGCGTAAGCCACAATTGTCCTGTTTAGGGAAGTACGGCAAGGGTCGTTGTAAGAAGGGTGTCGTTGTTGAGAGGGTCGTTGTAGGGAGGGAGCACTGTACCTTGCCAGCTTCACCTCATCACTGCAGTAACTGTTGTTATATTTAGAATACGCACAATGTTTAACTAAAGGACGGGATTAAAAAATCTATAAACAAGCTCTGTTTTTGATAAGAATCTGATATTATTTGAAAATCTATTTTATAAACATAACGTTAATGCATTAGGTAAAATATAATGTTCAGGGACTCGTTTCATAAAATGTCGTAAGACAAAAACAATCGTAATTCAAAACTTTAAAATACATTTAATTTCTGATTTCTCTATCTAAAATTGTCTTGTGACTTCTCTTTGAAATCGTTGTCTTCAAGACGGTTCCAAAGAGATGCCGCAATACAGGATTAGATGGAGAAATAAATAATAATTTAGACTTTTATAATCTGACTTACGACAACATTCGTCGTACAAGATTTTATGAAACGGGCCCCTGACCCTGAATTTAAAAGAAATTTTGAGATTGTTACAGACAAAAACATTACACCGCATGCAAAGTTTTAAACTATAGTCACTACCTTACTCTAAAGGCTGGCTTGGTGCCCTGGTAGGACAAAATTGTCATGTATCATTCCCATTATATACACTAACATTATTTTCACATACAGTGCTCCCTCCCTACAGCGAACCCCTTCTCAAAAAAATACTTGCTACTGTTCCCTAAGTAAAACATTAATACCAACGATATCACTGCTGTCGTCTACTATTTTCTCACAAAGTTGGCCTTAGCCATTTTGAAAATAAGCCTCCCAAAATCAAACCAATATAATGACGAGTGACAATCAGTTTGAACCCATATCAGACAGCGCGTTACGATGTGTCTGATCTAGATTCAAACTGTTTACACTCTCAGGGTTTTAATATTTCCCTCCCTATAACAACTACCTCTGAACAACAACTCCCTCTGGGGATTAAGGACTGTTAACTTCTTTTTTGTATCTTCGAACTCGTCTATTGGAGGTTTCAGCCTTCATCTTTCCCCTTCCATGTCCTCCTTTTCGTGACATTGTGAATTTAAAACCTACGTAGATTTTAAGTTACATTAGATCTAAAATCGGTAGATATATATGGAGTGCAATCGTTGCCAATAATCTAGACATGTAGATGCTAACATCTATTTTGTAGTTTGTATAAAATACAAACCCGACTGTACAAAATATAAATGTGACTTGTCCATAAGTTAGTCATGACCATACAATGCTATTTTTAGAATTGACTTTCTGCTTTGTTCAAAGCAAACACCCGCTTTACATTTCATGAAATTGACAAATTAATCCTACAGATCAGAATGAAATTCCTCAAAGCGTCACAAGCAAAGAACTGCATCCGAAAATCCAACTGAAATCATCTGTTTTCAATAAACTTGAACACAGATATAAACCGAAAGTTGCGGATTGACGACCGACATTGACATTTCTCCAGTGTACAGTTGACTCTTGCAAGTCGAGAATTACATTTCTCCAAATGCAAAACTAGCGAATTTTGCTATGACCTTATAAGGAATTTTTACGGAATACTACGAATATTAATTTGGGCGGAGTAAACTAAATCGGATCTTACCGGAATCGTTCACCGGGGGTTTACCTAGCCCTATGATTTTACAGTGGAGAATACGTTATTCTTTCCCGTTTAAACGAACCGCAAAACACTAAAACATAGAAAAGTGCAACTTTTGGACAATTCTGATAATTCATGTTTATATTGGTGACAAACAGTTTGGAGCCTGATCAGACGCCGGGTTACCCAGCGTCTGATCTGGCTCCAAACTGTTTGCAATAGAAATAATAGTTTTAGCGTAAACGCGTTTATTGGGAAAGAATAACGTTTTCTCCACTGTATGTAGCCAGTTTGACAGACAGGTGCTTGCTTAACCCATTACCCCATAAATACACCTTTTTACGCCTTTCATTTATTCATCCACTAAAGAATTAATTCCAATTTTTACAGCCATGAATATGTATCATAAGAAATGTTTTCTATTTCCTAGCAGACTGTAGCTTAAAGCAGGCTGAAAGTAAAGCAGAATGTGCCTTAAGGCACATTCTGCTTTACTTTCAACCTGCTTTAAGTGGTCACGTGTCTTCAATACTAGAAACAGGCTGTGGGGTAATAAGCAGACTGAAGTAAAGCAGATAGTTCCTGAAAGAGCTTTTCTGCTTTACATGTGCCTGCTTTAAACATCCATCTGCCCAGATGCAGGGCAGGGGCCCGTTTCATAAACATTGTTGTCGTAAGTCAAAACTTTAAAATACATTTAATTTCTGATTTCTCTATTTAATCCTGTCTTGTGACATTTTCAAGACGATTCCAAAAAGATGTTACAAGACAGGATTAGATTGAGAAATGAATAATAATTGAGACTTTTATAATCTGACTTACGACAACATTCGTCGTACAAAGTTTTATAAAAACGACTCAAGGTTTCCAATGACTCTTTATCAGGATAATATTTGTAGAAACCGGATGGTGTACTTGTCAAAATAAAATAAAATACTCAAATAAAAGCAAATTTGTGGCATTATTTGGCTTCTGACATTAAAAAAATATGATCAGTCCAAAAAAAGTCTCAAGAATCGTCACCGAATCTTAGATTTTTAGATATTTTCCATCGTTTTTCTATACCGACTAGTAGACGGTATAGTTGTTGTTGTTGCTTCTCTACACGGGCTCAGACATAAACACGAGCCGAATTACGAAGTTGTATGCACTTTCGATCGCTACACATTGAAATACGTTAAATCGATCCGAGATAAACGGATAGTTCCGTGGTCCATTGGTCTAAGCGGTTTCCCCAATTTTGCCTTCTGTCCGCCAATGCCGGGCCCCGGGTTCGAATCCCACCAGAGACCAATATTTTTTTTTATTGAAATACATTTTTTTTAAACAGAATTTCTTATCCTAAACTAATTCTTTACCATTTATATAAGCGTTTGACACATATTTACAAATTACTATTTTTAATGCACCATCTGGTTGCGAGTCGCTTTAAAGTATAAACTATAAATACCTTTTTATGGAATACAGTATACACATGTAAACAGACATTTACATGTTAAGTTTGCATGATTCTAAACGACATTTATACAAATACATATCGTTTTTGGCCAAACAATAATTGAAAACTGGGTGATTGCATGTCTGGATTTTTGGCAACGAATGCGCTCCATAGATATATGGCGGCTTTTAATCTTAGATCAGCGACTGAACTTTCCCGCCGTCTACCGAGTGTTTAATACCATCGGAAGGTCATGTGATGCCTTCGTGACTGCATCATACTCTCAACACGACGTCGTGTAGCTATCGTGTGACTTTCGTGTGGCCTTCGGGTAACCTTCCTGTGAAAATCCGCATATTCGTGTTAACTTCGTGTGTGGTTCGGTTGCCATCGTGTGGCCTTCTGTAGGCACCGTACTTGCCTTCGTGTTGGTTTGCTTGTTGAGCCAGGTTCGGGGCCACCTTCGCGCGAAATTCAAAATTTCATGTTCGTGTGGCCTTCTGGTGTCAAAATCGGGACAGTGTGACACGGGCATTATAAGAGACGTCTCTGATGAGTAGTCTCCTCATTATAACATTTGATAGATTGGTTCTGTTGTTAAAAAATAAACTATTTTACTTCTCTAAAATCTGGAGCGCTGTTGATTGATGTTTGAAATTTAAGTTGGATGGACAAGCAGATATAGACATGAATGTGGTGATAATGGTTGGTAGAAATGTTATTGTGTTGATATTTGATCTATTACTCGCGCAAGGGACGTATAAGGAATTCTGAAGACTGTTGTTTCGACATTCAAGTTAAAGGGACACACATATATATACATGAATGTGGTGACAATATTTGGTAGAAATGTAATAGTGTTGATATTAGTACCACTCATCTTGCATTCGTGATAGGAATCCTTAAGACACTCAAGTTTGGAGGACGCAATGCTAGAGACCTGGGGCCCGTTTCATAAAACATCTTACGACAAATGCTGTCGTAAGTCAAAACTTTAAAATACATTTACTTTCTGATTTCTCTATCTAATCCTGTCTTGTTACATCTTTTTTGAATCGTCTTTTCAAGACGATTCCAAAAAGATGTCACAAGACAGGATTAGATAGAGAAATAAATAATAACTGAGAGTTGTATAATCTGACTTACGACAACATTTGTCGTACGAAGTTTTATGAAACGGGTCCCTGAATGCGATACAAGGTTTGGTAGAAATATTTGAACTACTCGTCTTATACTCGTACAGTGCTCCCTCGTTACAACAACATACAATGGGAGACAAATAGTTTGTGTGTTGTTCGGTTGGAGTTGTTATAGGGAGAGAAATTGGTTAAGTTTGCAAATAGCATTGTTAAAATGTCCAAATTGTAACTCTTAGAAAAAAAGAAAACGGCAATTATAAGCAGACGGTATAGCAGCCATGACAATGTCCGACATAGAGATATAATTGTTCTGTACAGACACAAGAGTTATTGTAAGGATGGAATCGTTGTTCAAAGGGCCGTAATGGGGGAGACATCACTGTAAAAGGAATTCTGAAAAATGTGTCCTGACATTCAAATTGGAGGGACATAATGTTATAAACACGAATGCAGTGATGCATCTAAGTAGATATGTAGTATTGTTCACAGTTTAACTATCCGTTTTATCGGCAACTCTGATGACTAAAATGTTTGACATTTGAATAGGAAAAAAGGTTCTAATATAGACATGGATTACGACCTATTTTTGGAGTTTGTGCCTGTTGTAGTCCTCTGTGTGGTCACTGCAGTAATTGGAACTGTTGGAATCTGTATTGTAGTGAAATTTTATGGAATACAAGCGCAACCTATTTCTCCGTTTACATTTCTTGTTCGGGCCTTAGCTGTAACGGACTGTACAGTGGAGAATCTGTTATTCTTTCCCGTTTAAAAGCAAACGTACGCAAACGCAAAGCGCTAAAACGTAGAAAAGAACAACTTTTGGACAATTCTGATAATTCTTGTTTATCTTGGTGGCAAACAGTTTGGAGCCTGATCAGACGCCGGGTTACCCGGCGTCTGATCTGGCTCCAAACTGTTTGCACTGCAAATAATAGTTTTAGCGTAAACGCGTTTATTGGGAAAGAATAACAGATTCTCCACTGTATACCGGTAGAGTGTTTTTCTGCTCTTCGTGGGAGCTATTGAAAGCGTATTTTACGTTGACTTTAAATTGAGGTACGTTTGCAAAAGTTGGTTCTTTCTATCCCAGTGGGCAGTTTTTATGTCTGTGGCGACACTAGGGGGATTACAATAGACAGATACAAAAAGATCTGCACGCCTTTCAAGAAACAGATGACCGTCAGATTTGCAAAGCGTTCGGTACTAGTTATCGTCATCACACCGTTAGTTCTGTCTGTCAGAAATGTAGTGATGTATGACGTGGTCAGTATAAACATTACAACGTCCAGTACTAACGGAAGTAGTTATATAGAGGGATATTACTGCGCCCCGACACGCCAGGTCCAGTCCTTGCTATGTACATTGCAGCATTCAACTGGGTTGACATTATCATAGGTGTTTGTATCTTTACAATTTGTTTTGTTATATACGGTCTTATAACATTAAGACTGATTCAGCACAGAAAGGACATGAAAACGTCAAGCACTCTCTCCAATACCTCATTAACAAGAATCAATATTATATATGATTATAAAAATATCGAACACTGTGTACTCATCAGATGCTACCAATGTAAATACACACCCTATTAGCTCGGACACTTCAGTAAATAAAGCTAGTACCAACCGGAAAATAAAGCGGTCAGAGTATAAAATCACTATCATGATGGTGTGGGTGACAGTTGTCTTCATGCTCATGATGTCAGCGTTTTTCACCGTTAGTTTTCTATACCGGAAGTCCGTACACTCGGCGGAGTCTAAAGGCTCAGTCACACCTTACCGGATAGCGTTAACGGACACCCAACGGAGAACAAAATTTCCAATCCGTTCGTCTCCGGTCGTATACGTTTCTTGTCCGTTTCTTTTCCGGTACATTCGTTCTTTGTCCGGCAATGTCCGGTCTTGTCCGTTCAATCCGGTGGAAAGTTTTAAGCATGTTGAAAACTTGGGAACGGATGCCACCGGACAAAAATGGACGCTAGATGTACGGTAGCTATGCGTTTGCATACGTTTTGTTCGGAATGTATGCGTTAATTGTCCTGTAATTGTGCTGTACTTATTCGTTGATATCCGGTGAACCAGCGGGACCATTACCTGACATCCAACGGATCAACCGGAGGTGTTCCGGCAACAAACCGCAGGTTCAACGGATCAACCGGATGTGTTCCGAAAACTAACCGCAGGTTCAACGGACAATTATTCGAAATCCATGAGCCATGCCCCTAGTTGAACTTGAAATATTAGAATTTTGTTAGTTTTCCGCATTTTTCTTTCACATATTAAGCTGATTTTTTCTATATGATGCAGTCTTTATAAACTACTTATCGACTAGCCTATTGAGATCCCTTGTCGTCAAAATTTGTCGAGTTTTCCATGAGTTATGCACCCTGAAGGGCGAATTATATACTTTGTGTATATATTTATACCAGTTTTATCGTGACATGAACATGAACGTTTCTCAAACGTTCCAAGAACGTTGCGTCAGTTTCTCATGCGTTCCACGTTCGTTTTATCCGGTATTTATCCGTTAGCCGTACGGTTATGTTCGTTAATTTACCGTTAGTTATTCTTTACATGTTCGGTAGATGTTCGGTCAGCATGCGTTTTATCCGCTCCATACGAAAAATGCATGCATTTTTTGTCACCGGATATCTTCCTGAGACAAATTTTCTTTACGTTTGACGTCCGTTCATGCAATCAGGTGAGGTGTGACAGCACCCTTACAGTCCACTGACAATGTTAATGATGAAATGTCCACTGCTAAACAGTGTCTGCAATCCTGTAATATACTATGTGTATAACGAAGCCTTCAGAAAATTTACCAATATGTATCTTACATGTAGATGTAAAAGCGAGATATATAACACAAGGCAACTGGGGAATTTAAATATTTATGCCACCACTTAATATTATCAACAACCAAACGATTTGCTATTAGTGCTCATAAATCAACCAATGTGCCTTTTAATAGCAACACTACTATAATAAATGATGGACTGCAATGGGAAATGAAACGTATCTTAACCGTCAATTCCAGTTACTTCGATCATTCAAAAGTGCTGTTAAGCGGAAAAAGTCAGCTGAACTTATTACCCCATTTTTTCTTGTCTGGATAATCCTCTCTACATCTGTAACATACTCCTCAAGTCGAGAAAACACCGTACATAATCATGAATATACAGCGTTCCCTCCCTACAACGGCCCTCCCAACAACGATTCCCTCCTTTCAACGACCATTGCCGTGGTTCCCTGAAGAGGACAATTATGTCCAACGTCTTCACTATTGCAATATCGTCCGCTCAAAACTGTCGTCTACTAATTTTCTCAAAGTAATATGATGGACATTTTGACAGAAAAAAACTTATTGATGAGTGGCAAACAGCTTGAATCCAGATCAGACGCCGCGACACGCGGCGTCTGATATTGATTCAAGCTGTTTGCAAATGCAGTCAACTTACCTCTCTAAAACGATTCTTTCCGAACAACGAACACAATTGTTGTCTCCCATCTGGTGTCGTTGTAGAGAGGGGGCGCTGTATACCATTACAGCGCTTTTGAAGGCACAACCCCTGTGTGAAAAGAGCGCTATATAAATCTGGTATAATAATTACAAATACTTCCTATACCCTTTCAGATGGTAGCTTAGAGCAGGCTGAAGGTAAGGCAGATTGCTCCTATAATGTATAATGCTTCCTTTAAACCAGCTTCAAGTGGCGACCTTTCTTCAAAACATGAAATAGGCTATGTGCCTAAGGATTAAAGTGATCTGAATCTAAACATGAATGTCGATAGAATTGCTAATCATGCAGCGCTATTTCACATCCAATGTTATCTAAGCTCTTCACCGCCGAGGTTCGAATTCCGTCAGGGCATACGGACATTTAATGAGGGAAAACCTTCCAGCTGGCTTGCAGATGATCAGTGGTTCTGCTACGCCTCGGGTGACATTCTGTTTCTCGGGTTGACAATTTGAATGTCACGCAAACTGCCATCTAATATTTATATAATATTCTTCTTCAAATATATTAATATAACCCGGTTCTCCGTAGAAACCAATTTGTACAAACTTATTACAAAACATCAATTATGTAATCCATAAAAAACACCTTTGATACAGCTAATTAAAAAAGAATACAATTTCATCTATGATGTTTGAAAGAAAAATTGGCTTAAAATCTCTTTCTGAGACAACAAAATATTGCAATTTAATTTCATAATTTCCATCCCAAGTTAAATTTTTACTGAATTCGTATTACAGTGTTGTCTGCTTTTATTACTTAAATTTTAAATTTTGCTATTTTGACTGAAGAAATATAGAAATGAGTGTCAAACAGTTTGAATCCTGATCAGACACCGCGAAACGCGGCGTCTGATCAGGATCCAAACTGTTTGCAAAAAAACGGTTGTGCTCGGGGTTAGGCAGTGAAGGGGTTAATAACAATAATGCTAATGAACGCTGACCACACCGCACTGGAGTTCATACCACCATTATCCTATGACAACTGTCACCGTTTTATCGTTATTCACCCTTATCGTGCTAAGCGCGACTTGGATAATATTTGTAAACAGCTTGGATCCAGATCAGACGCCGCGTAACGCGGCGTCTGATCCGGATCCAAGCTGTTTGCCACTCATATTAATATAATGATATTTTCTAAAGTTTAAGAATGTCCAAATTAATTATATATTGTTTCGCAGACGATCTGTTATAAGCAGACGACAATTCAGCATTTTGACAATTTAGCTTAATCTGAGTGGCAAACAGTTTGGCGTCTGATCAGTCTGGCTCCAAACTGTTTGCAATGGAAATACTAGTTTAAGCGTAAGCGGGGTTATTTGGAAAGAAAATGTTTTCTCTACTGTATTCTGCACACGGGGCACAAACTGCTAACCTAAACAGCAAACAATGGTAATTGAACACGCTACAATTTTTTTCTGTAAACTGTTGGCTCGAGGTATCAGGGAAGACTTTCGAACTGTTCCTCGAGGCCAATAGGCCGTGGGCAACAGTTCGAAATGTCTTCCCTGATAACGAAGGACAATCGTTTTGACTGTTCCCCTAACACACATGAAATAACTGTTTTATTTTTTTACATTATACTCTATGTAACTAAATTTTCAAAAAGAACTAATCTGAGCCAAAATATAAATGAAATAAAATTTTAGTAGTCATTTTGAGTTTTTTTATACAGAGGTCTGATGAATGATCAGCGTCTTCTTATATGCGCTTGCATGTTTACATCCGCACATCATTGTAATGTTCGTTCCGTTTTGTTTTTCGGAATAAAGGATAGCGGCGAAACTTGTTGTGTATTACGAACTCATCTCATTTGTTATTTAGTATTTTTACAAATAATAATAAAGTATGAAACAAAGTATTAAACCTTCACCAGACACCAATCAATGACATTTATTCAGAACTGTTACATTACGATACGGCAGTGCTGGGTACTGGAAAACTTCTCAATGTTCCTGATTTTATAACATTTACGCATCTTTTTCGCGCATGAAACAGTTCGCCCTACAGGGCAACAGTATACATTTGTTTCATAGGTACTGAGGGAACAGTCAAATCATTGACCCAAGGTATCAGGGAAGACCTTGAGAACTGTTGCCCGAGGCCAACGGCCGAGGGCAACAGTTCTCAAGGTCTTCCCTGCTACCGAGGGACAATGATTTGACTGTTCCCGAAGTAACTATCAAACAAATGATTTATTACCTGACTCTTTATTTAAGCCAGGCTGAAAGAATGGCTAGATCTAGATCTGTCTAGATATATACAAGATTTGAACAACACGTATTTATAAATTCTAGAGATGATCTTACGTGTATATTTAATCTTAATTCAATTCAATACAACAACTGAATGTGAACATCACTGTTTTGTAAAAAAGATGTCTAATATATTCATATTTTCAATTACGATTTCTTATTGACTGAAATTGATTGACACTTTGTCGAAATTACGTCATGTATAATATGACGTCATTTATTTTTGTATCGTCATAATTTGTTTTAAAAAAGGAAGACGTTAGATCTGCAAGCGGTTTATCGCTTTTATTCGGAGTTACTCTTAATTTTAGGTCTAGAACTATATATAGCCTTTTAAGGGGATTGTTCGGGAGAGAAAAAAATGACCCGCCTTATTTGGTCCCGTGATGCAGAAACGTTTTGCGCACCATTTTCGCGCATGTAACAGTGCTTTGTAACAGTCAACTGTTGCCCGCTGGCCTTAGTCTGGTAAATATTTCGGAAAACAGTCAAAAATGCTTAATATTCACTTAAATAGAGAGTCAGGTAATAATTAAAACTGTTTCCCCTGGATTAGACAATGTAAGAAAAGCACAGCAAAACTGTAAAAAATAACGAATTACAAGTTATATAGAGCATTAGGTAATACTAGTGCCTTCTTGATTGTTTGTTTGATCTTTGTTCTTTTACAGTGGAGAATCTGTTATTCTTTCCCGTTTAAACGCAAACGTACGCAAACGCAAAGCACTAAAACGTAGAAAAGTACAACTTTTGGACAATTCTGATATTTCATGTTTATCTTGGTGGCAAACAGTTTGGAGCCTGATCAGACGCCGGGTTACCCGGCGTCTGATCTGGCTCCAAACTGTTTGCACTGCAAATAATAGTTTTAGCGTAAACGCGTTTATTGGGAAAGAATAACAGATTATCCACTGTACCTATTTAATCCTTATTGAGGCTTATATGTGTCTGTTACAAACAGTGTACCGGTGAAGAGTAAACGTATCCTATGAAAACATGGAGAACCCAGATACGAGGAATTACAGCTGGTCCGAATATGCACTGTTTATCATTTTGCAATAAGTTGAAAACAGAGTCAAACCATAAGTAGCGAATCCTCCCCAACAACTTGGCTGAAGTATTGAAGAGAGATGGTTGCTTAAAACAGACTCAAAGTAAAGCAGAATATTTTACTTTATATTTATCTTTTTACTATCTGCAATGATAAAGGACATTTTTATCTTACGGTGCACATTTTTATAATTTCACAGAATGGAACTTTTTTCTTTAGTGCAGAGATACAGTGGAGAATGTGTTATTCTTTCCCAATAAACGCGTTTACGCTAAAACTATTATTTACAGTGCAAACAGTTTGGAGCCAGATCAGACGCCGGGTAACCCGGCGTCTGATCATGCTCCAAACTGTTTGCCACCAAGATAAACATGAATTATCAGAATTGTCCAAAAGTTGTACTTTTCTAAGTTTTAGTGCTTTGCGTTTGCGTACGTTTGCGTTTAAACGGGAAAGAATAACACATTCTCCACTGTACATTAGATGCGTAAATTTCGGTTATTACAAGTTTGACTGTACGACGATGTACTGTTGTCCGTTGTTATGACTAGTATATCACCTACAGTAATCAATCAAACAGCGGTGAGTTCAGTAAAGAAATCGATGGCCGTCTATTGCCATCGATTGCGAGTTGGCTACCTGTCTGAAATGCATTGGAGAAAACGTTATTCTTCCGTTCAAACGCAAAGGCATTGCAATCAAATATAGAAAATGACAATTTTTAACTGACTATCAATTTTGATCTGGTGGCAAACTGTTTGCAATGAAAATAATAATTTAAGCGTATACGCGGTTATTTGGAAAGAAAACGTTTTCCCTACTGTACTCTGCACGATGTACACGGGACACAAACTGCTAACCTAAATAGCAAACAATGGTACCTGAACGCGCTACAGGTCGCATACGGAGTTACCGTAAACCCAATCTATTACGACTATTCAATTGACAGATTTTGATAGATCAAGTATTAAAGACAGGTGATAGCTTAAGGACAAATGGAAATAAAAACGAGAAGCTATGTTTTGGATTAGCGATACCTTGCTTTTAGCAGCAACATGCATTGAATAGCAAAAACTTCGCAACATTTAGTATTGTTGTACTATAAATATTATTTAAATGATGTGCAATTTATCGGACTAGAATACGCATCATTTAATGGATTAAATTTTCATATGTCAACTGAAACAATTAATTACGGCGAACCATTGGCCTTCCTTTGACCCATTACCCTATAGACTCTTTCTAGTTTTGAACACAGATGATCTCTAAAATCAGTTTAAACTTAAAGCAGAAGACGCCTTAATGCGCATTCTGCTTTACTTTCAGACTGCTTTGAGCTACAAATCCCTAGCATATATTTCTTATGGTACAGAAACATGGCTGTATACATTGAATTGGAACTATTTTCTTCAGTGGCAGAATTAAATAAAGGACTGAAAAGGCGTATTGTATTTATGGGGTAATTGGGTAAGGCATTAATTTATTAAGTACCAGCCTCAGGCAAAACGTTTTGTGTCGCCGATGAAGTATTAGTGAAGCTTCATATATTGAAAAATATAGATATGTGAGGAAGGATTGGTGTACAAAGTTCATGCACACATTAAGGGGTGCACGTGCAGAAGTCTTTCAAACAATGTTTCTGGAATATTTACCCGCAGTCGTTTTCTTCACTGTCGCGGCAGTTCTTGGTACTGTTGGAAATTATTTGGCTGTGAAATTCTACGGACAAAAGTTTCAACCAAATACACCATTTACTTTTCTTGTGAAGGCGTTAGCAGTATCGGACAGCCTTGTTTGCATTCTTTTGTTTATGGGAGCAACCGAAATCGCATTTAATATTGAATTCAATTTTAGATACATTTGCAAAATATCGTATTTTCTGTTTGAATGGGCGATTTACGTATCAGTATGGATACTAGGGGGAATTACAATAGACAGATACAGGAAAATATGCCAGCCCTTCAAGAAACAGATAACAGTGACACTCGCGAAGTATTCCATCCCATTCATTGTTTTAATAAGCTGTTTGTTTTCTGCTAGAAATGTAGTGATGTATGACGTGGTTAGTATAAACATTACACAGTCACACACTAACGGAAGTAGTTATATGGAGGGATATTACTGCGGCACCACACAAGATCCAACCTTCGCTATTTACGTAATGGTATTTCATTGGTTCGACATAAGTATTTGTTGTATCGAGTTGGTGGCCTACTTAGTTATATATGGACTAATAACTCTCAAACTTCTCGAATACCAAAACAAAAGAAAGGCAATGAAAGCAGCTGTTCCTCTGCCGGCGGCTGTCAAGAAAGACAATGATACCTCACTCTCGGATATCGATATTAGCATAATTAACACGGAACAAACATCGTCATCTCAAAACGTTGATGCGAGTACTAAATGTCCGCGTACTCGTGTAAAGAAAACTAACGAAAACCACAAGATGAAACGCTCGGAGTACAAGATCACTATCATGATGCTATGGGTGTCTGTGGTCTTTTTGCTCAGCTTGACCTCATTTTTCGTCGCCAGTCTTCTATTCAGGCAGTCTGTTGATTCGGTCCAGTCTGTCAAGCCATTGACACTCTTCATGATGAAATGTGTGTTTCTGAATAGTGTGTCCAATCCTATGATATACTACATTTGTAACGAGACCTTCAGAAAGTTTGCGAATACATATTTTACTTGTCGATGCAAGAGCGAATGATGAGGTATACACTGAGTTACACAATTAATTAGATATCCTAATGAATTCTTTCATTGCCAAATTTATCGTATGGCTTTTAACCCCTTCATCGTCATAATGTCCTCTGCTTCAGTTTTGTTATCCGCAACATCATTTCCCGGCAGTATGACTGACGAATTTTCAAAACTAGTGTCAATCAGTTTACGCGATGTCTGATCAGGATCAATTATGTTTGCAAATTCGCCATTTCAGCCCATGTTTTTCTGTATCAAGAGATACTAAATACTTGACGTAATGTTCAGCACCATTCCTTCCATTGAAAAATAATGACGTTTGTTGTTCTCAGAGGAAGTCGGACTTAACCCTTTCACTCTCAATCGCGCTTCAAAGCGCGTTTGCAAACAGTTTGGATCCTGTACAGACGCCGCGTGACGCGGCGTCTGATCAGGATCCAAACTGTTTGACACTCGTTTTGAAATTTCTTCAGTCATACTGCCTTGAATTTAACTTTAAAACAACATTGCAGACAACAATATTTAAGCAGATGACAATGAAACGGTGAAGGGGTAAAAAACTCACGGACAATTTGGTAGTGAAAGGGTTTTAAAAGGTATTTTCCGCACGTAAACCATCGTCACTCCTTAAAGAATGACATTTAAACGAAATGAACGTCATTTGTTTTCACAGGAAAGGTTTGTTTGTTTGTTAACATCCGTTTCTGCCATCTATGGGCTAATAAGACGCCCTAGAGAGAGGGTTGCATACAGAAACCCAGGCAAGATGCTTTATTCTAGTAATCGATAGAGTTATCTAGCACTCAAACATCGGACCTCAAATTGTATAGTCTCATCCGAAGGACTTGGCCCGCCGGGGGTCAATCGCACGACACCTGGTAACGTAGTCGGGTGCATAAATACTGGACCACGTCCATCGGCCAGTGGAAAATAATAGGTTGAATGTAAACGTACGCTCGTATGTTTACAAGGACACACATTTCACTGTCGTTTGAGTTTCAGTGTGGGATCGCTCTGCGGAGATACATTCATGAAATACAGCGTTCCCTCTCTACTATGTCATAAATGGGAGACTAACAAACGTGTGCGTTGTTCAGAGCGAGTCGTTACAGGGAGGGAACTTGGTTTACATTTGCAAACAGCTTGAATTCAGATCAGACGCCGCGTAACACGGCGTCTGATCTGGATTCAAGCTGTTTATCACTTGTCATTAAGCTTTTATCTGTCAAAATGTCCAATATGTAACTTTGAGAAAAACAGCAGACGACAAATTTAAGCAGACGATATTACAGCAGTAAAAACATTAGACATTGTGGTTCTGTTTAGGGCACTGCTGCAAGATTCGTTGTAAGGAGGGATTCGTTGTAGGGAGGGCCGTTGTAGAGATGGATCGCTGTATATCTAGTTATAACAAGATAAAGAACAGAACAAAGTTACAGCTCACAACTTACAAGTTTATTTAATTTCCTTTATACAAACAGTGCTTATACAACATTTCTATCAACATTTTTTTTAAAAATATGTATGTACTCGTACAGTGAAGAATCTGTTATTCTTTCCCGTTTAAACGCAAACGTACGCAAACGCAAAGCGCTAAAACGTAGATAAGAACAACTTTTGGACAATTCTGATAATTCTTGCTTATCTTGGTGGCAAACAGTTTGGAGCCTGATCAGACGCCGGGTTACCCGGCGTCTGATCTGGCTCCAAACTGTTTGCACTGCAACTAATAGTTTTAGCGTAAACGCATTTATTGGGAAAGAATAACAGATTCTCCACTGTATATAACGTAATCCCGTTCTTGGCTCTATAACACTAACATGTGCAACATGTTTGGATAAAGATCGGATACCGCGGAACTCGGCGTCTGATAAGGATCCAAAAAAATTTGAAACTCATAAAATACTTCTAATCTTTAGAAATAAAAGCAGACGGTAAGTTTGCAGGCAGGCGATTCTTTGGTAATGAATATGTTATGACAATATGGCGTCAAAATGCCAGTGAAAGGATTATATCGTTTCGAACAATGGCGTTTTCAAAAATTATGATGTTTGTCATTAATATCACATACAGGAATTATAACAGAACATTTAGAAGCGCAACATACAGTCGACCCTCAATTACTCAAATTGCCGAACCTCAGTTACTGGCACTTGCACATACCAATAAAGTAACAACATTGCTAAGAAAATCGTGTATGTTGGATTTTAAAGCAACTTCGAGGTATCGAATTCGACTGTATATCTATATCCAATACTATGGTAGAGATATAAGTTACTCTTACAGTGCTGCAGTATTCTACCTAAATATTTATATTCCCGAGCGCTTTCGACAGTTACGGCTTCATCAGGGGATATGCAATAATGCAGTGAACTTGTTTTGGTTTTAAAGCGACTCGCAACCAGATGGTGCATTAAAAATAGTAATTTGTAAATATGTGTCAAACGCTTATATAAATGGTAAAGAATTAGTTTAGGATAAGAAATTCTGTTTAAAAAAAATGTATTTCAATAAAAAAAATTATTGGTCTCTGGTGGGATTCGAACCCGGGGCCCGGCATTGGCGGACAGAAGGCAAAATAGGGGAAACCGCTTAGACCAATGGACCACGGAACTACATGTATCCGTTTATCACGGATCGATTAAACGTATTTCAATGTGTAGCGATCGAAAGTGCATACAACTTCGTAATTCGGCTCGTGTTTATGTCTGAGCCCGCTTAAAGAAGCAACAACAACAACTATACCGTCTACTAGTCGGTATAGAAAAACGATGGAAAATATCTAAAAATCTAAGATTCGGTGACGATTCTTGAGACTTTGTTTTGACTGATCATATTTTTTAATGTCAGAAGCCAAATAATGCCACAAATTTGCTTTTATTTGAGTATTTTATTTTATTTTGACAAGTACACCATCCGGTTGCGAGTCCCTTTAAAACCAGTCAGCTGTTTTCATAAAATGAAGCGCTCGGGAATATATATAGAAAGGTATCTAATATTGCAGCTCTGTAAGAGTAACTTATACCACAACCATATCTTAAAACCATTCTAATTCTGCAAATCAAATCCTTTTTTGATCCAGTGCTACATGTACGAAAGGTCGTTTGTAGATTTCTGTTTACATATTGCTCTACCTTCTATATCCAATACTATATATTGTTTATTATTTAAGCAGTGTCACATGTATGTATAGTTATGTATAATATGTAAACATGCGTAGGATGAGTAGATCTATCACGTTGTTTAGTTTATAGTACTTATATAAAACAAACAAAGATATTTAAAACGTTATTGTAACGAAGAATTTGTCAATCAAATTTACTGAATAAAGATTATTACATATTATCCGTAGTTAATGTACTATATCCTTAGAGTGGTAAAGATCTAAGATTTTAAGGTTTAGGACACTTAATGAGATCTGTCCAATGTTGTTCAATATTGGTACTCTACGGAGAGTGATCGGCCAATCTCGTCAAACTTGTCGGACCGTTCCAAACTATGCCATAGCATAGTTTGGAACGGACCGTCAGTTGACGAAAATAGAGGAGCGCTTTTGATCAGATATAATTAGGTGTCCTCAACCATATTGCTTTATATAATTACAAATTCACCCCTGTATTTTAACTGGTTTAACCCTGTCGGAGCCAAATTATTCGGAAGATTTACCCCTTCACCGGTTAAATGTCTTCTGCTTCAGTATTGTTGCCTGCAAAAACGTTTCAAAGTAATATTTAAGGTTTTATGACTTAAGAAATAACGATACGAGTGTCAAACAGTTTGAAGCCAGGATAGACGCCGCGTTACGCGGCGTCTGATCTGGATCCAAACGACACTGTATTTGCATAGTCGGCTTTAAACGACTTCAGCGCCGAAAGGGTTAAATTGCTCAAGTGAACATAGCTATGTTTCTTTGCAACAAAAGCAAAGTGCAATACAGTTTAAAAAGTTGTCAATTAAGCAAACAGGACAGACTCTGATCTAATGTCATCATCATGAACCAATCAGATATGTATCTACACTGTATCACAGAAGAAGCCACATGGCTCCTCTAATAGGAATGATTTTAGAAATCGGTTTTGAAAAATATCTTTTAAAAACATGTTGCTATAAACAGAACCATAGTTTTGCATAAAACAATTTTCAGGCATTCATGTAACGTAGATGGTGAATGTTTTTAACAGTATGATATTAGCACTTTAGAGTCGCTAACTTCCCTACTTCTGAGAAACTCTCGCAACCAACATAGCAGAGCAGAGCAGAAAAATCCATATTGATTATACATTTTTAAGGAAATAGCACCAGGCGAGGCTTTACCTTTTTGTGCTTTTACCGAGCGTATGCTTTAGAACCGGAAACCTGAAACATTTGCTTTTGTAGGGGAGGGGGGTCCATTTTGTGGGAATTAGTGTACCTACTTTGCTAAGAAACATATACAATGGAACTCCTCCGAACCTGATCATCTAAATACCGGAATACTCTCTAAACAGGACATCACTTTGGTCCAGTTTTCCAACCCTTCTTTAACACATCACACAATTTTACGCCTTTGATTTATTCCTTCAACTATAGAAAATATATTCATGAATAATTCTGTATCATCAGAAATAATTTCATTATTCTAGTAATTGATGGCTTTAAGTAGGTTGAAAGTAAAGCAGAATGCGCCTTTAGGATTTCTGCTTCACATTCAACCTGCTTCTTAGTGGCCAGCTATCTTCCATACTAGAAACAGGCTATGGGGTAATGGGTTAGAACCCCTCTGAACTGGAATGGAAACCCCTCTAAACCGGGAATTAATGTTGTCCCCACACATGTCCGGTTTAGAGGGGTTTCATTGTACATCTGTGAAAAGAGTTCCTTAAACCGAATTCATACAGACAAGCCTTTATAACTCGAACTCGCGCTACTTTGAATGTCACCGTCAATAACGTCATAAAGCGCATTTGCAAACAGTTTTGATCCTGATCACACGCCGCGTAACGCGGCGTCTGATCAGTATCAAAACACTGTTTGTCACTTGTTTTGAAATTACGTCACTTATACTACCTTAAATTTAACTTTGAAACAATATTGCAGACAAAAACATTGAAGCAGACGACGATAGGGCGGTGAAGGGGTAAAAACCTCACGATAAATTTGACCATGAAAGGGTAATTATATCGTCCGAATTCGCTAACTTCGTCGATCTTACCTTTATTTCAAAGGTAAAACGTAGCATAGCTAGGTTTATCACATTCAATTCTAGGGACAAATATACTCATAATTAACAAACAGTTGTATCTGTGAGGAGAGCATTTGTCCTTTGCAAACAGTTCAGTGTCTGCATTGATTGGCATTATGAAATGTATTGTTGAAAAAAAAACCCTGAAAATTCAAAATGGATTAAGACCTAACTCGACACTGGAATTGTCAATTTAAAGTTAAATGTCTGAATGCAATAACTATGAAATAAGCGAACTTTCTAATCAACCCTTTCAACACCGTTACGCGGCGTCTAATACGGATCAAAACGGTTTGCAAATACAATACTCCATCTCTTCAACAACACCCTATTGGAGACAATGATAACGTGTGTTATTCGTAGGGATGCCCCCTCTCTACAGCGACACGCAATAGGACACACACGTTATGTGTGCTGTTCCGGTGGAAGTCGTTATGGAGAGGAAAAGTTATCAAGTCTTTGCCTACATTTTCAAATAGCTTGAATCCAGATCAGACGCCGCGTAACGCGGTGTCTGATCTGGGTTTCAAGCTGTTTGTCACCGGTCATTATATTTATTCTATCAAAATATCCCTTTATATATAATTCTTAGAAAAAAAGCAGACGACAATTTTAAGCAGACGATATTGTGGCAGTTAAGCGTTAGATATAGTTGGACCTTTATGGGAACTGTGGCAGATGTCTTTGTAAGGAGGGAGTCGTTGTTGGGATGGCCGTTGTAGGGAGGGAACACTGTATATTCATATTTTGGTGAACGAGCGACAACAACAGTATTTACAGTACCCAATAGTATACACAACCCATATCTGCGTAACTCACAATGCATAAGTATCCATGTAAACTCTATACATACTGGGATGTGCCTTCGTCTGCTTCTGTTCTAAAAAAGGAATTTTCAAAATAACTTTTAGAAAAAGTGTCAGAACTATCAAAACTAAATGCAAACACATTATACTGTATTCTGGCCATGTCAAATCTGGGTACCAAATATGAATACTGTAGGTTGAATGATGGATTTTTTTTTTATCAAAAGCCATACACATGATATAACATCATTAAATGACCTTGACCTTTGACCAAATGTCCTGAAAAGAATATTATGGGGTCGTCCATATCATAAAAACTTCCCTATCAAAGATAAGATGTAGGTTGAATGAAGGATAACATTTTGACCGGAAACCATGAGTTATTAAAACCATGATATTAAATCGCTCAATGTCTATGAATGGCATAATGACCTCAAAAGAATTAATGAGTAGTCTACTCATCTGAAGGGCAAACTTAGGTTTAGTTGAGGATGAATTATTGATCGGAATTCATTACTGAATGACCTTGACCTATGACCTACTGACCTCATGCAGAGGCAGTTAGCGTCATTTTATCATCATGTCTAACCTACTTGCAAAACTTAAAAACTTATGGTTGAAGGAAAAGGAAAGGTGAGTTATTGATCGGAAAACCATTTTATTTCTATACTAATTGGCCTTGTACTTTGACAATATTGACCTCTGAAAATAGGAGTAATCTACTCATTATCACCAACATTCGTATACATATGAGAACTGTAAGTTCTAAGAAATGAGAGTTATTGATCGGAAACCATTTGGTGTAGAACAGCCATATTTCGTGACTAAATTACCTTGACCTTTGATCTCAAAAGAAAAGGCTGTCATCAACTAATCATGACGAACATCCGTACCAGATATGAGAACGGTAAATCAAAGGAAAAGTTAATTATTGATCGGAAACCATTTTGTCTATCGACGGAGGGACGGGCCGACCGGCCAATATAAAGACCGACCGGCAAGTGCAAGCAATATACTCCGACTCTTTAAGGAAGGGGGCGTAACAAATCGACCTTCAATACTAAAAAAAATGAAATATATTTAACAGGAGGCCAGGCGCGTAGCTACCTATAAGTCGATACGCCCTGGAATCCACTTTATTTGGCCAACATTTGCAAACTGTTTTGATCCAGATCTTTTTAATCCAAACTTATTTTGACTTTTTTCGGAGACAATATTTTTGAAGCAGAATGCAATTTAGCATGATAAGGTTCAAGGTACACTTTATATGGCATATAAGAGCCTGCAATATTTTGTTTCTGTAAAGAGCTGAGGCCACCCCGTCTTCCCATGAGGCCCTGGAACCTAGGCGTCTTCAAGACCAATCGCTGGTGAACCACTTCATGTATGCCTGTCTGCGAGTCTGCCAGTTGAAGTTTCAGGGTCCAATGAGTTACACAGTTGAGTTATTTTCTGGTATGGGCGGGTAACTTGTAAAATTTGGACACGAAGTCTCTTGTCGTGTTTTATCATGCCCTTGTATAGTCTGTGATGTTTCTGCGCACGCCCCGGTACCAGTCGCAGTGCTTACCCTATTGGAGACGGTTCCCATCTCATAGGCTTGGGCTATAACAATATTGTACACTTCTATCCGCATGGCGTCAGCGCGGGTTCTGATGCGACTATTGAACGACGAGAGCAAAGTCAGTAGGTACAGCCGACCCTCGTCAAACCAGAGTATGTAGACCAGTCCGTGAAATAAGCTGAGAGAGAAGCTGATTCCCACAGAGTAGGACGCAATTTGTGTTTCAAAGTTTTGATCTCGCCAGTATTCGGTCAATATGAACCCAAGAGTGGTGATAAACATAGGCGGGAACAGAATGAACAATGTAGCAGATATGTGCGTGTCTGTTGCATTGCTGGCGTGCGTTTGTGGCAGTCCCATGCGAGTTATTCTCCGTGAATGTTGCCGTTTGCTTTTGCTGATTACGATCACAACTGACATAAAGCATAATGCAGCTATGGAGTTGAGGGTCACGACCAAACCAATCGCAAAATACCGCCTCTGTTGGTAGCACGAGTAGCGCTCTAGTGATAGCTCCGAGAAGTAGCAAACAAATATACGGAACGTCAGAAACAACCCGAATACAATCACCCACATGACGGACGGGCTAGCTTTGACCATTCTTTCCTTGCTGCAACAAGCAATGTACTTCATCGGGCATTTCAGCGCAAAACATCGCTCAATACACAGCATGGTGACCGTGGACAGTATCAAAAACAGGCCCATGTCCTCAAACTCGCGCAGGTACGAGACGTACTCGCCTACCCAGGCTTCGAAGAAACCTAGCAGAACTATGACGATGTCCAAATACAGCAGATATATGGTGAGGATCTTGAAGGGCAGTGGCAGTTTGGTGGACGATGTTATAGCGCACGTGGCTATGATGACACAGGCAAGAACACAAGGACACGTGACAGTGACTAGGATACGCCGTTCGTACATGGTGGTTCCTCTAAACCCGTTACTCAATGGGTCCTGACTGGTGACATTCATGTCTCTGAAAATATTATATAAAAGGATATTATATAAAATGAAACAAATACTAAGAGTAGAAGTAATAATAATACCGGTAGAAATGATAACGATGGTCAAATTATGATTTCTAACACACCTCGTGCACACTCCTATATAAACAAAGAAGACACATTTTTATGTTTAAATTCTCAGTAAAACACACACGCGCTGTAACAGCTGAATAACATAATATGGCTTCGAAACTTCGAGCACAAAATATGTAGCACCGTTATGTCGGTGAATATTTGGTTAAATTGAAGTGTACGAATCAAAATAATAAATTCATATCAGTACATGTATATTATTGTGCAATAGAAAAGGTGTAGTTGTTTAGATGCTGGTAATTAAATCAATCGGCATATGGCCTCTCAACTTCTATCCGTGTTACACTACACGAAAATAGATCTAGACCTACACTGGTAATAGATTTAACATTTCTTACGTAAAAATACACAAGTAAATGTATACATCTAGAGGATATTATCAGTGTTTAACAAAACGTTTTACTGATACAGTGGAGAAAACGTTATTATTTCCCAATAAACGCGTTTACGTTAAAACTATTATTTCTATAACAAACAGTTAGGAGCCAGATCAGACGCCGGGTAACACGGCGTCTGATCAGGCTCCAAACTGTTTGCCATCAAGATATACATGAATTATCAGAATTGTCCAAAAGTTGTACTTTTCTACGTTTTAGTGTTTTGCGTTTGCGTTTCGTTTCGTTTAAACTGTACAAAACGAAAAAAAACCTGAAATGCCTGATAATGATTTTGAAAGAAATTCAATACAGAGCTTCCTATCTACAACGGTCCTCAGAACAACGACTCCCTCCTTACAACAAAGCTTGCTGCTGTCCCTAAACAAGACAATTATGACTAACGCGTTCTCTGCTGCAATATCGTCTGCTTAAAGTTTTCGTTTGAGATTATTTTCTTAAAGATATATACTGAAACATACATTAAGGATGCAAACCACTTCTGTGTAGAAAACCTTATCATGCATGTTCCATATTGACTTAAATAACTAAACGTTGAAGAACAGAAAAAATGTCAATGGTGCATTTAATATGCGTATAAAGGGTGATAACTCCCCTTTTATCGTAAGTGCATTTTATGTGATAAACAAGATCTCATCCACGATTTTCTCATAAAAGTCAGCAATAATGTTTCAAAAGTAGCAAGCAACAAAACGCCGCCAATTTTGAGAATCATTCTTTAGACGTTTGTGTACAAGCGTCCTAAGGATTTTTTTCAAATTACCTCCCTTTGTACTGAAAAAAAAGACTAAACTTTGAACAAATAAAACTCGAAAACCAATTATTGCATTTGAAGTCTCTCAATGCGATCATCTTCATTAGGTGCATTATGTTATTTTCTATGGTTCGATATGTATTTGATACTGTTTGACTGACATAATATATACAAAACGGAAAACGTTGTCGATGGAACATTCCATGTTAAACAACTAACTAAATTTTTTTTCAGTATATATTAGCGGATATTTTGACAGAAGAAATATAATGCGTGACAAACAGCTAGAATCCAGAACAGACACCGCGTAAATTGCGTCTGATCTGGATTCAAGTTGTTTGCAGATATAAGTTTAAATTATCTACTGCACTGTAATAACTACTCAGTCTGCTTATGTATAATATTATAGTTGCGCACGCTTGGCTTGTTTGCGAATCCAGAGCCAAACCCCTCTCCGGCCTGCTGTTTGTGTACGTTATACCTATTTTTCTCCTTTCAATTATGTTCAACCCTCACTTGTAAAAGATACCGCCAGCATTATTCCTAAAATGCGATTTCCCTGCATATTGCTTTTATTGTTAATATAATCAGAAAACCAGACGGCTTCGATCCACATGAGACGCTAAGTAACTCGACCCCTCATATTGGATATGGACCGTTTGCTGAAGTTATCGTAAACTTTACCAACAACGTGAAACGGTTTCAAACTGCATTTTCAACGTAACTTTATTTTCAATGAGAAGAACTTTATAAGCTTTAGCGTTCGTTCTAATCCTAAAATAGATATATTGTATATTGTATGCATACTGTACATTTTCTGAAACTCAGTTTAAATGTCCCTCCCTTGAACAACTCCCTCCCTAAGAACTTTTCTTTATTTTCTAGCAAAATTTGGTTTAAAACAGGATGAAAGTAAAGCAAAATGCGCCATCAGGCGCATTCTACATTGCTTTCAAACTGCTTCGAGTGGTCACTTGTCTTCAATACTAAATCAAGATATAAATGGTTCAAGATCAAGATAGTTAATATTCCCAGTTTGCTTATCTTAGGGTATATAAGTGTTTTGAACAGAAGTAAGTGACTCGATATAGAAATTTTAATATTTCTAAGTTGATACATGTACTACAGAAAACGCAATACAATATTAAAAATGGCAACTTATTGAAAAACTTGACTAATATTTTAATCTGAGCTTGAATCTTAATCTAATTTTATCTTAAATTGGCAAACAATGGCCCTTTTCATACAACTTCGAACGACAAAAACGGTCGTAAGTAAAAATGTTAAAATATCTTTAATTTCTGATTTCTCTATCTAATCCTGTCTTCTGACATCTCTTTGGAATCGTCATTTCAGGACGATTCCAAACAACAGATGTCACAAGACAGGATTAAACGGAGAAATAAATAATAATCGATAATTTTATAATCTGACTTGCGACAACATTTGTCTTACGAAGTTTTATGAAACGGGCCCCATGGCTTCTAACTGTTAGCAATAGACGGATATACGTAAACACTAAAACCTTCTCTATTACAACGACAAATTGTGATAATATCACTTGTAGAAAGGAGGTGACTACTTCAAGCAAGAAGAAAGTAAACGTTAGTTTATGCAATCAATTACCTCTTTTTATTTATGCTTTTCGGTGGATTACCGTGAAAAAGCAGTGGATCATCACTTGATAATCCACTGCTTCAAGCAGTGGGATTATCGTCGCTCGTGCTTCTTTTATGAGTTTTCCCCGTAGGGCTCCCTAAGAATCGTAGTCAATCGTGTCTTATCGTTCAATTCCGGCAATCCGTTTTGTCGCGAACCACTCAACCGAAGAACGCGAATCCACGATCGGAAGTAACGACGTAATTCCGTTGACGTCAACTCAATAAATAAGTGACGTCATTGTACCGCCAACTGTCACGCATATTCAGAGTTCGACATAAAACTTGGGGCTCAACACGGGATAAATAATGTACTTTCGCTTTCAATTGTCAAACAATTTCGTTTAAAAAGTGGTTTAAAAGCATAAATAAATAGAATAACTGTGTTTTTTCAGTGTAGTATTGAATTTAATCCATTTCGTGAATATCAGGCTGTTATAACGTCTGAAGTCTCAATGGATTAAATTTCGATCTTACACTGAAAAAAACCCAATTATCCTCTATTTGTCCATTCTATATTTTTAGTATAAATTTGGTTACTAGGGAAAAAAATACGACTTCCATACATTATGAACATGGCGATAAGAAAAAAAACCAACTGAATGTTGTGGTGTTTTTTTTTTAATTTATTCACTGCAATTATGACGTAATAACCCCGTTAACACAATCACTGCCATATTAGCGCCTGCCTTAATTTTTTCATCTGCTTCTTAAGGGTGTATCAATGTCATGAATTTAAGAAACTTTCAAAGTATATGAAAACACTTTATGATGGTTTTGTATTGAAGAGCTATTTAAGATGAATGAAAAAAAAAGCAAAGTGTACTTTTTGGTGAACAACAGTTGGCTCCATGGCCATGTAAAATTTACTCCACCCACTTTCTCTTATTTTGTCCTTTTCAAACAGCCCGCCTCAATAAAATCCATTTTAAATGAAAACAAATATGATAATTTGGTTTTGTGTTATTTGTTTTCCTATCTATGGTAGTATTTCTTCATACAAAAACTAATTTAAGAGAAAACAGGCACCAAATGTGAAATTTATAAAGCTCTAAATATCATCGATATGGTACTTTTTTGTAAATTTTGTAAAGGGGAGATAACTCTTTTTACTTTAATAACTCAAAATTTTCCACACTGACTTTTCAATTTCTTTTCATATTTTGAACTGCCTTAGCATTGGCTTTCATTTGGTAGAATATAAGAAAAAGTTTAATACTAGAACTATTTCATTTTCAAACTTTTTTACTTTTTTTTTCCATAAAATCATGCCCTATAAAAAGCATAATTTTGATATTCGAGGATCCATATTGTTCAAACCTAGTGCCTGTTTTGTCTAAATTTGGTTTCTATATGTGAAAATACCACCATAGACATGAAATAAATAATGAAAACCCAAATTACCATGTTTGTTATGTTTTGAAATAGATTTAACTGAAGCTTGTACTCTGAATAGGTAAAATTTGAAAGAAAAAGTCCAAATTTGACATACCTTTTTCAAATCGCTGTAGCTAAAAAAAAAGGACACCACCATATATTTTTTCTCCATTTTTTTATTCATCATAAATAGCTCTTACAAAAAAACAATGATAGAAAAAAAGTTTGATACTTTGAAAAAATCGCTTATGGGTTGGATACACCCTTAACTGCTTTTTTAATTTCAGAGACCGTTGATATGAGTGTCAAACAGTTTGGATCCTGGTCAGGCGCCGCGTTACGCGGATCCAAAATATGTGCAAATGTTAGTGTTGTCGGCTCTGAAAGTGAAAACCGTTAACCGAAATTAAACGCAAAAAAATGTAAAAAGGTAGAGCACGAGTTTGAAATTTAAATAGAAATTAATGTTGGTAAATTTTTAATCTGAGTTATGAATATTAAGTTAATAAAATCCTCATAATGACACTTAAAACAATGTGTTTTATCTTGATCTTTAAAACTCTATAAGTCAACAGAGTAGACAGACCACGTTGAGAGTTCGTACAGGGACTGTCTTTTCTGGGTCCACTCTGGTTGTAGAATTGTAAACATTTACCGATTGCTGATATTGTCCACTTCTAACATGTTGTTTATGTTATAGAACATCTGTGTAATCAGTAATTTCACGAAATGACTAAAAAATTCAGTCATTACGTGAAATGACTGTTTCACTAAGTCACTTCATGAAATGACAGGCCACTTCTACACAAATTGTTTCACTTAGCCATTTTATGAAATTACTAAAATTCTCGGTCATTTCGTTAAAAACTCCCTCAGACATTTCACTAAATGACTAATACAAATTGACTTTAGCTTTATTTATTCAATCGTAAATATTTTTTGTATCTTAATAATTACAAACTACACTATTGAAACAATACATGCACATTAAATTTAATACACATCAAGTCTCTTAAATCTTTAAAAAAAAACGTGTGCAATATTTGTGGAATAATTGTTATATTATATTAAGTTTTAAACAATATTATGCACATTGAAAGACATGAATGAACAACTGCTGTTGAATAAATTACAAAAAAAGTCATTTCACGCATTGTCTGAATCCCGTTAAAGGTTTCTAGCCAGTCATTTCATGAAATGCCTGAATACACAGATTGACTGTAACATATATAAGTGTAAATGTTGTTTGTGAAACATATTGCAAATTGTTATGTAACACATACGAGCCGTGCCATGAGAAAACCTGCATTATTACATTTCAAACAGTGAAGATCAGTACCAGCCACCGGGTCAAAAGACGTGGTAGCTGGTCTTGATCCGCACTGTTTGACACCTACAGTGGAGAATCTGTTATTCTTTCCCAATAAACGCGTTTACGCTAAAACTATTATTTACAATACAAACAGTTTGGAGCCAGATCAGACGCCGGGTAACCCGGCGTCTGATCAGGCTCCAAACTGTTTGCCACCAAGATAAATATGAAATATCAGAATTGTCTAAAAGTTGTTCTTTTCTACGTTTTATTGCTTTGCGTTTGCGTACGTTTGCGTTTAAACGGGAAAGAATAACAGATTCTCCACTGTACATGCATCTAAAGCATTCTTTGTAACTGTATTATATACATTATTTGGCAGTATATGACAAACTCAGATAGAGAGCCTGAGATAACAACGGTGCTTTAATGATGATTCCAAAAAGATATCACAAGGCAGAAATTGGATGGTTTTTTTTTACAGTGCTGACTTACGACCGTTTTTGTCGTTCGAAGTACCGTAAGACGAACCCCAGATCCGTAACACGTAACTGTTTTGCGCAGAGCGCAGATTGAGATAAAGCTTTAGTTATTTCCTATTTTTTTTAGCTATTTTACTTTAATGTTAATTAGCACATTAAGGCATACATCAATTGATTGATGCCAATAACGCCATGACAGTGTAGGAAATGAGCATTGAATGGGTTAAAATGTACATACCTCTGTCTAGTAACAGAAAATGTCCCCACCGTGTTTCAAAGAACTTCTTTGAAACTTTATTTTTACAATGATTTCAATAAAGGTTCTCTATCCATGACTGTCAACAACAAAACAAACAGTTTACTGTATACTGTGCATTTTGTTGATTGCCATGGTAACATGTTGATGTTCACAAATGCTGTTTTTTCCGACGTTAATGTGAGAATAAATTACCATGGCAACGTTTTAGACTATCCTGAATGTCGAACGAACGTTAACTTGTTATTTTAACCTATTATTAAGAATAGAATTAAGAATATAACCCTTTACCTGATAGATTGTTTCTAGTATTGAAGATATGTGACTACTTAAAGCAGGTTGAAAGTAAAGCAGAATGCGCCTTAGGGCGCATTCTGCTTTACTTTCAGCCTGCTTTAAGCTATTAATTGCTAGAATAAGGAAAGTATTAAATATGACACATATTCATTACGGTATAATTTGGAACTATTTTCTTCAGCGGATGAATAAAATGAATGTGCTAAAAGTCGCTTTTATAAGGGAAAGGGATAAAGAAATGGTTATCATACATTGAACTGTATATAGTGATCCCTTTCTAAAACAACACCCTATTGGAGTCAAATATTGTGTATGTTGCCTGGAGGGAGTTGTTACAGGGAGAGAAATTGGCTTATATTTGCAAAAACCTTGAATCATGATCAGATGCGGCGTCTGATCTGGATTCAAATTGTTTGTCATTCGACATTATATGTTTCCAATATGTAACTTTGAAGAAAAAAACAGCAGACGACAATTTGAAGCAGACGATGTAGCAGCAGTAAAAAGTTAGGCATACTTGTCTTGTTTGAAGAAGAGCGACAAGCGTTGTTGTAAGGAGGGAATCGTTGTTCAATTGCTCATCCTGGAGAGGAAGCACTGTACTACAGAAGACACAATCAGTCAGCTAACATTACTTATAATTTTCTCTTGTTGTACATTTTGCCGAATATTATTAACCCCTTCACTGCCTTACCCCGAGCGCAATGGTTATTTGCCAACAGTTTGGATTCTGATCAGACGCCGCGTAACGCGGCGTCTGATCAGAATCCAAACTGTTTGACACTCTTTTCAACATTTCTTAAGTCAAATTCCTAAAAATTAACTTTGAACAAGAGCCATATACGGCCCTAAATCGCTCACCTGGGACCGTTGATGTCAATTAAACATATCTTGGACAGCTGAGAAATTATGACAATATGATTGTGCCAATTGCAGATTGGATGATGCTGAGTGCAAAATAGCTAAGCTTAGGATACTGTAGTTTAAGAGAAGATTTTTTAAGGTTTTTTGGTGGGGTTTTTTAAAATCTATTTTAGCTCCTGTGACCTAGATATGCAACCGACCGGAACCATTTGAACAATATTGGTAAAGTTCCTCTAGAAGTTACACCATGCCAAATATCAAAGCTCTAGCCATATTAGTTTCAGAGAAGAAGAGGTTTGAAGCTTTCACTATATAACTCTATGTAAATTTGTGACCCCTGGGGCGGGGTCATGTTTGACCCAAGGGACATAATTTGAACAATCTTGACGGAAGAACTGAAGATGATGCTTTGTGCAAAATATCTAAGCTCAGGGTACTGTGGTTTCAGAGAAGAAGATTTTTTAAGTTTTTATTGAAAACAAAATCTATTTTTAGCTCCTGTGACCTAGATATGCTACGGACCGGAACCATTTGAACAATATTGGTGAAGTACCTCTAGAAGTTACACTATGCCAAATATTAAAGCTCTAGCCATATTAGTTTCAGAGTAGAAGAGGTTTGAAGATTTCACTATATAACTCTATGTAAATTTGTGATCCCCGTGGCGGGGTCATTTTTTACCCCAGGGACATATTTTGAACAATCTTGATAGAGGACCTGAAGATGATGCTTTGTGCAAAATATCTTAGCTCAGGATACTTTGGTTTCAGAGAAGAAGATTTTTTAAGTTTTTATTTTTATTGAAACGATCTATTTTTAGCTCCTGTGACCTAGATATGCAACGGATCGGAAATTTTTGAACAAATTTCAAAGAGGTCTATATAAGGATCAATCCTGCCAAGTTTGGTTAAAATCCATTCAGTAGTTTAGGAGGAGATGTCGTTTAAAGAAATGGTTGACGACGGACGGACGACGGACGGACGGACGACGGACACAGCACGATCAAAATAGCTCACCTTGGCACTTTGTGCCAGGCGAGCTAAAAATAAAAGCAGACGACAATTGTTTAAAATTAATGACATCACGGCAGTGAAGGGGTTAAAATCAACCACTTATAATTAATAATGGACAAGACTTAATTGGACATTAAAATTGTCTATTAAACGATTCAGGGGGTGGGTGTGTGATTGAATCATTATTGTGATTAATCATGCATGCCTGTTTTTAAAATGTTCTCTGTTAAAAAGCTTGTATTCAGTGTTTCATCTGGATTCAAACTGTTAGAGATTATTGATAAGGACGTACTTAACCCCTTCTCCCATAGAAGCGACTTTTAGCGTATTTAATTTATTCCTCCGCTGAAGAAAATAGTTCCAGTTTATATCCTCAAGAACAATAACAATTACAAATATGTTATATAGCCTAGCAGATTTTAGCTTAAAGCAGGCTGAAAGTAAAGCAGAATGCGCCTTAGGGCGCATTCTGCTTTACTTTCAACCTGCTTTAAGTGGTCACATATCTTCAATACTAGAAACAATGCTATCAGGTAAAGGGTTAACCCCTTCACTGTTTACCCCGAGTTCAGTAGTTATTTGCAAACAGTTTGGATCATGATCAGACGCCGCGTTACGAGCCGTCTGATCAGTATCAAAGCTGTTTGATACTAGTTTCAATATTTCTTAAGTCAAAATACCTAAAAATCATTTTTTTTTAAAGAGAAGCAGACGACAATTGTTTAAATTTGATGACGTCATGGCTGTGGCGCACTTAAAACAATAAGGGCTATTATAACCTTTCATCGCAATTTTGTCGTACTTTGTGATATGGACGGGTGAATGAGTTGGGTGTAAAGTAGATTTATAGTAAAGCAGAATCCGCTGCTATAATAAAGTCAATACATACAGTTAGGTTGGATATTCATTATAACTGTATAAAATAGGACTATTTTCGTCAGTGGGGAAAGGAATTAAAGGCGTTAAAGGCATATCTTTGGAGAAAAGGGCTCAAGGTTGAACCCCCTTTATGATATGAGAGAAGATAGAAATGTTGAATTGTCTTAATTGTAAGTCTTAATAGTATGATCCTGATCATTTAAACTTGATGACATAGCGAATTGATTGAAAAAGTAAGCCAGACACGGATCTATTTTTGTTATTGTCCTTATTGTCTGGTCTTGATATTACATATTTGTAAACACAGAGAACGTAGGTCTACAATCACCAAACTGACTATATGGTAAAAACAAGACGTAAATATATGTGAAGTTACCACTTATAGAATGAATGTCTTGTTATTTTCTCACAACACATTTGTGGTTTATTTAGCTTCTAGACAAATAAAATTCTGGGTGGTAGACGGAAAAGACGGCAATTTCAAGGTAAATTGATTAAAGTAGTATGAATATCGGCGTCTGATCAGGATCTAAACTGTTTGCAAATATCCCGGCGCCCGGGATAACGCAGTAAAGGGGAAAACAACATCTATTCTTTGAACACTTAGTCACTTTAAATTAGATATTTGCCAACAACTTTGATCCAGATACGGGACACGTCGTACAAAAAATATGGTCGTTAGTCAGATTCAAAAATTCTCAATTGTAATTTATTTCTCCACCTTATCTTTTCTTGTTACACTTATTTGGAATCGACTTGAAAAGATTCCAAATAGATGTCAGAAGACAGGGTTATATGGAGAAATCAGAACTTAGATGTACTCGTTTGACTTACTACCGTTTTAGTCGTGCGACGTTTGTAAGACGGGCCCCTGACGCTTGTGTAGACTTCTATTTGTGAAATGAAAATTTAGAGATATTTTATAGGTTTGACTTACGATGATTTTTGTCGTACGATGTTTCGTAAGACAGGCTGCTGATCCCGCGCTTAGTGGATCAAAATTGTTTGTCAATCAGGTCACGGAATTAAACATAAACGTACGTTCACGTTTCTATAGATATGAATAATACTGAACCTATTTCAGACATTCAGCAGACGACAGTACTCGGTGTTGAATCCCAAGACACATCTCAGCAGACGAAAACAGCTCGGAGTTGAATCCCAAGACACATTTCAGCAGACGAAAACAAAACGGCGTAGAATCCCAAGGCACATTTCAGCAGACGAAAACAGCTCGGAGTTGAATGTCAATAGCAATGCCTGTTTACAGTGCAACAGCCTTTGTGGAAACAAATAGCACTGCTTTATTTCCCACTGGCAATGAAGTATTTACAAACTTGTAAAAATAAACCTCTCTATAAATCAAGACCGGTCAATCATTAGCTGCTTACGACAGGTGACTGCTGAAAGCAAGGTGACAGTAAAACCTTGAAGATATTACTGTAACCTTACTTTAAGCCAGCTGTCTCGTGTCTTTTATACAGTCAATTAACCTTCGTTTCAGTGGCCGTTATGGAAAGGTTTTGCTGTATAAGCATTTCCCAAAATGTTAATGATAGCCATTAACGTGGCCGAGTTTTCAAAACATTCTACTGTGACGTAAGGCAAACTATTATATCACGAATGCACATGGGTGTAGTCGATTGATTCCTTAGGGCGTTATCGTATATTTAATGTGACGTATGCATTGGTTTTATTTTTGGAATATTTCCAATTTGTCATCATATTTTAAATGAAAACATAACTATTCATAGTAATTCTTTACATTCTCTAAATACTTTGGGACTGGCAGCCAGATTTGGCATAATAGACTATAACAAAAAAGTTATTTGGAAGTGAACGTCATAGCTATAAAAAACGTAAATATTAGTTTAGGAAAATACATTTTCTTATAAATACGCATTTCAAAGAAGCATATATTTAACTCGGATTGGATTCAACAGCGGGACGCGGAGACGGAAAGAAAAAAAATGAGTCGGGCATCTTAACCACGGGACCAACTAGCCACTCATTTATTGGCGGTTTATTTAACCCTTTCCTCCCTGAAGCCTCGAATGGACAATTCTAGTTTTCAATTTAGTCTAGTCCAATTTTGACTTTTTAGGGATGATTTTTACGATAAATGTCAAATTGACAAACAGTGTAGACTCTGATCAGAGGGCTCCTTAAGGAGCCCTCTGATCAGGGTCAACACTGTTTGCATAGGACAAGTGTACTCCTCACATGTACGCTGTTTGCAAATGACGCATACATGCGTGACTAGGGTTCAAAGAGTTAACTAGCTTAAGTCTACAGTAATGGGGGAGACGTCATATTTTCCCGTTTATGCCTGCACGTGCACACACACATACTCCATCCTTGGGCGTAATAGATTTTACTATGAAAAAAATCTAAACAACTAATATTCAGTGATTTTACTTGAGGGTGTATTTATACCGATCATATTTTCGTAATGCCTTATACACGACAATGCCTCAAAGCTTTCATTTGAGAATATTCTTTTCACATTAAAACGTCCATACTAGTAGATCATCAATCAATGTACATTAACCCTTTACCCAATAACCCGTTTATAACATTAAATATAGATGATTACTTAAAGCAGGTTGAAAGTAAAGCAGAATGTGCCTTAAGGCACATTCTGCTTTACTTTCAGCCTGGTTTAAACTATCATCTGCTAGGCTATATAGAAATACTTGTTATTGTAATTGTTCATAAAGGTATAAACTGGAACTATTTTCTTCAGCGGAGGAGTAAATTAAATACGCTAAAAGTCGCTTCTATGGGGGAAAGTGTTAACAGCATCTGCTTGCTTAATTTTTGTGTCTGTTAAATGCGAGAATCTGCAATGATCTTAAAATACATTCGGTCCAAACACACAAAGTCCATGACATCTTACTGAAAGGATTTCACGTTTCATCGATCAAGGAAAGATGCTGCGCAAATAAGATCTTAACCCGTTACCCAATAAATACGCCTTTTTAGGCCTCAAATTTATTCACCTACTGACGAAAATGGATCCAAATTATACCGTCATCAATATGCAATGTAGAAAATATATTCTATATTCTAGTAGCAGGTTGAATGTAAAGCAGAATGCACATTAGGGCGCATTCTGCTTTACTTTCAATCTGAGTCTGCTTTAAGTGGTCACCTATCTTCAAAACTAGAAACAGGCTATGGGGTAATGGGAATCAAATAGTAAACCCGGCATGCGTGTATTTATTGTAAGAAATTTAGTGGGGAAAATTAGTAAATTTAGAATAGAAAAGCAGGTTTTTTTTTAATTTCTAAGGTTAGAAATTGGGTTTACGTGTGAATGAAATTTCTCACATAACTAGAAATCTACCACTGTTTTCAATACCGAACAGCGATCGCGAATATTCTTGTCTCCAACATGTGTGAGATCAGTTTGAATGACGTCACTATAACGTCACTATTTATAACGGCGTTTTGACGTCACAGGGATTCCCAAAAATGCCCATTGCTTTAAAAAAAAAGTATCTTAAAATCGTTCGTTATGTGAGAAAAAGAATCTGTCACTCGTCGATGTTTAATACAAGCTGATCTCAAACTCGTCTAAAATAAATAAGTCATTAAGCTCGCCAAGGCTCGCTTAATAACATTCAAATTCTAGACTCGTTTGAGATCAGCTTGTCTTAAACATCGACGAGTGACAGATCCTATATTTATTGATAACTGAAACTGCGTATGACCACAGCAATATTCATGTTATCATTTATACCCTTTCCCCAAAGAACCCACCAAATAATAATACTATTAAATCAAAGTACTGTAGTACTGCAGGCTCGGACTTTCAGTTTAATGTAGAACAAAGTAATGCAGAAAGCTAATTATGGAGTTTCTGCATTACCATTGCCATGCATTAAGCAGAAACCTGCAGCGCTTAAGGATATACACCAGCAATTCGTGAGACACCTAGTGGCTTTTAACGAAGTGCGATAAATCAAGCATCGTTACTCAACGAAATCGTGCATATCGGTTACCTCCCGTATATACTTTCGGTTTCAAACAATCTTCATTAATCGCGTTATAAAGACGTTAAATGCATGAAAGTGTACTTGATAAATTAAAGTACGTGAATCTTGGTAAATACTCTATCTGATAAGGCTAAGTTAATAACCCAAAACTTCAATCAAATTGAATATGAGCGTGAACCCGAGATCACATAGAAAAAGCCGTCGGCTTATTAAGGCTATTGGTATATGTATGAAAGTGCCTATAGTTTCAAAAGAAGCCTTATAACTTATGCTTTTTTTTTTTACCATTGTCTTATTATTCACACCTATAGCTTTTATTGTGAGAAGTTTCATCAATTTATTTCGGGCAGATTTTGATTGAGTTAGTGTTTTCATTGAATTGGAGCCGAAAACAATTTAGAAAAATGCATTTATATCGGGCAACAATCCATACTCTTTGCATCATACTTTCAGTGAGCATCACTTTTTAACTGTTTTAATGTTTGTTTGTGCCAATTATTACTTTTAATCATTTTAGAAATGCAAAATAACGCACGCCGACTCTTTGCAGAGAATGGCTACATCATACATTTCAAAAACCCATAGACAAAAAAATACCATTATAACCTATATTTTTCTTTTTGCCATTGTACTTAGATATGTTTGAAGAACCTATTCTGAAATTTTCATAGAGATCCATCGGAGATTTCATTTGGTATCGTATGTCCTTAAAGACCCTAAAGAATTTTGTACTGTGCATGTATTATAATGCATCGTCTGCTATGACTACTAGGTGAATGTTTATTACAAGAGAGTAAATACGGTGTTTAAATTGCCACAGGTACAGACTCAGGGAGTGCTGCTACAGGGACGTACCCAGCAACTGAAGCTCCGTTATAGTATATGTAAACCCCGTATGACAGGATTTGTTTGTAGGGGGAGCTAGTCTCGCACACTATAATTACCTATGGTCAACGGCCTCTAGTAGCTTAAAGGTTACGTTTTATCGCGAAACCAGGGTCAGTATCAAATGCCATGTTTGTGGGTTCTACTTTGTGTGATTGGTTTGGGAACCAAGATATAATTATGTCAAGTACCACCGACATTTTTTTTATCTTATTTCGAAATGTCAATCTCTCACCTCTCTTGATCAGAGTGTTTTTCATTTGCAAAACATTTGAGATCCTGATCAAACGGCGGATAATGCTGAAGACGACGCTGTGTCGGCGATAAATTGGTTAACAATGTCCCTCAAATTAGACCTAAATTCCGGTAGCTTGTTTTCACAATTTGACCCTTTAATTCTCAATGACGCCAAAAAGCGCGTTTGCAAACAGCGGCGTAACGCGGCGTCTGATCAGAATCCCAACTGTATCAAATTCTTTTTGAAATTTCTTTAGTCATACTGCCTTAAATTAAACTATGAAACGATATTGCAGACAAGAATATTTAAGCAAGCATGAAACGAGGAAGGGGTAAAAATCTCACGATTAATTTTGAAAGCAAAAGAGAACATAACATAGAACATAAATTTATTCAGATTTGTAAAAAGTACATCATCTTAGTCACATAGCAAACTAACAAACATATAACAATGGAAGCGAAAAGAGGTCAAACAAACAACTACTTGATGTTTTGAGTTTTTGATGCAGTGTGAAACAATATTGGTCATACAGCGCCGATTTGTATGTGTTTTGTGAATACGGAATGCACGGTAGCTAATACAGTGCTCCCTTCCTAAAACGACACCAAATGGGAGACAAAACATGTGTGCGTTGATCGGAGGGAGTCGTTATAGGGAGGTAATTTGGCTTACGTTTGCAAACAGCTTGAATCTAGATCAGACGCCGCGTCACGCGGCGTCTGATCTCGATTCAAGTTGTTTGTCACTCGACATTTAGGTATTCATGTCAAAATGTCTATTATGTCACTTTGAGAAATACAGCAGACGACCATTTTAGACTGATGATATTGCAGCAATAAAAGGGTAAGACATACTTGTTCTGTTTAGGGAACTGTTGCAAGGGTCATTGTAAGGAGGGAGCCGTTGTTGGGAGGGCCGTTGTAGGGAGGGAACACTGTAGTATCGAGTTATCCCAATAGCTGCAGTCATGATGGTCGACTATCGATTACAAAATCAAACTATCGATATTATGGGTGATAGTTTTAGCTACTATCGATAGTAAAAATTGATTTGCAAGTAACTCTTTCCATAAGTTGTACCAGAATTTGGGATGGCGTGTTTGATTTTGTTCCCAGTGCCCTTTTAATCCTTTCCCCTGTGCCTTATTTCAATTTGAAATATTTCAATAAGAATCAGTTTTTATCCTAGAAAATGTTTGCTTAAAGCATGTTGAAAGTAATGCAGAATGCGCGTTAAGCGCATTCTGCTTTACTCTCAGTCTGCTTTTAACGTCCATCTGCTAGGATATCGAAAACATTTCTTTTGATTCACATTCATAAGAGTATAATTTGCAATAAAACTATCGTGCTAGTGTTGCAATAGTGAATCCAACTATCGATAGTCTATAGTGATAGTGTTTTCAACCATAGGCATTCGGCCCGTAGGCTATGACACTACCCCCAGCTGCTACCCCCCCCCCCCCCTCCTCCACCTTCACCAAACGTGGATAAAATACCCTAAAGTCTATCCATACATTCAATAATCATCATAAAAGAACATTTCCTGAAGTTTCATGAAATTTAAAAAAAAAAATTTGTTTGGCTAATTTATAAGTAAAATAGTAAAGGCTGCCATGAAAAAGCACCTTGCAGAAGCAACCCTCAAGTTCCCAACCCTTAGACTACCTGTCATTTTGTAAAATCTTGGACGATCTGGACAAATGATGGCTCATTGTTTACAGCAAACAGTTTTCTTTGACGATAATTGGTAAAAAATTCAAAGTAATCGGCGAACACGCGCATGGGGACTCGAAAAGTAGGGAGACCCCTTATACGGAATCATTCGTCCACGCGAACTTTTCCCAAACAAACGACTGGTTGCCCAGTCAAACTATTATCATTCTAGCGAAACCGAGAACCAGCTTCAAAGCAGGAAATGACGCAAAAGTCAAGCGCCTCAATTGGTCGTATTCGAATCAGGACAACTATCGCGTTAGTTGGAATAGTTGTCAACAAGTTCTATTCGAATCACCACTTGATGTTTTCCGTTGACAAAATGTTGCCAAACCCTCACATCGAGCGTTGATTTAGTCACTTGACCTCGTGGTTTGTATCACTAGATAAAACATACATGAAGACCCTCTCAATTAATCGAATGGATCCAGATCGCATGGTATTATATGCGTATATAAACATTGGGGGCGTTACGCCTGTTTTTAACGGGTGTTTTATTCATTTCAATTCGTCCGGAAGTACTAAGTTTTCGTTGACTACAATTTCTATTCGAGTCGGGTCAAAATCGTTGTAATCAGTAAATATTCGCGCATTTGCTCCGCCCAGTTTTCGTTGACAACAAACTCGATGATTCGAATACGACCAATGATCATATCCGTTTGTCAACCGAAACTTCAAAACGAAAGTTATCTAGAAATTTATTTCGTAACAGAAATGCTCATTTACCGATAATTCAAAAGGTATTTATTATATATTTCATTTTCTATTAATTACCCATACCATGGTGTAATGCATGGTCGCAAATGCACTTGTTAATCGCTGAATGACGAACAAGTCCAAAATTTAAGGTGGACGAATGATGGCGCACACGGTGCCTATCGAACTTTTTATTTCTTCACTTGTGCACGTGTCTTGCTTGGGCTGTGAGCTAAAAAAAATTTGAACAGAACTGTTAAGTGTAAATAATAAGCCATCATTTGTCATAATCGGCCCAAAAATGACAAAATGACAAGGTTTGGAAGTTGATGGCTCTGAATTCACATCCACCTTTTCGTTGTATACATACATGATACGAAAAAAAACATTTTGTTTTAAAACTTCTTGAAACTTCTTGAAACATTTGTTAAGGATGTTTATTGAACATATGGATGTATTTTGCCTCATTTGAAAGATTTATGGGGGTGGGGGGGGGGGGGGGGTAGTAGCCGGGGGGGGGGGGGGGGGGGTCATAGCTCACGCGCCGAAACTATCGATAACTATTGTGATAGCGATTTCGAACGCAATAGTCAGCCCTAGTTTTGAATGCATGAGTGTGTGGGTGAAACAGTTTAATGAACTCCTACCACTGCATTTTATATTTCCCACATCCCACTGGAGGCAGACCGAGTCACCCCTTCAGTGCAATGACGTTTCCCTTCACCACCATGACGTCATCTGCTATAAACATTAGTCGTCTGCTTTTATTTCTTAAATTTGGCTTTTAGGTAGCTTCGACTAGCTAATATATTTAAACAGTTTGCTCCGAAGTTGCTACGTATCTCTTACCTCGACAGAAAAACCAACGAGTTTGTAAGAGACAGAGTAAAAAGTCTTGTCGGTCCACAGGAACCTCTACTCGCCACTGTTAAGAGAAGAAAGCTCCAGTGGTTCGGTCACGTTACTAGACATGACAGTCTAAGCAAGACAATTCTACACGGCACAGTTGAGGGTGGGCGTAAAAGAGGGAGGCAACGGAAGAGCTGGTCGGATAACATTAAAGACTGGACAGCACTAAAGATGCCTGAACTACTTACCCATGCGACAGACAGACCAAAGTGGAAACAAGTGGCAGTTTCTTCGACAACAGACTCCCCCGACGACAGAGTTCTCGGTCAAGGGACTAGTAAGGGTAAACAGTTTGAATCACGATCAGACGTCACGTTACACGGCATCTAACCAGGAGCTACACTATTTGCTGAAGGTAACTATTGTAGATCTACTCGGTTTTTGCTCTGGGTTCAAGGTGTTTACAAATGTAAGCCATATCCTCCCTATAACAACTCCCTTCAAACAACACACACAATTGTTGTCTCCTATTGTGTGTCGTTGTAGAGAGAGAATTATGTAGTGTTTTTTCTACCAAATCATTATCAGATTCAGTGCGCAATATAACATAGAGGAATCAATAACATGCACCTCAAATAATCTCAAAGCTATATATCAATTATTTGTGTTTAATGCAGGTGGCTACTTAAAGTAATATGAAAGTAAAGCAGAAAGCTCCTTTCAATCAATAGTTTTTTACTACCCATATATATAGTTGTGTAAGCGTTGTCACCTGCATTCAAGTCTTTAACATACATTAACCCTTAGCCCGCCAAATAAATTGTCGTCTGCTATATTGCTCGTCTGCTCCAAGTTTCAAAGTGCTTCAAAGTTGCTCAAAATTGCTGAAAATGTTGTCCGAGTGTCAAACAGCTTGGATCCGGATGAGACGCCGAGTTACTCGGCGTCTCATCCGGATCCAAGCTGTTTGCATATGGAGCTATAGTTGTGACTGGCAGGCTAAGGGTTAAGTTGATATTTGTCTAAATTGTTTACTGTACTTAAGCGGTATTTTGCGGTATTTTGTATTTATGCTACCAACTTATATTTGCTTATTAAACATAGCATTGGTATTGTCGTTGAAATAAAAATTGATAATTAATAATACTAATAAAAAAGTCATTTTTCTTGTCATTGCGAAGTCCAGTTTTTATTTTTATATCTACTTGTATATATCTACTTGTATTGTAAATAGATTACTGTTTGGATATATAAACTGCGTACAATGAAGCCTAAAAAGAAGGCTGATTGATTTTAATAAAGACAGGTGGTCGCTTAAAGCAAAATGAAAGTAAATTGCGTTTATTCGTCGTACATGGTAGCTTAAAGCAGGCTGAAAAGTAAAGCAGAATGCGCCTGATTCTGCTTTACTTCCAGTCTGCTTTAAGTAGTCACGTGTCAACAAAACTAGGAACAGACGATTGGGGAAAGGTACGACTCGTAAAATCGTACTTGAAAAATGCAAATTTGGAAATCTTAGGAGTTTTCATGTCAACTAATTGCAGCCCTACGCCGCATTTTAGAACAGCATGTCACTTGTATGCTCCTGAAATTATTTGTACACAAAAGAAAGGGAAATATTCTACTATTCTTACATTAAAAATAATCATTAATACTGTAGAGTGTACCAATACAGTTTCTAAGAATTAATCGTTATTCAGATTTTATGGAACTGATTATATCCTACAATTGAAAGTTGTTTCGAGTCATTTATACAAACAGATCGCATTCTTTTACGTAGTCGTAATAAAGAGGTTTTACTATACTAGTAAGGATGATATTTGTAAGGGTTCTATACAGTGGAGAAAACGTTATTCTTTCCCAATAAACGCGTTTACGCTAAATCTATTATTTTAAATGCAAACATATTGGAGCCAGATCAGACGCCGGGTTACCCGGCGTCTGACCAGGCTTCAAACTGTTTGCCATCAAGGTTTAAATCAACATTCAGAATTGTCAAAAAAGTGTCATTTTCTTCATTTTATTGCGTTTCGTTTGCGTTTAAACGGAAAAGAATAACGTTTTCTCCACTGTACAAGCACATTTACAAAAAGTTTACTTTATCATGACAGTTTCTATCCTCCATTTTGAAGATCTTTCTCAGATCATGCGCTTAGCTCTGCCTTGGCATGCGGTGTCTATAACCGGTTCACGGCCATACCAAGGTACAAAACTGAACAATATGCTATATATTTTTCAGTTTCTCGCTAAAAAGGAGCCCTTTCTTTGGCTGGCAATCTACGACAAACGGTAAAAAAAAATTATGAAACGCTAGACAGTTATGTAAACTCTTTTCTTGTCATGATTGGAAAATCCCCAAGGTCTTTGTTAAGTCAGTGTTCGCATAGTAACAACCAAACAAAACGTATATCATATGCTTGATGTAAACGAGCGAGCGCGTATGTAGTAAATGCGTGTTTATAACACCCAGAAAAGTTCCGTTATTACATCAGCCGCGTCGACTGATCGTGTTTCAGTCACGTAATATTTTTGCATTAAATTACAACCCAGTCGAATACAAAAATTGCAAGTTAAATAGAGCAAAATTAAAATGTTGAGTTCGTTTAGAAACAAACGTAAAACATAACCAATAAACAATTTTTAAAAGATCAGGGACCCGTTTCATAAAACTGCTTACGACAAATGTTGTCGTAAGTCAGATCATAAAAGTCTCAATTATTATTTATTTCTCCATCTAATCCTGTTTTGTGACATCTTTTTTAATCGTCTTTTCAAGACGATTCAAAAAAGATGTAAGCTGTGGTATCAGCACGCCAGCTCCATTGTTTGCTGAGCGCTGAGCTGAGCCTCCCTGACCGGAAACGCTCAGCCTACGTGACCGGGGGAAAAAAAGGGGGGGGGGCATGGCGCCATAAGTCGCGGAGGACCGGATGGGGTCACGGTCCAGCGATGTCGGCCAATCCCTCCCTCGGACTCGCTGCTACGGACTCGGGGCCCGGCGCACACCGCCCGGCAAGGCGTAAACTCGACACCGGACGGTGGGGTCAAGGTTCGGCTTGACCTGTCCAATCTCGCGTTTTCGTAGGACTCGATGTTCAGGCGAGCTAAAATGGACAGGTGGAATGTTGTCTTACCCCTTATCCTTTTACGAGTCCTAAAACGAAAATGGTTTTTTTATGTCGGGTTTATGTCATGATACTGGTAGTGTTAGTATAAGCTTTAACCTTTATCTTTCTGAGCGTGACTTGAGGACATGGGCAAACAGATTGAATCCAGATCAAACGCTATCTCACGCAGCCCTCTCATTAACATTCCTAGGATTCAGTCCAATCACAAAAAAAACCCAATCCACGGTTGAACGTGTTGAAAGCCAACACTTTTAAAGCAGAAGATACTTTACTCTGAACATGTAAACTCGTTATTAAGCGACAGGGTATATTTGTCAGCGAAGCGTGAAGAAATTTGACAGTCAACCCTTGTATGTACGGTTTGAAAGGTTAAATGTCACAGAGAACACATTCCTACCACGCAATGTTGTTTAGAATTCAAAATTCCTCTCCTATCGAATACGTTTGAGCTGGCTCTCACACCATTTTTTTTCATCCGCATGCACCAGGCACTTGACTGTATAGAGAGTGTCTTACTTCTGTTCGTCTTGACTGCATACAATATTGACTGTATCATCACATCTTTTTCATTGCGTTTGTAAGAAGGGGTATACTAGTATATACTATGAACCCTTCTCATGCTATTGGCGTTTATTGAAGACTTTTAAAAACCAATGTTGACCTTGATCAGACTAGATCCCCGAGAGTGTATCATTAAGCATACACCTACTGTATGAGAGCGTTCAGTTATAGCACAACCTTTCATGTTGGAAGGAATGCTATATCCAGGCCACACCACGTGGAGGAACTCTCGTCATGGCCCAAGGGAAATAATACAAAACCAAACGTTGTTATGTTATATATAATGTGTAATATTTTATTACTATTGAACAGAGTATATGTATGCGCATCAATGTACAATTTGATAACACTCATATACATGTATACGGTTTGAATCTGAAAAGCCTGCTTGTTTGTCGTTGTTGTTTGACCCCGGAACTATCCGTTGAAGCTTAAAACCGATGAACCGGGAGATTGGAGTAATCATCAAACAAATTAGTATGCTTTGAGTGTTATTTATGGCATGTGAAGTGTTGCAAAAAGAAATAATGGTTCAATAAAAAATTTATCATTCTATCTGAAAAATATATGGTCAATAAAAAAATATTTGTTCAATAAATTAAATATAATTTTCTATCCTAAAAAATATTTGTTTCTTAAAAATATATTTATTGAATAATTTTTTTATTATATTTTATATCGAATCAATATTTTGTATTGAACATATATTTAATCGAGATAGAACAAATTTTTTTTTTTTATTGAATCAATATTTTTAGACTTATGCAACGGTTGAAAAAAATATATGTTCAATAATTAGCATTATGGGATACTAATAGAATTTTGTAAGCTTGGCTTCCATTGGCTTAGATCATCCAAGATGGCAGCTCCCATGGAAAGCATGACTTTTGCTGATTCAACTTCAGAGAATTTTCTCAACAAGATCAGGGTGACTGAGGGCGACTGTACAGCTGGAGAGCCTGGCTGTACAATAAATGGTCGCGTGCGACAGTGGGAATGAAACTTGATAACGACTGCTTCAAAATTAGCGAGTGTTCAGTCTGAAGGTAAATACATTTTACAACTATTTCTTTGCCGTCAGCTAGACGGCCAGAGACTGCTTGGCCGCATTTCTGGCTTAATTCTCATAGAGCATTGTTTTTGTTTATTAGACCTCTGCCAAGAACTAAAAGCAAGGCAAATTGGTGGTTTTGATCCCAAACAGCCTAAATAATCTTCCCGAAGGTCGAGGCTATCGGCACGTCATGTCGATAACGTTTCTTATTCGCACGACGGTCAGATCCACACGACGGTCTTGCGGATAAGGAAAATTCTTATCTGCACGACAGTCGTGGGAATATCAGAATATTAATTGTTATCCGCACGACTGTCGTACCGGTAGACACTTTCTATACACGGTCATGACAGAGAGATACTGAGGAATCACGATCTGTGTCTACTCCGTGTGAGGAGTCGAGGGAGAATCCTGATCAGACCTGTACGAAAATGCCCCAGAGTGGGCCCTGTACAACACTTGGAAGAAGAAGAAGAAGAAGACCCCGCATACCCTCGTCATTGACATTATATTTCTTCTGTAAAGATGCCCACTAGATCTCCTATACGTAGCCTAACTTTGAGTGAAAAAAAGCTGACGATTATCTTAAGCAGACGATATTGCAGCTGTGAAAGGGCTAGACATCTTGCTTCGGGAACAGCGGCAATAGTCATTGTTAAGAAATTAATCGTTCAGTGCCGTTGTAGGGAGGGAGCACTGTTAATACAGAGCTACCATATAGATTTCTATTTCTATGTATTACTTCTACATTATCAATTCTGATGATTATGAGAATGGGCACTTTTTAGGTGCACCAATGGGACAGTACCCAGCCGGTCACTTTAACCTGACACTGACAAACCAGTCATAATGCTAACCAGAAATCCTGAGCGCCAAGGAGGGAAGCCATTACGACCAATTTTCAAGTCTTTGGTTTGACTCGGTCGGGGATTGAACCCGCAACCTCCCGCACTGCAAGCTGACGCTCTATCACTAAGCTACCAACCGGTCAAACCAATAATAGATAGATCTTGTTTGTCGCAATAAAAGCTCTTCAGAGCTTATGTTGATTGTTTACCATATGCAACATTTAAATAAAGCTTACCTTTACCTTTATAGGTTGCTGATAAAAGTCCTAAGATTTACCGATTTTCAAGCAACTTTTATTTAGCCCTTTAAGCATTTCGCTGTCCGGCTCTATAACACTAACATGATTATGCAAACAATTAAGATCCAGATCAGAAGCCGCGTGACGCGTCGTCTGATCTGGATCTTAACTTTTTAATACCCATATCAATGTTTCCTAAGAAATAAACGCATAAAATTCTATTTTTTAAAAAGCAAGAAAAATCTGGAGAAATTTTAGCTTGAAAAACAATGATGCCAGTGGTTTTCCTTATATGACTAAAGTGAAAGCTAAATATTAATCTCCTTTTTCCGAAACCAATTTGCAATTTTTTTGCAAGTCTTTGGTTTGACCCGGCCAGGGATTGAACCCACAACCTTCCGCACTGCAAGCGGACACTCTACCACTAAGCCACGCAGAGCTTATTGAATGACCATCCCCCATTGTTCTCACTAGGCATGAAAGTAACTGTAAAAGCATGAAACCTGTGGGATAGCAATCTCTCTTTGTCTAGAGAGGCCCTGACATACTCAAATTTTTCAAACCAAAACATCAAAAAAAAGGGACAGGCTTCACATGAGAGGCTTCATTGATTCTTTGCCTAGTGAAGACATAAATTTGTACAATTAAAACATGCTTTGCATGCTTTAAATAAAAATATTTACTGGACTAGAACAATTACCAACCTCTAGGCAAAGTAATGTCTTTTAATGTTTTAACCTGTTTGTCAGAACTAGACACAGACTATAGGGTAGCTGTTTATTCAAGCCATTATACTATTATTTTCAGGTATATCTGTAAACTTTTGTGAGCATGATGCTGTCCATGGCAACAAGGTAGATGGTATCTCAATAGACCAGCCAGTCACTATGCTGTATGGTCGTCAAAAACTACATCTACAACACAGGCTTAGAAATAACAGTGGATAGCAAATGGGAAGGTAACTAGTCAAATTAGTCGTGCTATATATAGTGGGCAAGGCATTATTCTTTCCCAGTAGAAGAGTTCATATTGAAAGTCATATATCTATTCCATTGTATACAGTTTGGAGCCAGATGAGAAGCTGAATATGGTATAATTATAGTAGCATTTTTCATATAAGGAAAACAGCACATTACAGCAATGTTTGATTGCATATTTTAAAGCAGAGCTTAACCCATTGAACCCTAATGATGCATATATGCATCATCTTACAAAAAGATGTACTTGTAAAGTGTATAACTTGTCTTATACCAACAGTGAAGACTCAGATTAGAGAGGCACTGTTGTTATATTGCAATTTATTGACAAAAACAACCCTAAGTAGTCAGACTAAACTAAATTGGAAAGTTCATCTTAAGTTTCAAGGTGGAGATTAGGTTAAGGCAAATTTACCCATATTTCTTCCTCTGAAATTTGATATTGCCTATGTCGAACATAATCCAAGTTTTAACATTGAAATACTTGTATCTTTGAGTTATCTAGGCTCAACTGTAGCTGCTTACTTTAACAGATTTCTGTGATTATGCTGTCTGTATCAAAAGTAATTTCTTACAATTTAATGACATGGGTAAAACTTTATTCTTTTCCAATAACCTGTATGTGCTAAGCCAATAATCTCAATTACAAACAGTTTGTAGCCCGATTTGGTGCCAGATAACTTACCCTTTGATTTGGCTCCAAAATGTTTGAGATACCTTTTAAAACAACTTGCCAACAGTTTCAAAGACTTAATGTTCTACATTTTATTGCATTGCATTTATCTTTAATTATTGCTGACTCCAGTTCAATAAATATGCCTTTTTACACCTTTAATTTATTCCATGTCTGAAGAAAATAGTTCTACTTCATAATACCAGTAGTCATTAATATCAATAACAACTTTGAGTAATTTAGATGCATCCATTTACAGGGTATCTGCTGAAATCAATCAGCTTGCCAGCTTGGATATGGTTTGTTATGAGGGCCAACCATCAGATCTGCTTTGTTTGCTCTTCTCAAACCCTGAGGCCTTTTACTAAAGCCACCTATGCAATGAAGTGAGCGAAACATGCATTATGTAAGATGAGCTGGACGATCTACTTATGGGAGGTCTTCCCCCCAGGACATAGAAGGTATAAAAAGGTTTCAAATAGGCAACTTTTATTAGTCACCTGCACATGGTTGTTGATATCTGTCATCTTTATACTATATAAGAATCAGTTTGTCAGTCCATCTGAAAATTGTACATCTAGTGTATCTCCTAAAGTATGTCGTCTAGGATTACCAAACATGTTGTATGGATACATATTTGGATTTCCAAGTACATGTATCTCATACAATTTTCAGGTCACCTTGACCATAATAGTTGAAAGACTTTGTCTTTAGCATAATTATCTCTTAACCATCTAGGTCCACCAAACCTGGTGTCTATTCTCTATACATATTATATAGGATAGCAGAGTGCTGCATACCAACTTTAAGGACACTTTGACCTCGATAATTGAAAAAACTTGTCCAGAGCATATCTCCTACATGCTGTTTACTACTTCATCTAGGAATACCAAACCTTGTGTGTGGATACATCTTTATACCGCCCCTCAAACGACGTTGGGGGGGGGGTATACTGGAGACACCATGTCCGTCCGTCCGGTTGTCCGTCCGTCCCGCTTGTCCGGAGCATAACTTCTAAAGTATAAGAGCTACTGACTTCAAACTTCATATACAGATAGATCTCATTGACAAAGAGTGCAGTGCACAAGAACTATAACTCTATCATCAGTATTTTTGGAGTTAATGCCCTTTGTTGTTAAACTTTTACCCGACTTATGCTTGTCCGGAGCATAACTTCAAAAATATAAGAGCTATTGACCTCAAACGTCATATATAGATAGATCTCATTGACTAGGAGTGCAGTGCACAAAACCCATAACTCTGTCATCCATATGTTTGGAGTTATTTCTCTTCGTTGTTATATTTTAACCCACTTTAGGCTTGTCCAGAGCATAACTTCAAAAATATAAGAGCTATTTCCTTCAAACTTCATATACAGATAAATCTCATTGACTAGGAGTGCAGTGCACAAGAACCACAAATCCGTCAGGCTTGCTTAGGATATATGGCATTTGCTTTTTGACCAGAAATATGCAGCCTCTGGCGGCTCACATTGAGCATCTCAAAACATTCAAGGCTAAATTTCCTTATTTTTCAAACTTTTGTTTACAAGCAAATTTTTCAGATCTACAAATTTTCTTACATTTTTTCCAAAAAACATGTAACCTCATCAAAAATATAAATAACTTTGATCCAGATCAGCTGCTTAGTGACTCAGCAGCTGATATGGATCCAAATTGTTTGCTGTGGTCTAAGATGTGTTTAAAGCTTTGAAGGACTTCATATTAAGCAGTGTACTAAGATAATTAACTTTATTTTTTCAGACAAAGAGGTAAACAATTCTTTTGATGAGCTGCTGACATTCATCACAGGAACAGACAACATACGTCCTTATGGATTCCCCACCAAGATAACAGTTTCACAGTTGAAGAGGAAACCAAAAGACTCCCATTTGCCTCAATGTGTTATCAGACATTTTTATTGCCAAGGGGTGCAGATGGCCCAAGGGACTAAAACCATTTATCATCACAGCTTGAAGGGGAACTCTTGCATTTGGAAAGATTTGAAGCAACCAAGAAATTCTCTTAAGGTTGAGAATTGTGTTTGTCAAATCGGGAATGGCTGCACATCATTGTTATTGATGTAATAGGGTGTTTTGAGTTTTTGTGACACCCCTCTGTCCATCTTCTCTGAAACCAAACTTGAGCAAATACATACTAATGGGTTTAGCTTCAAAAGTTGTTCACTCAAGGGGCAATATTTGTAGTCAAATATTCTTTAAACTGGCTTACAATCATCATCTTGACAAAAGCTAGGCAAGGTGTCAATATAGGTTACATTACATAAGGTTAACAAGAACACTGCATGCGGTTGCCAACACTGGTCTGTTTTTGAAGATCAGTGACAAATTATGATGCAGTAAAATAAGGTCAAAGGTCATGGTCAATTGGTAAAACATTTTAATATATCTGGATAGAACTTGTCAAGATGAACAGAGATAACAAAATGAAGGTTGTAGATGAAACATTGAAGAACTGACCAATGTTAAGATTTCAGACAACAAAAAAATAGGTCAAGGTTAATTGGTAAAATATGTTGGTATATTGTATGTCTGGATACCAAAAATGAAGGTTGTAGTCTTGTAGATGAGAAATTAAGTTATGGCTAACTTGAAGGTCAGTGACAATACAGTAGGTCAAAGGTCAAGGTCTATTGGTAGATTATTTTGGTATGTCTGGACAGGACTTGCATACCAAAAATGAAAGATATAAATGAAACAGTGAAGAAGGTATTTTGGATGACAACGCTGAGGTCGGAGTGATGACAATAGCTCATTGGTTTCTTTTAAACAGACAAGCTCAAACGTATGTCATTAGGTCTAAACAGAAAGAGCTTCTGAACACTGTAGGATCCATTTTTTTGGGCTGCAAATTCATTTAAATTGGTCTGAATGATAACCTTGACAAAATCAAGCAATGTAGTATTATAAATTACATTTAGCCAACAAGTGGGTCAGTAGGTCAAATCATTTGGAAATCTGAGTATCCGTGGGCCCACATTTTTGCTAAACAAATTTGGTAAATCCCAACATGCCAAATACAGATATTACATCATATTACCCTGGTTTACAAAGGGCTAGGGTTGGAGGTAGATAAAGGATCTGGCTAAACCAGTTCAATACTGTAATTGTTGTAGAGATACGAATGGGCCTTCGCAAAAACACACTTGTTTTGATCTAGATCATTTCTTTAATCAACAAACATGAGAAATTTAAAAAACTGAAATTCATCAACTAAAAACTGTCATATAAGTTATATACATGTATATACTGTGTTATCAGAGGATTACCCCTTTACTTCATAGCCTATTTCTTGTTTTTAACACAGGTGACCACTTAAAGTAGGTTGAAAGCAACAGAATGTGCCTTACTTTCAGCCTGCTTATAGGCACCACCTCATAGGATAAAGAATATATTTTGTATGGTACATTATCATGACTGTATACAGTGGAACTATTGCCTTTAGTGGAGGAATAAAGTAAATGCATTTATTGAGTAATGGGTTAAATCCATGAAGGAAAAAGAATTGAACAGACTGCCACAACTGTTTCTGTCTAGTTAACACTGAATATACATATCTGCATGAATTTCAATTGTGTACCAAGCAAGTATTACACTCATTTCACACTATAAAAACAACATTCATACTTTTTATTTTTGTTACAATGAAGCACCTATCCAATGTTTTACCTCCATGTATGACCCATGTGAAAATGATAAATGTGTAAAAAGGTGTATCAATTAAGAAATAGGTTAAACCATTACCAAATGCAAACAGTTCAGAAGTTGCTATAAGCCCAACTTTTGATAAGAGTCTATACCATTGGACACTTGTCAGATTCAAAATCATTAATTTTGTTTCTGTACTTCTTCTGTAATTTGTGCAAGTTCTGACACCTATCAAGTATCAACCCACCTATGTGCAGTTGTAGACCTAGGTCTACATTTATTTTACATATTCAACCCTAGTATAATTGTCTTTAACAAACAGTGTACCTGTATCTATAGAGGACACTAAAGTATTGTCCTATGCAAACAGTGTAGACCTAGATCAGAGTGCCCCTAAAGGAGCCTTCTGGTCAGGATCTGTACTACATGTATTTGACATTTTGTAAGGAGTTGTAAAAACACATAAAATGGGGTTAAGGGTTAAGTTGCAAAGCAGGTGACAGTAAATGTCCAACACTGCTTGTCTAAATCAGCTTCAACCATACTTGAAGTGTAGTAGACTCATGTACTCATTTAAGCCATTGCCCAAGAAAAATGAATTTTACGCTTTTAATTTATTCCTTCACTTGAGAAAGTAGTTCCAATTTAAATGGTTATAGATATGAATCATAAGAAATAAATTCTATAGTTTGGCATATGGTAGCCTAAGTGTGTTGAAAATAAAGCAGAATGTGTCTTAAGGCACATTCTGCTTTACTTTCAACCTGCTTTAAATGGTCACCTGTCTTCAAAACTAGAAACAGGCTATGGGCTAATGGGTTAAGCCATTACCCAATAAATAGGCCTGTTTAGGCCTGTAATTGATTCCTCCACTAATTAAAATAGTTTTACTTTATACAGTTATGAAAATGTACCATAGGACATATTTTCTGTAGATGGTGGCCTAAAGCAGGCTGTAAGTAAACCTTGAGGTGCATTATGCTTTACTTTCAACCTGCTTTAAGTGGTTCCTTGTTTTTCAAACTAGAAATAGGCTATGGGGTAAACAGTTTAAACACAACTCTGATACTACATGCTTTTCCTCATACCTATCCAAATAATAATATCTTGTCGTGAATATAAATTTGTGAATTTATTTTCAAAATTTTGTTTGACAATGCAATTTCTATAGAATTCATTATGTATTCAATTGATTTGTTGAAATTACAGCCAATCCTCTATTAAATGACCACCATTTAAAGTACTAAAGAAACCTTATAAAGTCAAGTGAAAGCTTAATGCAGGATAAAGCAAGCTCCTGTATGGACTTCCTGTTTTATTTTTATCCTGCATTAAGCAAGTGCCTGTATTTGAGTGGTTACTTATTGCTCCCTGGTGATTCTAGTGAAGGCCAGGCCCATACTGTCTAACCTGACAGTATGCTAAGCGACTACTGAATGAAGATAAATGGTGATCTTTAAAGACAGGTGATCACTTAATGCAGAGAAAAGTCATGCAGACGGCTCCTATATGAGCCTTCTGCATGGCTTTTCCCTGCATTCAGCTGCTACCGGTACCTGTTGTGAATTATCAATACGATAAACTTACTATATATTTAGTGGTCGCTTAATACAGGTTTGACTTTATCAGATTGACTGTACATTTTTAGCTCACCTGAGCCAAAGGCTCAAGGTGAGCTATTGGGATGGCCCTGTGTCTGTCGTCCGTCGTTGTGCGTCGTCCGTCGTCGTTAACAATTGCTTCAAATGACATCTTCTCCTAAACGGCTGAACAGATTTCAACCAAACTTTACAGGAATGTTCCTTGGGTCAAGCTCTTTCAAATTTGTTCAAAGAATTGAAAACAATATAGAACTCTGGTTGCTATGGCAACCAAAGTGAAAAAATAAGGAAATCTTTAAAAATCTTCTTGTCTGAAACTACAAGGGCCAGAGCTTAGATATTTGGCACATAACATTATCTACAGGTCCTCTATCAAGTTTGTTCAAATTATGCCCCTGGGGTCAAAATTGGCCCCGCCCCGGGGGTCACAGTTTTACATAGAGTTATATAGTGAAAATTTCAAACGTCTTCTCCACTGAAACTAATATGGCCAGAGCTTTGATATTTGGCATGGTGACACTTCTAAATGTCCTTTACCTAGTTTGTTCAAATGGTTCTGGTCGGTTTAATATCTAGGTCATAATTCACATTCAAAATATGTATAGCAGACAGCAATTCAGCATTATAAGAGTTAGACCCTAGCCAAATTTCCTACTGGCAGAGTTACATAACTGAACTCAGGTCAGCTGGTCAGCTGATGAGGTTGCATATGGTGTTGTCTGCTATATTTTTATGCCCTGCAGTTGGGGGCATATTGTTTTTGTCTGTCTGCTTTTTTGTCTGTTTGTCCATTTGTTTGTCTGTCAGTCCACAACTTTAATCTTAGCCATAACTTTGTTAAAGTTAGAAACTTTATAACTTGGGTCATGTCCTACAAAGGTCAATGTCATTTTTGAGATATTTCCCAGTGTCATATTTTCTTGTCTTTGAGATAACTCCAGTTCTAGTGATGTTAACCCATTACCCCATACATATGCCTTTAATTTATTCCTCCTCTAAAGAAAATACTTCCACTTTATACAGTCATAAACATGTAAGATATAAGAAATAGTATCTATGTCTTAGTAGATGATAACTTAAAGCAGGTTGAAAGTAAAGCAGAGTGTGCAATAAATAATCATGGAAATACATGTAGCTTGATAAGTGTCATGGATAAGGGCCATAACTCTGCCAACAATATTTTTTTAAGTTATTCCAATTTGTCATGTTTTTTTTTGTCTGGAAGATAATTCCATTTACAGCTATATTAAAATGTTGTCTTGCCTATTAAGCTAAGGCACAATGAGCGAATTAAGGGCCATGGCCCTCTTGTACTATACATGTACATGTATCTTATGAAGTACTGTTGTGTTGAGATTGTCCTTAACCTTTTACTCCATAGAAGCACCTTTTAGAGCATTTAATTTATTCCTGGACTGAAGAAAATAGTACCAATTCATACAGTCATAAAATTATCATAAGAAATATTTTCTATTTTCTAGCAGAAAGTAGTTTAAGCAGGCTTAAAATAAAGCAGGATTTGCCCTAAGGTGCATTCTGCTTTACTTTCAACCTGCTATAAATGGTCTCCTGTTTTCAGAACTAGAAACAGGCTATGGAGTAAAGGGTTAAAATTTCTATGTTTGCAGTTACAGAACAGGAGACATTGTTCTTTCCTGTTTAAATGCAAATGCAAAACAAACCTAATAAAATGTAAAAAAATAAAGGTTTGGAGCATTATCAGATGCCAGTTGCACCGGTTTACCTGGCATCTGATTTGACTCCAAACTGGTTGCAATGGAAATCTTTTTTTTTTAACCTAAACATGTTTATCTTCTCAACTGTAGTAGCACTTTGTACATTGATCATGATGATTGATATTTGACTGACAATGAGAATGTTTTCCTACAACTGACTTGCATCTTAACTGAGTATAATAATGCTTCAAAACAATTTTAAAATGGGAGATAAAATTTGCAATGTATGTAAAAATTGTAAACCATGATTTGAAATTGTACATGACTGATATCAGGGTGCCAGTTTTGTCCCTAAATTGTTTATTGAAATACTCGGAATTAATTGCTCAAATTGGCATTATTATACCCTCACGACTCATCGTGAGTGTATATAGGGATAGGCCAGTATATGTGTGTGTTTGTGGATTTGTACATAATGCTTTTTGTCCGGAGTATATTTCCTTTACCACATTAGCTAGGGACATCAAATTTGTTGTGTGGGTACATCTTGGGATGGCAGAGTGTCGTGTTCTAATTTTAGGGCACTGACCTTGGCCTTGAACTTTGACTTCAATTTTAAAAAAAGGCTTGTCTGGTGCATATCTTCTGTACTGTATCAGCTAGGAATAGCAAATTTTGCGTGTTAGTATAGGTTGTTTGCAGTTAAAAAAAACACGATAAATTTCAAATATCTCCAAAACAAGAAAACGGAGACAAATGGAATTTTGCATAGATTTATGATATACTTATACCAACTCTGACAAAAAAGAAATATTTTTTTCTCTTCGTAATAAAAAAGTTTTATTCATAACTTCTATATAAAGTTTACACTTCTAAGGGGCAGTTTTCCGAAGGGTAATTTCAAGTTATTCAACAGCCTATCTTTCACGACCCGGCAACGCCTCACCGTTAGCCATCGCATACCATAGCAGTTTACAACTAACCGAACGAGGCCCTGACTGGGGTACGTTAAACGTATTAACCGACCATACTGTCATTTGGGCACATGTTAGATCCTAATCGGACACCGGACCCATTTCGTATCTCAATAGTATCCGAACCATGTGCCACTCATACGAAAGCGAAAGTTTTATCAACAAAACGCAAAATAACTAAATGCGATAAATAGCAGAAGAGACATGTTCATACCAGACGATCTACACCAACTTACCATTATCAAATTTTCAACAGAATGTTTCCAGATCAGTTCGAAAACCTTTATAATTTTATTAAGGAAACCTAATGTAAACGTAAGTGCAATACAACTCGAACATTAATACATATAAAGCTCCAGATAAGGGGAGTATTTCCAAAACTAAATCTTTATTTCTGAATTAAGCCCTATGATGCGACTTCTCATTAGAACGTCTTTCTTCGAGTAGTCACACTATAGGATTTGGTGCTGAACTGGGTGAGAAAATGTTGGACTTGTTCCAGTTTCTCTCTCTTATCTAGAGCTCTGTAATTATGTAGAACTATTAGAGCTTCGGTTTGAAAAGTAATTGCAATTCTCTTTATTCCTGGTGAAGAGTTCGTGGATTTAGGCATAGTAAAAAATGTAATGGATTATGGGGCCTCACAATTAATTTTGTACAACTAAACAACCAATATCAGCACGGGATTCACCTTTCAGACAGAAGCAACTTGCACGGGATTTTACCTGGGGATATTCTCCAATATAAACAAACATGATCAAGGTAATAGCCAATAACACCCCACGTAATTGACCATTTTCAGCGACACAAAATTTATATAAAACAAAGAAGAAAAGTTTTTAGTTAGACTTTCAAAAATTCTGAATTTTCTTGTCAGAGTTGGTATAGACACATCATAAGTGTATGCAAAATTCAATTTAAATACGTCCATTAGTTTTTAAATTATCTAAGATTTATCGTGTTTTTTTGAACTGCAAACGACCTATACATCACGTGATTGTGAAGTATCGGGTACTAGGTCACTGTGACCTTGACCTTTGACTTCAATTGTAAAATGTGTGTATGTTTGAATGTAGGTAACTCATTTTGTCCAGAGTATATTTCCTTAACCACATCAGCTAGGATTAGCAAATTTGTTGTGTTGGTACATCTTGGGATGATGGCGTGTCGCATACTACGTTTAGGTCACTTTGACCTTGACCTTTGTCCTCAACTATAAAATATGTGTATGATTGTATGTAACTCATTTTATCCTGTGTATATTTCATTTACCACATCAGCTAGGAATAGCAAATTTGGTTTGCGAGTATCTCTTTGGATGATGGAGTTTCGCATACTACATTTAGGTCACTTTGACCTTGACCTTTTACCTCAATTGTGAAAAGTGTGTATGTTTGTATATTGTCCAGATTATATTTCTTTTACCATATCAGCTAGGAATAGCAAATGTGGTGTGTTAGTACATGATTTGATGGCAGAGTGTCCCTTACTACTTTAAGGTCACTGTGATCTTGGCCTTTGACCTCAATTATAAAATGTATGTTTGTTTGTATGTATGTAACTCATTTTGTCCTTAGTAAACTTTGGCCATGAAACTTCAGACATCATCCCTTTTAAAAGGTCATTGTTAGTATTAATACAACTGAGCGAGGGTATTCACATCATCTGCGGTGTCTCGTTCATTATTATTATTATCCCCTGCCGAAAGGCAGAGGGATACTGTTTTAGGTCTGTCCGTCCGGCTGTCCGTGCGTGCGTGCGTCACGTTTTCCGTCCGCAACTGTATCTGCGAAACCTACAAACAGATTTGGATTAAACTTGGTATACTTATTTGTCATCATAGGAGCACCGTGGGAAATCAAATTTTTTTCAGAAAATTTTAGGAATTTATGAGTTATCTGCCCTTTTTGTGTTAAAAATGCCGTCCGTCACGTTTTCCGTCCGCAACTGTATCTCCGAAACCTATAAACAGATTTGGATTAAACTTGGTATACTTATTTGTCATCATAGGAGCACCGTGGGAAATCAATGTTTTTTTCAGAAAATTTTAGGAATTTATGAGTTATCTGCCCTTTTTGTGCTAAAAATGCCATATTTAACAGTTTTTACACTCTAGCAACTACAGTATTCAACATGTTTTGTTTATACTTGCACACATTGTCTATAAGTACAAGTTCTTGCAAGTGTGCAATTATTGTAAAACAAGGATACTTGTGACAAGAGTTATCTGCCCTTGATGTACTTAGAAATGCTAGAAAATGCTTTATTTTGGTATTGTTTACATACTAGAGCCTATAAATATTTATGGATTTTTGAAAAAACTTTCTTGAATTATGTATGGCTATTAGTTTTCAAATGAATTTGATTATTGTTGAAAACAGAGAAATTAGTCATGAGTTATCTGCCCTTGATAAGTAAAAAAGCCATATTTAACTGTTTTTACTCTCTGGCAACTACAATTATGAATGGATTTAAATGATACTTGCACAGGATGTCTATAAGTAAAAGTTCTTGAAGGTGTGCAATTATTGTCAAAAAAGGATACTTGTGGCAATAGTTATCTGCCCTTGATGTACTTTGAAATGATAGAAAATGCTTTATTTTAAAATTGTTTACATTCTAGTATCTATAAATATGCATGAATTTTGATAAAACAAATTCTTAAACTATGTATGGCTATTAGTTTTCAAATAATTGTTATCATTTTTGAAAACGGAGAAACTAGTCAACATTTATCTGCCCTTGATGAGTAAAAAAAACCATATTTAACAGTTTTTACCATCTAGAAACTACAGTCTTTAATGGATTTTGATTTAACTTACACATGATGTATATAAATATAAGGGTAGCAATTATTGTCAAAATAGGATACTTTGTGGCAAGAGTTATCTGCCCTTTATGTACTTAGTAATGCTCAACATGGCTTTATTGTTTACATGCTATTGTGTACAAATGTGAATGGATTTTGAAAAAAAAATTAAATCATATATGGCGATTATTTATAGAATGAGTTTCAATTATTATCGAAAATGTGCAAATTAGTCAAGAATACTCTGCCCTTGATGAGTTGAAAATGTGTTTACACTCTAGTAAATTCTACAGTTCTGAATTTTTTTTTATAATACTTGCACACAATTATAAGTTCTTGAAAGTGTTTAATTACTGTTGAATTTGAATCAAGAGTTACCTGCCCCTGTCATACTTAGATTTATAATGCTACAAACGGCTTTATTTTTTGTATTGTTTAGGCTTTAAAGTGTACAAAATTGAATGGATTTTTATAAAACTTTGTAAAAAGCTTTTGAATGTTGATCTTTAAAGACAGGTGATCACCATTTGCCCCTTCCTCCCACAATAAAGTTTGCCACTTTCTTCTGGACAATCGCTGCGGCAGGGGATATCAGCTCTAAGGTGCTTGTTATTATTATTATTATACCAGATATCATTGGTTTATAATATCTGATATTATCTATTTGATATTTCAACAATTTCAAAATAGTATCACTATCAGGACAAAAAAGACAAGTACATATAAGACAATATTTTATTTTAAATGATCATTTTAAATGATCAAAATCCACATAGATTTTGAGTTTGGTCATATTTTTACAAGTTTTAGATACTATGGACAAAGTCAAACTCTACCGAACGTACACATCTGTTAGGTTTAAGCTAAACCAATTTATTAATTGAATGCATATGAAAATTAATCATTTAAGTATAATAAGGTTTTAACTATGTCACCTTATACCTGTATATTGCATAAATCCAGACATGTCACTGTCAGAACTGTATTCTAAATAGTCAAACCTGACTATTATATAAACAACATTTCTTTGAAAAAGCATACAGGATACCAAAGACTGGGGACCACTAAATGCAAGTTAAAAAAACATGCAGAAACCTCGGTGCTGGAACTTCCTGTATTGTTTTTATCCAGCATTTAGCAACCACCAGTATTAGAAGACTGCTAATGCCTAATGGGCATACTATTTAATTGTCACTTGATACAGGTTTAACTGTAGCATATATGTTCACTGTTCAATTTTATAATTTTGTGTATACATGTATATCTATACGTTATCAGTTGTTTGATTGAGTACTTTTTAAAATGAAATAACACTGTTGAACTGTTATTAGAAGCTAGTTGTTGTTTGTTTATCCCCTTCATCAGTAAAAGAAAGTGAACTAGTCTCAATCAACATGTTCAGTTGCCATAAGCTGAAGCAGTAAGGATGTCTGAAATAACTAGTGACTGCATTAAGGTAGTACAACTCTAATGAGATTGGGGAAACATGTTGGCACTCAATGTAGAGATATTGAGTACAGGAACAACCGACACCGACCATGGTTTGGTACAGTCTATCTGTTGACAACAATGGTTGAGTGTTGTATGTAGAATACGGATGTAGATCAAAATTGGTCCAATCTCATTTAAAGTTGTACATGTTCTAACCTATTGCATAATTAGGTAGTTCTAAAAGCTCTCATATCAGGATGGAGTAAAGGCACCAGAAAGCTTACTTAAAAGGTTACTAAGTGAAAAGTAGCCTTGTCAATGACTTCAGTTTTTGGCATTCATTTGATTGCTGTAAGAAATTTAATTTTAAACATCCCCATCCGCCCATAATGATATAGTGACTGATCTGTGCATGCTTCAGTCCATCTGTCCGTCAGTGTGTGTACCGATTGTTTGGAGAATATTTTCTTTATATCACATCAGCTAGAGCCACTAGCTGATGTGTTATAGAAAATACAATTGTATATATTTTGTGTGTGAGTATATTTCCCAATGGCGGCGTGTCGCATACCATTTCTAGGTGGTATAGTGTAGGGAATAAGCTCCAGACAAGCAATTTATCATGATTGAAATCAAAGAGAAATTTACATGGTCATTGTGACCCTCGATCTGAATAATAAAAAAAAAAACTTGTCTGAAACTTAAAAACTTGTCTGAAGCTTATTTCCTACTACCACATCACATATACCAAACTTGGTATGTCAGTATATCTTGAGATGACAGTGTCACATAACAATTGCAGGTTATTGTGGCATTGGTGTTGAACTTATAACCCTAAAAATAGAAAAAAAAATCCTTTTATTTGGATCATATATCCTATACCATATCAACTACATATTCCAAATTTGGTGTGTGGGTACATCCTAAAGATTTTCTGCGCATATTTAACAATACCAGTACATCGCATGGTATAGGGATACCAACAATGATGTGTGGTTACTCTTAGGATGGTGGAGCGTAACAAATGAACCAATTACAGGCTGTACATTCTGACAAAAAGGCAATGTACATATAAAAGGCCACGGAAAAGGTTGCTTCGAGTCGTGTCTCCCAATAATTTTGCCAATATTAGTTGCAGATTTTTTATATTGATGTTAGCATTTTACCCGTTTTAATGAGAAAAAACGCCCCCAAGAACGCACCAGTGACCATCTAGAAAATACACCCCCTCCATAGTAACTGTGTGTACACGGACCGGAGGGGTAGAAATAGGTTTTACGGTTAATAGCCGCATTACAACGTTAATCCTATGTTATTACCAATTAATTTAATTTTCAGTACATAACAGAGTTTTATTTCACGTAAACTTTACAGTTTCTAGTGATTACAAATCTCTTTATACTAGTGGTAAGCTTGTGTCCGATGGATGGACCTATTGAGACAAAATAAGCTAAACCGCGCTCGTTACCCTGGACCATCTGCCGAGTGTCGCTCGAAAGCGGAGTAAACCTTTGAATATTTACATAGATTTATATTAGTATTTTGCCTGTTGTAAATGCGCACATCGCCCCCAGAACGCACAACAGATAATCTAGGAACAAGGTTTTCCCGGGGGAGCATGCCCCGGACCCACTATAGTAAGACTACGTCCACAAATTTTACATGTGACCCCCCCCCCCCACACACACACACACACACAGGTGCTATGACCCCCCCCCCCCCTCGCTGCTACCCCCATAAATCTTTCAAAATGAGTCAAAATACATCCATATGTTCAACAAACAACCTTAACAAATGTTTCAAGAAGTTTAAAAAAAAATTTTTTTCGTATCATGTATTCAGGAAATGTTCTTTTATGATGATTATTGAATGTATGGATAGATTTTGGGGTATTTTATCAACGTTTGGTGGTGTTGGGGGGGGGGGGGGGGTAGCAGCTGGGGGTAGTGTCATAGCTACGGGCCGAATGCCTATGCCCCCCCCCCCCCCAAACACACACACACATGCACACACATCCCACCCCAATCGCAAATTGCTACCTATTTGACGACAGGTGACCACGTGAAGCAGAATGCGTCTTAAAGACATCTCCTGACGACCTTTCGATCAGAACGCCTTGCCAGACAATTTCCTTGCACAAAGCATGGATCTTATGGACATGTGGGTAGCAAAGAACCATTGAAGCTTCTCGTGTGAGACCCAAGCTTTATATTTGATAGTTTGGTTAGAAATAACCATTGAAAATCACCAGAGCATGAGTATAATCTGAGCCTCACCTGGTAAATTGATATGTGATGCATGCTTTGACAGTTAAAATTCACACCTATCCAGACAATGGGGGGGGGGGGGGGTAGTCCTTCTAAGGACTGAGGAAAATTCTTTAAGTTATCATATGCTAGGATAAAGAAAAACTACTAGTATGAATATGTATGCGAATAAGTTGGAAATATTTTCTCTAGAGAAATAAATTAAATGTGAAAATGTGTACTTATTTAGTTCCGGGTTGGAGCAGATTGAGCGTAAAGACAGAGTTATCTTTAACTAGGATCGGCACCAAATTATTCGGGATTTTTACCCCTTGACCACTTTATTATCGTCTGCTCAGTATGGTTCCCTGCAAGACAACGTCTGTCCTTGAAACGGCGTTTTTGTGGCGTTTATCTGGAAATTTGGTTTGGTTACTATAATAATAGTATAATTGGCAAGAATGTTGGGATCCCTCTAATCAGGGTCTACACATTTTCATAGGTCAGACCGTCTATTGTACTTTTCACATGTACACTGTCATAAATGACAAGTACAATGGTTCTAGGGTTGAATGTATCAAGCCGATTACTGTCTGTTTATCATCAAAACATACAATAAAATTCGTGCAGCTAAGGTTTATATATTAACGGAACGACTGTCGTGCGAATAAGCTTTCTATAACCCGTACGACTAGTTTAGGAACGACCGTCGTGCGAATAAAGCTTTCTAATCCGCACGACTGTCGTGTCGATAAAAATCCTTAAGAACGTTATCAGCACGGCCGTCGTTTCGATAGCCTGTGAAGGTGAATGATTTCTCGTCCAATGAAATCCGAGCTTACAACTTCGCCTCCAATTGGTCAAATTATCGAATGAATATTTTTTCGCAAGTTACATGTGTTGCAAAAGTATTTTGTTTGTTCAATAAAAATATTTATGTTCAATAAAATATATTTACTCAAATGTTTTAGTTTTTTGAGTTATTGCACAAATTATTTTTTTATTGAACACATATTTGTCAGATAGAATGAATAATTTTTTTGATGAACAATTATTTTCATTTATAGAATAAATATTTTTTTTGTTGAACAATTATTTTCATTTATAGAATAAATAATTTTTTATTGAACCATTATTTCTTTTTGCAACACTTCACATGCCATAGTTATTGATAATGATGTGATTTGATGGTATTGTTAGATTTATACCTAACTCATAGAAAAAAGCAAGGAAAAAAAACAACAACGACAAACAAGCAGGCTTTCCAGATTCAAACCGTATACATGTATATGAGTGTTATCAAATTTCTTCACGCTTCGCTGACAAATATACCCTGTCGCTTAATAACGAGTTTACATGTTCAGAGTAAAGTATCTTCTGCTTTAAAAGTGTTGGCTTTCAACACGTTCAACCGTGGATTGGTTTTTTTTGTGATTGGACTGAATCCTATGAATGTTAATGAGAGGGCTGCGTGAGATAGCGTTTGATCTGGATTCAATCTGTTTGCCCATGTCCTCAAGTCACGCTCAGAAAGATAAAGGTTAAAGCTTATACTAACACTACCAGTATCATGACATAAACCCGACATAAAAAAAACATTTTCGTTTTAGGACTCGTAAAAGACTCGCGCTTGGATGATAAGGGGTAAGACAACATTCCACCTGTCCATTTTAGCTCGCCTGAACATCGAGTCCTACGAAACCGCGAGATTGGACAGGTCAAGCCGAACCTTGACCCCACCGTCCGGTGTCGAGTTTACGCCTTGCCGGGCGGTGTGCGCCGGGCCCCGAGTCCGTAGCAGCGAGTCCGAGGGAGGGATTGGCCGACATCGCTGGACCGTGACCCCTTCCGGTCCTCCCCGACTGATGGCGCCATGCCCCCCCCCCCCCTTTTTTCCCCGGTCACGTGGGCTGAGCTTTTCCGGTCAGGGAGGCTCAGCTCAGCGCTCAGCAAACAATGGAGCTGGCGTGCTGATACCACTACTGATGTTACAAGACAGGATGTGATGGGGGGTGAAGAAATAAAATGTATTTTAACGATTTGACTTACGACAATATTTGTCGTAAAAAATGTTTTGAAACGGGTCCCAGATCTGTTTCATGGTGTAATCTCAATTGAAAGAACGTTTGCCATTTGAAAACGGCTACTTAACTAAGGTTGTTGTTTTTAAAACTATAAGATCGTGTTTCATGTGTAAAGCAGATTTGCATTTTGAAAAAAAAAAACATAAACTCATGAGCTTATAATTCTCCTGCCGAAATATATACCGATTTGAAAGTGTCGCCTGAAGAGTTTGTCATATTCAGATTTGTGTTGTATTTAGTTGAAGAAACATAAAAATGATTGTCAAACAGTCTGGATGCATATCAGACGCTGCATTACACAGAGCCTGATCTGAATCCAAACTTTTTGTAAAAACGAATCAAGTGAATATCTTCACGCATTACCTCATAGTCTGTTTCTAGTTTTGAAGGCATTCTACCACTTATAGCAGGTTGAAAATAAAGAAGAAGGCGCATTCTGCTTTAATCTCAAACTGCTTTAAGCTATCAACGGATAGTAAATAGCAATGTTTATTTTTGTGCATAGATTTATTCGTTTCTATATAAAGTGGAACTACTTTCTTTAATAGGGGAATATATTAAAGTCATAACATTCGTATTTGTGGAGGTAACGGATTAAGCTGTAAATTGTCTATACCACCATCAATAAATGTTCACATAAGACACTCATAAGAACATGAATTTAGTCATTTAAGGATGTATCCAACCCATAAGCGATTTTTTCAAAGTATCAAACTTTTTTTCTATCATTGTTGTTTTAGAAAAGCTATTTATGATGAATGAAAAAATGAAAAAAAATATATGGTGGTGTCCGTTTTTTTTAGCTACAGCGATTTGAAAAAGGTATGTCAAATTTGGACTTTTTCTCTCAACTTTTACCCATTCAGAGTACACGCTTCAGTAAAATCTATTTCAAAACAAAAAAAAACATGGTAATTTGGGTTTTCATTATTTATTTCATGTCTATGGTGGTATTTTCACATATAGAAACCAAATTTAGACAAAGCAGGCACTAGGTTTGAACAGTATGGATCCTCGAATATCAAAAATATGCTTTTTATAAGGCATGATTTTATTAGATTTTTTATTTTATGAAAAAAAAGTAAACAAGTTTGAAAATGAATAAGTCCTAGTATTAAACTTTTTCTTATATTCTACCAGATGAAAGCCAATGCTAAGGCAGTTCAAAATATGAAAAGAAATTGAAAGGTCAGTGTTGAAAATTTTGAGTTATTAAAGTAAAAAGAATTATCTCTCCTTACAAAATTTACAAAAAAGTACCATATCGATGATATTTAGAGCTTTATAAATTTCACATTTGGTGCCTGTTTTTTCTTAAATTAGTTTTTGTATGAAGAAATACTACCATAGATAGGAAATAAATAACACAAAACCAAATTATCATATTTGTTTTCATTTGAAATGGATTTTATTGAAGCGGGCTGTTTGAAAAGGACAAAATAAGAGAAAGTGGGTGGTGTAAATTTTACATGGCCATGGAGACAACTGTTGTTCATCAAAATGTACACTATTTCTTTTTTTTTCATTCATCTTAAATAGCTCTTCAATATAAAACCATCATAAATTGTTTTCATTTACTTTGAAAATTTCTTAAATTCATGACATTGATACACCCTTAACTAAATTTAAATGCGCCTTTGAACGAATAGTATTTTGTCTGCAACAGTAATCGTTTGCTACTGTTATAAGATAGATTATTTAAAACAAATAGTCTTAAAATACGGTGAACGTGTCGAACAATTTTGATTCTGATGAGACGCCGCGCAACGCACCGTTACATCTGAATAGAAACTTTTTGCAAATGTAAGCAGCGTTTCTCTGCTGCTAAGGGAAAGAGTAAGATACATGTAGACTGAATATGGTTGCCAGGCGTCTTTATGAACACGTAAGTATGAGTTTGGGAAACAAATATACAGTAAGACTCTCTTATACGACCACTTAATGGTATAAAGGAATAGGTGTATATGGCAGGTGACAGCTTAGAGCAATTTGAACGTAAAATCACTCCTTTAGGAGCTTTCTGTTGTACGTTCACATTGCTTTAAAAGTTCACCTTTTTATGAATTCATTTCTTACTGGTTATGGTCGTTTAACCCTTTCAACCCTATAGCCATCTGTATCTAGATTAGTGATAAGATATGCAAAAAGTGAAGACCCTGATCAGAGGGCTCCTTTAGGAGCCTTCTGATCAGGGTTTGCACTGTTTGATGTAATCATTGTTTTTGTTGTTATACCAAAAATGCAACTGTAGACAGATTCAAAATTCTTGTACTATAAGAGCCCAAATGATTGTAAATACCCATAAGAGAGATTTAGGTTTAAAAGGGTTAAGAGACGTTTGACTATATGTGTTAAAAACATTTCACACAAAAAAAAGAAAAAAGAAAATTGAGCTCAGTCGGAATCGAATCCGTGCGGAGAAGGCAAAACAAGATACAGTCGAACTTCGATATCTCTAGCTCGCTTAACTCGGACTATCCGATAGTTCGACACATGGACTTCATTATTTCATGCTTGATTATGTCGAACATACCCATATTTCAGAGTTAAAACGTGGCTTAGCCACGTTTTAACTTTGAAATACGGGTATGTTCGTCTAAACCGAGTTCGAGATATCGAAGTTCGACTGTAAAATTGTGCCATTATTTTACCCCATTCGGCTATCCTGGCATTCTTATCTGACGGTTATCTGACCCCCCCCCCCCCCCCCCCCCCCCCCAAGATTCAGTCATCTTTCTTGAGGATGTTTTTAAATATTTGCTATATGCTCAATAATGCTACAAATTTGCTTTTATTTGAGTATTTAATTTTATATTAACAAATACAACATTTAGTTTTCAGTCCATTTAAGTCTTTAATTTTCCAGTGTTGAATAGTACAGTGAAACATGTATTTCCTGTTACTCAGATTTTCAAGCTTTCTGTATATCTATGTGTTTCAGATCCAACGTCTAGTTTTGATTGGTCTTCCATACACCTGCACGTGAACACCTTATTCGCGTACCTTCTAAACTTATCGTTATACACATAGTAGATGACAGGATTGGAGACACTGTTCAAAAACACAGATTTCATCATGAACTGGGTGTATGGTTTCAGTGCATATTCCGAATCCGCCGATTCACGAAACAGTAAAACAGCTACAAAAAATGGCGCTAAGCTTAGTAGAAACACTGCTGTTACAAGGAACATCATCATACTAATCTTATACTCTGATTTCTTAATTCTTTGTTCCATTCTATTTTGAGTTCGTTTCGTGCAAGTGTCTTTGTTGTGCATACTTTCTGTAGATTTTCCATGGACTATGTATAGGTTCTTGTTTATAGGTGTTTCGTTTTTTCGATGATCTGGGTCCTCTTCAAGAGTTCGAACCGTCTTCTGGTGTTTGAATAGTGTCCGTAAGATAAGGGTGTAGGTGACGGTAAACAGAGCAAATATAATGCTAGCAACAACGACATCTAAACTGTGGAAGGCCTTGATGTATGGTTGTAGGTGGGGTTCCTCACTGTTGGTACAATAATAGCCGGTTACCAAGCTCGTCTCATTACCAGTGTTCACAGCAATGTTAATACTAACTACGTCATATATAAACACATTCCTGATTGAGGTTGCCAGCGTCATAACTAATATAACAGGGATGGCATGCTTGGCCATCCTTGTGGTCAACCGCTTTCCAAATGGTCGGCATATATTCTTAAACCTGTCCAGCGTAATCAGCACTAATATAAACACTGATGTGTATATCGTCCATTCAAAAAAGAAGTAGGAAACTTTGCAGACATATTTATACTTGAAAGAAATTCCAAAACCTATTTCTACAGCACCTGCTAGGAGCAGGCAACTCACGAGTCCGTCCGTCCATGCCAAGGCTTGCACAAGAAAAACGAAAGGTGTCAATTTAACATTCAATTGCCTATAGAATTTCACCGTTAAAATGTTTCCTATAATTCCAATCACTCCTGATATTGACAAGAAGACCACGATGGGGAAATATTGCCAAAACACGCTCAGGAAAAGATCTTGGTACAGCTGATCATCCGACACTATCTTACTGCTGTCATTTATACTTTCCATTTCTCACCAAGCGAAATGAATTCGCTTGCCAGATGTTTTGTACCAGCGGATCAATGCTATCTGAAAAGCATATTTGGATGAAACAGTGTCCCATATCAGATAGAAAGCATAATGTCGATATGTACTAATGTTCCGCTAAATGAATCCCATTAGCAGTCCAACTACAGTCACCCTTGTGTTCACAACCTTTTAGTGCCTATAGCGTCCAAGCAAATATACATAGGCAAACAGTGCAGACTCTGATCAGACGCCGCATTATGCGGCGTCTGATCAGAGTCTACACTGTTTGCAAACAAGAATTAGCATCAAATTAAAATGGAAAGAATAAAACAATCATTCACACCTGAAACCTCATGTGGACAATATACAGTTATATTTTGTTTGGTTTAAAACATCATGCTTTCTTGTAATATCATAGTCTAATGAACGTTCATACAAAGTTTCTTTCACAAGTGAAACAAAATAAGTAAACGGTGTGCATATAAGCCAGGACAATTATATATAACATATATAGACACCGCGTATCTCCCTGCTTGCTGCATGTTTCATTAAATATAAACAAGGGTGAAATATTTGCATTGTAACGTTTATCCATACATCTCATAAGAAATAGGAAACAGTGCAAACCGTGAAGAGACCCCGCATCATACGGCGTCTCAACAGGGTCTTCACAGTTTGCTTATGTCTCCTTTTGTAGACACTAGGCATAAATGGGTTAAGGCAGTCTACCCGTTATGCGCCATTTTGAAATTTATCCGACGTCAGAATATTTTTGGGCGATATCGTAACCATTCGGCCATGTCCGTATCCTATTCGGCCATGCCCGTAGCATTATCTTTTTATCTAATTTTATTTTCTTCGTAAATAATGTATCAGATATACTCGCAATATGTTTATAGAAATTGAAAGCTAATGTTAAAACCCTTTCTTTGATGATAATGGAGTTCGCGACCTGAGTTGAGTTTTTCTCGAAATGATAGGCATAAATCGGCGAAACCATCAATCAATATAGGTCGTTAAAAGATCAATACCAAATGCCAAATCCATCAAAAAGCATCCTACTACAACTTAAAGTTATAAGGGTTTTTTTGGTCTTATTTAAAGCTTATGATATGTCTTATTGCCAAGAACTGAGATTGAGATTTTAAAAAAATGTTGGAATTATATTTTTTTTTAATCCTGATGCAGCAATTATTCTCTGTTTCCATTGCATAAATTTCGTAGGGGTAATTTTCAAAGAGAAAATTTGACAACGTTTTGATTGGATACCTTTCTGATTTTTTGGGGGTCAAATTGTTATTTAGATGTTAAATATAATTAATTTACACTCCAAATATATGCCCCAGTTATAGAACACATGTTATCTTACAAAAAATAATGACTTGCATCGGAAAAATGTAAATAATCATATTTTTGAAAGGTACAATTATCATGTTGATTTTTAGATACAAATTGTAATAATCTGCATAACTGTTGTTCTTTTATTTCAAAGTACACCTTTTGTATTCTATGAAGGCTTTTTTGTTAAAAATAATAAAATGTCTGGATAAATGCGTTTTAAAAGTTGATTTACCAGTATAATTGTCAAAGGGGGGTAAAAGGTATAAATGTGTCTGTTTTTTCCTAGACTTTATTCAATGCTCATAAAAGTTTATAAATAGGTTTATTAGGTGTATACCTTAAGAAAAATACATAGTTTGTTGAGGTTTTAATGTTTGACCATTACGGGTAGACTACCTTAACGAGTGACAAGAGTTGTTGAAGCAGGCGACAAAGTTTCGGCACTGAAAGGGATAACAGTGGAGAATCTGTTATTCTTTCCCGTTTAAACGCAAACGTACGCAAACGCAAAGCACTATTTAAAACGTAGAAAAGAACAACTTTTGGACAATTCTGATATTTCATGTTTATCTTGGTGGCAAACAGTTTGGAGCCTGATCAGACGCCGGGTTACCCGGCGTCTGATCTGGCTCCAAACTGTTTGCACTGCAAATAATAGTTTAAGCGTAAACGCGTTTATTGGGAAAGAATAACAGATTCTCCACTGTAAGCTATCGTTGTATTTGCATGATACAGTGCTTTCACCCGAGAACGACCCTCTCGACAACGATTCCCTTCTTACAGTGGAGAATCTGTTATTCTTTCCCAATAAACGCGTTTACGCTAAAACTATTATTTGCAGTGCAAACAGTTTGGAGCCAGATCAGACGCCGGGTAACCCGGCGTCTGATCAGGCTCTAAACTGTTTGCCACCAAGATAAACAAGAATTATCAGAATTGTCCAAAAGTTGTTATTTTCTACGTTTTAGTGCTTTGCGTTTGCGTACGTTTGCGTTTAAACGGGAAAGAATAACAGATTCTCCACTGTACACCAACGATTGTCTCTGTTCCTCAAACAAGACAATTATGTCTAACCATTTCACTGCTGCAATATCGTCTGCTTAATTTGCTGTTTTTTCTCAAAGTTACGTATTTGACTTTTTCGAAAAAAGAAACATAATGACGAGTGACAAACACTTAGAAACCAGATCAGACGACGTGTAACGCGGTGTCTGATCTGGTTCAAACTGTTTGCAAGTGTAAGTCAAGTCATGCTCAGCACACTAAGGGAATTCATGTTCTCTCCCTATAACAACGTCCTCTGAGCATTAGGTTTTGTTGAAGAGAAGGGGCGCTGTAGTGCAACTTCAAATGAGTATAGGGTGAATGAGTTAAATAACATGAGAATGCAGGATTCAAATACATGTAATGCATTTTACCATGACTTAAGGTTCATGTAATGTCCCTGTACGAGAAAAAATACCCAAATTTGAAAAGTTGCAATACTCAATAACTATACCACATTGGCTAAAAATATTTTCACACAGCATAAATAATTAGTCAATGAAAAGGAGCATGCCTAAATTTTCATTAGTATAAGTATACTTGTGATGTCAGAAGATCCAAAAGTAGCGAACTTGGAGTGAAAATAGCCTCTTCAGCAGAATATATCAAATCACTTAATGACACGTATTTTCGGAAATCTGGTAGAATACATACAAAGAACCCATTACATACTGGGTACTCCTACACAGAATGTCTTACAAAAGTCAGAAAAAACCCTTGTAATTGGCCCTTAGAATACCCCATGCTTGATTCAAGGGCAGCCATTTGCATTTTACAAATTTGTAGAAGTTTGCTAACATTTAAGGTCCATTTACTCCAAATCTACAAAACCGATTGACAATTGTTATATACGTGCGGACAGAGAAAAGAACAAGCAATATTATTGATGGAATGTCACTCACCCGAATCACTGCAGTTAGACAATATATCCGTTCAATTATATCAAGGTCACCGAAATATGTCATTTGTCGAATTTTCCGATTAATCCGCATTTTCTCATTTTTTAATATCCATATTTTCAACTTTTATTTCAGTACACTATTGTTGTTTGATACATAAACAATAAAATAAGTGCATTGCGCATTACTTTCGATCATAAATTTCTCCGGGTGTCACGATTCTTCAGCGGACTACTTGTCGGAAACTAATTTCGTCCCTGTACAGCTGACCTTTGTTTCAAGAAAATCAAGAGTTTGTCCCTTTAAATCACCTTTTTACACCCATTCAAGTATTCCACATCTTTCCGACTATTGTAATGTTGATTAATATGTCACTTTGCATTGCGATCTCTATCATATAAAGCTTACATTGTTGTGAAACTATTCAAGCCTTTGGCAGGTACAGGGTAAATGCTCATGTACAGTGGAGAATGTGTTATTATTTCCCAATAAACACGTTTACGCTAAAACTATTATTTGCAGTGCAAACAGTTTGGAGCCAGATCAGACGCCGGGTAACCCGGCGTCTGATCAGGCTCCAAACTGTTTGCCACCACGATTAACATGAAATATCAGAATTGTCCAAAAGTTGTTATTTTCTACGTGTTAGTGCTTTGCGTTTGCGTACGTTTGCTTTTAAACGGGAAAGAATAACAGAGTCTCCACTGTATATACTATTGCACGAGTTGGACAAGGCTTTCTATGGTGTCCTAGTAGGGACACAACCGACGATTTCGTTGGGCAGAGACACACAATTCTTTTTTGTCCTTACTACTTTTTTCACGTATATTCTGCTTCTGCATTTCACACATACACACACATTAAAATACTGTAATAGTTCATGAGTTTAATTATGCAACTACCACCCTGATAGCCTTACTTCAGTAGTTGTAAGAATTTAAAACCAATCATAAGGGCACAGATATTTGAAAATTTAGTCAGAAACAATCATATATTAGTTTATATGATGCTCAATTTGGTTTTCGTTCTAGGGGATCCTGCGTTTTACAGTTAATTGAATACATAGATGATTAGTCACATTACATTGAGGGTGATAGAATTTGGGAAAATATATTGTATATTTAGATTTTGTCAAAGCTTTTGAGAGCATAGTACATTAACGTTTTCTCGCAAAGTATCAGTATTTGGTATCAGAGGGCCAGTTTTGTCATGGAAACGTGACATTTTTACTGGACGTAGGCAATATGTATCTGTGAAAGGACCCTGGTCTTTTTCGTGGGAAGACATTTTAAGTGGGGTACCCCAGGGAAATGTCCTGGGACCCATATTATTCATGTGTTTATAATAGATGATCCCTACCCCTGAAGTTATACGTAGTATTGTGAAATTATTCGCTTATGGTACCAAACTATACAACAAAGACATTAGAATTGATATTATCCAGCACGACTTAGATGCCTTACACATAGTCAAAGTGGCTGTTGCGTTTTAATGTGAAAAATTACAGAACCATACACTTTGGAAGAGACAACCAATATTACCAGTATACTTTGAACTTTGCGGACATTGAGTCTGCTAGTGAAAAGGGGGATTTAGGGGTAATATTAGGATTAAAAAGTTAGTAGTCATATAGCTGAAAAAGATAACAAATCCAACAGTGTATTATCCTTAATAATCAGAATGTATGATTACATTTCGAAAAGCTATTTCATATTTTTGTACAAAGCACTCGTCAGGTCAATATGGAAACACTATTATCATGTATTATGGTATATATTCTTGAAAGAAGTGTTTAAAATTATGTAAGCCTACTAATAAGCGTCTCCTGGATTGTCAAACTTACATGTACCGAACGATTGGTTTTCAAAAATAGCTTGGTCATCGACGAAGCCGTGGTGATATGATACAATGTTGAAAATTATTTTAAGAAATGGAAGATATACATATAGAAAGATTTTATATTAAAAATATTTTTCGAATTAAAAAAACATCATTAAGTTTACAACACTTTTCACAGAGAATTATAAACAACCGGATCTCACTTCAGTTTATATAGAATTAAAAATAATAAACTTTGTTGATACATTTATATGCCGGATGAATTATTTTTGTAATCGAAGCTTCAATGTCATAGTCATGTGTTTGTGTACTTCATTGGATTAGAATCAAATAGTGCGTACTGTTTAATAAATAATTCAGTTGAGAAGGGTCGAAATGGAATATTCTTAATAATTAGAATGACCACACAGCATCTTGAAACAAACATTTACTTGATGCACATTTTAAATGATGTTTAAAAAAGCACTAGTAACCACTGTTCCCTCCATTTTACGGATACATTGCAGAATACGTCCCCTCATTGATTTTACGTAACGTTTCAAATACGTTGGCATTCCAACCAAAATGCACTTGGAGGTCATTATGGTATAAATTTGATGATTTGACCCGACCTTGTTATCAAATACATCCGATATGTGTTCTATAGGGCTCATGTCCGAGGATAAAACAGGCCAAGGCAGAACATTAATGTATTTTAGCAAGAAATTGTGTGGTGATACGCGCCGTGTGATGCTTTATACATGTATTGTCAAGCTCAAAATACCAGGCCCTTCCTTTCTTTTGCATGAATCGAATCACTGTGTTATTTAAAACATTGATGAAACGCTGAGCATTGGCATTTTATTGAATAATAACCAAGTCAATTTCCAGAGTTCCAATTTTCCCAAACCAAACCATAGCGCTGCCACCACCCATTATGTCTCTCTCAAACATATCGTTCTCCACGGTCACTCCTCCTTTTTGCGCATTGAGGCGAGCGGACCGTGGCGAGATTCTCTTGCCTTCGCGGTAATTAATGTAGCGCTGTTTACAGTGAAACATCTGTATCTGCGCACGTGCAAAGTAAGGAACACGTTGGCAAGCTTAGACGCATAAAGAGACCTGGGATTTGAATAGCAATTGTGTAATCGTTATACGCAATGAAGTCATTATAATCATGTATGTATCTTGCAACATGCGTTAAAACACAGTTATAGAAGAATTCTAGGAAGAGGATGGGGTTATAAAGAAGCAGATCCTCCCGCGAGAGCCCAACAACGATTCTCAATGTATTCTCAAGGTATAATTCAGTTAAAAAAGGATGAAAAAATAATACAGCCTGCATATTTATACATGTAATAATGTTTGACAGAGGCTCGTGTTGCCCACCATACTTTGGAAAAATTAAGTAGTCCCCCATTGCAAAATAGTGTTGTCCTTGAAAATTGTCAAATATTCCATGACTTCTTCTGTTGTTATTTGCGTGGATTTCGTCAGGATTTTGGTCCTACTACCTCATGTAAAGCATATTCTTCAATATAGAGGAAGGATTTGTTGAATTTCAGTACAGAAAATTTGCTTCACATTTTGGTGCAAATCCAAACATATTGTTCAAAATCAAGATACACAGTTTTCCTTTCAAATTGTAACATATCTCATAAGCTTGTTCATTTCAATACGAACATTTTGATATGAAATTATGCAACATTGCTCCATAAATGACCAAAAAATCACCTTTCAAAAATGCACCAAAAAACACTTTACAAGAACCTTAAAGCGACTCGCAACCAGATGGTGCATTAAAAATAGTAATTTGTAAATATGTGTCAAACGCTTATATAAATGGTAAAGAATTAGTTTAGGATAAGAAATTCTGTTTAAAAAAATGTATTTCAATAAAAAAAAATATTGGTCTCTGGTGGGATTCGAACCCGGGGCCCGGCATTGGCGGACAGAAGGCAAAATAGGGGAAACCACTTAGACCAATGGACCACGGAACTATCCGTTTATCTCGGATCGATTTAACGTATTTCAATGTGTAACGATCGAAAGTGCATACAACTTCGTAATTCGGCTCGTGTTTATGTCTGAGCCCGTGTAGAGAAGCAACAACAACAACTATACCGTCTACTAGTCGGTATAGAAAAACGATGGAAAATATCTAAAAATCTAAGATTCGGTGACGATTCTTGAGACTTTTTTTGGACTGATCATATTTTTTTAATGTCAGAAGCCAAATAATGCCACAAATTTGCTTTTATTTGAGTATTTTATTTTATTTTGACAAGTACACCATCCGGTTGCGAGTCCCTTTAAGAACAAAGTACTTTAAATCCAGATATTGTAAAAGGCCTACTTTAACAAGTCTAAATCAATTCATGGAAAGTTATAGCAGAAATACGCTTTTCAATTGATCCAAATATATCTATTTTACCAATAGATTCAGAGAATAACCTCTGTTATCACCTGATATTTATAAGGGAATGTTTTACATGTATGCATCGTTTAAATCCAATTTTTCTTAGCAAATTGTGTTACCCCAGATCGGACAGTTCCGGCAGCCGTCTTATCTGGATGTAAACTGTTTACAACTGCTAGTTTTGTCCATACAACTTCCACAACAACAACAATAACATTTATTTCTCAGATCATTATCATGACATATGAGAAATCCGTAACAATATTAATATGAATAAATTATTTTCTCCCATCCAAGGTCGGACATCGAATGAGGTTTCAGAAAAAGGCATGTGTTATTCAATTGTTATTCAATTAATCACGAAGATAATAACACATATGCATAATAGTGCGCTCACATTTGCTCTACGGCGGCCGTACGGCGGCCGCAGAAACGTGAAATCGATATAATCTTACGGCGGCGGTAGAGATTCTACGGCGGCCTTTTGGCGGCCGTACGGCAGCCGCACGGCGTATCCCAATATTTTACAGGCCATAGAGCTCGCCGTAGAATTATCACGCGGAGTTACAACATTTTTTCATTTCTACGGCGGCCGTAGAAACACACGCCGCAGAGTGGTTCTACGGCTGCCTAACCAGCCGTACGGTCGCCGTACGGCCACCGTACGGCCGCCGTAACTCAATGGTCAATTTTCCTATTGTGCATTTGTACCTTTGTTCATATATGTAAAACATGTTTATTATCTAAAAATGGATTTAGATGTTCTTAAATGCTGTCCAAATGTGTCCTTTGAGTTCATGGTGTTGTTGGGCTGATATTAGCTTGTGAACATGTAGCAAAACCAAGTTGTGTAGCAGGAGCAGCATTTTGGTTTCAGCGTATCTGGTGGGATTTCCACAGCTGCCGTATGGCGGTCGTACGGTCGCCGTGCTGTCACCGTACGGCGGCGACACGGCGGCCGTACGGTTACCGTAGGTTTTTTAACCCCACAAAAATAAAATCTCGCCGCGCGGCAACCGCAGCAAATGTGAGCGCAACACACGGCGGCCGTAGGAATTCTGCGGCGATCGGGCAGTTGCTACTCGGCGTAGAAATGACTAGCCGTGCGGCCGCCGTACGGCAGCTGCAGCAAATGTGAGCGAGGCCTAACACTCTTTGAAATCTTAACTGACTTGAAATGAGATTAAGACTCAGCATTCAAATGCGGGTTAAATTTAAATGATGTTAACTGTTTATATCATACTGCCCTATTGCCTATGTATACGGTATAGCAGTGATATGTTCATCTTGCTGTGCCTCTCTGATGGCAAGAAACATTGTTAATATGTTACGCCAATGAAATTATGTAATGTTATGTTATTAATGAGTTGAATAAAATGTTTGCTAAGTACATGATTCAAGAAATGCCGTAATCTTAAACAGTAGTTACGTGTCTTTTGTGTTTTCCCGGCTACAACGACCCTCCTTTAAACGATTCCCTCCTCACGACAATGCTTGACGCTTTCCCCCTCCTCACGACAATGCTTGACGCTTTTTCCCAAACAAGACAAGACAATTACATGTATGTCAATTTCATTTCTGCAATATTGTCTGCTTAAAATCATCGTCTGCTGTTTTTTCTCAACTTTGTATATTGGACATTTCAACAGAAAAAACAACGTAATGGCGGGTGACAAACAGTTAACGCGGCATCTTACCAGGATTCAAACTGTAACTCTAAATGGTAAATGATGCACTAGACATAATTTGATTTTGGAAGTGTCCAAAAAAGTTTCAGGGGCGAATACGTTAACTGGCCATATTTTAGAAAGAAGGAGTATATCATACTTAACCCTTTACCTTATAGAAGCGACTTTTAGCACTTTCATTTTATTCATCCGCTGAAGAAAATGGTTCCAAATTATACCGTAATGAATATGTCTCATATTCAATACTTTAATTATTCTAGCAGTTAATAGCTTAAAGCAGGCTGAAAGTAAAGCAGAATGCGCCTTAGGGCGCATTCTGCTTTACTTTCAACCTGCTTTAAATAGTCACATATCTTCAATACTAGAAACAATGCTATCAGGTAAAAGGTTAAAAGTATTTACCATTCGTTCAGCTCATTAAGTTATGCCTTAATATCATATAATCGCCTCTGTCAGTGTAATAAAGCCATTTAATAAATGACAGTAAAAAATATGGTCTCCGGGCTGACCTGTTCGTCAACAAGCACTGCGTAAATCGGAACGCCAAATGAAGTAATTTGTGATATGATGTTACCATGTACACCGTCAAGTTTTGGCGGAAATACGCTTTGCGGAGAAACAAAAAATACGCTTCATATGTGATAAAGCGTGATAAATAGAATCTCACTTTGCTTACTACTTTTAATCTTTAATAAACACGTTGCCTAAAATAAATGTAACATCCTCTATTTATAGTATGACGCCAGAATATTGTGCCATCATTTCATGAGCATTACGGTACAATAAATCATTGTGACCTTTTTATTGGAATTATCTGTGACCAAAAAAAAACATCTGTAACATGACCCGAAACAATATCTGCAGTTTCAAGTATTTATCAAAAAATCACTAGGAACACACGATTTATTTTCGTTTCAGCTTTTAAAGGGACTCGCAACCGGATGGTGTACTTGTCAAAATAAAATAAAATACTCAAATAAAAGCAAATTTGTGGCATTATTTGGCTTCTGACATTAAAAAAATATGATCAGTCCAAAAAAAGTCTCAAGAATCGTCACCGAATCTTAGATTTTTAGATATTTTCCATCGTTTTTCTATACCGACTAGTAGACGGTATAGTTGTTGTTGTTGCTTCTCTACACGGGCTCAGACATAAACACGAGCCGAATTACGAAGTTGTATGCACTTCGCTCGCTACACATTGAAATACGTTAAATCGATCCGAGATATACGGATAGTTCCGTAGTCCATTGGTCTAAGCGGTTTCCCCTATTTTGCCTTCTGTCCGCCAATGCCGGGCCCCGGGTTCGAATCCCACCAGAGACTAATATTTTTTTTTATTGAAATACATTTTTTTAAACAGAATTTCTTATCCTAAACTAATTCTTTACCATTTATATAAGCGTTTGACACATATTTACAAATTACTATTTTTAATGCACCATCTGGTTGCGAGTCGCTTTAAATAGCAGACATCACTTCTTGTAATTGGCTGATCAAGTTTAATTAACATTTGATTGCATTTTAGTTGGTTTTCGAGGGTTCTTGGTTAAGGGTGTTTCGTTTAGTCGATGAACTAATCCTTCTTCGACGGCCTTAAAGCCTAAACTTTCGTGAAATCAAAGAGTGTATGGCGGTTAACAAAACAAATAAAATAACAGCAGCATCAATACTTTGGGAGACCTGGAAGGATCCCTTACTATAAGTACAATAATATCAATTTATAAAGCTTTGCTCGTTTACAGCAATGCTACCACCAACTGTGCTGTATACAGGACCATACCACTAGCTACAGTGGAGAATATGTTATTCTTTCGCGTTTAAACGCAAACGAAACGCAAACGCATACCAGTAAAATGAAGAAAATTACAACTTCTTGACCATTCTGATTATTCATTTTAACCTGGACGGCAAACAGTTTGGAGCCTGATCAGACGCCGGGTTACCCGGCGTCTGATCTGGTTCCAAACTGCTTGTAATAGAAATAATAGTTTTAGCGTAAACGCGTTTATTGGGAAAGAATAACGTTTTCTCCACTGTATGTTGTATACAGGACCATACCAGTAGTAGTATCTCAGAGTCGTAATAACAGTGTCCACCTCTCTACAACGACCCTCCCAACAACGACTCCCTCATTACAGCGACCCTTGCCGCAGTTCCCTAAACAAGACAACTATATGTGTAAAACGTTCATTTCTGCAATATCGTCTGCTTAAAACTGTCGTTTGCTGTTTTCCAAAGGTCACTCATTGGCCGTTTTGACAGAAAACCCCATAATGGCGAGTGACAAACAGCTTGAATCCAGATCAGACGCCGCGTAACGGCGTCCGATCTGGATTCAAGCTGTTTGCAACTGTAAGCCATTGTCCCTCCCTTTAACGACTCCCTCTGAACATCGCACATACTTTTTGTCTCCAATTGGGTGTCGTTGTAGAGAAGGAGTGTTGTAGTATGGAGAGAATGGCACATTTGTCCATGCTAGTGGTTACCCGCTGCCCTAATGGTTGGCTTATATTTGTAACCCTGCCCACTGTAAGTAACCCTATAGATATAAACAGTGAGGTATAAATCGTCCATCCAAAGACAAAGTAGTAAACTTTAGAGACATACTTGTACTAAACCAATAACTAGTTCTGTAGCTCCAGCAAGGAGAAGACAGCTCACGAATCCATCCGTCCATGCTATATAAGGCTTGCACAAAAATCACGAAAGGTGTCAATTTCACATTCATTTGCCTGTAGGAGTACGACGTAAAAATATTAAATATAAGTCAAAACACGAAAAACGGTATATTAGCATATTGCCAAACAACGTCAAACTAACGATCTTGGTACAGTTGGTCCTCTGCTTCATTCTAACTACATGTACTGTCATTAATAATTTTCATTTCTTAAAATAGCGTAGGAATTCTATCAATTTATTTGCCAGGTGCTTTTGGTTTAGCAGCTCAGCACTTTCTGAAGAGCATATTTGGGTAAAACTGTCACATACCAGATAAAATGCACCCGCTCTATAATTGAATCCCATTAACTCTTTAACCCTTTGAACCCTAGTCCCGCATATTGGCGTCCTTTGCAAACAGTGTACATGTGAATAGTACACTTGTCCTATGCAAACAGTGAAGACCCAGATCAGAGGGCTCCTGAAGGAGCCCTCTGATCAGGGTCTTCACTGTTTGTCATAATGCCAAAAATTGACAAAAACAACCCTAAAAAGTCAGAAATGGACTAAACTTAAATAGGAACTGGAATTGTCCATTTAAAGTTTTAGGGAGGAAAGAGTTAACTGATAACGGCGCCAAATGGCACAATGATGATCAGATGCCGAGAAACGCGGCGTCTAATCAGGATCCAAACTATTTTAAGTTTGCACCGACATTTCTTCAATCAACACAGCCCTCAAGCAGACTTTAAAATATTGCAGACGACACTAGCAATGCAGACGATATTTTGGCGGTTAGAGGGTTAAAGCAGACGGTTAAACTTGGCAGCAAAATAGTTGACAATCTTATTACAGTCATACTTGTGTTTACTCATTCACCCACGTGCTCTCTCTGTATCTCTGTTTCTCTCTCTCTCTCTATGTCTCTGTCTGACTGTCTGTCTCTGCTCTCTGTCTGTCTGCCTCTGCCTATCTCTATCTCTCGCTCGCTCTTTGTCTGTCTGTCTGTCTCTCTTTGTCTCTGTCTCTCTCTTATTCTCTCTGTCTCTCTCGTCTCTGTCTGTCTCTGTCTATCTCTCTGTCTCTCTCAGTCTCCCTGTCTCTGTATCTCCCTCTCTCTCTCCTCTGATCTTGATTAAAGCTGTTTACAAATATTAGCCAAGTCTTAATTTTCCCTTTATATAATGCCTCTTTCCGAACAAAAGACATAATCTCTGTCTCCCATTGTTTGTCGTTGTAATTAGTGAGCACTGTATTATGACGCTTTAATGAACAGTCTGAAATAGTACAATGAAAATAGCTATGTTTTATCGTTCCATCTATACTGGAGAGCATTGTGTTATTTGATACCTTTATGGTCCATTCACTGTCGTGCTAAAAGGAACCTAATAAACAACTTGATATACAAATGATGTACAAAATATTCTTACCTGCGCTATATATAGTCCAGGGCTCCAGATAATGGGAGTATTTCAAAAATTAAAAACGTTATTACTGCATTAAACCCTATGTAGTCGCTACTCATTAGAATCGTCTCGAAGAGACAATTCTAATTAGTAGTAACATCATAGGTTTTGGTGCAGAAATGAGTGAGAAAATAGAGGATTTGTTGAGTTTACTCCCTCTTATCTGGAGCCCTGTATACATTGATTAAAACAATATAGCTTACCACAAGTTTGACTGTACGTTTTCCGAAAATATAAAGTAGCAAATAGGTTGAATTGATTTCATATTACAAGTGTATTGAACATTTCATGATCCAGTTTATCGTGAGGTTTTTACCCCTCCTCCGTTTCATTGTCGTCTGCTTCAAATTTGTTGTCTGCAATATCGTTTCAAAGTTGGATTTAAGACAAAATAACTGACGTTGTTTCAAAACAAGTAAAAAACATTTTCGATCCTGATCAGACGCCGCGTTACGCCTCGTCTAATCAGGATCAGGATGGTTTTCATATGCGCTTTATGACGTCATTTAGAATGAAAAGGTTAAACAAGTACAGTGGAGAATGTGTTATTCTTTCCCAATAAACGCGTTTACGCTTAAACTATTATTTGCAGTGCAAACAGTTTGGAGCCAGATCAGACGCCGGGTAACCCGGCGTCTGATCAGGCTCGAAACTTTTTGCCACCAAGATAAATATGAAATATCAGAATTGTCCAAAAGTTGTTCTTTTCTACGTTTTAGCGCTTTGCGTTTGCGTACGTTTGCGTTTAAACGGGAAAGAATAACAGATTCGCCACTGTATCACCTGCATTTATTTCTCAAATTTAGTTTTGACCGGTCTTTACAAAAATAATATCGTAATGAGTATCAAATAGTTTGGATCCTAATCAAACTGTTTGCTAATAACCAACTGTTCGTGTATTCGGGATAAAACAGGGATAGTGTTAAATGGTTGAAACAGACGATAGTTTGGCAGTGAAAGACCGCGTATTGATTTTTGCACCTAGTTGGGTACCACGGGCGTGACTGTACTTCATTCTTCGAAAACGAAACAAGGTTATAATTACATTTATCACATAAACGGGCAAAATATAGAGGGCCGTAAAAATCGTATGGCCCACTGGGCATATATTTTATACTAATTTTCGAATCACCAAAATACTGTATTACTACGCCGACTTAAAACGACTTAAAACAAGTAAAGAAAATCTAAACAAAATAAGATCACCACTAGGGATTTAAAACATTTCCAAGTGTCCTAAAACATTATCCCGAGCAGTCCTGCAAACTCAGGCTGCAAATTAGGCAACGTAGAGCTTTAGTAGAACAGTGACTCAGACAGTTTTTCAAATTCAGACGTTACAACGATAATGACGTCGTGTTGCTATAACGACGTTATTTTGAAAACAAAACTAGATTCTAAATGTCAAATGATCATTTTTAGTCAGTAAGAACAGTTTTATATTAGATATTAATTTGAAATTTAAATATGGTATCGGAGAAGTCTTTTCATAGCACAGTGATGTTGATTTCTTTATTTTAGTTTGATAGGTGTTTTTATCTACGGATGAATAAAACCGAATAACACCTATGACGAATCGTTTTCCTAAGAGCCGAGGGCAAAAGTGAAAGTAAGAGCGTTCGGATTTTTGTGTCATTTTAATCCAACTCGTTCAATAAATTCATTACTGAAAAAACACTCATTCAATATCCTCTATGTATGTAGAAATGAAAACCTCAACCAGGATAGGTTAGTTTCTTATATATTGACAATTCTTTCGTGACTACCAGTGTTGGATAAGCATACAGCACGTCATAAAAGGTAATCTAATTATATATATTACTTGTTAAACAAAGGTTAAATGATCAGTTTGTACAGAATTGGAATAATAGGCTTAATAAATCAAGTAGAGCTCTGTGTTACAGAAAAAAATATCCAATTTTGGAATACAGCCATACCTAAATAGTTAATGTATGGAAGTTTTGTACATCTATGAGTAGACTTAGATTATCTTCTCATAGGTTAGCAGTTGAAACAGATAGGTGGAATAAATAATTGCCAATAGCATTCATTGATAGAAAATGTAGTGCATGTTCCACATTGGATTTGATTTGATTTGTTATGATTTTACGTCGCTTTTAACAGTATTTCAGTCATATCGCGACGTCCAGCTAATTAGGTGGAGGAAGAGTTCCACATTGGAAGATGCATTTCATTTTGTATTAGAATGTATTCAATTTCAAGATCTAAGAATAAAATATATTTCAGAATATTATTGGAAAAGGCCAAGTATGTTGAAGTTTACAAAATTAATGACTAGTTTTGATGTTAGGACTGTTAGAAATTTATCAATGTTTGTTCACTATGCATTCCAAGCTAAACCTCTTTGATCTGATGACTATTACTGTAGTTAGGATGAAGATGATTCAAATTCTTCATGATTACATGTACATGTACTTACATGCAAAAGGAGTGTACCAGGTTGAACTGCTTGTTTGGAGTAGTTCAGTCTACGTCTAGTCTGTTTGCTGGGTTGTAAAGGTTTTCTATGTAAATGAATGTTTTTGTTTAACTTCGAGTTCCAATGTTACTAGTATAAGATATATTTTATTCTTATAACATCAGTATTTTCTAAAACAAATATAATAGATATTTGATTTCAGAAAATTAAGTTATGATAATGATGATAATGATATCAATTCTGATTAAATCAATATCACTGAAATCATAATTTTAATTTTTTCATTGCCGACTCTGGCCGTTTAAGACAGGTGTCAGTCTAATGAGGGAAACACGCAATGCAGAAATCCTCTGAAGGAGCTTTCTTCATTGAGTGTGTCCTGCATTAACCTAAGTATGAGGAAGAAGGGGCATGATACGTTTAGAAACTTTAGACTATACAGTAGAACCTCTCTTTAACAACACTGCCGACTCTGGCCGCTTAAGACAGATGTCAGCCTAATGAGGGAAACACACAATGTAGAAAGCCTCTGAATGAGCTTTCTCCATTGCGCAGATCCTGCAATAAACAACAACATGGTCATTAATGTACTTCCTACACGGGTGTTGCTAAAGAGAGGGAGTACTGTATCTTCATGTTGTAAATATTGAATTGCCATACATGCTTATCTCATATGTAATGAAATTTGCAATTTTTGTGTTGATTGTATTTTAATGTTAAACATATCTCCTATATGGAGGAAATAAAACATTGAATTGAATTGAATTGAATCTTCTCCGCTAAATGCATCTTTATTGTCGTAACTGTTTGTTTGTTTATGTATTTCATGCCTTTGTTTGTTTACAACATGCATTACATGCCTCATGGACTTGTTAGTCTGAAGGGAGAATAAAATCATATATATCATATCATATCTATCATATCTATAAAAGAGTCTTTTGAATGCATTCTGATCTGGATACGAACTGTTTGGAAATTTAGGCACATCTATTCGGCGCTGAAGGGCTCAGTGTCTAAGGATCACCCAGTACTTAACCTGTTCGATGCCTTGCCAACGATATATTTACATTGGTTATTTGCGAACAGTTTGAACCCTGATCAGACGCCGAGTTACTCGGTTTAAAACGATTAGCTCAAAATGTTGATATCAGTCAATACGATACGACTAAAATTAATTTATTCAAACGATACTTGTTTTAAGCAAATGACGTCATCGGCAGTGGATTTGTTTAACAACACAAATATGAATACGCATTGATGCTGTAAATTACAGAATGGCAATTAAAAGCAATATGAAAAAAGAACAAAAAGCCTACAGTTTATATATATAAAGTTGTTTTCTTTACTTATAGATCTACTTAATGTTTGAATGTCTAATCGATGTCTGTTTAAAACGATATTGCAGACAACAATATTGAAGAAGACGACAATATGGTGGTGAAGGGGTAAAAACCTCACGATAGTTTTTTATCAGTTTAGTTTATATCTTTATTTGAGTCTCATCATGATTTCAACATATAATACATATCACATAATTTCCATTTACACAAAATCATGCCATTCATAAAATAATTATAAGAGACTATATGTTTGATATAATTATCAGAATCCATTTCATTAACAATACTCATTAAAAGCCATATGCTACAGCTTTCAAGTACATATTCTAAGATATATACAGCCTCTATCAATGATACGACCTAAACAGAGTATTATATTAAAGGAACACTAAGAAGGATAAAAGTTTCAAGGAAATAAAAACAAATAAACAAACGGACTAATAGGACATTTAAATAAATACATTAAAGAAACAGGTTTATCCCATATAAGATATGAGATAAAAATTATTGATAGAGACTGCATACATAAAGTAAAACACACAAAAAAACTGTGTATGAATTAAACCGTACAGTATTGACATTATTGTACAAAGACCATAAAACATCATGTTAAAATATTACATGAAAGGGTTAATACAAGTTTGACAGTGCGATTTCCGAAAATGTAAAATAGCAAGCAGGTTGACATCATTTCATTATACAGTGTATGTTTTGCAGTCCAGTAAGTATTTTAACGTCTGCTTCAAATATATCGTCTGCAAAAATAAATCAAAGTGACGAACGGTTGAATGTGATTGACACACAGTTCGGATTCAGATCAGACGCCGCGTTACGCGGCGTCTGATCTGGATTCAAACTGTCTACAAATTAAAGCCAAGTCGCGCTCTGCATAATTAGGGTTAAATAAATTCGATAAAATTAAGTCAATAGTGACTGTCGATCGCATCTGGGTTATATTTGCAAACATTTTTAGCAAGATCAGACACCGCGTTTCGTGGCCTCTGATCTGGATTCAAAATATTATGCAATCGTTTTTCAGTGTCCTCACTTGAGAAGTTTATAATTTGTAACTTGACAAATTTTGCAGACGCCAGCTTCAAAGCAGACGGTAGTATGGCAGCATACGGGTCAACAGATTAGTTTACCCCTTCAATGCTACTGTGTCATCTGCATTAAGCTATTGTCGTCTGCTTTCACAACTCAAAGTTACTCAACTTGAGACATCAAAGGAGACGATACTTATTTAAAGCAGATGACGTCATGACCACTGGCATTAGAACAGCTTGAAAGTAAAAAAAAAAAAAGAAACAAGAAAGAAACAAGCCTACTATCAAATAGACTTCTTTAATATACATCTAGATCTAGTTATATTGTGTCACTAGCAAAAACAAAAGAGAAAATTATATCTATTGTACGGTAGTCAATATCAATATATAGATACGCTATAGTATCGCAGCTAAAATTCGATTACGATTTCCGAAAATGTAGTGGCAAATAGGTTGAATCGATATCTAATACAAGTTACATGTATTTAATACAGTCAAGTCGGCATAGAAGTTAAACTCTTAGTCTGGCGATCGCAAAATGAGTGGTATTTGCAAACATATAATTCGTCGTTTGGCAAATTTTGTAGACGATACTCTCAAGACGGCAGGATCTGTTTAACCCGTTCACTGCCGTGACGTCATCATTTTTAAACAATTGTCGTCTGCTTTTATTTCTCAAATTTAATTTTTAGGTATTTTGATTTAAGAAATATTGAAATGAGTGTCAAACAGTTTGGATCCTGATCAGACGCCGCGTCACGCGGCGTCTGATCAGGATCCAAACTGTTTGTAAAACACTATTGTACTCGGGGTAAGGCAGTGAATGGGGGTTGATTTAATTAAGGTGGTTCGACAGCGGGCGGTCCGCATCTCGAGTTCCGGAAATGCTGATGACTTTCACCTGATCTTTTCAGCACGTGCTTATAATAGAACACTTAGATAAAGAAAAGTTGGATGATATTCAGTGTCTTCTCTGTTAACGATTTTTCACTCTCCATATGGTATATTTCAATTTAATCAAGGTTTCAAAGAATTCTGACACAGAATAAGCTGACCCGCGAACCACCTTAAATGGATAAAAAGTAACATGTGTAGAGCACGTAACAATATGTCATTATAAGTGCTATGTCAATAACTGCATGCTCATAACGGATTATGTAACTCAAGACGCCATCTGCTTTAAACAATTATATTCTGCTTTAACTTTATATTTTAGTTTAAACATACTTTATTCATAAAACTATTATGTTTTAAGTCACACATAGGTATACCTTGGGATTAATTTGAACGAAAACGATTGCTTATAGATCTACGTAACTTTCAAGTTTTAAACGTTTTATAAGCTTATAAGCTTTTCTCCTAGGTAAATACTAACGTTTTAATATCATAATGAGTGTCTTGAACCAGCGTTTTTTTTCACCCAATTGGGAACGGGTCCGGTACCCCTCAGATTGGGAATTTTTCCAAGTCAAATTGGGAAAAACGAGTTTTGAAATGATGACAACGCAGAAATTGGGAATTTAAGTTACTAAACCGTTAGAACTGTTTATGATGGTAAACATGGTGTAAAAACTAAATCTACGCTGGGTGTGTTACTCACAGTAGACGCTGTTGCGGCCGAGACAGAGTTGGTGACTTGGTAAAATCCAAAATCTTATCTTATCTATCTCTGAATACTGCCAATCAAGCTCCCGAGTGTTAAGGCAGTGATCTAGATTCAAGTTCTTCATTATCGTCTTTCTCAAAACAATTCTGTAATACTTTGAATTATGGCTCATGATTGTTTTAATTGTAGGTTTTCTATTTTATAAATGATGGTAAACAGAGTCAGACTGGGATTGTAAACTCTTATCAATTTCAGCGGATTTTGCGATCACGCAACATTAACCAGTCTCGATTAAGGGGCATGTATAAATCTTCGCCCGGACCGTTTCCGATATTCGGCCGTAATCACTGGTATTGTTTTATACATACTCCCAAAGAATTACGGACGATTCGTCAAAGTGCAAACTCGTCAAAAAGGCAATATATAGTAATGGCAAAAGACGATTCGTCAAAAAGGATTTTGTGTTGGGGTATATACTAACCTGTTAAATATATATAAAATAATACTTTTTTGTTAAATATTTAGGTTTATATTGGTAAAATTTGCAATTATCGAGAAGTTGATATGGAGTTTCTAGCATTTAAAGTTGTAACATAAATTACTAGATCTAAATATATGTAAGATAAATATTAATGTCGATTTGTCAAAATAAAATTTAAACTTTTGATCTAGAGTGTACATTTTATTTAGTGTTTAAGTATAATTGATATACAAGGGAAAGGTTAGGCTTAAATCAGGACAAAAGTAATGCAGAAATCAGCTATGCCCTCGTCCATACATTAAGCAAATATCCCGTGCCTTATCCTTGATAGAATGTGTTATTTAAAAATCATTTAAAAAACTGAGTCTGGATATATATGGTTTAGACCCTGATCTTATGCTAAAATTAACACAGAAGCAATGCTTCAATAAGAAACGGTAGATCTCTAGCGCCACGTGCAAATAACTTTAATTGGCTGGGCATTGTTGTTGTTGTTGTTGTTGTTGTATTTTCCCTCCTTCGTAGGAGAACCGCACTCTCGTACGTTGAACTTATGTACAGTTTCTGGCCACGTAGTTTGATATAGTTTATAGTCGGTTCGTTAATGCCTATTGGATTTAAAGTCACGAGTTATTAGGCTCTGTTGAGTACAGTATTATTTATTTACGCCAAACTTTAAGTATTTACGCATATAATGAGATAAAATGAAATAAAAGCTCTTAGTTTTGTTTATATTAACACTCACAGTTTATACCTTTAACAGGTTACCATCACCATATTCCAAAAGGGACAAAATATTATGTACATGCTGGGTGACTGGGTGAAGGGGCAGATAGACCAGTGTTTGTTACCAGGGGTTTTGCATTGGTTTTTGCCTGGGCAGTATACCCCAACATACGAAACCTAGCGGCGTCGAGGTTGTAGAGAAGTCTATTGCATTGTCTCTCGTACTCGTGGAGATTCTTTGGGGATTTAATGACATTTTTCGCTGTTGGCCAACAGTTAATAATGCACTGTGTAAGCAGTTTGTTGTCGTTGCTCAGGTCAATGTTGGCGGATTCAAAGAACTCTGCCTTAAGATCTGCCAACACCGTTTTTCTGACAGGTTCAAGCATGGGACACTGCAGTAGGAAGTGCTCAACAGTCTCGTCCTCTGTTCCACAAATTAGACATGTTGCATCGACTTGGTACTGGTTAAAGTTCTTCCTCGTAGTCTGGACGACATACGAACCTGCCATGAGACGGAGTTTGGTGACTAGCCTAGTCGTTTCCCTTGCTGTATTCTCTAAACTAAAGACTGGGTGGATTCTACCAGGGATGTAGGTATCCTTGTATACATACTGTAGGGACTTGTAAAGGGTCAGGCTGGCATTAATTTTAGATGCCCAGTGTCTGCCAATTGTGCCATTTATTGTGGATTTCCACTCTTTCTTGGATGGTGTTGTACTGATAAGATCCTCCATGGCTGGTAAGTCGTACAACCAAAGGACTCGCTGGGCGTCCACAATCCAACTCTTACTGTCCACCGCCTTCACCTGATACTGTCTTTCCAAGATCTGTTTTTCTATGCTGCTTTCGCCCTGTGATAGCAGTGTCTGTAAAAAGGTCAGTACCTTAATGTGTACTTGTGCTTCCACTGGTAGCAACCCCGTAATTAGGTAGACAATAGGGTTGGGTGCTGTATTAGGCAGATGTAGTAGTTCCTTCAGGAACTTCTTTTGAAAGACCTCGATCCTCTCCAACTGCTGCCTCGCGGGTTGTAGGAGTTCCAGGCCATACAAAAGAACTAGTGTTATGTATGTTAAATAAAGGTGAACAAGTGTGGTTACGTTAAGTCCCTCATGTCCCCGCAAGCCACTTCCAAACAGACTATAAGCTGCTCGCCGTGCCTTCTTGATATTCTCATCTACATTGGCGGTTACTGTACTATTCAATGTGTTGGTTCTTATGATGCCTAGATGGATGGAAGAGGTGACTGTTGGAATTTGTCGTTCACCAAGCAGCAGGGCAGGGTGGTTCTCTGTTTTCTTGGCCTTGTGGACTGATATGTGGACGCTCTTCAGTGGCTGTAAAATGTATCATTCCATATTGGCGAAGTCAGCCGACATTTCTAGTAAAACCTGCGTGTCATGGTAGTCTTTAGCCGCGAGACAGATGTCGTCTGCGCAGGCACTTGCTGCACATCTGATGTTTCCGATTGACCTACCCAGATGGGCACTCTGTAGGCGTCGCAGAAGAGGGTTTACATATGCTTTGTAGAGGTCTGTACTGAGGATACCACCCTGCCTTACTCCTTGATGAACTCCAAACAAGGTAGAGGTTTCGTCTTTCCATTTGACTGCTGATTTGGAATCTTCATGGAAGCTGCTTACAAGTGACCAGAGCTTATCATTCACACCAAGATGGTACAATCTTCTCATGAGATGGTTATGGTCCACAACGTCGAATGCTGATTTGGCATCAAGTAAGATAATATGCATTGGTGTATTTGTATCCTTGCTTTCACGGTACAATTCCTCAATTATAAATGCAGAGTTTAATGGGGATGAGCCCTTAGTAAATCCACGTTGAATGTTGCACTGGTCCGCCTCTATTAGGCTAGATATTCGTATCCGTAGAACATAGGCATTCGGCCCGTTGGCTATGACACTACCCCTAGCTGCTATAATCCCCCTCCACCACCACCAAACGTGGATAAAATACCCTAAAATGTATCCATACATTCAATAATCATCATTAAAAGAACATTTCCTGAAGTTTCGTGAAATTTAAAAAAAAAATTTTTTTTGCTAATTTATAAGTAAAATAGTTTACATACATGATACGAATTTTTTTTATTTTTTTTTGAAACTTCTTGAAACTTCTTGAAACATTTGTTAAGGATGTTTGTTGAACATATGGATGTATTTTGACTCATTTTGAAAGATTTATGGGGGGTAGCAGCGAGGGTGTGTGTGTGTGTGTGTGGGGGGGGGGGGGGGGGGGGTCATAGCTTACGCGCCGAAAACCTGTGCCGTAGAAGAGCCTCAACTATTTTTCCAAGAGCTGGCAACACTGTTATCCCTCTGTAATTACTAGCATCATTAGCTTGTCCTTTATTTTTAAAGATTGGTGTGAGTAAACCCACTTTCAAAATGTTCGGAAATTTCCCGGTGCAGAAGATGAGATTAACCACTTTCAATATGTAACTCAGCAGGGCTTCATCATTTACACTTGCATATTTGATGTGCTCAATGGTGATGCCATAGTAGTCTGGTGCTTTGCCCGTGTTTATGCTGTTTACAGCCCTCATGAGTTCGTCCATGGATATTGGCGTAGCATCTGTCTGTATGGCCATATCAGCTATATGACCGACTTCTTGGGTCACCTGATCGTGGTAATTTTGATCGAATTGCTGGTGTGTGGACACTCTTCCTAATGCCTGAAAGTGCTCCTTGAATCCCTCAACTACTCTGTTATCATCAAACCTAGCATCCCCTACGTGGAGGTCAGTAACAAAGGAATTTCCTTTTTTTCGTTGGCTGTTTACTAATCGGTGAAAGGTTTTTGAATCGTTGGTACGTACTTCGAGGATCTTCTGCTTATGTTCCATGTCCCTACTTGCTAGTTCCTGCCGACACAATTGTCTAAACTCTTTCTTGCTCTTGTTTCGTAGTTGTAGTAACAGGTTTTGTTCATGTATAGGCTTGCCGGCCTCTTTCCACTTAGTGTAGTGCTTCTTCATAGTTTTCAGAGATTGTTTTATTTCAAGGTTCCAGGCTTTCAACTTTGGTTTGGAATTAAACTTTTTCTTAGTAGAGCTGGCTGCATCAGCTGAAGTTTCCATCATCTCGAAGAGGGTTGAGAGACAGACATCTAAGTTATCAACTGTGATTGGTTGGTTAAGCATTATTTTAATGTGATCGTTCACTAGTGCTGCATACAGATCTGTATCCACACGCTTCCATGAGATTCTTTTCTTGCTTTCGGGAAGGGAACGGTTGTGTTTCTTTATCTTCATTTCACATTCCAGAACCATACGGATAGGGTGATGATCAGACACGTTGTGATCTAAGTCGTTAAGAATAGTTTTACTCTCGATGACCGATGAGGTTTCAATATTATGTAAAAAATAGTCTATTTCGGAGCAGTCTCCAGCCTTATGGTTAAAGAAGGTCTTGCCAGTCGTGTCAAATTCCAGCTTAAATTCCTCCAAAAGGTCCTTTAAGTAGGTTAGACGCTTTGTATCTACGTGTGAATTAAGATTATCGTTAACATCTCCCCCAATGCAAATGTAGGAACTTGCGGAGTACTTCAAACAGATTTCCCTAAGTTGATCAACTACTTCACTGAAGTCTTCAGTATTACCGTGGAGTCCCCGTGTTGGGAAGTAGACCGAAACAATCACCAGGTCCCTGCCTGCTTTAAATTCATTTAGTTTAATAGCTTGTATGCGCGGTCCCCCATCCTCGAGCACAGAAATGGATGGATCGAGATTTCTAGTCCACATTACAGCCACACCACCATATCCCCTGGGCATTTGGGTTGGAAGAACTGGATCATGCATGTCCACACCTTTACCACAGAAGGACAAGTTACTATCGATTTCTCCAAGTAGTGGAATTTGTGAATGGAATAGCCAATGTTCCTGCAGTAGTATTATATCTGAGTCTTGGAATAGCTTATGAACTGTTATGGCACTGGTTTTGATATTCTTGCAGTTAAAAGAGATGATACGAAGGGGTGGGCAGGGAAGTTCGCCCTCTGCTATAGGCGGTACCTCAGGCTCAGAGGATGGCATAAAAAAGGAACCGCAGAGGTTGGGTACATGTACTGTTGTTGGAGTTGCGGTATTGCAGAAATAAAATTTGTTGGTGGTCGAACTGGACCATGCATTGGAAGAGGCCAGTTGGGAGCCCTAGCCGGTAAAGGGTAATGTAGTTGCATTGTTGGCTGATGAGATTGTGGGTTTGTAGGGGGTGTGGCGGTTGCAGCGTCACCAAGGACTGATTTCTGTTGCATTTGGTCTCCCTCAGATGCTGAGCGTCCATTGCCATTCGAAGGTTGTTCATTGATGTTATTGCTTACAAGAGGTGTCGATGTCGTCTCCGGCACTACATAGGGTTGTTTGAAGTTTGAAGCCGGGTATACTTGGTTTTGGTAAGTAGGCCTTGCTACCAGGTTGGGCTGAGTTTCTGTGTGGCAGGAAGGCATTGTCATGACAGCCCTGGTCCTTTCCATGTTGGGCATCCTTGTCTGTGAGTGACTTGGCGTTGTATTTGCCTTTTTGGTTGTCCTCGTATCGTTGCTACTGGAATTGCCATCAATCTGTGTGGTCAGGTCTATCACGGCACTGCATCCTGTTAGGTTACTGGTTTCAGAAGCAGGGTGGTTACCTGATTTTCCATTAAGAAAAAAGCGTTCAAAATGATCTATTTCTTTTTCTAGTTTTTTGTACAAAATGTTATTTATCCTGTTTTGCAGGCACTGTATGTTAGCGTTTTCAGGAGTAGTGACTGGAACGTTTTGTATTCCCGGACCGCTGACGTTGTCAATCCTTGCTTTCAATGTGTTTACTGTAAGATTTAACTCCTCGATTCTGGCTTCAAGTTTCTTGCTGTAGGATTGCAGTTTCGCTAGTTCTTTACTCTTCTCATTCAACTTCCTTTCTTGGATTTTCAGTTCCTCTTCTTTCTTCTTACACTTTATCTCTCTATCCCTAATCTGCGACAGTGTGGTAGCCATAGCGTTCCCATCACCAGGCCCTCCTGGGTCTGGATTACCTGTTGGTGGGGTCTCTGCAGCTGCTGTTGTTAATCTGGTGTGAAAAGTTGATCGATTGGCAATTACTCAACTTGTTATATCTGCACTGGTATTAAACTGTAAAAACAACAAACCAATTAATGTAACCATCATAGGCAAAAGTACACTGAAATGAATTGCTCAGTGATCAAACATGTGTCGAACAGTTTGGATACTGATAAGAACTTATCTGATAGCGCGAAGCCTTATGATCATGGTCTACACTGTCTGGCAGTTTGCACCATAATGTAAATCTGTAGATGATAAACATTTAGTTTGTTAACAGCGAAGACCCGAACCAAAGGGCTCCCGGCAGTGTTTGATTGCTCTATATAGATTAATACATTGTCATTTTGCACGATTTTATTGTGTATCTGATTGCGCCGAAGCCTTAATTATGATCAGGGTCTACGTACACAATTTTAAATGAAAGTTTGCCCTTCGAGATCGAATATATTAGAAAAGAGAAGTTTATATATTAATACTATTTTAATTCCCTATCTGGAATATCGTGATATTAAATCAGTATACAAAAACCTTTTTGACGAGTTGACTACCCTTTTGTACTATAATTCCTTTTTGACGAGTTGACTACCCCTTTTGTGCTATAATTCCTTTTTGACGAGTTTGTTCTTTGACGAATTGTCCATCACCCACTCCCAAAAATGTCAATGGAGTTGCGTAACTTTGTTTACATTTCATGAGACCACGGAATTATAAACTTCTGTATATTTCCTTGACGAGACATTCATTGTAGCAAAAGATAAGTTGAAATATGGATGGTTTGCTATGATTTAAAGGGAAAAAGTAATTTGACAATTGGGAAATATGTTTATTTTGATTGGGAACGGGTCCGATATTTGATTTCTTTTGATTGGGACGGGTCCGGTCGTCAAATTGGGACGGGCCCGTCTCCAATTGGGAACGGGTCCGTTCCCCGGACCCGTTCAAAGAAGGAAAAAAAACGCTGTGAACAGTTTGGAATCTGATCAGACATAACGTTGCACGGATTCTGATCAGATCAACACGTAAACGAACTATTCATGTATTCGGGATAAGGCAATGGTATGATGAAATGATTGAAGCAGGGCTGCCATTTCTCCGGATTTTTCCTAAATTTCCGGATTTTTCCCCAGTACATGGTAGCTTAAAGCAGACTGAAAGGAAAGCAGAATGCGCCCTAAGGCGCATTCTGCTTTACTTACAGCCTGCTTTAAGTAGTCCCATGTCAACAAAACAAGAAAAAGGTTATGGGGTAAAGGTACGATTCGTAAAATCGCACTTGAAAAATGCAAATTTGGAAATCTTAGGATATTTCATGTCAACTTGAAGCAGACGATAGTTTGGTTTGGCAGTGAAAGAATGCGTATTGAGTTTTGCATAGATAGTTGGATAATACGGACTTGACTGTACTAAATTCTTCGAAAACGAAAGAAGGTTTATATTTAGAAATAAAAACCTCGACGAGGATAGATTAGTATCATAATTATTGTGTTGACGACTCGTTAATGAGTGGCAGTGTTGGATAATCATACAGAAAATTGTACACGGTAGGAAATATAGCAGTTTTTAAATAATGGCCGTCTGTGTGCGTCATTTAGCTCTTTTCTATACCGCACTGCCACAACACTTACCAAAATACCAATTGTGGTGTGTGAATACATCCTAAGATGTCGGAGTGTCGCATGCCATCGTTGAGATTTGGGTAGTTAGATCACTTGGCCTAAAGGCTCCGTGATCTAGTAACTCCACATCTCAACTCCTAACTGTGTTCCAATGCACAATAATGCGCATATACGAGTTTGTTATTTCTTAAATGAGATTCTTTATGTTTAGAGAACAAACGCTGAACTAGCATTGCCTTAAGTAGCGCTGCAGATGCGTCCCTTTTTATTTTTGCTTAATATTTTGGTACAAAAAAAAAATGCTGATTTTCTAGAAGGTGTGAGCAAGAACAAAACAAATAATCATAAAACAAAAACTACAATGTATGTCACAGTCAGTGATGTGTCCAAAGTGTGTATTGACTCTGAAATGCATTTTGTTATTGTATAGAAACAAGTAAATATAGGCATAAACAACATTTGGCAATGGTGCGCGACACCCCATCCCAAGATGCACTACCATCTTTAGCTGGGATACAGTGGAGAAAACGGTATTCTTTCACGTTTGAACGAAATCGAAACGCAAACGCCGGGCAGTAAAACGTAGAACAGTCCAACTTTTTGACAATTCTGAAAGTTGATTTTAACCTTTACAGCAAATAGCTTGGAGTCTGATCAGACGCCGGATTACCCGGCGTCTGATCTGGCTCCAAACTGTTTGCAAAAAAAATTGATTTAGCGTTAACGCGTTTTTTGGGAAAGAATAACGTACTCTCCATTGTAGTTTAGGCAATATGCTCTGGACTTGCCATTCATTGTATTTGAGGTCAATATAATTGTATCTCGCATCATTTCAAGGCCAATGTGACCTTGATCTTGAGCTTCGACCTCCTTTGTGGAAGTAGCTTGGCTGGATTATATATCCTATATCAGAACTGCACCGGACACCAAATTTGGTGTGTGAATACATCTTTGGGTGGAGCAGTGTATCTTACGATTTTCAGATTCATGACCTTTGACTTCATTATAAACAAGCTTGTCTAGAGCATATTTTCTGTACTATATCAGCTAGGTTTACAGAATTATAATGCTTCTCCAACGTTTTTTTTTATTTCCAGAAAATGTCCATTCTGACTGTGGGGGGGGGGGGGGGGGGTGGGGGGGGGGAGAGGATTTGCTGCACGGCTTAGGGCACCGCTAGATGATAATAAAGGTACGCACCGTATGGACGCGAATTTCCTTTCCCAATAAACGCGATTATGCTAAATAACTTCTATTTGCAAACATTTTTGGAGCCAGATCAGACGCCGGGTGACCCGGCGTCTGATCAGGCTCAAAACTGTTTGCCACTCAGACACAACTAAATTCCCATTTTTTTCAAAGTCTCCATTTAATCATGGCATGCATACATACAGCTTTAGCTGCGCACAGAGTGAGAAATAAATTTGGATGAAATACTTGAGAAAGTCCATGCGGATTATTGAAGTTTGGAGATGTGTAATATATGTGTGCCTGTAGTCAGAGCTATGAAGAAAGTTTGACAGCATAGAACTACATGAGTAAAAAACGTGTTTGACATGCACTATACAGTAAAATATCACTATTACGACCACTTAAACGAAAGCTTATTGATTGTATAAAAGACAGGTGGCAGCTTTTAGACACCTGCCTAAAGATATCTCCTGGCGACCTTTTGGTCATAACGCCTTGCCAGACAATTTACCTGCACATCTCATGATTCTTATGATTACCTGTACTACAGTAAATCATTGAGGTGTATCATGTGAGGCTCGCACCAAATAATTGATAGTTTGGTTAGTAAAACCCATTGAAAATCCCCTTGAGTGTGATTATGTAAGGGCCTCTCTAGACAACCTGAGATTTGTGACATTGGCTGTGCATGCTTTGCTACTGTTTAACCGTTACTTTCACACCGACCGAGAAGAATGGGGTGGTAGTCCATCAATTGACTGAGGAAATATCTTTAAACACATAATAATTTACACAAGTTAGAAGTCGTTATAAGAGGTTTTACTGTACATGCAAATATATTACAAAGGTTATTTTAAAAAACTGCCCAACATTGATATTTTATATAGAGCAGATAGAACAGGCGTATAATCAGGATCCAAATTGTTAGATACTCCTTTAACATTTCTATTTAGGCAAAGTTAAAGTTTAAGGGTGCATCAATGTCATAAGCCAATTTTTCAAAGTATTAAACTTTTTTTCTAACATTGTTGTTTTGGAAGAGCTGTTTATGATGAATGAAAAAATGAAAAAAAATATGTATGGTGGTGTCCTTGTTTTTGAGCTTCAGCGATTTGAAAAAGGTATGTCAAATTTGGAAGGTTTTTTTTCAAATTTTACCCATTCAGAGTACAAGCTTCAGTAAAATGTATTTCAAAACAAACATGATCATTTGGGTTTTCATTATTTATTTAATGTCTATGGTGGTATTTTCACATATAGAAACCAAATTTAGACAAAGCAGGCACCAGGTTTGAACAATATGGATCCTTGAATATCAAAAATATGCTTTGTATAGGGCATGATTTTAATAGAATTTTTTATTTAATGATTTTTTTTAAAAAATTTGAAAATGAAATAGTTCTAGTATTAAACTTTTTTTTATATTCTACCAGATAAAAGCCCATGCTAAGGCAGTTCAAAATATGTAAAGAAATTGAAAGGTCAGTGTTGAAAATTTTGAGTTATTAAAGTAAAAAGAGTTATCTCCCCTTACAAAATTTACAAAAAAGTACCATATCGATGATATTTAGAGCTTTATAAATTTCACATTTGGTGCCTTTTTTTCTTAAATTAGTTTTTGTATGAAGAAATACTACCATAGATAGGAAATAAATAACACAAAACCAAATTATCATATTTGTTTTCATTTAAAATGGATTTTATTGAAGCGGGCTGTTTGAAAAGGACAAAATAACAGAAGTGGGTGGGGTAAATTTTACATGGCCGTAGAGCCAACTGTTGTTCACCAAAATGTACACTTTTTCTATTTTTTCATTCATCTTAAATAGCTCTTCAATACAAAACCATCATAGAGTGTTTTCATACACTTTGAACATTTCCCAAAGTCATGACATTGATACACCCTTAAGGCTGGATTATGACCATTAGCAACTAGTATACACCCACAAACAAAAAGTTTTTCTTTGTGTTTTGACTTATGTATTCTTTTTTGTTTCTTGTTAGTTTTTAGTGTGGGGGTTTTGTTTGTTTTTATTGGGCTTTTGTGGGTTTTGAATAAACTGAAACGAAACGAAACGGGTGTTTCGTTTGTGGTTTTCCTTAGCGTGTGTATTTTTTTGTTCCGGAGGGGAGGGGGTTCCATTGGAGTCAACCTTTTCATTTGTTTGTCCGTCTGTTGATTTGTTTGTTTTCACGCGGTTTCTCAGCAACAGCAATGACTTATGGTAGGATGCATCATCATAAAGAAAAGATGACCATCTGATAAAAATATATGAAGTTGGTTGGAAATATTTGTCTGTTTCTCTGTTTTCCGCGCGGTTTCTCGGCAACTGCTGGCTGGAATTCAATACAATATCACTTTATGTTTCACCATAAAGAAGAGATGTTTAGCTAATAAAGGTTTTCCAGTTTGTTGAGTTTCTGACCCTTTGTTTGAAAAGTTGTCTAGTTCCTGTCTTTTCTCGTTAACTGCTGACTGCAATCTGACGAAACTTGGTATGATACTTTATCATTAGAAGAGACATAAAGCGGAGATGTGCATCTAATAAAAGTTGTCCAGTTGGTTGATTTTCTTATATAACTATGCCTCTGTTTAACCCTTTCCTCCATTGAAGCACATTTTAGCGCATTAGATTTATTCTTCCACTGAAGAAAATTTATGTAGTCATTAACATGTACAATACAAAACAGTTTCTATATTCTAGCAGATAATAGCTTAAAGCAGGCTGAAAGGTAAGTGGAATGCGCATTACGGAGCATTCTGCTTTAATCTTTATCTGCTTTAAACGAAACGAAACGCAAACGCAAAACACTAAAACGTAGAAAAGTGCAATTTTTGGACAATTCTGATAATTCATGTTTATCTTGGTGGCAAACAGTTTGGAGCCTGATCAGACGCCGAGTTACCCGGCGTCTGATCTGGCTCCAAACTGTTTGCAATAGAAATAATAGTTTTAGCGTAAACGCGTTTATTGGGAAAGAATAACAGTTTCTCCACTGTACGTGAAAGTTATGTCATATTGCATTTATTATTTTATTGGCGTTTGCAAAGTTTGTGTACATATAGCCTGGAATGTTTGTAGGGTTATTGATCACCTTAAGGGTGTATCAATGTCATGAGCCATTTTTTCAAAGTATTAAACTTTTTTTCTATCATTGTTTTTTTGGAAGAGCTATATATGATGAATGAAAAAATGAAAAAAAATATATATGGTGGTGTCCTTTTTTTTGAGCTACAGCGATTTGAAAAAGGTATGTCAAATTTTGATTTTTTTTCTTCAAATTTTACCCATTCAGAGTACAAGCTTCAGTAAAATCTATTTCAAAACAAAACAAAAATGTTAATTTGGGTTTTCTTTATCTATTTCATGTCTATGGTGGTATGTTCACATATATAAACCAAATTTATACAAAGCAGGCACCAGGTTTGAACAATATGGATCCTTGAATATCAAAAATATGCTTTATATAGGGCATGATTTTATTAGATTTTTTATTTTATGAAAAAAAGTAAAAAAGTTTGAAAATGAAATAGTTCTAGTATTTAACTTTTTCTTATATTCTACCAGATGAAAGCCCATACTAAGGCAGTTCAAAATATGAAAAGAAATTGAAAGGTCAGTGTTGAAAATTTTGAGTTATTAAAGTAAAAAGAGTTATCGCCCCTTACAAAATTTACAAAAAAGTACCATACCGATGATATTTAGAGCTTTATAAATTTCACATTTGCTGCCTGTTTTTTTCTTAAATTAGTTTTTGTATGAAGAAATACTACCAATAACACAAAACCAAATTATCATATTTGTTTTCATTTAAAATGGGTTTTATTGAAGCGGGCTGTTTGAAAAGGACAAAATAAGAGGAAGTGGGTGGGGTAAATTTTACATGGCCGTAGAGCCAACTGTTGTTCACCAAATGTACACTTTTTCTATTTTTTCATTCATCTTAAATAGCTCTTCAATACAAAACCATCATAGAGTGTTTTCATGTACTTTGAAAAGTTCCCAAATTCATGGAAATAAATAACACAAAACCAAATTATCATATTTGTTTTCATTTAAAATGGATTTTATTGAAGCCAACTGTTGTTCACCAAAATGTACACTTTTTCTATTTTTTCATTCATCTTAAATAGCTCTTCAATACAAAACCATCATAGAGTGTTTTCATGTACTTTGAAAAGTTCCCAAATTCATGACATTGATACACCCTTAAGTGAAAGCTCTAGTTTGCGTGATTGAAATCCGAATATTTTCTCACTTACAGGATTCACTTTTGGCAGGAGGATGCTTTCTACATTCAACAAAATTAGGAAAAAGAAACGACGAAAAAGGACACGGGCTAAGGAAAGAACAGGATTCATTGGCGGGTATTTGTCAAGTTTGACATTTCCTTTCGTCTGTATTTCTATCTGTCTATCTGCTTGCATGTCTGTCATTCTCCGTCTCTATTTGACCGTTTTGTCTATGTGTATGTTCAAGTCTGTCTGTCAACCGGCCTATCCCTGTCTGCTTGTCTGTCTTGTATGTCCTTTCGTCTGTCTGCCTGTCTGCTCATCTGTCCTGATCCTTTGTATCGGAAATCAGTTTTTTGGAGTACAAACAATTTCATACTTCATGTATTTAAAAGGTTGCTTAGTATAAAGTCCTAAAATAAAAATCTGAAAGCAAACTGTAGATATAGAGGACATTCCTTGAGTGTTCGTGTTGTACTGAATTTATTAATCGAGTCATCAAAATTATAAAAACGCGGCCCGCCATTGAATTTATGAAACGAGTCATCGAAAATGATAAAAACAATACCGAGGCCGGCCGAGTTTTTAGCTCACCTGAGCACAAAGTGCTCAATGTTAGCTTTTGTGGTCAGTCAATGTACGGCGTCCGTCATCGTGCGACGTGTGTCAACAATTTCTTTAAACATCTTCTTCAAAACCATATGCCAGATTGCAACCAAACTTCTCTGGAATGTTCCTTGAGTCAAGCTCTTTCAAATTTGTTCAAACAATTAGAGACAATGTAGAACTCTGGTTGCCATGGCAACCAAGGTGGAAAAATAAGGAAATATTGACAAAAACCACAAGCTTTAGATATTTGGCACATATCATCATATATAAGTCCTCTCTCAAAATTGTTCAAAATGTGCCCCTGGGGTCAAAATTTGCCCTGCCCTGGGGGGTCACCGTTTTACATAGAGTTATATAGTGAAATGTTCAAACATCTGTTTCTCTGAAACCAGTATGGCCAGATCTTTGATATTTGGCATGGTGTAAATTCCGGAGGTCCTTCACATTAATTGTTGAATTGATCTTGCACACACATGCAACACTAATTCAAAATTATACTCGTTACGGCTTTAAACAGGGGTACCATTATGAGCGGTGGTAGTTTTAAAAATACATGTAGATCTAGCATCCATGTCAGACAAAACCCATCACTACAAGTAGAAAAAACATGTATTTAGTAAAGCTACGATTCGTTCGTGAGCAGTAAAATGCACGTCACGTACTCCTTTTATATAACAGATGAAAGGATTACGTTAATTTTATTCAAGTATCTTGATCTGATTTATAAGATCTGCATTAAAAGGATTTTGATAGTTGGCTTCGTGTTTGAAGATTATCGATTTTAATTTTTTCTACACTTAAAAGAGCATTCAAAGATGACTACTTACATGCAAATTTTATACGTGTCTTGAAAACTGAAAACTGTGTATCAATTAGTTCAAACCCCTTCATCGCCACATTGCATGCTTTAAAAACGTCGTCAGCACTTTTGTTTCGACTATAGATTAAGACCGTTGTATTCATTTTGTCAATTATAATATATATAGGCATTAAGATAAAATTTAAAGACTTTACATCTTACAAAACATATTTGATTTTTTTTAAAGTCATAATTAATGTCAATTGCTAAAATAGCACATTGTATATTAACAAGAATAAGGTCATTTCTACGGAAGCTTATACGGACCCCCTTATCATATATTCCCGAATTAAATATTGCATATACTTAATGATTATATTACTAAATGCATTTTTTACAACATATTATAGCTCGAAATCAGTGAGATATATTAAATAAATAGGGTCCTTTGTATGAGAAAATTCGAGCTATGTTTTATTTTTTTCAATAAAACTTATTATTTATATTTCTAGACTCAATATAAGACAGCAAATATTTGTGTTATTGTATATGTTATACCCAACATAATTATATCATTATTAAATAATCTTTATATCGTTAAACTACATGGTGTTTTTACACATGAGGTCGCTATTCTATAGGGGTTATGATTTTTCGTAAGGGATCAGTTTCCTTCGTGTGCCGGGGACGATATTTTATGACCGGAGAACCAAACTACTACTATGAACGGGGGTTAAGTTAAAATCAAATGAGCGCGGGTCACTTTTCTATGGGGTCAGTTTACTCCGTTACACCGGCGTTGAAGTAAAATAATCTTTTGTCGCAACTGTCAGGTAATATTGAACAGTTAACCGGTTAACTGCTCGGAATGTTAAACGGTTATCCGGTTAGTCAAATGACCGATTATTTACATCCCTACTTTATACAGTCATACGTATGTAATGTACCATAAGATATTTTCCTGGTTAATGGTAGCTTAAAGCAGACTGGAAGCAGAGCAGCAAACGACTAAATGTGCATTCTGCTTTACTTTCAACCTGCTTTAAGTTGCCACCTGTCTTTAAAACAAGGAACAAGCTATGGGGGGAAATGGTTTCCAGAACATAATGGCTTAAACGGAGATATCTTGCAGTAGCCTGCATCATTTTAAAAAATGTCGAGACATATTATTTTTTATAAATAAATGAAAAAGTCGGCAAACTATATATAAGTATATCTTGTAAAAATTTATGGTAGAAAACCGATACATGTACTACGCATTCTTTTTTACGGTATATGCGAGTGTTCAAGTATAAAAGCACTCGGAAAACGTATACGAAATAAACACAACTTTATTTTGAAAAGGTTTTTGATTTTTTCAATTTGAACCATGCAAAAAGAAACTGGGACTCATGAATCTGAGAATAATAACATTTCAGATCAGCTGCCAGTTTTTAATATTTGAGGTCAATCAATGTCTACACTTTTTGACAAATGGTAAAAGGCTCAAATACTGTTAACGCCTGCTGGTAACAAACACAGACCCCTAAATTGAAACTAAACTGTTACCTTGGCCTAGAGTACAGTAAAGTATCTCTATTACGTCCACAATATTGTCTGCATTGTTAGATGTTTACGATAGGTGATTTCTTATATATATAGCAAGGTGACGGTAAAACAGAAAGATCCTAAAAGTTGTTTTAGTACTACCTTGCTCTAGGTTAATTGTCAACTGTCTTTTTACAATCAATTAGCCTTTGTTTTAATGGTTGTATTAGAGAGTTTTTACTGTATAATAAGATGATAGGCATATTTTATGTAAGACAAATATGATGCCTCCCTCCCCCAATTTGACTTTAAGTCCACATGCACATCTACTGTATATGTACAAACACTCTGCCAAGTTATAAGGTTGTAGCTTGAAAAGTGTAGGAGAAGTTAGCTAGACAAAGTATGTACTACATGTGGGGCATGCAAACAAGCAGACGCCAACAATGAAGCTGTGTTATTTGGAGCAACCACTGTACATTATTGTTTCCAATGGTCAACACTCGGCAGTGTTAACGTTAATCATTAAGTTACATTCCACATACTGTACGTTTGTGCCAATCGGTGTGTACTATGCATGTATTATCCCATTAGGCTGATGGTTTTCCAACAACGACTCTGTTCTACAGATAAAAATGTAAAAGTTGCATCCGTTGATGGGCATTAAGATAACAAAAGTACTAGATTAGATGACCCCTCTGTCACAACCTCCTCTTCAATCAGGAACGTAAGAAGGACAAGAGGACTATGGCCCACAAGTCGCTCACCTGAGAACATTGTATCTAAGCTGACTGGGCAAGACAATATTGTGATATATATTGTAGGCTATAAAAAGATTTTTAAGGGTTTTCCTATATAAGTCGTGGCGTTTATCTATAGACCAAATAAAAAGTAATTTGCCTGGTAACCATTAATTGCAAAATTATTGGGGGATGGGGCACGACCCCCCCCCCCCCCCCCCGCCCCAACACACACACACACACGTTTCCTACGGGCCTGTCAATAACGTAAATGTCCAAATATTCCATTTTAGCTGGGCACATTATTACAAAAAGCATGCACTTGGTGATACAAGCATCAAATTTGGTATGTATACTGGTATGCCCCTACTTTCAACAAAAAGCCCGTTAGCCACGTCAAAATTCAAAATGGCGGCCATTTTTCAAAATGGCCGCCATTTCAGGCTCTATTATACAGTTTTATCTCTAACATCGGATATATTTGACCGATTTTCAAACTTTTTGTGTCTAATTATATGTTTTCAAGCATACAGAAGCTAATTATGTGATCCACATACTTGTAAGAAGTTCATTTAATCGTGTTATAAGCAAAACTGTACAAAAGCGAAGTGTGTGTCAAGGTGAAAACCAAATTCACAGGATTTTATAGATTATACACTCAATTTACCTTCTGTCATGTTATTTAATGATATTGTCTTCAATTGCTTTTGTCTGAAGATGCTATTTTTCACATATCAACTACATAAATCTGTACACATCAGTTCTAAAACAAAATCACGAACTTGGTGATACAAGCATCAAATTTGGTATTTAACTGGTATGACCCTACTTTCAACAAAATCCGTTAGCCACGTAAAATTCAAAGTGGCCTCCATTTTTTACAAGATGACTGCCATGCATATGATAAGGTTTATTTTTGAGTCGGCAATACATATACTATGATCGTTGACCAATTCTTTTGTAATATTTGACATGTTTGACCAAATTTCACTATAACAATGTTTTTAAAAAGCATAAGGAAGCCAATTCAGTCACCTCAAGCTGAACAGAAGTTTACTTTAAGGCAAAATAGCAAAGCTACATCGTTTGTTTTTAAAATGGCCACCATTTTATATTGGTATAAGCAAAATCATTTCTTAAATTTGATCAACATTTATGTTTTTTGTGTCAACATAGATGTCATAAAGTATCAGGAAGCTAATTCAGACAACTTCTTTCTGAATTGAAACTAATTTTATTGCACAATCACCAATCTAGACAAAAAAAGTGTTTTTTGCTCACAGTTGATCGTTCCTTTTTGCAATAGTGATTATAATATCCTTTCTGATCTTTTCTACCGTATATACTTCTGGCCACTTGTCATACTTTTGGTGCCAAAGCATTATGATAAGAACACCGAAAGCTAATTATGTGATCATTTACTTTATAAAGAATCTTGTTCTTTAGGGTAATGACTTATTTTAATGGCATATATGTGGTTTATGAACGGAATTATACAAAAGTGTATAATTATGTGGTTTATGACTCTTTTAGCAGTTATTTCTTAGTGTACATGCTGGAGTTGGTGTATAATCGCTTATACTTATGTAGGTGTTCATTTTCACATTTCTAAATATCGGTATATTAGTCTGAACAAGGAAGGCCACATCCTAAATACTTGTACTTGCATCTGTCCCTGCAAACACTTAACTTTAGTATCTATGTTTAATCGGGTATTTGCAATCATATCACTAGGTAACAGGGTTGTCCAATGTATCAGCAATGTTTCATTCATTTCAACTCTATGAGATACTTCCAACATGACACAAGCTACATGTATTTGGTATGCAGAACATTTGGCATGTTCAACAGAGGGGCTTGACCTTTAGGAACTGCACCTTAAGATCTATACCATCAAGCTACGTGTCCAATCAAACACAATAATCTTATCCCATGACTTGGCATAATTGATGCAATGATTTCCAGATTTTATTGCTTGTACATTATGATTTATGATTATAGACTGGACTTTGCACATGCACCATATCTTTCAGTTTATGTATTCTATGCAGCCTTTTCTCTTTCTTATATGGGAATTTAGCGTGAAACAAGCTCATGTTTGACCGTTGACCAATTGCAACCAACACTATCTGTAGAACAAGATAGTTTGAATTAGCATTTGAAATTCGCATCGACATGAAATTTTATGTCATTAGCTTTTAACATGGGAGTGGTGTGGTCTCCGGTTATGGCTTGCAATTCATGCATGAACATTTGAGTTAACATTGTATAATTTCTTAAAATGCTGTTGAAGATTACACAGGGATCAATCTCAAATACATGTATGATATTAGCAGTACTATGTGTCCACATCAAATAGCTTTAGCAAACAGCTGAAACGCTCTGTCTTTATGCAATTGTACCACAAAAAACTTATACTATATTTGACTATGTATCACATCATATCGCTTTTAAAAGTCTGTTGTCAGAATAGGTAGACTATACATCCGTCCCTATGTTTGCAGAACAGAACTGTTACATTTTTTACACCAAACTCAGGAATGGAAATTCTTTAAAAAGATTCATGCGGAGTTTTAAGGGTCATACTCTCAAATGGTTGCATGTATTGACTTTGAAGAAGAGACAAGACTTTTCGTGTAAAGTGTATTTCTGAACATTGCTGAAATCTGATTTTATTGAAAGGAGTCCACATTGCCTTCATTTTTGATAACCATTTTGATTTGCTTATTTGATTGGTCAAGCACCATATATCAGAACGGTTGTCTTACGTAAAAGAAAACACACTATCCATACTGGATCTGATATTTCTCCATATTGTTTTCATCACGCTCATGGTCATTCATCTATTTCATATCTTAACTTATTCAACAAGTCTTCAAGCAAAATAAAAACTATAACTTTTTTCATGGCGCAGCCTTTCTTTATTAACAGTGAACATCTGGTGTACATACACCAAACATAATGAAGATGTTGTTTGTGCAAAAATTCATGCTGTCCAAGATGAAACATTAACAGATCAAGTTTGTTGACTTTTACCTACTATACAGACAAAGACATCTAAAACATATTTATTGGTGTAAAATGGCCCCTTTCTCTGTTGTGAAAATCAGTTGAACCAGTGTCATAATACAATAATGCATGAGCCACAAAGGCCCATCAGTAATTCCTGCAAGAAATAATCAGTAATTTAGGTGTTGGGTATATTCAGTCATTTTTTTCAAATTCCACCACCGAATCTTTTACTTTGAAATTTTGATTTTCTTCAAAATATATAAGAAACACTGGTTTGTCGTCCGATTACTCGTCTGAATTTTAAACGATATTAACCAATTTATCAGATGCTCCCTTGTTCACATGATTGCTTACACGCTCATGCAGTAGTAAGATAAATGGTATCCATGAATTATCTGGTCACTATTACTATGGACATGAGTCATAATTGACATCAACTCTGTAGGCATATTGTTTGATTTAAATATAATAATGACTATTGGGATATGCGGCAGTAGACGGTATTAAATTTTGGTCACATTTATAACATGTGGCGGAATGCAGATACATGTACGTGCGTCTTACATAAACATGTACTTTTTCTGGTAAGAAGTTACAAAGTGGTTAAATGATCTTTAGAATTAGCATGATGTTTGTTGTTGGTACATGGATTAATTGTTATGTTAGATAATTAAGGAATTTTGTTGTTTTGTTAATGCAATTATATTTAAATTGAGAAAAAAGAAACATATTCAAGACTTGTCAGTATACTTGAAAGATAGAATATTGTATGGTAAAGTAATTGCAGTGTCAGATAAAGTAGTATAGTTTGGGCAATCATTGTTCAGATAAATGAAATTATAATTATGAGAAAACAGCATTCAGCATACAACAGACAACAAGCTTTGGTCAGCTACGGAGTAAAAATATATGTGTGACTAAAATAGGTCATTAGACAATGATATGAGTTTCTAACCGACCGGAGGCTCCCATGAATAGTTCTCTCATCCTGTTTAAAACATTCTTTGACACCAAAAATATGACAAATCGTCATATAAACCAGATGTAAGAAAAGATATTCTACATTAGAGACTATGTTGGCAAACATATGCAAACAAACTCAACAAATTTATCATTACGCAGTTAAGTAATTTTTTAAAAAATATACTGTCTTTTGTTATTGTGCCAACACAGCAGTCTGATGCTGACAAAATTAGCTTCCTTCTGCTGTAAAAATATATTTAGACTCAAAAAGTGTAAAACTATGGCAATGTACGTCAAATGTAAGAAAGAGAATCGTAAATTTGAACCAAAAATAGTGGCCATCTTCGAAAAAACTATGTATTTTGGTCACAAATTGGCCATTACATGATAAAGTAAGTTTTAAAACACTTTGAAATAGACCTAGTTAGTTTCCTTATACCTTAAAACATATACTTAGACACCAAAACTGTAAAGAACGGCCATATATGTCAAATATTAGCAAAAAAACTGTATTTTCGATCCTGCAATGGCGGCCATCTTGAAAAATGGCCGCCATTTTGATTTTTTCAAGTGGCTAACGGGCTTTTATGAAAAACAACAGATAGATGTGCAAGTGTGCCAAGTTTGATGCTTGTATCACTAAGTGCATGATTCACCCCAAAAAGTGTAATTATGTGCTGAGCTATTTCAGCTGGTTATGTAGTAAAAGAAAACTTCGTGAGCATACCAATACACCCTCTGTTAGAAACGTATACACACAGATCCATCTTCGTAGCAATACATACACATATTATGCTGATTACTGAACGGGTTAATAAAATGGTAAGATCAGATATAATCAATCACAAAGTGACAATTGGAACCACAAACTGCATATGATGGGGCTTGATTCTATAAACAGTGTGTCACTTCTTATAATTTACGAACAAAAGGACGATTTATGATATTTAACACTGTTGACATTTGACAGAACATGTAAAATATGTTTACTGTCGTGGCTAGTTCAATACATGTTGTCGTAGACAAACGCTCCTACGTAATACCTAGTTGGCCCCCTGTGATCTACGTCACTATGTGACGTGAGACTGCTGGTTTCAATTCTATACACGCGCATGACTCAGCCGTTTTAAGCTGCCATCAACACTGGTTAGGAACTTGGTTACAGTGGGGCGAGTGTTCTCACGACAGGTGGTATAGGAGTCATATCGAAAAATGTTTCAGAGTCATGACTCTTTCTCGCGTGTATATGTAAATACATAATCGTTCAGCATGTTTACACAGCCCCATGGCAAGGATTATTCATAAAAAAAAACGTGGTAAGAGCTTTTGGCTTCTTTTAAGAAGATACTTAACGTCGCCTGCGTTAGAATTCAGGTGAATAGAGGAAATAAAAGCAAGTGACTTCCACTGCCTACGTGAAGATACACACATTTTTGTTTAAATTGAATTTACGTAAGAAATTGCAGCATTTAACACAATAATATAATCTATTTGTTCGTGTTTTTTCTAATATTGAAGCATATTTAAAAGATATATGTCCGATTTTTAAAGTTATCAGAAGTTTGGTGTTACTAATCAATGTGATGTAGAGGCTACAGGTCCTTGGCGACTGTTTAATTAGTGGTACAGGTTCTTCTTAACAGTGTTACAGAGTCTTCAGGAATCTCGAAATGGACGAGATTTTGTTTGAAGACTCGAGTTTACTCGATATAAGCCTGGGGCCTGTCTTACTAAACGTCGTACGACAAATGTTGTCGTAAGTCAGTTTCTAAAATTCTCAATTATTACTTATTTCTTCATCAAATCCTGTCTTGTCACATCTCTTTGGAATCGTCTTGAAAAGACGATTCCAAAGAGATGTAACAAGACAGGATTAGATGGAGAAATCAGAAGCTAGGCGTATTTTAATGTTTTGACTTACGACCGTGTTTATCGTACGACGTTTCGTAAGACAGGCCCCAGGATATTGATGTAGATGACAATAACAACACATACGGCACTTCTAGCAGCCAGACTCCCGTACTAATGTCGTAAACGCAGAAGAAAAGGCAGTTTCTGTGTACAGAATATCAGTAACTGGCCAGAAGTTCAGGGATTCTTTAGCAGCACAAACATACCCCTTATAAAGTTGATAATATGCACGGGTTTCCGTGCGGTTGGATTCGATTCCTGGAGGAAGATCCATAATGCATTCTGTTTTATACTAGCAGTCGTATTTGCAAACAGTTAAGATCCTGGTGCGGCGCCAACTTTCTCGATGTTTTACCAGGATCAAACTCGAAAAAGAATCTCTAAGATAGTCAAATAACTTTGATCCGATTCAGACACAGAATTGTTCACCTTCTCATTCGAATCTAAGCTGTTTATCTGTGCTTGTACGGTCAGGGTAAAGCAGTGAACGGGTTTTGTTTATATTTGATATAGGACGAATCGTTTGCACATATGATATATTTGTTTGAGAAGTAGTTGACAAGTTAATTAGTTAAACTTAGACAATTGACCAACTTATTATGAAAATTTGCATTCAAAAAGAGCAGAAATATTGGAAATTTGGACCAGTCGACAGTTCTAATTGCAATTTTTCTCCCGGGGGAGGACCCTCGGACCCCCACTAGCATTTGTCAAGTTCAAGTTTCAGAAACTCAAGAACTAAGTACATGTAACTACAAAGTCTGCAGCATCAAAAGTATAGTGTTTCATGTACCTCTCGTACGTCTAAATGTTGAATATTTCTAGCAGAAAACACTGTTAGTCACACACAAATATGTAACAGAGCTTTTTTTACACATATATCCAGATCGTATTCAGTGTCCCAAATCCCTCCAACTACACTTCAGGGCTCACCATTTCAGTTCTATTTTCCAATTTCTCCCAGGGGAGGACATCCGGACACCCCACCCCAGAATTTATCAACGTCTGGTTTAAGAAATTCAAGAACTATGTAACTACAAAGTCGGCAGCCTATAACCTTTAGTGTTTCATGTACCTCTCGTACGTCTAAAAGTTGAATTATTCTAACAGAAAAAAATGTTCGTCATAAAATTATGTTATGTCTAATATAAAGGAACATTGAAAAAATTGTATGGTTCAGTGACATCACATAGATTGTATTCAGTGCCAAAATACCCTTCAGAGCTCACCATTTCAGTTCAGATTTTCATTGTTCTCTCGAAGGAGGCCCCAGACCCCCGCCTGCAGGAGGGAGTGCTCCCTCCCGCACCCTCCCCTGATGTGCGTAACATTCATTAAAGCTTGGCTACGCCCCTGCCAGAGTTCGCCAGTGGCAAGATATGAGACATGCCTTTAAGAATGGCTTTACCTTGAAACCATAATATCTAATTTAAGGTGACTTTCAGTGTTTGAATTAAGTACAATGCTTTGGTTGACAAGACAAGTCATGTAATGGACTGAGATAACCATACGATAATTTTGCAGATTCTTGTTTTATTACTTGTACCGATTATCTTTTGCCTTTGGAGTTGTTCTAAATGTAACATTATTTCAGTGATCGATTTTGAGATGTTTGCAAGTATATATTTAAGTTTTAAGAGTTTTGTTTTCATTGTGTTAAATAAATACAGTAACAGAATCTTTGAAATTGAGTACTTTTCATTATTTTTGTATCGTCAAGTAGTGTAAACTATTTCGAAAAGATTAAATACGACGATGGTTCTTTACATATGATAAAATAATATATCAAGTCGGCACTAACTGAACCCCAATAATATGCAATACTTACAGTAAATATAATTTACAAAAACTAAAAGAAAGGCTAATTGATTGTATAAAAGACAGGTGACAGCTTAAAGCATTGTGAAGGGTAAAGGACCCCTTGCAATAAATGCACGTTAGATCCATTCTCTCTCGAACAAAACAAAAATGTCGATAAGAACCTGTAACCCTTTATTACCTGTCGTCAGAGAACCTGTAACACTCTCTGTTAGACTCTGTAACCTTATGCATCACATAACAATCTAGTAAATTTCATTGATATACTATATTATTCTTGCCAGAAACTTTAACGAACATTAAATACAGGCGAGTTTATACAGTCATTTTACAACAATTGATCGTTGTGTACAAACACTTTGATTTCCACGGCGTTTAATTGACTATTAAAGTCATAAATTCCATAAACGGAACGAAATAAGCATATACGACGCTTGGAAAAACATCAAACTATATGGTGACAATTCAGTTTTGCAGCGTTTTTAACAGTTTAGCCTAAAAATCACCTCTTCGGCGTTCACTTCAACATGACTGATTTTGCTTCACGAAAGCACTCTGAAACATGTATAGTCAGGACTCCGATACCACCTGTCGTGAGGACCCTCGCCCCACTGTAACCAAGTTCCTACCCTGTGACCAAGATAAATTATTAATCTGCCAATCAAAATTTCATCACAACTTCATAGGCGCTTTGAAATAAAAAATTTGGGAGTTTTTAAAATTATGGTAGCTAGGCCCGTTTTTATATGACAGATGAAAGGATTACGTTAATTTATACAAGTACATTGATCTGATTTATAAGACCTGCGCTTAAAAGATTTTGATAGTTGGCTTTGTGTTTGAAGTGTATTGATATATATTTTTTCTACACATGAAATGATCATTTAAAGATGACGACTTACATGAAAACTGAAAACTGTGTATCAATAAGTTCAGGCCACATTCATAGCCACATTGCATGCTTTAAAACCGTCGTCAGCAGTTTTGTTTCAACTGCAGATTTAGACCGTTGTATTTATTTTGTCAATTATCAAAAGGCATTAAGATAAAAAAAAATATTTTTTAGAGAATTTATATATTAACAAACATTTTATATACTCCCGAATTAACTATTGCATATACTAAATGACTTTATTGCCAAATACATTTTTACAACATATCATAGATCGAAATCAGTGAGATATATTTAATAAATAGTGTCCTTTTTATGCGAAAATTCGAGCTGTGTTTTCTATGTATTTCAATGAAAACTAATTATTTATAGTTCTAGGCTCAATATAAGAGAGCAAGAATGTTTGTTAACTTATGGTGTATGTTATACTCAACATTTATCATTATTATAGCATCTTTATATCGTTAAACTAAATGGTATTTACACATGAGGTCACTATTCTATAGGGGTTATGATTCTAATGAAACGGTCAGTTTTCTTAGTGTGCCGGGGTCGTAATTTTATGACCGGAGCACCAAAAACACTATGACCGGAGGTTAAATAAAAAAATAACTCCTAGTCGGGTCACTTTTCTATGGGATCATTGTACTCCGTTACACCGGCTGTAAAGTAAAACGATCTTTTGTCGCAACTGTCTGGTAATATTGAACGGTTAACCGGTTTAAATTTTGAAAGTCTGGCTACGCCTATGACAAGAGTTTCATTTTGGCGGGAATATTCAGTCTTCACGAAAATAACCGACTCTGATTGGCCAACGGCATAGAATTTCACCAAAAGGCGGTCTAAACCCGATTTAACTCCATTTTTTGAGGACAACATTGGAAATCTGGAAATTAATATCACTTTGAATTTGATAAACTGTTTAATCATCTTATTTTGCAAAAAGAAAATCAATGCGAAAAGATAAAATTTCATTTGTATTGTAGGTTTTACAGCTCATGGCTTAATCGTGACGTCATTCGCATATTTGTTGAATAAAAACCCGTTGAATAACGACAATACTACCCAACTGCACGTTGGTCATGTTATGAAGTAGATTGAGCATACAACTCTGCTGTAATTTTAGGGTTGAAATAAATTGTACCGTGATATATATATTTAGCGCGTTTGAACGCACGTCTCAAGTTTAAGTTTAGTTTAAACATATTTTATTGCCCAATATTTGTACAAAGGTAAATATAACAATTCAAATTTACAAATAATGTTATCTTACATACAAATATATGTGCAAAAGGGTCGGGCTACAAGTTCTTACAACGTTAGTAACAGCCCTCCCCTTCTAATAAGTTTACATCATTATTATGACGTGTGCGTGTCTACAATTGCTTTACATTATATATTTTGTTGAAAGACAATAAATATGAAAACAAAAATAGCATTGAAAAAGAAAAGAACAATGAAAAAATGTTATGAGAGGTTCCAGAAATAGACAACTGAATAATCATTTTGGTTATATCCTAAATTTAAGAAGAAGAAAGAAATAAGAAACGAAAGAGGGGATAGATGTTTGTTCTGTCTTAATGGTAAGGGGTTAGCTACGCCAACTTAGGAGGGCGCAAATCTGTTTGTATCCTTAATGTATGTCCGAACAGAGGAACATATATATCGATTCTCGTCGTCACTGAGATTGATAGAGCCAGAAAGAAGTAAATGAATGTTTAGAGGATGAAACTTGTGGGTTGAACGGAAGAGTCTGAGTCTTGCATTTACATAGAGATGACATTGGAAGAAATAGTGCTCAGCATCTTCATTTACAAAACCACATTCACAGGTTCCTTGATCTCTCAGATGATTTTGAAACAGATCTTGATTCAGATTACTACAGTTATTACGGAGTCTGGCATGGATAACAGCGAGTTTTCTTTCACCAGATCCATAGTAAGTGGGCACAATAAAAGGTTTGAAAAGGGCATTATTTAGATAGTGTTTAAACGCTGACAGAGAATGTGAATCTTTGATATCAAAAGGGAGTGAATTCCAAAGAGATATTGCAGACGGAACGAACGATTGAGAGAATAGTTCTGTTCGTCTGCTTACCACGTTGAAATTTTCTGAATTTCTTAGATTATAATTTGTTGACGTTTCAACTGAAGGTGGAAAAAGATCATTGAAATAACCAGGTGTAAGACCTAATTTTACCTTTTGGACTAAAACAAGTTTGTGGTATTTGCGTCTATCTGCTAGTGACAACCAGCCTATTTCCATATACAAATTTTCTAATGAACAAGATAGCGTTAGACCAGTGACGATTCTGGCAGCTTCATGTTGTATTTTTTCTAGCGCATCTTTTTCGTAACCATTGCAACCGTCCCAAACGACTGAAGCGTATTCAAGGATAGGCCGTATAAAAGAAATATATATTTGATTAAGTGATTTACGTTTTATAGTGAATTTTATGCTCCTTATCATTCCTAGAAGTTTAGTAGCAGAAGTGATTAGAGTATCAATATGAGTGTGCCATTTTCCATCATCACTTAAAGTAAGACCTAGGTGCTTGTGATCGTTGACGAACTGGACAGGAACATTATCAAAGAGTAAATTGGGTAGATTTTCAATAGAACTAAGAGAAAATAATAGAGCTTCAGTTTTGTTCGGATTGAACGTAACTAACCATTGTTTAGCCCAAGAAGATACAATTCTGAGGTCCTGATTCATTATGGCTTCTATATCATGAATATTACGTGAACTAAATGCAAGCGATGTATCGTCAGCAAACAGACGGGATAAACTTAAAAGCTGGTAGACTATATCGTTCACGAAAACGAGAAAAAACAGAGGGCCGAGTACAGACCCTTGAGGAACACCTGCATTTGTTGACCGAACCTCTGACATAGAAGAGCCTACACATACTTTTTGTTTACGACCAGACAGATAACTTTCGATCCAATACAGAACAGGTCCACTAAATCCATTTTGTTTTAATTTGAAATTTAAGCCTTTGTGCCACACTTGGTCAAATGCTTTTGATATATCACAAAATACCATACAAGTGTTCATCCTATTATCTAATGATAATGCAATTTGATGGTATATATCGACTAACTGATGAACTGTACTATGGCCGTTAAGAAACCCTGATTGTTTAGCATAAATAAGTTTGTTAGATATCAAATGTGTTTATACATTACCCTTTCCATTAATTTAGCAATACAACTAAGAAGTGAGATAGGTCTGTAGTTCGATACAGTATTAGAGTCGCCCTTTTTGAATAATGGCATCACAATTGCAGATTTCCATGAGTCTGGGAATACTCTGTCAGATAAAGTTTTATTGAAAAGTCTACACAAGGGAAGGGTTTAACTATTGTATCTTTTGTGTTCTTTAAAACTCTGTGACTTATTGAATCTTCACCGACTGCCTTATTAACTTTTAAAGATTGTATTATATCTGCAATTTCATCTTCTTGAATTATAATTTCATCAATGAATGAATTAGTTAAAGACTGAGAGGGGGAAGAGAGACATGACTGTCATTTATAGTTGAAATAGATGCAAAGTATTCGTTTAGTAAGTTGGCCTTTTCATCATCTGTGAATGCATAAGTATGTATATTGTTAAGTTGTGCAGAAGTTAATGGATGAATGGAATTAAGAGGTTTATTGCATTTCATAAATTGACGGAGACGTTTCCAATAGCTGTTATGGTCGTTTTGAGATGAGTCGAGAACTATGTATTCGAGATTACTGTAAAATTGTTCTTTTGCATGTTTTTTTTTAAATTACTTACTTTATTTCTAAGATGTTTATATTTAGCCCATTGTAAATTGTTATTTATTTTAATTGCAACTCGTTTTTGTCTATCACGTTTTCTGGAAAAAATTCTTATTTCTGAGTCATACCAAGGTTTATCGTTTTTTCTAATAGTGACTTCTTTGTATGGAATGCATTGTTTCAGTAACAGTAAATATTTATTAGTAAAGAGATTTGTTGCTCTGTTAACATTTTCTTGTTCTATAAAACTCCAATCTTCGGCTTCTATTAGTGAGTTTAATTTGTCATAATCAGCTCTTTTATATAACCAAACTTTTCTTTTCAATGTTAAAGTTTTACTGAAAGGAAATTTGGCATAGACGAAAGTTGTCTTATGGTCACTTATTTCTGAGGGGGTGTCAAATGTACCGCTATTAATGTGTTCTAAGTTATTAGTTATTAAAATTGGGTCAATTAATGAAGATGACGTAGAAGTTATGCGTGTTGGAGAAGTAATCACATTTGTAAGATTGTTTAATAGGGCAATATGTTTCAGTTTAGTATTATTATTATTCAATTGGTTTTCGTTTATATCACCTACTATTATTACTGAATCTTGGATTTTGAGTGCTTTTTCAATTGAAGTATTCAAAATATCCCAGAATGAAACTAGCGATGAGGGAGGGCGATATACATTACAAATAAAAACAGTTTTTTCTTTATACTTTATCTCAGTCCAGAGAGTTTGAATTGCTGGTGATTCTAAATCAATTCGTCGTTTTGATACAAAATCACTCGAAATATATGTAACAAGTCCACCTGAATGATTTGTATTATCACGTCGGAATATATTATAATCGTCTAATGTTATATTATCGTTTTTAATATCTACAGAGAGGTGCGTCTCTGACAGGCATATGATATCAAAGTCTGCTAAACTTGTCTCTATAAAGTTCATTTTGTTCCTTAAACTGCGTATGTTTAAGTGTGTTATTGACAGAGAGCTAGAATTTATAGTGGAATTTTGATCTGGACCTGGGTTAGGTTCTATATCACCGGCAATAAGCAGCAGTAGAAGTACAATTGCTAAGAAATTTATATTTAAAACCATATCTTTAAGGGAGAAGTTTATGGCGAGAATAATAGTTTTAAACATATACAGTATCAAAAACAACTTATAGAAGTGTCTGAAAGGGTACCAGGTAAAACATTGTTTCCGTCTACAGAGATGTGTCCTACAGTAATGTTTTCCTATGGCTGATCTCCATTGAATTAAATCATTACCCATTAGGCAACAAAAACAAATTAACTTTCCATTTTACAAGAAGAAACAGCCAAGGATTAAATACATACAAGGCACTTCGACAAAGCTGGTATAGCAAAGTCCTTACCACCAAGACAGAACTAGAGCTTAAAGTAGTATACGGAGAGGAAAAGAATGAAATAAAAAGTTGAAAAAACACACATAGATTCATTGTCAAGCAATGAGGAAATGCATGTGATGGAAAATTGGATCAAATTCGATTACATTTATAACAGAGGTACAACACAATTATGTGGATATTCACGTGCTCAGAACTATTTAAACAAACGCCATGATATTATTACCAGAAAACACCAGCAGTTTTAGTAGTATTTCTCCAAAGCGACTACAAGACATGAGTGATAATATTTCACATATCGACAGACATAAAACACACTCCGAATGTAGAAATATAATTATATCTCTTATGTCTAGTAATAGTAACGCCTTCTTTCACCCAAAACTAGCCTTCATTAAAGACAAAATCAGTGGATGTATCTTTGAGATGTCGCTGAGAAGAAATCGTATAAGCATACAAACCTTTTCACGACTATAAGCGATAGCAGCTAGTTATTATACTAGATTGGGATCCAAACCAGGCACCGATTAACTCGGCGTCTGATTATGATCTCAACTAGCATACTACTGCAGCGATATAACATTTTATCAACTTTTGCAACGATAGATCGGAGTACAGTTAAGCAATAAAGACAACGATTTTAAGGCAGTTGGTAAACTTCTTATATTATTGGGGTCCAAACCAGGCACCGATTGGCTCGGTGTCTGATCAGGATCTCAACTGTCGAACTACGGCAGCAATATAACCTTTTCATCAACTTTTGCAACGGTAGTTCGGAATATAGTTAAGCAGATTAAGACAACGATATTAAGGCATTTGGTAAAATTCGGTGGTGAAAAGGCTTTTACGTTGAAATACGATCATAGATATACATGTAAGAGTTAAACAGAAAAAGAAAAACCCAAATAAAAAACCACACTATATCATTGACAGGCCCGATACCTACGACGACTCCAGCACAAAAGGGACGACTCAAATGATCGTATATTACACATTTATCTTTACAGTGAAAGTTAAGAATCGCCTATACTTAACTGAGTTCATGGTAGGTTACCGCTTACACCAAGATAAAGGCAAAGCAGACATTTCCCTTAGGAGCTTTCTGCTTTGATTCCATCCTGCTCAAGCAGCAACATTCATTTAAAATTAACGTTTGTGGCTTGAAACAGCTTAAATTTGTCAGAGATACAAGATGATATATTGAACTATAATTTCAATCTAAAGTTATGCAAGATTGAAGCAGGGCAGAAGGCTCTAGTGGGAGCAACAGTGCAAGGGTGTATATACATATGAAGTGAACATATAATTGACTATAATTTCAATCTAAAGTAATGCAAGATTAAGGCAGAGCAGAAGGCTCTAGTGGGAGCAACAGTGCAAGGGTGTATATACATATGAAGTGAACATATAATTGACAACATAAATGATCAACTATAAAGTTGATATATAGCGATGTATGTCTGTAAGCATGTACAGTACTGAACCTTATTAAACCAACAATCCCCGCGACCCGCCCGCAACCCGATGGCAATTCGCTTTCAATTCGATGGCAATTCGCTTGCGATTCAAAATACTAAATTTACCCACGGGTAAGTTTTCTTGAATGGAGTATCTCACAAATGTTAGCAAATATGCATTCGTTAATTTTTTTCGATTCCATTTGTGTCACAACCGCTTCGGAAATTTCACATAAAAATATTCAAACGTAGGATTTGTTTTTTGAAGCGCCCGATTCGATGGCAACTCGATGGCAAATTCGATGGCAATTCGCTTGCGTCTCAAGTGTGAAAAGAGTGCCATATAAATATGGTACGATAATAATAAAAAAAGATAATAATTTTTAAACAAGCTAAATAAATATCAAAGACGAAAGATCACGTTGAAAGAAAGCTTTGCCTTTTCAGCCTTGTTATTGATTGAGTTTAAAGTATTCAAATCAAATCTAAAATGTATTGAATGAGAGGCATATTTTATAATTTATACAGGTGATAGCTTAATCCTATAGGAGCGTTCTGTATTACACGTGTCCTGAATTATGCAATAACACCAGGGCTGCCATTTCTCCGGATTTTTCCTAAATCTCCGGGGTTTTTCAAGGTTATGGTAGCTTAAAGCAGGCTGAAAGTAAAGCAGAATGCGCCCTAAGGCGCATTCTGCTTTACTTACAGTCTGCTTTAAGTAGTCGCATGTCAACAAAACAAGAAAAGGGCTATAGGGTAAAGGTACGATTCGTAAAATTGCACTTGAAAAATGCAAATTTGGAAATCTTAGGATTTTTCATGTCAACTTATGACAGCCCTGTCACATGGCTTGATACACAACAAATAAAATCTTTTACTTTTTCACCCAGGTGTAAAACATACAACATGGGGTAATGACATAAATTTAACATACATTAATATAAGTAGGCCTACAAGTGTGTAAGTTCCAGGGCTACCATAAGTTGGCATGAAAAATCCTAAGATTTCCAAAGTTGCATTTTTCAAGTGCGATTTTACGAATCGTACTTTTACCACATATCCTGTTTCTAGTTTTGTTGACATGTGACTACTTAAAGCAGGCTGTAAGTAAAGCAGAATGCGCCTTAAGGCGCATTATGTTTTACTTTCAGTCTGCTTTAAGCTACCATGTACCAGGAAAAAAATTCGAAGATTTAGGAAAAATCCGGAGAAATGGCAGCCCTGAAGTTCCGATCGTGGTTTATCAGTCTTATTTACTTGAGAGAAGACGCTGTTTTCCCAATAAACACGTTTATGCTAAAACATTACAGATATATTGCATACTGATCAGGCGCCAAACTGTTTGCAACTCAGATTTAAACATATCGTCAACAGTGTAAATGAAGTGTTATTTTCTACAATTCATTGAATTGAATTTGCGTTTCGTTTCTTCGTTTAAACGAGAAAGAATAACGACCTTCAAAAAAAAAAGTATCGCTTGTCGCTTGTCACAGTTTCTGTTGTATTATTATCATACATAGTAATGAAGTTTTGGAGGAAGGAGAAATAGCCAGTGAAAATGGCGACCATAGCCATGAAACAAACAATATTGATGATGAGGAGCCATACTATATAAGAGAAGGACACACAGACAGGCCCACGAGAGGGGGTTCAAGCAGCGATGAAAACGATCACGCTAGTTTGTTTAGCAAACGAATGTAAGTACTATTAGTTATTACTCTCTTCTCCCATAATGCGACAACCCAGTTACGCTTGTTTGCTTACTTTACCAATGTAAAAACTATATCCGCCTTGTCCCATAGTACAACCACTCAATCACGCTAGTCTATAACGTTAACCGCCTTGTCCCATAGTATGACCACTCAATCACGCTAGGCAATAGCGTTTACCGCAATGTCCCATAGTAGCATGACCACTCAATCACGCTAGTCTATAACGTTATCCACCTTGTCCCATAGTACAACGACTCAATCACGCTAGTCTATAACGTTAACCGCCTTGTCCCATAGTATGACCACTCAATCACGCTAGGCAATAGCGTTTACCGCAATGTCCCATAGTAGCATGACCACTCAATCACGCTAGTCTATAACGTTATCCACCTTGTCCCATAGTACAACGACTCAATCACGCTAGTCTATAACGTTAACCGCCTTGTCCCATAGTATGACCACTCAATCACGCTAGTCTATTGCGTTTACCGCATTGTCCCATAGTTCCATGACCACTCAATCACGCTAGTCTATAACGTTATCCGCCTTGTCCCTTAGGAACGACCACTTAATCACGCTAGTATATAACGTTAACTGCCTTGTCCCATATAGTACGACCACTCTATCACGCTAGTATATAACGTTAACCGCCTTGTCCCATATAGTACGAACACTCAATCACGCTAGTCTATAACGTTAACCGCCTTGTCCAAAATAGTACGACCACTCTATCACGCTAGTATATAACGTTAACCGCCTTGTCCCATATAGTACGAACACTCAATCACGCTAGTCTATAACGTTAACCGCCTTGTCCAATATAGTACGACCACTCTATCACGCTAGTATATAACGTTATCCGCCGTGTCCCATAGTACGACCACTCAATCACGCTAGTCTATAACGTTAACCGCCTTGTCCAATATAGTACGACCACTCTATCACGCTAGTATATAACGTTATCCGCCGTGTCCCATAGTACGACCACTCAATCACGCTAGTATATAATGTTAACCGCCTTGTCCCATATAGTACGACCACTCAATCACGCCAGTCTATAACGTTAACCGCCTTGTCCCATAGTACGACCACTCAATCACGCTAGTCTATAACGTCAACCGCCTTGTCCCATAGTACGACCACTCAATCATGATAGTCTGTAACGTTAACCGCCTTGTCCCATAAAGTGCAACCACTCAATCACGATGGTCCGTAACGTTAACCGCCTTTTTCCATTGTACGACCACTCAATCACGCTAGTCTATAACGTTAACCGCCTTGTCCCATAGTATGACCACTCAATCACGCTAGTCTATTGCGTTTACCGCATTGTCCCATATTATCATGACCACTCAATCACGCTAGTCTATAACGTTATCCGCCTTGTCCCTTAGGAACGACCACTCAATCACGCTAGTATATAACGTTAACTGCCTTGTCCCATATAGTACGACCACTCTATCACGCTAGTATATAACGTTAACCGCCTTGTCCCATATAGTACGAACACTCAATCACGCTAGTATATAACGTTGTCCGCCTTGTCCCATAGTTCAATCACGCTAGTATATCATGTTAACCGCCGTGTCCCATATAGTACGACCACTCAATCACGCTAGTCTATAACGTTAACCGCCTTGCCCCATAGTACGACCACTCAATCACGCTAGTCTATAACGTCAACCGCCTTGTCCCATAGTACGACCACTCAATCATGATAGTCTGTAACGTTAACCGCCTTGTCCCATAAAGTGCAACCACTCAATCACGATGGTCCGTAACGTTAACCGCCTTTTTCCATTGTACGACCACTCAATCACGCTAGCCTATAACGTTAACCGCCTTGTCCCATAGTATGACCACTCAATCACGCTAGTCTAATAAGTCTATTGCGTTTACCGCATTGTCCCATAGTATCATGACCACTCAATCACGCTAGTCTATAACGTTATCCGCCTTGTCCCTTAGGAACGACCACTCAATCACGCTAGTATATAACGTTAACTGCCTTGTCCCATATAGTACGACCACTCTATCACGCTAGTATATAACGTTAACCGCCTTGTCCCATATAGTACGAACACTCAATCACGCTAGTCTATAACGGTAACCGCCTTGTCCAAAATAGTACGACCACTCTATCACGCTAGTATATAACGTTAACCGCCTTGTCCCATATAGTACGAACACTCAATCACGCTAGTCTATAACGTTAACCGCCTTGTCCAATATAGTACGACCACTCTATCACGCTAGTATATAACGTTATCCGCCGTGTCCCATAGTACGACCACTCAATCACGCTAGTCTATAACGTTAACCGCCTTGTCCAATATAGTACGACCACTCTATCACGCTAGTATATAACGTTATCCGCCGTGTCCCATAGTACGACCACTCAATCACGCTAGTATATAATGTTAACCGCCTTGTCCCATATAGTACGACCACTCAATCACGCTAGTCTATAACGTTAACCGCCTTGTCCCATAGTACGACCACTCAATCACGCTAGTCTATAACGTCAACCGCCTTGTCCCATAGTACGACCACTCAATCATGATAGTCTGTAACGTTAACCGCCTTGTCCCATAAAGTGCAACCACTCAATCACGATGGTCCGTAACGTTAACCGCCTTTTTCCATTGTACGACCACTCAATCACGCTAGTCTATAACGTTAACCGCCTTGTCCCATAGTATGACCACTCAATCACGCTAGTCTATTGCGTTTACCGCATTGTCCCATATTATCATGACCACTCAATCACGCTAGTCTATAACGTTATCCGCCTTGTCCCTTAGGAACGACCACTCAATCACGCTAGTATATAACGTTAACTGCCTTGTCCCATATAGTACGACCACTCTATCACGCTAGTATATAACGTTAACCGCCTTGTCCCATATAGTACGAACACTCAATCACGCTAGTATATAACGTTGTCCGCCTTGTCCCATAGTTCAATCACGCTAGTATATCATGTTAACCGCCGTGTCCCATATAGTACGACCACTCAATCACGCTAGTCTATAACGTTAACCGCCTTGCCCCATAGTACGACCACTCAATCACGCTAGTCTATAACGTCAACCGCCTTGTCCCATAGTACGACCACTCAATCATGATAGTCTGTAACGTTAACCGCCTTGTCCCATAAAGTGCAACCACTCAATCACGATGGTCCGTAACGTTAACCGCCTTTTTCCATTGTACGACCACTCAATCACGCTAGCCTATAACGTTAACCGCCTTGTCCCATAGTATGACCACTCAATCACGCTAGTCTAATAAGTCTATTGCGTTTACCGCATTGTCCCATAGTATCATGACCACTCAATCACGCTAGTCTATAACGTTATCCGCCTTGTCCCTTAGGAACGACCACTCAATCACGCTAGTATATAACGTTAACTGCCTTGTCCCATATAGTACGACCACTCTATCACGCTAGTATATAATGTTAACTGCCTTGTCCCATATAGTACGAACACTCAATCACGCTAGTCTATAACGTTAACCGCCTTGTCCAATTGTACGACCACTCAATTACGCAAGTTTCTTTACTTAACCTATGTAAGAGTTACACTCCCTTCACCCGTTGAACGTCCACTCAATCATTTTACTCTATTACCTTAACCAATTTCACAGACTGTTCAGTACCTACACAATCACTGCCTTGTCCCTTAGAGATCACGGTCTGTACTGTATGCTATTTTGCAATATTAACATCTTTCCATTGACAAAATTGACGCTTAATTCGCATAAATGCAATTGCTCTCGGAGACGGAACTTGTGGATATCTTTCGCAGAGGAAGCGGGGCTTATTGAACTTTTCTCTGCGAATTAGTTATGCTTACTCATACAGCAGACATTTGGCGGAATTTTTAAATGTGCTTTCTAACCGATTTATGCCTTCCAATTAGCGAAAGAAAGTTGAAATACTTTATAAACAGTATCTGTCTGCATTTATTTGTGAGAAAAATAATTTCAAATTGAAGTCAAATCGACAATTGTGCGCCAAACTGTCAAATTGGTGACGTTTTATGTTTAACATGGAACTTATTTTGTTGCCCTCGAATGGTAAACAGCTTCAGTAATACAGTTATGGTTGCTCCTTTCAGGGTACACATTATTTGTGTTAACAACCCCAAATTAATTTAACACAAATGTATAAACTAATAAAATGTTCATTATATTTCGGAATTAAAGCAAATATAATGGCGTTTTGTAAATAAAAGAAGCGCTAGCGATTCATGTTTAATTTGCCGATCATTTTCTGTCGTTTATTTCGCTTGAACGCCGAAAAATACAAGTATCAGTTCATGTGTCCATTTGAAATTCCAGGGACAACTTACCTTCGAATTAGGTTCTGTCGTAAGATTGACCGTTGCTCAGTTACAGTGGAGAAAACGTTATTCTTTCACAAAAAACGCGTTTACGCTTTAACTATTATTTCCATTGCAAACAGTTTGGAGCCAGATCAGACGCCGGGTAACCCGGCGTCTGATCAGGCTCCAAACTGTTTGTCTCCACGATTAACATGAATAATCAGAATTGTCCAAAAGTTGCACTTTTCTACGTTTTATTGTTTTGCGTTTCGTTTCGTTTTGTTTAAACGGGAAAGAATAACAGATTCTCCACTGTACTCAGAGTCTGTTTTGATACCAAACTGTTTACAATGGACATAATCGTTTTTACACAAACGCGTTCATTGGGAAAGATAACAGATCTTTATTCTATGACTCTTTCATACACCAGTGCGACATTAGACAATGAAGATATAGGGTACAGTACTGGCAGACATAGCATTGTCAAACCCGAAGTACACAGTCATGGCATTGAGTCTCTAGCGCATAGGCATGCAGGCGACGGACCTGGAGAAGAAAACGCACCTGGACCATCGAGCGGCGAGAGATATGACACAGGATACAATTTGCCGATTTCAAACTTTAAAGACCGGTAAGTACTACTGGCTTTAGTTGTTTCGCATACGCATTTGGTTGCTGAATTCAAACAACCAAAATGATACAGAAAGATTTTCGGTTTCACAATATATATGAATACAATTCGTATACAGTGGATAATCTGTTATTCTTTCCCAATAAACGCGTTTACGCTAAAACTATTATTTCCAGTGCAAACAGTTTGGAGCCAGATCAGACGCCGGGTAACCCGGCGTCTGATCAGGCTCCAAACTGTTTGCCACCAAGATAAACAAGAATTATCAGAATTGTCCATAAGTTGTTCTTTTCTACGTTTTAGTGCTTTGCGTTTGCGTACGTTTGTGTTTAAACGGGAAAGAATAACAGATTCACCACTGTATAACTCCCCCCTTTTAGTGAATAAAACCTCTTACCAAAACTACAAAACCATATATTATCCCCTCAAGGAGCATATTTCTTTACAGAGCTCCCTCTCTACAACAAAATCGAATCATAATCAAAACAATATTTATTTATTGTCGGACATTTCATAACATATAACAACACGCAATGGGAGACAAAGATCGTGTTTGTTTTTTCTGATGAAGTTGGCTTACATTTTGCAAACAGCTTGAATCAAAACCAGACTCTGGGTTCAAGCTGTTTGTCAATTGTCATTATCTCTTTGTGTCAAGATGGCCAATATGTGATTTGGAGGAAAACAAAATTAAGCAGGCGATATTGTAGCCGTGAAAGGGTTGGACATAGTTGTCTTGTTTAGGAAACAGCGGCAAAGGTCGTTACAAGGATAGAACACTGCACTATATCAGCTATGGGAACCACGGTTTGGTGAGTAAGGACATCTTGGGATGGTGGCATGTAGCGTACAAGAGTGTCGCGTCATTTCGATCTTGACATTGACTGTTAATCTCTATTTCAACAAATAATATCTTTAAAAAAAGATGTTCGTCGCAGGTTAAGCTATTTAGGGTACAATATTCATTGTATGAACAAGTAGATATCAACGGTTTAGTTTTGTTTCATTTTATAAACAGAATTTCTGAAAAATGGTCCCTTACACGCTAAAATTTGAGATCAGCCACGCTAAATTTGGGAAATAACACACAGTAACAGGAATGATTTAGATTGTACAGCGCTCCCTCTCTACAACGGCCCTCCAAACAACGACTCCCTCCTTACAACGACCCTTGTCACAGTTCCCTAAATATGACATTTATGTCTAACGCTTTTACTGCTGCAATGTCGTCTGCTTAAAGTTGGCGTCTGCTGTTTTACATAATGGATATTTAGATGGGAAAAAAACTTAATTAGGAGTGACAAACAGCTTGAATCCAGTTCAGACGCCGCGGTACGCGGCGTCTGATCTGGATTCAAGCTGTTTGCAAATGTACGCCAATTTCCCTTCCTATAACGACTCCCTCCGAACAACACACATAATTGTTGTCTCCCATTGGATGTCGTTGTAGAGAGGGAGTGCTGTATCTCATTTGTTTGCAAGGTTTTCAGTCCAGGCTATAAATGAAAGAACCAGAACATCAACCTTGACCTTTTCGGCCCTTTGGCCAGTGAGAGTATTGTGTTTCAAGCAAGTTGGCATTGCCCGAGATTTTTGATAATTTCTGATTGGTTAAGAAAAAAGACCGTCGCTCTTAGACAGAAAAAGGAGTGTCCGGGCCGTATAAGTATGGTAGAATGTCATATACAGTGCTCCCTCCCTACAACGGCCCTCCAAACAACAACTCCCTTAGAACAACGACCCTTGCCGCAGTTTCCCAAACAGGACAATTATGTCTAACGCTTTTATTGCTGTAGTATCGTCTGCTTTAAAATGTCGTCTGCTGTTTTTCTCTCAAAGTTATATATTGAACATTTTGACAGAAAAAAAAACTTTAAGAAGAGTGACAAACAGTTTGAATCCAGATCAGACGCCGCGTAACGCGGCGTCTGTTCTGGATTCAATTACTGCAAGCGGTAATAGAAAAATTCAGGTGGTATATGATACCATATGTTTCCTAGTTGTGCCTTCGACAGTGCCCCTAGTAGAACTCCGTTAGGGAGAATGGACGAGTATCTCTCCATTCCTGAAAAATAATGGAGACGAGGCCCCGAAGGGGCCGAGTCTGCATTATTTTTCAGGAATGGAGAGATACGAGTTCATTCTCCCACTTAAAATACACCTAACATGAATTTAGTATTGTTAAATAACAAATGAATTCCCACTGGTTCCCTCAGCTAAATATTGTGTAATTGCACTGTTAGTGATACTCATGCTGATGAGCATGCTTTTTTCAAGAAATTCTAGCAAATAGAAATAACTCTCCATTCCTTAAAGAATGTCGTGTACAATGACTGTGTACAGTGTTTTAACTGGTCATTTCGTGTAAAATCATCGTAGACAATGGTTGACCAGAACCTCTCTGGATATTCTCAGTCTGTGTTAATATGACGCCGGGAAAATATTTGAAAACGTTGGATTTATTTCATAATCTGGATTTTCTTTCTTTCGAATGGGACTTACATGTATGCTTGTGTATAATTGAGTGATATTTAGCATCTTGAAAATATCTTCTAAGTAACATTAGTCAAACCTCTTAGATCCGGATCCGTCGTCGACTTACCCAGCATCTGATCTGGATCTAAGCGTGTGTTCATGTTATTATGGTCACAATTGTAAGTACGGCCGGTTACAACCCATACCAGACACCATTTGAGCAATTTATACAGTAAACACCTTCTATCACGACTACTAAACAAAAGGCTAATTTATTGTATAAAAGCAAGGTGGGCTTAAAGAAAGTTGAAAGTAAAACAGAAAGCTCCAAACGGTGCTTTCTATTTTACATCAACCTTACTTTAAGCAGTCACCTGCCTTAAAGGCAAAAAAATAAAATAACCTAGTTTAGTGGTCGTAATAGAGAGGTGTAATTGTATACCAAAGCCAGTATTGTCTGCTTAGTTATCGTCTGCTTCACTTTGAAAGCTAACCAATATCAGTTACACGTATACTTGAGGATATGGATCTATTAATCAAGTGTAAACCAGTTTGGATCCACATGAGACATCGACGTATTTGGTGTCAGGGCTGGATCCAAGCTGTTTGCAAATTTATTATAATCTGATGTCAAATGGATTGAATTCTGTTATTAGACGCCGAATGTGTCGGCATCTTATTACATTCCAAGCTTTTTGTAAGGATATTCGCTTTAAGTGTCTAGTCGTTTGTAGCTTGCTGAAGGCGAATAAAATACAAGTGACAGCTAAAGGAAGATGTAAGTAAAACAGAAAGCTTCAAAATGAGTTTTTTGTGTTACTTTCACTTTCCTTGAATGGATCAAGTCACCGGTCTTTGACGCCAAATTATAAACGAAGAATTAGTTGTAGTAATAGGGAGGTTTTACTGTATGCACAGTCAAACCTGTCTTCAGCTACATGTACCACTAAAATTCGACATACATGTATTTGTAGTTTTCACTGCAGGTTGTGGCTTAATGCAGGACAAAAGTGATATAGAATATGTTCATATAGGAGCCTTCTGTTTTATTTTTGTCCTGCGTTTAGCGGCAACCTCTCTTAAAAGATCACCCTGCATTTTCGGTCAGTGGTCGCTTAGCAGTCTCTTTTTACAGTGGAAAATACGCTATTCTTTCCCGTTTAAACGCACACCAATCGCAAACGCATTGCAGTAAAATAGAGAAAATTACAACTTTTCGACAATTCTGAGTATCCGTTTTAATATGAGTGGCAAACAGTTTGAGGCATGATCAGATGCCAGGTTACCCGGCGTCTGATTTGGCTCCAAACTAATTGCAATGGAAAAACAAGTTTTAACGTAAACGCGTTTATTTGGATAGAATAACGCATTCTCCACTGTATTCAGGAATGGAGCGTTCGGAACAATAAGTCTCCATTACTTTTTCCAACTCAATTGTGTAACTATTACACACTTGTGTTGGGAAAAGTAATGGAGACCTATTGTTCCGAACGCTCCATTCCTTAAAAATAATGGAGCGTTTTTGAATGGGATAATAGCACAGGTGTATTTTAATTACAAAGAACGCCCGAGGAATGGTCACGAAGACCTCCCAAGACAGCCGACTGACGAGTTAACCACAAAAAGTGTATGGGAACGTCTAGGGGCTCCAACAAATAACAAGTGGGTGATTGTTTTTTAACATTTTTTTACCGCTAAAATAATCGTTTGTACCCGTTCATCGCCATATTGTCGTCTGCTTCAATGTTGTTATTTGGAAGAATGTTTCAGAGTTAGACTTAACCCTTTACCAAATAAACTGTTCATAACTTTGAAGACATATGATCACTTAAAGCAGGTTAAAAGTAAAGCAAAATGCGCCTAAGGCGCATTCTGCTTTACTTTCAGCCTGCTTTAAAATACCATCTGATATAATATAGAAATATATTTATATGGGACATGCTCATGATGGTATAAATTGGAACTATTGTCTTTCGCGGAGGATTAAATCAAATACGCTAAAAGTCGCTTCTATGGGGGAAAGGGTTAAGGTAGTATGAATTAAGAATAATCGATACGAGCGTCAAACAGTTTTGATCCTGATCAGACGCCGCGTTACGCGGTGTCGAATGTGGATCCAAACTTTTTGCAAAGTTGACCTTATTCGACTCAGGCGTTTAATGGGTTACAAATCCTCCTTTTGAGCTTTAAGAAGTCCTTGACTGTTTTAATAACAAGTGAGCAACGACAAGAATGCAGATTAAGGAAAAGTACAGAATTTAGATGAATGTATTAGATCAACCTCACGTGGAACTATAGTCCCATGGTCAATCGAAAGTGAGGCTGGCGCATGCGTATTAAGGTCGACAAAAGAACACCGTTTGTCTAACAAATGGTGTGACACCGGTGAGCAAGTGCTTCCTGAAATCGTAGTACAATAAAAAGTAGATCTTTAAAATTGCCATCTGTCCAAATATAATTCTAAAAGTGTCTATTAGACCTGGCATGCCTTGTAATGTCATATGTTCAAGTAATTTTGTGTATTCTCTGCCCATTGTGGCAATTTTCTGTTTCTTTTTGGAGAACTACTTCCTCTTTTGGCTGTTGGGGAAAGTGAGGGTGATAGGTCGGAAATGGTCAAATTTAAACTGAAAGTAGACGGTGCATAAATACTTTTCTCAGTAGCAAAAAAAGCAGCCAATCTTGCCCTAGTTTTCTAGTGATGGAGAGGCAGTGCTTGGACCAAATATCAATGGGTTAAATGAGTTAAGCCCAAAACTATTCTTGGGAGAATCCAAGCGATGTGGAAAATGACTGTTTTACAAAGAAGAAAGAAGGTCAAATTAGACCGGAGTCACACCAAATGGAAACTTAGAATGGGCCGTCTGCGGGTCGAACCACAGGTACTTGACACATACTTTATTATCTATTAACACCCCCCCCCCCCCCGCTTTTTAAAAAAAAAAAAAAAAAATTTTTTTTTTTTATTATACTTCTATTATAGATACAAGGTAAACAGCGCAATTTAAGCTGATGCTAAAATAGACTCGATCGCCGATATTCTCTTGTGGTACCCTCGGGAAATGATTAATTTATCAATATCTACTTTTTATTTCATCAAATTCCGTCAAATAACGCCACAGTATGTGAATTATAACGAAAATAAGCATAAAAAAGTTTTCTGTCGTTCTCTTGGTACATAGCAACGAATGTACATGTAGGGGTGATCTGTTATTTGTCCACAATAAACGGCCTATGCCACTGAAACTTTCACCAAATATTATAAATCATCTTTAAATGAAATATTATCAGTTTTATATAATTTACATAGAATGCAAAATTAAAAGAAACTTTACCTGTTTAATTTTGACCAATGAGATCGCTCCGTTCATTCAATTCATTCCGGTATTCAAAATGGTATTCACAATGAAATGAGTCTTTCACTTGTCAATGTCATGCCAAATTACATGTATATTTCATATAGCTGATAGTGAAGAGGGTCATGTTCCGACACAAACGCGTTTGCTCTAATGAAATTAGGTGAAAGTTCCAGCCGTAAAGACCGTTAAATGTGCAAACCGACTAGATTACCCCTTATTTTGGGCAATAAATTCTGTACCAAGAGAACGACAGAAAACTTTTTTATGCTTAGTTTCGTTATAATTCACGTACTGTGGCGTTATTTGACGGAATTTGATGAAATAAAAAGTAGATATTGATAAATTAATCCTTTCCCGAGGATACCACAAGAGAATATCGGCGATCGAGTCTATTTTAGCATCAGTTTAAGTGGATAGTAAAGACTAGGTGTTGAATTGCGCTGTTTACCTTGTATCTATAATAGAAGTATAGTAAAAAAAAAAAAAAAAAATTTTTTTAAGGGGGGGGGGTGTTAATAGATAATAAAGTATGTGTCAAGTACCTGTGGGTCGAACCATGTGTTCTGTAGGAGCTATAGTCACTATAGACGACTATAGACCGGACTATAGTTCCAAGTGGTTTCGCTCTTAATGTTTTCTCCTGACTTGTCCGAGGTATTTTTAGACTTGAATATTCTAAAACTTTAAAAGGGATGAGTATCGTACTCGATAATTTCTTTACATCCAGTTAGAGAAACGGATAGCTGTAAATGGTGTGCGTAATGTACAGTAGAGAAGACATTATTCTTTCCCGGTTAACCCTTTACCTCATAGCATGGTTATAGTTTTGAAGACAGGTGACCACTTAAAGCAGGTTGAAAGTAAAGCAGAATGTGCCTTAAGGCACATTCTGCTTTACTTTCAGCCTGCTTTAAGCTAAAATCTGCTAGGTTATATAAAGTATTTGTAATGGTAATTATTCATGAGGGTATAAACTGGAACTATTTTCTTCAGCGGAAGAATAAATAAAATGCGCTAAAAGTCGCTTCTATGGGGGAAAGGGTTAAACGCAAATGCAATACACTCAACCGTGGACATTTACTTTTAGAAAATTCGAACTATCTTTTTAATCTGAGTGGCAAACAGGTTGGAGCCTGATCAGACGCCGGGTTATCCGGCGTCTAATCTGGCTCCAATCTATTTGCAATGAAAATACTAGCTTTATCGTAAATGCCTTTATTCGAAGAATAACATAACAGTAAAGATAGCGCATCGGTCTCGTGATGGACGAGGATCATGCTTATCTCAAGTTGGAAAGTGTACGAATATATATCCGATGTAACCTTGCTTACCTATTTACCATTATAAACTATTCTGCTCTAAAAATAACTCGGACAAGTCAGAAAAATCGTAAAATACATGTACAAGAATCTTTAGGAGAAGGCCATAACTAATGTTATTCGAGTGGTAGAACTTATGGCCCGACCCGTTTTCAAGGAATTTGAAATAAAATATGGTTAAACTAAACTATAAAGAATCTTACATGAGTGCTCATTATTTATCATTTTATGGCTGAAAACTGTTTTCAATGGACAAACACATGTAATTATTGCAGAAAAAACGCGTTTATTTGATGATGATAATGATAACGATTTTTCCACTGTTTATAGGTTTTCTGCAGCTCCATTTTCCAGGACGCAAACCACTACTCATTATGAACAAACTAGTGATTTAAACAGTCCGTCATCGTTTATCTCGCGTCGAAGTCTTGACAGAAATGAGTTCGATCATACACGAAGATACCCGAGCGCTAACAGACTGGACGACAGAAGCAGGAAACGTAGATGGAGTGATAGAAACCATTGCAGCATGTGCGTTTCTTTAACCATTTTCTTTCACTTCAAATGGACAATGGCAGTTTCAAATTAATTCTAGTGTATGTTTGGCTTGTTACGGTTGTTTTGTCAATGTATTGCAACGTGACAAGCAATGAATACCCTGATCTAAGGGCTCCTGTTGAGCCCCTTGATCTGAATCTTCACTGTTTGCGTAGGACAAGTTTTATCTTCACATGTACACTGTTTGCTAAGATCGCATATTCAGTAGAACCTCTCTATTACGGCAACTAAAATGAAGGCTAATTCGTCCGTATGAAGTTCAGGTGACAACTTAAAACAATGTCAAAATGAAACAGGAAGAATAATTGACACACTTTAGTGGTCGTAATAGAGGTTCTACTGTAATATGTCTTACTATGGTTCAAATGGTTAAACTTATTTTGAACGCATTCCATTCTGTTTATCATTTAACTCTTACAATGCTCACGGTGGATATATGAACCACATTGATTACAGTACTGAACCTTATTAAATTAAATTGATAATCGCAAGCGAATTGCCATCGAATTGCCATCGAATCGGGCGCTTCAAAAAACAAATCCTACGTTTGAATACTTTAACGCGAATTTTCCGAAGCGGTTGTGACAAAAATGGAATCGAAAAAATTAACGAAGGCATATTTGCGAACATTTGTGAGATACACCACTCAAGAAAACTTATCCGAGGGTAAATTAGTATTTTGAAATCGCAAGCTAATCGCCATCGAATTGCAAGCGAATCGCAAAAATTGTTAATTTAATAAGATTCAGTACTGTATCTTTGCAAACAGTTTTGATCAAGATGAAACTGTGCGTGAAACGGCGTCTCACCAGAATCCAAACTGTTCGACACTTTGACTCTTTTTTAAAAAGAAATTCAGAAAATTATTTTTATATAAGAGTAGCAGACTAGACGACAATTTGTGCAGACGAAAACATTACAAAGCATGCAAAGAGATAACTAGAATCGTTTCCAAGATACCTATAGCCCGTTAAGAGCGAATTTTGCAAAATGTCAATATTTTATTTATTAAACTGTCATTTTAGCTGGACTATTCGAAGAATACAGAGAGCTATTGCACTCGCCCTGTCGTAATCCTCGACGTTGCTCTCAGGTTTAAGGTTTTCGGCAACATACTACTTTAACTGACTAGAACCTATTCTTATATGCCTCAATTAGGTGTTTAGTATTATTTGACCTGCGTACTATGACAAGTCCCCTTTTTACTTCACCACATATGTTTTTCTACTGTCAATTTTACCAGGGCTCCAGATTAGGGGAGCATTTCAAAATTTAAAATCTTTATTTCTGTATTAAACCCTATAGTATTACTACTCATTAGAATCGTCTCTTTGAGACGATTCTAATGAGTAGTAACATCATAGGATTTGGTGCTGAAATAATTTTGAAAATGTTGGATTGGTTCAGTTTACTCCCTCTTATCTGGAGCTCTGTTTACTTTCAATTAATGTTTTTAATCTTTGTTGTTTCTAAATGAATGTGAATAAAATCTTACGCATCCCCACCCACATGACATAACATAAACCTTTCACATTTGTACTTAGAATTTCTTTAGATTTGGTACTTAGTTGGATTTAGTTGGATTTTCTGCTTCATGCAGTTTGAAACGTTATTCAAGTGTTCATTACAAGCTGACCTTTGTACATATACAATTTCTTTCCATAACTTTTCAACCTGCTTCAAGCAATCATCTTCTAGATGATTAAAAAAGTATTTCCTCTGGTACATTTCAATTACATGTACTTCAATTTGAACTATTTCCTACAGTAGAAGAATAAATTAAATCTTCTAAAAGACCCTAGGGTTAAACGGAAAATGATCATGTATTCCCCATTGTATACCTTTTTTATGTCTTTCTTACAGGTTAAATGATGATGACAGGCCAGCTAAACAAAGGCACAGGGAAGCTGATCGCCCGTTTAATGCTGATAAAAACCGTCAGCGAGACACTAGAAGTCCGTATCGCTGGAACTGTTCTAATATCGCTGTGCGTGGACCACAACGCCGAGGACCGATACGCCACCCCAGGCGTGTTTGTAACGCGGTGGCATTGATACGTGAACTGGTAACACAAAGTCCAAGTGAAATTATTCTAGCAGTCACAGACCCAATGGCTGACTTCAATGGGGCCTTCAAAAAGGGCATTAGTTGGCATGACCTATTTGCACTACTACTCGACATACTAGCTCAAGCATTTACATGCGACACCATGTCACAACAGCTTCAGAGTATACTCGAAACAATGAAAGAAAAGAACTTTTTTGACATTGCTGTGAACTATTTTATGCACATTCAATCAGAGAAGTCAGAGATGCAGTTAGAAGAATTCCGGAAGCCGATGATTGATATGCTGGCAATAATGACGAGGGTCACCATGAAATATCCCATTTCATACACACAGACTGTAGGTAAGTGAAATGCATTTAACTTTTAGTTTAATAATAATAAAACAATGGTCTTTTCCAGTACAATATTGCCATTGTTAAATTAATTGATTGGAAATAGTTTGGAGCCAGGTCAGACGCCAGGTACTCGGCCGAGGGTCCGATGTTATGAAATGGGCTAATGTGAGCATGCATCAATTAACTCATTCTATTAAAACGCTACAGTCTGTAACATGTTATACCACTGGGCCTTGTTAGAATATAACCTATAGTTTAACCAATCAAACTGCCTTTTGCACCCATTAAATACGACACTTAATCATTCAGAATGTTGTTTGACGTTGAGTGGTGTCTGCACGCGATATAGATAGCTCCGCCTCGAAGCAAATAATTGTAAATACTGCAATATTTGGCGATCTCTTAACCAGAATAAGCGAGATTTGTTCACTAGAAACGTTGAAATGGGCAAATCAAAATATAGATTATATTCTATGTTAGTTATAAAACAAATATAAACAAAATGAAAGGCACCCCTTATATAAACAAGAAATATCTTTAAACAAGAAATATCTTTAAAAAAGATATTCGGCGGAATGGTTGGTGAAATTTATGCTGTTGATGTGTGTGCAAAATTGAACGAAATTGGAGGTTTTCAAAGAATTGTAATATCTTGGATTGAAAAGCAAAAAATACACATTCAACGATATAGCATAACTCTGACTAAAAGACTATAAATGTACAGAAATGCAAAACATATCCTAGCTACTGGTAGGAGATCCTCAGATTATATTATATTGTTCTGTATATCAAACTTCATTCATGGGGAGTTTCTTGAAACAAAATATAACTAGATAAACTGTGCAGGCCCATACAGAACAGTCTGCCCTGCTTTACAAGGTCTATAACACCTCACTCTTGTAAATGAATGATGAAACAACACAATTGTGTTTAACTCACTTGAGGCCATTTATTATATTGCTATCAATGTATGGTAAATTTGTACAAAATTAATAGTTAACAATTAAAATAAATTGGAAGTAAACCATTATTAAACAAAATACCTAGCTGCCACTGTCTATCTATAAATACACATCAGATTCTGCTAGCATATCTTAAAATAGAAGCTCAGTATTACACACTGGCTGTGTCTAATTTTACACTCACATCAGTGCATAAACAGCTAGGCTACTGTTTCAGGGCTCCAGATAAGAGGGGAGTAAATTGAACAAATCTAACATTTTCTCACTCATTTCAGCACCAAACCCTATGGTATTACCACTCATTTTTATCGTCTCGAAGAGACAATTCATATGAGTTGGACACCAAAGGGTTTAATGCACAAATAAAGTTTTTAAGTTTTGAAATAATTCTCTTATCTGGAGCCCTGGCTACTATCCAATCAGACAAGTCAGTTTCAACAGGTGCTCTTAATTCTAAATTTCTGATAAAATATGATTGGTTCAAATGTTTGTCTAAATAGAAATGTGTGACTAAATAGATAACAGACAGCTCCGCCGAAAAAGATATTCCGTCGCAGGTTAAAGTTTTTTGTGGGATACAGTATTCTCTTAACCAGAGGCAAAGTGTATACACTGATTTTCCCACATGCTAAATTTAGAGCTTATCCACGCTAAATTTAGAAATGATGACATAGTAACGCAGCAATAATTTAGACTGCATCTCATTGTTTTGCCAGGTTTACACTCGCAAGATAGATGAGAAAAAATAACAGAACGCCAGTCTAGGCCATTTTGGCACATTGGCCGATAAGAGTACTGCATTTCAAGCACATGGTCATTGACCAGGATTTCTGATCATTCCTGATTGGTTAAATTGTTTCATACAGTTGCGGTCAAATTGGGTCAATAGACAAAACAGACCCGTCTGCGACGGGAAAAAATGGAATGATCCTATACTAAAAGCAAGGAAGAAACCACTGGGCGCAAATGGGTTAATCTTATATACTAATATAGAGGTTTTAAGGATTCGTGTTATTTTATGTTATACTTTGATTATACAGCGCTTCCTCTCTACACGGACAGTAGTCAGGGAGGGGGGGGGGGGGGGGGGGCTCATCCAGACCACAACGCACTCGGTGACCCCTTCTTATTTCTATATAAGCCTCCATCTTAGACGAGGGAAAAATGAGTAAATTTTCGAGGAACATCCTAGCGTGACTAGTGATCCTGATCCCCTGACCGGTCCTATCTGGATCCCCTAGCAGACGACGCTTGTTTTTCCAATACACCCGCCAAACGGTTTAAATTCAAATGTATCAGAGAGTACATGGGCGCGGCCATTTTGTAGAGCTAGCAGTCGACAGAAATTTAAGCGATTATAATAGATCCAAGAAGTGTTTTCCTCAGTTTATCTAGCAGACAACATTTGGGTCATTTCTAACCTATGCATATGGAGCAGACGATACGTCAAGTTTATAACAAGAAATATCTTTAAAAAAGATATTCCGTCGCAGGTTAAAGTTTTGTGTGGGGTACAGTGGAGAATCTGTTATTCTTCCCGTTTAAACGCAAACGTACGCAAACGCAAAACACTAAAACGTAGAAAAGAACAACTTTTGGACAATTCTGATATTTCATGTTTATCTTGGTGGCAAACAGTTTGGAGCCTGCTCAGACGCCGAGTTACCCGGCGTCTGATCTGGCTCCAAATTGTTTGCACTGCAAATAATAGTTTTAGCGTAAACAGGTTTATTGGGAAAGAATAACACATACCCGGCGTCTGATCTGGCTCCAAATTGTTTGCACTGCAAATAATAGTTTTAGCGTAAACAGGTTTATTGGGAAAGAATAACACATTCTCCACTGTACAGTATTCACTTAACCAGAGACAAGTGTATACACCGGTTCTGACTTAACATCTTTCGTAAACAGACTTTCCCACATGCTAAATTTAGAAATGATGACATAGACTGCATCTCAATGTTTTGCCAGGTTTACACTCGCAAGATTAATGTGAAAAAATAACAGAACGCCAGTCTAGGCCATTGGCCGATAAGAGTACTGCATTTCAAGCACGTGATCATTGACCAGGATTTCTGATCATTCCTGATTGGTTAAATTGTTTCATAGAGTTGCGGTCAAAATACAAAGCAGACCCGTCTGCGACGGGAAAAACAGAGGTTTAGTTTTGCTCGTTAAAACCGCCCTAGGGCTATATGTGTGTAAAGCGGATGATTAGGATACAGTACGTAACTGCTCATATAGGGAATTTTAAGTAAACAACACGGTTTACTGATTAGCAGATCATAGTAATATTAGCTCTCAAGTAGACGACATACTATTTATATAAACCCCATGTGTTAAACCTGGCTTCAAACATACTTTAACTTTCTCTCTCTCTGCTTATAAAACCCCCCTTTTTTCATTATAAACGGTTTTACCCGTCTATAACCGAATCTGTCTGGATCCAACTCGTTATCACCAGTTTTATCTATATTATGTCGGGACATGTTTGCTTAGCAGCCGACAGAAATTTAAGCGATTATAATAGGCCCAAGACGTTTTTCTTCAGTTTTTCTAGCAGACTACATAGTGGTCACAGTACATGTACATGTTATTTATGGAGCAGATGATACGGTGTTTTTGCTTGTTTAACCGCACAGGGGTAACGGACGTACAGCAGATGATTAGGATCCAATATCTAACCAATATATTGTACCACGGTTTATTGAATGAATGACAGGCTTTAATAGTATATATATTAGCTCTCAAACAGACGACATAAAAATGGAAATGATGTATTTATATAATCCATTGTAACAGACCTAGCATCCTGAATGTTTAAACTCGCTCTTTCACCGTTTTTTATCATGGTTGTGTTTCATTGTTAAACAAGCAGATGGGTTTGTTGTTGGGAGGGTCGTTGTAGGGAGGGAGCACTGTAGCATTGAAGACTCTTCCTCTTAGAGGTATAAGGGTAATCGATGACGTTACCGTAAACAACGTCAAATTTTGGCGGAAAATCTATATAGCAGAAAGACTACAAACTACTCCTTCGATTGATTAGATAGTATTTATATAGGTATATAAGATTGTTATGTCATAAAAAGAATCTCACATTAGTGCTCATTACTTATCATTTTTAATAAACTAATTAACTAAAATTAATATGAAGCTCGCCAACACTCGATTAATATCATTTTAGTCAACTCGTTTATTAAAAAAATAAAAAATGAGCACTCATGTGAGATCGTCTATTTATGGTTGTCATTTTGTTTTAGGGGTTCATACCATTTTGAAAAGTGCTGTCGATTGCATGAAAGAGAAATCCATATTATCAGACCAAGACATCACAGGATCCTTTGATTCATTTTCCAACCAAGAAGAGAAAATGCGACTTAAAAGCCTGAGGTATGCATATGTGTTTCATTTCCCGAGAAACATTATTGTACATATATATGGGTAAGATATATGATTCATTTTCCAACCAAGAAGAGAAAATGCGACTTAAAAACCTGAGGTATGCATTCTATGTATTTGATTTCCCGAGAAACATTATTGTACATAAATATGTACAACATATTTGATTCATTTTTCAACCAAGAAGAGAAAAATCGACTTAACTTGTTACCTATAGCCTGTTTCGAGTTTTAAAAACAGGTGACCACATACCGGTACCCCATAGCCTGTTTCTAGTTTTCAAGAAAGGTGATCACTTAAAGCGGATTAATGAATCCCTCGTTTCTTGTTCAATATTATTGAAAATTAGTATTTTAGACGAACTGGGTGTGGTGGGGCGTCGGAAGTACGTATATTGACACATCAGCTACTATTTGGTTGCTTAGAAGGCAACACCATGCCGGAACCTTTGTTTTTCGGATCACTGTCCAACGGGACACAAGCTCTCAAGCTTACAAAAACTGTTTTTATGTGGAAAAACCATGTTCGATGAATAGTAAAAAGAATATCCCGAAGCATGACATTCTTACTTTTTTGAGTTTTGGGGTTAAAGTTAGTTTAATAGTGAAAATGGATAAACACCACTCACCGTTTTCCATTTGTTGTCAATATTTATGTACGCGCGCTACTTATCGGAAATACCAAGCGCTCAGTTGCTTTGCTACATTTTTCGGAGAAGTAGCAACTGATTGGAGGACGTGATTTTATACAGTCAAGAATATTTATCGTAAAAAATATCTTCTAGCAAGCTGTGCCTCAAGTCTATTCTCAAAAACAAAAAAAAGGCTATGGAGTAAAGGGTTAAAAGGCCCTCCTGAACTATTGCCTTTTTAGTTAATGATTGCGCTTTATAGATATGTTGTGTTGTTCTCGAGGTTTTGGTTGAAAACAGCTAAAAAAATTGGGTTAAAAACGGTTAATTGTCCATTTCTTTTGTGTCTTTCTAGGAAAGCCCAGAGGCGTAGTGAGTTCAGTGAAGATCTTTGGAACAAGAACTTACCTGACAATTTTAGAGACTGTGATATTTACCCACAAATGTCTGATTTTGAGGTAAGAGAACATTTTCTAACGCTACATAACATTATACAAGGGACCCATTTTACTAAACAACTTACGCAAATTATTTGCGTAAGTCAAAATTTTAAATTTTAATTTATATTCTTTATTTTTCTTGCTACAAACATCAAATAGCCAGATCAGAGGACGCGCTTTTAGCGCGTCCTCTGATCTGGCTATATGCTGTTTGCAAACGTTTATGATCGAAAAATAAGAGTAAAACGATTTTGACTTACGCAAAATTTTTGCGTAAATAGTTTAGTAAAATGGGCCCCATAATCATTTATCTTTTTATAAAAACAAACCTGTACCAAAAACAGAATTAGATTTCTACATTTGAGAAAGGCAACGTTTAGAGCAATAGGTTATATTGCCTTTTGTGAAGTCTATATTTAAGTTATTCAATTTACTACCAAATGCAGCAACACCCCTATATTACCAGCACTAAAAAGAATGCTATTTGACAGATGACAGTTTAAAGCAGTCACCTCTTTTAAACATTGAATAATTAACTTTATTTAGTGTTCGTATAAGAACAGTTTTCTTATAACATACATGTATTAATCAAAACAAACAAATACCATTATCAAAAAGATATGAAATGTGTATTTTATAACTCGTTCATTATCCTCAATACTCTGTTTACTTAAAGAGCTGTTAAAACTAATTCTATACAATCCTAAAGCTAGGAACACCATGTGTACATGTAACTTACTGTAATTATCATTAAATTGAAACATAAAATTTCCAAAAGGTGCAAACTGAATGGCAAATACTGTAGAGTCTAGACTCTGACCAGACTGCTCCTTCAGGGCCAGTCAGGGTCAACACTGTTTGCTAAGACATGTCTGTCCAAAATACATTTGGTCATTACGATAATTCATTCACCCCTGAAACTTTAAATGAAAAAAATCCAGTTTACAATTAAATCAAGTCCATTTTTATGCCTCCGGCATCGACAGATGTGGAGGCATATAGTAATCGTCCAGTCCGCCTGTCAATCCGCCTCTTACTGGAGGATATTTATGTGGTTATTTTCTATTGTTTTCTTTTGGGTGGCTAGCCACACAAAAAGACAATTTCTTTTTACTCTATCTTGGAATAAAATGATCTGGAGGCTACCCCTATGTCCCACAACTGGCCAGGTTAATGTCACAATAAATGGCCAGGTTAATGTCACAAGAGATAGCCAGGTTAATGTTTTTCAATCATGGGGCGAAGTCTGTCTGTCAGTCCGTAACAAGGTTACGTAGATTCTACCTTTTCGTCTAGCACCAACACCACTTGCTCAAATGCTTGCATACCATTCCCTACCTACCAATATCACCAAACCTTGATTTTGACCTTGACCTAATTTGGACTTAGAATTTTTTAAATCGGCAATGTCTTGTTTAACTAGGTTTTACCGTTTCATCTAGCGTCACAACACTGCTTACTCAAGTGCTTAGATACTTATTCAGTGTTTTTCTTTGACCATTCCCAATACAACCCGTCCTCTATTTTGAGATTGACCTTGACCTAAATTGGGATTAGAGTATTGTAAATGAACCATTTCTTGGTTAACTAGATTTTACCTCAACACTGCCTACTCAAATGCGTAGATACTTGTACATTTTTTACCTTTGATCATTCCAAATCCACCAAAGTCACCCAACCTTTATTTTGACCTTTACCTTGACATGATTTGGATTTAGAGTATTGTAATAGGCCATTTCTTGGTTAACTAGATTTTACCGTTTCGTCTAGCATCAACACCGCTCACTTAAATGCTTATATACTTATACAGTTGATTCCTTGGACCATTCCTAATAAACCAATATCACCTAAGCTTGAATTTGACCTTGACCTAATTTGGACTTAGAATAGTATTGGTTAACTACATTTTACCGTTTCATATTATGTCAAAACTACCGACTTTAATGATTTTATACATATACAGTTGTTATCTTGAACCAATACCAATTCACCCATATTAACCATCCTCAATTTAGCATTTCCCTTAACCTAATTTGGACTTAAAAAATATTCAGAATATAATTATTTTCAAGGCTGCCTTCGGGGGGCATAAGTGTTTATTGAACGCACAGTCTTGTTTAAAAATTATGATTTTTTAAACAATATTTTACAAAATGACAGTCTCGCTAGACTCTGATCAGAGTATACACTATTTGCATAATTATAGTCACATATACTATAATATGTATTTAGGCTTTGCCTATGGACGGAAAAAAAGCAAAAAAATACTAATGAAAACGGAATAGATCTATCACCAGTGTGTATCAGTTCGTTGTGTATTCCAGATCACACTCGAGGCTACGCCTCTCGTGACTGAGATCTGGATTACACAACCGACTCGAACTTTTATTTTATACCTAAATTGTTTGGAACAAGATCTATATGTTGTTAAACCAAATAATCAAATAGATCTATAAGCACCCGTGTATACAATGTTAAAAGTTAAAACTCCTCCGTACACCTATAATGCAATCTGAAACTATTTTTGGAAGTCACATGACCACAAATAATGACGTCATTATTTATATTGATGGCGTATTTATTGGTAATCCGTTATTATCGGTTCGATTGAGAAGTAGATTTTTGTAAATAACGTTCATTTAAGCGTTTAAGGGTATGAATTGAACTGTTTGAAGCTCTGTCCTTTGGAGAAAATCATTTCAAGTGAGTGTAGGGGGTTATTCATGCTTAAAATGGTTTAAAAATAGCACCGAAATCGGGAATTCCAAAACGTCACGCACAACTCTTCGTAAAAGCCGTGACGTCATCATCCAAGATGTCAGCCCCCATGTTTTGTAGTTGCCTAGTTTTGAGGAAATTATTCACGCGCAAATCAAACACTTTTCAAAGTCTGTCAGTGATTGAATCAAATTGGAATACCTTTGATTTTATCATGCATTACTTAAGAACGGAAAAAAGGCAAGCCTTTTTTCCGTATAGATATTTGATGGCAGTTTGCGTGACATTCAAATTGTCAACCCGAGAAACAGCATGTCACCCCGAGGCGTAGCCGAGGGTGACATTCTTGTTTTCGAGGGTAGACAATTTGAATGTCACGCAAACTGACATCTAATATTTATTTTATTACACCGAGCTTATCAACCCTGGCTTTGGAATCGTTTTATTCGTCTTTTATAAAATGTGTTGTGAATACCAATTTAGCGCGGAAATGACGCGGGAAATGACGTCGCCGTCTTACGACGTCACATTGTTTATAATTATATTACAAGAAAACAAAGAAGAACGTTATCATAAGTAAATTGAAGAAACAGCGTCTTTACATTGTCTAGGTGGCAAATATCGTCTTCCGAAATGGTGGCAAATCGTTAAGGAATGGACAAAAGGAAGCAACTGGTAAAGAAAATGCCAAAAGTTGATTAGAAGTTACCACTCTTTAAAACGTTCCAATGTAGCCAATTGCGAAAGTCATGTCAATGCTGACAGTACGTTTTCGGACGGAGTAAAAAAGTGATGTCCTTTAGAGTGACGTCACCAAAAGAATATCATAAAGAGTGACAGTATGTTTTGGATAGATGTAAAAACATGCAAAATTTTAACTGTAGGTCTATGGGAAATTAACATTGTAACTCAAAGCGAGGTGTAATAATCTTGATTGGTATATAATTTTTATGACGAGTGTACTCGTCGCTAGGGTTCACTGTGTTAATAAGCCATGTCATGAGAAAGCCATTCTAACGCATTGTAAACAGTATACATGTAAATGAAGACCAGCAATCGTGTCTAAGACTCGGCTTCTGACATTGACCTACATTGTTTGACAATCACCAGCGTCTACAGAACTGCTTAGCTATATTATTAGATACAGTGCCCTCTCTACAACAAAACCCAATGGGAGAAAAATAGTGCTAGCTTTGTTCGGAGAGTGTTGTTATTCAATATTGGGAGGGAACATTAGGACTTGGCATATATTCGCAAACAGTTTGATTCCAGATCAAACGTCAATTAACACGGCGTCTGATCTGGATTCAAGCTGCTTGTCACTCATCATTATATTTCGTCTAACAAAATATACATTCATATGTAACTTTGAGAAATGACAGAACACAACAATGTTTAAGCAGACGATGTTGCAAGAGTCAAAGTGTCGTTCTTGGGAGTGCGGTTGTTTGGAGGGAGCATTGTACAACAAAATAAATGGAAGCGTTAACCAAACTCCGATGCATATCTTCAATATGTTTTCGCACAATGCAAGGGTCAATTAGTTTGGTTTATTGAATGTACATGTATTTGTTTACAGGAACAAGATGACCGATTTCTCCGCCCCATCAAAGTGAAAGGTAAATACAAGGACCTTGATGACTATCTCGATGTTCATTTTCGCCTCCTGCGTGAAGACTTTATCAGACCATTACGAAATGGCATCAGAGCACACTTACAAGCTGCAACAGAGAAACCAACGCCCCGAAACACACACGATATTCGGCTGTACCATAGCGTACACATAGTCTCGCCTGTATGTGGACAGAATGGGATGGCATATGAACTGCATTTTGATATGAGTGGATTGAAGCATATCCAGTGGAATTCATCCAAACGACTGATATTCGGTTCACTGTTGTGCCTGTCTTCCGATAATTTCAAGACTATTTACTTTGCAACGGTAATTGACAGAAAACCTATTTTGCTTCGCAAAGGTTTTGTGACAGTTCAGTTTGAGGACAAGGGGCACCGTATGCCATTACAAACCGGTGCAAAGTTTGTGATGGCAGAAACTACAGCTTACTTTGAATCATACCGCCATGTCCTCGCTGGTCTACAGAATATTCACCAGTTGCCATTTATGGACTACATCGTTTACTGTGAAAACGAAGTTATGCCTCCAGCTTACCTTACTCGGAATGCAAATATATCATTTGACCTCAACCCTCTTGCTGACGACAATCCTCTTCCTGGAAACAACTTACTTTGGTTGCATGCAGACGATTCTTCTGGCGATGAGGCTGAAGCAGTTGATCTTCTAGATGATTCCACTTGGCCATGTGCAGAGATTCTCAATTTAGATGAGTCTCAATTCAACGCTTTATATTCAGCATTGACAAAGGAGTTAGCAATAATCCAAGGACCACCAGGAACTGGTAAAACATTTATTGGACTGAAAATAGTGAAGGCCTTTCTGCATAACAAAGGCATTTGGAGCACTCGACCATTTAGTCGAGAAGATCCAAAACCATTACTTATTGTTTGTTATACAAACCACGCCCTTGACCAGTTTCTTGAAGGCATTGTTAAATTTTACAATGGCAATATTCTTAGAATAGGAAGCAGATCTACCAGTGAACAATTGAAAAATTGCAGTCTTAGCAGTTACCGTCAGAATTTAAGACATACCCGGGGAGTGTCTAACGCAGTGTTCCGAGGAAAGCGAAATGCGAAGTCAAAAATGAATAATCTGTTTAAACAAATACATATATGTATGACCTCCATCAAACATGCAAGAAAAGATATATTACACGAGAAGGCTCTTGAACGTTTCATGGATGGTTACTATAATGTGCTTATTGATCCATCGAGATTTCCTCCATGTCGATCATATATTCTTGAATGGCTTGAATTGGGAAATGTGGTGTGTGCTATAAGAGACAACAAAACACGCAAACACAATGCGACAAAATCTGATAACACACCTGCAGTTGAAGGGGACGTACATTTTGAACAACAATTGAGACAACTTGATGACTCTACCAGTGCATTTGCAAATCAAGTTACGCGTGCGAGAAATGAGGAGATTGCAGATATTCAAGCTCGGTTTAGACAATCGTCTGTGGCCCTTGATGTAGAACTACTTGATAAACAACCAAACTGCATCCCAGATAGTGAATGGAGGCGCAATAGGCAGGATAGAAAAGCATTGAAAAGTCACTTGCAAAACTACCTTGGTAGCAAGGAGTTAATGACTGAACAAGAGGCAGGTAGCATTCAAGACTTATTCAACATGAATTTAGCAGATAAATGGAGACTGTATCGATTGTGGAGAAAAAACTACAGTGATTTTCACTCAAATATACTAGAAAGTTGTCAATATAGCTACAACCGAGCTGCAAATGAGTACAAAGAAATGCTGTTGCAAGAAGATAGAGAAATAATGAAAACATGCTCTGTGATTGGCCTGACTACCACAGGTGCAGCAAGATATCAAGCCGTGTTGCAAGAGATCCAACCAAGAATAGTTGTAGTTGAAGAAGCGGCTGAAGTTCTAGAAGCGCACATAGTTACATCCGTAAGCAGAGGCTGTGAGCATTTGGTTCTAATTGGAGACCACAAACAGCTACGACCTAACCCAACAGTATATGAGTTGGCCAAAGACTACAAACTAGACATGTCCTTATTTGAGAGAATGGTAAAAAATGGATTACAATTTGATTGTCTCGAATATCAACACAGAATGCGACCAGAGATTGCGGAGTTAATGACTACCATCTATGAAAATTATAAAAACCACGAGGATGTCACTAGTTTTGAAAATATTAAAGGGGTATCCTCCAATTTATTCTTCATTAACCACCATGAAAGGGAGTCCACCTGCAACGATTCTAAAAGTCACTCAAATGACTTTGAAGCAGCATACATTGCTGCCCTTTGTTTGTATCTTATGAAGCAAGGATATAAGCCTGACCAGATAACAGTGCTCGCTATGTACTCTGGACAGTTGTTTGCATTAAAAAGTGCAATGCAAACATCAGAGTTCGAGAGGGTCCGTGTAACAGCTGTTGACAATTATCAAGGGGAAGAAAATGACATAGTTCTACTATCACTTGTAAGGAGTAACGATACAGGAACAATAGGGTTCTTGAACGTTGAGAATCGTATATGCGTAGCTATGTCACGTGCTAAGAAAGGCCTATATGTTATTGGAAACTTTGACATGATTCTCCAACATAGCAAAACTAAGTTATGGGGTTCACTTATTGAACACATGAAGGAGAAAGGGTGGTTTGGCGCTGGTCTGCAGTTATACTGTCAGAATCACAAGAAAGACGAGGCAATTTTAGCATGTAAAAAGCAGGACTTTGAGAAAATGCCAGATGGGGGCTGTAATAGGCCGTGTGATTATCGTCTTCAGTGTGGCCACGTTTGCGAGAAGTTTTGTCATGCAACTGATCCAGAGCACATTGAATACAAATGTCAAAAACAATGTATCAAACATTGTAATAATGGGCATCGTTGTACAAAAAGCTGTGAGGAAGAATGTGGCAACTGTCCTGAACTGATTGAGCGGACGGTTCCAAAATGTGGTCATTTACAACAAATTAAATGTCACGTGAACCTGGTTGACTTCATATGTAAAGGTGAATGTAAAGAGATATTGCCATGTGGCCATCCGTGTACATCCCTGTGTGGCCTACCACATACTACAGAGTGCATTGTTCTAGTAGATAAGGAATGGCCCTGTGGGTTTAAAGACAAAATACCTTGTTGTAGACGAAACGACGCTCCATGCACGAGGAAATGCGATGCAGTTCTGGGATGTGGCCATAGATGTAATGGAACATGCGCGGGCTGCTGCGAAGGACTACTTCACCAACCTTGTAACCAGGCTTGCCAGAAAATTCTTGTGTGTGATCATGAGTGCACTGGCGCTTGTAATCAGTGCAGTCCTTGTACAAAACCATGTGAGAATAGGTGCGTTCATAGTAAATGTCCTCAACCATGTGGCGAACTTTGTAAGCCATGTATGGAGATTTGCCAATGGGAATGTGAGCATTACAAATGCAGCAAGCTTTGCAGCGAGCCGTGTGACAGGCCAAGATGCAATGAACCCTGTAAGCTTATTCTACCATGTGGACATCCATGTATTGGCATTTGTGGTGAAACCTGTCCCCCTTACTGTCGAGTATGTGATAACGAACAAGTGACGGAGATATTGTTTGGAACTGAAGATGAGCCAGCCGCAAGGTTTGTGCTCATGGAGGATTGTCAGGCAGATTGTATAATTGAATCTGAAGCAATGGATTTTTATATGGACAGTTTGCCAGCAGAAGAACATGAAATTATGCTAAAAGCATGCCCGAAATGTAAAACTACCATTCGAAAAAGTAAAAGATATGGTTCTACTATCAATAAAACAATTCAGGATATTGAAAATGTGAAGAAAAAGCTATTAACAAACGTGAACACTCTTTTTCGCTTAGAAGAAGAAATACAAACTGAATTGCACAAACATTTCGATGGCGAATTGAAAGAGATAATGACCAAAAGATTGAATGAAGTAGAGAAACCAAAAACAGAAAGTGCTCTTGTAGCGATAAGAAATCAACTTGAATTTCTTAAAAGATTGAACAAAATTAAAATTGGTTTGCAGCAATTGGCTGTTGATGATTTTCCTGAACAAAGTAAACGACTGACAGATTCCGTGAAGGGTTTTAGAAAATGGACATTAATTAAGCGAAAAACAATGACCGCGCAAGAAATAAGTGATTCGGAATGTGAACTTAATCGGTTGAGACATTACGTTACATTTCTTAATCATGTAGCCTGTTTGAAGAAAAGAAACATAGAAGTTGACGAGTCCTTGAAATCTCAAATGGAACAAGCAGAAACGATACTCAAGGACAAAGGGAAGTATGAGACAAAGGAAATGGACATTGTCGAAAAGTGTTTGAACGAATTGAAAAAAGTAGCACCGCTGACTGATCTTGGAGTAGACGATTACGAACGAAAAATGATTCTAAAGGCCATGGATCTTCCAACTGGTCACTGGTTCAAATGTCCACAAGGTACGTGAACTTCATCTAGTACAGGACTTCCATTTCTCCGGAATTTTCCTAAATCTCCGGATTTAATCTCAGTACTTGGTAGCAGTACTAAGGTGCATTCTGCTTTACTTACAGCCTACTTTAAGTAGTCGCATGTCACCAAACAAGAAAAAGGCTATGGGGTAATGGTACGATTCGTAAAATCGCACTTGAAAAATACACATTTGTAAATCTTAGGATTTTTCATGTCAACTTATGGCAGCCCTGCTAGTAATTTACATATTGTTAAGTAAAATGCAAATTTAACCATACCGGTATTACTAAACGATAAGCATTTTACGCCTTTAATTTAATCCTCAGCTTAAGAAAATAGTTCTGCTTTATACAGTCCTAAAATCGCACCAAAATAAATAATTACGTTATCCTAGCACTTGATATCTTAAAGCAGCTTGAAAGTACAGCAGACGCATTCAACTTTACTTTCAACGTGCTTAACCCATTACCCCATAAATACGACTTTTTACGACTTTCATCTATTCCTCCACTGAAGGAAATAGTTCCAATTTATACAGTCAGGAATTTGTAGCAAAAGAAATATTTTCTATATTCTATCAGATTATATCTTAAAGCAGGCTGAAAGTAAAGCAGAATGCGCCCTAAGGCGCATTCTGCTTTACTTTCACCCTGCTTTAAGTAGTCACCTGTTTCCAAAACTAGAAACATGCTATGGGGTTATGGGTTAAAGTCTTCGTATGTTTTCAAAATAAGACATAGGTTATGGAGTAATGGGTTAAAAAAGGCCATCCAAATTGTTTTGCCTTCTTTATTTATGATTCCACTTTATAAATATTGATTGCTTTACTCTATGGCCAACGACTTCAAAATTGTACGATTGTTTGATATTATGTAGGCGTAATATTATAATCATTCACGCCTATAACTTTTAATGGACAATTCCAGTTTCCAATCAATATATTCCATTTTCGACTATGTATTTGTGTTTTAGAAATATAATCATAACATGACAAACAGTTCACGCCCTGCCGGATCAGAGGGCTCCTTCAGGAACCCTCTGATCAGGGTCTAAACTGATTGCAAACTGCAAGCATATTTTTCACCGGGACACTGTTTGTAAATGATGAGTATACTTTGTGCTAGGGTTGAATGTATTCAATATCTTAATATTAGTATTTAAATCCCGTATGAATATCATTTTGAGGAAAAAATATTCCTTTCATGGAGTCTGACATATTTTGTTTTATATCCTGACAGGTCATATATATGCAATTGGAGAATGCGGTGGGGCCATGGTTGAAAGCCGGTGTCCGGATTGCAAATCAACAATTGGAGGTTCCCGTCATAGGCTAAGGGGAGATAATGAACTTGCCAGAGAGATGGACGACGCACATCACGCTGCTTGGTCGGAGCAAGCTAATCTAGAAAACTATTTACCTCAGGGTTTGTTTTAACTCGTTCAACCCTTTCATGATCAAATTATTCAGGAGAGTTTTACCCCTTCACCGCTTTATTGTCGTCTGCTTAAGTATTGTATGCAAGACACTTTTCAAAGTTAGATTTAAGGTTGTTTGACCTAATAAATATCGGTAACAGTGTCAAACAGTTTGGGTCCTGATCAGACGCCGCGTAACGCGGCGTCTGATCAGGACCCAAACTGTTTGCAAACTCGCTTTATTACGTCATTGAGAGTGAAAGGGTTAAAAACCCTACCCCTAAAACTTCAAATAGAAAAATCATCCAATTTAGTTTAGTCCATGTTTGACTACATGCATTGTAGTGTTGTGATTTTTCTATAATGCATGCTTGTATATTGCAGAATACATGTAACAAACAGTGCATATCCTGATATAGGAGCCTTCTGATCGCGGTCAATACTGTTTGTATTGGACAATGTTACTATCCTTGTAAATATTGCTTGTAAATTGGTTTAGGTGTTTTGGTTCCTTCTACTTAATACGAATTGGTGAATCTTTTTACCACCAAATGTTATCTTCTATCTTAACTATTTCGAAGAAAATGTAACATCTATTAAAAGTGTCATGTGCAATGTTCTGCCAACTTCAAATGTTTGAAGATCATGGTTAATCAAAACGGCCCCAGTGTCACTTATTCGAACACGCTCGTAACTGCGATTTGCAACATTTTCGTGGATGGGTCCGGAACATCGGTACAAAGGACCCGTTTCATAAAACTTCGTACGACAAAAACGGTCGTAAGTCAAAACTTTAAAATACAGTTAATATCTTATTTCTTTATATAATCCTGTCTTGTACGAGTCCAAAGAGGTGTCACAAGACAGGATTAGATGGAGAAATAAATAATAATTGAGTCTTTTATAATCTGACTTATGACAACATTTGTCGTGCGAAGTTTTATGAAACGGGGCCCCTGCCCTTCTTGATCCGTGCCTGACTGGCATTGATAGTAATGTAGACACTTTTCATAGGCATACTACGATTGTTTTGTAGATCTACATGTACAACAACCCCAAAATCCCGTTGTTGCATATCTGCAACATTGTAAAATGTACCGTGTGTTGCATATCTGCAGCATTGGGGAGGGGGTGGGGTTAATGACATCACAAGACAGTACTTTAACCCCTTCACTGTCATGACGTCAGCAAATTTAAACAACTGTCGTCTGCTTTTATTTCTTAAATTAAATATTTAGTTAGTTTGACTTATGAAATATTGAAATGAGTGTAAAACAGTTTGTATCCTGATCAGACGCCGCGTTACGCGGCGTCTGATCAGGATCCAAACTGTTGTCAAATTACTAGTGTACTCGGGGTAAGGCAGTGAAGGGGTTAAAAGTCCAAGATGTAAGTTCTAATGTGTATATTAACCTTAGAAATGTAGGAATCCAAATGTTTAGCCTTTGTTTTAATTATATCAATTTTATCGTCGTCTGCTTCAATATTGTTGTCTGCAATATCGTTTCAAAGATAAGATTAAGGCAGTATAACTGAAGAAATTTCAAAACGAGTATCCGTTTGGATCCTGATCAGACGCCGCGTAATTAGAAATATAGTTTTTTTGTCGATGACAATGCCTTCTTGATCTTAGTCTCTTAACTCAGAAACATTTCATGGAACTTGCAAACGCGCTTTTTTGGCGTCGTACCTGGATATTAGGGACGCATTTGTTCCTCCACCCACCTAGCCTGACAAATAGAATATTTCATGTTGTGTGTTTTATGGAGACATGTGATGTTGTTTTTTACCCATTTAAGGAGGGAAATAATTTACAATGTGGTCAACAGATAAGTTTACATGTACGTTTTCTGTTAAAGGTACTGTGAGTAAACCGATTTTTATACATTTCTTTTAATCTTATAATACTTAAACTTTAACTTTTTGAGTATATTTAAACTGTTGTATAGAAATTTGTGTAGTTTAGCTTCTCTTTGTATATAAAAAACCCTCTTCCTCTAAAGCTGAACATAAACGTGTTTGTGCATGCTGATATTCATAGTGATAGAGTTCTCCCTCTCTACAACGGCCCTCCCAACAACGATTTCCTCCTTACAACGACCCTTTTCGCTGTTCCCGAAATAAGACATTTATGTCCAATCTTTTCATGGCTGCAATACCGTCTGCTTAAATTTGTCGTCTGCTGTTTTTCTAAAAGTTATATATTGGACATTTTTGACAGAAACAAAACTTAATGACGTGTGACAAACAGCTTGAATCAAGATCAGTACGCGGCGTCTGATCTGGATTCAAGCTGTTTGCAAATGTAAGCCAATTTCACTCCCTATAACGACTCCCTCCTAACAACACACATAATCTGTCTCCCATTGGGTGTCGTTGTAGAGAGGGAGCGATGTAGTGATATAATACAGTGGAGAATCTGTTATTCTTTCCCGTTTAAACGCAAACGTACGCAAACGCAAGGCACTAAAACGTAGAAAAGAACAACTTTTGGACAATTCTGATAGTTCATGTTTATCTTGGTGGCAAACAGTTTGGAGCCTGATCAGACGCCGGGTGACCCGGCGTCTGATCTGGCTCCAAACTGTTTGCACTGCAAATAATAGTTTTAGCGTAAACGCGTTTATTGGGAAAGAATAACAGATTCTCCACTGTATATTTACTTCTTATAACCGCAGAATTATGTTGTGCATCACATTCGGTGTTGTAAATGTCTAGTTTGTTATAATTTTACTGTATGGTGTTTTCGCAAAACAAATTATTGATTGATTTATTGATTAAGTAATTTATTTTATTTGATCTATTTGATAAGAACATACTAAAATTAGAAATACAGTTTTTTTTGGGCTATGACAATGCCTTCTAGGTCTTGGGTTCTTAAAATATTTAACTCTGAAACTTTTCATGAAAATGTCAAATCCAATTAAGTTTAGTACTTTTTTTACTACTTAGAGTTAGTTTTAATAATATATTGAAAAAAAGACTTTCTCAACAAATGCGCTTATCCCATTACCTCATAGCCTCGTTTTAGTATTGAAGATAGGTTACCTGTTAAGGCGCATTCTGCTTTATTTTCAGCCTGCTTTTAAGATACTTTGTCTTATGGTACTATTTTCATGACTTTTCTCTTGATTGGAGGAATGATTGAAAGCAAAAGCGAATTTATGAGGCAGTGGGTTATGATAAAAATCTAATGTCCATTGTTAAAAATTTGGAGCAAAGTAGACGTGGAGAAAAAGCAGACGTGGGACACTCCAGCGTTTGATCAGGCTCTAAACTGTTTGCCAAATATATTAAAATAAATCGCTAGAAATTATAAACAAATATATTTTAACATTTTATTGCAATGCGTTTGAATATAGTTTTTGGAAAGAATTACCGTTTTTCTTCATGTTTTGTATCAGTTTTAATAAACGTTTGTATAATTGAATATTATATGTTATAAATTTATAATGTTTTGTATTTGAATATATTAAAATATGTGTGTAATGTCTCAGAGCGAAATACAAAATTCGAGGGCTGCCATTTATCCGGATTTTTCCTAAATCTTCGGATTTTTTTCTGATACATTGTAGCTTAAAGCAGGCTGAAAGTAAAGCAGAATGCGCCTTAAGGCGCATTCTGCTTTTCTTCCAGCCTGCTTTAAGTTGTCACATGTCAACAAAACTAGAAACAGGCTATGTGGTAACGGTACGATTCGTAAAATCGCACTTGAAAAATGGAAATTTCAGGATTTTTCATCCCAGCTTATGGCAGCCCTGACATTCTAGATTTCAGTTTCCCCCCGATTATCTTAATCTTTTCGGGATGAAGGTAATGCAGAAAGCTTGCAATGTAGCTTCCGGAGTTGCTATGACTGATCGCTTTTGATGGGGGTATATATAGAGTACCGTGTAATATTTATATTTCAGTTGTAAGGAGCATTACGTTTCATGTAATACTATTATAATATTACCTATCATATTACAGTAGTATCCCTCTTCGACATATATACAATTCTTTATCATTTGAGACAGGCAATGGCTCTCTGCAGCACGAAAGTGATTCAAAAAACTTTTTGTGTTGCTCTTGTCCTGCATATTGGACAGTCAAGTGATTTTCATGATATTCCAATTCATCCTGAATGGTCCGTCGACTCGCTGTTGAAGGGTAATACTGTATGCACATTTTATTGTTGTAAGGTATGTGGTTTGAATACATGTACGTCCAATGTAGGGCTGCCATTTCTCCGGATTTCCGGACCTACCGACTTTTCCCGAAAACTGCGGATTTCTGTCATGTATATTATATTAGCAATCAAGTGTGTCATGTAACAAGTAACATATTTATTTTTAAGTTACCAGGAACGTTAATGTTTATATACGTATATATATATATATACGTTCCTGGCGTTACTTAATATAATAAATGTTTGAATCTTGAATCTGCAATTACTTATAAATTTTGGAATTTTATGCGTTTTGTATTTAGAAAACATTGATATGGGTGTCAAACAGTTTAGATCCAGATCAGATGCCACGGCGTCTGATCTTGATCCAAACTGTATAATTGGAGAGAAAGGGTTAAGGGTACGATTCCTGAAATCGCATTTGACAATTTTGAAAATCTTAGGACTTTTATGAGATTTTTATGGTAGCCCTGTCAGTTTCATGTAATTGAAGATAACGAATTCTGAGTTATTTATTGGAATTTTATATTAACCCTTAGCCTGCCACTCACGACTATAGCTCCATATGCAAACAGCTTGGATCCGGATGAGACGCCGAGTAACTCGGCGTCTCATCCGGATCCAAGCTGTTTGACACTCGGACAACATTTTCAGCAATTTTGAGCAACTTTGAAGCACTTTGAAACTTGAAGCAGACGAGAAATATAGCAGACGACAATTTATTTGGCGGGCTAAGGGTTAAGCTATGTTTAGTAGGATGGGCAAAGGGTCCATACGATGATAGTGTTATGTATGTTATCAATCCATAACAAGAAACATATCTATGTTAACATTGCTTAATAAAATGTTTGAACTTGAAATTTGTCATTCATGTTTTGCAATTTCCGTTAAAACTTGTTAACCCTTTTGGGTAAGAAACTCAATAAGCTTTAAGGAAAGAAACTCAATAAGCTAGTTTTGCTTTCGTTTCAATCCTTTACTTTATTGTATGATTATAATATGCATGTAAAATATCTGAAATAAAATATGTTTAAACTAACCCTTTTGGCGCCAAATTAATCGTGAGGATTTTACCCCTTTACCGCTTTATTGTTGTCTGCTTCAATACTGCTTCCACTGGAACTTTACCTAGATTTTATTGAGGCAAACATGACCGAGTGTCATTCAGATCTAATGAGATTTGCAATCTCTAGATTATTAACAAGATTTTTCTATAATTTGAACCAATTCACCTAGTTTTTAACTGGACATGATCCAAATTTGATCTTGACCTAGAAATCAATGAGGCGCATATTAAGATCAAATGAGAAGGTATCCCCTTAGAGTCTTGACTAGGTTTTTTCTGATTTGACCTAATGACCTTGTTTTTGACCTGACATGACCTAGAATCGAATCTTACCTAGATTTCTTCTAGCCAAACATTGTTATCAAGTTTCTTTATGATTGAAATAAATGTGTAGCTGTTAAAGTGGTACCAAACCAATTTTTGACAACAGACGGACGATTCTAATAGCTCACCTTGAACACATCATGCTTAAGTGAGCTAAAATGCTGAAAAATTTCAGTTTATCGTTTCTTGTCTAGAGCCCTGAACATGTACTCTTTACTGGTATCATGTTTGTAAAGTACACTTATATGGGTCAATAGGGTTGAAAAGAAAACAGAACATGAGCTCTGAACATGTACTCTTCACTGGTACCATGTTTGTAAAGGACATTATATGGGTCAATAGGGTTGAAGAGATAACAGAACATGAGCCCTGAACATGTACTCTAAACTGGTACCATGTTTGTAAAGGACACTTATATGGGTCAATAGGGTTGAAGAGAAAACAGAACATGAGCTCTGAACATGTACTCTTCATGGGTACCATGTTTGTAAAGGACACTTATATGGGTCAATAGGGTTGAAGAGAAAACAGAACATGAGCCCTGAACACGTACTCTTCATTGGTACCATGTTTGTAAAGGACACTTATATGGGTCAATAGGGTTGAAGAGATAACAGAACACGAACTCTGAACATGTACTCTTCATGGGTACCATGTTTGTAAAGGACACTTATATGGGTCAATATGTTGAAGAGATAACAGAACATGAGCCCTGAACATGTACTCTTTACTGGTAACATGTTTGTAAAGGACTCTTATATGGGTCAATAGGGTTGAAGAGATAACAGAACATGAGCCCTGAACACGTACTCTTCACTGGTAACATGTTTGTAAAGGACACTTATATGGGTCAATAGGGTTGAAGAGATAACAGAACATGAGCCCTGAACACGTACTCTTCACTGGTAACATGTTTGTAAAGGACACTTATATGGGTCAATAGGGTTGAAGAGATAACAGAACATGAGCCCTGAACATGTACTCTAAACTGGTACCATGTTTGTAAAGGACATTATATGGGTCAATAGGGTTGAAGAGTTAACAGAACATGAGCCCTGAACACGTACTCTTCATTGGTACCATGTTTGTAAAGGACACTTATATGGGTCAATAGAGTTGAAGAGATAACAGAACATGAGCCCTGAACATGTACTCTTCACTGGTACCATGTTTGTAAAGGACTCTTATATGGGTCAATAGAGTTGAAGAGAAAACAGAACATGAGCCCTGAACATGTACTCTTCACGGGTACCATGTTTGTAAAGGACTCTTATATGGGCCAATAGGGTTGAAGAGATAATACAACATGAGCCCTGAACACGTACTCTTCACTGGTACCATGTTTGTAAAGGACATTATATGGGTCAATAGGGTTGAAGAGAAAACAGAACATGAGCTCTGAACATGTACTCTAAACTGGTACCATGTTTGTAAAGGACACTTATATGGGTCAATAGGGTTGAAGAGATAACAGAACATGAGCCCTGAACATGTACTCTTCACTGGTACCATGTTTGTAAAGGACATAATATGGGTCAATAGAGTTGAAGAGAAAACAGAACATGAGCCCTGAACATGTACTCTTAACTGGCACCATGTTTGTAAAGGACTCTTATATGGGTCAATAGAGTTGAAGAGAAAACAGAACATGAGCCCTGAACACGTACTCTTCACTGGTACCATGTTTGTAAAGGACATTATATGGGTCAATAGGGTTGAAGAGAAAACAGAACATGAGCTCTGAACATGTACTCTAAACTGGTACCATGTTTGTAAAGTACATTATATGGGTCAATAGAGTTGAAGAGAAAACAGAACATGAGCTCTGAACATGTACTCTTCATGGGTACCATGTTTGTAAAGGACATTATATGGGTCAATAGGGTTGAAGAGAAAACAGAACATGAGCCCTGAACATGTACTCTAAACTGGTACCATGTTTGTAAAGGACACTTATATGGGTCAATAGGGTTGAAGAGAAAACAGAACATGAGCCCTGAACACGTACTCTTCATGGGTACCATGTTTATAAAGGACATTATATGGGTCAATAGAGTTGAAGAGAAAACAGAACATGAGCCCTGAACACGTACTCTTCATTGGTACCATGTTTGTAAAGGACACTTATATGGGTCAATAGAGTTGAAGAGAAAACAGAACATGAGCCCTGAACATGTACTCTTCACTGGTACCATGTTTGTAAAGGACACTTATATGGGTCAATAGAGTTGAAGAGAAAACAGAACATGAGCCCTGAACACGTACTCTTCATTGGTACCATGTTTGTAAAGGACATTATATGGGTCAATAGGGTCGAAGAGAAAACAGAACTAGAGCTCTGAACACGTACTCTTCATTGGTACCATGTTTGTAAAGGACTCTTATATGGGTCAATAGGGTTGAAGAGAAAACAGAACATGAGCTCTGAACACGTACTCTTCACTGGTACCATGTTTGTAAAAGACTCTTATATGGGTCAATAGGGTTGAAGAGAAAACAGAACATGAGCCCTGAACACGTACTCTTCACTGGTACCATGTTTGTAAAGGACACTTATATGGGTCAATAGGGTTGAAGAGAAAACAGAACATGAGCTCTGAACATGTACTCTTTATAGGTACCATGTTTGTAAAGGACACTTATATGTGCCAATAGGGTTAAAGAGATAACAGAACACGAGCCCTGAACATGTACTCTTCACTGGTACCATGTTTGTAAAGGACACTTATATGGGTCGGTAGAGTTGAAGAGAAAACAGAACACGAGCCCTGAACACGTACTCTTCATTGGTACCATGTTTGTAAAGGACACTTATATGGGTCAGTAGGGTTGAAGAGAAAACAGTACATGAGCTCTGAACATGTACTCTAAAGTGGTACCATGTTTGTAAAGGACACTTATATGGGTCAATAGGGTTGAAGAGAAAACAGTACATGAGCTCTGAACATGTACTCTAAACTGGTATCATGTTTGTAAAGGACACTTATATGGGTCAATAGGGTTGAAGAGAAAACAGAACATGAGCTCTGAACATGTACTCTTCACTGGTACCATGTTTGTAAAGGACACTTATATGGGTCAATAGATTTGAAGAGAAAACAGAACATGAGCTCTGAGCACGTACTCTTCACTGGTACCATGTTTGTAAAGGACACTTATATGGGTCAATAGAGTTGAAGAGAAAACAGAACATGAGCTCTGAACACGTACTCTTCACTGGTACCATGTTTGTAAAGGACACTTATATGGGTCAATAGGGTTGAAGAGAAAACAGAACATGAGCTCTGAACACGTACTCTTCACTGGTACCATGTTTGTAAAGGACACTTATATGGGCAATAGGGTTGAAGAGAAAACAGAACATGAGCTCTGAACACGTACTCTTCACTGGTACCATGTTTGTAAAGGACACTTATATGGGTCAATAGGGTTGAAGAGAAAACAGAACATGAGCTCTGAACACGTACTCTTCACTGGTAACATGTTTGTAAAGGACTCTTATATGGGCCAATAGGGTTGAAGAGAAAACAGAACATGAATGAGCCCTTAACATGTACACGTTGCAGGTACAGTGGAGAAGATGTTATATCTTCCTGTTTAAAATGCATTGACATAAAATGTTGAAAAGGATAGCTTTTAGACAATTTTGACTATTCATGCTAATTTGATGGGCAAATAGCTTGGAGCCTGACCAGACGCAGGGTTACCCAGCGTCTGATCTGGCTCCTAACTGTTTGCTATGGGAATGATAGTTTAAGTATACATGTATTTATTTGGGAAAGAATGACGTCTTCTCTACTGTACCAGGGCTGCCATTTCTCCGGATTTTTCCTAAATCTCCGGATTTTTTCCCAGTACATGGTAACTTAAAGCAGGCTGAAAGTAAAGCAGAATGCGCCCTAAGGCGCATTCTGCTTTACTTACAGCCTGCTTTAAGTGATTGCATGTCAACAAAACAAGAAACAGGTGATGGGGAAAAGGTAAGATATGTAAAATCGCAATTGAAAAATGCAAATTTAGAAATCTTAGGATTTTTTATTTCAACTTATGGCAGCCCTGCTGTACCCTGATTGTAAAGGACACTTATAAGCGCCACAAGGGCTGGTAGGGTTGAAGAGAAAACAGAACAAGTCATCATGCCAGTACTTTTACCTTTATATATATAAATGGGATTGTTTAGCACAAAATGATTTACAGTCGGTTATATTCTAGAGTATCATACAAGAAACATTGGACTCTGATTCTTGGCTTACATTACCAATAATGAGCATTTCTTATTTCATAAATTAAATTCCTAAAAGTATATCTGTTCTGTTTAACACTTAACAAAACACACTTTACCCTTTACTCAATAGCCTGTTTCTAGTTTTAAAGATAGGTGATCACTTAAAGAAGGTTGAAAGTAAAGCAGAATGTGCCTTAAGGCACATTCTGCTTTACTTTCAGCTTGCTTTAAGTTACTGTCTTTTAGGATATAGAAACTATTCCTTATGATACATCTTCAAGATTGTATAAATTTGAACTATTTTCTTCAGTAGAGGAATAAGTAAAAGGCGTAAAAATGTGTATCTATGCAGTAGTGGGGTAAAAATGAGTTCCAATTCAGACTAAATACACAGTGTTTTGCTGTATATAAAATCTTTTTCTACACTGTACAAAACTGCTGACAGTGTACCCATTAATCCATAAATCTGACTTTTTACGCCTATGATTATTTCTACATTGAGAAAAGCAGTTCCCACCTATGACGTCCTGAACATACAACACAGAAGGCATTTCCAGTATCTTTCCAGATTGTAGTTTAACCCTTTACCCCATAACCTGTTTCTTGTTTTGAAAAAAGGTCATTACTTAAAGCAGGTTGAAAGTAAAGCAGAATGTGCCTTAAGGCACATTCTGCTTTACTTTCAGCCTGCTTTAAGCTACCACCTGCTACAACAAAGAAAATATTCCCTATGAAACATATTAATAACTGTATGAACGGGAACTATTTTCTTCAGCGGAGGAATAAATTGAATGCGCTAAAAGGCGCTTCTATGGGGGAAAGGGTTAAAGCTGGTTGAGTATCCACCTGCCACCAAGGCTAGAAACAGGCTATGTAATGAGGTATGGGATGAAAGTTCACAGTTTCTTTTTAACTCATATTTAACCCTTTACCTTATTTTTGCCTATATCTAGTATTGAAGACAGGTGACCCCTTAAAGTAGGATGAAAGTAAAGCAGAATGTGCCTTGAGGCACATTCTGCTTTACTTTCAGCCTACTTTAAGCTACCATCTGCTAGGATATCGAAAATATTTCTTGTCATTCATGTTTATGACTGTATTAAATAGGCTTAAAGGCATTTCTATATGGAGAAAGGGTAAAATGTGAGTAGCTAATTAGACATTCAGTTATTCAATATCCATGGAAACAATAAAGTCCCAACGTGTCAATCCACTGAAAAGGAGGTATGCTTTAGGAATGTAACTGCTGAAGGCAGGATCAAAGCAAAGCAGAAATCTCCTCAAGGAGCTTTTTGCTCCATTTAACCCTGTTTTAAGCTGCTACCTGTCCTTAAATCCACTAACTTTTAAGCAGTTATGAATTAGGGGTGATTTAATTCTATTACCAAATAAGGGACATTAATTTTACTGGTGAAGTAATTAAGCCCATTCTTATCATATAATAAGATCGATGAAAAACTATTTATAAACCAGATCTCGAATCTACATGGCAAACAGCGCCATCTATAATAATGAAAAACTTTGAGCTAGATCTACAATGTCTACACATTTTAAGATTGGGTCAGGGCTGCCTCAAGTTGACATAAAAAATCCTAAGATTTCCAAATTTGCATTTTTCAAGTGCGATTTTACGAATCGTACCTTTTCCCAATCGCCTATTTCTAGTTTTGTTGACACGTGGCTGCTTAAAGCAGGCTGAAAATAAAGCAGAATGGGCCTTCAGCTTTACTTTCAGCCTGCTTTAAGCTACCATGTACTAGAAAAAAAATCCGAAGATTTAGGAAAAATCCAGAGAAATGGCAGCCCTGCTGGGTCAAGATGAACACATTATAATGAACTAACTGTGTAACGATTCTATCATATACAAAACAAAATTCCGAATATGAACAGGAATACCAAAATATATTTGGAATAGATCTCAGCAGCTGAAATGAATAAGAATGTTTTAACCCTTTACTCCGTGCCCTGTTTCTAAGTTTTGAAGTCAAGTGACCACATAAAGCAGGTTGAAAGTAAAGCAAATTGCGCCTTCTTGACCCAATATTCTTGAAGATGGTAGCTTAAAGCAGGCTCAAAGTAAAGCATTCTGCTTTACTTTCAACCCACTTCAAGTGGCAACCTGTCTTCAAAACTAGAAACTGGCTATGGAAGGATTAATGTCGAATGAAAGATGGTGGAGATGTGATCGAAACATTAAAAAGACTTGAGTGGTGTGACACGATTGAAATTATATGGCACTTACCAACACCGAAAGTATTTCTGTTTTTCCGTCTTAACCCATAACCTCATAGTCTGATTCTAGTTTTTTAAATAGGTGACCACTTAAAGCAGGTTGAAAGGAAAGCTAGAATATAGAAAATAGTTTATTATCATACATATTCAAACTGTATAAATTGGAACTATTTACCTCAGTTGAGAAATAAATCAGAGGCATAAAAAGGTGTATTTATAGATTTATTGGATAATGGGTTAAAAAAAACTATGGTCTCTGAAAACAGGTGACAGTTTTATGAAGAATAAAATAAATTGATACCTCTGAAGACAGGTGACAGTTTCATGAAGAATAAAATAAGTTGATACCTCTGAAGACGGGCGACTTTAATAAATGGTTGCTTAACCCATTACTCCATTGACATGCATATTTTATTCCTCACATTTAATTCATTCCTACACTAAAGAAAAAAGTTCTATTTGATACAGTCATGAATTTGTATCTTAAGAAATATTTGCTATATTCTAGCAAATGGACGCTTAAAACAGTCTTAAAGTTAAGTAGAATGTCCCTGAAGGCACATTCTGCTTTACTTTCAACCTGCTTTAAGTTGTCATCTATTTTCAAATCTAGAAACAGACTATGGGGTAATGGGTTAACACATTTACTAGTACATATAGAATAATAAGCTGAAGAAAAAGAATTAAAACTATATCAGCTGAATTATACCCCCAACTGAATACAGTAAGGAAAAGGGGCTAATAAAATTACAGGGCTTCAGGTAAGAGGGAGTAAACACAAGATTTCCAATGTTTCCCCTTTATCCCTTTACCTGATAGCCTATTTCTAGTACTTAAGATAGGTGACTACTTAAAGCAGGTTGAAAGAAAAGCAGAATGTGCCTTAGGGCGCATTCTGCTTTACTTTCAGCCTGCTTAAAGCTATCATGTGCTATAATATAGAAAATATTCCCTATAATACATATTCATTACTGATTAAATTGGAACATTTTTCTTCAGCGAATGAATAAATCATATCCGCTAAAGCTTCTATTGGGGAAAGGGTTATATCTGCATAAATCCCTATGGCTTGACTGCTCCTAGAATTGTCTAGGGTAAAGTGCAGACATAAAGATTTTTGAAATACTTCCCCCAGTAACCTGACTGATGGTAAATTTGCAATTCTTTTTTGCTTTGGCATCGATTTTACTACAGTAAAACTGTTGCTTCCTTCAATACTTTCATCTTTCTTCTATCAGCCTTCAATAAAGCTGATTATAACAGTGATTTCCATCAGTCCTGGATAAATAATAAAATAAAATCAATAATTGATGATACAATGTCAGTAACAAACAATAATAATATTTGTTTGATTCGTCTAGAATAAAACTTTTTAAAAAAAAATTATGCTCAAAAACAGGCAAACCTCGATAGCTCATACTTGCTTAACCCATTGTATGCTGGGTAATATTTGGCGGCCATTTTAAAATTCCGTCTGCAGGGGGTATAACTCAAATATTTGCAAAAGATTTTAGCAGTTTCTGATAGAATATTGACTTAGCTGTAAACAGTTTTGATCTCAGATCAGGCCCCACATTGAGATCAAAACTGTTTGCCTAGAGGTACACCTAAAAGTGTATCCTGCATAAAATGGGTTAAGTAGGACCTATCTATAGTTTTTCTATTGAATTTCAATAAATTGTGTTTTGCTTATGTTAAACTTACCCTTATTTCTGGGTTTAAACATGGCCTAACAATGTTTTAACTTCAAAATAAGGATATGTTGGATTTAACCCATTACTCCATAAATATGCCTTTTTATTGTTCCACTTTTAGGAGCTTTCTGTTTTACTTTCATCTTGCTTTAACTCTTTCCTCCCTGAAACTTTAAATGGAAAATTCCAGTTTCCATTTTAGTCTAGTCCATTTCTGACTTTTAAGGGTTGTTTTTGTCAATGTTTGGCATTATGACAAACAGTGAAGACCCTGATCAGAGGGCTCCTTTTGGAGCCCTCTGATCTGGGTCTTCACTGTTTGCATAGGACAAGTGTACTATTCACATGTACACTGTTTGAAAAGGACGCCTATAAGCGGGACTAGGGTTCAAAGGGTTAAGCTGTCACCTGTCTTTCATAAAATTATGCAAAAATATAGAATACTGCCAAGAGAAAAGCCGACGGGAATATTTGATGTCACATATAATTGACTAGTTTCCTCGTTGTTTGGACTCGTCAGAACGAATGAAATTTGTTACAATTCCGTTTTAGTGGTCGTAGTTGAGTGGAGTTACTGTGCTAGCATTCTATATTCTTCACCAAATCCTATGATGTGACTACTCACTAGAATTGTCTTCATGGGCACACCATGAGATTAATTGGAAAACATTAAAGAGAAATATGATGAAAATGATCAATTTACTCACTCTTATGTTGAGCTCTAGATTTGACTGTATAATGCCTAAATGACTTAACATATACATATACACAGATTATCAACATACACATACAAGTTGCGAACACAGGTGCACACACATCCATATGCATGCATACACGCATGCATGCACACACATACACACACAAACACGCACTAAATAAATTGAGATTGCACTTCAGTTGGGCTATTTACAAACTACAGCTGCACATCAGCTTAAAATCTCCACTACATTATGACTATCTAAAAACAAATCTGCCATCAACGGGTTCTAGTCAACCAGAAGCATGTTGAAAGAAAATAACACATAAATGACCTTAACCTTAAGGTCAAGGATAGTCACACTTGTAACAATTTCCTGCGAACCATGGAACAATTTCCTTATGAAATTATTTCAGGCAAAATATGGAAATTCAGTAAAACTTGTGTTTAGTAGCCAGTGAATTTGCAGACTTGTAGAAAGGAAGCAGCTGGATGCAGAACAGCTTTCTGCATTACCTTTCTCCTACATTAACCCATTACTCCATTAATATGCCTTTTTATGCCTTTATTTTATTCCTCATAAAGAATACAGTTTTTACACAGTCATGGATATGCACAATGATAAATATTTTCTATATTCTAGTGGCTTATAGCTTAAAGTAGGCTGAAAGAAAAGCAGAATGTGCCATAAGGCACATTCTGCTATACTTTCTACCTGCTTTAAGTGGTCATCTGTCTTCAAAAGTAGAAACAGGCTATGGGGTAATGCCATTATGGGTTAAGCAGTGATTTGACTTTGGGTATTACATGTATGTACAGTGGAGAATCTGTTATTCTTTCCCGTTTAAACGCAAACGTACGCAAACGCAAAACACTAAAACGTAGAAAAGTACAACTTTTGGACAATTCTGATAATTCATGTTTATCTTGGTGGTTACCCGGCGTCTGATCTGGCTCCAAACTGTTTGCACTGCAAATAATAGTTTTAGCATAAACGCGTTTATTGGGAAAGAATAACACATTCTCCACTGTATCACAATTGCGTTGCCGCTGTCCACAAGTATTACTGATATCCATGATAGTATTACTGATATATAGCTAATTATATAATGAATTGCCATTGACCCTGTCTTAGAAACAAAGTAAGACAAAGGTTTCAGCCTCTGTTAACCCATTGTATGCTGGGTTATATTTGGCGGCCATTTTAAAATGTCGTCTGCAGCGGGTATAACTAAAATATTTACAAAAGATTTTAGCATTTTCTGATAGAATACTGAACTAACTGCAAACAGTTTTAATCTGAGATCAAAACTGTTTGCCTAGAGGTACACCTAAAAGTGTATCCCGCATAAAATGAGTTAAAGCAGGCCAGATAGGACCATAGATCTTGGTGTAAAAATACAAAAACTAAATTGAAAATGAAACATCTTAATGTACCATACTTACTATAAGGTTAAAAGATAATATCATTTATTTCATATTGATGTTTACAAATTCATACAGGTTTTGATTTTCTACCCTAATAGTTTATCTTAACCATATTTTATTTAAAATTCCATGAAAACGGATCTGGCCACAAGTTCTACTAACATAAGTTACAGCCCTCCCCTCCAGCCTATTTGACTTGTACATGACCTTGAACTACAATGCCCTTGACCTAAAGTGACAGGAATATTCATTATGTATATGAACATTTCATTCATGGAGAATGCATTCTAAATATTCATTATCATAGTTATGCTATTGCAACACACAAACCAGACATTTTGTCCTCCTAACATGACAATGACCCTGACCTTGAAATGGCTGAAAGATGCACCCTACACATCATGAGGTTTTAACCCTTTACTCCATAGATACACATATTTATGCATTTCATTTATTCCTCCGAAGAAGAAAATAGTTCAAATTTATACAGTCATGAATATGTATCGTAAGAAATATTTTTTACATTCTAGCTTAAAGCAGGGTGAAAGTAAAGCAGAATGTGCCTTAAGGCACATTCTGCTTTTCTTTTAACCTGCTTTAAGTAGCTACCTGTTTCCAAAACTAGAAACAGGCTATGGAGTAAGGGTTAAGGGAAATCTGTATTCTGAATGTAAAGCACCTATTAGATAATGTTCAACAGTTTTGGGCCAAGATGTAGATATGGAAAGACGCTAAATAATATGTCTCAATGCATTGATATTAGGGCACATGTATATATGTTCAATTTCTTCTCTTTTTTCCCAAACCCTGAATATACTGAATTTTCAAATGGATTCATCTATTTTCTGACAAATAACATTTTCATTTAAGATTGACTCTTACACAGACTATTTAAAAGTACATGTATGCCATACAGCTCATACCCAGATCACAGGGCTCGGTTAGAAGCCCTCTGATCTGGGTCTGCACTGTTTGCAACAGATGGGCATATCTGGATCCAGCACTTTGAGGGCTAAATGCATAAAACGCATTTCAAAAATATCTAATTATATAAAAGAAATCTTCATACAGTAGCAATGAGACAACAATGTTGATATCACTGCAATATGCCTAAGCTAGAAGAAAGCCAGCAGGCTGTTTAATAACACTGACTACATCATTTCAAATGCATGTAGACAGTAAATGCTGAAAGATTGCACCATATCGAAACAAAACTCAAGAACACAACAGTATATCCTAACAACGATCAAACCTGTGTCAACCCATTACTCCGTACATACACATATTTACGCATTTAATTTATTCTTCCCTGAAGAAAATAGTTCCATTCATACAGTTATGAATATGTACCACAAGAGATAATTCTATATCCTAGCAGATAAAGCTATTTGTTCTGCTTTACTTTTAACCTGCTTTAAGCTACTATCTAATATCTACTAGGATATCTAAAATATTTGTTAACCCTTAGCCTGCCACTCACGACTATAGCTCCATATGCAAACAGCTTGGATCCGGATGAGACGCCGAGTAACTCGGCGTCTCATCTGGATCCAAGCTGTTTGACACTCGGACAACATTTTCAGCAATTTTGAGCAACTTTGAAGCACTTTGAAACTTGAAGCAGATGAGAAATATAGCAGACAACAATTTATTTGACGGGCTTAGGGTTAAGGTACATATTCATGACTGTATAAAGTGGAAATATTTTCTTGAGTGATGAAATAAATTAGATGTTTTAAAAGGCATATTTATGGGGAAATGGTTTTAACCCTTAGCCCGCCAAATAAATTGTCGTCTGCTATATTTCTCATCTGCTTCAAGTTTCAAAGTGCTTCAAAGTTGCTAAAAATTGCTGAAAATGTTGTCCAAGTGTCAAACAGTTTGGATCCGGATGAGACGCCGAGTTACTCGGCGTCTCATCCGGATCCAAGCTGTTTGCATATGGAGCTATAGTCGTGAGTGGCAGGCTAAGGGTTAATATCTGCCTCTCTATTGGATGGCAGAGTTCCAGATAAGGGGAGTATATTCTTTATTTCTGCATTAAGCCCTATGGTGTCACTATTCATTAGCATCGTCTCTTCGAGGTGATACTAATGAGTATAACACCATAGGATTTGGTGCTGAAATGAGTGAGATAATGTTGGATTTGTTCAGTTTACTCCCTCTTTCCTGGAGCCCTGGGATGGTGGTTTGACACAGGTTTTAATGTATTTTCTAACTATAAATACAGGGTTCCAGATAAGGGGAGTATTTCAAAAACTAAAATCTTTATTTCTGCTTTAAACCCTATGGTGTCACTACTTATTAGAATCGTCTCAAAGAGACAATTCTAATGAGTAGTAACACCATAGGATTAGTTGCTGAAATAAGTGAGAAAATGCTGGATTTGTTCAGTTTACTCCCCCTTATCTGGAACCCTGAAATACAAACTCATCATCACTTTAGATTAGATGGTGAGGCAGAGTTAGATCTGTCCGAGTCCAGGTTAGTCTCTTGTAGCCGTCTAGAGAGATCGGGTGATCTTGTGTTGGGCTTTTTCATGATTTGGGGCTTTGGCTTGACTGTGGGTTTGGGCTTCTCCGCTACGGGTGGGTTAAAAGTATGCAACTGGGGGTGAGAGGGGCTTGAGGATTTCAAGTGGTGCTCCTCCAGGCTAAACTTGCGACCGCCGTATGACACTGACTGAGACATTAGCTGGTCACGTTTGGATTGAAAGGTCGACAGGACGGGCGCCGACTTATCAGCAGTTCTCTGAAATTCACTATGGTGATCATCAGAAATCTTCTGAATGTCACTAGATTTGGAAAAGCTACTAGAGTAAGCTTCTTGACTGGAAATGTTTCTAGGCATTGAGGCAGCCTTTTTCAGAGTTCCTTGATTTGATTTGGCGAAGGTTTCTGCAGCACTGAGGGTGGGACTATCCGGCCCGCTGCCGTCGTTAGGGGAGGAGGAGTTAGAGCCTTCAGGCAGGTCTAGTACCAGGTCCGGGGTGTGCTTAGCGGCAGTCTTAGATTTGGCAATGGGCAAGCTCATTCTTTTATCAACCTGTTGCTGCATTTCAAGAGACCTAACGTCTGACATTATCTCCTCTAATACACTGTCCATACTCTGAATATCATCAGTTGAGCTTAATCGCTTAGAGTCCGGTGACCTGTCAGGACTTGATGTCTGTCGTTTTAACAGTGTTACCCCAGGGCCCAGGGATAGGCTCCTGATCTCGTCACTCTTTGTGGTGAGCTTTCTCTCCGATATCATCGACTGACTCATGAGGTTACCGGGACTTGTAACATGCCCGACAGTTATTGTGTTCATATCCTCCGACGAGCTAGTGTCAATAATCTCAGTCTCCAGAATGGTTGGTTTTGGCAATAACATTTTCTCACTCGGTGATTCCACTTTTTTCGAGAGGGACAGGGACGAAGATGAAGTACTTTTCGCGTCCTCCGATGAAATGCTCTTCTTATCCTCAGGTCTGAAATGCACAAAAAAAATTTGAATTAGCCGAAAATTAAAATCTTAATGTCAGCACCAAACTCTGTGGTCTAACTACTCATTATAATTATCTATTCGAGATGATTCTACTAAGTAGTAACACCATAAGGTTTAGTGCAGACATGCAGGAGCAGATCTGGATCCCTGAAAATGTTGTTGGAAATTGAATTTTTCTTCTATACATTTGTAGACAGATGATCTTCACAGTATGGAAAGTGGATCCATGATTATAAAGCGGTTTGAGCTGAGTCGGAAATCATTCTCAAGCATCATTCTCAAGCATTTCAATCAAATGCTTGAGAACAAACTCAGACTAAACTTAAACTTTTTATAAGCGCTGGGCCAGAGACCAAGCTAATTAAAACTAGTGATGTACCTGACCCTGTAAGACATAAATGATGCAAACTAGCTATATGTACGGTACATGCGAAAAATTACAAAGTTCTTTGAAAAGATTTAAGCATATCAAAAACCTGACAATGTTCATATATTTAGTATATATTAACCCATTGTCTGTATCTGGTTTTGAAAATAGGTGACCACTTAAAACAGACTGAAAGTAAAGCAGAATGTGCCTTCAAGGCACATTCTGCTTTAGTTTCAGCCTGCTTTAAGCTACATGTACAATCTGCTAGAATATTGAAACTATTTCTTTTGATGCATATTCATGACTATATAAATTGTAACAATTTTCTTGAGTGGAGGAAAAAATTAAAGGTGTAAAAAGATACAAGATACATTAACACATTGAGGCATATTTATGGGGGACTGGGTTAACTCTTTCCTCCCTGAAACTTTAAATGGACAATTCCAGTTTCCATTTTAGTCTAGTCCATTTCTGACTTTTAAGGGTTGTTTTTGTCAATGTTTGGCATTATGACAAACAGTGAAGACCCTGATCAGAGGGCTTCTTTCGGAGCCCTCTGATCTGGGTCTTCACTGTTTGCACAGGACAAGTGTACTATTCACATGTACACTGTTTGAAAAGGACGTCTATATGCGGGACTAGGGTTCAAAGGGTTAAACCATCCTGTAAAGTTTCAATATTGTAGCTTGAATTCTGTAGACGAAGATAGATAATTAAGTATGTATTATATAAATATACCAGTATGTGACTGACGAATGGATAAAGAGACAGACAGGGGTTTAAACAGTATCCCCCTTGACTAATTGTTGTTGAGGCATAAAAAACCAACTAGATAATGTTTATAAACTTTTACCCAATAGCCTGTTATCAGTGTTTATGATGGTACGATGCTTAAAGCAGGCTGAGAGTAAAGTAGAAAGCTCCCTCCTTAGGGAGCTTTCTGCTTTACTTGCAGTCTTTTAGCATGGCCATGTGAGGATGTGCAAATGTAATTTCCTACAGCTTTTTAAAAGCATGTAAAGCCACTTTTATGAAGAATATATAATGGCGTCATACAGCATTTCTACTGGGGAGGGTTAAACCCTCATTACATGGTGTCAGCTTCAGTCTCTAAAATATTAAACCACAAAGCCAAAGCCATCAGAGCAACAAATCAATATTTCCAAATTAACATTTTAGATAGTTGCTGCTAAATTCAGAGTAGAAGTAAAGAAAGCTCCTTAGCACCTTTATATATGAGCTTTTTTTCTTCTTTTTAATTCTATCCCACTTTTAGCAGCAGTCTTTATTTTCTCACATGACTACCCTTGTTTTCTATAGCGAACAATGATGACGAATATCCTTATCTCCAACATGTGTAAGATCACTTAGATGACGTCACTATAACGTCATTATTTATAACGGCGTTTTGACGTCACCAGGGTTCCAAAAAAATGCATATAGCTTTAAAATTAGCTTAAATCGTTGCTTATGTGAGAAAGGAATCTGTCACTCGTCGATGTTTAAGTTGATACTCGTCTAGAATGGAAAAGTTATTAAGCTCTCCAAGGCTCGCTTAATAACATTTCAATTCTAGACTCGTTTGAGATCAGCTTGTCTTAAACATCGACTCATGACAGATCCTATATATCCTTTTACTTATAACTTTACCCCATACAGAGCTCCAAATAAGGGGAGTATTTCAAAAACTAAAATCTTTATTTCTGCATTAAACCCTATGGTGTCACTACTCATTAGAATCGTCTCGATTCTAATGAGTAGTAACACCATAGTATTTGGTGCTGAAATGAGTGAAACAATGTTGGATTTGTTCAATTTACCCCCTTTTATCTGGAGCCCTGTCCATAGCCTGTTTCTAGTATTGAAAACAGCAGATGGTAGCTTAAAGCAGGCTGAAAGCATTCTGCTTTACTTTCAACCTGCTTTAAGTGGTCAACTATCTTCAATACTTGAAACGGGCTATGGGGTAATGGGTTTATAAAGACACCCTTTAAATGCTTATGAGGAAAAACAAGAAAATTGCATTCCAATACACTTCTGTTGTAGTAAGGTTAGTTAAAATCCAATGTGGGAAAGAGAGTATTAATAACCATGCAGAATGATGATAGTTTGTTGACCCATTGAGCCTTAGTGTGTCCTTTATAAATAGTGTACCTAAGAAAAGAACACTTGCAGGGCTCCATATAAGGGGAGTATTTCAAAAACTAAAATGTTTATTTCTGCATTAAACCCTATGGTGTCATTACTCATTAGAATCGTCTCGAAGAGACGATTCTGATGAGTAGTAACATCATAGGATTTGATGCTAAAATGAGTGAGAAAATGTTGGAATTGAGCCCTGCTGACATTCCTATGCAAACAGTGTAGACCCAGATCAGAGGAATCTTAAAACAGTCATCTGATCAGGGTCTACACTGCTTGTAATATTGTAAAAGACTATAAGTAGACACAAATGGAGAAGACTGTATTGGAAACTAGAGTTGTCCATTTGAACTTTCATTTTGTGTGTCTTTTAATACATGTTTTTGTACGATATAGTATGGTTCGTGTATACATTATATACTTTCTACATGCTTTTCTCACTTTGCTTTAATGAAAGGAAACTGACAAGGTAGGTTGGGGTGGGGATAAAAGGTTAATGACATGTCAAACAAGGTGGGCGCCAGCGGGCTCTCACCTGCCGGTAGTATGTTGGAAGGAGCCCATAAATGACCTTGACCTTGAGGCCAAGTTTGGTATGCACTTGTAATAGCTTCTTCAGATGTTATATAGGCCAAATATGGAATGTATCCAATGATAACTAACTGAAATACATGTATAGTACATCACTGAATCTTAAGGTATTATGCCCCTAACAAGACCAGGCCAATGTCAGTCAATATCAGTATAGTGCTTCCCTCCCTGCAATAGCCCTCCCTACAACGATTCCCTCCTTACAACAACCCTTACTGCTGTTCCCCCAAACAAGACAATTAATTATCTCTAACACTTTCGCTGCTGCAAAATCGTCTGCTTAAAATTGTTGTCTGCTGTTTTTTCTCAAAAGTTTCAAAGTTATATATAAGTAGACATTTTGACAGAAGAAATATAATGATGAGTGACAAACAGCTTGAATCCATATCAGACGCTGGATGTTTGCATATGTACAATAAGCCAGGTCTTTATACCTCCCTATAAAAATTCACTCTGAACAACACACACAATCTTTGTCTCCCATTGGGTGTGCATGTTGTAGAGAGGGAGCACTGTACACCAGGGTTCCAGATAAGGGGGAGTAAACTGAACAAAGAGCAACATTTTTTCACTCATTTCAGCATCAACTCCTATGGTGTTACTACTCATTAGAATCGTCTCTTCAAGACGATGCTAATGAGTAGTGACACCATAAGATTTAATACAGAAATAAAGATTTTAGTTTTTGAAATACCTCCCTTATCTGGAGCACTGTACACTACATAAAAGGAGTGCCCATTCTCGTCATCTGGCAGTCTGCACTGAACTATGTATGCCATGGCGAGGTTTGGACATGGAGTTTCAGGTAACGAAAATGGCCCATCACTCTACATGAAGTAAACTGATCAACATTGGCCTGATCTCATTAGAGGGGTACCACCTTAACCAAAACTTTATCTAAGGCCAATAACTACGAGGACATGGTTTCCACATGCTTTTATGAGTGTTTTTTTTTCAGATAAAGCTACATGTGGGACAAGAATTGAATCCATGAAAACTAACATATAGGGATTATATCTTTGATGTCTTCACCGTCAAGGAGTGAAATTTAACCCTTTCCCTCATAGAAGCGACTTTTAGCGTATTTAATTTATTCCTCCGCTGAAGAAAATAGTTCTAGTTTATACCCTCATGAACAATAACCATTACAAATATTTTCTATAACCTAGCAGATTTTAGCTCAAAGCAGGCTGAAAGTAAAGCAGAATGTGCCTTAAGGCACATTCTGCTTTACTTTCAACCTGCTTTAAGTGGTCACCTGTTTTTCAAAACTAGAAACAGGCTATGAGGTAAAGGTTTAAGTCTAACCTCTACTAATAAACCCATTACCCATAAACATTTACGCCTTTAATTTATTCATCTACTGAAGAAAATAGTTCCATTTTTTATACAGTAATGAACAGCAGAAATATTTTCTATATTCTAGCAGGTGGTAGCTTAAAGCAAGCTGAATGTACAGCAGAATGCGCCTTAATGCGCATTCTGCTTTACTTTCAAACTGCTTTAAGTGGTCATCTACTTTCAATAGAAACAGGCTATGGGGTAATGGGTTAAGGTAAAAGACAATAAACTAACTACTTGAATACTTAACTATATGTTTAGAAAAGCCTTATACAACAGAACCTCATTAACCGAAAATTCGCTTATGGTAAACATATCCTTATTTGGAATTTAAAACGTGGCAATATCATTCTGGGTCTATACTGTTTGCAAAGGATGACTATATCTGGTTTCAGTATTTAGTAATGTAAGGGTTAACCCTTTACCTTATAGAGGCGCCTTTTAACGCATTCCGGTTAATCCTCCGTGGAAGAAAATAGTTCCAATATATACAGTCATGAATATGTATCAGAAGGAATAATTTCTTTATTCTAGCAGGTGGTGCCTTAAAGCAGGCTGAAAGTAAAGCAGAATGCGCCTTAGGGCGCATTCTGCTTTACTTTCAACCTGCTTTAAGTAGTCGCCTATTTTAAAAATTAGAAACAGGTTATGGGGTAATGGGTTAAGAGACAACTTGTTAGGATGCTAGAAAAGTTTCCTATGGTTAACATGTATCTACTAGGACAGGGTAAAAAACATTAAATGACATTTCTATAAGGAATATCTAAAAGCATTAAAAGGTTTCTATGGAAACCAAGGGTTATGGTACCAACTTAAAAAGAGTAGCAGAAGTATAAACTGAAAGGGAAAAGAGTAACAGAAAGAAATAAAACTAAGTCTTGTTGTGGTAGCACACTAATGAATGCAATAATGTGTCCTGCATCAAGCAGTCAGCTATTTAATAAACCCTTTCCCTCCATAAAAATACCTTATAGGACGCCTCCATCTTCACCTAAATACAGTCGAACTTCGATATCTCGAACTCGGTCAAACAGAACATGCCCGTATTTCAAAGTTAAAACGTGGCTTAGCCGAGTTTTAACTTTGAAATATGGGTATGTTCGACTTAACCGAACATGAAATAATGCAGTTCATGTGTCAAACTATCGGATAGTTCGAGTTAAGCGAGTTCGAGATATCAATGTTTGACTGTATATGCACCACAAATTAATGTTTATTGATGGTGTTGGAAGTACGTGGCAGCTTAGGGAAATATGAAGTAAAGCTGAAAATTCCTCAAAGGAGCTTTCTGCTTTTCTTTCATCTTGCTTTGACCCTTTACCCAATAGAAGCGCCTTTTAGCGGATATGATTTATTCATCCGCTGAAGAAAATAGTTCCAATTTAATCAGTAATGAATATGTATTATAGAGAATATTTCCTATATTATAGCACATGATAGCTTAAAGCAGGCTGAAAGTAAAGCAGAATGCGCCCTAAGGCGCATTCTGCTTTACTTTCAACCTGCTTTAAGTAGTCACCTATCTTAAGTACTATAAATAGGCTATCAGGTAAAGGGTTAAGCATTAGTCTCCAGCTTTAACTTATTGAGCCTTGGTGATGCATATAATTATACATGTGTCCATTGCAAACAGTTTTCCCCATTTACAGTAGACATAGCCATAGGCAAATATTGTAGACCACGATCACGGGGTTCCTATAGGAACCCTCTGATCAGAGTCTACATTATGTATAAGTTGTCAATAGCTTGAAGCAAACAAACCTGAAGAGCCAAAAATCAACTAGATTTAAAAGAAAACTAAAACAATCCGTTTTAAATTTCCAGGAATCAAGAAGTTAAAATGCAGTTGCATACAGGTGGCTTGTACTATTTGACAATGGAGAAAAGGGTTAAAGAAGCTGATAACCAATATGTCATTGAGTACAGTGGAGAATCTGTTATTCTTTCCCGTTTAAACGCAAACGTACGCAAACGCAAAACACTAAAACGTAGAAAAGTGCAACTTTTGGACAATTCTGATAATGCATGTTTATCATGGTGGCAAACAGTTTGGAGCCTGATCAGACGCCGGGTTACCCGGCGTCTGATCTGGCTCCAAACTGTTTGCACTGCAAATAATAGTTTTAGCGTAAACGCGTTTATTGGGAAAGAATAACAGATTCTCCACTGTATATGTATAGTAGAGAAGATGTTAATCCTTCCCATTTAAAACCAAACGAAACGTAAACGTAATGCAATAATATGTAGATAAGAGCCGTATACGGCCCTAAATCACTCACCTGGAGCCATTGATGTAAATGTAACATATCTTGGAATGCTGAGAAATTATGACAATATGATTGTGCAATTTGCTGATTGGATGATGCTGAGTGCCAAATAGCTAAGCTCAGGGTACTATGGTTTCAGAGAAGATTTTTTAATGTTTTTTTTTAAAAATCTATATTTAGCTACTGGGACCTAGTTATGCAACGGACCGGAAACATTTGAAAAGAATTGGTAAAGTACCTCTAGAAGTTACACCATGCCAAATATCAAAGTTCTAGCCATATTGGTTTCAGAGACAAAGAGGTGTGAAGATTTCACTATATAACTCAATTTAAATTTGTGACCCCGAGGCGGGGTCAATTTTGACCCCAGGGACATAATTTGAACAATCTTGATAGAGGACCTATAGATGATGCTTTGTGCCAAATATCTAAGCTCAGGGTATTGTGGTTTCAGAGGAGAAGATTTTTTAAGTTTTTATTGAAACGATCTATTTTTAGCTCCTGTGACCTAAATATGCAACGGACCGGAAACATTTGAACAACTTTCAAAGAGGACCATATAAGGATCATTTCTGCCAAGTTTGGTTAAAATCCATCCAGTAGTTTAGGAGGAGATGTCATTTAAAGAATTTGTTGACGACGAACGGACGAACGAACGGACGGACGACGACGGACACAGCACTATCAAAATAGCTCAAGGTGAGCTAAAAAGTATATTTCTTTTTTTTCAAATACATATACCTTAATATTTGCTTTTAACCTGTATGGCAAACAGTTTGGAGCCTGATCAGACGCCGGGTTACCCGGCGTCTGATCTGGCTCCAAACTGTTTGCAATGACATTATTTGTTTCAGCATAAACACATTAAATGGGAAAGAAGAGCATCCTTCTCCACTGTATAATTGTAAGGTCAGTATTAATCTCGAGGTTTTACAAGACTTACTGATGTTTGATGGCAACGTAATTGGATGGTACCAGACCCTCCTTTCCAGCAAATGCACCCTCCCACCACTCCGCTGAAGCCTTCGTGTACAGTAGTAGGTTATCTCCCTTCTTGAAAGACAGCTCACGCTCCGTCCTACCCTTAAAGTCATACAGTGCTACAGCTTCATACACTTCAGTGTCTACAAAAAAAGACAGTATATATACATACAGCGACTTGTAAAATATACATATATGGTAATAGGCAGACAAAGCCATCTATTAGCACTAATTTAATTTACCTATAATCAAACTTGTATTAACCCTTTCCCACATAGCATATCTCTAGTATTGAATATAGATGTCCACTTAAAGCAGGTTGAAAGTAAAGCAGAATGCGCTTTAAGCGCATTCTGCTTTACTTTCAACCTGCTTTAAGCTATCATCTGCTAGAATATAGAAAATATTTTGTATTATACATATTTATGAATGTATAAATTGGAACTATTTTCTTCAGGGCAAGAATAAACTGAATGCGCTCAAAGGCGCTTCTATGGGGGAAAGGGTTAAGCAACCTCTAAAATGGCGATACAGTTGTACTCTGCAGAACACATTGCAACCAAATACAGGTCAAAAGTAATGCAGTAATGCTCCTATTGGAGTTTTCTGCATTACCCTTTCCAAACATTATGTGGTTGCCTTCCTTTTAAGATTGTCATGCCTCTTTATTCAGTAGTTGCTTAACTCTTTCCTCCCTAAAACTTTAAATGGACGATTCCAGTTTCCATTTTAGTCTAGTCCATTTTTGACTTTTAAGAATTGTTTTTGTCAATGTTTGGCATAATGACAAACAGTGAAGACCCTGATCAGAGGGCTCCTTTTGGAGCCCTCTGATCTGGGTCTTTACTGTTTGCATATGACAAGTGTACTATTCACATGTACACTGTTTGAAAAGAACGCCTATATGCGGGATTAGGGTTCAAAGGGTTAACACAAGCTTGTACAACAATTACCAAGGTAAACAACAAGAAAACTTTAAGTAAATTAAAGACTGACAAGGTATATGATGACAATAAATAGAAGATCAGCTGATCTAAAAATTAAATATGTTGATAAGTCAATTGTAACTATCCCATTCCCAATTCTTGCAAGTTTTCTGAGTAAATATAGTAAATAACCTCTTTAATTAAACCTTCCCTAGCTGAATAAGTTGTCTTTGTTTTCAAAATATAGTTCACTTAAACCCTATACTCCTTGCATTTTATATGTCATTAATTCATTCCTCCACTGAAAAAAAAAGTTCCAATTTAAACAGTGATGACTATGTTTTCTATTTCCTAGCAGATTACTGCTTAAAGCCGGATGCAAGTAAAGCAGAATGTGCCTTAAGGCACATTCTGCTTTACTTTCAACCTGCTTAAAGTGGTCATCTGTCTTCAAATCTAGAAAATGGCTATGGAGTAAAGGATTAAATTGTTGGCTCTTGAAAATTTGAATCTGGAATACAATGGCAATAATCATAATTTCCTCCTTAACTAACTCACTCATAGTGAGACCCAAGCTACCATAGCTCTGTTAATATTCTGCATAACATTCTACTGTGATCTGGTGTGACTGGGTCTATCTATTGGATGCACTGTTTGATTTGTTCTCTTTTGGCAAGGCAAAGTGTTTAGCTTCAAACAGCCTAGCTTCATTGGTCTCCCCTTTCAATTACAACAAGTAATTCTTAATAATAGAATGCAGAGCTCTAGATAAAGGGAGTATTTCAAAAACTTAAATCTTTATTTCTGCATTAGATCCTGTGGTGTCACTACTCATTAGAAGTGTACTCTCTTTCAAGACAACTCTAATGAGAACTCACATCACTGGGTTTATCACAGACATAAAGATTTTAGTTTTTCAAATATTTCCCTTATCTAGCCCCTTATTATAACATAACAGACGGCGTGAGCGTTGAATAACACCCGTTGTTTAAATGTCATATATAACTAGTTATATAACTATGCAAATGAGGTACGCCACGACGTCGTTTACTTGTGACGTCGTTAAAATGAGTTCTATGCGCGTTCGATTTCCCAACGTCTTCATTCCATCATGTAGATTCAATTTAGAGATTTTTGGTGTAATTAATCAATATTAGATCTACATGAAAGAGTTTATTAATACATATAACAACATAAGCATTATGCTAGTGAACGGGGTTAATTTGGAACAACTTTTTTCCTGTATAGATCTACTTATATCGCGCTTAGCATTCACTTGACCTCAAAGGCTGCGATAAATAACATTTCTAGGTTTTGTTATAAAAAGAATATAACATTCGTGTTAATAATTTATTGGATTTATCAAACTCGTCGTTTTAGAAAACGATAAAAAACTCGGCAAAGCCTCGTTTTTATCGTTTTCTAAAAGACTCGTTTAATAAATCCAATAAATTATCAACACTCATGTAATATCCTATATTTGTACTGTAGTTATATGTAATACAGTGTTCCCTCCCTACAACAGCCCTCCCAACAATGACTTGCTCATTACAACAACCCTTGCCACTGTTCCCCAAACAGGACAATTATGTCTAATGCTTTTACTGCTGCAATACGGTCTGCTTAAAATTGTCATCTGCTGTTCTTTTTTCAAAGAAAAATATTAGTTGACATTTTGATAGAATAGAAATAATGACAAGTGACAAACAGCTTGAATCCAGATCAGAAGTTGTTTGCAAATGTAAGCCAATTTTTAAGTTTCCCTCCCTAAAACGACTCCCTCGGAACAACAAACACAATCGGTGTCTCCCATTGGGTGTCATTGAAGAGAGGTGGCACTGTACAGAGAAATCCTATAGTAAATCTTGAGCAACTGTCCATTCCATAGAAAGAGCAATTTTATCACTTAACCCTTTCCCTCATAGAAGCGCCTTTTAGCACATTAAATTTATCCCTCCACTGAAGAAAATAGTTCCAATTTATACAGCCATATACACATAAACGAAAAAATATATTTTCTATATTCTAGCAGATGGTAGCTTAAAGCAGGCTGAAAGTAAAGCAGAATGTGCCGTAAGGCACATTCTGCTTTACTTTCAACCTGCTTTAAGTGCTCACCTGTCTTCAAAACTAGAAACAGGCTATGGGGTAAAGGGTTAACGAACAAGGCTTTGGACAAACAGATCAAGATTAAATCCAGGTGGGTTTCCTTCGGCAATATTATTACAAATTAATAGAGTTGTTTTTGGTTCCTTAGACTGAAGTAAATGTCCACACATGACTGACACATAAGCTCAGCAGATGACATTGAGAAATATGCAATAATGTGAGCTTAAACTAAAACCATAGCGATATATAAGATCAGGTAAAGCATGAGCAGCTGCAAAAATGTTTGCACCGAAACACCCGTTTACAATCAACTCTTTAAACACCATGGACCTGTTTAAAATATATTCAATACATTTGAAAATACAGTAGACCCAAATCAGAGGGCTCCTATAGGAGCTCTCTGATCAGGGTCTACAATGTTTTCTAATTTCGACAAGTATTCATTTAACTACCCAAAAATCCAAGTAGACGGGTTCATAATTTGACAATTAAAATTATCCACAAGGAAACCTAATAACCCAAAAGAGTTACTTGGTGTTGGAAGAGTTCAAGCTATCGCCCAATTAGATGTATTACCAAGTCATCACATTTCACATTTATTTAACCCATTACTCCATAGCCTATTTCTAGGTAACCACTTAAAGCAGGTTGAAAGTAAAGCAGAATGCACCTTAAGGTGCATTCTGCTTTTCTTTCAGCATGCTCTAACTTACCATCTGCTAAGATATGGGAATTATTTCTTGTGGTGAATATATCCATGACTTTATAAAGAGGAACTATCTTCTTCAGTAGAAGAATGAAGGCGTAAAAAGGCATGGAGTAATGGGTGAACCATTTCTGTCCTAGCTGGTTATCAATACAACTGGCTCTACTTTTATTTCATCTGAAATTCTGAAAACTTCCATTGCTGATCAATAACACAGTACTCCCTCTCTTGAGCGACATTCTTGTAAAACCAATGGGGATACTGAAAGGCATGTTGCTGCTTAATGCAGAAGACACATAAAGCAGAAAGTTCCAATTAGCTTTCTGCATAAGTTGTCGCCTACAGCAAGCTGTTACCTGTCTTAAACAACCATTACTGGGCTTAATTTGAGTGTTGTTGAAGGCAGGCTTTCCTCAGTACAGTAATGCCCAGTTAATACAACCTCATTTTAACCCTTTACCCCAAAACTATTTTTAACGTCTGAATGTATTCCACCACTGAAGAAAAGAGTTCCATTATAATTATACCATCATGAATATGTACCGTAAGAAATATTTTTTATATCCTAGCAGACTGTAGCTTAAAGCAGGTTGAAAGTAAAGCAGAATGCTCCTTAGGGAGCATTCTGCTTTACTTTCAACCTGCTTTAAGCAGGCTCCTATCTTCAATAATAAAAACATTCTATAGGGTAATGGGTTAAAAGGCCTGTTTGGATGTACATGTAATTATTTGCAGTAATTATTTCAGTAGGAAGCAATTCCTTCTTGTGTATGCTCTGATGTTGCTGGGTAATAAAACCTTTAGTTTGACCTGCTTACCCATGTACAGAAGACCAGCTTGACCTTTGTATTAGATACAGAAAACCAGCATAAACTTTTTTGTGTTATAGATACAGAAAACCAGTATGGCCTTTGTTTTAAATACAGAAAACCAGCTTGATCTTTGTTTTAAATACAGATAACTAGCATGACCTTTGTTTTAAACACAGAAAACCAGCTTGACCTTTGTATTAGATACAGAGAAAACCAGCATGAACTTTGTACATGTTTAGTAAATACAGATAACTAGCATGAATTTTGTATTAAATACAGACACTTCTCAACTTGAACAGTTGAAAGACTGTAGGGGAAAAGCCAGCATGATACAAAGGAATGCAGTGCCTGGCATGAAAAGGATAGAGAGAGTATGAAGGCATATAGAGTAATTACAGAGAGAGTTGGAGAAATAAAAGCATTTTACAATTGTTTAAAACAGATGACATCATTGGCAGTTAGGCATTAATAGCTCGACAATAGGTTTGGTAAATGATTTCTCTTTCCACCCTCAGAAATTTCACTCAACCATGACACCAAAAACTGTCAATTACTTACAATTAACTAAAACCACTTTTACCACAGGACATTATAACCACAGAAAAACAAAGTCAGACAACTATGGATAAAAAGAATCCACAATGGAAAAGAATTATCTCCCTTGTCACCTTCACTCATTTTTTCTGTTATTAAAAACCAACATGCCACACATAACCTGTATGTACACCCATAACCCATTACTCCACATACACTCATTTTGCAGCCTTTAATTTATTTCTCCAATGAAGAAAATAACCCCCAATTGATACAGTCATGAATATATATCATCAGAAATATTTGATATATTCTTACAGATGGTAGCTTAAAGCAGGCTGAAAGTGAGGCACATTCCTTGAGGCACATTCTGCTTTACTTTCAACATGCTTTAAGTGGTCACCTATCTTCAACATCAGAAACTGGCTATGGAGGAAAGGGTTAAGAGACCTGCATATACATTTGTAGAGATGCAGATAAGAGGGGAGTGCAGAATGTCTCTTGAATATAGTAAGACAGACAGACAGACAGACAGACAGACAGACAAACATACAGACAGACAGACAAACAAACAGACAGACAGACAGACAGACAAAGGAGACAATGAACACAAATAACATACACAGAGACACATAGCCACAATGAACAGACACCAAGAGGAGAACAGTTTAAATTCTGAAATAAACCCTACTGTAAAATTACAAACATGTTATTCTACTGATATTAAGGTTGGTTAAACGATACTCAAACTGACCATGCTGTTTCATTCTCATACCAGAAACAAGGAATTAAAAACACTTTGGTTGGTCTGTTAAATCTAACAAACATAAACAGTCATGGAGACACTTATAAAGTAAAACCGCTCTATTAAGACTGCTGTTTGCAGCTTGAAGCAAGATGAAAATAAAGTAGAAAGTTCTTGACCCCTTCGCCAGCTGAATACTCATATACTCAACCCACTATGAACTTCTATCATCTGGCCCCATGCTAATAAAGTCTTCAATGGTTCTCAAGCTTTTGATTGGTCAGATTTGAGCATATGCTCAAATCTGACCAATCAAAAGCTTGAGAACTACCGTATCAGACTCAACACAAATACTTTAAAAGCATGGACCCTGAACTTATATTGGCTAATTAAATATGGACAACTTTCTCCAGGAAAAAATGAAGATTCATGTTCGACAAATCCTTTCCATAAACAGTGCAGACTATAATCAGACAGCTGCTGATTTGTCTGATCTGGGTCTACACCGTTTTCAAAAAGTGCTAATATCAGAAAAATGGTTAAAGAAGCTTTCTGTTTTACTATCATCTTGCTTCAAGCAGATACTGTCATTAAACATCCAAAAACAAGCTATCTTTTGGGCAGTCGAAATAGGCGCGTTTCACTGTGCACAGTCATAACTAAAAATTACAGGACAGGTTAAAAAAATCATAAGTACATGTATACTAGAGAAAGCTTAGCTCTGTCAAAAATAGGCAACTATAATCAATTAGACACATAGACATAGGGCGGGATGACCATGTAACAAAATTAGACAGGGGTTTAAAGGAGGTTCGACAACCCCAGATAGCAGTGCTGGAGCCAGCTGTGTCTCGCTGAATAACAAGGCTCCAGATAAGGAGTAAACTGAACAAATCTAACATGTTCTCACTTATTTCAGCACCAAATCCTATGGTGTTACTACTCATTAGAATTGTTTCGAAGAGAGGATTCTAATGAATAGTGACACCATAGGGTTAAATGCAGAAATAAAGATTTTAGTTTTTTGAAATACTCCCCTTATCTGGAGCTCTGTGTATACATATCAAGGGTTTTGCCAGTTTATATTTACTCTTTCATAAAGAGGAGAGAAAATACTATTCTTTCCACAATGGACATGTTTAAACTAAAACGATTTCGTCCAATGCAAACAGTTTGGAGTCAGATCAGATGCCTGGTAACCCAGCGTCTGTTCTGGCTCCAATCTGTTTGCCACTCAGATTAAAATAAATCGTCAATATTTTGAAGAACCTCTACATTTTTAGCATTTTAGATTAATTTAAACTAGAAAGAATAATGTCCTCATCACTGTAGTAAAGCATTTTCATGTCTGATAGATCCATAAGAAACTTTTCCTTCATCCTGACCTGTCACTATTTAAAACAGGCTAAATGTAAACAAGGAAGCTCTCTTCATGGGCTTTCTTCTTTACATTCAGCCTGTTCTAAACAACCACCTGTCTAAGGAAGAGGTAATCACCAAGACTATCTGAGGTTTATCAACTCCCTACATTCACAAACACGTAACATCCTTACCCATCATGGAATCTGACAGATGAAATAACAACAATATCACATCTGTTGTACTCAAATGACAAATAACGCCTGACATCTTAACTTATAACATTTGTTCAATTACATAACATAAAGATATAACCCATTACCCCATAGCCTGTTTAAAGATTTTAGGATAGGTGACCACTTAACCCTTTACCTGATAGCATTGTTTCTAGTATTGAAGATATGTGACTACTTAAAACAGGTTGAAAGTAAAGCAGAATGCGCCCTAAGGCGCATTCTGCTTTACTTTCAACCTGCTTTAAGCTATTACCAGCTAGAATAAGGAAAGTTTTAAATATGACACATATTCATTACGGTATAATTTGGAACTATTTTCTTCAGCGGATGAATAAAATGCTTGTGCTAAAAGTCGCTTCTATAAGGGAAAGGGTTAAAGCAGGTTGAAAGTAAAGCAGAATGCGCCTAAAGGCGCATTCTGCTTTACTTTCAGTCTGCTTTAAGATACCATCTACTAGGATATGAAAAATAGTTCTTATGCTGGATATTCATGAATGTATAAATTTGAACTATTTTCTTTGGTTGAGGAATAAAATAAAGTCGTAAGGCGTATTTATGGGGTAATGGGATAATACTCTGTAGTCAAACCTGTTTTAAATAAAACATGAAAAACAGACCTTTTTGCATTACTTTTTGTCTTACAGTAAGTAAGTAAATATTTTATTATTGTGACATGTGCATAGTAAATAATGTTTTTAACAAAATAATGTTTAAATACAAACAATTTGCACCCGGCCCACAATTTACACATAAATGTCTTACACATGTAAGCATCCATCTGCATTCTGCAGGGTGTGAACAAATTTGAGAAAACTGTAGCAAACCGTTTGGATCCAGATGAGATACAGATTAACTTAGTCTAATCTAGAACCGAATTGTATGATACTCTGTTGATATTCTTTGAAAGGAAAAACCTTTAAGTCAACTTGAAAAACCTTTAAGTCAACTTTGAGAATTGTTGCAAATGATAAAATTATAAAATAATAAAATAATACCTTATTTATGCAAAAAATATAAAATATTCCTTATTTATGAAAAATTTATAAAATATTTCTTATTTATGCACATTATTCCTTATTTATGAAAAAATTATAAAATACTCCTTATTTATGCAAAAATAATAGAATATTCCTTATTTATGAAAAAAATATAAAAATACTCCTTATTTATACAAAAGTTATAAAATGCTCCTTATTTATGAGAAAAAAAAGGTATTTTGAAGTAGTTTCAATCATGCAGTTACAGATAGTTCACATCAAACAAAATTCAATGCTAAAATCGCCAGAAAGCATGTTCATATCACTTGACTCTTTTGAGGCTCAAGGTTATTTCAATACTGTTTGCTATGTGAATTTGACAATGTATAGTCAAGTCTGTTAAGCCACTTTTCAAAAATTAAATACAGTAAAACCTCTCCATAACAACCACTCAAACGAAAACGTATTGATTGTATTAAAGACAGGTAACAGCTTAAATTAAGGTGACAGTAAAACAGAAAGCTCCTAAAGGAGCTTTCTGTTTTAGTGTCACATTGCTTTTATCTATCACCTGTCTTAAACACCAAGTAATTATCACAATATTTACAATCAAGAGACAAATTGTAAGTTAGAAATATTATTTAGTTTGCTGATATATATTTAAATATTTCATTGATTTTTCATGCAAATTACCTCGTAAATTACATTGTATTTTTTACTTGTATTACATGTTTGAATTAACACAATTTAGTGCTGGTAATAGAGAGGTTTTACTGTACAACGATAGTCTGAATCACACATTGTTTATACCCGTTACCCTGCACAAATCAGCCACATGCCTTCCGATATTTTTTTCTTTCATTTGAATTGTTGCTGACTACAGATTTGACTATTTTGTGCAGAAAGAAAAGTTCCACTTCACTTATTGTAAACCTGTAAGCAAGGAACAAGGCCCAAACTATGTACAGAGGATAAGACATTATTTTGACCCAGAAAAGGCACTTGTGCTTACTCTAATATTTCCATTGCAAACAGTAGAGCCTGATCAGACTCAAGGTGACCTGACGTCTGACCAGGCTTCAAACTGTTCACTACCAAAATTAAAGTAAATTGCTAACACTTTCATAAACCTGGGATATTTTTCCATTTCATTCTATTGCATTTGCGTTTAGTTTTGTTTAACCTTATGCTCCATAGCCTGTTTCTAGTTTTGAAGACAACTGGCCACTTAAAGCAGGTTGAAAGTAAAGCAGAATGCGCCTTAGAGGCGCATTCTACTTTACTTTCAGCCTGCTTTAAGCTATCATCTTCTTAGGTAAAGGAAATGTTTCTTATGCTGCATATTCTTTACGGTATAAAATGGAAATATTTTCTCCAGTGGATAAATACATTTAATGTGTAACATGTGCATCTATGGAGTAAAGGATTAAACAGGAAAGAATAATGCCTTCTCCACTGTAACTGGGGCTGTCTGTAAACACCCACCTTCATCGTCGTCATCACTCTGCATTGAGCTTTCTTCTTCCTCTTCTTCCATACCATCCAGGGAGTCTTGACTGTAACAAGGGAGATAACAATCACTGAATCAAGGGAGATATTCAAAACACTGAATCATTGGAGATCACTATATAAAATGCTTATGTCAGCCTTACATAGAAATTGTGGGAGCTTCCTGCATTTTCTTATTCTGCATTTAGCAAACACCTATATTTAAGACTATTGCTTCACCCTTTACCCTGTTTCTAGTTTTAAAGGTGACCACTTGACCCTTAGCCTGCCACTCACAACTATAGCTCCATATGCAAACAGCTTGGATCCGGATGAGACGCCGAGTAACTCAGCGTCTCATCCGGATCCAAGCTGTTTGACACTCGGACAACATTTTCAGCAATTTTGAGCAACTTTGAAACTTGAAGCAGACGAGAAATATAGCAGACGACAATTTATTTGGCGGGCTAAGGGTTAAAGTAGGTTGAAAGTAAAGCAAAATGTGCCTTAAGGCACATTCTTCTTTACTTTCAGCCTGCTTTGCATTGTTTCTGCTAGGATATAGACACTATTTCTTATGGTACATATACATGACTGTACAAAGTGGAGCTTTAATCTTCAGTGGAGGAATAAATCAAAGATGTAAAGAGGCACATTTTATTTGTGGAGCAATGGGTTAATACAAGATTAACTGTACCATCAAGGCATGACTACCTACCCGACATCCACCATACACTTCTCATACACTTCGCCACCCTCATTGGGCAGTATCTCTTCCTGGTTCCGTATTATAGTCTTAATCACGTCATTCACGTTGGTCTGGAACGTCACCTGATCCCTGTCCGGCGGTATTGGAATAAGTGTCGGGCCAAAGCAGATAGCCAGATTGTATGGGTCCATCATGTTTTCGTCTGAATATTCAGAGAGACTGGAAAAAATTGAAAGTGAAATTGTTATGTAAATTTTCGTTAACCCTTTTCCACATTTTTTTCAGTATTGCAAAAGTAAGGCTGAAAGTAAAGAAAAAAGCTCTATATATTTTTCTCATTCACAATAGTTATAACAAGAGGGCCTGAAGGCCCTGAGATCGCTCACCATTTGTAATGAAGCCTGATAGCTTTACCTTTGAATTTCACCCGTTTTATTCTAAATCCATTCAAGTTTGTTGACCTACTGTAGTATAATACAGTACATCAAAGGCAGATAACTAGAGCCTAAACAATACTGAAATGAAGCCTTTTTCTAGCATTTCAAAGTATATCAAGGGCAGATTACATTTCAACAATAATTGCACTCCTTCCAGAACGTATAGTTACATCCTTTGTGTACAAGTACATGTATAATCAAAATCCATTGAAAACTGTAGTTACAAGAGTGTAAATGCTGTAAAATATGGCATTTTCAGCAATTCAAAGGTAGCTATCTCTTGATCTATTTGTCCGAATCCAACCATAATCACCCTTTTACCAACTCTTATGGTCATATACAATTTGAGCAAGTTTGAGAGAGTTTGGATAAATATTGTGGCCTCTAGAGCGTAAACACTGTTAAATATATCATTTTCAGCAATTCAAAGGTAGATAACTTTTGACCTATTGATCCGATTACAACCATAATTGAACTCATTGGAAGTCTTATGGTCATATACAATCTGAGCAAGTTTGAGAAAGATTGGATAAAATTTGTGACCTCTAGAGTGTAAACACTGTTAAATATGGCATTTTCAGCAATTTAAAGGTAGATAACTCTTGATCTATTTGTCAGATTTCAACCAAATTCAAACTCATCCGAACTCTTATGGTCATATACAATCTGGGCAAGTTTTAGTAAGATTGGATAAATACTGTGGCCTCTAGAGTGTAAACACTGTTAAATATTGCATTTTTAGCAAATCAAAGGTAGATAACTCTTGATCTATTTGTCCGATTTCAACCAAAATCGAACTCATTTGAACTCTTATGGTCATATACAATCTGGGCAAGTTTTTGAAAGATTGGATAAATACTGTGGCCTCTAGAGTGTAAACACTGTTAAATATGGCATTTTCAGCAGTTCAAAGGTAGATAACTCATGACCTATTTATCCGATTTCAACCATAATCGAACTCATCCGAACTTTTATGGCAATATACCATCTGAGCAAGTTTGTGAAAGATTGGATAAATATTGTGGCCTCTAGAGTGTAAACACTAAAATTGTTGACGCCGGACGACGCACGCCGGACATTCAAGGATTGCAAAAGCTCACCCTGAGCTAGCTCAGGTGAGCTAAAAATAAGTGGCATTTTAACTCATTCACCCCTGAAATTGTTTATGGAAAATTCCATTTCCAATTTAAAAAAAATTTGTCTATATTTTACTATTTAGGAACATTTTTTACAAAACATTCACAAAATGACAAACAGTGTAGACCCTGATCAGAAGGCTCCTTAAGGAGTCCTCTGATCTGGGTCTACACTGTTTGCATAGGACTGCTGTACTCTTCACATATGCACAGTTTGTAAATGACAAGTATACTCGTCGCTAGGGTTGAATGATTTAAAGCAAGATGACTGTAAAGCAAAATGTTCCTTCCAGACCTTTCTGCTTTACCTACAACCTGCATTCAACATCCTGAATTACTATAATAAAATTATCAAAGTTAATAAAGTTAACAGTATAGTGCTCTTTCCTACAACCGCTCTCCGAACAAGGATTTCCTCCTTACAATAAAGCTTTCACTGTTCCCCAAACAAGACATGTATGTCTAACCCTTCACTGTCTTGTGCTTTTTCTAAATGTTACATTATGGACATTACGACAGAAAAACCCCATAATGATGAGTGGCAAACAGTTTGAATCCAGATCAGACACTGCATAATGCGGCGTCTGATCTTGATTCAAGCTGTTTGCAAATTTTATTCAAGTTGTGCTCAGCATTCTAAGGGTATTACTTTTTCCTCCCTATAACAACTCTCTGCTAACAACACACATACTCATTGTATCCAATTATAGAGAGACTACGGTACTTACTGATTGAGGAATGCAAAGAGATATCTCATGACAATGATGATAGGGCGTGGCAGTCATTGCAGTAACATTATATAGAGAGACTACAGTACTTACTGATTGAGGAATGCAAAGAGATATCTCATGACAATGATGATAGGGCGTGGCAGTGATTGCAGTAACAATATAGAGAGAGACTACGGTACTTACTGATTGAGGAATGCAAAGAAATATCTCATGACAATGATGAAGGGGCGTGGCAGTGATTGCAGTTACATTATAGAGAGAGACTACGGTAATTACTGATTGAGGAATGCAAAGAGATATCTCATGACAATGATGATAGGGCGTGGCAGTGATTGCAGTAACATTATATAGAGACTACGGTAATTACTGATTGAGGAATGCAAAGAGATATCTCATGACATTGATGATAGGGTGTGGCAGTGATTGCAGTAACATTATAGAGAGAGACTACGGTACTTACTGATTGAGGAATGCAAAGAGATAGCTCATGACAATGATGATGGGGCGTGGCAGTGATTGCAGTAACATTATAGAGAGAGACTACGGTACTTACTGATTGAGGAATGCAAAGAGATATCTCATGACAATGGTGATGGGGTGTGGCAGTGATTGCAGTAACGTTATATAGAGACTATGATTCTTACTGATTGAGGAATGCAAAAAGATATCTCATGACAATGATGATGGGGCGTGGCAGTGATTGCAGTATCATTATAGAGAGAGACTACGGTACTTACTGATTGAGGAATGCAAAGAGATATCTCATGACAATGATGATGGGGCGCGGCAGTGATTGCAGTAACATTATAGAGAGAGACTACGGTACTTACTGATTGAGGAATGCAAAGAGATATCTCATGGCAATGATGATAGGGCGTGGCAGTGATTGCAGTAACAATATAGAGAGAGACTACGGTACTTACTGATTGAGGAATGCAAAGAGATATCTCATGACAATGATGATGGGGCGTGGCAGTGATTGCAGTAACATTATAGAGAGAGACTACGGTACTTACTGATTGAGGAATGCAAAAAGATATCTCATGACAATGATGATGGGGCGTGGCAGTGATTGCAGTATCATTATAGAGAGAGACTACGGTACTTACTGATTGAGGAATGCAAAGAGATATCTCATGACAATGATGATGGGGCGCGGCAGTGATTGCAGTAATTCCTTGATCTTCTCTATCTTTGTAGGCTCATCAAGCCCTGAAAAATAAAACAATATATTATACCTTCTCACTTGATTGGTTGAGAGGGGTGCATGTGCAAGTCTGCAAAAAGTAGACCTGCTAAAGTGACAATGGCAATGTACAATGTAAGGACCACAATGGAAATAAGGAAAATATTTTTCCTTTTTTGTGATATCCTTGGTTTCTAGTTTGCATTACATGGCTCTTATATGTTTGCTTTAATTATGCTTTGCCATTATGTTATGTACACTTTTTACCGAAATAAATCTATCTATCTATCTTATGACTCTAGTCATTTTCACAAACGTATATTTTTAGATTTTGGGTTAATCATATGAGCACATTTGAGAAGGGTATATGATATAATAATTATTTACTTCACTCATTCACCCCTGAAAGTTTTAATGGACAATTCCAATTTAAAATAAGTCTAGTCCATTTTTTAATATTTAGGGTTGATTTTAACAATATGTTTCGAAATGACAAACAGTTCAGACCCTGATCACAGGGCTCCTTAAGGAGCCCTCTGATCAGGGTCTACACTGTTTGCATGGGACAATTGTAATCTTCACAGATACATTGTTTGTAAATGACAAGTATACTCGTCGCTAGGGCTGAATGTGTTAATATATTGTTATCAGTATGTGTTTTTACAGATCTGTAAAAATTGACATCTGTAAATAATTGTATAACAAAAAAATCTTTACCTCATACCAAGCTTTATGGTAACTATCTAGTTTATTCTGACCCGCAAGGGATTCATTTAAAAATTATTTAAATTAGAACTAATAGTGCTGACCCTGACCAGAGGGCTCTTACGTTAAAGGAGTCCTCTCTCTGATCTGGGTCTACAGAGTTTGAAACAGCAATAGGGGAGAAAGTGTACGGATATATAGAAGACCTATATAAAATGTTACTTACGACTGCAGGCCACCAGTTCATCAAACAGTGGCAGGGGAAACAGCGGGGGCTTGAGCTCCCTGAAGAACAACTTGAGAACCCCAGCTGCAGAGTTGATCTTCTCACAGGCATCATCCTCATCCGCAAGGGGGTCATCACCTGGAAACATTGGATAACTTTTGATTACCTATTACCCCATAGCTTGTTTCTAGCATTTAACATGGATGACAACTTAAAGCAGGTTGAAAGTAAAGCAGAATGCACCTTAAGGTTGATTCTGCTTTACTCTCAGCCAGCTTACTAGAATACAGAAAATATTTCTTATACATAGTCATAATTGTATAAATTGGCTCTATAATGTATTTTCTTCAGTTTTGGAATAAATGAAAGGTGTAAAAAGGTGAATTATGGGGTAATGGGTTATGCATTAAACCCTATGGTATTACTACTCATTAGAATCGTCTCTCAGATATGATTAAAATGAGAAGTCTGCGTTTGAATTTTCAATAAAACATGCACACGCTGTAACGTCTTAACGTTATGTCATATGGCTTCGAAAATGCGTATGACAAGAAATGTAGCACACTTGCTTTGGTGCAAATTGTGGTTAAATTGAAGTGTTAGAATCGAAATAATAAATTCATACCAGTGTTTTATTGTGCAATAAAACATGGGTAGATGTTGAGATGCTGGTTAATAAATCGTTCGACCTGACCTTCGGCCTTGTGATTTAATTACTACGCATCTCAACTCCTACCTGTGTTTTATTGCCACGATAAAACACTGGTATAAATTTATTATCTCTTAAATAAATACACGAAAGTCCTATGTTCTTCTCCGGACTAAACTACCATAATGACCCTTAGCATTGGGACAGGCAGGCCTGAACAAATAGTCACAGGCTGTTGGGTTAAGGTTAAAAATACCAGTACTCTCTTAACCCTTTACCCAACAGCCTATTTCTATTTTTGAAAATAGGTGACTACTTAAAGCAGGCTGAAAGTAAAGCAGAATGCGCATTAAGGCGCATTCTGCTTTACTTTCAGCCTGCTTTAAGCTTCTATCTGCCAAGATATAGAAAAATAGTGGATGAATAAATTAAGTGTCCTAAAAGGCGCTTCTATGGGGGAAAGGGTTAAAACTATCAACCTTATAGTTTCGCAACAGTATTTATGAATGTTTACCTTTCTCGAATGAGTTTTTCAGATCATTAATTTCCACCTGGGATCCCGGAATCCTGAAGATGCCCTGATGATGCATGCCGTACAGGTTCAACACACGAATACAGCTCTTAATGACTGTAGGAATCTCCGTACTCGTAGCCTGCAAACACACAAAACGTACATATATACCGGTATACATAATAAACTCAATACTGTAAAACAGGTTTTATTTGCGAGAATATAATTTACACGTTTAATTCGGGAATGTCTCTAGTTTTGAAAATATGCGACTTCGTAAAACAGGTTTAAAGTAAAGCAGAATGTGCCTGAAGGCACATTCTGCTTTACTTTCAGCCTGCTTTAAGCTACCACCTGCTAGAAATATTGCATGAATTAATACAAAATCGCATTACGCGAAATATTCATGACGCGAAAAATATCTGTTTTACAGTATTCAATATAATCTGTGAATATCAATTTGTGAAGCTTATGATGAGGACGTGATAAAGGCACTCTATTGTGCTTATTCCTAGGAAAGTGTTGAGCAGTGCCATATCTTAAGATATTTGCACCCAGTGGATTGCTTATACATTGGATTCGTCCATTTTTTATCTATGGGATGCCTGATCTAAATTTTCAGCTTCGTTTTGTTTTATATTGAGATTCATTTCAGTAAACAGTGTACACTCTGATCTGATGCCGAATTATGCAGTGTCTGATCAGAGTCTACACTGTTTGCATATATATGGGACCGTGGGAACAAATGGATTAAGATATTTCCATGCTACTTCAATAGGAGGCCAAAGGTCACAAATTAAACACATTACCCCATAATTATGCCTTTTTACACTTTTAATTTATTCCTTCACAAACAAAAATATTTCCACTTTATACAGTTGTGAATATGGACCATATGTAATATTTTCTATATCCTAGCAGATGTTAGTTTAAAGCAGGCCAAAAGTAAAGCAGAATGTGCCTTGAAGCACATTCTTCTTTCTTTTCAACCTGTTTTAAGTGGTCACTTGACTTTAAAACTAGAAACCTGCTATGGGGTAATGGGCAAACAGAAAGTTGTATCCGTAGGACACTGCTTGGCTGTCCTACCTCTATGTATTCTTCAAGGTTTCCACCGAACAGTTTTGGCTGGCCCACTTGTGGGTTACGCCCTATTCTTCTCTTCTTTGGCTTGGGTGGTAGAGATGGTGGTCTGTAAAACACAGCACAATAGTATAACACAGGGCTCCAGATAAGAGGGAGTTATTTCAACAATCAAACATTTTCTCACTCATTTCAGCACCAAACCCTATGGTATTACTACTCATTAGAATCGTCTCTTCCAGACGATTCTAATGAGTAGTGACACCATAAGGTTTAATTCAGAAATAAAGATTTTTGTTTTGAAAAACTACCCTTATCTGGAGCTCTGATAACATGCAATCAGTGACTGTACAACAATGGAATAATATCTCCAATAATTCACACACTAAAATTAACTCCAGATAAGGGGGGGATTTTCAAAAACTAAAATCTTTATTTCTACATTAAACCCTATGGTGTCACTTCTCATAAGAATTGTCTCTTCGAGTGCTGAAATGAGAGAGAAAATGTTGGCTTTGTTCAGTTTACTCCCTCTTATCTGGAGCCCTACAAAATCAAATGAAATTTTTCAGAAATTTAGTGAGAATTTCCTGCTTCCCCATTATTTTAATTACTATAATAATACATATACCATATCCAATAATGTACATAAATACCATTTAACCAATTACCCCATAGCCTATTTCTAATATTGAATATATGCTATCACTTAAAGCAGGTTGAAAGTAAAGCAGAAGGCGCATTCTGCTTTACTTTCAACTTGCTTTAACCCATTACTCCATAAATAAGCCTTGCGTGATGTCTGATCTGGATTCAAGCTATAACAACTCCCTCCAAACAACACACAAATGTTGTCTCCCGTTGGGTGTCATTGTAGAGAGGGAGCACTGTAGTTCGACTTTTTTCTCAGGCATAATCATAAGAAATAATCGCTATATCCTAGTAAAGGAGATATCGAGTGTGCCTTATGGCACATTCTACTTTACTTCAAACCTGCTTTAACCCTTTGAGCCCTAGTCCCGCATATAGGCGTCCTTTTCAAACAGTGTACATGTGAATAGTATACTTGTCCTGTGCAAACAGTGAAGACCCAGATCAGAGGGCTCCGAAAGGAGCCCTCTGATCAGGGTCTTCACTGTTTGTCATAATGCCAAACATTGACAAATCAACCCTTAAAAGTCATAAATGGACTAGACTAAAATGGAAACTGGACTTGTCCATTTAAAGTTTCAGGGAGGAAAGAGTTAAGTGGTCACATATCTTCAAAACTAGAAACAGGCTATTGGATAAAGGGTAAGTGTTCACCACTAGATACAGACTATGGCATAAAGGTTTAATGTATATGAATATTTATGTAAGCTGCATGAGCCCTCTGGTCAGGGTCTGCACTGTTTGTAAATCAAAATATTTCTACAGGAGCTCTCTGATCAGGGTCTGCACTGTTTGTAAATTTGCAATATACTGCAAAAACAACCCTTAAATACAAATGTATGTATTGTCAAAAATAGACTAGACTTAATTGGACACAATAATTGTTCATTTTAAGTTTCAAAGATAATTGAATTCAGCTGCAATCTATCCTAACCAACATATTCTCCTTTTAAGTGATTGCTACAAGTTTGACATGCAAATTCAACCATGCACACTAGTTGTTAATAGTTTTACCTTGACCCTAACTCTTTACTCCATAGCCTGTTTCAAGTGTTGAAGACATTGTAACCACGTAAAGCAGATTGAAAGTAAAGCAGAATGTGCCTTCAGCCTGCTTTAACTAAGCTAACTGAGAAGCTAGGATATACCGTATAAGTGGGTTTTTTCGCGAGAAGGAAATTTTCGCTATTTTCGCGTGTGCATCAAACTCGCGTAAATCTAATCTGCCAAATATTCCTACCTTTCTCTAGGCCTATTTCATTTTCTGCAGCAAAGTCCGCTCGAGGCAGTTTGTCGTAAAAAAAAACAACCAAAAACACAATTTCTTCGTTCCCGTGTTCTTATTCCGGACCAGGCCTATACCCACGTTCAATTTAATGCATGTTTTATGAAAGATATCTAAAGACGGATGTCAAACAATTTGGATCCAGATTTGTCGTGTTTTTTGGTGTCTTATCTTTACTCAAACTGTTTGCCAATGCCAATCAAGTTGTGATAGGCAGACAAAGGGTTAATCGCTTTTACAGTTTGACCTATGTTACTCACTCGTAAATGACACCTCGTCTGCTTGCAATTAAAAGGCAACGTTCTCCATTGTCAACACGTATATACAGGTAAATCGAGTGTGAAAAGTTTAGGATACTTGAGAGACATTGATTTACCCGTCGTCTCATTTGTACCCAGTGGTGACTTTCTGCCGCTTCAGTTCATTACGGAGGGAAGACGGAAATTGCATCCGATCATATTGTAAACAAGTGCGCCATATACCGGCACTTTATGAAGGGAAGATAGATATCCGTCGCCGTGAATGTTTAAATAGTTACTTCCCTTAGTTTTGAATGCGCCACTTACGTATGCGGATTTATTGACAAGATAAAACCCAAACGGTAAAATAAAATATGCTTAAATATCATAACCGCGAAAAATAGATTTTCAATAAACGTTTGCGCGAAAAATTAATACGCTAAAAATTCATTTAGGGTTGAATCGCTAAATTTGCGTCTCGCGTAAAAAACCACTTATACGGTATTATATCCTAGCTTCTCAGTTAACTTAGTTAAAATTATAGGAAACATTTCTTGTATTGCATGTTAAATACTGTATAAAATGGAACTATTTTCTTCAGTGGCGGAGTAAGTCAAATGCGTAAACATACTTATCTATGGAATAATGGGTTAAGTAAGCTAATACACCAACAGGCACTGGACAGTTCAGTATAAGTATAACAGTCAATCATGTATTAACCCGTTACTCCATAAATATGCCTTTTTACGCCTTTAATTTATTCTTCCATTGAAGGAAACCGTTACTTTCAACCTGCTTTAAGTACCTACCTGTCTTCAAAACTAGAAACAATCCATGGGGTAATGTGTTAAGCAACCATGTAACAGAAGATCCCTAGGTCATCTAAAATACTGCTTGATTCAGTATAAAAGTTATGCAGAAAGCTCCTATTTGAGCTGTCTGCTTTGTTTGTTTTTGAAGCATTCATTTAACATTCACCTTTCTCCAGCGATTTTCATGCTCATTCAATTAGTAGCCATTTAGCTTTTTTACTACAAATAACAGTGTAAGTATATACCTGAAACAAATCATAATACAAGCTATATGGACAACAAAAGACATGAGCCTGCCATGAAAATTTGCAATCAGTGTAGACCAAAATCATTTGTAAAGTCGAGATGTGGCATCTGGTAACAGTCTACTCTGTTTGATTGTCACACGCCTGTTTGTTATTTTAACCCTATCATATATTCGCATATGTAGACTTGGGTCCAAGGTTTTAAAGCTTTTGAGTTGAGTCTTGAGATTGCTCTCAAATGCTTGAGAACAATTTTCTCAGCGAAAGCTCAAATCTGACCAATCAAATGCTTGAGAATGATCTCAGACTCAATTCAAAAGGTTTATAACCTGGGGCCCTGGTCTACACCAGTTTTGCAATGTAATAACCTTGGTTTTCTCATGGCATGGCTCATACACTTACAACAGTGTGCCTATCAAAACAATAATTCTATAAAACTGTTTAATTAACTCATTGAGCCCTAGTGACGCATATATGCATCCTTAACTAAAAGTGTACCTGTGACGAACGAGTACACTTGTCCTATGCAAACAGTGAAGTCCCTGATCAGAGGGCTCCTGCAGGAGCCCTCTGATCAGGGTCTTCACAGTTTGTCATTTTGTAATATATTATAACAATACAACCCTAAATAGTCGAAAATGGACCAGCCTTTATTGCAAACTGGAATTGTTCATTGGAAGTCTCAGGGGATAATGAGTTAATGGAAACCCAAGAACATTCAATTGAAAAGTTTAAAACAAAAAACTATCACATTCTCAAATTCAGCATTACCCCAAATTCTTTAATCTTGTTCATTTTGCAATAAATCCCATCAAAATAACAAAATCTGAAAAAACAACAACACTTATAGCAAAATAAAAGCTTTGAATCCCATACAACATCCGACCCCTTTCCCCCCTTTCCCATCATGCAATCTACCGAGCTCACCCTGGTTTGTTGGAATCGGAATATTCATCTGTTGGCCAACTATCCACATGGGCACAGAAGGAAAAAAGATCCAATACTTAGCATTAGAATAGAATGTTTACAAATGCCATGCATGGTTGTACAAGATCTGTAGGTCAAGTTTTACAATAGAGCACTATAGTTTAACCTCACTATTATACTCATAAGAAGGCATTTTAGATTTAACCCTTTGCCCCAATACAAGCACCTTTTAGTGCATTTAATTTATAATTCCGCTGTTGAAAAAAGGTCCAATTTATATAGTTATAAACATGTACCATAATGAAAATATTCTAGATCCTAGCAGATAATAGCTTAAAGAAGGTTGAAAGTAAAGCAGAATGCGCATTCTGCTTTACTTTCAACCTGCTTTAAGAAGTTGCCTATCATTACAACTAGAACCAGGCTATGGGGTAATGGGTTCATACAGCTGGCTGCTTAACCCTTTGCCCCATATATACACCTTTGACATTTCTGAGATCTTGAAGTCAAACAGCTTGGATCCAGACCAGGCCCCTTCTTGTGGGGCCAAATCTGTATGTAAAGCGTTTGCAAATGTTTTTAACAATTTCAGAAAAGAGTTTGGTTACCTTCTTAAGCAGGTTAATAATAGCCAGGTTTAACTGTATAAAACAATGACAAAGAGAGACAACTCATGCCACATAGCATTGTTCTCAGCATTACCTCCCTTGAGAGACACTCAAAATAAACCAAATATAGTCTCTAAGACATATGAAAACTTAACCCTTTACCCCATAGCCTGTTGTAGTATTAAAGATAGGTTACCCTTTAAAGCAGGTTGAAAGTAAAGCAGAATGTGCCTTGGGGCGCATTCTGCTTTACTTTCAGCCTGCTAAGCCACCATCTGCTAGAATACAGAAAATATTTCTTATGATACATATTTTTGACTGTATGAATTGTAACTATTATCTTCAAGAGTAAATGAATACATTTAATGTGCTAAAAGGTGCTTCTGTGGAGTCAAGGGTTAAATATACCCACTCCGTCTTATGTCTCTCAAGAGAGATAGCACAGTACTCTACAGCATCAAATATTGTTCACACAATGAATGCCTTCAATCAATCATCAACATACACTGGTATCAATGTAGATCAAGATGACATGTTACAGTGAGGCCATCACATCACAGTATACATTGCTTGTAATGTAACTAAAGTAAAACTCGTGTTCAGTAGTCATTAATTGAAGAAATATAGAGCATACCAACGGATGTATGCTGATAATTTACTGGGCTCCAGATAAGAAGGGAGGAAACTCAAGTTTTTCAGCATTTTCTCCTTTATGTCTGCACCAAACCCTATGGTGTGACTGCTCATTAGAATCGCCTCTTCGAGACGATTCTACTGAGTAGTGACACCATAGGGTTAAAAGCAGACATAAAGGTTTTAGTTTTTGAAATACTCCCCTGATCGGTCTTATTGTGAAGATGTTTACTGCTTAATGCAAGACAAAAGTAAAACAGAGAGCTCCATAGGAGCTTTCTGTATTACTTTTGCCTTGCATTAACATGCTACCATTATGATAGATGCAAATTCCTTCAACCATAGTTGCCATTAAACACTAGGTTTTACTTTATCTAACATTCAGCACTAAGAATATTCAGAACAGAATATGTGTAGACTATACTGCAAAACTATCATTCATAATGGACTCTTCCATCAAGCAAAATGGAAGAATCCAACAAAAGTATCACAGTTTTAACCCTTATCTTGTAGTATCATATGCTTCAAAACTAAGTTGCGGCAATTTAGAGTTTAACCAAGTGTTTTAAATCTTTTTAGATTAACCCAATTCATAGATATGCATTTAGGCATTTAAATTTATTCCTTCATTGAAGAAAATATTTCCATTTGATACAGTAATGAATATGCATTATAAGAAATATTTGCTATACTCTAGAAAAATGACTTAGCTTAAAGCAGGCTGAAAGTAAAGCAGAATGTGCTATTTGCCCACTCTGCTTTAGTTTCAGCCTGCTTTAAGTAGTCATCTGTCTTCAAAACTTTAAACAGGCTACGGAGTGATGGGTTAATCTTAAATTTCTCCAAGAAAGCGAGCAGACTTATGTCACGACACATTCTTCATGAAAACATTGCAGATTCTGATCAGACAGCCCCATCATGAACTGTCTAATCTTGGTCTACACTGTTTAATTAAAAGAGCATGTCTAAATGTTACTATCAGGAAAAGGGCTAATGTGAATGAATACCATCTGAGGAGTCCGGGATTTGAAATATATATAATACTGTATAACTATTACCATAATATCTTGTTTATCTGATTGTAGTACAGTGGAGAAAATGTTATTCTTTCCCAATAAACGTGTTTATGCTAAAACTTTTATTTCCAATGCAAACAGTTTGGAGCCAGATCAGACGCCGGGTAACCCGGCGTCTGATCAGGCTCCAAACTGTTTGCCACTTGGATTAAAATGAATAGTAAGAATTATCCAAATAATGTCATTTTCTCCATTTTAGTGTGTTGGGTTTCCGTTTTGTTTGGGTTTAAACGGGAAAGAGTAATGTTTTCTCCACTGTATAATCTACACATTTCATTTCAAATCTGCATTACATCAGAAATATTCATGGATATATGTATATAGCAACATATGTACAGTTAAACCTCTCCATTATGACCACTAAAAAGTAGGCTAATTGACTGTACAAAAGACAGGTGACAGCTAAAAGCAAGGTGAAAGTAAAATTTGATTTGATTTGTTTTGATTTTACGTCGCTTTCAACAGTATTTCAGGCATATGGCAACGTCCAGCTAATTATAGGTGGAAGAAAACCCCAGAAGTCATTTATGCACTGTTTCAGGCACAAATCGGCAACTGGGTAAAACCACCAACCTTCCGCAAGCCAGCTGGAAGGCTTCCCCAAAGGTGAAAGTAAAACAGCAAGCTCATTAAATTTTACTTTCGACCTTGTTTAAATTAAAACATGTTTATATATTTGGAATGAAGGAGCTTTCTGCTTTCTGTTTTACTTTTGCCTTGCTTAATGCATGCAGTTACCAGCCTCAAACACTGAATAATTACTACAATTTAGTGTTCATTGCAGAGAGGTGTTATCGTTATACATGTGTCTTGATATGGTATAAGGATTTCTGTCTCTATATATTTGACATAAAAAATATGTTGATCAAATGATCATCAAGCTCAGGTATATTTAATTGACTAGTAAACCAGATCATTTTGACACAATCTATTCATCCTAAATCTATACAGTCATGAATATATGTACCATAAAAAGTTTTTATATCCTAGTAGATGGTAGCTTAAAGCAGGCTGAAAGTAAAGCAGAATGTGCCTTAAGGCACATTCTGCTTTACTTTCAACCACCTTCATGTGTTCACCTGTCTTCAAAACTAGAAACAGGCTATGGGGTAATGGGTTAAAGCTGGGTGAAAATAAAGCAAACAATTCCTAGAGGAGTTTTCTGCTTTACTTTCATCCTGCTTTATTTTAGTAGTCACCTGACCAGTCTTTATGCACTAGTGGCTATGGGGACACTGGTTAATACCCTTGGATGTGTCTACTTAAATAAAGCACATCCGTAAATCACTTACTTATATCCTAACTTGTTCCTGTAAACATGTTCAATTGCAACTTCCTTATTCAACTCAGTTTTACCTAACAGATTTGACATTGAAGTAACGCTTATGTTACTGAATTGCATACTGGTATTTTGAAGATCATTATACATGTATATTTATCTAACAGGCATAACATACTTCTCACTATAGTCAAGCTGTTCAACCCTATAGCCTTTTGTAGTGACAACTGATTACATTTGCAAACAGTGTAAACCATGATCAGAGGGCTCCTTTAAGACCCCTCTGATCAGGGTCTGCATTGTTTGATATTTTCATTGGTTTTTAATGTAACATGCTGTGTAGTTAACTCTAAGCATGCTAGTGGCTAAACCATGATAATTTTTGCAAACAGTTGGGGCCCGTTTTACTAAACTACTTACGCAAAAATTTTGAGTAAGTCAAAATTTAAAATTTTAATTTATATTTTTTATTGTCACTTGCTACAAACAGCAAATAGCCAGACCAGAGGACGCGCTGTTAGCGCGTCCTCTGATCTGGCTATTTGCTGTTTGCAAACGTTTATGATCGAAAAATAAGAGTTAAACGATTTTGACTTATGCAAAAATTTTGCATAAGTTGTTTAGTAAAACGGGCCCCTGATGAGACAGTGTGTAATGTATCATCTCATCAAGATCCAAACTGTTTGAACTCCAGTTTTGAAGAAAAGAAATCTACTTTTTGAACAGTAGCAGACAACAGTTATTGTCGTGGGCATAAAAATTACATGTACCTAGCAGAATGCAAAAATTACCCAATATGCAAAGAGTTAAAATTCTAAAAAAAGGATTTACATAGGTAATGTTCCACATACAAACAAATATGTACATATATATATACTGCCTGCTTTTCTGCTGATGTTATAAAATGTTTAGTTGCTAAGAAACAACCATAATATTATGTCCTTTTAATTAGCAAGAATAGCTTTACTAATCAAATCTGATAATAACACAGCATAAAAACGTTTTTCATTACGTACTACTTTAAATCATTAACAGCAACAATGCAAAACCACTGGCCTTTAGAAATTGAGACAACACTGTATTCAGTGGCATCTCTGACAATGTATTCTGAATATTTTCTTAGTCCAAATCAGATCAAGGTTAAGGTCAAATCATGATTGGGTGATATGGGTGATTTGGGAATGGTGCAAGACAACAAATGTATAAATATCCAACCAGTCTAGTAAGCGGTGTTGACGTCATGAGACGAAATGGTAAAATCTAGTTAACCAAGAAATAGCCAATATTAAATATTCTAAGTAAAAAATAGGTCAAGGACTCAAGGTCAAGGTCAAAATTCAGCTTGAATGATATGAGTGGATTGGTATCAGCTGTGTAATTATTAAAGCACTCTAAGTATGCTATGTTGAAGCTAGTGTTTTTTGGCAGGAGCTAGGTTGCTCCATTCAGGATGAAAGTAAATCAGAAAGCTCCTACTAGAGCTTCTTAATTTTACTTCAATCCTATTTTGAAAGTTGTCATCTGTGTTAAAAAAATCAAATACTGCTCTTTTTAACCCATTACTCCATAATAAATATGCCTTTTTACACCTTTCTCTCATTCATCCCCTTAAGAAAATAGTTTAATACTTAGTCATGAATATGTACCATAAGAAATATTTTCTATATCCTTGCAATTTGTAGCTTAAAGCAGGCTGAAAGTAAAGTAGAATGTGCCTTAAGGCACATTCTGCTTTACTTTCAACCTGCTTTAAGTGTTTACCTATCCACAAAACTAGAAACAAGCTATGGGGTAATGGGTTAAAGTGAGGTTTACTGTATCTAAATACATTATTTATTATATAACTGGCCCTCTTTGTCTATTCAGGATCATATAAGTGTGCCCTTTGATCATAATTGCCTGACACATTACATACAGCAGAGGTAGTTGTTTTAACAAATCAAACATTTTCTCACTCATTTCAGCACCAAATCCTATGGTGTTACTACTCATTAGAATCGTCTTGAAGAGACGATTCTAATGAGTAGTGACACCATAGGGTTTAATTCAGAAATAATGAGTTTAGTTTCTGAAAAACTATCCTTATCTGGTGCTCTGATACAGTACACAAATTCCAACCCTCCTGTAGCCAAGGCTTTCTATATCATAATGGTATGATACACTTAGACAAAATATCCCACTTATTTAATACAGTATAAACCCCATCATTACAGCTAGTCAAATGAAGGCTTCAATTGTAACTTAAACATGTATAGTGTGTTTAAGCCACTACCACATACATATGCCTTTTTACACCCTTTAAATTATTCCTCAACTGAAAAAAAAAGATCCACTTTATTATGTCATGAATATGTACCATAAGATATCCTTTCTATATCCCAGCAGATGGTAGCTTAAAGCAGTTTGAAAGTAAAGCAGAATGTGCTTTAAGGTGTAATCTGCTTTGCTTTTAACGTGCTTTAATAGACTTCAATTGTAACTGATATTGTTAATGATATTATCAAGTTTAAAGCAAGATGAATGTAAAACAGAAAACTCCTACAGGAGCTTTCTGCTTTACTTCAATCTTGTTTTAAGCAAGCAGTCTGAAACACTGAAACCAACCCTACAGCAGCCTTCTGCTTTTACTTTCATCTATCTTGCCTTACCCTACAGTAGCTTTCTGCTTTACTTTCATCTTGCTTTAAGAAATCTATCTGAAACACCAAAATAAAGCCTTCTTTTGTGAGCGTGTAATAATAGGTTTAATTAATGAACTTTCCAACTTTGGGGCCATCACTTGCATCAAGCCTCTTTATGTGCAGAGTGCAATAGCAGGCTTCAATAACTCCCATTCCAATTTAGGGCCCATCATTGGAGTCCTTATTTCTGTATTTCTGGTTATAAATTCAGTACAGTGGAGAAAACGTAATTCTTTCCCAATAAACGCGTTTACGCTAAAACTATTATTTCTATTACAAATAGTTTGCCAGATCAGATGCCGGGTAACCCGGCGTATGATCAGGCTTTAAACTGTTTGCCGTCCAGGTTAAAATCAACATTCAGAATGGCCAAGAAGTTGTAATTTTCTTCATTTTACTGCTATGCGTTTGCGTTTCGTTTGCATTTAAACGGGAAAGATTAACAGATTCTCCACTGTACACTATCTGGACAAAACAATTGCTCTCTAGGATTTAGCTTTAACTCTTTGCACCTCAGCGGCAAAATAGTGATTCCTTCTGTAAAACAGTTTGGATCCTGATGAGATGCCACTTAACGTGGCAACCAATCAAGATCCAAACTATTTGACAGTTGAACTCTATTATGAAAACAATTGTTAGAAATTAGAATTGTAGAACAGTAGAAAATGCAGCAATTGTTGTTGATGACAATATTACTTTGTGTGTAAAGAATTAAGAGCCAGAAATTTACTCATGGTGAAAACACATATGAGCATTGATTTGAATACCAGTTAATCTTTCTACTGTTTGAGAATATTTATGTTGCTTTTCAAAATACTGTAGACCTAGATCAGACAAAAGGAGCCGTCTAAGATGTCTGCACTGTTTCCTTATAGAATCTGCCAGACATGAGTTTGCACCCTTTCCTTGAGAAAATATTTCCTTAACCCATTACTCCATATCCATAAATATGTACTTTTACGCCTCTAATTTATTCAACCACTAAAGAGTATAGTTCTAATTAACACAGTCATGAATATGTACCAGAAAAAATATTTTCTATATTCTAGCCGATGGTAGCTTAAAACAGGCTGAAAGAAAAGCAGAATGTGCCTTAAGGCACTTTCTGCTTTACTTTCAACCTGCTTTAAGTAGTCAACTGTCTTCAAACGAAGAAACAGGCTGTGGGGTAATGACAGACTTAGCCAATGTACAGTAATAGTTCAGATAATATATATTCATAGTGGGCGGAGTTTAATCTATGAATATTCAGCAACAGAAAGGTTAAAGTTTGTTTTATCTAAGAGACCATGCAATATAAGAGTAAGTATTTAATGTTACTCAATGCAAGTCGTGAACATTACTTTACTAAGTATTTACTAAGATATAGCAAGACTTTGTGCTTATTATATCTAACAAGACGTCACAAGGCTATATCCATTTTTAGTATGTTTTTATCAACGACGGAGAATTTTACTCTGAGAGCACAAACATAGCAAGTGAAATTGCATTCCATATTATATAGTCACCACAATGATGAGCGACCTTTCAAAATAAATCGGTGCCATATGACAATTTCATGTGTCATGGTGCCATAAAACCCCGTTTTAATCAATTAATCAAAATTAATTGCATCTGAAGTCTTTCACCCTTTCCTCCTCACCTAAGGATTTAACTATCTATTCCTCCACATAAGGAAAACTTATTTATCAGGGCTCCAGATAAGGGGAGTATTTCAAAAACTAAAATCTATATTTCTGCCTTAAACCATATGGTGTTACCACTTAATAGAATCTTCTTGAAGAGACAATTCTAATGAGTAGTAACACCACAAGATTTGGTGCTGAAATGATTGAGAAAATGTTGGATTTGTTCAGTTTACTCCCTCTTAATGGAGCCCTGTATTAATATTCATTAAGATGGTGTTTTAAAACGCAACTTAAAGCAGGATAAAAGTAAAGCAGAAATCTACTATAGAAGATTTCTTCTTTATCATTATCTTGCTTTAAGCAACCACCTGCCCTAAACAAAATTGCATGTAGGTAATTTGCACATTTTTCAATGGAGGAAAGAGTTTAAAATAAAAAGAAGGACATGAAGAATTAGAAGTCTTTACAGAAAGGGGACATCTAAATACAGAACAAAAGTAATGCAAAAAGTACCTGAAGGAGCTTTCTGCATTACTTTGTACTGCATGAAACCTGTGAACCCTAATGACACATCAACACATAGTTTCCTGTAAACAGCACACTTGTCCTATGCAAACAATGTAGACCCAGATCAAAGGGCTCCTCAAGGAGCCCTCAGAACAGGGTCTGCACTATCTATCATTTTTGCAATACATTGTAAAAACACCTCATCCTGCATTAATCAGCTACTTGTCTAATGAGATGCTAGTGTATATTAATTGACTGGTCGCTCAACAAAGGTGTTGTATTTATCTGTAGTTATTTGTTTCTAGCAGTCGAGTCTACCTGTTCAACTTTGCAGAAAGCTCTAAGATCAAACGATGCTCCGAGCCTTTCCTGAAATGTTGGCATTATAATAATAGTTAACAGTTTGTCTATTGAACATCTGATAGAAAAACTAAACACAGTGTAACATCTAACATTTACTGAAAGATAAGAACTCGGACCTGTTTCATAAAACTTCATAGGACAAATGTTGTCGTAAGTCAGATTATAAAAGTCTCAATTATTATTTACTTCTCCATCTAATCCTGTCTTGTGACATCTCTTTGGAATCGTCTTGAAAAGACGATTCCAAAGAGATGTCAAAAGACATGATTAGATAAAGAAATAAGAAATTAAATGTATTTGAAAGTTTTGACTTACGACCGTTTTTGTCGTACAAAGTTTTATGGAACGGGCCCCTGATCCCTAGATCTGCCCTTCAAAATAAACAACAGTTGCTGAAAAACAGCACTACTTTCCTAGTACAGATACTTCTTAAATACTTATTAGTCATAGTACAAATATTTTGAGCAATAATAATGAATCTCAATACTTGCATATAAGCCGTAATCAATGGGGATTCAACACTAATACAAAACATTAATTAATTTCTCCCCTGAAGAAAGTAATTCCATTATATACAGTAATAAATGTGCAACATAAGAATTATTTCCTATAACCTAGCAGGAGTTAGCTTAACTCTTTGACCCCTAGTCCCGCATATAGGCGTGGTTTTCAAACAGTGTATATGTGAGTAGAACACATGTCCTATGCAAACAGTGAAGACCCAGATCAGAGGGCTCCGAAAGGAGCCCTCTGATCAGGGTCTTCACTGTTTGTCATAATGCCTAACATTGACAAAAACAACCCTTAAAAGTCTAAAATGGACTAGACTAAAATGGAAACTGGACTTGTCCATTTAAAGTTTCAGGGAGGAAAGAGTTAAAGCAGGTGTAAAGTAAAGCAAATTTGCCTCGAAGTGCATTCTGCTTTACTTTCAATCTGCTTTAGGTGGTCACCTTTCTTCAAAAAAAAGAAACAGACTATGATGTAAACGGTATGTTCTGTTAACTTCTGATATCAAAACCATTCAAAGGGAGGCTTGTTTATTTGTTTTTATTTCAAGTGACAAGCTAAAGCAGGATATAAAGTTAAACAGAAATCTCCTTCAGAAGCTTTCTGTTTTACATTAATCCAGCTTTGACATGAAACCTGCTTTCCTTCGAGCAGTCACAATAGCAGAGCTTCATGAAACCCCATTTTTTGCACCATTTCTCCTGGAAAAATATCTTTATTTTAAAAATAAGCAAAAACTATCTTTTATGAAAAACTATGATAAAAAGCTGAAACCATGTCACACCATAATTATGTCACTAGCAAGATAGGCAAAACATTCAATTAAAACAATCACAGCACAGCCAATCAAAACTCAGCATTTGAACTACAGTAACCAATCAGCTGGCTCCATTAAATTAACCTTGTAACATGTCAACAGGACTCCGGATAAGAGGGGGTAAGCTGAACTAATAAAACATATTCTCACTCATTTTAGCACCAACTCCTATGGTGTTACTATTCATTAGAATCGTCTCGAAGTAGTGACACCATAGGGTTTAAAGCAAAAATAAAGATTTTAGTTTTTAAAATACTCCCCTTATCTGGAGCTCTGTGTCAAGTCTCACCATAAAGCATAGTTTCTGATAAATGGAGGTAAACAAAACGTTTCAGTATTTTAAATAAACATTTCCAAATTTTGCTTTTGTTTTTATGTCTCCACAGTCCTTATGTTATAACTACATGTACTCAGTATTGTCTCTTCAAGACAATCCTAATGAATAGTCACAACATATGGTTTGGTGGAGACAAAAGGATTTTATTAACCCATTACTCCATAGCCTGTTTCTAGTTCTGAAGATGAAATACAGCTTAAAGCAGATTGAAAGTAAAGCAGAAGGTGCCTTAAGGCACTTTCTGCTTTACTTTCAGCCTGCTTTAACCTATCATCTGCTAGGATTGAGAAAATATATTTTATGGAACATTTCCATGACTGTAAAAATTGGAACAATTTTCTTCAGTGGAGGAATAACTTAAAAGTGCTAAAAGGCACTTCTATGGGGGAAATGATTAAGTAATTAAAGTACTTCCATTTATCTAGAGCTATGCATCTGTCTAACCTATGTTTAGCAGCCATTTATTGAAGATGCATGGAGATGTATTTAGACAGGTTTATTAATAACACTTTACTCCATAGATATGCATTTTAACGGCTCTCATTTATAGCCTCCGCTGAAAAAAGTAGTTCTACTTAATTCTGTCATGAATATGTGCCATATTTCCTTTATCCTTGCAGATGGTAGCTTAAAGCAAGCTAAAAGGAAAGCAGAATGAGCCTTAAGGCGCATTCTGCCTTACTTTCAACCTCCTTTAAGTGGTAACCTATCTTCAATACTAGAAATAGACTAGTGGGTACTGTGTTAAATTCCCTTTCCCTTTTGTAGAAGCAAATTTTGATCCCTTTGTCACAAATTTGATCCATGCATTTTCCTTTGAATGGTCACTAAAGATAGGTTCGACTTGACCTACATGATCATAAAATTGTCCAATGTTATGACAACATCAACACTGCAAGTTAAAACTGCCAATCGCTGTAGCCATAGAGGGGGATTTGCCATGCAATGCAGGCCAGTTAAAATATTGGAAATATGCCGCAGGGAGAGGTGCGATATTGAGATATATCTCATACCTGATTCTGACTCCTGTAGATGACATGTCCTCACCCAGGGCTTTCTGTATAGAGGAGTACTTAGCCTGCAGCCTCGCTATACGGTTGTTACTTAGAGTATACGATCTGAATTTCTGTAAAAGATTAACCCAATTACACCATATATACTCATTTTTACACATAAAATAAGTTTATTCCTTCACCGAAGCAAAATAGTTTCAAAATTTATAAACTCATGGATAGGAATTGTGAGAAATACTTTCTATATTCTACCAGATGGTAGCTTAAAGCAAGCTGAAAGTAAAGCAGAATGCGCCTCAAGGCGCATTCTGCTTTACTTTCAACCTGCTTGAAGTGGTCTACTATATTCAAAACTAGAAACAGGCTATGGAGTAAAAGGGTAAATAGATGCTATGCTATGTTACAGGGCACTTAAAAGTATGATAAATTCAAGGGCTTTAACATGTTGTTGAACTCTAGCAATGAGTATAATCGTCATTTACAAATGTTGTACCTTTAAAGAGTACATTTGTCCTATGCAAACAGTGTAGACCCAGATCAGAGGGCTACTAAAGGAGCCCTTTGAACAGGGTCTGCACTTGTTTGTCAGTTTGCAAAATATTGCAGAAAACAATCCTAAATAGTAATTATATATACGCTCATAAAATATACATGTTAAGACTTATTGAAAAAAATACTTTTAAGTTAACAATTTTGAAAAATTCATAAACTCTATCAAACTTGTTATGGGGAAAGGCAGTGAAGCGCTTAGTAAGAGCGCTTGATATTTTTTATAACAAATCACTCAAATTTTAACAAAAGTCAATAAGAAGTAGATGGCGGAAATCGACATACCATAATACGTCCTATCTAAAGACAGGCGTATAAAAGCTCATTTATCAGAAATGAAAAAGTACATTTCAAAGTACAATGTTATATGGCTTAACATACATCTAGGTAATATCCTTCAGTCTCTAGTCTCTGGTTTCGTTTCTTGTCGGTCTCGTGAGGTGACCTCGGCGGAGTGGTTCCGTTCTCATCCATGAAAAGGCTGGTCACATCCACGTCCTTCCTGTTGATCAGTTCTGTTAGAGACTTCTCTGTCGCCTCCAGAGACTTCCAAGTCTAAATACATAATAATATCTCTATAATAATTATATAGGTTTAACCCATTACCAGGGCTCCAGATAAGAGGGAGTAAACAGAACAAATCCAACATTTTCTCACTTATTTCAGCACCAAATCCTATGGTGTTACTACTCATTAGAATCGTCTCAGAGAGACGATTCTAATGAGTAGTAACAACATAGGGTTTAATGCAGAAATAAAGATTTTAGTTTTTGAAATACTCCCCTTATCTGGAGCTCTGCATTACCAAATCATATCTCTATATAATTATGTTTAACCCATTACGGTATTAATTCACCCCATAAATACGCCTTTGATGCATTGAATTAATTCCAACTAAAGAAAATACTTCCATTTTTACAGTAATAAATATGCAACAATGCAACATTAAGAAGTATTTTCTTTATCCTAGTAATGGTATCTCAAAATACATATATGTAGGTATTTAGGTATAACTTAAGGTCATAAAACAATTAATCATAGGAATTGCAAGCTGAATTTATTCTGCCTTGCTTTAAGGGTTTTTTATGGGTTTTTTTTTTTTTGTGGCCACTTTTGTTTAATGCTGTTTGTTGCTTTTAATTTACATCTGTTTCTGCCAACTCTAACTCCAAGGTTAAAAAGCTTTTGAGTTGAATCGTTTCTCAAGCATTTGACTGGTCAGAGTTGAGCAAAAGCTTTTGCTCAACTCTGACCACTCAAATGCCTGAGAACGACCTCAGACTCTACTCAAAAGCTTTATAACCTTGGACTCTCTGCTAATTAAACATTCAAGTGTGAGTGAAGCAGATGCAGAGGAACCAGGGACATGTCCTACTCTTTTAGACACAGCCCTGTTGGGACCTCAATTTTTCAAAGTGTCATCCAAAAGGAGTTGGTCCAGTGGGGGATTGAACTCACAACCCCGCATTGACAGTTTAACCCTTTACCTGATAGCCTAGTTATAATATTGAAGATAGGTGACTACTTAAAGCTGGTTGAAAGTAAAGCAGAATGCGCCTATTCTGCTTTACTTTCAGCCTGCTTTAAGCTATCATGTGCTATAATATAGAAAATATTCCCCATAATACATATTCATAACTGATTAAATTGGAACTATTTCTTCAGCGGATGAATAAATCATATCCGCTAAAAGGCGCTTCTATGGGGGAAAGGGTTAACCAGTTAATGTGCCACACAGTCACATGTCGTACCTCATCGTTGTCGAGTTTCAGCTGTTCTAACACCTTCTGTGAGGACTTGTAACTCTGTAACAGCTGATCTTGAACTAGTTTTTGAGCACTAATCTGTCGCACCTGAAACAACCAATACAAGATATTATTATAGTACAGGTATATCCTTCGACTTATTTACTGGTGTTCACTCAGAGCAAACTTTTCATACCTTGGATATTTTGGCTTTCCAAAGAGTTCCAAACAGCAACAAGAGGGCCTGAAGGCCCTGATATCGCTCACCATTTGTAATGAAGCCTGATAGCTTTACCTTTGAATTTCACCTGTTTTATTCTAAATCCATTCAAGTTTGTCGACCTACTGTAGTATAGTAGAGTACATCAAAGGCAGATAACTAGAGCCTAAACAATACTGAAATGAAGCCTTTTTCTAGCATTTCAAAGTATATCAAGGGCAGGTAACTATTGCCACAATGATTTCATTTCAACAATAATTGCACTTCTTCCAGAACATATAGCTACATCCTTTGTGTACAAGTATAATCAAAATCCACTGAAAACTGTACTTGCAAGAGTGTAAACGCTGTAAAATATGGCATTTTCAGCAATTCAAAGGTAGATATCTCTTGATTTATTTGTCCGATTCAAACCATAATCACCCTTTTTCGAACTCTTATGATCATATACAATCTGGGCAAGTTTGAGAGAGCTTGGATAAATATTGTCGCCTCTAGAGCGTAAACACTGTTAAATATATCATTTTCAGCAATTCAAAGGTAGATAACTTTTGACCTTTTGTTCCGATAACAACCATAATTGAACTCATACGAAGTCTTATGGTAATATACAATCTGAGTAAGTTTGAGAAAGATTGAATAAAAATTGTGGCCTCTAGAGTGTAAACACTGTTAAATATGGCATTTTCAGCAATTCAAAGGTGAATAACTCTTGATCTATTTGTCCGATTTCAACCAAAATCAAACTCATCCGAACTCTTATGGTCATATACAATCTGGGCAAGTTTTAGAAAGATTGGATAAATACTGTGGCCTCTAGAGTGTAAACACCGTTAAATATGGCATTTTCAGCAATTCAAAGGTAGATAACTTTTGATCTATTTGTCCGATTTCAACCAAAATCAAACTCTCTCAAACTCTTATGGTCATATACCATCTGAGCAAGTTTTAGAAAGATTGGATAAATACTGTGGCCTCTAGAGTGTAAACACTGTTAAATAGGGCATTTTCAGCAGTTCAAAGGTAGATAACCCATGACCTATTTGTCCGATTTCAACCATAATCGAACTCATCCGAACTCTTATGGCAATATACCATCTGCGCAAGTTTGAGAAAGATTGGAGAAATATTGTGGCCTCTAGAGTGTAAACACTAAAATTGTTGACGCCGCACGACGGACGACGGACATTCAAGGATTGCAAAAGCTCACCCTGAGCTAGCTCAGGTGAGCTAAAAATACACACCCGTTTACGTAAATGGACAAAGAGTGGTAATGATTGTGGTCTCCAAAGTTAATTAGGAAATGAGCTTTCCTATGAAGTTTGAAATAAATCTGCTGCAAAAATACTTGAGATACTGAGCAAAAGTCATTTGTGCCTGCCAACAAAGGAGTATAACTCTGTAAATTACAAAGCGATATAAAGTGATTATAAACTTTGTCCAAATTATTGAAGTTATGAAGCTTCCTATAAAGTTTGAAAATAGTCCCTTTGAAAACTACCTGATATATTGACAAATAACAAGACACCTTTTGCACTTTTTGCACTTTTTCATTCAATGATGTCAATGACCATTACTACTATAAAATTGATGAAAAATAATGAAGTTCACAGGGACGTAAGATCATGCCATGTATAATATTGGTACAAAGTTTCATCTACTAGGAGGGGTTTGAGGTTCCATACTTAATTAATAAAGAAATACAACTGTAGATTGTTGTAGAATGTTTAACCCTTTCCCACATAGCCTGTTTCTAATGTTGAATATAGGTGTCCTCTTAAAGCAGGTTGAAAGTAAAGCAGAATGCGCCTAAAGCGCATTCTGCTTTACTTTCAGCCAGCTTTAAGGTATCATCTGCTAGAATATAGAAAATATTTTGTATGATACATATTTATGACTGTATAAATTGGAACTATTTTCATCAGTGAAGGAATAAAATTAATGCGCTAAAAGGCGCTTCTATGGGGGAAAGGATTAACAGACTACAGTAATAACAGGTAAACTCACTGTGCCCTCGTGACAAGTATATTTTTTCTTTATAAACTGTGTACCAGTGAAGAGTACACTTGTCCTCTGCTCAGAGAAGACCCAGATAAGAGAGCTCCTGAAGGAGCCCTTTGATCATGCTCTACACCGTTTGTCAGTATTACAGTATATTGTTTAACAATCATAAATAGTAAATAAATGATGTGAATTTATTAGAATCTGGAATTGTCCATTTGAAGTTTCAAAGGTGATTGGGGTATAAAAAGAAAGCCTGCAGTAATTTATGTCATGCAGGGGCATAAAAAAGGCAGCAGTTTATACCTCGTCCCCTCGGCAGGGCTGGAATTCAAATTTCTTTGGCAGCATGAAGGCCTGATTGTTGATTTCCTGGAACCTTTGTTTGTCTGTGAGCGGGTCCATCTTGGAGATGACATCATTGAGCTGTTCTACTGCGGAATTGTGGGTATTACGCATGTTACAATGAGCGGTCTGATACATCATTACCGTGCCACGGATAGAGTTGTGGTAGCCAAAGTCCATACACTAGTAAATACAAAATAAAGCCCATTTCCAACTAGGTACTAGAAAACCTTTACCTTAATCTCTCTGATTAATTATCAATGATTGTCTTTAAATCTATGTTCTAACTATTTGATTTATATCATACTTGTAAATGAAATGGACTGTTTAACCCTTTGAACCCTAGTCCCGCATATAGGCGTCCGTTCAAAAAGTGTACATGTGAATGGTATACTTGTCCTGTGCAAACAGGGAAGACCCAGATCAGAGGGCTCCAAATGGAGCCCTCTGATCAGGGTCTTCTCTGTTTGTCATAATGCCAAACATCGACAAAAACAACCCTTAAAAGTCAGAAATGGACAAGACTAAAATGGAAACTGGAATTGTCCATTAAAAGTTTCAGGGAGGAAAGAGTTAAAATAGAAATTTTGAAAGGCCCTTTTAGTGCCATGTCTAGATCCTTATCAAGTCTTGTATCAAGTTCTGTTGAGATAATTTTGAATACCAAACAGTAACAGCCTCTATGATTTTTAAAGATTTTTAGGCCTAAAATCCCTATTATTCGGAACACTACACATAGTGAATTTTCTTTTATATAGACCGAAGGTGTGAAATTAATTTTAAACAATACTTGAAGCTGAAATCTATCCTAAAGACATAGAAGTTTTTAAACATTTCTGTTGGCAAATCCACTAAATAAATAATTAATTGCAATCTGATTGACAATTATCAGCAGAATCTCTATGGCACTCAGGGCTCCAGATCAGGTAGGTATTTCAAATACTAACTTTCTTACTTCTCCACCAAACCCTATGTTGTGACCACTCATTAGAATCGTCTCGAAGAGACGATTCTAATGAGTGGTCACAACATAGGGTTTATATGGACATTTAGGAGAACATTTTGGAAATGTTCAGTTTACCAACTCTTATCTGGCGCCCTGGCACTGCGGCTATGACTAATAAGAATACTCTATCATTGTCATGCATACAATACTTACATCCATGAGGTCCGAGACATCATCAGAGAAATACTTGTTGATAGCAGAGTTGGCCACCTCTATATTCAGTAAATACTCGTTGCGTGCGTGTAATGCTTTGTATTTGTTGGTTGTATACTTCCCTTGGCGCTGTGGAAATAAAGTATACAGTAAACACCATGCGATTACCACCATGTCAGTACAGTGAAGCTCACTTATAATGATATTGGATATAACGAAATACTGGATATAACAAAACAAACTTCATACCAATCTCCTAATTAACCCTTTGAACCCTAGTCCCGCATATAGGCGTGCTTTTCAAACAATGTATGTGTGAATAGTACACATGTCATATGCAAACAGTGAAGACCCAGATCAGAGGGCTCCGAAAGGAGCCCTCTGATCAGGGTCTTCACTGTTTGTCACAATGCCAAACATGGACAAAATTAACCCTTAAAAGTCAGAAATGGACTACTCTAAAATGGAAACTGGAATTGTCCATTTAAAGTTTCAGGGAGGAAAGAGTTAACGTATTTAGTAAAATGGACCTGATTTAATGAAATTCTGATATAACGAAAGAAATCAGACGGTCCCAACAACTTCCTTATAAGTGAGCTTCACTGTATTAATACAAAATGTACAATCACTTTGGTGTATAGCTGTCATCTTCTTTAAGAAATATGAACATCTCTCATCAGAAAGTGTGTATTCAACCTATTACTCCATATATAACGCCTTTTTGTACATTTGATTTATTGCTACTCTAAGGAAAATAGTTCCACTAAATACTGTCATGAATATTTGCACCAGTCTAGCAGATGGTAGCTTAAAGCAGGTTGAAAGTAAAGCAGAAGGTGCATTCTACTTTACTTTCAACCTGCTTTAGTGGGTCATCTGTCTTCAAAACTAGAAACACACTATGGGGTTAAAGGTTTAAAGCAGAACAAAAGCTATTGCAAAAAAATTCAAGAAATCTCTCCCTTAGGTCTTTAACAAGCTCTATATTATGACTTCTCATTAAAGTTGTCATTGAGGTATGAAAATGTTAGTATCTAACCCATTACCCCATAAATACACTTTTTACGACATCAATTTCTTCCTTAATTTATAATGTCACAAATAAGAATCATAAGAAAAAAATTCTATATTCTAGCAAATGGTAACTTAAAGCAGGATGGAAGTAAAGCAGAATGCGCCTCATGGCGCATTCTGCTTTACTTTCAGCAAGCTTTAAGTGGTCACCTATCTTCAATACAAGAAAGAGGCTATGGGGTAATGGGTTAATTCCTTTAATGACTTTGAATACCTCGTCCTCCTGTTTTTCAATCTTTTTGAACTTGCGACTGCCTGTGAGGGACTTGCCGGACAGCTGTTGTTCCAACTTGGTTTTCTGGGACTGAATCTTCTTCAAGTTGTCCTCCGCTTGTTTGGCATCCAGTTGATACGTGTGGTATGTCTTCATTGCCTGCAAAGAAAACATAACTCTGAGTAACAAGAAGAACACAGACCTAGATTTGTCTGTGCCAGACTTACTTCCCTTTAACCCATATGTGCCTGAATATTGCAATGAACTCTCCCTGTATGCTGACTGGAAGATTTCATGATAGATTATAGATATACAGGCTTATCTAACTTTTAGACAACGCAGGGCTTGTTCATACAGCTGAATATGATTTTATATTACATAGCAAACAGTGCAAACCCTGATGAGATGCTGCATAACGAAGCATTTCATCAGGGTCTACACTGTTTTCCGATGTCTTCTTTAGCAGGCATTACATTCAAATGGGTAAAATCAAATGTGGGAGCCTCCTACACTATTGTTTATTTATTTTTCTCCTGCACTTAGCAAACCACCTGTTTAAAAGACTGCTAAATATGGGCATATTATATTGTTGCATTGAATGGTTGCTTAACCCTTTACCCCATAGCCTATTTCTAGTTTTGAAGGTAGTTGACCACTTAAAGCCGGTTGAAAGTAAACTAGAATGTGCCTTAAGGCACATTCTGCTTTACTTTCAGCCTGCTTTAACCCTTTACCTCATAGCCTGTTTCTAGTTTTGAAAATAGGTGACTACTTAAAGCAGGTTGAAAATAAAGCAGAATGCGCCATATGGCGCATTCTGCTTTACTTTCAGCCTGCTTGAAGCTATTACCTGCTGGAATGAGGAAAGTATTAAATATGACACATATTCATTACGGTATATATTGGAACTATTTTCTTCAGCGGATGAATAAAATGCATGTGCTAAAAGTCGCTTCTATAAGGGAAAGGGTTAAGCTACCTTCTGCTAGGATATACAAAATATTTCTTGTCATACATATCCATTACTGTTACAGAGGAACTTTTCTTCAGTGGAGGAATAAATTTAAGGCGTAAAAAGAGGTATGTATGGGGAAATTGGTTAATAGAGAAGTGACTGTTATAAAGTACAAACTTCCATACCTTTAGTCTATATCAATAAGTTGTTTACCTATGATTCATTACATATTATCTTGTCAACACAACACTGCCAAATTGTTGTTCTACCTATTTTGACCTTTTGATTAATCATTACAAGTAAAGAGATATCGCTCTTAACCCATTACCCCATAGCCTGTTTCTAGATTTGAAAACATGTGATCACTAAAATCAGGTTGAGAGTAAAGCAGAATGCACATTAAGGCGCATTCAGCTTTACATTCAGCCTGCTTTAACTACCATTTGCTAGGATATAGAAAATATTTCTTGTAGTACATGTTTATAACTGTATAAATTGAAACTATTTTCTTCCTTAGGGGAATAATTAAATGTGCTAAAAGGCACTTCTATGGGGGGGAAGGGTTAGCCTTTTCCCCACAACCACCAGTGCTAATCAAACTATATCCTACTGATCTCACATAATATTGACAATAAAATTACACCAATATGATCAATCAAAACACTTTCCTATTTTGTTTGGCTTCTGTGTTTAGGGCTGATAGTTGCCCTTGAGTGTTTCTGTTGAGGAAATGGTTAAACAATTTTAAGTGAGCTTAGGGGCTTTTATCCTTAAGGCTGGCCTAGTCACTGAATTAAATGTTTGAAACAAAGATGCAAAACAATATTTACTATATCAAATATAATTATATATTTTAACCCTTTCCTCCCTGAAACCTCAAATGGACTATTCTAAGTTTAAATTTAGTCTAGTCAACTTTTGACGTTTTAGTGTTTGATTTTTACAAAATGTCAAATTGACAAACCTTAAGGAGCTCCTTAACCCTTTCCTCCCTGAAACTTTAAATGGACAAATCCAGTTTCCATTTTAGCCTAGTAATTTTCTGACTTTTAAAGGTTGTTTTTGTCAATGTTTGACATTGTGACAAACAATGAAGACCCTGATCAGAGGGCTCCTTTCGGAGCCCTCTGATCTGGCTCTTCACTGTTTGCATAGGACAAGTGACCTATTCACATGTACACTGTTTGGAAAGGACGCCTATATGCGGGACTAGGGTTCAAAGAGTTAAGGAGCCCTCTGATCAGGGTCTACATTGTTTGCACAGGTACACTGTTTGTAATGATGCATATATGCATGACTAGGGTTCAAAGAATTAAGAAATCTGATAGAAAAAAAAATTCTTCCATGATTTTTTCAACTGATTCATAATTTTTTTTTATTTCAAATTCTAGTAAATCAATCAATAGGCCACTCACCTTTTGTAGCTCGTAAAGACTTTTGAGAATGTCTTCATGGCTTTCTGACCCAATTTCTCGACACTGAAATATATAAATTCATTGTGGTAGTAACACTTCAACAAAATAAATTGAAAATACAGCGTTCCCTCTCTACAACGACTCTCCCAACAACGACCCCCTCCTTTCAACGAGGCTTGCCGCAGATCCCTAAACAGGACAATTATGCCTGACTCTTTCACTGCTGAAATAAAGTTCGTCTTAAAATGTCGTCTGCTTTTTTCTCTTAAGTTACATAATGGACATTTTGACAGAAAAAAACCTTATTGATGAGTGACAAACAGCTTGAATCCAGATCAGACGCCGCGTAACGCGGCGTCTGATCTGGATTCAAGCTGTTTGCAAATGTCAGTCAATTTCCCTGAACAACGAACACAATCTTTGTCTCACATTGGGTGTCGTTGTGGAGAGGGAGCGCTGTATGTAGCACAAATACATTGCCAGTTGCGACAAAAGCCGTCACAGGTCAAAACTTTAAAATACATTTAATTTCTTATTTCTCCATATAATCCTGTCTTGTGACATCTCTTTCAAGACGATTCCAAAGAGATATCACAAGACAGGATTAGATAGGGAAATAAATAATAATTGATAATTTTAAAATCTGACTTGCGACAATATTTGTCTTACCAAGTTTCGTAAAACGGGTAAGATTGATACGAATCATTTCATATCCGCAAACATTTGATATTCAAAGCAGAAAAACAACAATTCATAATTGTCACAAAGATCCAAAACTTAACATTGGAGCTAAATCTAAATGTCTGACACTAACAATGATGATGATAGAAATGCAACACCTTAGTCTTGCTTTCACTCAATTGTTGGGGCGAGATAATAATTTCAGCAAGGCTCAAGATAAGAGGTAGTAAAGTCCTGTTTTTGAATATTTCATCCCTTATGTCTACACCAAATCCTATGGTGTGACAACTCATTAGAATTGTCCCGATGATTCTAATGATTACAGGGCTGCCATTTCTCCGGATTTTTCCTAAGTATTCGGATTTTTATCCAAGCAGATCGTAGCTTAAAACAGGCTGAAAGTAAAGCAGAATGCGCCTTAAGGCGCATTCTGCTTTACTTTCAACCTGTTTTAAGCAGTCATGTTTCTTCAAAAACGAGAAACAGACTATGGGGTAAAGATACGATTAGTAAAATTGCGTCTGGAAAAATGAAATCTTAGGATTTTTATGATCAACTTATGGCAGCCCTGTGATTAGTCACACCATAGGGTTTGGTGCAGACATAAATAGTTTAAATTTTGAAATACTGCCCTTATCTGGAGCCCAGTGTCAGTTGTGAGATAACTCTAGGTATCTGTGATACAAGACTCACCTTTTTGAATATCCTGTTTGAGTTGTCGAGGATTTCTCCTAGTCGACTGTTGACGTGGAAGCCGCAGATCTCGGCGAGGATTCCGTGGTCATGGCTCTGTTTGCGTGTTATCTCCATCAGCTGAGAGAAACAGTTGAAGGTGCTGTACTTGTCCCAGTGTTCCCGTCTGTAACAATACAATGATACAATGATACTTTCTTAATACAAAGTTACATTCTTTACCAATTACCCAATAGCCGGTTTCTAGTTTTGAAGACGAATGACCACTAAAAACAGGTTGAAAGGCATATTCTGCTTTACTTTAAACTTGCTTTAAGCTACCATCTGCTAGGAAAGCTAAACAATTATTATTGTGCATTATATAAATGTATAAAATGGAACTTTTTTCTTAGCCAAGGAATAAAGTGAAGGCATAAAAAGGTGTTTTAATGGAGTAATGGTATAAAGATGTATACAAATTGTTTTTTTCATTATGATACAATTTTATATTATTGTTTTTATTTTTAAACATGATACAGCTTTATATACTCGATTAGCTTCATAAAACATTGTCTCATCTTCAAACACTATAAACATCCTGCTAGAACCACCATCCACAAGCATTGATAGGATTTCTGTGTTTTTCTGTCTAGAGGTATGAAAAGGCAATTTATGATAGATAGTGTTCAGATAGGTAGAGCATTCTGGTTTACTCTGTGATCAGGATTAAAGCTCAGTCTTATTCCATTAATCCATAAGTATGCATTTTGATGCCTCAAATTATTTCAAAACTAAGGAAAGTAATCCCAATGTACAATAAAGTCCTGAACATAAAACACATAATTGAAAATATGTTAGTATTTTACAATTTTCAAACAGATGATAATATTATCCAAAATAGTGTTACAAACTTTGATAAACATCCACGGACCAGAATATGACTTACTTTTGTTTTTCTTGTTTGTGTCGTGCCCAGGTATTTTTGGCCAGTTTTTCAAGGTTCCTTGAGTATTCAGCTTCCAGCTCGGCCTTCTTGCGGAAGAAATCCTGAATCTCGAACACCATGGCCATCTGCAGTTCCAGGCGATTCTCCAGACATTTTAACTGTTCCGCTAACTGTTGCCGTATATCTGCAAATATAAAGAATACATACATGAATATCGGACAGATACTATAGTTATACTAACATACAAACCAATACCGACTCGTAGCCAAAGCCAATAAGGTTTATTCAGGACTCCAGATAAAAGGGAGTAAAACGAACAAATCAAACATTTTCTCACTCATTTCTGCATCAAACTCTATGGTGTTACTACTCATTAGAATTGCCTCAAAGAGACGATTCTAATGAGTCGTGATACCATAGGAGTTAATGCAGAAATAAGCCCTGTTGACTGTAATCAAACCCCATTAATGTTGTGGTGTAAGCCCTTCCCACCACAGAAGCGCCTCTTTCTACTTCCTTACATAAATGAATATTTACTTACAGAAATGAATACAGGTGAGGTGCCAGCTAAAACAAGATGAAAATAAACCAGAAAGCTCTTGTAGCCGGGTTGAGTTTATGATTAAATGGTGAGAGATTTGTGTAAGCGGCCCGGTGGTTCAGTCAGTAGAACACTTGCCCTGTAAGCATGTAACACTCCCAAGGGTCAGCTTAATCTGCTTTATTTTCATCTTTCTTTACCATTACGGTTACCCCATAGCCTGTTTCTTGGTTTGGAAACAGGTGATCACTTAAAGCAAGTTGAAAGTAAAGCAGAATGTGCCTTAAGGCACATTCTGCTTTACTTTCAATCTGCTCTAAGCTACCATCTGCTAGGATGTAGAAAATATTTCTTTTTGGTACATGACTGCATAAATTGGAACTAATTTCTTCAGTGGAAGAATAAATTAAATGTGCTAAAAGGTGCTTCTATGGGGGGAAAGGGTTCAACACTACTGCTTATTTGTGATTTGCACTTTTGGCTACGGAGGAATGGTCAGACAGCTTTAAAGCGATATAGGTAAACCTCTGTTTTCTAAGGGAATAATGCATACTTTTTCAAAGAATTCCAAAAAGAAAATGAAAACAAGAGCCCCATGGGGCATATTCGCTCACCTGAGAATAATTGGGAAAATGGAGATATTGATTTATGTCCAGGACTGACCTAGATATGCAACAGACCAGAACAATTTGAATAAAATATGTAAAGTATATTTAAAAGTGTCACCATACAGAATATAAAAGCTCTGGCCTTATTACAGAGTCAGAGAAGAAGATGTTTGAAATTTTCTTTATATAACTCTATGTAAAACAGTGACCCCCGGGGCGGGGCCAATTTTGACCCTAGAGGCATAATTTGAAGAAACTTAATAGAGGACCTGTAGGCGATGATATGTGCCATATATCTAAGCTCTGGCCCTTGTAGTTTTAGACAAGAAGCTTTTTTAAGTTTTCATTGTAAAAAATCTATTTTTAGCTCCTGTGATTTAGTTATGCAACGGACCAAAACCATTTGTTCAATTTTGGTATAAGATATCTAGAAGTGTCACTATGCCAAATATCAAAGCTCTGGCCATATTAGTTTTAAAGAAGAAGACGTATGAAAATTTCACTATATAACTCTATGTAAAACCATGACCCCCGGGGCGGGGCCAATTTTGATCCCAGGGGCATAATTTGAACAAACTTGATAGAGGACCTGTAGGCGATTCTATGTGCCAAATATCTAAGCTCTGGCCCTTGTAGTTTCAGACAAGAAGATTTTTTAAGTTTTCATTGAAAAAATCTATTTTTAGCTCCTAGCTGTGACCTAGTTATGCAACAGAACAGAACCATTTGAACAATTTTGGTAAAGGACATCTAGAAGTGTCACCATGCCAAATATCTAAGCTCTGGCCACATTGGTTTCAGAGAAGAAGACGTTTGAAAATTTCACTATATAACTCTATGTAAAACTGTGACCCCAGGGGCGGGGCCAATTTTGACCCCAGGGGCATAATTTGAACAAATGATAGAGGACCTGTAGATGATGCTATGTGCCAAATATCTAAGCTCTGGCCCTTGCAGTTTTTGACAAGAAGATTTTTTAAGATTTCCTTATTTTTTCACTGCATTGTTTTTAATTCTTTGAACAAATTTGAAAGAGCTTGACCCAAGGAACATTTCTGTAAAGTTTGGTCGAATTCTGTCAAGCGGTATAGGAGGAGATGTCATCTGAAGCAATTGTTAACGACGCCGGACGAGGCACAACACACGACGGACGCCAGACACAGGGCCATCCCAATAGCTCACCTTGAGCCTTTGGCTCAGGTGAGCTAAAAAACCAAAAAACGAACGATGAAATAAGTTGAAATTACGTGTTGTTTGTTGACTATTTTTACATATCTAAAAAGAAAATGACTAATACAAGTTCAGATCATGATAAGAACCAGAGTTTGTCTATGTCTGATTGATATAATGCCAGTCATCCAGTATTTGGCAAGATAGGATGAACTATTCCACCACAAAGGTTCCTGTACTAACAGAAGACAAAGGAAATGTGAACACTGCCACCTCATCAAGCAATCATGTGATGAACTCACACTCTGATAATAGTAATTATACAGTCAAATTTCTGTTAACCCTTTCCAGACCCATAGCAAATACCTTTTAGCGCGTTCAATTTATTCCTCCACTGAAGAAAATAGTTCCAATTTATACAGTCATGAACAGTCAAATTTGTGCTAACCCTTTACTTCATAGCCTGTTTCTAGTTTTGAAGACCACTTGAAGCAGGTTGAAAGTAAAGCAGAATGTGCCTTATGGCACATTCTGCTTTACTTTCTGCCTGCTTTAAGCTACTTTGTGCTAGGATAAAGAAAATATTTCTAAAGTTGTATATTCATGACTGTTTAATGTCTTACGGTTTTCTTCAGTAAAGGTATTAATTAAATGTGTCAAAAGGTGTATCTATGGAGTAAAGAGCTTTCTGCAGTATTTTATCCTACATCAAGGAACCACATGTATATAGTATTCATCTACTAATTGGTCATTTAATACATGTTTGCCGGTACAATATAATGTGTATGTTTGACTGTATATACAATATAATGTGTATTTTGTATTATTATCCCCGGAAGGCATTGTCAACAGCAATCAGTAGATTGAGTGGGGAAGATAAAAATAATTATCTTCAAGCATCAACAGTATACATGTACATGTAATAATATGGTGGGAAAAATGGAGAGTAACTTCACATCATACTTATACTTATGCCAGAAAAACATACCCAGACTTGAATACAGGAACCTACTACTTCCCCCACTCAGAAGATGGCCTGTTTAAAATGTGTTTAAGGCAGGTGGTTGGTTAAAGCAAGAAGAAAGTATAAAACAAAGCTCCTATAGGAGCTTTTTGCTTCACTTTTATCCTGCTTTAAGCTACCACCTAGTCCACATGATATGGAGCTATTTTGCGATCTGGCCATATTCCCTCGAGACGGCACTTAATTGGTCACAAGGTGTTGGGTTTTTTTTCAAACAAATTGGATCTGGAGCCAATACTGAGCTACCTAGTTCTGGTCCAGAAACGTGTTTGTTGCATGATCTTGAAAACTTTACCTCCACATCAGAGAAAAAACTTAGTACATATACATTCAAATGAGTATGTATGCACATACAAAAACATGCATACACATACACTTAAAACAAGAGAAAACGTCATCTGGTCTGAATGGTTTCCCCATCCCGAAGGTATATATGTTTTATCATGCACATCAAATCATGGATGAAGCCACCACTCAACTGCAGAAACATTGGACAGTCTAGCTATTAGACAGGTGACTGTTTAATGCAGGACAATAGTTATGCAGAAAGCTCCTTTAGGAGCTTTCTGCATAACTATTGTCCTGCATCAAGCATCACCTGTCTTTAAAGTCACCCCACTGGGTTTTTTCACTGATTGACTATAATACAAAGGTTTGACTGTTAAATCAGTACAATCAGCTAGAGGCTGTATACCTATATACATGTACAAGTATGTACATGTAGTTTAATACATGTACATCAATTATCTATTAATCTCCCACTTTGCCAGTCAGAAATAAAATGCATCTTGGCTGCTTAAACTTTTCAATTTCAAAAAAATCATCTGTCAACCTGTCAAGTTGAGATAAGCAGCCAAGGCAAAACACACCTGGAAACACCTCCAAGTCAATCAAACTAGTATAAAAAGCTGACTTAAAATACAACGAATCTTCAAGCTGCAATTAAAACAAAATGCAGCTTATGAATGCAATGCCGAACAAAAGTAAATCAGAAAGCTCCTGTAGGAGCTTTCTGCTTTACTTTTGGTTCTGCGTTCAACAACCACTGGTCTTTACAAAACTTAGTGCTTATTATTTTTAAGTCTTTATCAATATCTACACTGGTTGCCATTCCTGAAAGTATCAAGGAATTAAATCACTAAGAGAGCTTGTCTGCAATGTAGTGTATACTATAATGTTCCCATTTTGATTTCAAGCATAATCTACAAAGACATAAGTCACTACTTAATTCAGAAACGAAAGTAATATATATCCTTTAAGAAGCAACTTTCTGAATTACATTAATTTTGTCCTTCATCAAGCTGCAACCTGTACATGTCTTCAGAATTCCCATGTATCTACCTAGCCCTTTAACCCATAAATAGGCCTTTTTACGCCATTAATATATTCCTGCACTGAAGAAAAAAGTTCAAATTTATACAGAAATGGACATGAATCAAAAGAATTGTTCATACATGTATATCTAAGCAGATTGTAGCTTAACCCATTACCCCATAAACCATGTATAGTTTTGAAGATATGTGACCGCTTAAAGCAGGTATGTATATTAAAGCAGATACTATTAAAGCAGATGATAGCTTAAAGCAGGCTGAAAGTAAAGCAGAATGTGCCTTAAGGCACATTCTGCTTCACTTTCAACCTGCTTTAAGTGGTCAAAATTTTCAGATCTAGAAATAGGCTATGGGGTAATGGGTTAAGTGGTCAATATTTTCAGAACTAGAAATAGGCTATGGGGTAATGGGTTACATGTCAGCATGACATACGTCTTATTGCATTTTCTAACCTCACAAGCAATTTTTGTGGTTTGAAGCTATGGTATGTCAGTTTTTTATGCCCACATCAACACAGAAAACATTTGAACCATCAGTATACGTCTGCTAAACAGATACCATATCCTTAATCCCATGGGGGAAAGCTTTTTTGTTCAATGATTGCATGTGTGTGTTCTATAGACTGTTAGACCTGTGTATAGCAGCTACTCTGTAGATGATGCTCAGGGTTCCAGATAAGGAGGGTATTTCAAAAATCAAAATCTTTATTTCTGCTTTAAACCCTATGGTGTCACTACTCATTAGAATCGTCTCGAAGAGACGATTCTAATGAGTATGTAGTAATACTATAGGATTTGGTGCTAAAATAAGTAATATAATGCTGGATTTGTTCAGTTTACTCCCTCTTATCTGGAGCTCTGGATGCTATTACCATATATTTGCAGCTGTATACAATTATGACTAATTTATTACTTTTGTCCTGCATTAAACTGTATCTATATAATGTCTAATAGCCCTTTACAGAAAATATATACACATTATTACACCTCTAATGATTGCTCTACCGAAGAAAATAGTTCTAACTTATACAGTAAAGTATATGTATCACATTTTAAGACATATTTTTTATATTCTAGACTTCAGGCGCAAGTTTATAGCGTGTTTCTAGTTTTGAAGCCAGGTGACCTCTTAAAGCAGGTAGGATGTAAAGCAGAATGTGCCTTAGGGCACAGTCTGCTTGAATAATTTCAACCTGCTTTAAGCCGCAATCTTCTTTAATGTAGAAAATATTTTTAATGATTCATAGGGTATTTATGTTTTTTATAAATTGGAACTGTTTTCTCAGTCTGTAGTGGAAGAATAAATTAAAGGCGTATTCATGGGTTAATGGGATAAAGCAGTTTGAAAGTAAAGCAGACTGTGCCTTAAGGCGTATTTTGCTTTACATTCAACCTGCTTTAAGTGATCACCTGTCTTCAAAATTAGAAACATGCTATTGGAGTAAAGTGTTAAAGGTGTGAAAAGGCACATGTTTAGGTTTAAGTGTTTATCTATTCTCCTATTCCTATTTTTACAGAAATCATAATCTGCTCAAGTGACAACAAGAAAACAGATGTAATGTGTAATATTACATGAACAGAACTCATTTTTCTGGAACATCTGTTTCGTTCTCCTGCAGGAAGATGGCATATGGTTTGGATGTTTCTATACTTCTCCGAGCATGCAATAAGATAAAGGACAATGCATGTCGGGCTAATTCCAGCTGTTAAATAACTTGGAATAGAATGACAGTAACAATAATAATAACATTGTATGGCCTGAAACACTGGTAAATGGTGCTTAAAGCATAAACCCCATAGCTTAGTGTCTCTTAGTAATTCATACTTATTCTAGTAGTAAAGATAGGTGACCACTTAACTCAGTAGACGATTCTAATGAGTAGTATAACACTATAGGATTTCGTGCTGAAATTTCGAGAAATGCTGGACTTGTTCAGTTTACTCCCTCTTAGCTGCAGCCCTGGATCATCAAGACTTATTTTAGTAAGTACTATATAGATAGCAAAACATCGACATGAATATGTCGTTCTAGAATGGTTACACAAGAGCCCATGTGACTTAATTGGGGCATCCGTATTCCTTTTATTTCCTAAATGGACTACATATAGCTCTGCCAGCTCTGACCATTTTATGATGACTCTTTGTAAGGCAACATGAATGATACTTCCAAAATAGGACAAACAGGGCAGACCCAAATCAGAGAGTGACCCCAACCCAAACCTTACAAAAAGTGTTTTATCTTTTTCACCAACAAAAAGCTAAAACCTCAAAGCTCTAGTTGTCATTATATGGATACATGTACATGAAACCAACACTATGCCCTCAGCAAGCAAAAGAAAAGAGATGACAGAACTTAACCAGATGGTTATTTGATCTACACATCAATCCTATGTTAAAAGGGGTGGTAATTACACACCCATCATTAAAGGGAGCTAATTCACTTTGAAAGATTTGGAGTGATTTAATGGAGTCTACAGATTCCTGCTGGTAGCCAGCTTCTCACTCCCCTGTATCACCTGCACAATAACAACCCCAGTAGGGCACCAGCTATTACTAATGAATACCAATTATAATGAAGACAGAAAACGGTCATTATCTAGTAAATCATAAAATGCATCAACCCTCCCCCTCTACCCATCATTATACCACTGTAGACAAAGAAGTCTGGGACTGTATAGGCATGTAAGCTGTGTTCAGGAGGATCATGTTATACCCCTGATAGGGATTATCATAGCTTTACTAGCTCATAACTCCAGATAATAAGTTTGTGGAATACTAAACCCATTACTCCCTATATACACCTTTAACTCTTTCCTCCCTGAAACTTTAAATGGACAAATCCAGTTTCCATTTAAGTCTAGTTCATTTCTGAGTTTTAAGGGTTGTTTTTATCAATGTTTGGCATTATGACAAACAGTGAATACCCTGATCAGAGGGCTCCTAGGAGCACTCTGATCTGGGTCTTTACTGTTTGCATAGGATAAGTGTACTATTCACATGTACACTGTTTGCAAAGGACGCCAATATGCGGGACTAGGGTTCAAAGGGTTAATCTATTCCTCCACTGAAGAAGTAGTTCCAATGTAAACATTCATTTATATGCATCAGAAGAAGTTTCTATATCCTAGCAGATGATGGTTTAAAGAAAACCAGAATGTGCCTCAATGCGCATTCTGCTTTACTTTCAACCTGCTTTAAAGTGGTCACCTGTGTCTTCAACTCTAGAAACAGGCTATTGAAGTAAAACAGTCACTAATTAAATGCATGTTTTGCTATTGTTATTAATATCAATCAATACTTTGTCACCTTTGTTTCATGCAAACTATATTAATTAACTCTTTGTGCAGAAAATAAACGGCATCTGCTTCAGAACAGTTATTTGCTGTAATAGTTATGTGAACTTATTGGATCCTATGTATTTGTTTCTAGAAATTTGAGCAGAGTGACAAACAGTTTGGATGCAGATCAATTGCAGATTTTCAGTTCATTACTCAGCATGTTATCTGGATCTAAACTAATTGCAAATGATAGTCAATTTATTATGAGCCTGTGTATCCATCCTTTGCAAACAGTGTAGACCCAGATCAGAAGGCTACTGAAGGAGCCCTCTGATCTGGGTCTGCACTGTCTGTCATATTTCATAATAGTCTTAATTATTTGAACACACAGCATTGCAATGGTTAATGAAATGAACAAACTATTTTTAGCCATATTATAAACCACATCCCCTGTGAGTCTGGTGAGCTTTGTGTCATGGGGACTAAATCAAGGGATCAATCAGAGAGGGGTAATTGTCCATTTTAATTCCCCAAAGATCACAAGCCAGCTGTTGGTGTTTCTGCTAAGGTTTAGCATCCAAACACCATGGAGTGCATGTTGACATCTGTTGATGTTGTTGTTTTTGCTAAGATTTAGCATCCCACCAAGCTTTTTCAGATACATCTTCCAAATGTCATCTAATGTTGACATCTCTGACAATGAGAGTTTATGCATTCCCCTTGCCACACTCTAATGCTGGCCCTTAGAGGGGTCTCTGCTTGTATCTACCCACACTAGGTGCCAGTATCTATACCTATCTCATCATGATTTTTCTACTAATTGTCCTGATAAGGAGGTTACAATACAAAATGTTTCCTGCTCTCTCGCAAGTGGATCCTACAGGAGATTTCAGCTTTACTATCAGTCTGCTTTAAGCATGTAGCTGTCTTGAATACTGAGAATAACCTATGGGAGAAATTTAGGGTATAAGACATTCTGTTCTCAAACACATGTCTACACATGTATGACATTTTGGTGGAATTCTAGTCTACAGAATCTTGTTCAAGATCACCATTGTCCAAGCATCAATCAGACTTATAATGCAAAGACAATCAAACTGGGCACAAGCAATCCATCAACAAAGAAGAAAGAAATATATATCTCTTAATCCTATCCTCCATAGAAGTGCCTTTTAGCACATTCAGTTTATTCAACCACTGAAGAAAATAGTCCCAATTTATACAGTCATGAACATGTTATGATCATAAGGAATATCTTCTTTATTATTGTAGGTTATATCTTAAAGCAGGCTGAAAGTAAAGCAGAATACACCTTATGATGCATTCTGCTTTACTTTCAACCTGCTTTAAGAGCTCACCTATTTTCAAAACTAGAAACAGGCTATGGGTAAAGGGTTAAAACCAGGGGGCAGCTACATGCAGGAAAAGGAAACTGCCAAAAAGCTCTTTAAGTCCAGCATTGAGCTGCCATATGTTTTACAAACACTTACACCTTCATTGCCAGCTTGCTAGAAGATGTTATATTTTCCCAATATAAATTGTAAATGCAAAAACAGTAATGTCCATTGCAAACAGTTTGGGGCCGGATCAGACGCTGGGTAACCCGGCGTCTGATCAAGCTCCAAACTGGTTGCCACTCGGATTAAAACATACAATTAGAAATTTCTAAAAATTGACATTAATAATACTATAATTTATTATACATTCAATTGCAGTGCCTTTGCATTTTGTTTGTGTTTAACCGGGAAGGAATAACGTCTTCTCCCCTGTATGTCACAATGGTTAATGTCAAGCCAAGAAGATGTGGTGAAATTGCTACCAGAGAATATTAATGCATGGATTTACCATCAGAATACTTGAGATATTAGCCTGAACAATCAATACTGAATCACTGAATAACCCACTGGCATGAATAAAACTCTTAACTTCCTCAAAACATACTGTCAGTGTTCACTTTAGTGTTTTTTGTAAGTTTAACACTTTCACTATTAAATAGAAATGCATATATTACTTTTTCCTTATAAAATTTGAATGCACATTCACAGGTTTAACCCTTTACCCCACAGCTTAATTGTTTCTAGTTTTGAAGACATGTGACCACTTAAAGCAATGCGCCTTAAGGCACATTCTGCTTTACTTTCAACCTGCTTTAAGCTACTTTCTGCTAGAATATAGGAAATATTTCTTATGGTTAATGTTCATGACTGTATAAATTGGAATTATTTTCTTCAATGGAGGAATAAATTAGCTGCGCTAAAAGACACTTCTATGGGGGGAGAGGGTGAAACCCTGTCCAGATAAATGAGCATAAGGGATAATTTCCCATATATTCTGAGAGGTTCTTCTTTAAACAGGCTCAGAGTAAAGCAGAAAGCTTCTGTATAGCTTTCTGCTTTTCAGCCTGCCTTTACCCATTACTCCATAGCTTGTTTGCAGTTTTGAAGACAGGCTTGTTCACTAAAAGCATGCTGGAAGTAAAGCAGAATGCACCTAGCTTAAGGACCATTTTGCTTTTCTTTTGGGTTTGTACAGATTTTTTTAATAATATTTTTCTGCATTTTTGACAGCCCTAAAATCAATATGAACTGGGGTTTTTCCAAAACTGAAATAGTCCACACAGTTTTTATATATAAATATGTTGGAAGAAGGCGATGTTAATGATTCATAAAGCTACACTGTCTGCCAGTGTCGATCTATTATGACGCAATACATTAATAGTTTAAACAGAAATCGAAACCTGCCTTTAAGGAGATATCTACGGCTGTCTATTTATTATGCTGGCATAACTGAGGCTGTGAAAATATTACCAAGCCAACTTATTTACAGAAACAAGACCTCCCTTTTGAGATACCTTCTATTAAAGATTAATTGAAATCTTCAAAAGCAGGTGACTGCTTAATGCAAGACAATGAACTTAACCTTGTTCACATGCATTAATCCATTTGAATTTTACCAATATACCGGGTATCCTGTTTCTAGTTTTGAAGACAGGTGACCACTAAAAGCAGGTTGAAGGTAAAGCAGAATGTGCCTTCTGGCGCATTCTGCTTTACTTTCAACCTACTTTAAGCTACCATCAACAAGGAAATAGAATGTATATCTTATTCCATAGTGCATATGATATATAAGAATAAATTGGATCTAAAAAGTTACATTGATTGGGTAATGGGTTAAGGAAGCTGTTGAGATTTTCAAGTGCAGGTATCTGCTTTTAATGCAAGACAATGGAATGTAGAAAATTTGAGTATCTACTAAGAGGACATTTGCAAACAGTGTAGACCCTGATAAGATGCTGGGTAAAGTGTATATGTGGCTTCCCATCAGGGTATTTGCTGTTTGCCATTTCATATGAAATGTTCTGTTGCATGAAGATACACTGCAGTGTCTTCATCCATTACGGTTTACCCATAGCCTGTTAAATAACTGGTCACTTAAAGTTAAAGGCACAATCCCGCTCAAATTGGTGTTTAAAACGCGCAATTTCTTATATGTGTGCATTTTCTATGTACATGTATTAAAACTAAGTGAAATCGAGTGTAAGAAGCCTGGCATATGCACCCACTTCTTAAAGAATCCTACCTAAATGTGTCGAATTCTTATCGTGGTGGTTTACATTATAAGCGGGTTTGTTTACAAATAAGATTACGGGCTGGTTCCGAGAACTTTCGAACGATTGCATAAAGGTCACGTGATTGATTCCGCCGCGACAATGTGTATACATTACATCAGTTTAGCGGCCAAACTTAAAGGAGTTGTCTCTCTTTGATTGTAAAGCACTCGATTTGTTGTATAGAATTATGCAAATGAGCTTTACCGAGTATGTCCGTAAATTTTCGTTGCTATTCAAAAATAAACAAACTTGATTACTAGTCTTGTTTCCACAAATTTTACTGTTCGTTAGCAATATTGCTTCAAATATCACCACGTATTACTTCTTTTTATATGGAACGCTTACGATAGTGACATAAATTTCATGTTAGAAAAATGTTCGATTCTGATTATGTGGGAGAAATATAGTGGCTTTAAGCTGAGAGAATTAAGATAGAGGCAGAATATATGCCCCCTAAGGCGCATTCTGCTTTGCTTTCAGCCTGCTTTAAGCTACCATCTGCTAGGATAAAGAAACTATTTCTTGTGTTAATAATCATGATGAGCGTATACCGGTAAAGTCTAATTATTTTGTTCAGCAGAGGAATACATTAAAGGCGTAATTATAGGGTAATGGGTTATTAATTAAGATCACCTTCCTGAATCTATAATGGAATCTTCTAGTAAGCACATAGGGAGAGTTCATTACAATATCAAGGCATGAATGAGCTGATAGCATAGTAGAGGCTAATAGTGAACATCTGGCAATGGTGTCCTCAGATAGCGGAAGCTGTGAAATTCAAGACATTAACCCATAGCCTGCCACTCACAACTATAGCTCCATATGCAAACAGCTTGGATCCGGATGAGACGCCGAGTAACTCGGCGTCTCATCCGGATCCAAGCTGTTTGACACTCAGACAACATTTTCAGCAATTTTAAGCAACTTTGAAGCACTTTGAAACTTGAAGCAGACGAGAAATATAGCAGACGACGATTTATTTGGCGGGCTAAGGGTTAACTCTTCCAGTGCAAGCAGCAGAATCCTGATTATCTGTGCAAACGATTTGGATCCTGATTAGATGCCTCCTAACGCCGCGTCTCATCAGGATCCAAACTGTTTGATACTCTGACCCTGTTTTGAAAAGAAATTTTGAAATTCTATTTTTAGAACAGAAGCAGATGACAATTGTTGCAGATGAAAAAAAATTACCCAGCGTGCAAGAGTGAACTCTTTGGAGTGCCGAAATAAAAGTTGTCTGCTTGAAAACAATGTCATCGTCAGCTTAAAATTAATTCCAATGTCAATTAATAACACGGGATATTTTTCAGAAAAACGATCAAAGTGACAAAGAGTTTGGATCTTGGTGAGACGCCGCATCATGCGGCGTCTGATCAAGATCCAAACTGTTTGCGAAGTATAAATATTCACAGAGAGCATACTAAAGATTAACATACCACATTCCTACTTGAGCCAGCATGTAATTCCCTTTACTCAGACAGCATCATCTTGGATAATGCAGCCCAGCATTAAAGACACCTTATAAACCCGAATTATGGTACCTAGACAATTAACGGTTTTGAAGTGAATGTATCCTTCAGCATTGTGATATATAGACAGGTATAATTTTTCAAAGTTTCACCACAAAGGAAATGTCTTTTTAGCTTTAAATCGCACACTGGGTAGTGAAGCTTTGCAAACAGTTAGGATCCTGATAAGATGGCAAGATGCCACATAATGTGGCATCTCATCAGGATCCAAACTGTTTGACACCCTAAGCCTATTTTGAAAAAAGATACTTTGAAAAAAAAAAAAAGTTTTAGAACAGTAGCAGACGACAATAGTTGCAGACGAAAAAGGTTACCCAGCATGCAAAGAGTTAAGGGTTATTACACGGTGTTATACAAGACATTCACAAGAAGAGAGAAAAGTCAAAAATGTTAACAGAAGTCCCCAAGGAAAACAAGGGGATTGGTGTAGCTGACGAACAGTCCAACCTGTATATAGAAGCCACGCTTTGAACCAGCATCAATCATTGACAAAAAGCATGTGGCTACACTTGCATGCATAATGCTGGAAAAAAGTAATGCAAAAAGCTCCTTAACGACCTTTTTTGCGACTTTCTTTCTGCATTAAGTTGTAACCTGTTTTAAATGCCCCAAAGCACATGCATACATGTTTTCTTGAGTTGCTTAACCCTTTGAACCCTAGTCCCGCATATAGGCGTCATTTTCAAACAGTGAACATGTGAATAGTACACTTGTCCTGTGCAAACAGTGAAGACCCAGATCAGAGGGCTCCAAAAGGAGCCCTCTGATCAGGGTCTTCACTGTTTGTTATAATGCCAATCATTGACAAAAACAACCCTTAAAAGTCAGAAATGGACTAGACTTAAATGGAAACTGGAATTGTCCATTTAAAGTTTTAGGGAGGAAAGAGTTAACTTTTACAATGCTAGCAACCTGTACGAAAAATCCAGGCGGAATCCGCCCGGAAATGGCCGATTCCGGGCGGTCTTGGGGCGGAAACCTAAATTCCGCCTCAATTCAGTCAGTTTTACAGGCGTAATTTTGAAAAGATTCCGGGCGGAATTTTAAATCCAGGCGGAATTTTGTACTTTGACATTTTTCAGAGGCGGCATTTCTCACTTAGACTAGCATCTCGAGGCGGAAAATGAGAAAACATTGGAAATTGAGGCGGAATTTTTTACTTAGACTATTTCAATAAGGCGGAATTTCGGACATAGTTAAAATTCTGCCTGAATGAGGCGGAATTTCATACTTAGACTAAAATGCAACAAGGCGGAATTTTGGAAGTTGTGAATTTTGAAAAAAAGTTTAAGTCCAAAACATGAAAAAAGTTTTAAAAAATTGTATCTTTTTCATTATTTAATAAAATTAGGGTGTTCATGGATTCAAAATTATCGCCATATTTCAAAGAAGTCATATATGTACAAATGAGGAAGGTCTTTTGGACAAATATAACAAAGGGGAATAACTCCAAAAATATTAATGTCAGAATTATGGACCCTGCAATTAATCTCTCCAAGCTAGTTATTTCCATATATATGATTGAATTCTGCCTGAATGAGGCGAAATTTCATACTTAGACTATTGCAATGAGGCGGAATTTTTTACTGTGAATTTTGCAGGCCACTAAAATATTCTATCTCTCAGAGCTTATTATGGACATGTGTCACAGTGATTACGGAACCTGACTACAAACACTTTGGATCCAGATGAGACCCAGCGTTACGCGGCGTCTCATCAGGATCCAAACTGTTTGACACTCTGACCTTGTTTTGAAAATAAATTTAGAAAATTCTATTTTGCAGTTCTAATTCACAATTGTTGCAGACAAAAAGATTTACCCAGCATGCAAAGAGTTAACACACGGTTGATGGTGTTATGTATGATGAGATAAGACCACATCTAAAAGACCTGGTGGGATGCTTCATCTTTATTCTGTAAACTATCACCTGCTTTAACTCTTTCCTCCCTAAAACTTTACATGGACAATTCCAGTTTCCATTTTAGTCTAGTTCATTTCTGACTTTTAAGGTTTGTTTTTGTCAATGTTGGACATTATGACAAACAGTAAAGACCCTGATCAGAGGGCTCCTTTCGGAGCCCTCTGATCTGGGTCTTCACTGTTTGCATAGGACAAGTGTACTATTCACATGTACACTTTTTGAAAAGGACGCCTATAGGCGGGACTAGGGTTCAAAGGGTTAAAGTTATCAGAATTCATAAATTTCAATCCAGTTTATATGTAATTTCTTTATCATTACAGATTCTTAAAAGTGGCAAACAGTATGGATCCTGATCAGATGATGATTAACACATGGTCTGATCTAAATCAAAACTTCTTACAGAACTGCATGTAAAGTTAATAATAATTAATATAATGCATTGCATAATAATGATAAAATACATATCTACAAACAGCTTGAAGTCAGATCCATGGTATTTAACCTTAACCCTTTGCTCGATAGGAAATATCTCTTGTTCATGACTGTTCAAAAGGGAACTATTTTCTTGAGGAATAAATTAAATGTGTTAAAATGGGTTTCTATTGGAGTAATGGTTTATACACTATGAACATTTTGGGCACTATATAATTATGTATACAGCTGGTTATGGTTTTGCACATAAGGTTTTTTTCGGGCCATTCTTATTTTCTCATGAATGCATTTGAGGTCATTATGACATCTTATGATGACATTTAACCCAGCCATTATCCCATAAATATGCCTTTCTATATTTGATTCCTCTACAGAAGAGAATAGTTTCAATTATTTTCTACAGTCATAAATAAGACATAGTTTCTATATCTTAGCAAATGGTAACTTAAAGCAGGCTAAAATTAAAGCAGAATGCTCCTTCAGGCGTGTTCTGCTTTACTTTCAACCTGCTTTATGGGTGAAGAATGTGTTGGTTTTTGACTTGAAGCTGATGACATTTCGAGCAGTCAACATTTATTTATAGTGTTCAAATTGCTGATCAATTTATCATTCCTCTGCCAACTTACACAAGAAGAAAACCAATTTGTCAATTTTCCAATGAATTATTCCCTGCAAATGTCATTATAATTTTTTGTGGATTTTGTGTGTGTGTTTTAAACTTTTTTGTCTTTTTGGCTGCAGAAATATCCATACATGTTTTACAGTTTTAGTCCATTACAATTTACCCCAGATACACCTTTTCACACCTTAAGTTTACCAGTATTCCTCCACTGGAGAAAATAGTTTCAATTTATACAGTCATGATTATCTACCGTTAGAAATATTTCCTATAGTATAGCAGATAGTAGCTTATAGCAGTCTGAAAGTAAAAGAAAATGCTCCTTTAACTCATTGAGCCCTAGTGACGCATATATGCGTCGTTTACCAAATGTGTACCTGTGAAGAGTACACTTGTCCTATGCAAACAGTGAAGTCCCTGATCAGAGGGCTCCTGCAGGAGCCCTCTGAACAGGGACTTCACTGTTTGTCATTTTTCAATTTATTACAAAAAACAACCCTAAATAGTCTAAAATGGACCAGCCTTTATTGCAAACTGGAATTTTCCATTGGAAGTTTCAGGGGATAATGAGTTAAACCATCTGCTAGAATCTATATATAGAAATATTTCTTATGGTGCATATTCATGACTGTATAAAGTGGAATATTGTGTCAGCTCCAAATCCTATGGTGGTACTACTCATTAGAATCGTCTCTTCGAGACCATTCTAATTAGTAGTGACACCATAGGGTTAAAAGCAGAAATAGAAATTTTAGTTTTTGAAATACTGGCACTTCCCTTATCTGGATCCAAACTGTTCGCAAAAATCACCAGTATAGATGCAATTAGCGAGTGCAAGGTTATAACTAACTTTGGCCTATAGAAACAGATAAATGGGTACATTCCTATGCACTTAGATATCAGAAATGTCTTCCAGGTTCCTAAGTCCTCAAGTGAACCACATTTGTAGTGCACCCACCTGGCTAAAAGCACATCGGTATACAATCAAACCTGTAACACACTTTTATTTTACTGCCGAAAGGAAGATATACTTATCTATAGACATTGTGACTTAAAAGAAGTGAATGTAAACATAATGCAGAAAGAACTTTCTGCATATTCCTTGCATTAAGCAGTTATCTGTCTTTATTAATCCAGTGGCTGTTTTATACAAGATTGACTCAGGCCATCTGTGAATAGCAGGTGGCCTGTAATATTGTTCCAATTAGCCCCTATTTCCATAAATACACTATTCAAAATCCAGTGTATACAGTCATAAATATGCAGCATATCAGAGACATTTTCCAGCTAAATGCAGGCTGAAAGTTAAGGTGCATTATGCTTTACTTTCAAACTGCTTTACATGTAACTATCTTCAAAACTTAAGAAACAAGCTATGGGGTAATAGGTTAATTACACCTTAATTGAACACCAAACAACGAAATCTTCATTTCAGTCAGTTGCAATAGCAGAATTTTACTGTAAAATACCAGTGTATTTGTGCGTATTCTATTTTTAGCTAATGTAAATAACAGTAGTGGCAAATTGTCTGGCACGGTATTCATAATCACTTTGTTGAATCACAATTAACAGAGACTGCATTAGCCTGCCTGCCCGATAATAACTTACCTGATGTAACACTCAGTTCTTCTAGGTGACCTGTTATCCTTTATTATTCAAAAATAAAAATAACTTAACTGAATCCTTTGCAAACAGTGTAGACCCTGATCAAATTGCTATATTACCACCTTCAACAATTTTCAAATGCCATTCATCCCATAGTCTGAATCTAGCTTTGAAAAAAGGTTAAAATGTAAAGCGAATTGAAAGTAAAGCAGAATGTACCCTAAGCTACCACCTTTAAGACGCTGGAAATGAATTCTGTGTGTTATGTTTAGAACTTCCTCAAGTTTCGGGAACAGCGACAGGCGTTGTTGTAAAGGAGGGAATCGTTGTTCAGAGGGCAGATGTAGGATTAGAGGGAGCACTGTACATTTTTACTGGGCGGATTTTATTTTTAAGTTTTCCATTCTTTAATGTGTTAGCCAGGTTAACACTGTGTGCCGCCCCTCCCATCTTTCCAGCAGGAAATCCCATAACATTCCTTATTATTTATTAACTATCATCTATTGACTCATCTGCAGTAAAAGACTCTTTAACTCTTTGCATGCTGGGTAATTTTTTTCCGTCTGCAACATTTGTCGTCTGCTGATGTTCTAAAAATAGAATTTCAAAATTTCTTTTCATATAATGGTCAGAGTGTCAAACAGTTTGGATCCTGATGAGACGCCACATTACACGGCTTCTCATCTGAATCCGAACTGTTTGCAAAGGTAATCACTGTGGCAGATATATCCGCCGCTGGCTTGCAAAGAGTTAGCTCAACTGCTGAACAAATGCTAACTGGTTAAAACGCCATCTGCTGCAATTAAAAGGGCCTTAAGGCTGACAGTTTTCTCTCTATATTTCTCTAAAAGTTTGGATCCTGATTGGAAACATATTCATATGAAATATCTGATATCAAGTTTCAACCTATTTGTAAGAAAGTTAAATCACTGGTAGCATTCCAAGAAATAAGTTTTTTGTCTGAATTTAAAATACAGCCAAACTAATGTTTAAAGTGATATTTCAAAAGGACATGAATAAACAGTTTTTAATTTCAATACAGTTGACAGTTTTATATATGACTAAAGTATAGCAATATATAAACTCCTGTATATATGCTTTTTTACCCCTTTAAAGGAAAACGGACAGCTGATGACAATATGGTCTTAGATCCTAGATTTTATCCTAAAAGTAACATTCATGAAGGTCCTGCAATTATTACTCATCGATAAGGTACGAAAAAGATCGATTTACTGCATACAGGTAAGCTATCGCTAATTGGAACGGGCGCCGCCATATTGGCAAAGCTATCATTCGGAACCCTCGATTTTTATCCATTTTGTGACGACACAAAGGCCTAAACGCTGATTGGCTCTTTCACTCATCCACTGTAACTTGGACGGACAGTTCACACTTCGCCAGTAAGGGTAACGGCAAGCTTAATTCAAGGTCGCATACAGTTAAAAAAAAAGATAATAGATAGATGGTATATTCATATTGATTATGATGAACTTGAAAGGTCGTGTAGATCCAGAAACGATCAGAAGCTATCGTTAATCGGCTTAGAGAAATGTCCGTTCCAATTCCCAGCTATAGAATCTGGGAAAACAATGCTGCGAAATGGCTAACAGTAGAGTATGGCGACATCCATAATACCTTGATTGATGTTTATAATAATAGATCTAGATCTACAATAAAAAAAATCTGATAATCAGTGCGATATTGTGCTGATCTAGACCTAAATGTTGACCTGGCTTAGATCTACCAACTCGTTTACAAATCAGCATTTTCTAGCTGGTTCGTTTTGGTTTAGGAATTCAACGCTACAGAAATTCTTAATGAAAAAAGTCTCATTACTAGATCTACATATTGTACGGGTAGATCTAGATCGGTTTTTTCTTTCTTAATTTAATCATCGCGATTCTCTAGATCCCAATCTGATAGAGCGATCTTACTTGAGTCCAAATCCGATTTTGATTGGATCTAGTTTTATCGTTATTATTTCTGGGTGTAGTTTTACACTCGTCATTTCTGTAGAAAAAAATTCAAATAACTTTTAGATAGGCCTAAATGAATTTTAATTAAAGATTTAAATTCGAGTTTTATGGTAGACTCTAGCCTTTTTAAAAAAACAGCATACACATCTAGATCAATACAAAACCACAAGAGCTAGAAGTGTCCAATATTCTTTTTTTCTTTTTTTTTAAAGATCTTGGCTTTTTTGTTTTGATGTAACCCTTTCCCCCATAAATACGCCTTTTAACGCCTTTAATTAATTCCTTCATATACTGAAGAAAAAAGTTTCAATATCATACTGTCACAAATAAAAATCATAAGAAATATTTTCAATATTTTAGCAGATAAAAGCTTAAAGCAGGCTGAAAGTATTTTCAACCTGTTTTAAGTGGTCACATATTTTCAGAAGTAGAAACAGGGTAAAAGGCTCGTGGCGTGTAATCGCATATTTAAGTAGCCAAATTGCTAGCCTGACCCTGTTTGACAAGTGCGGCTAATTAGATTACGTAATATGGATATTTATGCCCTGCAGGCCCCTAAAGCATCTTACTTCTTCACAGAGGGGGTCTTAGGCAGAAAGGGGTTGTGTGTAATTATTTCCGGTCCATATCGTACAATTTGCAAGGCAGCTTAATTGATTAGTGGTTGATGATGAATGTCAGCATAAAATGCGATCTAGATCAAAGCCGCCTGCTGAAATATGTCCTGAATCTGTTTCGATTATGATTTTCATAGATCTTTATATAAGCTCAAGATATATAACGATAAGTAAAAAACGACATTAATACAATAAATGAGCACTTGGGTCACGTTATCTAGAGCGTTCAGTTTTGACCCAGATCAGAATATCAAATACTTTGTTCAGCAGACAATTAATCAGTTTGGATCTTAATCAGACATTGCCAGTCTCAATTGCTAGATGATAAATTGATATTCCACATTTGTCATGTCAATGACTGTGCAAAAAGTTCAGCAACAGTTTGGATCCAACTGAGATAGTGAGAAACTCTGTGACTAAGGTTTGAATGTATTGAAAAGCTCATTGAAGAAACTTTTATCCGTACGAGAGACTGACAAACAGTTAGGACCCAGATCGGAATCAAAACTGACTGTACTTAAAGGTCAGCAACAGTTTGGATCCAAATGAGATATTGAGAAACTCTGTGATTGAGACCTGGATGTACGAAAGTTCCCGGATGTTGCGATATCGAGAATAAATGGTCTATTTTCTAAAAATGTATGTCCGATTGAGGACCAGAACCGATGTTAAACGTCACGGAAAATTCATAACAGACCAGAAAAATAATTTGATCCCTCTTATTTTATTAAATAAAAACGTAATACCTCATCCGTTTTGTACTGGATGCAGAGACAGTGTATAGCCATATGGCTATACACTGTCTCTGACTGGATGTTATAAAAATCGGCACATGTATTATCGTCTTTATCTGCTCGTGTTTTAGTCGTAGCCCCGTAAAAAAAATGAAGATATCCTGGAGCCGATGTTTATGATTCATATTTACGGAAATATTAACAGATAAGACTAAATATATCGGAGAAACTTTTTTCGAAAGTCACAGGGCTTCGATGCCTTTTATTCACAACCAGTATGCAAATATTATCAAGAGTATCCGTGCCCGATTCCGGTGTCCTATGGTATTTGCCTGATATACGCTACCTCAAGTATTGCTGGATTAAGCACTAATATCTCGAAATTTTGATGGTTCTGCTATGCACTCATTGTCACCAAGACACCCAATCGTCATTTCATTTGTTCTTCAGCAAGTATTAACCTCCTTTGTAGGCATTTATACACAAGTATTGCAGTCGCAAATTCGTCCGGCGAATGCGCTTTCTCTTCGCCCGACCCGTCGTAGTCTCTGTCTTCTAATATTACATTCTCTGATAATTTAGGATCGAAATAGTAACACTGAAGTTCTAAAGTGTTTTTACCTTCCTCCACATGCCCAATTTTTCTCAGTATTTCAGTTTATTAATGTTATTGATGTAAATTCCGCGCACTCTACGGCATTCCCGGTTAGACTCGCTATAACCGGAAGGTCGCGGAAGGCCTTCGTTACGTCACACAGGTAAACAAAATGGCGGCCCCCATGGTCGCTTGCACAGTCATATATCACAAAGTTTAAACGGCTCTAACTACTTCATTTTTTATTATTTTTCAAAATTTCAAAGGCAGAATGCGATTTTTTTTCAATATCTTTCATTTAAAAGATATTTATCACCAGCTGTCCATTTCCCTTTAATTCATTGCTACACTCAGGAAAATAGTTCCAATTTACACAGTAATAAATAAGTACCATAACAAACAATTTCTATATTCTAACAGATGGTAGGTTAAAGCAGGCTGAAAGTAAAGCAGAATGTGCCTTAAGGCACATTCTGCTTTACTTTCAACCTGCTTTAAGCATAAACCTAGAAATAGGTTATGGAGTAAAGGGTTGAAAAAAGGTTTGACTGTAATCAACCGTGGTGGGTATATTGTCTTAACCCTTTCCCCCATAGAAGCCCCTTTTAGCGAATATGATGTATTCCTCCGCTGAAGAAAATAGTTCCAATTTAATCAGTCATGAATAAATATTAATGGGAATAGTTTCTATATTCTAGCACATGATAGCTTAAAGCAGACTGAAAGTAAAGCAAAATGTGCCTTAAGGCACATTCTGCTTTACTTTCAACCTGCTTTAAGCGGAAACCTGTCTTCGAAACTAGAAATAGGTTATGGAGTAAAGGACCATGGTGGGACTACCAGTATATGGTCTTAATATGTAGGTTATATATCTGGTATTTCTCAGATGTTAATAAAACTGTTTGTTTAATGTGTGTGTGTGACTATGTATATTATTCCTAGTTTCTGGATAGTCTGGTGTGCTCCAACATGTGCCATCAGATTTGATTAATGATATAAATATCTACTATCAATAGATGCCTATTCCAACCACATATAGACTCAAGGGGAATGACTGTTTACATTTTATTACTTGCTGTTCTCAAACAAATACGAGTCTGGTAAAGGCTAATATGTATTCGGCATCAATTTAATTAAGATGCATCCCGAGAATCTCTTAACCCATTTCCACCACTGATTGTTACCAGTGTTTCATAACCCTTCACTCCATAACCTATTTTGAATTGTTTTCTTCAGCGGAGGAAGAAACTGAATGCGCTTATGTAGGGCGCTTCTATGGGGGAAAGGCTTAAAGCTGGTTGAAGTAAAGCAGAATGCATCTTAAGCCACTTTCTGCTTTACTTTCAGCTTGCACAGTTACCATCTGCTAGAATAGTTCTTATGATACACATTCATGACTTTTAACATTCTAACACTTTTAATTTATTCCTCCTCTCAAGAAAATAGTTCAAATTTATACAATCATGAATTTGCACTATAAGACACATTTCCTTATCCTAGCAGATGGTAGCTTAAAGCAGGCTGAAAGTAAAGCAGAATGCACCTAAGGTGTATTCTGCTACACTTTCAACCTGTGTTTTAACCCTTTACCCCATAAATACGGCTTTTTAAGCCTCTTATTTATTCCACCACTGAAGAAAATAGTTCCAATTTATACTGTCAAAAAATGAAAATCATAAGAAATATTTTCTATATTCTAGCAGATAATAGCTTAAAGCAGGCTGAAAGTAAAGAAGAATGCGCCTTAAGGCGCATTCTGCTTTATTTTCAACCTGCTTTAAGTGGTCATATATCTTCAAAACTATAAACAGGCTATGGGGTAATCACCGCGGTCTTCAAATATATGCTATGGAGTAAAGGGTTAGTGAAAGATGAAAGTGAATCAAAAAGTTCCTACATCTAGTACACATCTTTACAGCCCTTTATTACATCTAATACACCATCGTTCACACAGTGTTAAGCTTATATCACAACATTTCCCAAGTCGACCTTTGTCTAGGCAAGAAAATTCCCTTTCAAGATGTTTTTCAGTAATTTGAAATGACATTTTATGGTGACCCCTGAGCCTGCCTTCCTTCCATCTCCAACCACAGAAATTCCCATGATGCATCTTTCCAATTCCACAGGTTCCCTGCATCAAAGCTTAGTTTTACAGGGAAAAAGTTTCTTGCACCTTTACTGGTCGACATCTTTTTCTCGTTCTTTGCATAACAGATTGGATCCTGATCAGACGCCGAGTTACTCGGCGTCTGATCAGGATCCAATCTGTTTGTCACTGGAAATCTATTTCTTGTAATAAAAGGGAAGGAAAGTCAATTTTAGAACTTCAGCAGATGACAATTTTGGAGCAGACGACATTTACAATACATTCAAAGAGTAAACAGTCTGTATCATGTTCTTGTCATGAGTGTCATAATTAAGAAAACATACTTGACCTATGTCTCAAGAAAACTTATGATAATTGAGTCATAATGCAAACAGGGTAGACCCAGACCAACTCATTCTCAAATAACCCATTACTCCATAGATACACATTTTTATGCCTTTATTTCATTGCTCCACTGAAGAAAATGGTTCTTCTTAAATATAATCATAAATATGTACCATAAGAAATCTTTTCTGTATTCTAGCAGACAGTTACTACAGCAGACAGCAGACAGTAAGCTAATTGCTTATAGCATGCTGAAAGTAAAGCAGAATGTGTCTTAAGGCACATTCTGCTTTATTTTCAACCTTTTTTAAGTAAAATTATCTGTCTATAAAACTAGAAACAGGCCATGATTAATATTATGTTTAATATTAATGAATCCTTATGTTTCCACCAAACCTTTTGGTGTGACTCAACCAATATGTCTGAAGTGAATTATCAATACTCATAGAATGCTATTGAGTAGTCACAACATTGGATTTTGCTGATACATGTACATAAGTTAACTCATTACCCCATAAATATGTCTTTTTACACCTTTAATTTATTCCTCTTATGAAGAAAACAGTTACTATTTATTCAATGATGAATATGTACCATAACATATTTGTTCTATATTCTAGCAGATATTAGCTTCAAGCAGGTTCAAAGTAAAGCAGAACATGCCTTATGGCTAACATCTGTCTTCAAAAATAGAAACAGACAATGGGGTAATGTGTTAAGTAACCTGTACATCTTATCAGGAGCTCTATATAGCTATATATATTAAAATAGATATTTGAATGATCAAATAACTCTGATGGCTTGGTTTGCTAGGTTATCCAGGCTGGGTGCTGGTATTTCTGGGTTAGTCCATGTTAGCACCTCAGTATCTAGGCATTCTAGGGAAGGACTTGGAATGTACATTTGGAAGGACTACCTATATCAACTACTATAGCACAGTCAAACAAGTTTTACCTAATTACCCCATTATACACATTTTTACGCCTTTAATTTAATTGCTCCACAGAAGAAAAAAGTTCCACTTTATACAGTCATGAACATGTACCATAAGAAATATTTTCTGTATCCTAGCAGAATGACAGCTTAAAGCAGTTTGAAAGTAAAGCAGAATGCGCCTTAAGGCGCATTCTGCTTTACTTTCAACCTGCTTTAAGTTGTCACCTATCTCCAATACTAGAAACAGGCTATTGGGTAATGGGTTAACCCAATCACCCAGAAATATGCAATTTAGGCACATTCTGCTTTACTATCAACCTGCTTTAAGTGGTCATGTGACCTTTATTAATCAATTACTCCATAAATACATTTCTTTGGGCCTTCTACTTATTCCTCCACTGAAGAAAATAGCTACATTGTATACGGTATTGAATGTGCAACATCAAAATATTAATTTTCCTACTGTATATCCTACTCCTAGCAGAATGGTTGCTTAAAGCAGACTAAAAGTAAAGCAGAATGTTCAACTATCTTCAATACTAGGTACAGGCTAGCTTATAATTGGTAAAGGGTTCAAACAGTCTGAACGCAGAGTAGAAAAATATCATCATTGCCATCTTAACTCTTTCCTCCCTAAAACTTTAAATGGACAATTCCAGTTTCCATTTTAGTCTAGTCCATTTCTGACTTTTAAGGGTTGTTTTTGTCAATGTTTGGCATTGTGACAAACAGTGAAGACCCTGATCAGAGGGCTCCTAGGAGCCCTCTGATCTGGGTCTTCACTGTTTGCTCAGGACAAGTGTACTGTTTATATATACACTGTTTGGAAATAACGCCTATATGCGGGACTAGGGTTCAAAGGGTTAATTCATAGACAGTTCTTAGAAATCCAAAATATGCCCGAATTCCAAGAAACAGCCACCTGATGTCAACAGGAAATATTCTATAGCCACAAAATATCCTATAAAAGTATATTGTAAGGAAAAAAAGATGTGATTCCTGGAGACATGGCACTCCCTTCTGAGTTAAGTTAAAAGGAGATGTGAAGGCTATGTACAGTGTAAGTATAGGATCTCTGTCATAATTGGACCAGAAACTGAATGGAACATATCCTGCTAAACAGATTTGTCAATGGAGTATGTATGTGCATATTAAGCCTAATTCACATTATAAAAGTGTTTTACCTTCCTTCAAAACATATTGTGTTTTCAGTATTTTAACCTATTACTCCATAAATGCACTCATTTACCCATCTGCTTATTTCTACTTGGAAGTCCTGGACATGAAACTGCATGAGTATACTTTTCTTTAATCTTTCCATATAGTAGCTTAAAGCAAGATGAAAGCAAGCATATAAAGGCACATTCTGCTTTACTTTCAACCTGCTTTACTTAAGTGGCCACCTAGCTGACTCCAAAACTAGAACCAGGCTCTGGAATAAAGGCTTACGGTAAGACAGTAGGTTGTCATTCTGGGAAATTCTGCTTTACTTTAGGAATAGTCTGCTTTCAGCATCCTCCTTTCAGGATCAAACTACTGATGAACTTATAGTTAAATGTTTCAACAGGGTTTTATCTATATAATCTACATAATATGTAATCACAAACTCATTGACCAATGTAAATTACAGTGTTGATGCCAGGAAATATCAAATGATAGTATTGGAAAGTATCAAATCATAGTACTTGTCTCATTTATCACCATAGTACGTGCAGCTGGTCCAAGCTGTGACAAAAACAGCTGGCACTCTTACCTTTAACAGGCCCATAGTTAACCCTTTACCCCATAGCCTGTTTCTAGTATTGAAGATAGATAGCTACTTAAAGCAGGTTGAAAGTAAAGCAGAATGCGCCTTAAGGCGCATTCTGCTTTACTTTCAACCTGCTTTAAGCTACCATCTGCTACAATACAGAAAATATTTTGTTTGGTACATGTCCATGACAGTATAATTTGAACTATTTTCTTCTGTGGAGAAATAAATTAAAGACGTAAAAAGGCGTATTTATGGGGGGAATGGGTTAAGAGTTTGCAAAACTTGATGTCTACAATATATCTTTCAAGTTTAAAGTAACTGTAAATATCATAACTACCATTGACAAACAGTATGAATACGGATGGATATCCCAACCTCAACCATAACCATTAACATGCTTAAGTTTAACATGCATTATTGTAAATTAGTGGATAGAGAAGAGAGATAAATATGTCACAAGTACTTTGTAACATACTTTCTTTTCTTTTCATTTGTACTAACTCATAGTTTATACTATTATTGCTGTTTAGGGCTCCTTAATTCATAATTATACAAGTGTATGACTTTTTATGCATCTAATTTATTCCTCCACTGAAGAAAATATTTTCACTTTATAAAGTCATGAATATGTACCGTACCATACAAATGTTCTACATCCTAGCATATGGTAACTTAAAGCAGGCTGAAAGTAAAGCACAGGGCTCCAGATAAGAGGTAGTTATTTCAACAAATCCAACATTTTCTCACTCTTTTAAGCACCAAATCCTATGGTGTTACTACACATTAGAATCGTCTCGAAGAGACGGTTCTAATGAGTAGTGACACCATAGGGTTTAATTCAGAAATAAAGATTTTAGTTTTTGAAAAACTACTCTTATCTGGTGCTCTGAAAGCAGGCCGAAAGTATCCTCAATATGCATTCTGCTTTACTTTCCATCCTGCTATTAGCAGCCTCCTTTCTTCAATACAAGAAACAGTCTATTGGGTAAAAGGTTACAGAGTGGTTGCTCACGACAATTAAGTTTGACTGTAATAATGCACATGTTTCCATGCATTCACACTATCTGACACCTGTCATGTAGCATGTTCATTACATTTAATGTTTTAAGACAGGGGTGTCATGGCTGACAAAGAAAACGCCACATTTTGAAAAAACAGCAGTAACAGTTGCAAAGAATAGAATGCAGTCAAACTTATGTTATCCCTTTAACCCTTTACCCAATAAATACACCTTTACTTTGGTTGTGGTTGACTATCTATAGGCAGTAGGTTAAACTAAACTGGATTGTGGTGATGCTGATGAATTGATGACAATCACATATACAGTAAAACCTCTCTATAACGACCACTAAAATACATGCTAATTAGATATATAAAAGACAGGTGACAGCTTAAAGCAAGGTGACAGTGAAACAGAAAGCTCCTAAAGGAGCTTTCTGTTTAACTGTCACCTTGCTTTAAGCAGTCACCTGTCATAAACAAAAATAATTTACTTAATTTAGTGGCCGTTATAGAGAGGTTTTACTGTAGTCTATATCGTAGCAGATGGCTGAAAGTAAAGAGAATGCGCCTCAATGCACTTTCCTTTCTTACTGCTGTAAGTGGTCACCAGTATTTAATTGTCTTCAAAACAAGACATAGACATATAGAATTTGGGGTAAGGGGTTAACTCTTTCCTCCCTGAAACTTTTAATGGACAATCCCAGTTTCGATTTTTGTCTAGTCCATTTCTGGCTTTTAAGAGTTGTTTTTGTCAATTTCGGCATTACTGACAAACAGTGAAGACCCTGATCAGAGGGCTCCTTTTGGAGCCCTCTGATCTGGGTCTTCACCGTTTGCACAGGACAAGTATATTATTCACATGTACACTGTTTGAAACGACGCATATATGCGGGACTAGGGTTCAAAGGGTTAAAGCGAGATGAAAGTAAGGCAGAAATTACTGCAGGAGCTTTCTGCCTTACTGTCAACTTACAACAGCAGTAAACTGTCTTTAGCTCTTACCAGCTAGTGGCGGATATTATATAAATATTAGATGGCAGTTTGCGTGACATTCAAATTGTCAGCCCGAGAAACAGCATGTCACCCCGAGGCGTAGCCGAGGGTGACATTCTTGTTTTCGAGGGTTGACAATTTGAATGTCACGCAAACTGACATCTAATATTTATTTTATTACACCGAGCTTATCAATTCTAGCTTTAGAATCGTCTCATTTGTATTTTATAAAATGTGTTGTGAATACTAATTTAGCGCAGACATGTACGTAACGCGGGAAACGACGTCGTCGTCTATGACGTCACATTGTTTATAATTATGTTACCACTCTTTATAACGTTCCAATGTATCCAATAGCGAACTCAATGTCAATGCTGACAGTACGTTTTCGGACGGAGTAAAAAAGTAATGTCTTTTAGAGTGACGTCACAAAAAGAATATCATAAAGAGTGACAGTATATTTTGAATAGATGTAAAAGACATGCAAAATGTTAACTGTAGGTCTATGGGAAATTAACATTGTAACTCAAAGCGAGGTGTAATAAACATTTTATAAAATACGAAATAAAACGATTCCAAAGTCAGGGTTGATAAGCTCGGTGTAATAAAATAAATATTAGATGTCAGTTTGCGTGACATTCAAATTGTCAACCCTCGAAAACAAGAATGTCACCCTCGGCTACGCCTCGGGGTGACATGCTGTTTCTCGGGTTGACAATTTGAATGTCACGCAAACTGCCATCAAATATTTATATAATGTCCCACAGTGATTACCTTTGCAAACAGTTTGGATCCTGATGAGATGCCGCGTAACGCGGCATCTCATCAAAATCCAAACTATTTGACACTCTGACCATATTGAGAAAAGAATTTTATCAAAAATCTATTTTTAGAACAATAGCAGACAGCAATTATTGTTGCATACGAAAAGATTATCTAGCATGCAAAGAGTAAACACCCCCAAAAAAGGTTATTTAGTGGTTGTTAATTATTATGAAGCGGTATTTAGCGTATATTTTTTCAACACAAAGGCAAAGCCCTATATATTTATATACATCTATATAACTGACATATAACTACTATTACGGACAGGGTGTAATGTTCAAGTGGGATGTATTAAGTGAGAATTACATAAATAATTGTGGTAATATGCTGACTAACCTTTACAAATGGCTATAATTGACTCCACCAATATCATTTATTAGGTTGGGGCTACTGGTATATATCAAACTGTACATACAGTTACATATGGAAATCAACCAAAGATTTAGGGAAGTTATGTGGTAAAGGCAGGCGGCAGCTTAAGGCAAGATGAAAGGAGATTCATTTTTACTAACATCTTTAACCCATTATCCCATAGCCTGTTTCTAGATTTGAAAATAGGTAAAAGCAGGTTGAAAGTAAAGCAGAATGTGCCTTATGGCCTTCTTTAAGCTATCATCTGCTCAGATATAGAAAATATTGTTTATAATGCATTTTGATGACTGTATAAAGGGGAACTATATTATATAAGTGTAGGAATAAACTAAAGGCATAAAATGACGTATTTATGGGTTAATGGTTTAATGGGCAAAGAAGCCAGCTAAATTTTTCCATGATAGCTTGTTTTCAGTGTTTAGACAAGTTTCAGTAGAAGCCTTTTTACACCTTTAATTTATCCCTCCATCCATAATAAAATAGTTCTACTTAACCCTTAGCCCGCCAAATAAATTGTCGTCTGCTATATTTCTCGTCTCAGGGTTCGACATTAACTTTTTTTTTCACTAGACATTCGGTCTTGTAGCCTGCAAACATTACTAGACCAGACCAAAAAGTTGGTAGACCAAACAGAAACAACTGAATCTTTGGTAAACTTCAATAAGTTCGCAAAACTTTCTGTCTTTTTTGCTTTTCATAGCGTGTCTTTGACTCCGCCGTAGCTGTACTCGCCCCTTTCTCTTCCTTTTTCTTACCATTAAAACCGAAGCTGAATAAATCTGACATCATTTGACGTTACGATGTACACAAACAAAAAAGCGTTCGCTGAATGTCGTACTTATACTTGGCAGAAAAATGGATATTTTCGTTAACAAAACAAATAATATAATAGAATTGGGATTGATTTCGGTTTTGCACGTAAAAATTGATACAAAATTGTGTTTTAGGTAAAATAATTGCATTGAAGATACTTACGACAATCATGGTAGTGAAAAGCGTGGAAAAGTGTAATATCCGGTAACTACCGAGAAATATCGGTTCGCAGAATAAATTGTCATTTTCAATCCCAAAAACTGAGACTGCAGTTACCTTTTCGGATATTGTACCTTTCTAATTAAAAATGATCAATTCTTAAAACATTCAAAACGTAACTGTTATCAACAAAATCAGGTGTTTTAAGTATAGCGCGAGATGATCAATTAATCACACCGATATTTTTCGTAACTGAACCGGATTTTACTCATCGCCCTAATTACTGCGGGATAGTTACTACTGCTAATTTTAGAACAAGGATTTCCCGACTGCGTGCTTTATTTAGATGCGGAAACAGTTTTGAGGTCTGAGCAACCTACTAGGATTTTTAGCTTGAACATAATGATGTCATTTTCTAAATGCGTGAATTTAAAAAAATCATCCTCAGATTTTAACTAGACCATTCGGGTTAGTAACTGCGAGGGATCACTAGACCGAACATCGCCGTTACTAGTGAATGTCTATCGGACGTAGGCCAATGTCGAACCCTGCCGTCTGCTTCAAGTTTCAAAGTTGCTCAAAATTGCTGAAAATGTTGTCCGAGTGTCAAACAGCTTGGATCCGGATGAGACGCCGAGTTACTCGGCGTCTCATCCGGATCCAAGCTGTTTGCATATGGAGCTATAGTCGTGACTGGCAGGCTAAGGGTTAATAATATAAGTCATGAATATTTGGGGAGCTTTCTGTTTTACTTTCATCCTGCTTTATGCTGTTATCTGTCAGTTTACATAATAAAACAAAACCTTTCTGCATAGTCAACAGCAATAACTGAGTGTAGATTGTACTGTAATGCATGTAAAAGAAAAAGTTGAGAAGTATCAATTGATTTCCTTCATTAAATCTTTGCATGCTGGGTTATTATTTTGACTGCAACAATTCTCGTCTGCTACTGTTCTTAAAATTATTTTTAAAACATGGTCAGAGTGTCAAACAGTTTGGATCCTGATGAGATGCCGCCTTGTGCGACATCTCATCAGGATCCAAACTGTTTGCAAAGGTTACCATGGTTTCACTACTAGCATGCAAAGAGTAAGGTGTGGGAATATGGCAAGTTTCTGGTTTAATTCTGAAGTGCTGTGATATCCTAGTTAGAGTGCTTTAAACTATTGTTCTCCCATTGAATGTTACCGGTTATGCATGTATTTACAAATAGTTTTGATCCAGTTCAAACCCCCAGTAACTCAGCATCTAATCTAGATCAAAATGGAAACTTGTATGTAGCCGATTCTTCAGTCAAGTGTCAACCAATCACTTTGGATCCAGATCATAGAATTATGTCAAAATATACAGCTCCTGATCTGGAATGAAACTGTTTGCTAATTATGTCACAATATACATAGTAAGTGACATACTTAGCTTGTAGAGGTCATTCCTCTGTGAAGTCCTCCAAAGGTCAATTATCTGTAAGTCCTCTATGCAATTGTTTCTTCAAACACTCCAGGGGCCTGTCTTACTAAACGTCGTACGACAAATGTTGTCGTAAGTCAGTTTCTAAAATTCTCATTTATTATTTATTTCTTCGTCTAATCCTGTCTTGTCACATCTCTTTGGAATCGTCTTGAAAAGACGATTCCAAAGAGATGTAACAAGACAGGATTAGATGGAGAAATCAGAAATTAGGCGTATTTTAAAGTTTTGACTTACGACCGTTTTTATCGTACGACGTTTCGTAAGACAGGCCCCAGGACATTATTAACAGCCAAACTCATATTAACCCTCTTTACCCCATAGTATGTGTTTCTAGTTCTAAACACAACCAACCACATATTTAAGCACTAAGGCACATTCTGCTTTACTTTAAGCCTGTTTTAAGTAGTCGCCTATCTTCAAATCATAAATAGGCTATGGGGTAGTGGGTTAACTGCGCATGGAACCAAGTAATTATCAATCAGCTTCCAACAGTGTAGACCCAGATCAGAGGGTTTAAACGCGATAAATTTTGAAGGATATTATGCCTTAAGTGCTAGTAGTACATATAACAGTATATTTTAATCATTTATTCTTGACAGTTGACACAAAGGTAGGATCTAAATAACAGATATTCAAAATGAAAGCATTTATTGATAAAATCCAGGCATATCAATGGGTTAAAAGTAAGACTTAAAGTGGGACAAAATTACGTTTTATGTTGTGTTGAAAATACATGGAGGTAATTTATGTTCTGAGCTTTTGTTCCATTCATATTATATGATTCAATCTTCCTACACTGAGTGACTGTCATCTGCTAAGTTGTCGTTTGCTAAAATTGGTTCCATTTTCTTCATTAAATTTAAAACGGCAGGATTTGAGACACAAACAATTAGGATTCTGGTCAGGTCTCGTGTTTAGTGTGGCCTGATCAGGACCTGAAATGTTTGCATAGTAAGGTCTTTCATACACTGGTCTTCAGTGAATGGATATCTCATCCATATGACAAAACTGTGATAACTTATGCAAACAAACTAGATCCAGATTAGATGCCAGGTAGTTCTGCAGAGATTCTTCATATAGACACCTTTGCATCTCATCAGGATCAATAATGTTTGACAACCTGACCCTATTTCCAAAAAAGAAATTTGAAAACAATCTAAAGTTAAGAGGCGCAGCAGACGACAACTGTTGCAGACGACAACAGTACTTAGCGCACAAAGAGTCAAATGGGGTTACAATGGGCTTATTTTCCCTCCAGGCTTTTACACCGAAGAGCTTGAGAATCTGCCACTGCAAGCTGTTGAAACCATAACAAAATATGCAAATACAGCCAACTCCATTCTGTCACTGTACCTCTTAAACAAAGACAGAATGCCTGTCCTTAAACACAGGTGTCAGCTTAAAGCAGGATGAAAGTAAAGCAGAAAGTTCCAACAGGAGCTTTCTGCTTTACTTTCATCCTGCGTTAAGCCACCTACCTCAATAAACAGAAATCGAGCCTTTAATTTTGATTGGTTGTAATAGCAGGCATTTATAGTACATGTATGATGTATCACAGCCTGCACTTAAGTGATCCATGCTTGTCATCACAAAGGATAATAATGCATCACTCCTTGAAATTAAAACATCGTAAATATGAACCGTTGAGATCACATGAAATGTACAAATAAAGACCGGCTCCAGGTTATTCTTTTAATAATACAACATACTAATAACCAGTTCATACACCCTCTCGAGTGTGAAAACTATATCATGATATTGATCATACGGCCCAGGCATTTCTCACACACAGTAACACTAACCATTCAACATGAAATAATATGTCAAACACTACAAAATATATGGAGCCAAATATCCTCGCCATGAGCCTACAAACCTGTGTATCTATTCCTCTTTTTCGAGTCATATTTTTGCTTGTGTTTAACATCCATTTCCTGAGTGAAGTTTTTAAAATCCCATGTTGAAGCACACAGTCTAACCTAAACCTCAGTCACAACACACATTGAATGAGACATACACACAATATTGGTGAGGGCTGTTCAAAATGTACCACTGCAAGAGGCAATGCAGTCAGCTAGGAGGCTTTGATGCTGATAACAGTCTACAGTGATACATAAATGTTCTAGTATTCAATAATTTAAATATCCTAATTAACATTTTCCCCTCAGAACAATGCATACTCTTTCAACAGTTGTTGTCTATTGAAAATGATGTCTGCTGTAATTCTGTTACTAGTTCAGTCTTCTTGATGATTTACAGTTCTCAAGTCTGAATGACTAACAGTTTGGATCCTGATAGAGCCCAATGTTTTCAGTGGGGCCTAATCTGGATCCAAAAACTGTTAATTTGCATAGGTCTTGAATATAAGTATTCAGAGTCGAAACGGTCAAGACTCAGCTAAAATTTTAAGTCTTATCCAGATAAACCTGACTTGACAATGTGTAACTCAGCATCTGATCAGGATCCAAACAGCTCATCACATATATTATATATCTTATAATAAAAAATTATATTAATGTGACATATATATAATAATCATAATTTGATTTTCTTTTTGGCAGAAGATGATTTTAAAGAAGACAATACATGTACTATATTGGAATGTTGCCTGAAGACAGTTCATGCATATTCATATTCTAACTTAATTTATTCCACCTCCTGCTGAATATTCATACATGAAACTCCGCCCACCATGATCTGTTACACTTACTTTATAATAATGAAATAAGGAACGTTTTTCCCAAGGAAAGTCTCAGTGTAGACTCATGTCAGACAGATCCTATATGAAAACAATGCAGACCCTGATCATACAGCTCCTTCAGGAGCTGTCTGATCAGGGTCTACATTGTTTTCAAAAGACAATAATAAATGAGTATGTATACACCTATAGCAGGAAAAGGGTTAAGCTATTTTCCAGTTGTTCATCCAATTAGTTTTGTGATCATTTATTTTTCAGCATGATTGGATCCTTGGCATTAGTGGGTTATTGGTTGTAAGACGAGAGGTAGTTGAATGCTTAAGATTGTTTTGTATAAAACCTGGGGGCTCTACCAAGTAGAATTCAATATCACTTCAAACACAGAAGAACATTAAATGTTTGGGAAAAGAGTGTAATCTCTTTCACTGCGAATCATGACAAACAATTCAAATCAAAATTAGACAATGAGTGACATGCATGCAAATAGGATCCAGCAATTTTTCTAAGACAAAGTCTACACAAGAAGATTTAACATACAGACTGACTAATAATAAAAATAATTATCTCGAATGCTTTACAAGCATGGACCCAGATCAGATGCTATGTACCCGTGATAGTTTGGCATCTAATCCAGATATTTGAAACTCATATCAATGTTTCAGTCATTTACAGGGCTCCAGATATTGAACAAATCCAACATTTTCTCACTCGTTTTAGCACCAAATCCCATGGTGTTACTACTCATTAGAATCGTCTAGGGTATAATGGAGAAATAAAGATTCTAGTTTTTGAAATATTCCCTTTACCAGGAGCTCTGAGTCAAGCCAAATTTCTAAATTTGAACGGTGATACAGACACTTATTGTCAAGCAGATATAGCAGTCAACGAAAGAGTCATATATATCTGGGACAGAGGAGCGGTGTGGAGAAGCTTTCTATATGAGCAGTTCCACTGATGAGTTCATTAAACATTGATTGAGAAAGTGAAGAGGTTTTTGCAAAGTTATAATTAGTCTGTTTATAGCTACAATTCAACTAACATTAATCCTTTACCCCATACACTTATTCTACAGTTTTGAAGATAGGATACCACTTAAAGCAAGTTGAAAGTAAAGCAGAATGCTCCTAAAGGAGCATTCTGCTCATTCAACCGGACAATAATTATAGTATCCAATTCAGTCTGTTCCATTTTGGACTATTTAGAGTTGTTTTTACAATACATTGGTAAATGACAAATAGACCCTGACCAGAGGGCTTCTATAGGAGACTTCTGATCTTGGTCTACACTGTTTGCATTGGTCAAGTGCACTCTTCAAAGGTACACTGTTTGTAAATGACAAGTATACTATATAATTGCTTGAATTTGATGAGCTAATCAAACAATTCCAAGTTTACTGCTTTTTCACACTGGATAATTTATATAGACCATATTGATGTCATTCCGACAGTGAAACCTATAATGTACCAGTGTACGTTTGTAACGACCCTCCCTAAGTGATGCTCCGCTTCCTGTTTTCACCCTTGAAGATCTTGATCATTGATAAAACTGTCTACAGTCCAACCTGGTGTTGAGCTATCATTTTAAAGATTAAAGGCCAGTCATACAGTACCATAGGACATATGGTACATATCCTAGCTAAATAACACTTTCCCTCATAGCTCAATTAGGGTTTTAACCCATTACCCTATAGCCTGTTTCTAGTATTGAAGATAGGTGACCAAATAAAGCAGGTTGAAAGAAAAGCAGAATGCGCCTTATGGCGCATTCTGCTTTACTTTCATCCTGCTTTAAGTTACCATTTAATAGGATATAGTTCTTATGATACATATTCTTCACTGTATAAAGTGGAACCAATTTCTTCAGTAGATGAATATATATTAAAGGTGTAAAAAGGCGTATTTATGGGGTAATGGGTTAATTAAAGGCCAGTCATACCATAGAACGTATGGTATATATCCTAGCTAAACAACACTTTCCCTCATAGCTCCATTCCAATAAGCAGTGTTGGAACGAACCAGATATAAATCCTTTGCAATCAGTAGAGACCCACATTCATCAATTTGATCAGTCTGCATGGTTTGCCATAGTATACTGTATTTTGGGTCAACCCCTGGGAATTTAAATTAAATGGTCATTTATCAGAAAATGGGTGAATTCATTAATTTTGAATTATAAGCAAATGTAAGGATTAACTCTTTCCTCCCTGAAACTTTAAGTGGACAATTCCAGTTTCCATTTTTGTCTAGTCCATTTCTGACTTTTGAGGGTTGTTTTTGTCAATGTTTGGCATTATGACAAACAATGAAGACCCTGATCAGAGGGCTCCTTTTGGAGCCCTCTGATCTGGGTCTTCACTGTTTGCATAGGACAAGTGCACTATTCACATGTACACTGTTTGAAAAGGACGCCTATATGCGGGACTAGGGTGCAAGGATTAAGACAGATGGCTGCTTAACCCATTACTCCATATATTATGCCTTTTTGCACATTACTTTATTCCTCCACTGAAGAAAATAGCTCCACTTTGCGCATCCTGCTTTACTTTTAAACAATTTAAGTGGTCACATGTCTTCAAAACTAGAAACAAGCTATTTGGTAATTGGTTAAATGGACAATAATTGATTAGAGTAAACAACTTCAGTATCATGAGGAAGAGTTATAATGAAGGATATTTTTTAGTTCAGCGCAAGAACTGTTTACTATGAGGCCACCTTTACCAGTGGAAATGGGATTTGCCTATCAACGCCAGTGTCTTTTAGACCCAAGGCTTATCAGCAACTGAATCAATAGACATAGATGCCTGGTATAGAGAGACCGCAGGGAGACCGGGTGTATGTAAACATATGGTACTTATTACCCGAGATTCGTGATTTAACACCTACAACCGCATGACGAATCATAACAAAAATAAGGTTATATTTTATTAGTCATATCTCAATGAAATACCACATTACTATTTTACTACATACTTAAATTAACCCTTTACCCCATAGCCTGTTTCTTAACTATTGAAGATAGGTGACCAACTTAAAGCAGGTTGAAAGTAAAGCAGAATGCACCTTAAGGTGCATTCTGCTTTACTTTCAGCCTGCTTTAAGCTATATCATCTGCTAGGATATAGAATATTTTTCTTATGGTGCTCATTTATAACTGTATAAATTGGAACTATTTTCTTTGGTGGAGGAATAAAATGAGGTGTAAAAAGGCATATTTATGGGGAAATGGATTAAGCAACCACCTGTCAGAATGTAGGAAACTGGGGACCGTTTCATAAAACTTTGTACGACTAAATTGGTTGTAAGTCAAAACGTTAAAATACATCTAAAATCTGATTTCTCCATCTAATCCTGTCTTGTGACATCTCTTTGGAGTCTTCTTTTCAAGACGACTCTAAAGAGATGTCACACGACAGGATTAGAAGGAGAAATAAATAATTATTGATAATTTTAGAATCTGACTAAAGACCTTTTTGCTGTACGACGTTTCATAAAACTGGGCCCCAGATTCTAGGATCTTAATAGTGACATGGTAGAAGAATGAAAAGGCATTTCTTTGGAATCGGTAAAAATGTAAAAATGTGTAAATCTTCTGGATCATGGCCAAAACATACACCCAAAATGGAATCGGGTAAAAGTATATCATCTGAATGGCCAAACAACCACCCATAATGCCAACGCTCAGCAGCGCTCATGAAAATTGTTTTATTGGCTCAGATCAACACTGGGTAACAAGTCAGATCAAAGTCAACTGACTGCCCGTCATGACTGCAGCCTCCGATTACTATTGCCTCATACCAGGCAGTTTGTACTGAGAGAGCACCAGCTTTTTCCCATGGTACTCCTAATCTAATTACCAATCAATTTACTGCCAATTGCTTCCCACAAAGATAAGTAATTATTCACCATGACCTTTAACCTTTACGGACTTGAAAAAACGCATTTTTGAAAATGGTGGCAAACAGTTTGGATCCAGATCAGGCCCCACTTATGTGATGAAAGGGTTAGCAACAAGAGAGATGGACTAGACTAAGTGGTGTTTACCAACATGAACATAGCAAGTGGAGGAATTGCATCTTGATGGAATTTATAGTTGGAATTTATAGTTTGACTATAGACAGTCTCAAATACAACTGGCAGCCCAATAAAGGGCAGAAACATAATGGAGCATTCTGCATTACATTTTTTCTACATTAAGCATGAACCTATGTAAGAGACCCACGTGATTCTTCAAATGTAAGAGACCCACGTGATTCTTCAAAGGTTGGTTTGACTGTATCTTAAGATACCAGTATCAGATAAAACAAAGCTATTGCACTGTCACCCATGATTCATCAGAGAAATTAAACAAAGGGCAAGAACTCTTACAGGACTAAATACAAACTTATTTATATCTATAATATACAGTCAAGACTGCCAGTTATGTAGTCTGCTTGTTTTTCTCCCTATTACAGTCATGTGCTCATAATTTGTTGACAAACAGTAACTGTTCTAAATGGACATGTTATAAACAGACAGCAGGTCTGGAATTCAACAACACTGCTCCATAGTTTGACATTTCAAATAATCTCTAAACCTTTAATTTGGTCTCCAGCTTCTACCGGAAATGCAGAAGCTGAGAATCAAACCAAGGGATTGAAGATAATTCATGAGACAAGGGACAGAAGGGTGGCCAAACCAAAAGTGTTACAGAATGAGATAAAAGGAGCTTGGAACTAAATCAAAAGGCTATTCTTAGATCTTTAAACTCAAGAGTTGGTGAATGTAAAAGGCCTGTCTATGTCTTTATATGTTATAATACCTTCACTATTTTATCAAACAACAGAACAATATGAGAGGATATCATACAGTTTCTTTACTGGATTGGCCTTTACAAAATGAGAATACTTAACTCTTTGCATGCTGGTTTTTTTTTCCCACTGTAAAAATTGTCATCTGCAACTGTTTTTAAAATAGAATTTTCTAAATTTCTTTTCAATATAGAGTCAGAGTGTCAAACAGTTTGAATCCAGATGAGACGCTGTGTTACGCAGCGTCTCATCTGGATCCAAACTGTTTGCAAAGGTATTCACTCTGGGGCATATCCGCCGCTAGCATGCAAAGAGTTAATATATCATAATTCACTGTCATTATCTGGGGGTATTTCTGCAAAAAACGCATGCCATCTACTGTAAATGTCATATGCTGAAATTAAACCTTTCCTTCATATTCTTTAATATATGTTTCAGACAAGTGGTTGTTTTAAAAGCAGGATGAATGTTAAGCAAAAAGCTTCTACTGGAACTTTCTGATTTACTTTCATCTTGCTTTTAAGACACCACTAGCCTTAACCCATTACCCCAAATCTTGTTTCCAGTATTTAAGACACCTTAAAATTATTCATCCACTGAAGAAAATAGTTCCACTTTAAACAGTCATGAATATACGCCACAGAAAAAAGTTTCTATATTCTAGCAGATTGAAGCTTAAAGCAGGTTGAAAGTAAAGCAGAATGTGCCTTAAGGCGCATTCTGCTTTCCTTTCAATCTAGCTGCTTTAAGTGGTCACCAGTATCTTCAATACAAGAAACAGGCTATTGGGTAATAGGTTTCCCTCAATGCATTGAGGAGACTGGCTGTATCATCAAGGTGTGGGTATTTTATTACCGCGGCTACGGCAATTTACCAGACACAGGTACGTCTGTGTCAAAACATGTGAAGGCTTTTTGCAAGGTAATAAATAATTATGGTTTCTTCATTGGGCAATCTTCCTCGGTTCTAACAGATGGACATACAGCAGCTGGCTTACAGTCATACCTGTTACTAGTGTATTCAACAGCCATTTATTAATTCTTTGCATGCTGGGAAATTTTTTTCGTCTGCAAACTTTGTCGTCTGCTATTGTTCTAAAAATAGATTTTTTAAAAAATTTCTTTTCAAAACATGGTCAGAGTGTCAACAGATTGGATCCTGATGAGACGCCGCCTTTCGCGGCGTCTCATCTGGATCCAAACTGTTTGCAAAGACAATCACTGTGGTGGATATATCAGCCGCTAGCATGCAAAGAGTTAACCCAAATTACTCCATAGATGCACATTTTTACACATTTAATTAATTCCTACACTGAAGAAAATAGTTTCAATTTATACAGTATTGAATAACTATGAGAAACATTTCTATATCCATGCAGATGGTAGCTTGAAGTAGGATGAAAGTAAAGCTAAATGCGCCCTAAGGCGCATTATGCTTTACTTTCAACCTCCTTGAAGTGTTCACCTGTCTTCAATGCTAGAAACATGCTATGGCTTAACCAACTACACCATAACCTGTTTCTAGTATTGAAGTTAGGTGGCCACTTAAAGCAGGTTGAAAGTAAAGCAGACTGTGCCTTAAGGCACATTCTGCTTTACTTTCAGCCTGTTTTAGCTACAATCTGCTAGGTTATACAAAATATTTTCTATGTAACATATTCCTGACTGTTTAAAGTAGGACTATTTTCTTCAGTGGAGGAATAAATTATAGGCGTAAAAAAGTGTATTTATGGGGGAATGGGTTATAGGGTTACAGTGCCTCTACAGAGGGAGATGCTGTACTATAATATATACAGGCTAATTTTTCCCAGAAGCGAAACATTTCTTTCTTCAAATCTTAGCAATAAACATGCAATAAATGCTTATCATTTAATAGAGAAATATGCAAATGCTTATATGCTGAATTGCAACACAAATTTTAGTCAATTAAGTATAGCATTGCAAGTTTTAAATGACTTTGCATCATAAGTTTTTGCAATATTAAAACAGAAACTAAGACGATATTCATCGATCTGAAAGGTAAAAGCCAACCTGGGGTAATCCATTACCCCATAAATATGCCTTTTTACTCCTCTTAATTTATTCCTCCACTGAAGAAAATAGTTTCAATAATGAATATTTATCATAAGAAATATTACTTATTTTCTAGTAGATGGGAGCTTAAAGCAGGCTGAAAGTAAAGCAGAATGCGCCTTTAGGCGCATTCTGTTTTACTTTCAACCTGCTTTAAGTTGCCTACTACATGTATCTTCAATATTAGAAATAGGCTATGGGGTAATTGGTAAATAGGACAATTTAAAGAATATTCATTGTTGGGTCTTTTAGGAGGCATCTGATTTGGGTCTACACTGTTTGCATTGGACAAGTATACTATTCACAGGTACCTTGCTGATAAAGGATACATCTCTCTAGGATTTAATGGGTTAACCCATTACCCCATAACCAGTTTCTAGTTTTGAAAATAGGTGACCACTTAAAGCAGGCTGAAAATAAAGCAGAATGGGCCTTAATGCACATTTTGCTTTACTTTCAGACTGCTTTAAGCTATTATCTGCTAGAATACAGAAAATATTTCTTATGATTTTTTTTTGTGACAGTATAAATTGGAACTATTTTCTTCAGTAGAGGAATGAATTAAAGGCGTAAAAAGGTGTATTTATGGGAATATGGGTTAAATGCATCTCTCTAGTATTCAATGGGTTAAAGGGAAAAGCAACCTCCTTACTGACTGCATGGCCCGCAAAACAGGTCTGACCAGGGACAATCAATGCTTTACATACATATACCCCTTACAATTCAATACTGACCGATGGCGTAAGGCTATACCCAGCATCGATCATTCATTGACCAGTTAATACTGTGAGTTATTGCTGTCATAGGAAAAACCTCTCGGAGGAATTGACAGAAGAGGGAAATACTACTCAGCCTCATTATCAGATTTATCACTGACAGTCAGGCTGGTAGTAAAGAACTATTTTAACCCATTACTCCTTTACCAATTACTCATGTATGCATTATTAACGCAGTTCATTTATTTTATTTCTCCAAAGAAGAAAAAAGATCCTAAAATAAAGCAGAATGCACGTTAAGGTGCATTCGGCTTTACTTTCAACCTGCTTTCAGATATCAACTGTCTTCAAAACTAGAAACGAGCTATGGCGTAAAGGGTAATTAACCCATTACCCCATAAATACGCTTTTTAATTTATTCCTCCACTGAAGGAAATAATTCCAATTCATATAGTCATAATAAATATGTATCATAAAAAATATTTTCCATTTTCTAGCAAATACTAGCTTAAAGCAGACTGAAAGTAAAGCAGAATGTGCCTTAAGGCGCATTCTGCTTTACTTTCAATCTGCTCTAAGAGATCATCTTTCTTTAAAACTAGAAACAGGCTATGGGATAATGGGTTAATAGCCAGGGCTTCGGAAATGAGAGATTAACCAAAATCAATTTCTGAATCGCCTACATGTAAATTTCTGCTTTGTTGTAACTGATAAATAGTCACAACAAAAGGTTTGGCGGAAACAAGTATTTGGACATTTAATCCAGAATTTGTGCATATTAAGATATGTTACAAACTTTAAGAATCATTTTAAACTCGGATGCTGGACAATGAACAATGCAAATAAACCTACCAAATATGTGTGGTCCCTCAGTGACAACATCATCAGCCGCTGGTCGAGTACAAGCAAACAGGGAATACCGAGAGCCCTGCCTGACATAGGCCGGCATTGTCTTCATTGGGTCTGCACGCTTATTTCACCCTCATATCCACAATACCCATAGTCACAATCCAATGTCAGACACTACACTTTAATGTCAGACACTCTGATCCAATGCCAGACAATACACTCTTATGTCAGACAATCTGATCCAATGCCAGACAATACACTTTAATGTCAGTCACTCTGATCCAATGCCAGACAATATACTTTAATGTCAGACAATCTGATCCAATGCCAGACAATATACTTTAATGTCAGACACTCTGATCCAATGCCATACACCACACTATTATGTCAGAAACTTGGCAAGTTCATCACACCTTTGGTTCAAATCATTGCTGGCATAAATTAATATGCAATTTCCTCACTGTTTTATGACAATTATGCAAGCATCATCATATACACATCCAAATTTTAACACTAACTCTGTCAGTTAAAATTTCAGCTTTACCTTATGCTATGTCTTTGCATGAAGGTTTTATTTCTTGCATGTACATGTATAGTTCCTCAGGTTTCAGTGTTTCATTTAAGTTAATCAACAGCTAATTTTTTTCTCACGATTTACAGCCTATAAGAAAAGACAAGCAAGCCCATGTCAAAACAAATGCTCTCCAATTAACTCTTTGAGTGATGCAGAAAAAAAAATGCTGTCTGCTTCAGAATTATCACCTCCATAAATTCTTTAAATCAAACCCCCATGTTTAAATTTCCAAAATTACAATCCAAGCAACAAACAGTTTGGATCCTGATCAGACGCCAAGTTTACTTGGCGTCTGATCTGGATCCAAACTGTTTGCAAATGGGGGGATTAACTTACTGTAATGACCGTTACAACTCAGAGTTAACTTGAAACGGTTGTGCAGTAATGGGTAAGCTAATACTCATTGAGAACAAAGACGTTGGTAGACTCATTACAGAACTTTCTCTCCATCATCTCCTTCACACCATTATAGGCTAGTTCTTCCACTTAACCCTTATACTGACATATGGCTCAAGGGTCTGGTGGGTTAAACTGAACAAATCTAACATTTTCTAACTTGTTTAGCACCAAATCCTATAGTGTGAATACTCATTAGGATCATCTTGAAGAGACGGTTCTAATGAGTAGTGACGCTTAAGGGTTTAATGCGGAAATAAATATTTTTGCTTTTGAAATACAAATGTACATGTACTCGCCTTATCTGGAGCTCTGCTGGGTGCTGTAACTATATACATCCTTTGCAAACAGTGTAGACCCATTTCAGAGGGCTCCTGAAGGAGCCCTCTGAAATAGGTCTACACTGTTTGTCCCATTTAGGGAGATTTCTGCTTTACTTTCATCCTGCTTAAAGGGAGATTTCTGCTTTACTTTCATCCTGCTTTAAGCAGTCACATGCCTTTAACAACTGGAGTCAAGCTAATTAAGGGTTAAGTAGACAACCTCAATGTGTTAAGATGAGTAAAGATGCTGTCTGATAACAGATTGGATAACGGGTAAAACTATTAACCACTGGAAGAGGATCCGGTTAGCTCTTTCTAACAGTGTGTTTCCCCAAGGAACACTTATCCAGCCCAGCAAAACTGCACTTGTGTTTAAACACAGTTTTGAAACCTGATCAGATGCCAAGAAACTTGGCATCTGATCAGGATCAAAACTATTTGACTCCTTTGTTTCTTCAATTAAGGATAATTACTTACTAATCAATGAATATTTTGAGGCTCCACATATCTTTGCAGCATAAAAGCAAACTCTTGTGGTAAAGTATTCAGAATCAAAATTAAAACAGAATCAGTACATAAATCATGATTATGGTAAAACCAAAGAAGGGAAGCTACTCTTGCATCACTGTTGCAGTTATAGAAAGAATGAATAATTTAATCAGAGTTGTCTTCCTTAGTAATATAGTACTAGAGAAATTGAGTTCAGTAACCACTGAATAAATAAGCATGACCGTTTTATAAAGGCAGATGAGCACCAGGGAGGGAAGCCATTACTACCAATATTCAAGTCTTTGGTTTGACCCGGCTGGATATTGAACCTGCAACCTCCCGCACTGTAAGCTGACGCTCTTCCACTGAGCTATACAGGCGGATATTACTGTACTAACCTTATATTTCTCTGTTTCTCTAAGTATTTAATTTCAACTATCTGCAAAAGATTTATGTCTTTGAACTCATAAGTTTATAAGATGTTTAATATCTCAGATTTTTTAATTGATTTTGAAAAGTGTGAAGTATTTATCTTAAAACTTAATGTTTCCTAATGTAAATATTTGTCTTCAGGTGTTTAGGTAATTGTCAATCAATCAAATTATAGCTTTTTTTCTGACAGCAAACCTGTTACCCTCATCTCAGAATTCCAAAAACAGAGCTCCATATAAGGGGAGTATTGCAAAACCTAAAATCTTTATTTCTGCATTAAACCCTATGGTGTTACTACTCATTGGAATTGTCTTGAAAAGACGATTCCAATGAGTAGTGACACCATAGGGTTTTGTGATGAAATGAGTGAGAAAATGCTGGAGTTGTTCAGTTCTCTCCCTCTTATCTGGAGCCCTGCAAAAATCTACAATCAATTTTTTCGAATGACCACTTAGTATGTAAAGAAGCATGGATACTTCTAAAACACAAACTTGAGACTGCTGAATGCAGAACAAAAGAAGCGCGAAAAGCTCCTAAAGGAGCTTATCCCATTACATTTGTTCTACATTAAGCTAACACCTTATTAAGGCTTCCATTTCAACTTCTTTAAAATCTTCCTATTGTTGATAAATTACTTCCTGTTAACACTTAAGAGGAAGGAATTTTTTTTTCTTGAAGTTATGGCATATTCTGGCATAGATCTTTTAACCCATTATCCCACAGCTTATTTTCAGTTTTGAAGATAAGTGACCCCTTAAAGCAGGTTGAAAGTTAAGCAGAATGTGCCTTAAGGCACATATTCTGCTTTACTTTCAGCCTACTTTAAGATACAATCTGCAAGATACAAGAAGATTTATTTAACGTTGGATACAATATAACAATAAACATTAGCTGTAACAGCTATTTTCCTGCAAGGATATGGAAATATTTTTTTCTGATTCTAACCTGTTGGCAAACATAGATCTTCAAAACTTTATTTGACAAAATCAACAGACATCATTTTTGCGGTAAAGTATATGATATTACAGAAGGCAGGGGGTTTAAATTGCCTAAGGCTATATCTGCAACATCTATCTTTTCAATTACAGAAGAGATCAGACACCAATGTGCACTAGATGACCCTCAAGAGATCAATATCAATCACCTGCTTGAAATGGCCATTAGCAAACACTTGAGAGATCCAGACTGAGCAATATCAATCACCTGCTTGATTTGACTATTAGCAAACACTTGAGAGATCCAGACTGACAGCTGAGCAGAGAAATGACCTAACGACCCCTCATTTACACAAACCTGCAAGCAATAACATTTACAATTACTATGCCAGTTGTAATAAAGGGGGTATTTCAAAAACTGAAATCTTTATTTCTACATTAAACTCTATGGTGTCACTACTCATTAGAATCGATTCTAATGAGTAGTAACACCATAGGATTTGGTGCTGAAATAAGTGAAAAAATAGTTGATTTGTTCAGTTTACCCCCTTCTTATCTGGAGCCTTGTGTAAACATTATCTAAAGAAATCACAAAAGGAATTTGTTCGAGAAACAAGAATGAACATATTGGTATCTCTATGAACGATTTTCACTGTTTGAAGTCCTTAAGTACCTCCCCCACCCCACCATAGCCTGTTTCTAGTTTTGACCATAGCCTGTTTCTAGTTTTGAAGTTAGATGAACACATAAAGCAGGCTGAAAGTAAAGCAGAATGCACCTTAAGGTGCATTCTGCTTTACTTTCAGCCTGCTTTTAAGCTACCATCTTCTAGAACGAGGAATAAATTAAATGCTCTAAACGGATAATAAGTCTAATGTTATTATAACAAATAACAAAGAAAATTACAGTGAAATTCTATGCTAAGCATAGAATTTCACTGTAATTTTCTTTGTTATTTGCAGGGCTTTGTGTTATCTAACATTATCCAGGCACTTTATCATCCAGCCCTGCCCATTCATCACCTGAAGCTGCTAACAAGTTAGGTTTTCTCAGCTACTTCTACCAGAGATTAACTATTATACATGACCCCATTAATTTTCCGGCTGTCAAGGAAGAGATTTTGCTGTCAAATATGAAATTTGCACAGATTATGCAAAAAGACTAGGCCAACAACACCTTTCAATTATCGCCCAATATTCTGAGAAATAATTCTTAGATCTGTTACTTTCATCTTGCTCTAAGCAGTCTTCTGCATTAATCCATTACCCCGTAGCCTGTTTCTTAGGTTTCGAAAACAGGTGACCATTTAAAGCAGTTTGAATGCAAAGCAGAATGAACCTGAAGGTGCTTTCCGCTTTACTTTCAGCCTGCTTTATGCTAGATCTACCATCTGCATGAATTTAGAAAATATTTCTTATGCTGCATGTTCATGACTATAAAGGGAAACTATTTTGTTCAGTGGAGGAATAAATGATTGACGTAAAAAGGCATATTTATGGAGTAATGGGTTAAACACAGATATAGGTAATTTTCCCATTTTAGTTATGGAGGAAAAGACTGAATGCAGAATGAGCTAAAATTTCTTTTCTCTTGTATTAAATAACCCATTAATACGCCTTTTAACGCCTTTAATTTATTTCTCCACTGATGAAAATAGCTCCAAAAATATACAGTTATAATTATGTATGATGAGAAATAGTTTCCATATTCTAGCAGATAGTAGCTTAAAGCAGGTTGAAAGTAAAGCAGAATGCGCCTAAAGGCGCATTCTGCTTTACTTTTAACCTGCTTTAAGTTCCCACCTATCTTCAATACTAGAAACAGGCTATGGGGTAAAGGGTTAAAATGCATTTCTTTTCTCTTGTATTAATTAAGGAATAATCTGTCTTTCACTATCCCAATGCATCTTTTAATCACAGAAAACGCATTGTTTACATTTCACCTCTATGCACTACAAACCTTTGAAAGAACAATAAGCCATCAAGTAATGATCCACAAACACTGCAAGTGACACTGCCTGTCATCAAGATGTGCAAACTTTCCCCTACTACAACCTACATTATAGTAATCCTACATTGCTTCATTCATGACCTTTTAACACATATCTGTCACCGTAATTCAACATAAAGCTGCAGTCTACTACTCCGTCACACTGAAAACACATTTCTCTCTGAAGTCTGATCCTGTACACAGTACGAGACAATATTTTGATTAGACTCTATGGGTCATTCATAGCCGTGGTCAAAACCCAGGTGTATCACACTTCTATAATAATCACACTACACTAAAAATAAGTAATTATACCCCAGGCTATTTGGATCTGTCAATATATTATATTGCCTGACATTTTTGCATGCAGCAAAACAAGTTTTCTTGATAGTTGCAAACAGTTTGGATCCTGATCAGACGCCGAGGAACTCGGCGTCTGATCAGGATCCAAACTATTTGGCACATAGATGGTATATCTGTAAACATACGATTAAAGAATTCTTCGCGGCAGACAGCAGTTTGAGTTAATAATATTTATTCAGCAGCCATTAAGGGTCAATACTTGACCGGCTGGAAGAGGTTTTGCTGACCGTTAACTAATACCAAGTTGTGCAAGCTGATGTAAGGCAACATGGTGGGTGGGGTAATCAATGGTCAAGTATCCAGCATATACTATATACAATCAATAAAGTACCATAATCATACTTGTAACAAACCATAAACAACAGCTTACCCGAGTTATAAGCAATCCTCAACAATACATAACATGCTAATTGGCTTTTTTTAACTTATTGACCCTTGAAACTATAAATGGACAAATCCTAAATAAGTCTGGTCCATTTTTTGACTTGAACTGTTAGTTAGGGTTGTGTTTTACAAAATATTGCACAATTTAACCCTTTCCCACATAGCCTGTTTCTTGTATTTAATATAGATGTCCTCTTAAAGCAGGTTGAAAGTAAAGCAGAATGCGCCTTAAGCGCATTCTGCTTTACTTTCAGCCTGCTTTAAGCTATCATCTGCTAGAATATAGAAAATATTTTGTATGATACATATTAATGACTGCATAAATTGGAACTATTTTCTTCAGTGAATGAATAAACTTAATGTGCTAAAAGGCGCTTCTATGGGGGAAAGGGTTAAACAAACAGTGTAGACCTGATCAGAGGTGATATACCCTTTGATCATAGGTAAGGTTTTCAATTGAGACGGTGTATTTTTAATTGTGATTTAATAATTTGCAGAACATATCCTCCATTCTCATACAACGGACCCTTCCTACATGTATGGAAGTCTCACAAAAACGCTTGATACAGCGCGTGCGGTTTGCTTACGTCATCGCAAAATATGTCCCTTTGTAAAATGATTCCGAATAACACAATATAACTCTAAATGTTTATTACGTGTAGCGAGTGTCTGGAAATTGAACTTTCATATGCAGTATAAATTTGACCCGATTGTGTTAAAGCGCCTTTGCTAACCGGATGATGACGTCAAACTTCCGGCCTAATAAGAATTCGCGGCGCTGCATTTTACAGCTGAAGGTTAGTTTGAATAACTGGTATTTGTTTAAACAATGAAGTTGTTTGATTACTTTAAATGTTATTTTCAGTTAGAAAACTATTTTTTCTCCATATTCGTTCAATTATGTATCTCCCAGTTTCCATTTAAATTGATTACCTTTTTAATCCCTTTTCGCTAAGGGTTCCGGAGAACCGAGTGAAGAGAATAATTTTTTTTTTGTGTGAAAGACATTGGTGTGAAAAGTAAGAGTCACAGATTTGTAATGTTTTTATAACTCTAAGTAAAACTTGCATGCACATTTAACACAAATATTGATATAAAACTAAAAGAAGATTTGGAATTATAATAAATTCTTTAAAATGTTTGAAAAGATATTACAATGTATCAAATATTGCAAATAGGTAGTTTCAGACCAGAACAGGTTCACAACAAATGGCATTTACAAATTGAGAGACCCTTTTGAGAAACACAATCACACTCAGGCCAGACTTTACAAAAGGCCACAATATGTGGGTGAGAATAAGGCATTAGCAAGACCAGAGAAACTTGGGTGAAACACAATCAAATTCTCCAGCAGATGTTAATTGGGAAGCCAGAAATTAATCACTTGTCAACTCATTCACTGGTCACTATTTCTGTACAAATGTCATATAGATCGATAACATTCCACTGGCTGAAACTCTGATTTGTTTTCCCACACATCATCAGCTCTCCAAAAGTTAGAAACTAAATACCAGAAATAGACTTAATATGTTCCTTTGCAGTTTATGCATTAGATTAATTAGGTATTCTACCAATGTATGAAATTGTAATGTCATGACTTAAATATGCATTTATTTCTGTAACAGAAAGATAATTATATCTTTCGTAAGTGACAACCAAGAAGAAAGGTGATCTTTAAATGCTGCGAGTGTTATTGACAGATTTTACTGCATTTCCAGAGGCTCTAAGGAATCGTCCATAATTCCCTAGAAATCACAGATGACCCCTTCTCACACTTCCTGGTAGTTACAGCCAACCTTCAGCATGCTATATCAGGGCTACAGATAAGGGAGAGTAAACTGAACAAATCCAACATTTTCTCACTCACTTCAGACCAAATCCTATGGCGTTACAACTCATTAGAATCGTCTCTTCGAGACGATTCTAATGAGTAGTTACACCATAGGGTTTTAATCAGAAATAAAGATTTTAGTTTTTTGAAATACTCCCCTTATCACGAGCCCTGCTATATGTCCTGAGATATGTGGTAACTGTTACAAACAGCTGGATCCAGAAGAGATGCCCAATAACTCACCATCTCATCTGGATCCAAAATGTTTGACAATCTAATTATATTTCTGAAGCTAAAACTCTTGAGAATTGCTGCAGTAGAACAATTTTGCAAAAGAACAGTTTGTACAGCACCCCAAGCATTAAGTCTAATTTGCATGCTAAAGGCGAAACCATAAATACCTTTGCACAAAGTTTGGATCCAGATCAGACCCTGAGTTACTCGGTGTCTCATCTGGATGCAATTAAACTATTTGTAACTCAAACCCTATTTTGAAAATAAATTTTTGAAAAATTCTAAAATTAGAACAGTAGCAGACGACAATTGTTGCAGCCGACAGAATTGTTCAGTATTTGAAAGAATTAAGTGCCCATCACATATAATGGACCTGCAATCAATGGCTAATGCAGCACATAATGGATAGCCTAACTAGCACAGATAATTGTTAACCTTCCCCCCCCCCCCCCCCATAGAAGTGCCTTTTAGCCCATTTAATTTATTCCTCCACTGAAGAAAATAGCTTCAATTCACAGGCTGACCATATCTGCGGATTTTTCCTGAATCTGCGGATTTTTGACAACTTCTACGGATCTACGGAATGATTTTCAAATCTGCGGAATTTTGGAAAAATATTCAGCCAATTTCTTTTTTTCAACTCGGTCATGTTTCTCTTAGTGTTGGCCACTGCAATGCATTATACGATCGCTAACTAATTCACTGCCGATAAACAAAGAAAATTATCTAATAGCGCACAACACCCACCCCACCCCATGCCGATTACACATGTCAAGTGGTATCTGGTATTTTGAAAAGATAGATCGATCAATTCTGTAATGGCAGATTTAAATGATTATCGAGTTAAATAAAGTACAAAATCCTCTAACAATATGTATTTTAGTGGGTTTTTCACGTACGAGTTCATAGTCAAGTTAAAATGTGCATTTAACCCGGGATGATTACTCCATAGCCTAATTCTTGTTTTGAAGGCACGATACAGGTTGAAAGTAAAGCAGATTTCGCGTTAACTCCTTAATCCATAACTTGTTTTAGTATTGAAGACAGGTCATAATCACTTAAAGCAGGTTGAAAGTGAAGAAGAATGTACCCTAAGGTGCATTCTTCTTTACTTTACAGCATACGCTGTTAGGATATAGAAATTATTCTATATGGCATATATTCATAACTGTACAAAATTGAATTATTTTCTTCAGAAGAGGGATAAATTAAAGACGTAAAAAGGCGCACTATGGGGTATGTGGTGAAGACTCATTATGTTTTGCTATTCATCAGAGACCATACATACATGTATGTATGGTCTCAGCTGTATTCATCAATGGAAGAGTGAAGAAATGCGTAGGTATAAAGGTGTATCTAATTATCTATATAGTAAAGGGCTAATTAAAGAGCGCACGAAAACCGACAAATATTCAGAATCGCGCCCTTCGATCGAAAAATTTGAAATCTGCGGATTTTTTTTCTCAAAGTTATGGTCACCCTGAATTCATAACAGCATGCACATGTACTGTAAGAAATATTTCCTATTCCCTAGCAGCTGGCAGTGCTTAAAGCAGACTTAAAGTAGAGCAGAATGCACCATAAGCTGTCATCTGCTGGATATAGGAACTATTTCTCATGTTGCACATTCATTACTGTATAAAATGGAACTATTTTCTTCAGTTGAGGAATAAATCAAATGTGTGTTAAAATGTGTATCTATGGAGTAAAGGGTTAAACTACAATACGTCTTAAACTACAATACGTCTTAAACTTCTTATGAGTAATATTGTAACCATGATTAACCCTTAGCCTGCCACTCACGACTGTAGCTCCATATGCAAACAGCTTGGATCCGGATGAGACGCCGAGTTACTCGGCATCTCATCCGGATCCAAGCTGTTTGACACTCGGACAACATTTTCAGCAATTTTGAGCAACTTTGAAGCACTTTGAAACTTGAAGCAGACGAGAAATATAGCAGACGACAATTTATTTGGCGGGCTTAGGGTTAACTGTAAACCCATAACCCCATAGCCTGTTTCTAGTTTTAAAGAAAGATGAACACTTAAAGCAGACTGAAAGTAAAGCAGTAAGGTGCATTCTGCTTTTCTTTCAGTCTGCTTTAAGCAAAAATCTGCAAGAATATTGAAAATATTTCTTATGGTACATATTCATGACTGTATATATATATTGGAACTTCTTTTCTCAGTGGAGGAATAAATTAAAGGCGTAAAAATACCTATTTATAGGGTAATGGGTGAAACAAACTGAAAATGCATGCTGGTTTGAGATCTAATAAGAAATGATGGGGTCCTGTTAACAAAGCTGCACAATGGTATCTGTACGTTAATCCTTAGCCTGCCACTCACGACTATAGCTCCATATGCAAACAGCTTGGATCCGGATGAGACGCCGAGTAACTCGGCGTCTCATCCGGATCCAAGCTGTTTGACACTCGGACAACATTTTCAGCAATTTTGAGCAACTTTGAAGCACTTTGAAACTTGAAGCAGATGAGAAATATACCAGACGACAATTTATTTGGCGGGCTAAGGGTTAATCTGTTATCTTCCCATCATCTCTATTACCCCTATGCACCCTAACAGTGAACTCCTGATTACCCTTTGCAAACAGTTCGGATCCAGATGAGATGCCGAGTCACTCGGCGTCTCATCTGGATACAAGCTGTTTGACACTCAGACCCTATAATCTTGAAAATCTTTTAAAGAAAATTCTAATTTTAGAACAGCAGCAGACAATCACTTCAGAGCCAAGAAATAATCACTTATCATTTAAGGAGATAACAGCATTTTGACATGTTCCCGTTGCCACCAGAAACGCTTTTAACACACAGAGCGACATTTGATTGACAGCTCGTACTATAACAAAGCTGGAACAAAATACCCAAGAAACAGCTAAGGCATTACCACGATTTCGTACAACGATAATTCCACGTTACATCCAAGACAAAGAAAAATTATCTAAATCCAGAAATCCAGTTTGGAAATACACATTTCAGATTCCATATACAATCACTTCTCATGGTATAAAACTTTTTGTAAATAAATGTCATTGTAGGTGACCGCTATTTCTTGACAGCCCGAATACAGTCCGACCTGCTTCAAGCAAAAATCCAACTTAAGTGGACAAAAATCATAAAGACAGGTGTCTGCTGAACGCAGACAAAAGTAATGCAGAAAGCTCCGATAGGGAGCTTTCTGCATTACTTTTATCTGCATTAAGCAGCAACCTGCCTTAGACAGTACACTAAATCTTTCACTAAATGGTTGTGGAATGCAGGTTTTAGTGTCCCACTGCCTATAACTGTATATAAACACTATGTATGTAAACAATGAGCTACAGTTCAATCTCACTATAACAGACCACCCAAACAACCAATCATTTATACCTGTTAAAATAAGTGGCACCTTAAAGCTGGATGACAGTAAAGCAGAAAGCTCCGACAGGAGCTTTCTGCTTTACTGTCATCCTGCTTTAAGCAGTCACCTGCCTTGAAATTCTGAAACAAACCATCGTTTACGAGTTTGTAATTTTGGGAATATGTAGGTCTACAATATAACCTGACATTTACGATGGTAGTATAGTCATTGTTATATCTACCCAAATGTCAATAGAAGGAACACAATGGGTTTATTATGTTTCAATACTGTCAATATCTCATGGTCACTGACTTCGTTATGATTGACCTACCAACGTACAATCTCATTGATTAACTTGATTATGTCATATAAACAACAGGTGACGACTTAGTATTGTCATACAACGAATTCTTGTCTTATGTTCCGTTAAATACAGACAGTTCTGCCTTGTTTAGAAATAATAAGTTAAATCAACCTCATTCTTATGAAAAATTGTTAACCTTTGTATATTGTACTTAGAATATGATTTCCAATGATTTTGCATGCTGGGTAATTTTTTCGTCTGCAACACTAGTCTTTTCGTCTGCTACTGTGCTAAAAATAGATTTGTCAACATTTCTGCCTTGTTTGGATATATAAATCAAATTAACCTCATTCTTATGAAAAATTGTTAACCTTTGTACATTGTACTTAGGAAATGATTAACTAAGTTAATCCTTTAACCTGCAACCTGCTGAGTTTCAAAATAGACTCTTCTAATTTCTAAATAATTACCAGTTTACATGGACTCAATAGGGGTTTGTTCCAAAAGTTATTGGCAAACATGCAGACCCATATGAGAGGGACCCAGACATAAAGGAGCCCTCAGATCTGGGTCTACTATACATTGTTTGCAACAAAATTGATGTTTATATTTACAACTTAGCTGAAGTTTAAAACACTTAGGAACTGCGGCTGTCTGATGCAAATGTCGGTTGCTGAAATTCTGATTCTTCTTCAACAGAGTTTGGACCTCGATCAGGCCAAACATGGCATATCAGATCAGAAATATAACTATTTGTCACCTATACCCTAATTAGTTAAATTTAGAATTTTAGCTGATGACACATAATGTCAGAGCAGATGACATTTACTCAGCATTCTATATAACAGTTATCAACATCTTTCACACACTCTTGCACATTTACTGGGCTTCATTTATTTTCAAACGGATCCATCTCTGACATTTAAAACAGCTAGCTTCTGTAAACAAGTCTAAGAAAATCTTATCAATGTTACTGGTTTCCATTCTTTCATGATGAATTAAAGGATCTCTAATGTCATTACTCATCGTTTTGTGCAGGACAGCAGTAATGCAGAAAGCTCCTTTAGGAGCTTTCTGCATTACTTTTATCCTGCATAAAGCTGGCACATGTCTTAGAGACTGCTGACATGTCTCTTTGAGACACTGGTTTGATTGTACATGTACATGTATTTTTAATACAAATGTAGTAATAATCAGAGCTCCAGATACAGGGAGTGTTTCAGAAACTTAAAAACTTTATTTCTGCATTAAACCCTATAGTGTTACTACTCATCAGGATCGTCTCTTAGAGACAATTCTAATGAGTAGTGACACCATAGGATTTGGTGCTGAAATGAGTGAGAAAATGCTGGATTTGCTCAGTTAACTCCAAGCTCAGCCCTGAATTACATGCAAGACTTAAATTTCTGCACATCAATAGAAGCTTTCTACCTTACTTTTGTTCTGCATAAAGCACAGTATAGTTCAGTTTAAAGCACAGTAAACCTTTAAATCCTGCCCAGTTCCACCATAGCCTGTTTCTCGTATTGAATATAGGTGACCACTTAAAGCAGGTTGAAAGTAAAGCAGAATACGCATTGAGGCGCATTCTGCTTTACTTTCAGCCCACTTTAAGCTATAATCTGCTTGAGTATAGAAAATATTTTTATGACACATATTCATAAATGTATAAAGTGGAACAATTTTCTTCAGTGTAGGATTAAATCAAAGGCATAAAATGGTGTTTCCATGGGGTAATGGGTTAAATGTCTCCTTGAGACACAGGTTTGTTTTTATTTCTTATAACACATATAGCGTACAACAAGATGTAAATTTCTGCACATCATTGCTCCTATATCTGGCTTATTCTGGTCTTATCCGAGAATCAATATACTAACCATATCAGACCGGCAATCCTAGATGTAAACTTAGTGTTTAAATTCAAGAAGCAATTTCTTTTATGTCTTCAAAAGACCCAGTTTATAGAATTTGAGTCTGCAGCGCTCAGGCAACATCTGTTGGAGTATTACCCACCTATGCCAACTTTTTAAAGATTCTCAGCCAGCATTGATTGATAAAGTCCAAGATAAGAAGTCTATATAATAGATGATCTGAAAAACCGTTTTTAGCACCTAATATGGATACTATATTAAAATGATGGGTTTTTTCCCCTCTAAGACTTAACCCTTTTCCCCATAGAAGCGACTTTTAGCGTATTTAATTTACTCAGGACTCTGCTCAAGAAAATAGTTCCAGTTTATACCCTCATTAAAAATTACCATAACAAATATTTCTGTATAGCCTAGCAGATGATAGTTTAAAGCAGGCTGGAAGCAAAGCAGAATGTGCCTTAAGGCACATTCTGCTTTACTTTCAACCTGCTTTAAGTGATCACCTATATTTAATGTTATAAACGGGTTATTGGGTAAAGGGTTAATAGATTGCCAATTAAGATACCATAGTAAGGTAAAACAATATGGACAGAGGCTTCAGAGTCAAATCAAGTAGAGCTCATTAGGCTTTAACCCATTACCCCATAAATATCATTTTTACACCTTTAAGTTATTCCTCCACTCAAGACAATAGTTCCATTTTACACAATGATGAGTATGTACTATAAGAAATATTTTCTTTACCCTAGCAGATTAAAGCTTAAAGCAGGTTGAAAGAAAAGCAGAATGTGCCTAAAGGCACATTCTACTTTACTTTTAACCTGCTTTAACCTTTCTTCAATACTAGAAACATGTTATTGGGTAAAGGGTTAATCAATTTAACCCACTACCCCATAGCCTGTTTCTTAATAAGTTTTGAAGTCTGATGACTACTTAAAGAAGGTTGAAAGTAAAGCAAAATGTACCTTACCGTGCATTCTGTTTGACTTTAAGCCTGCTTTATATATTCTTAAGGTGCAAATTCATTTCTGTTTAAAATGGAGCTATTTTCATCAGTGCAGGAATTGATTAAATGCGTAACAAGAGGCCCATGCGGGCCTAAATATCGCCCACCTGGAATACCAACACAAGGGTCACGTGACCCCTGGGTGGGATCACTTTTCACCCAAGAGACATAATTTCATTTATCTTGCTGATGAACTTGAAAAAATATTTTGTACATGGATGGTTTCAGACAGGAAGACTTTTCATTGAAAAAAATCTACTTTTAGCTAATATGACCCAGATATGCAACATACCCGAACCATTTCAGCAATATTGGTAAAGAACATCTAAAAGTGTCACTATGCTAAATATCAAAGTTCTTGCCATAGTAGTTTCAGAGAAGAATATTTTACTACATAACTATGTAAAAACTGCGACCCCTATAGGGCGTTGGCTGTTTTAACCCCAGGGGCATAATTTGAACAATCTTGATAGAGGACCTAAAAATGATGCTTTGTGCCAAAAATGTAAGCTCAGGGTACTGTGGTTTCAGACAAGAAGATTTTTTAAGATTTCATTGAAAAAATATCTTTTTTTAGCTCCTGTGACCTAGATATGTAACTGACCAGAACCATATTTACAGTATTGGTTAATGGCTGCTAGAAGAGTCATCATGCCAAATATCAAAGCTCTGACCATATTAGTTTAAGAGAAGAAGAGGTTTGAAGATTTCACTATATAACTCTATGTAAATTTACGACCCCCGGGGCGGGGTCATTTTTTATCCCAGGGACATAATTTGAACAATCTTGATAGAGGACCTGAAGACGATGCTTTGTGTCAAATATCTAAGCTCAGGGTACTGTGGTTTCAGACAAGAAGATTTTTTAAGATTTCATTGAAAAAATCTATTTTTAGCTCCTGTGACCTAGATATGCAATGGACCGGAAATGTTTGAACAACTTTGAAAGAGGACCATATAAGGATCATTCAGGCCAAGTTTGGTAAAAATCTATCCAGTAGTTTCGGAGGAGATGTCGTTTAAAGAAATTGTTGATGACGGACGAACGACGGACGAACGACGACGGACAGAGGACGATCAAAATAGCTCACCTTGGCACTACGTGCCAGGTGAGCTAAAAGGTGTAGCATTTATGGAGTAATGGATTAAGTATAGCAACCCATCTCAAAACTGAGAAAACAATCAATGAGGCATTCTAATGAATGAATGAATGAATGGTGTTTTACGGCCCATCGACACAAAAAGGTCATTTAGAGCCGAATAAATAATGACAATATTAAACTTAAAACAATATCAAATTAAAGATAACGTCAATGTCAGTCCCGATCAACGGGCGTGTAAACAAAATATGGACAAAACATAATCGACATACAAAAAAATTTATCTTTAAAAATAATATAGTTTATTCAAATTTTATAATATAAATTAATGGCTTTTAAAAATTCAAGTATTTGATATATATCTACAAATTCAAACAGTTCCATGAGGCATTCTAAGCTGACCATTCATTCAGTATATGCTTTAATTATTTGAAGGCTGATGACAGTCTTTGAGATCCCTTTTAACAACTTTTTCTAGTTTCATACAATGTCTACACCACATGTAACATACAATCTCTATGTATACACCATGTAAATTTGTGCACTTCAACTGCTCCTAAATCCACCTTATTGCATTTGATACCCTAACCTTGTCAATCTGACAATCCTTTAGCAGAACTCCAGATAAGAGGGTGTAAACTAAACAATTCCAACATTTTCTGACTCATTTTAGCAACCTAATCCTATGGTGTTACTACTCATTAGAATCGTCTCTTTTGAGACGATTCTAATGAGTAGTGACACCATAGGGTTTATTTTGAAATACTCCCCTTATCTGGAGCCCTGTTTAAATTGTTACCCAGTTGTTAAATTCCAGACACACACACCCATCTTGGTCCTTACATTATTATGCTCAATTTTCAATCCAATTTTCCAATTCTCATACAGTCGAACCTCTAAGATAACTCAAAACACGCTTATGCCAAATAGTCTGAGTATTTCTTGTTGAAATAAGAATATGAAATCATATTTTGGTATCGTGCATGATTATGACAACATAAAGTGGAATATATTGTCTTCATTGGAGGCCGGCATGCATATAAAACCTGAATAATTAAAGACTTAAAAGGCATATAGTAAATATGGGGTAAATAAGGGTAAATTGGTTTAACTTAAAAGCTAGTTTATGAATATGACAGATCTGTATTAACCAAAACAGTCTCTCAGGGTTGAGACTTGCAATCTCTAACTCCTTGGTTTGGCTCCCAACCTCTGCCTAAATTGCAGAAGCTGGGAGCCAAACCAAGGAGTTAAAGATTTATCTTGAGTTCAAAGGTGTTTTGGAAATTTCAGCTTTGACAAGAAACACAGCAGCATCTTGACCTAGAACTTATGTTTATTACCAGAAGCTTTGTGTTTCATCGTAAAATCCACTTTGTTCAGACCATATTGTCTTAACCGTTCTTATCCCAATATACCAAATAAATATGCCTTTTATGCCTTTAATTTATTCCTCAAACATAGAAAATAGTTCCACTTTTTAAGTTATGAATATTCAACATAAGAAAATTTTCTAAAATGACCTAGCAGATGGTAGCTTGAAGCAGGCTGAAAGTAAAGCATAATGCCTCTAAATGCACATTCTACTTTACTTTCAACCTGCTTTAAGTGGTGACCTGTCTTCAAAAATCGAAACAGGCTATGGGGTAAGAGTTTTGCAATTTGATGACGTCACTATAAAGTCACTATTAAAACGGCCTTTTGTCGTCACAGGGGTTCCAAAAAATGCCTATTGCTTTGAAAAATAAGAATCTGTCACTTGTGGATGTTTAAGATAAGTTGATCTCAAACTCGTCTAAAATAGAAAAGTAAAACTGTTATTAAGCGAGCCTTGGCGAGCTTAATAACATTTCGATTTTAGACGAGTTTGAGATCAGCTCGTCTTAAACATCGACTCATGACAGATCCTATATATCTTTTAAACAAGACAACTTGTTCCACATGAAAGAGGTGATCACACACTGTAACTCCAAGAAGAAAACAACTTTAATATTCACTTTTGCATCATTACATATCCATCTGTGGTCATAATCTCCAGTAACAAACCACGAGTTATTCTATCACACACACTCAACAGTATCAGAAGCTCAGGAGCCAATGAGCCTAAAACTGATCTGATGTTCCCTCGCCTCACCAAATCTCAAAAGCAAACAAGAATATTGGGGTAAGCTGCCGGGCTTTTATTAGTCTACTCTAAACCCTTAAATTTACCTCATGGCTTTCTTTCTGTGTGAAAGACTGGTGGTTTACTTAAAACTTAAAACAGGCTGAAAGTAAAGCAGAAATTTAAGCAGCCATCAATCTGGATGAAAAGGTTCTTCGTCTCTTAAATTTATAAAGATAATTATGTAGAAGTATGGAAAGATTTTTTGATGACAAAAAATAGAACATGAACGAAAAAGGCTTAAACCATTGAACACCGAGCAAATATCAGATGGTGATCAGTATGACCTTGACTGGACATTTTCCCTGAATATAATCCAATTACGGTATGGCTATTTAGCTTTTTCTGCAATATATTGCATAATGTTAAACCGCGCAGACCCAGATCCTTCCCCTCATTTTTTAGATTGATTTAAATAGTTCATTAGACATGAAGTAGGTCCTACGCTTTTGCCATTATAAAGATAAGGCTAAAGCCCATAATCATAATGCATTAAATGATTTGTGAATTAAGGTAGAATGTCCCTAATAGGATCAGACTAATGTCAGTCAATATCAGTTATCTACGTTACACAAATGAACATTCTCGTCAACTGACACCCATACCAATTAAACCATGATTGAGAATGGTTTGGTAGGGTACTACGGCCCATCAGTTGACCAGAGCATTGCTGATCGGGCTATGTAAAGTAACGATACTGACCGACATTGGTCCTATCTCGTTAGAGGCATACTACCTTAATTGGGTTCTGTTTTCGTTATGTATCCTTATTACTTCCTGTTGGTATTTTGACTTACAGTGTAGGAGGACAGTTTAAACATCCTTTGCAAACACTGTAGACTAGATCAGATCATTGTTCCTATCTTGTTAGAGGCATACTACCTTAATTGGATTTTTCTAATGTATCCTTATTACTTCCTGTCCGTATTTCGACTTAAAATGTGGGAGGTAAAGTTTAAACACCCTTTGCAAACACTGTAGACTCAGATCATAGGGCTCCTTCAGGAGCCCTATGATCTGAGTCTACAGTGTTTGTCCTACTTAAACATTGACATATTATATAGTGATTAAACCCTTCATAAGTCAACATAAACAGGTCGAATTCGAAAAATGGAACAAGTTTGAAAAATCAGGAGAGTAAAGGTTTAACATAACCTGTATATATTATGTGCAGATCATTTAAGTAAGCCAATTTTAATGTAAAGATTATCCTTTAATCCCTTTTACATGCTTAAAGTCAGTCAGTATTGGGTATGCTCTACAAAAATATGTTCATGTCTGAGACAGGTATTAGTTTTCTTATCCTTATTCCACTAAATTACTGATAGTAACTGTCCCTTTTGATCCATTACCCCATAGATATACACCTTTTTATGCCTTTGTTTTTTCCTCAATTGAAGAAGTAGTTCAACTTTATGCAGTTTTGAATATGCATCATAAGAAATTCTTTCTATATCTTAGCAGATGGTAGCTTAAAGCAGGCTAAAAGTAAAGCAGAATGCGCATTAAGATGCATTCTGCTTCACTTTTAACCTGCTTTAAGTGGTCAATTGTCTTCCAAACTTAGAAACATGCTACTGTATATGGCTATCGGTTAACTAAATATGAAATTCAACAGCAGACAACAGATTGTATTAACTCTTTACCCCATAAATACACCTTTTTACACCTTTAATTTATTCCAATGCTGAAGAAAATAGTTCCAAATTATACATTCAAAAATATGTATCATAATATGTTTCTACATACTAGCAGATGGAAGCTTATAGCAGGCTGAAAGTAAAGCAGAATGTGCCTAAAGGCACATTATGCTTTACTTTCAACCTGCTTTAAGTGGTCACCTGTCTTCAAAACTAGAAACAAGCTATGGGGTAAAGGTTTAAAGCTTGGAACATTACAGAAACAATCCGTAAAAGGTCTTTCAAGTATAAAACAAACATTGGAATGTAATGCAGCGCACTGACAAATACTGAAATATTGACATGATCTTCTACACTGACAAAAACGCTGGATAACCTTTTCTATGCCGGACACCAGTATATTATGTGTATTTTGAAAACAGTATAGACCCTGATCAGAGAGGAGCCCTCTGATCATGCAGGGCCTGCATTGTTAAATGTTTCCAAGATATTTTCTACAAACGGACCTAAAAGTCAACATAAATGTGTGATTTTTAAAAAGTGAAATACATGTAATTCCTTAAATTATGAAATATTCATGCTGCATAAAAAGTGAATAACAATCGGTATCTTATAACTTATTCACCCCTGAAACTTCAAATGGACAATTCCAGTTCCCAATTAAATATAGTCCATATTATTTACCATTTAGGTATATTTTAATAAAGCTTGCAAAATGACAAACAGTGCAGACCCTGACCAGAGTACTCCTTTAAGATCTACACTGTTTGTCTAAGTGTTCTCTTCGCAGGTACACTGTTTGTAAATGATGAGTATTATACTAGGGTTGAATGTATTAACTGTTTAGTCATCTTTGCACTCTGCAGATATTTTTCAGTTTTTACGAAAATATTCCCCATTGACATACAGTAAAACCTCGCTTTTACGACCACTAAAACGAAGGCTAATTTATTGTATAATAAGAGAGGTGGCAGCTTAAAGCAAGGTGACAGTGAAACAGAAAGCTCCTAAAGGAGCTTTCTGTTTCACTTTCACATTGCTTTAAGCAGTCACCTGTCTTAAACGACTAATATTTGACACACTTTAGTGGTCGTAATAGAGAGGTTCTACTGTACAGTCAAATTTGTGTTATGTGAATGACCTAATAACCCTTATGTGATGTGTATATCCTTTACACATAGTGTGCCTGTGAAGAGTACACTTGTCCTATGCACAGGCAGTCTGTATAGAAAGCACCATCAATTTGATGAACCCCGTGTGATAGTTTATAGTAGCTAATGAAGCACACAGTACAAATAAAACTTTGAGACCACCACTGACTTTGTCTTATTTATGTAAGTATACAGATATAGATTCCTGACATATGACAGTAAACAGAGAAACTGCCCAAACTTGGCCAAGTGTATATTAAAATAGGTAATTTCAGCATTCACTCCCCTCCCCAAGCTTGTTGTTTAAGTGTTTCTGACAGGGTCTTCTCTGTTTGTCATTTGACTATTTGTGGTTGTTTTTGCTAATTAGCAATTTGTTGCAAACACAGCAATAAATAGTCAAATATAGACTAGATGTCATTGGGAAGAGGAGTAAATGTCCAATTAAAGTTCAGGATTGACTGATTAAGGCATTTGTATGAAGAATAGGTAAAGAAAGTTGTCTTAACTCATTCACCCCTGAAACTTTTAATGTAACTTCCATTTTCCAAATTAAGTTTAGCCCATTTATGACAATTTACGGGTGTTTTCTGCAATATATTGCAAACAGACAAACAGTGTAAACCCAGATCAGAGGGCTCCTACTGATCTGGGTCTACACTGTTTGCATTGGAAAAGTGTGCTCTTTATAGGTATAATGTTTATAAATGATGAGTATACATGTTGCTAGGGTTGAATGTGTTAACCCATTTCCCCATAGCCTATTTCTAGTATTGAAGATAGGAGACCACTTAAAGCAGGTTGAAAGTAAAGCAGAATGTGCCTTCAGGCACATTCTGCTTTACTTTCAGCCTGCTTGAAGCTACTATCTGCTAGAATGTAGAAAATATTTCTTAAGATGTTTATTCATGATTGTAAAAAGTGGAACTATTTTCTTTAGTGCAATAATCAATTATAGGCGTAAAAAGGTGTATTTATGGAGTAATGTGTGTTAAGGCAATTCTATGGGTGAATTTTGGTTAAACTATAACTTTGACTAAATAAAGAAATGGTGAGGCTATATGGATGATGGAGTTTTGTCACTGGGGAACCAGCCTTCTGGGAGGTGAAGATAAAAATCAAAGGGATTAGTTTCAATGGTAGCTTAACAGTATTGTTATCTCCCGGGTAATCTAGTTTGTCTGTAGGCTTAACACCTGAACCCTACAAACATAGTACTAAAATACCCACATAACTGTCAGCCACCCTGTCATTCAGAAGTCAGACCTGGCCTTGAGAGTTTGACCCCCTAGACTTACAGCAATACCAGTTTTAGTCATGACTCCCGGATGCACGGAAGAAAACTTGACATTTTCAGAGCTGCCTTAAGTTGACATAAAAAATCCTAAGATTTCAAAACTTTCTTTTTTCAAGTGCGATTTTATGAATTGTACCTTTACCCAAAAGCCTGTTTCTACTTTTGTTGACATGTGACTACTTAAAGCAGGCTGGAAGTAAAGCAGAATGCGCCATAAGGCACATTCTGCTTTACTTTCAGCCAGCTTTAAGCTATCATGTACTAGAAAAAAATCCGATATTTAGGAAAATTCCGGAGACATTTCCAACATTATAATAGCTAAGGTCTGCTAGGGGCATCCCCACTATGACTTGGAGGGACATTAAACCTTAGCCCGCCAAATAAATTGTCGTCTGCTATATTTCTCTTCTGCTTCAAGTTTCAAAGTGCTTCAAAGTTGCTCAAAATTGCTGAAAATGTTGTCTGAGTGCCAAACAGCTTGGATCCGGATGAGACGCCGAGTTACTCGGTGTCTCATCCGGATCCAAGCTGTTTGCATTTGGAGCTATAGTCGTGAGTGGCAGGCTAAGGGTTAAACCTTCAAACAACAATAACAACAATTTCATCGAATATATAAGGAATGTTGCTATTTTTCTTCAACCTATTACCCCATAGCTAGTTTCTAGTTTTGAAGATAGTTGACCACTTAAAGCAGGTTGAAAGTCCTACTTTAAGCTACCATCTGCTGTTACAGAAAGAATTTCTTATGATATATAATCATGACTGTATAAATGGAACTACAGTTGAAACTCGATACTTCGAACTCGCTTAAATCAATATTACCAGTGCTTATAATTAGTAAGTAGAATGTTGATAAGTCGATCTCGCTTAAGTCAAACATACCCGTATTTCAAAGTTAAAACGTGGCTAAGCCACGTTTTAACTTTGAAATATGGGTATTTTCGAACTAACCCGATTTCGTAGAATCCAGTTTTTACTGTATTTTCTTCAGTAGAGGAATAAATTAAAGACGTAAATACTACAAACAGTACATATAGTACGCTCTTTAGGGGGCATAACTCAAAGAAAACATGACAAATTTAAACGAAACGCAAACCCGGAAACGCAACCCAATAATTATGCAAGTCATCAAAACAATGTTATATATCACATTTCAGTTCGATATGTTAAAGCATGTGGGGGGAAGAGTGCGAAAAGAAACTTACAAGTTCAAAAAGGGGCATAACTCATGGATAATTTAACAAACTGTATCGACACAATGTATGAGAAAAGTGCGGGAAGACCTGGATGGACAAACTAACCCAAACCCTGTCTGAAGACCGGTGTCTAAAACCACACTATAAAATATGTTTTATCTAAAAACGGGAAAAACTAAACTATCTATGCCACCCAAGAAACCAGGGATATATACCAAGAAAATCATGTGAACCCTAACTAACCATATCCTGAATTACTATATTAAATATTTGGCATTCACTGGGCTTTATCAGCAATCCAATTTCTTATATTTAATAAACAAGCAGTCAGTTCCAATGCATGGAAAGTGTTAATAGTGAGAAGTGTGGCCAAAGTCCATCTCAGATTACCCATATCCTTAGCAAGCTCGGCCGATTTTGTACACATAACACAGACACTACTGGACTAGTTTGGAGCTCATTTTCTGAATAAACACTACACTCCGACATCTCAAAACTACTCTGACGTGTCAATACGAAACTGAAAGTGACATTCTATTTTTAGAGGCGCTATATTTAAGTCCCGTTCACGCAATGCGCGAATTAGTTAAAAAAAAAAAAAAAAAAAAAAAAAAGTGGATCCTGAGCTCAGCTTGAGCTTTGTGAGCTTTGTGTTGACATGTCAGTGTTACTGAATTCCAGCATGAGTGCTATTATAACGGGTTTTGACAAAAAGGTCGAGTACATTTTAAACCGAAAGTAGAAAGATGGACCGTTTCGGCCCCTCTGGCATTCGCCTTTTTCCAATCTTGCAAATTTGTGTCTGGATCCATTTTGGATGCTGCCTGAAAGTGTCAGATATTGCAGGAGACCATTGATATTCTAGAAATAGGCAGTGCCGAACCTGGCCTTTTAGAAAAGTCTTCCAACGCGATGTGCGAATCATAACTTTTCATTCTACGGAAGCCAAAATGTGCCATAAACGTCAAAACGTTTTAATACGTTATGGGCGTGGAAAGGATATATAACTTACAGTCAATCTTGTGTTAACCCATTACCCCATAAATATGACCTGAATTTATTCCTCCACTAAAGAAAATAGTTCCACTTAAAATTTATACAGTCATGAATATGCTACATAAGAAATATATTCTATATCCTAGCAGATAGAAAGATAAAGCAGGCTGAAAGTAAAGCAGAATGTGCCTTAAGGCAAATTCTACTTTATTTTCAACCTGCTTTAAGTGGTCACCTGTCTTCAAGGTGCATTCTGCTTTACTTCTAATTCAATTTGCTACAAGCAGTCGCCTGTCTTCAAAACTATAGGGAAAGGCTAAAGGAGCACTCTGCTTTATTTCCAAAATGCTTAATTAAGCTACTTTTTTAGAAAGATACAGGAAAAATCTTAAGTTTCATGTTCAGGACTTCCAAGGTGGCGACTTCTTTCCTTGTACTACAGAAATAATAAGTTGCATAAAGGCCCGGGCATATTTATGGAGTTATGGATTAACCCTTTCCCACATAGCATATATATCTAGTATTGAATATAGGTGTCCACTTAAAGCAGGTTGAAAGTAAAGCAGAATGCGCTTTAAGCGCATTCTGCTTTACTTTCAGCCTGTTTTAAGCTATCATCTGCTAGAATATAGAAAATATTTTGTATTATACATATTTATGAATGTATAAATTGGAACTATTTTCTTCAAGGCAAGAATAAACTGAATGCGCTAAAAGGCGCTTCTATGGGGGAAAGGGTTAATTCTAAGAGTGTGCTGCTCAAAACTACAGTGTTCCCTCTCTACAACGACACCCATTGGGAGACACAAATAGTGTGTGTTTTTTGGAGGGAGTTGTTATAGGGAGGGAAGATTCAGACTTTGGTTACATTTGCAAACAGCTTGAATCCAGATCTGATGCCACGTAATGCGGCGCCTGATCTGGATTCAAGCTGTTTGTGACTTGTCATTATTTTTATTCTATCAAAATGTCCACTTTTTTTTATTTTTTATATGTATACGTAACTTTGAGAAACAACAGCAGACAACAATTTTAAGCAAACGATATTGCAGCTGTAAAGTCCTGTTTGGGGAACAGCGACAAGGGTCGTTGTAAGGAGGGAGTCGTTATTGAGAGGGCCGTTGTAGGGAGGGAGCACTGTAGTTTGATTGAGCTAGCTCAGACTCTTTGAGACTGATTGGGTAGCTGACTTACAATTCGCTAAGTTTTTTATCCCACGTTTATCAGCTTCATGTCTGAAAATAATCTCATGTTTATGAATCAGCACATCTGAGACATTTATCATGTGATTTTCATGCCATCTACAGTATGTGATTAGGTGATAACTCGGTTACATAAACTTAACCTGTATCGAAACACTGCATCTATGGCTAAAGTTTTCAACATCTTTCATGCTTGTTTACGTCTATCTTTCATCCCACCAATCAAACTCTAATCTACCATACCATATCTATGATACTAGTTTATTCTATATATCAATCCAAAGATCTACTCAACACCTATAACAGTTCTGTTCTATTTCAAAATTTCAGAAAACGGTTACCATGGCTGCTGAACGCAATTAATGCATAATTTGACCAAGAAACAGATTTTGCAATGGAATGAAGTCTGCATTGATCCTTACACCCGTGTTTGTTTTAACCCTTTCCCACATAGAAGCGCCTTTTAGCGCATTAAGTTTATTCTTTCACTGAAGAAAATAGTTCTAATTTATACAGTCATAAATATGTACCATACGAAATATTTTCTATATTCTAGCAGATAATAGCTTAAAGCAGGCTGAAAGTAAAGCAGAATGCGCTTAAGGCGCATTCTGCTTTACTTTCAACCTGCTTTAAGTGGACACCTATATTCAATACTAGAGACATGCTATGTGGGAAAGGGTTAACTGTATATGTGAAGTGGATGCTTCACACAGGCTGAAAGTACTTAAGCCATTACCCCATAACCTGTTTCTAGTTTTGAAGACATGTGTTCACTTAAAGCAGGTTGAAAGTAAAGCAGAATGCGCCTTAAGGCGCATTCTGCTTTACTTTCAGCCTGCTTTAAGCTATCATCTACTAGAATATAGAAAATATTTCTTATGATACATATTCATGACTGAATAAATTGGAACTACTTTCTTCAGTGGAGGAATATATCAAAGGCATAGAAAGGCGTATTTATGGGGTAATGGGTTAAAAATAAATCTCCTTCCGTAAGATTTCCATAGTTTAGTAATAAGTTATCAAATGAAAAGGTGTTTCTTTGATGATAAATTGATCAGCGTGTTTTTTGTCCAGGTCCCAATAAAATTTGTCTTCTAGAATATATTAAAAAAAAATTTTTGATTAGTTAAAATATTATTGTAACCTCTTTTCTTTGTTAAAAACAGGCAAACAATTAAAGCACAAATGAGCGGATATGTTTCACAAGTCAGATAGGTCATTTAAACTTGTACAGGGTTCCACTTAACCTGATAAGGGGGAGTAAACTGAACAAATCAAACAATTCATCACTTATATTAACACCATATCCTATGGTGTTACTACTCATTGGAATCATCTCTTCGAGACAATTCTAATGAGTAGTGACACCATAGGGTTTAAAGCAGAAATAAAGATTTCAGTTTTTGAAATACTCCCCTTATCTGCAACTCTGCTTGTATCTAACATAATCTACAGAAATGACCTTTGTACTGCTTTACTACCTGAGCTTGATAAATAAGTTTCATCAAATGATACAATTAAACCCCTGTCCTACAAGTCTGCACAACAAAGAAACACCAAGGTCTCTACCGAAAGGTCACTGCTTAATGCAGAATAAAACTCATGCAGAAAGCTCCTATAGGAGCTTTCTGCATGACTTTTATTCTGCATCAAGCTGTAATCAGCAAAAATGCTTTAAAGACTGCCTATGCATAATTTAAATGCTTGCTTAACATGGGCTCTACGGCAATCTCTGGTAGAAACTCCCATCCAGGTTTGGCTTGATTATGAGCTACCGATATGATATTTGGTAGTGTAAATTACACTATAGATGATAATATGTATAATTAAATAGGTCAAAGGTCAGTCATGACTGCCAGTAATATATCAAAACCCGACAATCATCTTGGCATATGAACGACATTTATCTGTAACTCGATACGATTTTCAAGCATCTGTATACCGATTTAATTCTTTTTTTTATTATTATAGATTGTAAAGATTCTCTTGCAATACCTATATAGCTCTTGCAGTAAGCGCATGCATAAAGATCATTCGAACTTCTCAAATACCAAAAACCTAATTTCTCAAATCAAACTCTTTGAGACTTATTCTAATGTGTAGTTATATAGAGTTTGGTGAAAGAAATAACAAAGAAATTATTAAAACTAGCTGTTATAACCCTTTACTCCATGGTAATAATTGTTTATAGTTTTAAAGACAGTTGGCCACTTAAAGCGACTCGCAACCAGATGGTGCATTAAAAATAGTGATTTGTAAATATGTGTCAAACGCTTATATAAACGGTAAAGAATTAGTTTAAGATAAGAAATTCTGTTTAAAAAAATGTATTTCAATAAAAAAAAATATTGGTCTCTGGTGGGATTCGAACCCGGGGCCCGGCATTGGCGGACAGAAGGCAAAATAGGGGAAACCGCTTAGACCAATGGACCACGGAACTATCCGTTTATCTGGGATCGATTTAACGTATTTCAATGTGTAGCGATCGAAAGTGCATACAACTTCACAATTAGCCTCGGGTTTATGTCTGAGCCCGTGTAGAGAAGCAACAACAACAACTATACCGTCTACTAGTCGGTATAGAAAAACGATGGAAAATATCTAAAAATCTAAGATTCGGTGACGATTCTTGAGACTTTTTTTGGACTGATCATATTTTTTTAATGTCAGAAGCCAAATAATGCCACAAATTTGCTTTTATTTGAGTATTTTATTTTATTTTGACAAGTACATCATCCGGTTGCGAGTCCCTTTAAAGCAGGTTGAAAGTAAAGCAGAATGAGCCTATATACATGTATATAGACACAATCTGCTTTAATTGCTATCAGCCTGCTTTATTTTAGCTATCAGTGGGGCGAAAATGGGAATCTATATGGAGTAATGAGTAAAGCTTATCATTCTTTAAAAGTAAAATAGTTCATATGAAACATTCAGCCTTTTTACACCTTTAATTAATTCCTCCAATTAACCCTTTCCCTTATAGAAGCGGCTTTTAGCGCGTTCATTTTATTCATCCGCCAAAGAAATAGTTCCATTTTATACTGTCATGAATAAGTACTATAAGTAATATTTTCTATACACCAGCAGATAGTAACTTAAAGTAGGCTGAAAGTAAAGCAGAATGTGCCCTAGGGCACATTCTGCTTTACTTTCAGTCTGCTTTAATATGTCACATATCTTAACTACTAGAAACAGGCTATTGGTTAAAGGGTTAAGAAAACAGTTCCACATGCCTGTTTTCTTCTTTATTTCTTAACCAAAATCTATGCTGTGACTATATATACATGTATACTCATTTAAGAATTGTCTCACAGAGACAGTTAACTCTTTCAACACCATGGACCTGGATATTCATTACATTTGCAAACGGTGTAAACCCAGATCAGGGTCTACACTGTTTTCTAATTTAGACCAGTATTTATTAAACTATACCCATAATTCCAAGTAGACTGGTTATGCATATTTTGGTCCTAAATAACCCACAAGAGTATTTAGTGTTGAACTACATAAGGTTTGATGGAGACAGTATGGTCTCTAATCTGGTGCCGTGTAATGTAAGAATTGCAAAACATCTTCACAGTATCAAACATCTGCAGTCTTTTTTGGTTTCAGTTTTTTGGCAAATATTTCCCATCTGGTATCGAAACAAGACAAAGAAGTCCTTTCACCTGCATATGCATGCATGCATTTTTAATTTCTAGCTTTTATGCTGGAGCAACAAAATCATGCAATGCATCATTTGAGTTAGATCCACACGTCTTGGTCATATAATAACGCTTATGTAGCAATGACTTAGCAAGATATGATAGAAAGAAAGTTAGAGACAAAATATTTAGTTTAACACTCAAGAATGTCTGAAACTTATTCTGTCTTCTGTATATTAAATACCGAAACAGGATCCAAGAAATCAACAGTTAATTAATCAGATCCTGATCAGGTCCCATCAAATTTACTGGGTCCTGGTCTGGATACAAACTGTATGAAAAAGTGATTGATACAGGGTTAAGGCCATAACTCCATATTTTAACACATTTGATTTATTCCTCCACTGATGAAAATAGTTTCCATTTTAACAGTCATGATGTATTATAAGAAATATTTTCTATATTCTAGCAAATGGCAGCTAGACTAAGCAGACTGGAAGTAAAGCAAAATATGCCTTATATGGCACATTCTACTTTACTTAGAAACTGCTTTAAGTAGTCACCTGTCTTCAAAACTATAAAAGGCCACAGAGCTGAAAGAGTTATAAAATGACATGTGAATAACCTCGAAATATGCCTGGGGGGAAACAGTTCCTTTGTCTTGAATGCAACAACTTTTTTACAAACTTAGGGCAACAACAAAACCAATACACATCTGGTAGTCGTAGCAACAGTTTTTACAGTCAATCTTCTAGCAATATGCCATTTAAAACAGGGTGCACGAGCAAGTCTTAAAGACTGGAGGTTGCTTAAATGCTGGATTAACTCTTTCCTCCCTGAAACTTTAAATGAACAATTCCAGTTTCCATTTTAGTCTAGTCCATTTCTGACTTTTAAGGGTTGTTTTTGTCAATATTTGGAATTATGACAAACAGTGAAGACCCTGATCAGAGGGCTCCTTTTGGAGCCCTCTGATCTGGGTCTTCACTGTTTGTATAGGACAAGTGTACTATTCATAAGTACACTGTTTGAAAATGACGCCTATATGCGGGGCTAGGGTTGAAAGGGTTAAACCAGCCACCTAGATTTTTTTTAACATCTAAATTATAATTAATTCTTCAAAGAAATTGGAAGCTTAAACATGTTCAACTGTATTAAATATATTCTTCAACAAATTCATCTCCTCATGTTCTAATCTTATATTCTAAGAACATCATAAAACACTGCTCAATATATAATGTTGAAAAGTTTTCAAATCTACTTTTCATAAAATTTAAGAAAAAACATTCGATAACAGTTTCAAAGTGCAGAACTTGCATGATAAGACTGTTGCTTGGCATCTGGATCTGAATGCATACTGTCAATAAATACAATTTAAGCCTCGGACTAAGGGTAAACACTTTTAAATATTCAAAGAAGGAAATAATTAGTTATCAAAAGCATCACGATCATTCTTTGATATTTGAGATTCAAAATGACATAGTGACGGAAGAGTAGCAATTACACAGATTTTACAACAAAAACCTTGCCCGTTTTATCATTATCCTTTTCTGCCATACATGTGTATTGCTTGTTTTCAAAATTGAAGACAGATGAACTGAGCCCATCTTTCTGCCTCACCACATTCTCTCACCCTCTCTTCCTCTCTTGATTTTACAACAAAAACATTGCCTGTTTTATCATTATCTTGTCCTTCCCTCATAGCTTGTTGTCAGTTTAGAAGACAGATGAATTGAATTCATCTTTTCGCTACCCTGGCTCTCTCTCTCCCCGTTCACCCCCCTCTCTCTCTCTCTCTCTCTCTTTCTCTTCATGTACCAATCAGCTAAAGAATCTAATCACCATTATATAGCCATTTATTGCAACAGTAAGAGCTAGACATCTGCCTCCTCTCTCTCTCTCTCCCCCTCTGTCTGTCTTTCTCTCTCTCTCTTCGCTCTCTCTATTTCTCTTCATGTACCAATCACCTAAAAACATCTAATCACCATTATATAGCCAACAGTAAGAGAGCTATAGACCTCATTCTGATGAGGAGTTAATTTGCTCATCCAACAATGCCACACATAATCAAAAGAGACCTTTCACTCACCACAGTCAAACCTATACTCAACTTCTACTCAATTATACACAATAAAAAAAAATACCTCATAAGTAATATATCTGCTTAATGCATGATAAAAGTAATGCAGAAAGCTCCCTTTGGGTGCTTTCTGCATTACTTTCATCATGCATTAAACAAGCATTTGCCTTGTGGACTGTTTGTAAAGCTGTGGAACGGTCAGAAAAAAGTGGTTTATCTGTTGACCAATACATATTCCATCAATACGGAAACGCTATATGAATAATAGAGGCACTGTAAATGGCTGGACTTACATTGGAACTAACATGCAGTCTGTGCGGGGAACCACTGAGTCTATAAAAGGAAACACAGTCTATAGAAGGAAACCATTCCATACAAGGAAGCACAGTGTAAACAGGGAGCCATTCTATACAAGAAACCATTCTCTACTGGTTTCCTGCACCTTGGATGCCACAGGGACTAGCAATCAAATTAAACCCTTTCAACACAAGAAACATGAAGTATCTTAGATCAAATTGCAAACAATTAGGATCCAGATCAGACCGCAATGAATGTGGTGCCTGATCTCGGGATCCAATCTGTTTCCAGATATTATTTCTGTGATTATAAAGATGACAAATTTCAGCGCTTTGATACATGGGCAATTTCAGGGATTGAGAATTATTCGGTGTTGAGACTCTGGGGTTATGTGTCTAGTGAATGCATGTCAGATACATCCATCAGGAATATGCAGTCTGACTTGTAACAAGGAGATTTTGTGCACCAAATAAGTCACATAGCTGGCATTAGCATAGAAGTAAAACATGTGACAAGCAAAAGAACCAAAACAAAAGAAAAATGCAAAGGCATGTCTTTAAAATTATTCATCCCATAAATTTTCAATTGGACAATTCATGTATGATCATGCAAGAGCTTCTCAAACACTTTGTTATGAAACATATTGATGACTGTATAGGTTGAAACTATTTTCTTCAGTGGAGGAATAAATTAAATGTGCTACAATGTAGTAATGGTCTCATTCACCCCTGAAACTTTAAATGGACATTACAAATTTCAAAATACGTCTAGTCCATTTCTGACTATTTGAGGATGATTTTAACAATAAATTTCAAAATGACAAACAGTGTAGACCCTGATCAGAGGGCTCCTTAAGGAGCCCTCTGATCAGGGTCTACACTGTTTGCATATGTTAAGTGTAATCCTCACAGGTACACTGTTTGTAAATGATGACTATACTCGTTGCTAGGGTTGAATGTGTTAAGCTGTACATGCACCTGTCTTAAGCATCAATGAGTCATTATTTCATTATTTCAGTGGTCATTATAGATTTAAGCTCAGTTCTGCTGAAGCCATCAATGAAATTCCAGCATCATTAACCAAATGGCCAGTGGTTTTAATTATTGAAGAACTTGGTTCTGCCTTGGCTAATCTACCGAATTGAACACTGAGAATTTAGGCATCTAATGATTCGTTTCCAAGCAGTGCATCCATGGCAACATGCGTCTCCAACAACAACATTACATGTATTTTGCTGCAGTCAAATGTGTTGTTTTGCAACCACTCTTATCCCTTTACTCCATTATAACAAACACCATTTTACACCTTCAACTGATTCCTTCACTGAAGAAAGTAGTTCCACTTTATACAGTCATGAATGTGGAAACATAATAAGTCCCTTATCCAAGCAGATAGTAGCTTAAAGCAGGCTGAAAGTAAAGCAGAATGTGCCTTAAGATGGCTTCTAACTTATTCTACTTCAAGAAAACAGTTCCACTTTATACAGTCATGAATATGCACAATAAGAAATATTTTTTTTATATTCTGGCATATGATAGGTTAAAGCAGGCTGAAAGCAGAGCAGAATTCACCTTCAGACCCTTTCTGCTTTAATTTCAGGCTACTTTAAGTGGTCACCTGGCTTGAAAACTATAATCAGATAATGGGGTCCCATTACCTCATAGTCATAGCCTGTTTCTAGTTTAGAAGACAGGTGACCACTTAAAGCAGGTTGGAAGTAAAGCAGAAATCGCCTTATAAGGCGCATTCTGCTTTACTTTCAGCCTGCTTTAAGCTATTGTCTACTAGGATATGTAAAATATTTCTTAAAAATGGTACATATTCATGACTGTATAAAGTGGAACCATTTTCCTCAGTGGAGGAATAAATAAGGTGTAAAAAGGCGTATTTATGGTGAAATGGGTTAAACAGAAGTTTGACTGTAGTCATGGGAAGGCCTGGTGCAAGATGCACAAAATAGTACACGGGTAATTAGGAGCCATAAGACCAGCTGGCAGACATTTCTTTTGCAGTCAACAAAAAACACACGAGACAAAAAACCAACAAATCATTGGTGTTATGTCATTCCAGGCATCATCAACATATCTCCACACTTCACACTGTTAACAAGAAAATCAAGAAATAGGAAACCATATGCTTTCACAATAACTGATCCAAAGTACCATATGAGGTCTATGAGTTCTTTTAAACCAAGGATTGACAATTGAATAACTCTTTTCACTTACTATAAGAAATACTGCATTTCAAAAGATTTCATCTTAAACCTTTACCCCATAGCCTGTTTCTAGTTTTGAAAATTGGTGACTACTTAAAGCAGGTTGAAAGTAAAGCAGAATGCGCCCTAAGGCGCATTCTGCTTTACTTTCAGCCTGCTTTAAGTTACCATCTGCTAGAATTAAGAAAATATTTTTTCTGATACATATTCATGACTGTATAGATTGGTATTATTTTCTTCCGCGGAGGATTAAACGGAATGCGCTAAAAGGCGCTTCTATAAGGGAAAGGGTTAAAGCTTTTCAGGAAGAGCACTCTTGGCTTGATATTTCAAATGAAGGTACCGGTAAACTACCAACTCTAAAGACAAAGAATTCTCAAACAGAAGTTTGTTCCTGAATTGCTTCCATATCTTCTTCAGAATTTGCATGCCAAGGATATGGATCAGATGACTGCACAATATAATAAAGCCCTAGCACATCTCTCTCAGACTCTGCCTGCATGATGAACGATGTGACACAAGCAGCTGTACTGCACTGTCATCTTACTGCAATCTCCTGAACAATAAATATCAGGGCTCCAGAAAAGAGGGAGTAAACTGAACAAATCCAACATATTCTCACTTAGTCAGCACCAAATCCTATGGTGTTACTACTCATTAGACTCGTCTCTTCGAGACGATTCTAATAAGTAGTGACACCATAGCGTTTAATGCAAAAATAAATATTTAACGTTTTTGAAATATATCTCCCCTTACCTGGAGCCCTGTGAACATTCATCCATTTTCTGATATTTGACCAGTTCACATAATGACTCAAGGGGTGTGTCTGTGTCAAGGAATTATTTTGAAATGGCAAACAGTGCAGACCCTGATCAGAGGGCTCCTTCAGGAGCCCTATGATCTGGGTCTACACTGTTTGCAAAATGGTGTATTTACCAGACTCATCACTGTGAGGGTTTATCTCTTGCAGTCTTGGACTTGCACAAGCATCTATTATCTAAGATAATCACAGATTTGTTTGCATGACTCTCAGAGAACTTGTCATGCCAAATGCAAACTGCCTTAATTTGCAAACAATTTAGATCCAGATAAGATGCCAGCAAAGACCTAAATGACATTCCAATTTGTTTTTGTCTTCTAAACTAAACCAAAATGTTTTTAGAAATCAAGTATAAGACAATATCCCTTAATATTTAATCTCACACAAGTTGACACAACTGATTTTCATAAATATATAAACAGTAAAACATTATAGCCCCAGACAAAAAGTTATTCAAGATAAAAATACACTTATGTCTCCACCAAACCATATGCTGTGACTACTCATTAGAATTAAATCAAAGACATAAAGAAGAAAATATTGGAAATATTCGACCCATTGAACCCTAAGCTACTAGTATACTAGCTAGTCCTTCACAAACAGTGTACTTGTGAAGAGTATACACATGTCCAGAGCAACAGATAAGGGTAGTTTTTCAAAACTTAAAATCTTTATTTCTGAATTAAATCCTATGGTTTCACTACTCATTAGAATCGTCTCTCCGAGACGATTCTAATGAGTAGTAACACCATAGGATTTGGTGCTAAAATGAGTGAGAAAATGTTTGATTTGTTGAAATAACTACCTCTTATCTGGAGCCCTGCATGTCCTATGAAAACAATGTAGACCTAGATCAGAGGGCTCCAAAAAAGGACAGGACTTTATTGGAAACTGGCACTGTCCATTTGAATTTTCAGGGGTGAATGAGTTAATCTTCTCAATAATATCTAGAACCTTGAAAAATCAAATAGATTCACACTTGTATACAGACCGTCAGAGTGATGTCCCAGTGGAATACAGACCTGACAATGATCTCTCTGCACTGTCTATAATATCATACATTATCCCCGCTGTCACTTAATAAAGTATCTGCCATATATTTTATTAGAATTGCAACAGATATGTGTGGATGACAGGCGAGGTTCCCAGTCTATAATCTAGGATTCAGAGTTACAGTAGTCTGGGGTATAGTATTGTCTGCTTTAAAATTTTACCTACAATAAATTTTCAAATGAATTCTTAAAATGAAGAAATCTACAGACAAATATTGAATATTAAGTGGGATTCAGATTAGACACTGCATTATGCGGAGTTTGATCTTGATTCAAACAGTTTGGGAATACCAGTCAAGTTGCAAGCGACAGGAGATTAGGGTTAATATATACTGCTATAGGCTATGTGCGGTGGGGAACATGGATAATTATGTCTGTATCATATATCCCCTACACCAATGCTAGGGTGACATTTGGCATTTCATACAAATTAGATAGTTTACCTACAGGGACCATTATATTAAACGCATTTAAATGAATTTGATCCCAAGCCATAAACCTCAATTCTGAGTGACTTAATCCATAACACCATAGATATGCCTTTTTATGCTGTAAATTTATTCTTCCACTGAAGAAAATAGTCCCACTTTCAGAAACAGAAGACACATTTTCTATATCCTAGCAGATGGTAGCACTGAAAGTAAAGCAGTAATGCCCCTTAACCTTCATTAAGTAATCACCTGTGTGAATACAGTTAAATTCTTTATGGTTCGTAATTCATGACTGTATAAATTGGAACTAATTTCTTAAGTGGAGGAATAAATTAAAGGCGTAAAAAGGGGTATTGATGGGTAATGGGTTAAAGTACTAAAGGTCAGTGAGGTTACAATGGGTTTCAAGCTCATTACAGTGATAGACAGTGTAACACTCATTAGCATGCATGTTGATGGCAGGTGGTTTATCTTACACACATCACCTTAGACAACCCCTTACTAACCAATTCTAACAGTAGCCCGCTAATTGGAACCTGGACTCAGCCTCTCAGCATCAACAAAACTCTCTGACTCTTATTTTATAATGCACTCAGCTCCATCAAACTCTTTGAACACTAAAACTTTTATTTTATAACCCATTATCCCATAAATACACCTTTTGTATGCTTTTAATTTGTTCCTCCACTGAAGAAAATAGTTACAATATGTAGTTATAGATATGTATGATAAGAATATTTTCTATGTTTTAGCAGATGTGACTTTTTTAAAGCTCAAAGCAGGCTGAAAGTAAAGCAGAATGCACCTTGCAAAATGACAAATAGTGTAGACCCTGATCAGAGGGCTCCTTCTGATCTGGGTCTACACTGTTTGCACATACGATAAGAGTACTCTTCACAGGTGTAGTAAAGGATGCACAATATATGAGTCACTAGGGTTTAACCCTTTCCCCCATAGAAGCGACTTTTAGCGTATTTAATTTATTCCTCCGCTGAAGAAAATAGTTCCAGTTTATATACTCATAAACAATTAACATAACAAATATTTCTATATAGCCTAGAAGATTATAGTTTAAAGCAGGCTGAAAGTAAAGCAGAATGTGCCTTAAGGCACATTCTGCTTTACTTTCAACCTGCTTTAAGTGATCACCTATATTTAATGTTATAAACGGGTTATTGGGTAAAGGGTTAATGAGTAAAAGGTGCATAGGTATTCAAAATATACATGCAGTTACTCAGGTCTGTGACTAACTTATTAGCACAATTTAGCTTTAAGCCTCAGCTATAGCCATTCCCCTGTAGCACTAAGTCATTTGACCCCAGGTATAATACATGTCCTTAAAAACTGCTAACAACAGTGTTTGTTTGTTTGGTTTTGATTTTACGTCGCTTTCAACATTATTTCAGTCATATCGCGACGTCCAGCTAATTACAGGTGGAGGAAGACCCCAGAAGCCCTTTATGCACTGTTTCAGACACAAATCGGCAACTGGGTAGAACCACCGACCTTCCGCAAGCCAGCTGGAAGGCTTCCCCACATGAAAAATCCGAACGACCCTACTGGGATTCGAACTCACAGCGGTGAGGAGCTTAGTGATGTATGTCACAGTGACTATACCACTAGGCCACGGAGGCCCCTGCTAACAACAGTGTACCTATGAAGAGTACATTAATTTTGTCCTATGCAAACAGTGCAAATCAGAGGGCTCCTTAACTCTTAACCTTTAAGTCACACATACATGCATCCTTTGCAAATAGTGTACAATGTGAATAGAATACTAAACTTGTCCTATGCGAACAGTGAAGACTCAGATCCAGGATCAAAATTGTTTGACCCTAGTGTTAGGGTTTTTGTATTTCAAATGGCTTAAATATATTTTTCTCTCCAAAAAAGTGGTACTGTGAAGCAGACCAAATTGTAAAAGACCAAGAGTTTAAGATCCTAACACGAGATTTTCTCCATTTGCTGCAAGAAATAACAATAAACTATCCTGCACTACACCAGTAATGTCTAAGAAATAAATTTCCTCTTGAATTTCACTCCGAACACTTCAAATCCTGCACAGATCTCTTTTGCTTTCAAACTGTTGTTTGCAACAATCCAAATTTCCACTAATTCCTCATTATTGTTTTCAAGAAATGTTATCAAAGTCACCAAATAGTTTGCAATCAAGATCAGATGCCGAGAGACTCGGCGTCTGATCTGGATCCAAACTGTTTGCAAACACAAATTCCACTGCTAACCTTCTTAAGAATCAAAACTGCTATGCTATGCTATGATTTAAAGGCTGCAGAACAAGGGATTCTGGTCATTAAATCTTTGCATGCTGGGTAATTTTTTCATCTGCATCAATTGTCATCTGCATCTGTTCTAAAAATAGAATTTTTAAAATTTCTTTTCATAACAGGGTCACAGTATCAATCAGTCTGGAACCTGATGAGGCACGGCGTAACGAGGCGTCTCATCAGGATCCAAATTATTTGCACAGATAATCACCATTCCGCTGTTAAGTCTGCTAAGAGTTGGAGCTGTTAGAATTACAAGCTCTACAGCGGGTCAGAGACTATCCCAAGTCTGGTTCCTTCATTGATTTCTCAGACTGGAATCCAGACTATTAATCCGGCCCCCTTCTTCATCCCGAAATTAGAGACACAAAACAAGCACCAAGATGAATAGGGCAGACACTGGTTAAACAAGTACCGTTATACTTGTATACTTGTATCAAGCAATCGTTGAATGAAACATCAAATATCTTAACCCATTACCCCACAGCCTGCTTCTAGGTTTGAAGACTGGTGATCACTTAAAGCAGGTTGTAAATAAAGCAGAATGTGCCTTAAGGCACATTCTGCTTTACTTTAAACCTGCTTTAAGCTACAATCTGCAAGAACATAAGCAAGATCTATGATGCATATTTATAGCTGTATGTCTTGGGATCCAAACTATTTTCATCCGGAGGAATTAATAAAAGATGTAAAATGTTTATGGAGTAATGGGTTAAACAAGTACTATCATACTGATATCAAGCAACCATTGAACAAAAATGTGAATGAAAATCACCTGAATCCAACAGTGCTCCATCTCTACAACGGCTCGCCAAACAAATATTCCCTCATTACAACAATGCTTGCCGCTGTTCCATAAACAAGTCAATTGTGTCCAAAATTTTCAAGGCTGCAATATTGTCTACCCAGTGTCTGATCTGGATTCAAGCAGTTTGCAAATGCAAGCCAATTCCCTCCCTATAACAACTCCCTCCAAACAACACACATAATATGCGTCTCCCATTGGGTGTTGTTGTTGAGAGGAAGCACTGCAGTACAATATGATTTATGGAGAAATGGGTTAATATTAGATTAAATGTCAGATGCATGAGCCTGAGCCATTGCAGCTTAACCCATTACCCCATAAATATGCCTTTAATTTATTCCTGCACTGATTTGATTTGTTTTGATTTTACGTCGCTTTCAACAGTATTTCAGTCATATCGCGACATCCAGCTAATTATAGGTGGAGGAAGACCCCAGAAGCCCTTTATGCACTGTTTCAGGCACAAATCGGCAACTGGGTAGAACCACTGACCTTCCGCAAGCCAGCTGGAAGGCTTCCTCACGTGAAAAATCTGAACGACCCTAATGGGATTCGAACTCACAGCGGTGAGGAGCTTAGTGATGTAAGTCACAGTGACTATACCACTAGGCCACGGAGGCCCCTATTCCTGCACTGAAGAAAATAGTTTTACAGTCATGAATATAATTATACATCTTAAGAAATATTTTCTATATTCTAGCAGATGGTAGCTTAACTCTTTCCTCCCTGAAACTTTAAATGGACAATTCCAGTTTCCATTTTAGTCTAGTCCATTTCTGACTTTTAAAGGTTGTTTTTGTCAATGTTTGGCATTGTGACAAACAGTGAAGACCCTGATCAGAGGGCTCCTTTCGGAGCCCTCTGATCTGGGTCTTCACTGTTTGCATAGGACAAGTGTACTACTCACATATGCACTGTTTGAAAAGGACGCCTATAGGCGGGATTAGGGTTCAAAGGGTTAAAACAGGCTGAAGCAAAACAGAATGTGCCCTAAGGCACATTCTGTTTTACTTTCAACCTGCTTTAAGTGGTCTCCTATCTTCATTACTAGAAATAGGCTATGGGGTAATGGGTTAATGCAGAACAATTTCAAAAGTAATGCAAAATCCTCCTTCCAATGAGTTAAAATTTATCCAATTATCAGTTAGGAATTATCCTGAAATACACAGTAAAGAATTGCCCAATTTACAGTAAAGAAGCATCCAGTTGACAGTGAAGAAATGTCCAATAAACAGTAAAGAATACCGGTAGTCCAATTACAGTAAAGAATTGTCCAATTAAAAGTCTTTGCAAGTAACCATTAATACAGTAAGCTCCAAATGTGGACTCCACTTTAGCCAACACCTCCAGGCCACTTGGTTTTGGTGGTCAATTGTGACTAATGTCCTTGAACCTTCAATTACACACTTTAAATTGGGCCATTGTAGTCGGGCCAGTCAGTTGACCATTAGCACCCTCTTTCAGTTTCATTGTTAACTTATTTATTGTGACTACCTGCAAAGGTAACTGCACCCACGCACAAAACCCCATCACTTTTATTTCACTCATGGTAGCTAAAAGGAGTCAAAGTAAATCAGAATGTGCCTTATGGCGCATTCTGCTTTACTTTCAACTTGCATTGAAAGTAGTCACCTGTATTCAAAACTGGAAACAGGCTATGGGGTAATGGTTGAAAGAGACTAAACACTAAGGTCCCTTCTGAATACCGGTATATGACCCTATAAAAGGACTGTTGAATAGAAATAAAAGCAAAGTAAAGTGTTATTCCTTCAGGCACCTAGACAACGTATGGACCAGTCGGGAAGTTATGATCCAGACACATGAAATACTGTCTTTTTGATCTTCAAACATGTCCTGACAAAACAAGACATTACATGATGCAAACTGGCTTTACTAAAGAACAATATACCAAACAGGAACATAAAGACAGACCTGAGGGTTCGACATAAAACTACATGTACCTATGTTTAGCTTGTCCAGTCGAACAAGTATCAGTATTTCATGTTAACCGATATACATTTTTACACACTTTATTCAATCCTCCATTGCCCAAAACAGCTCTGCTTTACTTTCAGCCTGCTTTAACCCATTACCCCATGGCCTGTTTCTAGTATTGGAGATAGGTGACCATTTGAGGCTTGTTGAAAGCAAAGCAGAATGCGCCTTAATGCGCATTCTGCTTAACTTTCAGTCTGCTTTAAGATACCATCTGCTAGGATATAGAAACAATTTCTTATGATACATACTTATGACTGTATAAATTGGAAATATTTTATTCAGTGGAGGAATAAATCAAAGGCATAACAAGAGCACCGCAGTAAGGCAAAATACGCCCGTCATGGCCAGCGGCTGTCAAAGTCGTCCGGACTCAGGCCGACTGGAAAAAGTCGCCCGGAGTGTAGGCCCGACTATTGATCTCAAAAAGACTATGCTGTAGTATTGCGATAGCTCAAGTACTATCCCGATAGTATTGCGATAGTCAAGAAACTATTGCAATACTACCACGATAGTTTTTCTACCAAATGTTTTCTCATAAACAAATGCTCTTTGGGCGTATTTACATACTTTGGATATATCACGGAATTTTGACAATAGAGGGGGCATAACTCTGCTAAAAATAGTTGCCAACATCTGAAATTTAACAGGAACCAAAATATTCACAGGTGCCTTCCCTGTATGATGAGAAAGCTAAATATGAAATTTGGTTACAATAGACAAAATGTAAGTAAAATTATTATCAGGAAACAATATATTGTTAAAAAAATTGTGTGAAGGGGCATAACTCTGAAAATACGGAGTCAAACCAAAAACCCGTAATATATGTTAAGTCACTTCATTCATTGTATCACCGTATCAAATTTGAAATCAATTGAATAAAAGATAAAAAAGTTCTGTTTTTTTTTTAAAAATGCCCACTTTTGACAATAAAGGGGCATAACTCTGCTAAAAATAGCCGCCAACCTCTGAAACGCGAACTCGTCTGAGCTATTGTGGTATGGAATATTTGTAGGAAGTTTAATCAAAATCGGTCAATAAATGAAGGTGAGAGAGCGCTAAGAAGAAAAGTTAACGGCATACGTGTGGCTTATTTTAAATTTTAAGTATGTAAAGGGGCATAACTCATAGAAAAATAAATAGTTTAACAGGAACCAAAATTCTCAGGTGCCTTCCCTGCATGATGAGAAAGCTAAATATGAAATTTGGTTACAATAGACAAAATGTAAGTAAAATTATGATCAGGAAACAATATATTGTTACAAAAATAATCAAAATCCGTAAATAAATGAAGGTGAGAGAGCGCTAACAAGAAAAGTTAACGGACGGACGTACGGACGGACAGCGCTGGGTATACCATAATACGACCGTCGATGACGGGCGTATAAAAAGAGGTATTTATGGGTAATGGGTTAAGCTACCATTTGCTAAGATATAACCATACTCAAGACTGTATAAAGTGGAACTATTTTCTTCAAAAGAGGAATAAATGATGTGCATAAAAAGGTAGATTTATAAAGCAATGGCGTTAGGCTGCCGCCTGCATTATATAACAGAATCATTACATTTTCTGATGATTGGTCATAATAATATATATGCAGGGTTTTTCAGGGCTCCAGATAAGGGGGAGTAAACAGAACAAATCCAACATTTTCTCACATTTCAGCACCAAATCCTATGGTGTTACAACTCATTAGAATCGTCTCTTTGAGACGATTCTAACGAGTAGTGACAACATAGTGTTTTAAAGCAGAAATAAAGATTTTAGTTTTTGAAATACTCAACTTATCTGGAGCCCTGGTTTTGGTTTCCAGAAGTTGCTCTTGTCTTATCCTCAAAGCAGTTACCAGTAGCTGTATAAGAAACCAACAATCGATCATCTCCAGACATCAAACTGCTAAATCACCAAGCCCTAATACTCCCACACATCTTATCAATGTTCATTTTCAAAACTTGTCTGCTGTCTCTTAATCCTTTCTATATTTAAATGAACTATTCCCACTAGAAAATTTGATAAGTTTATGTCCATTTCTCGGGGAAGTTTTAAGTAAATACCACAGAAAATTAAATTTAAAACAAACAGTGCAGATCCAGATGAGAGGGCTCCTTAAGGAGCCCTCTGATCAGGGTCTACACTGTTTGCAAACTATATACATAGTACTGGTTTCAAGCATAGAAAGGGTAAATGGAAATTTACATGTTTAACTGGAGATGCTGGTTCTTATTTTTCCTAGAGAATAATTAGTATTCAAAGAAAACGGAAACAAGTGGCCAATTTCATGTGAACGATGTGCATTCTCCACCCACATTGCTGTTGTAACATCAAATTTCACATCTTCTAATCACAGCATCAAGTTGATTACACAATCAAACTTGTGTTCACCTATTTATCCATAAACATGCCTTTTTACACCTTTGATTTATTCCTCCATTGAAAAAGATAGTTCGAGTTTATACAGTCATGAATATTCTACCATAAGATAAATATTTTCTATATCCTAGAAGAATTGGGCCTCACTTAAAGTATGCTAAAAGTAAAGCAGAATGTGCCTTAAGGTATCCTTTTGTCCAGCATTATGATGTCAATTTTTCTATCAGACTTTACAAAGCCACAGTCTTCTGCAAAGTTTGTTATACAGATATATAATATCGCCTTTGACCTTATAGATATATTAATAGCAGGGATGTTTAATCTTCTGCATGCTATTTAATTGTCATCTGCAAATGTTGTCGTCAGCAACACTTGCATGTCTGCCACTGTTTTAACCCATTACCCCATAAATACCCCTTTTTAGGCCTTTAATTCATTCTTCGACTGCAGAAAATAGTTCCAATTTGTACAGTCATAAACATGTATCATAAGAAATATTTTCTATATTCTGGCTGATGGTAGCTTAAAGCAGGCTGAAAGTAAAGCAGAATGCGCCTTAAGGCACATGCTGCTTTACTTTCAACCTGCTTTAAGTGGTCTCATATCTTCAAAACTAGAAATAAGCTATGGGGTAATGGGTTAAGAATAGACTTTTAGTATCAAACAATGGATTCCAATGAGACGCTGAGCGACTCAGCGCCTCATTTGGATCCGAACTGTTCTCAAAGGTAACTATGGTTACCCCATTATCATGCAAAGGGTTAAACACAAGACTGAACATTAAGTATTGAGTATGACCAAGCATATCATCATAAATCTTCAGTATCAGCTAGTTTGTCTGTCTTTATCTGACCAGCTAGACAATAAAACATAATGAAGAGGAATTTTATCAGTGTCACACTCCAAAACTTGAGCCACAATAGTTAGTGGGTCAGCTAAATAGGCTGTCAAACTAGTGGTTATGACTAAGATTGTCTCCTGCTAACAGAAGTACAGTGCTCCCTTCTTGTAACAGCCTTCCGAACAACAATTCCCTCTTTACAACAACCCTTGTCATTATTCCCCAAACAAGACATTTATGTCCAACCTTTCAACAGTCGCAATATCGTCTTCTTAAAATTGTCATCTGCTGTTTCTCTCAAAGTCACATACATTGTAATTGACATCTTTGATGGAAACAAACAATGATCAGTGACAAACAGCTTGAATCCAGATCAGAGGCACATTCTGCTTTACTTTCAACCTGCTTTAAGTGGTTATCTATCTTCAATACTTAAGAAGCAGGATATGGAGTAAAATTTAATCTTTATAATAGTAGCGAAATGAAAGAGCAATGTTGTAAATGTTTCGATAACTTATTAACTCGCTATATTGTATGAAGCCGTAGTAATGCACAATTTTCCTTTTCCATTAAAATTTTGTACTCTGTTTTTGTGGTAATTTCTCATTTACAAGGAAGAAGAAACGAGTGTGTAAATATTTGTCCATAATAAAATACCACCCTTTCTAAATATTGATTTGTATTAGTAATGGGCAACGACAATATGACTCCTCAATTTCCTTACCTTGACTTTCATATTGTTGTTACAATTAACCCTTTCCCTCATAGCTTGTTTTCAGTATTGAAGACAGATGGTTGCTTAGAGCAGACTGGAAGTAATGCAAAATACTCCTTAACCCTTTACCTCATAGCCTGGTTTTAGTTTTGATGACATGTCACCACTAAAGCAGGTTGAAAGTAAAGCAGAATGTGCCTTCAGGCACATTCTGCTTTACTTTCAGCCTGCTTTAAGCTAAAATTTGCTATACTATATAAATATTTGTAATCCTAATTGTTCATAAGGGTATAAACTGGAACTACTTTCTTCAGCGGAGGAATAAATTAAACACGCTAAAAGTCGCTTCTATGGGGGAAAGGGTTAAGGAGCATTCTGCTAAACTTTAAGCCTGTTTTAAGTGATCACCAACTAGATACAGGGTATGGGGTAATGGGTAAAAGGCGCAAAAAGGCATGGAGTAATGTTAAGGCTATTTTAGCTTAAGAAACCTTAACACGAGAGTCAAACAGTTTGGATCCTGATCCTGTTTTACTGTGTCTGATCTTCATACTGTAATCTGTTTGCAAATTCTGGTATAGCAGTGACTTAAAAACAGGCAAGGTTTAATTAAGACTTCGTTTCCTCATGGAAGTTAAAGTTACCAAACTTAACTACGTAACTGGCCTATCATGCTTTTGAACCCTTTACTCCATATTTGCGAATTTTAACTCCTTTAACTCTTTCCTCCCTGACACTTTAAATGGACAATTCTAGTTTCCATTTTAGAGTAGTCCATTTCTGACTTTTAAGGGTTGATTTTGTCCATGTTTGTCATTGTGACAAACAGTGAAGACCCTGATCAGAGGGCTCCTTTCGGAGCCCTCTGATCTGGGTCGTCACTGTTTGCTTAGGACATGTGTACTATTCACATGTACATTGTTTGAAAAGCACGCCTATATGCGGGACTAGGGTTCAAAGAGTTGATTTATTCCTACAAAAAGTCTTCAAAATAGATTTTCAGTTTTTGACAGGTTAACCCATTTCCCCACAGCCTATTTCTAGTTTTGAAAATAGGTAACTACTTTCAGCAGCTTGAAAGTAAAGCAGATTGCGCCTAAAGGCGCATTCTGGTTTATTTCCAGCCAGCTATAAGCTACCATCTGCTAGAATAAAGAAAATATTTCTTATGATACATCTTTATGACGGTATAATTATGTTGGAACTATTTTCTTCAGCGGAGGAATACATTGAATGCGCTAAAAGGCGCTTCTATGGGGGAAAGTGTTAATATAAAGAAACTTCAAAGGCTGTCTGTTAGTGTTATATATATCCTGGTAAAAATATGAATGGCTCATAAACAGGCAATATTTTCAATATTGAAATAGTCGTTACTCTTTATTACTTATTAAATGCACAGGATATAACAATTATATGCCAATTTCACAAGTGATTGATCAAACCTGACACAAATAACTATTCAGTGACAATATTAATTCAATGATAAAGCACAAAATGCCAAAACATGATGACCGCTTAACCCTTTCCCTTAATTTTAGCACATTCAATTTATTCTTCTACTGAAGAAATAGCCCCAATTTATTCAGCCAATTGAATATGCACCATTAAAAATATTTCTAAATCCTAGCATATGGTAGGTTACAGCAGGTTGAAAGTAAAGCAGAATGAGCTTTAAATTAAGGCTCATTCTGCTTTACTTTCAACCTGCTTTAAGAAGTCGTGATTAAAGCTCATTCTGCTTTACTTTTAACCTGCTTTAAGAAGTCGCGATTAAGGCTCATTCTGCTTTACTTTCAACCTGCTTTAAGAAGTCATGACCTATCTACAAAACTTAGAAACATGCAATAGAGAAGAAAAGAGTTAAAGACAGGATACAACTCAAGAGCTTTCTGCAATACTTTTGTCATGCATTAAGCACATAATTCTGTCTTTAAATATCAGCAAGTCCTTTTATTCCCAGGTCGCTTGACCCATTACCCCATTGCCTGTTTCTAGTATTGAAGATAATTGGCAATTAAAGCAGGTTGAAAGTAAAGCAGAATGTGCCTTACTTTCAGCATGCTTTAAGCTACCATCTGCTAGGATATAGAAAAGTTCTTCCGGTACCTATTCTTGGCTGAATAAATTGGAACTATTTTCTTCAGTGGAGGAATAAATGAAAGGCGTAAAAAAGCCTATTTATGGGGTAATGGATTAATACAGGACTGATCCACTGTACCAAACCTGTCTACAAACAACATTACCCAATGACACCTCCGTTGAAGTTTACCCAGTGATGCCTCCCTAAATTTGTCAATTTCACTTTGCTACGAGCTCCTGTAAAATATGCATGCAATTGTCGCAGAAACAAACCAGTTTTTCTCATTCAAGTAAATTTTAACTTCCCTCAGGAAACCATGGTAACACGTGTGACAATTACTGACAGAATTAATTACCTTGTACTAAGCAACCATATATAACTCATTGAGCCCTAGCAATAAGTATACTGGACATTTATAAACAGTGTAACTGTGAGGAGTACACTTGTCATATGCAAAAGGTGTAGACCAAGGCTCCTGTATGTCATTTGGCAATTTATTAGACCAGACCTAATTGGGAACTAGACTTCTCCAATCGTAGTACAGTGTTCCCTCTCTACAACGGCCCTCCCAACAACGACTCACTCCTTACAACGACCCTTTCCGCAGTTCCCTAAATGAAACAATTATGTCTAACGCTTTTACTGCTGCAATATCGTTTGATTAAAATTGTCGTCTGCTGTTTTACATGTAACTGGAGATTTTGATAGAATGAATATCATGACGAGTGACAAACAGGTTGAATCCAGATCAGACGCCGCGTAATGCAGCGTCTGATCTGGATTCAACCTGTTTGCAAATGTAAGTCAAGTCTCAATTTTCCCTCTCTATAAAGACTCCCTCCAATCAACCCACCCAATCTTTGTCTCCCATTGGGTGACGTTGTAGAGAGGGAGCGCTGTATAAGTTAATAGAAGAAAAATTGGAGATTGTTAAACACAGGTGACTTCTTAGTGAAGAACAAATGTAATGCAGAAAGCTCCTTTAGAGCTTTCTGCATTACCTTTGTCCTGCATTAAGTTGCTGCATTCATGTCCATAACCTTGAAAACTAGTTCTTTTGACAGTTTAAGCATTAGTTTGATAGCAATGTATTTCATTAACATAAAAACATCTCCTAATCAAAATATTCAAATTTTTCAATTTGTTTTAATAAATTCATAACAAATCCAATCAAGACATAATGATACTAATTCAGCTGAAAACTTTCTACGCAATGTAGTCTTAGATATAGAATATTGATAAGCTCCACAACGATACTTAGTAATTAAGACCCAGGCAAAAATCTTTATGCAAATATCAAAAGGCCGTTGGTCACATCTGTTAACCCATAGCCTGCCGTCATATCGTAGTAGTGAAATTGTTGTCTGCAAAATTGGTGATTTTTTTTTTTTGTATATCTAAAATAGAAGAAACTTAAAGACGGTTGTCAAACAGTTTGGATCCAGATCAGATGCTGCATAATGCAGCATCTGATCTGGATCCAAGCTGTTTGCAAATGCCAATCAAGTCGCTTTCGGTGGAAAAAGGTATCTGCATGGATAAACCGACCCAGTACACACACACATAAAATCCTCATAAAGTTAGCACAGGGGGATCCAATCCAATGTTTCTAGAGAAAAAACTGATCAATTCAAAAAACATCTTGCCGAGACAAAAGATTAGAACAAAAGGAATGGACAATGGAATTGCCTCCAAAAATAGCATCGGCCCCTTTATTCCTTTGTTCGGATATTCTTGAAGTTCTGCAAGACGAAGCAAAAAAAAAGTTTAACAAATCCAGCCAGGACATTCTTAAATTATTAACATTCTCTTGACGCTTCTTGTGCTGTCTTTTGAAATAGGTATAGTTTTAACCCTTTACTCCATAGCCTGTTTCAATTGTTGAAAACATGCGACCACTTAAAGTATGTTGGCGTATTCTGCTCAACTGTCAGCCTGCTTTACCTACCATCTTTTAGAATAAAGAAAACATATCTTATGATGCATATTCATGACTGTATAAATTGGAACTATTTTCTTGGGTGGAGGAAAAAATTAAAGGTGTAAAAAGGCGTATTTATGGGGTAATGGGTTAAATTTTTAATCTACAACTTAGTATTGCACAAGTTGTTGTAGATCTATATATGTATTTCTATTTCCAGAATGATTTACAAACATACATATAGACACAATTAGTAGATCAAGATAAAAATGAAGAATTATAGTTTCTGAGAATCAAATCATAAATATTGCCCAGCAGTAGAGAGAAATAATAACATAATAAAATTAAATTATAGATTTCATAAATTTTATACTGAGACTGAGGCTGAACAATGCACTTCAGCATCTATTGACAGCATCAGAACATCCACAACTGATATGTTTAAAGTTTAAACAGTTAAGATCCATTGGTCAGACTCCTGAAGTAATTAAACTCTGTGCGTGATCTGGATTTGAAATGTTTGACACATAACACTACAAATTTCTGAAGTTAAAACTAAAGTTCAAAACTGCATAAAACTCAATTTGCAGATGACAGCTTAAGACAACTTAAATCAGACATTATTTAGGGAGAGGGGGGGGGGGGGGGGGGGGGGGGGGGGGGTGAGTGTTCCCCATTCACACCGGGTTACAAGTCAAGGTCAAGTTGCAGACAGACCAAATGCAATATGTTCAGAATCATCAACTCTGGGGACATATAAAGTGTGAAGATTTGACAGATGAAATAATCGTGGTAACAGTAAAACATTCCATAAAGAGTAAACTTTGGGCTATAAGCACCTATTCTGTCAGGATTCATGAATTCTCCTTAACCCTTTCCCCCATAGCCTGTTTCAGGTTTTAAAGACACTGGGGACCACTTAAAGCAGATGGAAAGTAAAGCAGAATGTGCCTTTAGGCACATTCTGCTTAACTTTCAGCCTGCTTTAAGCTACCATCTGTTAGCATACAAAGGTATATTTAAGACATACTAAAGTGGAACAATTATTTTTCATAAAATGTGTTTCTATGGAGTCACTGGTTAAAGACATAATGCAGAATAAACGTAAATCATGAAGTTCCTAGGTATAGGAGCTGATTTACTTTTGTTCTGTATCAACCCCATAGCCTTTTCTAGTTTTGAAGACAGGTTATCACTTCTACCTGGTAAAATAACTTGATATGCCACCCATCCTTTGTTTTAAAGCAGACATCATTTTACTCAACATTTTAAAACTTTATCAGATACTCTTTCTTCCATTCTCATCCATCCAAAAACAATTAAACCCTTAGCACAAAACTGACATTTGTTAGCACTGTTTCAAACAGTTTAGATCCATATGAGATGCCAAGTAAATATAGATATTTCATCTGTATCAAGTGTATTTGATACTCTTTAAATATTTTGTAAAAGAAATCCAGTTTTGAGGAATTTCTGCAGATGGCAAATATGGAGATTAAAAACTCCCTAACAAGCTCAAGATTACTTTGTTCACATTTGCCCTTAAAAACTCCATGCTAAAGTCCATTCATAAATAATTAATGATATTCAATACACCTTTGACTCTTTGCCCTCTTAAACAGCAAAACTACGAAAACTAAAACTACGGTTACCTTTACAAACAGTTTTGGTCTAGATGAGACACCGAGTTACTTTGACTGCAGCGCCCTATCATGGTCCAAACCTTTTGACTCTTTATTTTGAAAAGAACAGTAACTGTTGCAGAGGGCAATTGATGCAGAGGGCAATTGTTGCAGAGGGCAATTGTTGCAGAGAGCAACTGTTGCAGATCACAATATCACTAAACCCAAAACTCCATAGCATGTTTCTAGTTTTAAAGACAGGTGGCTACTTAAAGCAGGCTGAAAGTAAAGCAGAATGCGCCTAAGGTGCATTCTGCTTTACTTTCAGCCTGCTTTAAACTACCATCTGCTAGAATATAGAATATATTTCTTATGATGCATATTCATGACTGTATAAGGAGGAACTATTTTCTTCAGTGGAGAAATTAATTAATGCATAAAAAGGGCATATCTATGGAGTAATGGGTTAAAAACGCTCAAAGAGTTAACAATAAAAGATAAGCCACATTATTTTACCCAACACAATTTCCACATAAAACTTCAATTCCTTATTATTACTATGTCCATAAGTACCAAAACAATCCAAATCACTATTTCACTATCCATTCATGTACACACTATAGTTTATAGCCCAAACTATCTTGAAGATGTTCCCCGAATGTATGTATAAACTCTCCTAGTTCCCAGGCGTGGACACCAATACTCTACTGCACATTAGGTACATCGCTGGTTGGCTGGCTCGGGGAACGCTGAGCTGCCTCATATGGGAGATTTAATCAATATCTGATTCGGCACTTTAAACAGCTTTAATGACCCTTCTCCTGTGAAACTGTAGACATGGCCCGATATATCGCATATCAAAACGCCCGGGATTTACTAATCTCAAATGATTACGATACATGCAATCTCTCTTTAACACCAATTTATGTACAGTCAGTCTTGAGTTTGCCCTTTACTCCATAGCTTGTTTCTTTGTTGTGAAGACAAGTGGCCACCTAAAGCAGGTTGAAAGTAAAGCAGAATGTGCTTTAAAACCCATTACCCCATAGCCAGTTTCTAGTTTTGAAGACATTGTGACCACTTAAGGCACATTCAACTTTACTTTCAGCCTGCTTTAAGCCATTATCTGCTAGTGTATATAAAATATTTCTCTTGTTTCACATTCATTGCTGCATAAATGGAACTCATTCTTCAATGGAGATGTGAAATGGCATATCTATGGAGTAAAGGGTTATTTTAGCTCCAATTTAAGCCATTCTAGAAGTATGGCGATCTTAGAATATTTGTTTGTGCTTTGTGCAGAATAAAAGTAATGCAGAAAGCTCCTAAAGCAGCTTTCTGTTACTTGTAGCCTGCATTAATCAACTTACCTACCTGTCTGAAGGATTTTTTATGTACCTGCTACTAAATGGTGTTTAAGGTTGTACTCCCCTGATGAAATTATCAGTACTCAATATAGAGTGATCAGCTTTACTTGTCAACTGACGGATCATACTGAACCATGCTAGAGTTTGGTACAGTAACAGAAAGTCAGTTTATGAGTATGGTTAATTTAGTTCTTTGTAGTGTACTGATATTGACAACATTGGCCCAATCTTATTAAGGGCATACTACCTTAACAAATGTGACTGTACAGGGAACTTTAAAGCCAGCTTCCTACTGTGATTTAGCCTTAGTGGTAACTATTTGTTGTAGACAGCGTGTCACAAATATAAACTCTGATGTAGAGAAATATTTGACCCAGTTAGAAGCAAATCTATTGAAATTTGAATTATCTTACAGAACTAGAAAGATGGTTTTATCTGTAAGACAATTATGATGCCCCTGTACAGCATGCAAAAACTGACTTAGTTCAATGGCCTGTAATTCTGTGAAAAATTAAAGCAGACCACATGCACATCTTTAGTATATTTGCAAACACTTATTTCCTTCAGTGGAAGAATAAATAAAAGACGTAAAAAGGCGTATTTATGGGGTAATGGGTTAAAATTGTTCTTATATTGAGGAATATGATGCCCCATAATGCCCTTATTTGGGGAAAGGGTTATTTATTTAACCCTTTCCCCCACAGAAGCGACTTTTAGCGTATTTAATTTATTCCTCCGCTGAAGAAAATAGTTCCAGTTTATACCGTCATGGTCAATTATCATAACAAATATTTTATATAGCATAATAGATGGTAGTTTAAAGCAGGCTGAAAGAAAAGCAGAATGTGCCTTAAGGCACATTCTGCTTTACTTTCAACCTGCTTTAAATGATCACCTGTCTTTAATATTATAAATAGGTTATTAGGTAAAGGGTTAATAAAAACAGTGACTACTGCAACTACTGGAGGACCTTAACTCTTTGCACACTAAGACCAGTGACTACTGCAACTACTGGAGGACCTTAACTCTTTGCACACTAAGACCAGTGACTACTGCAACTACTGCAGGACCTTAACTCTTTGCACACTAAGACCAGTGACTACTGCAACTACTGGAGGACCTTAACTCTTTGCACACTAAGCGGCGGAACTGTGATTTGAAGCTGACAATGGTGTAGCAGGATAAACATATAACATGATGGTAATCAAAGTTAATTGTGCATCAACTGACAAGGTGAGGGCAAAGATACATGATAACATGTGAACCATACACAGGAAGTTTCACATGTCACTAGCTTTAGCTAATGTATCCTCCCATTCCACTTGTTTTTAGAAAGATTCATTGACAATAGAACCCTTAACCCATTTACCCCATAAATACGCCTTTTTACGCCCTCAATTTATTCCTCATCTGAAGAAACTAGTTCTAATTTATACAGTCGTAAAATGTATCACAAGAAATAATTTCTATATTCTAGAAGATGGTAGCTTAAAGCAGGTCATCTGTTCGCAAAACTAGAAACAGGCTATGGGGTAATGGTTTCTCCGCTGAAGAAAATAGTTCCAATTTATACAGTCATGAATATAATTATATCATAAGAAATATTTTCTTACTTCTAGCAGATGGTAGTTTAAAGCAGGCTGAAAGTAAAGCAGAATATGCCTTAAGGCACATTCTGCTTTACTTTCAACCTGCTTTAATTGGCCACCTATTTTCAAAATTAGAAACAGGCTATGGGGTAAAGGATAAACCATTACCCCATACCTGTTTCTAGTAATGAAGATAATTGGGCACTTAAAGCAGGTTGAAAATAAAGCACAATACTCTAAGGGCGCATTCTGCTTTACTTTCAGCCTGCTTTAAGTTACTATCTGCTAGGTTGTAGAAAATATTTCTTATGTTTATGACTGTACCAATTAGAACTATTTTCTTCAATGGAGAAATACATTTAATGTGCTAAAAGGTGCCTCTATCAGGGAAAGTTTTTTTTTATCGACCCCTGAAACTATGAATGGACAATTCCTGTTTCAAATCGTATAAGTTTCATATATTTTTGACTAACAGGCTTGTGTTAGTGCAAAATGACCAACAGTGCAGACCAAGATCAGAGGGCTCCATCTTGGTCTACATTATAAGCATAAGAAAAGCACACTGACATCAAAGGTACATTGTTTGTCAACTACAGGTATAGTACACTTAATTAGCTAGCATTCAATGGGTTTACACTTAACCCATTCCCCCATAAATATGCCTTTTTACGCCTATAATTTATTCCTCTACTGAAGAAAATAGTTCCTTTTTATACAGTCATGAATATGTTTCATAAGAAAATATTTGCTATATTCCAGCAGATAATACTTAAAGCAGGCTGAAAGTAAAGCAGAATGCACCTTAAGGTGCATTCTGCTTTACTTTCAACCTGCTTTAAGCTACCACCTGTGTTTAAGGACATGCATTTAAGAGGTACAGTGACAGGAGGAGGAATTGGCTGCATATTTTGTTATGGTTTCAACAGCTTGCAGTGGCAGATTCTCAAGCTCTTCCGTGTAAAAGCCTGGAGGGAAAATAAGCCCATTGTAACCCCATTTGACTCTTTGTCTCTATCTTCAATGCTAGAAACAGGCTATGAGGTAATGGATTAAAGATAAACAAAGTTTAATAGCAAAAGTATTATAAGGAAATCTGAATCCAAAGTTTAATAACTCACCACAGAAATCGTGCTTCAGCTGTTTGTTAAGGAATCGGTAAGCTGAATCCGGCATGTCATGTATATATGTACACACTATGACTTACTGCTGACCACACTTCCTTGTATTTTTATCACCACATGTTAATTTTTATCTGTATTGTTTCAATTTGTAAACACATCACAGCCATTATGTGACCAAGATAACTAATTTAGACATTAGTAACAAACAGTCATACCTTAGGTTGAGACATGGCTAAGTGAGGAAGAATTGAGATCTTTTTTAGACAGGTACCTGCTTAACTCTTTGAACCCTAGTCCCTCATATAGGCGTGGTTTTCAAACAGTGTATATGTGAATAGAACACATGTCCTATGCAAACAATGAAGACCCAGATCAGAGGGCTCCGAAAGGAGCCCTCTGATCAGGGTCTTCACTGTTTGTCATAATGCCTAACATTGACAAAAACAACCCTTAAAAGTCTAAAATGGACTAGACTAAAATGGAAACTGGAATTGTCCATTTAAAGTTTCAGGGAGGAAAGAGTTAATGCAGAAAAAATGAAATGCAGAACGTTCCTAAAGGAGCTTTCTGCATTTCTTTTGTTCTGCATTGAGACTGTTACCTAACTTTAAAACTGCAGAGGTTAAGTAATAAAGATTGACGGAAGGCAAGGTAATGATTTATGTAGGTCAAAACTAATACAGAAAACTCCTATAGGAGCTTTCTACATTACTTTCAATCTGCATTCAACTGCAATCTCTTGAAAGATACATATCAATAGTTTATTGTACCTTATTAATCTTACACTCAACACAGGTTTGACTGTAATACGATATATCCACTGATCACAATTTGTCTGCACATGCAGTAACATTGAATAAACTATTTGCATGCTGGGTAATTTTACGTCCGCAACAAATTGTTGTCTGCTCCTGTTCTTAATTTTGAATTTTTATAAAATTACTTTTTAAAATAGGATCAGAATGTCAAACAGTTTGGCTCTTGATGGGATGTAGTGCTACCTGGAGTCTCATCTGGATCCAAACTGTTTCCAAAGGTAATCACAATTTCACCGTTATCGTCCAAAGAGTCACTAACATTTTAGATGTAAATTTTGATCAATCTATTTACACCTGTAAAGGTATTCCCACTAAATCTCATGTCCTCATCAATGTGGGCTACATATCACCAACTGTAAGGGGTGTGTCATTACACTTCAAGTAAGGCTTTTGTATGGGCACTGGACAAAATTTCCTGTTTCGTCACCCTTTACAGTACACATACCTTTAGCCCATTACCCCATAGCCTGTTTCTACCCCTGTGAAAAATGTTCAAGAATTTTAGAATGTTCATGATCGTTAAATAGCCGCTTCTAGAACATCAAGAATGTCTTTAAACATTCTAGAAAAAGAGTTCAAGAACTTTTGTAATTCTAGAATAATGGTTCTAAAATAAAATTCTAAAGTCATTTTGGGCTTGTTTGACTGAAGATTATGTCGATACGAGTGTCAAACAGTTTGGATCCTGATCAGACGCCGCGTTACGCGGCATCTGATCAGGATCCAACCTGTTTGCAAAATAGCCTTTTGGCGCCAATGGCATTGAAAGAGTTAACTCTTTCCTCCCTAAAACTTTAAATGGACAATTCCAGTTTCCATTATAGTCTAGTCCATTTCTGAATTTTAAGGGTTGTTTTTGTCAATGTTTGGCATTATGACAAACAGTGAAGACCCTGATCAGAGGGCTCCGAAAGGAGCCCTCTGATCTGGGTATTCACTGTTTGCATATGACAAGTGTACTTGTCACATGTACACTGTTTGAAAAGGACGCCTATATACGGGACTAGGGTTCAAATGGTTAAACAACTACATTTTTAAAACATTTAAGCTTCTAGGTAAAGGGCTAATTAACCAACAGTCAGCACCTTGTGAAATATGGGTTTTTATCTTTCTTCCAGAGACAAAGACAGGCAGAGCCAATCAGTCTCTGGAGCCCTCCCCCATATGTCCTCGTTCATCCCTTATAGCACTAGTGGTGAACAACCAAGCACTAAAGTTAGCAGTTTTGATCCTAATATTAGTCGCTTATTAACTCGCAGACTCTGATAAGAATCAAATTTTCGTAACTTTAACAAATATCTGGGAATACTCATATTTTATGTCTGTTAAATTTTAAAATTCTAGCAAAATTGACAGTCTTGAAGGAGAGAAAATTTCTTTGCTGCAGCTAATGTAACCCTGATTTAATAATTAATGAATCTTTTTTGCAAACAGTGTAGACTCTAATTGGAGGGCTTAGGAAGGAGCCCTCTGTTCTGGGTCTGTACTTTTTTATCATTTTAAATATTGTATTGTTTAGAATAGGCCCTAAAAATGAATTTATAAATTATGTAGATGATAATGTCAGTGCTAAGGGTTACAGATTTCAACGGGCTGTGACATATGGCGTTAACTTCAACACTGGAACATTAGCCGTGAAGAGTAGGAAGCTACTTTAGCTACTTTAGCCACTTAGAGCATTTGCTCAATTTAATTTATAGATTTTCACAAAAATTATCACTAATGAAAAGCGTTCTGTCACAAAGCCCAGACTGAAGGGTTATATTTAATTAATCTAGGCTTTTTGACATTACTTTATGAGGCTTGACAACCAACTGCAGCAACCATACATGTTTAACCCCTTTCCCACAAAGAAGCACCTTTTAGCATATTATTTTATTCCTCGACTGAAGAAAATAATTCCAATTTATATAGTCATGAACATGTATCATAAGAAATATTTTCTATATTCTAGCAGGTGGAAGCTTAAAGCAGGCTGAAAGTAAAGCAGAATGCGCCTTAAGGCGCATTCTGCTTTACTTTCAACCTGCTTTAAGTAGTCGCCTATTTTCAAAACTAGAAACAGGCTTTGGGGTAATGGGTTAACCCCCTTCTTGCATAACTCTTAGCATCCCAGCTAGCGCTGAAGTCATGATAATCTTTGCAAACAGTTTGGTTCCTGATGAGATCCGCTTACATAATGTGGCGTCTCATCCGGATCCAAGCTGTTTGACACTGCTACTGCTTTGAAAACAAATTTTGAAATCTTTATTTCTATTTTTAGAACAGTAGCAGACACAAATTATTATTGCAAACTAAACAATTACCCAGCATGCGACTTAACCCTTTGAACCCTAGTCCCACATATAGGCGTCATTTTCAAACAATGTAAGGAGCCCTCTGATATGGGTCTTCACTGTTTGTCATAATTTTTACAAAAACAACCCATAAAAGTCGGAAATGGACTAGACTAAAATGGAAACTGGAATTGTCCATTTAAAGTTTCAGGGAGAAAAGAGTTAAGAAAGAGTTAAGAAACCAGATTATCTGAAACAGCCCATATGAATATTTCACAATAGAAAGGGGCTAAATTAATCTGGACATTTTGACATGACTTTATCAGGTCTGACAACCCACTGCAGAAGTCATACATGTTTCATGCAGTACTGTAAAATACGGCTTTTTCAACATCATATATTTCTACCCTGTTTTTTGTTACAGGGCCACATAAAATCGATTTTTTATGCATCGTCCATGTGTACATCCTCTCAGATGGAAGCTTAAAGCAGGCTGAAAGTAAAGCAGAATATGCCGTACAGGGGATTCTTCGCTGCCTCCTTTTAGTGGTCACCTGTCTTCCAAACTAGAAACAGGCTATGGGGTATAGGGTTAAACTGTTTCCACCAGCATCAAGAAGTATTTATTGGAGTAATGGTATTATAGCCAGATTTATATCTGTAACGGTGTATTAATATCAAATACATCACTAAGATTTCACCATCAGATATGATGATATCACATTGAGCAAGGCACAAAAAAGCATTGGATTTGCATTGGATACGCTACACTCTAAGCCAGGGCTGCCATTTCTCCGGATTTTTCCTAAATCTTCGGATTTTTTTCTAATACATGATAGCTTAAAGCAGGCTGAAAGTAAAGCAGAATGCGCCTTAAGGCGCATTCTGCTTTACTTTTAGCCTGCTTTAAGTAGTCACATGCCAACAAAATTAGAAATAGGCTATGGGGTAAAGGTACGATTCGTAAAATCGCACTTGAAAAATGCAAATTTGGAAATCTTAGGATTTTTCATGTCAACTTATGACAGCCCTGATTCTGTGAGCAGGTAACTCCAGGTATGAGTGACTCAAAGTAAGCTCCTTTTCCTGCTGACCACCAAGGCTGGCAGACTAATGTACCTTATCTGTCAGTAGGTGCGGAACTAAGTACTACCTCAGTCTTATCTGCCAACCCTTTCCCCAATAGAAGCACCTTGTTGGTGGCATTTACTTATTCCATACAGGTGTCATAAAAAATTTGATCCAGCATCTTGACAGGTGGATGCTTAAAGCAGGTTGAAAGTAAAGCAGAAAGCTCCTGAAGGAGCTTTCTGCTTCACTTTCAGCCTGCTTTAAGTGATAACCTGTCAGAAACATTGAAAATAATTTTAGATATGGGGGTACAGGGTTATGCTTTGATGTTAACTGCAGGGTTATCTCCCCTGATGAGAGATTTAAGATCAGAGATTAGACAACGGGGCACCAGCAGACATACAGCTTAACTTGACTCATTACTCTGTCTGGTACCCATTTAATTCAAGAGTTAAACCTTTTTCTCTGCAGAAATGCTATTTTGGCACCTATTCTTACTCCACCACATAACCCCAAATGAGTAATCATTGGAAGTATATACATGTATACTATCAGATTTACTTTCATCTTACTTTAAGCTGCAGACACATGCTGTGAACTGTTCCCCAAGTTTAGTTGTTTTCATTATTGGAGGAATAAATGAAAGGTCTATGGAGTAATGGGTTAACTCAGATTGGATATGCACACCTGACTATGAAGGAAAGGGTTATCCCTATGAACATGTATGTTAAAATCAGGATCTAGATCAGATTCAAACCAGACCCTGGGTTATTGAAAATGTCAATTGGGTCATTTAAATTTCTGAAGAAAAAAATGCAGGAGGAAATAATCAATTTCATGATTTTAACTGCCAATATGTAGTCAGCCTTCAAATGGTTAATGATTGGCTTTATCAGTATAACTTTATGTGGCAGATATTACACAAGATACACAAGATTCAATACTGAACATGTATTTAATACAGTAAATCCTCTCTAGTACAACAACTTTAACTCATTCCCCCATAAATACGTCTTTTTACCCCTATAATTTATTCCTCCACTGAAGAAATTAGTTCCTTTTTATATACAGTAATGAATATGTATTGTAAGAAATATTTTCTATATCCTTGCAGATAATAGCTTGAAGGTGCATTCTGCTTTACTTTCAACCTGCTTTAAGTGATCATCGTTCTTTAAAACTAGAATCAGGCCATGAGGTAAAGGGTTAACCCATTACCCCATAACCTGTTTATAGTTTTGAAAATAGGTGACTACTTAAAGCAGGTTGAAAGTAAAGCAGAATGCGCCATATGGCACATTCTGTTTTACTTTCAGCCTGATTTAAGCTTTTACCAGCTAGAATAAGGAAAGTATTAAATATGACACATATTCATTACGGTTTATATTGGAACTATTTTCTTCAGCGGATGAATAAAATGCAGGTGCTAAAAGTCGCTTCTATAAGGGAAAGGGTTAAAGAAGGCTAATAGATTATATAAAATACAGGCTTAAAGCAAGGTGACAGTAATACTTTAAGTTCCTTTCACCGTGCTTTAAGCAGTAACATGTCTTAAACACCTGATAATTAACATTATATAGTGGTTGTAGTAGAGGTGTTTTCTTACAAACAAGAGCCCCATGGGGCATATTTCGCTCACCTGAGATTCACTGACAAAATGGAGATAATGACTTATGTCCAGGATGGGGTCATTTTTTATCCGAGGGGCATAATTTGAACAATCTTGATAGAGGCCCTGTAGATGATGCTATGTGCCAAATATCTAAGATCAGGGTACTAGGGTTTTAGACAAGAAGATTTTTTTAAGCTCCTGTGACCTACTTATGCAACAGACTGGAACCATTTGAACAAAATATGTAAAGGACATCTAGAAGTGTCACCATGGTGAATATCAAAGCTCTGGCCATATTAGTTTCAGAGAAGAAGACGTTTGAAAATTTCACTATATAACTCTATGTAAAACTGTGACCCCTGGGGCGGGGCCAATTTTGACCCTAGGGACATAATTTGAACAAACTTGATAGAGGACCTATAGATGATGCTATGTGCCAAATATCTAAGCTCTGGCCCTTGTAGTTTCCGACAAGAAGATATTTTAAGTTTTCATTGAAAAAATCTATTTTTAGCTCCTGTGACCTACTTATGCAACCGACCGGAACCATTTGAACAAAATATGTAAAAAACATGTAGAAGTGTCACCATGATGCATATCAATACTCTGGCCATATTAGATTCAGAGAAGAAGACGTTTGAAAATTTCACTATATAACTCTATGTAAAACTGTGACCCCCGGGGCGGGGCCAATTTTGACCCCAGGGACATAATTTGAACAATCTTGATAGAGGACCTGTAGATGATGCTATGTGCCAAACATCTAAGCTCTGGCCCTTGCAGTTTTTGACTAGAAGATTTTTTAAGATTTCCTTATTTTTTCACTTTGGTTGCCATGGCAACCAGAGTTCTGCATTGTTTTTAATTCGTTGAACAAATTTGAAAGAGCTTGACCCAAGGAACATTTCTGTAAAGTTTGGCTGAAATCTGTCAAGCGGTTTATGAGGAGATGTCATTTGAAGCAATTGTTAACGACGACGTACGACGACGGACACAGGGCAATCCCAATAGCTCACCTTGAGCCTTTGGCTCAGGTGAGCTAAAAATAGTGCCACCTTGATAATTGAATTCAGATCTTTATCATTATTTGAACAGATGACATATTCAAGGGGTTACTGCATATAGTTGTACCAAGGGAAACTACTGTGTATATCATATCCAAAATCATGTTGTACTGAGTTAACTCCCTTGCAGTATCATATTTTCCCCGGACAGGATTCAAGTCCATTACCATGGAGACTATCTCTGAGGACAGTTTACTACACAATGCAAGACAAAAATAATGCAGAAAGCTCATTTAATTTTTGACCAGTCACTTAGTTCACGTATAGGTTTGTTACTGTATCATTAATCAATGTGAGAAAACAATGTTCGTCACTTTCACATAGGTAACACCAAACTTGTGATTATAAATTCAATAAGTCTATATCACCTTAACATCAACTCCTTCACTGCCTTACTCCAAGTACAATGGTTATTTGTAAACAGTTAGGATCCTGATAAGATGCCGCATAATGCGGCATCTGATCAGGATCCAAACTGTTTGACACTCATCACGATACAATTTTACTCAATTAATATTATTTACATAAAATTTAAATTTGAGAAATTAAAGCAGATTGTAGTTGTTTAAAGCAGATGATGATGTCATGGCAGTGAAGAGGTTAACGTCACAGTTTCTTATTTCATCAAGTCATGTTTAACAGTTTTCACGACAATATTGACACAAAACATGCTCAATTCAATTTTAGTGCGATTTTTGCTTTACTTAAAGTTCAGCCACATGAAACCCATCTATGTCAGAGGCATACAGTTAACAGTTTCTTCTTTCTGCTGATCATGTTTAATTAGCACATCTAACATATCGAACCCTAGTGATCACTGATTAGTATACTACAGTGAAGCCTCTCTATTACAACCACTAAGTTAAGTTAATCATTAGGTGTTCAAGGCAGGTGACTGCTTACAGCTAGGAGACAGTAAAACAGAAAGCTCCTTTAGGAGCTTACTGTTTTACTGTCACCTTGCTTTAAGCTGTCATCTGTCTTTAATACAATCAATTAACCTTTGTTTTACTGTGGACTAGCTTTGTTTTACTGTCACATTGCTTTAAGCTGTCACCTATCTTTTATACAGTCAATTAGGCTTTGTTTGAGTGATCGTAATAGAGAGATTTTACAGAAGTTATTTACAAACAGTACACCTGTGACGTCAGTACAACACTGTCTTGTCCTCTGCACTCTATGTTCTTTCTCATCAGGGTCTGCACTGTTTGTCATTTTGCAATACATTGTTAGAATCAACCTTGAACATTCAGAAACTGGAATAGACTTAATTGGAAACTGATATTAATCATTTGAAAACTAAGGAGTCAATAAAATTTACCAGTATTGAATTTTAAGATGTACCCACTGCACATTAAACAAATTTTATATATACTTATCTTGTGATTTAACCCATTACCCCATAAATACACCTTTTTACTTATTGGCCCACTAATGAAAATAATGTCAATTTATACGTAGTCATGAACATGTACCTATGAAATATTTTCTATATTCTAGTAAATGTAATTAATATGTTACATAAACATGAGATATATAGGATCTGTCATGAGTCGATGTTTAAGACAAGCTGATCTCAAACGAGTCTAGAATTGAAATGCTATTAAGCGAGCCTTGGCGAGCTTAATAACTTTTCTATTCTAGACAAGTTAGAGATCAACTTGTCTTAAACATCGACGAGTGACAGATTCTTTTTCTCACATTACCAACGATGAAAGCTATTTTAAAGCAATATGCATTTTTTAAACCCTGTTGACGTCAAAACGCCGTTATAAATAGTGACGCTATAGTGACGTCATCAAAGTGATCTTACACATGTTGGAGATAAGGATATTCGTCATCGTTGTTCGCTATAGAAAACAGGGGTAGTTATGTGAGAAAAAAGTATTTTTAGGAGACTTATTAACCCATTACCCCATAGCATGGTTCTAGTTTCAGCGACAGGTGACTATTTAAAGTATGGAAGAATGTGCCTTATTGTATATTCTGTTTTTACTTTCAGCCTGCTTTAGTTAAGCTACCATCTGCTAGGGTATAGAAAGTACTTTTTATGGTATGTATTCATGACTGTACAAAGTGGAACAATTTTCTTCCGTCGAGAAACAAGTTAGATGTGTAAAACGATTATCTATTTGGTAATGGGTTAAAGATAACAAACTAATGTTTATTTTAAATTTGCAATTCAGGCTGTTTGACACATTAATGTTTCCTCAGTTGAAAAGATATTTAACTAAATTTGAATATTTTGTGACTAAATTTGAATACAGTAAAACCTCTCTATTACGACCACTTAATTGTGGTAATTATTAAGGTGTTTACGATAGGGGACCGCTTAAAACAAGGTGACAGCGAAACAGAAAGCTCCTTTAGGAGCTTTCTGTTTCACTGTCACCTTGCTTTAAGCTATCACCTGTCTATTATACAATCAATTAGCCTTGGTTTTAGTGGTCGTAATAGCGAGGTTTTACTGTATTTGGAAGATATTTGGAAGCAATTTATCTCTTATAATGTTGCTGGAACAAAGATTATAAACATCATTTTCAAACAGCACACTGTATGTGACACTTTTAATTATTTCAAGGATAAATCCCTTTAGAGTCAATCTACATGTATATGTATACTGTTGATTATGGAGGAATCCATAAATGGATAAGTTAGACAAGAGGGCCATGGCCCACAAGTCGCTCACCTGAGAGCATGGTATCTAAGCTGACTGGGCAAGACAATATTGTGATATATATTGCTATAAAAAGATTTTTAAAGGTTTTCCTATATAAGTCTATATAAAACTGATAAGCCCCAGGGCGGGACCAATTTTGACCCAGAGGTCATAATTTGAACAATCTTCGTAGAGGACCATAAGGCAAAGCTACATGTCAAATATAAATGATCTGGGCCTTACGGTTTCAGAGAAGAAGATTTTTAAAGGTTTTCCCATGAGAAAATGATAAGCCCGAGGGCGGGGCCAATTTTGGCCCAGGGGTCATAATTTGAACAATCTTGGTAGAGGACCATAAGCCAAAGCTATGTGTCAAATATTAAAGATCTAGGCCTTACAGTTTCAGAGAAGAAGATTTTTAAAGGTTTTCCTAAAAAAGTCTATGTAAAACTGATAAGCCCCAGGGCGGGGCCAATTTTGACCCAGGGGTCATGATTTGAACAATCTTCTTAGAGGACTATAACGCAAAGCTACACGTCAAATATAAATGATCTGGGCCTTACGGTATCAGAAAAGAAGATTTTTAAAGGTTTTCCCATGAAAAACTGATAAGCCCGAGGGCGGGCCATTTTTGGCCTAGGGGTAATAATTTGAACAATCTTCGTAGAGAACCATAAGGCAAAGCTTTATGTAAAATTTTAAAGATCTGGGTCTTACAGTTTCAGAAAAGAAGATTTTTAAAGGTTTTCCTATATAAGTCTATGTAAAACTGATAAGCCCCAGGGCGGGGCCAATTTTGACCCAGGGGTCATAATTTGAACAATCTTGGTAGAGGATCATAATGCAAAGCTACATGTCAAATATTAATGATCTAGGCCAAACAGTAAGTTCAGAGAAGAAGATTTTCAAAGGTTTTCCTAAGAAAAACTGATAAGCCTCAGTGCGGGGCCATTTTTGGCCCCAGGGTCAAAATTTGAACAATCTTGATAGAAGATCATTAGGTTATGATACATACCAAATATCAAAGGTCTGGGCCTTTTGGTTTCTGAGAAGAAGATTTTTAAAGATTTTCTTATGCATTAAAAGTTGTCTATACGGTCATGTTAGAAAATCTAGTCCCACAGCAAGGGGAATAACTCTGGCCAAAAACTTTGAACAAGATTTCGTTCCCCCTTGTCACTGAAGGTTCTGATAAAGTTTGGTTGAAATCGGGTCAGTGGTTTCAGAGGAGATGTTGTTTGAAAATGTGAACGGACGACGTACGACGGACGCCAGACGACGGACGGAATGGGATCACAATAGCTCACCCTGAGCTGAAGCTCAGGTGAGCTAAAAATGGGGGAGACCTTTTGAAAATTTAACATTGATACACAGCTAGGGCTACAGATAAGAGGGAGTGGTTTATAAACTGAACAAATCCAACATTTTCTCACTCGTGTCAGCACCAAATCCTATGGTGTTATTACTTATTAGAATCATCTCGAAGAGATGATTCTAATGAGAAGTGACACCATAGGGTTTAATGCAGAAATAAGGATTTTAGTTTTTGAAATACTCCCCTTATCAGGAACTCTGATTGTATGAGTAAAAGCCCTGATATAAAGATTGAACACTGATGTATTGTGTAGAATTAGAAATGACGTTTCAGAAAACACACCTGAATATCCACACCTTGGCTCCGAAACAAATTATGTAATCCCAAATATCAGTCTTGCTTATCAGGTTACACTGGTAAGTCTTTCAAACATAATCCAACTTAACAAGTTTTGCTTATATGGTAAGTGTTTTCCTATTTTCTTTACACATACGTAATCCCACTAAATAAGTTTTAAGTATTGCTTATATGGTAAGTTTTTCAAAATCTAGACTAATTTTACACAAATATGTAAATTGCAACTTCAAACGAACATGCATAGTCAAAAGTATACCTTAACACTGTAAAATAGACATAAACAGCTTCTTAATTCTATCAAACTTGTATTACGAGATCACTGCATGAAATAACCTGATCATTTTAAAGACAATTGACCACTCAATGCAAGTCTAAATGAATAAGGAGCTTTCTGTATTAATTTAGGCTTGCATTAAACTGCCTCTTGTCATCATATACAAATACATCGTCTTTTGAGGGATTTCTTAAAGCAACCTTGACTGTATTCTACCATTCATGTGGAAAATGTATTAAAATATGCTGAAACTTAAAATGTAAACTGAGATACAAATCTCACAGCGAAAGGCAATATTTTAGTTTATTTTTCTTAAAACGTCATCAGCATAGTCGTTGGACTGTCAGCTGTTTAATATTTCTTGCAGATATCATAAGTTGTCAGGCCTTTCATCAAATGTAATAACATCTTAGAAAATGGAGATAAGGGAGCTTACTCATACAATAACAATTATCACCATATTTACAAGACAAAGGGAGCTTACTTAGAATACACAACAAACATTAAATTTTGTGCTTCTCTATCAGTTGTTCTTTAAATTATGTGCATTTTTTACAACTACTCAGAAGAAAGAGTGGGTTTTTTGTGGGTTTGTTTTTTTCAGAGTTAAAGGAAGGTGCTAATGAAGCAGGCTGAGAGTAAAAGCTGTTAACCTCCCAGCTTAAAGCAGACATCATGTATTGCATTAGAGGAGTTTTCTGCATTTCTGCTTTAATTAAGCAGCTATCTGTCTTTATTCTTCCATCCCCTTATATCAAGTAGTCCCTTAGTTGACTAGCAGTCCCTCAAAACATATTTGACTATATACTTGGGCTCTGAGTTTACTAGGTTAATATGTCATGTCCCATGAGATGATCTGTGAAACCATTAAATGGGTGCTGTGCAAACTTTAAAAATACAGATTTATGAACAGTCCTTTGACCCAGGTTGCAGCTTAATACAGGACATAAGTAATGCATACAACTCCTTCAGGAGCTTTCTGCATTACTTATGTTCAACATTAAGCAATCACCTACTTCAAAAGACATATTAGCTTAATATATAATTAGCAATGTCCCGCAATACAGGGTGAGACAGTACATATTTATCACTTTCCTGTCTGACAATGTATAAGGATACAGTAAAACCTCTCTATTACGACCACTAAAACAGAGGCTAATTGATTGTATAAAAGACAGCTGACAGCTTAAAGCAATGTGACAGTAAAACAGAAAGCTCCTATAGGAGCTTTCTGTTTTACTGTAACATTGCTTTAAGCAGTCACCTGTCTCAAACACCTAATAATTAATACAATTTAGTTGTCGTAATAGAAAGGTTTTACTGTGGTAATTCAAGCTTTTCACTCCTATAGAGAGGCGAGACCATATTATGGAAATATAAAAACAAATTTCGGTCAAGACGCCAAGATATTTTCATGAAAGTATATGACCAAGATTTGAGAAACGATATAACACACAGAATGACTATTATACTACGCTCTGAGATTCTTTCAATTGGTCGAAGGCACCAAAGATATTGTCATGAGAAAATATGACTAGTGATTTGAGAAATTAATTTCTCACATAACTACCCTTGTTTACTATAGCGAACAATGATCACGAATATCCTTGTCTCCCACATGTGTGAGATCAATATGATGACCTCACTATAACGTCAATATTTATAACGGCGTTTTGCCGTCACTGGGGTTCCAAAAAATGCCTATTGCTTTAAACGAGAGCACCGCAAACGGGTGCTGGACGCTCGACTTTCATATACTTGAGACGGCTATATTTTTCAAACTTAAAGAATGTGTGTTTAATGCCCTATTGATCATAGAAGTTTGTAAGCAACAACAACTTAAACATACTTGGACAGTCTACATTCCACTTAAAGTAAACTATAAGTCAAAAGAAGGACAATATCTTTGCCTGCTTTACCTGCCTTGTTGTAATGCGTTGCCCTTTTGAAACTAAACAAGTATTCAAATATATTGGAAGTTTGAAATTAATAACTTTCTACGGTTACTGAATAATTTCATATACAAATTCTTAGTCAAACAAGGGCAATAACTCTGCAATGACAAATCTCATGGTTATCTGCTGTCTTGAAAGGTGATGCCCTTTTGAAACTGAACAAGCATTAAAAGTTTCAAGTTAATACCTATTGTAATTATTGAGAAATTTCAATTTACAAGTTTTATGTAAATAAAAACAAGGGCAATAACTCTGGAATGGCAAATCCCCGGTCACCTTTCTTGTTTGAATGAGTTGCCCTTTTGTTATAACACAAGTATTTAAAGTTTCAAGTTAAAACCTTTGACAGTTATTAAGATATTTCAATTTACAAGTTTTAAGTAAATAAATCAAGGGCAATTACTCTGGAATCACAAATCACAGAGTAACCTACCTTGTTGTAATGAGTTGTCCTTTTGATACTCAACAGGTATTTAAAGTTTCAAGTTAATATCTTTCATAGTTATTTAGATATGTTAATTTACAAGTTTTAAGTAAATAAAACATGGGCAATAACTCTGAAATGACAAATCCCTTGATTACCTGCCTTGTTGTAATGAGTTGCCCTTTTGATACTAAACAAGTATTCAAAGTTTCAAATGGATACCTTTGACTGTTATTGAGATATGTTAATTTATAATTTTTAAGTAAATAAAACAGGGGCAATAACTCTGGAATGGCAAATCCTAGGGTTACCTGCCTTGTTGTAATGAGTTGCTCTTTTGATACTTAATAACTATTCAAAGTTTCAAATGGATACCCCTGATAGTTATTGAGTTATGTTAATTTATAATATTTAAGTAAATAAAACAAGGGCAATAACTCTGAAATGACAAATCACAGGGTTACCTGCCTTGTTGTAATGAGTTGCCCTTTTGATACTAAACAAGTATTCCAAGTTTCAAATGGATACCTTTGATAGTTATTGAGATATGTTAATTTATAATTTTTAAGTAAATAAAATAGGGGCAATAACTCTGAAATGACAAATCCCAGGGTTACCTGCCTTGTTGTAATGAGTTGCCCTTTTGATACTGAACAACTATTCAAAGTTTCAAATGGATACCTTTGATAGTTATTGAGATATGTTAATTTATAATTTTTAAGTAAATAAAACAAGGGCAATAACTCTGAAATGACAAATCCCAGGGTTACCTGTCTTGTTGTAATGAGTTGCCCTTTTAATACTGAACAACTATTCCAAGTTTCAAATGGATACCTTTGATAGTTATTGAGAAATGGACTCTTACAAAAACCTTAAGCAAAAAACTTAACCGACGCAGACGCTGACGCAGACGCAGACGCAGACGCTGACGCAGACGCAGACGCAGACGCAGACGACAGGGTGACGACAATAGCTCGACTTTTTGAAAAAGTCGAGCTAAAAAATAGCTTAAAATCGTTGGTTACGTGAGAAAAGGAATCTGTCACTCGTCGATGTTTAACACAAGTTGATCTCAAACTCGTCTAGAATAGAAAAGTTATTAAACTCTCCAAGGCTCGCTTAATAACATTTCAATTCTAGACTCGGTTGAGATCAGCTTGTCTTAAACATCGACTCATTTGAGATCCTCTATATATCGTAAAGCCTGAGTACTTCTGGTTTTCATTTCAATTCATACACCACATGCTTTTATTTTTATCATTATTACCATTTACCAACCAGTCCTGAAGCTTAGAAAATTCTCCAAAACTCATCAGAGACATGGAACATCCAATAAGAGAAATTAGAGTGTTTTTAACAGGCTTTCAGATAAAAACATGTAAACAAATTTTATTTCACATGTTTTGCTTTCATCCCTTTACCCTATAGCTAATGTTTCTAGATTTAAAGACAGGTAACTCAAACCTGTATTTAGGAACCATTCAAGGACCAAAATGTTTGTAGTTGTTACAACAGGTTGTAGCTAATTACCCCATTATCCCCTATTATTTCACCCATTACCCCATAGCCTGTTTCTAGTTTTGAAGATAAATGACCACTTAAAGCAGGTTGAAAGTAAAGCAGATTCTGCTTCACTTTCAGCCTGCTTTAACTCTTTCCTCCCTAAAACTTTAAATGGACAATTCAAGTTTCCATTTTAGTCTAGTCCATTTCTGACTTTTAAGGGTTGTTTTTGTCAATGTTTGGCATCATGACAAACAGTGAAGACCCTGATCAGAGGGCTCCTTTCGGAGCCCTCTGATATGGGTCTTCACTGTTTGCACAGGACAAGTGTACTATTCACATGTACACTGTTTGAAAAGGACGCCTATATGCGGGACTAGGGTTCAAAGGGTTAAGCTATTATCTGCTGGAATATAGAAAATATTTCTAATGATTTTTATTTGGAACAGTATAAATTCAAACTATTTTCTTCAGTAGAGGATTTAATTAAAGGTGTAAAAAGGCGTTTTTATGGGGTTAAGATGTTAATTATCCCCTACTGAAGAAAAAAGTTCAATTTATACAATAATTAATTATGTAACATAAGGAATATTTTTGATATATTCTTGCAGATGATTACTTAAAGCAGGTTGAAAGTAAAGCAGAATGTGCTTTAAGGCACATTCTGCTTTACTTTCACCCTGCTTTAAGTGGTCAACTATGTTCAAAACTAGAAACAGGCTATCAGGTAAAGGGTTAATGCAGGACAAAAGTAATGCAGAAGGCTCCTTTAGGCTCTGATAACCTAACTCTAAACCTTTAATATTTAAACCCTTATTCTCACAGCCAATTGAGTAATTCTTATAACTGACATTTAGAAAGTGCAGTTTATGCTGGCATTATTGTTTGATTTATCATCTGGGCCTATAACTGAATGTCATCCGTGCATGTTAAGCTACCACTTACAATACTGCACATCTTTTATCAGTCTTAAAAACAAGAGTCAGTTTAATGCAAGGCAAAAGAAGGGAGCTTTCTGCTTTACTTTTTTCTGCATTACGCTGTTACCTGTCATAAAACATTTACATACTTAGTATTACTTACATACTTTTTAAAGAAGGTTGAAAGTAAAGCAGAATGCACCTTAACCCTTTCCCCAATAGGAGCGCCTTTTAGCGGATATGATTTATTCATCCGCTGAAGAAAATAGTTCCCATTTAATCAGTAATTAATATGTATTATAGGGAATATTTTCTATATTATAGCACATGATAGCTTAAAGCAGGCTGAAAGTAAAGCATAATGCGCCCTCAGGCGCATTCTGCTTTACTTTCAACCTGCTTTAAGTAGTCACCTATCTTAAGTACTAGAAAAAGGCTATCAGGTAAAGGGTTAAGGCACATTCGGCTTTACTTTCAGCCTGCTTTAAGCGACCAACTGCTAGACGATAAAAAAAATTTCTTGTGATACCTATTCATGACTGTATAAATAAGAACTATTTTCTTCAGAGGAGGAATGAATTTAAGGCATAAAAATGTGTATTTATGGGGCTATGGGTTTATACCTATTGAGACTGTCCAGACACAGGTGGTGATGACCGGAGCTGTAAACTCCTGTCTGATCAGGGCTCCCTCTATATTTACATGTTTATATTCTCTATCCAAGATACATCAAACATTGGCCATCAACATTTCAACAAGACCACACACAAATCAACAAGAAACTGAATGGACATTTCATATTTTTCTTTGGAACAAGAAAGTGACAAGGAACTTCTTATTTTCACTGGCACAAAAAACTTATAATAGAAATTTCTTATTTTCATTGGAACTTCTTATATTTAACTCATTGCCTCATAGCCTGATTCTAGTTTTGAAAATAGGGGACCATTTAAAGCAGGTTAATGTGCATTCTGCTTTACTTTCAGCTTGCTTTAAGCTACCATTTGCTAGAATATAGAAAATATTTCTTATAGATCTAATACATATTTATAAATGTATAAATTGGAAATATTGTCCTCAGTGGAGGATTTAATTAAGGGCGTAAAAGGGCGTATTTATGGGTTAATGTGATACTGTACTTCAAGTCTTGGTATAATGGCCAATCAAACAAGCTTCATTAACTCTCTGAATGCTGAGTAATTTTTCTCATCTGCAACAATTGTCTTCTGCTACTTTCCTAGCATTAGAATTTTATCATATTTTGGGGGTAAACAGGTTCAAAGTGTCAAACAGTTTGGAAACTGATGAGACGCTGCATAAAATGGCGTCTCACCAAGATCAAAGCTGTTTGTAAAGGGTTATCATGGTACTAAGAGGGGAAGGGCCGTAACTAATGTTTTTGGAACTTGTGGCCCAACCCCATTTCCATGTTGAAATTTTGGAAATAAAATATGTTTAAACTAAGAGGCAGGGCTCAAGATAAGAGGGAGCAAACTGAACATATCCAAAATTTCTCACTCATTTCAGCACCAAATCCTATGGTGTCACTACTCATTAGAATCGTCTCGAAGAGACGATTCTAATGAGTAGTGACACCACAGGGTTTAATGCAGAAAAAAATATTTTAAATTTTGAAATACATTTGTACTCCCCTTATCTGGAGCTCTGCTAAGAGCTACAACCTTCTGCAAGGTATGCAATGGTTGTCCGCAATATTTGTCATCTGCAACGACTTTCTGCATGATTTATATGAATTATCCTTCGGAAAATATAATCAGAGTACTAAACAGTGTGCATCAAGGTGAGATGTTATGTTACTCTGCATCTCTTCCGGACCCAAACAGTTTGCAACAGTTTTCAAATTGGCATGCAGCATGCAGACGGTTAAGTGGACAATTTAAGGTTTTAAAATCTGTTTGTCTCAATCAAACTCTATAATGAGACTCATTAGAATTGAAATCCTGATCTCTAAATCAAACAATATAATGAGACTACCCATTAGAATATTGTCTCAAAGAGACAATGCTAATGATCACAGTCAAAACTAATGTCATTTCAATTTTCCTTTCCCCTATAGAAGTGCCTTTTGACGCAATAAATATATTCCTCAAATGAAGAAAACGGTTCCAATTTATGCAATCATGAACATGTGCCATAAGAAATAGTTTCTATATCCTAGAAAATTGTAGCTTAACCCTTTGAGCCCTAGTCCCGCATATAGGCGTTCTTTTCAAATAGTATACATGTTAAAAGTGCACTTGTCCTATGCAAACAGTGAAGACCCAGATCAGAGGGCTCCTTAAGGAGCCCTCTGATCTGGGTCATCACTGTTTGTCAAAATGCAAAACATTGACAAAAACAACCCTTAAAAGTCAGAAATGGATTAGACTAAAATGGAAACTGGGATTGTCCATTTGAAGTTTCAGGGAGGAAAGAGTTAAAGATGGCTGAAAGTAAAGCCTTAGGGCGCATTCTGCTTTACTTTCAACCTACTTGAAATGGTCATGCATCTGTCTCCGAAGCTAGAAACAGCTACTAGGCTATGGGGTAATGGGTTAAATGAAACATACCCCTATATTTTCAAAGTTCAAACATATCATACCCGTATGTTCTACTTAAGTAAGCTTAGGACTTGTTGATATTTGTCCAAACATTTACAAATAAGTTGGACTTAATCGATTTCTAGATATCATGGTTTGACTGTACATAATATCCCATTACTCAATAGATTCACCTATTTAGGCATTTAATTTGATCCTCCACTAAAGAAAATAGTTCCACTTTAATCAGACATGAATATGCACCATAAGAAAGGTTTTTTCAAAAGAGACTGAGAGTAAAGCAGGATGAGCCGTATGGTGCATTCTGCTTTACTTTCAGACTAAATAAGCGGAAACTTGTCTTTAAAACTAGAAACAGGCTATGGAGTAAAAGGTTGTGAGACTTTTAGACAAATAAGACTGGAGATATAGAAACACAGATGAGTAATTAATGCAAAACTTCTAATTTGCAAAAAGCCTTCAACCTTCTGTCACTATTTATGTAACCATTAGACTCCAGATAAGAGTGAGTAAACAGTTTATTTTAGATGTTTCTTTCTTGCCTCCACCGAACCCTATGTTGTAAATCCTCGTTAGAGTAACATTATTATAAGCCTTTGGAGGAGGCGTCAGGATTTAACCCATGACCCAATAGCCTGTTTCTTAATTTGAAGACAGGTGACTACTTAAAGCAGGTTGAAAGTAAAGCAGAATGTGCCTTAAGGGGCATTCTGCTTTACTTTCAGCCTGCTTTAAGCTACAATCTTATAGTATATAGATAATATTTCTTATGGTACAATTTCTTGATTGTATAAATTGGAACTATTTTCTTCAGTGGAGGAATAAATTGATTGCGCTAAAAGTCACTTCTATTGGGGAAAGGGTTAATATTTGAATACTCAGTTACCTAATGTCTGGCGTTCTGTACAACAACTAAATTGAGAAACTTCTTTCAGTGTTTTGATCTACCTTTTACATTCTAAATATTCCTCTTAAAGATGCAACTTTAACCCTTTACCTCATAGCCTGCTTCTAGTTTTGAAGACGGGTGACTACTTAAAGCAGGTTGAAAGTAAAGCAGAATGTGCCTTAAGGCACATTCTGCTTTACTTTCAGCCTGCTTTAAGCTAAAATCTGCTAGGCTATATAAAATATTTTTAATGGTCATTGTTCATGAGGGTATGAACTGGAACTATTTTCTTCGGCGGAGGAATAAATTAAATACGCTTAAAGTCGCTTCTATTGGGGAAAGGGTTAATCAGCTTAACAACGTGTATATAAAGAAGAAGAAAAAAGTTGATCTTTTGACCCCCTTCAATGCTGGAAACCTTTAATTTCAGCAGACAGTGAAGACTGTGATCAGAGAACACCTTAAGCAACTCTCTGATCAGGATCTGCACTGTTCGTTATATTTTGTTATTAGAAATATGACTTCTATCAAACAGATCTTTAATTCAGCAGAAACTGGTCATATTTTCAAAAATGGAATCACAGTATATACGTACATGTAGTTACCATTTGAAAAACTCAGCATTAAAAAGGTAAGATGCAACTTTAATCTACAAATCGGATTATCAAAGTGAGAAAGCCTTTTTTGTTCAACCCATTACTAAACACCATAAATACTCCTTTTTATAATTTTTATTCAATCCTCTACTGAAGAAAATAGTTTCTATTTATACTGTCACAAATAAAAAATCTTAAGAAATATTTTCTATATTCTAGCAGATGATAGCTTAAAGCAGGTTGAAATTAAAGCAGAATGTGCCTTAAGGCACATTCTGCTTTACTTTCAGCCTGCTTTAACTCTTTCCTCCCTGAAACTTTAAATGGAAAATTCCATTTTCCATTTTAGTCTAGTCCATTTCTGACTTTTAAGGGTTGTTTTTGTCAATGTTTAGCATTATGACAAACAGTGAAGACCCTGATCAGAGGGCTCCTTTCGGAGCCCTCTGATCTGGGTCTTCACTGTTTGCACAGGACAAGTGTACTATTCACAAGTACACTGTTTGAAAAGGACGCCTATAAGCCGGACTAGGGCTCAAAGGGTTAAGTGGTCAACTATCATCAAAACTAGGCACATACTATGGGGTAATGGGTTAAGAAGAATGCTGTGTTTACTATTGTTTTATTCTTCTTCTAATCCCTCCATTGCCAATACACCATCGTCTTAAAAACATCCACATTTATTTTACTAAATCAATTGTAAGCATTCTGATTAACCCATTACCACATAGCCTGTTTCTAGTTTGAAAACCAGGTGACCACTTAAAGCAGGTTGAAAGTAAAGCAGAATGCGCCTTAAGGCGCATTCTGCTTTACTTTCAGCCTACTTTAATCCGTTATCTGCTAGAATATAGAAAATATTTCTTTTGATCCTTGTTTGTAACAGTATAAATTGGAACTATTTTCTTCAATGGAGGAATAAATGGCATAAAAAGGTGTATGTATGGGGTAATGGGTTAAGGATCCAGCCACAATGTTATGCCCATCAAGCAATTTTGATACTGATCAATTGCTATTATGTTACCCTGAAATCTGGATCTAAACCATCTACAAATGTCAATGTGTTGGCAGCTAAGGGATTACGTAAGCTTCTTCACTGAAATTTCTTTACGACTCAAACATGCACAGAAAAAACAGCGAAAGATAAAATCCAGAGTACCAGATAAAATCCAGAGTACCAGACAAGAAGGAAATCTTTGATTTCTTTCAAGGAGAAACTCATCAAATAAGAACATTGAGAAAGAAAGCTAGTAACCAGAGCTTCAGACAGGTTAACACTTTACTCCCTGAAGAAACCTCCAATGGAGTCGACAATTCTAGTTTTCAATTTAGTCTAGTCCATTTTTGACTTTTTATGGTTGAATTTTACAATATATGTCAATATGACAAACAGTGTAGATCCTGATCAGAGGGCTCCTTAAGGAGCCCTCTGATCAGGGTCTACACTGTTTGCATTGGACAAGTGTACGCCTCACAGGTACACCGTTTGCAAATGACGCACATATGTGTGACTAGGGTTGAAAGAGTTGACCCTTTAGTTAGTTTTCTTCTGTGGTTGAAATATCTAGTTTCAGCATCATTCATTTATATAGTGTGGCAATGTGTACACATGTGAAAAAGTCTGGAACAATTCTAGAACTTCACCAGATCTATTCTTGATCGAACCATAATGGATATGTTCTAAAATAGTTCTAGAATAGTTCTAATTCTGAAACATTTTGTTCTAGAACTGTTCCAGAATTATGACTCTAGAAATGTTCCAAAACTCATTTAACACTTCTGGGTGCAAGACATTAGAAGTTTAGGAGGCAAATGATAAAGTTGAACTTACCTATTAAAGCCAAACCGAGGAAGAGGAGCAGCACATGAAAAAGAGAGCAAAACAATATGTAGAGATTATGAAAAATTCAACAAATCACATTGAAATAACCGGGCCCAATTAACTCACAAATACACATTTTTATGCCAATTAATTTACTCCTCCATTGAAATAGATAGTTTCACTTTATACGGTCATAAATTTAATATGCACCATAAAAATTATTTGTATTTCATATCCTAGCAGATGGAAGCTTAAAGCAGGCTGAAAGTAAAGCAGAATGCACCTTAAGGCGCATTCTGCTTTACTTTCAACCTGCTTAAAGTGGTCAACTATCTTTAAAACTAAAAATAAACTATGGGGTAAGGGGTTAACCCTTTACTCCATACCGTGTTTCTAGCTTTTAAGACATGTGAACTCTTTAAGTAGGTTGAAAACTCTTTAAGTAGGTTGAAAATAAAGCAGAATGTGTCTTAGACACATTTTGCTTTACTTTCAGCCTACTTGAAGCCACCATCTGCTAGGAAATAGAAAAAAGTTCCTATGGTACATGTTTGTGACTGTATTAATTGGAACTATTTTATTCAGTGAAGGAAAAGGTCAAATGCGCTAAAAGGCGCTTCTATGGAGAAAAGGGTTAAGAGCTCGATCATTATCCAGGGACTTAATTGATTTCAAATACTAAAATTTATTAAGTCCCAACCAAACCCTATGCTGTGAGTATATACTTATTAGAATCATCACTTTCAGACGATTTTAACGAATACATTAAAATTCTAGAAATTGGGACACACTGAATAACTGCAAAAATTATCCTAAAATTTTAACTAACTGCCTTTATCACACAGTAATTTCTACTTATTTGTCTAAAAGTTGCAAACTGAATGGCAAACAGTGTAGACCCTAATCAGACTGCTCTTTTATGGTAGTTGCAAAATTGCGTTTGGAGAAAGTTTAGTATTGTTCAATTTATTCACTCTTATCTCTAGGAACCCTGGTAACCATACTTTTTTTTTTCGAAATATATATTGATGTTCCATGAAAAAACATCCAATTACTCGATAATTTGTAACACTTGACAGGAAATATATCAACCTTGAAAATACTTTTACAGAACAAATCCCATTCACTATCTATTGGATTCACGAGCTATGATATTTCTCCAGCAAATTATGTCAAAACGATGTTATTGTTGGCTACGAATACATAAACTTATCTCTGTTTCTACCTACAATGAAAATATCAAGCTCGTTTTTAGTTTGTAAGGTAGGTAGTTACATAAAGCAAGATGAAAGTAAAGCAAAAAGCTCCTTGATTTAATCTGTAATCTGTCTTTAATACATGTAGTATGATTGAGTATTAATTTAACCTCCCCCACCCCTTAATTGTATTTAGTATGGAAGACAGATGACCACTTCCCCTGCAAAACCAAGTTCTTGATTTTAAGAACTGTTCTTGAACAGTTCAAGAACATCAAGAACTGTTCTTGAACTGTTCTTAACTAAAAATGTACTGTGTTCTTGAACTGCAGTTCTTGAACTGTTCTTGAAAACTGTTCTTGAACTATTTAAGAACAGGTCAAGAACTGCTTAAGTGTTCTTAACATGTTCTTAATGTGTTCTTGACAAGATTTAAGAATGTTTTAAGTACATTTCAAGAACAGATGTGTTCTTAAAATGCTCTTAATGTGTTCTTGACAAGAATTAAGAACATTTTAAGAACAGCTCAAGAACAGATGTGTTCTTAAAATGCTCTTAATGTGTTCTTGATTATATTAAAGAACATTTTAAGAACAGTTCAAGAACAGACAATGGGGAATAACTCAAAACATGTTGATGCCAATTAATAATTACCCTTTTAAATGGCACTTTCTCTCATCAAACTCTGTTCATATATGAAATTTCATTCCATTAGCATCAGTAGAATTTGAGTTATCTGCAGGCTAAGAACAAATGACAAAGGGAAATAACTCCCTAAATATTGATACAAGAGTTATGACTCTTGCAAATGGCACTTCCTCTGATCAAGTTCTTTCCAAACATGAAATTTCATTTCCCTAGCATCAGCTAAGAATTGGAGATATCTTCTGGACAAAAAGTGTGACAGACAGACAGACTATATGTGCTATAATTGTAAGTTTCACAAAACAGTGAATATTATGACACCTGATATATCCACAGTCATCAAGGGCACAGATCTAAGTTTTCTGTTTATCTATACTTTAAAATGTGAATATGGCAAAAATTAAAGACCCCAAACCAGTTAAAACTCCTGAAAACAGGTTTATGGTAAGTTACATAGCTTACATTTATACATTTTTATCATGAGCATAATATATTTTTGATATTTACATGACACAACTAAAAGCATGTGGTACCCCACCCACTAGTAGTTTACTATGACACAAGTATTATTGCACATGATTTGTATGCCTTTGCAAGCAAAGTACTAATGCCAGTTTAGAAAACTGTTAAAAGTATTTCTGTTATTGGAGCTTATTAGTTTTTAACTTGACTTTGTATTAATTTGGGAATATGATGTTAAGGAACGTTGAAGGATAATATGTTCTTGAACATTTCAAGAAATGTTCTTGAACATGTTCTTGAACATTTCAAGAACTATGTTCTTGAACATTTCAAGAACTGTGCTTAAACAGTTCTTGAACGTTAAATGAGACAATGTTCTTGAATTCCTCATGTTCAAGAACAGTTCTTAAACCAAATGAATCAAGAACTGTTCTTGAAATAACAGTTCTTGAAATGTTCATGAACAAACAGTTCTTGAATTGTTCATGAACAAATAGTTCTTGAACTGTTCTTAAACGAATGGTCTTTGAACAAAAGTTCTTAAAATTTTGTCTCATTTAACGTTCAAGAACAGTTCTTGAACAGAATGACAGTAACTGTTCTTGAACTGTTCATGAACAAATAGTTCTTGAACTGTTCTTAAACGAATGGTTCTTGAACTGTTCTTGAACAAAAAGTTCTTAATTTTAAATTTGTCTCATATAACATTCAAGAACAGTTCCTGAACAGTTCTTGAACGGTTTAAGCACAGTTCAAGAACAATTCTTGAACATAATTCCAGAACAGTTCAGGAACATTTCTTGAACTGTTCTTGAAATTCTCGCAGGGGTTAAGCAGGTTTGAAAGTAAAGCAGAATGGTACATAATTATCCATCATGGTATCAAGTGGAACTTTTTTTTTCAGTTTAAGTTGAGGATTCAATCAAAGTTGTAAAATATTGCACCTATAGGTAGAGTAATAATATAAGTGATCATTACATAACTAGTGAGGTATAACAGTACTAAACCTGTTTGGGATACATACCTGTCTACATGTTGATGCAATCACTCAATGAGATAATCTTTTACAGCCTCTATTAAAAACCAATTAACACTATTAGCCTGCTGAAATTTCAAAGTTATGACAGACAGTTGGCTACAGCACAGACAAAATTGATATTGAACTTTAAAACCCATGTTAATCCTGATTGATTTATAACACCAGTAGTTTTCACAGCATACTAAAAGAACTTTTTTTTTTTTTAAAATCCAATTAAAATAAAATTAATTATATACATAGGTACATTTATAATTCAAGTACCACTCAAAACATCATCACCTTTCTCGGCAGGTATGCTGCCTCTTAGACAAACATCAAAGCATTTATCAAAGCACAGATCAACTTGTGTACTTTTATCTACCACTCATTATCTTGACTGACTTGTGACTACAAAATGCAGGATAAAACTAATGCAGAAAGCTCCTATAGGAGCTTTCTGCATTAGTTTTATCCTACATTAGGCAGTCACCTGTGTTAAAGACTCCGCATGGATCCAATGTATCAATTAACTGCTTAAATAATACAGAATTTACTGTAAATCAATGAGATGGACCCCTGCATTCAGATTGTTGATTAGCCAGCAAATGTACATGGGCCAATGATGTTTGGCTTTTATGTCTGATAACGGTTAGATAAGAAGAAATTGTTACAAATTGTGGAAACTGTAAAAAAAAAAATTTTAACCTTGCAATTTGAGTTGTGAAAAAGCTTATTTTACCTTGCAAGTTGAGTTGTGAAATGCTTATTTCACTGTGCAATTTGAGTTGTGAAAAGCTTATTTTACCATGAAAATTGAGTTGTGAAAAAAAGATGTTTAACCCATCTCCTGCTGAATATTCATATATAAAACTCTGCACATTATGACATCTATCATATGAACTAATAATACATTGGCTAATTGAATAAAGGAAAACTTTCCCCAGGAGAGAGTATAGACTCAGAAATTAATATCGTACAGCAGCTTTATTCTGCAATACATTCATCTTGCTTTAAGCTACCACCTGTATTCAACAACATCAATATTGATTCATATTAAATGGGGCTTTATCTGGAGATACTATGGCTCAACCCATTACTAGATACACCTTTTAATGTATTTAATTTATTCCTCCACTGAAGAAAATAGTTCCAATTTATATAGCCATGAATAAGACTTACATCATAAGAAACATTTTCTTTATTTTAGCAGATTGCAGATTAAAGCTGGCGGGCAAAAAGTTCCTATGCTATAGGAGCTTTCTGTATTAAAGTAAGGCAGAATACACCTTAATTCACATTCTGCTTTACCTTTAACCTGCTTTCAGTGGTTACAAGTTTTAGAAACAAACTATGGGGTAAAGCTAGAGGGTAATATGGTGAAGATGGAAATAGATAAAGCCCTCCAAAGAAACTTATGTGGACACTGGGGAATAAGTAAAGGCTTCCTAGAACAAATCCAACATTTTCTCACTCATTTCAGCATCAAATCCTATGGTGTCACCACTCAAAGAGACGATTCTAATGCATATATAGTGACACCATATGGTTTAATGCAGAAATAAAAACCAAATACCCCCCTTCAATTTCACTGGAGCTCTGTTAAACTAAGTCATTGGGGAGAAAGGAATTATGTGATCTATGACCTGAAGACTATAGCCGACATCAATCTTTAAAGCAATTGTTAACAGTAGTTTCCTAGGAAACGAGGAACTGATGCATTTTCTATCCAATTTCTCTCAAACAACTTTTCGAGAAAAGACACATATCTTGAGAATGGGAATTTCTTTTAACCCTTCTCCTGTTCATAGTGTATATTTATGTCTTTTGAAAACAGTGTAGACCGACATCAGACAGCTCCTGAAGAAGCTGTCTGATCAGGGTCTACACTGTTTCCTAATAGGAACCATCTGACATCATACGAGGGGTGTTTCATAATTAATGCAACTAGATCAATAACTTTAATAATATAAATGCAAAATGCATGTGTTATATACAATTCGAAAGAGCCATTCTTCACCTACACAATGGTATAATGCACAGTAAGATAACATGACTAGAAAAGTCACATCACGAGCCTAAATGACCCCAAGTCAAGGGCACTGGACCTTTTTTGTGTCTTTTTTAGGTAAATTTTCGAACAAATTTGGATACTATAATTATCATTACGGTTTTATTATTTGAAATAATTTTATGAAACTTTCGGTCATATTAATTCAGACAATTACCCACACATAACGCAATTTAAAATTATATTATTTTACAAAATAACAAAAATATAGGTAATATATAACTCTTAATGAAAATATCATAAAAAATGAGGTTTTGTTGAAACCTAGAACACATTTTGATATATCAAACCAGGGCTATAATTGAAGCAATTGAAGTAGATGTTCATGTTTTAAAATCAAATTATAGATATACGAATCTAGAAAAATGTCATAGCGTTCGAAAATTCATGTCAACTTTTTCCATTAGCAAAATGAGAAATTCTATTTTTTTTAAATTGAGATTAAAAACAGCTGAGTCTTTTAATTGTAATGAATTCTTATTTATATTAAAATTCAGACATAAACTGATATATTTCAAAACAAGGTATAGAAGTTTTACTTTTAAAAAAGTTATTAGGTCAATAAGTAATGTTTGAAAAGTGCTATGCTCTAGTGCCCTTGAGAAGGGGTCATTTAGATAAGTATTGTGATTTACCCCGTTATGTGATCTAATCGTGCATTATAGCATCGTGTAGGTGAGGAATTGCCCTTTCCAACGATATATCGCACATGCATATTACAATTACTATATCGAAGTTATTAATGAAGTTGCATTAATTATGAAACATCCCTCGTAATTATGAGTGACTGCTCTCTTTCCTGGGGAAAATGTTTCTTATTTTATTCCTCATTTTAATTATTAAAGCGATAATTGTTCATTATGAAATGGGTTAAGTTTTAAACAGTAAAAACTCTTTATTGCGACGATTAAATTGTTTTAATTATTAAGTGTATAAAGCAGGTGACTGCTTATAAAGCAAGGTGACAGTAAAACAGAAAGTTCCTTTGAGAGCTTTCTGATTTACTGTCACCTTGCTTTAACCCTTTCACTCTCAATGACGCTTAAAATCTGTTTTGAAAATGAAATTTTAAAAAGGACCATTTTTTTAACAGCAGCAGACGACAATTGTTGCAGACAAAAAAAAATACCCAGCATTCAAAGAGTTAAAGAGTGAACCCTTATTCTGATTGACAGCTTCAACATTGGTATTTGTCACAAACAAACAAAATCTATATTTTAGATCTATTTGGGTTTTTTCTAATTTTTGAATGATTTAACCCAATATCATACAGTTTTGATCCTGATTGAACATGTAGAAAAGCAGTCTCTGTATTTGGATCCATGCGTTTTGCAGATACCAGTCATTTTGCGCATCACCATGGCACAATTAAGATCAAAATACTCAATAGTTGCATTTAAATTTTTTGAAGTGTAAACTGAGAAGCTTCCCCTAGGATATTAGAAAAAAGTTTTCCAATTTGGTAATGACAAAAAAAGACAATAAAAACAGCAGGAAATCTTTTTCCAAGCTTTCAAAATTAAATACAGTCAAACTTGTATTTAAACCTTCTGCCATCTGCAAAATTTGTTGCAATACGCAACAATTCTCTGGGTTGAATTGTATGCATTTTTTTCTTCTAATAACTTCATTTTAACGTCAGAGCAGCAAACAGATATAGGATCCAGATGAGATGCCGAGTTACTGGAGTCTCATCTAGATCCAAATTGTTTGCAATATTTAAATACCTGCAGTTTGTAGAGGGCTACTCCTGGAAAGAGGTTCCATGACATTAGTTATTTAAGACAGTTATAGATAATAGTTTAATGCAGGACAAAAGTAATGTATGATCTTTCCACAATTTTTTCTCTGCATTAAACAGCATTTCACCTGTCTTTATAATATTCTCTTCATGCCTTCCAGAGATCCACAAAGGAAATTTCTGCCTTTCTTCTACCTAAATGCTTAAAGTAGTTTCCAGTCTTAAACATTTTGATAGGATTTAACACAATTGCATGCTAGTGAAAAAATGATTTGCAAACAGTTTGGTTCAACATGAAATCCTAACTGCTTGATATCCTCATCCTATTTTAAAACTTTTTTTCTAAATTTAAACAGTAGCAAACAGCAATATTTGTTGTAGATGACAACTTTGTTTGGCTTGTAGTGATAGCATTAAGGTGCATTCTGCTTTACTTTCAACTTGCTTTATGTGGTCATCTGTCTTCAAGACTAGAAACAGACTATGGGGTTATGGGTTAAGGAATCAAAAGATTGTTTCAAGTCAATATTTTGTGATTCATCAGGGTCTACACTGTTTGACTAATCCCCTTTAACCCCTTACCCCATAAATACGCCTTTTTATGCCTCTATTTTATTTTTCCACTTAATTTATATAGCCATACGCATCACAAGAAATATTTTCTTTATTCTAGCAGATGGTAGCTTAAAGCAGGCTGAAAGTAAAGCATTCAGGTTTACTTTCAATCTGCTTTAAGTAGTCACCTATTTTCAAAACTAGAAACAGGCTATGGGGTAATGGGTTAATGGACACTTGCAAATGGATTATAAGTTTCAGGGAGGGTTATGAGTATTGGTAGAGGGGTATAAGGAGTATGAGTAGACTTTCCGGGTATCCATGGAGGAAATACTTATTTAGGAAGCTGAAGTGTGTTTCATCTTGTTTATTAACGATTTACACAAATACACCATTTAACGATAACAAACTCCTGCATCTGCCACACCTAATTGCTTGCTGCAAATCATTGCCTGCAATTCTCTTATAAATCCCCCAGTTTATGTGGGAGATTTCACTGCATTCCTATCTTAACATCCCTTACTTAGTAGGAACAAGAAATATCTTTAAAAAAGATATTCGGCGGAATGGGTGGTGAAGGTATTCAAGGTAATGATGTATATGGAATTGATTTTATCCAAGTTGCAATAAATAGGATGGTAAATCAGGATATTAAGCTTAATATTTATCTAATAAGATACGCGCAGTAATCTATGACCACATACATATAATCAAAGACTGAAGGTCTTGAGAGACGCCAAAAATGAGTGTTTGCAATCATTAAATTTAAACTACTGGATCTGAGGTTAATCATTAGTTTGTTAAGGCAGTTGGTCTCTCAAAGACTGAAGGTGAAAGTACAGCAGAGAGCATTTACACATGTTTATGCTTTTGATCGGGCTACATTTTGCTGCAAGTTGTCAGCTGTTTGTCAGCTGTTTTTACTCCATCAATAAGTTCTTTTTCAGAGGTGGTTGTAGAGAGATTTACTTGAAAAATCTTGACAGAAGGTACAGTTTGCACATGGATCTACTACTTGGTTCACAAAGGGGGGGGGGTTAAAATTTCCACTTCCATCTTTATAAGCCAATTGAATTGCACTTACTTCTTCCTAGGATGTGACTGAAAGTGATGAGAATTTCTATCTAGATCACGGAATTATACTTTCATGTCTAGATCTACGTGTATCATTTTTATTTTGTAATTTGTAGATACCATAAATTACTAAAATTCGTATGTGTGTGCTCTTTTGTTAGTTGTTTATACTTTAAACATGGTTTGATTGTTTAAATATTCTCAATCACCTTTGATTTGAGATTTTTGGAAAGCACCCCCGAAATATGCCGAATATGAATTGTTTGAAACGACCCCTCAAATGAGAAATTCATGTTGCCACCGGTAGCAAGTGTCCGCTTAAAGAATTCGTGTATGGAATTTGTCTTGTAGAGTTAGTTCTATGTTCTGATTTATTATAAAAATATCTACAAAGTGAAAGATGTACGTTTTAGGTATCTACGTGTTGTTGGGTTTTCGCATTTAACCCAGAGATTGCGATCGCGTTAAAAAATCACGGTTTGTTTACATTTGAGGTCACAGAGTTGCGCATGCGCTAGAGGAAAACGGTGTTAACACAAAAATACCCATCATGCTCGAAATCTTTTCGATATCTAGGTTAAATTCAAACGCCAGTTTTCTCGTAATCTCACTGAATTGTTACTGTTATTCTTTCTTTTTCATATACTTGGTATAGATTAAAATTATTAAAAAATCACGGTTTGTTTACATTTGAGGTCACAGAGTTGCGCATGCGCTGGAGGAAAACGGTGTTAACACAAAAATACCCATCATGCTCGAAATCTTTTCGATATCTAGGTTAAATTCAAACGCCAGTTTTCTCGTAATCTCACTGAATTGTTACTGTTATTCTTTCTTTTTCATATACTTGGTATTAGATTAAAATTATGATCAATTCTATTATGAACAATTTCGTTCTGATTTGCAGAACGCATCAAATCATTGCCGAACTTTAGACAATATGTCATATCTTAAAATAGAAACACTATGTCATTCAAATCACTACCTAACGGTCGGGACACGTAAAATTTCTCGGTTATAACTCACTAGCAGTAGCGGAAAAATCGTGTTTACTACTGGTACCGCTACATAGCAAATCAGCCTATAACAGTCTGTGTCTCTTATTTTACAAATTTGTAAAAGTCCGTAGTCAAGTCTAACCGCTACCCAATCAGACTATTCGATTTTAAGCACGTGTCCTTAAGCTTTCATTTCTGGTCATTCACGATTGGTTGGGCCATATAAGGTTTGAGGCTCAAGGAGAAATCAGACAGCTCCGCCGAAAAAGAGAACATACACCACTTGCGATCAGTGTAGAACCAGTGCTTTTCTTATATTTGCATTCCTGGCTAAAACTTTACAGTGCAGGACTTAGAGGGTGGAGGAAGACCCCAGGATGGCCTTTATGTACTGTCAGGCGGAAATCCCAACTGGGTAGAACTACCGACCTTCCATAATATTGTGCAAGGAAACATAAGTATTAGTATCATTTACAAACAGTGTAAACCCCAATCAGAGTCCTCCGATAGGGGTATGCAATGTTTGTCATAATTTTAATTAGTTTGTAGCATACGTATATATGAAAGACAAAACTAAGAAATAATCCTGTATTATAAGTGCTAGAACCAGATATCCCCAGTGAAAAGTGTTCAAGAATTTTAGAATGTTCATGAACGTAAAATCATAAATTAAGCCACTTCTAGAACTTCAAGAATTTCTTTAAACATTCTAGAAAAGGAGTTCAAGAAAATTTGCTATTCTAGAACAATGGTTCTAAAACAATCAAATTTCTAGAATTTTTCTAGAATTTTTGCAGATAGTTCATGAATTGTAAATGGCCGCTTCTAGAATTGTTCATGAATATTCAAGAAATTATTCTGGAATAGTTCTATAACAATTCAAAACCTTTCCACAGGGTATATGATATTGATCTTTTGATGTAGACTTAAAGAAGCTCTCAGATCTGGGTCTAAACTGTTTGTCATATTGTGTAATATATTGAGGATATGGACTAGAATCATCAGTAAGTTAGTTATTTATCAGAAAACAGATGGGTTCATTTGAAACCTCAGCAGCCTAGGAGTTAACCAATACACTGCTAACTTCCAATTTTTATTCTTCCTTCTTTTAAATAATCACCAGCCAACATTAAATCTTGAGGGATTTGTCCACAAAATATTCAAAACTATGGCAAACAGTGCAGACCCTGATCGGAGGGCTCCTTCTGGAGCCCTCCGATCAGGGTCTACACTGTTTGTAAATGATGTATATACTTGTTTCCCCGGCTTAAGTAAGACTAAAGACGGATGATGTGTCCTGTCAACTCTTCCTGCGTATTTCCTGAGAAAATTGAGGCCTCTGCGACCCATTTATCAATAATTTCGTGAATTCTTTCGGGTCTAGGTTATCAGAACTGAAATGTCAAGAACAGATGAAAAGCTCTTTTCTACAAAGTTGTATATACGTCAATACAGCAGGAGTATGACGTACATAAACTCATTTACCCTGAAAAATTAAATGGACAATTCCAGTCAATTTTTGACTATCTAGATTGTAGTTTGCAAAATAAATGAACCAGTATTGCAAAATATTATATAGTGCAGACCCTGATCTAAGGGCTCCATGGGGACAAGTGTACTATTCACAGGTACACTGTTTGTATAAGTTGAGTGTCCTTGTTGCTAGAGTTCAATGAGTGACGCAACAACCTGTCTTAAACATGAAGAAAGATTTCAATCTGCTTTAAACTACCATCTGATAAGATATAGAAAATATTTTCTTGTGGTACATATTTATGACTGTATAAACTGAAACTATTTGATTCAGTGGAGGCCCTGATATCGCTGAATTACCTGTTGTACTGAAGTTTGATAGCTTTACCTTTCTGTTTCATCCGTTTTAATCTAAATCCATTCAAATTTGTAGTATTATAAGCATGTAAACAATTTTGGAATACAACCTCATAATTCTAGTACAGTAGAGTACATCAAGGGCAGATAACTAGAGCCTAAACAATACTGAAATGAAGCCTTTTCTATCATTTCAAAGTATATCAACGGCAGATAACTATTGCCACAATGATTAGATTTCAACAACAATTGCACTCCTTTGAGAACTTATAGGTATATACTTTGTGTGCAAGTAAAATCAAAATACATTGAAAACTGTAGTTGCAAGAGTTTAAACGCTGTTCGATATGGCATTTTCAGCAATTCAAGGGCAGACAACTCTTGACCTATTGGTCCGATTTCAACCATAATCACCCTTATTTGAACTCTTATGGTCATATACAATCTGAGCAAGTTTGAGATAGGTTGGATAAAAATTGTGGCCTCTAGAGTGTAAACACCCTTATATAAATATGACATTTTCAGCAATTCAAAGGTAGATAACTCTCAACCTATTGGTCTGATTTCAACAATAATCACACTCATCTGAACTCTTATGGTCATATACAATCTGAGCAAGTTTGAGATAGGTTGGATAAAAATTGTGGCCTCTAGAGTGTAAACACCCTTAAATATGACATTTTCAGCAATTCTAAGGTAGATTACTCTTGACCTATTAGTCCGATTTCAACCATAATCAAACTCATCCGAACTCTTATGGTAATATACAATCTGAGCAAGTTTGAGAAAGATTGGATAAAAATTGTGGTCTCTAGAGTGTAAACACTAAAATTGTTGACAACGGACGACGGATGCCGGACATTCAAGTATTGCAAATTTAAAGCTCACCCTGAGCTAGCTCAGGTGAGCTAAAAATGCACTAAACATAGGGTCTTCTATGGGGGGAAAGTGTTAAGCAGCCACCTTTCCAAGATGTAGGAAATGCTTATGACTGTATAAATTGGAACTATTTTCTGCAGTGAAGGAATTATGAATAAATTAAATTTTGCTAAAAGGGGCTTCTATGGGGGAAAAGGGTAAAGCAGCCACCTGCTAAAAGGGCATCTATGTGGGGAAAGGATTAAGCAGCCACCCTTCATGATGTAGGAAATGTTTATTCAAGACATGGTAAAAGCATTAAAACGCAATTCCATGAGGAAAATGTTAAAGTTAAAGCGTGAAAAATGTTAGGCAGCCACCAGGAATTCTTCTCCCCAGAATACACTCACAGAAGATTGACTCCATTAAAGATAGCCCTGAAAGCTTGGAACTTATTAACTCTGCATGCTAGCCACTAAATGGTGATTACCTTTGCAAACAGTTTGAATCCAGATGAGGCGCCGCGTAATGCGGCGTCTCATCTGGATTCTAACTGTTTGACACTCTGAAACTATTTTGAAAAGAAGTTTTGAAAATTCTGGTTTTAGAACAATAGAGATGACTACTGTTGCAGCGGAATAAATTACCCAGCATGCAAAGAGTTGAGATAATTGAGATAAGTTTGATTGGGATTAAATTAACATTTTGTACATGCAAGCTTCACAGGAGATTGAGAAATAAACAGAATCCATTAGATCTAACTAATTTTATACTGATGTTTTCAAATCTACATAGACTTAACCCAATAGCCCATAACATGTTTCTAGTTTTGAAGACATGTGACCACTTAAAACAGGTTGAAAGTAAAGCAGAATGCGCCTTGAGGCGCATTCTGCTTTACTTTAAGCCTGTTTTAAGCTACTATTTGCTAGGGTATAGAACATATTTCTTCATGATTGTATAAATTCAAAATATTTTCTTCAGTGGAGGGATAAATAAAAGAGGAAAAAAGGCGTATTTATGGGGTAATGGGTTAAATAAACTTTTGAACTAGAGTTGTCAGAAGACAACAAAGCTTGAAAGCCGAGTCTGAGGTCAAGGTCATAGTAATCAAAATTTTCTTATGGATGGACCTGTCTTGTCTTAAGGCACATATGTGCTGCAAGTATGAAAGATTCAGGTCAAAGGGTATAGAAGATAGATAAGATTTGGATTCCAACTTCTTGTAAAAATCTTTTACTTCTGATAGCAGATAGATAAGATTTGGATTCCAACTGCTTGTAAAAATCTTTTACTACTTTTTAAAGACATTACAGCAGTACAATTTCGAACAAGGAAGCGAATAATCCCCACGGCAAAGCAGAAATGGTGCTAGCAGTATTAAGCTGCAATAAGCCGATTACTGTAAAAGAAATTGAAGACATTCATCAACACTGCTATTCCAGCTTCCGTTCAGCAGAGAGCAGAATTATCCCGGCTGAATATCGAATGGACACATCCATTACCTGATAAAGGAGCAGTGACTACACTGACTCTCCAGGGATTTGTCCCAAAGATATTTCAAGTGCTACAAACAGTGTAGACACTGATCAGAGGGCTCCTAAAGGAGCCCTCTGATCTGGGTCTACACTGTTTGCAAAGAATCAATATATCAAGTTTCAGTAGTATAAGGTTTAAGACTTGATAAATTAACTCTTGGAGTGTTAACAAATAGGTGGCTAATCTTAGCCATTTTGCAAACAGTTTGGAACCTAAACAGACTGTGTGTAGCAATGTTAGGTTAGGATCAAAACCTTTTTTGCAAAAAGGGAGTATAATTTTTGAAAATATAGAGAGATTTTGTAATTTTTGAAAATTTGAGCAATGAAGAAGCGATGAAGCAGGTAACATTTATTTAAAGCTGAACTCTTCGCATGCTGCCGCGGAATCTTGATTTATTGTAACAAGAGCCCCATGGGGCATTTTCGCTCACCTGAGAATAACTGACAAAATGGAGATAATTATTTATGTCCAGGAAGGGGTCATTTTTTACCCGAGGGGCATAATTTGAACAATATTGTAAGAGGACCTGTAGATGATGCTATGTGCCAAATATCTAAGATCAGGGTAGTAGGGTTTTAGACAAGAAATTTTTTGTAAGTTTCCATAGAAAAAAAAATCTATTTTTAGCTCCTGTGACCTACATATGCAACAGACTGAAACCAGTTCAACAAAATAGGTAAAGGATATCTAGAAGTGTGACCATGCTGAATATCAAAGCTCTGGCCATATTAGTTTCAGATAAGAAGACGTTTTGAAAATTTCACTATATAACTCTATGTAAAACTGTGACCCCCGGGGCGGGGCCAATTTTGACCCAATGGGGCATAATTTGAACAAACTTGATAGAGGCCCTGTAGGCGATGCTATGTGCCAAATATCTAAGCTCTGGCCCTTGTATAGTTTCAGAAAAGAAGATTTTTTAAGGTTTCATAGAAAAAAATTATATTTTTAGCTCCTGTGACCTAGTTATGCAACCGACCAGAACCATTTGAACAATTTTGGTATAGGACATCTAGAAGTGTCACCATGCCAAATATCAAGGCTCTGGCCATATTAGTTTCAGAGAAGAAGACGTTTGAAAATTTCCCTATATTACTCTATGTAAAACTGTGACCCCCGGGGCGGGGCCAATTTTGACCCTAGGGGCCTAATTTGAACAAACTTGATAGAGAACCTGTAGATGATGCTGTGTGCCAAATATCACTTTGGTTGCCATGGCAACCAGAGTTCTGCATTGTTTTTAATTCTTTGAACAAATTTGAAAGAGCTTGACCCAAGGAACATTTCTGTAAAGTTTGGTTGAATTCTGTCAAGCGGTATAGGAGGAGATGTCATTTGAAGCAATTATTAACGACGACGGACGCCGGACGACGACGGACGCCGGACACAGGGCCATCCCAATAGCTCACCTTGAGCCTTTGGCTCAGGTGAGCTAAAAACAGTTTAGATTCAGATGAGACGCTGTGTAATCCAAAATATTTGAAACTTTGACCCTGTTTTTAAAATGAAAAATTGAAAATTTTGTTTGTTGAATAGTGGCAGACGACAAATGTTGCGGATGAAAAAATTACCCAGCATGCAAAGTGTTAAGTCATCAGATGTCAGCTTATACAGTCTGGAACATATTCACAGGGGAAGAAAGTCAATATAGCAAAAATCGTCACTGACCATTTACATTATAGTAAACACCTTGTCACATCTTAACTCTTTGCATGCTGGGTAATTCTTTTCGTCTGCAATAATAATTGTCATCTGCTACTGTTCTAAAATTAGATTTTTCAAAATTTTCTCTATTCAAAATACAATCAGAGTGTCAAACAGTTTGGATCCTGATGAGACGCCGCGTTACGCGGCGTCTCATCTGGATCCAAACTGTTTGCAAAGATAATCACTGATCTGGCAGATATATCCGCCACTAGCATGCAAAGCTTTAACATAGTCCTCATAGAAACAAGTTTTCATTCCTTATACCTATTTATCAAATAAATGCGATCAAATAAATGCCTTTTCATCAATTTGTCTGGATACTTTTTCCTCTCAATGAAATAACTTTTCATTCCTTAACATTAACCCACCCAATGATTTACTAACAGTGCATACTTCATTTGGTGCATTAGTATTCATGACTGTATACAGAGCTTTTTTCTCCAGTGGAGGAATAAATTAACTGCATTAAAATGTGTATCTTTGGAATAATGGGTCAATGTGCGATTGATTTAATAGCATTGATTTAATAGCGAAGCCAATGACATATAATATGTATACTACATATCGGTATTCTACTGATAGGTCACGTAACCATTTACTCCATAGATATGCCTTTTAACACAATTAACCCTTTCCCACATAGCACGTCTCTAGTATTGAATATAGGTGTCCACTTAAAGCAGGTTGAAAGTAAAGCAGAATGCGCCTTAAGCGCATTCTGCTTTACTTTCAGCCTGCTTTAAGCTATCCTCTGCTAGAATATAGAAAATATTTTGTATGATACATATTTTTGACTATAAATTGGAACTATTTTCTTCAGTGAAGGAATAAAATTAATGCGCTAAAAGGCGCTTCTATTGGGGAAAGGGTTAATTAATTCCTTCACTGAAGCAAACATTTCCATTTTATACAGAAATTAAGGTAAAACACAGGAAATATTTCCAATATCCCAGCTGATGGAAGCTTAAAGCAGGCTTAAAGTAAAGCAGAATGCACCTTAAGGTGCATTCTGCTTGATTTTCAGCCTGTTTTAAGTGGTCACCTGTCTCCATAACGAAGAAACAAGCTATGACGGAAAAGGGTTCATACAAGATTGGCTGCATTTTGTTACAAAAGCAATCAGAGTAGAGATTGTTTCACAGTTACAGTGGAAAAGACGTTCTTTCCCAATAAACGCATTAACACGAAGATTGTTATTTCCACTACAAACGCAGTTTTGAGCCAGATCAGATGCCATGATTCACACGGTGTCTGAACAGGTTCAAAACTGTTTGCCATTCAGATTAAGATGAATAGTCGGAGCTGTCAACAAGTTTTCTTTTTTGACGTTTTATTGCAATGCTTTTGTGTTTTGTTTGCATTTAAACAGGAAAGAATAACGTCTTCTCCACTGTACCAGTCAGGTATTATAGAACACTTAAATTAACATGGAAGGCTAAACTTGTCTAACATTTGCAATCAGTTTGGATCCAAACCTGACACTAACTATTTCTATGTAAAATTAGGAAAACAATTTGCTTACTTTAGACAAAACTTAAATTTGAAAAAAAATTGCAGACAACAATTTTCGAAATCAGACGGTTTATTTGCAGAATGATGGCTATAACCCTTTGCCTGCTGATTGCGACATCACTGTTTTTTGCAAACAGTTTGGATCCAGATCAGATGCTGCATCGGTCTTTACTTTTCTTTAACTAAAAAATATATAAATCTAAATTTAACAAATTTTGCAGACGACAATATTTGAGGCAGACGATATTATTGCAGAATGGTGGTTAATCCAGTGTTGTATCCATTTCATGAATATTTCAAACAGTAATAGTAATTGTCAGGCACTGAATTCACATTTTTCCAATAATGCCAATTCTGCGCGATGCCTGTCAAAAAAGGAAATTTGTCTGCTTCGCCTTGCATTAAAATTATCCTCATTATAATTGTTTGAAATGCTTTTTCGGCGGAGCTGACTGTTTTCTATTTAGACACACTTTATATTTGGCCACACATTTCAACCAATAATATTTGATCAGAAATTTAGAATTAAGAGCACCTGTTGAAACTGAATAGTCTGATTGGATAGTAGCCAGGGCTCCAGATAAGGGAATTGTTTCAAAACTTAAAATCTTTATTTGTGCATTATATAAACCCTGTGGTGTCACTATACATATGAATTGTCTCTTCAAGACAATCAAAATGAGTGGTTATACCATAGGGTTTGGTGCTAAAAGAGGTGAAAAAATGTGATTTGTTTAGTTTACTCACTCTTATCTGGAGCCCTGTAGGCTGGTTTATGTCCGATTACAGTTTTACATGATGTGGACTGTGGGTGTAAAATTTAGAGATACAGGCTGGCTGTTTACTACACTGGTCTGATGAATTAGGCCACAGAAGTAAAATTATGCTTCTATTTTAAGATATGATCTGAAATCTATTTATAGATACACAGAGGAAGCTAGATGTTTCGTAATTGTTTACAACCAATTTGTTTTAATTGTTAACTATTTGTACACATTTGCCATACATTAAAAGCAATATTTTATATATGAATAGCCTCAAGTGAGTTAAACACAATTGTGTTGTTTCATCATTATTTACAAGAGTGAAGTACAGTAGATTGTTGTATCTGTACATTTGTGTATGCTATAGTTTGTTTCAAGAAACTCTATGAATGGAATAATAGATTAATGTGAGGATCTCCTACCAGTAGCTAGGATATGAGTTAAATTATTGTTTTGTTTTGCATTTCTGTACATGATAGTTTTGCATTTTAAATAAAAGTTACTGTTTCAATTGAATACTTGTATTTTTTGCTTTTCAATCCAAGATATATATTCTTTGAAAACCTCAATTTAATTCAATTTTGCACACCCATCTATATAGCCTTAGTTCAACCACTCATTCTGCCGAATATCTTTTTTAAAGATATTTCTTGTTAATTCTTTCAGCATTGTTGAAAGCTGAAAAGATGTCATCTGCTGAACATTTTGCTTGAGACCCTTTTTTGAAAACAGTGTAGACCCAGATCAGACAGCTCCTTTAAGCTACCATCCGCTAGAATATGAAAATATTTCTTATGATACATATTAGAGACTGTAAAAATTGAAACTAATTTCTTCAGTGGAGAAATAAACTGAATGCGTGACAATGCGTATCTATGGAGTAATGGGTTAAACAACATGGTCTGTCTACAATACTGAAAACAAGCTATAGGGAAAGTCAAGAGTCAGGCCCTTTCTCTGGCCATTTTGGGAAAACTTCATTGTCTGATTTGGAACATTTTTAGCGCAAAAAATCAAATGATTTTGGAAGTAGTTTTGGAATTGATTTTACTTACTTTGGCTAAACGGCCAGAAACAAGGCCTGTTAGCTAGAATCTAGTTTGTCCAATCTTTTGTTTTATTATTTTTGATGTGGTTTTGACTTACGAAGAACAACCTGCATCAATTTTTTTTTTTTTAAAATCAGGATTGGGAATTCTTTTTGCCAGAATAGGAATTATTTTTTACAATAGGTCTGTTACCTGGTTCTGTGGATACACAAGTAACACTATGGCCCTAAATCGCTCACCTGGTACACATTGGCAAACTTGACCTATAGTGACCTAGATTATGACTGTACATGTATACCCACAATCAACCTCTAGAGTGTAAACAAGATTTTCCAATGATTTTACCTTGTGACCTAGTTTTTGACCGGACATGACGCATATTCAAACTTGACCTAGATATCAATGCGACAAACATTCTGACCAAGTTTCATCAAGATCCAATGAGATTTGTAGCCTCAAGAGTGTTCACAAGGTTTTTCTATGATTTGACCTAGTGACCTAGTTTTTGACCGGACATGACCCACATTCGAACTTGACCTAGATATCAATGAAACAAACATTCTGATAAAGTTTCATCAAGATCCAATGAGATTTGTAGCCTCTAGAGTGTTCACAAGGTTTTTCTATGATTTGACCTGGTGACCTAGTTTTTGACCGGACATGACCCACATTCGAACTTGACCTAGATATCAATGAGGCAAACATTCTGACCAAGTTTCATTAAGATCCAATGAGATTTGTAGCCTCTAGAGTGTTCACAAGGTTTTTCTATGATTTGACCTAGTGACCTAGTTTTTGACCCGACATGACCCACATTCAAACTTGGCCTAAATTTCATCGAGACAAACATTGTCATCAAGTTTCATGAAGATCAGATGAAATTTGTAGCTGCTAGAGTGTTCACAACCAATTGTGGACGGACAGACGACGGACGAAGGACATCCAGCGATCCTAAAAGCTCACCTTGGCACTTCGTGCCAGGTGAGCTAAAAAGCCTGAGTGTTAAGGCATCCATGAACCATCTTTACTGCAGTCATAAAAGGCTTTTTACTGCATCACACAGTCTGGTTTCTTGGAAAATGTCATTTATATCAACAACAATATCAACATTTAAATGAAGAATACAATTTCTACAGACATTTCTCTAAAAGCTTCACACCTTGTCTCTGTGGCATGTGCAATACAGTGCTCCCTCACTACAAATTAAGGGTCTCTGAATAACGATTCCCTATTTACAACAATGCTTGTCGGTGTTCTCCAAATAAGACAGTTCTGTCTTACCCTTTTCCTGCTGCAATATCGTCTGCTTAAATTTTTCATGCTGCAGGGTGTTTTTCTCAAAGTAACATATTGGAAATTTTAACAGAAAATGCATTTATATATAATTTAAATGATGAGTAGCAAACAGTTTGAATCCAGATCAGATGCCGCATAACGCGGCATCTGATCTGGATTCAAGCTGTTTGCAAATGTAAGCCAAATTATGCTCAGCTCTCTAAGGTATTAATTTTCCCTCCCTATAACAACTGTCCCTCCGAACAACGCACAATCTTAGTCTCCCGTTGGGTGTTTTTGTATAAAGGGAGTACTGACTACTGTATTGTAGCTCAATGTTATCAAATAGCCTCGCAGTTGTAATATGAAGATTCAGTCAGGTTGTGTTAACCTTTTACTCTTTTACTTTACTCTAGTATTACATATTATATAGTATAAAGAATGATGAAAGTAAAGCAGAAAGCTCTTATTATACTGCAAAGTAAATTCCTTACTTTTCATTGGTCAACGAGCCGTAGACATAATCCCATGTACCCTGTGAGCTGACAGGGTACTTGGAAATGCAGCTGTTTTCATTGGCTGACAGGTCCCTGAGGCTTGCTTTGCAGAATTTAAGATGGCCGATTGCTCGACAGGATTGAGTGCATTCAATCGTGCATCCTCCGTTATAAGTCCATTTCGGCTAAGAACCAATCGGTGTTTGGATCTTTCAACCGTCGCATTATTTCTGGGAAAGTTTGACGTCGAAACATTTTTCTAATGAATAACAACTTCAGAAACATGACGTCATTACGCTCAACGTTATCTGCTTTGGCGCGATTTTGTTATAATTTACTGCGTGCGCTGTGCATGACAAATTTCTAAATATTTAGTTTGAACAGTGAAAACTTTGCAGTATAATAAATTCGTTATACAGTTTCTTCACAGTGTACATGAGGATTTCTTCCCGGCTGGTAAAATCATGTAACCCTCGCCTAACGGCTCGGGCAACATGATTTATCTCAGCCGGGAAGAGATCCCCATGTTCACTGTGAAGAAACTGTATAACTAATAATATACAGTCTTGAGATGGATCTGTAACATCATTCAATCAGTCCATGTGTATTAACCCATTACTCCATAAATACGCCTTTTACGCCTTTAATTAATTCCTCTACTGAAGAAAATAGTTCCAATTTATACAATCATGAATAGGTATCATAAGAAATATTCTCTATATTCTAGCAGATGGTAGCTTAAAATAGGCTGAAAGTGAAGCAGAATGTGCCTCGAGGCACATTCTGCTTTACTTTCAACCTGTTTTAAGTTATCACTTGATTTCAAAACTAGAAATAGGCTATGGGGTAATGGGTTAAAACAGGCAGCATTTTAAATAAAGCAGGATGAAAGTAAAGCAGAAAGCTAGCACAATAGGAGCTTTCTGCTGTATTTTCAGTCTACTTTAAGCAATTAACTTGCCACTGAAGTCAAGAATTAAGTTTAAAATCTTAGCCTAAAATCTTGGCTTAATTGCTTACTTTTCAACTTTCCTACTTTAAAACCTTCAAGTTTGAGCTTTACAGAAATGCCAGAGTGTATTTCTGAATATTCATTAAAAGTGTTGCTATAGCAACATTCTGTATTTATTATTCCTTCTAATTGACCTCCAGAAATTCTGATCATTAATTTTTCATGAAGCTTGAGGAAGAATAACAAAATATGGGAAATGAGATTTTATACAATGTATGTGTCGTTCTAATTGCACCGTTCCTGGACCACCATATTATATAAGAGCAAGTGACTTTATAGAATAATCATCTTTCTTTGTCTCTCTTGCTTTCTACATCTCTATGATACACTCTGATAGACAAACAGACAGACAGACAGATAGAAAGAAGGAAAGATAGAGAGGGAGATGCAAATAGAGAGCCAAAATTCTGTTAAGATATATAGAGAGAGTGTGTGTTCAGCATGCAATATATATGGTATGTGCAAGTCAAAAGTAATTACTTTTTTGAAGAAGCAGCCATTGAACTTCAGTCAATTATAACTGTGGGGTGTTTTTTTATAATGGTTGTTACTGTTTGTTTTTTACATTATGTAATTTTCAGGTCTATAATTGAAGCAAAAACTGAAATCATTCAGACTTAAATGAAACTGTGTGACACAATTTTATCTATTGCGGCTAAAATCCAATCACTTATTTATAACCATAGCCTGTTTCTAGTTTTGATGACATGTGGTGACTTTCTCTGTGAAAAGTGTAGAATGGTCATGGACGTTTAAATGGCCGCTTCTAGAACTTCAAGAATTTCTTTAAACATTCTAGATATATTGAGTTCAAGAACTTCTGTAAGTCTACAACAATGGTTCTAAAACCCTCAAATTTCAAGATTTATTCTAGAATTTTGGCAGAAAGTTTATGAATCTTAAATGGCCACTTCTAATAAATCATGAATATTCAAGAAATTATTCTGGAATAGTTCTATAATAATTCAATACTTTTCCACATGGGTACTTAAAGCAGGTTGACAGTACAGGAGACTGTGCCTTAACCCATTACCCCATAAATACACCTTTTTATGCCGTTAATTTATTATTCCACTGAAGAAAATACTTCCATTTAATACAGTCATAATTGTGCACCATAAGAGATATGTTCTATATCCCAGCAGATTATAGGTTAAACAGGTTGAAAGAAGAGCAGAATGCCCATTAACCCTTAGCCCGCCAAATAAATTGTCGTCTGCTATATTTCTCGTCTGCTTCAAGTTTCAAAGTGCTTCAAAGTTGCTCAAAATTGCTGAAAATGGTGTCCGAGTGTCAAACAGCTTGGATCCGGATGAGACGCCGAGTTACTCGGCGTCTCATCCGGATCCAAGCTGTTTGCATATGGAGCTAAAGTCGTGACTGGCAGGCTAAGGGTTAAGGCCCATTCTGCTTCACTTTCAGCCTGCTTTAAGTGGTCACCTTTCTTCAAATTTAGAAAAGGGCTATTAGGTAATGAATTAAATAACAGTGATATATCTTCAATGTATTTTTCATTAATCGATATGTTGCATTTAATTACCTGAACAAATGCAATCATGCGTAAAAAGCAATCTATATAGCACGGAGAGATTACCCGGCACAGAAGAATAAGCATGGCATTGATATCTAGAAGGCCAGCTAAGCTATTGATCTGTAAGTCAGCAACACTGGCTTTACCCCTTTACCCCATTGCTGTTTCTAGTCTTGAAAATGGGTGATCACTTTTTATCCAACATGAACAACATTTTAACAACACCTAGATTTTAATAAGGCAACCATTTTACAAAGTTTCAATAAGATATAATGAGTCTAGTAGCTTCTAGAGTGTTAACAAGGTTTTTCTATCATTTGACCTTGTGACCTAGTTTTGACCTGGCAAGACCCACATTCAAACTTGACCTACATTTTATTGTGGCTAACATTTTGACTAAGTTTCCATTAAGATCAAATGCGATTTGTAGCCTATAGAGTGTTAACAAGGTTTTCCTTTTATTTGACCTAGTGACCAAGTTTTTGACTGGACATGACCCACATTCAACCTTGACTTAGATTTCATTGAGGGAAACAATTTGTCTAAGTTTCCACCATTAAGATCAAAAGAGATTTGTAGCTTCTAGAGTGTTAACAATATTTTTCTATGATTTGACCTAGTGACCTAGTTTTTGCCCAGATATGACCCACATTCAAACTTGTCCTTAATATCATTGAAGTAAACATTTTGACTAAGCTTCTATTTAGATCAAATGAGATTTGTAGCCTTTAGAGTGTTAACAAGATGTTCTTTTGACTTGAGCTTGTGACCTAGTTCTTGACTGGACATGACCCACATACAAACTTGACTTAGTTTTCAATGAGGCAAACTACCTACACCTCACTTTATAATACCTCTAAGTAATCTACCTATACACCTGCACATTATCACACAAGAGTACCTTTACCAAATCCTACAAATAATCACCTTATAGCACCTCTACCTAGACCCTACATTATCATCTTAAAGTTCCTCTACCTACACCTAGATATTATCACATGAGAGAACCTCTACCTACACATCCCTATTATCACCTTATAGTATGTCTACCTACACCTCCACATTATCATCTGAGAGAACCTCTACCTACACATCCCTATTATCACCTTATAGTATGTCAACCTACATCTACACATTATCACCTTAGAGTACCTCTACCTACACCTCAACATTATCACCTTATAGTACCTCTACCTACACCTCCACATTATCACCTTATAGTACCTCTACCTACACCTCCATATTATCACCTGATGGTACCTCTACCTACACCTCCACATTATCACCTTAGAGTACCTCTACCTACACCTCCACATTATCACCTTATAGTACCTCTACCTCCATATTATCACCTTATAGAACCTCTACCTACACCTCCACATTATCATCTTAGAGCACCTCTACCTCCACATTATCACCTTATAGTACCTCTACCTACTACTCCACATTATCACCTTAGAGTACCTCAACCTACACCTCCATATTATCACCTGATGGTACCTCTACCTACACCTCCACATTATCACCTTATAGTATCTCTACCAACACCTCCACATTATCACCTTAGAGCACCTCTACCTACACCTCCACATTATCACCTGATGGTACCTCTACCTACACTTCCACATTATCACCTTATAGTACCTCTACCAACACCTCCACATTATCACCTTAGAGAACCTCTACCAACACCTCCACATTATTACCTTGGAGTACCTCTACCTACACCTCCAGAGTATCACCTTATAGTACCTCTACCTACACCTCCACATTATCACCTTAGAGTACCTCTACCTACACATCCCCATTATCACCTTATAGTACCTCTACCAACACCTCCACATTATCACCTTATAGCACCTCTACCAACACCTCCCCATTATCACCTTAGAGTACCTCTACCTACACATCCCCATTATCACCTTATAGTACCTCTACCAACACCTCCACATTATCACCTTAGAGCACCTCTACCTACACCTCCACATTATCACCTGATGGTACCTCTACCTACACCTCCACATTATCACCTTATAGTACCTCTACCAACACCTCCACATTATCACCTTAGAGAACCTCTACCAACACCTCCACATTATTACCTTGGAGTACCTCTACCTACACCTCCAGAGTATCACCTTATAGTACCTCTACCTACACCTCCACATTATCACCTTAGAGTACCTCTACCTACACATCCCCATTATCACCTTATAGTACCTCTACCAACACCTCCACATTATCACCTTATAGCACCTCTACCAACACCTCCCCATTATCACCTTAGAGTACCTCTACCTACACATCCCCATTATCACCTTATAGTACCTCTACCAACACCTCCACATTATCACCTTAGAGCACCTCTACCTACACCTCCACATTATGACCTAAGAGTACCTCTACCTACACCTCCACATTATCACCTTAGAGTACCTCTACCAAAACCTCCACATTATCACCTTAGAGTACCTCTACCTACACCGCCACATTATCACCTTAGAGTACCTCTACCTACACCTCAACATTATCACCTTAGAGTACCTCTACCTACACATCCCCATTATCACCTTATAGTACCTCTACCAACACCTCCACATTATCACCTTAGAGTACCTCTAGCTACACCTCCACATTATCACCTTAGAGCACCTCTACCTCCATATTATCACCTTATAGTACCTCTACCTACACCTCCACATTATCACCTAAGACTACCTCTACCAACACCTCCACATTATCACCTTATAGTACCTCTACCTACACCTACACATTATCACCTTATAGTTCCTCTACCTACACCTCCACATTATCACCTTAGAGCACCTCTACCTACACCTCCACATTATCACCTTAGAGTACCTCTACCTACACCTCCATATTATCACCTTAGAGTACCTCTATCCACACCTCCACATTATCATCTTAGAGTACCTCTACCTACACCTCCACATTATCACCTTAGAGTACCTCTACCTACACCTCCACATTATCATTTTATAGTACCTCTATCTACACCTCCACATTATCACCTTAGAGTACCTCTACCTACACCTCCACATTATCACCTTAGAGCACCTCTACCTCCATATTATCACCATAGAGTACCTCTACCTACACCTCCACATTATCACCTTAGAGCACCTCTACCTACACCTCCACATTATCATCTTAGAGCACCTCTACCTACACCTCCACATTATCACCTTAGAGTACCTCTACCTACACCTCCACATTATCACCTTAGAGTACCTCTACCTACACATCCCTATTATCATTGTATAGTACCTCTATCTACACCTCCACATTATCACCCTAGAGTATCTCTACCTACACCTCCACATTATCACCTTACAGCACCTCTACCTCCATATTATCACCTTATAGTACCTCTACCTACACCTCCACATTATCACCTTAGAGTACCTCTACCTACACCTCCACATTATCACCTTAGAGTACCTCTACCTACACATCCCTATTATCATTGTATAGTACCTCTATCTACACCTCCACATTATCACCCTAGAGTATCTCTACCTACACCTCCACATTATCACCTTACAGCACCTCTACCTCCATATTATCACCTTATAGTACCTCTACCTACACCTCCACATTATCACCTTAGAGCATTTCTACCTACATTCTCCACATTATCACCTTAGAGTACCTCTACCTACACCTCCACATTATCACCTTAGAGCACCTCTACCTCCATATTATCACCTTATAGTACCTCTACCAACACCTCCACATTATCACCTTAGAGCACCTACACCTCCACATTATCACCTTAGAGCACCTCTACCTCCATATTATCACCTTATAGTACCTCTACCTACACCTCCACATTATCACCTTAGAGCACCTACACCTCCACATTATCACCTTAGAGCACCTCTACCTCCATAGTATCACCTTATAGTACCTCTACCAACACCTCCACATTATCACCTTATAGTACCTCTACCTACACCTCCACATTATCACCTTATAGTACCTCTACCTACACCTCCACATTATCACCTTAGAGTACCTCTACCTACACCTCCATATTATCACCTTAGAGTACCTCTACCTACACCTCAACATTATCACCTTAGAGTACCACTACCAAAACCTCCACATTATCACCTTAGAGTACCTCTACCTACACCTCCACATTATCACCTTAGAGTACCTCTACCTACACCTCCACATTATCACCCTAGAGTACCTCTACCTACACCTCCACATTATCATTCTATAGTACCTCTACCTCCATATTATCACCTTATAGTACCTCTACCTACACCTCCACATTATCACCTTAGAGCACCTACACCTCCACATTATCACCTTAGAGTACCTCTATCTACACCTCCAGAGTATCACCTTAGAGCACCTCTACCTACACCTCCACATTATCACCTTAGAGTACCTCTATCTACACCTCCACATTATCACCTTAGAGTACCTCTACCTACACCTCCATATTATCACCTTAGAGTACCTCTACCTACACCTCCATATTATCACCTTAGAGCACCTCTACCTACACCTCCACATTATCACCTTAGAGTACCTCTATCTACACCTCCACATTATCACCTTAGAGTACCTCTACCTACACCTCCACATTATCACCTTAGAGTACCTCTACCTACACCTCCACATTATCACCTTAGAGTACCTCTACCTACACCTCCACATTATCACCTTAGAGCACCTACACCTCCACATTATCACCTTAGAGTACCTCTATCTACACCTCCAGAGTATCACCTTAGAGCACCTCTACCTACACCTCCACATTATCACCTTAGAGTACCTCTATCTACACCTCCACATTATCACCTTAGAGTACCTCTACCTACACCTCCATATTATCACCTTAGAGTACCTCTACCTACACCTCCATATTATCACCTTAGAGCACCTCTACCTACACCTCCACATTATCACCTTAGAGTACCTCTATCTACACCTCCACATTATCACCTTAGAGTACCTCTACCTACACCTCCACATTATCACCTTAGAGTACCTCTACCTACACCTCCACATTATCACCTTAGAGTACCTCTACCTACACCTCCACATTATCACCCTAGAGTACCTCTACCTACACATCCCCATTATCACCTTATAGTACTTACTACCTAGGACATCACAAGGTTCCTCAACCTTGTACTAATTTCTTGTACTAGTTAATTAATGGTGTTTAAAAGGATTTTGGCAAGTAGAGAAGACCCTGCTTTAAGAAGCAACGTGCATTTTCGTAGGTAGTTTCATTTAGCTTTTAATCCGAGCCGAGGAGCAGAAGCATTTCTATGGAGAAAAGGTAATTGCACGGGATGGCATTTCTATAAGAGAAAGGCTTAATGAAGAAAAGTTCAAGTTAATTGCATATTGTGTTCTCTCAATAAGCCCCTAACAGCACACATAACAAGTATGTTTACTATTTGCAAACAGTGCAGACCCTGATCAGAGGGCTCCTTCAGGAGCCCTCTGATCAGGGTCTGCACCGCTTACAATGCTTCCAAACATTGCAAGAACAGACCCTCCAGAAAAAAACATGAAATGGTTATTTTATAGAACGTGGTACTATATTTGACAGTTCGGCATTGTAAGAGTGTTAGCTGGAGTGCAAGCAATCAGAGCTACACAGGACTGAGCTGCCCACATTTAAAATTTATCTGCATCCCTGAGAAGAAATTTCTAAATCTCGCCAGGTGCTTTACATTACATGGCAAAGACGACTGCAGAGGAAGTGGGACCAGAAATTGGATATTGATTGGCTGAGTACTATTAAATAAGCTGGGTTTATATACAGATGGTAGTAATTCTTAGAGGGAAGCATTTGGTTATACAGCTTGTATGATGCTTATCCCATTTCTCAGAAGTCTATAGCTCTCTATTCCTCTGAATAAGTGCCTTTATTTTAACTCTTTCGGAGTCTTTCCTCCCTGAAACTTTAAATGGACAATACAAGTTTCCATTTTAGTCTAGTCCATTTCTGACTTTTAAGGGTTGTTTTGTCAATGTTTGGTATTATGACAAACAGTGAAGACCCTGATCAGAGGGCTCCGAAACCTCTGATCTGGGTCTTCACTGTTTGCATAGAACAAGAGAACTATTCACAACTACACTGTTTGAAAAGGACGCCTATATGCGGGACTAGGGTTCAAAGGGTTAACCCATTATTCCATAGATATGCATTTTAAGCCTTTAATAAATTCCTCCACTGAAATAAAAGTTCCACTTTATAGTCATGAATATGTTCCATAGTTTATACAGTCATACCTTGGTACAATAAGTTATGAATATCTACCGTAAGAGATAATTCTTTATCCTAGTAGTTAGTAGCTTAATTAAAACAATCTGAAAGTAAAGCAGAATGCGCCTTAAGGCGCATTCTGCTTTACTTTCAACCTGCTTTTTAAGTGGTCACCTGTCTCCAAAATGAAGACACAGGCTAAGGGGTAAAAGGTTTAACAGCTAGCCATTTCAGTATGTATGAAAATGCATTATCAAGATGTTACTTATATTATGGCTAATAATTATCAAAAGATAATTGAAGTATGTCACAGCTTTTTTATGAAGAATAGGTCCAGGCCAGAAAGGGGCACTCTTTGAAGAGAATTTGAATAGTCATTGCCTGCAAATACAGACAAGTTTGTTTTTTCTAATTCCACCCCAACCTTCTCAGAAATCTTCACAATCTAATGAAGTTTCAATCAGCAATTGATTGAACAACGGAAGAAAAAATTTACATACCATTATAGACAATGTGCGAAGAAAATTATAGGGTACCAAGTCTGTTTTTGTCTAAACCGCTAGAAAAAAAAGTATAGGGGATAATACCGGTAATTTCCTAGTAAAAAATCAATTAAGATGTCTTCCAACATTTTCTTCTGAAATTGTCTGTATAAAGCCTATATTTTAACCCTTTGAACCCTAGTCCCGCATATAGGCGTCCTTTTCAAACAGTGTTCATGTGAATAGTACACTTGTCCTGTGCAAACAGTGAAGACCCAGATCAGAGGGCTCCGAAAGGAGCCCTCTGATCAGGGCCTTCACTGTTTTTCATAATGCCAAAAATTGACAAAAACAACCCTTAAAAGCAAGAAATAGACTAGACTAAAATCTAAACTGGAATTATCTATTTAAAGTTTCAGGGAGGAAAGAGTTAATTAAACGTTTACTGGTGCATCATCCTTATGGGAAGGTATGGGAATACACTGTACACAAAATCTGTGTAAACTCTTTGCAAGCTGGGTAATTTTTTTTTGTCTGCAACAATTATCATCTGCTACTGTTTGAAAAGTTGAATATTCAAAATTTCTTTTAAATACAGCCTGGTCAGAGTGTCAAATAGTTTGGAGCCTGATCAGACGCTGTATTACTCATTTGCAAAGGTAATCACTGTGGGACATAGTGAATCTAACACCACCGTGAGTGTCAGATAAGAATATCCCACCTGAGTTTTGAAGATATTTTTGGAACACGAGGCTTTGCCGAGTGTTCCAAAATATCTTCAAACGAGGGTGGGATATTCATCTGACACTCAACTGTGGTGTTAGATTTATTTTCTCACCTCACCAACCCTAAAAATGCGAAGAACTTGCTATATATACAGTGGCGAGTTGTATTTTAATGCGCTAATGCATGCATGACAACGTCATGACGACGTCATGACGACATCATAACAACGACAATAACAACCAATCATTAGATAGTTCGGCTTGTCTGTCCGGACAGATAAGGTTATCTCACATCCCCTAGATTTCGGGATACCTCTGTCCGAGAGGTGAGAAATATCCCCTTGTAGTGTGCAAAGGCCAGTTCAGCAGCCACTTTTCGAGTAAAGGCTTGAAGCTCTCTAGAGATATGGAACTGTTAAATGTAGGTCAAATGTAAAGCAGAAAGCTCTTATAGGAGCTTTCTGCTTCACTTTTGTCCTGCATTAAGCTAATAGCCTATCTACTGATGAATTAAATATTTTTTTAAACTCTGCTACAACTTCAATTCTTAACCCTTTGCCTGCTGGTCGCGACTTTATTGATTTTTGCAAACAGTTTAGATCCAGATCAGACACAGGATAACGCGGCATCTGATCTGGATCCAAACTGTTTGACACTCGTCTTTAGGCTTCTTTACTTAAAAAATCTATACATATAAATTTAACAAATTTTGCAGACGAAAATTTCGAAGCAGACAACATCACCGCAGGATAAGGGTTAATCCTCTTGTGCTGATAGCGTACATTGACATTTTTGAAACCAGTAGACAGTTGTGAACTGTAAGAAATATTTTCTAGATCCTAGCAGATGGTTGCTTAAAGCAGGCTGAAAATAAAGCCCTCCTCAATACTATTAACAGGCTTGAGCCCTCTGATCACAGGGTCTGCAATGATAAAACTCTGTTGGGGGGCAAACTTCTCAAGGATAAAAATAAACTACCCGTGTGAAAAGTGTTCAAGAGTTTTTGATTATTCATGAACCTTAAATTGCCGCTTCTTGAGTTGTTCTAAGAGCTTCAACAATTATTTTACACATTCTACAAAAGGAGTTCAAGAACTTTTGTAAATCTAGAACAATGGTACACACATTAAATGACCGCTTCTAGAATTGTTCATTAATATTCAAGAAATTATACTGGAATAGTTCTTGAATAATTCAATACCTTCCCACAAAGTTGCCTTATATGATATATAAGATGATAGAAAAGCTCATTTAAAAAATCAGCATTGTACATATATTATATTATAAGGGTTAACCCTTTCCCCCATAGAAGTGCCTTTTAGCGCATTCAATTTATTCTTGCCCTGAAGAAAATAGTTCCAATTTATACATTCATAAATATGTATAATACAAAATATTTTCTATATTCTAGCAGATGATAGCTTAAAGCAGGCTGAAAGTAAAGCAGAATGCGCTTAAAGCGCATTCTGCTTTACTTTCAACCTGCTTTAAGTGGACACCTATATTCAATACTAGAGATATGCTATGTGGGAAAGGGTTAAAGAATATTTAAGACTTAAATTACTAGAAGAGAATGTTGATTGTGTTAACCTTAAAGAATAGCTAATGCAAATATATTACTAGAAAGGAAAAGTTGATTGTGTTAAGCTTAAAGAATAGCAGTGTTGCATGTCTACAAAATTTATCAACTTTTTCTACCCCATCATAATTATGTTCCATCATTATTGTTCCATTGTTATGGTAAACTTGCCTGCATCAAGGACAATAAGTCTAAAAGTTAATTCTAAGCATTCAAACCCTTACAGTGTGGGGACCAAATATATACATCCCTAGGAAACAATGTAGACCAGATGGCCTCAGATGAAATGGTTCAAAGTGTGGTCTCAGCAGCCCTACATTCATTAACACTGCGCATGCTGGGTAATTTTTTCCGTTTGCAACAACTATTGTTGTCTGCTACTGTTCTAAAATTAGCATTTTCAAAATTTCTTTTTATTTCAGGGTCAGAATGGCAAACAGTTTGATCCTGATGAGACGCTGGGTTGCGCGGCATCTCATCTGGATCAAATCTGTTTGCAGAGGTAATCACTGTGGCAGGCATATTCCGATGCTAGCGTTCAAAGAGTCAAAGTCAACCAACAACCAATTAAGTAATAACATGTCTGAAAAGTTCTCAATGCATATTAAATTCAAAGAGCTTTCTTTCTATCAGAGCTTTCTGCATTCTTTTCATCTTGCATTGAGCAAATGCATGTATCCTTGACTGCACATGAGTCTTTTTATTGAGGAATCGCTTAACTCATTTTACGTCTTTAATTCACTCCTTCTCTAAAGAAAATAGTTCCACTTGATAGTCATTAAAATATTCACCAAAGAAATATGTTCTTTTTCCTAGCAGATAGTAGCTGAAAGCAGGCTGAAAGTAAAGCAGAATGTGCCTTATAGTGCATTATGATTTACTTTCAACCTGCTTTAAGTGGTCACCTGTCTTCAAAACTATAAACAGGCTATGGGGTAAAGTGTAATAACAAGCTTGATCCTACACTAGGCAGAACAACAGACTTCAATATGACATAATTATGGTAATAAGACCATTATCTGTTACATATATTAATATGTTTATATTGAATACTGGTGGTACAATCAAACTTACACTAAACAACCAAGGAAAAAAAAGTTTATAAACTTTAATATAAGTCATAGCTAAATTTGCTTATTTGTTAAGATTACAATCATGATGCTTCTAGATGTGATTGTTGCTTATAATGCAAGGTTTGAATGTACATTATGTAGATCACTTGAGACTGACATGCTGTCATGTTATTATTACTATGTAACATGGTCTGCCATTGCCTGACATGCAAAGTTCTGTTCACACACCACTGATGAAGAGAGTCTGAAATTTAAATTCTCAATTAGCATATTAACCCATTTACCTCATAGATTCTTTCAATATTGTTAAACCCATTGCATGCTGGGTTATATTTGGCGGCCATTTTAAAATGTCGTCTGCAGCGGGTATAACTCAAATATTTGCAGAATATTTTAGCAGTTCCTGATAGAGTATTGACTTAGCTGCAAACAGTTTTGATCTCAGATCAGGCCCCACAATGTGGGGCCTGATCTGAGATCAAAACTGTTTGCCTAGAGGTACACCTAAAAGTGTATCCCGCATGAAATGGGTTAAAGCAGGTTGAAAGTAGAGCAGAATGCACCTTATTATTAGGCACATTATATGCTTCACTTTCAGCCTGCTTTAAGCTACAATCTGCTAGGGTAATAGAAATGTTTCTTATGTTGCACATTCATTACTGACTATGAAATAATAACAAAATTAAACTATTTTCTTCAGTTGGGGAGTTAATTAAATGTGTAAAAAGGCTTATCTATGAAGTAAAGGGTTAAAGGTTAATAACCAAAGGCAGGTTCTGAGCTAGTTCCCATGACATTTAAGGCAAGGACACGAGATGGGATAATTTTTTCTTTCACTCATTTTTTTACTGATTAAAGTCGACACCATGATCTCGAAATTTTCCCTTTTCTTGTTATGATTGACACTTTCACTGTCTTAAAGATAACAGTAAAGGAGTTAATGCATGAAAGAAGTGACATTTTCAGTTAAGAGACAAAATACTCTTGTAGTGCTAGAACCTGATATAGTTATTCTTTGCAAACAGTGAAGGGCTCCCGATGGGCTTTAATTCTGCTTTACTGTCACATTGTTGTTAAGCTGCCACATGTATCCAACACCATCAAAGAATAATGTTATGGGTCACAGGGCTCCAAATTAGAGGAGTTTTTCAAAAATTAAAATCTTCATTTCTGCATTAAACTATGTGACGATTCTAATGAGTAGTAACACCATAGGATTTGGTACTGAAATAGGTGAGAAAATGTTGAATATGTTCAGTTTACTCCCTGTTATCTGGAGCTCTGGGTCACTTATATGGAGGAGTAGGTACATGTGCTCAAAGGTGCTAGCTTCTGTAGAGGGAAGTTAATTGATTTTTAAAGGTTAGCAAATTTAATTTATTCGCCCACTGAAGAAATTGTTCCAACGTCATAAGTATGTACCGAAAGAAACATTTTCTATATCATAGCAGATGGCATCTTAATGCAGGCTGAAAGTAAAACAGAATGCATTCTGCTTTACTTTCAACCTGCTTTAAGTGCTCACCTATCTTCAAAAACTAGAAACAGGTTATGAAGTAAATGGGTTATAAACAGCAGTATACTGCATTGTTTTTATCCTGCATGATGTAATATTTGCTACTTAAAAAAAGTCTTGTAAACAATGAGTGTCAAACAATTCGCATATCTTCATCTAATACTAGACATCTTGATCTGTACTTATTTTCAAATTGCACAAGGAGCTTAAGGGTAAATAAGTGATGCAAAAAACATAAGAAGTTGTGCTCTGTGTGTCCCTTATCTGCCTGAGAAAATCTATTTCATTAACAACCTGTCACATTACTGGAACACAGCTCTCCTCATCCTATTTACAACCAAGAAAATCTCCAAGTCTTAAATTAACATCTCATCCTCAGTTTAACCCATTACACCATAAATACCCATTTTTACGCATCTAATTTTGACTGAAAAAAATAGTTCCACTTTACAAAGTCATGAATATATATTATAAGAAATATTTTCTAAATTCTAACAGATGGTAACTTAAAGCAGGCTGAAAATAAAGCAGAATGTGCCTTAACTCTTTCCTCCCTGAAACTTTAAATGGACAATTCCAGTTTCCATTTTCGTCTAGTCCATTTCTGACTTTTATGGGTTGTTTTTGTCAATATTTGGCATTATGACAAACAGTGAAGACCCTGATCAGAGGGCTCCTTAAGGATCCCTCTGATCAGGATCTACACTGTTTGCATAGGACAAGTGTATTCCTCACAGGTACACAGTTTGCAAATGACGCCTATATGCGTGACTAGGGTACAAAGAGTTAAGGCACATTCTGCTTTAATTTTAGCCTGCTTAAAGTAGTCACCTATTTTCAAAAACCACAAACAGGCTTTGGGGTAATGGGTGAAAAGCTATCTTACTGCACCTATGACCCTGTCAAGTTTCTTAACCATTATACTCCTTAAATATACATTTTTATACCTTTAATCTACATGTATTTCACAGAAGAATCAGTTATTTTCTTTATCCTAGCAGACCTGTGAGGCTTATAAATGAAACAGAATAAATTTTAGGGTGCACCCTGCTTTACTTTCAACCTGCTCTAGCTAAACAGGCAAGTGCTGCTACCATCTGATAGAATATTGAATATATTTCTTATGGTACCTATTCATGACTGTATAAAAAGGAACTATTTTTCTTCATTTTAGGAATTATCAAATTTAAAGGCATAAAAAAGCGTATTTATTGGGCGATGAGTAAACTGAATAATTATCTGCAATGCTAAGTGGCTGCTTTACTTAATCTTTTCCCACATAGCATGTCTCTAGTATTGAATATAGGTGTCCACTTAAAGCAGGTTGAAAGTAAAGCAGAATGCGCCTTAAGCGCATTCTGCTTTACTTTCAGCCTGCTTTAAGCTATCATCTGCTAGAATATAGAAAATATTTTGTATGATACATATTTATGACTGTATAAATTGGAACTATTTTCTTTAGTGAAGGAATAAACATAATGAGCAAAAAGGCGCTTTTATGGGGGAAAGGGTTAAGTTTGACTGTGATTACTTTCAGCCTGCTTTTAACCCTTTGAACCCTAGTCCCGCATATAGGCGTCCTTTTCAAACAGTTAACATGTGAAAAGTGCACTTGTCCTATGCAAACAGTGAATACCCAGATCAGAGGGCTCCTTACGGAGCCCTCTGATCTGGGTCTTCACTGTTTGTCATAATGCAAAACATTGACAAAAACAACCCTTAAAAGTCAAAAATGGACTAGACTAAAATGGAAACTGGGATTGTCCATTTGAAGTTTTAGGGAGGAAAGAGTTAAGTGGTCACCTATATTCAAAACTAGATTCAGACTATGGGGTATCGTAATGGGTTAGGTTTGACTGTGATTACGCAATCTAAACTGTTTCTCACTGATATGAGTAAAGCCACATGCTTATGTTTTTGTAATTTCACACAGTTTGGTCATGTCAGAAACATTAGGCCATTTATTCATTTTTTTCTGAGATAAAACCAAAATCCTGGAGTACATGTTTATTTTTTGCCCCGATGTGTTTAAGAAATATGTCAGGAAATCGGAATTCCGATCTGTGAATACAATGAGCTTTTCTGATAACACGAACAATGTGGTTCATTTATTCAACATTCGCGAAATTTAAAATTTCAATACCATATGACTGGCCATTCAGTATTTAGCAACTTCAGACTTCTGAGTTTGTATTAAAATAACTTCAGGGTGATGATGCTCATAAAGCATTTGAGTTGAGTCTGAGTGTGTTCTCAAGCATTTGATTGGTCAGATTTGAGCCTAGGCTCAAATCTGATCAATCAAATGCTTGAGAATGCATTCAGACTCAACTCAAACGTTTTATAAGCATGTACCCTGATAATACAGTCTAAACTTGATATTTAAAACTCGCTTAAATTGGACTCGCTCAATCATATTTTTAAAGTTGAGTTTTGATAACTCCATCTCGGTGAAGTCAAACAAACCTGTATGTCAAAGTTAAATCTTTGCTTAATAAAGCCACGTCTTAACTTGATATATGGGTAGGTTTGACTTAAGGATGTTTGAATTATCGAGTTTCAACTATATTTAAATCATTACGTCTCCACTTCGAGACCCTCTGATTAGTAATCTAAACGTAGCGTTTGATGCAGACACACATGAGACTAGAGAGATGGCTTTGTCTGTAAGACAAATATCATGCCCCGTACAGAAAAGTCTGAGTTCAATGGCATGTAATTCAGTGAAAAATTACAGCAGATCAAAATATCCTGACCACATGAACATCTTTGGTATATGTGCAAACACTATCTTCAAAATTATAAGGTTGTACGTAGCTTTAAAAACTGTAGGACTGGAGTAAGTCGGAAAAAGTATGTATACCATTATACCCGACAGTACTACTTTAACCCTTTGAACCCTAGTCCCGCATATAGGCGTCCTTACATGTGAAAAGAGCACTTGTCCTATGCAAACAGTGAATACCCAGATCAGAGGGCTCCTTTCGGAGCCCTCTGATCTGGGTCTTCACTGTTTGTCATAATGCAAAACATTGACAAAAACAACCCTTAAAAGTCAGAAATGGACTATACTTAAATGGAAACTGGGATTGTCCATTTGAAGTTTCAGGGAGGAAAGAGTTAAAACCCTCTGCATAAAAGGTACCATCAGATGTACATCTTTACTCCTTCCTTCACATTAAAGCACCAAAAATGATTATTCATTGATACTGTTGAATTCTTGTGGCAGCATAAAGCAAGATGAGAGTAAATAAGAAAGCTTCTAAAGGAACATTTATGCTTTACTTTCATTTTGCTTTAAGCAGTATCCTGCCTTGAACACAATTGGGATATATGTTATTTGCACATTTGGCTATACATGTATATGGAGGAAAAGATAAAGAGACCTTTTTACTAATGATGTTCTGCTGTATGGAAAAACCTTTCGGTGTCCTTAAATCACCCTTGTATATCTGTAATGAAATCTTTCAGCAAGCACAAGGTGACATAGTGGGATAGTTCATTGACATATCCAGGCACAAATGGGTTAAGTTTGCTTGTGTAAGCAAATTAGAGGATATCTTGAGAGTGATGCCCGACAGCAATATGCTGAATCTGATGTACAGTCATGTCACCACACAAGTAAATGAATACAGCCACACTTGTGTTCATACATTGCACTTACCATTAACCCATTACCTCATAAATACGCCTTTTTACATAATTAATTTATTTTTTAGAAGAAAATAGTGCCACTATATACAGTCATGAATTTTCTGTATCCTAGTAGATGGCAGCTTAAAGCACGCTGAAAGTAAAGCAGAATGTGCCTTAAGGCACATTCTGCTTTACTTTCAACCTGCTTTAAGTGGTCACCTTTCTACAATATTAAAACAAGCTATGGGGTAATGGGTTCAAGTAATGAGGATAGAGCTCTAAGGCGAACATTTAATTAAACAAATTAACCCATAACCTGTTTCTAGTTTTGAAGACAGGTGACCACTTTTAAAGCAGTTTAAAAGTATGGCAGAATGTGCCTTAAGGCCCATCCTGTTTTACTTTCAGCCTGCTTTAAGCTTACAATATCTGCTAGTTAGGATATAGAATATTTCTTATGATTAATATGTATGGGTAACAGAGAGAAACAAGACTGCGCGTTCAATAAACGCTTATGCCCCCGGTGACATCCTTGACAATATATTCTGATTTTTTTCTAAGTCCAAATTAGGTCAAGGTCAAACTGAGCTTGGGTATTATTGGTGAGTTGGTAATGGTCTAAGGCAATAACTGTATAAGTATCAAAACATTGTAGTAAACAGTGTTGATGCTAGACGAAACGGTAAAATCTAGTTAACCGAAAAAAGAGCCTATTTAAAATATTCTAAGTTAAAATTAGGTCAAGGTCAAGGTCGAAATCAAAGTTTGGTGATATTGGTGGATAGGGAATGGTCAAAGGCAACAACTGTATAATTTAAGTATCAAAGCATTGTAGTCAGATGTGTTGATGCTAGACGAAACGGTAAAATCTAGTTAACCTTGTTACGGACGGACGGACTGACGGACTGACTGACGGACAGGACGATTACTATATGCTCCCGCATCTGTCGATGCCGGGGGCATAAAAAGAACTGCAGTGGAGGATTACATTAAAGGTGTAAAAAGGCCTACTTATGAGGTAATGGGTTAAGGAAACTGTTTTCAACATTCAGTTTCCACCTGTCTTATAGATTGCTACTTGTTTAACTTGCCATTGATCAGTCAACACAGGTATGTCTGTACAAGCTATAAAATATCCAATCCCCATTAATCATCTTCATATACACTGGTAGATATTGCAATAAATGTCTCATTGGTTTCTATTTTAAACTATTATAGTGTTGTACATTGCCTTGCTGACCACAAGAAGTCTAGACTAATATTGAATCTTTGCAAGTTCCCTATTGTTTTCATCTGCAACAATAATAAATTATTTTGGTCTGCTATTGTTCTAAAAAAAGATTTTTCAAAAATTCATTTCAAAACAGAGTCAGAGTGTCCAACAGTTCGGATCCTGATGAGATGGCGCGTTACGCTTCATCTCATCTGGATCTAAAGCGTTTGCACAGATATAAATCATGATTCCGCTACTAGCCTGAAAAGAGAATTAATTAATGCTTTACTTTGAGCCTGCTTTAAGCTACCACCTACTAGGATATAGAAAATATTTCTTGTGGTACATTAATTCATGACTGTATAATAGTGGAACTAATTTCTTGTGTGGAGGAATAAATAAAAGGCCCAAAAAGGGCATATTTATGGGATAATGGGTTAACTCTTTGCATGCTAGTGGCAGATATATCTGCCACAGTGATTATCTTTAAAAACAGTTTAAATCTAGATGAGACGCTGCGTAACACGGCGTCTCATCAGGATCCAAACTGCTTGCCATTTTGACCTTGAATTTAAAAGAAATTTTGAAAATGCTAATTTTAGAACAGTAGCAGACGACAATTGTTACAGAAGGAAAAAAATTACCCAGCATGCAAAGAGTTTAACATGCAGCAAACTCAGCTTCTTCATCGAAGAGGCCACTAATACCCCCATTCCACTGAGCGGTGATTCCCCTACGCTTCGAAATTTTGGTAAAATCGCCGCGAATCGTAGTAGGAACGGCAACAGCACAGTAGAAACGCCCTGATCGTAGTAGAAGCGTCACAGAAGCTCCTTGATCGCCACATCACGGTGAATGTTTTGACCCTGCTCAAAATTTACGTAGCGGCATCGCCGTGGACTCGAAGCACAGCAGAAGCGTACTAAGAAATTCATGAGCGTAGTAGCAACGCAGTCGCAGCGTGGTTGACGTAGCGCAAGCGTAGTCGCATCGTACTAAAAGCGTCGAGATACATTGTATTTGCCCGCGATTCCACTACGTTTCTCGTACGCTCAGGGCACTCACACTACGCTCTGTACGATCTAGCGACGATCAAGGCGTCTTCACGGCGATTCGCCATTGATGAATCACAAAAATCGTCGTCCAGTGGAATGGGGGTTTTAGATTATATAACTTTAGTTATGAGCTTCTAAAGTTGTAAATCCTATAGTTCTCCAAAGTAATTTGTGACATTTTAATCATCACAAAATACATATCTTTTTTTCTATCTTGACAATTTTGAGATACTGAAACTGGTAATAGATGTATTAAACTGAAAACAACATAATTCATGTAATAAACAATGATAACTGTCAAAATGATATAAGTCAATTTCCAGTACAGTAAAGACCCTCTTTAACCCTTTCCCTTATAGAAACGACTTTTAGCACATGCATTTTATTCATCCGCTGAAGAAAATAGTTCCAAATTATACCGTATTGAATATGTGTCATATTTAATAATTTCCTTATTTTAGCAAGAAATAGCTTAAAGCAGGCTGAAAGTAAAGCAGAATGCGCCCTCGGGCGCATTCTGCTTTACTTTCAACCTGCTTTAAGTAGTCACCTATTTTTTAAATAGAAACAGGCTTATAATCTGGTAATGGGTTAACAACCACTAACAGTCAAGGTTTGTTATTTGTTGTTCAAAACCCTTTACCACATACATTGTAGTCTCTTTCTAGTTTTGAAGATAGGTGACCACTTAAAGCAGGTTGAAAGTAAAGCAGAATGCGCCTTAAGTTTTTGAACTCCTTTTGTAGAATATTTAAAGTAATTCTTGAAGCTCTAGAACAATTCTAGAAGCGGCCATTTAACGTTCATTAAAATTTCTAAAATTCTTGAACGTTTTTCGTGTATAGTTACGTTGTGTATACATATTAAGTTGGTATATATATGGACACAAAAATAATGTTGAACTTACCTGTAATACAGCAAAATCATGGAAGAGGAACAGCACATGAAAAAGAAAGAAAAGCAATATGTCAAGATTCTGAAATAAGAATTCTGAGGTTTCAAATGTCTTAAACCTGTTTCCTCTTTCCCCATCAGTCCATGCATGTAGACTTGTACTCCAGGTTTGGTAAGTCTAGCACTTTATTATACTTTTTGAGCAACACAGCTAAAACAAATACATAATAGTTGACAATAGCAAAGACTAAATAATATTCTTGCTTTTGCTCCTTCGATGCAAAAAGTAACCAAATCACATCCAGTACAGGGCTCAACATCTGGGGATTATAATTGCAAATAAATTATTTTTGTCTTTACTATATAATCTCTATGTTGTGAGTAGTTATTGAAATAGTCTCTGGGATAGGTCGCTGAGCTATTTCAATGACCGATAAAATAAGTAAATCTTTCCACCTGGAAGGAGTGCAGATCGACTTATGTCAGACAGATTCCATAACAAAACAGTGCAGACCCTGATCAGACAGCTCCTTCACTGTTTTCAAAAAGTTTTCAAAAAGTAACAATATAATTATATGTCATTTGCTGGAGAAGGGTATTTAAATTTCATTTACTCTATATACGAGGGCTGTCCCAAAACACCGTGGACTGATATTATTTTTGAAGAACCCGACGTAATATTTCTTTGAGTTTTTTACCAATGCTATTTCAAACATTTTCACATTTGAATAAGAAATAATAAGGTTCCTGAACACACCTGACCCTATTTTTTTTGTAAATATTCATTGTGGGTTAGATTATGCGGCGCACGCCAAAATCTTCAAGGTAGAGTTGAAGAGGTACATTTTACAACCTCCTACAAAGCAATTTCGAATTTGAATTTGCGCAAAATTGCATCATGAATGTTGACGTTGTTATATCTGACGTCATCCTGGAAAAAATCGTTAACGTAGCGTCATTTAAAAAAAGATATCTAGTTATGGCGAATGATACTGTGTTCTGAAGATGCCAGAAAAGACGACGTCAGAGGAAAGGGCGGCGCAGCAGAATGTCATAGAATTCTGCTTTGAGTTGAATTTGATCTCGAAACAGACGTTAAAACAACTACAATCAACATAAATTGATCAATCAGCATGTCGCTTGCTGGTATTCAAATAGCATACGCGATTTTTAGGAAGATGGATTGAGAAAATAATGTAAAGATGGGATAGCCGGAAGAAATTGACGGTTTCATTGTAGAAAACGTGAAGAGCGTCATGATTGGTGATCGGCGTCTTGCGGTGAGATAGAATGCTGAACTACTCTGGGTCAGCAAATGGTTTGTACATCGACTTTTATGTGAGAAACTAACATGTCGAGAGTCGGTGCTATATGGGTGCCACGCTTGTTAAGTGCAGAAGAAAAAGAAAGATGTTTCGTGGTATCAACCCTCTTTTTAAGACGATATTCGAGAGATCAGGACTTTTTCAGCAAACACCCATCACACAGATCTATTGCATACGATACGAGAGAAGTGACCAGGGTTCATTGACAACTTATAAAGCAACATATTCACAAGGTTATCGCTTCGTGCGACATTTCCCAGCATGCAAATTTGGAACTTGCGGTGTTGGGTTTTCAAAAGCTTAAACATCCGCCACATACCATTGACCTAGCCCATTAGATTTTGTAGTATTTTCATACCTAAAACCTCAATTACGCGGACAAAAATTGAAAACGTTGAAGACAGCTCAAACAAGAAACATTGAAAGTTGCGCGAGCTACATATAGATACCAGCTTGTTTAAGAGACTGTGTGTCAGCGAAAATGCATCAATCACCACCAGAAGTATTTTGTAAAGAATTGACGTTGTTCAACGTCGATGACGTCATAAGGTTAACTAGTGTGCGCCGGGGTTACACAGGTTGGGTGTTGCAAATAACTCTTTGATGGTGAGTTTTAAAGATAGCGCGTTTAAACTTCACACAGGTTTACATAAACCCTATGTTTATAAATACTGACGACCGTTTGTTTCTGCTGTTTTAACGAACAATTTTATAAGGAAAGTCTACGATGTTTTGGGACAGCCCTCGTAGAGCACAGTTGGAATCTATTGAGTATGAGGTGATTAGTTTATTTTGAATGATTTACTTTAACAAATGTACATGTCAAAATGTAATTACAGAATTCCAAGAGCTTCCAATTATAGTTTTCCAGTAATTCTGTAACATTTGACAGCAAGTCAGCCTTTGCACCCTTCCAACACAAATAAATGCTGCTTGCTTAAAATACTTTTTCTGCTCAAGTTCTTATTTAATTAGGTGTTTTGTTGTTTTTTCTTCCACAAATGCAATTGTGAAGCAATCTTAGCATTATATCGTATCCTCATTCAGGGCTCCAGATAAGAGGTAGTTTTTTCAACAAATCTCACATTTTCTCACTATTTTTAGCACCAAATCCTATGGTGTTACTACTCATTAGAATCGTCTCGAAGAGACGATTCTAATGAGTAGTGACACCATAGGGTTTAATTCAGAAATAAAGATTTTAGTTTTTGAAAAACTACCCTTATCTGGTGCTCTGCTCATTTTGCGATGGTATATATATAGTGCCTGGAATCAACTTTGGAGCTACTTGTACCATTTTTTTACCCTTCACTTCAATGCCTGTTTCTTCCTTTTCAAGACAGGCAAATTCTGCTTTATTTTCAGCCTGCTTTCACCCTTTACCTGATAGCCTATTTCTAGTACTTCAGATAGGTGACTACTTAAAGCAGGTTGAAAGTAAAGCAGAATGCGCCTTAGGGCGCATTCTGCTTAACTTTCAGCCTGCTTTAAGCTATCATGTGCTATAATAAAGAAAATATTCCCTTTAATACATATTCATTACTGATTAAATTGGAACTATTTTCTTCAGCGGATGAATAAATCATATCTGCTAAAAGGCGCTTCTATTGGGGAAAGGGTTAAGCTACCATGCATCTGCTAGGATGAAAGGAAATATTTCTTATATTTGAATATTCATAACTGTATAAAATGAACTATTTTCTGCATTAACTCTTTCATCCCTGAAACTTTAAATGGATAATTCCATTTTCCATTTTAGTCTAGTCCATTTTTGACATTTAAGGGTTGTTTTTGTCAATGTTTGGCATTATGACAAACTGTGAAGAACCTGATCAGAGGGCTACTTTTGGAGCCCTCTGATCTGGGTCTTCACTGTTTGCATAGGACAAGTGTACTATTCACATGTACACTGTTTGAAAAGGACGCCTTTATGCGGGACTAGGGTTCAAAGGGTTAAAGGATTAAGTCTTTAGTATTACACTGCCATGAGCAGGATCGAATCAGCCACCTCCTGCTTCATTCACATGCCTTTAACCCATTACCCCATAGCTGATTTCTAGTTTTGAAGATAGGTGACCACTTAAAGCAGGTTGAAAGTAAAGCAGCATGTGCCTTAACCCATTACCCCATATAGCCAGTTTCTAGTTTTGAAGATAGGTGACCACTTAAAGCAGGTTGAAAGTAAAGCAGAATGCGCCTTAAGGCACATTCTGCTTTACTTTCAACCTGCTTTAAGCTACCATCTAGAAAATATTTCTTATCATACATATTATAACAGTATAAATTGGAACTATTTTCTACAATGTAGAAATAAGTTAAAAGCGTATTTATGGGGTAATGGGTTAAAGTCCTTCTAAGCTATCAAAGCAGTAAATTTGGATCAGCATTGATATATGCATGTAGTAATAAAGCAATGTAGTATTCTGTCCCTTTTACAATTAATCTTTGTTGACTATTTTAGGCGCCAGATTGTTTCATTGACCAGGGGTTTCATATTAGGGGCTGTTGATGACCCCAAAATAACCTCAAGCCCTTTGTGTGGGCCCCTTGCATTGTGAAAGGGGTTTTATGGGTTAGAGTAAACTCTGAGTCCATTAGGGTCACTGAAACTTGTAACAAAGGACAGCTTGCATACAGCAAACCCTGGAGTAACAAACATGCAATGAAATTACAGGAAAACCTCTTAACCCTTTCACTTATAGAAGCGACTTTTAGCACATGCATTTTATTCATCCGCTGAAGAAAATAGTTCCAGTTTATACCCTCATGAACACTTACCATTACAAATATTTTTATATAGCCTAGTAGATGGTAGTTTCAAGCAGGCTGAAAGTAAAGCAGAATGTGCCTTAAGGCACATTCTGCTTTACTTTCAACCTGCTTTAAGTGATCACCTGAATTTAATGTTATAAACAGGTTATTGGGTAAAGGGTTAATAACCGCACTACACAATTGTATTAGTTATAAGGTGTTTATGACAAGTGACTGCTTAAAGCAAGGTGACAGTAAAAAGAAGCTGAGCTTTTGGAAGAATCTTAACTCATTCACCCCTGAAACTTTTAATGGACAATTCTAATTTAAAATTAAATTTAGTCCATTTTTGAATAATTAGGGTGGTTTTTAACAATATTTAACAAAATTACAAACAGTGTAGATCCTGATCAGAGGGCTCCTAAGGGCATCCGACAAGTCTACCTCTTGGTAGGTATATGATTTATTCATGACGAGTATACTCGTCGCTAGGGTTCAATGTGTTAAGGAGCTTTCTGTTTTGCTGTCACCTTCTTTAAACCCTTTGCCTGCTGGTCGCGACTTCACTGATTTTTGCAAACAGTTTGGATCCAGATAAGACGCCGCGTTACGCGGCGTCTGATCTGGATTCAAACTATTTGACACTCGTCTTTAGGTTTCTACACTTAACAAATTTATAAATCTATATTAAACAAATTTTGCAGACGACAATTTCGAAGCAGACGATATTACCGCAGGACAAGGGTTAAGCTGTCTACTATATTAGCGGGTGTAATAGAGAGGTTTTACTGTATACTGTAACCTTTTCATCACCCAATTTATCATGAGGTTCAGGGCTCCAGATAAGAGGGGGTAAACTGCACAAATCCAACATTTACTCACTTATTTTAGCATCAAACCCTATGGTGTTACTACCCATTAGAATCGTCTCTTCGAGACGATTCTAAATGAGTAGTGTCACCATAGGGTTTAAAGCAGAAATAAAGATTTTAGTTTTTGAAATACCCCCCTTATCTGGAGCCCTGGAGGTTTTTACTCATTTGCCGCCATATTGTTGACTGCTTCAATAGTGTTGCCTGCAATATTGTTTCAAAGTTATATTCAAGGCAGTTACTATAAAGACTGACACAACGTAAGTGTCAAACAGTTTGGATCCTGATCAGATGCCTGGTTACGCAGCATCTGATCAGGATTCAAACTGTTTGCAAACTCATAATGACATTGAAACTTAAAACAGACAACTTTGCATGCTGGGTAATTTTTTTTGTCTGCAATAATTGTGGTCTGCAACTATTCTAAAATTAGAATTTCAAAATTTCTTTTAAATTTAAGAGTCACATAGGAAATACTGTTTTGGTGTTGTGCCTCTGAACAAATGCAAAGTTGCAAATTCCGTATTTCAAATTTACAAAATGTTGCCATGTTAATCCACATGGAGTATATTAACCCTTAGCCTGCCACTCACGACTATAGCTCCATATGCAAACAGCTTCGATCCGGATGAGACACCGAGTAACTCGGCGTTTCATCCGGATCCAAGCTGTTTGACACTCGGACAACATTTTCAGCAATTTTGAGCAACTTTGAAGCACTTTGAAACTTGAAGCAGACGAGAAATATAGCAGACGACAATTTATTTGGCGGGCTATGGGTTAATCATATAATACCGTAAAAGTACTCCATTTCAACATTTCTGCCCATAGCTCTTTTAACTCTTATGCTATCAGAAATATTGTCGTCTGCATCAATTGTCATCTGCTACTGAGTATTTTTTCATTATTTTCTTTTCAAAATAGGATCAGAGAGTCAAACAGTTTGGAACCCAGTAACTCACCATCTCATCTAAACTGCTTTCATACGTAATTCTAATCAAGGTTTCACCATTTAGCTGTCAATATAAGAAGGGTTATAAAGCAGAATACATGTATAAGTATTCCAGTATTGCAGAAAGTGCCTGGAGTAGCTTTCTGCCTTACAAATACAGTGCCCCCTCGCCCTCCAAACAACGACTCCCACCTTAAAACGACCCTAAAAGTGCCAGTTCCCTAACAGGACAATTATATCCAAGGCTTTCACTGCTGCAATATCGTCTGCTTAAAACCCATTAACTCATAAGCGATTAACAATTATCAGTGCTCACCTCAATGCATGCTAGTTGATTAAAGTGAGTCAAAATGAGTTAGTATGAGGCTATTGTGCAATGAGTCAAAATGAGTCAGTATGGCTTAATGGGTTAAAACTGTCGTCTGCTGTTTTTTCCAAAGTCACATAATTGACATTTTGATGGAAAAAACATAATGACAAGAGGCAAACAGCTTGAATCCAGATCAGACACAACATTGTAAGCCAATTTCCCTCCCTATATCAACTCCCGACACTGGGTGTTGATGTAGAGAGGGAGCAGCTCAGCACTATAGTAAAAATATTATTATTTTTACAGACTGTTTACGAAAATCTCTCTACACATAATCTTGAAAATCTTTGATTATACGACATTTAGACTGAATTTAAATGTATAGAATGAGACGGGCTGTACATAAAAAACAGTCAAAAACAAACCAGAGAAAATGTTAATTCTATTAAACACAACTGCTCTCTACAATAAAATGCAGTTTATCAGAGAAATTGTGAATTTAAATTCAATTTAAAACAATGAAGTTCTAATTGATTTTTCAATAGCAATTCTATTCAAATAAAGCTTGACTGCTGCTTCTACTCTAAGACAGGTTGCAGCCTACATGTAAATGCAAAACAAAAGTAAATCAGCTATCTCCTATAGGAGTTTTGATGAAAGGTAACCAGTATGGTGAAAGTAAAGTAGAATGTGCTTTAACCCATTCTTCCATAGAAGTGCCTTTTAGCACATTTAATTTTTTCCTCTACTGACGAAAACAGTTCCACAGGCCCTAAGGCGCATTCTGCTTTACTTTCAACTTGCTTTAAACTGTCACTTGTCTTTGAAACCAGAAAAAGTCCATGGGGTTATGGGTTTAAGAGCATACTTTGAATTTTTACACCCTTCTTTAACTACCATCTGCTAGAATTTTAAAAATACTTATGGTGCACATTCATGACACACAGTAGAAAGTGGAACTACTTTCTTCAGCGGAGAAATACATTAATGGTGTAAAAAGGGCCACTATGGCCCTAAATCGCTCACCTGGTACACCATGGCAAACTTGACCTATAGTGACCTAGATTATGACTGGACATGACCCACAATCAACCTTTAGAGTGTAAACAAGATTTTCCTATGATTTGACCTAGTGACCTAGTTTTTGACCAGACATGACCCACATTCAAACTTGACCTAGATATCAATGAGGCAAACATTCTGACCAAGTTTCAATAAGATCCATTGAGATGTCGAGATCTAAGCTTCTAGAGTGTAAACAAGGTTTTTCTATGATTTGACCTAGTGACCTAGTTTTTGACCGGACATGACCCACATTCGAACTTGACCTAGATATCAATGAGGCAAACATTCTGATCAAGTTTCATTAAGATCCATTGAGATTTGTAGCTTCTAGAGTGTTAACAAGGTTTTTCTATTATTTGACCTAGTGACCTAGTTTTTGACCGGACATGACCCACATTCGATCTTGACCTAGATTTCATCAAGACAATCATTTTCATGAAGTTTCATGAAGATCGGATGAAATTTGTAGGCGCTAGAGTGTTAACGAACAATTGTGAACGGACGGACGATGGACGACGGACGACGGACATTCAGCGATCCTAAAAGCTCACCTTGGCACTTCGTGCCAGGTGAGCTAAAAAGGGTAATGGGTAAAACCAGAGCAGTATTGCATGCTGGATAAGCAGGTGCTCCTGACATGGCACTATCAGAATGCCTGCTGTTATGTTAAATTCTTCAATGATGTTTATTTTAATCTTTAAACCAATTTACGCCTCAATTTTCAAACATGTGTTATTTAACCCATTCCCCAATAAATACATCTTTTAACTCTTTCCTCCCTGAAACTTTAAATGGACAATTCCAGTTTCCATTTTAGTCCAGTCCATTTCTGACTTTTAAGGGTTGTTTTTGTCAATGTTTGTCATTATGACAAACAGTGAAGACCCTGATCAGAGGGCCCCTTTTGGAGCCCTCTGATCTGGGTCTTCACTGTTTGCACAGGACAGGTGTACTATTCACATATACACTGTTTGAAAAGGACGCCTATATGCGGGACTAGGGTTCAAAGGGTTAAAACAGGCTTAAAGTAAAGCAGAATGCACCTTAAGGCACATTCTTCTTTACTTTCAACCTGCTTAAAGTGGCATCTACCTTCAATATTAGAAATGGGCTATGGGGTAATATGAGTTTATAAAGTTGCAACTCAAAACAAGCCTTTACCTATTACCCAAGAGCTATATAAGCCTTCTTACAACTTTATGTTATTCCTCCACTGAAGAAAATAGTTTTAATGTATACAGGTTTGAATAAGTATCATAAGAAATATTCATTACATGTATATCCTAGCAGATGGTAGCTTAAATCAGACTAAAAAGTAAAGCAAACTGCTTACTTCAGGAGTATTTTGCTTTACTTTCAGTTTACACTCAAATCTGGATAGATAGTGGAAATGCCTTTTATATTTCATGTTCAGGAAATTCCACTCTTAGTGACTGATTAACCCTTAGCCTGCCACTCACGACTATAGCTCCATATGCAAACAGCTTGGATCCGGATGAGACGCCGAGTAACTCGGCGTCTCATCCGGATCCAAGCTGTTTGACACTCGGACAACATTTTCAGCAATTTTGAGCAACTTTGAAGCACTTTGAAACTTGAAGCAGACGAGAAATATAGCAGACGACAATTTATTTGGCGGGCTAAGGGTTAATTCTAAAAATGCATACTTATGGAGTAATGGATTAAAAGTTCAACAGATCAGCTTAGATGCAACATCTGCACTGTGTACCAGTGTTTCATTTTCATAAATGACAATTAACAAGGCTCCAGATTAGAAGGAGTAAACTGAACAAATCCAACATTTCTCACTCATTTCAGCACCAAATCCTATGATATTACTACTCATTAGATTGTCTCAGATAGACATTTCTAATGAGTAGTCACACCATAGGGTTAAATGCAGACATAAAAATTTTAGTTTTTGAAATACCTTCCTTATTTGGAGCCTTAATTGACATTAGTAAGTTATATAACAAGTCATTTGAATCCTACTTATCTGAAGAATGCATGGTCTTCACAATTTGTTTCCCAGTAAACCGATAGACTGATTATTGAGCTAATTTTGACTATAGCCTTTGATATTTCAAAGGGTAAATTTCTTTCATATCTGTTTTCAGTCCTAATCAATGCAATCTCTCCCTGATCAGAAACATCCGAGGCTCAATTTGTATGAAGAACAGACATTTGTTTTCCAGCATGCAAACTGTTTTGTACTAAGATAGGTGCATTTCACCAGGTACAGTAAAACCTCTCTATTACGACCACTAAATTATGTTAATTATTAGGGTATTTACGATAGGTGACCGCTTAAAGCAAGGTTACATTGAAACAGAAAGCTCCTTTAGGAGCTTTCTGTTTCATTGTCACCTTGCTTTACGCTGTCACCCCTATATTATACAATTAATTAGCCTTCATTTTAGTGGTCGTAATAGCGAGGTTCTACTGTAGTTATATTTTCAGCAAAATTTCAACTCTTGCACAAATATTTACAGTTAAATGCATGCAGGGAGCCAGCTGCAAAAAGATGCATCAGGCAGTCTTTAAGATAGCCGGTTCAAAATTAACCCCTTACCCCATAAATACACCTTTTTACACCTCTAATGTATTCCTCTACTGAAGAAAAAAGTTCCACTTTATACAGTCATAAGAATATTCTAGCAGATGGTAGGAAGCTTAAAGCAGGCTGAAAGTAGAGCAAAATGTGCCTTTATCAGGCACATTCTGTTTTTCTTTCAACCTGCTTTAAGTGGTCATGCAGTTAATTGTCTTCAAAACTTAAAACAGGTTATGGGGTAAGGGGTTAATTGTCCTTCTGTCCCTTCTCTCATTGAAATACCCTTTTCTGCCCCACACACTTATTCTTCCTGGTTTCAGATAAGCAGCAATATTTCCTACATCCTGAAAGGACTGACTGCATTAAAGAGACAAAAAGTAAAGCATACATCTCTTAATGGAGATTTCTGCTTTACTTTCAGCCTCCTTCAAGAAGCTAGCTGCTTTAACCCTTTCCCCCATAGACTGTTTGTAGTTTTGAAGACAAGTAACCACTGAAAGCAGGTTGGAAGTAAAGCAGAATGTGCCTTAAGATGCATTCTGCTTTACTTCCAGCCTGCTCTAAGCTATCATCTGCTAGGATTTAGAAAATATTTCTTATGGTTCATTTCCATGACAGTATAAATTTCAAACTATTTTAATTAATGAAATGCGCTAAAATGCACTTTTATTGGGGAAAGGGTTGAACACTGAATACAAACTATGAGGGACAGGGTTAATTAACCACATGTCTAGATTATATATAAATGCTTCTTCCTTAAATTGTCATTCAGAATATCGGTTTTCCAATACATGTATTCAAGATTATTTCTATCAGATGTATGTCCATCTTTTCAATGCTGAAAATAATGAACAGTTTAGGTTGATTTCAATTTTTTTTCTAATTCAAAAAGTAAAACTTAATAAAAATGTGCAAACTTTGACATAAGTCTCAGCTGGCTCGTTCAAAAGTCCTCTGATCAGGATCCAGGGCTCCAGATAAGAGGTAGTTTTTTCAACAAATCCCACATTTTCTCACTATTTTTAGTACCAAATCCTATGATGTTACTACTCATTAGAATCGTCTCGAAGAGACGATTCTAGTGAGTAGTGACACAATAGGGTTTAATTCAGAAATAAAGATTTTAGATTTTGAAAAACTACCCTTATCTGGTGCTCTGAGGATCTATACTGTTAGCAAATTATACAAATACTAGTCTCCAGTACAGTCAGGGTTGACAGCTGGCACAAGACTGACATATAGTTATTTTATATAATCTGGTTATCTGATTTGTATCAGAGCTATTAGCAAACTCACTATATATACAGCTACTGTCCAACTTCAATATCTCAAGCTCCCCTATGTTGAACATATCTCTGTATTTCAAAGATCAAACGTGGCTCAGCCAGGTTTTAAAAATTAACTTTAAAGTACAGATAATGTTCGAATTAAGTGATTTTGAAATCATGATGATGAAACTGAATTGTACAAATATGGGTAAATTCGACTAAAGTGAGTTCAAGATATCAAAGTTCGACTGTATTGATGTACAAGCAGTAACTTACTGCTAGTACATCAATACAGTCGGAACTTTGATATCTTGTAAGTGAAGAGATAATCTAATTACACCTGCATGTTAATAATGAATGCTTCCATCGCTATTGTTGGAATGATTTATAATCAAACATGGGGTAAAGGCAGAATGCAACTTTAAACACAGTATGAAAGTACAACAGAAAGCTTTCTTTTATGCTGTATTATGGAGTTGTCTTAACAATTCTTCTACTTAGGAAGTGTATAATAAGCTTTTTGAAAACAATGTCGACCCAGGTCAGACAGCTCCTGAAGGAGCAATTTTCCTATGAATATATTAAAAAAAAAGATGTGATTCCAGATTATTTTGATATCTTTTAGGTAGCAGACTGGAATAAAATAAACCACTGACAACTTTCTATTTCCACCACTATATTTACAACTATTGCACTAGCATATGGGTCTAACTAACTAAATGTCTTTTTAACCATCTCTAACAACACAAATACTTTAAATGTCACTAAGACACACAAGAGGCTGTCAAATGTCATTTCCACATAGGAAAGTTCAATTCTATAGCCACACAGGCAAATGTCTATTCCATTCAGGATAATATGATACTCTATAACCACACAGGCAAATGTCAATTCCACACAGGCCTATTAAATACCATGGCCACACAGGTAAATGTCTTTATCACACAGGATATTATACTCTTTAACCACACAGGCAAATGTCAATTCCACACAGGTCTATTATAATTATATTATGGCCACAAAGGTAAATGTCTATTCCAACAGGAAGATACACTTTCAATTGTTTATATTTAAGCTTTAAAGATAACTAACTCAGTTTCAATATTGAACTACAGTCTATCTGTATTATATCAATATCTAGAGCTATTTATATCAATATCAAAACAAACTCCATGTGTTTTTAGTATGCAAAAGGCTAACAAGCAACCTCACTATACAAACTAGACTTCTGCACACTAGCATGATAGTTTGGCCATATCTGCAAAGTTCTGCAAAATGGCCAAAACTCACAATTAACAAATTAGATTAGAATATCAAAATATATTAAACTGTTTAAAAGAATATCATATTAAGTGCAATAATATCTTAAGCACTTAAAAACCTTTTTCCATTAATAAAATGTTTTCTCTTCCAATGCTGAAAATAACTAGCTTGCAGCTCAGTCATATACGCAAATCACAATGAGAAATCAGCATTTCATCTCCGGTAAATGAAAAGGGATCTTCACGATGTTAGGAAATGGTCGGGCCAGTACTCTACTCCATTTAAAAGCCACTGTTTTCATTTTATAAGGATCTGTCGGACACGAGTTCAGATAACAAATGTTCACAGTGGGTGAAGATTTATACATGTACATTAATATTCCCCAGAAGAAAGGTTAAAAGACCAACAGTGAAATTATTTTTGAGTGTTACAGCTACATAGTAATAATAGTTTCAATCTTGCTCTGGATTCTTATAGAATCTGTCCAACATGAGTCTGCACTCTACTCTCTGGTAAAATTTTCTGATTTAATTGTTCAGATAATAAATACACATAGTAGGCAGAGATTACTCTGCAAGAAATTATTTAGGGTTAAATTAAGTTCTACAAATGTATAAACAACTTGTAAACGCAGTGTCTACACTGTTTGCCTAATGTTCGTTTAATAGACAAAGGAATAACTGGATTAATATAACAGCTCCATAGTAATTGTTAGTGAAGTTTACATCTCCCTTCAAAGATAGGTACACATACCTAGTCTATGGCTTCAGGTGGTTCATCCTTGCCTCACATACAGGACATCACTCATCATTTACCCCGGAGTCTTATAAGTCTCATCAAACTTCATGAAGGTCATGCAGTCCTAGCTCTCTCTCTCTCCCTCTCTGTCTCCCTCTCCCCTGTCTGTCTGTCTGTCTGTCTGTATCTATTTTTGTTTTTCTCTCTGTCTGTGTGTTGTCTGTCTGTTATTAACCCTTTACCTGATAGCCTATTTATAGTATTAAAGATAGGTGACTTATTAAAGCAGGTTGAAAGCAAAGCAGAATGCGCCTTAAGATGCATTCTGCTTTACTTTCAGCCTGCTTTAAGCTTCCATGTGCTAGAATATAGAAAATATTCCCCATAATATATATCCATGACTGATTAAATTGGAACTATTTTCTTCAGCATAGGAATAAACTGAATGTGCTAAAAGGCACTTCTATAAGGGAAAGGGTTAAGACTTCCTATCACACTATCATTCTCTCTCTATCTTTCTTTCTCTTTCACTCTCACTCTATCTATTCCAGTAAATCAGTTATAGTAATTTCAAAGGTAACATTATTCAGTATTTAAATGACACTGTTTAATGCACTATACATTTTAATTGTAGGAGAAGGGTTAAATCTAAATGCTGCCACATTTCCATGTATATGTATGTATGTCAGAATGATATACTCATGCATATACATGTGCAGATTTAAAATTCTGATGATACAGTCACTATTAGGAAGGACTTTTTGCAATATCCAAGCATAGATATGGTCTATTCTCTTCCCTTTGACATGGCTCCAGCTAATCTGCCAGAATGGGAGCGAACCAAAGAGTTTAGGATCACTATCCTTTCTACTCTTTAGTTTGGCTGAACCAGCTTCCAGCTTCTGCCAGAATGGCAATTAAAGGCTGGGATCTCAACCAATTTAAGAATTAAAGGTTATTCCCGAGTCATAGATAATTATGATCTTGAACTCTATAAAACCTTATTTATATTTTTACACACAGTGTAAACCATGGTCAAAGGGCTCCTTATAAAGCCCTCTGACCAAGGTCTACACTATTTGTTTGAAATTTATTTTTCTGCTATTTTTCTTAACCCTTTACCCAATAGCCTGTTTCTAGTTTTGAAGACAGGTGAGCACTAAAGGCAGATTGAAAGTAAAGCAAATGCCTCTCCAGGCGCATTCTGCTTTACTTTCAGCCTGCTTGTAATTACCATCTACTAGAATATACAATATAAATTATAATGATACATATATTCATGACTTTTTAAATTTTAACTATTTTCGTCAGTGAAGGAATAAATTAGAGGCATAAAAAGGCATATTTATGGAGTAATTGGTTAAAGCAGTCCTTAACACTAAGATAAACTGGTCATTTGTCAAAAGGGGAATAGTCCACAATAAATATACAAATAAAATTTCAGCTGAATAAGGATTTATATGGTTCTATTAGTAAACACAGCACAGAAACCTGCTCATTTTCTCCATTGTTCATTAAGCCATGGCTCTCTGCTCTTCCTATATAGGCGTATAATTATAAGCCATAGAAATGGCAATTTATCAATAGTGATAAAGTATGTCATTTGTTGTAACCCAGTTAGCACTGTGTGTGACATGAATACTACGGTACGATACGTTCTTAACTCTTTGCTCGCTAGCGGCGATATACATGCCATAGTGATTATCTCTGCAAACAGATTGGATCCAGATGAGACGCCCTGTAATGCGGCGTCTCATCAGGATCCAAACTGTTTGCTATTCTGACACTGAATTTAAAAGAATTTTGAAAATTCTTATTTTAGAACGATAGCAGACGACAAATTGTAGCAGACGAAAAAATTACCCAGCATGCAAAGAGTTAAGAGATAAGTATAAGAGCAAACTGTCAAACCTGTATTTATCCTGTACCCCATACATTTGCCTTTTTCACCCTGAAATATTTTCCTCCTCCGAAGAAAATAGTACCAATTTATACAGTCATGAATATGACTTGCATCATAATAAATATTTTCTATATTCTAGCAGATGGTAGATTAAAGCAGGCACATTCTGCTTTACTAGCGCTAAACCTGCTTTAAGTGGTTGCCTTGATCCCTTCAAAACTAGAAAGGAGTTGTGTAAACAGTTAAGCAATCGTTCAAAACAAGGCTCATAAGCAGTCTCATATATAGTTTGTTTCTGACTGCAGGATAAAAACAATGCAGAAAGCTCTTGCAGGATATCCATAAGCTTTATACTCTATAAGAAGCTTTATACTCTATTAGAAAGGTCATTTAACCCTTTACCCCATAATCTATTTCTAGTTTTAAAGACAGGTGACCACTTGAACAGGTTGAAAATAAAGTGCATATTGAGGTGCATTCTGCATTACTTTCAGCCTGTTTTAAGCTGCTATCTACTAGGATATTGCATATTCGAGACTCTTTAAAATGGAACATATTTCTTCAGTGGAGAAATTATTAAATGAAAGGTGTAAAAAGGGGTGTTAATAGAGTAAAGGGTTAACCCTTTAACTGTCTTCCACCAAAGCTAATGGGTGTATCATTGAAAATATTCAGTCATTTAAGTCGGTTAACCAGTACACACAAACAGAGGTGATCAAAATGTGTTTAACTTTCATAAATAAAGCAACACTATTATAACTATTCTAAAGCAATACAATGGTTAAAACTAAGGGCAAGTTAAAGCTTAAAGCAAGATGAAAGTAAAGCAGAAAGCTCCTTTAGGAGCTTTCTGCTTTACTTTCATTTTGCTTTAAGTATAGGCCTGGTATCTTAAACTCAGAAATCATATATTATTTTGATCGTAATAGGGAGAGTGAACTGCACTGTCATTGATGTGTAAATTAATTGGTTTTTCCGCCTTTTGAATAACTCTGTACAGTGGCGCGAGTCAGTACATACCGACACTTACAGACACTTTATACTTCATTCAAGTCGAAACTTTCTGGCAAAATAAAAACACAAAAAACCATACAAAGAAATTAACTTACTTTGACCAAATCCTTGCCGTCTTTTTGATCTCCGTAACGATGATCGTGTAAACTGGGACCTCTCCCCTAGAGGAGACGCCATCATAGCCATAAAGAAAACCCAAGATTATGTCAACAAGTGTCTTCGAGTTGATGAATTAGACACATCCTTGCTCAATTGTCGTTCAATCAATCACAAATAATCCAATAAGAATATTTTCCATCGACTTCTTCAATTTCCTCACAATAAAATTTTTGTTTTTCCACTATGTTTTTCACTACGATATAATATTTACACCATGTTTTGCATTTTTCTCCCTTATACTGACAATTATACAGGTGTGTGTTACAATCAAGTAAAGTCTGTTTGGGTTCACGTACAGTTTAGCCTCTCTATAACGACCACTATTTTTGTTGATTATTGGGTGTTTACGGCAGGTGACTGCTTAAAGCAAGGTGACAGTGAAACAGAAAGCTCCTTTAGGAGCTTTCTGTTTCCCTGTCACCTTGATTTAAGCTATCACCTGTCTTTTATACTATGACTTATCCTTCGTTTTAGTGGCCTTTATAGAGAGGTTTTACGTTATATGCCCCATTAACTGTATGAGTATGAGCGACATGAATAAGACAGTTCCCTATGTTGACATTATCCTGCTGTGTCAGAGCTGACAAGAATTTCTCGTAAAAACTCAGTCAAATTTCTAGTAAGCAGCCATTCATTAAATAAGCCAATTACCGTAAGGTATTTTGTGTTAAAGAAGTGTTTAGATCTGTAAGGACGATTAAATGCTAAATGCAGAATAAAAGTAAAGCAGAAAGTTAATGTAGGAGCTTTCTGCATTACTTTTGTCCTGCATTAAACTGACACCTATCTTAAACCATTCATTCATCTTAATGATGGATATTTCTGAAAACAAGTGTCTTGTTAATGAAGAATATATGTTATGCAGAAAGGTCAACAACAAAAAATCTGCATTCTTTTTTTCTGCATTAAATTGCCACCTGTCTTAAACCTTTTTCTGTCTACCTAACTCAAGTTTTGATTAGACATGAAACTGAAATAATTTACTCTGAACCTACCACAATGTATAAACTAGTTAACCTATCACTCCTTTAATTTCTCCATTGAAGAAAATAGCTCCACTTTATACAGTAAAGAATATGCAAAATAAGAAACATTTCCTATATCTTAGCAGATGGTAGCTTAAACTAGGCACAAAGTAAAGCAGAATGCATTCTGCTATACTTTCAACCTGCTTTAAGTGATCACCTGTCTTCAAAGTGACTACCACTACGTAGTAAACCTTTTTTTTACTGTCTACCTAACACAAATCTTGACTGTATGCATGAAACCAAAATATTTACTCTAACCCACCACAATGTATGAACTATTTTAGCTTCCAACCCAGATCTACACACCCATAGCCAGTGGATCATCTTATCAGCAAGTTTATCAAATTATTAAGTTAGCACTTCACTGATCAATGAATGTTTATTATATTACCAGTAACTGATGTGCCAGGAATATAAAGGACATAAATGAAATAAAATACTAGTGTCTATTGCAATTAACAAACAGTGTAAATCACAATATCAGATTCCCCGTTTTATAACAAAGCAACTGAGCTGGGTTTGCACTGTTTGTAATGTGGTACAAAAGTCCATTAATTCATTGCATCCGCTATAATACTAGTATCAACACTCAGGGTAAATTCTTTACAGACATATAGCTCCAGCTAAAACAAATATTCCCAAATTCTAAAATCCTTATATCTAAACCAAACCCTATGGTGTTACTACTCATTAGAATCGTCTCGAAGAGACGATTCTAATGAGTAGTCACAACATAGGGTTTGGCTAAAAAAAATCTAAAACATTTACTCCCTTCTATATACTGACACAAACATGTAAGATTTACTTATAAATTTCCTTTCCTTCTACTCCTGTCTCAATGTCAACTCCTCGTCTGTGCTGTCACTTCACAATATAACTCCCAATTTTCTCCGATACAAAGCAGACTGCCTAGCGGTTTTCTGGGTCACTGGGAAAAATCACCTGCTACAGAGAGAGGGGGAGCTTACAACACACAGCAGGCAAGGAAAGCCTTCCGGAATCAAATCATGTCCAAAGACTTTGAAAATAATATGATGTCTTTGACTTCAGGGGAAAAATACATTATTCTAAGACTGACCCTGTTACATGCAAATATTTTGTTTTTATAAAAAATATAATAATATAATACAGGCAAAAAGTAAAACCTGTGGTAAGAGGCAATACTCTAGCAGTCTTACTTGAAATTTGCAGCTTAATGATTGTAGGATGTAAGTAATGTAGAAAGCTCCTAATTATAGGAGCTTTCTGAATCACTTATTTCCTGCTTGATGCATTCAATTATTATCAACCTGTCTTCAAAAGTCTCACTTTCTGTATTCAATGACAGCTGAATATGTGTATAATCTGGCTATTACTACTTAACCCATTCCCCCATAAATACACATTTTTACACCTTTAATTAATTCCTATACTGAAGAAAATAGCTCCAATTAATACTGTCACAAATAAAAGTCATAAGAAATATTTTCTATATTTTAGCAGATAATAACTTAAAGCAGGCTGAAAGTAAAGCAGAATGAGCCTAAAGGCGCATTCTGCTTTACTTTCAACCTGCTTTAGGTGATCACATGTCTTCAAAACTAGAAACAGGCTATGGAGTAATGGGTTAACCTAGGAAGTACTTAAGGCAGGTAGTGGCTTAAAAGGGATTGCTGCTTAATATCACCCTCATTTAGACTGCCACTTGCTTTAACTCTTTGAACCCTAGTCCCGCATATAGGCGTGCTTTTCAAACAGTGTACATGTGAATAGTACACTTGTCCTATGCAAACAGTAAAGACCCTGATCAGAGGGCTCCGAAAGGAGCCCTCTGATCAGGGTCTTAACTGTTTGTCATAATGTCAAACATTGACAAAAACAACCCTTAAAAGTCAGAAATGGACTAGACTAAAATGGAAACTGGAATTGTCCACTTAAAGTTTCAGGGAGGAAAGAGTTAAACACTTTCTTCTTGTGAATAGACTGTCCTCGTAGTAGTTTTGTTTTGTAAAATCGGAATTTTACAGTACTCTAACAATCCGGAGTAATTCAAGACTCAGTATTATTAATCCCGATCTGAGCAACCTGCTAATCCTAGCCCATCTATCACTTCCTAGATAACGTCTTTATTAGATGGCAGCTTTCATGAAAATATTATCTCTACAGCTCATAAACTCTGATTTCAAGAACAACTAGAATACTATAGAGATTCGACCTGATTTTGTGTATACATGTATGTATTACAATGTACTAGCTATTGGCTGCTGAATTAACCTATTACTTCATATATATGCCCGTTTGTGCCTTTTATTGATTCCTCCACTGTAGAAAAAAGTTCCACTTATACAGTCATGAATATCCACCATTTTTTTATCCTAGTAGACGGTAGCTTAAAGCAGGCTGAAAGTGAAGCAGAATGCACCATAACCCTTTCCCCAATAGAAGCGCCTTTTAGCGGATATGATTTATTCATCCGCTGAAGAAAATAGTTCCAATTTAATCAGTAATGAATAATTATGTATTATAGGGAATATTTTCTATATTATAGCACATGATAGCTTAAAGCAGGCTGAAAGTAAAGCAGAATGCGCCCTAAGGCGCATTCTGCTTTACTTTCAACCTGCTTTAAGTAGTCACCTATCTTAAGTACTAGAAATAGGCTATCAGGTAAAGGGTTAAGGCACATTCTGTTTTACTTTCAATCTGCTTTAAGTGCTCACTGGTCTTCAAAACTTAGAAACAATTATAAGTTAAAAAGTAACTTGGGAAATTTACTGTACTTTAAAAATCCATTATTATATATAATCACTGCAACTCATAAACTCTGATTTTCTACAACTAGAAATTAGAATTCTATAGAGATCCAAGTCCTGCTTTTGTCACTACCTATAACAGTGTTCTATAGCTATTGGCGATTAACAAGGTATTTGATATGTTTTTCAGTAGAGCAGCTTAGAGCAGCTGCCCTTATAACTCTATCCAATACTGAGTACAGTCTAAACTGTGACGAATGCACTGGCTGAAGATTCATGGTAATATTTAGGTGACCATGTAATAATGCAGGACCTAAGTAATTTGAGGAGGCTACTGCAGTTAACTCTTTCCTCCCTAAAACTTTAAATGGACAATTCCAGTTTCCATTATAGTCTAGTCCATTTCTGACTTTTAAGGGTTGTTTTGTCAATGTTTGGCATTATGACAAACAGTAAAGACACTGATCAGAGGGCTCCTTTCGGAGCCCTCTGATCTGGGTCTTCACTGTTTGCATAGGACAAATGCACTATTCACATGTACACTGTTTGCAAAGGATGCATATATGCGGACTAGGGTTCAAATGGTTAAGCTGCCACCTGTCAAAAGTACTACAAATCTATCATCTTTTGATTGGTCACTATACCCATATTACCTAAAAGCTTGTTTTTAGTTTTGAAAGACAGGCAACCAGTTAATTAAAGCAGGTTGACAGTAACGCAGAATGCTGTTTTATGCAAAATTAAAAAAAAAAGATCTTTTGGTCTTATTATTATGAACAGAACACAAGATCTGAGGACTGGTAACAAACAATTTGGATTCAGATCAGACCCTAAATTCATGTAGTAGGAGTCCTGATCTGGATCCAAATTGTTTGCAAAGGTTCAGAGGTCAGCAGAGAAACCAATCACGACTAGGTTATTTATGAATTCTCTTCCCGCCATTTTTACAGACTACAAGAATGTCGTCTGCTACAAAAATTTGTTATTTTTGCTTACTGTAAGTTCGTTATTACTTGAACCCTATGATTTTTTATCCATTATCAGATTATGATGTTTTTTGTATCAAACAGTTGAGCTCCTTTTCAGACACTTAACCTTTTACACGTGTTTGACGAGTTTGGGATAACCGTTGAAAACAGCTTGAATCCAGATGAGACCCGGAGTAATTTGGCGTCTCATCTGGATCCAAACTTTTTGACACTCTGATGATATTTTCTGAAATGAATCATTTCAGAGATTTGTTGCAGACGTCAATTTTTGCAGACAACAATAACATAGCGTGCCAAAGGTTAAATGTCAGAGAAATCTGTTCCCCATAGCAGCCAGTGTAAACTATGAAAGCAGGGAATTAACTCTTTGCATGCTGGGTAATTTTTTTCGTCTGCAACATTTGTCATCTGCTATTGTTCTAAAACTATAATTTTCTTAAAAAAATTCTAAAACATGGTCAGAGTGTCAAACAGTTTGGATCCTGATGAGACACCGCATTACGCGGCGTCTCATCTGGATCCAAACTGTTTGCAAAGGCAATCACTGTGGCGGATATATCCGCGGCTAGCATGCAAAGAATTAAGAGGTCATACCCTAAGAATAGATGTTGATGAAATTTGCAGTCATGTGCAGCAACATAATCCACCACCTGTCATACCCATAAAGTTTTTAATTGACCTCAGAAAACTATTCACCCTTACTCCACATAAGGACCTAAGGATGCCTTTACCCTTTCTACTGCAGCATAATTTAAATCCTACACTTGCTATATAGAATATACATTGTAAATTTATGCTTTTTTAAAGCAGATCTGATAGTTCCTTTAGGACCTGTCTGATCAGGGTCTGCACTGTTTTCTTATAGGATCCATTCTGACACTATGAGTCTTCTACCTTAACTTTAATTTTGGTTTATGCAAGCCATAAAATAAATTATAGCCTTAAACATAGAAATACTTGTAATATTCAATATCAGTTTTATAATAACTTACTATAAGATTTAGATTAACCCTTTGAACCCTAGTCCCGCATATAGTCGTCCTTTTCAAACAGTGTACATGTGAATAGTACACTTGTCCTGTGCAAACAGTGAAGACCCAGATCAGAGGGCTCCGAAAGGAGCCCTCTGATCAGGGTCTTCACTGTTTGTCACAATGCCAAACATTCACAAAAACAACCCTTAAAAGTCAGAAATGTACTAGACTAAAATGGAAACTGGAATTGTCCATTTAAAGTTTTAGGGAGGAAAGAGTTCAACATAGAAATACTTGTAATATTCAATATCAGTTTTATAATAACTTACTATAAGATTTAGATTAAACTCTTAGAAATATACAGCAAAACAAATTTTGATCCAAAATATTTAATGTCTATCATCATCATCAGCAGCAGCAAACCAATCCTTCAACAAAGAGGTATACCAAGAGCCCATAAGACAGGACTGGTGGCTGCATGATGAAAGACAATAGTAATGCAGAAAGCTCCTTTAAAGTAAACTTTCTGTATTACAGTTGTCCTGCATTAAATTTCAACTTACATACAACAACTTCAGAGGCAACTTGACTTCCAGAATTTAGAAACCTTTCAAAACCAAATCTATTTTTCCACCCGTGAACCTGAAAGGTTTGTTTGTCAGAAGTGTTACTGTACCGTACGTAAGCAGAGAAAAGGTCACTTTCTAAGAATAGACATTGATGAAATTCACAGTCATGCCCTATCATCATACAATCCGTTCTCTGTCATAATACCTTTACATATGGACAGCTGTGAATTGTTATTAAAGGTCTGCTTTATGGAATGTGCACAGCTTGCAGAGGGTGGCAATTTGGGATGAGGCATTATCTAGCAACACTGGCTCTCTTGCTAGATCATGCCGCTGAACAATTTGTAAGACATCAGCACCATCTCTAAAGTAAGCCAGCATTGCTAGATTGTTTCTAAGACATCAGCACAATCTGTACAGTGAGTCAGCATAGCAAGATTATGCCTTTGCATAATTTGCTTGAGTCAAAATTGGTAGATTATCCCCTTGTACAATTTATCAGGGGAGTCAGAATTACTAGATTATGCTTTTGCATAATTTCAAAGAGTCTGAATTACTAGATTATGCCTTCCCACAGTTTCTAAGATGAGTCAGAATTGCCAGATTATGCCTTAAATTGCACAATTTCATAGAGTCAGAATTGCTAGATTATGCCTTTGTACAATTTAAAGGTGAGTCAGAATAGCTAGATTATGCCTTCCCACAGTTTCTAAGATGAGACATAATTGCTAGATTATACTTTTGCACAATTTCTAAGATGGGTAAGAATTGCTAGATTATGCCTTTGCACAGTTTCTAAGATGAGTCAGAATTGCCAAATTATGCCTTAAATTGCACAATTTCCTAGAGTCAGAATTGCTAGATTATGCCTTTACATAATTTCCAAGAGTCAGAATTGCTAGATTATGCCTTTAAATGATTTCCAAGAATCAGAACTGTTACATTATACCTTTGTACTGTTACCTAAGATGAGTAAAAATTGCTAGATTATTCTTTTGCCCAATTTCCAAGAGTCAGATCTAGAATTGCTAGGCTATACCTTTGCGGAGTTTCTAAGACGAGTCAGAGTTAATAGATTATGCCTTTGCACAATTTCCAAGAGTCAAAACTGTTAAGATTAAACCTCTACACAACTTCTAAGTTGAGCCAGAATTGCTAGATTATGCCTCAAGACAATTTTTTAGAGTCAGAATTGATAGATAAAATACATGTATCAGCACAATGTCTAAGAGAGTCTGAATGGCTAGATAATCATTAATGTCTCAGCACAATTTCTCAAGATTCAAAATTGCTAGATGAAACACATAATTGTATCACAACAATTTCTAAGAAAGCACAAATTACTTGATATTTAAACAACAGCATTCTTTTTTTTACAAAGAGAACCAGTAAGCTAAATGATATATCAATTATCAGCACAAATCCAGGGAGCAAGCACTGCTAAATAAAATACCAGCACAAGCAGGCCTTGACAAGTAGACTTGATCCAAACAGCAGGTTTCTACATGGTTTGCAATGGAAACATTCACAGATTTCACACACAATCACCTGTAGCCAGTCAGTATTTCCTTTTCACACTAAACCCATTACTCCATAACTTGGCCTTTAATTTATTCCTTCACATAAGAAAAATATTTCTATGTTATACACCGTCATGAATATGTAACATAAATATTTTCTGTATCCTAACAGAAGGTAGCATAAAGTAGGTTGAAAGTAAAGCAGAATGCGCATTCTGCTTTACTTTCAACCTGCTTTAAGAGATCATTTTTTCTTCAAAACAAGAAACGGAGGCTATGGGGTAATGGTTTCAATAATTATTTTTCAACACATCTAAATGATACATCCATTAAAAAATCACAATACATCATCACTGCTGTGTCACTGTAAGTCCGTCCACTTTCTTACTAAACGTTTAAAAGTCAACTCTAATCCACATGTACACTGTGTACAAAATATGCCCCCTTAACCAACGAGAAATGACAAATGTCTCCAACACTGAAGTAAAACACATGTATCACACCTAAGATTTGAAAATTTTCTCACTTCCTTGAAGAATAGTTTTCCGTTTGTAGGGAATATTTTTGTCAGAGTAACCATGGTTACCAAATTTGAACAGAGTGACCAACCAGCATCAGGGATAGCGTGTCAAGGGTTAGCTGGACTACCTGAGGAGGTTTTATGCATGAGCAGGCCCTCTGCTATGACAAGATAATTTAATTGTTTCCCCACAAACCAATTTACAGGTCATACAGTCAAACTCTTCCAGAGCACCAGATAAGGGTAGTTTTTCAAAAAACAAAAATCTTTATTTCTGAATTAAACCCTATGGTGTCACTACTCATTAGAATCATCTCTTTGAGACGATTTTAATGAGTAGTAACACCATAGGATTTGGTGCTAAAAAGAGTGAAAAAATGTTGGATTTGTTGAAATAACTACCTCTTATCTGGAGCCCTGCATGATCATAACAGTCAAACTCTTCCATCAAAGCTTGATTTCAGGGTTCCAAACCTTTTCCTCCGTGAATTTCAAATGAACAATTCCACTGTCAAATTAAGTCTAATCCAAATTTGACTATTTACGGTTGCATTTTACATGTCTTTTTTTAATGGCAAACAGTGCAGATCCTGATCTGAATGCTCCTAAAGTTGGGAACCTTCTTATCTGGGTCTTCACTGTTTGCATCTAGAACAAGACTCTTATTCACATGTTTGTAAAAGAAGAGTATTATATACTTGTTTAGCTGGACATGTGCACTGTTATATCTAGCTGAGAACATTTCCAGGTTGCATGTTCCATGTTTTATAGCCTGTTGAATTAAAGGCCATGCACTATACACAGTATACCATTGCGCTGACATGTGTCATGTACAATTAATTGGGGTTAGAATATAGAAAGATAAATTTTCATTTACTGCCAAATCATCACAGAGTGAATTACATTAACCCTTACACTGGTACACGTGACCTTCGAAATGGACACTTCTGTTTTCTAAGTAATGACCAGTTTACATAGACTCTTCAAGGTTTTGTTCCACTAATATTTAACATTAAGGCAATCAGTGCAGACCAAGATCAGAGGGCTCCTTCTGGTGAAATTTCATACTTGAACCTGGTTCCTCTGCTGAATATTCAATTATAATAACTATGGTACATCCACTATGAACACCTACAGTCTGGGGTATCACATTGGTTAATATAATAATGACATTTCCCCAAGGAAAGAGAAAACTCCTTTCCGACAGGTCCTATAAGAAAACAGTGCAGATCTATTCTGGTTCTACACTATTTTCAACAAGAGCCCCATGGGGCATATTTCGCTCACCTGAGAATAACTGACAAAATGGAGATAATTATTTATGTCCAGGAAGGGGTCATTTTTTACCCGAGGGGCATAATTTGAACAATCTTGTAAGAGGACCTGTAGATGATGCTATGTGCCAAATATCTAAGATCAGGGTAGTAGGGTTTTAGACAAGAAGAGTTTTGTAAGTTTCCATTGAAAAAAATCTATTTTTAGCTCCTGTGACCTAGTTATGCAACAGACTGAAACCAGTTGAACAAAATAGGTAAAGGATATCTAGAAGTGTCACCATGCTGAATATCAAAGCTCTGGCCATATTAGTTTCAGAGAAGAAGACGTTTTGAAAATTTCACTATATAACTCCATGTAAAACTGTGACCCCCGGGGCGGGGCCAATTTTGACCCCAGGGGCATAATTTGAACAAACTTGATAGAGGACCTGTATGCGATGCTATATGTGTCAAATATCTAAGCTATGGCCCAGTTTTTATTGAAAAAAATCTATTTTTAGCTCCTGTGACCTAGTTATGCAACCGACCAGAGCCATTTGAACAATTTTGGTATAGGACATCTAGAAATGTCACCATGCCAAATATCAAAGCTCTGGCCATATTAGTTTCAGAGAAGAAGACGTTTGAAAATTTCACTATATAACTCTATGTAAAACTGTGACCCCCAGGGCGGGGCCAATTTTGACCCCAGAGGCATAATTTAAACAAACTTGATAGAGGACATGTAGGCGATGCTATGTGCCAAATATCTAAGCTCTGGCCCTTGTAGTTTCAGAGAAGATTTTTAAGGTTTCATAGAAAAAAAATCTATTTTTAGCTCCTGTGACCTAGTTATGCAACCGACCTGAACCATTTGAACAATTTTGGTATAGGACATCTAGAAGTGTAATCATGCCAAATATCAAGGCTCTGGCCATATTAGTTTCAGAGAAGAAGACGTTTGAAAATTTCACAATATTTAAACTCTATGTAAAACTGTGACCCCCGGGGCGGGGCCAATTTTGACCCCAGGGGCATAATTTGAACAAACTTCAATGAGGACCTGTAGATGATGCTGTGTGCCCAATAACTAAGCTCTGACCCTTGCAGTTTTTGACAAGAAGATTTTTTAAGATTTCCTTATTTTTTCACTTTGGTTGCCATGGCAACCAGAATTCAGCATTGTTTTTAATTCTTTGAACAAATTTGAAAGAGCTTGACCCAAGGAACATTTCTGTAAAGTTTGGTTGAATTCTGTCAAGCGGTATAGGAGGAGATGTCATTTGAAGCAATTGTTAATGACGACGCACGACGCACGACAACGGACCCCGGACACAGGGCCATCCCAATAGCTCACCTTGAGCCTTTGGCTCAGGTGAGCTAAAAAGCATCAATTAGTATACACTTAGATAGCAGGGGAATGAAGCATTTTTAGAACTCGAAAGCTCCGGAACATTCCTAGATCTTTAGCATTCAAGTCTGAAGCATTTCTAGAACTAGTCTCAGTTCTGAAACATTTCTAAAAACCAGAGTTCTGGAGCATTTCTAGAACCAGAGAGTGCTGGTTTCTAGAACCATATGTCTGGAGCATAACTAGAACCAGAGTTCTGAAACATTTCTAGAACCAGAGCTCTGGGACATTTGATTTATAGAATCAGAGCTCTGGAACATTTCTAGAAGCAGAGTTCTGAAACATTTGATTTCTAGAAGCAGAGTTCTGAAACATTTCTAGAAGCACAGTTCTGAAACATTTGATATTTCTGGAACATTTGATTTCTAGAATCAGAGCTCTGGAACATTTCTAGAAGCAGAGTTCTGAAACATTTCTAGAAGCAGAGTTCTGAAACATTTGATTTCTAGAAGCAGAGTTCTGGACTATTAGTTCTGAAACATTTCTAGAACCAGAGCTCTGGAACATTTGATTTATAGAACCAGAGCTCTGGAACATTTCTAGAAGCAGAGTTCTGAAACATTTGATTTCTAGAAGCAGAGTTCTGAAACATTTCTAGAAGCACAGTTCTGAAACATTTGATATTTCTGGAACATTTTATTTCTAGAATCAGAGCTCTGGAACATTTCTAGAAGCAGAGTTCTGAAACATTTCTAGAAGCAGAGTTCTGAAACATTAGATTTCTAGAACCAGAGTTCTGGAAAAGTTCTAGAAACAGAGTTCTGGAGCATTTCTGGAAAATTACTAAACCAGAGTTCTTGAGAAATTCTAGATTTATAGGTCTTGGAACATTTATAGAAAAAGATGATCCAGAAATGTGTCTGTTCCAGTTTAGCTCTACTAACATATCCATTAAGGTTCCAGAGCAGTTCTCGAACAAATGTTTCCGAAACATTTCTGGGTAAGTTCTAGAACTGTGTCAATTTTTTTCACAGGAACAGTATTGTAGTTTTTATTCAGCCAACAGAATTGAATGATTTTGGGCATCTATATTCAGTCTACAAACTGTAATAAAACTGAAGTACAATCTTGTATTAGGTCCTAAACCAAAGCAATCGAGATTCAACTCTTTGCATGCTAGCTGTAAACGCAAGACAACCTTTCCAATCAATTTGGATTCTGATGAGACGCCGTGTTACGCGGCGTCTCAATAGGATCCAAATTGTTTGACACTCTGGACTCTTTTTCGAATTTTGTTTTTTAAGAAAATTCTATTTTTAGAACAGTTGCAGACAAAAGTTGTTGAAGACGAAAAATTACCCAGCATGCAAAGAGTTAACAGAACAATAATTGCACCGCTTTATGTGTTTCTACTTGAAAGAAATCCATAAAATCTTGTCTGTCACCACCTCATAAAACACTACACTACAGAAAATCTATCTGGGAAATTGACAATTTTCATAAAACCAGTGCTATTAAAGTTAATGAAAACAAAGACATTCATGAGATATTATTCTACTATGTATCAATAAAAAAATTTAATCTTTGTATACTGTTTTGTCTGTGTAATGTTAGTCATTTTAATTGAAGATGCACAAGGATGCAATGCATTTATATTACAGTAATGACCCTAGGTATTGGAACAGATAGACCTTGGTAAACAGTGTAGATCCTGATCAGACAATTACTTTTGTCCTTCATTAACCCTTAGCCCGCCAAATAAATTGTCGTCTGCTATATTTCTCGTCTGCTTCAAGTTTCAAAGTGCTTCAAAGTTGCTCAAAATTGCTGAAAATGTTGTCCGAGTGTCAAACAGCTTGGATCCGGATGAGACGCCGAGTTACTCGGCGTCTCATCCGGATCCAAGTTGTTTGCATATGGAGCTATAGTCGTGAGTGGCAGGCTAAGGGTTAAAGATGCAGTCTGTGTAAAAGATCCAATATTTCAGGTTCATTTGAACGACTGCTTAACTCTTTCAACACTTAGTATTCTATTACTCTTGTGGGTTATTAGTTTTTGCTTGTGGATCTTTTTTGTTACCAAAAAGTTAAACATGATCAAACCAGTCATGATCAAACCAGATCAGAGGGCTCCAAAAGGAGCCCTCTGATCAGGGTCTTCACTGTTGTTTGTCATAATGCCAAACATTGACAAAAACAACCCTTAAAAGTCACAAATGGACTAGACTAAAATGGAAACTGGGATTATCCATTTGAAGTTTCAGGGAGGAAAGAGTTGAAATAGGGTCAATTTCACAGGTTACCATTAAACAGTTTGGATCTTAATGAGACTCTGCATAATAATGCGTCTATTCTTAATCTAAACCATAATAGTTTACAAAGGTAATCATGACCACTTATAATGGTGCAAAGAGTAAACATTAAGGTATTATAGTGCAGATAAGAATAAAATTGAAACAAGAGGGCCTGAAGGCCCTGATATCGCTCACCTGTTGTACTGAAGCTTGATAGCTTAACCTTTCTATTTCACCGGTTTTAATATAAATCCATTCAAATTTGTAGTAAAGCATGTAAACAATGTTTGAATACAACCTCATAATTCTAGTACAGTAGAGTACATCAAGGGCAGAAAACAATACTGAAATGAAGTCTTTTCTAGCATTTCAAAGTATATCAAGGGCAGATAACTATTGCCACAATAATTAGATTTCAACAATAATTGCACTCCTTTGAGAACTTATAGCTATATTCTTTGTCTGCAAGTACAGTATAACCTCCGTTATCCGACACCCCATGGTTCCATGTTTGTAAGTCGGTTAAGAGAGGTTGTCGGTTAACGGAATTAGGCCTAAGTTCACAAGTTTACACACCCAAAGATTGTCGCTGTGAGGCGAATTTCTCGATGCCGATTGACTTATTAAATATGCTTGCATGACTGCAGTATATCCTTATCAGGTTATTCCAGTTTAAAATAGGAGTCCCCTGCTCCGGATCTACACGTTTTTTCCATTGTTCTTTCTACAGTAGGCACAAACGTGTATTGTCATTGTACAATAGGAAGTAAACACGCATACATGTAGATATTAAGGGATCGACTAAAAGTAAAACACAGGCACATTCGTTTTTACATTTTATATATAAGTACATTCTTCTCTCGTTATGTCCAACTAACGGGAAAATAACAAAAACTTCAAATTTCGAGAATGTTTTTATTTTCTCTCGATATAACTTGAGCATACATTTTTACGCCTGCGATTATTACTATAGACTTTTCGGCACTGCGACCCTGGATGGGTTGCTTTACACGTGTTGGCTGAAGTTATCTTATCAGCCCTCACATTATTCACTCATTGTTTTACAATACATGTTATCTTACACGGCCATCCGAGCAATATGTGTCATTATCACCTTCGCATGTATAGTCAGTCAATGATCAAAGGTCAGCATACCGTCGGATAACGGGGTGTGAAAAACCTCTAATTTGCCTTTTTTGGTCCGTCAAGGTATGTCGGATAACGGTTAACAGAGGATCCGATCAAGAGAGAGTTAGGTTACATAAAATATATAGGGAAACTGCCGGGACCAAACAGCAGGGTCGGATAACAGAGGTTTCCGATCAAGAGAGGTGTCGATCGACAGAGGTTATACTGTATAATCAAAATCCATTGATAACTGTAGTTGCAACAGTATAAACGCTGTTAGATATGGCATTTTCAGCAATTCAAGGGCAGACAACTCTTGACCTATTTGTCCGATTTCAACCATAATCACACTTATTCGAACTCTTATGGTCATATATAATCTGAGCAAGTTTGAGATAGATTGGATAAAAATTGTGGCCCCTAGAGTGTAAACACTGTTAAATATGGCATTTTCAGCAATTCAAAGGTAGATTACTCTCAACCTATTGGTCTGATTTCAACCATAATCGAACTCATCTGTTCTCTTATGGTCATTTACAATCTGAGCAAGTTTCAGATAGATTGGATAAAAATTGTGGCCTCTAGAGTGTAAACACTCTTAAATATGACATTTTCAGCAATTCAAAGGTAGATAACTGTAGACCTATTAGTCTGATTTCAACCAAAATCAAACTCATCTGAACTCTAATAGTCATATACAATCTGAGCAAGTTTAAGAAAGAATGGAGAAAAGTTGTGGCCTCTAGAGTGTAAACACTGTTAAATATGGCATTTTCAGCAATTCAAAGGTAGATAACTCTTGATCTATTGCTCCGATTTCAACCATAATTGAACTCGTTCAAACTCTTATGGTAATATACAATCTGGGCAAGTTTGAGAAACATTGGATAAATAATGTGGCCTCTAGAGTGTAAACACTGTTAAATATGGCATTTTCAGCAATTCAAAGGTCAATAACTCCTGACCTATTGGTCTGATTTCAACCATAAATGAACTGATCCGAACTCTTATGGTAATATACAAACTGAGCAAGTTTGAGGAAGATTCCATAAATATTGTGGTCTCTAGAGTGTAAACACTAAAATTGTTGACGCCGGACGACGCACGACGGACGACGCACGCCGGACATTCAAGTATTGCAATAGCTCACCCTGAGCTAGCTCAGGTGAGCTAAAAAGTTGCACCAATTTTACAGTTAGACTTGATTTTGCTCTTCAGAGATGCAAATTTTCAAAATTAAAATTTAAAAATAATATTCTCTGAACACTAAATACTTTTTCCTGTGCAACAACTGGTGCCTGCTGCTGTTACGAATTGTCAAAAATAATAATTTGTTTCAGAACAGTGTGTCAAACAGTTGGGATCCTGATGAGATGCCAAGTTACTTGGCATCGTAACTTGGCATCTCATCAGGATCCAAAGGTAACCACAATTTCGCTGTAAGCATGCAATGAGTTTAAACATTTATTTCTACATGTTTTCTGTCGGTTGCCATGGGCATCATTGGGTTTTGGATTAAATAAAGCAGGAATGGATTAAGACTGAGAAGGAATTAAGAAAATGTGGAATCTTGTACAATTGTGGCTGGCTTTGAAATCTGCACTTATCCCGGCGGTAGTGGCCCAATGGTTAACACCTTGGACTACGGTACCAGGGGTCGTGAGTTCGATCCCCCGCCGGACCAGCGGTCTGACTAGGGGATTTTTCTGAATCCCCGATGATGTACAGGAATGTTCTTGAGCAAGACATGTACCGCGAATTGCTCCTCTCCACCCAGGGGTTAAAATGGGTACCTGTGAAGGGTCTGAGTCGGTACTGCGGCTGCATTTGACTGCGCCATATGTTAGCAGTGCTCATAGGCAAGATGGCTCGATGATCAGGGGAGTATATGTACAGTCGGCTGAGCGGTCATTCGGACTGAAAGTAGACTTTAACTTGGTATATTACTTTTTTTTTTTTATCCTCATTGGACCCTGAAAACTTCTAATGGATAATTCCATTTTCCAATTAAGTCTAGTCCAAATTCGACATTTAGGGTCATTTTTGTCAATGTATTGCAAAATGACAAACAGTGCAGACCCTGATCAGAGGGCTCCTAAAGGAGCACTCTGATCAGGGTCTACATTGTTTTCATATTGGACAAGTGTATTCTTCACAGGTACTGTAAATAACTAGTATACTCATCGCTAGGGTTGGATGTGTTAATTGTTCGCTTCAAGAATATATTTTATCTATCTTTTAAATCTAGTTCATTTTTACCCTTTTTTTGTTAAAAATTTAATAATAATTATGTTCAATTCCACATCTTGATTTAAACTCTGCAACAATTGCTGTCTGCTACTGTTCTGAAAAAAAAGAATTTTCAAAATAGGGTCAGTGTGTCAAACAGTTTGGATCCTAATGAGACACCACATTACGTGGTGTCTCAACAGGATCTTAACTGTTTCCAAAGATAATCACACTTCCGCCGCTAGTGTGCAAAGAGTTAACTCATTCAACACCATAGACCCGTTTAAAATATACTAATTACATTTGCAAACAGGGTAGACCCAGATAGGAGCCCTCTGTTCTGGGTCTACACTGTTTCCTAAATTAGACCAGGCAGTATATATTACTACCCCAAAATTCCAAGTAGAGTTGTTATGCTTTGGTAACTAAAACGATTCACAAGGAAAATTTATAACCCACAAGAGTTACTTAGTGTTGAAAGAGTTAAAATTGCAAACATTTTTATACCCCAAGTATAACTCCCTTTATGATAGTTGTAAAGCAAACAAGAGGGCCATGGCCCTAAATTCGCTCACCTGAGGACATTGAAGTTTGTACCTAAGTTGACTGGGCAAGACAACATTTTAATATAGCTATAAATGGAGTTATCTTCCGGACAAGAAAACATGACAAAAGTGAATTTTGTTGCCAAGCTTATGACCCTTATCCATGACACATCCTCTTATCAAGCTATTTCCATTTCCGGTAAATGATAATTATTTCACTAGCGTCAGCAGAACTGGAGTTATTTTCCTGACAATAAAATATGACAAAGGGGAAAACAAAATATTGCTGCCCTTATGCATGGCATTTTCTCTCATCAGTTTCTTTCCATACATAAAATTTCATTACAATAGCATCAGTAGAACTGGAGTTGTCTTCTTGACAAGAAAATATGACAAAGGGAAATAACTAAAAAAACAATGATGTCAGAGTTATGGCCTTTGCAAATGGCACTTCCTCTCATTAGGCTCTTTCCAAATAGGCAATTTCATTTTACCCATTACCCCATAGCCTGTTTCTAGTTTTGAAAATAGGTGGCCACCTAAAGCAGGTTGAAAGTAAAGCAGAATGGGTCTTAATGCACACTTTGCTTTACTTTCAAACTGCTTTAAGCTACCATCTACTAGGATATAGAAACTTATTTCACATCTTACATTTTCATGACTGTTTAACCCTTTCCCCCATAGAAGCGCCTTTTAGCGCATTCAGTTTATTCTTGCTCTGAAGAAAATAGTTCCAATTTATACATTCATAAATATGTATAATACAAAATATTTTCTATATTCTAGCAGATGATAGCTTAAAGCAGGCAGAAAGTAAAGCAGAATGCGCTTAAAGCGCATTCTGCTTTACTTTCAACCTGTTTTAAGTGGACACCTACATTCAATACTAGAGATATGCTATGGGGGAAAGGGTTAAAGGGGAATTATTTTCTTAAGTGGAGGAATAAATCAAAGGCCTAAAAATGCACATTTATGGGGTAATGGGTTAACAAACGTCAGTATTTATTGGGAAAAAGGGTTGAATCCTGGACAAGAAAAAATGGCAAAACATGCAGATAACTGTGACAAAACCAATATTAAACATATGTATAAATATGGCATAAGACATAATTACATAACTGTCAGTGGATCACTTCCAGATCCTGTTTCTCTAAGTATGAAGAAGACTGAACCATTTCTAAACTTTAGCAGACAACATGTTCAGTTCTGTTGGCCTGATCACTGAGGTCAACGATTATGCAAGAGTACGGTACTGTAGCATTAGCAGCACTGCTGCTGGTGGCTTACCCTTACCAGACTGAAATGATGTCTGCTAAATACCTTCTGTGTGTAAAAAATGTACATTTTTTTTTTTTAGAAAATGTTAAGTTGGTAAATGAGTGGCAAATAGTTTGGATCCAGATTAGATGCAGCATTATGTTGCATCTGATCTGGATCCAAACTGTTTGCAAATATTGGTTATTTGCCCATAGTATATTAAGGGTAACTCAGGTAAATACAGTTCTGCCTAAATCAAAATTACTGTAAAACCTGCCTAGAGCAGCACTTAAACTGTGCAGGGTGGTGTCAAATGTGACCCTAGGGATTTCATTTTAACAAACTATAGAGGGATCCACCAGGAGATTCTACTGTACAAATATCAAAGCTTAGGGCCTAGTAGTTTTGGGCAAGAAGATTTTTTAAAGATTTTTGCTTTTTTGCTTTTTCAAGCAGAGTTTGTGCTTTTTTTCTTTTTTTTTGATTAACTTCTGTAGAGAAGCATCCAAGGAACATCATGAGCAGTTTGAACTCTCCCTACAATCGGCGGGTTTCAGAGGAGATGTCGTTTGAAGTAAATGTGAACGGACAGACGGACAGACGTACTACGGACGGTGAGCGGTCACAATAGCTCACCTTGAGCCTTTGGCTCAGGTGAGCTAATAAAATCAATCAAGTTACGCCATTCTGTTGTCTTGCATACACTCTAATCAGTATAAAATTTCAAGTGTATGTGTCAAGTATTTTAACACCCAGTTCAGTCTGTTGTTTATAATCTTGTATTGTCAATTTAATGTTAATTTAAGCTGTCATTCAAAGGAAGACCCATCGCAGACTCCAGATAAGAGGTCCAGTGTTGAAAAAAATAAAAATCTTTATTTCTGCATTAACTCTTTCCTCCCTGAAACTTTAAATGGAAAATTCCAGTTTCCATTTTAGTCTAGTCCATTTCTGACTTTTAAGGGTTGTTTTTGTCAATGTTTGGCATTATGACAAACAGTGAAGACCCTGATCAGAGGGCTCCTTTTGGAGCCCTCTGATCTGGGTCTTCACTGTTTGCACAGGACAAGTGTACTTTTCACATGTACACTGTTTGAAAAGGACGCCTATAAGCGGGACTAGGGTTCAAAGAGTTAAACCCTATGGTGTCACTACTAATTAGAATTGTCTCTTCGAGACAATTCTAATGAGTAGTAACACCATAGGATTTTGTGCTGAAACGGGTGAGAAAATGTTCAAACTTGTATAGATTGTTACTGAGACTCTCTTATCTGGAGCCCTAACTGCAGCCATTGGCTGTCTAAAGACTGTTTGCAGCTTAATAATGTGCAATGACAAATAATGCAGAAAGCTCCTGCGGTTTTCTGCATTATCTTATACCGGTATTGCATTAATTCATTCTCTCCTGAAACATCAAGTGGATCATTCCAGTTTCCAATTAAAGTCCTCCACTGAAGAAAAGTTTCACTTTAAACAGACAGGGATATACATCGGGCATGATGTCGAATGAAGAAATATTTTCTTTATTCTTGCAGATGCATAAAACAGGCAGGCATTCTATCTGCTTTAAGTGGTCACCTGTCTTCAGCACAAGGAATACAAGCTGGAGGATAAAGGGTAATTAAAGTAATAATATAGCGAAAACAACTTTAGCTATTTAACAAAAGAAAATTTCAAATGCCTACCATTTATGTGAGAATTCATCCTCAATGCTTATGCTGATATCAATCTTCAATCACAAACCTGCATCTAATTATGATGGCTGCTTGAAATAAGAACCAGTTCAAGCTATAGATACATGACAAACTAAAAGTTCACCCTTTAAACACTGAATAAAATGTCCAAAATGTCTTGGAATGTGTCAGATTACAGCAAAATGAAAGTAAAGCAGAAAGCTCCTGAAAGAGCTTTCTGCTTTACTTTATCTAGCTGTAACCAATCAATTGTCTATAAACACCTATCCAATTTTGTCTTAAAATAGTGGTCGTTATTATAAGAGAGTACAGTACAAGCAAGGATCATGAATATCCTAGAAACCATTGAATTGTCTCCATGATTCTAACCCTTGCATACTTTCCTAGCCATCTTACAAACAATTCTGTCCTATACATGTTTAATTGGCTCAATTATAATCTTGATAATGGAATGCTTTTACCCATTACCCTATAGCCTGTTTCTATAGTATATAGAAGGTAGGTGACTACTTAAAGCAGGTTGAAAGTAAAGCAGAATGTTCCTTAAGGCACATTCTGCTTTACTTTCAGCCAGCTTTAAGTAATCATCTGCTAGGATATAGAAAATAGTTATGGTTCATGTTTATGACTGTATAAATTGGAACTATTTTCTTCAGTGGAGGAATAAACTAGAGGCGTAAAATGGCTTATTTATGAGGTAATGGGTTAAGTTACTGTAACCTAAACCCTCTATTAGCCTGACTTAACAGTGACATCTGTAATTGGTATAAATTAAAATCTAAGGCTAATTTAACTCTTTCAACACAAATCAAATCTTGTGCATTATTAGGTTCCCTTGTGGGTCCTTTTAGTTACCAATACAATATTAACCAGTCTATGTAACTTGGAATTCTGGGTAGTTTGATTATTATCATTATACTTGTCTTATTTAGCAAACAGTGTAGACCCAGATCAGAGGGCTCCTGATTATTTTGGCAGTCATTTTTTACACAAACGTAAAAAAATTAACTACAGCCGGACATAAATCACATGATCAATTAATATTTAACTCATGCAATGACCTTTGTCTATCAGATTCCCTTTGATTTTTGCAAGAGTTTTCATGGCTTAACCTCTTGCCCTCATAGCTATTTCAGTAATGAAGACATGTAGCTGCTTAAAGCTGACTGAAAGAAAAGCAGAAAGCTTGCTTTAAAATAATTGCAATACCATCCATGATTCATTTCCAGAACTTAATTCCTAGCTAAATGACTACTTTTCTTAACCCTTAGCCTGCCACTCACGACTATAGCTCCATATGCAAACAGCTTGGATCTGGATGAGACGCCGAGTTACTCGGCGTCTCATCCGGATCCAAGCTGTTATCTCGGACAACATTTTCAGCAATTTTGAGCAACTTTGAAGCACTTTGAAACTTGAAGCAGACGAGGAATATAGCAGACGACAATTTATTTGGCGGGCTAAGGGTATATACATGTTTAAGAATAATGAGAAGCATTAAAAAGGACTATTCATGGAGTAATGGGTAAAGCCAGGTTTCATGAGAAAAATATGTAAACAAGAATTGATTTGTAACAGCAAGCATACTGTCTCATTTATAAACCATCTCCAAAACTACTCTGGCTCTGCACAGTCTTCAAACATTGGATGACATAATTCCCTCATTAATTTAGATAACAGCCTTCAATCTTAGTTTTATGTGGATCATGTCTATCTCTTTTAACTATAATGCAGACAGACAATAAATTAACCCTTTAATTGCTGAAAATGAGAATTCTAGACCATTTGCAAACAGTTTAGATCCAGATCAGATGCCAAGTAACCTGGCATCTTATCATGATCCAAATTTTCTTCAAATGGATTGTATGTCGTCAAGACTTAGTGTAGTATAAAGCAGAATCAATTAAAGAATAAAATAATAAAAGCAGACTTAACCATTTGAACTGATGACATTAAATAACCCTCACTTACTGCTAAATTCTCAAATAAACATCCATTTAGTGATAAATGAGTCTAGTCTGTACATTGATTCTCGACGGATTTAATTGTCCTAAATTTATCTAAATGTATGACATTTAATTAAACAGTTCAGAAACCAGATCAGACTCATCCCTGAAGAACTGATCAGGCTTTACGCTGTTGGCAAAGTATGTATAAATATATCCAGTTCAAGCACCAAATATCCCATTGCCTGTTTCTAGTATCAAAGACAGGTGATGAGTTAACCCATTACCCCATAGCCTGTTTCTAGTATCGAAGACAGGTGATGAGTTAACCCAATACCCCATAGCCTGTTTCTAGTATCAAAGACAGGTGATGAGTTAACCCATTACCCCATAGCCTGTTTCTAGTTTGGAAACAAGTGACCACTTAAAGCAAGTTGAAAGTAAAGCAGAATGTGCCTTAAGGCACATTCTGCTTTACTTTCAGCCTGCTTTAAGCTACAATCAACTAAAATATACAAACTATTTCTTCTGATAGTCATATTCATATATGTATAAAGTTGAACTTTTCACTTCAAGGCAGGAATGTTTTAAAGGCGTAAAAAGGCATATATATGGGGTAATGGGTTAAAGCAGATTGAAAGTAAAGCAGAATGTGCCTTAAGGCACATTCTGCTTTACTTTCAGTCTGCTTGAAACTACCATCTGCTGGGATATAGAAAATATTTCTTATGTTGCACATTTACTACTAAATAATATATGGAACTATTTTCTTTAGTGGAAGAATAAATTAGATGTGTTAAAAAACATCTCTATGGAATAATGTGTTAAGGGTTAAAAGACCATATAGGTTTAACCCTGTCAATACTGAATAATTGTCATCTCATAATAATATCTTCTGCTGCAATTCTGAAACCATGGCAACCATGTCTTTTTTTTTAAAAACCATACTTGCAGAAACAAAATCTTAGTGAGAAACACTTACATTTGGATCCTAATCAGGTCCCACTGGTTGTGTCGCCTGATCTGGATCCAAACTGTATGCAAAGGTTTTATAGCTGGTTCCCGGTGTTGAAGGGTTAATGAGGGGTACCGGTAATACTAGACTGCTCATTGGTCGTAATTATGTATCAATTCCATCTTTAGATTGACAAACCAGACAGTACTGTTACCCCCCCCCCCCCCCCCCCCCCCCCCCCCCTCTTTTACTCTTTGAATGCTGGGTAATAATTTGTTGTCTGCAACAATTGTTGTCTGCTACTGTTCTAAAAATAGAATTTTCTAAAAAAAAATCAAAATGCAAAACAGTGTCAAAGTGTGAAACAGTTCAGATCCTGATGAGACGCCGCATAATGCGGCGTCTCATCAGGATCCAAACAGTTTGCAAGTTATCATGGTTTCACCCCCAGCATGCTAAACGCTATAGCAACCACCAAATATGATATTATAGTCCATTAATGGTGTTTTGTCCATGTTGTAAAGCTGAAAGCAAGATGAAAGTAAACCAAAAAGATCCTATTGGTGCTTTCTGCTTTTCTTTCATCTTGCTTTAAGCAAGCAATGCTGTCTTAAATACGTAAAGCAAGTCTTCGATTGCATGGTTGTAATAGAGGGACATTGCTATAAAACATCCCTATAATAAGGTAATCCTTACTAAATCAATGAATAACCATTTTCTTTCATTCAATCATTGTGCAAATGTCAGAGGGTCATAACAAGCTTTAATGCATTTCCTTCAGTTGTAATCAATTAACTCTTTCCTCCCTGAAACTTTAAATGGACGATTCCAGTTTCCATTTGAGTCTAGTCCATTTTTGGCCTTTAAGGGTCGTTTTTGTTAATGTTTGGCATTATGACAAACAGTGAAGACCCTGATCAGAGGGCTCCTTTCGGAGCCCTCTGATCTGGGTCTTCACTGTTTGCACAGGACAAGTGTACGACTCACATGTACACTGTTTGAAAAGGATGCCTATATGCGGGACTAGACTTCAAAGGGTTAAAAGGAATAAAACAGAGTCTATACAGAGCTCCAGATAAAGGGAGTACATGTACCGGTACTTCAAACATTAAAAAAAGAAATCTGCAGTAAACCCTATAGTGTCACAACTCATTAGAATCGTCTCGAAGTAACACCATAGGATTTGGTGCTGAAATGAGTGAGAAAATGTTGGATTTGTTCAGTTTAAAATTACTCCCTCTTACCTAGAGCCAGGTGTAATTTATATAATAAGAACCTGTAGTAAACCCACTTAACTCTTGTGATGTCTAAAGTAAGTACTCTTGTCATTTACAATCAGTGTACCTGTTAAGAATACACTTGTCCTATGCAAATAGTTTAGACCCAGATAGGAGGGTTCCTACAATAGCCCTAGGATCCCTGTCTGCACTATTTGTCCTTTTCCAGTATATTGAAATACAGTGCTCCCTCTCTACAACAACACCCAATGGGGGACACAGATTGTGTATGTTGTTGGAGAGAGTCATTATAGGGAGGGAAAATTAAGACTTGGCTTACATTGATTTTTCAAATAGCTTGAATACAGATCAACACGCTGCGTAACGCGACTTCTGATCTGAATTCAAGCTGTTTGTCACTGGTCATTATATTTATTCTATCAAAGTGTCCGCTTATATGTAACTTTGAGAAAAAACAGCAGATGACAATTTTAAGCAGACAATATATTGCAGCAGTGAAAGTGTTAGACATTTTTGTCCTGTTAAGGGAACAGCTGCAAGGGTCGTTGTAAGGAAGGAGTCATTGTTTGGAGGGCCGTTGTAGGGAGGGAGCCCTGTTGTAAACATTGGACTGGGTGTACAAGTAACCCTAACCCAGGATTGTCTATTTGAAGTTTCAGGGGATGATTACGGTCCTGGTACTTCAAATTTTCAAACGAAATCTATTTAATCTGTTAAAATCATTTCAAAGATAAAAGTTAATTTACTTATCAGATTTTTGTTTGTTTAATGTACATCTGTTTCTGCGTAATATGAGGTAATCGGACGTCCAAGAGAGAGGAAAGCTGCATGAGCTCTCTGCTTAATGCTTTCGTCAATGACCAACCATTTCGTTTGCCATAACAGCCAAACTTTGCTGTATTCAAATGAGATAGCTGTATCATCCTGTAAAATGGATTATTAGTAATAATTTCTTCGCTCCCCTATGGGGTTGCATTAATTCAAATCTCAGCCAATATAATCATATAATATCTTGTAATATTTCTATAAGGCGCTAATTTGGAAGGTGCACCAGATATATAAAATAACAGAAATGGTAACAGACTATTTTCAGCATTAAGATATGATGCTAAATTGGACTAATTATCTATAAATTCTTATCTCATAGCAAAACTGCCAGACAGATATAAAGTTATATATGCATCTAAGGGCACATCCTATAGTCTATGGCAGTGTTTTATATATTTTTAATGACTTTATTGTCAGACAGTACAGCCGACTCATAATGGTCTAGCGGTAACAAGCTGGATTGGTAACACATGAATCGCCAGCTCAAGGCCCTGCTGCACCACTAATATTTCTATTGGTTCAAAGTGCCAGTGTATTGGTGCTATATGGCAGAGATGGTCAAGTATCTTCAATACAGGGGTTATGAGTGCGTTCTCAAGCATTTGATTGGTCAGATTTGAGCCTAGGCTCAAATCTGACCGATCAAATGCTTGAGAATTTTTCATACTCAACTCAAATGCTTTTTAGGCATGGACACAGGTTTTTTTCATACCTCAATGAAAACGAAAAATATTCTATGTAATATTATTACTTGTAAGTGAATATCACTACTGAATGTAAGAAAGAAATTAAACAGAGAATCTGGCACTGCCAAAACATAACATTGTTTATGGCAACGTCATCGGCTCATCGCAAATGACATCATTTGGGGTCCCGCTTCATGCAGCGCTTGTGGACAAACAGTTGGACTAAATGAAAGTAATACCCCCAAGGCATGGCCTACTTTATTATTTTTTTCCAAAGAAAAAAAAATACAGCCAATCACAACTCACCATAAGTAATGAAGCAACCAATATTAAATTATATGATCATATTTTTTGCAAAACAATATTTGATTATTTTCTTGTACATGTATGATCATTTTCCTATACATTTATACTAATATATGTAATGCCCAGGTAAGTATATCTGTTAATGTCTGTTAATGGATACCTTGTTTGTCGCAATAAAAGCTCTACAGAGCTGATGTTGATTGTTTACCATATGTGACGTTAAAAAAAGCTTACCTTCACCTTAAATTTACCTTTACCTTTATGCTAGTAAACAGGTTAAATACATCCTCAAATGCTTTTGTAGAGGAAAGGGTTCAAATTCTTTCACTCAATTGAGTCAATTCACATTTCATGAATACAACAGTAATGGTATTCAAGACAGAGAAGTAAGGGAGACAACCAGCTATATTTCTCAATTCTTTATCCGTACACAATTATCTCCCTTATACAACTGTGTTTTCTGTCTGAATGTACTAAATAGCTACTGTATATTCATTCTCTATTGCTTCTGAATAACCGTGGGTTGAGATCTGCCTGCAAACAGAAGTTACTTATACACCCATAGCTGCATGTAATCAACCCTTTCCCCATAGCTTGATTTCCATGTTTAACCCATAGATATCTTAAAATAACCTAGATCGGCTATAGGCCAATCAGCGACGGTCATCGAGAAGCCATCTTGGTTCGTGTATGCTATTCATATTCCAATGGTCTGGTGCACGTCGTATTGCGGTAGATTAATGACGTTACATGCTGTGCGCAGTAATCCCGTCTACGTTGACGGTGCGTCATTGACTACAGAAGTTGCTAAGAACCGTTCCATAGTTGCTATGATTAATCGATGATTTTATTCAGTTAAATAAGAATTGCCATCATTTTGTGCTTATTATCGTTTGATTGTCGTTTTACGGTGCATATTTATGTTACGAGATGTATTTAGTACGAATTGATTCTTAAATGAAAGTAAATCATATTTTGTTTCCGGAGGGAAACTGTATGATACACGTACCAAGATGGCGTCTCTCTGACCGTCGACCAATGGGAGCTCAGCGCTAGGTGGCCGATCTAGTCTCTTAAGATATCTATGGTTTAACCCATTACTCAATAAACACATTTTTATGCATTTACCGTATTCCTACACTGACCAATATAGTTCCAATTCTTACAGTCATGAATATGTATTATAAGAAATAGTTTCTATATTCTAGCAGTAAATAGCTTAAATCAGGCTGACATTAAAGCTGAATTGTGCCTTAAGGCACATTTTGCTTTACTTTCAACCTGCTTTAAGTGGTCACCTGTTGCCAAAAGTAGAAACAGGCTATGGAGTAATGGATTAAAGCAGGCTGAAAGAAAAGCAGAAAACTTCTTGAGGATTCCCCTGCCAGGTTGCAGGAAAAGTTTGCTTTGGCTATTTACCAGGACATGGTAGAACTATACAACTTTACAAGGCATCTCTATGAGGATATAAATAAATGTGCTAAATAGAGGATCTTACATGAGTGATTATTATTTATCACTTTTAATAAACAAGTTGACTAAAATAATATGATGCAAGCCTTGGTGAGCGTCATATTAATTTTAGTCAACGAGTTTATTAAAATGATAAGTAATGATCACGAATGTGGGATTCTATTTATCACATAACACTTTTAAACACCTATTAAATCAATCAAAGCCGTAGTTTGTAGTATTTCTGCTATACAGGTTTTCCGCCAAAACTTGACGATGTTTACCGTAACGTCATCGCAAATGACGTCATTTGGTGTCCCGCTACATGTAGCGCTTGTGGATGAAAAGGTTAGGCCAGAGCCCAAAAACCCGATATTCCACTAGTGGAATATGATATTTATATAATGGCTTTATTCCACTCCCAGACCGCAAGTTATGAGAAAAAAGATGCTTCTACGGAGGACAGTGTTAACTCATTCAGATGATATGTTTGATACAAGATGTAAGAAAAATGGATTAAGATGCAGTTTACAGTATATGGTACCGGCAGAGCTCTAGATAAGGGGAGTATTTCAATCTAAAATCTTTATTTCTGCTTTAATCCATGGTATGGTGTCACTACTCATCAGAATCGTCTTGAAGAGACGATTCTAATGAGTAGTAACACCATAGGATTTGGTGCTGAAATGAGTGAGAAAATGCTGGATTTAATATATATATGTAGTTTACTCCCTATTACAAAACCGTACAATTTTTTTCTGTTATTAGTTACTTGTTGGTGTTGAAAGACAGGTGGCAGCTTCAAGCAGGATATAAGTAAAGCAGAAAGCTCCTAGCTTTCTGCTTTAATTTTATCCTGCTTGAAGCAGTCATCTGTCATAACACCTAAAACATAAGCCTTCTTTTGAATGAAATTCAATGTTATTACAGATCTTGTTTTTACGTTGACTACTAATTATTATAGCCAATTTATGATTACCTGACAGAAACAAGCAGTTGTCTGCTCACCAAAAACCTGCCGCAAGCAATGTTCTCAAGAAACTAACATTCCTTGGGAGTTTAATTTTTATGATATAGGTATCAATTGGTTAACCAATTAAACCAGAAATATGCCTTTTTACGTCAATAACTTATTCCTCCATTGAGGAAAATAGTTAAGGCGCATTCTGCTTTCCTTTCAGCCTACTTTAAGCTACCATCTGCTAGAATATAGAAAATATATACATATTCATGACTGTACAAATTGGAAAACTTTTCTTCAGTGTAAAGGGATGTAATAAAGCACATATTTACCCATTTAGATGTCAGAGTAGCTTCCCTTGGTTAGGATATATTATACCTACATCCTATCTCAAATCATAGTTTATTTTGGTGGACAGCCAAATGGCACAGTTTATGTTTATTATATCATCTTTATAAATAATGTTATCGTAGATATTGGTCTTTCAAGTACGAATTTTTTTTACCTAAACCAAAACACAAAATATTGCATTCAAAATAACAGAAGACTAGAAAGGATCAAATATATTATAAATGGAGTTAAAATTAGTGTTAAGCGCTATTGTAATCTTATCCTCCTCCACAGCCATCAATGCAAATATACAGAGCTGTGTTTAATCCATTACCCTATAGCCTGTTTCTAGTTTTGAAGACAGTGATCACTTAAAGCAGGTTGAAAGTAAAGCAGAATGCGCCTTAAGGCGCATTCTACTTTACTTTCAACCATTTTTAAGCTGCCATCTGCTAGGATGTAGAAAATATTTCTTATGATACATTTTCATGACTGTACACAGTACAAAATTGAAATTGGAGCTATTTTCTTCAGTGGAGGAATAAATAAATGGCGTAAAAAGGCATATATATGGGGGGAATGGGTTAAGGCAGGTGACTTCTTCAAGCAAGATAAAAGTCAAACAGAAAGCTGAATATGCTGACCCAGATCTTGCATGTTTGTGAATATAGAGAAGACGGAGTCTCTCTCCTCCATACATGTAGCTAAAAGTGAAAATCACCTACAAGTGTATGATCCAGCAGTGTTTTAGGCAATATACAGCTTAAAGCAAGATGAAAGTAAGGCAGAAATTTCCTTAAGGAGCTTTCTGCTTTACTTTCATTTTGATTTAAGCTGAAAACTATATCCAACAGCATCAATGAATAATTTATTTGTGGTGTTTATGCAAAGGGATTGAAGGGGTAAATGTTTCCTTTGGGGCTTATGGAAAGGAAAGGGTTGACCCTTTACTCCATAGTCTGTTTCTAGTATGAAGGTAGGTGACCACTTAAAGCAGGGTGGAAGTAAAGCAGAATGTGCCAGCTTTAAGCTACCATCTGCTAGAATATAGCAAATGTTTCTTATGAACCATATTCATGACTGTATGCAATGGAACAATTTCTTCATAATAATAAATGTGTTAAAATACATATCTATTGAGTAATGAGTTAAGCTACTATTAGTCTTCAAAACTCTACCATGGTCATAAAACAGTGCCAATACTGTATATACTAGTGCAGGGATCCAAATAAGGGGAGTATTTCAAAATCTAAATTCTTTATTTCTGCATAAAACCCTATGGTGTTGCTACTCATTAGAATCGTCTCGAAGAGACGATTCTAATGAGTAGTAACACTATAGGATTTGGTGCAGTAGGAGGGAGAAAATGTTGGATTTGTTCAGATTATTTCCCCTTATCTGGAACCCTACTAGTGTATATACTCACAGTACAGTGAGTGCCCAATGTCTATGTTCAACAACACCCATTGGGAGACAAAGGTTTTGTGGGTTGTTTGGAGGGAGTTAAAATTGTTCTAGGGAGGGAAAATAAACATACATGTAATTGTCTTATTTACACAACAGTGGCAAGCATTTTTTGTAAGGAGGGAATCATGGAGGAGAGGGTTGATATAGGGAGGGAGTACTGTACAACACTTTCAGAGCAGAATTGGGAATTCTTGGCGCTGTATCCAAATCCACGGCCAATTTACGAGTATTTATCTATTTACCACAGTTACACACGGGGCTGAGATTATTGGCTAGGATTCCTCAGAAGTGTGTGCAATCCTGGCTAACACCTTTCAACAGAAATCACAGCCAATAAGATCTCCAATGTGCCAGTAAATTTGGCAAAAAAATATACAGGGCTCCAGATAAGGGGAGTATTTCAACATTTAAAATTTTCATTTCTGCTTTAAACCCTATGGTGTCACTACTCATTAGAATCGTCTCTTTGAGACGATTCTAATAAGTAGAAACACCATAGGATTTGGTGCTAAAATGAGTGAGAAATGTTAGATTTGTGCAGTTTATTCCCCCTTGTCTGGAGCCCTGATATAGTTTCGTATTTTTATCTGATTGACATCTTAACCCTTATATTGCTGGCAATGAACCTGATATATCCATACTTAATGAAAACAGTGCTGACCCAGCCCTCAGATCTGGGTCTGCACTGTTTGTAACACTTTAACAAGTTTGGGGGACAAACCCCGTTAAGTGTCAATTTAGAAAAAATTGTTTGAAGATGATTTGGTGAAAAAAATAAAGTTTCATATATATCATCAGATTACCATTCTTAAGTGTTATCCAGCTTAGCACGACTTAAACTTGAGTTTGCCAAAAAACAGTTTTGATCCAGATCCAGTTTAGATCAAGATAAGATGATAATTAACTGATTAAAAACCCTGTTTGACATAGGTACTGAGAATTTGATATTTTTTTAAAGGAAAACATTGAGTATGATAATACTTGAATTTGTTATTTTTGGGGTAGACAACAATTTAGAAGAATAAGGCTCAATCTTCCTTAAAACCATGAACGGTACGTAACTAATTCTCGTCTGCTTTAAACTTAGAATTTCAATAAATTTTTATAATATCTTTTCAAAACGATATCAGAACATCAAACAGTTTGGATCCTGATGAGATGCCGCATTATGCCAAGTCTCATCCGGGTACAAACTTTTTGCGTTTCAATCACCATTTGCCGCAAGCATGCAAAAAATTTGTTGAATTCTTCAACATCGGTTTTCAGTGATAAAACCGTTACATGAGTCATTACAATTTTGTTTTGGGATGACATAAATATTAAAGTTTCTGTATTTACTAGTGTCACTTAACTCTTTAATCAATAACCTGTTTCTAAACTTGGAGACAGATGACCACTTAAGCAGGTTCAAAGTATAAAGCAGAAAGCACTTTTAATATGCATTCTGCTTTACTTTCAGTCTGCTTTATTAGCTACCATCTGCAAGGTTATAGAATAAATTTCTTATGGTGCATAATATTATATAATTATTCATGACTATATAAACTGAAACTTGTTTTCTTCAGTAGAGGAATAAATAAGAGGTGCAGACAGGTGACCACTTAAAGCAGGTTGAAAGTAAAGCAGAATGTGCCTTAAGGCACATTCTGCTTAACTTTCAACCTACTTTAAGCTTCCATCTGCTAGGATATAGAAACTATTTCTTATGTTACATACTGTTTGGGAAATCCATAGAATCAGAACACAGATTTGTCAGAATTTTACTTTCAACTTTTGTACTTCTTTCGTCATAGGAAATTTGGAATTTGACTTCCCAAGCAAGAAATATAGTGCTTCGAGCAGCAAACAGCAGACGGAAATATATCTTACATAAAATAAGCAGAGGAATGTGAGATTGAGACTTGGATAAACAGTTATATCCCATGTCTAAATAATAATGTTGTAATGGAATTCAGAGATTCAGATAGGAAGTCAATACCAAAATATTCAGAAAATGTTCTTGCCCCACAAAATATGCCTTTTTATGCACTGAAGAAAATAGTCCCACTTTTAACAGTCATGAATATATGCACAATGCGTTTTTCGGGTGTTTTTTTTTTATCCTAACAGATGGTACTTCTTAAAGCAGAAAGAAAAGCAGAATGCACCTGCATTAATTTTAACCTGCTTTACGAGGTCAACGGTCTTCACAATGAAGAAATATGCTATGGGGTAAAGGGTTACATTACATGATAATAATGCTGTAATGGTATTAAGAGACCTCTATAATAATATGCAACCTTTTATTGTGGAATTGAGGAGGTATTCAAACTCATGTTACTGCTGAAAGCAGAATAAGAATAATAATACATGTACAGAGACCTCATGCAGGAACTACTGTACTAAAAAGTTCCATTTGAGCATTCGAAGGTTACATGGATTAATTGAGGAAGTAACAGTTAACTGTCGTGTTCTCAACACTGTCCAAAATACTTCTGATATCATGTGATATGACTCATATTTCATATTTCTTCCTTTGATTTTGTTTTACCAATTACCCCATAGCTTGTGTCTAGTTTTGAGACATGATTTAAGCAACCAATTTACATTGCATCTGCTAGGATTATGGAACTACATGTATTTTCTTCAGTGAAGGAATAAAACAAAGGCATAAAAAGGATTTTTAATGGTGTAATGGGTTAAATAAATGTTTTTAACCCTTCTTCAGCTGAGTATTCAAAAATCATTATTATGAAACTACATCGGTTACGAACATCTTAACTGTTACATTAACTTATCAAATGCAGATCCATCCCCCTTTCCCCCCTCCCCCAACCCAGGCAGACAGATCCTATAAGAAATTAGTGCAGACCCTGATCAGACAGTTCCTCTAGGAACTGTCTGATTTGGGTTTTCACTGTTTTCGAAAAATATCAATACATGTATACACTAATAGCATGAGAGAGGGTTAAGGCCGATAAAAGTCATAGTAGGGCAAAGGTTAGAAAACTGAAATATTGGCATCTGTTCTTGATTCAGTTTTACAATGCATATAATATGGGGTGAATGCAAAAAGGTTCGAAGTATCATAAGATTTAAATGCATGATTTAGAACCTTTTTGCATTCATCCCTCAATTTATTACCAGTATTATGGATTCAGTGCTAACACTCGTAAATTCAGTCTCACATTATAATTCTGACAGTGACTCAATTTTCTCACTTCCTTTTAGACATGATACCCTATAGACTTCTGTCTTGAAAATAATTTATAGATCAATATTGACCTAAATCTTGAGCCTTGTGTTCCGGTGTATATCAAAATGTGTCAGTCTTGTATTAAGAGGCTAATCAATAACAGACCCATGTGCAATCTTTCACAGTACATATTCCCTTTCCTCCATAGCATAATAGATGCAAATTATATATATTCAACTGTGATAAAAAGTAGGATACTGCTTAACCCAATACCCCATATACATGTATGTGCCTTTACATATATGCCTAAAATTTATTCCTCCAACAAAGAAAATACTTCTTTCTAACACGGTCATGAATATGACTCATACTATATCCTATATCCTAGCATATGGTAGCTTAAAGCAGGCTGAAAGTAAATCAGAATGCTCCTGAACGCTCTCTTACACAGTCTGACTCTTCGTATGTAGCTTGAAAAGAAATTTCAGAAGATTCTAAATAACGCTTTCAACACTAAGTACCACTTGTGGGTTATTAGGTTCCCTTGTGGGTCTTATTAGTTACCAAAACATAGACCAGTCTACTTGGAATTCTTGGCAGTTTAATAATTTCTGGTCTGAATTAGAAAACAGTGCAGACCCGGACCCGGATCAGAGGGCTCCTATAGGAGCCCTCTGATCTGGGTCTACACTGTTTTTAAATGCATTGAGTATATTTTAAACAGGCCCATAGTGTTGAAAGAAATCTTTAAATAAAGAGCAATAGAAGATGACAATTGTTGCAGACAACAAAAATGCTTGTCATCTGAATATTACTGATAATACAAGTATTGATTGTTTTTTCAATCATATCTATCACTTCCTTGTTCCTTGTGAACTTGATAAATAGGAAGATAGAACTACAGTTAAACCATACAGTATTTCAAATTTGCTTGAGTCGGACTTACCCTTATTTCAAAGTTAAAATGTGGATCAGCTGAGTTTTATATAACCCTTTCCCCCATAGAAATCCCCATCAGATGGAAGCTTAAAGCAGGCTGAAAGTAAAGCAGAATGTGCCTTTAGGCACACTCTGCTTTACTTTCAACCTGCTTTAAGTGATCACCTGTCTTCAAAATTAGAAACAGGCTATGGAGTAATGGGTGAAGTGAATTCGAGTTATTGTGGTTTGTTTGTATTTAGTAAGAAATATCTAATAGAATCCTAGGGGCCTTCGTGGTCTAGTCACTGTGACTTACATCACTAAGTTCCTCACCGCTGTGGGTTCGAATCCTGGTCTGAGCATCCAGATTTTTGAAGTGGGGAATTCTTCCAGCTGACTTACAGAAGGTTGGTGGTTCTACCCAGTTGCAGATTTGTGCCTAAAACAGTGCATAAAGGGCTCCTGGGGTCTTCCTCAACCTGTTATTATCTGGACAATGCAATATGACTGAAATGCTATTTAAGGGACATAAAATTATAAATCTAAATCAAAATCTATATACAGTATAACCTCTGTCGATCGACACCTCTCTTGACCGGAAACCTCTGTTATCCGACCCTGTTGTTTGGTCCCGGCAGTTTCCCTATATATCTTACGTAACCTAACTCTCTCTTGATCGGATCCTCTGTTAACCGTAATTTATCCGACATACCTTGACGGACCAAAAAAGGCAAATTAGAGGTTTTTCACACCCTGTTATCCGACGGTATGCTGACCTTTGATCATTGAATGACTATACGCGATTATCACGCGTAGGTGATAATGACACATATTGCTCGGTTAGCCGTGTAAGACAACATGTATTGTTTAAACAATGAGTGAATAATGTGAGGGTTGATAAGATAACTTCAGCCAACACGTGTAAGCAACCCATTCAGGGTCGAAGTGCCGAAAAGACCAACTCTTATCATCAATCCTATCCAACAAAAGCCAACCATTATTTCGTGTTCAAATTGGACAGGTATTTGCCAATCGTCATCACCGTCAAGTTGTCAACATTAGAAGTAAGAAATCTATATATATGTGTACTTAGGCCTAATTCCGTTAACCGACAACCTCTCTTAACCGACTTACAAACATGGAACCACGGAGGTTATACTGTATAATCCTAAACACCAATTGCCTTTTCTGAGATACAATCTAAACTAACTTAATTATCGCCTGAACACAAAAACATTTTTTATGCTGAAACCTGCAGTAGGGGTACTAGTATATAGATCTACATGTTTTGCAAATAGTGTAGACCCTGATCAGAGGGCTCCTTCAAACTCATTTTAGTTGGCCTTAATTATCACCTTGGAGTTACAATTGCAGTATCTGATCTGGATCCAAACTATTTGCAGATGCATGTTTTGTTGCTATATATTCGCAGCATACATAAGAGTCAGGCAAAAAGCCATCTTTTATCAGGCAGATACAAACATCCCATCAGTGATATTCTGCAATATCTGGTGCCAAAGTTGACACGATCACGTCTTCTTCAAAATTACACCTTGGAAGCACATAGTGATGCCTGAACACAGTAACACTTTCTATGCTGAAACCTGCAGTATGGTATATAGATCTACCCTGCTCTGAGGGCTCCTTTATTCTTTTCCCTATAGCTTGTTAATGTTTTCATAAAATCATAACAATCCCAAAACAATTATTAATTGATAATGTTGGCAGCTTAAAGCATAATGAAAATAAAGCAGAAAGCTCCTAAAGGAGCTTTTTGCTTTACTTTCATATTGCTTTAACCAGTATCCTTCCTTAAACACAGTTGAATATATGTGATCTGCACTTTTGGCTATGGAGGAGAGGGTCAAAGTTAAAAAAGTTAAGAAAATAATTACATTGGCCAGTACGATGGGAAGATTGATATAACTGAGTGGTAAATGTTTTCACAAAATACAAATACCATTCAGATACCTGGTACAGAGAGGGTAAGGCTTTTCATCAAACTTCTCAAAACGATCAATAAATATAAGTACAGCAAAATGGTAACCCCTATATTACGATTTAACCCTTTCACTCATAGATGCGCCTTTTAGGGCATCAAGTTTATTCCTTCACTGAAGAAAAAAGTTCCAATTTATACAGTCATAAATATGTATCATACAAAATATTTTCTATATTCTAGCAGGTGGTAGCTTAAAGCAGGCTGAAAGTAAAGCAGAATGCGCTTAAGGCGCATTCTGCTTTACTTTCAACCTTCTTTAAGTGGACACCTATATTCAATACTAGAAACAGGCTATGTGGGAAAGGTTAAAGTACCTATATATAGTTGAGACGTAGGACAAGTCACAAAAACTAAGGCATAATCAAGACATGAAAATCTGTTTTACATGTAAATTTGAGCAACAGTTAAACTGTATCATAAACAGGCTTACCATACAATTTAACTTAATCTAATATTAACATACAGTCATACAAATGCATTCTTGTCTTTCGAGGCCATCAAGGGAATTCTTTAATGAAGCATTAATAGCAATGAATGTTAGCTATTTATAATGACAGGTGACTGCTATTAATTTACATACATATATAGGAACATATAAAATTATAGTAAAGCAAAAAGCTTCTACAAGAGGTTTCTGCTTAACCTTTGTCCTGCATTAAGCTGACAATTTTAATACAGACTGTAAATTTATTTGTAATTCAACCTGCTTTAAGCTACCATCTGCTAGGATAAAAATCTGAAGATTTCGGAATACTCCTGAGAAATGGCAGCCCTGTAGAGAGATCAATTTTCTTTTCTACTTTCTCCTTCATGTGTGACATAAACCCTTCTCCTACTTTAAGCGTATAATTGACACATTTTGAAAACAGTGTAGATCCAGATAAGACAGCTCCTTATACTATAGGATCTATTCGACACAAGTTTACACTCTTTCGTGGGGTGATATTGTACTTATTTCATTAGCTATTGTAATAGTTCAAATGACAGATGTTAACATTGGGCAGTCTTATACATGTATACCAATATTCAGCGGGAGATTATGGTTAAATACTTTTACATTAGTACTGAATTTAATAATATAGGCAAATCCGTAGTGATCAAACACAAGGGGATGCACTGGTTAATTATCAAAACAGGTCGATGTTAACCCCTTCCCCAATAGAAGCACCTTTGGAGCACTTTTACAATCAGTCCGCCACCAACCCTGCCTAAGCCCGTTATTGTCACAAGAAATGGCCAAAATAATGTCACAATAAATAACCAGGTTAATGTCACAAGACATGGCCAGTTAATTTCTAAGAAAATACCAAAAATACCATTCTAAAGTAATGTACAGACAATGTAGTTTTTGGTGGTGGATCAATTGTAAACCCTAGCCAATATCTTTTAATAGAAATGTTTCCTGTATTCTAGAACATGATAGCTGAAAGCAGGTTGAAAGTAAAGCAGAATGTGCCTTAAGGCACATTCTGCTTTACTTTCAACTGCTGTAAGTGGCCATCTATCTTCAATACTAGAAACCGACCACGGGGTTAAGGGTTAAATGTAAAGCAAAGCTAAAGTTGCCTTTTACAGACCTCGATCTGTCCAAGGTTATTTAAAAGTTTTGAGTTGAGACAGTAATTGATATAAGTTTTGATATAAGTTTGAAATATATATAAAGATAGTATGAAGAGCTCTAAATATGGCTATTATTTCAATAACTAACTTCCTTATACCGGTATATCTACCGTATATATCTTTAGATCTGTATCTCAGTTTCCTGTATGGCTCATTCATCAGGACAGGATAGTTGAATGAAAGGCATTTCTATCTGGAATAGCCCCTTCAACCTGCCTTAAGTGGTCATCTGTCTTCAAAATTAGAAACAGGCTATGAGGTAAAGGTTTAAATGTAGTAAAACTGTGATACAAACTAAAAGCAGTAGAGCCAATGATAGGCATAGATATGGTCACGTTGTACTAGTCAGGGCTCCAGATAAGAGGGAGTAAACTGCACAAATCCAACATTTTCTCACTTATTTTAGCATCAAATCCTATGGTGTCACTACTCATTAGAATCGTCTCGAAGAGACGATTCTAATGAGTAGTGACACCATAGGGTTTAAAGCAGAAATAAAGATTTTAGTTTTTGAAATACCCCCCTTATCTGGAGCTCTGACTAGTATTTACTCATTCACCCCTGAAACTTTTAATGGACAAGTCTAAATTAGGTCAAGGTGAAATGAAGGCTGGGTGATATGGGTGCAGGGTTTGGGATAGTTGCTGGCAATAATTATGTACTGTAAGTATCCAAGTGTTCTAGTAATGGATGTTGATGCTGGACAAACAGTCAATTCTAGTTTACTAAAGAATAACCCATTTTGTGAATTCTAAGCCCAAACTGGGTCAAGGTCAAGGTGAAATCGAGGAGGGTTGAGCATAAAAATTAGAGAGCTCATTTATCATAATATGTAAACATTTCAAACGAACATACATCACTGCAAGCTTCCCTCGTTTCCTCAACCCCACACCAGGTAAAAGAAGATTGAAGCTCATGCTGTGTTTGGACTATCTATGCCAGACCCTGTAAATACTATCTCAATATTTCTTCTTACTCTTTACATGCTAGCAGTGGAATCATGATTATCTGAGCAAACAGTTTAGATCCTGATGAGACCCCGCATAACGCGGCGTCTCATCAGGATCCAAACGATTTGACACTCTGACACTGTTTTAAAAAGAAATTTTGAAAATTGTATTTTTAGAACAGTAGCAGACGACAATTGTTGCAGACGGAAAAATTACCCAGCATGCAAAGAGTTAATATTACCCAGTTATGATCTTGCGATACTTTGCTCCAATCAAAACATCTACCTGTGGTTGAGACTAATAACCATGGTTTCCGACTATAGATAAATTGTGTCTGGTCAGTGGTGTTGGGTCAATCAAAACAAAAGAATGATCTTTTAACATGTACAGTTATAATAATACACTGGTAGGTACGAAGGAACCGTAATAAGTAGTTACAATAAAATCCAAGCTTTAACCCATTACCCCATAAATACGCCTTTTACGCCTTTAATTTATTCCTCCTGTGAAGAATAAAGTCCCATTTTATACACTTATAAATGAATATGTATCAGAAGAAAAAGTTTCTATATCCTAGCAGATGATTGCTTAAAGCAGGCTGAAAGTAAAGCAGGATGTGCCTTAAGGCACATTCTGCTTTACTTTCAACCTGTTTTAAGTAGCCACATGTCTTCAAAACAAGAAACAGGCTATATATTGGGTAATGGGTTAAATTCATTCACCTCAAATTTGTCTCAAGCATTCTTCCTGCATATATCTTTCTAAATGGACGAGCTGGGTTTTACGGCACTGCAACACAAAATAGGTCATAACCACTGTGAAAAGTGTTCAAGAATTTTAGAATATTCATGAACGTTAAAAGGCCGCTTCTAGAATTGTTCTAGTGCTTTGAGAATTAATTTACATGTTTCACAAAAGGAGTTCAAGAACTTTTGCAATTCTAAAACAATGGTTCTAAAGCCATCGAATTTCTAGAATGTTTGCAGAATATTCATGAATGTTAAATGGCCACTTCTAGATTTTTTCTTGAATATTCAAGAAATTATTCTGGAATAGTTCTAGAATAATTCAATACCCTTCCACAGGGATATTGAATTGTATCAAAGACAGGTGACAGCCAAATTTAAAGCAATGTGACAGTAAAACAGAAATCTCCATGCTTTAACTCAAGTTTTTTACGACATTTTAGGGCATATTTTTCCTAATTGAATGGTTGGGTACCAACCCATTCCCAAAGTGGTGAAAAAAACCACTGTAATAGTCTATACATGTACATTGTAGTACTAATAGAGAGGTTTTACTGTATACATGAACGTCAGCAGTGTTTCCTCGTTTACAAGTACATGTGCATGTATTTACAGTCGACCTTCGATATCTGAACTCGCTTAACTCGAATTAACCGATATTTCGACACATGAATTACATCATTTCATGTTCAGTCAAACATACCCGTAGTTCAAAGTTAAAACGTGGCTAAGCCACGTTTTAACTTTGAACTAGGGATATGTTCGACATAACTGAATTTGAGATATCGAAGTTCGACTGAAGTTTTCTAATCTAACTACAGCATTTTTCCTGTATGCTTAAAGTTTTTATGGACTTTTAAAAAACTTTCCTCTTATTCTTTTTTGTCAAAGCAGTATTTGGGGATAACTTTTCAAGGAAGATAATAAAGCCAACTTTCAGTGACAAAAATGCCTTCCGCCTCAATAAAAAAAGAATTAAATTATGTCTACAGTAGGTTAACTTGACTCTAACATTCGAGGGATTAAATTAATTTATTAACCAGGGCTCCAGATAAGGGGGGTATTTCAAAAAGTTAAATCTTTATTTTTGCATAAAACCCTATGGTGTCACTACTCATTAGAATCGTCTCTTCGAGGCGATTCTAATAAGTAGTAACACCATAGGATTTAGTGCTGAAATGAGTAAGAAAATGTTGGAATTGTTCAGTTTACTCCCTCTTATCTGGAGCCTTGTATTAACATGTCAATCTTGTACCACTCAGTGTAGGCAGTGACATAGCATGGATATATTGTAAGACAATTAAGCAACTACTAAATGCAGGAAAGAAGTAATGCAGAAAGCTTATAGCAAACAAAAATAATAACTGTACATGGGTCTTCTGATTCAGAAGATTGAATGGTGGCATAATAGACTAAAAGTTACTGAAGAGTACAATTAATTGTTTCCAGGTATACATTAACAGTCAGGCCAAGTGGTAATTCAAAAGAAGATCCATCATCTTTTAAGCTGTTTTAGCAGCTTTTATTATCCTGAAAGGGAAGCTGCGATTGAGGCCCTTTTAGAGCAGAAAACTATTGCCATGATAACTCTTTGCATGCTAGTAGCGGATATATCTGCCACAGTGATTACCTTTGCAAACTGTTTGGATCCTGATAAGACGCCGCATAACGCAACCTATCATCAGGATCCAAACTATTTGCCAATCTGACCCTGAATCTAAAACAAATTTTGAAAATGCTAATTTTAGAACAGTAGCAGACAATGCAGAGGAAAATTTTTATCCAGCATGCAAAGAGTTATATAATGCAGAGTTATATAAGAGTTAACAAATGCACTGCATGCGGGTGCCATGGAATGCTCGTCTGTTTTTTAAGATCAGTAAAAACAAGACTGCGCGTTCAATAAACACCTATGCCCCCGGTGGCATCCTTGACAATATATTCTGAATCTTTTCTAAGTAAGGTCAAGGTCGAACTGAGCTTGGGTATTATTGGTGAGTTGGTAATGGTCCAAGGCAATAACTGTATAAGTATCGAAGCATTGAAGTAAACAGTGTTGATGCTAGACAAAATGTTAAAATCTAGTGAACCGAGAAAGAGCCCATTTAAAATATTCTAAGTTCAAATTAGGTCAAGGTAAAGGTTAAAATCAAAGTGTGGTGATATTGGTGGATAGGGAATGGTCAAAGGCAACAACTGTATAAGTATCAAAGCATTGTAGTCAGTTGTGTTGATGCTAGACGAAACGGTAAAATCTAGTTAACCAAGAATTAGCCTATTTAAAATATTATAAGTCCAAATTAGGTCAAGGTCAAAATCAAATTTTTGGTGGTATTGGTGGATAGGCCATTACTGTATAAGTATCCAAGCATTTGGGTAAGCCGTGTTGATGCTAGACGAAACGGTAAAATCTACTTAACCTTGTTACGGACGGACTGACAGTGAGGAGGAAGGGACAGGACGATTACTATATGCCTAGGCATCTATCGATGCCGGGGGCATAAAAATACAGTACAGTAAGGTCAAAGGTCAAGGTCATTATCAATTGGTAAAATGATTTGATGTATGGATAGAACTTGTCAAGATGTACATGCATATCAAAAATGAAGGTTGTAGATGACAACATGAAGAAGTTTATAAAATTCGGACAACAAGAACAATAACAATGCCATCGCTGGAATGACAACAATAGCTGAAGCTTTTTCTTCGAAAAACAGACAAGCTAATAAGTGGCAGTTTAGATGAAAGTTAAACTGAAGAAAAGCAGAGAGCTTTCTCAGGATAGATATTCAATTTGTTCATCAATGCAGGTAAGAAGATTATGTAATGGAATTGAAAAATAATATTCTAAAAGCTTCCCAGTTCCAGTATCAAACAGACAGAAAACTATTTTAATACCGATATCTCTGAACTATCTAAACTGTATTTCATATTGAAACCAAGCTACTGCTAGGCTTTCACGCAAATTCACTGCAATTATGTAATCTACTTTAACCCTTTACTCCAGATACGCCTTTTTAAGCATTTAATTCATTCCTCCACTGAATCAATTAAAGGCATAAAAGGCATATTTATGGGGTAATGGGGTAATTTCTAATTAAATCATCTGAACCCTAGGGACAAGTAATTACTTGTCATTACCAAACAGTGTCCCTGTGAAGAGTCATTGTCCCATACAAACAGTGAAGACCCTGATCAGGGGGCTCCTGTAGGAGCCCTCTTATCAGGGTATCTATACTGATGGCAGGCTCTTCACTGTTATGCATGTTGCAATATATTTTTCATATTAGTCCTAAAGAGTCAGAAATGGACAAAACCTTTCAGGAAACTGGATTTTTCAATTTGAAGTTTCAGGGGAACAACTGAGTTAAGGTAACTTTTAGAAAATATCAGAGATTATGAGTTGTGGTTGTCTGTGGGTGTGGGAGTGGCATAACTTTTTAACCCTGACTTCTCCAAAGAAACACATTAACCCTTAGCCCGCCAAATAAATTGTCGTCTGCTATATTTCTCGTCTGCTTCATGTTTCAAAGTTGCTCAAAATTGCTGAAAATGTTGTCCGAGTGTCAAACAGCTTAGATCCGGATGAGACGCCGGGTTACTCGGCGTCTCATCCGGATCCAAGCTGTTTGCATATGGAGCTATAGTCGTGAGTGGCAGGCTAAGGGTTAAGACCTATTACTCAATACCATCACCATATGATAGTACTTACTGAGTACTAAACTGAAAATAACTCTTAGTACTCTAGTGTTGAAGATAGGCAGCAGCTTAAAGCAGGATAAAAGTAAAGTAGAAAGCTCCTGCAGGAGCTTTCTACTTTACATTCATCCTGCTTTTAATATTAAGCCACACACTTGCTGGACTATATATAGGGGTAAAGGGTTTAAGAGAAGGTCCAATTTCTCATTACCAACTTACCAAGTACCATAATGGCACTGAACATTATATAATTACTCTATTCTAGTGCTGAAGATAGGTGGCAGTTTAAAGCAGGATGAAAGTAAAGCAGAAAGCTCCTGCAGGAGCTTTCTGCTTCACTTTCATTCTGCTTTAAGCCAGTCCCCCTATCTGCCTTACATACTTTCTGGGCTATGGGGGATAAAGGGTTTAACCTGTTACCCCATAAATGCGACTTTTTACGTCTTTCATTTATTCTTGCACTGAAGAAAATAGTTTCAATTTATACAATTATGAATATGTATAGTAAGAAATATTTTCTATATTCTAGCTGGTCACAGTGGTGGTAGCTTAAAGCAGGCTGAAAGTAAAGCAGAATGTGCCTTTACTTTTAACCTGCTTTAAGTGGTAACCTATTTAATACTTGAAAAAGGCTATGGGGTAATGGGTTAAGAGAAGTTCCATAGCCCTCTCAGAGAAACTCTTACAGGATAAAAGTCAACTTGAAGCATACCAATCCACACTCATCAGCGTGTTTCACATAACATGGAACAAGGAGATTTTGCAATGATTACCGAAACACTTGTGCCTGGCTGCAGTTTTACGACAGCAACAAGCATATATTGTAGGGTACCTGTCTATCCTGTCTATGTAATGTACATGATGATGCCTTCTTCATAGAACTGTAACCTGCTGAAGAGTTGTTTCTTATCAGTGAAAGATCTCTGCAGGATTTAAGGAAGGAAATGCGGCATTTAACCATAAATCAGACATTTTCAAGATGTCAGGATTTGAAGAGAAAATCTGAAATATCTAATATGATCAAGATCTAAGCTGTTTGCAAAGTTCAAAGAAAACATGATTTCTGCACTAAGGGAATTAATTAAATCTACTTGAGATAATAAAAAACATTCGTTTTCCTACTTACTTGTGATGAAGATTTTTTTACAAGCTTAATTAACTTGTTCTTTTGTTTATTACCCAAAAGTCAAACTTCTTTTTTACCAGAGAAGCATACACTTATCATCAGATCTCGAGAAACATCAATGCTTGGTGCAGGAAAAAAGTAATGCAGACAGCTCCCTGTCTGTAGTACTTTTGTTCTGCATTAAGCTATCACATTCTTATAAAGATTGACCATGTGTTTACTTGTGAAGACCCCTCAGCATAAAGTCTGACTGTACATTTTTTAATGGCAGTAGTGGCAGAGTTCTGAGATGAGGCACTATATCTAAATGCCTTGTGGCAAAGCAGTTGCATTTACCAATATAAAGAACATATAGTTAATTAATGCTCTAAATGCTGAGAAAATGTCTGCTTCAAAATGATGGTTACTTAGAATTCTTATTTTGACTGTTTGTTCTGTGCATATCAAGAAGTATGATCCAAAGGACAAAAAGTTTGGATCCTGATCCTAGTCACTGTGTCAGTCAAAATATGATATCTGGATATAAACTATTTGTACAGATCTGCAATATTCATATCCATTGTGGGTGGGTATCTGAATCCAAACTATTACCCAGTATATCAAAGTGTAACGCAAATACCCTATTTAAACCAATTAACCTATTCCCCCATAAATATGCATTTTTATGCCTTCAATTTATGTCTTCACTGAAGAAAATAGTTCATACAGTAATGAATGACAATATAAGAAATATTTCCTATAAAATCCTACCAGTTGGTAGCTTAATTTAACTCTTTCCTCCCTGAAACTTTAAATGGACAATTCCAGTTTCCATTTTAGTCTAGTCCATTTCTGACTTTTAAGGGTTGTTTTTGTCAATGTTTGGCTTTGTGACAAACAGTGAAGACCCTGATCAGAGGGCTCCTAGGAGCATAGGACAAGTGTTCTATTAACATGTACACTGTTTGCTCAGGACAAGTGTACTGTTTATATATACACTGTTTGCAAATAACGCCTATATGCGGTTCAAAGGGTTAACCCATTATGATCACCCCATAAATATGCCTTTTTACCCCTTTAATATATTCTTCCACTTCAAATTTGTACAGCACCATAAGAAATATTTACTCTATCCTGGATAGTAGCCTAAAGAAGGCTGAAAGTAAAGCATAATGCACCTTACAGCACATTCTGCTTTACTTCCAACCTGCTTTAAATGGTTGCACATCCTCAAAACTAGAAACAGACTATGCGGTAAGGGGTTAAAGCAGGCTGAAAGTAAAGTAGAATGCACCTATAAACCATCTGCTAGGGTAAAGAACATATTTCTTATGGTGTACATTCATGACTGTCAAAATTGAAACTATTTTCTTCAGTGGAGGAATAAGTTAAATGTATGCATTAACTCTTTGAACCCTAGTCCCGCATATAGGCGTGGTTTTCAAACAGTGTACATGTGAATAGTACACTTGTCCTATGCAAACAGTGAAGACCCTGATCAGAGGGCTCCGAAAGGAGCCCTCTGATCAGGTTCTTCACTGTTTGTCACAATGCCAAACATTGACAAAAACAACCCTTAAAAGTCAGAAATGGACTAGACTAAAATGGAAACTGGAATTTTCCATTTAAAGTTTCAGGGAGGAAAGAGTTAAAATGCATATCTATGGAGTAAAGGCCTAATATAACTTGTAATGTGTTCATGGGTAAAATTTTGTATATATTAAGTATTCAGCAGAAGGAAGATAACAAACATATAACAAGGACTAAACTTTAAACAAATTAGAAGCTATACCTAATTACATGTACCCTTAGTATTAGGTCAGACAGACCTGAGCAATCAGTGTAGACCCATATCAGATTGCTGTGGGGGAAACAGTGACCAGGGTCTACACTTCTTCCCATTTAGTTTGCACCTTCTAGACAAATTACTGCGTGGTAAAAGTAATTAGTTAAATTGTAAGGATAATTACAGCAGTTCTACATGTTTTAAATAAAGGATGACCCACTATTTAGGATTTTTATGGACCGACAAAAATATCTGAGGCATTTTTTACAGGGCTCCAGATAAGGGAGGGAGGTTATTTCAAAAATCAAAATCTTTATTTTTGAATTAAACCCTATGATGTCACTACTCATTATAATCGTCTCTTCAATACGATTCTAATGAGTAGTACATCATAGTATTTGATTCTAAAATAAGTGAGAAAGTGTTGAATTTGTTCAATTTACTCCCAATTAGCTGGAGCCTTGATTGGCAAGTTATGCCTAGGCCTACCTTTTGCATGGTAATCAAATTCCAACATCAACTCTTTCTCCTTCTTCGACTTTTTCTCCGATCCCATGGTTAAACCTTGTTAATATCCAAGTTAATAAACAACTGTCATTCACATGAATATATTCACAAACAAGACGAACAAATAATTAAATGTCAAACTTGTTTTGCTGTTGAAAGCCAACTCAAGGTAGGTAACTCTGTACTAAATTTGAACTCCTCAAAAGAGACTAAACAAGGGAGCTCACTCAAAACACGAATTGTATCGTAACCATTAAAGTCTGCTTGATCAACAGACATCACAATGCCCGCCCTTTATAGATAATTTTAGATAATGCTGTTAAACCCAAACACAATTCACTAATTGTGTAGAAAAATTACAATTTCTTGAAAATTTGACGATTCTTTTTTAATATGAGTGGCCTGCGGCAAAAAGATCTAGAGTTTGAAACCGTATCAGATCCAACAAACTGTTAGCAGTTGATACGTACAGATCTAGATTCTAAAATGTTTGCCATTAGGTGTTTAATATTTGAATAGCTTATTCTCCTATGTTACAACTTAAAATTTAGACCCTCTCAGACTCTGAGAAAAAATCGCTCAATCCGATAATCACTGATAAGTATTGCCATGGAGGAATTATAATTCCTCCATGGTATTGCTGTTTGGAGAAGGCAAGCTAAAGCTTAGGGTCCAGCCTGCTTGACACTTATTTTGATATTTCTTACATCAAAATACCTAAAATTTGATAAATAAATCCAGACAACATGTGTAGAAGATTATGAAACCATATGGAAGTGGACGATTTTTATACCCCCATTCCACTAGACGGCGCTCGATGGCGATCTCCGCGCTCCGACAGAGCGCCATAGGTCGCATCAGGGTGAGGCGATCTGACGGCACTTTCGATCCGAATTGCGATCGAAAAACGCTCCGTTGGCGATCCGTTAGCGATCATTGGTCGCCACCCAATTCATAAAAAATGTCGCGACCTTGAATGATCAGATTGCGCTCCGTTAGCGCTCAAAGGCGACTAAGATGCGATCGACTGCGCTCTATTGGCTCTCCGATGGCGACCACTGCGATCTATGGCGCTCAAACGAGATTCGATAGCGATGTTGGCGACCGATTGAGATCCATTACCGCTCTGTTAGCGCTCTTCTTGGTCCGATTAGGGAGATGTCCTATGGAGACCTGTGGCGCTCTGCCGCGCTCATTCGTTTTAGATTCGACAGCAGATGTTTAGGCAAATAGCCATACATATAGTTGCTTTCTTTTTGACATGTGTCCACTTAATGCAGTAGCATAGTACTTAATGCAGACAATACCTATAAGTGCTTTCTGCATTACGCTTGCCAGTATACGTACTGCCACAAGTCTTTATAAATCTGTGTTTTTTCCATTCAATAGCTACTACAGATGTTCTAACGCATATCAATATCAATGTTGAAAGCCATTATATCAATACATTTTTCGGTATCAACATTGTTCAGGTATATAACAGTTTGGATCCGAATGAGACGTCGAATCACATCATGCAATATGTAATGATAGAAATTACTATCGGGTATTTTAAAATGCAGAGAATCACTGTATGATCGCCACGGTGCGCGAAGTATCTACTGATTTGCTTTGTTGGGTCATTGTGGCGCTCTAATGTGATCCGATAGCGCTCCAGTTACAATCTTGACGATCAAGAAGCGCTCCGAAGGCGATCAATTAGCGATCTGATGGTGACGGATCAACTCGTTCTACTCGAAGACTTGTCATCGAGGTTCGTCTTTACAGGCGGGAAAGATACAACAACAACAACAACGATGGCGTTCTGACCAGAGCGCCACGGATCTTTGTGCAGGGGATTAAACCGACGGCGACCTTGGCGCTCATGGAGATCAGATAGCGATCCGTTTGCGCTCATGTAGCGCTCCTGGCGATCTAGGCGCTCTGTATGGCGACCTACGGCGCTCTCACAGAGCGCCATAGATCGCCGTCTAGTGGAATGGGGGTATTAGGTTGATGATTCCTACAATGAGATCGGGCAATGTCGGTGGAAATCGGTACTAACTCTACGGAGAGCGATCGGCCATTCTCGTTTATTGTCGACCCGTTCCGAACCATGCCTTGCTAGCATGCCAAGTATTGGTACCTATGGAGATTTTACCTTTGGTGCTTAAATGCTAGGTTCACACCAACGGCGAATGCCGCGCTTTAAATCGGCGAGCAAAGCGTCGTCATTTTTGTTTACTTTTCCAAAAATATCACGATCTCTTACGCTCTAATAAGCTCTGATACGCTCTGATACGAATTGGTTGCCGCTTTTGGACGAGTTATTTCCCGACTTGTTACGGTTCCTCACGCTTTGATCCCGCTTTGATCAGGCTTTGCTACGCTTAAAATCACGTTTTTATAAGCTTTATGACGCTTTATTACGCTTTGATGCGATTGTGACGCTTTAAATCAGGCTCTGATACGATTATCAAGCTTTGTTGTGCATTGTTACGCTCTGTTCAGTTCTGTTACGCATTGGAAAATGTCAAGATCGCCGATTTCATGCCGCTTTTGATCCAGAGCCTAAAAAAAGATGCAGCAGATCCACAAAATCATTGCTTTTTGAGTCAAGAACACGATGTCCGAACAACAAGATCCAGAAGTTCCAGATGTACCAGAACCTGATCTATCTGAAACAATGCAATGATCGAGTGGTAGTCAAGTCGCAGCGCCATTTATAGGGATGGAGATAGAGCGTGAGTATCGTAGGAGAGCATGAAAGAGCGTGAGAGAGCGTGAGGAAGCTTGCCAAGCGTAACAAAGCCTAACAAAACGTGTCAATCCTTGATCAAAGCGTCTCAATTCTTGAGAAAGTGTGAGAGTCATTCATGAAAACGTAGCAACGCGTATCAAAGCGTGTCAGATCTTGATGAAAGCGTCTGACCTCGTATCAGATCTTCATGCCAAATCGTAACACATCTTGAGACATCTTAACGAAGCGTGTCAAGTGGTGACAGACCGTGAAGACTGGGGTCCCCGCTTTTAACCAAGCTCTGTTAAGCTTTCCTACGCTTTGAGTTAAGCTTTGCTGAGCTTTGTTACGCTTTGTTAAGCTTTGATGAGCTTTGATACGCTATAGGCGCTTTAATCAATTCGTAACAGAGCGCCCAAAATTTTTAAACCGTTTATGCTAGGTTCACACCAACGGCGCTTTGATGGCGCTTTAAAGCGGCGTGCAAAGCGGCACAAAAGCGTAACAAAGCTTGATTAAAGCGTCAGGGTCGTAATAGATCGTGGGAAAGCTTGGAGTAAAGCGGGACATTCGGTAAGAGCGGCCAATTTTTTTAAACTGTTTAAAAATTTTGGGCGCTCTGTCACGAATTGATTAAAGCGCATAGAGCGTATCAAAGCTTATCAAAGCTTAACAAAGCGTAACAAAGCTCAGCAAAGCTTGACTCAAAGCGTAGGAAAGCTTAACAGAGCTTGGTTCAAAGCGGGGACGCCATTCTTCACGGTCTGTCACCACTTGGCACGCTTCGTTAAGATGTCTCAAGATTTGTTACGATCTGGCATGAAGATCTGACACGAGGTCAGACGCTTTCATCAAGATCTGACACGCTTTGTTACGATTTGTTACGGTTTCATGAAGGACTCTCACGCTTTGCCACGAATTGAGACGCTAAGATCGAGGATTGACACGTTTTGTTAGGCTTTGTTACGCTTGGCAAGTTTCTTCACGCTCTCTCACGCTCTTTCACGCTCTTTCACGCTCTCAAGGGCTAGGATGCAGTTATACAACAAGGAGACAAACATCATGTCTTCTTCAACTAGATCATGCTCTGGTTTATTTGGAACTTCTGGATATTGTTGTTCTGTCATCGTTTTCTGGAGTCAAAAATGCAATGATATTTTTGGAACTTCTGCATCTTTATGTATGCTCTGGATGAAATCGGCATGAAATCGGCAATCTTGACATTTTCCAATGCGTAACAGAGCTGAACAGAGCGTAACAATGCACAACAAAGCTTGATAATCGGATCAGAGCCTGATTTAAAGCGCCATAATCGCATCAAAGCGTAATAAAGTGTAATAAAGCTTATTAAAGCGTGATTGCAAGCGTAACAAAGCCTGATCAAAGCGGGACCAAAGCGCGAGGAACCGTAACAAGTCGGGAAATAATTCGTCCCAAAGCGGCAACCAATTCGTATCAGAGCGTATCAGAGCTTATCAGAGCTTAAGAGATCGTGATATTTTTGGAAAAGTTAACAAAAATGACGACGCTTTGCTCGCTGATTTGAAGCGCGGCATTCGCCGTTGGTGTGAACCTAGCATTAAAAAAATTTGGCGCTCTTGCCGAATGTCCCGCTTTATTCCAAGCTTTCCCACGATCTATTACGACCCTGAAGCTTTAATCAAGCTTTGTTACGCTTAGACTGTGCCGCTTTGCACGCCGCTTTAAAGCGTCATCAAAGCGCCGTTGGTGTGAACCTAGCATTAGCAAACTTTGAGTAGCAATGCAACAAAACAGATTAAGGGCTGCCATAAGTTGACATGAAAAATCCTAAGATTTCCAAATTTGCATTTTTCAAGTGCGATTTTACGAATCGTACATTTACCCCATCGTCTGTTTCTTGTTTTATTGACATGTGACTACTTAAAGCAGACTGTAAATAAAGCTACCATGTAGGCCCTACTCGGGAAAAAATCCGAAGATTTAGGAAAATTCCGGAGAAATGGAAGCCCTGTGAGATAAGACATAGATAAAACGCTAAATCTGAAAAGTGCTGACATATTCTCAGGAAATGTGTTTCTAACTCACGATTACAAACTGACTCGGAAAAATACGCATCTATATACTTAATTGGAACATACTTTTTTTAAAGTTCCTAACGTATCTCTCACTATTTTACCGTGGCAATCCTTATAGGCCTAATGCTTTCATTTGCATTTTATGTTGTTGTTCGGGTGTTTTCTGTTTGTTCGTTTTTTTTATTTATAAAATAACATAAGAGATTTGTTTTTATTGTAGATCTAGATCTAATTTGGGACAGCATATATGTACATACAAATAAATGAAACAAAATCTAATAATATATATAGATCTAGTATCACTGACATAGTGTAGAGGAATTACGGACGATTCGTCAAAGTGTAAACTCGTCAAAAAGGCAATATATAGTAATGGCAAAAGACGATTCGTCAAAAAGGATTTTGTGTTGGGGTATATACTAACCTGTAAAATATATATATAGTAATACTTTTTTGTTAAACGTATAGGTTTATATTGGTAAAATTTGCAATTATCAAGAAGTTGAGATGGATTTTCTAGCATCTAAAGTTGTAACATATAAATTACTAGATTTAAATATATGTAAAATCAGGGACATATACTAATCTGACAGTGGCGTAGCTTCCTATAGGCCGTGTAGGCCGCGGCCTACACATAATTTTCAGAAAGTCAAAAAATTAAAAAGTCTAAAAACATCAAAAAATGCAATAAAAATACAGCCTTAGGGGGGTTAGTCTTAAATTGATCGAATGTCATTTCGGGAAGCACAGGCAATTTTTCAGGCCAAAACTAGCCAATTTTTTTTCGCTCGCTACGCTCGCGTTCGCGATATTCTTAATTCTACTCTATCATTCAAAGGTTGGCGCGCTACGATTGCATTTTACACAAACTCGGTTGAAAACACATTCCGGAAAACGCTTTATTATAACATTATCCCGACTCGGATATGTTATAGTCCTTCTATCGATGAGGATACCAAGAAGTTGTTACAAGGATCCTGACCACCATGTCTTCAGTCCCAGTACCCATCCACCACACGGTTAATCGGATATTCCCATGCAGTATCTGACATGTGCTTCTTTATAATTCAGTTGAATAAAATGCGATGTAATTGAAGTAGGCTACAGCGAACTTGAAACATAATTCTAAATATTATATCTAGTAAGAATGCAAAAATAAAAACAACCGAACAAGGACTTGTACCGCTGCATGTTTGCTGCCATATGGTTATTCGGTTCCATGAAACGAATATCTGCTCCCCCAATAATTAGTATAAAGACCTTGATCTTAAAATGTAAGTATTTTACCTGGTTTGCGTGAAACGCCCTCAAAACGCACCAGAGACCATCTAGGAATAAAAATGTTCACAGGAGAGCATTCCCCGGACCCAACCCCCAATTAAGAGTGCGTACACTAATTAGAGTGGGTACATAGTAAGGGTTAGAAATTAACTGAACAGAACAGAACAGAACAAATCTTTTATTACATCTCTAGCATACATACATACATTTCTCAAATCAGGACAAAAGTAATGCAGAAATCAGCTATGCCCTCGCCCATACATTAAGCAATATTACTTCTATTGCCTTATCCTTGATGGAATGTGTTATTTAAAAATTTTAAAATTATTTTTAAAAAATTGAGTCTGGGTATATATGGTTTAGACACTGATCTAATGCTAAAATTAACACAGAAGCAATGCTTTAATAAGAAACGGTAGATCTCTAGCGCCACGTGCAAATGACTTTAATTGGCTGGGCATTGTTGTTTATATGGTGCGAAAAGTTGATGGCAATTACTCGACCTGTTATATCTGCACTGGTATCAAACTGTTAAAACAACAAACCAATTAATGTAATCATCATAGGCAAAAGTACACTGAATTGTATTGCTCATGCTGAGTGATCAAACATGTGTCGAACAGTTTGGATACTAATAAGAACTTATCTGATAGCGCGAAGCCTTATGATCATGGTCTACGTACACTGTTTGACAGTTTGCACCATCTACACTGTTTTAAATGAAAGTTTGCCCTAAGAGATCGAAAATATTAGAAAATAAGAATATATATTAATACTATTCTAATTCCCTATCTGGAATATCGTTATATTTATTGTATAATTAAATCAGTGTACGAAAATATTAGAAAATAAGAATAAATATTAATACGGAAAAAAGGCTTACCTTTTTTCCGTTCTTAAGTAATGCGTGATAAAAATCTAAGGTATTCCAATTCTATTCAATCACTGACAGACTTTGAAAAGTGTTTGATTTGCGCGTGAATAATTTCCTCAAAACTAGGCAACTACAAAACATGGGGGCTGACATCTTGGATGATGACGTCACGGCTTTTACGAAGAGTTGTGCGTGACGTTTCGGAATTCCCGATTTCGGTGATATTTGTAAACCAGTTTAAGAATGAATAACCCACAACACTCACTTGTACTGATTTCCTCCAAAATGAAAAAATTTCAAACAGTTCAATTCATACCCTTTAACGCTAAAATGAACGTTATTTGCAAAATGCTACTTCTCAATCGAACCGATAAAAATAACGGATTATCAACACGTCATCAATATAAATAATGACGTCATTATTGGTGGTCATATGACTTCCAAAAATAGTTTCAGATTGCATTATAATACAGGACTGCCATCTAATAACTTGGTTGAAATGAAAAAACCTAAGATTTCCAAATATGCATTTTTCAAGCGCGATTTTACGAATCGTACCTTTACCCAATAGCCGATTTCTAGTTTTGTTGGCATGTGACTACTTAAAGCAGACTGGAAGTAAAGCAGAATGCGCATAATGGCGCATTCTGCTTTACTTTCAGCGTGCTTTAAGCTACCATAACCTGGGGGAAAATCCGGAAATTTAGGAAAAATCCGGAGAAATGGCAGCCCTGATAATATAGCTGTACGGAGGAGTTTTAACTTTTAACATTGTATACACTTATATATCTATTTGATTATTGGGTAACAACATATAGATCTTGTCCCAAACAATTTAGGTTTATAATAAAAGTTCGAGTCGGTTGTGTAATCCAGATCTCAGTCACTTGAGGCGTAGCCTCGAGTGTGATCTGGAATACACAACGAACTGATACAAGAGCGCTGATCACACACTGGAGATAGATATATGTATTCCGTTTTCATTAGTACAATTTTGCTTTTTTCCGTCCATAGGCAAAGCCTAAATACATATTACTATTCTAATTCCCTATCTGGAATATCGTTATATTTATTGTATAATTAAATCAGTGTACAAAAACTTTTTTGAGGAGTTGACTACCCCTTTGTACCATAAATTCCTTTTTGACGAGTTGACTACCCCTTTTGTACTATAATTCTTTTTTGACGAGTTTGCACTTTGACGAATTGTCCATCACCCGTGTAGAGCCGCTGGCTTTTTGAAGGTGAGACAATTAACCCATATAAGGCAATAGAGGCGGGAACAATGAAGCTGTCTATTTGGCCACGCCCATCTAGCCATTACTCATTCCATCGAACTTCGCTGCGTAAGATATACTCATTTGACCGCCAGTTACGATGAAACTGTCAACAAGATAGGTAAATTAAAGCCAATTGTTTTGCAAATGATCTGAAGTGTCAACTAGTCGCTGTTCCAGCAGAAGGAAGACTCTAATAATTCCATAGTTTCTCTGTTTCTTGATTTATGACAATCGTCAGGACAAAAAAACAGTCTAGATTAAACGTAGCTACATGTCGGAACATGAAAGTTTTCAAGTGCTGTCCATAAAATTCTTGAATTAAATTGAAATGCAAAAACCAAATATATTTTAGTTTGCATTCCTCTCATGGGCGTTTGCAGAGTGAGTCAGTGTTTAGAAAATTTAAGACCAGGTCTTAGGGTCTTTACCACTTTTAAATTGTTCTTTACTATTTTCTGTTGTCGTGTTGACTATTCAAATTCAATATTCAGTTAAGAATGTTGCAATAATAGGTATGCACATGCATAACTAGTGTTTCTAACATTCCTGCAGACCAATATTAATCCTCATACTGTTCAAAACGACAACTAAATAAAAATAATGGTGATATTTAACCCATAAGCCCATAAATACGCCTTTAAATTATGCCTTTAATTTATTCCTCCATTGAAGAAAAAAGTTCAAATTTATACCATGGAGAAAGGACAAATGGAGAAGTAACTTATACTCAAATCTGCATTTTCCCGAAAATGGTGTCGTCCGTTACCTGTATGTGCGATAACGCTTAATCGATCGATAATTCAACTGCACCGGTACGCCGATAGCGGGCTATCGCGTTTTTTATCGTGTTGAATGGTTACCTACTGTTAGTTTAAGTTACATAATATCCTTAATTTTCACCCGATTTTCATTATAATGGTCTTAAAAGAAGGCTAAGATATTTATCTTTCACTTGTAAAAATAACAGATTTTATTTTTTAAAATTGATCCGTTTTATGGCGAGTTAAAGAGTGGTTTCCAAATGAATTTGCCGATAAAAGGGAGCAAGCACTCGGGCATAAATATATCACGCCCCGTTACAAAACCTTTCATAAAACCCTCAATTTTCCACCGATTTTCAAAGAAATGGTCTTAAAGGAAAGCTTAGATATTTTTCTTTCAGTTGTAAAAATGCAAGTGTTTATTTTCGAAATCGACAAATTTTATGGCGAGTTAAAGAGCGATGGCCAAATGAAATAGTCGATAAACGAGAGCAGGCGATCGCGAAATATATACTACGTCCCGTTTCAAAAACTTGAATTTAATCCATAATTTTCGTCCGATATATATTATATATTTTTAAAAAAAAGGTCTTGATATAAAGCCGTGACACTTATCTTTCGGTTGTTAAAATACCAGGGTTTTTCTTGAAGCGAAAAAAGTAATGATGACCTACAAAGGTTGCTGGCTAATGATATGACTAGACCAACTCGCGTAAGAAAAGAATTCCTTCCGTATAAAAACTTAAGCAAACTTCTAAACTTCTAAAAATGTGTTCATGCATTGTTACAATGTTCTACATGGAGGAAATATTTCCTTGGAAGCAAAAATAAAAATCCATTTTGTATGTAATGAGACATTTGAAAGGAGTGCGCGTCAAACGGCCAAAATCCAAAACGGCCAAAGTTGTAACTGTATTATTATGTCGTATGTGATCAATATTATTATTGAAAGGAAAATTAGAATTATTAACATATTACTTCAAAAAAATGAATTTAGGGTTAGTTTTACAGCCAGACTAAAATATACATATTATCCGTCCCATTTCTATGAAAGAGGTAACAGTTTGCATTATCTTCAGAAATTAATTGCAAACATGATAACATGAGATCTCCGTTTCTTTCTGCTTTACTTATGTCTTATATAACGGAGTAAATTATAAAGCAGCCAATGCATTAAGCAATCTATTTTACTGACTGCTTAACTCTTTGCCTGCTGGTCGCAACTTTACTTTTTTTTTTGCAAACAACTTGGATCAAGATCAGATGCCGCGTAACACGGCGTCTGATCTGGATCCAGAATGTTTGACACTCGTCCTTAGCTTTATTTACTTACAAAATGTCTACCATATTACACATCACAAAGGAATGTGACACATTACGTAACCGTATACAGAACCCGCACCAAATTAGCAGGACAATTATCAGCGTCATAAAACTGTCCCAGCATGAAGTCCATGCTTCTTGAACATGCCGATTATCTATGAAGATGGACAGTCACACCAGCGGGTTGCTACTTTAATGAAAAAGATCAATGCTACCCGTGCGTGTAACTTGAACATGTGTTCTTGACTTCTGTAACCGCATGATGTTTATATATTATACAAATCACAAAAAATAAAGATAATAGAATTGAATTAAAAAAAAAAAAAAAAAAAAAAAAAAAAACATCAATGCACCTGGTTTGGTTGATGACTGGATTAACCCTCTCATTACTGAATACCAGTAACATGATGACTATTGCAATTGCAAACAGTTGTAATCCAGACCAGGCTGCAAAAATGTCGGATTCATAGAGTATGTCTCTTGAAATATAGTTTACCCCTTTTTCAAATTAAGCTCTTTATGACACACTTTACCTTTTCTCCGCATGAGGATCATCAGAGAGACAGACATACATTCATACAGAAAGATGGATACAGAAAAGAAGAAGCGAGAGACTGACAGACAGAGATAAGAGAAAAACAGACAGACAGAGAGACAGTCACAAAGAGAAACAGAGACATAAATACAGACAGTGGCAGAGAAATATAGACACACACAAACTTCGTAGGTAAACGAAAAAATACGTTTTTCTCTCGTTTTCAAAACCTCACTCAACTATCAATTTATAAGCTATCGCCTCAAATTTTGTACTACGCGTAAGATAATGGTCTAATAAAACATCTGTATTAAAATTTATAACGATAAGATGACATTAAAAGCATTTATATTAACACCAAACTTCGTAGGTAAACGAAAAAATACGTTTTTCTCTCATTTTCAAATTCTCACTAAACTAACAATTTATAAGCTATCGCCTCAAATTTTGTACTAGTCGTGAGCTCATGGTTTAATAAAACATATGTATTAAAATTTATAACGAAAAGATAGCATTAAAAGCATTTCTATTAACACCAAACTTTCGTAGGAAAAACGGAAAATACAGTACTGTACGTTTTCTCTCTCATTTTCACAAACTCACTAAACAAACAAATTATAAGCTATCGCCTCAAATTCTGTACTAGTCGTGAGATCATGGTCTAATAAAACATCTGTATTAAAATTTATAACGAAAAGATAACATTAAAAGCATTTCTATTAACACCAAACTTTCGGAAAAACGCTGTTTTCTAGCCGCCAGCGAGCGCCGCTGATTGAACGACACGATAAATCGCGAGCAGGCCGGATACTTCTCCATTTGTCCTTTCTCCATGTTTATACTTTCAAGAATATATATGACACAAAATATTTTTTTTAATATGTTGTAGCTGATGGTAGCTTAAAGCAGGCTGAAAGTAAAGCAGAAAGTGCCTTAGGGCACATTCTGCTTTACTTTCAACCTGCTTTATGTCATGGCCACCTATCTTCAGTACTAGAAACAGACTATGGGGTAATGGGTTAAAGAGATACCGGTATATAATGCAGCTAATGGCAGGGTTAAACTTTGAACCTTCTCCAATACCATAGCCCTGTACATAGTAAGCTGTTGTAAAAAAAACTACAAAATGTCATTAGGAGAGGTCGTTTAATACAGGTTTGACTGCATACAAATGTGATGTATCCTCTGCTTCTGTGTCATCGGAATAGAAAAACCATCATAAAAGATAATCAAGTTCAATGCAACATGGAGCTACCTTGAAGGAATATGGGGGGGAAAAAATTTGTAACTGAAAATAACACTTGAAGCAGGGTTTTCCCTTGCATTTAGTAAATGAGAGTCCTAAGGACCCTCAAACCTTTCACTTTGAGAGTCCCTCAGCATATTTTGGGGTCCCAAATTAATTTAATGTGTAAATGCCTTACAATATTGACGAAACAACTTGCAAAACTTTTGTAAACAGTGCAAATCTATGATTCATCTCTGATGGTATATGATGCATACTCCACATCAGGATCTACATATCTGAGAATTTTTAGGTTTGGAGTAAAATGTGGCCAAAGATTTGAGGGTCCCTGGGACTCGTGGGGTTGGACAAATAGGAGTCCCAGGTGACAGAATTGAGTCCCAGATGCAGGAAACCTGAGTCCGGGAAACCCCTGTTGAAGTAACCATCCAATTCAATTTCGGAACCAATACCAGTAATTTAAACTAATCTTAGTCTATAAATTCAGCACTGCCAATTCACATTGAATCAGAAACTTGATGTCATCATCTGGGTAACAAAAACGCTTGTACACTGTCACACATTCAGGTCAAATCTATACAGCGTGTGAAAGGTCAATTTCCAGACACTTGCTACACGTAATAAATATTAAGAGTTAAATTGAAAAATGTGTTATTTTAAATTATTTTTCCAAGGAACATTAGAAAAATAAGGTTACATGATAAATTTTGGTATTTGTTTTTTGGAAAACATATTTTTCTTCAAAGTTTCACTATAATTCCCATTTTTTCCCCACACTTTTTGGACTACGTTGCTGCCCACATCTAATAACAAACTTGAACCGCTTTTTACGATGACGTAAGCAGATTGCGCATATCAAGCGCTTTTGTGATGCTTCTTGAGTCATGTGAGGGTTGTGATGTATGAGAATCGAGGATAGAAGCATGTTTTTATCCGAAAGAAGTTCCATTCTGAGCATTCATAAGATTTATACACAGCATTTATCACATAACTTTCGGTCTGGGAGTGATAATAAAGCCATTATGTAAATATGGTTATCCACTTAGTGGAATATCGTTTTTTGGGCTCCGGCTCAACCTGTTCATCCACAAGCGCTGCATGTAGCGGGACGCCAAATGACGTCATTTGCGACGATGTAAATGTAAACAATGACATAGCATTTTGGCGGAAAATCTATATAGCGGAGGGTCTACAAACTACGGCTTCGATCAATTTATTAGGTGCTTAAACTTTTTATGTGATAAATAGAATCTCACATGAGTGCTCATTATTTATCCTCTTTAATAAACTCGTTGACTAAAATGAATATGACGCTCACATCATATTATTTTAGTCAACGCGTTTATTAAAAATGATAAGTAATGAGCACTCATGTAAGATCCTCTATTTACAAACAGTATTCTCAATCATCTTTAAACCCTGTATATATATATCACCGGTGTAATCCGAAAAAGTGTGCATTTACATGAAAAAGCTCATAATAGGCAATTTTGATGGATTTGGTGGTTGACATGAGAGTTCTCTATGTAAATATCGAGTATTTAAATGAAGTGCTGTAAAGGCATTTGAATTTTTCGTATTACACTGGTAATATGTATGCACTGGTTTAAGGATGCAGAAGCATACCTGTGAAGAGAACGCTTGGGGAATGGGGCCGAATATATGTACATGTTATGAAAAATCTTCTTAATTATACTCCAAGGACAATTCAGCGCCGCAGGGTCATATTGTTTTACCCCAGTTTGTATGATAAAGTCTATCTATTTGTCTGTTCAATATTCAAAATGTAACTTCTCCTTCAGTCAGTTTGCAAGCTATAGCCATATAATTTTAAGGCTTTGCATGCTAGCGGCGGATATAGCTGCCACAGGCATAACCTTTGCAAGGAGTTTGGATCCAGATGAGACGCAGCGTAACGCAGCGTCTCATCAGGATCCAAACTCTTTGCCATTCTGACCTGAATTTAAAAGAAATTTTGAAAAAATTCCAATTTTAGAACAGAAGTAGATGACAATTGTTGCAGACGAAAAAATTACCCAGCATGCAAAGAGTTAAGGATGTTTTCGCATATAACACAGATATGCATATTGTCAGGCTTCTGAATCTGATATACATGTAGTTTTTACACACCTTTACCTTAACCCTTTCCCCAATAGAAGCGCCTTTTAGCGCATTTAATTTATTCCTCCACTGAAGAAAATAGTTCCAATTTATACAGTCATGAATATGTGTTATAAGAAATATTTTTTATATTCTATAAGATGGCAGCTTAAAGCAGGTTGAAAGTAAAGCAGAATGTGCCATAAGGCGCATTCTGCTTTACTATCAACCTGCTTTAAGTGGTCACCTATCTACAATACAATAAAAAGTTTATGAGGTAAAGGGTTAAGTAGTAATTTTTGCATAATATACAAGGTATATACAAATAGAGGGTATCATATAAGACAACGCCACATCTCTAGTTGTTGTTGTTGTTTCAGGGAAGATGAACTTCTCCGAGCTATTTCGGCAGTCAGATCAGATCTGTAAGTTTTCACCAGATGGCAAGTACCTAGCCTCAGTTGTGGAATTTAAACTTGTGATCAGAGATGTGGACACCTTCCAGGTTAGTAACCAACTTAGAAAAGTAGACTTTAGGATTTCCTCAGCAGCCATAAGTGAAAATGGCATATATTCAACTGTGTTTAAGACAAATATCTGCTTTAAAGCAAGATGAAAGTAAAGCAGAAAGTACTGAATCTTATTTTGTCAGATTTATCCCTTGGCATTTTCCACTCGGTCTGGAGACAGAGTAAATCCTTTTTATGCCCCTAGAATCTACGATTCGGGGGCATATAGTTTTTGTCATGTCTGTTGGTTTGTCCGTCTGTCTGTGCCAAAAACCTTAACCTTGGCTATAACTCTTGCATTTTTGTACCTGGGCCTTTTATACTTGGCATGTGTCTTCCTTGTATCAAGACCTTTCCAACCATACAAAACTTTTTGACCTTGTGACCTTGACCTTGACATTTGATCTACTTTTGTAAAAATCTTTAAATGGCTGTAACATTTGCACCAGTTGGCCCAGGGCTTTCATATTTTGTATGTATTTTTCTTGTGTCAAGACCTTTCCAACCATACCAACATCTTTGACCATGTGACCTTGACCTCGACCTTTGACCTATTTAATCAAACTTTAACCAAAAACCTTAACCTTGGCTATAACTTTTGCATTTTTGAACCTGGGACTTTTATACTTGGCATGTGTATTCTTCATGGCAAGACCTTTCCAACCATATAAAATTTTTTGACCTTGTGACCTTGACCTTGACATTTGACCTACTTTTGTAAAAATCTTTAAATGTCTATTTCATTTGCACCAATTGGCCCAGGGCTTTCATATTTTGTATGTACATTTCGTGTGTCAAGACCTTTCCAACCATACCAACATCTTTGACCATGTGACCTTGACCTTTGACCTATTTAATCAAACTTTAACCAAAAACCTTAACCTTGGCTATTACTAGGGGTGTAACGATTCGGCGGTGTACCGATATATTGCGGTGTGAGCTGAATAATATTGCCCCGCGGTTCAGATTAAGAAAAACCGATTTTCTTTGCCTTATTTAAAAACGGTAAAAGAATGGACAAACTTACTTTTGTTTCGCGGAATAGTTTTCGAAACAACGCGTAGTAGACGCAGTCCGGTGTTTTATCCATATCCCTAGCCGGTGTAACAGTACTATTTCGTTTCTGTTTAATCTCGCTCAACGAGACGCTCTTATTAAGAAACAAGTAGCGAATCAAGGGCCTGGTTGAACAAGATTAATACAGTAAACACGATGGCAGATGCTTGTTCCATACTTACACGGTATATTGCAATATATTGCGATTCGATTTCTCCGTATTGCGATAAACTGCGATGCAGGTTTCGGCGAATCGTTACACCCCTAGCTATTACTTATGCATTTTTTAACCTGGGACTTTTATACTTGGCATGTGTATTCTTCATGGCAAGACCTTTCCAACCATACAAAATTTTTTGACCTTGTGACCTTGACCTTGACATTTGACCTACTTTTGTAAAAATCTTTAAATGTCTATTACATTTGCACCAATTGGCCCAGGGCTTTCATATTTTGTATGTATATTTCGTGTGTCAAGACCTTTCCAACCATACCAACATCTTTGACCATGTGACCTTGACCTCGACCTTTGACCTATTTAATCAAACTTTAACCAAAAACCTTAACCTTGGCTATTACTTATGCATTTTTGAACCTGTGACTTTTATACTTAGCATGTGTATTCCTCATGGCAAGACCTTTCCAACCATACAACAATTTTTTACCTTGTGACCTTGACCTTGACATTTAACCTACTTTTGTAAAAATCTTTAAATGTCTATTACATTTGCACCAATTGGCACAGGGCTTTCATATTTTGTATGTATATTTCGTGTGTCAATACCTTTCCAACCATACCAACATCTTTGACCATGTGACCTTGACCTCGACCTTTGACCTATTTAATCAAACTTTAACCAAAAACCTTAACCTTGGCTATTACTTATGCATTTTTGCACCTGGGACTTTTATACTTGGCATTTGTATTCCTCATGGCAAGACCTTTCCAACCATACACAACTTTTTGACCTTGACCTTGACATTTGATCTACTTTTGTAAAAATCTTTAAATGGCTATAATTTGCGCCAGTTGGCCCAGGGCTTTCATATTTTGTATGTATATTTCTTGTGTCAAGACCTTTCCAACCATACCAACATCTTTGACCATGTGACCTTCACCTGGACCTTTGACCTATTTAATCAAACTTTAACCAAAAACCTTAACCTTGGCTATAACTTTTGCATTTTTGCACCTGGGCCTTTTATACTTGGCATGTGTTTATCCTGTGGCAAGACCTTTTCAACCATACAATTTTTTTTTACCTTGTGACCTTCACATTTGACCTACTTTTGTTGAAATCTTTAAATGGCAAACATTTGCACCAGTAGGCCTACCGCTTTCATATTTTGTTTATACATGTATATTTCTTTCAACCATGCCTACGTTTTTGCCCTTGTGACCTTGACCTTTGACCTTCTTTTGTATAAATCTTTATACGCCTATAACATTAGAACCAGTAGGCCTAGAGCTTCCATACTTTGTATGTTTCTTGTGTTAAGACTTCTCCAACCATACCAATGTTTCATTCACCTTACGACCATGACTTTTGACCTACTTTTGCAAATAAGCATTACATAACAGAACATGACGCTGGCTGGGGGCATTTGTGTTTCACAAACACATTGCTTTTCATCTGATCTTCACCAAACTTTCTGAAAATGTTTGTTGACATAAAATGGAGACCAATTTGGATAACCAGCAGCACCAATTTATGCTAGGCTCTTTGGAGTATTGGCCCTTGAATTCCTCAAAATGGCGATCCACGACAGTTTACATTTGATCGTCTGGGTTCCCCTCCCTGTATCATTGGGGGCATTCGTGTAACTGGGACACGCTCTTGTTTGAACTTCAATCCTGATATTTTGCATACAGCGCACTAATAGGAAACAATAGATCATCATATAAGAATGGTCCAGAGTTAAGTGCATAGTTCTTTGATTTATGTTTACTTTCAGCCTACTTTATGCAACGATTTGCTAGAATGAAAAAAATATTTCTTATCATACATATTCATGACTGTATAAATTGGATCTATTTTCTTCAGTTGAGAAATAAATTAAAGGTGTAAAAACATGTATCAATGAAATAAAGGGTTAAAGTTTTTGTGTTTGAATTTCAGATCCAGAATTTGTTTAGCTGTATGGACACCATCCAGGAAGTGCAGTGGTCAGCGGACTCTCAGTTTATACTGTGTGGGCTGTACAAGCGAGGAATTGTACAGGTGTGGTCCCTGGAACAGCCTGACTGGAAGTGTAAGATAGACGAGGGATCAGCAGGTCTCTGTGGTGTAAGGTAACTATACTGTCATAGGGTATTGGACGTAGGCTCCATGCAGATAAGGGGAGTATTTAAAAAGCTAAAATCTTTATACCTGCTTTAAACCCTATAGTGTCAAACACCATAGGATTTAGTGCTAAAATAAGTGCGAAAATGTTGGTTTTTTTATCAGTTTGCTCCCCTTATCTAGAGCCTGTCAGATGAATAGGCAGCACATTGTGCTGGTTTGGTTACTGGAACAGCCTGAGGAAGAGAGAAGACTTATGTCAGAAAAATCTTATAAAACAAAAGAGCAGACCCTGATCAGACAAAACCTTCAGGAGTTGTCTGATCTCGGTTTATGCTGTTTTCAAAAGCTGGCAAACCGATCAATAATCTGTTTATTTTAACAGAAATGATGTTGAGATAAATTTGATAAAATTAATTAGAAGCCAAAACAGTCAACATATGCTAGTAGCAGTCAGTAGCTGGAGAAATTGAATACTTAAATTTAAGCTACCATCTGCATGAAACCATTTCTTATGATACATATGTATGACTGTATAAATTACAACTATTTTCTTCAGTGGAGGAACAGCTTGTTGTCGGTATGATAAATGAGTCATACAGCACTCCCTCTCTACAACGTCACCCAATGGGACGCACAAATTGTGTGCGCTGTTCGGAGGGAGTCGTTATAGGAAGGGAAATTTGCAAGCAGCTTGAATCCAGATCAGACGCCGCATAACACAGCGTCTGATCTGGATACAAGCTGTTTGTCACTCGTCATTTAGTGTTTTTCTGTTAAAATGTCCATTATGTAACTTTGAGAAAAACAGCGGACGACATTGCAGTCGTAATTAGGTTGGACCTTCTTGTCCTGTTTAGGGAACTGCGACAAGGGTCGTTGTAAGGAGGGAGTCGTTGTTAGGAGGACCTTTGTAGGTAGGGAGCACTGTATTTTGTGTGGCTGTAATAGTGTGGTTTTACTGTATTTGTTTAGGTGGAGCCCGGACAGTAGAAATGTTTTAACTACAGCAGACTTTCATCTCCGTATCACAGTTTGGTCTCTAGTGACCAAGTCTGTCTCATACATAAGATATCCAAAGCAGTGCAAGAAAAACATGGACTTCAGTCCAAATGGCAGGTAAGCATCACATGTTTTGTAAAACCCTTTCCCCCAATAGTAGCGCCTTTTAGCAAATTTAATATTTTTCCTACCACAGAAGAAAATACCGGTAGTTCCAATTTATAGAGTCATGAAGAGATATTTTCTATCTAGCAGCCTAGAGCAGACTAAAAGTAAAGCAGATTGCTCCTTGAGGAGCATTCTGCTTTACTTTCAGTCAGTTTTAAGCAACCATCTGTCTTAAATACTGAAAAAATCAAAATTTAATATAATAATTAATATTTGTCATATCCTAGAAGATGGTTTCTTAAAAGCAGACTGTAAGTAAAGCAGTACCCTTTACCCCATAGCCTGTTTCAAATTTTGAAGACATATTATCACTTAAAGCAGGTTGAAAGAAAAGCAGAATGCACCTTAAGGCTCAATCTGCTTTACTTTCAGCCTGCTTTAAGCTTCCACTTGCTAGAATAAAGAAAATATTCTTTATGAAACATATTCATGACCCTAAAAAATAGAACTATTTTCTTCTGTGTAGGAATAAATATAAGGGAAAGGGTTAAGGCATATTCTGCTTTACTTTCAACCTGCTTTAAGTGGTCACCTATTTTCAAAAACTACAAACAGGTTATTGGGTAATGGGTTAACCCTTTGAACCCTAGTCCCGCAAATAGGCGTTCTTTTCAAACAATGTACATGTGAATAGTACAATTGTCCTGTGCAAACAGTGAAGACCCAGACCAGAGGGCTCCAAAAGGAGCCTTCTGATCAGGGTCTTCACTGTTTGTCATAAAGCCAAACATTGACAAAAACAACCCTTAAAAGTCAGAAATGGACTTGACTAAAATGGAAACTGGAATTGTCCATTTAAAGTTTCAGGGAGGAAAGAGTTAAAGCAACTTCCAGTTATTAAGGTTCAGCTGTGTTCAATGCAGTTTTGACTATCTAGACTATTCTTTTTTCCAGCTACATGGCATTGGCTGAGAGGAGAGATTGTCAGGACTTTATCAGTATATTTGATTGCAACTCCTGGGAGCTTATAAAACACTTTGAGTCTGGCACGGATGATTTAGCCGGTCTTCAATGGTCTCCAGACAGTGGAGTGATATGTGTCTGGGACACACCGTTAAACCATCTTCTTCTGCTGTACTCTATCGACGGCCGCTGCCTAGCCAAGTATAGTGCCTATGAGGGAGCTCTGGGCATCAAGTGCCTGTCCTGGTCCCCTACAAGTCAGTTCCTAGCAGTCGGCAGCTATGATGAAAAACTTCGACTTCTAAACCACATTACCTGGAAGACAATCACAACTCTACGACATCCTGAAACTCTTGATGATAATAATGTTATTGTTTACAAAGAGGTGGAGAACAGGGCTCCACAGGCCGTGAAGAGTAATTTGACTGATATCCCCACACTAGCGCTGTTTAGTAACAAGAGCAAGTATGAAGTCCAGTCATGTCCAGTGAAAATACCAATAACTAAACCTGACACAAATAAGGCCAACCCTAAGCGAGGAGTAGGACTGGCTGCATTTAGTGAAGACTGTAAGTATATGTTTACCAGAAATGACAACATGCCCCATACACTGTGGGTGTGGAACTTGAGAACATTGTCTGTGTGTGCTTTACTGGTTCAGACATCGCCGATAAAGTATGCCGAATGGGATAGAGGTCAGACTAGATTAGCGTTGTGCACGGGTACCAACAAACTGTACATGTGGTCTCCAGCAGGGGCTCTGTGTGTAGAGATACCGGTAGAGGGGACATTTCAAGTTCACTCTCTAAAGTGGCATCCCAATGGAGGATCCTTGTTACTTCTAGGAAAAGACATGATGTGCATTTGTTATCTCAATGATACCCCAGAAGCAGACTGAAAAAGGTCACCCAGTTTACTAAACCCTTTACTCAATAAATTCACCTTCTTACACATTTAATTAATTTCTTCACTGAAGAAAATAGTTCCATTTTATACAGTAATCAATGTGTAACATAAATATTTCCCAGATTGTAACTTAAAAAGGCTGAAAGTGAAATAGAATAGGCTTTAAGGCACGTTTTGTTTTACTGTCAACCTACTTTAAGTGGTTCAGGACTCCAGATAAGGGGAGTATTTCAAAAATTAAAGTCTTTATTTCTGCATTAAACCCTATGGTGTCACTACTCATTAGAATCGTCTCGTGCCTCAAGCTGCATTCTGCTTTCTTTTCATCCTGATTCGAGCTACTATGTACTAGGAAATAGTATTTCTTATGGTACATATTCATGAGTCTAAAATGGAACTTCAGTGGAGGAATAAATTACATGCGTTAAAAGGCTTACTTATGAGGTAATGGGTTAACATGGCAAAGAAAAACAGTTTTTGCCAAAATATCCAAGAGAGGCCTTTCTAACCCCTTCACTACCTTACTAAATGTTTTTTGGAAAATAGTGTGGATTCTGATCAGACCCCACGTAAAGTTCCATCTTATGAGGATCAAAACTATTCGATACTTAGTAAGATACTAATACCTTAGTTAGTTTACCTAAACTTTGAATTTGAGAAATAAAAGCAGACAACAATCATTTAAAGCACATCACGACATGGCAGTGAAGGGGTTTAATGTTGATAGCAAAAGTTTAATACTACATGTATATGTATGCTAAGCATTTCTCATACACAGTAAAACCTCTTTATTATGACCACTAAATTGTGTTGATTATTAGGCGTTTACAAAAGGTTAATGCTTAAAGTAAGGTGACAGTAAAACAGAAAGCTCCTTTAGGAGCTTTCTGTTTTACTGTCACCTTGCTTTAAGCAAGCACCTGTGTTTTATAGACTCATCCAGCCTTCATTTTAGTAGTTTTCTAGCTCACCTGGCACGAAGTGCCAAGGTGAGCTATTGTGATCGCCCTGTGTCTGTCGTCCGTCGTCTGTCCGTCGTCAAACTTTTTGTTCAAAGATCTTCTTCTTGGAAACCACTGGGCCAATTTCATCAAAACTTCATAGGATTGTTCCTTGTAGGGTACTCTCTCAGATTTCATCAAACATAGGTCATCCAATTGAAATTGTGGTTGCCATGGCAACCAATTGAAAAAACTTTAAGAATCTTCTTGTCAAAAACTACTGGTCCGAGTTGAAAATAATTTTACCCAAATGTGCCATTGGTGACCCTCTATCAGATTTCTTAAAATAATTTTGCTATCTTAAAAAACATGGCCGTTAGTGGGTGGGGCAGATTTTCCTTATATGGCTATATAGTGAAAACTTAAAAAATCTTCTTGTCAAAAACTACTGGTCCAATTTGAAAGTAATTTTATACAAATGATCCATGGGTGACCCTCTACCAGATTTCTTAAATTTATTTTGATATCTAAAAAAACATGGCCGCCAGTGGGTGGGGCAAGTTTTCCTTTAATATGTTACTGTATAGTAAAAACTTTAAAAATCTTCTTCTCTGAAACTACTGGTCCAAATTAAAAATAATTTTACACAAATGGTCAATTGATGATCTTCTACCAGATTTCTTAAAATCATTTTGTTATCTTAAAAAACATGGCCGCCAGTGGGTGGGGCAAGTTTTCAGTATGTTACTATATAGTAAAAACTTTAACAATCGTCTTCTCTGAAACTACTGGTCTAAATTAAAAATAATTTTACACAAATGGTCAATTGATGATCCTCCACCAGAGTTTTTAAAATCGTTTTGTTATCTTAAAAAACATGGCCGCAAGTGGGTGGGGTATGTTACTGTATAGTAAAAACTTTAAAAATCTTCTTCTCTGAAACTACTGGTTCAAATTCAATATAATTTTACACAAATGGTCAATTGATGACCCTCTACCAGATATCTTAAAATCATTTTGTCATCAGTGGTTGGGGCAAGTTTTCCTTATATTTACTGTATAGAAAAACTTTCCAATAAAATTGTCTGAAACAATTGGTCTGATTTAAGAATGATTTTACACAAATAATGATTCATGGGTGACCCTTTGCCAGTTTTCTTAAAATAATCTTCCTAGCTCAAACAACATGGCCACCAGTGGGTGGAGGTGAATAAGTGAAAAATTACCGTAATCATGGATACCAGGTGAGCGATGTAGGGCCGCATGCGGCTCTTGTTACTGTATGTTTGTATGATTGATCTGTGATATGGTTTATAGAGATGCAACTTTGATATGAAGCTAGTGAAGATGTTTTGTGAAGTAGTGTTTGATATACTTATATTAGTAGTGTGCCATTAACAAAAAGTTGAAGATGCTATAATTATTACAGGATTCCAGGTTAGAGTGTATTTTCAGCTTTTTCTCCTTATGTTTCCACTGAACCTTTCTAATAATTAGTCACATCATAGGGTTTGGTTGAGGCATAAGAATTTTAATTTTTTTTAATGAACTCCCCTTTACGGTGGCAATGAGGTGACATGCAAATTTTTTTTTTACTTTTTTTTTTTTTTTACTTTTTATCTCGTGCGCACGACTTAATTTGAAGGGGAAAAAAAATAAAAATCTTTGCCTTTTTATCTCGTGCGCACGACTTAATTTGAGAAAAAAAAAAAAAAAAAAAAAAAACTTTGCTTTTTATCTCGCGCGCACGACTTAATTTTGAAAAAAAAAATCGCTTTTTATCTCGTGCGCACGAGATAAATTTGAAAGAATTTTTTTTTTTTTTTCAAATTAAGTCGTGCGCACGAGATAAAAAGTGATTTATTTTTTTTTATTTTTTTATTTTTTTCCAAATTAACCCTTTCCCCCATAGAAGCGACTTTTAGCGTATTAAATTTATTCCTCTGCCGAAGAAAATAGTTCCAGTTTATACCTTTATGAACAATAACTAACTATAACAAATATTTTTATATAGCCTTGTAGATGGTAGTTTAAAGTTTAGTTTAATAATATTTTATTGTTCAATTAGTTCACATATTCACACAAGCATCATGTAATTTGTTTAATATAAACAAAAGGGTTGGGCCACAAGTTATTGCAACATTAGATTCGGCCCTTAAGGCACATTCTGCTTTACTTTCAACCTGCTTTAAGTGATCACATGTATGTAATGTTATAAACGGATTATTGGGTAAAGGGTTAAGTCGTGCGCACGAGATAAAAAGTGATTTTTTTTTTTTTTTTTTTCCAAATTAAGTCGTGCGCACGAGATAAAAAGCAAAGTTTTTTTTTGTTTTGTTTTTTCTCAAATTAAGTTGTGCGCACGAGATAAAAAGGCAAAGATTTTTTTCTTTTTTTTTTTCCTTCAAATTAAGTCGTGCGCACGAGATAAAAAGTAACAAAAAAAAAAAAAAAAAAGTTTGCATGTCACCTCAGTGCCACCGTACCCCTTATCTGGAGCACTGATTATTAGATCTGTAGTGAAACTTTTGTTAGATGACAATAATATATAAGATCCTTTGAAAGTATTTATGACAAGTGAAAACTCTTTAATCCATTACTCCAAAACCTGTTTCTTGTTTTGAAGACATGTGGCCACTTAACCCTTTGAACCATAGTCCCGCATATTGGCGTCGTTTTCAAACAGTGTACATGTGAAAAATACACTTGTCCTATGCAAACAGTGAAGACCCAGATCAGAGGGCTCCAAAGGGAGCCCTCTGATCAGGGTCTTCACTGTTTGTCATAATGCCAAACATTGACAAAAACAACCCTAAAAGTCAGAAATGGACTGGACTAAAATGGAAACTGGAATTGTCCATTTAAAGTTTCAGGGAGGAAAGAGTTAATTATAGAAGGAAAACCCTGAAGTGTGAAAAACTTCTAAAGAATCACTGTCCATTTAAAGTTTCAGGGAGGAAAGAGTTAAAGCAGACTATTAAAGCGCATTCTGCTTTACTTTCAGACTACTTTAAACGTCCAGCTGGAAAAATATTAAAAACTTCTGTATCATATACCCGGACCTAAGTGAATATTATTTCCGTTCTTCATTAAACAGCTACCTGTATTTAGCCATTTTTATGCTGAATGAGGTATACTGACAGTTACATTTTTGAAAATTGACTAATTTGTGTCAATTTTAATGGCTGTTTTTAAGAAGCATTTTTGAAAAGTAAAGTAAAACATTCAGACCCTGATCAGATGGCAGCTTAATTAAGAAGCCATCTGACCAGGGTCAACACTATTTGAAAATATACATCTACATGTACTGGTTTCCTATATCCTAGTAGATGATAGCTGCAGTCTGACAGTTAAGGAGAATGTATTTTAACACATTACCCATAGCATGATGTTTCTAGTTTTGAAAACAGGTGACTACTTAAAACAGGTTGAAAGTAAAGCAGAATGTGCCCTAGGGCGCATTCTGCTTTACTTTCAGCCTGCTTGAAGCTATCATCTGATAAAATGTAGAAAATATTTTATTTGCTACATATTCATGACTGGATTATTTGGAACCATTGCCTTTAGTGGAGGAATAAATTAAAGTCGTAAAAATGTGTATTTATGGGGTAATGGGTTAAGGCACATTCTGCTTCAAACTAGAAGCAGGTGATGGGGTAAAGGGTTAATATACAGTATTTTATTTTACAGTATCCGTCCATCATAATCAGCTGTAAACAATGTCGTTGTTAAATAACCCTTTACTCTATAGCCTGTTTCTAGTTCTGAAGACATGTGACCGCTTAAAGCAGGTTGAAAGTATAGCAGAATGCGCCTTAAGGCACATTCTGCTTTACTTTCAGCCTTCTTTAGGCAACCATCTTCTAGGATATAGGAAATATTTCTTATGTTTAACATTCATTACTGTAAAAAAAAATTGAACTACAAATGTATTTTCTTCAGTGGAGGAATAAATAAATATGTAAAAATACATATCAATGGAGTAAAGGGTTTATACGAATGTAAGTAGATTGGTAAACATTCCAAAAGCATGTATAGTGCTTTGTTATTCTAATAAAACTGATAATAACTAGTATATTTATTTTGAAAAATAAACTTATTTATGTAATATGCTTCTCTCTGGTATACCCCCTGCTTTGTTCCAGTAATTGCATAGATAAACAAACAATGTGTATTTGTGAAACACAAATTCCCCCAGCCAGCAGCATGTTCGGTAATGTACATGCTTATTTGCAAAAGTAGATCAAAGGTCAAGGTCACAGGGTAAAAAACATTGGTATTATTTTTCCCATAGCAAGAGCAGGGCTGCCATTTCTCCGACATCTTCGGATTTTTAGCTCACCTGGCACAAAGTGCCAAGGTGAGCTATTGTGATCGCCCTGTGTCGGTCGTCGTCAGTTGTCAACTTTTTCTTTAAAGATCTTCTTCTTGGAAACTTCTGGGTCAATTTCATTAAAACTTCATAGGATTGTTCCTTGTAGGGTACTCTCTCAGATTTCTTGAAATATAGGTCATCCAATTGAAATTGTGGTTGCCATGGCAACCAATTGAAAAAACTTAAACAATCTTCTTGTCAAATACTACTGGTCTGAATTGAAAATAATTTTACCCAAATGTGCCATTGGGGACCCTCTATAAGATTTCATAAAATAATGTTCCTATCTTAAAAAGCATGGCCGCCAGTGGGTGGGGCAGATTTTCCTTATATGGCTATATAGTGAAAACTTTAAAAATCTTCTTGTCTGAAACCGCTGATCCAATTTAAAAATAATTTCACACAAATGATTCATGGGTGACCCTCTACCAGATTTCTTAAAATAATTTTGATATCTTAAAAAAAATGGCCGCCAGTGGGTGGGGCAAGTTTTCCTTATATTTCTGTATAGAAATTTTTCAAAAATCTTTTTCTCTGAAACTATTTGTCTGATTTAAGAATATTTTTAAAAAAGTAATGATGGGTGACCCCTTTGCCAGTTTTCTTCAAAGAATCTTCCTAGTTCAAACAATATGGCTGCCTGTGGGTGGGGGTTAATTTACCGCTGATTGCTTATAGTGGAATTTTATCATTACTGGTCAATTACCATGACCGTAAACATGGGTACCAGGTGAGCGATTTATGGCCGCATGCGGCTCTTGTTCTTAATTTCTCTGGAGTCTGGACCTTTTGAATTTTAGCTCACTTGTCCTGAGCCAAAGGCTCAAGGTGGGCTATTGGGATGGCCTTGTGTGACGTTGTGTCTGGCGTTGTGCGTCGTCAGTCGTTAACAATTGCTTCAAATGATATCTACTCCTATACCCCTTGACAGATTTGAACCAAACTTTACAGAAAAGTTCCTTGGGTCAAGCTCTTTTGAATGTGTTCAAATAATTAAAAACAATGTAGAACTCTGGTTGCCATGGCAACCAAAGTGAAAAAATAAGGAAATCTTAAAAAATCTTCTTGTCAAAAACTGCAAGTGGCATTAGCTTAGATATTTGGTCCACTGTCAAGTTTGTTCAAATTATGCCCCTGGGCTCAAAATTGGCCTAACTACTCCGTGGTTTTGGCACTGAATTATACAAAACGGAATAGCAACTAAGCGAAATTGAATAGGCGAGTACCTGAGCTCTCGCGGCGGTTGAATTTTGCGAGATTATGTGTCACGTGACAACATCTTCACTTTTTTTCCTCGTTGTTCGCGATTTCTGGCGTGAAATTTACCGACTCGAGTGTTTTTATTGACATTTTATAGGATTTAAACGACTATGTGGACATTCCTATCAATTTACTCACGGGAATAAAAACCCGTGAACAATGCTTCGAAAACACACATTTATCATATTGACTACCGATAGACAGTCTCTTATCAAGTCTCGCGAGTCTCGTATCCGCCGCACGAGATTTACGATATAGCGCGAGGTTTCAATTCCGTCAGTGTATAATTCTGTGGTTTTGGTAACTAAAAAAATCACACAAGGGAACATAATGACACACAAGAATTACTTAATGTTGAAAGAGTGTATGTTGCACACTTCTCCCAGCAAATCTCAAAAGGCATACAATGATAAAGTTTAGTGCTCCAATGTGAATAAGGGCGTGTTCGTTTATCAGTCCGGAATTGACGGGATTGACGGGTGTTAATAGATAATAAAGTATGTGTCAAGTACCTGTGATTAAACCCCCCCCCCCCCTTTTTTTTTTTTTTTTACTATAGATCTACTTCTATTATAGATACGTACACAGGTACTTGACACATACTTTATTATCTACGAACCCCCTCCCCGCTTAAAAAAAAAAAAAAATTTTTTTTTACTATACTTCTATTATAGATACAAGGTAAACAGCGCAATTCGACACCTAGTCTTTACTATCGACTTAAACTGATGCTAAAATAGACTCGATCGCCGGTATTCTCTTGTGGTACCCTCGGGAAATGATTAATTTATCAATATCTACTTTTTATTTCATCAAATTCCGTCAAATAACGCCACAGTACGTGAATTATAACGAAAATAAGCTTCAAAAAGTTTTATGTCGTTCTCTTGGTACAGAATTTATTGCCCAAAATAAGGGGTAATCTAGTCGGTTTGCACATTTAACGGCCTTTACGGCTGGAACTTTCACCTAATTTCATTAGAGCAAATGCGTTTGTGTCGGAACATGACCCTCTTCACTATCAGCTATATGAAATATACATGTAATTTGGCACGAAATTGACAAGTGAAAGACTCATTTCATTTTCAATGCCATTTTGAATACCGGAATGAATCGAATGAACGGAGCGATCTCATTGGTCAAAATTAAACAGGTAAAGTTTCTTTTAATTTTGCATTCTATGTAAATTATATAAAACTGATAATATTTCATTTAAAGATGATTTATAATATTTGGTGAAAGTTCCAGTGGCATAGGCCGTTTATTGTGGACAAATAACAGATCACCCCTACATGTACATTCGTTGCTATGTACCAAGAAAACGACAAAAAACTTTTTGATGCTTATTTTCGTTATAATTCACGTACTGTGGCGTTATTTGACGGAATTTGATGAAATAAAAAGTAGATATTGATAAATTAATCTTTTCCCGAGGGTACCACAAGAGAATATCGGCGATCGAGTCTATTTTAGCATCAGTTTAAGTCGATAGTAAAGACTAGGTGTCGAATTGCGCTGTTTACCTTGTATCTATAATAGAAGTATAGTAAAAAAAAAAAATTTTTTTTTTTTTTAAGCGGGGAGGGGGCTCATAGATAATAAAGTATGTGTCAAGTACCTGTGGATACGTATCTATAATAGAAGTATACTGTAGTAAAAAAAAATTATTATTTTTTTTTTTTTTTAAAGGGGGGGGGGGGGGTGTTAATAGATAATAAAGTATGTGTCAAGTACCTGTGTTTCAAACGGTCAAGGGGGCACATATTTGGCCGAGTGATGAACCGATTATGGTTGGCGAGGAGGTGTTTTATTATTCCCAATCGTCTTCTCAACGTTTGCGGAACACCTTCGTAGTTATCCTTATTCGTATACAAACATGGACGACAAAAGTGAAAAAGCTGCTGTGAGTTTTGGGTTTTCGAAGAAATCGGAAAAGAAATTGCTTCAGAAGTCAGATTTAAACGAGCAAGAAAAACAACAGATTGATACAGACTTTATTACGTCACTTGAAGGGCGACAGGTGAAAAGGTAAATGTCTCTATTAAATAAAGATGACACCGAGTCGTTTCGCCCCAAAATATTTCCTACCATAGACGATTCGTACTTTGTCGGTTCAGTCCAAAATTGTTGCATTACTATGTTATGTAAGTGTACGATAAACACTTTTTGAAACAAAACAACTAAAAGATAACACTTTTGAGACAGACAGAAAAAGATTCCAAATAAGTAGCAAATTTCACAATATCGTCAACCTCCCTAAAATTGCCGCCATTGTTCTGTTCTGTACTGGTAGATTCCTCCGGTATATGCGGAGCACCCAAGTAAAACTTGGTAAAAAGTTAAAAAGTTAATTTGGCGTAAAATCCTCTGTCAGTCACAATCAAACGCAGTTTAAAATACAGATAGTTATGATAAGAACTAAAATAGAATGTACAAGATAAAACACGCTGACACCAAACTATGACTTCTTAGGTGGAAAAGTCTGTACCACTCTTTAAGCGCCAATTCCCCCTTTTGACAACTCTGGGCGTTGCAGTATTTGGCTGTGTTACACGAAGTGCAGCATCGGAGTTTCACAATGGGTGCTATGTCCTTGCAGCCATTACAAAATTGAAATGCCACACAGAGTATTGTCTGTCACAGAATGCGAGTCTAAAATAACTAGGTCCTCAGTCTCGGGGCTCTTGCAGCTGAGGGTTTCCAGTTGCTGTTTGCCCAGACTCGGTGGGTTTCCAGCGGAGTTTTGTTCCACTGGGATAGTGTCTTCTCCTGCAGATGTATCTGCGGTAGCCTGGCGGTTTTCACGATTTTGTTGTCGCTTCAACTTCCAAGCTGCAAGACGTTGCCTATCTCTTCGGAGCTGTGATGGTGTCTTTCTTTTAGAGGATTTTGGTTTTATAGGGTCCAATTCCACTACAGCATCCTTAGGAGTGGCATTATTTCCAGCGCTAGGTGTTGTCTGGCCCGTCTTTAATCCATTACTCCAAAACCTGTTTCTTGTTTTGAAGACATGTGGCCACTTAACCCTTTGAACCATAGTCCCGCATATAGGCGTCCTTTTCAAACAGTGTACATGTGAATAGAATACTTGTCCTATGCAAACAGTGAAGACCCAGATCAGAGGGCTCCGAAAGGAGCCCTCTGATCAGGGTCTTCACTGTTTGTCATAATGCCAAACATTGACAAAAACAACCCTTAAAAGTCAGAAATGGACTAGACTAAAATGGAAACTGGAATTGTCCATTTAAAGTTTCAGGGAGAAAAGAGTTAATTATAGAAGGAAAACCCTGAAGTGTGAAAAACTTCTAAAGAATCACTGTCTGTAAATGGGTAATTTTAAGTTCAGGATTGTGAGAGTATATTCCAAAGAATTTATTTTAAAAATGTATGACTAGAACCAATTTTTAGTGAAAATAAATACGAATCTGCACTTCTATAGCGCCCCAGTAATGTTCAGCAAATCACAAATGTCATTGCCTGTAAAAACAACCATATTGTCGAAAAAGATCACCATTACGGGTCACTGAACTGGAAAAACAATCACCTCAAATAATATTATAATATAGGAAAAGGTTATTTGATAAATACCTCATTGATAATATCCAATACCAAAAACTTCATTCAAACAATCAGTTTCAAGTGAAATATGCATATAAACCTGTCAATCTTGATTTTAACCCATTACTCCATAGCTGTTTCTAGTTTTGAAGACATGTGACCACAGTGGGACTTAAAGCAGGTTGAAAGTCAAGCTGAATGTGCCTTAGGCACAGTCTGCTTTTCTTTCAACGGTCAACCTGCTTTAAGCTCTCATCTGTTAGGATGTAGGAAATATTTCCTACGTTGCACATTAGTTTATGTATAAAATGGAACTATTTTCTTCAATAGAGAAATAAATTAATGGCATAAAAAGGCGTATTTATGGGGTTATGGGTTTACAAGTTTGTTTTTCCAAGGTTACACTGTAATTGAATATGTTTATCTTTTGACAGTGTGAACCCTAAGGAAGAGAAGAAGGAGCTTGTTATACCTCTGATCAAAGCAAACCATTGGAGAAAACAGCGAGATAGCAAACAAGACACGGCCAAACCTTCACCTGCTGATGTCATTGACTCTCAAGCTGTGCAGGAAATCATAAAGGGTGGGTAAACTGGATAGAACCAATTAACCCATTATCCCCTATTCATAGTTCACACCTATATACGCCTTTAATTTATTCTTCCACTGAAGAAAATAGTTCCGATTTATACAGTCAGGAATATTCAGCATAAGAAATAGTTTCTATATTCTAGGCTGGTTGCAGATGGTAGCTTAAAGCAGGCTAAGAGTAAAGCAGAATGTGCCTCAACCTGCTTTAAGTGGTCTCCTGTTTTCAAAATTAGAAACAAGCTATGGGGTAATGGGTTTAATTTCTTAGTAACAGAGATATTGCTTTCAAAGCTGAGGCAATCAATTATCAAGCATTCCAGATAAGAGTGAGTTATCCCATTACCCCATACATATGCCTTTTTACGCCTTTAATTTATTCTTCCACTGAAGAAAATAATTAAAATTTATACAGTCTGTAACAGTCATGAATATGCACTATCAGAAATATATTCTATATCCTAGCAGATGGTAGCTTAAAGCAGGCCGAAAGTAAAGACATGATCACTTTATTCCACTTTGATGATGACACTTTTCCAAGACATCACTCTATTCCCCTTTTATGACACCACTCTATTCCAAGAAAGGCATGTAGCTTAACTCTTTCCTCCCTGAAACTTTAAATGGACAATTCCAGTTTCCATTTTAGTCTATTCCATTTCTGACTTTTAAGGGTTGTTTTTGTCAATTTTTTGCATTTTGACAAACAGTGAAGACCCAGATCAGAGGGCTCCGTAAGGAGCCCTCTGATCTGGGTATTCACTGTTTGCATAGGACAAATGAACTTTTCACATGTATACTGTTTGAAAAGGACGCCTATATGCGGGACTAGGGCTCAAAGTGTTAAAATACCTTAAAATCGTTGGTTATGTGAGAAAAAAAACCTGTCACTTGTCGATCTTTGAGGCAAGCTGATCTCAACCTCTTCTAGAAATAGAAATTCAATTCTAGACTCTTTTGAAACCCAGCTTGTCTCAAAGATTGCCTCATGACGGATCCTATATATCTTCAGATTCCTTGAAGCAGAATGAGGACTGGGATACTAGAGGGAAAGTTGACACCAGCCTGAAGATTCCTCTGCTGATGCAGAATGCTGTACCTGAGGGCTTTGAGACCGATGAACATTTAGATGTATCTATACGCCCAGATGAGGTAATTTATCATATCAAACCGTTTGACTATTAATTTTAATGTTGGTTTTAATGATATATGGCAAAATGACAAACAGTGCATACCCTGATCAGAAGGCTTCTTTAGGAGCCCTCTGAACTGGGTCTACACTGTAAATGCATAGGACAAGTGTACTCTTCACAGTTACACAGTTTGTAAAGGATATTTAATTCCTTAGAGTTTTAGTTAATGTTGAATAGTTCCTAAGAAAAAATCATTTTAGAAAGGGTTAATTTGCTACAGTGGAGAATCTGTTATTCTTTCCCAATAAACGCGTTTACGCTAAAACTATTATTTGCAGTGCAAACAGTTTGGAGCCAGATCAGACGCCGGGTAACCCGGCGTCTGATCAGGCTCAAAACTGTTTGCCACCAAGATAAACATGAAATATCAGAATTGTCCAAAAGTTGTACTTTTCTACGTTTTAGTGCTTTGCGTTTGCGTTTAAACGGGAAAGAATAACAGATTCTCCACTGTATGCTGATTAATTAAGATTAACTTCCACATTATACAGTCATGAATATGCAACATAAAAAATGGTTTCTATATCCAAGCAGGTGGTAGCTAAATAAAGCATGCTGAAGGTAAACAGAATGCACCTTAACCCATTACCCCATAAATATGCCTTTTTATGCCTTTAATTTATTCCTCCACTGAATAAAATAGGACCACTGTAGACAGCAATAAATATGCAAAATAAGAAATAGTGTTTATATCTTAGTAGAAAGCAGCTTAAAGCTGGCTGAAAGTAAAGCATAGTGCGCCTTAAGGCACATTGTGCTTTACTTTCAACCTGCTTTAAGTGGTCACCTGTCTCAAAACTAGAAAAGGGCTATGAGGTAATGGGTTAAGGGGCATTCTGCTTTACTTTCAACCTGCTTTAAGTACTCATCCGTCTTCAAAATAGGAAATATAACTATGGGGTGAAGGGTTAAAGCATGATGACAGTATGAGTACAGTGCTCCTTAAGGAGCATTCTGTTTGTCAGCCTGCTTTAAGCTCCAGTCTGGAAAGGTACTTAAAATACATTTCATAATTATACAGTGGAACTTAGATATCTCGAACTTGCTTAATTCGAACTATCTGATTTGTCGCTACATGGATTGCATTATTTCTTGCTCGGTTTAGTCAAACATACCCATATTTCAAAGTTAAAACGTGGCTAACTTAGGCTAAGCCACGTTTTAGCTTTGAAACACGGGTATGTTCGACTTTACCGAGTTCTAGATATCGTAGTACAACTGTACATGTATAATGTTAAGGACTCCTAAATGGGGACTACGGTACTTTTCTTAGTATGATGAATAATTAGAGTGTAAAAAAATGTATCTATGGGATAAAATAGTTACTCTGTACTAAGGTGTATGTTTTGTTTGATTGCAGCCTGAGGAAGCGGACTTTGATGAGATTCCAATAGAAGCCTTTGGTATTGCCATGTTGAGAGGAATGGGCTGGAAACCAGGCACCGGTATAGGCAAGAATGCAAAGTAAGAAAGGTTTTACTTTATCTTACCTTAACCTTTTTCCCCCAATATACCGGTAAGCGCCTTTTAGGGCATTAAATTTATTCCTCCAGTGAAGAAAATAGTTCCAATTCATACAGTCATGATCATGGTAGTGTTTTTTACTCTTTTGCAGATTCTAATCACTAAAAGTTTGTTCTACAAAGCAGCGAAATTTTCATCACCAAATGAAACGCTCTTTGACCAATAAACCACGCCTCAAAAACACTCCGTAGTCCAGTCATGTGACTAGATCAGAGACATACTCCATATGTCGCATGTTTTATGGGTTTTCCATGTTAAAATCATAATTGTTACATGATTGGTAAATTTAATTATGGGTGGAGCTATGGAAAATTCCTTATCAAAACTGTGTCTTCTTATTGGTTGAAATAAAATGGAGCTGGGTTAAACACCATAGGTATTCACAGTCAACCAGACAGTCAAACTGACAATCTAATCAGTTAATTGGTGTTTCCGGCATTTCAAGGTGAGCTTTAAGGATTGTTAGATGTCCGTCATCAGTCCGTCCATCCACAATTGTTCGTTAACACTCTAGCGGCTACAAATTTCTTTTGATTTTCATGAAACTTCATGACAATGTTTTTCTTGATAAAATCTAGGTCAAGTTTGAATGTGGGTCATGTCGTCAAAAATTAGGTCAAATCATAGAAAAACTTTGTTAACACTCTAGAGGCTACAAATCTCATTTGATCTTCATGAAACTTTGTCAAGATGTTTGCCTCATTGATTTCTAGATCAAGTTTGAATGTGGGTCATGTTGGGTCAAAAACTAGGTCACTGGGTCAAATCATAGAAAAACCTTTAAACACTCTAGAGGCTACACGTCTCATTAGATCTGAATGAAACATGGTTAAAATGTTAACCTTATTGATATCAGGTTTGAATGCAGACCATGTGAGGTTGACTAGGTCAAATCATGAAAATACATTGTTAACACATCTCATATGATCTTGATGAAATTTTCTCAAAATGTTTGCCTCATATAAATCTAGGCAACTGTTGAATGTTGGTCATGTCTGGTCAAAATCTAGGTCACTGTAGGTCAAGTTTTACACGGTGTACCAGGTGAGCGATTTAGGGCCATGCTTGATAAAGAAGCAAAGGAATTCAGTGAGAGAGCTATCTGCAATAAATTTTAATTCTTTCAACACCATGGACCTAATTTAAATATACATGTACTCATAATATTTGAAACAGTGTAGACCCAGATCAAAGGGCTCCTGTGTGAGGCCTTTGATCAGAGTCTACACTGTTTTTCTGATTTAGACTAGTATTTATTAAACTACCTATGATTCCAAATAGACTGGTTCATGTTTTGTTAATTTAAAAGATCCACAAGGAAATCTAATAAACGAAAAGAGTTACTTACTGTTGAAAGGGTTAATATCTATTTTGCTAATGTTTCAGAGCCATTGCTCCAGTTGAAGCCATCTTACGCCCTAAAGGTATGGGTCTAGGAGCTGACAGAAAACAAGCACAGAATCTCAACTCTTCTAAACAAGGCTCAAAGTCGGGTAAAGAGGACGAAGAGGCCCTTGTACTGAAGAAAGGAACCTGCTGTCTCATTGAAAAGGGGCCAAATAAAGACCTTTATGGAGTGGTGAGTTGTTTTATCCTTTAACCCATAGCCACCAGGGCAAACGACTTTCTATCTGAACTTCCTACTTTTCTTTTCAACTTGCTTTAACCCTTTGAGCCTTAGTCCCACATATAGGCGTCCTTTTCAAACAGTGTACATGTGAATAGTACACTTGTCCTGTGCAAACAGTGAAGACCCAGATCAGAGGGCTCCGAAAGGAGCCCTCTGATCAGGGTCTTCACTGTTTGTCAAAATGCCAAACATTGACAAAAACAACCCTTAAAAGTCAGAAATGGATTAGACTAAAATGGACACTGGAATTGTCCATTTAAAGTTTCAGGGAGGAAAGAGTTAATCCATTATCCAATAGATACACATTTTAATTCATTCATCCATGAAAGTAAATAGTTCAAGTTTTATACAGTCTTTAGACCAAGACAATGTTGTTTTGGTTTTGAAAATCTACTGGAAAGTATTACACTTGAAATATTATAATCATAATGTATTAAAATCTGCTATAAGGATAACTCCAAAAAGTATTTCATGCAGATGGCTGCTTAGGAGCTCTCTGCATTACTTTCATATTGTCGTAATTTCTATTTGTCCTAACATCATGGGTTTAGTAGGATAAAGTAACTGTAACTTAGAGATCTCCTACAAGAGGTTTCTGCTGTAATTTCAGCATGCTATCTGCTTAAACTCTTTAAACACTAAGTAATTTTTGTTGGTTCCCTTGTTGATCGCATGGGTAACCAAAAGATGAATCAAAACATCAACCAGTATACAATTTGGAATTCTGGATAGTTTGACCTCAATTGGCAAATAGTGCAGACTCTGATCAGAGGGTTCCTATAGGAGCCCTCGGACCTGGGTCTACACTGTTTGCAAATGTGATGATTATATTTTAAACAGGTCCATGGTGTTAATAGAGGATCTTGTATGAGTGCTCATTATTTATCATTTTCAATAAATGAGTTGACTGAAATAATACGACGGGAGCCTTGGTGAGTGTCATATTCATTTTAGTCAACACGTTTATTACAAATGACAAATAATGAGCACTAGTATGAGATTCTATTTTTCTACATAACTACCCCTGTTTCTATAGCGAACAACGATGACGAATATCCTTATCTCCAACATGTGTAAGATCACTTTGATGGCGTCACTATTTATAACTGTGTTTTGACATTACCGGGGTTCCAAAAATATGCATATTGCTTTAAAAAAAGCTTTAATCGTTGGTAATGTTAGAAAAAGAATCTGTCACTCGTCAATGTATAAGAAAAGTTTGGAATCGAACTCGTCTAGAATAGAAAAGTTAATAAGCTCGCCAAGGCTCGCTTTTAAAATAACATTTCAATTCTAGACTCGTTTGAGATCAGCTTGTCTTAAACATCGACTCATGACAGATCCTATATATCACATATCACTTTTAAGAACCTATAAAACTTATTGAAGCTGTAGTTTGTAGACCCTCTGCTACATAGATTTTCCACCAAAATGTGACATTGTTTACCTTAACGTCATAGCAAATGTCATTTGCTGTCCTGCTACATGCCAGTGCTTGTTGACGAATATTAACATTAATATGGCACTATCTCCTCCTCTACTGGTTATTTATTATTTCAGATTGAGGGAACAGATGAGGACAATGCTCGATTGATGATTAAGCTAACAGTTAGTGGTAAATCAGTAACAGTGAGTCAGTACACCACTAGGCTGGTGACGAAGAAAGAATACGACAAATACTCAAAATACCTTAGTAAGTGAAACTTTACAGAAGCCACTTGGGTTATCTCATTCACCCCTGAAATTTTAAGTAGAAAATTCTAGTTTTAAATTACGTCTAGTCCATTTTTGTGTCACCTGCTATAGACATAGTTGACACTTAGGGATCACTTTTCCGGCATCCGTCCGTTCGTCTGTGCAGACGCGCTAACATTTTGGGTATATGGGACTATGTGAGGTAACATAGAACAAAAGAAAACAATAGAGCTGTTCATTCCATTAGTCCATTTTGCGTTTATGTGGCTTTTTTGGTTTATGTGGCTTCTTTATGTGGCTTTTCACACCTTTTTAACAATGGGAAAGTCACATAAACCTTAAATGTTAGAACGTCCGTCCGTCTGTCTGTCACGCTTTTTGTGTCACGCCTCATAACTCCTGTCCTACTATAGCTTTTAAGATGAAACTTCATTTATGGAAAGAGCTTGACAAGTGGAAGTGTATTGCACAAGGGTCATAACTCTTGTATCAATATTGTGAGAGTTATTCCCCTTTTCAACATTTTCTTTTCATGTAGATTTCTTCTATTTTACTAAAGATTTTGAAATGAAATTTCTTTTATGGAAAGAGAATGTTATAATTATGCTTGCTGGCAGGTGATACACATGTTCTGATGAACCCATTTATTTTTGCTATTTAGGTTTATTTTTAATATATATTTTCAATATATTGTAAAAAATACAAACAGTGCAGACCCTGAACACAGGGCTCCCATAGGCTACCACAAAGGGCATAATTATTATAATAATATTAATAGTAGTGCTTTGATAGTGAAGATGACTACACTTTTATCAAATTTAGATTTTGTGTGTGCAAAGATGGCTAGTCAGACCAATCCTCACCTCAAAATATCAGTTACAATGGACAGGGGTAACCACTAACCAGCTAACCTGAGCTAAGATGCTATGCTCTCTCTATCTTTACACTGCTACCGCTTTTGTCTTTGCACTTCAATCACCAAGGGCATACAGTGGAGAATGTGGTATTCTTTCCCAATAAACGCATTTACACTAAAACTATTATTTCCAGTGCAAACAGTTTGGAGCCTGATCAGACGCCGGGTAAACTGGCATCTGATCAGGCTCCAAACTTTTTGCCACTCAGCTGAAAATAAATCAGAAATGACAAAAAGTTGTCCTTTTCTACATTTTAGTGTTTTGCGTATGCGTTTCGTTTGCGATTAAACAGGAAAGAATAACGTTTTCTCCACTGTATGTGTTTATTGAATGCGGCGTTATTGTTTAATATTTAGAGTTGTTTTCTGCAATATATTGCAATATTACAAACAGTGCATTAAGAAGCATTCTGCTTGACTTTCAACCTGCTTGAAGTAGTTGCCTTTCTTCAAACTAGAAACAGGGTATGTAGTAAAGGGTTAATGGTTTAACTATGTTCATTTTCAGATAAAGGTTCTGCAGACAGATATAAAGAGAAAGAGAAGAAGAAGGAGAAACACTCTGAAGACAATTATAGAGACAGAGACAGTGACTCAGAACGAGAGCATAAACATAGAAAAGAAGATAACCATGACAGAAAACATGATAGGAAGCACAGAGAAAAGGATGAACAAAGGGAAAGAGAGAAGGAAAGCTCAAAAAGAAAAAGGAAACATGATGATGATAGGTATGTCTACAGTTGTTAGCACAGAGACAACATTGGGTAGTGATTTATTAAGTATTCAGTTCAATTATTGTGAATGTTCTCATTCAACCCCTTGGACCCTAGTCACATACAGCGCTCCCTCTGTACAACAACACCCAATGGGAGACTAAGATTGTATGTGTTGTTTGGAGGGAGTTGTCATAGAGAGGGAACTTGGCTTACATTTGCGAACAGCTTGAATCCAGATCAGACGCCATGTTACATGGCGTCTGATCTGGGTTCAAGCTGTTAGTCACTCATCATTGAGTTTTGTTTCTCTCAAAATGTCCAATATGTTACTTTGAGAAAAACAGCAGACAACAATTTTAAGCAGATGATATTGCGGCTGTGAAAAGGTTGGGCATAATGACAGTTTTTTGGAACAGCGGCAAGTGTTGTTGTAAAGAGGGAATCGTTGTTGGGAGGGCCATTGTAGGAGCACTGTAATCTTTTGCAAACAGTATTCATAAGAAAAGTTTACCTAAGCAAACAGTGAAGACGTAGAGCAGAAAGGAGCCCTCTGATCAGGGTCTGCACTGTTTGTCATATTGCAATACATTGACAAATATCAACCCTAGATGGTCATAATGGACTGGACTAAATTGGAAACTTGAATTGTCCATTTGGATTTTCAGGGAGGGAAGAATTAATCCTGACAAGTTGGCAATGTACAGTGGAGAATGTGTTATTCTTTCCCAATAAACGCGTTTACGCTAAAACTATTATTTGCAGTGCAAACAGTTTGGAACCAGATCAGACGCCGGGTAACCCGGCGTCTGATCGGGCTCAAAACTGTTTGCCACCAAGATAAACATGAAATATCAGAATTGTCCAAAAGTTGTTCTTTTATACATTTTAGTGCTGTACGTTTGCGTTTAAACGGGAAAGAATAACAGATTCTCCACTGTAAACTGGTCATCTTTACTCTTTGAACACTAAGTAACTCTCTTGGGTGATTATGTTCCCTTGTGCATCATTTAAGTTACGGAAACATGAACCAATCTACTTGGAGTTCTGGGTAGTTAAATAAATATTGGTCTAAATTAACAAGCAGTGAAGACCCAGATCAGATGGCTCATATAAGAGCCCTCTGATCTGGGTCTACACCATTTGCAAATGTAATGAGTATGTTTTAAAGAGGTCCATTCTGTTTAAAGAGTTAAACAATAAGTAGTGTAAAGGTGAATGTAGTATTACACTATTTTACAGTGAGAGCTTTGTGTACCAATCTTTTGAAAACTAGTGAGGCATACTTGCATCATTTACAAACAGTGTACCTGTGAAGAGTGCACTTGGCCTATGTAAACAATGTAGACCATGATCAAATTTAGGGAGCCCTCTGATCAGAGTATGCACTGATTTCGTTTTGCTATATATTGTAAAACCAAAGACAATCCTAAATTGTCATGAATAGAGACTAAACTTAATTGAAAACTGAAATTCACTATTTGATGTTGCTGGGGTCAAGAGTTAACACATTACCCCATAGCCTGTTTCTAGTTTTGAAGACAAGGTGACCACTAAAAGCAAGTTGAAAGTAAACCAGAATGCGCCTGAAGGCGCATTCTGCTTTACTTTCAGCCGGCTTTAAGCTACCAGCTGCTAGAAAGTAGAAATTATTTCTTATCTGAAATATTCACAACTGTATAAATTGGAACAATTTTCTTCAATGGAGGAATAAATCAAAGGCTTTAAAAGGCGTATGTATGAGGTAATGGTTTCAGTTTAAAGTGTGTTTGATTTCCATTCATTTCAGATCTCATAGTTCAAAGTCCAAATCATCTTCTTCCAGCCATACCAATGGACAGTCCTCACAAAGTCCAGTGTGGGTCAGGCCAAATCTCAGGGTGCGGGTAGTTGATGAAAATTACAAGAAAGGAAAATATTATAATACAAAGGTAATCCTTATGAATCGATTTAACATTTGATCCCATAGTCATGTTTTTTTGTTTGGGAGACAGGTCACCACTTAAAGCAGGATGAAAGTAAAGCAGGATGCACCTTACCCCTTTAAACCCTAGTCCCGCATATAGGCATCCTTTTCTAACAGTGTACATGTGAATAGTTCACTTGTCCTATGCAAACAGTGAAGACCCAGATCAGAGGGCTCCGAAAGGAGCCCTCTGATCAGGGTCTTCACTGTTTGTCATAATGCCAAACATTGACAAAAACAACCCTTAAAAGCCAGAAATGGACTAGACCAAAATGGAAACTGGAATTGTCCATTTAAAGTTTCAGGGAGGAAAGAGTTACACCCTTTTATATCTATAATTTAATGATCCAGCAAGAACAAAGAAAGAGTTAATTCCAAAATACAGGCATGCATAAATGGTTTGAATAGTTATACATACTTGTTTTAACACATTCAATCCTAGCAACTGCTTACTGGTCATTAACAAACAGTGTACTTATGATGTGTACTCTTGTCGTATGCAAACAGTGTAGACCCAGATCAGAGGGCTCCTGCAGGAGCCCTCTGATCAGGGTCTGCACTGTTTGCCATTTTGCAATATATTACAATAAACAACCCTAATTAGTTTAAAATGGACTAATCTTGATTGGAAACTGGAATTATCCATTAAAAGTTTCAGGGGCGAATGAGTTAATACTTTCCTATACAGAGATATCCTAGGGCACCTGTATCTACTATTTGACACAAGAGCTACAAATGAATCAATACATGTGGTGCTCAATACAGGTAACAATAAAACAAGATGAAAGTAATCCAGAAAGTTTTCCCTTCACTATAAAGTGGCATAACATCAGAGAACTCTGTTTCTTTAACCTTTTACTCCATAATCTAAATCTCTTTTTGAAGATAGATGACCACTTAAAGCATTTTGAAGTAAAGCAGAATGCATCTTAAGGTGCATTCTGCTTTACTTTCAGCTTTCTTTATGCTATTATCTGCTACAATGAAGAAAAATATTTCTTAATGCCCATATTCATGGCTGCATAAATTGGAACTATTTCCTCTTTTGAGGAATAAATTAAATGTGCTAAAAGGTACTTCTCTTGGAGAAGGGGTTAAAGAGAGGCTGCTTGAAATAAGTTTGACTGCTCCCACAGTGTTCAAGTGTTGTTGTTTCTAGGTGGTGGTTGTCGATGTATCAGACAGAGATCATTGCGTATGTAAGACTGATGACAGTAAAGTTCTAGCAGGTATGTACAGTAGAACCCCTCTATTACTGCCACTAAGTTGTGTCAAATAGTAGCCTTTTAAGACAGGTGACTGCTTAAAGCAATGTGAAAGTGAAACAGAAAGCTCCTACAGGAGCTTTCTGTTTCACTTTCACATTGCTTTAAGCTGTCACCTGTCCTTTATACTGACAATTAGCATTCTTTTTAGTGGTTGTAATAGAGGGGTTCTACTGTAGTTTGAATCCTCAAAAAATTATACATTTAGTTACAACTAACAAAAATTGCTGACACAGCATTTTGATGTATTTGAATGCAGTCTGAGCTTTTAGAAAACCTAAAATACAGGAGCTATTGGAGACTCTGTCCACTAGACACCCACCAAGGTATTGCCCTGGACCACCCAGGGCCTAGTGGCCCCCAGCGACAATTTCAAGATATTTCAATTTTCATGCAATTCAAACTTCTGTTTTTGCAAGCTGTTCCAATTAGGCTTATCCATGTTCCAACTTACTTAAACTCTTTCAAGACTAAGTAACTGTCGTGGGTTACTAGGTTCCCTTGTGGATATTTTTACTTACAAAAACACGAACCAGTCTACTTGGAATTCTGGGTAGGTTAATAAATACTGGTCTAAATTAGCAAACTGTGCAGACCCTGATCAGTCTACACTATTTGCAAATGTAACGATTATATTTTTAAACAGGTCCAATGTCTTGAAAGAGCTAAACTGTGATACACCGAATTAATTGTAGCTCATTTACTCCTGAAACATTGAATGGACAGTTCATGTTTCCAATTAAGTCTCGTCCACTTTTGACTATTTAGAGTAGTGTTTCACAGTTAATTTTAAAATGACAAACAGTAAACTTGTCTACTCTGTTTGCATAGGACAAGTGTACTTTTCAAAGGTACACTGTTTGTAAAAGAAGAGTATAATCATCACTAGGGTTGCCACTAAGTTATGGCAAAGTACACACAGGAAAAAGTATGGCACTATTTGAGTAAGCATGGAAGAATACAAAATCTTACATAATGAGTGTCTTTGATATTAATTTTTACCAAGTTGAGCTCGTAAAATTTTGTATGGTTTAAAATGAACTACATTCATTTATCTTTCCATAGTAAGCTATTATGAGGCATTGCATACATCTCCTTCTAGATTTACTTTGGACTGCTTCAAAGAAGGAAGTAGTACATGTACCAACAGTCTGTGTTGGGTTCCAATTGAAGTGATAGGTTCAGTAGGAGCTTTCTGTATTAACCCTTTACCCCCATAGACGTTTTCTAGTTTTGAAGATAGGTAACCACTTAAAGCAGGTTGAGAGTAAAGCAGAATGTGCCTTTAAGGCACATTCTGTTTTACTTTCAACCTGCTTTAAGCTACCGTCTGCTAGATTACATGGCAAATGATCATGACTGAAAAATTTGGAACTATTTTCTGCAGTGGAGAATTAACCTAAATGCACTAAAAGGCGCTTCTATGGAGGAAAGGGTTAAGCATTAATCAGAGATCTCTGACTGATTTCTAAACACAGTTCAAATTGTATGTGTTATATATTTAAGATGTGTCACCGTCTATGTTGGAGACAGTTATACCGAGGTCTGATTCATCCTACATCTGTATAGTGGCAGGGAAATACAGGGGACAGGTAGGTGTGCTTTGGTTCTCTTTACATGAATGGTGTATAGTCAAACTTGTATAACCCAGTACCCCATAACCTGTTTCTTGTTTTGAAAACAAAGTACTACTTAAAGCCGGTTGAAAGTAAAGCAGAATGTGCCTTAGGACACATTCTGCTTTACTGCTTTACTTTTAGTCTGCTTTAAGGATGTCGGCCTGTCTTTTTGAACATTATGAAATTTGTGAAAAAAATTCCGAACTCATTTTCAAAAAACTGTTAAGAACTCATTTTTGGTGAATGCATACAGTAATAAAATACTATTTTCCCGGGAAAATAATGGATTTTCGTTCCAGAAGCGACTTTTTAAGTTTTATGTCCTATTCGTAGCTTACAGCATACACTGTTTTCATAGGTAGGTTGCATTTTGTTACATCCGATTTCATTTCAATTTCTCAGAATATAAGCATGAAATTTTCATGGTAGTGCAGTTTTAGTATGAATTATAGATAACTCAATAGAAAAAAAAGATTTTTTTTTGAAAAAAAAAATTTTGGGTAAAAATACACAAAAAATTGAAAAAATGAGAAAAAATGGATTTTTTAGATAAAATGATCTATATCTTTTTTAAAAGATCCGGGACCCTGTGTTTTTATTTGCTATTTCACTAAAATTTTATGTTTGCAAGGCTAAAAACAACAAATAAAAAGTTTGGTATTTAGTTTGCTACAATTTGTAGGGCAATTTTCACTGTGCCTTATTCTCCCATTATAAAAATGTGGGTGGGGTAAATTTTACTCCTTTCCGGTGAAATCAAACAATTTTATTTTGGATCCTGAAAAAACATTATTTTCAGGGTTTATTCTTACTATGGTAATATAAATTAGGATACTTTTTGTACAAATAGATTGTTTAAATAAAGATTGAAAAACCGTAGTACAAAAAAGTAGGAGTTTTTATGAAGCTTGAATTTTAGGGGGGTAGCCTTGAAAAATCTCAAATTGTGAAAAAGAAAGGTACGGTACCCCCACTTTTTTCACCAGTTTTGTCATAGAACTAATTTTACTGTCTGTATGCAAAGTTTGAAGAATTTGGTATTTACTTTCCAAAGGTGCACCTACCCCCTTAAGCAACCATCTGCTAGAATATAGTAAATATTTCTTATGGTACATATTCATAATTGTGTAAAACTATTTTCTTTAACGGATAAATAAACTTGAGGCGTAAAAAGGTGTATACTTTATAACTACACCCCAAAATACCTCTTTTCTATGCCTCAGAATATCTCTACACTATGGAAAGTAGTCCCAACCTAAGAAGTCCTAAACATAAAATGAAGAAGGTATTTCCAGTATCTTTTCAGATTGTAGCTTAAAGCAGGTTGAAAGGAAAGTAGAATGCTCCTTCAGGAGCATTCTACTTTACTCTCAACCTGCTTTTAAGTGGGGTTACCGATCTTCAACACTAGAAACAGGCTATAAGGTAAAGTGGAAGAATATAGTCTTTGTGTACATGTACTCTCTATTGGCTCAACCTCATACAACAAAGAGTAATTGTCGTCTGCCAAAAATGATGTCTGCTAAACTTCTTAAGAAATTTACAGAAATAGGATCAGAATGGGGAAACAATTTGGATTCTGATCAGACCCCATCTTGAGTAACTGTCGTCTACTTAACTCTTTGCATGCTGGGAAATTATTTTGGTCTGTAACATTTGTCGTCTGCTATTGTTCTTAAAATAGAATTTTCTTAATTTCTTTTCAAACCATCGTCAGAGTGTCAAACAGCTTGGATCCTGAAAACGCGGTGTCTCATCTGGATCTTAACTGTTTGCAAAGGCAATCACTGTGGCAGATATATCCGCCACTAGCATGCAAGAGTTAAAATGAACCTAACTGTTTGCGAAGGTAAAACAATACAAGTTTATTGGAACTAATAATGGCTCTCATTTGATTAGCATCTGAACTGCCTCTAGTAAGTAGCTGGTGCAAATGTTGTCACCCATAATCCTACTCATTTTAAAAACGTTTTCTTTTTGTTAGAAAACAGGCAGATCAAAGGAGCTTTCTGTTTAACTTTCACCTTGCTTTAACCCATTTCCTCCATAAATATCCCTTTTTACACCTCTAATTTATTCCTTCACTGATGAAATAGTTTCATTTTTATACAGTGATGAATATGTATCATTTATATAAGAAATATTTTCTACATTCTAGCAGATGGTAGCTTAAAGCAGGCTATTTAACTATTTTAACAGATAGTGGTTTTAAAGCAGGCTGATAGTAAAGCAGAATGTGCCTCAAGGCACATTCCGCTTTACTTTCAACCTGCTTTAAATTATTGTCTGGTTTCGAAACAAGAAACAGGCTATGGGGTAATGGGTTAAGCAGTCACCTGCTTGAAACACCAAATACTTAACATTGATAAGTGATCGTAATCGAGAAGTTTTACTTTATATTCACCAGGAGAATGGTTAGTATGTTTTCACTTTAGCGTTAACTCACTAACAAAATATCTATTTGTATATTTTCAGATTGGGCAGGTACTGGAGAGGGATAAGAAAAGAGGCGAGGCCTTAGTACAACTGCTTAGTGAGAGGGAGAAAGTTCTGCAGCTTGACTTTGACTCTATATGTGAATATGTGGGTGATATCAATGAAGAGTTTGACTTCTGAATTGTTACTAGTATCCCACCATCTACTACATGTAATAGGTTTAAACCATAACCCCATAGACTGTTTCTAGTATTGACAATTGTTGACTAATAAAAGCAGGCTAAAAGTAAAGCAGGATGCGCCTTAAGGCGCATTCTGCTTTACTTTCGGCCTGCTTTAAGCTACCATCTGCTAGAATATACAAAATATTTCTTTGGTACATGTTCTTGGTTGTGTAAAATGTAAATATTTTATTCCGTGGAGGTGTAAATAAAAGGCATAAAAAGGCGTTTACATGGGGTAATGGGTTAAACCTTTCCACCATAGCTTAACTCTTTCCTCCCTGAAACTTTAAATGGACAATTCCAGTTTCCATTTGAGTCCAGTCCATTTCTGACTTTTAAGGGTTGTTTTTGTCAATGTTTGGCATTATGACAAACAGTGAAGACCCTGATCAGAGGGCTCCTTTCGGAGCCTCTGATCTGGGTCTTCACTGTTTGCACAGGACAAGTATACTATTCACATGTACACTGTTTGAAAAGGACGCCTATAGGCGTGACTAGGGTTCAAAGGGTTAACCCATGACTCCACAAATACACATTTTTACGCATTTAATTCATTCCTCCACTAAAGAAAGTTTCAATTTATACCGTCATGAAGATGTATAAGAAGAAATATGTTCTATATCCTAGCAGGTTATATCTACAGTAAAACTCGGTTATAACGAATTCAAAGGGACTTGAGGATTTACTTCGCTCTAAACATTATTCGCTATATTGATAGTACGAAATTCGTTATAAGTTATCATCCTGGTTTGCGACTGAACTTTATATTCAGTGCCGTATTGAAATACGTCGCCATAATACATGTACGCGGCCACATTCTATATTCATACACTGGTTATTATTTACCTACCATTTAATCTTGGAATGCAATTCACGATCTATGTCACATCTTCAAGCGAAAAAATGGAAAAGAAAAATATGCAGCGATAACGCTATTTGTTAGCGCATATGCCGTGTATTCTCTTAAACTGCAATGATACCAAACACGTAAATACACTAGTGTGTACAGTTTGATTAACACGCGAGCCGTCATATGCTCATTTCACTTGAGTTGTTATAAATATTAAGGATTTAATATTCCGTGATAATATTACCGACCTCTAATTTTTAAATCATTGAGATTCCATTTACTTAAATCTTCTGCTTCACCTTTTGAGAGTTATCATGTTTTTATTTATTCTTTTAAACATCCAATCAAACAAGTCGAAATAATCAGACCCGCTTATGTAAATGACACGACAATAGGATTACTTCATCTTTTTCGTCTACACGTAGGAAATGGACAAGATATGGGGCCAGTTACTTACGCATATCTATAATTCGACACGGACAAAAATAAACATTAACATGAGAACTGAAAGAAGATATGCATAGTTCCAACACGTACAGTGAAGCGCACATTATGCTTCCAGGACTAATGGAGTTAACAAAGCATTACGATTATACGGTAATTATACCGTATCGTAATTACGGATCAATTCACAAGTCATCCAGATCTTATTGTGTGTTTTAACACCTATGCGTCACGGTGTTTATCGCGAGAATTACATAGGTGACTGAAGACTGAAGCAAGATGAGACTTCGCTTTAACGAAGGTATTTTACACTGTTTTGTGAATGAAGGTACTTGAAAATCAGTTCGCCATAAACGAGAATTCGCTATAACCGAATTCGTACTAAACATGATAGTCAACATAGAATTAATGCAGAGCTCGGCCGGGGAACGAACATAAATTCGCTATAAGCCGAAATTCGCAGTATCAGAGTTCGTTATAAAAAAGTTTTACTGTATTAAACCAGGCTTGAAATAAAGCAGAATGTGCTATAAGGTGCATTCTGCATCACAAGTGGTCACCTGTCTTTAGAACTAGAAACAGTCTGGTTATGGAGTAATGGATTATAGTGCAAATCACCTATACTTAACTGTGTTCAAGGCAGGATACTGCTTCAAGCAAGATGAGGAGCTTTCTGCTTTACTTTCGTCTTGCTTTTAACTGTCATCTGTCATTAAAGCATCAATAAATAATTGTTTGTGTTGCTTATATGGAGATAAACTGTCCTTTAACCCATTAACCCATAGCCCGTTTCTTGTTTGGAAGAGGTGTAATCACTTAAAGCAGGCTGAAAGTGAAGCAGAATGTGCCTTTAGGCGCATTCTGCTTTACTTTCAGCCTGCTTTAAGCTAATATCAGCTAAGATTCTAGATTTCCTATTGTGTATATTTGTGACTGTAAAAAGAACTTTTTGCATGAGTGGAGCAATAACTCAAACGTGTATTTATGGGATAATTGGTTAAGGCTATGTGGATGAAAGGGTTAATGAGTGGTTTACAGTTCTATGATCTGTTATTTTTTCTGAAACTTTCAATGGACAATTCCAGTTTTCAGTTACATCCAGTCTGTTATAGACTATTTAGGGTTGTTGTTTTTACAATATATTGCAAAATGACAAGCGTGCATACCCTGATCAGAGGGCTTCTTTAGCCCGGGCTTCTTTAGCCCTCTCATCTGGGTTTACACTGTATAAGTAAAGTGTACTCTTCCCGATACATATTCATGACTGTAAAAATTGAAACTATCTTCAGTGAAGGAATAAATGAGATATTTATTGAGTAAAGGGTTAGGACAGGCATCATCTGTGCAAAGCTTTTGAAATGCATTAATACATAGAACCCTAGAGGTAAATATACTTTACCCTGTACAAACCCTTCACCTGTTTATAGTTAACTTGTCCTTTGCAAACCCAGATCTGAGGGTTCCTATTGGAGCCCTGTGATTAGGGTTTGCACTATTTGTCATTGTTCACACTACCATTTACTCCATAGCTTGTTTATGTTTTTTAATACAGGTGACCACTTAAAGCAGGTAAAAAGTAAAGCAGAATGTGCTTTAAGGCACAATCTGCTTTACTTTCAGACTGCTTTAAGCTATAATCTGCTAGAATTTCTTATGGTAAGTTTTCTTGACTATTAATTGGAAATATTATTATGCGATAAAAGTCACTTCTATGGAGGAAAGGGATCAATTGGAAACTGGAATTGTCCATTTGAAGTTTCAGAGGTCCATGAGTTGAAGATTGATCAGTCATGAGGTCTTTAGTTTTGTAGAAATGTGAATTCATTAAAAATTGAATTGAAAATTACTTGAACAGTAAAACCTATGTACAATGATCCCTCCCTACAACGCCCCTCTCAACAAAGATTCCCTTCTTACAATGACCCATGCCGGAGGTCCATAAATAGGACAATTATGTCAAACCCTTTTACTGCTGCAATATTGTCTGCTTAAAATTGTTGTCTACTGTTTTATCTAAAAGTTACATACAACTGGACATTTTGATTGAATAAATATAATGACGAGTGACAAACAGCTTGAATCCAGTTCAGACACAACGTTACGCAGCATCTGATCTGGATTCAAGCTGTTGCAAGTCTAAATTTCCCTCCCTATAATGACTCCCTCCTAACAACACACATAATCTGTGTCTCCCACATCAGTAATCTGCGTCTCCCATTGGGTGTCGTAGAGTGGGGGAACTGTACAACAGCCTATCAAAGGAAGATTACGCATACAGTAAAGCATGTGTTAAACAGCCACTTAAAACATGATGAATTGACAGGCTCATTTAAAGATAACAGCTTATAAAAGAAACTATTTCTTATAATACATTTTATGAATGTATAAATTGGAACTATTTTCTTCAGCGCAAGAATAAACTGAATGTGCTAAAAGGCGCTTCTATAAGGTAAAGGGTTAATTAACCCTTTGAACCCTAGTCCCGCATATAGGCGTCTTTTCAAACAGTGTACATGTGAAAAGTACACTTGTCCTGTGCAAACAGTGTAGGCCCAGATCAGAGGGCTCCGAAAGGAGCCCTCTGATCAGGGTCTTCACTGTTTGTCAGTAATGCCAAAATTGACAAAAACAACTCTTAAAAGCCAGAAATGGACTAGACAAAAATCGAAACTGGAATTGTCCATTTAAAGTTTCAGGGAGGAAAGGGTTAATACAGGTCAAAACTAATGCAGGTGCATTACTCAGAAAGTTCCTTTCTGCATTACTTTTCCCCAGGATTAAGCAATTACTTGTATTTGGAGATCTCAAGATTAAATCATTGAGAGGCAGCTAACCACAGGTTTTACTACTTTGAAATCTTAGGTGACTGTCTAATACAGGACAAAATGCCATGTTTCTTTACCGAGTGGCAGCTATATCCAGGTTTTACTGTGCATTACTTGTATTTATGCTGCTGGTCAGTTAATAAAAGTATAAAGATTTTACAGCATTATTTATTTTCCTTACACCCAACAAGAGATGTTCTGTCTGTTTGTCAGACAAGTCTATCTATCTATCCATATATTATTAACTCGGTCAACACCCTGAAACTTTAAGTTATAGTTAGAACATATTAAGTGAAATCTTAACGATTATGAAGGGGCGGAACGAGGGTTAGCGAGTGACCCCTCTTCTTAATTATTAAGATTTCACTTAATATGTTCTAACTAACGTAGAATATAATCTATATTTTGATTGGCCGAGGACTACAACATTCCCACATTATAGTAAACAAACCTGGCTTATTCTGGTTGTGATCGCCCAAATATGGCAGTATTTACAACTAGTTGCTACGAGGCAGAGTTATTCTATACCGTGTGCAGACACCACATGACGTCGAAACACAACAAAATTCTTAATGATCAAGTGCCATACTTAATGGGGTGCAAAAGGCAGTTTGATTGGTTAAAAATGTAGCTTATATTCTAAATGGACTATCCCAATTTCCAATTAAGTCTAGTTTATTAACGACTTTTGAGGGTATTTTATTTAAAAATATATTTCAAAATTACAAACACTGCAGAACCTGACCAGAGGGCTCATACAGGAGCAGTTTGTATAAAACAAGTGTACTCTACACATGTATACTGTTTGTAAAACAACCTTAACCCTTTCCCACATAGCATATCTCTAGTATTGAATATAGGTGTCCTCTTAAAGCAGGTTGAAAGTAAAGCAGAATGCGCTTTAAGCGCATTCTGCTTTACTTTCAGCCTGCTTTAAGCTATCATCTGCTAGAATATAGAAAATATTTTGTATTATACATATTTATGAATGTATAAATTGGAACTATTTTCTTCAGGGCAAGAATAAACTCAATGCGCTAAAAGGCGCTTCTATGGGGGAAAGGGTTAAATACTAGAAAAAGGATGTTAGGTAAAGGGTTCAACTCTTTGCATGCAGGGTAAATCTTCCATCTGCAACAATTGTCGTCTGCAACTGTTCAAAAAATAGAATTTTCTAAATCTCTTTTCAAAACAGGGTCATAGCGTCAAACAGTTTGGGTCCTGATGAGACGCCGCATTATGCAGCGTCTCATCAGGATCAAAACTGTTTGCAAAGGTAATCACTGTGGCACTTGTATCCGTCGCTAGCATGCAAAGGATTGGTAACTCTTTCTGTACTGTAAACAATTTGCACCAGAACATTCCATGGTGTGACAGCTGTGACATGACTAGATCTTTCTCTTGAGTGGCCAGTCACTTAGGATGAATGCAGATCTATAACTGCAAGTGGTTGCTAAATACGGGACAAGAGTAATGCATTAAACTTTAGCTATCTGCATTACTTTTGTCCTGCAATAAGCAACCATGTGTAGTATTAATTCAAATAATGCACATAGGGCGTATACCCAGGCGTTGCTTCACACAAGATTGACTTGTCATGATATCTGAGTGAATTAGGTTCTACAGCAATGTGGGACATTGAATAGGTTAAATAGTGTTGATGAAATGATGCTGGATTTTGTTGATGCTGAAATAGGGTTATAATCCTTTACCCAATAGCCTGATTCCAGTTTTGAAGACACATGACTACTTAAAGCAGGCTGAAAGTAAAGCAGAATGCGCCTTAAGGCGCATTCTGCTTTACTTTCAGTCTGCTTTAAGCTAATATCTGCTAGGATATAGAAACTATTTCTAATGGTACATTTTCATGACTATTTTTCTTCAGTGGAGAGAGAAATTTAACACGCTAAAAGGCACTTCTATGGGAGAAAGGGTTAAATTGCTTTACATGTATTTCTGTCAATCGTGACTCCAAGAGGCAAGTTGTCAGGTCAACGCCTTATCTAAATTGATCTAATAAAAATACATACTAGTATGAGGTATTGATCTAGAAACTTTTTAACCCTGACCAGATTTACACCATTTTTATATATTCTAGATTTTAACCTTTTCAGTACATGGACTGAAATACTAATACATCATTTATTTTATCATGGATTTTTCCATCAATCAAATCAGTCTACCGTCATATCACATTGAAAACGCTGGTTCTTGTCTGATAATAAGGGAATCGGGGATGATTTTGGCTAATCCAAATGGGCATGGGATCAAAACCACCAACCTGCCTTCCTTTAAACTTTTTACGCCTTTAATTTATTTATCAAAATAGTTCCAATTTATACAGTTATGCATATGTATGAAAAGAAATATTTCTAAATTCTATCAGATAGTAGCTTAAAGCAGGCTGAAAGTAAAGCAGAATGTGCCTTAAGGCACATTCTGCATTACTTTCAACCTGCTTTAAGAGGTCACCTATTTTCAAAATTAGAACCAAGCTATGGGGCAATGGGTTAAAAGGACAATCTCTGCCAGATAAAGGAAAGTATCCTGTATGACAATTAACCCTTAGCCCGCCAAATAAATTGTCGTCTGCTATATTTTTCGTCTGCTTCAAGTTTCAAAGTGCTTCAAAGTTGCTCAAAATTGCTGAAAATGTTGTCCGAGTGTCAAACAGCTTGGATCCGGATGAGACGCCGAGTTACTCGGCGTCTCATCCGGATCCAAGCTGTTTGCATATGGAGCTAGTCGTGACTGGCAGGCTAAGGGTTAAGAACTTGAACAGGGTAGAAAGGTATTGAAATTTTGTATAGCCTGGTTTGAGAATGAAAACAAACTACACTATTGTACCTTTTTAGCTATTTATTTTGTATTAATGACATGCACATCAACAGCAAATGAGTTTACATTCAATGGCCAGTTAAACTTAAGTGTACAACAACAGCAGACAGACAGGTGGGCTAAATAGTTGTTCCATGAACAAGCGCTAATTATTTACCCAACAGCTTCAGGGGCTCATCCCTTGAAAAATGAAACTTATTCTTCCTGAATATTATACAGTGGAGATGTGGAAACATCTTAACTCTTTGAACCCTAGTCCCGCATATAGGCGTGCTTTTCAAACAGTGTACATGTGAATAGTACACATGTCCTATACAAACAGTGAAGACCCAGATCAGAGGGCTCCGAAAGGAGCCCTCTGATCAGGGTCTTCACTGTTTGTCATAATGCCAAACATTGACAAAAACATCCCTTAAAATTCAGAAATGGACTAGACTTAAATTGAAACTGGAATTGTCCATTCCAAGTTTCAGGGAGCAAAGAGTTAATGCAATACAGAATGCAGTTGCAGTACAACAATATGTAGAATATGACAGCTTTTTTCAAATCTGAGTGGCAAACAGTTTGAATGGTGATCAGACGCCTGGTAACAGACCTCTGGTCAGGCTAAAAACTGTTTGTATCCGACATAATTGGTTAAGCATAATTATATTATGACGTACATGTAATTGGGAAAGAATAATGTCTTCTCCACTGCACCTGGTGTTTTTAAAGTACTCTTATACCTCTTGCAGTTCTACTAGTTTAGTTCAGATGTCACAGTCAATCTTGTTTAAATCATTCACCACTGAAACTTTTAATAGACAATTTCAATTTCAAAGAACTTATAGTCCATTTTGGACTATTTAGGAATGATTTAAACAATACATTTCAAAATGACAAACAGTGTAGACCCTGATCAGATGGCTCCTTAAGGAGTCCTCTGATCTGGGTCTACACTGTTTGCATATGTAAGGTGCAATATTTACAGGATTTACTGTATATATTTTGCATACAAATCATCATGTACATGTATTATAGTGTTGAATATTCTGTCCACTCACTGTGCCTCACTTGTATTATTCAGTCTCTCCTGTTTGATCATGATTAGATAAAGTGGTTACATTATTGCACATAGGATTACTTCACAAGAAACAAACGACCAGACATGTCCAGCTTCCAGATAGCCTAACAACAGTTTAGCCTAACAACAGTTTAGTCCCCAACTCATTCAGCCCTGAGAGCTATAATCGATAGTTCCAGTTTCCAATTAAGGCGAGCCCATTTTTAAGAACTATGGGTTGTTTTTACAGTATATTGAAAATAACATAAGATGCAGACTCTGATCAGAGGGTCCTGAAGGAGCCCTCTGATCTGGGTCTTAAATACTATCTACATAGGTCCATTGTTCTGTTTCTGATGGTGCAAAGCACATGATATTCGTACCTAGGGTTCAATGATTCAACGGGCACACATCCTATACACTTATTTTAGAAAAAGGGACATCTTACGGCACTCTTCTTACTACTTAACCAAAGCATAAAAAGTATCTTGAACCAATTACCCCATAAATACGCCTTTTAACCCTTTTTTTTATTCCTTCACTGAAGAAAATAGTATTAAGTTTATACATTATGAATATGTATCATAATAAAAAGTTCCTATTTTCTAGCAGATGGTAGCTTAAAGCAGGCTAAAAGTAAAGCAGAATGCGCCTTAAGGCGCATTCTGCTTTACTTTCAAACTGCTTTAACCCTTTCAACCCTAGTCCCGCATCCTTTTCAAACAGTATATGTGTGAAAAGTGCACGCGTCCTATGCAAACAGTGAAGACCCAGATCAGAGGGTTCCGAAAGGAGCCCTCTGATCAGGGTCTTCACTGTTTGTCATAATGCCAAACATTGACAAAAACAACCCTTAAAAGTCAGAAATGGACTAGACTAAAATGGAAACTGGAATTGTCCATTTAAAGTTTTAGGGAGGAAAGAGTTAAGTGGTCACCTCTTTACAGACCTAGAAACAGGCTATGGGGAAATGGGTTAATGTGTATTTGTACTGAGTGAGGATGGTGCCCTAACAGGCTTTTGTAAATTATTGAACCCTTCTTTTGTTTATCTAAGCAATTCTCTCAATACCTCGGACACTGAACCCCCAGTATATCGTATCAGTAACCCAGCAAACAGTTTTGATAAAGACATAATACTCAGTAACTCAGGAATTGAACTTGATCCAGACTGTTTGTAAAGGTCTTCTATGCTCATCTATAGTACTTCTCTACTATAGTAAACAAATAATAAAATAAAAATATATCAATTTTACTTTTATTAACTTACTCCTAATTAATATTACAATAAATATCATGATCCCACTTTTTAAATGTTTCCACACTTGTTTGGCGTCATGCATACATTTTCTTCAGGATATAAGACAGCTGGTTGCTTAAAGCAGGCTGAAAGTAAAGCTGAAAGCTCCTTTACTTTTCACCTGCATTAAGTCGTCACATAGACTGCAGGAAATCTTTCCCCCACCTCTTTATTAGGAAGGTCTATTACAGAACCTATCTGAAATCTTGACATGTCAATTGAGCAGTTGAAACAAAACAAAACAAAAATTGACTTGTTTTTATGATACACGTTAAATCAAACCAGGCCTCTATAATCTTTCTATAATCTTTGTTTCATTTTTCTTCAGGATAAGAAACTAACTTTGCTTTTTGTGCAGATATGATTTAAAGCATTGAATCAAGATTTATCAAATAAAAAAAAAATTAACGACATTTTTACAAAACATTGAGTTTGTTCCATTTTTAGGAAAATTAAATGCATACAAGACTTTAATGCACTGACCCCTTTTAACCCGTTACCCCATCAATATGTCTTTTTAAGCCTTTATTTTATTCCTGCACTAAAATAAATACTTCCAATTTATACAGACAAGAATATGTATCGTAAGATATATTTTCTATATCCTAGCAGATTGTAGCATAAAGCAGGCTGAAAGTAAAGCGGAATGTGCCTTAAGGCACATTCTGCTTTACTTTCAACCTGCTTTAAATTGTCATAAATCTCAAAATTAGCTATGGGGTAATGGGTTAAGGAGTCTACAAGTTAATGCATGGTTCATTGAAGCCAACTTGTGACAGCACATTAAGCTATAGCACATGTTCATTTAACTCTTTGAACCCTAGTCCCGCATATAGGCGTGCTTTTCAAACAATGTATGTGTGAATAGTACACATGTCCTATGCAAACAGTGAAGACCCAGATCAGAGGGCTCCGAAAGGAGCCCTCTGATCAGGGTCTTCACTGTTTGTCACAATGCCAAACATGGACAAAATCAACCCTTAAAAGTCAGAAATGGACTACTCTAAAATGGAAACTGGAATTGTCCATTTAAAGTTTTAGGGAGGAAAGAGTTAACATGAGCATAATAACACTGAGTTTACAATGTAGAGTAAAAGCCCTGAAAAAAGATCATACTCTAGCCTACTAAAATAAAGGAAAATCAAAAATCATATACAGGAATCACCAGCGCAAATTTGTCACAATATACACTAACCATGGAAGGTATGAATTTTTTGAAATTTGAACATAAAAGGGCAAGAACTCTTGCTGCAAAAATTAAATAGCTTATAATCTTTCTTAGCAGTAAAATTAAACAGTTCAAATTTTGACAATAAAAGGGCCATTACTCCAGATGCCACAGACTAGATCCCAATTAACACCAGCTGATGTTGACCAGTTAAAATAAGTATAACAGTCAATCTTGTGTTAAACGGTCACATTAAAGAAGACGAATGGGCCATCTATAATACAAGTAGCAGCTTAATGCAGGACAAAATAAAGCAGAAATCGCCTATAGGAGCTTTCTGCTTTACTTTTGTGCTGTATTAACCCATTACTCCATATACACATTTCTACACAATTAATTTATTCCTCCTCTGAAGAAAATAATTCTTATTTATACAGTCACGAGTATGCATCAAAAGAATATTTCTCATATTCTAGTGGATGGCAGCTTAAAGCAGGTTGAAAGTAAAGCAGAATGTGCCTTCAGGCACATTCTGCTTTACTTTCAACCTGGTTAAAGTGGTCACCTTCATTCAATACTAGAAACAGGCTATGGAGTAAAGGGTAAAGCAGACACCTGCTAGTAGTTAACGGCTCCTGTTTCTTCATTAAATGGCTGTTCATCAAAACAAAATATCCAAGTGTAAGCATACATTTATTTGATGTATAAACCATGACTAATTTCACATAAAAACAACCAAAATTTTTATCATATGTGAGTACACCTTTCATTAATTGTTCCCATAGTAAATTTTATCCCACAAACCACTATGTCAACAGTCAAACATATGCTGTCAGAGTGACCATAGAGTGACATTGCAATATGTCAAGACATATTTAACCCACTACCCCATTAATACACCTTTATATGATCTTAATTTATATTAAATACTTCTACATGTAAATTCTAGCAGGCTCATTCTGCTTTACTTCCAACCTGCTTAATGTGGCCACTTGTCTTCAAAACTAGAAACAGGCTATGGGGTAAAGGGTTAAAGAACCAGCGACACTGGAATACATTTAATCCTCGATTTAATGACACAGATACTGTTAAACATTCTCACACTAAACCTTGTGACTGTATTGAGAATTCAGTTTACCTTAAAACAAGATATTTTCTTTGAGAAAATCTGCCTTCTATAAAGTTGAAAATTATTTCTTTTCTCTACGGCTGTGAAAGAGGAATGAGAGTTTCCAATGATTGGATCAGGATGGAATGCTGAATTACTCGACATCTCATCTGAATCCAAACTATTGATATCTGCTTTAACCAATTATCCCATAAATACCCTTTTTTACACCTTTAATTTATTTCTCCAATGAGGAAAAAAAATCATTTATACAGTTATGAACATGTATAAGAAACATTGTCTATATTCTAGCAGATGGTAGTTTAAAGCAGGTTGAAAGTAAAGCAGATTGCACCTTTGGGTGCATTCTGCTTTACTTTCAACCTGCTTTAAGTGGTCACCTGTTTTCAAAACTAGAAACAGACTATGGGGTAATGGGTTAAGCACGAGATGGGTTAAATATCACTCAAACCTTTCAATCTTTTCACTTTTTAGAAACTCAAGCAGTCTTAAAACATTTCTTTCATACATCAATCAAAACCAGAATTACTTTGTTGTAAATGGGTATATATAGATAGCTCAGCAATTAAAACGATAATGTGAAACAAAACAACTGTAAATCATTGAAATCACTAACAATTTAAACTGTCTTCAGTAAATATTATGTGGTGATACTTTAACCCATTACCCCATAAATATGCATTTTTACACCTTTAATTTATCCCTTCAATGAAGAAAGTAGTTCCACTTATACAATCATGAAAATGTACCATATAAGAAACATTTTCTATATTCTTGCTTAAAGGAGGCTTAAAGTAAAGCAGAATGCACCTTAAGGTGCATTCTGCTTTACTTTCAACCTGCTATTAGTGGTCAAAATTTGAAACAGGCTATAGGGTAATGGGTTAGACCGACATTTAATTTGTTCAGCTAGGAGACTATATCAGCTCTAATTAAGGGGGAGTATTTCAAATAGAAAATTCTTATGTGTCAATAAAGCTCTATGTTGTTACTACTCATTAGAATCGTCTCACAGAGAATATTCTAATGAATAGTCACAACATATAGTTTCGTGAAGACAAAAAGGAGAAAATGTATTATTTTAATTTCTTGCCTCTTAATGACATGAGTAACTCTTGATTTCCGACATGCACGGAAATAAAGGGGCGTAGAAAAAGCTCTGCCATGTGTGAAAAATATTTCGATCCCTCACTCTCACATCACAAAAATTATTAAGCAAAAACTAACTTGCTTACAGAATTAACAACACTATACAAATTATGTATACATGAGAACATTCATCAGCCTAGTATATCACTTCCCCAGTTAGTATTGTATTACACTGTCATACACTATGCCAATTCAAACCTTCAACACTTGTGGGCTTATTGATCGACACGGTTAAGGAAACAGCTTGATTTAACCTTTTTACTACCTGGCCTAACGTGCTACAGTGTTCCAAGGTGGAAAATATTGGGGAAAAAGATTATTTTCATATACTTCAAAAACCTTTCCAAAGCAGACATTTAAATTTTGCATAATTGGTCTGAAAGGCAGGTAGCAACTTATTGCATACCAAAAGTAATGCATTATGATTAAGAATACTTTTATCCTGCATGAAGTTGCCGCCCGTCTTTAACCCTTTACCTTATAGAAGCGCCTTTTAGCGCATTCTGTTTAATCCTCCGCGGAAGAAAATAATTCCAATCTATACAGTCATGAATATGTATCGGAAGGAATATTTTCTTAATTCTAGCTGGTGGTAACTTAAAACAGGTTGAAAGAAAAGCATAATGCGCCTTAGGGCGCATTCTGCTTTACTTTCAACCTGCTTTAAGTAGCCACCTATTTTCAAAACTAGAAAGAGGCTATGGGGTAAAGGGTTAAATGGAATCAAGTCTTTTTTAACCCTTTACCCCATTGCCTGTTTCTAGTTTTATATTTAGGTTACCACTCAAGGCAGGTTGAAAGTAAAGCAGAATGCACCTTCAGGCACATTCTGCTTTACTTTCAGCCTGCTATAAGTTACCATCTGCTAGGATATAGAAAATGTTTCTTAAAATACAAGTTCATGACTATATCAATTACTTTTTTCTTCAGAGTATGAATAAATTAAATTCGTAAATATGCATATCAATGGTGTAAAGGGTTAAATCTTGTCCCGTTAAGCCAGATTATTTCTGCACTGTCAGCATCATGGGCATAGAAAAACTGAAAACAGCTATTAAAGCCAGTTAAAAGATAACTGCTGTGTATTTTGAACACATAGATAGAGGTTACAACAAGGAAATTGGACTATAAAATACATCAAGTATTTACTTTGAGCCAGATAAATCTAGCACTAGTTAAAATGAAAGATTTTTAACTCATGTGTGTCTTAAACCTCCTATAAAAAGGGACATAGGCAAACAGTGTAGACTCTAATCAGACACCGCATAATGCTAGAATTTTAGGATTTTTGTTTTAGAAATATTTTAACAAGTGCCAAACAGATCCTGATCAAAGGCTGTTGCACACTGTCTCGTAGCTGTTTTAAACTGTTTGCAAATGTAATAGTAAGTGCTGTCAAGTTTGACACTACAGGAGTTTATAATCGTTTATATATAACTGTCAGTTGGTGATTGTCGCAACCCCTACACCTTTACTACTAATTGAAATACTCTTAACCCATTACTCCATATGCTTTTTACGCATCAAATTTATCCCTCCACAGTCATGGTTATGTATCATTAGAAATATTTTCTATATTCTAGCAGATGGTAGCTTAAAGTAGGCTGAAAGTAAAGCAGAATGAAAGTAAAGCAGAATGCGCCTTAAGGCGCAATCTGCTTTACTTTCAACCTGATTTAAGTGGTAATACCTCTTCAAAACTAGAAACAGGCTATGGGGTAATAGGTTAACTTGATGAGCATTGATATCATGATGGTGTGAAATATTTCTACAAATCATAAGTTGAGTAAAATCTGAACTGTTATGAATAAATATACAAAAGATCAGTGGCCTGTTCCATACATATCTTACAACAATGAAAGCATTCAAAACATGGTAAAGCATTGCCATTATGAACTTCTTAAGAGCCATTGATTGTATTACCAGTATTGAGTAAACGCAGACAGCAGCTTAAAGTAAAGTGAAAGTAAAGCAGAGAGTTCATAAAGGACCATTCTGCTCTATGTTCATCTTCTTTAAACCATTACCCCCATAAAGACACATTTAATTTTTCCACTGTCAGAAGAAAATATTTCCTCTTTACAGTAAAAATATGCGCCATAAGATATATTTTCCAAATCCTATAATATGGTAGATTCAAGCAGGATGAAAGTAAAGCAGAATGTGCCCGAGGTCACATTCTGGTTTACTTTCAACCTGCTTTGAGTGGCCAACCTGCTTTTAGTGGTTTCAAAATGCTTTGAGTGGTCACCAGTCTTCTAGATTAGAAACAAGCTTTTTAGCCCGGGGCATAAGGTCGATATTTTGCCAAAATACTTCAAATAATGATGCAAGCAAGGGACTTTCTACAATTAGTGTTTAGACATATCTTATCCTAAAAACCCCGTTAGCCACTTCAATTTCCCTGGCAGATTCAAGATGGCGGCCATTTTCAAAATGGCTGCCATTTCAAGTTTGCATTAGTAATGTCGTTATTGCCCTCCTAATGTACATACAAAAAGGCACGCAAAACTAACACTCATGAGATGTAAAATATAAATCATCAATTTTGGATCGCGGGATATTGCAAATTATTCAAGATGGCCGCCAAAAATTCAAAATGGCGGCCATTTTCACTCTTTTTTCATTGTTATACGAGCACATGTATTTCTGAAGGATTATTAAACTACATTTCCACGGATTGTGTGTTCATTGTTCTGTCCTAATACCTTGTAAAGCTATTGAAGTATATACATTTGTTTTATGAATGATTTCCGATACAATTGTAACGCTCAAAATTTCTAATAACACTAAGATTTTTCATTTTGTAACATTGCTTTTTTATCTTAAATAGACTTGTCGGGTTTTGGGGAAATAACATTCCTATAGGCATTTTTGGGAAAAGTTGACAGATCATATTTTTGCCATAATGTAGGCATGTTAAATCCATTTTTATTGTCTTTCACTCTCTCCCACGAGGCCGAAAGCCCAAAAATGGTAAAAAAACAAAATGGCCACCAAAACACTTATTTTCGTTATTATTTCCGATCTTTCGGGAATCAAATACACATAGTATTTACTCCTCCTTAACCACATTGCTGAGTACAAACCATACGTTACAGGAACATTCTTTGGGCTAATTTCTTTCAAAGGATTTATTCAATAAAGAGCTCTGATTGCCATGGCAACCAATGTGAAAAACTTGTAAAATCTTTAAAATATTTACTTGTAAAAACACCAGACACAGAGGTTAGATATTTGATATATTGTATTTACTAGCAGATCTCAATCAAGTTTATTCATATCATATTCTTTCATCTAAATTGTAATAGGGTAACAATACGCTGAAAGCCATATTTTAATATATTGCAATATGCAGAAACTGTATTGCAATATATAGCAATAAACTAGCGTCCGTCAAAATGTGTGTTACTTTGGCATTTACTTGAAATCTATATGTAAGATTTTTGTCTTAATACATCATTTTAAAGGCCAATTTCGTGCGGATTTGACAACTTATCATGTAAGTCAATATTCTTATTTTACACGGTCTAAATTTGGTGAAAATAACACAACACGAATGGCACTACAGCCATGCATGTTATAGAGTTTGAAACTACTATTGTGATGCATTGAAGGGCCAAATATAGTTTTATACTTTAATGTGTCAACATTTATGTTGTTTTGTTGTTATGCGAACGTTTCAAAACAAAGTTATCAAATTTAGTACAGTTTGTCGATGAATACTATATTCATATACATGTTATAGTTGATAGATTAACAACTTAGTTATTGAGAAACAAAAAATAGTTTAGTTTGTTGTAAAACTGTATCCTGTTTAAGATGAAATTGAAAAATAAATCACTTATTCGTAATCAATTTGTTATAATCAATAAACAAATGTAAGATCCTTTTTTGCATTTTTCAAGTTATATTATACATTTCAATGCATATTTTAATTTTACAATAAAAGTAGGTGAAACACACACCTCAAATTTATTAATACTATTCAATTGAATATATTAAGTGTTGGTGGCCTAAAACATAAGTAAAGTTCCAGCTAGTTCGACATTTAAAAGCGTTATGGCACTTTTTCTAAGCTATATGATATAACAATATGGCTAGTGCCTATGACTGTCAAACATTGATGCCTATTTTCCACAACGATGAGAACTGTTGTTGTCCATTTATTATGCATCCATGTATCCGCAAGAAATGCGCTTTTCAACGATGTATTACACATGATTATTATACATGTGTGCAAAAGTAAAATAATTTTGGAATGACCCTCGTAAGTAAAGAGGCCCTGCCTCGGGGTCAATAGCTTGACATAGACTTATCGCATATAGAAAAATATGCTTCACAAAATTCATAAACCCAAAGCTCAAATATTTGATGTAAAGCAAAGCATAGTAGACATCTACACAGTTTGTTAAAAGCATTGTAGTCTGAATGTAGTAAATAACCCCACAAATAGGTCACCAGCTTTACATAGATTTAAAAAGGAAACTTAAAGAAATCTTATCTAAACCTTATAGCCAAAGCTTCATTTTTAGTGCAGATATTTCGCCTAGAAGACCTCTATCAACTTTGTTAAAATCAAGACCTATGTCATCTTGATGGTCGAGGTTAACCCTGTCACTTTCCAAAGCAATGATGTATGCTCACTCTTTGCTTGCTCATGGTGACTCGCGCTAGATTCTTCATCGTACTCTGTACATAATCGGGGCCTGCCATAATTCAGTGTCTTAGAGGTGAAGGTCCTCTGTGATGCAAAGTGCACCCCCATTGCCTTTGATGATTGCATTCGTCTGTTCGTGAGCTTGGTCTATTGCTAGGGTTGAGAATTGTCTCATTAAGGTAGTTGTGGTCTTAGTGTTACCAATAATTCCTGCTTATTCTTCTATTTATTTATCCATTATTGGCTTTTAACTGGATCAGCATGGTTGAATCAACACTTAGGTTTCATCGCTACAACGATTCCATTTCAGAAATTCATGAAACGATTCTGTTGATAGCTGCATGGTGCATTTTATTCACATATACGTTTCCCCTTTGAGCATAGTTTGTGTAACTAAACTGCTTAAACAAGAGGACCGTAACCCCCCTATATCGCTCACCGGTGTCATGGATTTTGACACAATAGCCGCTGTGTGGGGACAATTATAATACTAGGGCTCTGATTTGAACTAACCTGAAAGAGGTTTACTACGTCATTCTGGTTAAAATGTACTTATAGGATGTTTCGCATTATGGTATTGGACACTTTTTCAAAAACTAATTTTTCATTGGTAATATGTTGACATGACAGCTACTTTCTTTAACAAACTTGAAAGAATTCTACACTGCTGAATCGCTACAACAATACCCAGCCGTAGACAAATATGTTGTGTGTTGTAAGGATGGAATTGTTATAGAAAGGTGTAAATTGTGTTGTATGGGCAAAAGTGGTAACCATTGTTGTAAGGAGGAAATCGTTGTAAGGGGGACTATTGTAGGGAGACAATAATGCTTTAGGGTGTTGACATGAATAATCTTTTAAGTATTCAAATAAAAGTCTATGTAAACCCATAAAACTATAGATACCAAATTCTAAAACTAGCGCTATGATTTAACAAAGTTGATAGATGTCTTCAAGGCGATACTCTACAATATGAAACGAAGTTCTGGGCTAAAAGGTTTTTGATAAGATTTTATATAGTTTCCTATTAATATATGTAAAGCTAGTGACCCATGGGCGGGTAGATTTATGAATCCCGAGCTATTATGGTTTTAACTACTTGGTATAGGTCTACTACGTTATACTTTACATCAAATAGCTAACTTTGGGCTAATCCTATATACGATACGTCTATGTAAGGCTGTTAATCCCGGCGCTGGACCAATTTACTTATATTGCAATACAGTTTCTCTGTATTGCAATATATTACAATATGGTTTTCAGCGTATTTTACACCACAATAATCTTGATTAAGGAAAATGTTATGAATAAACTTGATAGAGGCCTGCTTGGTATTACTATACATAACATGTCTAAGTTCCGGACGTTGTGGATAATATATTTTAAATTGTGCAGTTTTTTTTTACTGTTGTCGCCATGGCAACCAGAGTGTTATATTAAATCAATTCGTTAAAAGAGATTTGCCTAAAAATGGTCCATCTTGAGTTTCGTTGTAATCAGCCATGTGGTTTAGGAGAAGCAGGTGTAATATGTGTGTTTGATCCCCGAAAGATCGTATATAATAACGAAAAATAATTGTTTTGGCGGTCATTTTGTTGTTTTTGTTCATTATTGTTTGGCTGTTAGTTTCATAGGAGAATGTGACAGATAGCAGGAATAGATTCAGCACACCTTAATTGTGGTAAAAAGGAGGTATGTCAACTTTCCTTAAAAAAGCCATTTCCCAAAAGTCCGGCAAGACTATTTTAGAAATAAATCAAAGTTTTAAAATGAAATCATGTGAAGGAATTTCGTTAGTATCTTCGTGTAGTGTGGACGTGGAAATCGTATTGGAATTAATGCATTAAACAAATGTATAGACTTTAATAACTTTAAATAGTAGTATAAGAACAGAAAAGTTTACAAATGGCCCGAGGAAAAGTTGTTTTATAATCCTTTAAAATTACATGTGGTTAAAGTACAATTGAAAATAGTGAAAATGGCCGCCATTTTGAATTTTTGGCTACCATTTTGAATAATTAGCAATATTTCGTAATCCACAATTGATGATTTTCATTTTACATCTCATACATGTTAGTTTTGTGTGACTTTTCGAACTGGCATGGAAATAACAATTACGAAAAAACTTATACAAAATGGAAATGGCGGCCATTTTGAAAATGGCCGCCATCTTGAATCTGCCAGGGAAATGGAAGTGGCTAACGTTTTTTTTCGGTTGACAATGGTCATGTTAGTAAACCTGCAAAGTGGTTTGCTTGCATCATGAAATGAAGTATTTTTCGACTTATGCCCCGGGCTATTTGGGCAATAGGGTTAAACAGTCACCTGCCTAAAACACTGAAACAATCTTAATTGTGGTAATACAGTGGAAACTCAATAATTTGAACTCTCGATAGTTCAAACATACCCATGTTTCAAAGATTAAACGTTGCTTACGGGTATGATAGACTTGAGCCAGATCGTATTATCAATATTAAACTTATGAAATACAGGTAAGATTGATTTGGGCGAGTTTGAAGTATCGAGTTTCGACTGTAGCATGTTTTTACTGTATTCTCTTTGTTGAGGTATATCTATGAAACAAACCTCTGTAAATTACAGGTATATATAGCACTTATTGTACATGTATTATCAATTGTGTATTATCAATTTATCATATTGTATCATCATTAATTATGTAACTTACAGGAAAAAACATGTCAACAGTTATGTCAGTGTTGGATTTATACTAGTAAATTCATGCTCATATATTCCTTAACTCATTCACCCCCTGAGATTTAAAATGGACAATTCCAGTTTCAAATAATCTTGTCTATTCAGGGTTATCTGACAAGCAGCGCCGACCTTGATCAAAGGGCTCTAGCAGGAGCCCTCTTATCTGGGTCTACACTGTTTACATAGGACATAATATTATGTACTCATCAGGGGTAATGAGGAAAGAATTAAAGGAAACGGGCGTTTTGTTTTAAAACCTGATCAGCAACATTGTCAACAGTAGTAAACCTAATTGCAGAATGAGTTGCCTCAATGACAATAAAAGGGCCACAATAAAAACATCCATAATTTGAACTTGATCTGTCCTTGAAAAATGAAAACCTACATACTTTCAGTAATCTTTTCAAAGCATGCTGGTATCTCAGGGAAGATCCTGAATACAGTGCTACCTCGCTACACCAGCCCTCTGAATTATTAGGATATTTTAACAGAAAAAACCCCCATTATGACCAGTGGCAAACAGTTTGAATCCAGATCAGACACGCCATGTTATGTGGGGTCTGATCTGGATTCAGGCTGTTTGTATTTATGTTAGCTAAGTAGTACTGAGCACTGTAAGGGTATTAAATTCCCCTCTCTATAACAACTCCCTCTGAACAACAGACACAATCTTCGTCTCCCAATGGATGTTGTTGTAGAGAGGGAGCTATGTACTAAGTGTGACGAACACGGACAATGAGCGACCATCAATAGAGTGACAGGGCTGCCATTTCTCCGGAATTTTCCTAAATCTTCAGATTTTTTTCTAGAACATGGTAGCTTAAAGCAGGCTTGAAAGTAAAGCAGAATGCGCCTTAAGGCGCATTCTGCTTTACCTTCAGCCTGTCTTAAGCAGCCAAGTGTCAACAAAACTAGAAACAGGCGATGGGGAAAAGGTACGATTCGTAAAAATCGCACTTGAAAAATGCAAATTTGGAAATCTTAGGATTTTTTATGTCAACTTATGTCAGCCCTGGAGTGAACCCCAAGTGTGTGCCATGCTACATAAGGCAACACAAGTCAAATCGATCAAAACAAGGGTCCATGATAAGGGGAGTACATTGTATTTTGAAATCTGAAAGCTTTATTGCTGCTCAAAACCATATGGTGTGCTTTAAACATTAAGGAGAAAATGTTGAACATACCAAGTTTACTCCCTCTTATATGAAGCCCCGGCCCCAAGGTTATATAGCTTTTGAGTTGAGTCTGAGATCGATCTCATCTCAAGCATTTGATTGGTCAGCATTGCACTTTTGCTCAGCAAAAGCACAAATCTGACCAATCAAATGCTAGAGGACAATCTGAGACTCAACTCTAAAGCTTTATAACCTTCGACCCTGGTAAGCTTTGTTAAAATCTCAGGGTTCCAGATAAGGGGAGTATTTCCAAAGCTAAAATCTTTATTTCTGCGTCAAACCCAATGGTGTCACTACTTATTAGAATCGTCTCGAAGAGACGATTCTAATCAGTAGTAACACCACAGGATTTGGTGCTAAAAAGAGTGAGAAAATGTTGGATTTGTTCAGTTCACTCCCTTTACAGTGGAGCCCTGAATCTCCTTCCTCACAAGTTTCCTTTTCGTGCTAATTCACATGACAACTCTAGCACCCTTCAACACGACTGGTTCATATACACACAATGACATGCCAAAGGTGGCAAAAAGCTGAAAATTGGAAATACATCTCTTCATATAAATTGTCACTAGGAGTAGAACACTTATTTGACCCGATACTCTACTTGAAGTTTTTATTCGCATTCTTGCTGAAGATCTACGGATGATTTAGAGAAATCAAAGTCCTTCTCCGTTATCTGTTTATACAGGGATAAAATATCATCACAAGTGGTTTCGAAATGTGAAGTGGCATCGTAAGACTTGGATATAAACACCTACAATAGAAAAGGACAAGACTTAACCTTTATTCCATAGATACACATTTTAGCACATTAAATTTATTCCAATTGATACAGTTATCAATATGTACCATATACAAATATTTTCTATATCCTAGTAGATTGTAGCTTAAAGCAGACTGAGTGTAAAACAGATTGTGCCTCAAGTAACATTCTGCTTTACTTTCAACCTTCTTTATATGGGCACCAATCTTCAAAACTAGAAATAGGCTATGGAGTAAAGTGTTAAAAAAAGCTATCACAAGAACTTTTATCTCTATGCACTATTCTGATTATTTAGATTTTTTTATAACCGTTCACAACTTAAAAATTGATGCAAACCAGATTAGAATCATAAAAGGTCCTGTGAAATGAGTGAACTGATCTGAATCCAAACTGTCAAAATCAATTTCTGCAAAAAAAAACAACCTTGAAAAGCAGTACATTGATAAGCGCTCACCTGTTGTACTGAAGCCTGATAGCTTTACCTTTCTGTTTCACCCATTTTATCTAAATCCATTCAAATTTGTAGTATAAGCATGTAAACAATTTTGGAATACAACCTTATAATTCTAGTATAGTAGAGTATATCAAGGGCTGGTACTTATGAGTTTAAACAATACTGAAATCAACCCTTTTTTAGCATTTCAAAGTATATCAAGGGCAGATAACTATTGCCACAATGATTTGAGAACTTATAGCTATATACTTAGTGTGCAAGTATAATCAAAATCCATTGAAAACTGTAGTTGCAAGAGTGTAAACACTGTTAAATATGGCATTTTCAGCAATTCAATGGCAGATAACTCTTGACCTATTGGTCTGATTTCAACCATAATTGCACTTATTCGAACTCTTATGGTCATACACAATCTGAGCAAGTTTAAGAAAGATTGGATAAAAATTGTGGCCTCTAGAGTGCAAACACCGTTAAATATGGCATTTTCTGTAATTCAAAGGTAGATAACTCTAGACCTATTGGCCCGATTTCAACAATAATCATACTCAGATGAACTCTTATTGTAAAATACAATCTGGGCAAGTTTGAGAAAGATTGAATAAATATTGTGGCCTCTAGAGTGTAAACACTGTTAAATATGGCATTTTCAGCAGTTCAAAGGTAGATAACTCTTGACCTATTGGTCCGATTTCAGCCATAATCAAACTTATTCTTACGCTTATAGTAATATACAACTTAGGCAAGTTTGAGAAAGATTGGATAAATATTGTGGCCTCTAGAGTGTAAACAATGTTAAATATGGCATTTTCAGCAATTCAAAGGTAGATAACTCTTGACCTATTAGTCCGATTTCAACCATAATCAAACTCATCCGAACTCTTATGGTAATATACAATGTGAGCAAGTTTGAGAAAGATTGGATAAATATTGTGGCCTCTAGAGTGTAAACACTAAAATTGTTGATGACGGACGACGCACACCGCACTGCGAACGTCGGACATTCAAGTATTGCAAAAGCTCACCCTGAGCTAGCTCAGGTGAGCTAAAATCATTAGCTATCAAAAGCATTAAACAATTTTATCATCAGATCAATACCCTTTATTATGGAATTTGCAAAGCTTATTTTCTACAGCAGACTGACCTTCTAATTCATTTTAGAAAATATCACCATGGTGTCAAACAGTTTGGATCCGGATGAAACAACACTGAGACACTTTACATCTTATCTGGATCAAAACTGTTTGCAAACTCAAAATACACCAAAAAATGCCAATGTAGATACAGTGTACAGTCAAACTTCGATATCTCAAAGTCAAGATACACCAGATTGCTTGTAACGTTATTCGAATGTAATGATAGATATTCCACGGTCCCCTGAATATCATTATTAAAGCATAGTTTACTGTAACAGTATTTATGTCTACAACTGGACATTGAAAGACCAGTACTTCCAGATCTTTGAAAGTGCCATTTACAACCTTCTAGACAGGTATGTTTTTATTCTATGAATGACATACTCTTTAGATGTTTATAACTGTTTTATTATACTTTCAAACATCACTGTGTTACAGTTTATTTTAGTGACCAAAGTGTCAAAACTGATCAGGAAGTTATTGTTATTCACTTCATTCTAACATTTCTTTGAAAGATCTACAGAAATGATATACCCTATAAGTATTTACCAATAGCTTTTATCCCAAGCAGTGTATTGTGATACGTATTGTATCATGACAGCCGTATCGCGACACGTATTGTATTGTGAGGAGAGCGTATTATGGCACCCTTAATTTACAATTATACCAAGAAGACCCAAAATGAGTGAAATAGACTGTCTATGTTCTTATATATGTTCTTATATGCAGTGTGCAATGCTGCAACAGCAATGATAATAATACTTTATACCAGCCTAACAATATGAAGCAATAAAGTGCACTGACCGATGATGTAATGCATACTACTGTCTGTTTACAGAAAGAAAGCTCGAGTAATACTCAAAAGAAACAGCACACAAACACTTCCTTCTCATTACGCACTGAACTTTGAAAGATTTGCTTATACTGATTTTTCTTTTCTATTTATTACGCTGACAGATTATAAAAACAAGAGGCCCAGAGGGCCACATTTCGCTCACCTGAGGACATTGTCCCATAGAAGCTGACTGGGCAAGACAACATTTTGATATAGCTATGAGCCATGTATCAAAATTTTATCTCGGTAGAGGACTACAATGCGAAGCTACATGTCAGATATTAATGATCAGGACCTTACAGTTTAAGAGAAGAAGATTTTTAAAGTTTTTCCTATAAAAGTCTATGTAAAACTGATAAGCCCTGGGGCGGGGCCAAATTTGATCCAGGGGTCATAATTTGAACAATCTTGGTAGAGGACCATAAGGCAAAGCTACATGTCAAATATAAATGATCTGGGCCTTACAGATTCAGAAGATGATTTTTAAAGGTTTTCCTATGAAAAACTAATAAGCCCGAGGGCCGGCCATTTTTGGCCTGGAAGTCATAATTAGAAAAATCTTGGAAAAGGACCACCAGGCAAAGCTTTATGTCAAATATTAAAGATCTGGGAATTACAGTTTCAGAGAAGAAGATTTTTAAAGGTTTTACTATACAAGTCTATGTAAAACTGATAAGCCCCGGGGCAGGGCCAATTTTGACCCGAGGGTCATAATTTGAACAATCTTGGTAGAGGACTATAAGGCAAAGCTACATGTCATAAATAAATGATCTGGGCCTTACAGTTCAGAGAAGATGATTTTAAAGGTTTTCCTAGAAACAAAGAGCCCCATGGGGCATATTTCGCTCACCTGAGAATAACTGACAAAATGGAGAAAAAGATTTATGTCCAGGACAGAGTCATTTTTTACTCGATTGGCATAATTTGAACAATCTTGAAAGAGGACCTGTAGATGATGCTATGTGCTAAATATCTAAGATCAGGGTACTAGGGTTTTAGACAAAAAGATTTTTTTTAAGTTTCCATTGAATTTTTTTTTTTTTTTAGCTCCTGTGACCTACTTATGCAACAGACTGTAACCATTTGAATAAAATACGTAAAGGACATCTAGAAGTGTCACCATGATGAATATCAAAGCTCTGGCCGTATTAGATTCAGAGAAGAAAACGTTTGAAAATTTCACTATATAACTCTATGTAAAACTGTGACCCCTGGGGCGGGGCCAATTTTGACCCTAGGGACATAATTTGAACAAACTTGATAGATGACCTGTAGATGATGATATGTGCCAAATATCTAAGCTGTGGCCCTTGTAGTTTCAGACAAGAAGATTTTTTAAGTTTTCATTGAAAAAAAACTATTTTTAGCTCCTGTGACCTACTTATGCAACCGACCGGAACCATTTGAACAAAACATGTAAAGGACATCTAGAAGTGTCACCATGATGAATATCAAAGCTCTGGCCATATTAGTGTCAGAGAAGAAGACACTATATAAGATTGAATGAGTCAGTTTTTTGTAATTCAATTTTTTAGCATTATGCAAAATTTAAATAGCTGATAACATCTTTCGGAACACCTTTATTCAAAATGTTTTTAGCTTTTCTTGTAATGAATGTTGTGGACTACTTAATGGGCGAGATGTATAGTCATTAGCTTTATTTATTCTTGAGAAAAATAAAATAAAAATTCTAGGTTTTTGTCAGAAAAAGAGACCTTAAAGACAAACCAAACGATAATTTTGCCTATATTTTCACACATTATTTCTTATGCTATTATCATTCTTCATGAAAAGTTTCATAACACCTTGTATCGAAACTAAGCGCACCTGCGAAGTTCCTTAAAAGTTATCCATACGGTCATGTTAGAAAATCTGGTCCCACGGCAAGGGGAATAACTCTAGCCATAAACTTTGAACAAGATTTCGTTCCCCCTTGTCACTGATGCTTCTGACAAAGTTTGGTTGAAATCGGGTCAGTGGTTTCTGAGGAGATGTTGTTTGAAAATGTGGACGGACGACAGACGCCGGACAAAGAGCGGTCACAATAGCTCATCCTGAGCCTTTGGCTCAGGTGAGCTAAAAATCTTTTTGGTGATTCTTTTTTGCATAAATACGCAGCTTATCAACAGCTCGGATTCAGTAAATAAGAATTCTGCAGCATTAAATGTCTCTTTGAAACAAGGAAGCGAAAGTCAGACTAGGATATAGACAGGGCTTCAGATAAGAGGGAGTAAACTGAACAAATTCAGCATTTTCTCTGATTTCAGCACCAAATCCTATGGTGTTACTACTTATTAGAATCGTTTCGAAGAGTTGATTCTAATGAGTAGTGACACCATAGCGTTTAATGCAGGAACAAAAAACTTTGAATTTTTGAAAAACTTCCCTTACTTGGAGCCCTGTTTATAGCCCAACAAAACTACTATGTGAACATCTTCACTTGGTTTCATAAAATCCTGACAATTGATTGCAGAAATACAGCCAGGATCCATGATCATGAAACGTTTGAGTTGAGTCTGTGATGGATTTCCAACTTTGATTGATCAGATTTGAGTTTCTGTTTTACTGTGGCCTTGCTTAAAGCTGCCACCTGTCTTTAATACAACAAATTAGCCTTTGTTTTATTGGTTGTAATAGAGAGGTTTTACTGTATTGGAATAGCTTGCCTAATCTGGAGTTAACCCATTACCCCATAAATACGCCTTTTTATGACTTTTATTTATACCTCCACTGTATAAAATAGTTCCTATTTATACAGTCATGAATATGTACCACATGTAATATTTTCTTTATCCTTGGAGATATTAGCTTAAAGCAGGCTGAAAGTAAAGCAGAATGTGCCTTAAGGCACATTCTGCTTTACTTTCAACCTGCTTTAAGTAGTCACCTATCTTCAATACTAGAAACAGGCTATGGGGTAAAGAGAAATTTGTCAATGTTTGAAAATACTCGTCACATTGATACTTACCATCGATTTCTGTGGATCTTCATTCGGTTCATAGAGGTCACTAATTTGGACAAACCTTCAACAACAAAAGAAATATGTGTTACACTTGGAAACTGTGAAATTGTCTAACTCCATCCAAAGAATGCCTCAGGAATCCGATACATATACCCAGAGCTGCTAATTCACCATGAAATGATTCTCCTTTATCAGTATACAGCCTAAACTTGATACTTCGAACTCGCTTAAATCTACCTTACCAGTAGTTCATGAGTTTGATTTCGATAACTTGATCTCGCTTAAGTCGAACATACCCGTATTTCAAAGTTAAAACGTGGCTAAGCTACGTTTTGACTTTGAAATATGGGTTTGTTCAAACTAACGCGAGTTCGAAGTATCGAGTTTCAACTTATGCCTTAAGATATTACAAATCTAGAGATCAATCTTTTCTTACACCCCCAAAACTCTCATCAGGTCATAGGGATCTTGAACAAACAAGAGGTCCAGATGCCCACATTTCTCTCACCTGAGGACATTATACCATAGAAGCTGACAGGGCAAGACAAAATTTTGATGTTACTATGACCAGGAGTAATAATTTGAACAATCTGGGTAAAGGACCACAACACGAAGCTACATATCAAATATTAATCGTCTGGGCCTAACGATTTAAGAAAAGAAGCTTTTTAGAGGTTTTATTTAGAGGGGAGATAAACTGGATTAGCCAAGACTTTGTGTTCATCTGCATTAATCAAATTGTAAAGGGGGAAAAGCTAGATTAGTCTAAAAATTTCCCCACCTCCACAGTATTTAGTTTTAGACGGGAGAAAATATTTAGAACTGAATACAAGTTTTGTTCCAGGGGCCCGTTTTACTAAACAACTTACGCAAAATTTTTGCGTAAGTCAAAATCGTTTAACTCTTATTTTTCGATCATAAACGTTTGCAAACAGCAAACAGCCAGATCAGAGGACGCGCTAAAAGCGCGTCCTCTGATCTGGCTGTTTGCTGTTTGTAGCAAGTGATAATAAAAAATATAAATCAAAATTTAAAATTTTGAATTACGCAATTTTTTTTTGCGTAAGTTGTTTAGTAAAACGAGCCCCTGATTCCTATGATCAAGGGTATGTTTTGCCTCAAATAACTACAGTGCTCCCTCTCTACAACACCACCCATAGGGAGACAAAGATTTTACATGTTGTTGGGAGGGAGTTGCTATAGGGAGAGATTTCTAAAGGTACATATTCATGATTGTATAAATTGAAACACATTTCTTCAGAAGTTAAACGAGAGCACCACATGCGGGTACCAACGCTCATCTGCAGTTATGGCTAATATTAACCCTTAGCCCGCCAAAGAAATTGTCGTCTGCTATATTTCTCGTCTGCTTCAAGTTTCAAAGTACTTCAAAGTTGCTCAAAATTGCTGAAAATGTTGTCCGAGTGTCAAACAGCTTGGATCCGGATGAGACGCCGAGTAACTCGGCGTCTCATCCGGATCCAAGCTGTTTGTATATGGAGCTATAGTCGTGACTGGCAGGCTAAGGGTTAAACCCACCTTATTTTACCTCTTAATGACCTTGACCTTTGTTGAACATGACCTCAACTTTACTGAGCTCAAGATCTATTTGAGGTGAGTACACATACCAAATATAAGGTCTGTATCAGATACACTTCAAAAGTTATGGCCAATGTTAAGAATTCTGACGACGACAATGCAGACGCTGGAGTGATGACAATAATTCATACTGTCTTCGAAACAAACAAGCTAAAAATGTGTAAATATGCATATCTATGAAGTAAAGGGTTTAACCCTTTGAACCCTAGTCCCGCATATAGGTGTTCTTTATACCCCCTCAAACACAAACAGAGTTTGAGGGGGGTATACTGGAATCAGCCTGTCGGTCGGTTGGTCGGTCGGTTGGCTGTCGGTCTGTCTGCAAAATCTTGTACTTTCAACTCCTCTTTCAGTTTTAATCCGATTCATTTGATACTTGGCATAAATGTTACTCAGGTAAAGTAGATGTGCAAGACACAAATTTTAGGTCTCTATGACCTTGACCTTTGGCCTTGAAATTGGTCTTGAAATTTGCAGGTAAAATCTTGTACTTTGAACTCCTCCTTCACTTTCAACCCGATGCACTTGATACTTGGCATAAATGTTACTCAGGAGTAGTAGATGTGCAACACACAAATTTAAGGTCTCTGTGACTGTGAACTTGACCTTGTGATTGGTCTTGAAATTAGCAGGCAAAATCTTGTACTTTCAACTCCTCCTTCACTTTCAACCTGATTCACTTGATACTTGGCATAAAGGTTACTCAGGAGTAGTAGATGTGCAAGACACAAATTGCAGGCCTCTGTGACCTTGACCTTGGGCCTTGAAATAAAATCTTGTACTTTGAACTCCTCCTTCAATTTCAACCTGATTTACTTGATACTTGGCATAAATGTCACTCAGGAGTAGTAGATGTGCAAGACACAAATTTCAGGTCTCTGTTACCTTGACCTCTGTCCTTGAAATTGGTCTTTGAAATTGGCAGCCAAAATCTTGTACTTTGAACTCCTCCTTCACTTTCAATCTGATTCACTTGATACTTGGCATACATGTTACTCAGGAGTAGTAGATGTGCAAGACACACATTTCAAATCTCTGTGACCTTGACCTTTGGCCTTCAAATTGGTCTTAAAATTGGAAGGCAAAATCTTGTATGGTGAACTCCTCCTTCACTTTCAACCTGATTTACTTGATACTTGCCATATATTACTGTATGTTACTCAGGAGTTGCAGAGTGTCATATACCATTTTTTAGTCAGTTTGCCTTTGACTTAATTGACTACCGGCGGTAGTGGCCTATACCGGCGGTAGTGGCCTAATGGTTAACACCTTGGACTACGGTACCAGGGGTCGTGAGTTCGATCCCCCGCCGGACCAGCGGTCTGACTAGGGGATTTTTCTGAATCCCCGATGATGTACAGGAATGTTCTTGAGCAAGACATGTACCGTGAATTGCTCCTCTCCACCCAGGGGTTAAATGGGTACCTGTGAAGGGTCTGAGTCGGTACTGCGGCTGCATTTGACTGCGCCATATGTTAGCAGTGCTCATAGGCAAGATGGCTCGATGATCAGGGGAGTATATGTACAGTCTGAAAGTAGACTTTAACTTGGTATATTCCTTTTTTTTTTACTTACACCTTTGACCTTACTGTAAAACCTTATTGAAAACGTTTGCACAGTGTGGCAGAGTGCTGTATAGTGGGGGTATTTATCACCTTCAGTGATAGCCGTTCTAGTTTCAAATGTTGTACATGTCATGTGCAAACAGTGAAGACCCAGATCAGAGGGCTCCGAAAGGAGCCCTCTGATCAGGGTCTTCACTGTTTGTCATAAAGTCAAACATTGACAAAAACAATTCTTAAAAGTCAGAAATGGACTAGACTAAAATGGAAACTGTAATTGTCCATTTAAAGTTTCAGGGAGGAAAGAGTTAAAGCAAGATCAGAGTCTGAGAAAGAGAAAACATAAGCACAGGATTATCTGAGGACTTACTTTTGTCTTATTGGTCCCAATAGGTCTACTGCTTGTTGGAGCTCCTGTTCTGGGTTGTCCGTTTCCACAGTGGTACTTACATTAGCTATATAGAAACCCTTTGTTGTAGCCTGGTTCCCCTGGGACACTACACTAATGTAGATATCTACAAACATGAACGTTCAATCAGCGCTCCAGATAAGGGCAGTAACAACCTCTCTATTACGGCCACTAAAATTGAAGACTTATTGATTGAGTAAAAGACAGGTGACAGCTTAAAGCAAGGTGTAGGAGCTTTCTGTTTTACTGTCACCTTGCTTTAAGCAGCCACCTGTCACGAACACTTCATAATTAAGTTAAATTAACACAATTTAGTGGTCGTAATAGAGGGGTTCTACTGTTTTTCAAAAACTTAAATCTTTATTTCTGAATTGAACCCTATCATGTCAGTACTCATCATCGGGTTTTGTGCTGAAATGAGTGAGAAAATACTGGATTTGTTCAATTCACTCCCTCTTATCTGGAACCCAGTTTAATGTTGCAAAAATGATGAACATTCAACATTAGAATACAGTCAATCTTGTACAGTAACTTCGTGACTGCTCAATAGAAGCACTATATGTCATATAAAGTACTGCACAAGTGAAAATGTGAGCCAAGTGATAAAAGTTTGCGCATTTCTCGAATTCACGAAATTTGCGAAAAATCCCTCAAGCATTATTATCAGCGACCATAGTGCAGTATGTTACCTCAGCACCGTATCAATTATTCTCCCCTTAAACCGTATCAAATATATTTATGAAAATAACTGAATACTCTGAATACCACATACATGTATACATGTACTCAGCGTCAATAGAAAGTTACCACCCTATACACCCCTATATGTTTTGCAAAAGTAGTATCATGTGCAAATTACTAGTACGATATTGTTCTTGATTTAAATGTGAAGTAACGGGCGCTATCCACAATACCCTGAGCTTAGATATTTTGCACAAAGCATCATCTTCAGGTCCTCTATCAAGATTGTTCAAATTATGTCCCTGGGATAAAAAATGACCCCGCCCAAGGGGTCACAAAATTACATAGAGTTATATATTGAAATCTTCAAACCTCTTCTTCTCTGAAACTAATATAGCTAGAGCTTTGATATTTGGCATGGTGTAACTCAGAGAAGAGGATTTTTTAAGTTTTTATTGAAACAAGAGGCCCAGAGGGCCACATTTCGCTCACCTGAGACATTGTACCATAGAAGCTGACTGGGCAAGACAACATTTTGATATAGCTGATATAACTGATAAGCCCTGGGACAGGGCCAACTTTGATCCAGGGGTCATAATTTGACCAATCTTGGTAGAGGACCATAGGGCAAAGCTACACAGGGTTACAGATAAGGGGAGTATTGGGGTATTTACCCAATTAAAATTGTGGAAAAAGCAATTGTTTTTCACAATAAGGAGTAACAAAAAGCAAAGAAATGTAGCAACAAGGGCCACTATGGCCCTAAATCGCTCACCTGGTACACATTGGCAAACTTGACCTATAGTGACCTAGATTATGTCTGGACATGTATACCCACAATCAACCTCTAGAGTGTAAACAAGATTTTCCAATGATTTGACCTAGTGACCAAGTTTTTGACCGGACATGACCCATATTCAAACTTGACCTAGATATCAATGCGACAAACATTCTGACCAAATTTCACCAAGATCCAATGAGATTTGTAGCCTCTAGAGTGTTAACAAGGTTTTTCTAAGATTTGACCTAGTGACCTAGTTTTTGACCAGACATGACCCACATTCGAACTTGACCTAGATATCAATGAGACAAACATTCTGACCAAGTTTCATCAATATCCAATGAGATTTGTAGCCTCAAGAGTGTTCACAAGGTTTTTTTATGATTTGACCTAGTGACCTAGTTTTTGACCCGACATGACCCACATTCGAACTTGGCCTAGATTTCATCAAGACAAACATTGTCATCAAGTTTCATGAAGATCGAATGAAATTTTTAGCCGCTAGAGTGTTCACAACCAATTGTGGACGGACAGACGACGGACGACGGACATCCAGCGATCCTAAAAGCTCACCTTGGCACTTCGTGCCAGGTGAGCTAAAAAGCAAAGAAAATTTGGAAACCCAATCAGAATATGAATAATACCAAATTACAAAAAACCCCTAATACCCAATAAAAATTTCAAAAACCCAATTCTGTAAAATATCAAGGAGTAAATACCAAATTACTTCAAAACCTTATCTATTACCCTGGCTATATGTCAAATATAAATCATCTGGGCCTTACGGTTTCAGAGAAGAAGATTTTTAAAGATTTTCCTATGAAAAACTAATAAGCCTAAGGGCAGGGCCTTTTTTGGCCTGGGGGTCATAATTTGAACAATCTTGGTAGAGGACCACAAGGCAAAGTTATATGTCAAATAATAAAGAGCTGGGCCTTACAGTTTCAGAGAAGAAGATTTTTAAAGGTTTTCCTATATAAGTCTATGTAAAACTGATAAGCCCCGGGGTGGGGCCATTTTTGACCCGGGGGTCATAATTTGAACAACTTTGGTAGAGGACTATAAGGCAAAGCTACATGTCAAATATAAATGATCTAGGCTATACAGTTTCTGAGAAGAAGATATTTAAAGGTTTTCCTAAGACAAGAGCCCCATGGGGCATATTTCGCTCACCTGAGAATAGCTGAAAAATGGAGATAATAATTTATGTCCAGGACTGACCTAGATATGTAACAGACCGGAACAATTTGAACAGATTATGTATAGTATATTTAAAAGTGTCACTATACCGAATATAAAAGCTCTGGCCATATTAGTGTCAGAGAAGAAGACGTTTGAAATTTTCTCTATATAACTCTATGTAAAACTGTGACCCCTGGGGCGGGGCCAATTTTGACCCCAAGGGCATACTTTGAACAAACTTGAAAGAGGACCTGTTGGCAATGCTATGTGCCAAACATCTATTTTTTAAGTTTTCATTGAAAAAAATCTATTTTTAGCTCCTGTGACCTAGTTATGCAACCGACCAAACCATTTTAAATTTTTTAGTAAAGGACATCTAGAAGTGTCACCATGCCAAATATCAAAGCTCTGGCCACATTAGTTTCAGAGAAAAAGACGTTTGAAAATTTCACTATATAACTCTGTAAAACTGTGACCCCCGGGGCGGGGCCAATTTTGACCCCAGGGGTATAATTTGAACAAATTTTATAGAGGACCTGTAGGCGATATAATGTGCCAAATATCTAAGTTCTGGCCCTTGTAGTTTCAGACAAGAAGATTTTTTAAGTTTTCAATGAAAAAAATCTATTTTTAGCTCCTGTGATCTTGTTATGCAACCGACCAGAACCATTTTAAATTTTTTAGTATAGGACATCTAGAAGTGTCACCATGCCAAATATCAAAGCTCTGGCCATATTAGTTTCAGAGAAAAAGACGTTTGAAAATTTCACTATATAACTCTATGTAAAACTGTGACCCCCGGGGCGGGGCCAATTTTGACCCCAGGGGCATAATTTGAACAAACTATATAGAGGACCTGTAGGCGATGCTATGTGCCAAATATCTAAGCTCTGGCTCTTGTAGTTTCAGACAAGAAGAAAAAAATCTATTTTTAGCTCCTGTGACCTAGTTATGCAACCGACCAGAACTATATGAACAATGTGGGTATAGGACAGCCAGAAGTGTCACCATGCCAAATATCAAAGCTCTGACCACATTAGTTTCAGAGAAAAAGACTTTTGAAAATTTCACTATATAACTCTATGTAAATCTGTGACCCCCGGGGCGGGGTCAATTTTGACCCCAGGGGCATAATTTGAACAAACTTGATAAAGGACCTGTAGATGATGCTATGTGCCAAATATCTAAGCTCTGGCCCTTGCAGTTTTTGACAAGAAGATTTTTTAAGATTTCCATATTTTTTCACTTTGGTTGCCATGGCAACAAGAGTTCTGCATTGTTTTTAATTCTTTGAACAAATTTGAAAGAGCTTGAACCAAGGAACATTTCTGTAAAGTTTGGTTGAATTCTGTCAAGCGGTATAGGAGGAGATGTCATTTGAAGCAATTGTTAACGACGACGCACGACTAACGACGCACGACGACGGACACAGGGCCATCCCAATAGCTCACCTTGAGCCTTTGGCTCAGGTGAGCTAAAAAACTGATAAGCCCTAGGGCGGGGCAATTTTTGGCCCCAGGGTCAAAGTTTTAACAATCTTGGTAGAGGTCTAGAAGGAAAAGATATATGTTAAATATTAAAGTTCTGGGAATTACAGTTTCAGAGAAGAAGATTTTTAAAGGTTTTCCTATATAAGTCTATGTAAAACTGATAAGCCCCGGGGTGGGGCCATTTTTTACCCTGGGGTCATGATTTGAACAATCTTGGTAGAGGACCATAAGCTAAATCTAGATGCCAAATATAAATTGTCTGGGCTTTATGGTTTCAGAGAAGAAGATTTTTAAAGGTTTTCCTATATAAGTCTATGTAAAACTGATAAGCCCCGGGGCGGGGCCATTTTTGACCCTGGGGTCATGATTTGAACAATCTTAGTAGAGGTCCATAAGGCAAAGCTAGATGCTAAATATAAAAGGTCTAGGCCATACAGTTTTAGAGAAGAAGAGATTTCCTATGAAAAACTGATAAGCCCCGGGGTGGGGCCATTTTTGACCCGGGGTCATTATTTGAACAATCTTGCTAAAGGTTTACAACATGATGCTACATGTGAAATTTGGTTATCCTAGGACTTACAGTTATTGACAAGAAGATGTTTGAAGTTTTGACTTTAGTTGTCAATATTACTTAAATACGGAAAATGACCACGCCCTTTTGCGGCCATGTTTTTTGACGGATCAAAATTCTTTGAACACTTTTGAAAGTATATTAATTGAGAAACATTTTGGTGAAAACCAAATTGAAATCGGAGCAGTCGTTCTTGAGAAGAATATTTTTTAAAATATTGTGCATGGTTGCCATGGCAACAAGACCGATTGCCCCACCCACACTTTTTTTTTTCAATTTTTGAAGCTCACAACTACAGTATGTATCTGACCAAGTTTGATTAAAATTGGGCCATTGGTTTCAGAGAAGAAGTTATTTGAAACAAATTGTGAATAGACGACACCGACACGGACACCGACGTACGGCAACCAATCACAATAGCTCACCTTGAGCACTTTGTGCTCAGGTGAGCTAAAAACAAGGGCTATAACTCTGGAATGGCACGTCCTGGTGTCATCTCCCTTATTTTAATGAGTTGTCATTTTGATATTTAACAAATATTTAAAGATTAAAGTTAATACCATTGCTAGTTATTTAGATATTTCAATTTACAAACTTTAATGAAATAAAGCAAATGCAATAATTTTTTAATTAAAAATCACAGAGTTACTTGCCTTGTTGCAGTAACTTGCCCTCTTGATACTTAATTAACAAGCATTCAAAGTTTCAAGTTAATACCTTTGATGGTTATCTAGATATTTCAATTTACAAATTAAACAAGAGCCGCATGCAGCCCTAAATCGCTCACCTGGTACCCATGTTTACGGTCATGGTAATGGAACAGTAATGATTAAATTCCACGATAAGCCATCACCGGTAAATTAACCCCCACCCACAGGCAGCCATGTTGTTGGAACTAGGAAGATTCTTTGAAAAAACTGGCAAAGGGTCACCCATCATTACTTTTTTAAATAAAATATTCTTAAATCAGACCAATAGTTTCAGAGAAAAAGATTTTTGAAAAATTTCTATACAGAAATATATGGAAAACTTGCCCCACCCACTGGTGGCCATGATTTTTAAGATATCAAAATCATTTTAAGAAATCTGGTAGAGGGTCACCCATGGATCATTTGTGTAAAATTATTTTCAATTTGGACCAGCAGTTTCACAGAAGAAGATTTTGAAGTTTTAACTATACAGTATCATAAGGAAAACATGCCCCACCCATTGGCGGCCATGTTTTTTAAGATATCAAAATAATTTTAAGAAATCTGGTAGAGGGTCACCCATGGATCATTAGTGTAAAACAATTTTCAATTTGGACCAGCAGTTTCACAGAAGAAGATTTTTAAAGTTTACTATACAGTATATCATAAGGAAAACGTGCCCCATCCACTGGCAGCCATGTTTTTTAAGATATCAAAATTATTTTAAGAAATCTAGTAGAGAGTAACCAATGGATCATTTGTGTAAAACAATTTTCAATTTGGACCAGTAGTTTCCCAGAAGAAGACTTTTAAAGTTTTTACTATACAGTATCATAAGGAAAATGTGCCCCACCCACTGGCGGCCATGTTTCTTAAGAGATCAAAATTATTTTAAGAATCTGGTAGAGAGTCACCCATGGATCATTTGTGTAGAATTATTTTCAATTTGGACCAGCAGTTTCACAGAAAAGATTTTTAAAGTTTTTACTATACAGTATCATAAGGAAAACCTGCCCCACCCACTGGCAGCCATGTTTTTTTTAGATATCAAAATTATTTTAAGAAATCTGGTAGAGGGTCTCCCATGGATCATTTGTGTGAAATTATTTTCAAATTGGATCAGCGGTTTCAGACAAGAAGATTTTTAAAGTTTTCACTATATAGCCATATAAGGAAAATCTACCCCACCCACTGGCGGCCATGTTTTTTAAGATATCAAAATTATTTTAAGAAATCTTATAGAGGGTCACCAATGGCACATTTGGGTGAAATTATTTTCAATTCAGACCAGTAGTTTTTGACGAAGATTTTTAAAGTTTTTTCAATTGGTTGCCATGGCAACCACAGTTGTAATTGGATGACCTATATTTCAAGAAATCTGAGAGAGTACCTTACAAGGAACAATCCTATGAAGGAGATCTTTAAAGAAAAAGTTGACGATGACCGACGGCGACCGACGGACACAGGGCGATCACAATAGCTCACCTTGGCACTTTGTGCCAGGTGAGCTAAAAATTGAATCAATGGAATGACAAATCACAGGGTTACCTGCCTTGTTGTAATGAGTTTCCCTTTTGATACTGAACAACTATTCCATGTTTCAAATGGATACATTTGATAATTATTTAGATATTTCAATTTACAAATTAATTTTAAGTAAATAAAACAAGGGCAATTACTCTGAAATCACAAATCCCATGGTTATCTGCCTTATTGAAATGAATTCCCCTTTTGATACTAAACAACTACAGTCCAAACTCGTTAATCCAAACTCACTTAAACCGAAATTCTCGTTAAACCAAATTTTTCTCCCGGTCCCGAATTTTTCCCCTACTTATTCTATATAAATCAACTCCGCTTAATCCAAATTTCGTTTATCCAAATTTTCTGTTAATCCAAATTATTAATCTGGTCCCTTTGATAAGACTTACCCTTAAATTGACACGCATAATCAGAAGTGCGATTTTCACACCTCGATCAGGTGTCAGACTGGTCATAATTACCCGAGACCATACTCTCGCCAAACACTCGCGAAAACTAATTACACCGCCTAAAGAATGTACACAATGTTTGCTGTATTGGCCAATTAAACACATTTGTAACGAATAGTAACTGCAGAGATATTTTTAAAAAAAAAACAAGCGTAAGGTGTTAACATACGTTGCTCAAATGTTTGTAACCATGTTCTTCTTCGCGATATTGAGATTGCTGCTTCACTCTGAACGTTGTGTGTACATGTATGTATGTAAATCGTTTACAAATGCGAAAAAAGTATTATCGCCGTTTTTCGAAAGTTTCAAGCTTCTGTTACGATTTAATATTTATGACATAAATGTATTAGATAAATTATAATGTATTTCACGATTTGTGTTATCAAAACCATTGTCGTAAAACGTTCCGTTTTGTTTATGTATGTTTGTGTGTAATGTCTTTATGAATACACATGAGTACCGACGCATATGCAGGGCTCCAGATAAGAGGAGTATTTCAAAGATTAAAATCTTTATTTCTGCTTGAAACCCTATGGTGTCACTACTCATTAGAATCGTCTCAATAGACGATTCTAATGAGTAGTAACACCATAGGATTAAAGCTAAAACGAGTGAGAAAACATTGAAGTTGTTCAGTTTACTCCCTCTTATCTGGAGCCCTGATATGTCCGTAAGTAGCAGAGAGTAAACAGAAGTTTGTGTTGGTTTCATTAACTGAATTACGGGATTAAACAAAGTTATCAAATTTAAAGCACATGATTATTATTGCATAAGTATTGAACCGAAACAAATATTTTTTTTTACGTATATGCATTATCTGAAAAGAAATATTACGGGAAGGACACCCTATGAAACAAGAGTTGTCAGAGGGACAACAAAGCTCACCACCGGCACCTTTAGAAACTTAAAAGCACACTCAAGTTCACAGAGGTCAACCTTTTTGCCTGCATGGAAAGGTCTTGTCCATATACACTGGCAAATCAAATATGAAAATAACACCTCAAGGGACATAGGAATTATAAGCATTTTTGAAACCTAAACGCAGATTTCAAAACCTAAAACCTTTCGCGACCTTAGTTCAAGGTCAAGGACACTGGGCTAATTTTTTTGCATGCATGGAAAGGTCTTGTCCATATACACATGCATGCCAAATATGAAAGAATTATCTCAATGGATATATGAGTTAAAGAAATTTTGAGAACCTAAACACAGACTTTGAAACCTAAACGCGGGTCCTAAGTTCAAGGTCAAGGTCAGAGGGCTCAAACATTTTGCATGCAAGGAAAGATCTTGTCCATATACACATGCAAATGAATACGAAAGGAATATTTCAATGGACTTAGGAGTAATAAAAATTTTGAGAAACCAAAACACAGATTTCGAAAACTAAACATGGGCCCTAAGATCAAGGTCAAGGGGGTCTAAATTTTGCTGTGCCTGGAAAGGTCTTGCCCATATACACACATAAACCAACTATGAAAGCAATACCTCAAGGGACATAGAAGTAAAAGGCATTTCTCAAAACCTAAACACAGGCCCTAAGTTCAAGGTCAAGGTCACAAGGGTCCAAATTTATCTGTGCATGGTAAGGTCTTGTCCATATACACACACATACCAACTATGAAAGCAATACCTCAAAGGATATAGAAGTTAAAGGCATTTTTCTAAACCTAAACACAGATTTCGAAACCTAAACACAGGCCCTAAGTTCAAGGTCAAAATCACAGGGGTCTAAATTTGTCTGTGCATGTAAAGGTCTTGTCCATATACACATACATACCAACTATGAAAGCAATACCTCAAAGGACATAGAAGTTAAAGGCATTTTTCTAAACTTAAACACAGATTTCGAAACCTAAACGCAGGCCCCAAGTTCAAGGTCAAGGTCACAGGGGTCAACATTTTTCTGTGCATGGAAAGGTATTGTCCATATACACACACATACCAACTATGGAAGCAATACCTCAAGGGACATAGAAGTTAAAGGCATTTTTCGAAACCTAAACGCAGATTTCGAAACCTAATCGCAGGCCCTAAGTTCAAGGTCAAGGTCACAAGGGTCTAAATTTTTTATTTTGCATGGAAAGGTCTTGTCTATATACACATACATACCAACTATGGAAGCAATACCTCAAGGGACATAGAAGTTAAAGGCATTTTTCAAAACCTTAACGCAGATTTCAAAACCTAAATGCAGGCCTTAAGTTCAAGGTCAAGGTCACAGGGGTCAAAAATAATCAGAAGTGCGATTTTCACACCTCGATCAGGTGTCAGACTGGTCATAATTACCCGAGACCATACTCTCGCCAAACACTCGCGAAAACTAATTACACAGTCTAAAGACTGTACACAATGTTTGCTGTATTGGCCAAATAAACACATTTGTAACGAATAGTAACTGCAGAGATATTTTTAAAAAAAAACAAGCGTAAGGTGTTAACATACGTTGCTCCAATGTTTGTAACCATGTTCTTCTTCGCGATATTGAGATTGCTGCTTCACTCTGAACGTTGTGTGTACATGTACGTATGTAAATCGTTTACAAATGCGAAAAAAGTATTATCGCCGTTTTTCGAAAGTTTCAAGCTTCTGTTACGATTTAATATTTATGACATAAATGTATTAGATAAATTATAATGTATTTCACGATTTGTGTTATCAAAACCATTGTCGTAAAACGTTCCGTTTTGTTTATGTATGTTTGTGTGTAATGTCTTTATGAATACACATGAGTACCGACGCATATGCAGGGCTCCAGATAAGAGGAGTATTTCAAAGATTAAAATCTTTATTTCTGCTTGAAACCCTATGGTGTCACTACTCATTAAAATCGTCTCAATAGACGATTCTAATGAGTAGTAACACCATAGGATTAAAGCTAAAACGAGTGAGAAAACATTGAAGTTGTTCAGTTTACTCCCTCTTATCTGGAGCCCTGATATGTCCGTAAGTAGCAGAGAGTAAACAGAAGTTTGTGTTGGTTTCATTAACTGAATTACGGGATTAAACAAAGTTATCAAATTTAAAGCACATGATTATTATTGCATAAGTATTGAACCGAAACAAATATTTTTTTTTACGTATATGCATTATCTGAAAAGAAATATTACGGGAAGGACACCCTATGAAACAAGAGTTGTCAGAGGGACAACAAAGCTCACCACCGGCACCTTTAGAAACTTAAAAGCACACTCAAGTTCACAGAGGTCAACCTTTTTGCCTGCATGGAAAGGTCTTGTCCATATACACTGGCAAATCAAATATGAAAATAACACCTCAAGGGACATAGGAATTATAAGCATTTTTGAAACCTAAACGCAGATTTCAAAACCTAAAACCTTTCGCGACCTTAGTTCAAGGTCAAGGACACTGGGCTAATATTTTTGCATGCATGGAAAGGTCTTGTCCATATACACATGCATGCCAAATATGAAAGAATTATCTCAATGGATATATGAGTTAAAGAAATTTTGAGAACCTAAACACAGACTTTGAAACCTAAACGCGGGTCCTAAGTTCAAGGTCAAGGTCAGAGGGCTCAAACATTTTGCATGCAAGGAAAGATCTTGTCCATATACACATGCAAATGAATACGAAAGGAATATTTCAATGGACATAGGAGTAATAAAAATTTTGAGAAACCAAAACACAGATTTCGAAAACTAAACATGGGCCCTAAGATCAAGGTCAAGGGGGTCTAAATTTTGCTGTGCCTGGAAAGGTCTTGCCCATATACACACATAAACCAACTATGAAAGCAATACCTCAAGGGACATAGAAGTAAAAGGCATTTCTCAAAACCTAAACACAGGCCCTAAGTTCAAGGTCAAGGTCACAAGGGTCCAAATTTATCTGTGCATGGTAAGGTCTTGTCCATATACACACACATACCAACTATGAAAGCAATACCTCAAAGGATATAGAAGTTAAAGGCATTTTTCTAAACCTAAACACAGATTTCGAAACCTAAACACAGGCCCTAAGTTCAAGGTCAAAATCACAGGGGTCTAAATTTGTCTGTGCATGTAAAGGTCTTGTCCATATACACATACATACCAACTATGAAAGCAATACCTCAAAGGACATAGAAGTTAAAGGCATTTTTCTAAACTTAAACACAGATTTCGAAACCTAAAAGCAGGCCCCAAGTTCAAGGTCAAGGTCACAGGGGTCAACATTTTTCTGTGCATGGAAAGGTATTGTCCATATACACACACATACCAACTATGGAAGCAATACCTCAAGGGACATAGAAGTTAAAGGCATTTTTCTAAACTTAAACACAGATTTCGAAACCTAAACGCAGGCCCCAAGTTCAAGGTCAAGGTCACAGGGGTCAAAATTTTTCTGTGCATGGAAATGTCTTGTCCATATACACATACATACCAACTATGGAAGCAATACCTCAAGGGACATAGAAGTTAAAGGCATTTTTCAAAACCTTAACGCAGATTTCAAAACCTAAATGCAGGCCTTAAGTTCAAGGTCAAGGTCACAGGGGTCAAAAAATTTCTGTGCATGGAAAGGTCTTGTCTATATACACATACATACCAACTATGGAAGCAATACCTCAAGGGACATAGAAGTTAAAGGCATTTTTCTAAACTTAAACACAGATTTCGAAACCTAAACGCAGGCCCCAAGTTCAAGGTCAAGGTCACAGGGGTCAAAAATTTTCTGTGCATGGAAATGTCTTGTCCATATACACATACATACCAACTATGGAAGTAATACCTCATGGGACATAGAAGTTTAAGGCATTTTTCTAAACCTAAACGCAGATTTCGAAACCTAAACGCAGGCCCTAAGTTCAAGGTCAAAATCACAGGGGTCTAAATTTTTCTGAGCATGGAAATGTCTTGTCCATATACACACACATACCAACTATGGAAGCAATACCTCAAGGGACATAGAAGTTAAAGGCATTTTTCTAAACTTAAACACAGATTTCGAAACCTAAACGCAGGCCCTAAGTTCAAGGTCAAGGTCACAGGGGTCAAAAAAATTTTGTGCATGGGAAGGTCTTGTCCATATACACACACATACCAACTATGAAAGCAATACCTCACGGGACATAGAAGTTATAGACATTTTCTTAAAATTGTTTACGCCGTTCACGACGACGACAACAACGACGACGACGACTACACCAGGGGTATTGCAATAGCTCGTCATGTACTACGTACAGGCGAGCTAAAAACGATGACTGGAGATGACAAAGTTGATAAAAGATGATCATAATCGATCCAATCACTTAATTCGTACTCCTGTTTTCTTGGTCCCATGAAATTCGGATTAACGAGAGTGGACTATATTCCAAGTTTCAAATGGATACCTTTGATAGTTATTGAGAAATGATGTCTTATAAAAACATTCTAAAAATTTAACTGATGCAAATGCTGGCGCAGACAACAGGGCGACGACAATAGCTCGACTTTTCGAAAAGTCGAGCTAAAAATTGGTCAGCAAAGCATTTTGACAAGAGAACTCAAGTAAATAAATCAATATTTCATAATTGCAATCCAGCACTCAAAAAAAGTTAGCTCCTAGGTTTATTGTTGAGTCGTTTATCTCATGTTTTCCATGGAGAAATAAATTAAAGGATTATTTATGGGGATATCTACTAGATTTACAATCAATTCACTTACCATGTTTCCTTTTAAACGAGTCCTGAGGAATGATGATCTGGCATGAGGGTGCGTCTCTTGTGCCTTCCACAGGGTGATCCAGGATACAGATAATTCTTATAACCTGAAAAATGGAAACATTATTTTAACCCTTCCCTCATAGAAGCACCTTTTAGCAAATTTGATTTATTCCTCGACTAAAGAAAATAGTTCAAATTTAATCAGTCAGGATTATGTTTTTTAAGAAAAAGTTTCCATATTCTAGCAGATGGAAACTTAAAGCAGGCTGAAAGTGAAGCAGAATGTGCCTTAAGGCACATTTTGCTTTACTTTCAACCTGCTTTAAGTAGTCACCTGTCTTCAAAACAAGAGACAGGCTATGGGCTAAAGAGTTAACAGAGCTCCAAATCAGGGGAGCATTTCAACAAGACTGAACCTTCAATAAATGCCTATAGTGGCATCCTTGACAATATATTTTGAATCCAAAAGTCCAAATTAGGTCAAGGTCAAACTGAGCTTGGGTAATATGGGCGAATTGGTAATGGTCCAAGGCAGTAACTGTATAAGTAATAAAACATTGTAGTAAGTAGTATTGATGCTAGACGAAATGGTAAAATCTTGTTAACCCAGAAATAACCCATTTAAAATATTCTAAGTCCAAATTAGGTCAAGGTCAAAATCAAGATTGGGTAAACAGCATTTGTAAAACAGACAATAACTATTCAATTAACATCTTTTGTGAAATCCTAAAATATTTGCAAAAGACAGTACATATTATACAAAAATTCATTTTTACTTAATTTTGCTTTTCCACAAATGTTGACCTTCTCAAACAAAATTTCATTTTGTTCAAGTTACAGATGGTCAGCCTTTCTTTCCTTTCTTGAACTTTTGTTCTAGAGACTTGTAGATAATTTTCAGTGTGGTCACACCAAATGCTCCTGCTTCATTTTTGTGAAATTTCAGTTTTGCTAATATGTAAAAAAAATCTATTTTTAGCTCCTGTGACCTAGTTATGCAACCGACCTAAACCATTTGAACAATTTTGGTATAGGACATCTAGAAGTGTCACCATGCCAAATATCAAAGCTCTGGCCATATTAGTTTCAGAGAAGAAGATGTTTGAAAATTTCACTATATAACTCTTATGTAAAACTGTGACCCCCAGGGCGGTGCCAATTTTGACCCCAGAGGCATAATTTGAACAAACTTGATAGAGGACCTGTAGGCGATGCTATGTGCCAAATATCTAAGCTCTGGCCCTTGCAGTTTTTGACAAGAAGATTTTTTAAGATTTCATTATTTTTTCACTTTGGTAATTCTTTGAACAAATTTGAAAGAGCTTGACCCAAGGAACATTTCTGTAAAGTTTGGTTGAATTCTGTAAAGCAGTATAGGATGAGATGTCATTTGAAGCAATTGTTAACAACGACGGACGACGACGGACACAGGGCCATCCCAATAGCTCACCTTGAGCCGTTGGCTCAGGTGAGCTAAAAACTTAAATCTTTATTTCTGCATTAAACACTATGGTGTCACTACTCAATACAATAATCTCTTTTAGATGTATCTAATGAATAGTAACATCATAGGATTTGGTGCTGAAATAAGCGAGAAAATGTTGGATTTGTTCAGTTTATGCCCTCTTATCTTTGAGCCCTAGAAGAAGATAAATATCTTACCTGTCCAACTTTTTTTGTTTTTTCCAAAGCATATGAGGGATCACAGATGATCATTTTTGCTTTAGCTAATCCATCATGGCATCTTACACCAATTGCCATACCAGCTTCATCATACTCAATGGTAGCATCTTCCTTGTCCAACATGTATGTGCCTCCATAGATTGCACTTAACCTGTCAAACAGAGTGGCAGCTTAGATACACAGGGCTCCAGATAAGGAGTATTTCATAGATTAAAATCTTTATTTCTGCTTGAAACCCTATGGTGTCACTACTCATTAGAATCGTCTCGAAGAGACGATTCTAATGAGTAGTAACACCATAGGATTAAAGCTAAAACAAGTGAGAAAACACTGAATTTGATCAGTTTACTCCCTCTTATCTGGAGCCCTGGATACAGGTATGGACTCTTTCCATAGCGTGCTAATGACTCACTGTACAGTTTCACTTAGAAATCTCCAAATAATAAGAGCAAGCCAAAATTGATGTTGGTTGATATAGGCGAACTAGGACAGGTCCACGACAACCAGTGATGCAAAACAATGTAGTAACAACTGGTTAGCCTCATATACTAATTCTTGACCTTTTTGTCCGATTTCAATCATAATCGAACTCATCCGAGCTCTTATGGTAATATACAATCTAAGCAAGTTTGAGAAAGATTGGATAAATACTGTGACCTTTAGAGTATAAACACTAACATTGTTGAGGACGGACATTCAAGTATTGCAAAAGCTCACCCTGAGCTAGCTCAGGTGAGCTAAAAATAATTATATTTCTATTTACATTAAACCCTATGGTGTCACTACTAATTAGAATCGCCTTGAAGAGAATATTCTTATGTATAGCAACACCACAGGATTAGATGCTGAGTTGAGTGTGAAAATAATAAAGTTGTTCAGTTGACTTCCTCTTATCTGGAGCCCTGGTTTGACCATAAAGTTTGGTGTAGATTTAAGGATTTCAGTATTTGAAATAATCTCATTATCTGGGGCCTGTTTTATAAAACTTCGTACGACAAAAATGGTCATAAGTCAAAGCTTTAAAATACATTAAATTTCTGATTTCTCTATCTAAACCTGTCATGTGACATTTCTTTGGAATTGTCTTTTCCATATGATTCCAAAGAGATGTCACAAGGCAGGATTAGATGGAGAAATAAATTATAATTGAGACTTTAATAATCTGACTTACAACAATATTTGTTATTAAACAAAGTTTTATGAAACAGGCTCCTGGGGCCCGTTTTACTAAACTACTTACGCAAAACTTTTGCGCAAGTCAAAGTTTTAAATTTTAATTCATATTTTTTATGATCACTTGCTAGAAACAGCAAATAGCCAGATCAGAGGACGCGCTTTTAGTGCGTCCTCTGATCTGGCTTTTTGCTGTTTGCAAACGTTTATGATGGAAAAATAAGAGTTAAACGATTTTGACTTACGCAAAATTTTTGCGTAAGTTGTTTAGTAAAACGGGCCCCAGGAGCTTTGCTTACCTGGCAAATCCCTGTGGCAGTTCTCCAAGGCCATAGAGCGGATACAGGTATGGACTCTTTCCATAGCGTGCTAATGACTCGCTGTACAGTTTCACTCGATCTATAAACTCGTTCAAATTTTTTGTCTCCAAGTAACTAGAAACAACAAGACAAAAATGTAGCAAATATACAGTCAAACCTGCTCTAATGACCAACTTTTATAGTTTAATAGTTTAAACATATTTTTATTCCCTCAAATATACATGGAATTGGGGTTGGGTTACAAGTTATAACAACATTAGATCCGACCCTCCCCCTACAATGTAAATATACAGTACAGGAACAATGGCATATAGATGAAATATGACGAAATTACTTAACGTTGAAGAAAAAGACTACAGAAGGAAAGAAGAAGGAAAGAGAAAGACTGTCAGAGAAAGAGAGAGAGTGAGAGAGGTGTAACTAGATATACATTCAATTCATTCATGGTGATCAGCGACAATCATGGTTTTAATGATTCAGACCAAATAAATGTGTATTTAGTCATATGGTGTAAATAATAGACCAATTTTTATAGGCGACCACCTGCTGTAAGCAACCGTTTTCGGGACCGCCTAATGGGTAACCCTATATTTAACCTGCTTTAACCGAACCCTCCTCTAACACAACCAACGCCCTCCTTAATTCGGCCTCCCGTGAAATTCGAACAACCACATATCCCATTATTTTCACCAACCCACTCGTAAATTAACATTACAGCAAGAGCACCAGATAAGAGTAGTTTTTCAAAAACTAAAATTTTTATTTCTGAATTAAACCCTATGGTGTCACTACTCATTAGAATCGTCTCTTCGAGACGATTATAATGAGTAGTAACACCATAGGATTTGGTGCTAAAAAGAGTGAGAAAATGTTGGATTTGTACAAATCCCTCTTATCTGGAGCCCTGATATTTTCTTGCTGTAAACGCTTAAAACTTCAGTTTGAACATTCAAACATTAATAAGAATGGGTTATCCGTGTAGCCCAGACTGAATTTTAATTGATGACATAATTTTCATGTCATTTTGCTACAAATTAAATTTAAATGGTACTATTCACACCTTCGTGCACACTGCTTTCACTTTTCTTTTATTCAAACGGCATTTTCCAAGCAATAATTAATGTGTGTGCGATGCGTATAGGGGTTAATTGATGCTTGGACTTTGTTCTAATTATTCTTTTGTATAACTGTCAAGACTTGAAAAAGACCATTCTTTAAAGAGTGTTTGTATTGTTAAATAATTGTGGAAAGTATGAAAGAAGCAAGTGATAATTAATTCCAAATATCTATTTTTTTCTGATCATCGCTATCGCTTCTATAACTCTCGAGGACTTCTCGAAATCTCACTCAATGGTCTCGTGAGCGAGAGGGACCTGCGTTGTGAATCTTGATAGCAAATATAAATCATTGATTTTAAAGATTACACACTAATAGCTAGAGTGCAAGGTTTATGTCATACACAAAGGGCTGATACACACTCACCCTGATTGAACCAGTGATTAGCTAGCAATATAAATCTGGGCTGGAACACAATCCCTTAAAGTGCTCTGTGTTTGTTACTGGCGATTTTCATGTTAACATATTTTTCATCAGCATAGTTGTTTAGAAACTTTTAAATTTTATCTTAATCTAAAGCTTATGTGTGGAAATGGTGACGCCTACAAAAGGGACTCCTTCTAACGAACATGCCTGACACTTACATTTTATGAACATATTTTATGATAGATGTATTTTTAATATGTTTTGCAATATTTTAATATATCCCCCATTCACCCCCTTGTTAAAACAAGAGGGTCAAGATGGCCCTATAGAGCACTCACCTGTATACACCATGTCAAACTTGATCTAGTTTTTGACCAGATATGATCTACATCAACCTTGACCTAGATTTCAATGAGGCAAACACTGAGTTATTTTTGTGTGCATTGCAAGTGTTTTCTGATCTGCAAAACATGGTGCGAGCTGTAGGTGTACGGACTATAACTGGTCGGAATTCCGAACATGAAGTGAAACTATCAAGAGAATCATCTTCAGAAGAAATGTTTCTTCTGATATCAACTCATTGTGTTGGATTTGTTTTAGGAAAGATCGTAGATCAACGGCGATCGAACGTTTCACAAAAATATCGGAAATGAAAACTGAACAAGAAACTAGAAACACCATGCGAAACTTGCAAGCACTCAAATGGTAACAACGGGTAATAACAAATAAACAAGGGAACCATTACTGTTTCAGCTTTATTTGTCTTTGTTCGACTGAAAGCCAAAGTTGCTGAAACTGTTTCCTTTTCTTTTTCTGCAGAACCTGTCGAGATTTTCTTAAAACATTTTGCCTCACGGCAGTAATTTAAACCTGACGCTGATTGGTTTTATAGATCGTAAGAATAAAAGTCAAGAGCATTACGTATACGCAACAACTGAAATCGGACAATAACAATAATCTGCCCTATTTTTAGGTAATTAACTCCGTCTTTCAAGAGATCTGGGCTTTCATTGTACTCAATAAACATGTCGAAATCAGTGATATTAAGTAAAACTACAATTTTCCTGATTATTCAATTTTATCTCTGGATAAAAAACAACCGATGCAGCAGCGATTTTAACCTATTGGGTTGCATCGGCAATTGGTTACTAATGACAACCCTGTAATGTATAGGCATTTAAAGATTTTAACAAAAGTAGGTCAAAGTTCAAAGTTAAATCAGATAAAAGTTAAGTAACTCATTGTCTGATAAGAAGAGATTTTTAGCTCACCTGGCACGAAATTCCAAGGTGAGCTTTTAGGATCGCTGAATGTCCTTCGTCCGTCCACAATTGTTCGTTAACACTCTAGCTCATACAAATTTCATCCGAACTTCATGAAACTTCATGACAATGTTTGTCTTGATGAAATCTAGGTCAAGTTCGAATATGGGTCATGTCCGGTCCAAAACTAGGTCACTAGGTCAAATCATAGAAAAACCTTGTTTACACTCTAGAGGCTACAAATCTCAATGGATCTTTATGAAATTTGGTCAAAATGTTTACCTCTTTGATATCTAGGTCAAGTTCGAATGTGGGCCATGTCCGGTCAAAAACTAGGTCACTAGGTCAAATCATAGAAAAACCTTCTTAACACTCTAGAGGCTACAAATCTCAATGGATCTTTATGAAACTTGGTCAAAATGTTGGCATGGTTAGAAAGATTCTGTACATTTAATATACATGCATTTTTTCAATAGTATAGTTTGCAATTATTAAGATACTGTGTTCTCATTACAATGTAAAACAAAGTGTTTTTCAGTCATTTAAAAAAATGACTGAAAATTTCTGGCATTTTGTGAAATGACTACGTGAAACAGTCATTACACTAAATGACTGAAGTTTTCAGTCATTACATGAAATGACTGATTACACAGATTGACTGTCACATAAAAACTCACTCATCATTCCTGTACAAGGCCAAGGCATGGCCAGTAAACGACTGAACTTTGCTATCCAAACTGAAATTTTGGAACAATTCCTTGGGGCAATTCTTAGATGGATCCATGTCCTTCCAGGTACTTTTATCCTCCTTATCGAAATTCTGAATGTATTGCAGGAAATGCCGGAAACGTCTTTTCTCGAAAAGGCCCATAAGTGCTGAAATATTTTGAAATACACTTTGGGGTCATAAAAGTTAAGTTACCTTAACCTTAACAAGAGCCGTATGTGGCCCTAAATCGCTCACCTGGAACAATTGATGTAAATGTAAAATATCTTGAAAAGCTGTGAAGTTATGACAATTATAATGATAGTGCCATTTGTTGAGTGGATGATGCTTTGTGCCAAATATCTGAGCTCATGGTACTGTGTGGTGTATGAGAAGATTTTTTGAAGTTTCCATTGTAAACAAGACTGCGTTCAATAAACGCTTATGCCCCGGTGCCATCCTTGACAATATATTCTGAATCTTTTCTAAGTCCAAATTAGGTCAAGGTCAAGGTCAAATTGAGCTTGGGTATTACTGGTGGGTTGGTAATGGTCCAAGGCAATAACTGTATAAGTATAGAAGCATTGTAGTAAGTAGTGTTGATGCTAGACGAAACGGTAAAATCTAGTTAACCAAGAAATAGCCCATTCAAAATATTCTAAGTCCAAATTAGGTCAAGGTCAAGGTCAAAATCAAGGTTAGGTGATATTGGTGGATAGGGAATGGTCCAAGGCAACAAATGTATAAGTATCAAAGCATTTGAGTAAGCGGTGTTGATGCTAGACGAAACGGTAAAATCTACTTAACCTGTTACGGACGGAAGGACGGACGGATGCACGGACGGAAGGACGGACGTTCTTAGGAGACGGTTGTTGTGGGTTTTTTTGCTATATAAACCCTAACCCTAAAACTAACCCCACATGCGTGATTTTGAACCCCACAATCACTAACTGGCCAGGTTAATGACCGAAACGGACCCCATAAGGTAGCTCCTGTAAGCCCGGACGGACGGACAGGACGATTACTGTCGGGGCATAAAAATCTATTTTTAGCTCATGTGACCTAGATATGTAACGAACCAGAATCATTTGAACAATATTGGTAAAGTACCTCTAGATGTGTCACCATGCAAAATATCAAATTTCTGGCCACATAAGTTTCAAAGAAGAAGATGTTTGAAAATTTTACTATATAACTATATATATATATATATGTGCATTAAAAGTTGTCTATACGGTCATGTTAGAAAATCTAGTCCCACAGCAAGGGGAATAACTCTAGCCAAAAACTTTGAACAAGATTTCGTTCCCCCTTGTCACTGAAGGTTCTGATAAAGTTTGGTTGAAATCGGGTCAGTGGTTTCAGAGGAGATGTTGTTTGAAAATGTGGACGGACGACGGACGACGTACCCCGGACGGAATGGGATCACAATAGCTCACCCTGAGCCTAAGGCTCAGGTGAGCTAAAAATAAATTATTTTCATGAATAATTATAGGTTTCCGAACTCTAAGACCGAACTGTTGACGGTACCTGTAGGTTGTGAAAATTGGCCAGGGAGAGCTCATCTTTGGGGTGTAAAAATGCTTAAAATCGTTTTCGGTCGGGGGGCTTTGCCCTGGACCCATAAAGGGAGCCTAGGTGGCCCCCTTGACCCCCCGCCTAATCGGTTGGTTTTCAAATTTATCCCTTGATACAAATCTTATTGAAAACCCTGTGACCTAGATTTGATGTAGGCAAACATTCTGGCAATATTTCATTCAGATCTAATGAGATTTGTAGTCTCTAGAGGGTTAACAATGTTTTTCTTTGATTTGACCTAGTGACCTAAATTTTGATCCGACATGACCCATATTCGAACTTTACTTAGATATCTATTAGGCAAACATTCTGACCAAGTTTCATTACAATCCAATGAGATTTGAAGCCTCTAGAGTGTTACCAAGGTTTTTCTATGATTTGACCTAGTGACCTAGGTTTTGACCCATATTCGAACTTGACCTAGATATGAATGAGGCAAACATTTTGACCAAGTTTCATGAAAATAAAGTGAGATTTGTAGCCTATAGAGTGTAAACAAGGTTTTCTTATGATTTGACCTTGTTTTTGACCCGACATGACCCAAATTCGAACTTAACCTAGATATCAATTAGGCAAACATTCTGACTAGGATGCATTCAATTCCAATAAGATTTGTAGCCTCTAGAGTGTTAACAAGGTTTTTCTATGATTTGACCCTAGTGACCTAGATTTTGACCTAGCATGACCTATATTCAAACTTGACCTAGATATCAATGAGGCAAACATTTTGACTTATTTCATTAAGATCCAATAAGATTTGTTGCCTCTAGAGTGTTATCAAGATTTTTCTATGATTTGACCTAGTGACCTAGTTTTTGACCCGACATGACCCACATTCAGAGTTGTAGATAAGCTTTGTCTTGGAATTGGGTATCACTCCATGGATTTTAAATGAATTGGGTTTTTTTGAAAATTCATTGGGTATTGCATTGACCATAACCCCATGGTTTCTAATTTGATTGGGTATCCACAGTCTCGAACACATGATTTGTAATATAATTGGGTATCAGTAGGAAAATAAACTTGGATTTCCTATCCTTGTCCTTTCAACAGTGCATTCAGGGTATTGTTGTTAACTTTCAGTGTTTACCTTACATAGTTCTACATTGTATATGCAACTTTTGTTTACACGCGTTCGACTAAAGTAAAAGTTTAGTTGATAACCCGATGAAATTAATTCATTATTAAAAAGTAATTGAGTATTTGTTTGGTTTTTACCCAATCACTTTCAAGTAATTGGGTTTCCTTTTGCTTTTGTTGGGTACTGTCACCCATTAGTTTTGAAATAATTGGGTATTTCACCAATTTCAATTGAGTAAATACTCGGATACTCTGCTTATCTACAACTCTGCACATTCCGAACTTGACCTAGATTTCATCAAGACAAACATTGTCATCAAGTTTCATGAAGATCGGATGAAATTTGTAGCCGCTAGAGTGTTAACAAACCAATTGTGAACAGACACACAGACGGACGGACGGACGGACGACGGACATCCAGCGATCCTGAAAGCTCACCTTGGCACTTCGTGCCAGGTGAGCTAAACAAGAGGGCCAGAATGGCCCTTGATCGCTCACCTGACAATGGTGACACTAGGATGGGTCACGTGATTTCAGAAAAGAAGATATGTAAAAGGTGACCCCCAGGGCGGGGCCAATTTTGACCCCAGGGGCAAAATTTGAACAACTAAGATAGAGGAGCTGTAAACAATGATATGTGCAAAATATCTAAACTCAGTGTACTATGGTTTCAGACAAGAAAATTTTTGAAGTTTTCATTGAAAAAATCTATTTTTAGCTCCGGTGACCCAGATATGCAACAGACCAGAACCGATTCATCCATATATGTGAAGGACCTCTAAAAGTTACATCATGCCAAATATCAAAGCTCTGGTCATATTGGTTCCAGAGAAAAAGATGTTTGAACATTTCACTATATAACTCTATGTAAAACTGTGATCCCCGGGGCAGGGCCAATTTTGACCCCAGGGACAAAATTTGAACAAATTTGATAGAGGATCTGTTGACGATGCTATGTGCAAAATATCTAAGCTCAGTGTACTATGGTTTCAGACAAGAAGATTTTTTAAGTTCTCATGGGAAAAAAATCTATTTTTAGCTTCGGTGACCCAGATATGCAACGGACCGGAACCGATTCAACAATGTAAGTCAATTACCTCTAGAAGTAATACCATGCTAAATATCAAAGCTCTGGACATATTGGTTTCAGAGAAAAAGATGTTTGAACATTTCACTATATAACTCTATGTAAAACGTTGACCCCCGGGGCGGGGCCAATTTTGACACCAGGGGCAAAATTTGAACAACTTTGATAGAGGACCTATAGGTAATGACATGTGCCAAATATCTAAGCTCTGGCTCTTGTGGTTTGTGACAAGAAGATTTTTTAAGATTTCCTTATTTTTTCACTTTGGTTGCCATAGCAACCAGAGTTCTGCATGGTTTCAAATTCTTTGAACAACTTTGAAAGAGCTTGACCCAAGGAACATTCCTGTGAAGTTTGGTTGCAATCAAGCAAGTGGTTTTGGAGAAGAAGATGTTTGAAGAAATTGTTGACGCACGACGCACAACGCACGACGACGGACATTGACTGACCACAAAAGCTCACCTTGAGCACTTTGTGCTCGGGTGAGCTAAAAACTGATAAGCCCAAGGGCCCCAGGGTCAAAATTTGAACAATCTTGGTAGAAGATCATTAGGTTATGATACATACCAAATATTAAAGGTCTGGGCCTTTTGGTTTCTGAGAAGAAGATTTTTAAAGATTTTCTTATGCATTAAAAGTTGTCTATACGGTCATGTTAGAAAATCTAGTCCCACAGCAAGGGGAATAACTCTAGCCAAAAACTTTGAACAAGATTTCGTTCCCCCTTGTCACTGATGCTTCTGATAAAGTTTAGTTAATATCTACAATATATGTACAATATTGGTTCAATATCAAAGCTCTGGCCATATTAGTTTAAGAGAAAAAGATGTTTGAAGATTTCACTATATAACTCTTTGTAAAATTTTGACCCCAGGGACATAATTTGAACAATCTTCATAGAGGACCTGAAGACAATGCTTTGTGCAAAATATCTAAGCTCAGGGTACTGTGGATTCAGACAAGAAGATATTTTAAGTTTTCATTGAAACAATCTACTTTTAGCTCCTGCGACCTAGATATGCGATGGACCTGAAATGTTTGAACAACTTTGAAAGAGGAATATACAAGGATCTTTCCTGCCAAATTTGGTGAAAATCCATCCAGTAGACTATGAGGAGAAGTCATTTGAAGAAATTGTTGATGACGGACGACGGACACAGCATAATCAAAATAGCTCATCTTGGCACTATGTGCCAGGTGAGCAATAATAATTTGAAATGTCTGAAAAGGACCGCAGTTTTACATTACGCTTCGCAGCTTTATGCCTTTAATTTTCTAAAGAATACTCTTGAAACACGGGTCATTTTCAAAGAGACCAAGACATCAAATGTTCTGTCCTTTCATGCAGCAATTCAATAAAGCAGTTTATATCACATATTTCCGGTAGCGACGAAATAGCAAGTGTGGTTTATGGGTCTGGTTGATAACTCTAGTGTCACTTATCGGATAAGTTTTTTTTTTCGATGGTTAGGACAGCAATTATCACAAGGGTTTGACTACTTGCAATCATGATACATCATGCCACTGTTAATGCACATAAATGCCTGAATTGTGTGCCTGTGAGTTTAATTGTGATAGTCTTTTCGTGTTAAAATAAAACGTGGATTTGCTAAGTTTCCCGTCTATCATTAAGTCTAATTTTACTTTTATCAACAGTTAAGCTAGTAATTTTTCGAAAAATAAGTTTCAAGGCATTTTATCAGAGAGAACTAATTACTTAGGCTGTATGTACCCTGTACAGCCAAAGTTTCCAATAACATGCGAGGGGAGAGATGAAGTCAGAAATAGCATAAAGACTGAGGGGTTACATTAGCAAATATGCAAAGATGGTGGCCTCCTATCTAATTAAGGAAGGCTCACCAATCTATTTTTACTCTTATATGCATCCCAACATCAAGGGTATTTGGACATATGTAGTTTTTAAGACAACATTTACAAATTAAGACCGATTTTAGCGGAGCTGTCCATTTCCCTTTAAAGAAAAAAAAGTTTGACTATGGACGGACGGACGACATTGGACAAAGGGAGATCACAATAGCTCACCTTGGAACTTCGTGCCAGGTGAGCTATTAGGGTTAATAAATGGCTTACTCACATGAACTTAGGGCTTCTTTCTCATCTGATGGTACTTTGTGGATCTTCTTTTCTTTGTAGACAAAACTTCCTTCAATGGACTTAAACTCCAGATACCGCGTAACACCAGTGTGAATGAGAAGCTTTACTAACTTTCCTGCAAGGCAACACAGAGCATGAGCACAGCTATCCAGAGCTCCACATAAGGGGAGTACAGGCTCCGAGGTTATACAGCGTTTCATTTCAGTCTGAGTGTGTTCCCAAGCATTTGATTGTGCAGATTTGAGCCTAGGCTCAAATCTGCACAATCAAATGCTTGGGAACGAATAAAGACTCAAGTCAAAAGCTTTATAACCTCAGAGCCAGTGCTCCCTCTCTACAACTACACCGTATGGGAGACAAAGACTGTGTGTGCAGAGATGCTGACAGAACTCGAATACAGAGGGGGAAATCCCCCATCACTTTTGAAAGTGTGTGGGATTTATCAACGGAGGGGGTGGGGCTTTTTTCCAAAACATATTCAACGATATTGCACTAACATTACCTTATTTTAATTAGCCACCTTTTCTATGATTCCAGAATGGTGAGAGATTAGCTGATTTTCTGTCGTTCATACGCCATTATATTCTTCTATGCGACATTTTTCTGTCACGCTTCGCTCGTTTATCAAATTTTGGTGTGTGTGTGCATGTTTGGGGCAGATGCAAATGGAACATGATAAATGCAATCAAATGAAGATTTAGTTATGGTGTTAAATACTGGAGGTAACTACAAGCAAGAAGAATGAAAAGCAAAAAACTCCTATAGAAGATATCTGCTTTACTTTCTTTGTACTTTAAAGAAAACACCTGCCTTAAACACTGAAGTCCTATATAACCTTTTTTAATTGAATATAGGTGTTGGTCCTGATGGCTATGGACTAAGGATTTCTATTATAGAATATTCATCATACATACCATTAGCCATTAGAAATTTTGGGATAAGGTCAACATTCCAGTCGCGTCCTCGACCAAACTCCGTTGGGGCTCCACCAGGGATCTTGAATTTGGTGTACATCTGTAACAATTGACAATCATTCAATTAACATTACCCCATAAATATGCATTTTTACGCCTTTGATTTTTGTCTTCCGCTGAAGAAAATAGTTTCACTTTACAGTCATAAATATGTATCAAAGGAAATAATTTCTATATTCTAGCAGATGGTAGCTTAAAGCAGGATGAAAATAAAGCTGAATGCGCCTTATTAGATATAAAAATATGTTTTGCTATTTAAACAAAAGAATGCTACATTTTTCAATATTAACTTCTTTATCACATCTTATAAAAGGACAAAATGGTCCTATATTAATTCATATGCAATATAGCATATGCAGCCGATCTAATATGCACATGACAAACGTTATGACTTTAAAATAAAAACCTTTGTGTCCTTGTCTACATACTTCATTTGTCAGTAACAAGCTTTGTTTGACCATCAAACGCTCGTTATACAGTGGAGAATCTGTTATTCTTTCCCGTTTATACGCAAACGCAAAGCGCTAAAACGTAGAAAAGAACAACTTTTGGTCAATTCTGATATTTCATGTTTATTTTGGTGGCAAACAGTTTGGAGCCTGATTACCCGGCGTCTGATCTGGCTCCAAACTATTTGTACTGCAAATAATAGTTTTATCGTAAACGCGTTTATTGGGAAAGAATAACAGATTCTCCACTGTATGTAAGATAGACTGAGCCCCTTTGTGTCACACATGGAGATTACGTAATCAAAGGATGATGCAGGGTTCCAGATTAATAGAATCAAGCACTGCTTTTGGTAAAGACGGGGGATTCTATATCCGAGGTTGGTCTGTTCCCAGTCGGAAACGAGCTTTAGCGAGTTTCCGACAGGAACAGACCAACCCATGGTATAGAATCCCCAGTTTTTACCAAAAGCCGTGCTTGGATTATTTTTCTCGCTTAAAATTACCCTTAAATCGAGTAAATTAAAGGAATTGTAAAGACCTACTTTTTATCCGTATCACACATTCCATATCCAATAGCAACAAACAGCTGTTTAAAGGTCAAGCTATTTCAGCTTAGCTTTAACATTTATTTGTACACACGTTTTAAGGAGAAAGCATGTCACACTTTAGATCACAACTCAGAAATACAAACGTTTGTATTGAATCCAAGTGATTTAATAAAGTAAAAGTTATCAAAACGTCCATTTCTTCCTTGATTTAACAACAACCGACGTCAATGACGTCAGTTAAGAACGTGACCTTACGTGTTTACTCGATCATGTGAAACAATCAACAACAACAACATAAATTACTGTTTAAACATCGGCTCATTGAATTGTCGAAAGCCAGACAACAGTAGGGTTTACTGTAAAATTCTCAGTTTCATTTCTCTCTGCAAACATAGTTTTTAGTCCATTTTAAGTTTTAGGGAATTTCTGTAAGAGTTAGGTCCCTTTCCCTTGCTTTTACCCAATCGGGGTGGGGGGGGGGGGGGGGGGGGGGAGGATACAGTTCCAGACAAGGTTTACCATATGGCTATTTAAAGTAACAAGAGGGCCAGAATGGCCCTTGATCGCTCACCTGTCAATGGTGACACTAGGATGGGTCACTTGATTTCAGACAAGAGGGCCATGGCCCTTAATTCGCTCACCTGAGGACATTGAAGTTTGTACCTAAGTTGACTGGGCAAGACAACATTTTAATATAACTATAAATGGAGTTATCTTCCAGACAAGAAAACATGACAAAAGTGAATTTTGTTGCCAAGCTTATGACCCTTATCCATGACACATCCTCTTATCAAGCTATTTCCATTTCCAATAAATGATAATTATTTCACTAGCGTCAACAGAACTGGAATTATTTTCCTGACAATAAAATATGACAAAGGGGAAAAACTAAATATTGCTGCCCTTGTGCATGGCATTTTCTCTCATCAGTTTCTTTCCATACATAAAATTTCATTACAATAGCATCAGTAGAACTGAAGTTGTCTTCTTGACAAGAAAATATCACAAAGGGAAATAACTAAAAAAAACAATGATGTCAGAGTTATGGCCTTTGCAAATGGCACTTCCTCTCATCAGGCTCTTTCCAAATAGGCAATTTCATTTTACCCATTACCCCATAGCATGTTTCTAATTTTGAAAATAGGTGGCCACCTAAAGCAGGTTGAAAGTAAAGCAGAATGTGTCTTAACCCTTAGCCTGCCACTCACGACTATAGCTTTATATGCAAACAGCTTGGATCCGGATTAGACGCCGAGTAACTCGGCGTCTCATCCGGATCCAAGCTGTTTGACACTCGGACAACATTTTCAGCAATTTTGAGCAACTTTGAAGCACTTTGAAACTTGAAGCAGACGAGAAATATAGCAGACGACAATTTATTTGGCGGGCTAAGGGTTAATGCACACTTTGCTTTACTTTTGCATCTTACATTTTCATGACTGTTTAAAGTGGAATTATTGAAAAGACATACAGATAACTCTGACAAAACCAATATTAAACATATGTATAAATATGGCATAAGACATAATTACATAACTGTCAGTGGATCACTTCCAGATCCTGTTTCTCTAAGTATGAATCAGACTGAACCATATCTAAACTTTAGCAGACAACATGTTCAGCTGATCATGACCAGTTCTGTGATACCCACTACCAGTTCAGAGTTGCATAATATTTGACCTCAGTGGCTAGAACGCTTGGGCTTACCCTTACCAGACTGAAATGATGTCTGCTTAAAACCTACTGTATGTGAAAAGTGTACAAAAAAACAATTTAGAAAATGTTAAGTTGGTAAATGAGTGGCAAATAGGTTGGATCCAGATTAGATGTAGCATTATGATTATGTTGCATCTGATCTGGATCCAAAATGTTTGCAAATATTGGCTATTTGCCCATAGTATATTAAGGGTAACTCAGGTAAATACAGTTCTGCCTAAATCAAAAATACTGTAAAACCTGCCTAGAGCAGCACTTAAACTGTGCAGGGTGGTGTCAAATGTGACCCTAGGGATTTCATTTTAACAAACTATAGATAGATCCACCAGGAGATTCTACTGTACAAATATCAAAGCTTAGGGCCTAGTAGTTTTGGGCAAGAAGATTTTTTAAAGATTTTTGCTTTTTTGCTTTTTCAAGCAGAGTTTGTGCTTTTTTTCCTTTTTTTTTGAACAACTTCTGTAGAGAAGCATCCAAGGAACATCATAAGCAGTTTGAACTCTCCCTACAATCGGCGGGTTTCAGAGGAGATGTCGTTTGAAGTAAAAGTGAACGGACAGACGGACAGACGGACAGACGGACAGACGGACAGACGGACAGACGGACAGACGGACAGACGTACTACGGACGGTGAGCGGTCACAATAGCTCACCTTGAGCCTTTGGCTCAGGTGAGCTAAAAAGAAGATTTGTAAAAGGTGACCCCAAGGGTGGGGCAAAATTTGAACAACTTTGATAGAGAACCTGTAGTTGATGTTATGTGCAAAATATCTAAACTCAGTGTACTATGGTTTCAGACAAGAAGATTTTTGAAGTTTTCATTGAAAAAATCTATTTTTAGCTCCGGTGACCCAGATATGCAACAGACCAGAACCAATTCATCAATATATGTGAAGGACCTCTAGAAGTTACACCATGCCAAGTATCAAAGCTCTGGCCATATTGGTTTCTGAGTAAAAGATGTTTGAACATTTCACTATGTAACTCTATGTAAAACGGTGACCCCGGGGTGGGGCCAATTTTGACCCCGGGGGTAAAATTTGAACAATTTTGATACAGGACCTGTAGACGATGCTATGAGCAAAATATCTAAACTCAGTGTACTATGGTTTCAGACAAGAAGATTTTTGAAGTTTTCTTTGAAAAAATCTATTTTTAGCTCCGGTGACCCAGATATGCAACAGACCGAAACCAATTCAACAGTATATGTGAAGGACTTCTAGAAGTTATACCATGCCAAATATCAAAGCTCTGGTCATATTGGTTTCAGAGAAAAAGATGTTTGAACATTTCACTATATAACTCTATGTAAAACTGTGACCCCTGGGGCGGGGCCAATTTTGACCCCAGGAACAAAATTTGAACAACTTTGATAGAGGACCTGTAGATGATGCTATGTTCAAAATATCTAAGCTTAGTGTACTATGGTTTCAGACAAGAAGATTTTTTAAGTTCTCATTGAAAAAATCTATTTTTAGCTCTTGTGACCTAGATATACAACAGACCGGAACCAATTCAACAATATATGTCAAATACCTCTAGAAGTTATACCATGCCAAATATCAAAGCTCTGGTCATATTGGTTTCAGAGAAAAAGATGTTTGAACTTTTCACTATATAACTCTATGTAAAACGGTGACCCCCGGGGCGGGGTCAATTTTGACCCCAGGGGCAAAATTTGAACAACTTTGATAGAGGACCTGTAGATGATGCTATGTGCCAAATATCTAAGCTCTGGCCCTTTTAGTTTTTCACAAGAAGATTTTTTAAGATTTCCTCATTTTTTCACTTTGGTTTCCATGGCAACCAGAGTTCTGCATGGTTTCAAATTCTTTGAACAACTTTTAAAGAGCTTGACCCAAGGAATATTCCTGTGAAGTTTGGTTGCAATCCAGCCAGTAGTTTTGTAGAAGAAGATGTTTGAAGAAATTGTTGACGCACGACGCACAACGCCGGACAAAGACCGACCACAAAAGCTCACCTTGAGCACTTTGTGCTCAGGTGAGCTAACAAAATGTTGTCTAGCACCCCTGAAAAGCGAGAAAAGGGGAGTATTTCAAAAATTAAAATCTTTATTTCTGCTTTAAACCCTATGGTGTCACTACTCATTAGAATCATCTCGACAAGATGATTCTAATGAGTGGTAACACCATAGGATTTGTTGCTGAAATAAGTGAAAAATGCTGGATTTGTTCAGATTACTCCCCCTTATCTGAAACCCTGATGATGCCTTGAAAACGTTGAGACTGTAAGTCACACGAAATTGACATAACTCATGTATATCTACTGTGAATATGTGGTAGTTGACACGCGAATTGGCTTGATACGAGTTGACTTGATGCGTTGGGAAAATTCTCAAACTGAATAACTTCATTATAAATATATATAAGAGCACCTTGCACAGCAGGTAGGCTAGAGGCACTTGCAGCATTTTATGATTAAGGTCACCTAACTTCCCCGAAGCATATTGACTCAACTACTGTAGTGTCAATCAACCAAATATTTTTGAAATTTGCAAAAATTTGATATTGACTAAAATTTGAAAATAGTCACTGGTCCGGTATGTTAATTTACAATTTTTAAGGTACGTCGCATGTGCGCGTAGTTTCCATACGATTGTTATGAAACTTTTCATGAAGAATGATAATAGCCTAAGAAACAATGTGTGTAAATATAGGCAAAATTTATCGTGTGGTTTGTCTTTAAGGTCTCTTTTTCTGACAAATCCTAGAATTTTGATGATTTTATTTTTCTTAAAAATGAATAAAGCTAATGACTATAAGTCTCGCCCAATAAGTAGTCCACAACATTCATTACAAGAAAAGCTAAAAACATTTTGAATAAAGGTGTTCAGAAAGATGTTATCAGCTATTTAAATTTTGCAAAATGCTAAAAAATTGAATTACAAAAAACTGACTCATTCAATGTATATTTGTTTTCATTTTATTCAAATATATGGTTGATGAACTAGTCAGTCTGTAAAAATTAGAAAATATTACAGTCAGGATTTGTTGTAATAACATATTTTATTATTAAAATGTGAGATATTTGTTGTTTAGATACAGTTACCTACCTTAGAATTAAAATTTTGTCATTAAAATGCATTATTATTTATTCATGGACTTGCATACAAGGTTTATAATATTGTTTTAACATAATTATAATGGGCAATATCGATCTTGAAAAGGTTAGTGTATTGATAAGCTTCAATGTGTGGCTTTATAGTTCGATCAAATCGTGTACATGTTTACCGATTTAATTGACTTGTAAGTCATTTAACTAAAACGTACAGGTAAGTGGACATATACTTGGACCGTAAACATCACTAGTTCTAATCAACGAAGACAAAACATAACATGTCTCTTGATTACTGCATTATGGATTGACAAGTCAATAAATCGGACACTTAAAAAAATAATTTTTGGATAGGATGGGTCTCGAACCTATGACCTTTGGATTGCTAGTCAACCACTATACTAACTGCGCTATGAAGGATTATACTCAATCGTATCAACAGTTACTTTATATAAATTTTCTAGTATAACCACGTACGAAAAAGTCTATGTCGTCAAGACGCATATCCGCTCGCCCGCAAGACCGACTTCTGTGAGCCAAAAGCCTTAAGTAAATAAAACAAGGGCAATAACTCTAAAATGACAAATCCCAGGGTTACCTGCCTTGTTGTAATGAGTTGCCCTTTGGATACTAAACAAGTATCCAAAGTTTCAAGTTAATATCTTCATAGTCATTTAGATATATATGTTATTTTACAATTTTGAAGTAAATAAAACAAGGGCAATAACTCTGGAATCACAAATAACAGAGTTACCTACCTTGTTGTAATGAGTTGCCCTTTTGATACTGAACAAGTATTCAAAGTTTCAAGATAACTTCTTTCATAGATATTTAGATATATATTTTAATTTACAATTTCTAAGTAAATAAAACAAGGGCAATAACTCTGAAATGACAAATCCCAGGGTTACTTGCCTTGTTGTAATGAGTTTCCCCTTTAATATTGAACAACTATTATAAGTTTCAAGTTAATATTTTTTCATAGTTATTTAAATATGTTAATTTACAATTTTTAAGTAAATAAAACAAGGACAATAACTCTAAAATGACAAATCCCAGGGTTACCTGCCTTGTTGTTATGTGTTGCCCTTTTGATTCTGAACAACTGTTCCAAGTTTGAAATGGATATCTTTGATAGTTATTGAGATATGTACTCTCACAAAAATCTTATTCTAACAAGAGTTCAATAAACTCTTATAAATGCCCCCAGTGGCATCCTTGACAATATATTGATAATTCTGAATCTTTTTAAGTCCAAATTAGGTCAAGGTCAGGGTCAAACTGAGCACTGGTGAGTTAGTAATGGTCCAAGGAAACAACTGTATAAGTATCAAAGCATTGTAGTCAGTTGTGTTGATGCCAGACGAAACGGTAAAATCTAGTTAACCAAGAAATAGCCTATTTAAAATTTTCCAAGTCCAAATTAGGTCAAGGTCAAGTTTTGGTGATGTTGGTGAGTTGGTAATGGTACAAGGCAACAACTGTATAAGTATCAAAGCATTGTAGTCAGTTGTGTTGATGCTAGACGAAACGGTAAAATCTAGTTAACCAAGAAATAGCCTATTTAAAATTTTCTAAGTCCAAATTAGGTCAAGGTCAAAATCAAAGTTTGGTGATATTGGTGGATAAGGAATGGTCCAAGGCAACAACTGTATAAGTATCAAAGCATTTGGGTAAGCGATGTTGATGCTAGACGAAACGGTAAAATCTACTTAACCTTGTTACGGAAGGACGGTCTACTAACTTAGGTCTAAGGGCCAGCCTGCTAAGGGGCCAAATTCAAAAGGCCATTTGTCCAAGTTAAAGGGTCACAAGTGGCCCATTGATATCATCTGAGCAACCAAAATGGCCCTTTAAAGTCACCCCCCTACATAAGGACAGATTATGGACATTTGTGGTAAAGGGCCATAATTTGAAAACTCATTTTTTTACCTCCCTTGAGGCCCCCTGATACCATTTTTGCAATTTTTAGAACCGGTTAAGGGGCCATGGCCCTTTAACTGCCAATAGCCCTATATTTGTTCACAGTCCACTAAAATGGCCCCTTACTCCAAGTTAGCTGCACGGACGGACGGAAAGGACAATTACTATATGCCCCGCATCTGTCGATGCTGGGGACATAAAAACTTAACCGACGCAGACGCCGACGCAAACGACAGGGTGACGAAAAAGTCGAGCTCGAAACAAAATTTATTTTGCAATTGTCATATGTTGAAATGGTAATGGGATTAACACCTCCCATTATAGGGCAACTTGCCCAGTCAGACGGACAGAGAATCAGACAGAACAAATTATTTAAGTCTGTTGTCACAGTAATGTTTCCCCAGAATGAGGTAAACCATGGTATTTTGTAACAAGAGGCCCGGAGGGCCACATTTCGCTCACCTGAGACATTGTACCATAGAAGCTGACTGGGCAAGACAACATTTTGATATAGCTGATATAACTGATTAGCCCGGGGGCGGGGCCAAGTTTGATCCAGGGGTCATAATTTGAACAATCTTGGTAGAGGACCATAGGGCAAAGCTATATGTCAAATATAAATGATCTGGGCCTTATGGTTTCAGAGAAGAAGATATTTAAAGGTTTTCCTATGAAAAACTAATAAGCCTGAGGACGGGGCCATTTTTAGCCCGGGGGTCATAATTTGAACAATCTTGGTAGAGGACCACAAGGCAAAGCTATATGTCCAATATTAAAGATCTAGGCCTTACAGTTTCAGAGAAGAAGATTTTTAAAGGTTTTCCTATATAAGTCTATGTAAAACTGATAAGCCCCGGGGTGGGGCAAATTTTGACCTGGGGGTCATAATTTGAACAACTTTGGTAGAGGACTATAAGGCAAAGCCATGTGTCAAATATAAATCATCTGGGCCTTACGGTTTCAGAGAAGAAGATTTTTAAAGGTTTTCCTATGAAAAACTAATAAGCCCGAGGGCGGGGCCTTTTTTGGCCCAAGGGTCATAATTTGAACAATCTTGGTAGAAGACCACAAGGCAAAGCTATATGTCAAATATTAAAGATCTGGGCCTTACAGTTTCAGAGAAGAAGATTTTTAAAGGTTTTCCTATATAAGTCTATGTAAAACTGATAAGCCCCGGGGCGGGGCCATTTTTGACCCGGGGGTCATAATTTGAACAATCTTGGTAGAGGACCATGAGGCAAAGCTATATGTCAAATATTAATGATCTGGGCCCGACAGTTTCAGAGAAGAAGATTTTTTAAGATTTTCCTATATAATTCAATGTAAAACTGATAAGCCCAGGGGCGGGGCCATTTTTGGCCCGGGGTCATAATTTGAACAATCTTGGTAGAGGACCATGAGGCAAAGCTACATGTCAAATATAAATGATCTGGGCCTTATGGTTTCAGAGAAGAAGATATTTAAAGGTTTTCCTATGAAAAACTAATAAGCCTGAGGACGGGGCCATTTTTAGCCCGGGGGTCATAATTTGAACAATCTTGGTAGAGGACCACAAGGCAAAGCTATATGTCCAATATTAAAGATCTAGGCCTTACAGTTTCAGAGAAGAAGATTTTTAAAGGTTTTCCTATATAAGTCTATGTAAAACTGATAAGCCCCGGGGTGGGGCAAATTTTGACCTGGGGGTCATAATTTGAACAACTTTGGTAGAGGACTATAAGGCAAAGCCATGTGTCAAATATAAATCATCTGGGCCTTACGGTTTCAGAGAAGAAGATTTTTAAAGGTTTTCCTATGAAAAACTAATAAGCCCGAGGGCGGGGCCTTTTTTGGCCCAAGGGTCATAATTTGAACAATCTTGGTAGAAGACCACAAGGCAAAGCTATATGTCAAATATTAAAGATCTGGGCCTTACAGTTTCAGAGAAGAAGATTTTTAAAGGTTTTCCTATATAAGTCTATGTAAAACTGATAAGCCCCGGGGCGGGGCCATTTTTGACCCGGGGGTCATAATTTGAACAATCTTGGTAGAGGACCATGAGGCAAAGCTATATGTCAAATATTAATGATCTGGGCCCGACAGTTTCAGAGAAGAAGATTTTTTAAGATTTTCCTATATAATTCAATGTAAAACTGATAAGCCCAGGGGCGGGGCCATTTTTGGCCCGGGGTCATAATTTGAACAATCTTGGTAGAGGACCATGAGGCAAAGCTACATGTCAAATATTAATGATCTAGGCCTTACGGTTTCAGAGAAGAAGATTTTTAAAGGTTTTCCTAAGAAAAACTGATAAGCACCAGGGCGGGCCATTTTTGGCCCGGGGGTCATTATTTGAACAATCTTGGTAGAATACCATTAGGTCATAATACATACCAAATATCAAAGGTCTGGGCCTTTCAGTTTCAGAGAAGAAGATTTTTAAAGATTTTCCTATGCATTACAAGTTGTTCATACGGTCATGCTAGAAAATCTGGTCCTATAGCAAGGGGAATAACTCTAGCCAAAACCTTTGAACAAGATTTCGTTCCCCCTTGTCACTTAAGGTTCTGATAAAGTTTGGTTGAAATTGGGTCAGTGGTTTCAGAGGAGATGTTGTTTGAAAATGTGAACGGACGACGGACGACGGACGACGTACGACGGACGGAATGGGATCACAATAGCTCACCCTGAGCCTAAGGCTCAGGTGAGCTAAAAACTGGTATTTTCTTTGTGGTACCCAGCTCCTGTACTACTACTAGAAGTAGTTGAGGCCGTGTTCACTTACATCTTCCAGGGGTGTGATGGAGGCAGAATCTCCACCATAGTATTTGTTCCTGTCCATATGAAGTACCTTCATCTTCTCAACAGACATCATACCACTCAAAACACATTCCTGAAAACAACATCAAAGTTAGTGCATAGCTTCAAAGTTCAAACAAGGAGTAAGCATATTTTTCCACATACTTGCAGATTGTAGCTTAGAGCAGGCTGAAAGTAAAGAAAAATGCACCTTATCCCACTACCCCATAACCTATTTCAAGTGTATGGCCATTCCTACGTCAAGTCTGACCTGAACATCTGTAGCTTTGGAGGAATAGATCCACAGAACAGAGTAATTATGTGGAGATTGGTAGTTACCCACTCTAGTCACCTGCTGCCTACCAAAGTTCTAGTCCACTCTGTGTTCTGTAAGAGACAGCGAGCTATTTTTAGACTTCAGGCGCTGTCCTCACAGTACACCAACAATAAGACTCAAAATTGGGAGGATATATTCTGTTCTCTATTTAATTAAACCTCAAGGGATTTTGTTGGGTATCAAATTTTTCAAAAAGTAAGTCATTGTTTTTAAAAGTAAGACTACCAATAGATTCAGGATGCAAAAATACACCAACCTGGTACCAAAAAAAAATCTTTCAAACACTTTAATTTGACTTTTAATCCAGAGATTTATATCTGGTTTAAATCCAGTGGGTATCATCTCTGTGTACAGCGTGTACTACCTGCCATGTAAACAACATAAAAACAACCTCTGCTTGAGTATTTTGAAAAGTTTAAAATTAGATGACTAGCGACCTGAAGCTTGATTTGAGGTCAGAAATTGTTTTCAAAAGACTTTTAGCAATAATTGTGTGATTTTAACTAGCAAATGTGACTCAATCTGAGAGTTTAAGGAATGAGGCAAAACTTATTTTCCTCCCGGTTTTTGGCCTATTGCCATGAGACCCTGAGGACGGCACCTGTCAAAAGTTAACTTGTCGTCACAGGGTTTCATTGATGAGACTACCCAAGTTCCTGCTACAATCGCAGCAATTGTACACATAGTTGTTCAGTCGGATATGGGCTCCTGCCCATATAAACATGTGGTTTCTTTAAATCAAATAAACCCAGGATCAATTGAGGTTGGTGTCACCGTGTGAGCTGCGAGCAGTACAGAAACAGCTTAATGCCCAGGACAATCAGGGAATGGAATGTCCTCCCACCTGAAGTGGTCCAGAGCCCCACTGTGGACGAGTTCTAGTCTCGTCTATAGATATATAGAGAAGCGCAGCTTAGACACGCTATGGTTTTATGATTTTAAATGTAATATGTGGAGTTATTTTAGCCTTTTGATGGCGCCACTTGCCAACGATGCTTCGGCCCTGGGCAGTATCAACATAGAAGTATAAGTCAATTATGTGTACAATGTGTGCCTAAAGGAAAGGTAGTGACTCAGAGCTCCAGATAATTTTGTAACCTAATGCTTACTTACCCCCAATTTTTTTTTCTAATGCTGAAATCTGAAATTTCAATGCTTATTTTCACCCCGACCCAAAACAGCAAACTCTTACCTTTACATGCATCTGTCTTTAAACTGTAACCATGATGAATAAATCTCAGCATTTTCTTTGCTTGTAGTATTAGTAGCTAGGTAACTGTCTCTAGAATAGTTCAACAGCACTCCCTGTGCCTTTCTTTAAAATAACTGAACACTTGAACTATTAATAACTGTATAACATATATACAATTCATCAGCTGTTAATTAGTATCTCTTAGAGGGCAAAGGGACACTTGGAGCCTTCACCCTTGGCTTGTACTGCTGTGTGAGTCTGGCCTTCCTTCTCCTTTTCCTAGATGTCCAGAGCTTGACTGCCTTTGTTGGTTCATAGCTTGACAGATCTTTATCTGACATCTGAATCTGAATCAGAACATCTAAATTCTCATGTTTCAGTGAGCTTCTATACTTCTTTTTTATACTGTTCTGTGTACTAAAGCTTCTCTCACAGGCCACACTTGACACTGACATGCAGAGTGCTATTTTACACAGCTTTGAGAATCCAGGAATGGCATCAGCATGAAGAAGAATTATCCTTTTACAGAGTTTCTTGGTACTTTTATTACAGTAGGAACCTTTTATCATGCCCCTTACCATTGGCCATTCTTGCATCAACTTGTCTTTACTTAACAGATTCTTTACAGTGTTTTTCTCCTCTGTTATACCTTCTTGGAGGCCACCACTGATGATTTTCACAGACTTGTCTTCTCCATAGAGTAGGCCTACTGCATTTAGAGCTTCATCACATTCATCTTTGCTTGCAGAGTTTACTACAGCTGGTTCCAATAGAACACTTAGATGTTTGAATATGTCACTGTCCTCTTGTCTGAACCTATTTTTAATGTTCTTTTTAAGGCTGGCTATGTATTTACTTCTTAAAGAAAGAAGCTCAGATTCAATACTGTCAGAATAATGTGTTAACTTTTCATTATTCATATATGCAGTCTTTTTCTCTTCTTCTGTCCTGATTTCAATTGAACACCTCATACATTTTAGGACATTTCCATCATTTGACTCTATGAAGTCAAGCTTTCCCAAAGCAGCTTCCAACAAAGGATTTATTTCACTGAAGGCTATGTCATCTTTTTGAAATTCTTTAGAAAGAAATGCTTAAACTTCATGGACATCCAAAATAAATGCCACTAGCATAGCTGTTTTGTATTTTGTGAAATACTTGTGAAGGCCATTAGCAGTTGCATTTTTTTCTGCAGCAAAGCTGGACAGTGTAGCTAAAACAGAACTGTAACTATCATATACTGCCACCACAGCATTTCTCAGACCTAGCCATCTAATACTATATGGTTCTTTAATAGTCAAGTTGGGTTCCATGAACATATCTTGAATTTTCTTCAGTTTCACAGTGCGGTTACTGGACCCATTCATGAAATGATACAATGCACTGAACTTTTCTTTAAATTTGACCAGTGCATCTTCCTTCTTAATGGAATCAGTCACAGCCAGATTGAGTCTGTGTGCAATGCAGTGAGACTGCTCAACAAAAGGAGAGTGTTTTGACTTCATTTGCACACCCACACCTGTCTTTTTTCCAGTCATAGTAGATGCACCATCAGTTGCAAGGGAAACAATCTTAGAAGCATCTAATCCAATCTTTGTTAGACAATGTATAAGTTCACTTACAATGGTATGTGCCTTCCCATCATCAAGATCTACATTAGTCAGAAACTTTGTCACTGCTTCTCCATCTTTCACATACTTAACACATACAGATAGATGCTTATGGACTGTTAGATCAGTACTCTCATCAATCATGACAGCATATACTTCAGATTCAATAATCTCTGACACTATTTCTTTTTGAAAAACTCTGCTTATACATGACTGGATTTCTGTGATAGTATACCAGCTTAAATTTTGGTATTTAATGTCAACACCATTTAATGACTGTAACTGGAGCATGTTATTTATCTGGGATGAAGGCAATTCTGAACTGGCTGCATAAAAAACAATACGAAATAGTTTTTCATCACTTGAACTTACTGTAGATTTCTGATCCATATCATCGTCTGAGTCACTGACAGGTTTCATACAAGCCGATTTTGTACATTCAGCCTCTGCCTTTTGGTGTTCATTTGAATCTGCATGCCGTTTTATACTTTCTTTTGGAAGTTGGATGACCCTTCATTAGACCATATACTTCGAATCTGTTGCACCTCGCACGTCTCACACTTCAATCTCCGATCTTTCCCACTCCCGATAACTTGCAACCACGGATATTGTTCTTTCCAAATCTGAACCGTTTTCTCGCTAACGGAATCACCGGCGTGTTTCTTCGACGGATTTTCCGTCTTATTGACAATGTCAGTTATCAACTCATCCAATATCCCTTGCGCGATAGATTCAGATGTTGATTTCTCGTCGCGTTTGAAGAATTTCAATACACTTGGGTTGTCTACCTCGCTTATTTTCCGTTTACATCTCCCGGGTTTGCTTCTGCTCGCCATTTTATCAACTTGCGGAACGCTTACAAAGCGTCTATACGATCATTATGGTACACTTCTTTCCAGAACATTCACTGATAAAATGGTAAATAGAAACGGGAACCAATAAAGGGTATGCTCGATTTGCGGGAATAAATTTCGGAATAGCGGGAATACAGTTCTGATATTCTAATCGAGTAAAACGCACCCGTATGATTTGCAATGCTGATCGGACTTTTCAAATGCGTTTTTTCACCCTTGCTTTTCATTTTTAATGCGTTTTCAGTGAAATATAATGCTGAAAAAAGCTAAAACGCACCTTATCTGGAGCTCTGGTGACTAGGGGTACGTGACCGTACCTCTAATATTTCAAATTAGCGGTACGGTCACGTACCCCTAGCGAGCCCTGTGAGGGTTGACTAGGGGTACGTGAGTATTGAATACCATATACATGTAGCAACGCTTTATTTTGTCTGGAGAAACACTAAATCGATGCTATTTTTAATGTTCTCTCATTTCTATATTATTTAAAGAGTAATTAATGGAGAGAAAAAGAAAGAAACTTTGTCAAATATCTTCCATTTCCACGCCGATGTCGGTCGCGTATAGGGTACAATAAATGAAACACGAATAAAAATGTTATTAGGGACGATGTGAACCACCGCCGATGTCATCCGATTTACCAGACGATGTGAACCACAACATAAGACGATGTGAACCTTGTTTTTTCTTTTTTTTATAAGTGAAATATCAGATTTATTTGTAACAATTGGAAACTATGTATACCTTTTCATGTTCATTGACCTGTTATTACCCTATTTTAGCGACTTTAAGTGGGCCAAAAGATGGTAAATTCTCATTGGATAGTGTGAAGCGTTTATGTGGTTGGCGTGGGAATTAAACATTTATGAAAGAACAAAACGCGAAAAATCTTAGATGATTCTTTATTTATCTATAATAGAGAGCAGGTATTTATATAAAACCACATACAATGAAGCACATGTGATACTAATATTTAATTACACATAGTATAGTACAAGTATAATATCACAATGACACGAACACACATGATTAATGCACAATATCTGGATCTAGTTCGGAGCCAGATCGAACGTCAAGAAATTTTGCCGTACAGTTTTGGAAAATAAATCCCAGCGTCTGATCTGACACCAAACTGTTTGCAAAGTATCTAAACGTGAGTGGCAACGAGTTTAAAACCTTATCATAAGTCGGGTTACCCGTCGTCTGATCTGGCACCAAACTGTTTGCAATGGAATAAGGTTTATAATGAAAACGTGTTTATTGGAAAATACACCCTAATTGGGTGATTGATTAACTTTGCCTTTGTACGTGTCACTTTTCCCGCGCTTATTTTTCATAGATGAAGCATTTCAAGAATTCACGAAAACGTGCTTATTTTTTCATTATATATTAAACTATAGTTCAATGGATTGAAAATACTACATGCACATAGATCTAAATGAAAACTATAATAAAGTTGTTGGTTTTTTTAAATTTGAATATGGGAGAAAGTTATACGAGATAAATACATATATAATAAAAAGCATGACGAAAAAACAATGAACGTACATCACATATTGCATGCTTCAAGCGTAAATTGTTCTAATATCTGGTTCCCGTCTAAATGGCCATGTCACGTGATATTTTTCCAGCGCCGTAGATTATATATCCCTGTAATAACCATGTATATACGATCATTATTATAATGTCATCTACAAAAAATATACGATACCAATTAATAATTAGAGTCTTACAAGGGTAGCTAATCTGTAAATTTTATAAGATTCTTTTCAATATTTATATAAAATCTCCTGTATAAAAAACTATTTTGATCAGGGCCGTTTTTGACCCGGATCGGTTTGGATCTATGCTGTTTTGATGGAAACGATATTCACTGTTGAAGGAGTATTGTTTAATACATGGAAAAATAAGAAGACTTGGGTCGTTTTATTTTGAAAAAAATATAGGTTCACATCGTCCAATAGGGCGGTTCACATCGTCTTGAAAATCGGTTCACATCGTCCAAAAACCCGGTTCACATCGGCGGTGGTTCACATCGTCCATATACCGGGGTACGTGACCGGGGTACGTGACCGTACCCCTAGTCACTACCTAAAGGAAAACTACATTCAGATTCTTTTACTAAAATTATACAATTTTGAACCCCTGTAAGGAAATCAGTCAGTTTATTGTCATATCACAATTGACTAAACAAATGTTTAACTATTTCTTTAAGTATTTGTCTATACATGGATTAATGCCACGATAATTTCGAATCACTTTTAGATATTCAGTCATAATGCACATTATTGATTTTCGTGAAAAAGGGGTGGGGAAAGCGGCTGGCGTGCAACTGTTTAGTGAAACATGTGAATTAATAATAGTTACAGTTCAAAACTATGCATTACCTTTAGACCTGTTCCCAACACGATGACATCGTAATCTTCATCCATGGTGAGATTGTTTGTTGTTGCGATTAAACAGAATATAAGGAAACACCGCCGGCGAGAATATGGCTTCCTCTCTGCGTAGGAATACTTAAGACGTCAAACTTAAATTTTCACATCTTTTAATATGCACAGCTTTGTTATCTCATAAAATATAACCGTATAAATAGTTATTTGTGTAATTTGTCTCCTAATGATTACTTGTATGGTCATATGTCTATTATTAAACAAGTAAACAATGTTTCTTTTCATGTACTATTTACTGATGTTTCATTTCCGGTAAGCGAGATGTGTTGGTAGGCATTTCCTGTCACTTTTTGCATCAAAATGTAAATAGAGAATATCGAATTTAGGTGATTGTTATATTACTTCTAAATGATGCATACATGTTTAACTTCTTTTACCAATTTGATAGGATCATGGCTAATTGTCAGCTTTGTTGGTGAGAGCAACCGCCCCTAGTTGCATTGGGTCAACCGTCTGAGGTTTTTATCCTTGAAAAACTCTCATCTCATTGTAACTCTATCTTATTTTGATTTTATTCTTATCTTATCACTTTTGAGGTCTCCCTCTCGTTACATTTATTCACTTTTAGCTCTAGCAGACGCCCAGCTGTCGCTAGACATTATGGCAGTATCAATGAATAGATAGATAGATAGAGTTAGAGAGGTTGCAAACTGTTGTGGACAAGTGTAGTTTGATGTAAAGACCTAGATATTTTCCTTCAAAACTGTAACCCCCACCTCAATCACTGTTTGATATAAGATTATGTTTATTGCAAATCATACAGCACAGAAGTTGTTGGAGGTTCTTAAAAGACGGAACAGCGGAGCATACTAAAAACTGATGGCAGTGGCTAGGAGTACGGACCCGTACCCCTAGACTCGGAGTCTAGGAGTACGGATCCGTACTCCTAGACTCAGATGATGGGTTTAGGCTAGGAGTACGGCACTCCTAAAAAAGTATTATAATACCTACATTATCAAACTATTAATCTGAAATGTAAACTTTCTTCATTGTGAGTGGTTATTTAAAGTTTTTGCTTTCCGTAGCGAGGATCTATCGGCGTTATTTGCGAAGGATATGACTAAGTCAGAAAGAATATGACAGCTGGTGTTTATCGTTGTCGGCCACTAGTGTAGCTACACTACCATACAACAAATGCATATATGGCAACAGTAAAAATTGATCTCTTTATTACGACAGCCGGCCCAGTGACTCTTAAAGTCGTCAATTGATAAGCTTGAAAACAAATCGGGTCTAATGTGGCACTGTTAAGTAGCCGGCCCAGTGACTCTTAAAGTCGTCAACTTATCAGATTGAAAAAATCGGGTCTTGTGGCACTGTTTAGTAGCCGGCCCAGTGACTCATAAAGAGGCTCGTAACCTGATTTAGCATTAAAAAAAGTAATTTGTAAATATATGTCAAATGGGTAAAATTTAGTTTAGGATAATAAATTCTGTTAAAAAATGCATTTCAAAAAAAGAAGAAGCTCTGGTGGGATTCGAACCCGTGACCCTCCATGCGGAGACAAACGTGAAAATTGAGGAAGCGCCTTTACCACCTCGGCTAGCAGCGCTCTCTCTATATATAGTAGCGAATTAACGTACTTCACTGGTAGCAATCGATAATACTTTATTCGGCTCGGGTTTATGTCTGAGCCCGTGTAGAGAAGCAACAACAACTATACCGTCAGCTGACACTATAGAAAAACGATGGAAAATATCTAAAAAAAAAAAAGATTCGGTGACGATTCTTGAGACTTTTTTTGGACTGATCATATTTTTAGCTCACCTGGCACGAAGGTGAGCTATTGTGATCGCCCTGTGTCTGTCGTCAAACTTTTTGTTCAAAGATCTTCTTCTTGGAAACTACTGGGTCAATTTCATTAAAACTTCATAGGATTGTTCCTTGTAGGGCACTCTCTCAGATTTCTTGAAATATAGGTCATCCAATTGAAATTGTGGTTGCCATGGCAACCAATTGAAAAAACTTTTAAAATCTTCTTGTCAAAAACTACTGGTCTGAATTGAAAATAATTTTACCCAAATGTGCCATTGGTGACCCTCTATAAGATTTCTTAAAATAATGTTCCTATCTTAAAAAACATGGCCGCCAGTGGGTGGGGTAGATTTTCCTTATATGGCTATATAGTGAAAACTTTAAAAATCTTTTTGTCTGAAACCGCTGATCCAATTTGAAAATAATTTCACACAAATGATCCATGGGTGACCCTCTACCAGATTTCTTAAAATAATTTTGATATCTTAAAAAACATGGCCGCCAGTGGGTGGGGCACGTTTTCCTTATGATACTGTATAGTAAAAACTTTAAAAATCTTCTTCTGTGAAACTGCTGGTCCAAATTGAAAATAATTGTACCCAAATGATCCATGGGTGACTCTCTACCAGATTTCTTGAAATAATTTTGATATCTTAAGAAACATGGCCGCCAGTGGGTGGGGCACGTTTTCCTTATGATACTGTATAGTAAAAAAATAAAAATCTTCTTCTGTGAAACTGCTGGTCCAAATTGAAAATAATTTTACACAAATGATCCATGGGTGACCCTCTACCAGATTTCTTAAAATAATTTTGATATCATAAAAAACATGGCCGCCAGTGGGTGGGGCATGTTTTCTTTATGATACTGTATAGTTAAAACTTTAAAATCTTCTTCTGTGAAACTGCTGGTCCAAATTGAAAATAAATTTACACAAATGATCTATGGGTGACCCTCTACCAGATTTCTTAAAATAATTTTGATATCTTAAAAATCATGGCCGCCAGTGGGTGGAGCAAGTTTTCCTTATATTTCTGTATAGAAATTCAAAAATCTTTTTCTCTGAAACTATTGGTCTGATTTAAGAATATTTTTTAAAAATTAATGATGGGTGACCCTTTGCCAGTTTTCTTTGAAGAAAGAATCTTCCTAGCTCAAACAACATGGCTGCCTGTGGGTGGCGGTTAATTTACCGGTGATGGCTTATAGTGGAATTTTATCATTACTGGTCCATTACCATGACCGTAAACATGGGTAACAGGTGAGCGATTTAGGGCCGCATGCGGCTCTTGTTTCAAATAATCTTACTAGCTCAAACAACATGGCCACCAGTGGGTGGGGTGAATGAAAACGTAATCATTACTGGTCCATTTACATGACCGTAATCATGGGTACCAGGTGAGCGATTTAGTGCCGCATGCGGCTCTTGTTTTAATGTCAGAAGCCAAATAATGCCACAATTTTGCTTTTATTTGAGTATTTTATTTTATATGGACAAGTACACCATCTGGTTGCGAGTCCCTTTAAAGTCGTCAATTGATAAGCTTGAAAACAAATCGGGTCTTGTGGCACTGTTAAGTAACCGGCCCAGTGACTCTTAAAGTCGTCATCTGATAAGCTTGAAAAAAAATTGGGTCTTGTGTATCTAATCAATATTTATTTTTCAACTTGAATTCATTTTGCTTTCTATGCACATAGTTTGCTATGTATATAACCGTTTTTGTTTTTAGCTCACCTGAGCCGAAGGCTCAGGATGAGCTATTGTGATCCCATTCCGTCCGTCGTCCGGTGTCTGGCGTCCGTCGTCCGTTCACATTTTCAAACAACATCTCCTCAGAAACCACTGAACCGATTTCAACCAAACCTTGTCAGAAGCATCAGTAACAAGGGGGAACGAAATCTTGTTCAAAGATTTTGGCTAGAGTTATTTCCCTTGCTGTGGGACCAGATTTTCTAACATGACCCTATAGACAACTTTTAATGCATAAGAAAATCTTAAAAAATCTTCTTCTCAGAAACCCAATGGCTGAGACCTTTGATATTTGGTATGTATCATAACCTAATGATCTTCTACCAAGATTGTTCAAAGTTTGACCCTGGGGCCAAAAATGGCCCCGCCCTGGGGTTTATCAGTTTTTCTTAGGAAAACCTTTAAAAAGTCTTCTCCTCAGAAACTGTATGGCGTAGATCATTAATATTTGACATGTAGCTTTGCCATATGGTCCTCTACCAAGATTGTTCAAATTATGACCCCCGGGTCAAAATTGGCCCTGCCCCGGGGCTTATCAGTTTTACATAGACTTATATAGGAAAACCTTTAAAAATCTTCTTCTCTGAAACTGTAATACCCAGATCTTTAATATTTGACATATAGCTTTGCCTTATGGTCCTCTACGAAGATTGTTCAAATTATGACCCCCGTGCCAAAAATGGCCCCGCCCTCGGGCTTATCAGTTTTTCATAGGAAAACCTTTAAAAATCTTCTTCTCTGAAACTGTTAGGCCTAGATCATTTATATTTAATATGTAGCTTTGCCTTATAGTCCTCTACCAAAGTTGTTCAAATTATAACCCCTTGGTCAAAAATGGCCCCGCCCCGGGGCTTATCAGTTTTACATAGACTTATATCGGAAAACCTTTAAAAATCCTCTTCTCTTAAACTGTATGGCCTAGATCTTTAATATTTGACATATAGCTTTGCCTTGTGGTCTTCTACCAAGACTGTTCAAATTATGACCCCGGGCCAAAAATTGCCACGCCCTCGGGCCTACTAGTTTTTCATAGGAAAACCTTTAAAAATCTTCTTCTCTGAAACCGTAATCCAAGATCATTTATATTTGACATGTAGCTTTGCCCTATGATACTCTACCAAGAATGTTCAAATTATGACCCCTTGATCAAATTTGGCTCCGCCCCGGGGCTTATCAGTTTTACATAGACATATATAGGAAAACCTTTAAGAATCTTTTACTCTGAAACTGTAAGGCCCAGATCTTTAATATTTGACATATAGCTTTGCCTTGTGGTTCCCTACCAAGTGTGTTCAAATTATGACACCTGGGCCAAAATTGGCCCCACCCAGGGTCTTATTAGTTTTTATAGGAAAACCTTAAAAAGTCTTCTTCTCTTAAACCGTAAGGCCCAGATCATTAATATCTGACATGTAGCTTCGCATTGTGGTCCTCTACCAAGATCAAATTATGGCACCTGGGTCATAGCTATATCAAAATGTTGTCTTGCCCAGTCAGATTCTATGGTACAATGTCCTCAGGTGAGCGAAATGTGACCCTCTGGGTCTCTTGTTTGTTTCTGCTACGATTCTGATTGCGTTATTGGGTGATGGTTTTCATCACATCAGGTGCTTGCAGACCGTGTCAGAATCTAGATGTAGTGCTTTTGTGTACACAGTTTGCTATGTAAATAATCAATATTTATTCATCTTTTTATTAGCTCACCTGAGCCAAAGGCTCAAGGTGAGCTATTGTGACCGCTCACCGTCCGTAGTACGTCTGTCCGTCTGTCCGTCTGTCCGTCTGTCCGTCTGTCCGTCTGTCCGTCTGTCCGTTCACTTTTACTTCAAACGACATCTCTACTGAAACCCGCCGATTGTAGGGAGAGTTCAAACTGCTTATGATGTTCCTTGGATGCTTCTCTACAGAAGTTGTTCAAAAAAAAGGAAAAAAAGCACAAACTCTGCTTGAAAAAGCAAAAAAGCAAAAATCTTTAAAAAATCTTCTTGCCCAAAACTACTAGGCCCTAAGCTTTGATATTTGTACAGTAGAATCTCCTGGTGGATCTATCTATAGTTTGTTAAAATGAAATCCCTAGGGTCACATTTGACACCACCCTGCACAGTTTAAGTGCTGCTCTAGGCAGGTTTTACAGTATTTTTGATTTAGGCAGAACTGTATTTACCTGAGTTACCCTTAATATACTATGGGCAAATAGCCAATATTTGCAAACATTTTGGATCCAGATCAGATGCAACATAATCATAATGCTACATCTAATCTGGATCCAACCTATTTGCCACTCATTTACCAACTTAACATTTTCTAAATTGTTTTTTTGTACACTTTTCACATACAGTAGGTTTTAAGCAGACATCATTTCAGTCTGGTAAGGGTAAGCCCAAGCGTTCTAGCCACTGAGGTCAAATATTATGCAACTCTGAACTGGTAGTGGGTATCACAGAACTGGTCATGATCAGCTGAACATGTTGTCTGCTAAAGTTTAGATATGGTTCAGTCTGATTCATACTTAGAGAAACAGGATCTGGAAGTGATCCACTGACAGTTATGTAATTATGTCTTATGCCATATTTATACATATGTTTAATATTGGTTTTGTCAGAGTTATCTGTATGTCTTTTCAATAATTCCACTTTAAACAGTCATGAAAATGTAAGATGCAAAAGTAAAGCAAAGTGTGCATTAACCCTTAGCCCGCCAAATAAATTGTCGTCTGCTATATTTCTCGTCTGCTTCAAGTTTCAAAGTGCTTCAAAGTTGCTCAAAATTGCTGAAAATGTTGTCCGAGTGTCAAACAGCTTGGATCCGGATGAGACGCCGAGTTACTCGGCGTCTAATCCGGATCCAAGCTGTTTGCATATAAAGCTATAGTCGTGAGTGGCAGGCTAAGGGTTAAGACACATTCTGCTTTACTTTCAACCTGCTTTAGGTGGCCACCTATTTTCAAAATTAGAAACATGCTATGGGGTAATGGGTAAAATGAAATTGCCTATTTGGAAAGAGCCTGATGAGAGGAAGTGCCATTTGCAAAGGCCATAACTCTGACATCATTGTTTTTTGAGTTATTTCCCTTTGTGATATTTTCTTGTCAAGAAGACAACTTCAGTTCTACTGATGCTATTGAAATGAAATTTTATGTATGGAAAGAAACTGATGAGAGAAAATGCCATGCACAAGGGCAGCAATATTTAGTTTTTCCCCTTTGTCATATTTTATTGTCAGGAAAATAATTCCAGTTCTGTTGACGCTAGTGAAATAATTATCATTTATTGGAAATGGAAATAGCTTGATAAGAGGATGTGTCATGGATAAGGGTCATAAGCTTGGCAACAAAATTCACTTTTGTCATGTTTTCTTGTCTGGAAGATAACTCCATTTATAGTTATATTAAAATGTTGTCTTGCCCAGTCAACTTAGGTACAAACTTCAATGTCCTCAGGTGAGCGAATTAAGGGCCATGGCCCTCTTGTTATTCTTTCTGATGTACTCTTCTATCTGTCTGTCTGCCTGTCCTTCTGTAAGTCTTTATGTTGTAAATGTAGCTAATGCAGTCTCTTTTGAGACGAATATTTAATAAGTGTTTATGTTTATCTGTCTTTTGAGACTTCTAAAATAGAACAATGTAGCTTTTTTACCCAATAAAATGACAATGATAGTGCGTTTTTTTCATTCATTCATTCATTCACCTGTCTGTCATACATACGATTTGACACTGTATAACGTTAGCATTTTTTAGCTCACCTTAGCCAAAGGCTCAAGGTGAGCTATTGTAACCGCTCACCGTCCGTAGTACGTCTGTCCGTCCGCACAACCGAAATGGGTTAGAGGGCCTTTTCTGGCCAGATAACGGTAAACATAACAAAAGAAGACAATAGAGTTCATTCCGTAACAAAAGAATAAGGGGCCGTGGCCCGTTATTCAAACAAAAGAAAATAACAAAAGAAAAGGCCCTCTAACCCATTTCGGTGGCACGTCCATCCGTCCGTCCGTCCGTCCGGCCGTCTGTCCGTCTGTCCGTTCACATTTACTTCAAACGACATCTCCTCTGAACCCGCCGATTGTAGGGAGAGTTCAAACTGCTCATGATGTATCTTGGATGCTTCTCTACAGAAGTTGTTCAAATGAAAGAGAAAAAGCAAAAACTCTGCTTGAAAAAGCAAAAAAGCAAAAAACTTTAAAAAATCTTCTTGCCCAAAACTACTAGGCCCTAAGCTTTGATATTTTTACAGTAGAATCTCCTGGTCGATCCCTCTATAGTTTGTTAAAATGAAATCCCTAGGGTCACACTTGGCGCCATCCTGTGCAGTTTTAGTGCTGCTCTAGGAAGGTTTCACAGTATTTTTGATGAAGCAGAACTGTATTTTACCTGAGTTACCCTTGATATACTAAGGGCAAATAGCCAATATTTGCAAACATTTTGGATCAAGATCAGATGCAACATAATCATAATGCTACATCTAATCTGGATCCAACCTATTTGCCACTCATTTACCAACTTAACATTTTCTAAATTGTTTTTTTTGTACACTTTTCACATACAGTAGGTTTTAAGCAGACATCTTTTCAGTCTGGTAAGGGTAAGCCCCAGAGCTATACCCACTGAGGTCAAATATTATGCAACATTTTAGGGATTATCACAGAACTGGTCATGATCAGCTGAACATGTTGTCTGCTACAGTTTAGATATGGTTCAGTCTGCTTCATACTTAGAGAAACAGGATCTGGAAGTGATCCACTGACAGTTATGTAATTATGTCTTATGCCATATTTATACATATGTTTAATATTGGTTTTGTCAGAGTTATCTGTATGTCTTGTCATTTTTTCTTGTCCAGGATTCAACCCTTTCCCCCCATATACTGACGTTTGTTAACCCATTACCCCATAAATGTGCATTTTTAGGCCTTTGATTTATTCCTCTACTTAAGAAAATAATTCCACTTTAAACAGTCATGAAAATGTAAGATGCGAAAGTAAAGCAAAGTGTGCATTAAGACACATTCTGCTTTACTTTCAACCTGCTTTAGGTGGCCACCTATTTTCAAAACTAGAAACATGCTATGGGGTAATGGGTAAAACGAAATTGCCTATTTGGAAAGAGCCTGATGAGAGGAAGTGCCATTTGCAAAGGCCATAACTCTGACATCATTGTTTTTTTTAGTTATTTCCCTTTGTGATATTTTCTTGTCAAGAAGACAACTTCAGTTCTACTGATGCTATTGTAATGAAATTTTATGTATGGAAAGAAACTGATGAGAGAAAATGCCATGCACAAGGGCAGCAATATTTAGTTTTTCCCCTTTGTCATATTTTATTGTCAGGAAAATAATTCCAGTTCTGCTGACGCTAGTGAAATAATTATCATTTATTGGAAATGGAAATAGCTTGATAAGAGGATGTGTCATGGATAAGGGTCATAAGCTTGGCAACTAAATTCACTTTTGTCATGTCTTCTTGTCTGGAAGATAACTCCATTTATAGTTATATTAAAATGTTGTCTTGCCCAGTCAACTTAGGTACAAACTTCAATGTCCTCAGGTGAGCGAATTAAGGGCCATGGCCCTCTTGTTTTAATAATGTATTTTGTAGATTGTAATAAAAAATGAATTTTTATCAAATCCGCATTTATTGTATTGTTAGCTCACCTGAGCCAAATGCTCAAGGTGAGCTATTGGGATGGCCCTGTGTCCGGCGTCGTGCGTATGTGCGTCGTGCGTATGTGCGTCGTCGTCGTTAACAATTGCTTCAAATGACATCTCCTCCTATACCCCTTGACAGAATTCAACCAAACTTTACAGAAATTTTCCTTGGGTCAAGCTCTTTCAAATTTGTTCAAAGAATTAAAAACAATGCAGAACTTTGGTTGCCATGGCAACCAAATTGAAAAAATAAGGAAATCTTAAAAAATCTTCTTGTCAAAAACTGCAAGGGCCAGAGCTTAGATATTTGGCACATAGCATCATCTACAGGTCCTCTATCAAGTTTGTTCAAATTATGCCCCTGGGGTCAAAATTGGCCCGCCCCGGGGGTCACAGTTTTACATATAGTTATATAGTGAAATTTTCAAACGTCTTCTTCTCTGAAACCAATGTGGCCAGAGCTTTGATATTTGGCATGGTGACACTTCTAAATGTCCTTTACCAAAATTGTTCATATGGTTGTGGTCGGTTGCATAACAAGATCACAGGAGCTAAAAATAGATTTGTTTCAATGAAAAAGTAAAAAAACTTCTTGTCTGAAACTAGAAGGGCCAGAGCTTAGATATTTGGCACATAGAATCGCCTACAGGTCCTCTATCAAGTTTGTTCAAATTATGCCCCTGGGGTCAAAATTGGCCCCGCCCCCGGGGTCACGGTTTTACATAGAGTTATATAGTGAAATTTTCATACGTCTTCTTCTCTGAAACTAATATGGCCAGAGCTTTGATATTTGGCATAGTGACACTTCTAGATGTCCTATACCAAAATTGTACAAATGGTTCTGGTCCGTTGCATAACTAGGTCACAGGAGCTAAAAATAGACTTTTTACAATGAAAACTTCAAAAATCTTCTTGTCTAAAACTACAAGGGCCAGAGCTTAGATATATGGCACATATCATCGCCTACAGGTCCTCAATTAAGTTTGTTCAAATTATGCCCCTTGGGTCAAAATTGGCCCAACCCCGGGGGTCACTGTTTTACATAGAGTTATATAGAGAAAATTTCAAACGTCTTCTTCTCTGACTCTAATATGGCCAGAGCTTTTATATTCTGTATGGTGACACTCTTAACTATACATTACATATTTTGTTCAAATTGTTCCGGTCTGTTGCATATCTAGGTCAGTCCTGGACATAAATCAATATCTCCATTTTTCCAATTATTCTCAGGTGAGCGAATATGCCCCATGGGGCTCTTGTATTGTTAGCTCACCTGAGCCAAAGGCTCAAGGTGAGCTATTGGGATGGCCCTGTGTCCGTCGTGCGTCGTGCGTCGTCGTTAACAATTGCTTCAAATGACATCTTCTCCTAAACGGCTGAACAGATTTCAACCAAACTTTACAGGAATGTTCCTTGGGTCAAGCTCTTTCAAATTTGTTCAAAGAATTGAAAACAATATAGAACTCTGGTTGCTATGGCAACCAAAGTGAAAAAATAAGGAAATCTTAAAAAATCTTCTTGTCTGAAACTACAAGGGCCAGAGCTTAGATATTTGGCACATAACATTATCTACAGGTCCTCTATCAAGTTTGTTCAAATTATGCCCCTGGGGTCAAAATTGGCCCCGCCCCGGGGGTCACAGTTTTACATAGAGTTATATAGTGAAAATTTCAAACGTCTTCTCCACTGAAACTAATATGGCCAGAGCTTTGATATTTGGCATGGTGACACTTCTAAATGTCCTTTACCTAGTTTATTCAAATGGTTCTGGTGGGTTAAATATCTAGGTCATAATTCACATTCAAAATATGTATAGCAGACAGCAATTCAGCATTATAAGAGTTAGACCCTAGCCAAATTTCCTACTGGCAGAGTTACATAACTGAACTCAGGTCAGCTGGTCAGCTGATGAGGTTCACAGCATATGGTGTTGTCTGCTATATTTTTATGCCCTGCAGTTGGGGCATATTGTTTTTGTCCAGGGGCGTAGCCAGCGATACGCACGTACGCACGTGCGTAACATCAGTTTGAAAAATGAAACATGGCCAAAAATGGCATAAAAACCGAAGGCTAAGGGGGGTTAGACCTTAAAGTCTAAAATGAAGATTTCAAACACACTTCAGAGCTCACCATTTCAGTTCTAATTTCCATTTTTCTCCCCGGGGGAGAGCCCCCGGACCCCCCTCCAGCATTGTTCAATTTCAAGTTTTAGGAAACCAATAACTTAGTAACTACAAAGATGGCAGCTCAAAATTACGGTGCTACATGTAATCTGCTACATGTACCTCTCGTGCGTCTAAACATTGAGTCAAATAGTTATATAATGTTATATGTCTTATATAACGAAATTTGAAGAAAATTGTATGGATCACATAGTTCGTATTTAGTGCCCAAAATCCCCCACCAACAATTTTTCATAGTTCATATACATAAGGATCGTACGTACAATGTATACCTAAATCGTCTAAAAGTCGAAAGTTCTTGGAAATATATAGGTTAGTCACATTGGTCGTATTCAGTGTCCAGAATCCCTACAAACACACTTCAGAACTCACCATTTCAGTTCTTATTTCGATTTTTTCTCCCGGGGGATGACCCCCGGACCCAACTTTCATCGGTCAAGTTCAAGATTCAGAAAATAAAGAACTTAGTTACTAGAAAGTTGGCAGCCTGAAAAACTTCTACAGTGTTTCGTGTACTTCTCGTGCGTCTTAAAGTCAAATAGTTATAGACGTGGAAAAATTAGTCACAAAATAAGGTTGTGTCTAATAAAACAGAGCCTTCAAAGCAATTGTATGGTTCACGCTGATCGTATTCAGTGTCCCTATTCCCTCCAAAAACACTTCAGAGCTCACCATTTCAGTTCTTGTTTCGATTTTTCTCCCCGGACTAGGACTACCCCGGACCCCCACTTGCATTTTTCAAGTTCGAGTTTTGGAAACTCAGGATCTTAACAATTACAAATTTAAATCAGCATCATGAAAAAAAAATACACTGCTTCATGCACCTCACGTGCGGCAAAGTCAAATTATTATAGCGGAAAAAATGTTAATCACTAAATTTATTGTTATGTTATAACGGAGCTTTGAACACAATTGTATGGTTCACGTTGATCGAATTCAGTGCTCCAGATCCCTCTAAACACACTTCAGAGCTCACCATTTCAGTTCTTATTTCCATTTTTCTCCCGGGGGAGGACCCCCGAACCCCCACTTGCATTTTTCAAGTTCGAGTTTCGGAAACTCAGGATCTCAACAACTACAAATTTAAGTCGACATCATAAAAGACTACAGTGCTTCTTTTATATACCACTCGTGCGGCTAAAAGTCAAATTATTTTAGCAGAAAAAAACGCTAATCACAAAATTTAATTATATGTTGGACACATTTGTATAGTTCTCATAGATCGTATTCAGTGCTCCAAATCCCTCTAAACACACTTCAGAGCTCACCATTTTACTTCTAATTTACTTTTTTCTCCCGGGGGAGGCCCCCCGGACCCCCACCAGCAGGAGGGGGTATCCCCTCCCGCACCCTCCCCCTGATGTGCGTAACATTTGTTCAAGTCTGGCTACGCCGCTGTTGTCTGTCTGCTTTTTTGTCTGTTTGTCAATTTGTTTGTCTGTCAGTCCACAACTTTAATCTTAGCCATAACTTTGTTAAAGTTAGAAACTTTATAACTTGGGTCATGTCCTACAAAGGTCAATGTCATTTTTGAGATATTTCCCAGTGTCATATTTTCTTGTCTTTGAGATAACTCCAGTTCTACTGATGTTAACCCATTACCCCATACATATGCCTTTTTACGCCTTTAATTTATTCCTCCTCTAAAGAAAATAATTCCACTTTATACAGTCATAAACATGTAAGATATAAGAAATAGTATCTATATCTTAGTAGATGATAACTTAAAGCAGGTTGAAAGTAAAGCAGAGTGCGCAATAAATAATCATATGGAAATACATGTAGCTTGATAAGAAGAAGTGTCATGGATAAGGGCCATAACTCTGCCAACAATATTTTTTTAAGTTATTCCAATTTGTCATGGTTTTTTTTGTCTGGAAGATAATTCCATTTATAGCTATATTAAAATGTTGTCTTGCCTATTAAGCTAAGGCACAATGACCTCAGGTGAGCGAATTAAGGGCCATGGCCCTCTTTTATTTATATACTTTTTATCTGTTTTTATTTTTAGCTCACCTGGCACGAAGTGCCAAGGTGAGCTATTGTGATCCCCCTGTGTCCGTCGTCGTCCGTCCGTCGTCCGTCGTCAAACTTTTTGTTCAAAGATCTTCTTCTTGGAAACCACTGGGCCAATTTCATCAAAACTTCATAGGATTGTTCCTTGTAGGGTACTCTCTCAGGTTTCTTCAAATATAGGTCATCCAATTGAAATTGTGGTTGCCATGGCAACCAATTGAAAAAACTTTAAAAATCTTCTTGTCAAAAACTGCTGGTCCGAATTGAAAATAATTTTACCCAAATGTGCCATTGGTGACCCTCTATCAGATTTCTTAAAATAATTTTCCTATCTTAAAAAACATGGCCGCTAGTGGGTGGGGCAGATTTTCCTTATATGGCTATATAGTGAAAACTTTAAAAATCTCCTTGTCTGAAACCACTGGTCAGATTTGAAAATAAATTCACACAAATGATTCATGGGTGACCCACTACCAGATTTCTTAGAATAATTTTGATATCTAAAAAAACATGGCCGCCAGTGGGTGGGGCACATTTTCCTTATGTTACTGTATAGTAAAAACTTTAAAAATCTTCTTCTGTGAAACTACTGGTCCAAATTGAAAATAATTGTACACAAATGATCCATGGGTGATTCTCTACTTGTTTTCTTAAAATAATTTTGATATCTTAAAAAACAAGGCCGCCAGTGGGTGGGGCACGTTTTCCTTATGATATACTGTATAGTTAAAACTATAAAAATCTTCTTCTGTGAAACTGCTGGTCCAAATTGAAAATAATTTTACACAAATGATCCATGGGTGACCCTCTACCAGATTTCTTAAAATAATTTTGATATCTTGACAAACATGGCCGCCAGTGGGTGGGGCACGTTTTCCTTATGATACTGTTAATAATAGTTAAAACTTTAAATCTTCTTCTGTGAAACTGATGGTCCAAATTGAAAATTATTTTACACAAATAATCCATGGGTGACCCTCTACCAGATTTCTTAAAGCGACTCGCAACCAGATGGTGCATTAAAAATAGTAATTTGTAAATATGTGTCAAACGCTTATAATAAATGGTAAAGAATTAGTTTAGGATAAGAAATTCTGTTTAAAAAAATGTATTTCAATAAAAAAAAATACTGGTTTCTGGTGGGATTCGAACCCGGGGCCCGGCATTGGCGGACAGAAGGCAAAATAGGGGAAACCGCTTAGACCAATGGACCACGGAACTACCCGATTATCTCGGATCGATTTAACGTATTTCAATGTGTAGCGATCGAAAGTGCATACAACTTCGTAATTCGGCTCAGGTTTATGTCTGAGCCCGTGTAGAGAAGCAACAACAACAACTATACCGTCTACTAGTCGGTATAGAAAAACGATGGAAAATATCTAAAAATCTAAGATTCGGTGACGATTCTTGAGACTTTTTTTGGACTGATCATATTTTTTTAATGTCAGAAGCCAAATAATGCCACAAATTTGCTTTTATTTGAGTATTTTATTTTATTTTGACAAGTACACCATCCGGTTGCGAGTCCCTTTAAAGCAAATTTGATATCTTAAAAATCATGGCAGCCAGTGGGTTGGACAAGTTTTCCTTATATTTTTGTATAGAAATTTTTCAAAAATCTTTTTCTCTGAAACTATTGGTCTGATTTAAGAGTATTTTCTAAAAAAAGGTAATGATGGGTGACCCTTTGCCAGTTTTCTTCAAAGAATCTTCCTAGTTCAAACAACACGGCTGGCAGTGGGTGGGGGTTAATTTACTGATGATGGCTTATATATAGTGGAATTTTATCACTACTGGTCCATTACCATGACCGTAAACATGGGTACCAGGTGAGCGATTTAGTGCCGCATGCGGCTCTTGTTATTTATTGTATGCCGAGGATTTTGATGAACATAAAGAAATTACCAGCATTTGATTAAAAACTCATTTTGTGAATAGAAATAAATAACTTTGGGCCACGTTAACTAGGCGCCTGCCCATGGTGTGGCCTGCATGCATTATGACATTTGTTAATTCATACTGTAACTGAACGCCTAGTTGTATATAGTTGTATGTATGCATGTCATAATTGTTTAACTTTTATTTACGTGCATTTGTTATTTGCTTTTCCGCTCCTCTTGCCGACTTTAAACCTTACCATTACCATTATTGTCTAGGTTCCGACATCGATTAACGAATAGTGGCCGACAATGATAAACATCAGCTCTCTCATTCTTTCTAGTTTAGTCATATCCTTCGCAAATAACGCCGATAGATCCTCGCTACGGAAAGCAAAAACTTTAAATAACCGCTCACATGGAAGAAAGTTTACATTTCAGGTTAATAATTTGATAATGTAAGTATTCTAATACTTTTTTCGGAGTGCCGTACTCCTAGCCTAAACCCATCATCTGAGGCTAGGAGTACGGATCCGTACTCCTAGACTCTGAGTCTAGGGGTAAGGGTCCGTACTCCTAGCCACTGCCAAAATGAAACTCTGGCATTGCCAGAAGCTGTTTTGCTTTTCATCAAATTGGTTTTTAGGCAAGCATTTTCCTCCGGAATCTCTTCTTTCATTCCGGGGCGCCTGGCAGAGTTGAGTGGATTGGGCCTACGGTAACCATTTGTTTAACTAGCTGGCAGCTCACCAACTGACCACATATACCGTTCCAACCCCGTATCCTGCACCAGGATTCGGACCTACTTTGATCTCCCTGCACTTCGGAGGCAGACACCCTACATATATACCAACTCAGCCATTACTCAGGAAGAGTGAACATCTTTGTCACACCCATCACATATTATCTGTATCTGTATCAATACGTTGTAGCATCCAATAAAGGCTTTTACAAGACGGGTAAGAAGTGACGCCTTATTATCGGTGATAATCTCGTAGGGCTGTTTTGAAAGCCTCTACAGAATCAGCATGCACTGTGCTGTCTGGCAGCTTGTTCCATTGTATCACTGTGTCTACAAAAAACAAGTGTTTGTATTGATGGGTCTTGCTATTTGGTACTGTGAGCCCTCTTGTATCGTTGCATACTTGGTATTCTATCATATTATTTGTACTGAAATCTTTGAATTTGGTTGCTTTGATGTTTCTTCTTGGATTTGCCGGTTTTGTGAAAGTGGATGTTGGCAGAGCTGGTACCAGGCCCTCTTCTACCATATTCAGAGTGCATTTCAAAAAATTTACAAGCACATTGAACAGGCTCACCAGAGCACAAAGTGCTCAATGTGAGCTATTGTGAGACTGCTCTGTCTGGCGTCAGTCCATAATAATTTACTAGATTTTACCATTTGGTCTAGCTTCAACACTGCTTATTCAAATACTTAGATACTTACTTCAGTCAAGTGGAATGCTCTATACCATGTTTCATTCAGACCATAGCTCATTGCTAAATTGCCATGTTTGAATAATATTGTTATCCATGTAGATCCAACTGAAAATTGTGATGTTCATGATATAGTTAATAAATTTTCGTCAATTTTATGTGACGTAACAGAAAATCTATTTGTGAAAGAAACTTTTATAAATGAAGGCAGACAGCATTGTAGAAAATGTGATTCAAATTATTGGTTTGATAGTGATTGTTATGAGGCTAAACAGAAGTATGAGGCAGCATTACATGAGTTTAATAGAAATTATAAGTTCTTATGAGAGTAGAATCGAACTGCTTAATTTAAAACAGGATTATAAATGTCTTATTCGAAAGAAACTGAGAGCTTATAAATACAAAAAAGCAAGAGAGCTCGAACAACTGATATATTCGAAACCTCCCGAATTTTGGAAATATTTCTCTTCTCGTAAAATTGCCTCTTCAAACAGTGTAGATTAGATCTCTCTGACTTCCATAGTTATTTTCTAAACATGTTTAACAATCTGAATGAGATGTAAACATTGATGACGCTGAGGATTTTAACCAGACTCATGAGTTTGATGAATGTAACCAAATGTGTATGGAACTTGATCAACCAATTACTATTCAAGAAGTGACGTCTGCTATTAAAAAGCTAAAACGAAATAAAATATCTATCTATCTATCTATCTATCTTATACAGTTGTTGCCTTGGACCATTCCCAATCCACCAATATCTTCCAAAGGTGATATTGACCTTGACCTAATTGGACTTCGAATATTTTAAGTTGGCTATTTCTTGCTTAACTCTTTCCTCCCTGAAACTTTAAATGGACAATTCCAGCTTCCATTTTAGTCTAGTCCATTTCTGACGTTTAAGGGTCGTTTTTGTCAATGTTTGGCATTGTGACAAACAGTGAAGACCCTGATCAGAGGGCTCCTTTCGGAGCCCTCTGATCTGGGTCTTCACTGTTTGCATAGGACAAGTGTACTATTCACATGTACACTGTTTGAAATGACGCCTATATGCGGGACTAGGGCTCAAAGGGTTAACTAGATTTTACCGTGTATTCTAGCTTCAACACAACTGACCACAATGCTTTAAATTACTTATACAGTTGTTGCTTTGGACCACTACTAATCCACCTAAATTACCTTACCTTGATTTTTACCTTATTTGGACTTACATGTGTTAAATATTTTAAATTGGTTATTCATTGGTTTTACTAAATTTTACCGTTTCATCTCATCATCATCATGGCTTGGCTTCGCGAACGAAGATCTAAGTAGGTGTATTTCCACGTCTGTTGCAGGCATGTGAGTGTGACCTACTTGCCTGCGCAGAGGAAGTTTAAGGTGGAGTGCAGTGCGTGCAGTACTGGTTCCACCCTTTACACCATGGTTCATCTGACATAGCCCAGCAAGCTAGGACGGTGACAGTGAGGTCCAGGGTCGTAGGTTTTTAAAATAAGACTGACCATGTCCTAGATGAACTGCCTGACTAGGCTAACGAGCTCTTTCTACCCGGGTTTGGAATAAGAGTTTGCCTTCTCCAAGACAGGTTGCCTGCCAAGGCTAACAAATCCCTTCTATCCGCCATTTAACCCATTGGTGGGAGTCTGTTCATGGGTATCAGAGCATATCCACACACCGGTGGGCCTGGAATACCGCATGTCTAGGGGCAGACTACCTCCGAGTCCCTCACAGTTCTGCCTGAGGCCGCAAGGTGCTCAGTGTACATGTGTTGCCACGAGAAGGCACTGTGTAGGGCTTGTCTACAGAGAGGCTATGTACTGGCAGGGAAGACTTACACACTCGGCTTCCTTTTCATCTAGAACTAGACTATCCAGCGGTAGAGGCTGAAAGCGGAAGGTGACAAGCACACAACACACAGCGGACCACACTTGACGCATCCATAGACCAGAAAACACACTTTCATCTAGCATCAACACTATTGACTACATGTGTAAAACTTTGATACGTATACGGTTGCTGATTTTTGGACAATTATCAATTCACCCATATTACCCAACCTTAATTTGACTTTGACTTTTATTATCCCCTGCCGAAAGGCAGAGGGATACTGTTTTAGGTCCGTCCGTCCGGCTGTCCGTGCGTCCGTCCGTCACGTTTTCCGTCTGCAACTGTATCTCCGAAACCTATAAACAGATTTGGATTAAACCTGGTATACTTATTTGTCATCATAGGAGCACCGTGGGAAATCAAATTTTTTTCAGAAAATTTGAGGAATTTATGAGTTATCTGCCCTTTTTGTGTTAAAAATGCTGTCCGTCCGTCCGTGCGTCCGTCATGTTTTCCGTCCACAACTGTATCTCCGAAACCTATAAACAGATTTGGATTAAACTTGGTATACTTATTTTTCATCATAGGAGCACCGTGGGAAATCAATTTTTTTTTCAGAAAATTTTAGGAATTTATGAGTTATCTGCCCTTTTTGTGTTAAAAATGCCATATTTAACAGTTTTTACACTCTAGCAACTACAGTATTCAACATATTTTGTTTATACTTGCACACATTGTCTATAAGTACAAGTTCTTGCAGGTGTGCAATTATTGTAAAAAAAGGATACTTGTGGCAAGAGTTATCTGCCCTTGATGTACTTAGAAATGCTAGAAAATGCTTTATTTTGATATTTTTTACATACTAGAGCCTATAAATATGCATGGATTTTGAAAAAACTTTCTTCAATTATGTATGGCTATTAGATTTCAAAAGAATTTGATTATTGTTGAAAACGGAGAAATTAGTCATGAGTTATCTGCCCTTGATAAGTAAAAAAGGCCATATTTAACTGTTTTTACTCTCTGGCAACTACAATTATGAATGGATTTAAATGATACTTGCACACAATGTCTATAAGTAAAAGTTCTTGAAGGTGTGCTATTATTGTCAGAAAAGGATACTTCTGGCAAGAGTTATCTGCCCTTGATGTACTTAGAAATGCTAGAAAATGCTTTATTTTAATATTGTTTACATCCTAGTATCTATAAATATGCATGGATTTTGATAAAAAAAATCTTAAACTATGTATGGCTATTAGTTTTCAAATAATTGTTATCATTTTTGAAAACGGAGAAACTAGTCAACAGTTATCTGCCCTTGATGAGTCGGAAAAAACCATATTTAACAGTTTTTACCATCTAGAAACTACAGTCTTTAATGGATTTTGATTTAACTTACACACGATGTATATAAATATAAGGGTTGCAATTATTGTCAAGAAAGGATACTTTGTGGCAAGAGTTATCTGCCCTTTATGTACTTAGTAATGCTCAACATGGCTTTATTGTTTACATGCTATTGTGTACAAATGTGAATGGATTTTGAAAAAAAAATAAATTACATCATATATGGCTATTACTTATATAATGAGTTCAATTATTGTCGAAAATGTGCAAATTAGTCAAGAATACTCTACCCTTGATGAGTTGAAAATGTGTTTACACTCTAGTAAATTCTTAAGTTATGAATTTTTTTTAATAATACTTGCACACAATTATAAGTTCTTGAAAGTGTTTAATTACTGTTGAATTTGAATCAAGAGTTACCTGCCCCTGTCATACTTAGATTTATAATGCTACAAACGGCTTTATTTTTTGTATTGTTTAGGCTTTAACATGTACAAAATTGAATGGATTTTATAAAACTTTATAAAAAGCTTTTGAATGTTGATCTTTAAAGACAGGTGATCACCATTTGCCCCTTCCTCCCACATTAAAGTTTGCCACTTTCTTCTGGACAATCGCTGCGGCAGGGGATATCAGCTCTAAGGTGCTTGTATAATTTTGACTTAGAAAATATTCAGAATATATTGTCAAGGATGCCACTTGGGGCATATATGTTTATTGAACACAGTCTTGTTTGAAATAAGTATGTTGACTTTGTTTCTGTGCTGTTTCTCAGCAACTCCTGACTGGAACATGATGAAACTTAGTATTATGCTTCATCATAAAGAGGAGATGCACATCTGACAAAAATGTTTTAGCTCGTTGATTTTCTTGCAGAATTATGCCCTTTTGTTTGAAATTGTGTCTGTTTTCTCTGTTGACTTTGTTTCCTCATGGTTTCTCAGGAACTGTCGACTGGTATGCAATGAAACTTATTGTGATGCTTCATCATAAAGAACAGATCAAAGCTTTTCAGTTGGTTGATTTTCTTACAGAGTTATGCCCCTTTGTTTGAAATTTTTGTCTGGGTCCAAGGTTATAATAGAGCGTTTGAGCTGAGTCTTAGTGAGTTCTCAGGCATTTGATTGGTCAGATTTGAGCCTAGGCTCAAATCTGACCAATCAAATGCTCGAGAATGACTATAGACTCAACTGAAAAGCTTTGTAACCTTGGACCCTGGTCTCTGTGTTGTTTTTGTTTCTGCTGGGCTGCTGTGCAGCTTCTAACTGGAATCTGCTGAAACTTGATGCTACATTATAAAGAGGAGATGGGCAGCTGATAAAAGTTTCCAGTTTGTTGATTATCTGACAGGGTTAATAAATTTATTTTGTTATAGGCCTTTTTGAAGTTTGTGTACATATAGCTTTTTCTATCAACATGGACATTTTGATTTATGTTTTTTTTTTAACCCATTCCTCCCTCAAACCTCAAATAGACAGTTCTAGTTTTCAATTTAGTCTAGTCCATTTCTGACATTTTAGAGTTGATTTTTAGCTCACCTGAGCTAGCTCAGGGTGAGCTTTTGCAATCCTTGAATGTCCGTCATGCGTCCTCCGTCGTGCAGCGTCCGGCGTCAACAATTTTAGTGTTTACACTCTAGAAGCCACAATATTTATCCAATATTTCTCAAACTTGCTCAGATGGTATATTGCCATAAGAGCTCGGATGAGTTCGATTATGGTTGAAATCTGACAAATAGGTCATGAGTTATCTACCTTTGAACTGCTGAAAAAGCCATATTTAACAGTGTTTACACTCTAGAGGCCACAGTATTTATTCAATCTTTCTAACACTTGTCCAGATTGTATATTACCATAAGAGTTCGCAAGAGTTTGATTTTGGTTGAAATCGGGTAAATAGATCAAGAGTTATCTACCTTTGAATTGCTGAAAATGTCATATTTAACGGTGTTTACACTAAGGAGGTCACAGTATTTATCCAATCTTTCTAAAACTTGCCCAGATTGTATATGATGATAAGAATTTGGACCAGTTCGATTTTGGTTGAATTCTGACAAATAGATCAAGAGTTATCTACCTTTGAATTGCCGAAAATGTCATTTTTAACAGAATTTACATTCTAGAGTTCACAATTTTTATCCAATACATCTCAAACTTGCTCAGATTGTATATGACTATAAGAGTTCAGATGAGATCTAGAGGCCACAAATTTTATCCAATTTTTCTCAAACTTACTCAGATTGTATATTACCAATACACTTCGGATGAGTTTAATTATGGTTGTAATCGGATCAATAGGTCAAGAGTTATCTACCTTTGAGTTGCTGTAAATGATATATTTAACAGTGTTTACGCTCTAGAGGCCACAATATTTATCCAAGTTCTCTCAAACTTGCCCAGTTTGTATATGACCATAATTAAGAGTTCAAAAAAGGGTGATTATGGTTGGAATCGGACAAATAGATCAAGAGATATCTACCTTTGAATTGCTGAAAATGTCATATTTTACAGCGTTTACACTCTTGCAACTACAGTTTTCAATGGATTTTGATTATACTTGTACACAAAGGATGTAGCTATACATTCTCGAAGGAGTGCAATTATTGTTGAAATGTAATCATTGGGGCAATAGTTACCTGCCCTTGATATACTTTGAAATGCTAGAAAAAGGCTTTATTCAGTATTGTTTAGGCTCTAGTTATTTGCCTTTGATGTACTCTACTATACTACAGTAGGTCGACAAACTTGAATGGATTTAGAATAAAACGGGTGAAATTCAAAGGTAAAGCTATCAGGCTTCATTACAAATGGTGAGCGATATCAGGGCCTTCAGGCCCTCTTGTTTATAATATATGTCAAAATGACAAATAATGTAAACCCTGAACAGAGGGCTCCTTAAGGAGCCCTCTGATCAGGGTCTACACTGTTTGCATAGGACAAGTGTACTCCGCACAGATACATTGTTTGCAAATGACGCATCCATGAGTGACTAGGGTTCAAAGAGTTAACTGAGTTAGTGATAGTTCTAGTGTGACTGGCAGTTCACAGAGCACCAGATAAGGGTAGTTTTTCAAAAACTAAAATCTTTATTTCTGAATTAAACCCTATGGTGTCACTACTCATTAGAATCATCTCGAAGAGACGATTCTAATGAGTAGTAACACCATAGGATTTGGTGCTAAAAAGAGTGAGAAAATGTTGGATTTTTTTAGAGAAAAAACTACCTCTTATCTACAGCCCTGAGTTCATAATTGTTATTTATCCTATTACCCCATAGCCTGTTTCTTGTTTTGAAGATAGGTGACCACTTAAAGACATCTCCTGACGACCTTTTGGTCATAACGCCTTGCCAGATTATTTACTGACAATTTCCTTGCAAAACGCATGCGTCTTGTGCATATTGAACCATTGAATCGTCTTATGTGAGACCGAACCTTTATATTTGATAGTTTGGTTAGAAATAACTATTGAAAATCACTAGAGAATGAGTATAATCTGGACCTCATCCGGTAAACTGAGATTATGTTGCACATGCTTTACAGTTACATTGACACCTCCAGAACAATGGGCTGGTGGTCCCTCAATGGACTGAGGAAAAGTCTTTGCGCATTCTGCTTTACTTTCAGCCTGCTTTAAGCTTTTATCTGTTAGAGTATATAAAATATTTCTTATGAATCTTATTTGTAACAGTATAAATTGGAACTATTTTCTTCAGTAGATGAATAAATTAAAGGCGTTCAAAGGTGTATTTATTATGGGTTATTGCAGTGTTTGTATTTCAGAACAAGGAGAGTATTCTCCAGATAAGAGGTAGTTATTTCAACAGCTCCAACATGTTATCACTCATTTCAGCGCCAAACCCATGGTGTTACTACTCATTAGAATCGTCTCTTCGAGACGATTCTAATGAGTAGTGACACCATAGGGTTTATTTCAGAAATAAAGATTTTAGTTTTTGAAAAACTACCCTTATCTGGTGCTCTGATTGCAGTGTTTGAATTTCAGAACAAGGAGAGTGTTCCCCATATCTGTTGCCTACACAGACTTCAGGTGGATGGACTAACCATGTCTAAAACACCAGAACAAAACAACAGGCCGGGAAAAGTAGAGTTGGTACAGATAGTGAGAAACCCAAAAGGGGAAGGTTTGTTTGTTTGTTTTAACTTTTACACCTAACTTACATGACTCCAGAAAAGTGGAATCTTTATTTCTGAATTAAAGCACGTAGTGCCACTAATCATTATGAATTAAATTCAATTTTGTCACAACTCATAATGAATTAAGGGCTCCAGATAAGAAGGAGTACCAGTAAACTTAACAAATCCTTCATTATGTCGCACTTATTTCAGCACCAAACCCTATGGTGTGACTCGAAGAGACGATTCTAATAAGTAGTGACACCATAGAGTTTAGTTCAGAAATAACAATTTTAGTTTTTGAAATACTCCCCTTATCTTGAGCCCTGGAATTAAACCCATGGTGTCACTTCTCATTATAAATCCTCTCTTACAGACACCCTGATTCTAATGAGTAACTACGCCATAGGATTTGGTGCTGAAATGCGTGAGAAAATTATTGGATTTGATAAATTATGTCAATGTGGATTCAAAAATGTCATAGATTAACCTATACCCCATAAATACCCTAGGTAGCCTTAAATTTATTCCTCCAGGTAAAAAAGTAGTATCTATTTATACCTGCATGAAGAAGAAATATTTCCCCATCCTAGCAGATGGTAGTAAAAAGCAGGCTGAAATAAAAGCAGAATGCACTTTAAAGTGCACTCTGCATTACTTTCAATTTGCTTTAACCCTTTCCCCAATAGAAGCGCCTTTTAACGTGTTTTATTTATTCATCAGCTGAAGAAAATAGTTCCAATTTAATCAGTTATGAAGATATATGATAGGGAATATTGTCTATATTCTAGCACATGATAGCTTAAAGCAGGCTGAAAGTAAAGCAGAATGTGCCTTAAGGCACATTCTGCTTTACTTTCAACCTGCTTTAAGAAGTCACCTATCTTCAATACTAGAAATAGACTATCAGGTAAAGGGTTAAATGGTCACCCGTCTTCAATTAGAAACAAGCTTTGGGGTAGAAATGTTGAGAGTATGAATACAGAAGAGCTTATTATGGATTCCCTTTTAATTATTAGGGCACTTACTAACCGCGACTTGTAAAATATATAGAGGTCGATTTAAGAAATTTGGTAAATGCAGGGCTTCAGATAAGGGGAGTATTTAAAAAACTGAAATCTTTATATCTGCTTTAACCCCTATGGTGTCACTACTCATTTGAATTGTCTCGAAGACACAATTCTGATGAATAGTAACTGTCTTAAGGATCGTTTGGTGCTTAACCCATTACCCCATAGCCTATTTCTTATTTTGGAGACAGGTGTCCACTTAAAGCAGGTTGAAATTGAAAATAAAGCAGAATGTGCATTAAGGCGCATTCTGCTTTATTTTCAGCCTGCTTTAAGCTACAATCCTTTAGAATATAGAAAATATTTACAATGATACAAACTCATGTCTGTATAAATTGGAACTATTTTTTTGAGTTGAGGAATAAAGAAAAGGCGTTAAATTTTAAAAGGTGTATTTATGGGGTAATGTTTTAAATTAGTGAGAAAATGTTGGATTTGTTCAGTTTACTCCCTTACCTGGAGCATTGTCGATGACAGAAGTTCAGTATTCACAGGGCTCCAGATAAGGGGAGTATTTCAAAAACTAAAATCTTTATTTCTTCATTAAACCCTATGGTGTCACTACTCATTAGAATCGTCTCTTCGATTCTAATGAGTAGTAACACCATAGGATTTGGTGTTGAAATAAGCAAGAACATGTTGGATTTGTTCAGTTTTGTCCCTCTTATCTGGAGCCCGGTGTCATATGGTATTTTGACTCGGGGGTAAATTATTTTGACCCACGGGTCATTTTACCGCTATGGTGAAATGACCCCCCCTGCGGTATTTTGACCCCCGCTCACCGTCCGTAGTACGTCTGTCCATTTACATTTACTTCAAACGACATCTCCTCTGAACCCGCCAATTGTAGGGTGAGTTCAAACTGCTCATGATGTTCCTTGGATGCTTCTCTACAGAAGTTGTTCAAATGAAAGAGAAAAAGCAAAAACTCTGCTTGAAAAAGCAAAAAAGCAAAAAACTTTAAAAAATCTTCTTGCCCAAAACTACTAGGCCCTAAGCTTTGATATTTTTACAGTAGAATCTCCTGGTCGATCCCTCTATAGTTTGTTAAAATGAAATCCTTAGGGTCACACTTGACGCCACCCTGCGCAGTTTAAGTGCTGCTCTAGGCAGGTTTCACAGTATTTTTGATGAAGCAGAACTGTATTTTACCGGAGTTACTCTTAATATACTAAGGGCAAATAGCCAATATTTGCAAACATTTTGGATCCAGATCAGATGCAACATAATCATAATGCTACATCTAATCTGGATCCAACCTATTTGCCACTCATTTACCAACTTAACATTTTCTAAATTGTTTTTTTGTACACTTTTCACATACAGTAGGTTTTAAGCAGACATCATTTCAGTCTGGGAAGGGTAAGCCCCAGAGCTCTACCCACTGAGGTCAAATATTATGCAACAGTTGGAGTATCACAGAACTGGTCATGATCAGCTGAACATGTTGTCTGCTAAAGTTTAGATATGGTTCAGTCTGCTTCATACTTAGAGAAACAGGATCTGGAAGTGATCCACTGACAGTTATGTAATTATGTCTTATGCCATATTTATACATATGTTTAATACTGGATTTGTCAGTTATCTGTATGTCTTGTCATTTTTTCTTGTCCAGGATTCAACCCTTTCCCCCCATATACGGACGTTTGTTAACCCATTACCCCATAAATGTGCATTTTTAGGCCTTTGATTTATTCCTCTACTTAAGAAAATAATTCCACTTTAAACAGTCATGAAAATGTTAGATGCGAAAGTAAAGCAAAGTGTGCATTAAGACACATTCTGCTTTACTTTCAACCTGCTTTAGGTGGCCACCTATTTTCAAAACTAGAAACATGCTATGGGGTAATGGGTAAAATGAAATTGCCTATTTGGAAAGAGCCTGATGAGAGGAAGTGCCATTTGCAAAGGCCATAACTCTGACATCATTGTTTTTTTAGTTATTTCCCTTTGTGATATTTTCTTGTCAAGAAGACATCTTCAGTTCTACTGATGCTATTGTAATGAAATTTTATGTATGGAAAGAAACTGATGAGAGAAAATGCCATGCACAAGGGCAGCAATATTTAGTTTTTCCCCTTTGTCATATTTTATTGTCAGGAAATAATTCCAGTTCTGCTGACGCTAGTGAAATAATTATCATTTATTGGAAATGGAAATAGCTTGATAAGAGGATGTGTCATGGATAAGGGTCATAAGCTTGGCAACAAAATTCACTTTTGTCATGTTTTCTTGTCTGGAAGATAACTCCATTTATAGTTATATTAAAATGTTGTCTTGCCCAGTCAACTTAGGTACAAACTTCAATGTCCTCAGGTGAGCGAATATAGGGCCATGGCCCTCTTGTTTACATATTTCACATACAAACATTTGGAGCAGACAACAGTTCAGCATGATAATAGTCATTTCTCTCTGAGACCGTCTCCTATTGCATAACTGACCCATAGCTAGCTCTGAACTCAGGTCACTGAGATACATAACAGAAATGATAGTGATGTCTGCTATTTTATGCTCAAGCACAACTTAGTTCGAGGCATATTACTTTTGGTCTGTCTGTTTGTTTGTTTGTGTTTTGTTTGTTTGTTTATCTTTCTGTCTATCAGTCCACAATTAATTCTTGGCCATAAACAGTATGGATCCAGTTCAGATGCCACATAATGCTGCATCTAATCTGGATCAAAACTATTTGCCACTCATTTACATATAGTTTCTTATATTTAGAAAATGTAAATAATGATATTTATTAACCTATTAACCCATACATATTCCTTTTTATGTCTTTAATTTATTCTTCTACAGAAGAAAATAATTTCACTTTATACAGTCATTGTTGTCTTTAACAATTGCTTCAAACATCTCCTCATATACCGCTGAAAAGATTTCAACCAAACTTTACACGAATGTTCCTTGGGTCAAGTTCTTTCAAAATTGTTCAAAGAATTAAAAACAATGTAGAACTCTTTGCAACCATGGCAACCAAGTGAAAAAATAAGGAAATCTTAAAAAATCTTCTTGTCTGAAACTACAAGGGCCAGATCTTAGACATTTGTCACATAGCATCATCTACAGGTCCTCTATCAAACTACAAACTATGCCCCTGGGGTCAAAATTGGCCCCGCCGGGGGGGGGGGGGGGGGGGTCACAGTTTAACATAGAGTTATATAGTGACATTTTCAAACGTCTTCTCCTCTGAAATGGCCAGAGCTTTGATATCTGGCATGGTGACACTTTTAGATGTCCTATACCAATAAGTTTCAAATGGTTCTGGTCGATTGCATATCATCTACAGGTCCTCTATCAAGTTTGTACAAAGTATGCCCCTGGGGTCAAAATTAGCCCATCTCCGGGGTTCACAGTTTTCAAACGTCTTCTTTTCTGAAGCTAATATAGCCAGAGCTTTGATATTCGGCATGGTGTTACTTCTAGATGTCCTTTATCTATTTTGTTCAAATGGTTCCAGTCTGTTGCATAATTATGTAGGTCACAGGAGCTAAAAATAGATTTTTTCAATGGAAACTTAAAAAAAATCTTCTTGTCTAGAACCCTAGTACCCTGATCTTAGATATTTGGAACATAGCATCATCTACAGGTCCTCTATCAAGATTGTTCAAATTATGCCCCTCGGGTAAAAAATGACCCCGTCCTGGACATAAATCATTATCTCCATTTTGATGTACAGCTATTCTCAGGTGAGCGACATATGCCCCATGGGGCTCTTGTTTTTTGTGTGTTTTTTTTAAGTGACTAAAAATTAACATTCTACTGCATAATAATAAACCCAACAGCAATTCCATGCTAATTACAATGATTTTGAAGTTGAGTGTTAGGGGGGGTCATTTCACCATAGCGGTGAAATGACCCGCGGGCCAAAATACCGCAGGTTGATTAGCCATGGTATTTTGAACCCCCCTCTTTAAATTAGATGAAACTCTCCTAAAAATGACTTTAAAACATAAATGATTTGATTTTTTCTGTTAATATATAGAAAAACAATACTTTCAAGTCCTTTTCCATGGGTCATTTCACCGCCCGGGTCCAAATAATATCTCACACCGGTATTCAGATGAATGATGTACACAGAGTTAATTAATTCACCCCTAAAACTTCAAATGAACAATTCTAGTTTCCAATAAAGTTTAGCCTAATTTTTAGCTTGTCTGTTTATTGGAGACTTTTGTAATCACTCCAGCATCCGCATCGTCATAGTTGTAGTCGTCATCCAAAATCTTAACATTGGCCTAGCTTCTTTAATTTTTCATCTGCAACCTTCATTTTTAGCTCACCTGGCACGAAGTGCCAATTTGAGCTATTGTGATAGCCCTGTGTCAGTCATCCGTCCGTCGTCAAGCGTTTTCTTTAAAGATCTTCTTCTTGGAAACCACTGAGCCAATTTCATCAAAACTTCTTCGGTTTTTTCTTTGTAAGGTACTTTTTCAGATTTCTTCAAATATAGGTCATCCAATTGAGGTTGCCATGGCAAGCAATTGAAACAATTTTAAAAATCTTCTTGTCAAAAACTACTGGTCTGAATTAGAAATCTTTAAAAATCTTCTTGTCTGAAACCACTGGTCGGATTTGAAAGCAATTTCACAAAAATGATACATAGGTGACCCTCTACTAGATTTTGTTATCTTAAAAAAACATGGCCGCCAGTGGGTGGGTGCAAGTTTTCTTTATACATGTATTACTGTAAAGTAAAAACTTTAAAAATCTTCTTCATTGAAACTACTTTTTCTCTGAAACTTTCGGTCTGATTTAAGAATAATTGCACACAAATAATGATTCATAGGTGACTCTTTGCCAGTTTTCTTAAAGAATCTTCCTAGCTCAAACAACCGGGGTCACAACAAAAGAATAGTGAACAGTCAATACAACTACAAAGGGACTATGAACAGTTTTCTTCCACGCTCAACAAACTCTTGGAATGCTCTTGCTGAGGCTTGTGTTAATCGTAACACTGTAAATAGTTTTAAGAGTGAACTGAATAGTGCCTGGAGGGACAGAGACAATAAATTTAAATACAGTTTTTAATTCACTGCGCAAGAAGAGGCTAAATTGGATATGAATTGGTCAACACGGGCTACCTAGCCCATTCAAGACCTGACGTCACAGGTATAATCACAGGTATAAACATGGCCACCAGTGGGTGGAGGTGAATTTACCTATGATGGCTTATAGTGAAAACTTAATGATTACTGGTCAATTGTATGACCGTAACCATGGGAACCAGGTGAGGGATTTAGGGCCGCATGCAGCTCTTGTTCAGATTTTTTCACCACACAGTGTATTGTCCAAAAAGTGCAAACTGAATGGCAATTAGATTATCAGTGTAGAACCTGATCAGACTGTTTCTTAGGGGTCTACACTATTTGCTCTGACCTGTCAATCATAATACTTTTGGACATTACGGTACATAGGCCAAGGTCCAAGGTTATAAAACTTTTCAGTTGAGTCTAAAGTCGTTCTCAAGCATGTGATTGGTCAGATTTGAGTCTAGGCTAAAATCTGACCAATCAAATGCTTGAGTACACACTCAGACTCAGCTCAAACGCTTTATAACCTTGGACCCAAGTTTGATCTGTTTTTCAGATTTTTACACCAGTCAACTGCTGAGCAAAGTGTTCCCAGTTGATGGCTTGGTATCTGAGGCCAGTGCTGATGGAGCTCAGTAAGTTGACAACTACAGTTAACCCATTACCCCATTTACCCCATAAATACACCTTTTTACGCCTTTAATTTATTCTTCAATTGAAGAAAATAGTTCCAATTTACATAGTCTTGAAAATGTTTTCAGAAGAAATATATTCTATTATTCAAATAGATGGTAGCTTAAAGCAAGCAGAAAGTAAAGCAGAATGTGCCTTAAAAGGCAAATTCTGCTTTCCTTTCAACTTTCTTTAAATAGTTGCCTGTCTTTAAAACTAGAAACAGGCTATGAGGTTGAGGGTTAAAATCAAACTTGCTTTTGATAAAATTACCAGTATTTCAAAGTTTAAATGTGGCTATACTCAAATACAGTTTAACCCTATACTCTCTTCAAACATTCCCATACATGTAGAGGGGTTAAAAATTGTCCTAAGATACATACAAAATGTGAAGAAAGCGTTTAACACTAGTAAACCCTACACCAATTGTTTTAATTTTCAGGAAAGCTACATCCCTGTCCAATTTAGACAGTCTTCTCGATCAATGGATGGAAGATGAAGCAACTCAGCAGAATGTTCGAGGTACACATACCGGTATACTTAGTACAGCCATACCTACTGGTAACCTTTACCCTATAGTCTGTTTCTAGATTTGAAGCTAGGTTTAAGCCCATTACCCCATAGCTTGTTTCTAACTACTGGAAATAGGTGATCACTTAAAGCAGGTTGAAAGTAAAGCAGAATGTGCCTCAAGGCACATTCTGCTTTACTTTCAGCCTGCTTTAAACTACCATATGCTATTATATAGAAAATTGTTCTTATTGTGCATATTCATGAATGGATATAGAGTGGAATTTTCTGTAGTGGAGGAATAGATTGAAGGCATAGAAAACTATAATATTTATGGGGTAATGGGTTAATGCAGGTCAGAGGTAATGCAGAAAGCTTCTGTAGAAAAAAAGCTCTCTGCATTATATCTGCTCTGTACTAAGTAGTCATTGCCTGTGTTGTTAATGATCATCATATACCATAGATTGCTGAATCCAAGTTTAACCCATTCTTCCATAACTACACCTTTTTTACGCCTTCAATATATTATTCCAATGAAGATTTAGAAAATAGGTTCACTTTATACAATTATGAATATGTACCGCAAGAAAATGTTTCTATATTCTAGCAGATGATATAGGGGCATTCTGCTTTACTTTCAACCTGCTTTAAGGGTGTATCAATGTCATAAGCCAATTTTTCAAAGTATCTTAACTTTTTTGCTAACATTGTTTTTTTGGAAGAGCTGTTTATGATGAATGAAAATGAAAAAAAATATATATGGTGGTGTCCTTTTTTTTAAGCTACAGCGATTTGAAAAAGGTATGTCAAATTTGGACGGTATTTTCAAATTTAACCCATTCAGAGTACAAGCTTCAATAAAATTTATTTCAAAACAAAACAAACATGATAATTTGGGATTTCATTATTTATTTCAAGTCTATGGTGGTATTTTCACATATAGAAATCAAATTTAGACAAAGCAGGCACCAGGTTTGAACAATATGGATCCTTGAATATCAAAAATATGCTTTGTATAGGGCATGATTTTATTAGATTTTTTATTTTATGAAAAAAATTAAAAATGTTTGAAAATGAAATAGTTCTAGTATTAAACTTTTTTTTTATATTCTACCAGATGAAAGCCCATGCTAAGGCAGTTCAAAATATGAAAATAAATTGAAAGGTCAGTGTTGAAAAATTTGAGTTATTAAAGTAAAAAGAGTTATCTCCCCTTACAAAATTTACAAAAAAGTACCATATCGATGATATTTAGAGCTTTATAAATTTCACATTTGGTGCCTTTTTTTCTTAAATTAGTTTTTGTATGAAGAAATACTACCATAGATAGGAAATAAATAACACAAAACCAAATTATCATATTTGTTTTCATTTAAAATGGATTTTATTGAAGCGGGCTGTTTGAAAAGGACAAAATAACAGGAAGTGGGTGGGGTAAATTTTACATGGCCATAGAGCCAACTGTTGTTCACCAAAATGTACACTTTTTCTATTTTTTCATTCATCTTAAATAGCTCTTCAATACAAAACCATCATAGCGTGTTTTCATATACTTTGAAAATTTCCCAAAGTCATGACATTGATACACCCTTAAGAGGTCACCTATCTTCAAAAGTAAGACTGAAAATTGCAGATAAAGTTTAGCAGATCATACTTTGTTAGCAAAAGGGTTAAACCCTTTACTCCATAGATGTGCATTTTTGTTTTCGCTAGAAAACATGATAGCTAAGATTGCAAAACGCAACGCTTCTTATCGAGTCCCGAAGAATCGCCACCTGGTGTAAACAAGTAGTGCTAAAGTCGTGCAACTCATTTCATCAGGTTTACATTGTTTAGAATATCTGTTTCTTTTTAAGATTTTATTCTTTGTAGTCATTAAAAAATCAAGTTACTTATTTGAATCATTCTTCCACTGAGGAAAATAGTTCCACTTTATACAGTCATGAATCTGTACCGTAAGAAATATTTATTCTAGCAGATGGTACACTGTAGCTTAAAAACAGACTGAAAGTAAAGTAGAAAGTTCTGTAAGGTACATTCTGTCTTACTTTTAACCTGCTTTAAGTAGGCATCTGTCTACAAAACTAGAAACAGGCTGTTGGGTATAGCATTAAGAGACCCCTTAAAAGACAATAATAAATTATATTAGTAGAAAGTGTGACAGGTGGCTGCTTAATGCAGGGTAAAAGTCATGTAGAAGGCTCCAATAGGACAGAAGCATAGTGCTGAGAGCTCCAATAGGAGCCTTCTGTATGACTTTTACCCTGCCTTTAAGCATTCACCTGCCTTTAAAGATCACCACAATGTCGATTCGGAAATAAGCATGCTGTTGACAAGTGTCCCGATTCTGATGGTTTTGGGATGATGCAACTGAAAAAGCTTACCTAGGACACTAATCCTTAGCAGAAACAACAACAACAAAAAACACCATGTATATTCATTCAGTGTTCGTTTAATACTGGTTTGACTGAATTTGAAAAAGTCAGGCAGGAAATGTCTAGATTTATTCTTGACAACATGCCTTTTGAACAGCGTACAGTTCTCCCTTTACACAACGGCCCTTCAAACAATTATTTCCTCCTGACAACAATGCTTGCTGCTGTTCCCTAATATGTCATCTCAAAGCTACATATTGGACATTTTGACAGGTGAAAATATATTGACGAGTGGCAAACAGTTTGAATCCAGATTAGACGCCATACTCATAATCAATCAACCACTAAATACTTCAACTCAATCAACTGTTCACTTACAACTCAACTGACCATTAAAAAATCATAAGTATTTGCATGTTTAATGCAACACCTGAAAATTGCTGTCAAAACAGATTATCCTGTGTTATGTTGCCCCATGTCACTGCAGTGGGAATTGTGACCAATCAAATGTCTTGATACAGGGTGATTATACACTGACAGGGGTTTTATACACTGACACGTAGTATTACTCCCAATAAAGTCCATTCAACAATAGGCATGATGCTGACCATTGTCCCAATCCTGAGACAATGGGATGACGCATCTGATAAAGCTTATGCGGGACTATAAACCTCAGCAGAAACAACAACAACAACAACATACTCCCATTTGTGCCCAGGAAGCCATCAATGAGTCTGCTGAGCAGTATGGCTGCAAGGTCATTGGCAGATAATGAGAAGATATCTGTGATAAAGCAGAACCCAGTCTGACAGTTTATGGTTGCTCTGCACACTGACTGAATCTGCTCGGGACAGGATATTACTCCTGACCAGGTGATAAAGCAAGTTGTAGAGGTCAACAATACTTAAGGAATCACCATACACCTAGTTTAATTTGCCAGGGTGGTCTTTTCAATAAACCAGAGCGGTAGATTCAATCCACCCCAAGTGGTCATTTCAATCGACCCCAAGCGGTCAGTTCAATTAATAAATGTGGTCAGTTCAATCGACCAGGGTGGTCTTTTCAGATTTGAAAAATCCGCTTTGTGCTTCCTATACCCCCTATATACACTTGAAATAGCTTCCTGTGTATCTGTAACACATCATTACACTATAATTAAACCCTTTTAAAGCTTTAAGAGCTTTATTTTAACAAAAAAAGAGTATTGACCGGTATTGACCAGTATTGACCACTTCAGGGAGTATTGACCAGGGCGGTTTTAACCGGTTAAAACGGGGCGGTTAAAACCGCCCCGGTTTTTACCAGCCAGCCCTGAATTTCAAGCTGTTTGCGAATGTAAGCCAAGTCGTGCTAAATATTCTCAGGGTATTAGTTTTCCCTCCATATAACAACTCCCTCTGAACAACACACACAATCTTTGTCTCCCATCAGGTGTTGTTGTAGGGAGGAAGCACTGTTTAGAATTGTTGTTTTTGCAGACCCAGAGGAGACTATGCCTGGTCGCCTTGGACCTAAAGGTGTAACGTTTCAGTTTGACATCACCACTAACGTTGGCACGCTGATAGTCGACCCCGATAGACTGGGAGTAAGTATAAACCTTTTCCTAATTCTTATAGAATACTGTTTACAGTAAAACCTCTCTATTATGACCACAAAAAAGAAGGCTAATTGATTGTATCCAATACAGGTGACAGCTTAAAGCAAGGTGACAAGCTCCTAAAGGAGCTTTCTGTTTTACTGTCACCTTGCTTTATGGAGTGACCTATCCTAAACATCATGATTAATATAATTTAGTGGTCATAACATGGAGATTTAACTTACACTGTAAATAAGAGGGTGGGGGAGACATATTGATGTTGTCTGTTCATCTGTCTGCCTGTCATTTGATCTGTCCATTTTTCTGTCCATTTAAATAAAAATCTTGGAGGGATTTGTTTCAACTATCACAGAATAGTATCTTATTTAATTTAATTTTAATGGTTTGGACTTTGGGCTGCTAGTGTTTTGAAAGATGTTATGCCCCTGTGCATATTGTTCCTATGTAGTACACATAAGGAAAGAATCTTGTGAAGGGATTTGCTCCAAACTTTCAAAGATTAACTCCTGATTTGTGAATGTTGACTACGACAATTTTAAATGAAATTAGGACTTATGTTTTATGTTTAACCCTTTGAACCCTAGTCCCACATATAGGCGTTATTTCCAAACAGTGTATATATAAACAGTACACTTGTCCTGAGCAAACAGTGAAGACCCAGATCAGAGGGCTCCGAAAGGATCCCTCTGATCAGGGTCTTCTCTGTTTGTCATAACTCCAAAAATTGACAAAAACAACCCTTAAAAGTCAGAAATGGACTAGACTAAAATCGAAACTGGATTTGTCCATTTAAAGTTTCAGGGAGGAAAGAGTTAAGGATTATGTTCAGGTGGGGGACTACTTTTCATAGTGTAGAAATCACAACCCTTTACCTGATAGAAGCGCCTTTTAGGGCATTCCTTTAATCTTCCGCGTAAGAAAATAATTCCAATCTATACAGTCATGAATATGTATCAGAAGGAATATTTTCTTAATTCTAGCAGGTGGTAGGTTAAAGCTGGCTGAAAGTAAAGCAGAATGCGCCCTAGGGTGCATTCTGCTTTACTTTCAACCTGTTTTAAGTGGTCATCTATCTTCATAACTAAAAGAAGGCTATTGGGTAAAGGGACAAGGGGCGTAAACAAATGTATTTATGGAGTATTGGGTTAACTGTATCCATGTTTCGATACCCTTTCAGCTGTCCAGCCAGAGTAACTTCAGTAGTATGAGAGCTAACTGCTGTGTTTATAAAGGTAAGCACTTTTGAAACCTAGGAAACCAAGACTCCAGATAAGGGAAGTATTTCAAAAACTAAAATCTTTATTTCTGCTTTAAACCCTATGGTGTCACTACTCATTAAAATAGTCTCTAATAAGTATTGACACCATAGGATTTGGTGCTGAAATGAGTGAGAAAATGTTGGATTTGTGCAGTTTACTCCCTCTTATCTGGAGCCCTGCTTGGAAACAGATTCCTAAAGGCATACAGTCGAACCTGTCTCAACCCATTACCACATAGTCAGTTTCTGGTATTGAAGAAAGGTGACCATTTAAAGCAGAATGCTTTAAGGTGCACTCTGCTTTATTTTCAGCCTGCTTTAAACTGCAATCTGCCAGAATATGACATAAAGGCATACAGTCAAACCTGTCTCAACCCATTATCCCATAGCCAGTTTATAGTATTGAAGAAAGCTGACCATTTAAAGCAGGTTGAAAGTAAAGCAGAATGCACCTTAAGGTACATTCTGCCTTACTTTCAGCCTGCTTTAAGCTACAATCTGGTAGAATATAAAAAAGGTATATATTCATTACTGTATTAAGTGAAACTATATTTGTCAAGCAATGAATAATTTAAAGGCCTAAAAGGCAATTTTATGGGTTGATAGGTTACGCTAACAATAAAAATACAATGTATTTGTAGTAATTGTGTTAAATTTTAGGGACCATTGCAATAACTCTTGCATGCTGGGTAATTGTTTGGTTTGTAAAACAATATTGTCTATTCTAAAAACAGATTTATTTATTTTTCAAAACAGGGTTAGGATGTTAAAATGCACAAAATATCATCTCTATGAGGAAAATATAAATGCATGAAACGCTCCTATGATGGATAGCTTTTATCTGATTATGTATTCTCCCATTTTTGCCTAGATGTGGGGATAGGGATTTGCCTTATGAGGAATCACTCTATTCTCCATACCACTTGACATAAAAATTTGGCTCAGCTTAACCACAAGCCCTGCATGACTTCATTTGTGATGTTGTTGCTTAAAACAATGTCAAGTTTATGCGGGGAAACAAACTTAAATTATTTGATTATTTGCATCATGTTTTAATTTATTTTAATGAGAGAAAAAAATCCACCATTTGTTTTTGTTGATGTAAAATAGGAATTTCTCCCCCTCGGTCAGACAATTTACACAGGGGCTTGGCATGCTTTTCTGACCCTTGGGGAAGACATTCCTATCCTACATCAACACCCATGGTGGATTGTTATATGGGTGTATTTTCCAGGCAAGTGGATGTATGAGGTGATGCTGGGGTCTAAAGGTGTGATGCAGATAGGCTGGTGTACTGTCAACTGTAAATTCTCTCAGGAGGTAATATTCCATACCACATTTCACCTTCCATGATAAACCCTTTCCTCCCTGAAACTTCAAATGGACAATTCTAGTTTTCAATTAAGTCTAGTCCATTTTTGACGTTTTAGGGTTGATTTTTACAAAATTGTCAAATTGTCAAATTGTCAAAGGAGCCCTCTGATCAGGGTCTACACTGTTTGCATAGAACAAGTGAACTCCTCACAGGTATGCTGTTTGCAAATGATGCAAATATGCGTGGCTAGGTCTCAAAGAGTAAACTCTTTACTCCATAGCTTGTTTCTAGTGTTGAAAATAGGTGAATTTTTAACCCATTATCCCATAGCTTGTTTCTAGTGTTGAAAATAGGTGACCACTTAAAGCGGGTTGAAAGTAAAGCAGAATGCACCTTAAGGTGCATTCTGCTTTACTTTAAGCCTGCTTTAAGCTACCCTCTGTTAGGATATAAATTATAACTCTTATGGTGCATATTCATGACTGTATAAATTGGAACTACTTTTTTCAGTTAGAGAATAAATTAGAGGTGTAAAAGAGTGTGTTTATGGGGGTAGATAGGTAAAAGAAAACAGGACAAAGAATAAGGCACATTCTGATTTACTTTCAGCCTGCTTTAAGCTAGAATATAGAAAATATTTCATATGATAGATATTTATGACTATAAATTGGAACTATTTTTTCCAGTGGTGAAATATGTTAAAGGTATGTTTTAACTTTAAAATAGGGGAATGTTGGACTATAACAAAATCGAGTTATCCAAATTCAACTGATGAAATATGGGTAAGTTTGGTTTAAGCGAGTTCGAAGTATCGAGTTTTTACTGTATTATGAAATAATTTTACTTGCAGGAAGGGGTTGGGGATACCAAAGACTCGTATGCCTATGATGGAAGCAGACAGAGAAAATGGAATGCCACAACACAAAAATATGGAGAGGTTTGTAGAACAGAACAAAATATGCATGTATAAATGAGCTGAAAACAGAAAAGCAGTGCAGGGCTCCAGATAAGAGGGAGTAAACAGAACTTGTCCAACATTTCTTGACTTATTTCAGCACCAAATCCTATGGTGTAACTACTCATTATAATCGTCTCGAAGAGACGATTATAATGAGTAGTAACACCATTGGGTTTAATACAGAAATAAAGATTTTAGTTTTTGAAATACTCCCCTTATCTGGAGCTCTGACAGTGGATTTGGAACATTGCAAATAATCAAGATCTAGATTGTGACAGGTTTCCTTAGCAATGCTCAATATAAGGGTAGTACAAATGTATTTCAAAAATTAAAATCTTCATTTCTGCACTAAGATGATTGTAATAAGTAGAAGCAAAATAGGATTTGGTGCTGAAATGAGTAAATTGGATTTGTTAAGTTTACTCCCTCTTACCCGGAGCACAGCCTAAAGGACATTTGTTTGTACTGTCAGTCTGCTCTAAACAGCCACCAGTCATGAAATGGGAAGAAAAAATCTTGCTCTGGACTAATTAGTGGCATGAAAAATACTTTGCTTTGAGGAATAGGTATTGTAAAGATGTAAATAGGTGTTATATAGAAAATGCCCAACACCATCAGTCTGTGACTCTGTTACAGTTCAAGTTATGATGGTGGAAAGTTTACTAAGCACATTGTGATGATTCTGTCAGTCTGTATATGTACAGTAAAACCACATCTAACAACCACCTCAATATAAAGACCCCCTCACTATTAAGACCACTTTACTTATACCTACAGTTTCACTGTTTATTCAACTATTTCAACATGTCATGTATTTGTATAACCTTTTACCTCATAGCCTGGCTTTTTCCCGTTTTGAAGATAAGATTAGTGTCAACTTAAAGCAGGTTGAAAGTAAAGGCATATTCTGCTTTACTTTCAGCCTGCTTTAAGCTACAATCTGCAAGGGTATAGGAATGTATATTTTATATTGCGTATTCATTACTGTATGAAATGGAACTATTTTATTCAGTGGAGGAATACCTATAGAGTAAATGATCAGGGCTCCAGATAAGAGGTAGTTTCTCAACAAATCCCACATTTTCTCACTATTTTTAGCACCAAATCCTATGGTGTTACTACTCATTAGAATTGTCTCGAAGAGACGATTCTAATGAGTAGTGACACCATAGGGTTTAATTCAGAAATAAAGATTTTAGTTTTTGAAAAACTACCCTTATCTGGTGCTCTGAATGATACTGTTTCAGGGCTGGTACACGGGAGATGTGGTCACCTGTACCATAGACTGTGATGCTGGATCTATCTGCTTCTACAGGTAAACATGTAAACCCTTATCCTGCGATGATGTCATCTGCTTCGAAATTGTCGTCTGCAAAGATTGTTAAATTTACAATTATACATTGTTTAAATAAAGAAACCTAAAGAAGAGTGTCAAAAAGTTTGCATCCAGATCAGACACCGCGTAACGCGGTGTCTGATCTGGATCTAAACTGTTTGCAAAAATCAATAAAGTCGCGACCAGCAGGCAAAGGGTTAATGCTGCAAAAGGGTACTATTTATGCTACAAAAAGTAAATTGAGCTACTACATAAAGTTTTATTGCTATGTGTATGTTTTTCTCAACATTTTCTAATTTATGACCATACAATCTGTCTGGCTTGATCCTGGTTCATTTGAAACAGACGGATAGTCTATGGTTTGATTTGATTTGTTTTGATTTTACGTCGCTTTCAACAGTATTTCAGTCATATCGCGACGTCCAGCTAATTAAAGGTGGAGGAAGACCCCAGAAGTCCTTTATGCACTGTTTCAGGCACAAATCGGCATATGGATAATTCTTTGACTAAAACCTATTATTTTTATTTCATCGTCACAAATAGTACTTACACATAGTACATGTACTTTAACCTATTATCCCATAGCTTGGTTCCTGTCTTGAAGATAGGTGACCACTTAAAGCAGGTTGAAAGTAAAGCAGAATGCGCCTTAGGCGCATTCTGCTTTACTTGCAGCCAGCTTTAAGCTACCATCTGCTAGGGTAAAGGAAATATTTCTTATGGCGAATATTCATAACTGTATGAAGTAAAACTATTTTCTATGATGGAGGAATAAGCTAAAGGCGTAAAAAGATGTATTTATTGGGTAATGGGTTAAAGATTTAAGGAATTTTGTTTGTTCAGTAGTTTCTCAAGAGTGGTTTAACTTCAAACATGTATTTAAGTTTGATAAGAATCGAATTTTATCAAACATTTTTCTAATTTGGGGAAACACTCTTTTTCAAACCAAAGACTTGAAAATTGGTAGTAATGGCTTCCCTCCTTGGCGCTCAGGATTTCTGGTTAGCATTACGACTGGTTCATCGGTGTCAGTATAAAGTGACCGGCCGGGTACAGTCCCAATGGTGCACCTAAAAATTGCCCCTTCTCATAATCATCAAAATTGATGGCGTAGAAGTAATAAATAGAAATCTGATCACAACAACCTTTATGTCTGGGCAACCCCTATAGTATGACTACTCATTAGAATTGTCTTGAAGAGATTATTCTAATGAGTTGTCACACCATATGATTTGATACAGACATTAAGGAGAAAATGTTGAACATTTTTATCTCAATCTATGGCTGTACAAACTCTATGACTACTTATTATCAAAATGAATAATCACATTATATGGTTTGATACAGACATTAATGACAACATGTTGGAAAAGTTACGCTTATTCAGTTTTATAAAAATCATCTGGGGCCCCGTTTTATGAAACGTCGTAAGACAAAAATGGTCTTAACAACCCCTTCCCCTATAGAAGCGACTTTTAGCATATTTAATTTTTTCCTGCACTGAAGAAAATAGTTCAAGTTTATTCTCTCATGAACAATTACTTTAACAAATATTTTATATAGCCTAGTAGATGGTAGTTTAAAGCAGGCTGAAAGTAAAGCAGAATGTGCCTTAAGGCACATTCTGCTTTACTGTCAACCTGCTTTAAGTGATCACCTGTATTTAATGTTATAAACGGGTTATTGGGTAAAGGGTTAAGTCAAAACTTAAAAATACATCAAATAGCTGAGCTCTCCATCTACATGTAATCCTGTCTTGTGACACCTCTTTGGAATCGTCTTGAAAATACGATTCCAAAGAGATGTCACAAGACAGGATTAGATGGAGAAATAAATAATTGAGAATTTTAGAATCTGACTTACAACAATATTTGTCATACAACGTTTCATAAAATTGGCCCCAGGAGCCCCGATAACTGATTTTCTTGTTTCTGTTTGTAAAGAAATAGGAAGTCTCTGTAGGTGAGGCCTTCTCCACTGTTAAGTTGGGGGCTGGAAATGTTAATTTTTCTCTGTCTTATCTTGTGTCCTAATAACTGATTTTCTTGTTTCTGTTTGTATAGGAATGGGAAGTCTCTAGGTGAAGCCTTCTCTACTGTCAAGTTGGGGCCTGGATATGCCTACTTTCCTGCCGTCAGTCTTTCAATGAATGAAAATCTCAGGGCTAACTTTGGTGCTACACCTCTTAGATATCCTTGCTTATTATAATATACTACAAAATACCACCTCGCCACTCGTGAAAATATAACGTCTGATGCTCTTTCAATGAATTGAATTTCAATCTTACACCAAAAAATACAGTTACTGAAGAATACTACAACAGAGTATGTCACACACAGAATGCATATTTTCTCACCTGTCATCTGACATAGAACAGTGACTACACAAGACCATACAGTCAAAGAGACAGCTGATTTCACTGGTTGGAAAGGTTTATGAGGCTTATGCCATTGGATTGAAAAAGTATTAGAATCTACAAAATAAATGTAGTTCATATAGGTGAAACAATAAATCGACATCTGCATTGAATTGCGATTTTATGACCACGATTGGATCAGATTAAATTCAATTCAGCAGTTACCATTTTCGATAGGATTAAAATGTTGGAAAACTTGCTTCTGAATGATAAGTAGGCAAAATAAAAATAAATATAAATCCGCCATAAATGTTTTAAGATAAAAGATAAGCTTCTGGCGGTTTCTGTGACTTTTTCAACTGTAAATGTTCATGCATAATGTTTTAAAAATGAACTGTTATTACAGGATGTCATCTACTTAGTGCATAAGTTTATTGCAATATAAAATCGAATTGAATTGAAAATAATCAAATATTATTATAAAAAATTGTAATAAAAAAGGGATTTTTTTTAAATCGCTTCACCCCTAGTATTTAGTAATTAAATAATTTTTGTGATTGCTTTAAAAAAAAAAGTCACTACATGTATTTATAGACAATGATATTTATGTGGATTTCCTTAACCATACAAACATACCCTGTTCCTGGATTCACTGCCCTTCAAAGTCCTCCCTCTGCTGCTGTTGTGAAGACAGACCTGTTGCTAGGTTACCTGGAGAAACTGTTGCAAATCAACTGTGATGTCGAACAGGTAAACTTCATTCTACAAGACAATATTCACCAGCGTCCCTGTTGATCTTTTACCCCTGAGCCTATTTATAGTTGTGAAGACAAGTGATCAATCAAAGCAAGTTGAAAGTAAAGCAGAATGCACCTTAACTCTTTGAACCCTAGTCCCGCATATAGGCATCCTTTTCAAGCAGTGTACATGTGAATAGTACACATGTCCTATGCAAACAGTGAAGACCCAGATCAGAGGGCTCCTTTCGGAGCCCTCTGATCAGGGTCTTCACTGTTTGTCAGAATGCCAAACATTGACAAAAACAACCCTTAAAAGTCAGAAATGGACTAGACTAAAATGGAAACTGCAATTGTCCATTTATAGTTTCAGGGAGGAAAGAGTTAAGGTGCATTCTGCTTTAATGTCAGCCTGCCTTAAGTTTAACCCAATACCCCATAGCCTGTTTCTAGTTTTGAAGATTAAGTGGTGACTTAAAGGAGGTTAAAAATAAAACAGAATGTGCCTTAAGGTGTATTCTGCTTTACTTTCAACCTGCTTTAAGTGGTCAACTATCTTCAAAACTAGAAACAGGCTATGGGGTACTGGGTTAAACATGTAAATGTACTTGGTACGTTGGTTTTCAATTTGCAATCACAAATTGAGTTTGAATCTCTGATTCTGATTGTAATTCCAAGTTTTGATGGAGTTTATCGTCTTACGCATAGAAAATGATAACACTTTACAGTTGTCAAGACTAGAAACAGTTATGTCATAGTACAAAAAAACATCTCCATAATGACCACTAAAAAGAAGGCTGATTGATTTTGTTAAATAGAGGTGACAACTTAAAGCAAAGTGACAGAAAAACAAAAAGCTCCTTTAGGAGCTTTCTGTTTTACTGTCACATTGCTTAAAGTAGTCACCTGTTTAAAATACCGAATAAGTTTAGCAATTCAGTGGTCATGATAGAAAGGTTTACTGTACTTCATTCAATCATGATTTGATAACTATCAAAGCTTTAGTTAGGCAACACATGTCCTTAAATTATGGAGCTCTTTCATTTTTGAAAATGTAGGTAATTTGACTAATTATTCAATACTTTCCACTACCAGGAACTCCTGTGTGAAGCAAGCTGTGTAGTAGGGGCAGATTCTTCTCCCAGGCCGCTAACAGACACCAGGAGTAAACACAGCTCCCTTTTACTGCTGATATCCTGTGTGTTTGAGAAACTTGCACCACTGTTGGTAGGTTGTTTCTGTTTACCAGTTAACCCTAAAACTTTAAATAGGGAACTGTAGTTTCCATTCAAGTCTAGTCAATTTTTTAAGGCCGAAACTTATTAAAATGGTTCATGGAAAATTTCATGAAGAAAAAACCTTACAGCCGACCCACAGTCTACCAAGGATTTCCCACCGCAAGAGAGGGGAAATAATCATGACACAAACTAATGAATGATACCAATACAGGCTCACAAGGACCTGTGGTCAATTACTACAATCCCTTTCCTTAAACCATGCTGTTCAAATTTTACATGCATATAAGAGGAAATACAATGTAAAAATCTCCAGCATACTACATTTTCAAACAGTCTTTTGCAAAAAAGTAGCTGTGTTATATCTAACACAGTTCTGGGGCCCGTTTCATAAAACTTCGTACGACTAATGTTGTCGTAAGTCAGACTATAAAACTCTCAATAAGTATTCATTTCTCCATCTAATCCTGTCTTGTGACATCTTTTTTGGAATCGTCTTGAAAAGACGATTCCAAAAAGGTGTCACAAGACAGGATTTGATAGAGAAATCAGAGATTAAATGTATTTTAAAGTTTTGACTTACGACAACATTTGTCGTAAGAAGTTTTATGAAACGGGCCCCTGGTGTGTGTAAAATCCCTCTCAGCTGATATACCTTATCAGTTGCTTTTGTAATTACGATCTCAGTCTCATAGTTCCACCAGTCACTTTCTCTGATGCACTATACTTGAATGATACTAACAATGGCAATATGGCCATGTTAGAAAAACTATCATGCCTGTCTGAACCTTTAGTACTGTCAGTACTTTGGTTAGCTCATCTGTTTCGAAGAGCCATTGTCATCACTTCAGCGTCTGTGTTGTTGGTGGTGTCATTGTTGTCCGAAATCTTAACGGCCATAACTTGAAGCTACATGTCATACAGACTTTATATTTGGTATGTGTACTAATCTCAAGAAGCTCTTGAGCTCAGTTCAATTTGGGTAATGTCAGACAAAGGTCAAGGTCATTTAGAGCCCCACAGTAGACAGATGTAGAAATGGTTATGACAGATGAAAGCAACAAGAATATGTCGCTGTTCCTTCTTAATCTGTGACGAGCATTTGCACCCACATATGGGGCTCTTGTTACATATTTAAGATGGATTTTAACAATAAATTGCAAAATGACAAACAATGCTGACCCTGATCAGAGGGCTCCGAAATGCTTAAGAACGATCTCAGACTCAACTCAAACTCTTTATAACCTTTGACCCTGGAACCAATTTGTTTGACACTCATAATTATATTGTTTTTGTCAATTAACCTAAAATTTGAATTTGAGAAATCAAAGTAGACAATAATTGTTTAAAGCAGATGAAGTCATGTCATTGACAGAAGTATTTATATTTATGTATCATTTGCAGAGATCCAAATAAGGGGAGCATTTCAAAATCTAAAATCTTTATTTCTACATTAAACCCTATGGTGTCACTACTCATTAGAATCGTCTCTTTGAGACGATTCTAATGAGTAGTGACACTATAGGGTTTGATGCTGAAATGAGTGAGAAAATGTTGGATTTGTTCAGTTTACTCCCTCCTATCTGGAGCCCTGATCTGTCTGTATGTTAATTAACAGAAGAGTACCTATGTGATGGAGGCGAGTCTGATGAAGCTGTTCCTGAAGTTGAATGACACTAGCATGGTTCTGGAGGAACAACCTCTAATTTCCCGACTGCTAGATTACATGTGGGCTTTCATGCAGGTACACTATCATCTATTATACCATATTATATACACTATGCACTCTCACTTATCTCCAGATGGATGGACTACATGTAGGCCTTCATTCTCATACACTGTCATTTACCCTGTTATATTCAGGGCTCCAGATAAGGGGAGTATTTCGAAAACTTAAATCTTTATTTCTGGATTAAACCCTATGGTATTACAACTCATTAGAATCGTCTCTTCGAGTAGTAACATCATAGGATTTGGTGCTGAAATGAGTGAGAAGATGTTGGATTTATTCAATTAACTCGCTCTTATCTGGAGCCTTGATTGTTTGTTATTTATTGTTGTGTCAGTTTTTGTATATGAGCTTTTCCAGGGCTCCAGATAAGGGGAGTATTTCGAAAACTTAAATCTTTATTTCTGGATTAAACCCTATGGTATTACAACTCATTAGAATCGTCTCTTCGAGACGATTCTAATGAGTAGTAACACCTTAGGATTTGGTGCTGAAATAAGTGAGAAAATGTTGGTTTTGTTCAGATTATTCTCTCTTATCTGGAGCCTTGCATATTTGTCATCTCTACTGTGTCATTTAACTCTTTCAATACTAAGTAACTCTTATGGGTTATTAGGTTCTCATGTGAATATTTTTTGTTACCAAAACATGCACTAGTCTACTTGGAATTTGGGGTAGTTTAATGAATACTGATCCAAATTAGCAAATAGTGTAGACCCAGATCAGAGGGCTCCCATACACACTGTTTGCAAATGTAATGAGTTTATTTTAAACAGGTTCATGGTGTAGTAAGAGGTAAGGAAGGATGTATGGGGGACATGAAGTGTTACCTGGGTCCAAATGTCTAAATCCAAAATGTTATCTATGTCGTTGTCTTTGCTGCTAGTATTTACAGGAGCGGTAGAGTGATATCTCAGCCCGATAATGGTCACTGTGTTTGGCTGTATGACAAGATGTTGAGGGTAGCGCTTTCTGTAAATTACATAAGATCTGCTGTGTATTGCACTAAAGTCTAATGTACCTTTGACCACCTGTTGTTTATGTACCTGTAGAGTTTCGAGATTAAGGCGTGCTTGGAGAACCTGATGATATCGTTGCTGTCAGCCTACAGGTTTTATCCTGTCACTACAGATTTCTACTTCCCGGTAAGACCAACTTTCACTTACCTAATTAATCCTTGAACACTGAATATAGGTCAAAATTTGATAAACGCCTAACCCAATAGATATGTCTGATAATCATGAATATAAACCACAAGACATATTTCCCATACCTTGACAGATGGTAGCTTAACTCATTCACCCCTGAAACTTTTAATGGACAAATCCAATTTTGAAACAAGTCTAGTCTATTTTTGACTATTTATTTTTGATTTGTACAATATATTTCAAAATGACAAACAGTGTAGACACTGATCAGAGGTCTCCTTAAGGAGCTCTCTGATAAGGGTCTACACTGTTTGCATGGGATAAGTGTAATCCTCACAGGTACACTGTTTGTAAATGACGAGTACACTCGTCGTTGGGATAGAATGTGTTAAAGCAGGCTGAATGTAAAGCAGAATGCTCCTTAAGGAGCATTCTGCTTTCCTTTCAGCCTGCTTTATAAGCAAACATTTTATCTTCAATACTAGAAACATGCATAGAGAGGGAAAGGTTAAAATCTTTATTCCGTTCAGCATGATATGTTGGCAATTTTGCAAACAGTTCAAATCAAGTTATAACACTGATTCTCGATTTAAGCTAGCAGATTAACACTTGGTTTTAAACTTCTTCAGTTATAGAGACATGTAAGGGAACTTTAAACTTTTTTTTAGTTAAGTTTTAAGATTTATGGAGTCCATTTTCAAGGATATAGAGGGATATTTATTACGATGCATATTCAAGTGAAACTATTTTCTTCAGTGGAGTACTAAATTAAAAGCATAAAAAGGCATATTTATGAAGTAATGGGTTGACCAAGCGTTTGCAAAAAGTTTAAGATCTTGTTCGGAAATTGATGCCTCAGCATTCTTTAGGGTTACAACTTGTGTTTTCTATTTTTCAGAAAGTTTATCTGACTGTTACCCTTGCCATACTGCGCCACCAACTGTCCAGGAAATACCTGCTAGAGAATGAGCTATATCCTTGTCAGTTAGTTCACTGAGTCCTAGGGATGAGTATTGTTACATTCCACAAGCTAAACTCTCTGTGTGTTCTATTAATAGCATAGTGACAAATGATGTATTCAATACCAATCTCCTGAGTTATGGAGTCTACTCTTTAGCTCAAAGGTTATGGTATTGGACTGTCATACAGGCGTCCTTGGTTTGAGCCACACCCGGGACTCTTCATAATATCCAATAAAGACAAATATGAATTTTTTTCTTATGCTTCAGTACATGAGTTTCTCGTAAGAGTTATGATTCTCATCCTTTGAAAATAGTGTACATGTAAAGAATGTGTTTTTCCTATGCAAACAGTGTAGATCCAGATCAGAGGGCTCCTTTAGGAGCCCTCTGATCAGGATCTGCACTGTTTGACATTATGCAATATATTGCAGAAACCAACCCTAAATATACCGCTGTGAGTTCGAATCCCAGTAGGATTTTTCAAGTGGGGAAGCCTTCCAGCTGGCTTGCGGAAGGTTGGTGGTTCTACCCAGTTCCCGTTTGTGCCTCAAACAGTGCATAAAAGACTTCTTGGGTCTTCCTCCACCTGTAATTAGCTGGACGTCGCGATATGACTGAAATACTGTTGAAAGCGACGATAAATCTAAACAAACAAACAAACAACCCTAACTAATCAATTCATAAATGGACTAGACTAAAATTAAATTGGAATTGTCCATTAAAAGTTACATGGGTGATTGAGTTAAGAGTAGTTTACCTCACCAAAAAAATTATGATATAGTTTTGACCATAGTAACACATAAGGCATAGTCAGTATAGATAGGTAGATGTACAACCTAAGATTTAATTGAAAGTTTTTAAGTTTTGTAAATAATTCATTCATTTACTGATTTGTTATGTACATTTACGGAGAATCTCAAACTAAGACTTTATTAATGTCATTCATTGGAATATTTGATATGTACACTGTGTGTCCATTGTTTAGACATTAATGTATAGGCTTATCCCTTTACCCCATAGCATATTTCTGGTATTGAAAATAGGTGACCACTTAAAGCAGGTTGAAAGTAAAGCAGAATGCACATTAAGGGGCATTCTGCTTTACTTTCAGCCTTCTTTAAGCTAGTACCTGCTATAACATAGAAAATATTTCTTATAATACATATTCATGACTGTATAAATTGTAACTATTTTCTTCAGTGGATGAATAAATTAAGTGTGCTAAAAGGGGCTTCAATGGGGTAAAGGCTTAAAGCCCAATTTCCTCATTGTCATAATGTAGCATTTCCTTGACTGTGTATGTACATTTGAGAAGGGGAAGTTTCCCATGTTTATGCACATCAAGCCTCTCGATGATGCGGGACTGGAGCAGATGACCCCGACTGTCTGGTGGGAGATGGAGACTCAGGTGAGCTTACAATTGTTGGCGTAAAAAGGCGTATTTATGGGGTAATGGATTAAATCAGATTGTAAAAGTATCAATAATTATCTATTTCTCCATCTAATCCTGTCTTGTGACATCTCGTTGGAATCGTCTTGAAAAGACGATTCCAAAGAGATATCACAAGACAGGATTAGATAGAGAAATCAGAAATTAAATGTATTTTAAAGTTTTGACTTGCGACCATTTTTGTCGTACAAAGTTTTATGAAACAGGCCCCTTGGCTCCACATATGGGGGAGTAAACTGAACAAATCCAACATTTTTTTACTCATTTCAGAACCAATTATTATGATGCAACTGCTCATTAAATACAGAAAGTAAGATTTTAGTGTGAAATAGTCCCCTTATCTGGAGCTCTGTTACCATGCGTCATACTGTTAATTAACCTTAAAGAATGCAGAAGCAGCATAGCCTGTTTCTAATTTTAAATAAACAAAACAATTAAAGCAGGTTGAAAGTAAAGCAGAATGCATCTTAAGGTGCATCCTGCTTTACTTTAAGCCTGCCTGATGCTGCTAGCTACTAGGATATAGACAATATTTCTTATTGCACATATTCATGACTGTATAAATGGGAACTATTATCTATGGAGTAAAGGGTTAAATTTATACTGAGGAGAATATACATTAAAAGTGTAACAGTCTTTAATGGGGCAATTTTTGGACATGTCAGTCAAATAGACATCATCATCATCATCATCGGTATTTATATTAACGTGCAGGAGTGGGAGTGTCGTCCACATCGGTGGGCCCCCTTCCAGGCAGCTGGCTAACTGCACACATAGCAGATCTCACATTGGATCTCCACACATCCCTGTCACAAGGGTCGACTTCAGATAGTTTCCACTCTCGTCTATCTCTCTCTGCTAGAGTCTTCCATGTCATCTTGGGTCGCCCTGGACCACTTCTTCCCTCAATCTGTATGGTGCAGACTCTTAATTGCACCACTGGAGCGTTCAACGTGTGATATTAAATGATATTTGAATAGAAACCAAAATACACTGATAGTCTAGGTAGGCTTAAGGTCAGGTGGTTGCTAAATGCAGGACAAAAGAAAAACAGAAAGCTCTGCATTATCTTTACCCAAATAGAAATGTTTGAATCATATAATAAATTACTTGGAATTTGATCTTGATTGAGTTTGCTTGCAAACTGTGATTAATTAGTGATTAGCCATTTGACACTATTGGTAGAGAAAATTCAGCTACAGTGGAGAATACATTATTCTGTCCTGTATAAATGCAAACCAAACACATTCAAATGACAACTTTTTGACAATTTTGATGACTCATTTTAAACTGAGTGGCAAACAGTTTGGGTTACCCGGTGTCTTATCTGGCTCCAAACTGTTTGCATTGGAAATAATAGTTTTAGCATAAACACATTTATTGGGAAAGAATAACATCCTCTCCACTCTACTACAGTACAGGTATCAGTACAGATATCGGCCAAATAATCAGGTGATCAAAAATCATTGAAATACAGTGTTCCCTCTTTACAAGGGCCCTCCCAACAATGACTCCCTCCTTACAATTACCCTTGCCGCAGTTCGCTAAACAGGACAACCATATCTAACGCTTTTACTGTTGAATTATCTTCTGCTTCAAATTGTTGTCTATTGTTTTTCTCAAAGTTACATAATGGACATTTTAACATGAAAACTTTAATGACCAGTGACAAATAGCTTGAATCCAAATCAGACGCCGCGTAAGCAGCGTCTGATCTGGATTCAAGCTGTTTGCAAATGTAGGCAAATTTCCCTCCCTATAATTACTCCCTCCGAACAACGCACATAATATGTGTCTCCCATTGGGTGCCGTTGTAGAGAGGGAAGACTGTAAAGTAGTTCATGTTTGTTACTACAGGACAATGAAACACACACTCTGACAGAGGAGGAAAAACAGCAGAAAGAAGTGTACATGAAGTCATGTGAAGAGCTGAGAATCAAAGTTGAAGGTATCAAAATTAATATCCTATTGTTTCTGTAGTAAAAAGTAAATAAGAAATCAAAGTACAGGCGAACTTCGATATCTCGAAGTCGGTTATTTCAAACATACCCACATTTCAAAGTTGAAACGTGGCTAAGCCACGTTTTAACTTTGAAATATTGGTATGTTCGACTTAACCGAGCATGAAATAATGCTATTCTTATGTCGAACTATCGGATAGTTAAAGGAGTTCAAGATATGGAAGTTCGACTGTATATCGACACCAAGTCTTTGTTGTACAATGGTTGTTGTGATCTTGTATTTGGCCTTTTATCTCAGCATTGACTGTACATAGACCTTTCAGTTATCTCATTGAGTCCTAATGATGCATATATGCATCCTTTACCAAATATGTACCTGTGAAGAGTACACGTGCCCTATGAAAACAGTGAAGTCCCTGATCAGAGGGCTCACACAGGATCCCTCTGAACAGGGACTTCACTGTTCGTCATTTTACAGGGACTTCACTGTTTGTCATTTTGCAATTTATTACAAAAAACAACCCTAAAATGTCTAAAATGGACCAAATTTTATTGCAAACTGGAATTTGTCCATTGGAAGTATCAGGGAATAATGAGTTATCTTACATGTGCTAATTACCAGTTTAAATCTGAGCATGCTAACAGTGAAACCATGATAACCTTTGCAAACAATTTGGATACTGATGAGACGCCGGATAAATATTTGACACTTTGATCATGTTTTGAAAAGACATGAAGCAGACAACAATTGTTGAAGACGAAAAAATACTCAGCAGTTTGTTATTTTAAAGAAGTTTTATTTTAAAGAATTTTTAACCCTTTTCCTGCTTATAGCATACATTGAGGGCTTTGAATACAGTGTAGACACAGATCAGGTAGCTTGAGGAGCTGTCTGATCAGGGTCTGTGCTTTGTTTTCTTATAAGACCTATGGCATAGACTTTGAGTAGTGTAAGATCGATGGAAAATAAACGAAACTTTCTGCATTTCTTCCATTTAGCATTAAAGCTGCATATATTTCTGTCTTAAAAAATGACAGTTTGACTAGTTTGAAAGTTGTAAGAACACAACTAGTAGTAAATTAATATATTTACCAGACAGTTTCACGGTCTACACAAACCGCTTGATCACTGGTAACTGCACAGAGTCGGGAACTACTTTCCAGTGTGACCTCCTTTTGTGATGGTAAACAGAAGATTGTTCACCAAATCAGTTTACTCTCTCTTTTCTGGAGCCTAGTATATTTGGTTTGTTGAATTACTGTATTCCAGAGCTGGAGTTTATTCAGATAGAGTTACTCAAAGTGCTGATGATCCACACGGAATCTGATATTGCTGAGGTAAGTACATGTACAGTCCAACTTCGATATCTCGAACTTGGGTATGTTCTACTGAACCGAACATTATTTAATGTAATTCATGTGTCGAAATATCGGTTAGTTCGAGTTAAGCGAGTTTGAGATATCGAAGTTCGACTGTAGCTGGCTACTAGCTTGGAAATGCATGGATCCCTACTAATAATAGTTATCCAGTAGCATCTTGCTTTTGTTACTTATCAAAATAATAACACCATCTTTGAAGTACTGGTAATATCAAGGTTAAAACTTATTGTTTACCCCATCACTCCATAATTTTGCCTTCTGACACCTTTAATTTATACAGCAATAATGCAACATAAGAAATATTTTCTACATCCTAGCAGATGGTACCTTAAAGCAGTCTGAAAGTAAAGCAGAATGCATCTTAGGGTGCATTCTGCTTTACTTTCAAGTGATCACCTGTCTTTAAAACTTGTACAAATCTAAACAGTGTTTCCTTATCATCATCAAAACAGATTCTAAATTGTTTGCAGTACATGTATATTTTAACATTTTATTTAATGTCAATTATCATTATAACATTTAATGCTTTTTTAGGGCAAAACCTCAAGGCTGATGTTCATAGAAAAATTTCGAAAGTTTCTGAAGGAAAACATGGTAAGTACTCTTCATTAGTTGAAGACAATTTTACCTTTTTTGTCTCTCAGTGAGAGTAAACACCACTTGCTGTGACAAAAATGTAAACGCCAGACAAAGGTGGTGCTTTTCTGTTTTAGTTGGTGGCATCGTTGGCACCAAACATTTGGACCAGACTGACTTGGTGATTGGAATTTCAATTACAGTGAAGCCCCTCTAAACCGGACATGTGTGGGGACAACATAAATGTCCCAGTTTAGAGGGGTTTTAACTAGGGATGTCAACGAATACCAAAACGCTATCCGAATATACGAAAGTTCTATCCGAATAGTATTCGGATATTCGGTTTTGAAAACCATACAAATCATCGTATGTTCGTAAGTTGCTTGAATAGTATAGAGGTAATTTAGATGATATCCCGTAAAGCTTCTCTCTCGGCATAATAGTGTAAGCATTCAGTCAAAGCAGACTTGAATCGATTTAAATTTTGATTTAGTTCCAACCAAGAAGATGCCTGGGTATGATCTATTTGGCGTTCATTTTTGCAATGAAACCATTTTTGTTTCGAGTTACAGAGTACCTGCGAGTAAGCGTCACGGTGATATGATCTGAGCCTTTTTGTAAAATTCACTCTTTGTCTTTTTCAGCAATTCACATAACAGGAATGGATCAGTTTATCAAGATTCAAGAGATTTTGAATGATTATTAAAAGCAAAGAAATGTGCGACTTTCTTTTGGCTATCTATTCTGCTTGGTCAAAACGTAAAGCTGATAATTATACATGTCGTGCTTTATTGCTCCTGATTGACAGTTTCTGTATGAATAACCAATCATAAGCAAATGCTTTTCACGCCGTAACAAACTGTCTAGCATTATGATAAAATGATTGGATAATGAAAATATCATTGTTTCTTGTCAGTGTGATAAAATTACATAATCCGTGATAATAGTGTACTGTTTATTTGAAATTGCGTGGGTAGATAGCCAATTAGCGGCGCCCCCTTTACCCGCTACATAATCGGGGTCCGTGAATTATACCCTGACGTAATGGAAGTTGCAAACAAACACAAACACATTGGTATCTTTAATCGCGTATTGTTTTCTTAAGTCTAGATGGGTAAGCCAACCGTTAATGACGACAATCACATGTGCTATAGGTGTCACGCAATTATCTTACCATTGACACTTGTTGTAAAAACAAACTGTTAACGCTAACGGGGGTGCAAAAACATCGATTTAACTGGCAATGATTAATGAACGCGGAACAGTATCGAAACAATTTTGTTCTTTAAATGTTTTTTTTTGTTTTTTTTAAAAACTCGATCCGAATAGTGATCTTCTATCCGAATATTCGATGAACTATTCGAATATTCGGATATTCGAGTATTTGTTGACATCCCTAGTTTTAACCCATAGCTTGGTTCTAGAATGGAAGATAGCTGATCACTTAAAGCAGGTTGAAAGTAAAGCAGAATGCGCCTTAAGGCGCATTCTGCTTTACTTTCAACCTGCTTATAAGCTGTCATCTGCTAGAATATAGAAAATATTCCTGATGATGCATATTCATGAATGTATTTTCTTCAGTGTAAATCTAAGGCGTAAATAAGGCATGTTTATGATGTAATGGGTTAAAATAAAGAAGGATTGGAAACATGACCTAAGTTTTTGTCCGGTTTAGAGAGAATTTTGGTATTAAGATGTTCCTGTTTAGAGTGGTTTCAATTATCTATTTGTACATGTAGTTTCAGAGGTCATTGAGTTAACCCTTATCATGTTAAGCATGACTTGGCTTACATTTACAGTGACGCTGCTTTTGATCTGGCTCCAAACTGTTTGGCACTCATACTATTTTTTCTGCAATTTTAAGATCCATAAATCACATTTTGAGTTTGTTTTGCAGATGTTTATTTGAAACAGAGGACAACTCGGCATGATAAGGGTTAAAGAAAGTACATGTTAACCCATTATCCTACAAATACGCTTTTTAAAGCCTCTAGTTTATCCTGCCACAGAAGAAAATAGTTCCTATTTATAGTTGTTAATAAAAAAATAATTAACATTAGAAATTATTTCTATATTACAGCAGGTGGTAGCTTAAAGCAGGCTGAAAGTAAAGCAGAATGCGCCTCAAGGTGCATTCTGCTTTACTTTCAACCTGCTTTAAGTTGTGACCTGTCTTCAAAACTAGAAATATGATATGGGGTAATCGGTTAAAAAACTGAGATGACTTTGTACTATTTCAGTCCATGTACTTGAACATGTGGCCCCTGCCTGTCACTCTGTGTTTCTTCCACCGGTTGGTGAGGGCGTTGAGGTTCTACTGGGATGACTTTCAGAAGGTGGAGCAGAAACAGTTCGTTCAAAGCTCTGGTATGCTTTTCTATGAACTTAAAAAATATCTTTAAGAGTTCTCCCTACACTTACTGTATTAACTCTTTACCTCATAAATACGCCTTTTTACATCTCTAAATTATTCCTCTTCTAATGAAAATAGATCCTATCTATACAGTTAGGAATATGTACTATAAGAATTATATGATATATCCTAGAAAATAGTAGCTTAAAGCAGGTTGAAAGTAAAGCAGAATGTGCCTAATAGTGTATTCTGCTTTACTTTCGTCCTGCTTAAGTGGTCACCCGTTTCCAGATGAAAAAACAGGCTATGGGGTAATGGGATAACTCTTAAAAAATATTTTTATCAGGAATTCTCCTAGGATTCACCATACAGATCATAATTTGAGCTTTCCAATCACGGTTGACACTGTTTTCAAAACACATCAATATACACCATTAACAGGAGAAGGGTTAATCTTGGAAGCAAGTACTATTTGTAAAGGCTTTAACATTCTTATCCCCTCCCCTATCACCTTAGTCATTGCATTCTGTATTTGCTTTGACTATCTGTCTGTATTTAACCTTGGCCATTACTTTGAAAATACAAGTGAAAGCTCATTACAAATTTGGTTATATCAGATAAAGGTCAAGGTCATTTTGAGGTCACTGTCATATCAGTGGGGCATAGTATTTCACAAACACATCTTGTTCAGGTTTATAGTCATTATATGCTTTGAGATTCTTAAATTACTTTCATTGCGTAAGTTACAAAAATTGCATCAGGCTTTGCATTCAGGATTTTCAGTATCAGAACTATTGGGTCTGAAGCAGACCCACTAATTACTAGGGCTGCAACGGTTCAGGTACTTCACGGTTCGGTTCGGGTTCGAGTAGACCCCTTCGGTTTTCGGTTATTTCGGTTCGGGTATTAGGATAAGAACTTGATAAAATCAACCAGAAAAAAACCTCATTTACTGACACATGTCTACGCAGACAATAGATCTAAACACTTTTTCGAAAACGCTTTCACTGTCATCTATAATTTTATCATATGTACGAGAAAGATGTGCATTTCTTTCTACCATTTTAGGACAGATTGTAGCGAATTTAAGGCGTGGTTCGTCCCGACCTGTTTTTCATTGAAGTTTCGTAACTAAGCTTTGTCATTCTGGCTGGTCTTCCTTAAATGCCTCATCAGCCTTCTATTTATAAGCGCTTAAAGAACTACCTAGCTCCAATTATATTATTATTTTACTGAAAAAGTCATTAATATTTCAGTTTAATTATTTACATCGCCATTCGCAATTTGCGGTCGCTAAGTAATAGACTGGTTACCCTTTTTCTGATGCTGATTCGATTTTGGTACCTTTGAAGCCGGGCTATCAATCGTGCGCATGCGTTAAGTGCTGGATTTCCCGGAATTATAAATAGCCGATATGAAAAGAATGAGACGGACGAGAAGCGAGCTATTTAAATTACTGCAAGAAGAAAAGGTTAGAACTGTGATTTAACCTTACATTTTGGAACGTCTGACCATCAAAAATATACACGCAGACTGCACGCTGATTGGTAAATTAGCGGTCTAGTGTAATTTACCATACATCGGCGCACCGAACCGAAAATTTGCGGTGCCGACCCGAAACTCGAACCGAGACAAACGAACCGAAAATAACCGAAATTCGGTGAACCGTTGCAGTCCTACAGTAATTACTAATATTGACTGTGATTACCCCTTATTATGCTAAGTGCCACTTGGCCAATATTTGAAAACAGTTTGGATCCAGATCAGACGCTGCATAATGCGGCATCTGATCTGGATCCAAACTGTTTGCCATTTATAAAATTCTCTGGGGGGTTTTCACATTTTTCTCAGACATTAACCCTTTCCCTCATAGAAGCGACTTTTAGCGTATTCAATATATTCTTCCGCTGAAGAAAATAGTTCCAGTTTATACCCTCATGAACAATAACCATTATATATATTTTATATAGCCTAGCACATTTTAGCTTAAAGCAGGCTGAAAGTAAAGCAGAATGTGCCTTAAGGCACATTCTGCTTCACTTTCAACCTGCTTTAAGTGGATACCTGTTTTTCAAAACTAGAAACAAGCTATGAGGTAAAGGGTTATTGTTGAAACAAAAGACAATTCAGCATGATGAGGGTTAATCAGGATTACTGATAAGGTGCGTATTAGGGTATTTATTTACCCAATTAAAATTGTGGAAAAAGCAATTGTTTTTCACTATAAGGAGTAAAAATAGCAAAGAAATGCAGCAAAAGCAAATACATTTTTGATTACCTAATCAGAATACGAATAATACCCAATAATGAAAGTTGCCAATGCCCAGTAGAAATTGCAAACACTCAAAATGTTTAAAATATCAAGGAGTAAATACCCAAATACATCAAAACCTTATCTATAACCCTGGTTAATGATTTCAATGTATGTTTTTCAGAGGCTTTCATGCCAATCCAGGAGTTCTGGAAAGATGACCGTGACGACTTCAACCTCCAGAGATGTGGAGGATCAATGTCACATCTCAACAGGATTCTAGGATGTGAGTGAAATACAAGACCTATGTCCTTTCAGAAAACATTGCAGACCCTGATTAAATCTACACTGTTTTCAATCAGAGTCAATAAACACAAGTAGCAGAAGAAGTGTTAGACATGTTTTAGTGTTTTTAGCTCGCCTGTACGAAGTACATGACGAGCTATTGCAATACCCCCGGTGTAGTCAGCGTCGTCGTGAACGGCGTAAACAATTTTAAGAAAATGTCTATAACTTCTATGTCCCTTGAGGTATTGCTTTCATAGTTGGTATGTGTGTGTATATGGACAAGACCTTTCCATGCACAGAAAAATTTGGACCCTTGTGACCTTGACCTTGAACTTAGGGCCCGCGTTTAGGTTTCGAAATCTGTGTTTAGGTTTTGAAAAATGCCTATAACTTCTATGTCCCATGAGGTATTGCTTTCATAGTTGGTATGTGTGTGTATATGGACAAGACCTTTCCATGCACAGAAAAATTTGGACCCCTGTGACCTTGACCTTGAACTAAGGGTCCGCGTTTAGGTTTCGAAATCTGTGTTTAGGTTTCGAAAAATGCCTATAACTTCTATATCTCTTGAGGTATTGCTTTCATAGTTGGTATGTGTGTGTATATGGACAAGACCTGTCCATGCACAGAAAAATGTGGACCCTTGTGACCTTGACCTTGAACTTAGGGCCCGCGTTTAGGTTTCGAAATCTGTGTTTAGGTTTTGAAAAATGCCTATAACTTCTATGTCTCATGAGATATTGCTTTCATAGTTGGTATGTGTGTGTATATGGACAAGACCTTTCCATGCACAGAAAAATTTGGACCCCTGTGACCTTGACCTTGAACTAAGGGTCCGCGTTTAGGTTTCGAAATCTGTGTTTAGGTTTCGAAAAATGCCTATAACTTCTATGTCTCTTGAGGTATTGCTTTCATAGTTGGTATGTGTGTGTATATGGACAAGACCTGTCCATGCACAGAAAAATGTGGACATCTGTGACCTTGACCTTGAACTGAGGGCCCGCGTTTAGGTTTCGAAATCTGTGTTTAGGTTTCGAAAAATGCCTATAACTTCTTTGTCCCTTGAGGTATTGCTTTCATAGTTGGTATGTGTGTGTATATGGACAAAACCTTTCCATCCACAGAAAAATTTGGACCCCTGTGACCTTGACCTTGAACTAAGGCCCCGCGTTTAGGTTTCGAAATCTGTGTTTAGGTTTCGACAAATGCCTATAACTTCCATGTCTCTTGAGGTATTGCTTTCATAGTTGGTATGTGTGTGTATATGGACAAGACCTTTCCATGCACAGAAAAATTTGGACCCCTGTGACCTTGACCTTGAACTTAGGGCCCGTGTTTAGGTTTCGAAATCTGTGTTTAGGTTTCGAAAAATACCTATAACTTCTATGTCTCTTGAGGTATTGCTTTCATAGTTGGTTTGTGTGTGTATATGGACAAGACCTTTCCATGCACAGAAAAATTTGGACCTCTGTGACCTTGAACTTAGGGCCTGCGTTTAGGTTTTGAAAAATGCCTATAACGTCTTTGTCCCTTGAGGTATTGCTTTCATAGTTGGCATGTGTGTGTATATGGACAAGACCTTTCCATGCACAGAAAAATTTGGACCCCTGTGACCTTGACCTTGAACTTAGGGCCCGTGTTTAGGTTTCGAAATCTGTGTTTAGGTTTCGAAAAATACCTATAACTTCTATGTCTCTTGAGGTATTGCTTTCATAGTTGGTTTGTGTGTGTATATGGACAAGACCTTTCCATGCACAGAAAGATTTGGACCCCTGTGACCTTGACCTTGAACTTAGGGCCCGCGTTTAGGTTTCGAAATCTGTGTTTAGGTTTTGAAAAATGCCTATAACTTCTATGTCCCTTGAGGTATTGCTTTCATAGTTGGTATGTGTGTGTATATGGACAAGACCTCTCCATGCACAGAAAAATTTGGACCCCTGTGACCTTGACCTTGAACTTTGATCCAGAGTTTAAGGATTCGAAATCTGTGTTTAGGTTTCGAAAAACGCTTATATTTCCTATGTCCCTTGAGGTGTAACTTCATATTTAATTTTCATGTGTATATTGACAAGACCTTTCTATGCAGGCAAAAAGCTTGACCTCGGTGACCTTGAGTGTGCTTTTAAGTTTCTAAATGTGCCGATGGCGAGCTTTGTTGTCTCTCTGACAACTCTTGTTAAAAAAAACCCACAATGAATAAACTAGAAGACCAAGAGCAGCCAGTACAGACATATACTTCAGATTAAGCCTGCTTTAAGCGATTATCTGCTAGGATAAAGAAAACATTTCTTATGATACATATTCATCACTGTATAAAAGTGAACTATTTTCTTCAGTGGAAGAATAAATTATAGATGTGAAAATGCATATTTATGATGGAATGGGTAAAGCATGTTGAAAGTAAAGAAGAATGCGCCTTTAGGCACATTCTGTTTCACTTTCAGCCAGCTTAAAGTTACCATCAGCTAGGATTTAGAAAACATTTTTTATAGTACATATTCATAGCTGTATAAATAGGAACTATTTTCTTCAGTGGAGGAATAAACTTTAATGTGCTAAAAGGTGCTAATTATTTTCTGCATAACTTCATTCAAATATAGTAGGCACACATCTGCCTACAGTTTAACCCATTACCCCATAAATACACCTTTTTACGCCTTTCATTTATTCCTCCACTGAAGAAAATAGTTCCAATTTATACAGTCTTGAATATGTAAGATAAGAAATATTTTCTATATTCCAGCAGATGGTAGCTTAAATCAGGCCTTAAGGCACATTCTGCTTTACTATCTACCTGCTTTAAGAAGTCATCTGTCTTTAAAACTAGAAACAGGCTATTGGGTAACGGGTTACACATTTCATGTTTTTATTTTACATTGATTATGAAACAAGTTTTAACAACTTAGGCAAATCACTTTCCATTCCATGAATGGTGGCATATTTGGGTCTGTTAGAGGAAACAAAAATACTTGGGGGAAATGCAAGTGTTCGGACAGGCAAACAAAGTACCCTCTCACATACGGCCATGACCTGGAATCGTACAGGGGATGCATTAGTGAAAAGCAAGTTTGCTAACAACTGCATTATCCACACTCTAGGCAGACACCTGTCTTTATAGAGCTCTATATAAATACATGCATGTGATATTGATTTGATAATTGCATCAATGTCTTTCTTTACTTTACAGCTGAGGTGAACAAGGCCCAGGGCCTTGAACTGAGAAAAGATGGGCAGATAGTTCGCACGGGCAATGAGAACAATGAAAGTAAGACTTGGGAAGGCTGTGTACCTACAGGGCTGCCATTTCTCCGGATTTTTCCTAAATCTTGGAATTTTTTTTCTAGTACATGGTACTGATAGCAGCTCAAAGCAGGCTGAAAGTAAAGTAGAATGCGCCCGAAGGCGCATTCTGCTTTACTTCCAGTCTGCGTTAAGTAGTCACGTGTCAACAAAAGTAGAAACAGGCGATGAGGAAAAGGTACGATTCGTAAAATCGCACTTGAAAAATGCAAATTTGGAAATCTTAGGATTTTTCATGTCAACTTATGGCAGCTCTGTACCTACACTAAAAACGTTTTTACTCTTTCCTCCACAGAAAGTTAGAAACACCTTCTAGTACCGCTACTTACTTCTACACACAAGCATTACAAATGACTGTTTGTTAAAGCTGATACTGCCCAAATTTATGTTTAAAATGCACAGTTTCTTATATGTGTGTATTTTCTTTGTATTAAAACCAAGTGAAATGCAGCTGTTCCCTAAACAAGACAATTACATGTATGTCTAACACTTTAACTGTTGTAATATCAATCTGCTTAAAGTTGTCACCTGCTTTTATTTCTCTGACAGTTACGTTTTGACAGAAGAAAGATAAAGATGAGTGACAAAATGGTTAAACCTAGATCAGACGCCACATTAGGTGGCATCTGATCTGGGATCAAACTGTTTGCAAATGTAACCAAAGTGGTACTCAGAACTCTAAGGGTATTAAGCTTCCCTCCCTATAGCAACTCCCTCCGAACAACACACACAATCTTTGTCTCCCATTGGGTGTTGTTGTAGAGAGGAAGTACTGTATAGCAGTCCTCACTGCTGTCCTCTATCCTATCATCTATGGTACCCTGACTATAGCAACTCCCCCCAAACAACACACACAATCTTTGTCTCCCATTGGGTGTTGTTGTAGAGAGGAAGTACTGTATAGCAGTCCTCACTGCTGTCCTCTATCCTATCATCTATGGTACCCTGACTATAGCAACTCCCCCCAAACAACACACACAATCTTTGTCTCCCATTGGGTGTTGTTGTAGAGAGGAAGTACTGTATAGCAGTCCTCACTACTGTCCTCTATCCTATCATCTATGGTACCCTGACAATTAACCCAACTTTTAGCGGATCTAAGTTATTCCTCCACTGCAGAAAATAGTTCCCGTTTATACCCTCATGAACAATTACTATAACAAATATTTTTATATAGCCTAGATAGACGTTTAAAGCAGGCTGAAAGTAAAGCAGAATGTGCCTTAAGGCACATTCTGCTTTACTTTTCAACCTGCTTTAAGGGATCACCTGTAGTTAATGTTGTAAACAGGTTATTGGGTAAAGAGTTAATGACCTTATATATACTTATGCAGCCTCCTCTGTCCAGTTTTTGAACCAGCAGATTGGCTTTGGTTATTTTTAGGGGTGAGGGATATTTCCTGCACTTGTTTCAGGAGCAGAGCTCCAGATAACAGGAGTATTTTAAAAAATAAAATCTTTATATATGCATTAAACATGATGCTGTTACTACTCATTAAAATCATCTCTTCGAGACAATTTGAATGAGTAGTTACACCATAGATTTGTTGCTGAAATGAGTAAGAAATGTTTGGACTTGTTCAGTTTACTCTCTCTTATCTGGAGCTCTGACTGTAGTCCAGTTTTCAGAAGCTACATTGTACAGTCGAACTTTGATATCTCGAACTCGGTTAAGTCGAACATACCCGTATTTCAAAGTTAAAACGCGGCTAAGCCGCGTTTTAACTTTGAAACACAGGTATTTTCACCTAAACCAAGCTTAAACTAAGGCAATTTCATGATTTGATATCGAATAGTTCGAGTTAAGCGAGTTTGAGATATCAAAGTTTGACTATATATGTTTATTTTACAGATTACCCTAAGACTGAGATGCCCAGTGGAAACTCTCTGATGGAAGTTTTGGATGCCACCATTGTCTTATACCATACAACTGCTCATAAACAGCTGGGCAAGGTGAGCAACTATACTGTCATATAGACACTCTTGTTCCCCTGAATCCATTCCCCCATGGCCTGTTTCTAGTTTTGAAGATAGGTGACCACTAAAACAGGTTGAAAATAAAGCAGAATGCACCTTACCGATTGAAAGTAAAGCAGAATGTGCCTTACAGGTTGAAAGTAAAGCAGAATATTCTTCTTTACTTACAGCCTGTTTTAAGATACCGTTTGCTACGATTTAGAAAATATTTCCAACATAACCTATTCATGACTGTATAAATTTTAATGATTTCCTTCAGTGGAGAAATTAATTTAAGGCGTGAAAATGTATATTTATTGGGTAATGGGTTAACAGCTGTATGGTTCCCCTCCCCATCCCCAACACACACATAACACATAAACACTAGGCACTTTGAGCAGCTTTACTGTCTAGACACAGTTGTTCCCCTTAAGGTAGCTGTTGAAGATCGATACTGCAAGCAGATTTTTCTAATTAATTGTCGTGATTGATGATTTTCCCCCCAATTTTATAGCTGACGGATGAAAATGGTACACATCCCATCAGAATATGCCAATTTACAAAAAATATTTTAATTTTTTACAATTTTATAAGAACATTTAAAAAAAAAATTAAACAACGATATCAAAGCCATCTTTATTTGTAACATGATTAAAATTGCCCAAAAAACTCTTTATAAACATATCTAGGGATCCGTGTCTCAGATTTTTAAAATACCGCTTCAAACCTTTGTTATGTAACATCAAAGATTTTTAACGGTTTAAAGTCGACCACTATTACGTAACGCTTTATAACCGACCACTGGAGCTTCTTATACAATTTCTGAGACACAGTTCCCTCGGGGAGATAATACCCTTTCATCTGCTTCAAACCGCACGAAAATTGAACCCCAACTGCGAAAGTTAGGGGTGTTAAAAAATACCGCTTGCTTCAAATTATGTAATGCCGGAAACTCCAATTAACTGACTGATGTGTCAATTAGGCTCTCGTGACCACCCAGTAATCAACTAAGACCTTCTTTTTCAACAAATAACATGACCCAGCTTATGATCAGCCATTTCGTTAAACTCCGCCCCAAATTAACAAAGCCAATCATATAAAAATAACGATTTTAATACGGTAAAAGTCGTAAATCACCTCTGACAGCTTCGGAATAAACCACCTTTCTAGTCACGTAATCTACGCAATTGAGGCACCCAGCGGGGATTCTGACGCGTGATTTACCGGTAAAATGACCAAGAAAGCAAGAGAGAATTTGGTAACTTGTAGAAAATACCATTATCTATCAGGATTTGTAAAAAAGTATAAAACGACTATTTTACCATTTATTTCATAAAAGGCTACCTTAACTGCCTTGGTTCAAGCAACTACACAGTAACAACCCCCATCCCCTTTAATACATAATAAGCTGGGTGCAAGCAACTATACACACAACAACCCCACCCCACACCTAACAACTCGTAAACAGCTGGGCAAGGTGAACAACTATACTGTCTAGACCAACCAAACTTTTAATACAGGTGTACTATGTCTAAATGTGTGGACTAATGAGCACTATGGAAGCAGGATTCTGGTTCAATCTTTGGTGATCCCAACATTCGTTAATTTTCATGAAAGGTAAACCTGTATTAATTCATCTGTCTTTCTGTCTGTCCATTAAAAAGGTTAAGAAGTAAAGTTATGGGCTTTAAAATAATGGTATTTATCGTCACACATGGCAAAGGGCATTGATGCTTAACAAACACATTTCTAGAGGCTTAAGCTTTACACCCAGGACTTTAAACTTGAAACACTCATAAATATGAATATGTCAGATCCTGCATTTGTTGATAAGCTAGGTTACTCGTAACTTGAGCATGTTTTATTGTCTATTCCAGATGAACAGTCTGAGAGAGAACATGCAGGAGTTTGTTCAGTCATACAAGGATACCGTGAAGAAACTGGCATCATGTCCAGAAGAGGTAGGACAGTTATATAGGATCTGTCATGAGTCCATGTTTAACTCTTTCCTGCCTGAAACTTTAAATGGACAATTCCAGTTTCCATTATAGTCTAGTCCATTTCTGACTTTTAAGGATTGTTTTTGTCAATGTTTGGCTTACGACAAACAGTGAAGACCCTGATCAGAGGGCTCCTTTCGGAGCCCTCTGATCTGGGTCTTCACTGTTTGCACAGGACAACTGTACTATTCACATGTACACTATTCGAAATGGACGCCTATATGCGGGACTAGGATTCAAAGGGTTAAGACAAGCTGATCTCAACCGAGTTTAGAATTGAAACGTTATTAAGCGAGTTTAATAAATTTTCTATTCTAGATAAGGTTGAGATCAGCTTGTCTTAACCATCGACGAGTGACAGATTCTTTTTCTCACATAACTGATGATTTTAAGTTATTTTTTAAAAGCAATAGGCCTATGCCTTTATAAATAGTGACGTTATGATGACATCATCAAATTGATCTCACACATGTTGGAGACTAGGATACTCGTGATCGTTGTTCGCTATTGAAAACAGGGGTAGTTATGTGAGAAAACCCATTACTCCATTAAAACATCTTTATTTCTCCTCTGAAGAAAATAGTTCTATTTTATACAGTCAATGGCTATGCACTATAAGAAATAGTTTCAATATCCTAACAAATGTTAGTTTAAAACAGGCTGAAAGTAAAGCAGAATACTCCTTTATGCAACCATCTTTCCTTTACCCATTACCCTATAGCCAGTTTCTAGTTTCGAATACAAGTGACCACTTGAAGCAGGTTGAAGGTAAAGCAGAATCTGCCATTAGGCACATTTTGCTTTACTTTCAGCATTTTTTAAGCTTTTATCTGATAGCATATTGCAAATATTTCTTATGAAACGTATTTATGCCTGTATAAAGATGCACTATTTTCTACAGCGAAGGAATGAATCAAAGGCATAAAAAGGGGTGTTTATGGGGATATGGATTAAGCTGCCACCTGTAAAAAGCAGTGTTGAATGTTCTTTTGTGATGCCTCTGTATTTGGGTAGGTAGAGGTGCTAAAGTTTGCCTCTAGGCTTCTTTAAAGTAACTCTTGTGGGTTATTAGGTTACCTTGAGGATGCAATAATTTTAGTTACAAATCATGAACCAGTCTACTTGGAATTCTGGGAAGTTTGATAAATACTGGTCTAATTTAGCAAACAGAGGGCTGATCTGGGTCTACACTGTTTGCAAACATAATGAGTATATTTTAACCCTTTGAACCCTAGTCCCGCATATAGGCGTCCTTTTCAAACAGTGTACATGTGAATAGTACACTTGTCATGTGCAAACAGTGAAGACCCAGATCAGAGGGCTCCAAAGGAGCCCTCTGATCAGGGTCTTCACTGTTTGTCATAATGCCAAAAATGGACAAAAACAACCCTTAAAAGTCAGAAATGGACTAGACAAAAATGGAAACTGGAATTTGTTTATTTAAAGTTTCAGGGAGGAAAGAGTTAAACAGGACCATGGTGTTGAAATTGTTAAAGGGTCAATGGGGAAGAATGTAGCATTTACAGATAAGCATTGAACTCGTTTAGATTAGATACTATTTAAGAAATAATAAATTCATACCAGTGTTTTATCGTGCAATCGAACACTGGTAGGAGTTGAAATGCGTAGTAATTTAATCACATGGCCTTTAGGCCGAGTGGTTTAATTACAAGCATCTCAACGACTACACGTGTTTGATTGTTAGATAAAACACTGGTATGAATTTATTACTTCGATTCTAACACATAAATTTACTTTAATTTGCACCGAAGCAATGCCGCTACATTTCTTGGCATACGCATTTTCAAAGCCATATCACGTTACGTTAGAACGTTTTAGCGCATGAGTGTTTTATTGAAAATTCAAACACTGAAACGTTTGTTCTTTGTTTATATAGGGGCGTGCACGAAGTGTGTTAGAATAGTACATGTAACATGATGGTATATATCTTGTGTTATTTGTAGATGGCGGATGTCAAAGAGGAGCTTGGTAGAGCTAAGGCCGTGTTTCTTGAGAAGATTACAGAACAGGCTAGGCAGATGGCCTGGGTCAGAGCAGTTGTCTACTCCAAGGTATGTGCATTACTAGAGAGACTGTGTAACACTGTCAATGTACGTTCTACTAAATTTCTTACTAGGCATGACTTGAGTTGCAGTTACAAAGAATCAAGCTCAGATGCTTTGGTTTTGATCAGGATTAGAAGTACTTGTACTTGATATTTAGTTAACCCGCTTACTCCATAGCCTGTTTCTACTTTTGAACACAGGTAATGACTAAAAGCAGGTTGAAAGTAAAGCAGAATGCGCCTAAAGGTGCATTCTGCTTTACTTTAAGCCTGCTTTAAGCTATCATCTGCTAGGATATAGAAAAGGTTTCTTATAGTACATATCCGTGACTGTATAAAATGGAACTATTTTCTTCAGTGGAGGAATGAATTAAAGACGTAAAAAAGCATATTTATGGGATAATGGGTTAAACCATTGGCAAATTTATCATGAGGTTTTTACCTCCTCTCCGCCATATTGTCGTCTGCTTCAAAAATGTCTGCAATACCGTTTCAAAGTGTGAATTTAGGCAGTATGATGGACAAAGTTTCGACATGAGTGTCAAACAGTTTGGATCCTGACCAGATGCCGCCTTGGGTGGCATCTGATCAGGATCCGAACTGTTTGAAAATGTACTTTATTGATAGTGAAAGGGTTAAATTTCTTCAGTATAAAAGGCAAACATGACACACGTGTCACAGACACGTATGGTTACAATTTATTAATCTTAAAGTTGTTTGACCAGATAAGTAACACTAGATAAAACTTAGAAATATAAATGACAGTAAGACCTTAAGCAAACCAGTAATCATTTATTATATGTTAATGTTGTGTTGATACTCATTCATAAATGAAAATCAACCCATTTCAATGGGCATTCAATGTTGTTTTGGCTATAATAGAAAATACAGGGAGCTGTTTAAAGCAGGATGAAAGTAAAACAGAGAGCTCCTTTCTGTTTCACTTTCATTCTGCTTTAAGCTTTTATCACACTTCAACAGTTTTCATGTGACATGGAAGTGTGTACATTAAAAATCTATTGAGGCAGTTTTGACCTCTATTTACCCCTTTACCCCATAGCCTGTTTCTAGTTTTGAAGATAGGTAAACACATTCTGCTTTGCTTTCAGCCTGCTTTCAGCCTGCTTTAAGCTACCATCTGCTTGGATAAAGAAAATATGTTGTAACACTTGGGGCTTCTCAGCATCTAAACCCAATCTATTTGTCATATTAGACTAGTGGGTGGGGTAGCACATGTGATCGATTTTGTCTTTGTAATTTCTATAATACATAATGTCATGCTTAAATAGCATAAAGTTCAGATTAAGTACTCACCATAAACTGATGTGAGAAGTTTAAACTGGCTTGGAGTCGTTTATTTTGGATCCAATCACGTTTTAACTTTGAACTAAGTGGCAGTATTTACTATTTCATTATTTCCTGTGTTTCGTAATATTCACTACGTTGTAAAAGTTGCAACCCTTAAAGAGAGTACAGACGGAAATCATTTAAAGTCTTAATATTATTAATCTGATCTCTTCAATCAAATGTAATATTGGTGGGAATAAGCCACGTTCTATTTTTGTAAACAACTCTCGTCGATATCGAACTTGATGACGTCATTCTAACAGTTGTTTATTTTCATTCTTTTCTTGCTGGTGTTGCTTAGGCACACCAGCGGATTTCGTTCTATTCTTGCTGGTGTTGCTTGGTAACACCAGCACCAGCGGCTTGCTGGCGCCAGCCATCCGCTGGTGCCAGCGGATTGCTGGTGCACCAGCGGATTGCTGGTAGATCCCGAGTGGGTATATAAGGCCCTTGAGCTCCACACTCTGGGACTTCTGAGTGGACTCTGTTTTAGACTGGTCGGGTCTATGTTGGTGTAGCCCGTGAATTAAATTGACGAGAGTTGTAGAATACATGTTAATAGATTTAGATCTAAGAGATCTAGATCTAGTTGAAGTCCGGATCTAGCCCTAGATATAGTTTTATTAGAATTTTGTAATTTGATAGACATTTAGACCAATTGATAAAATTATTGGTTTAAATAATAAACCTCGCTCATCGGATTTAAAGTTAACTTCGACTTGTTGTAGATCTACTTCAATTTCCCAAAGATAAATCCAGGTGATATCCTGACAAAAATGAACGATCACCTGTCCTCGAATTAAATTATTTAATTCGAGGAGTTTACATTGAGATCGACCATCGGCCCGTTACAATGTCTTATAATACATGTTCATGAATGTATTAATAAGAACTATTTTCTTCAGTGGAGGAATGAATTAAAGGCGTAAAGAGATATATTTATGGGGTGATGGGTTAATGCATTACTTTCTATTAAACTCTGCAGAAGAAACAGGAAGATGTAGCCTGGTTACTGACGGTTGCCATGAAGACGGTGGCCAAGGCGTCCCAGTTTAAGCTACTGTTCCAGTACATGCCAGAGTTCTACCTGGAGACCGTCATCCACTCCTATAATGCCTTGAAGAGCTACTTTCATCCAACTGTGCCTTTTGACTCCCTACCTGGTACGAATTGATACATTTGTAGCTTCCTCTTTGAAGCCAGGTGACTACTTAAAGCAGCTTGAAAGTAAAGCAGAATGTGCCTTAAGGCACATTCTACTTTACTTTCAGCCTGCTTTAACTTACTTTATACTAGGATATATAACATATTTTATATCGTATATATTCCTGACTTTATCAAGACTAATTTCTTCAGTGGAGGAATAAATAAGAGGCGTAAAAAGGCGTATTTATGAGGTAACGGGTTAACAGGGTATGGTAAAAACATGAAAAGTTATCTCTATGAGGAATAAGTAACTGTACTAAAAGATACTGCTAATGGGGATATTGCCCAGGAAACTCGTGAAATGATGAAGTGGTAGAGTTTTTATGGTGTTGTTGTTTTGTAGACTACTCCGGCCTCACAAAGGGATTTGCAGAGTTTCTGGTGGATCATTTCTCAGACTCCAGAATTGTCATCTCAGGTATGAGTCCTGCTAGTGTTTTCCCTTCTGTTCCAATACTGAGACATTGTTTCTGTGAGGTGCACTTTTATATAAATCACCATCAGTGATAGCACTATTTGTTACAGTTTATAGCTTCAGTCAAAACTTGGATTAAATGTAAGCACCCATTGACCATGGAACTGTTAAAATATACTCATTACATTTGCAAACAGTGTAGACCCAGATCAGAGGGCTCCTATGAGAGCCCTCTGATCTGGGACTACACTGTTTGCTAATTTAGACCAGCATTTATTAAACTTAACAGAATTCCAAGTAGACTGGTTCATATTTTGGTAACTTAAAAATTCCACATGGGAATTTAATAACCCACATGAGTTACTTAGTGTTGAAAGGGTTAAACACATTTGAATATACAGTCGAACTTCGATATCTCGAACTAGCTTAACTCAAACTCTCCGCTAGTTCGCCACATGAACTGCATTATTTTATGCTCGGTGAGGTCAAACATACCCATATTTCAAAGTTAAAACGTGGCAAAGCCACGTTTTAACTTTGAAATAGGGGTATGTTCGATTTAACCGAGTCAAAGATATCGAAGTTGGACTGTAGATGATTTGCACTTTTGGCTATGGAAGAAAGGGTTAAAGACTATGTTTGTATTGTTTCAGATACACGAGACTCGATCATCCAGTCCCTCGCTTGCTTCACCTGCTATGAACAGTCGCTGAAAATTCTAGAAAGTTTGCCTGCAGACAAGTATGTATGAAGCAAAATCTAGGGTTGTATACCTTCATGAGCTAATCTTGATTAACCCATCACTCAATAATTGATACACCTTTTTATGCCATTAATTTACTTCTCCACTAAAGAAAACGGTTCTACTTTATACAGACATAAATATGTGCTGTTAATATAGTTTCTATATTTGTTTGGCTGTCACATTACTTTAAGCAGTCACCTGTCTTTTATACAATCAATTAGCCTTCTTTTTAGTGGTCGTAATAGAGAGGTTTTACTATTATGTTTGTTTGTTTATCTTTCAGGTGTCGGTTCATGTTACAGGCCCTAATAGCTCCGTATGAGAACAGGTCCTGGGCCCAGACCAACTGGATACTTGTCCGCGTGTGGAAGGTAGGTCTAGTCAAAATAAAAGTTTTAACTTTATTCATTTTACATAGATTACAAAACCTTGGCATCATATGACCATTTTATATGTTGCTGTGATGTCAATTACCCCAGCCAGTTTCTAGTTTGGAAGACAGATGACGACTTAAAGTAGGTTGAAAATAAAGCAGAATGTGCCTTAAGGTGCATTCAGCTTTATTTTCAGCCTGCTTTAAGCTATTATCTGCTAGGACATGGAAAATATTTCTTATGAATGATACATAATATTCAAGACTGTGTAAAAGGGAACTATTTTCTTCAGTATAGGAATAGATTATAGGTGTAAAAAGGTGTATTTATGGTGTAATTGGTAAAACAAACCATTCTCAAAGCTTGAATGATTGCATATATGGTGATATCTGTGTGAGAAATGCGGAATACCTGGAGAAAACCCATGTACCTGGAATGGCGCTCAATGTATCCATGAACATATCATCTTTGAACAGAATAGTAGTTTAACCCATTACCCCATAGCCTGTTTCTAATTTTGGAGATAAGCTATCACTTAAAGCAGGTTGAAAGTAAAGCAGAATGTGCCTTAAGGCACACTCTGGTTTACTTTCAGCCTGCTTTAAGCTAACATCTTCTAGAATATAGCAAATATATCTTATGATACAAGTTCATGACACTATAAATAAGAACTACTATCTTCAGTGGAGGAATAAATTAGAGGCATAAAAAGGCATATTTATGGGGTAATGGGTTAACCTGTTCATTTCTAATTTTACGAAGTGCCAAGGTGAGCTCGTTAACACTAGCGGCCACAAATTTCATTGAATCTTCATGAAAGTTTATGACAATGTTTGTCTTGATAAAATCTAGGTCAAGTTCGAATGTGGGTCATGTGCGGTCAAAAACTAGGTCACTAAGTCAAATCATAGAAAAACCTTGTTAACACTCTAGCGGCCACAAATTTCATTGTATCTTCATGAAAGTTGATGACAATGTTTGTCTTGATAAAATCTATGTCAAGTTCGAATGTGGGTCATGTGCGGTCAAAAACTAGGTCACTAGGTCAAATCATAGAAAAACCTTGTTAACACTCTAGAGGCTACACATTTCAATAGGTTTTCATGAAACTTAGTCAAAATGTTTGTCTGGATTAAATCTAGGTCAAGTTCGAATGTGGGTCATGTCAGGTCAAAAACTAGGTCACTAGGTCAAATCATAGAAAAACCTTGTTAACACTCTAGCGGCCACAAATTTTATTGTATCTTCATGAAAGTTGGTGACAATGTTTGTTTTGATGAAATCTAGGTCAAGTTCGAATGTGGGTCATGTGCTGTCAAAAACTAGGTCACTAGGTCAAATCATAGAAAAACTTTGTTAACACTCTAGAGGCTACACATTTCAATAGGTTTTCATGAAACTTTATTAAAATGTTTGTCTTGATAAGATGTAGGTCAAGTTTGAATGTGGGTCATGTCTGGTCAAAAACTAGGTCACTAGGTCAAATCATAGAAAAACCTTCTTAACTCTCTAGAAGCTACACATTTCATTAGATCTTCATGAGACTTGATCAAAATGTTTGTCTTGATAAAATCTAGATCAAGTTTGAATGTGGGTCATGTCCGGTCAAAAACTAGGTCACTAGGTCAAATCCTATAAAAACCTCGTTAACACTCTAGAGGCTACAAATCTTTTTTTAAAATGGATCTTGATGAAACTTGGTCAGAATGTTTGCCTATTTGATATCTAGGTCAATTTTGAATGTGGGTCATGTCCGGTCAAAAACTAGGTCAAATCATAGAAAATCCTTGTTAACACTCTAGAGGCTACAAATCTCATTGGATCTTGATGAAACTTGGTCAGCATGTTTGTTTCATTGATATCTAGATCAAGTTTGAATATGGGTCATGTCTAGTCAAAAACTAGGTCACTAGGTCAAATCATAGAAAATCCTTGTGAACACTCTTGAGGCTACAAATCTCATTGGATCTTGATGAAACTTGGTCAGAATGTTTGTCTCATTGATATCTAGGTCCAGTTTGAATATGGGTCATGTCTGGTCAAAAACTAGGTCACTAGGTCAAATCATTGGAAAATCTTGTTTACACTCTAGAGGTTGATTGTGGGTATACATGTCCAGTCATAATCTAGGTCACTATAGGTTAAGTTTGCCATGGTGTACCAGGTGAGCGATTTAGGGCCATAGTGGCCCTTGTTAAGATAAAATATAACAAAAACATTTTCTCAGATACAATAATCCATTGGCTAATGAAACCATAAGGAAGACAATTTTAGGAAAACAAAATACAAGATTTCTACAGAAAGGTCATAAAAGTTTACTGTACATTTCAATGGTTCACTGCAGGGCTGCGGCTTCGGTTTCCGGTTCACCCACCTACCACATCTAGTCCCATCTCGTATACAACTGACAGAGTTCGGATCAGCAAGTCTACAAAGTAAGAGCTTGCAGTTTTAACCCTTTCCTTCACAGTGGAAAGTAAATATCTACAGTCTAACTTCGACCTCGCTAAACTAGAACTATCCGATTATTCGACACATGAAATGCATTATTTCATGCTCGGTTAAGTCGAACATACCCATATTTCTGAGTTAAAACGTGGCTTAGCTACGTTTTAACTTTGAAATACTGGTATGTTCGATTTAACCAATTTGGAGATATGGAAGTTTGACTGTATATGAAGCTGCATGTAAGACAGGTGACTGCTTAAAGTAAGATGAAAGTAAAATAGAAAACTCCTGTACTCTTTACTCCATAGTCTGTTTCTAGTTTTGATGACAGGTGACCAATTAAAGCAGGTTGAAAGTGAAGCATAAGAGTCATTGTGCTTTACTTTCAACCTGCTTTAGGCTACCTTCTGCTAGGATATAGAAAATATTTCTTATGGTACCTATTTATGACTGTATAATGCGGAAATACATGTACATTCTTTAAGTAAATGAATGAATGAAAAGCACAATGAAGGCATGAAAAAGCCTATGTATTGGTTAAATTGCCAACTGTATTCAAAACCACCAATGAATGTAGAGCAGTAGCCTTATTCTTCTTATTAATACTTCTCTCCATCAAGATTGATGATTATGAGAAGGGGCACATTTTGAGGTGCACCATTGGGACTGTACCCTGCCGGTCTTTGATATTACTTGTCCAGGAATCAAACCAAAGACCTCTTTCTTAGCACTTTGTTGCAGCAAAAAATTTAATTTCATTGAACTCTTGTTAAAGTCTTTGGTATGACTCAGCCAGGACTAAAATAAATCCACGTCTTTCTTTACATTCAGCCAGAATTTAACTTTCAGGAATTTGACAGTTAACCTATTACCCCATATCCTATTTCTAGTTTTGAAAACAGGTGACCACTTAAAGCAGGTAGAAAGTTAATCAGAATGTGCTTTAAGGCGCATTCTGCTTTACTTTCAGCCTGCTTTTAAGCTATCATCTGCAAGGATAAAGTACACAATCATATCTTAATAATTGGAACTATTTTCTTCCATGGAGGAGTAAATTAGAGGCATAAAAACTAAAAAGACGTATTTATGGGGTAGTGGGTTAATATGGCTTGTTTCTTTCACAGAGCCGTGTCCATCGCCATTGTTCCAGAGTATCCTGTCAGAGATTTTGAAGGAGGAGTCGGACCTGGCCACACGCTTCCTGGACACATTACTTAACCAGCTCAACTGGTCCTTCTCCGAGTTCATCGGCATGATGCAAGAGGTATGAAAATACTCCTTCCCTTAACTCTTTCCCCATAGAAGTGCCTTTTAGCGCATTCAGTTTATTCCTCTGCTGAAGAAAAAAGTACCAATTTATACAATCATAAATATGTTTCATAAGGAATATTTTCTTTATTCTAGCAGGTGGAAGCTAAAAGCAGGCTGAAAGTAAAGCAGAATGTGCCTTAAGGCACATTCTGCTTTACTTTCAAGCTGCTTTAAGTAGTTACCTGTTTATAAAACTATCACCAGGCTATGGGGTAAAGGGTTAACTCTTTGCATGCTGGGTAATTTTAGCGGTGTTACCTGTGCAAACCTTTGCTGCAAAAATTATCATCTGCTGCTGTTCTAAAAGTAGAATTTTCTTACTTTCTTTTCAAAACAAAGTCAGAATGTCAAACAGTTTGGATCCTGATGAGAGGCCGCATTATGTGGAATCTCATTTGGATCCAAATTGTTTGCAAAGGTAATCACTGTGCCACATATATCTGCCGCAAAGGAGTAAATCATCCTAGCTTATCAAACTTTCAGTGCAGTTTTTACTGAGCTTTACTCTACTGGATGACTTAGTGCAGTGCAGTAAGACTACTGCCATTCATTAGAAGATGAATTTGAGCCCAATCCATTAGTCCACAGTAGGCCTTTGTACACTTATAAAGACACTTCAAGTAGGTTGAAAGTTTAGCTAAATCATTGCCTTTATGTTCAGCCTGTGTTAAAAGGGCTCCAGATAAGCGGGAGTAAACTGAACAAATCCAACATTTTCTCACTCATTCTAGCATCAAATGCTATGGTGTTACTACTCATTAGAATCGTCTCTTCGGAGACGATTCTAATGAGTAGTGACACCATTGGTTTTAAAGCAGAAATAAAGAAAATACATGTACTCCCCTTATCTGGAGCTCTGTGTGAAATTTACCATTTGCTAATGATAGAATATTCATCTGTATAAATTGAAACTACTTTCTTTTTTGTCGGGGAATATATGAGAGGCATTAAAAGGTATACAGTCCACACTCATTAATCCGAATTTCATGGGACCAAGAAAAATAATTCGGATTAACGGGAGTACGAATTAAGCAATTGGATCGATTACAGTCATCTTGTATCAACTTTGTCATCTCCTGTCATCGTTTTTTGATAGGGTGTCCTTCCCGTAATATTTCTTTTCAGTTAATGCATATACGTAAGAAAAGTTAATTTTTTTGTTTTGGTTTAATACTTGTGCAATAATAATGATGTGCTTTAAATTTGATAACTTTGTTTAATCCCATAATCCAGTGAATGAAACCAACTAAACACAAACCTCTGTTTACTCTCTGCTACTTACGGACATGTATACGCGTCGGTACCCATATGTGTATTCATAAAGACATTACACAATGCATACATAAACAAAGCGGCACGTTTACGACAACGGTTTTGATAACACAAATCTTGAAATACATTATAATTTATCTAATACATTTATGTCATAAATATTAAATCGTAACAAAAGCTTGAAACTTCGAAAAACGGCGATAATACTTTTTTCGCATTTGTAAACGATTTACATACGTACATGTACACACAACATTTAAAGTGAAGTAGCGATCTCAATATCGCAAAGAGGAATATGGTTACAAACATTTGAGCAACGTATATCAACACCTTCCGCTTGTGTTTTTAAAGATATCTACAGTTACTATTGGATACAAATGTGTTTAATTGGCCAATACTGCAAACATTGTGTACAGTCTTTAGGCGGTGTAATTAGTTTTCGCGAGTGTTTGGCGAGGGTATGGTCTCAGGCAATTATGACCAGTCTGACACCCGATCGAGGTGTGAAAATTGCACTTCGGATTAAGCATGTCAATTTGAGGGTTAGTCTTTTCAAAGGGACCAGATTAATACTTCGGATTAACGGAAAATTCGGATAAACGAAATTTGGATAAAGCGGAGTTGATTTATATAGAATAAGAAGGGGAAAAATTGGGACCGGGAGAAAAATTTGGTTTAACGAGAATTTCGGTTTAAGCGAGTTTGGATTAACGAGTTTGGACTGTATTTATAGAGTAATAGCTAATCTAGGCTAAACTTTGTACAGCAGTTGCTCCAAACAGGATAGACCCTGATCACATGGTTTGCACTGATTGTCATTTTGTAAGTTAGACAACAACACTAAATAGTAAAAAATGAATTAGACTTAATTGGAAATGGATTTTTTTCATTTGAAGTTTTAGGGGTGACTGAGCTACACTAACTTATACTTTCTTTACTGTATTATTTGCCTTTTTTTCAGATTCAAAAAGCCATCGCAAGGCCAGAGAGACGTATTATGCTGGAAGCAAGGCAACTCAAGATGTGTGGCACATTTTTTGAGATATCAGTCTGTTTGTTTCGAGTACTAGAAATGGTTGTTTCTATAGCAACCAATCTCTTCACGGATTGGTCTAAACCTTCAGCTGAACTTTTGCTGAATAGACTGATACAGGTAAACAAGGGAGATAATCTCTGTCTTCCTATTTCTTTCATTATTTCTACTTTTCTAGTGATACACTGCTATAGACTAAAATCCTAAAAAAACAATATGTTTTAAGTGGCCACTTATTAAAACATATTAACTTGACAAGCTTATATAAGGGTAGCAGCTTAATGCAGGTTAAACGTAATGCAGAAAGCTCCCTAAGGAGCTTTCTGCATTACTTTTTCCCTGCATGAAGCAATAACCTGTATTTAGTATTGACCGAGCATATTCATTCAGTGACCACTTTACACATGTTTTACTATACGTTAACCCATTACCCCATAGCCTGTTTCTAGTTTTGAAGACAGGTGACCACTTAAAGCAGGTTGAAAGTAAAGCAGAATGCGCCTTAAGGCGCATTCTGCTTTACTTTCAGCTTGCTTTAAGCTACAAGCTGCTAGAATATAGAAATTATCTCTAATGTTAAATATTCCTAACTGTATAAATTGTAAATATATTCTTCAGTGGAGGGAAAAATTAGAGGTGTAAAAAGGCGTATTTATGGGTTAATGGGTTAAAAAAGAAAGAAACAGTATTCCTATTATTTTAGAATTATCTTATTCATCATGATGTGGATCACTCTCTTACATTTGCATGTTAACCCTTAGCCTGCCAATCACGACTATAGCTCCATATGCAAACAGCTTGGATCCGGATGAGACGCCGAGTAACTCGGCGTCTCATCCGGATCCAAGCTGTTTGACACTCGGACAACATTTTCAGCAATTTTGAGCAACTTTGAAACACTTTGAAACTTGAAGCAGACGAGAAATATAGCAGACGACAATTTATTTGGCGGGCGAAGGGTTAATCTAAACACAGATGATGATGATGATGATGATGATGATGATCCCTGAAACTTCAAATAGAAAATTCTCCAGTTTCAAATCTAGTCTAGTCCATTGTTTACAATTAAGGGTTATTTTACAATATATTGCAAAAAATGTGTGTATCTATGGAGTAAAGGGCTAAGGCGTAAAAAAGGCATGACTTGACCTGATTGCGATACCTTAATCTTGCTTTCTCTCCTTCATTACAGAGTCCAAGACACATGATTTAATTTTTTCTCTTTTATATCTTTGCATTCTTTGTTCTTTCTTAGTTTAAACATATTTTTATTCCCTCAAATATACATGGAATTGGGGTTGGGTCACAAGTTATAACAACATTAGATCCGACCCTCCCCCTTGTTCTTTCTTCATATTCTGTTTGTTATTCTATTTCAGCTAATCTGCCTGGTGTTGAACCGGATAACTCTGAAGCATGGCATGTTTGATAACGTGGTGGCCATGAGTATTACAGGTATGCCTGAAAGTGTCTTATTATTGCTGTATCTTTGTACCCTTGCGACGAATAGGGGCATACTGGTTTGCCGCTATCCATCTGTTCAAACCTCCTCCATCTGTCAATTCATCTGATCATCTGTCCAGATATACGGTACATACTCTGTACATCTAAGTCCTTGTATAGCTTGCAAGCTAACCTTACAATTTTACAAGATGTTTTTACATATACTATTCTCAGGAGTTAGATATGCTCCAATTTTATGTATAAGGCTATATGGATTAAGTGTTATGTCAGGTTGAACTCATTCAACAATGATATCTCTCTATTGCGATCACTAAAAAAGAAGGTTATTTGTTATTTGATTGTATTAAAAACAAGTGACAGCTCAAAGCAATGTGAAAATAAAAGAGAAAGCTCCTTTTGTTTTCACCTTGCTTTAAGCAGTCACCTGTCGTAATCAGCTAATTATCAACCCTTTACCCCATTGTCTATTTCTAGTTTTTAAGATAGGTGACTGCTTAAAGCAGGATGAAAGTAAAACAGAATGTGCCTGAAGGCACATTCTGCTTTACTTTCAGTCTGCTTTAAGATAGCATCTGCTAGGATATAGAAACTATTTCTTATGTTATATATTTATGAAGGTATAATTTGAAACTATTTTCTTCAGTGGAGGAATAAATCAAAGGTGTAAAAAGGCATCTTTATGAGGGAGTGGGTTAAGACATTTTGGTGGTTGTTATATGGAGGTTTTACTGTATTATTTCTTGATTTATTTAGCCGTTACTGAGGTGTTACTGTATTATTTCTTGATTTATTTAGCCGTTACTGAGGTGTTACTGTATTATTTCTTGATTTATTTAGCCGTTACTGAGGTGTTACTGTATTGTATTTGCAGGTTTAGAGAGCGTGACCCACTACCCCATGCTGGCTGTCATCTCTGGAATACTAGTCACACTTATAATGAAGACTGGAACTCACTGGTACGTTGAAAACAATTTATTGCCAATTAACCCATTACCCCATAAATACGCCTTTTAACCCCTGTAATTAATTCCTCTACTGAAGAAAATAGTTCCAATTTATACTGTCACTAATAAAAATCATAAATAATATTTTCTATATTCTTACAGATAATAGCTTAAAGCAGGCTGAAAGTAAAGCAGAATGCGCCTTAAGGCACATTCTGCTTTACTTTTAACCTGCTTTAAGTGTTTCGAAAAGATAATAGAATGTATACAACGACATTGTGTTCAGGTTCGTCCTTTTATTTACACTGAAAATATCAATCAAGTAACAACAACAACAACCAATGACGTCAACGTCAACGTGCCGCACGAGCCATTTGCGGTAACGCCAAATGACGTTACGTGCAATTCCCTACAAAGTGGTCACATATCTTCAAAACTAGAACTTTGCTATGGGGTAATGGGCTAACTCTCTGATCTCTAACTTCAAATAGACAATTCTGATTTCAAATTAAGTCTAGTCCACTTATGACTATTTAGGGTAGTTTTTATACGCCCACCTCTAAAGGTGGTCGTATATTGGCGTCGCCCTGTCCGTCCGTTCGTCCGTCAACATTTTGTTTGTCCGGAGTTTTTCCGGAAAACCATTACAGGGATATTGATGAAACTTCACACAAATGTTATATGCATCAAGATCTAAAGCTGAGTCAAGTTTGAGGTTCATTCAAATTTTCGTTACAGAGTTATCTGCCCTTGATGTACTCAAATGTGCTATAAAAAGCTTGTCCGGAGTTTTGTGGGAAAACTATTTGAGGGACATTGATGAAACTTTACACAAATATTATATGCATCACCATCTAAAGCTGAGTCGAGTTTGAGGTTCATTTGAATTTTCGTTACAGAGTTATCTGCCCTTGATGTACTCAAATATGCTATAAAAAGCTTGTCCAGAGTTTTCTGGGACAACTATTGCAGGGATATTAATGAAACTTCACACAAATGTTATATGCATCACGATCTAAAGCTGAGTCGAGTTTGAAGTTCATTGGAATTTTTGTTACAGAGTTATCTTCCCTTGATGTACTCAAATATGCTATACAAAGCTTGTCCGGAGTTTTCTGGGAAAACTATTGCAGGGATATTAATGAAACTTCACACTAATGTCATATGCATCAAGATCTAAAGCTGAGTTGAGTCTGAGGTTCATTGGAATTTTCGTTACAGATTTATCTGCCCTTGGTGTACTCAAATGTGCTATAAAAAGCTTGTCCAGAGTTTTCTTTGAAACTATTTGAAGGATATTAATGAAACTTCACAGAAAGGCTATATGCATCAAGATCTGAAGCTGACTTAAGTTTGAGATTTATTTGATATTTGGTTGCATAGTTATCTGCCCTTGGTGCACTCAAATATGCTATAAAAGGCTTATTTGACAGTGTTAACACACTTAGCAACTACAGTTTTGAATGGATTTTAATTATGTTTGCCCACAGTATAATTATAAAAGTATGAGTTCATGAAAGGGTTGATTATTATTGAAATCAGATCATTTTGTCGAGTTATCTACCCTTGGTGCATCTACCTGTCTGCTATCTATTATTATAAGACCATGGTGTGTAACCAATTCTACACCGTGTCACTTCAACCACACGAATTACCTACTAAAATGCATTCAATTGAAACCAAATATTTTGCAGTCCATAGATAAGATATTTTTCTATCCAAAATACATTTCTTCGATGGTTGATTTGAATACGCAACTACAAAAATCAAGAATGAATTCGATATTTTACCAAACAGGGATTTCCTCCACTCCCTAGCTTCCGGTTGACCTCGGGTCTAGTTAAAGCGTTTGTAAGCGCAAATTTCATTGGCTGAATAATTCACGCGAGAGTATTCCCGTACAGTAGACAATACGTTATTCTTTCCCGCTTAAACGCAAACAAAACGCAAACGCATGTCACTAAAATGTATTGAATGACAGCTTTTTACTATTTTTTAGTATTAATTTTAATCTCAATGGCAAACAATTTGGAGCCTAGTCAGACGCCTGGTTACCTGGTGTCTGATCAGCCTCCAAATGGTTTGCAAATGAAATAATAGTATTAGTATAAACGCGTTTATTTGGAAAGAATAACGTTTTCTGTACTTGACGTCATTCGCGCGAGCGTCTTCCCGCGCTTCTGTCAAACTGAATAAACTACTGATTACAGCGTCACATTGTGCACAATTGTGCTGAACTTGTATTAATGCAAGACTTTAATAACTGCATGATTAACAATTTCAACCAAAAATCATGAGAACGATATATATTTACACATTTTTCCGGTATATACATTCTTTTTTCAATCAGCCAATCAAATCGCTCGTCGCAAACTCTACTTTCATTTCGTCTAAACCGGAAGCTAGGGGGTGGAGGAAATCCCTGTTTGGTAAAATACCGGCTTCAATCTTGATTCTTGTAGTTACGTATTCAAATCAACCGTCGAAGAAGTGTATTTTGGATAGAAAAATATCTTATCTAAGGATTGCAAAAGATTTGGTTTGGATTGAATGCGTTTTAGATAGTTATTCTTGTGGTTGAAGTGACACGGTGTAGAATTGGTTACATACCATGGTCTTATAATAGTAGATAAGCAGACCGGTAGAAGCTCATCGTGATAGATCTATAAAAAAAAAAAAAAATTATATTTTTTATTTTTTTGTTTTGTTATTCCAATCTCATACGATAGACATTGCTAACGTTTGGGGGAACATCTTATAGATCAAGAATCTATATCTAATAGATCTTATAGTAAAAAATAGCAGACCGGTAGGTAGAGGCATATCTAGAGTCAACTCACATTTTTATTTTTATTTTTATTTCCATTCCCATACAAAAGACGTTGCTAACAGAACGGAAAAAAGGTTCTACATCCAGAATCTAGTAGATAGAGACTATAGAGCGTACACATCAGGATTTCCGCCTTCATATATAGTATACATTACTTACCGGTAGATACAGTTCTAACCACTGACACCACATTCATAGACTTATTATGTCTCTGTGTGTATATATATTCTTCTCTGTATGTATAAGAAATAAAAATGCATCTAAATGTAAATACACACATATTATAAGTCCATGACTCTGGTGCCAGTGGATGTTACTGTAGGACTCCAGGCTCCGAGGTTATAAAGCGTTTAAGTTGAGTCTGAGTGTGTTTCCAAGCATTTGATTGGTCAGATTTGAGCCTAGGCTCAAATCTGACCAATCAAATGCTTGGGAACGAGTTTAGACTCAACTGAAAAGCTTTATAACCTTGGACCCAGAGTTTCGACTGTATTTACATTCATCCATACTGTTTTAAGATAAATAATAAGCTTGCTCAGTAGAAACAGGCATTTGTTTAGGACACAAATTTTGCATGAGATATATTTGTAGTTTTCAAAACAAGAGATGATTTCATGCAGAAAACAGAAATGCAGAATGCTCCAGTGGGAGCTATTTGCATAACTTTTATCTTGTATTAACAGAGCTCCAGATAAGGGGGGTATTTTAAAAACTAAAATCTTTATTTCTGCATTAAACTCTATGGTGTCACCACTCATTAGAATCGTCATGAAGAGACGATTCTAATGAATGGTAGCACCATAGGACTTGGTGCTAAAATGAGTGAGAAAATGTTGGATTTGTTCAGTAAACCCCTTCTTATCTGGAGCCCTGTATTAAGCTATCACGTGTGTGAAAAGATTCCTATTCTTTTCCAATTTTGATGGCTTCTTTTAACCCATATTTTGTGTTTTGTATAAAAGTCAGATGGTTGCTTTAAGCAGGCTGAAAGTAAAGTAGAATGGTCCTTAGGGGGAATTCTGGTATACTTTCAGCTTGCTTTAAGCTACCATCTGCTAGGATATAGGACATATTTCTTAATGTGCGCCAGAGACCTTCCTACTTTGCCGCTGTTCTGGGGCTTAATTGTCATAGGGAATTGTTTCTGTTTATTAGACAGAGATTACCCTTACTGCCAAGAATTAAAAGGATGGCAGGTCGGTTGTTTTGATCCCATGCGCTAGTGGGGCCCGTTTCATAAAACTTCTTACGACAAATGTTGTCGTAAGTCAAAACTTTAAGATACATTTAATTTCTGATTTCTCTATCTTATCCTGTCTTGTAACATCTTTTTGGAATCGTCTTGAAAAGACGATTCCAAAAAGATGTCACAAGACAGAATTAGATGGAGAAATAAATAATTATTGAGACTTTTATAATCTGACTTACGACAACATTTGTCGTAAGAAGTTTTATGAAACGGGCGCCAGGTCAACAAATGAGATTAGCCAAAATGATCTTACTGAAATCATCACTATCTCATCTCATCATCAATCATTATTCATCAGCGCTTTATGACCTAGTACGTAAAACCTAACTCATCCATCTATCTTAACTCTTTCCTCCCTGAAACTTTAAATGGACAATTCCAGTTTCGATTTTTGTCTAGTCCATTTCTGACTTTTAAGAGTTGTTTTTATCAATTTTGCCATTACTGACAAACAGTGACAATTTTTGGAATTATGACAAACAGTGAAGGCTCTGATCAGAGGGCTCCTTTCGGAGCCCTCTGATCTGGGCCTTCACTGTTTGAACAGGACAAGTGTACTTTTCACATGTACACTGTTTGAAAAGACGCCTATATGCGGGACTAGGGTTCAAAGGGTTAGTGTGCATATTCATGACTGTTTCAAATGGAACTATATATGTTTCTGTAGTGGAGGAATAAATTAAAGACACAAAAAAGTGCATCTATTGGATAATGGAAGTTTGACTGCTTCAGAAATCATTTTCCCTTATTTACCCTCTGATTTTGCTTACAGCCAAAGGGTGACAACTCACATCCTCTTGTCAGATCATGGGTTCCAGATTAGTTCCCTTGAGTTCATGCTTGGTAACCATGGTGATAGTGGAGCTGCTGCACAGGCAACAAAGAAGGAGACTATAAAAGAAAAGGTGTTCAATTTAAAGAATTGTAAGTACATGTACAGTAACTCTCTCTATTATGGCCACTAAATTATTATTATTATTATTATTATTATTATTATTATTATTATTATTATACCAGATTTATAGAGCGCTCTTTTCACACAGGGGTTGTGCGTTCAAAAGCGCTTTACACGAAATAACATAAATGTACCTACAAATCGAGAAAAGACAAAATAACTACAATTAGATCTGAAATAAAACATGAATAAACATATAAGAGACAGTCCCCAAAACGGCGATCACATTACCCCTATCAATCAGCAATGAACCGACCGGCTGATATGAATAATGGTAGAGCGCCCAATGCAGGCCATCGACAAAACACAAATAACTATAATTAGATCTAAAATAAACATGAATTGTGTTAATTATTAGGTGTTTATGGCAGGTGATTGCTTCAAGCAAGGTGACAGTTAAACAGAAAGCTCCTTTAGGAGCTTTCTGTTTTACTTTCACCTTGCTTTAAGCTACCACCTGTCTTTGCATACAATCAATTAGCCTTATTTTTAGTGGTCATGGTGGAGAGGTTTCACTGTACGTCAAAATATATCTTATTAACCCTTTCCCACATAGCATATCTCTAGTATTGAATATAGGTGTTCACTTAAAGCAGGTTGAAAGTAAAGCAGAATGCGCTTAAGCGCATTCTGCTTTACTTTCAGCCTGCTTTAAGCCATCATCTGCTAGAATATAGAAAATATTCCGTATGATACATATTTATGACTATAAATTGGAACTATTTTCTTCAGTGAAGGAATAAACTTAATGCGCTAAAAGGCGCTTCTATGGGGGAAAGGGTTAAAAAACGTTTCTGAACAAAGTAGTTCATCATGCATCTGTAGCTGTTACAATGTTAGAATTCTTCAGTTGAAATAACCTAGCACTATTGTTTAACACATTTCCCCATAGCCTGTTTATAGTTTTGAAGACAGGTGACCACTTAAAGCTGCTTGAAAGTAAAGCAGAATATGTCTGAAGACGCATTCTGATATTCTGTCAGCCTGCTTTAATTTACTATCTTCTAGGATATAGAAAGCAGATGTGTCTTTAGACACATTCTGATATACTTTCAGCCTGCTTTAATCTACTGTCTGCTAGGAAATAGAAAATATTCTTATGGTGCATATTCATGACTGTATAAACTATTTTCTGCATAGGAGGAATAAATAAAAGGCTTATTTATGAGGTAATTAGACTACTTTTGTTATTTCTCTGCAACACTGGTTGGAACTTTTATATAACTTGCTAGGATGTATCACGACCAGGTGAAAATGTTCATATTAGATACAACACCTAGCCTAAATGCTATAAAGCATTTGAGTTGAGTCTGAGATTGTTCTCAAGCATTTGATTGGTCAGATTTGAGCAAAAGCTCAAAATCTGACCAATCCAATGCTTGAGAAGGATCTCAGACTCAACTTGAATGCTTTATAAGCATAGGGCCAATTCCCAAGGCTATAAAGCCTTTGAGTTGAGTCTTAGATCATTCTCAAGCATTTATTTTGTCAGATTTGAGCAAAAGCTCAAATCTGACCAATCAAATTCCTGAAAATGATCTCAGACAACGAGTAAACACTTTATGACATTGGACCCTGAGTTTTACTGTTGCTTCTTTGTTGCGATTGGACATCTAATTGTTCCGAAACATTGGACCCTTAGTCTCATTGTTATGATTAGACATCTAATTGTGCAGAACTCTTGTGCACTATAGATTCTGAAGTGAATGAAGATGAAGTGAAGGACGTTGAAGACCTGATTAACCATGTTAGAGTCAGCAAGGAGACATTTGTACATGTAGAGAGTGACATCAAAGAGGAGGATCTGTGTAAGATTTGTTACGCCAATCAACAGTCAACTGTCTTCAAACCATGTGGACACCAGTCATGCAGGTGAGCAGAGTTCTCTATTGTTTATCATAGAGCAACAGATAAGAGGGATATTTCAAAAACTAATATTTTTATTTCTGCATTAAACTCGATGGTGTTACTACTCATTAGAATCGTCTCTTCGAGACGATTCTAATGAGTAGTTACATCATAGCATTTGATGCTAAAATGAGTGAGTAAATGGGATTTGTTCAGTTTACTCCCTCTTATCTGGAGCCAAGTTTATCAGCTCCTTACGGTTGGGAAGATTTTATTAAGTCCGAATAAGCGTGTTTAACCATCCACCCGTATGTGCATTGCAAATAAAAATGGGTTAACTTCTCATTTTTCAGATCTTGCATAAACCATCAGCTGTTGATCAAGAAGGAGTGTTTCTTCTGCAAGGCCATTATCACGTCTATAGAAGATCTCTGTGGTGAACCAGTGCCGCTTGATAGTCCTGCCAAATCTTGATCAAAATCAAACTTCTTGTTGTTAAACCTTTTCCCATCCCCCATAGCATGTTTTTAGTGTTGAAGGCAGATGGTTGATTAGCCTATTGAACCCTAGTTACGAGAATACTCATTATATACAAACAGTATATGTCTGAAGAGTACGGCTTTACGTTTACTTTGTAAATTACGGTTGACAGACATATGGTCAACAAATCAGCCTTAAACATTGCTAACAAGCTATTGGAGAATATGGTGAAAGGCAGAAATATCCTTCCCTGGACATTGCAGTCATACAACAGAACACCAAGATAATATAATTGTTATAAAGGTTTTCTGTTTTCAAGAATGAAACCTAAGAGAGCTAACATGACATTTATCAGTATCTTGTCAGAACCCCAGATACGAGGAGAGTGTGCTCCACACTCCCTTAATGAAGGACAATAGATAAGAGTTATTATTTGAACCTAGATTTAGGTAATGATAATTAAGCTGTGATTTTGTTGTTGAATATTTATCAGCTAATTGTACTATTATTTAATTTATTTCAATGGGTTATGCAGGGTTTAACATTTACTATATGTTCAGCTTGCTGAGTCGGTTACAAAACATATATCTTAACCCATTACTCCATAGAAAAGCAGTTTTAAGTAAGCATTTAATATATTCATTCACTGAAGACAATATTTTCAATTAAAACAGTCATTAATATGTATCCTAAGAAATAGTTTCTATATCCTAGCAGATGGTAGCTTAAGGCAGGCTGAATGTAAAGCAGAATGTGCCTTAAGGCACATTCTGCTTTAACTTCAACCTGCTTTTAGTGGTCACTTAATTTCAAAGCTAGAAACAGGCTATGGAGTAAAGGGTTAAAATAGTTTATTATTTTGAGACAATCAAGACATGTCCAGATATGTTTTAGTCATACGTGTGATAAATGGCTATTCACTTATTACAAAGTATATGAGACTGCTTAACCCATTACCCCATAGCCTGTTTCTAGTTTTGAAGACAAGTTACCACACTGCTTTACTTTTAGACTGCTTGCAGCTTCACTCTGCTAGAATTTCGAAAATATTTGTTATGGTACAGGCCCTCCTCTCTACGACGACACCCAACAGGAGACATAAATTGTGTGTTGTTCGGAAGGAGTCGTTTTAGGGAGGGAATTTGCAAACAGCTTGAACCTGCTCTAAGTGGTCACCTATCTTCAAAACTATGAACTGGCCATGGTGGGGTAAAGAGTTGAAGATAAGTGCCGCAGTTATTACCTTTGCAAACAGTTTGGATCCAGATGAAACGCCCCATAATGCAGCGTATCATCAGGATCATAACTGTTTGACACTCTGACCCTGTTTTGAAAATAAATTTAGAAAATTCTATTTTACAAGAGCCGCATGCGGCCCTAAATCGCTCACCTGGTACCGGTCATGGTAATGAACCAGTAATGGTAAAGTTTTCACTATAAGCCATCATTGGTAAATTCATCCCCACCCTCTGGCGGCCATGTTTGAGCTAGGAAGATTATTTGAAGAAAACTGGCATTGGATCACCCATGAATCATTATTTGTGTGAAAATATTCTTAAATCAGACCAATAGTTTCAGAGAAAAAGATTTTTAAAGATTTTCTATACAGAAATATAAGGAAAACTTGCCCCACCCACTGGCGGCCATGATTTTAAAGATAACAAAATGATTTAAGAAATCTGTTAGAGAATCATGAATGGATCATATGTGTAAAATTATTTTAAATTTGGACCAGTAGTTTCACAGAAGAAGATTTTTAAAGATTTTACTATACAGCAACATAAGGAAAATGTGCCCCACCCACTTGCGGCCATGTTTTTTTAGACATCAAAATTATTTTAAGAAATCTGGTAGAGGGTCACCCATGGATCATTTGTGTGAAATTACTTTCAAATCGGACAAGCAGTTTCAGACAAGAAGATTATTAAAGTTTTCACTATATAGCCATATAAGGAAATTCTGCCCCACCCACTAGTGGCCATGTTTTTTAAAATAGGAAAATTATTTTAAGAAATCTGATAGAGGGTCACCAATGGCACATTAATGTGAAAAATTATTTTCAATTTGGACCTGTAGTTTCACAGAAGAAGATTTTTAAAGTTTTTACTATACAGTAACATAAGGAAAATGTGCCCCACCCACTTGCGGCCATGTTTTTTTAGATATCAAAATTATTTTAAGAAATCTGGTAGAGGGTCACCCATGGATCATTTGTGTGAAATTACTTTGAAATCGGACCAGCTGTTTCAGACAAGAAGATTTTTAAAGTTTTCACTATATAGCCATATAAGGAAAATCTGCCCCACCCCATAGTGGCCATTTTTTTCAAGAAAGGAAAATTATTTTAAGACATCTGATAGAGGGTCACCAATGGCACATTTGGGTAAAATTATTTTCAATTCGGACCAGTAGTTTTTGACAAGAAGATTTTTAAAGTTTTTTCAATTGGTTGCCATGGCAACCACAATTTCAATTGGATGACCAATATTTGAAGAAATCTGAGATAGTATCCTACAAGGAACAATATCCTATGAAATTTTGAAGAAATTGGCTCAGTGGTTTCCAAGAAGAAGATCTTTAAAGAAAAAGTTTGACGACGGACGGACGGACGACGAAGGACACAGGGCGATCACAATAGCTCACCTTGGCACTTCGTGCCAGGTGAGCTAAAAAAACAGTAGCAGACAACAAGTGTTGCAGACGAACAAAAATTACTCAGCATGCAAAGTGTTAACATGTATTGAATTTGTCTTTAGAACTGTTCAGTTTCTGTAGAATTATGGGAAAGTTGTGAGTACTGTCCCTTTGATAAATATATTTATGCAATTTATAGGATTAGGTACAATAATAGTTTACATGTTAAAGAAATCTTATTGTAAATATGTACATAAATATATAGAAATACTAGTATTTGCCAACTTTTAGCTGCTTATATAGAAATGTATACATTTATAATGAAGAGTGGTTGTGTTAAAAAAATTGTTACATCATTTCATTTGATCTTAACCCTTTACCCCATAGTCTGTTTCTAGGTTTGAACATATGTGACCACTTAAAGCAGGCTGAAAGTAAAGCAGAATGTGCCTTATGATGCATTCTGCTTTACTCTCAGCCTGGTTTAAGATGCTATCTAATAGAATATAGAAACTGTTTTCTTCAGTGAAGGAATAAATTGATGTACTTTAAGGCACTTCTATAGGGGAATGGGTTAAAACTTACTGTGCAGGAACCAGTATGGACATCATTTGCTAAAAGTGTACACCCAGATCATAGGGCTCCTGAAAGAGCCTTCTGGTCCCAAGGTTATAAAGCGTTTTAGTTGAGTCTGAGTGAGTTCCCAAGCATCTGATTGGTCAGATTTGAGCCTAGGCTCAAATCTGACCAATCAAATGCTTGGGAACGAGTTTAGACTCAAGTCATAAGCTTTATAACCTCGGATCCTGTTCAGGGTTTGCACTGTTTGCCATAATATTGATTTTGTATTGTACAAACCCTGCAAGAGTCAATGTAAATTGGTCTTTATTTAGAACATGGAAAGAGTCCATTTTGAATGACAGTACAGTAAAACCGCTCTATTACAGACACTAAATGAAGGCTAATTGATTGTATATAATACAGGTGACAGCTTAAAGCAATGTGACAGTAAGACTATAGGAGCTTTATGACTGTCACCTTGCTTTAAGCAGTCACCTGTCATAAACACCTGTTTATTAACTTAATTTAGTGGTCGTAATAGAGAGGCTCTACTGCATTGTATAGGTTTACCTCATACCATAGTTAGTGAGTAAAGGAATCTATATGAATTTAACTCTTTCAACACCATGGACCCGTTTAAAATATACTTATTACATTTGCAAACAGTGTAGTCTGCACTGTTTTCTAGTTAAGAGCAGTATTTATCAAATTACCAAGAAGTTCAAGTAGACTGGTGACTGGTAACCAAACATATCCACAAGAGTTACTTAGTGTTGAAAGAGTTAACCCATTATCCCATAGCCTGTTTCTAGTTTTGAAGACAGGTGACCACTTAAAACAGGTTGAAAGTAAAGTAGAAGTAAACTTTACTTTCAGCCTGCTTTAAGCTAACATCTACTTAAATATAGAAAATAATTTTCAACATACATTTATTACTGTACAAATTGCAACTGTTTTCTTCAGTGGAGGAATAAATTATTGGCGTAAAAAATGCGTATTTATGGGGTAATGGGTTTAACAACTCTTTGCAGGTTTATGGAGAAACTATGATTACTATTGCAAGCAGATTGGATCGAAATGTGATGCCAGACTTTACTTTAACTCTTTCCTCCCTGAAACTTTAAATGGACAATTCCAGTTTCCATTTTAGTTTAGTCCATTTCTGACTTTTAAGGGTTGTTTTTGTCAATGTTTGGCATTATTACAAACAGTGAAGACCCAGATCAGAGGGCTCCTTTCGGAGCCCTCTGATCTGGGTCTTCACTGTTTGCATAGGACAAGTGTACTATTCACATGTTCACTGTTTGAAAATGACGCCTATATTCGGGACTAGGGTTCAAAGGGTTAAAGCAAATTTTGCAAATAGCTGTCAGGCCCCTACCTATATGAACATGTTAAAACTAGTTTAGAAAAAGGATTTTTAATGTTAAAAAAAAGTCAGTTTAGTGGAAAAAAGTTTGTTATGGTCGAAATTCGAACCTGTGCTGCTTAGACAAAACCAAATTTACAAAACCCATGTCTTTAGCAAATGTGCGGCTGCCACAGAAAAAACAACAACACCAATTTGTCATCTAGTTATCAGTCTCTATAACTCATTATCCCATAAATATGCCTTTTTACTCTTTTAACTTATGCCTCCACGGAAGAAAATAGTTCCACTTTATACAGTTACGCATATGTACTGTAAGAAATGTTTCTATATCCTAGCAGATAATATCTTTAAAAAGGTAAAGAAGATTGCACCTCAAGGCACAATCTGCTTTCCTTTTAACCTGCTTTAACCCTTTCCCTTATAGAAGCGACTTTTATCACATGCATTTTATTCATCCGCTGAAGAAAATAGTTCCAATATATACCGTAACGAATATGTGTCATATTTAATACTTTCCTTATTCTAGTAGGTAATAGCTTAAATCAGGCTGAAAGTAAAGCAGAATGCGCCATATGGAGCATTCTGCTTTACTTTCAACCTGCTTTAAGTAGTCACATATTTTCAAAACTAGAAACAGGCTATCAGGTAATGGGTTAAGAGGTAATCTATTTTCTTAACTAGAAACAGGCTATGGGGTAATTGGTTAAGCCACATGAAACCACTGTTGTGAAGTCCCTGATACAACAAAATAAAACAAGAGTTATTGAAGATATTAAAGATTAGCACATATAGAATGATTTTAATTGTATTTTTAATTGTGACCATACTATCTTAGGTTCTACATAAATACTGATATCTGTGTGCCAAACTTGTATGTAATCAAATAGTACTGTGTATATTGATGAAATGTTTAATATGTTTAATTTATTAATGACTTTTCCGTGAATTATAATTATACTTCAAACTTACTTGTTTAACCCATTGAACAATAGTGGCACATACACATGACCTTTACTAGCAGTGTACCTGCAGGGCTGCCATAAGTTGACATGAAAAATCCTAAGATTTCCAAACTTGCATTTTTCAAGTGCGATTTAACGAATCCTTCCTTAACCCATTAACCTTTTTCTTGTTTTGTTGACATGCGACTACTTAAAGCAGACTGTAAGTAAAGCAGAATGCGCCTTAGGGCGCATTCTGCTTTACTTTCAGCCTGCTTTAAGCTACTATGTTCTGGGGAAAAATCCGGAGATTTAGGAAAAATCCGGAGAAATGGCAGCCCTGTACCTGTCTGAAAGCTCAATTGTCATATGCAAATAGTGTAGACCCAGATCAGAGACTGCAACCCCATTACCCCATAAATACACATTTAAACACCTTTATATTATTCCTCTACTTAAACAAGATAGTTCCAATTTTTACAGTTATGAATATATATATCATAATAAATATTTTTCATATCTTAGAAAATGGTAGCTTAAAGCAGGCTGAAAGAAAAACCTGCTTTAAGTAGTCAACTATCTTCAATACCAGAAACAGGCTATGGGGTAATGGGCTACAAGGGTCTCTTGTGCATTGCAAACAGTGTAAATCCATGCTTGAGTCTGAGATGGTTCTCAAGCTATTGGTTGGTCAGATTTAAGCAGAATTATGCTTACTTGATTTTTCTGTCAGGTATTTGTTCTAAAGCATGACTAAAATGATGTTCTTGGTTATAAATCATTCAGGGTTCCAGATAAGGTGAGTACATATTAAAAATGTCTTCTTTAAACCATATGGTGCGACTACGCAGTAGAATTGTCTCTGTGAGATTATTCTTATGAGTAGTCACAAAATAGAGGGAAATTATGGAATGCCGGTCACGACATGCCAATTGCTAAATGCTAATTGCTGCTTTGCCAGTTGCTAAATGCCAATACATCCAAAATAGCTTACTTTGATGAAATTGTCAGATCAAACTACCGCACCAGATGTCCTTAGACATTGCCGTGGAGGTAAAGTGAAATATTGTAGCATGTTTTCCCTTACAATAGATGCAGAATATATTCTAATACATGTATAAAATTATTTAGCAACTGGCAAGTGGCATATTGGCAATTGACAAATTAGCATTATAGAACTAGCAAGTGATATATTAGCATTTAGCAAATGGCATTGCGCAATTGGCAAACAAGCATTTAGCAATTGCTATAATTGGTCAAAACAGCAAACAAAGTATTGTGGGTTTACTGTTTACACTTACGACCACCATCTTGTCGATTAGACCGTGTTACGGTACAAATTTGACCCCCGAAACAACACTCTTCAGTTAACAGAAATTAGATTAATGACAAATGGCAATTAGCATGAAGCAACTGGCATATTGGCCAGCATTTAGCAAATTGCAAATTAGCAATTGGAAAACAAGCATTTAGCAATTGGCATGTCGCGACCGGCATGTAGCCACCGGCATTCCATAGGGAAATGTAAAGGATTGTTTTACTTTCTTTCTTTTTCTCACACTTATGTGCAGTCCTAATTTTATTTATTAATAGTTCCATGCTTACAAATTTGTTTTCATCACAAAATGTGCCTCATTGTGGGTTTAGCTCACCTGAGCCGAAGGCTCAGGATGAGCTATTGTGATCCCATTCCGTCTGTCGTACGGCGTACGTCGTTCGTCGTCCGTTCACATTTTCAAACAACATCTCCTCAGAAACCACTGACCCGATTTCAACCAAACTTTGTCAGAAGCATCAGTGACAAGGGGGAACGAAATCTTGTTCAAAGATTTTGGCTAGAGTTATTGCCCTTGCTGTGGGACCAGGTTTTCTAACATGCATAAGAAAATCTTAAAAAATCTTCTTCTCAGAAACCCAAAGGCCCAGACCTTTGATATTTGGTATGTATCATTACCTAATGATTTTCTAGCAAGATTGTTCAAATTTTGACCCTGGGGCCAAAAATGGCCCCGCCCTGGGGCTTATCAGTTTTTCTTAGGAAAACCTTTAAAAATCTTCTTCTCAGAAACTGTATTGCCTAGATCATTAATATTTGACATGTAGCTTTGCCTTATGGTCCTCTACCAAGATTGTTCAAATTATGACCCCCTGGTCAAAATTGGCCCCGCCCCGGGGCTTATCAGTTTTACATAGACTTATATAGGAAAACCTTTAAAAATCTTTTTCTCTGAAACTGTAAGGCCCAGATTTTTGATATTTAACATATAGCTTTTCCTTGTGGTCCTCTACCAAGATTGTTCAAATTTTTACCCTGGGGCCAAAAATGGCCCCGCCCTGGGGCTTATCAGTTTTTCTTAGGAAAACCTTTAAAAATCTTCTCAGAAACCGTATTGCCTAGATCATTAATATTTGACATGTAGCTTTGCCTTATGGTCCTCTACCAAGATTGTTCAAATTATGACCTCTGGGTCAAAAATGGCCCCGTCCCGGGGCTTATCAGTTTTACATAGACTTATATAGGAAAACCTTTAAAAATCTTCTTCTCTGAAACCATAAGGCCCAGATCATTTATATTTAACATGTAGCTTTGCCCTATGGTCCTCTACCAAGATTAATCAAATTATGACCCCTGGATCAAATTTGCCCCTTAAGGAGCCCTCTGATCAGGTTCTACACTGTTTGCATGGGACAAGTGTAATCCTCACATGTACACTGTTTGTAAATAACAAGTATACTCGTGGCTAGGGTTGAATGTGTTAATTAATGCATTTAACCCCTTCTCCAATATATTGTTTTCAGTTTTTAAGACAGTTGGTTGCTTAAAGTAGACTTGAAGTAAAGCAGAAAGGTTCTGAAGCAGCTTTCTGCTTTACTTCCAGTCTGCTTAAAACACACACCTGTCAGAATACATAAAACGTTTCCAATGGCTGATTGACAAGACATGACGAGGCTCAAGATAAGAGGGAGTGAACCAAACAAAACCAACATTTTCTCACATTTTAGCACCAAATCCTACGGTGTTACAACTCTTTGTCTCTTTGAGATGATTCTAATTAGTAGTGACACCATAGATTTTAATAAAAATTCTAGATTTTTGATTTTGAGATACTCCCCTGATCTGGAGCTCTGCATGATATAATTTAGTTTGACCTTTCAGTTATGAATGATGCAGAGGGGTCAAGAGACAAATTAGTGTTTGTCTGCATTGGTTAGTCTAGTATATCCCATTACCCCATAGCCTGTTTCTTGTTTTGAAAATACGTGACCACTTAAAGCAGGTGGAAAGTAAAGCAGAATGCGCCTTAAGGCGCATTCTGCTTTACTTTCAGCCTGCTTTAAGCCATTATCTGCTAGAATATAGAAAATATTTTTATGATTCTTATTTGTAACAGTATAAATTGGAACTATTTTCTTCTGTTGAGGAATAAATTTAAGGCGTAAAAAGGCGTATTTATGGGGTAATGGGTTAAGCTGATTCTCAACATGATGTGTGAATTTATATAAAAATATCCTATTGATGGAAAATATCAGGGAATGTATTGGTAGTTAATTAACCCATTTGTACCAAGTGGATTCTTTTATACACATACTTATATATATTGGATTAGTACACTCTCTTTTTTTTTTATCTAAAACGTGCCTGGTCTAAATTTTTATTTTAGTTTGTTTTACTTTAATTGAAATTCCTTTCAGCAAACCGTGTTGACAGATCAGATATCAATCACATTATGGACTGTTTGCCTCTGTCCTAAATACATTTACAGGAATGTAGGCACAAATGGGTTAACATTTGGCTACAGTTAAAATTTGCCCACCCTGTTACGGTGTTTTTATGATTCTCAGATCAATAAAATCGGACTACATAAGCATGAAAAGTCACTTCTTTGATGAAATCGTAAATGCACTAAAAGGCGTTGTTATGGAATGTGGGTTAAATAATCTTGCTTAGGCAATAAATGCCAACATTATGTTTTGTTGGATAAAGTTTGTGTTTCAATTGTGTCAGTTCTTCAAATCCTAAATGTTATATTATTCTTTTGTTTTCCTATGTATAGGCGAGCTTCATTCCGTTTAAAGCTTTTTGCAAACAATAGTTTAACCCCATCCAAAACATGACAAAAAACTTGACCGAGATACAGGGCTGCCATTTCTCCGGATTTTTCCTAAATCTCCGGATTTTTTCCGAGTTCATGGTAGCTTAAAGAAGGCTGAAAGTAAAGCAGAATGCGCCCTAAGGCGCATTCTGCTTTACTTACAGCCTGCTTTAAGTAGTCACATGTCAACAAAACTAGAAATAGGTTATGGGGTAAAGGTACGACTCATAAAATCGCACTTGAAAAATGCAAATTTGGAAATCTTAGGATTTTTCATGTCAACTTATGGCAGCCCTGGAGATATCATCAAGGCAAACATTCTGACCTTTCAGAATGACTAGACAAAAAGTCTCCCCCCCCCCCCCCCCCCCCCCCCCCCCCCTCCCTACCCTCCCTACAGTGATGATTTTTAATAAGATTTGAACATTGACCATTCTGATTGTCCCATCATCCATGTCCGTCGTCGTCCGCCCTTCGTCAACAATTTCTTTTAACATCTTCTAAATTACAGGATGGATTTTTACCAAAATTAGCAAGAATGGTCCTTATAGATCTATGGTCCTCTTTCAAAATTGTTCAAATAGTTTCAGTCCATGTCTGCGCCATATAAGCATACAGTGATAAATACGCTATTCCTACCCATTTACGCGTTAATCTATGCGTAAGAAACGCATATACAACTCAACCGCTTTAAAAACGCAACATTTTCAAACCCTATTTTAACGTGTTCCTGAAAGGTATGCAAACAGGTAACAAGACATCATCATTATTTGTTCTTTCCGCCAATGTGTTGTGAAATCATTCAAGCGATACGTGTCTCTGACGCAATCGGTGCAATTCAATGATTTCCACGTGCACATTTTTCCACGTGGTACTCAGCAATACTTTTACACCGAATGAACTTAAGTATGACTCAGGAGTAATAAAAACACAGCATGTTAAAAAAAATAGCTGTTTTGTCCATGCCACGTCTTTTTGAAAATGAGCGAAAACGCGCGTTTGGCCAGCTGATGGCTGCCATGTCAGCGCGTGCCATATAGAGGGCATTTAATTGTAATATGCCAATAATTACGAGACTTCTTCAACGATGGCAAGATCCTGGCGAGGTTCGTGATCTCAACTACCAGGCAGACCAACAGTAACGTAACGTCGCCAGGACGTCAATATCAGAACGTTACGCCTGAGAGTTCGCTGTACAACAGCCACAGGAACCACAATAAAGACACGTGGAAGTCATAGGTAAGTTTCCCGCAAAACGGTATCGCTTTTTCAAAATTTGATTAAGAAATATTTATTGACAAACAATTGTGACTTTGCTATTTTTTACTCATCACGCTATTTTGACTTAATATTCCGACACATTTACTGCATCAACAATCTTAATTGTGCTTTTTTGGAGACGTGTACGTCATCGTCAACCACATCTGCCACAGTGCAGAATCTTACAAGAGTCTTCCAGGAAGAGTGGATAACCCTACCACAACACGTTATTACCCGCATCATTTAGATGTGAGGCCTGTATTGCTGTATATGGTGGATATACACGTATCAGAGTCGTGAATTTTCAGTTTGTGGGTTTATGCCATCTAGTGATAAAATAAGAGTGTTTGGATTGTTCGATTGTCATGAAAGTTTGAGTACCTTCGCAGAACACCTTGATTTACATTATGTTGGAATAGCATTGCTATCATTTGTCAATAAAATATATTGTCAAACTTTTCTCTGGTGTTGCGTTTTTAAAGCGGTTGAGTGTATATAGTGAACGGTTAACGAACGGTTAATGCCTAACGATTTTAACGCATTTAAACGCGTTAATAAACGATTATACCAATGCAGTCTCGGCTAAGGGGTCCGTCGGCTAAGTGATGACCCTTTCATCCGGGCTCTTTTAAACGCGTAAAGAAACGGTTAGGAAACGCGTTTAACGAAAGGGATATTAAATGCGTAAGAAACGCGTAAAGTGGGTAGGAATAGCGTATTTACCACTGTAACAAGTGCGGCGAGATCGTTATTAAAGCGTTCTAGAGGTGTACTGGAAACGCCTAAGTCCAGAAAGTTTGCACAGGTAGGCGTTTCTGCGACGATTTGGAAGATTTCCGTTGTGCGCAGTGGAATCACCACCCGGTGGAGATGGGGTACTACGCAAACCATACTTTGTACAAGTTATTTCACAGGGCTGCCATAAGTTGACATGAAAAATCCTTTAGATTTCCAAATTTGCGTTTTTCACATGCGATTTTACGAATCGTACCTTTACCCCATAGCCTTTTTCTGTTTTCTTGACATACAATTACTTAAAGCAGGCTGTAAGTAAAGCAAGGGCGCATTCTGCTTTACTTTCAGCATGATTTAAGCTACCACATACTGGGGGAAAAATCCGGAAATTTAGGAAAAATCCGGAGAAATGGTAGCCCTGATTTCATTCTGCCGTTTGTATGGAAATTTCAAATCCAGCGTAAATATTTTTTAGGATTATAGTTTTAAAATCAGTAAAACACTTAGGAAAGAAACATCTTGAAAGACCACTCGAAATGACAAATGTAAGTATTTTCGGAAAACTTGGTATAAGTACAGTGGAGAAAATGTTATTCTTTCCCCAATTATAAACGTGTTTACGCTAAATCGGTAACCCGGCGTCTGATCAGGCTCCAAAACTGTTTGCCGTCTAGGTTAAAATCAACATTCAGAATCGTCGAAAAGCTGTCATTTTCTTAATTTGTTTGCAATGCGTTTGCGTTTCATTTGCGTTTAAACGGTGAAAGAATAACGTTTTTCTTCACTGTGCATGTACGTTACCTATTTATTTATTTGATACTGCAGCACCCTCATACTGCAGGGCTGACGTTTATTCGGATTTTTCAGAAATTAACTGATTTTTTTTCTGAATTTCTCCGGATCTACGGGTTGTTTTTTGTTTGTTTTTAGAAATTTTCGGATTTCTGCTCTTAATTTTTAATTTTTATTTTTTTTAGCATTTTTTACTAAGAAAAACAATGATATGGGTGTCAAACAATTTGGATCCAGATCAGACGCCGCATTACGCGGCGTCTGATCTCGATCCAAATCGTTTACATAAATATGTATTGCCTGGCAGTGAAAGGGTTAAAAGGTACGATTCCTAAAATCGCGCTTGGATCTGAGGATTTTCATGAGACATTTATGATAGCCCTGGACTGGGTAGATCTATTATGTTCAGTTTTGCGCATGATCCTAATGTTATAAAGAGTTTGAGTTGAGTCTGAGATCGTTCTCAAGCATTTGATTGGCCACATTTGATCAGCTCAATTATGACCAATCAAAAGCTTGAGAACGATCTGAGACACCATAACCTTACATCCATAGCAAATGGCTGAGCTCTGTCTCTCCCACTCCCGCAGACCACTCGCCTCGGGTGACATTCTGTTTCCCAGGTTGACAATGTGAATGTCACGCAAACTGCCATCTAATAATATTTATATGATATAACTGGTATATGCCTATTTCTCTGACTTATAGGTAACTGTTACACTCTCTAAAATTGTATATACATTGTACCGTATAAGTGGGATTTTTCGCGACAAGGAGTTTTTTGCTGTTTTCGCGTACTACAAATCTAGTCCGCTAAATATACCTAGCATTCTATATTCTTGTACATGTATTCTATTTTAGAAAAAATAATATCTCAAAATGTAAGAAGGAAATTCGGAAATGTGCAAAAATATTTTGTGTAGCAAGGAAAGCAGCTACATATAACATTATGTCCCACACCTCCAAGTCCATTAAGAAAAACTCATGAGGCTGATCCCCTGCTTTCTTTTCAATGCCGAGTTTTATTACAGTGTATCGCAGTCAACAAAACGTGTATCATATGTAATATCAATGTAGCTATCTTTGACGGTGTCAGTTACACAATGCTACTTCCACGGAATTTCAGGGTCGACTTAACATTATTGAAATTGAACAGTTTTTATTTTTATTTTAGATCAGTAGTTCGCCTGTACGAAGTACAAGACGATCTATTGCAATACCCCCGGTGTAGTCGTCGACGGCGTCATCGTGAACGGCGTAAACAATTTGAACAAAATGTCTATACAGTGGAGAATCTGTTATTCTTTCCCGTTTAAACGTAAACGTACGCAAACGCAAAGCACTAAAACGTAGAAAAGTAAAACTTTTGGACAATTCTGATAATTCTTGTTTATCTTGGTGGCAAACAGTTTGGAGCTTGATCAGAAGCCGGGTTACCCGGCGTCTGATCTGGCTCCAAACTGTTTGCACTGCAAATAATAGTTTTAGCGTAAACGCGTTTATTGGGAAAGAATAACAGATTCTCCACTGTAGCTTCTATGTCCCTTGAGGTATTGCTTTCATAGTTGGTATCATGTGTGCATATGGACAAGACCTTTCCATGCACAGCACAATTTGAACCCCTGTGACATTGACCTTGAACTTAGGGCCTGCGTAATGCCTCGCTCACATTTGCTGCGGCTGCCGTACGGCGGCCGCACGGCTAATCATTTCTACGGCGAGTAGCAATTCCCCGGCCGCCGCAGAATTCCTACGGACGCCGTGTGTTGCGCTCACAGTTGCTGCGGCTGCCGCGCGGCGAGATTTTATTTTTGTGGGGTTAAAAAATCTGCGGCAACCGTGCGGCCGCCGTACGGTGACCGCACGGCCGCCGTACGGCAGCCGTGGAAGTCCCACCAGATACCCTGCAACCAAAATGCTGCTCCTGCTACACAACTTGGTTTTGCTACATGTTCACACAACTAATGTCAGTCTAACAACACCATGAACTCAAAGGACACATTTGGACAGCATTTAAGAACATCTAAATCCATTTTTAGATAATATACATGTTTTACATATATGAACAAAAGTACAAATGCACAATAGGAAAATTGACCATTGAGTTACGGCGGCCGCACGGTGGCCGTACGGCGACCGTACGGCAGCCGTAGAATCACTCTGCGGCGTGTGTTTCTACGGCCGCCGTGGAAATGAAAAAATGTTATAACTCCGCGTTATAATTCTACGGCGAGCTCTACGGCCTGTAAAATATTGGGATACGCCGTGCGGCTGCCGTACGGCCGCCGCACGGCTGCCGTAGAATCTCTACGGCCGCCGTAGGATTATCTCGATTTCACGTTTCTGCGGCCGCCGTACGGCCGCCGTAGAGCAAATGTGAGCGCACTATTAAGGTTTCGAAATCTGCGTTTAGGTTTCGAAAAATGCCTTTAATTTCTATGTCCCTTTGAGGTGTTGCTTTCATAGTTGGTATGTGTGTGTATATGGACAAGACCTTTCCATGCACAGAAAAGTTTAGACCCCTGTGATCTTGACCTTGAACTTAGGGCCTACGTTTAGGTTTCGAAATCTGCGTTTAGGTTTCGAAAATGACCATAACTTCTATGCCCCTTTACATATATATGGACAAAACCTTTCCGTGCACAGAAGAAGTTGGACCCCTGTTATCTTGACCTTTAACTTTAGGGCCAGCGTTTAGGTTTCGAAAAATGCCTTTAACTTCTGTGTCCCTTGAGGTATTGCTTTCATAGTTGGTATTTGTGTGTATATGGACAAGACCTTTCCATGCACAGAAAAATTTAGACCCCTGTGACCTTGAACTTAGGGACAACGTTTAGGTTTCGAAATCTGCGTTTAGGTTTCGAAAAATGACCATAACTTCTATGTCCCTTTACGTATTGCTTTCATAGTTGGTATGTGTGTATATGGACATTTTTTCCATTCACATAAAAATGTATACCCCTGTGACCTTCACCATGAACTTAGGGTCTGCATTTAGGTTTCAAAATCTTTTGTTAGGTTTCTTAAAATGTGTATAACTCCTATGTCCATTGAGATATTCCTTGCATATTCAGTGTGCATGTGTATATGGATAAGATCTTTCCTTGCATGCAAAAAGTTGGACCCCAGTGACCTTGACCTTGAACTTAGGACCAACGTTTAGGTTTAGAAATCTGCGTTTAGGTTTCTCAAAATTTCTATGACTCATATATCCATTGAGATATTTCTTTCATAATTGGCATGCATGTGTATATGGACACGACCATTTCATGCATGAAAAAAAATAGCCCAGTGACCTTGACCTTGAACTTTGGTCACGGGTTTAGGTTTTGAAATCTGCAAAATTTAGGTTTCAAAAACGCTTATAATTCCCATGTTTCTTGAGGTGTTACTTTCATATTTGATTTGCATGTGTATATGGACAAGACCTTTCCATGCAGGCAAAAAAGGTTGACCTCGGTGACCTTGAGTGTACTTTTAAGTTGCTTTAGGTACCGGTTGCGAGATTTGTTGTCTCTCTGACAACTTGTATAGGTATCTACATGTCAACCCGCACCTGCGTGCGTGTATGAGTTTCTTTTGTGATACAAATGTACAAAACTAAAGGTCGTTATTCTATTGGGTCACGATTCTTCATAAGGGTTAAGTTTTCTTCGTGAACAGGGGACGGGTCGTACTATTTAAGAGCTCCTGCTGGAAGCCAGTATGGGTATATTCTGTAAACAGTATAGATTCTGATCGATGGGTTCTTTAGACGCCCTCCAATCAGGGTCTGAACTGTTTGTTTTACATTTGTTTGTCTGAAATATTTTCTAAAATCATCCCTAATAATTGGTTATCGACTGATCATTTTTTCAAAGGTAAAATAATTCATATGGAAAAATCACCATAGAAAGGTTTTAGCGCATTAAAATTGCTTGGGGATTTTTAAGTATAGTGTAGCCTTCTTTTGCAACCCCCCCCCCCGCCCCCCCCCTCCCAAAAAAAAACAAAAACAAAACAAAAACAACCCCACACCCAACAACAACAAAAATTAACAAAAACACAACAAAAAATAAATAGATAAATAGAAACGTCTGTCTGACTTTACCTGGAACCTGTTCAATGTACATTGTAAAGGTCATCTATATTATCAGCGTGTCACCGAAACTATGCACCCACGGCACTGTGGCAGTTAAAGACATTTTCCGACCTACTTTTGGTGATATCGCCTATCCAGGTATTTCCCATGAAATACGTATGGGCATTGTGCACATACCAATAGCATAGAACCACTGAAGCGTCTCATGGCTGTGAGGCCCGACTTTTATATTTGACAGCTTGGCTAGAAATAACCATTCAAAAACCTCTAGAGTATGAATTTGTATGGGCCTCACCAGCTTAACTGAGATTGGTAAAGATTATACTGCATGCTTTTACACTATACTTTCACGCATATCTAGAACAATGAAGGGGTGGGTTTAGTCCATCAAAGGACTGAGGAAATGTCTTTAGACCCCCGAACTCATAGTCTGTTCTAGTTTTGAATACATGTGACCCCTTAAAGACATTTCCTGACCTACTTTCAGTGATACTCCCTAGTCAGTCATTTCCCTTTCAAAAATCATGATGTTCATGCATACCTGTATTACTGTGAATCATTGAAGCGTCTCATGTGAGGTCGGACTGTTATATTTGATACAGTGGAGAATGTGTTATTCTTTCCCAATAAACGCGTTTACGCTAAAACTATTATTTGCAGTGCAAACAGTTTGGAGCCAGATCAGACGCCGGGTAACCCGGCGTCTGATCAGACTCCAAACTGTTTGCCACCAAGATAAACATGAAATATCAGAATTGTCCAAAAGTTGTTCTTTTCTACGTTTTAGTGCTTTGCGTTTGCGTACGTTTGCGTTTAAACGGGAAAGAATAACAGATTCTCCACTGTAGTTTGGTTAGAAATAACCATTGAAAAATCTTTTGAGTATACGTATGTCTGGGCCTCACTACTAGGCAAACTGAATTAATTTCATTTTTAGTCTAAACTTTTCAATTTCACACACATATTGTAGAAAGCATTACCTGGTAGCTTTCGTCCGAGTACTTCGGACTTCGTCAGCCAACTGAATTGACTTCTCATTGGGGATTAACACCGCTCGAGGCCTTCGTGAGCGATGTTAATGTCGAGTCCCAGATGTGCGGGAGGTTGTATCGGCCCCCATCCCTGTTGAGTGCCGGTTTGTGTGCCCTGATGTATACTGCTTCCTTTACCCCCCGTTCAAACCATGAGGGTTCGCGGTCTAGGATTGTCACTGATTCGAGAGACACACCGTGTCCAGGGCAGTCTTTATGTAAATGGCGTGATACCTCACTTGTACTGGAGCTAGGCCGTCTATGCTCCATGAATCTCGCTTTCAAATTCCTTTCTGTCTCACCGATGTAGTCTTGTTCGCACTGGTCTTCCTCATGTCCTTCGCATTTAATATGGTATATAGGGCCACATATATCCTGCTTCTTTGACTTGTCCTTTGGGTGTACTAGGATCTGTCTTAGAGTCCTGTGGGGCTTGAAACACACGTTTATATTATGTTTTCCAAACACCCTTCTCAAAGTTTCAGACTTCCCCTTCATGTAAGACAGGATAATGTTGCCCTTTGAGTCTTTCTTTCTGGAGTTAACAGTTTTAGTCTTGTTTTTTGACTTTGATAGTTTTGTTGCCACTTTCTGAATAGCCCATTTAGGGTAGTTGCATTTGTTAAGGGCACTGTTGACATGTTGTATTTCAGTCCCAAGATCTCTTTGGTCTGACGTCACGGTTTCGGCCCTTTGATGTAAGGTCCGAACAACACCTGGTTTGTGCTCCTCCGGGTGTGCAGACTCAAAGTTTAAATACTGGTCGGTGTGAGTAGGCTTGCGGAAAACCGTAGTTTTAATGGTGCCGTCAGGTTGCCTTATAGTGTTTGTGTCCAAAGCAGTATACATCAGGGCACACAAACCGGCACTCAACAGGGATGGGGCCGATACAACCTCCCGCACATCTGGGACTCGACATTAACACCGTAGTTTTAATGGTGCCGTCAGGTTGCCTTATAGTGTTTGTGTCCAAAGCAGTATACATCAGGGCACACAAACCGGCACTCAACAGGGATGGGGGCCGATACAACCTACCGCACATCTGGGACTCGACATTAACATCGCTCACGAAGGCCTCGAGCGGTGTTAATCCCCAATGAGAAGTCAATTCAGTTGGCTGACGAAGTCCGAAGTACTCGGACGAAAGCTACCAGGTAATGATTTCTACAATATGTGTGTGAAATTGAAAAGTTTAGACTAAAAATGAAATGAATAACACCACACAGTTAAACCTTCATCAAAATAAACTGAATTAATGTTGGTATAGCATAGGCTGCAAGCTTTTACTGTGACTGTCACGCCTGGTGGTAGTGGTCCAATGGTAACACATTGGACTACGGTATCAGGGGTCGTGAGTTCGATCTCCCGGTCTGACTAGGGGATTTTTTTCTGAATCCCCGATGATATACAGGAATGTTCTTGAGCAAGACATGTACCGCGAATTGCTCCTCTCCACCCAGGGGTTAAAATGGGTACCTGTGAAGGGTCTGAGCTGGTACTGCGGCTGCATTTGATTGCGCCATATGTAAGCAGTGCTCAATATTGTAGGCAAGATGGCTCAATGATCAGGGGAGTATATGTACAGTCGGCTGAGCGGTCATTAGACTATAACACTTGGTATACTACTTTTATATATGTTTTACTGTCGATAACAGGTTGGGGTGCTTCAAAGGACTGAGGAAATGTCTTTAAAGCTGGTTTCGGTCTGATTTAAGCTTCCAGCTGCTATGATATATATTTTTTCTATTGGTGCATGTTTAAATGACTATTTTTTCAGTGGATGAATGAATTAAAGGTTAAACAGATAAGACTAGCAAACTGGCAAATTAACAGCTATTACAGGAGATTGTTTAAAGGAGATTGCAGAAAGTCGACCTTGCAAACAGTTTGAATCTCGTATCGATATTTCTTAAGTCATATTGAATCTTACTTTGAAACGATCTTGCAAACAACAATGTTAAATCAGACGGCAATAGAGCGGTGAATGGGATAGAACCTCACGATTTTTTTTGGCGCCGAAATTGTTAAAGAAAGAAAAAAATGGCAGCTCTATTATTGTGAAATGACATTTAAATTGATTGATAACAGAGATCTATAAACAAACCCAAGAAACACCGCGGCATTGCATTCGTTTTATTAAGCCTATTTTTTTTAATATGTTGAGCTAGGCTTTCTTAAAACTTAACTTGCATGTAACAGTAACTTGTACGCGTACAGTCGACACTCGATAAATCGAACCCGTATTTTACCCCTGTCCTGGATTATATCAGCTGTTTGCCACTCGTATTAATGTTTTCTCAAGTTTTAACAATATCAGGACCTCTATATACGTTCCTGACAATATCAATTTGAACGCCAATAAGTAAGTAAGCAGGGCGGCCATTTCTCGAGGTTTTTCCTAAGTATCCGGAATTTCATGGTAGCTTAAAGCAGGCTGAAAGTAAAGCAGAATGCGCCCTAAGGCGCATTCTCCTTTACTTACAGCCTGCTTTAAGTAGTCGCATGTCAACAAAACAAGAACAAGAGGGCCTGAAGGCCCTGATATCGCTCACCTTTTATAATGAAGCCTGATAGCTTTACCTTTGAAATTCACCTGTTTTATTCTAAATCCATTCAAATTTGTAGTATAGCATGTACACAACATTGTAATATGACCCATTCTAGTATGTATAGTAGAGTACATCAAAGGCAGATAACTAGAGCCTAAATAATACTGAAATGAAGCCTTTTCTAGCAATTCAAAGTAAATCAAGGACCGATAACTCTTGCCACAATGATCAGATTTCAACAATAATTGCACTCCCTCGAGAACTTATAGCTATATACATTGTGTGCAATTATAACTAAAATCCATTGAAAAATGTGGCCTCTAGAGTGCAAACACTGTTAAATATGACATTTTCAGCAATTCAAAGGTAGATAACTCTTGACTTATAAATCCGATTCCAACCATAACCTAACTCATAGGAATTCTTATGGTTATATACAATCTGAGCAAGTTTAAGAAAGATTGGATTAAAATTGTGGCCTCTAGAGTGTAAACACCCTTTAAATATGGCATTTTCAGCAATTCAAAGGTAAATAACTCTTGACCTACAGGTTCGATTGCAACCCTAATCAAACTCATACGAACTCTTATATTTATATACCATCTGATGAAGTTTGAGAAAGATTGGATTAAAATTGTGGCCTCTAGAGTGTAAACAACCTTAAATATGGCATTTTCAGCAATTTAAAGGTAGATAACTCTTGACCTATCAATCCAATTCCAACCATAATTGAACTTATCCGAACTCTTGTGGTTATATACAATCTGTGCAAGATTGGGAAAGATTGAATTAAAAGTGTGGCCTTTAGAGTGTAAACACTGTTAAATATTGCATTTTCAGCAATTCAAAGGTGGATAACTCTTGACCTATACGTCCAATATCAACCATAATCGAACTCATCCGAACTCTTATGGTAATATACAATCTGAGTAAGTTACAGAAAGATTGGATAAAAATTGTATCTCTAGCGTGTAAACACCAAAATTGTTGACGACGGACAACGAACGACGGACGACGGACGCCGGACATTCAAGGATTGCAAAAGCTCACCCTGAGCTAGCTCAGGTGAGCTAAAAAGGCTATGCGGGTAAAGGTACGATTTGTAAAATCGCACTTGAAAAATGCAAATTTGGAAATCTTAGGATTTTTCATGTCAACTTATGGCAGCCCTAAGTAAGTCATTTCGCAGACGATATATTCACGAATGAATAACGACGTTATATTCACTCGTGATATATTTGTTCAAAGCAGACGACAATTCTTTTCTCTTTCTTTTAACTCTTACTTTTATTCATTAACCATTATTGACAGTTTAGACAAGTCTAGGTCCCCAACAGAGATTTGACTCATTGGAAGATAGTTTGGTAGATTCTGCATGATAAGGGTTAAAGTCGATTTAAGTTAAAGCTTAGCCGGTGTATTGAGTTTTGACTGAAGTGACAATGTACACCGTCAACCCATTACCCTTTAAATACACCTTTTTATGTCTCTAATGTTTTTCTCCACTGAACAAATTAGTTCCAATTTATACAGTCATTAATAAGTAAGTATCATATCAATGAGTTCTATATTGTAGCAGACGGTAGATTAAAAGCAGGTTGATTTCAAGTAAAGCGCCTTAATTATTGCTGCTTTACTTTAATAAATTTGCTAAAAGTGGTAACCTGTCTTCAAAACTAAGCTTAGCAGGCTGTGGGATAATTGATTAAATATCCAAAATGCATCATCATATAGCCATGTTACTATTTAAGCACTTATTTTTAAAGGGTTGCGGTAACAGTAATGTGGTCTGCAGAATCGATTAAATTTTTGTTTTCTTGTTTTCGATTTGTTAGTTTGATTCCCGAACATGGCAACACTTTTTCTGTGAAACGACGTTTTAACATAATTGTTTTCTTAAACTATGTTTATTTGTTACTTTATGCGTTTGACAACAACGAAGATAGCTCTGTCTGTCTGTCTGTATATGTCTGTTTGTGCTCTGGTTCTGTGCATGTCTGTTCTTCCATCTGTTTCTCCCCCTCGCTCTCTCCCTCTCTTCCTCTCTTTCTCTCTCTCTCTCTCTCTCACTTTCTCTTCCGTCCCCCTCCCCCTCTCTCTCTTTTCTTTACTTTCTTTCTCTATTATGACTATATACTGCTACACTCCCCTTTCGGGTATTATGAGAAGGTGCACTTTTTAGGTGCACCAATGGGACTGTACCCGACCGGTCACTTTATCCTGACACCGACGAACCAGTTGTAATGCTAATCCGAAATCCTGAGCGCCAAGGAGGGAAGCCATTACTTCCATTTTTTAAGTCTTTGGTTTGACCGGGTCGGGGATTGAACCCACAACCTCCCGCACTGCAAGCGAACGCTCTACCACTAAGCCTCTCCCTCTCTCTCATGCTCTCTCTCTGTCTCTGTATCTGCCGCTCTCCCTTCCTCTTTCTCCCCCGCTTTCTCTTTAATTCCCAAATTGTTTCATAATGTTAATGTAGCCGAAGAGGGTTGAGGCCGACGCGAGTTGAAAAGTTGATTATTTGAATGCGGGTCAAAACGGCCCAAAACCAAAACGGCCCAGGGTCAAAACGGCCCAGATCCAAAACGGCCCGGGTCAAAACGGCCCAGGTCAAAACGGCCCATTTCGTGAATGTAATATTATACTGTATTATGATTATTATATGATTATTGAAAATAATTTTTTAATTATTTACATATAACTTGAAAAAATTAAACATAGATTAGAAGAACTGGATGGAGTAAGTATGTTTTTTCATTGGATGGGTAACCCAGCGTATCTAAACTAGTTGTCACTCAGTTTAAAATGAGTATACAACATTGTCACAAAATTGTCAGATCTTTTCTGTTCTGTTTTATTTATTTTATACTAAATCTGCTATGCGACGATACTTTTTATGTTGATTTAAAGAAATACTTTGGATAATGGTTGGAAACAGATCTATATGTTAACTTGTTAAGTTAACTCCTTTAACTACCACGATGTCATCTGCTTTAAACAAGTATCTGCTTCAATTTCTTTAGTTTCTTTTATGTGTTTTAAAATCAGCTTTTTTTCGATCTTGATCAGAACCTACTTTACAGATCTGATGAGAATCAAAACTGTTTGCAAATACCCAGTGTACCTGAGGCAAGGCAGTGAGGTGTTAATATAACAAACTGTCACAACAGCAGGTCAAAGAGCAAATATTAACACCTTTAATGCAATCAAACAATTATGTACAGTAGTCGCGTGTCTCTAGCGGCACACTTTTGCGGCACACTTTGCACGTTTAAGCAGAATCGATGTCTGCTTTCATTTCGCAAGTTTCTGTTACATATTTTGACAGTTGGCGTATTAAAATGAATACCCTTATATGTATAGCATATAAAGTTACTCGTTTCATGTAAATAAAGCCGGCTTTGCAAACAGTTTGAATCCAGCTAAAGTTAAACAGATATAATAGTTTACACATAGATGTAGATTAATATTTATGTATACTGCTTAAGTATCCACCTGCCTTAAACACCCAGTAGTTAATAGTTTAGTAGTCATGTCTGTAATGTGCAAAACTCTAATAACCATTGCAAACATTTTGGATCCACATGAAACGCCACCTCACTATACAGCTCACCAGGATTCATTCTTACTTTCATTCTTAAACCTATCAATCTAGTAGATTTCGTCTTCGTAATAATTATATTTTTGTACACATCGTTTTATCTATCCATTAACGCAATTTTCACCAATAATATAGGCGATTATTTAACTTCCGAATCCGGGTCAAAACGGCCCAAAAGTGGGCCGTTTTGACCCGGGCCGTTATAGATCTGGGCCGTTTTGACCCGTCACCGATTAGAACGTTCTATCAGAACACCGCCGTGTCAATAAACATTGCATTGTGGGTACAACACGACCGCTTCCTGAATGTAATACACATACAGAATTGACGTGGCAGGCGATATATTCTACGAAATACTCGTAACTTGGTGATTTGTGTCAACAATAGTGCTGTACTAAGAGAGAACAAAGACACTCCATCGCCTGTGTTCAAATAATATTCACGTAAATTTAGCCGTAATCCAGAATGGGTTTGACAATATCTAGTGTTTTCAATCGCCTCTTTGGCAAAAAGCAAATGAGAATTCTTATGGGTGAGTAAATGTTTCCTCTATTATCTCATTGTCTTAGTTTCCTTATCCAGACAGAACGTATACTTGATGAGTACTATTGTCACATTTGACACGTAGTTTTTAAACAGTTTTCAACATAGGCATGTACTACTTTTGAAAATTTGATAGAGTAAACTGTAAAGTACAGAAGTCGGTAATCTGAAGATTGAAGAATATTTTTTTGTGATTTGAAAAACAATACACTGATTGACAGTTTCAGAGTTAACTAATCAATGCACGCCTTCGGTGATGTTTGCATGACCTCACATTAAAATGCGAGTACAACCATTGAATCGCCGATAACACCCAGATAAGCTACCAGTACCACTGGCTCTGAGGATCTAAAGCGTTTTAGTTGAGTCTGAGTGTGTTCCCAAGCATTTGATTGGTCAGATTTGAGCCCGAGCCAGGTGTTGCCTAGGCTCAAATCTGACCAATCAAATGCTTGGGAACGAGTTTAGACTCAAGTCAAAAGCTTTATATTATAACCTCGGAGCCTGGTGTTGTTTAGATTGATATTTCTACGCTAAAAGACATAACCCCTGTTGATTCATTAAATTCCCCCCATTGTTCTCACTAGGCGTGAAAGCAGCGTTTTTTTTCACCCAATTGGGAACGGGTCCGGTACCCCTCAGATTGGGAATTTTTCAAGTCAAATTGGGAAAAACGAGTTTTGAAATGATGACAACGCAGAAATTGGGAATTTAAGTTACTAAACCGTTATAACTGTTTATGATGGTAAACATGGTGTAAAAACTAAATCTATGCTGGGTGTGTTACTCACAGTAGACGCTGTTGCGGCCGAGACAGAGTTGATGACTTGGTAAAATCCAAAATCTCTGAATACTGCCAATCAAGCTCGCGAGTGTTAAGGCAGTGATCTAGATTCAAGTTCTTCTTTATCGTCTTTCTCAAAACAATTCTGTAATACTTTGAATTATTGCTCATGATTGTTTTAATTGTAGGTTTTCTATTTTATAAATGATGGTAAACAGTCAGACTGGGTTTGTAAACTCTTATCAATTTCAGCGGATTTTGCGATCACGCAACATAAACCAGTCTCGATGAAGGGGCATGTATAAATCTTCGCCCGGACCGTTTCCGAAATTCGGCCGTAATCACTGGTATTGTTTTATACATACTCCCAAAAATGTCAATGGAGTTGCGTAACTTTGTTTACATTCACGAGACCACGGAATTATAAACTTCTGTATATTTCCTTGACGAGACATTCATTGTAGCAAAAGATAAGTTGAAATATGGATGGTTTGCTATGATTTAAAGGGAAAAAGTAATTTGACAATTGGGAAATATGTTTATTTTGATTGGGAACGGGTCCGATGTTTGATTTCTTTTGATTGGGAAGGGTCCGGTTGCCAATTTGGGAAGGGTCCGCCTCCAATTGGGAACGGGTCCGTTCCTCGGTACCATTCAAAGAAGGAAAAAAAACGCTGGAAAGTGACTGTAAAGCATGAGAAAATTGTGCATGCACCCCCTCAGCCAGCTGAAGTTTTGTATTTAGAGGCCCTGACATACTAGATCTCAAGGGTTTTTTCATTTGGTTTTAACTTTTACTAACAAAACTATTAAATATATGGTGTGGGCCTCACATGAGGCGTCTGAATGATTTTTTGCCTAGACGCTATCGCAGTAAGTGCATGCTCTCCGTGTGTTGACTCAGACTTTCTTCTGGACTAGGTGCAACCACAGGTGCCAAAGGCATGCTTTGCACGACAGTAGTGATGGCACTTCTAAATAGGCCCCCCCCCCCCCCCCCCCCCGACAGTACATGTCAAAGCCAAAGTACTCTGCATTATCATATGGCACAACGGCTTGTGTTGCGAAGCGACTCTGTAAACTCAAATCACAATGACCCGGATGTAGAAAACCTTCCAATTGACCTTTTTTGACATGAGTGACAGGTGTACATGTAAGCTTTATCTTTATTGACATACTGTTTGTTTTAATTATATTTTAGTTGGCCTTGATGCAGCAGGAAAGACTACTATATTGTACAAGTTGAAACTTGGAGAGATTGTTACCACCATTCCAACTATAGGTAAGGACATACAACATTTACAGAAGCAGGCTATCAGTGACAAACAGTTTGGATCCTGATCAGGTCCCACATTTTATGGGGCCTGATCTGGATCCATACTGTTTGCAATGTCTTCAATATGTTACCACCATTTCTTGTTATAAGTTAGGACTTGGAACAATTACAAAAAACAGGATATGATTGATGATCAGTTTGGATCCTGATCAGACCGGTCACCCCACAAAATATGGGACCGTAGTATTCTTTTTTTAGTGTAGAGCATTGGAATAGAAGCTACTACTTTCTTTTTTAAAGATTTTGATGTGTCTCTAACTTACTCTCTATGGCGGATTGAACCAGTTACTTTCTGTACCTGATACCAGGGGTTGCACTAAAGATTTTTTTCAGGAAGTCCCGACTTCCAGTATGATGAAAATGGAAGTCCTATCCAAAATTCCAGGAAGTCCCAATCTTTCGGGCGCAAAAATGCTGTAATATCTTGCCTTAAAAAACCCTCTGATTTGTATGCATGACCCATAAATGTGTATCTATGGAGTGATGGGTTAAACACTGCAAACAGACAGATGGACAATAACTTTTCAATTTATTTGAACATTAAGTTTAAAACCTTTTATTTTAGGTTTTAATGTTGAGACTGTAGAGTACAAAAACATCAACTTCACAGTGTGGGATGTTGGAGGCCAGGATAAGATTAGACCCTTATGGAGACATTACTTCCAAAACACACAGGTAACCGAGTATAAGTGTATTCTTTTGACTTGTCCAAGTTATTTTTAGATTGGAACATTCTAAAACTTTAAAAGGGATTAGTATCATACTCGATGATTTCTTTACAGCCTGTTAGAGATACAGATAGCTGTAATTTTTATGCGTAATGTACAGTGGAGAAGACATTATTATTTCCTGTTTAAACGCAATTGCAATGCACCTCAGCTGTGAAAATTTACTTTTAGAAATCTATAACTATATTTTTAATCTGAGTGGTAAACAGGTCTGAGCCTGATCTGAAGCCGGGTTACCCGGTGTCTGGTCAGGCTCCAGCCTGTTTGCGATAATAGTTTCAGCATAAATGCGTTTATTGGAAAAGAATAACATATCAGTCAAGTTAGCGCATCGGTCTGGTGCTGCACAGAGATCATGCTTATCGCAAGTAGGAAAGTGTACCAATTTATATCAGAGGTTACCTTGCTTACCTATTTACCATAATAAACTAATCTGTTCTAAAAATAACTCTGACATGTCAGAAAAATCGGATTAAAGATATGTACTACCGTGCTCAATCTCTAAGCAACACCCAATGAGAGACACAGATCGTGCATGTTGTACGGAGGGAGTCTTTATAGGGAGGGAAAATTAAGACTTTGCTTACATTTGCAACAACTAGAATCCAGATCAGACTTAGCGATATTCTATCAAAATGTCCACTTATATGCATGGGTGAAAGTTTTCCGTATTGTGACGGAATTCCGTATTTCCGAAATTGCCGAGGGTCATTTTTCCAGAACGTGTAAATCCGTTGAGAAATTCGGGGGGTGGGGGGGGGGGGGGGGGGGTTAGAGGATGTCTTTGTCGAGTAAGATTGAAAAAACGAAATCGAAGGTGATTTCGAGAGCTGTCAAATTAGTTGAAATTACGGTGTCAATGTTCGCCAATGTTATCGTTCGGCATTGTTCGTCGTACTATAACGGTGACGGAAAATCCGAGTGAACCAAAACAAATTGGACTGGTTGCCGAATTAGGTTGCTACACGCACGCGGACAGCGTTGAAAACACGGAAACCAGTCTCTGACCAAACATTTCCGTAGTTGATTTCAATAATATGACAGGCTTGCTTAAAATAACGAGGTAAGCAAATTTATGAGGGGGCTGTTTGTGATTTTGATCTTGTTGCCGATAATTTTTCGTAGCGGTTCTAAAAACTTCTTTTGGAAAATCTAAAATCTCTTTCTTCGGAGTCTTACTAGGCGCTCATTGTTTTATGAATCATCCGATTACCAGACGCTAAACTATATCACGCGGAATGCTTCGTGTTTTATCGTTGGTGCATCAAAATGCAATTAGCTCATTTTGTCACCAGTTTTCGCGAATTTAAAATACCGGCGTATCTGTCAAATGCAGCTGAATGGTTAACTTTAATGAAACGCGAACTAAACAAAATTAGCAGATTGAATAGGAAATTCGGCTGAAAATCCGATTTTATTATAAAACAAGTAGCTTACTCAGTTACTGAAGTATTAATGTCATCTTTTTTAATTTTTCACATTACATATTATTGGACTGTTAAACAATCCGTTTTCTATGGCTATAAAGTATTGAAAAGGTATTTTTTATAGCATTCTTATCATTAAAGTAATCGATAGTAACCATTCCATTCATTAAGTAAAGAAATATTTATCTGATTTGGGTAACCCAAGATTAAAATTTAGTCTAGCATCACAGCTTTGAAACAGTTTAGAAAAATCAAAATGTATAAAATTGAACCACTAAAATCATTTTTAGGGAGGCCTCTTGTTCCATCAACTATGGGAAGGCTTCTCTCTCCCATCATAGCCTACTGCTTTAAATTTTGTGCCACTTAGTTTTAACTTTATGAAAGCAAATTGAACATGAAAATGAGAGCTAAAATAAACTCACACACAGATCACGGTTAGAAATCGTTTATCAAGGAACCATTTATCAATCAAATAAAGTAGACATGGCACAGAGGTAAGTTATTTACTTTATGAGTAAATCCTTTGAGCAGAGAGAGGGAGGTATTTTCATTAGGATAAGTGAAATTTTGCCTATCCCCACCCCTCTCAAATGTCATGCCTTTAAATGTACAAAACTTTAGAATGGCCTGTACACATAATAATGAAAAAATATTTCTTAAATATATTTATAATGGGTAACCCAAGTCTTATGCCATTTTTTAAAAAATCATTTTATGAGGCGGAAGTATGTGGTCAGCACCTGCCCCTTCATATATATAATCATACACCTATGCACTAGTCTGTATAAATGAAATATAGGTGTCAAAACAGGATCAGACAGGACTGGGTGTTTTCTGTGACAATGGTTTTTAGTATCTGTACGATCAACTGAAAAGTACTGACAACAATGATTTATTTGAATAGTCTAAACTGTTAACTGAAAGCAAGGGCCAGTTATGAATTATATGTACATCTATCCTGTACGAACAGTGTAGACTAAGATCAGAATGTTCCCATCAGAACCTTCTGAACGGGATATGTACAGTATCCTTGCAAACGCTCATACAACCAGAGTCAGTTTTTATGGTAATGCTTGACTGGAAATAGAGTATGTTCTAAATGTTTTGTATTGGATCTAGTAATACATATCATAATTTTTAAGTGTCGACAGTGATACAAAATCTTATACATTCAGCTTTATAAAACAGTATAATGATAGAAAACCTAAATACCATCTCATATTTTTCTCCCTTGGAGCTAACTCATACATGGACCTAACTAGAAACATATTTTTGTGGCCTTACAATGATAATTGTAAAAGCAAAGTGCTTATAATTTACTTTGGAGTATAACAGTTTGCTGAAAGCAATTTCCATCTTTTAAATAAAATCAAAATTAAGATTTATTTTTCAATCCTTGGAAAACATTAATGCTTATGACCAAGAAAATTATTTTTATATTTTTCCATTGCTTGTCATTTTCAAACAATTTTCCAACAGTTTCAGACCTTAAAAATGCTTAAAACCCAGGAGCTTCCGGGGGCCTCTGGCCCCCTGGTCCCCCAGCCAGGGCCTTGCCCTGGACCCACTGGGGGCCCTGGCGGCCCCCAGCATAGTTTTCAGTATTTTCAGTTTTGCCAACTTTCACCCATGTATATGTAACATTGAGAAAAAACTTAAGACGCATTCTGCTTTACTTTCAGCCTGCTTTAAGAACAGAACAGAACATCTTTTATTCAGACTTGTACATAAGTACATCATCTTAAAACATAAGTAACAAAACCACATATTATGTCATATTCAATTAAATTCTAGTAATTACTAATGGTAATAACTGTTTTAGTTACAGTGGAGAACGCACCATTCCTTCCCGTATACACGCATACAAAATGCAAACGCGGTGCATTAAAATGTAGAAAATGGCAACTGTACTATGTTTCCACATATTCATTTTAATATGAGTGGCAAACAGTTAAGAGCCTGATCAGACGCCGGGTTACCCGGCGTCTGATCTGGCTCCAAACTGTTTGCAATGGAAATAATAGATTTAGCGTAAACGCGTTTATTTGGGAAAGAATAACCTTTTTTTCACTGTAATATTAGTCAAAAGTCACTAAATACGCAATGTGTACAACTTTAAGCTACCATCTATTATGATTCGAATATTCACATAAAGGCCGCATATTGCTTTACTTTCAAACTGTTTTAAGTTCCTATCTTTCATCATATTTTACGAGTACAGTTGTAGACATATATACAGTTATGGTAAATGTTTGTATTTTGTTTATTTTAGGGGCTTATATTTGTGGTAGATAGTAATGACAGAGAGAGAGCAAATGAAGCATGTGATGAATTAACCAAAATGGTAAGAATAAACAAATACAGTTAAACTTCTCTATTATGACCACAAAACTATGTTAATTACTTAGTGCTTACGACAGGTGACTGCTTAAAGCAAGGTGACAGTTAAACAGAAAGCTCCTTTAGGAGCTTTCTGTTTTACGGTCACCTGTTTTTAGCTCACCTGGCACGAAGTGCCAAGGTGAGCTATTGTGATCGCCCTGTGTCCGTCGTCCGTCAGTCCGAGCGCACGAAAGGTCCTTTGTTGGGTAGGGAGAACAATAGATTCCATTCATTCCGTGATTGCCCTATTGTTATTATTGGGTATTTTTGTGTACTGTTTTTAAACAAAAAAAACCCCCAACAAATGTCCAACTGTGAGAACTTCCGTCCGTCCGTCGTCAAACTTTTTCTTTAAAGATCTTCTTCTTGGAAACCACTGGGCCAATTTCTTCAAAACTTCTTAGGACTGTTCCTTGTAGGGTACTCTCTCAGATTTTTTCAAATATTGGTCATCCAATTGAAATTGTGGTTGCCATGGCAACCAATTGAAAAAACTTTAAAAATCTTCTTGTCAAAATCTACAGGTCCGAATTGAAAATAATTTTACCCAAATGTGCCATTGGTGACCCTCTATCAGATTTCTTAAAATAATTTTCCTATCTTATAAAACATGGCCGCTAGTGGGTGGGGCAGATTTTCCTTATATGGCTATATAGTGAAAACTTTAAAAATCTTCTTGTCTGAAACCGCTGGTCCGATTTGAAAGAAATTTCACACAAATGATCCATGGGTAACCCTCTACCAGATTTCTTAAAATAATTTTGATATCTAAAAAAACATGGCCGCAAGTGGGTGGGGCACATTTTCCTTATGTTATTGTATAGTAAAAACTTTAAAAATCTTCTTCTGTGAAACGACTGGTCCAAATTGAAAATAATTTCATATAAATGTGCCATTGGTGACCCTGTATCAGATTTCTTAAAATAATTTCCTATTTTAAAAAACATGGCCGCTAGTGGGTGGGGCAGATTTTCCTTATATGGCTATATAGTGAAAACTTTAAAAATCTTCTTGTCTGAAACCGCTGGTCCGATTTGAAAGTAATTTCACACTAATGATCCATGGGTGACCCTCTACCAGATTTCTTAAAATAATTTTGATATCTAAAAAAACATGGCCGCAAGTGGGTGGGGCAAGTTTTCCTTATGTTACTGTAGAGTAAAAACTTTAAAAATCTTCTTCTGTGAAACTACTGGTCCAAATATAAAATAATTTTACACATATGATCCATTCATGATTCTCTAACAGATTTCTTAAAAATCAATTTGTTATCTTTAAAATCATGGCCGCCAGTGGGTGGGGCAAGTTTTCCTTATATTTCTGTATAGAAAATCTTTAAAAATCTTTTTCTCTGAAACTATTGGTCTGATTTAAGAATATTTTCACACAAATAATGATTCATGGGTGACCCTTTGCCAGTTTTCTTCAAATAATCTTCCTAGCTCAAACATGGCCGCCAGGTGGTGAGGATGAATTTACCAATGATGGCTTATAGTGAAAACTTTACAATTACTGGTTCATTACCATGACCGTAACCATGGGTACAAGGTGAGCGATTTAAGGCCGCATGCGACTCTTGTTTAAACAATCAATTATCATTCGTTTTAGTGGCCGTAATAGAGGGGTTCTACTATATACATCAAGAACTCCATTGAGTGACCCGCGGTCTAAATGGGTCAAATTGATAGTCTAACCCTATGGTTGCTTTGCATTTTGCAGCATAGGGATTGGTGAAGGAGGAGATATAGAAAATGTTTTAACCCTTAGCCCGCCAAATAAATTGTCGTCTGCTATATTTCTCGTCTGCTTCAAGTTTCAAAGTTGCTCAAAATTGCTGAAAATGTTGTCCGAGTGTCAAACAGCTTGGATCCGGATTAGACGCTGAGTTACTCAGCATCTCATCCGGATCCAAGCTGTTTGCATATGGAGCTATAGTCGTGAGTGGCAGGCTAAGGTTTAATCATATAGATAACTTGAGTCCATGCTTATAAAGCATTTAAGATGAGTCTTAAATCATTCTCAAGCATTCAATCATTCAGATTTTAGCCTAGGCTCAACTCAAACGTTTACTTTATAAGCGCTGGGCCTGGTCTTATCTGGAGCCTTTTTCATGCATTTAATTATACTCCTGCATGTGAATCCTTGTTTAGAATTTATTAAAACCTCCCAAAGCAAGTATTTCTATTTTGTACAGGACTGAAAAAGTTTGAAGTTCATCTTAGCACAGTAGAGTTAATAAATTTTCTGTTCTAAGATATGACTTGTTTTAAAGCTAAGACATTTTGGCATTGCCTAGTGATCCTCTACCAAATTTGTTCAAATCATGACTCTTGAATCAAACTCAGCTCTTTCCCCGGGATCTAGTAAGTAACGGTCAAACAATTTGTAATTGAATTAAACTGTTCAATACATATCCGGGAAGCAGTCACTTATACTGGTGGTTGCTAAGTGCAGATCCGTCCGTCCATTCGTTTGTCCATCTGCCCCACATACAGTACATACTTTGTCCAGCTAACTCCTAGTACAGTTTTCAAGCTACAACCATATAATTTTGCAATTCTCTAGTGTTTGCTTATATACCATACATGTGCATGTGAACAGGGTTTTGATCTGCTTTATTTTTAGCTCACCTGAGCTAGCTCAGGGTGAGCTTTGCAATCCTTGAATGTCCCTAGTCCGTCGTCAACAAATTTAGTGTTTACACTCTAGATGCCTCAATATTTATGCAATCTTTCTCACACTTGCTAAGATTGTATATTATTTACCATAAGAGTTCGAATGAGTTCAATAATGATTGAATTGGGACCAATAGGCCAGGAGTTACCTACCTTTGAATTGCTGAAAATGCCATATTTAACAGTGTTTACAGTGGTAAATACGCTATTCCTACCCATTTACGCATTAATCTATGCGTAAGAAAACGCACAGTGAATGGTTAAGGAACGGTTAATGCTTAACGATTTTAACGCGTTTAAACTTGTTAATGAACGATAATACCCGAGATGTTGCGATTGGTGCGTCAGTTTTCCGTTTCACAAGGAGATTTCGGATTTTATTGATCGACACAAATGCATTCTCAATATAAAACTCATTTTGTAATGCGAATTTTGAAAACATTTTCTGTAGATGAGATGCCTCTTATCAGGATCTAAACTGTTTCGCTTATAGCAATTATATAAATTCAGACAGTTTCGATCTCGATCATAATGCTGAGTGACTCGGCGTCTTAACGAGATTCTTTCTGTTTGATATTTATTAGAATAATTCCTTCCATGTTGATTTCTTTGCAAACAGTTTGAATTCAGATCAGAAGCCTGGCTGTATAGATCGGCATAGCATCAGGATCCAAACTGACAGCTTTGAATTAACCCAATTACTTTTCATAATAGTTTAACACTAGCGATTTGGATGTAGATGGGACACCGAGTAGTTCGGTTCTTATGTTTTACAGCTAAGAATGAAGCATACGTTTTTGATTTCATTTTTACAGTTTTGGATCTAGATGAGATGCCAAGTTACGGGAGTCTCATCCGTATTTGAACTATACAGATATGTTTTACCATGATGAGACAGTATGATAACTGACACATACTCGCAGATTTGATTTAGTTTATTTGGTTGATATTTCAATCACAGAATTATACACTGATCTTAATTCCGTGTTTCAATCAACCCCAATTAGGATACTTACTTTGATAAGCCGCAGTTTTATTACCCCATATCCGGTTTGTGACGCAACACTCCTAACGGCCTGCCCTGTGATATGTGTACATATAACTAACATGCGTGTGACACATGCTATTTGAAATTCCGCATGTTCATAGTAACTCAGCATCTGATCTGGATCCAAACATTTATTCAAAGCACACACTCAGTAATTTGACATCTGATCCGGATCCAAGCATTGCTCCAGATCATATGCTCAGTAAGTTGGTGTTTTGTAAGATTATATTTACTCCACAGTAACGCTATTAGCTGAATTCTTAAGTAGGATAAGACCGCGGCATCCGGGTTCTTTTAAACGCGTTAAGAAACGCGTAAAGAAACGGCTAGGAAACGTGTTTAACGAAACGGACAATAAACGCGTTAGAAAGGCATAAAGTGGGTAGGAATAGCGTATTTACCACTGTATACTCTAGAGGCCACACTTTTTATCCAGTCTTTTTCAAACTTGCTCAGATTGTATATGACCATAAAAGTTCAAATAAGTGGAATTATGGTTTAAATCAGACTAATAGGTCAAGAGTTATCTGCCCTTGATTTGCTGAAAATACTATATCTAACAGCATTTACACTCTTGCAACTACAGTTTACAATGGATTTTGATTATACATGCACACAAAGTATATAGCTATAAGTTCTCGAATGAGTGCAATTATTGTTGAAATCTAATCATTATAGCAATAGTTATCTGCCCTTGATATACTTGAAATGTTAGAAAAGGCTTCATTATAGTATTGTTTAGGCTCTAGTTTTCTGCCCTTGATGTACTCTACTATACTTGAATTATGAGGTTGTTTTCCGAAATTGTTTACATGTTTTACTACAAATTTAAATGGATTTAGATTAAAATGGGTGAAACAAAAAGCTTAAGCTATCAGGCTTCAGTACAACAGGTGAGCGAATTCAGGACCTTCAGGCCCTCTTGTTTACAAAAGTTGCAGCCAGTTGAACTAACTTAATTTTTTTGCTGGCGGGGGCATCATATTTGTCTTACAGACAAAGCCATCCCTCTTATTTTCAACCTGAGTGGCAAACAGTTTGGTGCCTGATAAGATGCCGAGCTACCCAACCTCTGATCTGGCTCCAAACTGTTTGCAATAGAAATAATAATTTTAAGGTAAACTCGTTTATTGGGAAAGAACGTCTTCTTCACTATAGCAATAAATGTCCATTGGCCTTTTGTTCCTTTGTTGCACCCAAACCACCTGGGGCCCGTTTCATAAAACTTCGTACGACAAAAGTTGTCGTAAGTCAGATTATAAAGGTCTCAATTATTAATTATTTCTCCATCTACTCCTGTCTTGTGACGTCTTTTTGGAATCGTCTTGAAAAGACGATTCCAAAAAGATGTCACAAGACAGGATTAGATGGAGAAATCAGAAATTAAATTAATTTTAATGTTTAGACTTACGATCGTTTTTGTCGTACGAAGTTTTATGAAACGGGTCCCTGTTGTAGCCACTCAGTAGAATTACCGTAAAAATTCTCAAAATTGGAACACCCTTTATAAGTGCTGTCATTATCCTCAAATTGAAACTAATTTGCTTTTATCTCACCAGAGCACCAGATAAGGGTAGTTTTTCAAAAACTAAAATCTTTATTTCTGAATTAAACCCTATGGTGTCACTATTCTAATGAGTAGTAACACCATAGGATTTGGTGCTAAAAAGAGTGAGAAAATGTTGGATTTGTTGAAAAACTACCTCTTATCTGGAGCCCTGTCTCACAGTAATTTGTCCAAATGGTGGCATACATTACATACAGACCCTGATCAGACTGCTCCGCTCTATACTACCGGTATTTGCCCATGCCTGTCTGTCCCAATACTAAGGGTCATCTAAGCACTCAAACGTAGAAAAGTACAACTTTTGGACAATCCTGATAATTCATTTTTATCTTGGTGGAAAACAGTTTGAAGGCTGATCAGACGCCGGGTTACCCGGCGTCTGATCTGGATCTAAACTGTTTGTAATTTAAATAATAGAGTAAACACGTTTATTTAGAAAGAATAACGTTTTCTCCACTGTATCCTATTATCTGCAATGTTACTTTGTTATATGTATTTTGCACTTAAATGTATATATATACTCCCTCATGTTGCACTTCGGTGCCTGAGATGAAATAAAGGTAATGTTGTTGTTGTTGTTGTTGTTGTTGTTGTAAGGTAGACAATTTTAATAAGTACTCACATCATAGGGTTTGGTTGCGAAATAAGGATGCTAAACTTACCCTAGTACAGTGGTTATTGGCAAACAGTTTGGTTATTGATAAGAATCCAAATTATGCAGCATCTGATCAGGATTCAAACTTTGAAGCTTGTTGCAATATCAAAAACCTAAAATTTAGATAAAATAAAAGCAGACGACAAGTGTTAAAAGCAGATGCTTTCATGGCAGTCATTGCTTTGATATTTGAAATACAGTTACACCTCTATATAACGACCACTAAAAAGAAGGCATTTTGATTGTATACAAGACAGGTGACAGTTTAGAGCAAGGTAAAGTAAAACAGAAAGCTCCTAAAGGAGCTTTCTGTTTTACTTTCACCTTGCTATAAGCAGTCCCCTGCATTAAGACCTAGTAATCATCAATGGACACAATTAAGTGGTCGTAACATAGATTTACTGTACTTGTTGTCTTTCTGGAACTCTAACAGGGCTTCAGATAAGGGGACTATTTCTAAAACAATACTTCTTATTTCTGCATTAAACCCTATTGTGCCATTATTCATCAGAATCTTCTCTTTGAGACAATTCTAATAAGTCACACCATAGGATTTGGTGCTGAAACAAGTAAGAAACTGTTGGATTTGTTCAGTTCACTCCCTCTTATCTTTGGCCATGTCTAACATAACATTGCTTTGTATATCAGCTAGAAGAAGATGAATTGAGGGAAGCCGCTGTACTTGTGTTTGCCAACAAACAGGATCTACCCAATGCCATGTCTTGTGGAGATGTCACAACAAAATTACATCTCTCAAGCTTAAATAATCGGGCAAGTACAATCTCAAATCTCTCAACAGCAAGTGAATTTGAATCAACACAAAGAAACAGGCTATGGAGTAAAGGGTTAACCCTTTACCTGATAGCCTATTTCTAGTATTGAAGATAGGTGATCACTTAAAGCAGGCTGAAAGTAAAGCAGACTGCGCCTTAAGGTGCATTCTGCTTAACTTTCAGCCTGCTTTAAGTTATCATGTGCTAGAATATAGAAAATATTCCCCATTATATATATTCATTACTGATTGAATTGGAACTATTTTCTTCAGCGGAGGAATTAATCATATTCGCTAAAAGGTGCTTCTATGGGGAAAGGGTTAATGCAAATAAGACTGACCTATATGATCTTTCTGCTTGAGTTACATCTTGGGTTTTTAACAGTTACCTGTTTACAGCTGTATACTTCATAGCCTGTTTCTAATATTTAAGATAGGTGATTTCTTAACCCTTTGAACCCTAGTCCCGCATATTGGCGTCCTTTGCAAACAATGTACATGCGAATAGTACACTTGTCCTATGCAAACAGTGAAGACCCAGATCAAAGGGCTCCTAGGAGCCCTCTGATCAGGGTCTTCACTGTTTGTCATAATGCCAAACATTGACAAAAACAACCCTTAAAAGTCAGAAATGGACTAGACTTAAATGGAAATAGAATTGTCCATTCAAAGTTTCAGGGAGGAAAGAGTTAACCCAATACTCTATAAGTATGCCTTTATATGCCATCAATTTATTCGTCCAGTAAAGAAAATAATTCCATTTTATACAGCTATGAAAATGTACCTAAAATATTTACGTATCCTGGCAGATGATAGTTTAAAGCATGGAGAAAGTAAAGCTAGAAATAGGCTATGGTGTTAAGGGTTAAAGCAGGTTGAAAGTACAGCTAAATGTACCTTTAAAGGGGCTCGCAACCGGATTTAGCATTAAAAATAGTAATTTGTAAATATTTGTCAAATGTTTATATAAATGGGTAAGATTTAGTTTAGGATAATCAATTCTATTAAAAAATGCATTAAAAAAAAAGAAGCTCTGGTGGGATTAGAACCCGTGACCCTCCATGCGGAGACAAACATGACAAAATAGGAAGCGCCTTTATCCACGAGGCTACTGGCGCTCTCTATCTATATGGTAGCGAATTAACGTACTTCACTGGTAGCGATTGATAGCAACATATTCGGCTCGGGTTTATGTCTGAGCCCGTGTAGAGAAGCAACAACAACAACTATACCGTTAGCTAATGCTATAGAAAAACTATGGAAAATATCTAAAATAAATAAGATTCGGTGACGATTCTTGAGACTTTTTTTGGACTGATCATATTATTTTTGATGTCAGAAGCCAAATAATGCCACACATTTGCTTTTATTTGAGTATTTTATTTTATTTTGACAAGTACACCATCCGGTTGCGAGTCCCTTTAAGCTACCATCTGCTAGAATAAAGAAAATATTTCCTACGATATATATTCATGATTGTATAAATTGTAACTACATATATTTATACCCTTCAAACGAAGTCAGTGTTTTGGTCGGCAGATTGGTTTGTCTGTCCATCCATGGCATGGCACAACAGATCTTGTGACACACTACTTCTACATTTCTTACCGATTGACATCAAACTTTGTATATGCATTAATAATGCAGTGCAGATGTGCGTGACATATTTCTCATGTGAGTACCCCCACAAACAAAGTTTGAGAGGGTGTATACAAGAGTCAGCGTGTTGGCTGATTGGTTGTTCTGTCCGTCCGTGGCATGGCACAACAGATCTTGTGACTTTGCAAATATTTCACAGAATTACAGCCATTTGAACTTCCATAGTAATTTATGTGTGTGTGTCTATTGCAGTGGCATGTCCAACCTACGTGTGCAACACAAGGTGACGGACTGTATGAGGGTCTAGACTGGTTATCAGGCGAACTGTCAAAACGGTGAAACAGTCCAGAGAGGAGAGGGACGGGTGCAAACACAATAGACTGGTCATGAAAATGTTTGGTTCTTGCTAATCATACAAAAGGGCATATACTCGCTTTGGTTCTAAAACATTGTTCGCATTGGATCTTCAAGTATATATGCTTAGTTTAGTTATGAAGTTGATGCTCTTAAACAGCTGTCATGATTTGCTATTTTGCTAACTTCGAAGATAATATCAAATAACTTACTGTAAAACCGGTTTTATTCGCGAGAATATAATTTACGCGTTTATTCGCGAAGGTGTTGCCTAGCGTCTCTAGTTTTGAAAATAGTTGACTTCTTAAAGCAGGCTGAAAGTAAAGCAGAATGTGCCTTAAGGCACATTCTGTTTTCTTTCATCCTGCTTTAAGCTAACACCTGCTAGAAATATTGCATGATGTCGCGAATTAATACAAAATCACATTACGCGAAATATTCATGACGCGAAAAATACCTGTTTTACAGTAACTCTTTGCATGCCAGGGGCGGAACAAGGATTCTCTGTGTAAACAGTTTAAATCCAGATAAGATGCAGCATCTCATCAGGAACCTAACTTTTTGACACACTTGTCCTGTATTGAAATTTTTTTTTATGAAAGTTCAATTTGAAATACAAACCTAAGCTGAAACTGAGTTTAAGGCTGTCGGAATTAATCCAATGTAAACAAATGAAATATAAGTGGAATTTGAGCATTAGAAGAAATAAGGACAGGAATACAGTCAAACGTCGATATCTCAAACTCGTTACTCAAACTTTCCTGTATTTTTACAGTTTTATTCATTATTTCTATCTTGGTTAAGTTGATCATATACATATGTCAAAGATAAAACATGGCTTAGCCACCGTTTTTACTTTGAAATATGGGTATGTTCAATTTTAGCGAGTTAGACATTTGAAGTTTGTGAGTATGTTTAATGAAGAACTTGTGTGTATAAATTGTAAAGTGTAAGAGGGACTGTAATTGGATAATTTGTGATGAAAATGCATAAAGCAGAGACCAAACACTGAAATGTTTTAATTTCAGTTCGTTTTCCATCATTGTTCAGGGCTCCAGATAAGGGGAGTATTTCATAAACTAAAATCTTTATTTCTGCATTAAACCCTATGGTGTCACCACTCATTAGAATCGTCTCTTCAAGGCAATTCTAATGAGTAGTAACACCATAGGATTTGGTGCTGAAATGAGTGAGAAGATGTTGGATTTATTCAATTAACTCGCTCTTATCTGGAGCCCTGATTGTTTGTTATTTATTGTTGTGTCAGTTTTTGTATATGAGCTTTTCCAGGGCTTCTGATAAGAGGAAGTAAAATTATTGAAATAAAACTGTTCTTCTTTGTTCCATTTACCATTTAGCCCGAGCGAGAAGTACTCATCATTTATAGTGTAACTATGAAGAGTACACTTGTACTGGGCAAATATTTTGCAATAAATTAAATAAAAACAACATTCATAGCAAAAACAGGATAACACTTCACTAAAACACCAATTATGATTACTAAATTGTGTTAATTATGAGGTGTTTACGACAGGTCACTGCTTAAAGCAAGGTGAATGTAAAGCAGAAAACTCCGTAAAAACATTTCCTCAGTCCTTTGATGGAAAGGCATGAAAGTAACTGTAAAAGCATGCAGTATGATATTTACCAATCTCAGTTTACCTGGTGAGGCCCATACAAATTCATAATATAGAGGTTTTTCAATGGTTATTTCTAGCCAAACTATCAAATCGTCTGGCCTCACATGAGATACTTCACCGGTTGTATGCTATTGGCATGTAAGCCGCATGTGCACAAGACCCATGGAAAATGCCTGGATAGGTGATATCACCGATAGTAAGTCGGGAAATGTCTTTAAGGAGCGTACCTTGCTTTAAGCTGTCGCTTGTCTTTTATACAATCAATTGGCCTTCAATTTAGTGGTCGTAATAGAGAAGTTTTACTGCATATTGGAAACTGGCATTGTCTGTCTGAAGCTTTTTGGGTGAATTGAGATTTGAAAATACTTTCCTTATCAAAAGCCCTGGGGCCCGTTTCATAAAACTTCGTACGACAAAAACGATCGTAAGTCAAAAGTTTAAAATACATTTAATTTCTGATTTCTCTATCTAATCCTGTCTTGTAACATCTTTTTGGAATCGTCTTTTCAAGACGATTCCAAAAAGATGTGACAAGACAGGATTAGATAGAGAAATAAATATTTTTTGAGACTTTTATAATCTGACTTACGATAGTTTTTGTCGTACGAAGTTTTATGAAACGGGCCCCTGTTCAATTGGACCATGCAAGTAAGAGAACACCTTTGCAAAGCAATTCAATGAAATCCTTTCTATTAATGGCTTTTTCAAGAAATTGACACCAATTCTCCAAAGAAAAACATATTCACTCAAAGCATATTCTTTGCAAGCTTAAGCTATTACAAGATTTAACAAACTGTTTAATACTTCAGTGAACCCGATAGAAAAGAAGTTGCCTGGTTTTAAACTTTACACTTTTAATTTGTTAGGTTTTTGTTTCATTTGTAAAAAAAAAAAAAGTAATATACCAAGTTAAAGTCTACTTTCAGTCCGAATGACCGCTCAGCCGACTGTACATATACTCCCCTGATCATCGAGCCATCTTGCCTATGAGCACTGCTAACATATGGCGCAGTCAAATGCAGCCGCAGTACCGACTCAGACCCTTCACAGGTACCCATTGTAACCCCTGGGTGGAGAGGAGCAATTCGCGGTACATGTCTTGCTCAAGAACATTCCTGTACATCATCGGGGATTCCGAAAAATCCCCTAGTCAGACCGCTGGTCCGGCAGGGGATCGAACTCACGACCCCTGGTACCGTAGTCCAAGGTGTTAACCATTAGGCCACTACCGCCGTTAAGATCTTTTTATGAGTCATTAGACGGGAAATAATTAATTGATTATATACAAAATTATTATAATTAGTGGTCCAGTATAGGAAAGGCACACAGATTAGTTATCAGGGACCTGTTTCATAAAACTTCGTACAACAAAAATGGTTGCAAGTCGAAACTTTAAAATACATTTAATTTCTGATTTCTCCATCTAATTTTGTCTTGTGACATCTCTTTGGAATCATCTTTTCAAGATGATTCCAAAGAGATGTCACAAGACAGGATTAGATGGAGAAATAAATTTAATTTAGAATTTTAAAATCTGACTTACAACCTTAGTCGTACAAGCAAAAAGTGCATATAACTTACCAGTTTACCAGTTGTGATTTAAGATAGACTACTTACAACTAGATAAAAGTAAAGCAGAAAGCTCCAATAGGAACCTGCTACATTACTACTAACTTTAAGCTGCTATCTATATTTTACCCTATTAACCCTTTAAACCATAGCCAGTTTCTACTATTGAAATTGGTTGGCCACTTAAGCAGGTTGAGAGTAAAACAGAGCACGCCTTAAGGCAAAGCATGCATAAAATGCCACCCATGATACATTTTCTTAACTTTGTAGCTAAGTAATAGTGTAGGAATAATTATAAACCTTAAGAGGCGTATTTATGAGTAATGGGTTGATGGGTAGTCGCAACTGAAGTTCATGTGGTGACAATACTTTTAGTATTTGAAATACTCTGCTTGTCTTGAGCTATGATTGATTTTACTATGTAACTGGTTGTTGTATCTGTAAGCTGTCTGCGGGGTTTCATTGTTTTTCTTCACTTCACAGTATTTCATGATGCCCCATGTCATTTTCATTTTGAAGGATGTATGCTTTTCAAGTGTTGATTTAATGATTTTCTTTCATAATTTATAGTAACAGTACTTATTGTTAACCCTTTCCTTTACAGCCCAAAGTGCAACTCGCTTAAAACACCTACCATAATTATATGATTATCTGATAGTATCTGTTTTTACAGAAGATGATTGCTTAACCTGCTTCCCCATAAATATGCCAATGGTAGCTTAAAGCAGGCTGAAAGTAAAGCAGAATGCACCTTAAGGAGCATTCTGCTTTACTTTCAACCTGCTTTAAGTGGTTTCTGGTTTTCAAAAATTGAAACAGGCTATGGGTTAATGGGTTAAATTTGTCACCTGTATTCAGCATTATCAATGACATTTGTTGTTATGCTGTAAGTCAATAGGTAGAGGGTCCTTTTGTGGAGGAAAGGGTCAAAGAACAGGGGAGAAGACATTGTTTTCCCCTTTAAACAAAATGCAAACACATTGCAATAAAATGAGGAAAATGTCATTTTTTAAAATAATCCGACAACTTTTTTTAATCTGAGTGGCAAGCAGTGTGTAGCCTGATCAGACTCCAGGTTACCCCGTTGTCTGAAATGGCTCCAAACTGTTTGCAATGAAAATAATTGTTTTTGCATAAAGGCGTTTTGAAAAGATTAATGTCTTCTCCCCTGTGTCACAGCGTTTTAGAATGCCCTTTTGTGTTGTGTGAGAACGTGCCATGTGTGAGAACGATGCATGTTGCTAGTGATTTCTGTCTGTTTGGTACTAATTTGTGAAAGTTTGTACATGTACATAGAATTCCATATTAAAATCTGGCAAGAGAGAATGTTGTGGAAAAGGAAATGAAAACAACTGTGATGACTAAATGTTGTAATTGAGTACAGTAAAACCTATAACGACCAACAAAAAGATGGATAACTGACTGCATAAAAGACTGGTGAAAGCTTAAAGCAATGTGAACGTAAAACAGAAAGCTTTAAGCCGCCACCTGCATTAAACACCTGTAATCAACACAATTTAGTGGTGAAAATAACAAGGTTTTACTGTAGTTGTGACAGTAAAGTTTCATTTATAATAGAGGCATGCCATAGGTGAAGGTCTGTCTAGCACTGCTAACAGTGTTGAGGTCTAATCTGGGTTCTGCATTTAATGGCATGTGTACCTGTGATTATTTTGAAAGTGCAGAACCAGATCAGGTGCTCAATAGTGCTAGCAACATAAATTGATACGATTCTATTGAATCTATCCTAAATGTTGATGACATTGTGTACAATAGAGTGATTAATATATGATGTCTTAACCCATTTAATGCGGGATACACTTTTAGGTGTACCTTTAGGCAAACAGTTTTGATCTCAGATCAGGCCCCACATTGTGGGGCCTGAGCTGAGATCAAAACGGTTTGCAGCTAATTTAATACTCTATCAGAAACTGCTAAAATATTTTGCAAATGTTTGAGTTATACCCGCTGCAGACATTAATTTAAAATGGCCGCCAAATATTACCCAGCATACAATGGGTTAAAGGTAACAGCTATATTCAGGACAAAACTCCTACAGGAGCTTTCTGCATTACTTTTGTACTACATTTACCCTTTAAGCCATAGCCTGTTTCTAGTTTTGAAGACAGGTGACCACTTAATGCAGGCTGAAAGAAAAGCAGAATGTGCTTTAAAGGGACTCGCAACAGGATGGTGTACTTGTCAAAATAAAATAAAATACTCAAATAAAAGCAAATTTGTGGCATTATTCGGCTTCTGACATTAAAAAAATATGATCAGTCCAAAAAAAGTCTCAAGAATCGTCACCGAATCTTAGATTTTTAGATATTTTCCATCGTTTTTCTATACCGACTAGTAGACGGTATAGTTGTTGTTGTTGCTTCTCTACACGGGCTCAGACAAAAACCCGAGCCGAATTGTGAAGTTGTATGCACTTTCGATCGCTACACATTGAAATACGTTAAATCGATCCGAGATAAACGGATAGTTCCGTGGTCCATTGGTCTAAGCGGTTTCCCCTATTTTGCCTTCTGTCCGCCAATGCCGGGCCCCGGGTTCGAATCCCACCAGAGACCAATATTTTTTTTTATTGAAATACATTTTTTTAAACAGAATTTCTTATCTTAAACTAATTCTTTACCATTTATATAAGCGTTTGACACATATTTACAAATCACTATTTTTAATGCACCATCTGGTTGCGAGTCGCTTTAAGGTGCATTCTGCCTAACATTTAACCTGCTTTAAGCTACTGTCTTCCAGGATTTAGGAAGTATTTCTTGTGTTGTAAATTTGTAACAGGATTTATTTGAATATATTACTTTATAATATGAAAAGAACTATTTTCTTCAGTGGAGGAATGAATTTTACCATATAGGGAGTAAAGGGTTATGCAGTAATCTGTAGATAGAGGTGGACATGTGTCTTAATAAACATCTACTGACAACATGTCACTGTTGTGGCACTAGATATGATGACCTCCTTGCACTTATTTCATGTACTATATACAGGGCTCGAAGTTAATCCCTTACTCCATAGATACTCATTTTAACACCTTTAATCTATCCCTCTCCTGAAGAAAACTGTTTCATTTGATACAGTTACAAATGTGCTAAATAAGAAATATTTCCTATATCCTAGCAGATGCTAGCTTAAAGTAAGCTGAAAGTAAAGCAGAATGCACCTTTCAGCCTGCTTTAAGTGGTCACCTGTCTTCTAAACTAGAAACAGGCTATGGAGTAAAGGGTTTATAGAGGGAATAAACTTGATGTGGCTACTTAGAATTGTCTTTTTGAGTCAAATTTAATGAGTAGTCGCACCACATGTTTTTATGCAAACATAAGGATTTCAGTTGAGGAAATACTCCCCTTATCAGGAGCCCAGATTTATTTATGTATGTTAAATATTACTCATTATTGTTTTGACTAGTTTTGAGGGATAAATGTTAGGTACTTGGCACTTGGTGTTATATGTTTAAAGATAAATGTATGTTTATTACACAGAGATCCAGATAAGGAGAGTATTTCAGAAACTTAAATCTTTATTTCTGCATTTAACCCTATGCCAGTATGGTGTCACTACTCATTAGAATCTAAAAGTAGTGACGCCATAAGATTTGGTGCTGAAATGAGCAAGAAAACATTTCTGAATTTGTTCAGCGTACTCCCTCTTATCTGGATCCCTGATTACATACAGCAAAATCTATAGTTAGCAATGAAGATAAAAGCTTACACAGACAGGTGGCAGTTTTGTACAGATCAATATTTGTGTCCAAAATTCTAACAAATGTTTTCTGTTTGACTTTTGTCCTACGATAAGCAGCTGTCTTTCTGTAAGGTTCAAGCCTCTTCATTGATTGGCTGTCACACGCTGGTTTTGCTATAGTTTATAGTTACAAGATGACCACTTTATCTGAACTTTGGTTCATAGATGTTTCTGCAATCTGCACTTAGAAAGCAATATAAATGCATTTTACCTAACCCTTTACCCCATAAATACGCCTTTGAACCCTTTATTTCTTCACTGAAAATAAGTTTCACTTTACAGTCATAAATATAAACCATAAGAAATGTTTTCTATATTCTAGCAGATGGTAACTTAACTCTTTCCTCCCTGAAACTTTAAATCGACAATTCCAGTTTCCATTTTAGTCTAGTCCATTTCTGACATTTAAGGGTTGTTTTTGTCAATGTTTGGCATTATGACAAACAGTGAAGACCCTGATCAGAGGGCTCCTTTCGGAGCCCTCTGATCTGGGTCTTCACTGTTTGCATAGGACAAGTATACTATTCACATGTACATTTTTTAAAATGACGCCTATACGCGGGACTAGGGTTCAAAGGGTTAAAGTAGGCTGAAAGTAAAACTGAATGTGCCGTACAATGCATTCTGCTTTACTTTCTATCTGGTTTACTTTGTAATCAATCTCTCAAAGCTAGAAACAGGCTAATGGGTTCAACAAAAATCCCATTTAATTTCGTTACTCCTTTCAATAAATTTGTCTCTAAATTGGAATCCTGTTTTCTTTATATTTAAAGAAGCGTGGTCCAAGTGACAAACATTTCGGGTCCTGATCAGGCTTCAGTAAACATAAGGGTTTGATCAGGAAGTTAACTGTTTGTAAACAACTTAAAATGCTCGAACGATTAAATTCTTGAATGTTTGGTTGTAATTCATTACTTTCTGACAGTTTGTAGTATTGAAGATAGGTGAACACTTTCACAGGTGGAAAGTAAAGCAGAATGCGCCATTCTGCTTTACTTTCAGCCCGCTTTAAGTTACCACCTGCTAGGATATAGAAAATATTTTTTATGGTACACATTCATGACTGTATAAATTGGAACTTTTTTCTTCAGTGGAGGAATAAATTTAATCCATAATAAAAATGCGTATCTATGAAGTAAAGGGTAAAAGATAGAAGACATGGAACCTGTATGTTTTGTGAATATGGAAATCTAATCGTGTGTGGTGCATGATTTTGATGTTGGCGGTTTTGTAGACCTGTGGTGGTCGGACAAACAAGAATTGGTGGTCCAAATCAGATGTTAATATATTTATGATAGATTCAGAAGTGGCTCATTATTGAGGAATTTTTAAAACACATAAAAGTCTGTAGTATCTGTACAGCTGTAAATGAATAAAGATTAAGTATACAAAACAAACACTGTTTTACTGTGTTTTTGTTCTGGTACCCTTTCTTTGATAGCTTGCTTTACTTAACCCATTACCCCATAGCCTGTTTTTAATATTGAAGATAGGTGAACACTGAAAGCAGGTTGAAAGTAAAGCAGAATGTGCCTTAAGGCACATTCTGCTTTACGCTATCATCTGCTAGGATAAATGTTTTTTTTCTAATAGTACAAAATTGTAACTTTATTATTTGGAACTATTTTCTTCTTTGGAAGAATAAATTAGAGGTGTAAAAAGGCATATTTACGGGGTAATGGGAATCTATATACATGTAAGTGTTTTGTCGTGCTGCTCAAAACTTTCGTAAAGAATCTCTCAAATTTACACTTTACTGTATTTGTCTTAAACTGTAATTGCAAAAGGGCAGAACTCGGTCCTTTCCTTAGGCAGTTTTATGACAAGCAATAAACACAACTGAATGCCATCCACTGATTTTAGCTGGGAGTGATAAACTTCAGCCATTTCAACAGAACTTCTTTTTCTAAACCTTGAAATTAAGTGTACTTCAACTTATATACATGTACTGTACAAGACATTAATTGAATTTTCTTAAATTTATATAATTAGAAAGAGAAATGTTTTCTTAATTTACTCATATGAGGTTGGATATCAAAATTTGATAAATAAACTGCTTATAAGAGCCAAGAAAAGTACAATCCTCCCACTTTTTCGCATAATCATATAAGAATATAGGCAGCACTTTTTCTCTTTAAATAATCGAAAAAATAGTTATGAAGATGTTATTTTAAAACAACCTACATGTTTACCAACATAAGCTTTAGATTTAGATCTTTCCACTCATACTAGGGGGGAATATTGCGATTTGAACAACAACACCTTCAGGGCTGCCATAAGTTGACATGAAAAATCCTAAGATTTTTACATTTAAATCGCGAATCGTACCTTTACCCCATCGCCTGCTTCTGGGTTTTTTGACACGTGGGCTGCTTAAAGCAGGCTGGAAGTAAAGCAGAATGCGCCTTATGGCGCATTCTGCTTTACTTTCAGCCTGCTTTAGATAACAATGTTCTAGAAAAAAAATCCGAAGATTTAGGAAAAATCCGGAGAAATGGTAGCCCTGCACCTTTATTGCAGTAACAAAATATTTTCCCTGTGTAATCTATGTAAACTAAAGCGATGGCTTCTTACTGGGCAGTCCCTTATTGGTTAATTTTCAAGGGGAGTAACACCTTCGATAAAGCCAAACATCTTAGCAAAATACTTGCTAATTAATAATTATTATGGAATAGTCACAAATAGAAACAAAATAAATGATATTCACTGGTGTTTAATAAATAACGAACTAGCCACACAAATAATATGTCACTTTTTATTATCTATGGACTTTCATTATCCTACAACAATGACAATATCTTGAGTAGCCATACTTTTCCTTATTTTACATCCTACATTCATATCTCCAAGTCGGTTTTGTCAAACATACCAGTATTTTAAAGTTAAAACGTGGCTAGGCCACGTTTTAACTTTGAAATATGGGTATGTTTGACTTAACCGAGCATGAAATAATGCAGTTCATGTGTTTAACTATCAGATAGAGTTAAATGAGTTTGAGATATCGAAGTTCAACTGTGCTATGTATAACAATTGGTAGTCTACAAAATAGAAGCATTAATATAAATATATATAATATATATATGGTAACTCTTTGCATGCTGGATAATTTTGTCTCCAACAATTGTCTTCTGCTAACCTTTTATTATTTAGAATTTTCAAATTTTATTTTCAAAACAGGGTCAGAGTGTCAAACAGTTTGGATACTGATGAGCCGCTGCGTTACACGGCGTCTCATCAAGATACAAATTGTTTGCAAAGGTAATCCCTGTAGGGCATATCGGCTGTTAGCATGCAAAGAGTAAATTTCCAGTTGAAATAAACATTCTTTTCAAGAATGCTACATGATTGACAACTTGTGACATGATCTAATTTCATATGTAGAAGAGTTGTCTCCCATTTCCCTTTGTTGAGTTTAAAGTATAGTCATGAATATGCACCATAAGATCTCCAAGCAGATGGTAGCTTAAAGCAGGCTGAAAGTCAAGTAGAATGTCCCTTAACTCTTTCCTCCCTAAACTTTAAATGGACAATTCCAGTTTCCATTTTAGTCTAGTCCATTTCTGACTTTTAAGGGTTGTTTTTGTCAATGTTTGGCATTATTTCGGAGCCCTCTGATCTTGGTCTTCACTGTTTGCATAGGACAAGTGTACTATTCACATGTACACTGTTTTAAAAGAAACCTATATGCGGTACTAGGAATCGAAGGGTTAAGGTTCATTCTGTTTTACTTTCAACCTGCTTTAAGTGTCAACTTGTCTTTAAAATTAGAAACAAGTTAGAGGCAATGGGTTGCAGTACATGTACTTTGGAAGTACACCCAATGCTATAACCTAGCCCTCTAAATAAGAACCTTAGGACACTCTCACACACAGATGAAATGTTGTTCAACTCCTTTCTAGGGTTGAAGCTAGGTGAGCGACTACTTAACCCATTACCCCATACATACGCCTTTGATTTATTCCTATACTGATGAAAATAGTTCCACTTCATTATATGGATATGTCCTATAAGAAATATTTTCTGTACTCTAGCAGATAGTAGCTTAAAGCAGGCTGAAAGTAAAGCAGAATGCGCCTCATGGCGCATTCTGCTTTACTTTCAACCTGCTTTAAGTGGTGACATGGATCTTCTATACTAGAAACAGGCTATGGGGTAATGGGTTAAAGGTCGAAAGTAAAGCAGAATATGCGCTTTAATACTTACAACCTGCTTTAACCTACCATCTGCTAAAATATAGAAAATATATTTTATACTACATATTCATAAATATATAAAATGGAATTATGTTTTTAGTGGAGAAATAGTTAGAGGCGTAAAATGTTGTACTTATGGGGAAATGGGTTAATCATTTTGCTTCCATAATGTCATCAGCCATCTGGAACTCATTCACCCCTGAAGCGTTAAATGGACAATCCCAGTTTCCAATTAAGTCTAATCCATTTACGGCTATTTAAAGTTGCTTTCTGTGATACATTGCAAATTGATAAACAGTGCAGAACCTGATAAAAGGGCTCCTGTAGGAGCCTTCTGATCTTGGTCTACACCCTTTACATATGTCAAGTGTATTCTTCACAGGTACACTGTAAGCAAAGAATATTCTTGTTGCTAGGGCTCAAAGAGTTGTGTTTTTCTCAATAAATTTAATTTTAATTAAAATGACCATTTTGAAATGGTAATGAGTTTGGAACACTGTAGTCTGGATTCTAATCAGACTCATCCATTTTCTGACAAGTGACTTAACTCTTTACCTCATAGCCTGTTTCTAGTTTGAAGACAGGTGACAACTTAAAGCAGATTGAAAGTAAAGCAGAATGTGCCTTAAGGCACATTCTGCTTTACTTTCAGCCTGCTTTAAGGTGGTTCGACAGCGGGCGGCCCGCATCTCGAGTTCCGGAAATGCTGATGACTTTCACCTGATCTTTGCGGCACGTGCTTATAGTAGAAAATCTAGATAAAGAAAAGTTCGATCTAATTCAGTGTCTTCTCTGTTAGCGCAGTGGGTACGGTGATTGACTTGCAATCCAAAGGTTCTAGGTTCGATTCCCACTCGGTTTCAAAACTCTTTTTTTTAACAAATTGTCCGATTTTAGTGACTAGTCAATTCATAACGCAGTGATCAAAGAACAGGCTATGTTTAGTCACGTAATAAACTAATAATTAATAATATCAGATGCAAGTATAGTCAAGTGACAACTAAATTTGTGAGGATTTATAGCCTATATAACAGATGGCAGCTTAGCACAAGACAAAAATAATGCTAAAAGATAGATCCTAAAGGAGCGTTTTGAAATGCATTTCTTTTGTTATGCATTAAGCAGTCACTTGCCTTTAAAGATCAACAGGCTACCATTTTCAATGGTCCCTTATTACAGGTTTGACTTATGGTATTATTAAGAGCTGACGGCATTTTAAAGTTGAACTCAAGGGAGGTTACTCGTTTTGTGTTAACATTTTGTCAGAATTTCAGGAAATCATGTATAAAATGTAAATTCTACTGTAGATTTTCATTAAATTTTTGTGACTAGTAGAATTAAGTTATATCTATCTAATAAGAATAAAATAAGTGTATGTTAAACAGCTAGATTTTTTGTAATTTGAGATTTTCAGAATTTGACTTTTTTAAAATATTGATATTTCCAGAAAATATGTCATGAAATATTTTTGTTTGCCCAATATCTTATAGTCTATGAACAGTTTACTTGAATGTACAGAAATTATTGAGTTATATCATTTTATAAAGAAAATATTCCTGTTTATCAAAAAGGAGCTTTTCTCGACAAAAGGTCCTGTCAGAAAAAAACGGCACTGTAACTTTTTTTTATTTTAACGATTTTTCACTCTCCATATGGTATATTTCAATTTAATCAAGGTTTCAAAGAATTCTGACACAGAATAAGCTGACCCGCGAACCACCTTAAGCTAAAATCTGCTAGGCTATATAAAATATTTGTAATGGTAATTGTTCATGAGGGTATAAACTGGAACTATTTTCTTCAGAGGAGGAATAAGTTAAATACGCTAAAAGTCGCTTCTATAGGGGAAAGGGTTAATTACATTGATTCTTGAGGGCTTTGTAATGTAAAACAAACAGTGCTGACCTTGAGAAGCGGGCTCTCTGATCTGGCTCTACACTGTTTGCGAATAATAATATTATCCACCTTCAGTGCTGTTAGTGTAAAGGAGTCTTCACAGTTTGCAAATTGTATGGTGGACTGGTTTCCAACATTGAAAGTGTTAATTCTTGCAACACCACACTTACAGACTTTCACTATACAGGCTTGCGATATTTCAACACAGCCGAAGTCAGTGACAGCGTATGCCCTTCGCCACACTATCATTCATTTCAATGTGGCCACTACATAGTGGCACAAATAAATTAAATAACTATTCCCATTATAGACTATATCTTGTTTCTTTACTCTTTAAATCACTCCAACAATAATAAATCTGATATTGTGTCAAGTGACCGATTACTGTCCAGTCAGGTTGAAAGCCTGCTTTATGCTACCATCTGCTAGGATATACAAAATGTTAAAACCTTAAGGTGCATTCTGCTTTACTTTCAGCCTGCTTTAGGTGGTCATGTGTCTTCAAAACTAGTAACAGGCTTTGGGGTTAGGTGTAATAGAAAACAAACATCAATATGACATATGGTATGGCACATTTATTCCAAACAAAACTGACCAAATACTGTCCAGTCAGGTTGAAAGCCTGCTTTATGCTACCATCTGCTAAGATATAGAAAATGTTTCTTATGGTTCATATTCATGTCTGCATAATGATATGAGGACCACAATGGAAATAAGGAAAATATTTTTCCTTTTTTGTGTTATCCTTGGTTTCTAGTGCGCATTACATGGCCCTTATATGTTTTGCTTTAATTATGCTTTGCCATGTTATGTACACTTTTTACCGAAATAAATCTATCTATCTATATAGATTGACTCTTTCTCATCATATCACATAACTTCCAACATTTTTGTTTGATTTCTTCCTAATTTGGACATGTTTTGGCCATTGGTTTACTTAATAGATTCTTTTCCACCTATTCAGGTATAATGGGTACAATTGAACATTAAAAGGTACAACATTGTTTGTACAAAAGAATAACATGTCTAAGAACATAACAATGTACAATTCAATGATTTGAAAATTTGGGTGAACTCTTAGAATTTTCACGTTTTGATAGTTTTCTCAGGTTTCGCCGACAGGACATATACAATTGTAAAAAATTTAGAATCTGTAAAGTAAACCTTTGGCCATAACATCTCCAAATTTGAAAGAAATAAAAAAAAAATGTTGGAAGTTATGTGATGAGAAGTGATAGGGTCAATGCATTGGTACCTATGGAGATTTTGCACTTGGTGTTTAGCAAACTTTGAGTAGTATATAAATGGTTTGCTTTTAAAACCCTAAATTATACATTAACAAAAGGCCAAAACTGACCCATCAGAAAATACTTTGTAACCATTTCCTGATAAAAAATATTGTAACAAATCTAAATTTATATAAATAAAATGGTGATAATCAGCAACCTTGGATACAATAAGCTTGAAATAAAGTAAAGATTTATTCTTTGAACACATTGAGCCCTAGCAACCAGTAAACTCATCATTAACAAACAGTGTACCTGTGAGGATTACACTCGAGCTTTGCAAACAGTGTAGACCCTGATCAGAGGGCTCCTTAAGGAGCCCTCTGATCAGGGTCTGCACTGTTTGTCAGTTTATGATTATATTGCTGAAAATCCCCATAATTTTCGAAAATGGATTGGACAACTTTGGCAATTTGACTTGTTCATTGAAAGCTACACAGGGATGAATGAGTTAATTCATTGATCTCTATAACTACATATAAACATCTTCAGTTCCCTATTACATCTAGCCTGTTTTTGACAATGAAATAGTCTGTTACAATATATTACAAAATCACAAACTGAAGACCCTGATCAGAGGGTTCCTTAGGAGCCCTCTGATCTGGGTCTACACTGTTTGTACATGACAAGTATACTCTTCACAGGTGTACTATTTATATCTGGGACTACACCATTTGCATATAACAGGTGTACTCTTCACAGATACACTATTTGTAAAGTATGTATTTACTCATTGCTAGGGTTCAATTGGTAACAATTCAACCACTTAAAGCAGTATCTTTTGACGCAACAGCATCACCACTTGCTTATGTCATGTGATTTCCAGAAATCACAACTACAGAATCAATATAAATTACATATTGCCCATGCACACATATTTCACTTCTAAGAACTCCTCTATACCAAAGCCTACACCACCCTCTCGTCCGAGCCCGGACTCTTTGAACCCACCAAATGGACACTCGGGCGTAGAGAAGAGGCCTTCGTTAATCCCGACAATTCCATACTCCAGTTCCTCTGCAACACGGAACATCTGACTAGCGTTTGTTGTGTACAAATACCCTGAAAATGGATGTACCCAGCATTAATAGCATTATAAAACAAGAGCCCCATGGGGCATATTTCGCTCACCTGAGAATAGCTGAAAAAATGGAGATAATGATTTATGTCCAGGACTGACCTAGATATGCAACAGACCGGAACCATTTGAACAAAATATGTAAAGGATATTTAAAAGTGTCACTATACCAAATATAAAAGCTCTGGTCATATTAGTTTCAGAGAAGAAGAGGTTTTGTAAAACTGTGACCCCCAGGGCGGAGCCAATTTTGACCCCAGGGGCATAATTTGGACAAACTTGGTAGAGGACCTGAAGGCGATGCTATGTGCCAAATATCTAAGCTCTGGCCCTTGTAGTTTTAGACAAGAAGATTTTTTAAGTTTTCATTGAAAAAAATCTACTTTTAGCTCCTGTGACCTAGTTATGCAACCCATCAGAACCATTTGAACAATTTTGGTATAGGACATCTAGAAGTGTCACCATGCCCAATATCAAAGCTCTGGCCATATTAGTATCCGAGGAGAAGACGTTTGAAAATTTCACTATATAACTCTATGTAAAACTGTAACCCCCGGGGCGGGGCCAATTTTGACCCCAGGGGCATAATTTGAACAAACTTGATAGAGGACCTGTAGATGATGCTATGTGCCACATATCTAAGCTCTGGCCCTTGCAGTTTTTGACAAGAAGATTTTTTAAGATTTCCTTATTTTTTCACTTTGGTTGCCATGGCAACCAGAGTTCTGCATTGTTTTTAATTCTTTGAACACATTTGAAAGAGCTTGACCTATAAAACATTTCTGTAAAGTTTGGTTGAATTCTGTCAAGCGGTATAGGAGTAGATGTCATTTGAAGCAATTGTTAACGACGACGCACATACGCACGACGACGGACACAGGGCCATCCCAATGGCTCACCTTGAGCCTTTGGCTCAGGTGAGCTAAAAAAGTTAAAACTGACCACTTATACCACAACTCATAGTGAGTTATAGGAGCTTTCTACATTATATGTATCCTGCATTAAGCAGCCTCTTGAATAAGAAAGAAGCCACACTTAACCCATTAAGTAGTCTAAGACTTTTAAAAACCATGTTAAACCATTACTAAAAAAATACACCATGTTAAGCAATTACCCCATAAACACGCCTTTTTATATAGTCATGAATATAACCAATTAAACATATAAGTATTTTCTATATCCTAGTAGATAGTAGCTTAAAACAGGTTAAAAGTAAAGCAGAATGCGCCTTAAGGATCGCCCGTCCTCAAAAACTAGACACATGCTATGGATTAATGGGGGTTGAGTCTAACTTACCTGCCAGTCCAGCTGACGTGCCATTAGCAATCAATATAGCCTCTTCTTCTGTCTTAAACCTGGAAAAACAATTATACAAGTAACCCATTACCCCATAGCTGACGTGCCATTAGCAATCAATACAGCCTCTTCTTCTGTCTTAAATCTGGAAAAAAATTATACATGTAACCCATTAGCAAAACAGGTGACTACTTAAAGCAGGTTGAATGTAAAGCAGAATGTGCATTAAGGCACATTCTGCTTTACTTTCAGCCTGCTTTAAGTTATCATCTGATAGAATATAGAAAATATACATTTTGCTATTATATTCCTGACTGTATAAATTGAAACTATTTCCTTTAGTGGAGAAATAAATTAAGTCGTAAAAAGGCGTATTTATGGTATATAGGGTTAACAGAGACATACAGATAAAGGACAGCCACAGAAAATCTATCAGTCATACATCTGATCTGGCAACTCTTTCAATTTCAAATGAACAATTCCCGTTTACGGTTAAGTGTAGTCCATTTTTAGCTTGTCTGTTTCTGCATCGTTGCTGTTGTTTGAAATCTTAACATTGGCCATTACTTCTTTCAATTTTTCATCTACAACCTTCAATTTTTATGCTAGTTCATCTTGACAAGTGCTATCAAGACGTACCAACATATCTTTACCAATTGACTCTGACTTTAAGCTTTGACCTAATTTCACTGTATTTTTCACTGATCTTTAAAAATACACAAGTACTTGAACCTGCAGGCGGTCCCTTGTTAACTACATGTATTTACAGATGATTTTATTTACAATATATTGCAAAATGACAAACAGTGCAGACCCTGATCAGAAGGCCCCTGCGATTTATACACCTCTAATCATTTCTACACAATGGAAAAAGGTCCTCAGCTAGGAAGGCCTGAACATTCAACACAGAAGGCAGTTCCATTATCTCTCAGACTAGTAGCTTAACCCTTTACCCCATAGCCTGTTTCTATTTCTGAAGACAGGTGACCACTTAAATCATGTTGAAAGTAAAGCAGAATGCGCCTTGCTTTACTTTTTCAACCTGCTTTAAGCTTCTCTTTAATAGGGTAACAAAACTATTTCTTAAGATACATTTTTATAATTGTATAAATTTGGACTTATTTTCTTCGTTGGAGGAATTAAATAGAGGTGTAAAAAGGCGTATTAATGGGGTAATGGGTTAAAACAGGTTGAAAATAAAGCTAAAACTAGAAACAGGCTATGAAGTAAAGAGTCTACAGTCAGGTTCTACTAGCCTTTAATTACCCATTATCCCAAAGACTGTATCTAATATTGAAGACAAGGGACCACTTAAAGCAAGTTGAAAATAAAGCTGCTTTCCTTCCAATCTGCAGTAAGCTATCATCTTCTAGGATATAGAAAAAATCTTATTTGTACATATTCATGACTGTATAAATTTGATCTAATTTCTTCCATGGAGGAATGAATTAATGCTGTAAAGAGGCCTGTCTATTATCTATGGAATAGAGCAATGGATACAATTATCATCAGGGTACAGATATCATCAATAGTCTAATGGTTTGAAAGCTTACTTCATAACGCCGGCTACCGGCCCAAAGATCTCTTCCTTCACACACAGCATGCTGTCGTTGACACCTTTCAGTAAAGTGGGTTCATAAAAGTTCTCTCCCTGTCCGCTCTTTTTACCTCCCCTGACAACCTCTGCTCCTTGGGTTATGGCATCTTTGACAAATGTTCCAACCTGGATTGTTAAAGAAACAAAAAGTACAGAAATAGATACAAAGCAATTCAAATACATGTACAGTAGAACCTCTCTACTATGACCATTAAATTGTGTCAAGTATTAGTCGTTTAAGACAGGTGGCTGCTTAAAGCAACAGGTGGCTGCTTAAAGCAATGTGAAAGTGAAACAGAAAGCTCCAACAGGAGCTTTCTGTTTCACTTTCACATTGCTTTAAGCTGTCACCTGTTTTTATACAGACAATAAGCCTTCATTAAGAGAGGTTTTACTGTACATTGTATGAACACAATCAAATCATAATTTATTCATATCAAGATTCTTTCAATGTAACAGTATGCTTGCCTCATAGAAGAGGAATCAAACTTTTCATGCAAATATTTTAAACCCATTACTCCATAGCCTGTTTCTAGTTTTAAAGAAAGATGATCACTTAAAGCAAATTAAAAGTAAATTTGCATTCTGCTTTACTTTAAGCCTTCTTTCAGCTATTATGCAAGGATATAGATATTATTTCTTATGATACATATTCATGTCTGTATAAAAGAGAACTATTTTCTTCAGTGGAGGAATAAATTATAGACGTAAAAAGGTGTATTTATGGGGAAATGGATTTAAAAGAATATTACATTTTTGCCTTTATCTGCTCATCTGTCATTAGATGGGGAACCAAGAGAGGCCAAGCATAGATAGCCTAGTGGAGAATTTTGCACCAGTAGTGACTATTCTGAACCACTATCATTTAAATTATGGTCAAAATGTTTGCCCTACAGTACTCCGAAGTTTTTCTACCATTTGACATGTTTTGAACTCCCGTAATCCATAGTACTACATTGCCTAATTGTGCTTAAACCCTTTACCCCATAGCCTCTTTCTTATATTGAAGAAAGGTGACTGCTTTAAAGCAGGTTGAAAGTAAAGCAGAATGCACCTTAAGGTGCATTCTGCTTTACTTTCAGCCTGCGTTAAGCTACCAAATGTTAGAATATTGAATTTCTTTTTCATTGTACATATCCATCAATGTATAAAGTAAAACTATTTTCTTTAGTGAATGAAGAGATTAACCCTTAGCCTGCCAGTCACGACTATAGCTCCATATGCAAACAGCTTGGATCCGGATGAGACGCCGAGTAACTCGGCGTCTCATCCGGATCCAAGCTGTTTGACACTATGACAACATTTTCAGCAATTTTGAGCAACTTTGAAGCACTTTGAAACTTGAAGCAGACGAGAAATAGAGCAGACGACAATTTATTTGGCGGGCTAAGGGTTAAAGGCGTATTAATGGGAAATGGGTGCAGCTGTCATCTGTATTCAACAACATCAATGAATATCCATTTGTGACGCTTATGGGGAGAAAGGGTAAAGGTCCTTCATATGACGCTTATGTGGAGGAAGGGGTTCAGTATGAAGACATCTTCTTCAGTTTGTGGGGCCACAAGCTGTATGCTGATTATTCCAATCTAACATCTAACCTTTTCTGCCGCCCTATTGTTGATTAAGGGTCCCTGAGTCGTGCCTGCCGTCATTCCGTCCCCAATCTTCAGCTCTTTGTCCATAGCCTCCCCTAGTTTGGCACAGAACTTGTCATAGACCCCTTCCTGCACCAAGAACCTGTTGGCACACACACACGTCTGAAATACAGCACTGAATCATGAGATTCTTAACCCTTTACCCCATAGCCTGTTTCTAGATTTGAAGACAGGTTGTTACTTAAAGCAGGTTAAGGCGCATTCTGCTTTACTTTCAGCCTGCTTTAAGCTACCTTCTGCTAGAATATAGAAAAATAAAAATTCCTGTTCTACATATTCATGACTGTATAAATTAAATCTATTTTCTTCAGTGGAGGAATAAGTTAAAAGTCGTAAAAAGGCGTATTTATGGGTTAATGGGTTAACCTCTTTACTTCCTGTTCCAAAAATCTGTTGGCACACATGATTTATGTGACTCTGAAATACATGCCTAAACTAATTTGTCCCTGGAACTTTTAATGGACAATTCCAGTTTCCATTTAAGTCTAGTCCATTTATTATCAATAAGGGTTGTTTTTAGCAATATATTGCAAAATTACAACTAGTGCAAACCATGCTCAGTGGTTCCCTTTAGGAGCCCTAGATTTAGGTGTTCACTGTATGCATAGGATAAAAGTACTCTTCACAGATACACTGTCTGTGAATGAGGAGCATACTCATCACCAAGCTTGAATGTGTAAAGTCTATACCGTTTTGTCTATTTAGGGTTGTTTTAACATGATATTGCAAAATGACAAACAGTATAGTCCTTGGTCAGAGAACTCTTATAGTACCCCTCTGATCCAGGACTACACTGTTTGCATTGGATAAGTGCAGGGCTGCCATAAGTTGACATGAAAAATCCTAAGATTTCCAAATTTGCATTTTTCAAGTGCTATTTTACGAATGGTACATTTACCCCATAGCCTTTTTCTTGTTTTGTTGACATGCAACTACTAAAAGCCGGCTGTAAGTAAAGCAGAATGCGCCTTAGGGCGCATTCTGCTTTACTTTCAGCCTGCTTTAAGCTACCATGAGCTTGGAAAAAATCCGGAGATTTAGGAAAAATCCGGAGAATTGGCAGCCCTGTAAGTGTACTCTTCACAAGCATACTGTTTGCAAAGGGAGTTATACATGTCACTTGTGTTCAACGGGTCAACACAATTCTTACCTGGCCGGTACATCTGAACTTGGAAGCCATAGCCCCGGCTATGGCAGCATCAAGATCTGCACTGTCAAACACAATGAATGGTGCATTACCTCCCAGCTCCATAGAACACTTCTTAACAGTATCAGCTGACTGGCGCAGTAAAATCTGAAATACAGTCAGCAATCTTTAACTCATTCACCCCTGAAACTTTTAATGGAAAATTCCTTTTTCCAATTAAGTTAAGTCCATTTTTGACAATTTGTGTTTTCTGCAATATATTGCAAATTGACAAATAGTGCAGACCCTGGTCAGCCCTCTGATCTGGGTCTACACTGTTTGTAATGGGCAAGTGTACTCTTTACAGGTACAATGTTTATAAATGATGAGTATACTCGTCCCTAGGGTTGAATGTGTTAACCCTTTACTCCATAGATACACATTTTTACACCCTGATTTATTCCTCCACTGAAAGTATCATCTGCTAGAAAATAAATCTTGCTAAACATAATTTATCATTCATGACTTATAAAATAGAAATATTTTCTTAAATAGAGGAATAAATGTGGATTTATGGAGTAATGGGTTAAAGTACAGTAAAAACCTCTCAATTAAAACCACACATTCATTATTTATATTAGGTGTTTAAGGCAAGGTGAAAGGAAAACAGAAAGCTGCTTTAACACTTTCTGCTTTCCCTTCACCTTGCTTTAACTCATTCACCCCTGAAACTTTTAATGGACAATTCCAGTTTCAAAATAGGTCAAGTACTTTTTTGACTAATTAGGGTTGATTTTTGCAATACCGGGTATATTAAAAATGAGAAACAGTGTAGACCCTGATCAGAGGGCTCCTTAAGGAGCCCTCTGACCAGGGTCTACACTGTTTGCATGGGACAAGTGTAATCCGTACAGGTACACTGTTTGTAAATGACGAGTTAACTGGTCAATAGGGTTCAATGTGTTAAGCCAACAACTGTCTTTTATACAATCAATGAGCCTTGTCTTTGGTAGTCTTAATAGAGAGGCTTTACTGTAAATGATGTACGGGCTGTGAATGAGTTATATTTTCAGAATTAAAGTTTATGCCAGTACATACCTTGCCTACAGGTGATGAGCCAGTAAATGAGATCAGAGAGACGAGTTTACTCTCACACATCGTCTTGCCAACCTCCGGTGTGGTGCCCCTGTCAGAGGTGACAACGTTAAACACACCTGGGGGGAAGCCAGCCTTCTCAAACAACTGTAATATCAAATAAAATACACATAAATAGACTAAAATAGTACAGTGCTCCCTCTCTACATCAACATTTAATGGGAGACAAATATTGTGCGTTTCTTTGGAGGGAGTAACTATAGGGATGGAATATAATACATTTGCAAATAGCTTGAATCCAGATCAGACACCAAAATTCTTAATGAAAAATGGCAAACAGCAAGCAAAGCACATAATTTGATCTGGATTCAAGCTGTTTGCCATTCATCATTACGATTTTTTGGAGAAAAAAAATCCAATATGTAACTTTAAAAAAAAGCAGCAGACTACAATTTTAAGCAGACCATATTGTTACAGTGGTTAGATATAATTGTCTGGGGAACAGTGGTAAGCATAGTTGTAAGGAGGGAATCCTTGTTCTGAGGGTTGTTGTAGGGAGGGAGCACTATACATTAGTTTATTAAATCAACAACAAAAATGAAGTAAGGTCACATTATACTGACCACAGACAGAAATTGGCCCAATGGTTTCCAAGAAGAAGATCTTTAAAGAAATAAGTTGACGACAGACGGACGACTGAAGACGACGGACACAGGGCGATCACAATAGCTCACCTTGGCACTTCCTGCCTGAGCTTAAAATGGACAATACTTAATTTGGAAATTGAAATTGTTCATATAAAGCTTTAGGAGCGTAAAAGTTATACTATTTCTCAGATTTTACTGTACTGATCTAGATTACCTGGCCTAAGGCTAGGGCTGACAGTGGGGTATCTTCTGATGGCTTCACAACAACAGTACAGCCAGCAGATATAGCAGCACAGGCTTTCCTCGTGATCATGGCATTGGGGAAGTTCCACTGGAAAATACATGGTAACACTGCAGGGCAGCCATTTCTCTGGATTTTTTCTTTAAGCGCATTCTGCTTTACCTTCAGCCTGCTTAAAGCTACCAGAATATAGAAATTACTTCTAATGTTAAATATTCACAACTGTATAAATTGGAACTATTTTCTTCAATGGAGAGATAAATTATAGGCGTAAAAGGCATATATATGGGGTAATAGGTTAAGGAACCAATGCCGCACAAACAGGAATTGGGAAACAACCTAATAGTAAGGGCCCATGTAGTCAACCAGGCAATTAGTATTGCAGACTGCTATTTTTTTTAATTACAAACTTATTAATATTTGTAGATTACAAGGGTTAGCTTAATTTTAATTTTGAATTCTAACACACCTCGTGCACAACCCTATATAAACAAAGAATGAACGTACATAAATTCTCATAAAACACCATGCCCTGTAAAGGCTTAACGTGACGTAATATGGCTTTCAAAATATGTAGGCCAAGAAATGTAGTGCCGTTGCATTGGAAAAATTGAGGTTAAATTTAATGCGTCAATGTTGACTAAAGAGAGGTCTTTTTATTTACCTCCTGATGATCTTTAATACAACTAAAAAATACTGAACAACTATTCTAAATCAATATGATTTTAAAATGTCTGTGTGTAGCACAACTCACGGGTGTAATCATGCCACACACTCCGATGGGCTGCTTCAAGGTCATCAAACGCTTTGTTGGGAATGGAGAGCTGACAATATTACCCTGAACTCTTCGACATTCCTCTGCAAACCACTCACAGAAACTAGTGCCATAAGCAATCTCTCCCTTGGCTTCGGCTAGCGGCTTTCCCTGGTTGGTTAGAACAATACAATATACAGTAAAACCTCTATATTATGATCAATACAAGAGAAGGCTAATTGATTGTATGAGAGACAGGTGGCAGCTTAACCCTTTCCTCAATAGAAGCACATTTTAACACATTTAACCCATTACCCCATTGCCTGTTTCTAGTTCTGAAGAAAGGTTACCACTTAAAGCAGGTTAAAAGTAAATCAGAATGCATCTTAAGGCACATTCTGCTTTACTTTCAACCTGCTTTAAGCTACCATCTGCTAGAATAATGAAAATGAAAATATTTATTGTGATCTTTATTTATTAATGTATAAATTGGAACTATTTTCTTCAGTTGGAGAATTAATTAAACGCGTAAAAATGTGTATTTATGGGGTAATGGGTTAATGTATTCCTCCACTGAAGAATTTAGTTCCCTTTTATACAGACATAAATATGTATCATAAGAATTTTTTTCTATATCCTAGTAGATAAAAGCTTAAAGGAGGCTGAAGGTAAAGCAGAAAGTGCCTTAAGGCGCATTCTGCTTTAATTCAAGCTGCTTTAAGTGATTATCTTTCTTTAAAACTAGAGCAAGGTGAAAGTAAAACAGGAGCTTTCTGTTTTACTTTTACTTTGCTTTAACCCTTTGAACCCTAGTCCCGCATATTGGCGTCCTTTTCAAACAGTGTACATGTGAATAGTACACTTGTCCTGTGCAAACAGTGAAGACCCAGATCAGAGGGCTCCGAAAGGAGCCCTCTGATCAGGGTCTTCACTGTTTGTCATAATGCCAAACATTGACAAAAACAACCCTTAAAAGTCAGAAATGGACTAGACTAAAATGGAAACTGGAATTGTTCATTTAAAGTTTCAGGGAGGAAAGGGTTAAGCAGTCACCTGCCTTAGACCTGGTGATGTATTGATCATAAATGTCTTTAATACTCCTTAAAGTCACAGTAACAAAGAATAATATTGAACTTTTATAAGAATACAGAGCCCGAGAAGAGGAGCCCTCTGATCGCAGCCTCTATACAGGGCTCCAGGTAGAGGGAGTCAACTGAACAAGTTCAATATTTTCTAACTTATTTCAGCACCAACTCCTATGGTGTTACTACTCATTAGAATTGTCTCGAAGAGTAGTGACACCATAGGGTTTAGAATGAATGAATTGTGTTTTACGGCCCATCGACACAAAAAGGTCATTTAGAGCCGAAACCATAGGGTATAGTGCAGAAATAGAGATTTTAGTTTTTGAAATACTCCCCTTGTCTGGACCCCTGTGATCTACACTGTTTGCATGGAACATAAGAGTACCATTCTCAGGTACAGTGTCTGTTAAGGACATCTTAAAATATCACATGTCAATGCATTAACTCTTTGAACACTAGTCACGCATATATGCGTCATTTGGAAACAGTGTACCTGTGTGGAGTACACTTGTCCTATGCAAACAGTATATCCTTTATCCAGGGTCTACACTGTTTGTCATTTTGACAAAAAATATGTATTGTAAAAATCAACCCAATAAAGTCAAAAATGGATTAGACTAAATTCAAAATAAGAATTGTCCATTTAAGGTTTCAGGGAGGAGTTCTGAGAACTTACCATTTCAAGTGTGATAATTCTGGCAAGTTCATCTTTGTTCTCGTTCATCAGATGGAACAGCCTCTTCAATGCATTGCTACGCTCCTGAAAGAAAGTACAGTACACAGTAACACTCAATCTTTGACTGAACCCATTACCCCATAAATACCTCTTTTTACACCTGCAATTTATTCCCCCACTGACAAAACTAATTCCACTTTATACATAGAGGAATATGTACCATACAAAATATTGTCTATATTCTACCAGATGGTAACCTTTACTGTTTAGGCGCTTTCTGCTTCACATTCAACCTGCTTTAATTGGTCACCTGTCTTCAAGACTAGAAATATTGATTATTTATCAGTGACTACTAGAAGTAAATTGAAAGTAAAGCAGAATGCGCCTAAAGCGCATTCTGCTTTACTTTCAGCTTGCTTTAAGCTACTATCTACTTTAATATAGAAAATATATTTTTTTTATGACCCATTCATGACTGTATAAATTGGAACTATTTTCTTCAGTGGAGAGATAAATTAAATGCATAAAAATGAGTATCTATGGAGTATACAGGCAGGTTTAAGTTTTTTGTTGTGGTTACACTTTTAGTATATAGAAATGTGTATAAAGTTACTATGGATTATTTAATTTTCGGTTATCAACTTATTAATCCTTTCCACCCAAAGCTTGTTTTCAGAATTCAAGACATTCTTCTTTTCTTTCTACCTGTTTTAACCCTTTGAACCCTAGTCCCGCATATAGGCGTCCTTTTCAAACAGTGTACATGTGTATGTACACTTGTCCTGTGCAAACAGTGAAGACCCAGATCAGAGGGCTCCGAAAGGAGGAGCCCTCTGATCAGGGTCTTCACTGTTTGTCATAAGGCCAAAAATGGACGAAAACAACCCTTAAAAGCCAGAAATGGACTTGACTAAAATGGAAACTGGAATTGTCCATTTAAAGTTTCAGGGAAGAAAGAGTTAAGCAATCTTCTGCTAGGATACAAGACCTATATTTTATATGCATATTCATGGTTATATATATATATAAAGTACAACTATTTTCTTCAGACATAAAAGGGTGTATCTATTGGGTCAAACCATGTAACCAATTAAACTAAACACTTTTTTACTGGTAGAAAAATTTCAGGCTTTCGAGTTTTGTACAGTCACATTATACTGACACTCTGGCATCTTTCCAAAGAACAACAGATTTGAAAAGTAAGCCATAACATCAGAACTCCAGATAAGGGGAGTATTTAAAAAACTAAAATCTTTATTCCTGCATTAAACCCTATGGTTTAACTACTCATAAGAATCGTCTCGAAGAGACGATTCTAATGAGTAGTAACAACATAGGATTTGGAGCTAAAATGAGTGAGAAAATGTTGTATTTGTTCAGTTTACTCCCTCTTATCTGAAGCCCTCATAACTCTCGAAGAGAGGATGCTAACAAGTAGTAACACCAAAGGATTTTCTCACTAAGATATTTGTTTACTTTACTCCCTCTTACAGTGGAGAATCTGTTATTCTTTCCCAATAAACGCGTTTACGCTAAAACTATTATTTGCAATGCAAACAGTTTGGAGCCAGATCAGACGCCGGGTAACCCGGCGTCTGACCAGGCTCCAAACTGTTTGCCACCAAGATAAACAAGAATTATCAGAATTGTCAAAAAGTTGTTATTTTCTACGTTTTAGTGTTTTGCGTTTGCGTACGTTTGCGTTTAAACGGGAAAGAATAACAGATTCTCCACTGTATCTGAAGCCCTCATAACTCTCACCTTTGCTGTGGTTTTCTTCCAGGTTTGGAAAGCTCTGTATGCTACATTTATTGCATTTTCTGTATCTGCAGCATTCATGTCAGGTACAACCCCTACAAGCTGGTTGGTTGATGGGTTCATAACTGAAATACAACATCAAATGATTATCAAGCATAGTAACTAGATAAGTTAAGTTTTTTTGATGGACAAAGACGGTTTTACTCTAAATACCTTTATTGAACATTTTTTGTAACCTATTACCCCATAGCCTGTTTCTAAGAGATGGGACCACTTAAAATAGGTTGAAAGCTGCTTCACTTTCAGTCTGCTTTAAGCTACTAACTGCTAGAATATAGACTGTATAAAAAGGAACTATTTTCCTCAGTGGAGGAATTTATTAGAATTGTCGCCTAAGGACTAACCGTGAAAGAGCACTCTGATCAGTGTTTACAATGTTTGTCATTTTGCGAAAAATTGTAAAACACAACCCTAAATAGTCAAGGTTGAATGAGATAACTCTTTCCTGATATAGGTGTTAAACCCATTACACCATAGCCTTTTTCTAGTATTGAAGATAGTTGTCCACTTAAAGCAGGTTGAAAGTTAAGCAGAATGCATCTTATGGCGCATTCTGCTTTACTTTCTGAAGTTTCATCCTGCTCAAAGGCAGTTTGTAAGCCAAAACAGCGCATTTTTTAAACCTGAAAATTCAGGCAGATACGTAATCTAAACATATAAAAAGAAGTAATCCGCGATGATTATGGAGGCAATAAATCTGACAAACACATGAATTTGGTGGAAAAAAGTCGACTTTTACACGGTTTGTTGACATCCGATCAACGACAGAGATTTTCCGAGTTCATTCGGCTTGAGCCCGGTAAAGATGTTTTCATAGCTCATTATTAGTGTTTTCTTCTGACTTGACAGAGTTATTTTTAGATTGGAACATTCTAAAACTTTAAAAGGGATGAGTATTCCCTACATCCAGCAAGAAACATTGATAGCTGTATTTATTGTGCGCAGTATACAGTAGAGAATAGATTTTTCTTTCCCGTTTAAACGCAAACGCAATGCACTAAACTGTGGAAATTTACTTTTAGAAGTTTTAACTATTATTTCTTAATCTGAAAAGCAAATAGGTTGGAGCCTGATCAAACGCCGGGTTACCCGGCGTCTGACCTGGCTCCAATCTGTTTGCAATGGAAATAATAGTTTTGTATACAAATGCGATTATTGGGAAAGTATAAAATATCAGAAAAGTTAGCGCAGCGGTCTCGTGCTGCACGGGAGCCATACTTATCTCAAGTAGGAAAGTGTACGATGATGTAGTCGATGTTACCTTGCTTACAGTGGAGAACATGTTATTCTTTTCCAATAAACGCGTTAATGCTAAAACCATGATTTCAATTGCAAACAGTTTGGAGCAGATCAGACGCCGGATAAACCGGCGTCTGATCAGGCATCAAACTGTTTGCCGCTCAGACTAACATGAATGGTCAGAATTGTCTAAAGTTTGTCCATTTATGCGTATTATTGCGATGTGTTTGGGTTTAAACGGAAAAGAATAACGTTTTCTCCACTGCTACCTTAATGGTTATGAACTATTCTGTTTTAGAAATAACCCAGACAAGTCAGGAAAATCGGATCGATCTCAGTACTCTTATTCAACCTTGCGGAAACTCTCGGAAGCCGACACGAAGATTTGTTATGTAAACAAAAAGCTTATTTTTCTAACCATCTCGATAAGAAATCAGCACATTTATGTATGGTTCTTAAAGAAAGGGGGGCATGTTTCAGGCACCTGACAATGGATTTCGCTTAGTTTTAATATATAGAAAATGTTCTTATATAAGAAATTGCGCGATTTAAACATAAATGTGGGCGACATTCTGGCTTTAAGACACCATTTTCTAGGATATACATGTAGTAAATAATTTTTCTGGTTCATATTCATTACTGTATAAAGTGAAACTATTTCCTCAGTTGAGGAAAAATGAAAGGCTTAAAAAGGCATATTTATGGGGTAATGGGCTAAGACAAGCGGTTGCTTAGGAGCTTTCTGCTTTACTTTTGCCTTACCGTTAAACGTTTTCCCACTCTTTGCTGATACCCATTCATTGTTGATGAAGGCTTTGTCCTTGATGAGAGATGTGCTTGCCATTCTGATTCCTTGCCCCTTCAAAATCTGCACAATGTGTATACTGGTTAAAAGTTGCTTTGACTGGATTAGCTGTATGTGGCTAAATATCCGGGGCATCTACAAAATTATATTAAAAATTTAATAGTCAGTCTAGATATAAATTAGAATTGTCTTACCTAAAACTGGCTAAACCTAGAGCAAATAAGTCTGTAAAACTTAACTCCTTCTCTACATGCATGGAACAGACTACCAGAAGAAATTGTGAATGCAAAGGACGTGCTAAAACAAAATTGGACAAACTGTGGTCAGGAATGCGATTTGATACGTCTTTAGTAGTGTTGTTCTGATTAATTGATTTAGTCGACGTCGAATCATTTACCATCAGAAAAAGATTAATTGACAAATAAAATCTCGGAGGACCGACATACACCGGTGTCAGTCCTCCATGATAAAATCTATAATCGACTCTAACGTGACTAATACATGTATAAAAATGCCGAAGCAAAATCCATGGTAATAGATTCAAAATGCAATACTGTTTGAGCTTTTTGTTGATGTCCTGGTTTTTTACCTCTATCGTTCGTTACAGGCTATTCCCTAGTACACACTAATGCATAATCATTATGACTCTAGGAACTAGCAGTGACTAGCTCCAATCGAATGTGTCTTAGTAAAACATGGCCGATTTTGCAGAATATAATAATAGGTAAAGTCGTTGCCTCGTTGGTGTCAAGCATAATTTCCAAAATATTCATAATCAAATAGATCTAGAAGTGAATGTGAAACACATATATCACTTAGATATGTTTCTTTACATAAATTCACATTGCCATAGTTTTTTAAGTGGTTGAAATGTCTTGATATTCAAGTGATTACAGATCAAGTGTTTGCTCAGACGCTGTAACAGGGATAGGCAATGACTCACACATACACTTAGGTTTAATAACTTATAGCAAGTAAAACATTATAAGTACATGAAATTCTGAAAGCTCTGACACTTGTTTTGTTTCCACTTTACAGTGGTTATTAAATTCAAGTAATTCTGCTCAACTTTTGTTGATCATTACAGAGCTGTAGATAAGTTTTTCTTAAAATAGGGTATTTACCCCACTAGTTTTAAGGTAATTGCTTTTTTCATTTTTTTATTGAGTAAATTTTTTTTTTACCCCACTGATATTGATTAATTGCGTAAAAAGCAACTCATAGTGATTTTCTGAACTCTTTCCCTTAAAGATCGTTTTAGTGTTTAGACGGTTAAAAAGGAAAGCTTTGGTATCTTTCTGCTTAACTTTCAACCTTCTTAAGCAATCCTCAGCTTAAACTATGAATATAAAACTACTGCTTGTCACCTAGACACAGAATTGGATCTTCCAAATGCTTTTTTTAAATTCGACAAGGATCGCATTTCTTTTGATTATTAATGAGAGCGGCAAGTCCGATCTAAAATTTACTTAACTGTTTTCGCTACGAAACAGAATGTCTTTCAAAAGATCATCAACGAGAGAACAACAATTTTTCTATTTTTCACCAAGTCAAGTAATGTGTTTGTTTTCGTTGAGCTTGCGGCATCTTGAAAACCGAAAGTGGAAACAGTTTTTTTTATGAAAGACTGGTTCACAATCATCGCAAGAAGAGCCAAAATGAGTGAACAGATGCAGGCTATTTTAAGATATCTATGGTTCTTACAGCACTGATAAGAATATGATTTTATACTAATACAAAGTAATAAAGCACATTAATGACCGATGACGTAATGTATAGGCTGTCTGTTTACAAGAAAGTTAATTAAGTAACGCCGTACAAACGTTTACTTTTCATTACACACTGAACTTTAAAGTTTTTCTTTTGACTGATTTTTATTTGCTTTTTATTACTATGACAGAATATAAAAAAATTCTTTCTCATTAATTTTTTTGCGTAAATATGCAAAGACGCAGCTTATCAACAGCTCATAAGTCATAAGTCTACATCGATCATTCCCTCAAATGTGATGATTGATCACAAACTATAGAGTGATTCCCAACACTAATCTTAATGCCTCGCTCACATTTGCTGCGGCTGCCGTACGGCGGCCGCACAGCTAATCATTTCTACGGCGAGTAGCAATTCCCCGGCCGCCGCAGAATTCCTACGGCCGCCGTGTGTTGCGCTCACATTTGCTGCGGCTGCCGCGCGGCGAGATTTTATTTTGGTGGGGTTAAAAAATCTTGGCCAACGTACGGCCGCCGTGCGGCTGCCGTACGGTGACCGCACGGCGACCGTACGGCTGCCGTGGAAGTCCCAGGAGATACCTTGCAACCAAAATGCTGCTCCTGCTACACAGCTTGGTTTTGCTACATGTTCACACAACTTATATTAGTCCAGCAACACCATGAACTCAAAGGACACATTTGGACAGCATTTAAGAACATCTAAATCCATTTTTAGATAATATTCATGTTTTACATATATGATCAAAAGTACAAATGCTCAATAGGGAAATTGACCATCGAGTTACGGCGGCCGCACGGTGGCCGTACGGCGACCGTAAGGCTGCCGTACGGCAGCCGTAGAACCACTCTGCAGCGCGTGTTTCTACGGCCGCCGTAGAAATGAAAAAATGTTATAACTCCGCGTTATAATTCTACGGCGACCTCTACGGCCTGTAAGATATTGGGATACGCCGTGCGGCTGCCGTACGGCCGCCGTAGAATCTCTACGGCCGCCGTAAGATTCTCTCGATTTCACGTCTCTGCGGCCGCCGTACGGCCGCCGTAGAGCAAATGTGAGCGCACTATAAGTAAGGTATAGGCCTACTCAATTCTGACGATTATGAGAATTATTTAGGAGCACTTTTTAGGGGCCGCTTTTTAGGTGCACCATTGGGACTGTACCCGGCCGGTCCCTTTCCCGAAGAACCAGTCGTTATGCTAATTTCAAGTCTTTGGTTTGACCCCGCCGGGGATTGAACCCGCAACCTTCCGCATTGCAAGCGGACGCTCTTCCACTGAGCTATACAGGCGGTCATATAATATACTAATTATGAATTGACTTCTTACAAAACAGAAGAAAAGGAAGAAGATAAGCCACACGGTAACACGTGGATAATTAGCTATCACTACAATAGCCTTATAAGTTATAGGCAATATCCTCAATTGATGAAGATTGAAGTTAAATGGCAAGTCAATTAGAGCTAAATCCCTGTCAAACAAAAATGTGACAACATCTGACATTTCAATATTATAATTAACCATTCACTCATTAACGCGTGTGTATCTCACATACGGCCGATTTATCCTTTTAAAGGTTAAATATCGGACAAATTCTGATTAAACTCTAGGTCAAGAATTGTTTCATCCATTAATTGAGACAACAGAGTGACTTCCCCTTAGGCCAAAAGCTCGGTTCGGTCTCAAGTCTTATGGACAAAATGCGATTCGTCCTCATTCGTAAAGGAAAATAATTACACATTGAACACTAGTGACGGGTATACTATAGACCTCCATCACAACCTGGGGAGATAATATTCGTTTTATGCATTTAAACAGTGCAGACCCAGACTACAAGGTTCATACAGTAGCCCTATGCTCAGGGTCTGCACTGTTGATCATTTTGCAATAAATTTAGGACCAGACACAAACAGAAACTAAGTTTCAGGGCTATTGAGGTAACATTCCAAGATAAGAAAGTAGTGTTGACAGCGCAGCAATGCAAAAGTTAATATATCTATATAAATATAGGCAAACTTGCGTCTTAATATACTGTTAAACCTCGCTGTTTCGACCACAAAAAGGCAAATTGATTGTATACAGCACTCCCTCTCTACAACGACACCTAATGGGAGACACATATTGTTTGCGTTGTTCGAAGGGAGTCGTTATAGAGAGGGACAATTAACACTTTGCAAACAGCTTAAATCCAGATCAGACGCCGCGTAACGCTGCTTCTGACCTGGATTCAAGCTGTTTGTCAGTCGTCATTATATTTATTTTATCAAGATGTCCACTTATATGTAACATTGTGAAAAACAGCAGACGACAAATTTAAGCATACGTTAATGCAGCAGTGAAATGATTAGAAATATTTGGATTGTTTGGGGAACTGCGGCAAGGGTCGTTGTAAGGAGGGAGTCGTTGTTGGGAGGGTCGTTGTAAGGAGGGAGCACTTTAAAAGACAAATGACAGTTTAAAGCGACTCGCAACCAGATGGTGCATTAAAAATAGTAATTTGTAAATATGTGTCAAACGCTTATATAAATGGTAAAGAATTAGTTTAGGATAAGAAATTCTGTTTAAAAAAAATGTATTTCAATTAAAAAAAAATATTGGTCTTTGGTGGGATTCGAACCCGGGGCCCGGCATTGGCGGACAGAAGGCAAAATAGGGGAAACCGCTTAGACCAATGGACCACAGAACTATCCGTTTATCTCGGATCGATTTAACGTATTTCAATGTGGAGCTATCGAAAGTGCATACAACTTCGTAATTCGGCTCGTGTTTATGTCTGAGCCCGTGTAGAGTAGCAACCACAACAACTATACCGTCTACTAGTCGGTATAGAAAAACGATGGAAAATATCTAAAAATCTAAGATTCGGTGACGATTCTTGAGACTTTTTTTGGACTGATCATATTTTTTTAATGTCAGAAGCCAAATAATGCCACAAATTTGCTTTTATTTGAGTATTTTATTTTATTTTGACAAGTACACCATCCGGTTGCGAGTCCCTTTAAGGCAATGTGACAGTAAAACAGAAAGTTCATATAGGAGCTTTCTGCCATGATTTACTATCACGATGCTTAAGCAGTCACCTGCCTTTAACACATTATATTTAATATATAAGACAATTTAGAGGTCGTAAATTCGACTGAACATGTATTTGGACTAGACTTTACTGTACGTTAATTATGTGCTGTGTCATATCATATGTCACACGAGCCTAGACTAAACACAAACTGTAGAACATGAATACAGTAAATTTCTAATTAACTCATGCATGCACCCAGAAATGTTTAACGCATTTAACCCTAGCGGCGAGTATATTCACCATTTAACAAGCAATGTACCTATGAAGAGTATACACTTGTCCTATGCAAACAGTGTTAAGGGTCTGCATTGATTGGCAATTACCGTTTTTATACAGGTTTAAATTAATGCAGAAAGCTTCTATACGAGCTCGCTACACTGAAATTTACCAGTTCATGTTCATCTTTTTGATTTATTACAAGTTTTCATTTTCGGCTAAACCAGCTGATAGTATTTATCATGCGTTCTAATTATTTGGACTAGATTGGCACTACTATATCATGTAGTATATGATGCCGACTTGCATACTTTGAAACATACGATGCTGATTGAACAACTGAACCCTAATGACGAATATTCTCGTTCTTTAAAACAGCGTGCCTCTAAAGAGTACATTTGCCCTTGCAAACAATGTAGACCCAGATGAGATGACCACAACAGAAACCATCTGATCAGGATCTGCGTGGTTTGTCATTTTAACAATGGACCTACAGTGCATGTATACATGTATATGGCAAAATCAACCCTAAGTAGTAAAAGGACTAGACTTACTCAATTATTGGATACTGGAATTTTCCATTTAAAGTTTTAAAAAGCCACACACAAAGACAGAGATAGAGAAAAATGGTACTCACCCAAGAGCTAGAGATTTTTATTGCACTTCTATGCATATGTCATACACATGTACAAACCCGGTAACTAGTCCGGCCTTTATCATTTAACAGTACAACCAGCATTGAACGTTCATTAAAGGGACCGCACATTGACAGTCTTTTAGCCAGGTGCCTATCGAACTTAAGATGGGATTTATGGCAAAAGCTCCCTTTGAAGCTTTCTGTACGACTTAAGTATCGTATAAAGCAGCCACTCTCCTTTAGAGAGTATCATGTCTTTATGATCTGATCGCTCAACGCAGGGTTGACTGTACTAAAAGTTTAACCCTTTGCTTAACAATACCAACGAAACTGTTATTTGCCAACAGTTTGGATCCAGATCAGACGCCGCGTTACGCGGCGTCTGATCTGGATCCAAACTGTTTGACTTTCTAATTAAGGTTTCTAAAATTTACAAATGCGTAAATCTGAATTTTATAATGTTTGCAGACGACAATTTCAAAGCAGTCGACATACAGAATGAAGAAAGGTCAACATACTGTTATAGCTAGTGTATCTGCTACACAGATGAATGTCACGTGATAGTGAGATTTCCAAATAGTTTTGAGCCAGATAACATTCCAAAATAGCTGAACATTTCTTAAGAGATTAACTATCTGGTACTGCAATAGCGGTTTTAACTTCTGTTGTAGAGCTGTTTTTTTGGGAGAAAATTTAGCTGATTCTATACTAGGCCTACCGAGCATGTGTTGTCTGCTAAACTTGTAAGCCTGTTTAATTTATTAAATTGGTTCAAACTATTTTATACTATCAGAAAAGAGGATATAAAACGTTTGTATCCAGATCACCCCCCCCCCATGAACGTGGGGCCTGATCTGGATCCAAGCTGTTTGAAAAGGTTTTCAATGCAGGTCTAGTGTTGAAATAGTTAATTTCAAATAGACAGCAATCTGTGTTGACCTTGCATTAACCCTTTCACTGACTTACCCCGAGTACAATAGTTATTTGCAAACATTTTGGATCCTGATCAGACGCCGCGTTACGCGGCGTCTGATCAGGATCCAAAATGTTTGACACTCATTACCATAATTCTTAAGTTAAAATACCTAAAATTTAAATTTGAGAAAAAAGCAGACGACACTTGTTTAAAACTGTCGACGTCATCAGTGAAGGGGTTAATGCAGATCTAGATTAGACAGGCGGGTCAAATGAAAGCCATCAGGACAAGAGAAGCATGTCAAAACAGATAACTATACCCATACACTATCTTAAAAACTAATGATACCCATACACTTTCTTAAAAACTTTAACTTGAACAGAATCCAAGCTGCATGTCACTCATATCGATGTCAAAAATGCTTAAAATCAAAACATGAGAAATAAATATAGACAGTGAAGGTTTAAATTGGTTTGAACTAGCATGCCCCAGTGTCCGATGTATCATATTAGGCATGTCTGAAGGGTAGGCCAAGGGCGATTATACAAGGTTAGGGTATGTCCCCACTTAAACCCTTACCTCATAGTCTGTTTCTAGTTTTAAAAACAGGTTACCACTTAAAACAGGTTTGAAATAAAGCAGAATGCTCCCGAAGGAGCTTTCCGCGTTACTAATGCCCTGCATCTGAAGTGCTGCATGATAAACCGGTAATCTCTCAACCGAGTTTTGCAAGGTCAGCAGGATTGACTATAATTATACCATGGCTGCCATAAAGTGATAATAAAAATCCTAAGATTTCAAATTTTCAATTTTTCAGACGAAATTTTACTAATCGTACCTTTACCCAATAGTCTTTTTCTTGTTTTGAAGACATGTGACTGCTTAAAACAGGTTGAAAGTAAAGCAGAATGCGCCTTAAGGCGATTCTGCTTTACTTTCAGCCTGTTTTAAGCTACGATCTGCTAGGATAAAAATCCGAATACTTAGGAAAAATCCGGAGAAATGGCAGCCCTGTTATACACTCTGGTCAGACTCAACCTTTGGTAACGCGTTGTCTGATCAGAGTAAGCTATTACTCTATTTTTGCAATGTCGGAGATCTTTTCTAGGCTTAAATCATAATAAGAGATAAAGACAAACAGTGAAGACTCAGTTCGGACGCCGGATAATCCGGCGTCTGATCTGAGTCTGTACTGTTTGTTTGCTAACAGGAAATTCAGTATAACAAATAAAATGAAAACGAAATGCATGTATTAATTGTAAATGGACTCATCCAATATATGAAAATGTAAAATCCACGTGGCATTATAAATAGCTTAAACTTAATACACTGCTGTACAATGAGAGTATACTACGAGGGTTAAGTGTGTCACGTAAGTTCAACTATTAATGCCACAAACTTTGCTTAATTATAAAAAATGTGCTAAGAGTTCTTTCTGGTTTAACTCTTTCCTCCCTAAAACTTTAAATGGAAAATTCCAGTTTCCATTTTAGTCTAGTCCATTTCTGACTTTTAAGGGTTGTTTTTTGTCAATGTTTTGCATTATGACAAACAGTGAAGACCCTGATCAGAGGGCTCCTTTCGGAGCCCTCTGATCTGGGTCTTCACTGTTTGCACAGGACAAGTGTACTATTCATATGTACACTGTTTGAAAAGGACGCCTATAAGCGGGATTAGGGTTCAAAGGGTTAAACGAAATAAACACAAAAACAGTGTAATACAATGTAGAAAATGAAAGATGATTGAAAACTATTAACGACGTTTTTAATATCAGAATGTCAAACAGTCAGGAGCTCTCAGCGTCCAAACTATTTGCAATGGACAGCATATTTCTAGTATTGATAAACGAGTTTACGCCGTCTTCTCTGTATGTATTGTTTACAAATTATATTCGCGTATAGTTTTGGTCAAACAATCAGACATAAGCTCTCAGACCAACTATTACGTGACCATTTTACAACCAAAAGCGACTATTCGAATACACTGCTCCCTCCCTACAACGGCCCTCCCAACAACGACTCCCTCCTTACAACGACACTTGCCACTGTTCCCTAAACAGGACAATTTTGTCCAACATATTCATGGCTGCATCATATCTGCTTAAAATTGTCGTCTGCTGTTTTTCTCAAAGTTACATAATGGACATTTTGACAGAAAAAAACTTAATAACGAGTGACAAACAGCTTGAATCCAGATCAGACGCCGCGTTTACGCGGCGTCTGATCTGGATTCAAGCTGTTTGCAAATGTAAGCCAATTTCCCTCCCTGTAACGACTCCCTCCGAACAACGCACACATTTTGTCTCCTATTGGATGTCGTTGTAGAGAGGGAGTGCTGTAGATGGATCCTGATAAGACGGTATGTGATTACTTTTTTGACATTCGTATCGATATTTCTTCAGCCTAAGTGTCTTAATTTTATTATATCTCTACACATGATATGAATATACTGCATTACAAGTATATATATATACTGATGTACTATGATTTTTTAAATGATGATGTTCTATGTAAAAGTCAATAAAGTGTATGTTCTGTTCTTAAACTTATGGCACATTCTGGTAGACAAGGGTATCTGAACAGAACAAGTATCATTGTAGACGATATTAAACAGACGATAAAGTAAATGTAAGGCCCCATTATAAGGAACACTAAACTAACTTAGATTTATTTTGACGGTGTCAAAGAGAGATTTCAACCTAAATCATGATAAAATTTGAAACAGAAAGTGCCTGTCCAAGGTTTTTTGCGTTAATTTATACAACCACCTGTTTTAAACACCAAAACGAAGCCCATTTTGACTTGACCCTATAGTGACATTATACTATTAATCGATATTGAAATCTAATGACGCCTTAAGACTTACTTTTATTTACGTTCAGTCTGCTTAAAAGCTGCTATTTACATGTAGATCTACTAGGATATAGGAAGTAGGTAGGAAGTATTACTTCTGTTGCATATCTATTAAACTGTATATATTGTCTTCAGTAAAAGAACAAATTCGTAGAAAAATTCGATTAAGTCTAGTCCATTTCTTACTACATGTATATTTAGGAATGAGTTTATCGGATATATTGCACAATGACAAACAATGTACAGTGGAGAATCTGTTATTCTTTCCCGTTTAAACGCAAACGTACGCAAACGCAAAGCACTAAAACGTAGAAAAGTAAAACTTTTGGACAATTCTGATAATTCTTGTTTATCTTGGTGGCAAACAGTTTGGAGCTTGATCAGACGCCGGGTTACCCGGCGTCTGATCTGGCTCCAAACTGTTTGTACTGCAAATAATAGTTTTAGCGTAAACGCGTTTATTGGGAAAGAATAACAGATTCTCCACTGTATACCCTGATCAGAGGACTCCTTAAGGACTATGCATAAGACAAGTGTACACTTCACAAGTATACTATTTACACATGACGAATATACTCGTCGCTATTTAGAGTTCAATGTGTTAATTGAAAACTGGAATTATTCATTTTAAATTCTAAGAGTCAATGTGTTAAGGCATAACGTACCATCTGTTAGGTAAACTCAAATATATATCCGAGATTTTGTAGATTGTTCAAACGATACCTTTTGTTGAACCTGGCCAGGTTATATATTACTTTATGTTTCGGCTATCAAACACTAAACATTATCTATTTATATAAAGTAGCTTTACAAACAAATAAACGTTATTTGTTAAAGTTTGTAAAATGTGAACTTATAAGATGTCACATGTATTATCTATTATCTGCATGCTGCGGGTGGAACTTGTGTCACATGTCCCTATAGTTTTGATACAGAAGAGACGCCGAGTAACTCGGCGTCTCATCTGGATAAAAACTGTTTGACACTCTAGTGATATTTCCTGAAAGCTTTTTCTTTAAAACAAGTTTGATAATTGTTGCAGACGATAAATAAATTTTGCAGACGACAATTGAACAACGTGTAGAAGGTTAATAACAACGTCCAACGATTGGTTAGAATTTAGTCGACGATCAGTAAGAAAGACATGCTCTTACATATTAATGTTACAATACATTCTCTCTCTTACGATCCAACATGAAAAGGTGCTCAACTTGTAAGGCAGATGACAAACCGTTATCCCTTAGGTTGTTTTCAGCATAGAGACAGATGACTACTTATAGCAGGTTGAAAGTAAAACGGAAAGCTCCATCTTGAGCCACCTGCTTCATTTTCAGCTTGCTTTATCTGCCAGGATAAAGGAAATATTTCTTATGGTGCATATTTATGGTTGTATAAAAAAAGAACTATTTTCCTTTATGGAAGAATAAATTAAAGCCTTAAAATGGCGTATCTAGTGACTTGAATTGAGATAGATTATAAGCCAAATGCAAAGGAGTGTTATCATGCTAAAATGCGGCAACGATTGCCTTTTAAGGGTGTATCAATGTCATGAGCCATTTTTTTTCAAAGTATTAAACTTTTTTTCTATCATTGTTTTTTTGGAAGAGCTATTTATGATGAATGAAAAAATGAAAAAAAATATATATGGTGGTGTCCTTTTCTTTTAGCTACAGCGATTTGAAAAAGGTATGTCAAATTTGGATTTTTTTCTTCAAATTTTACCCATTCAGAGTACAAGCTTCAGTAAAATCTATTTCAAAACAAAACAAAAATGTTAATTTGGGTTTTCTTTATTTATTTCATGTCTATGGTGGTATGTTCACATATATAAACCAAATTTAGACAAAGCAGGCACCAGGTTTGAACAATATGGATCCTTGAATATAAAAAATATGCTTTATATAGGGCATGATTTTATTAGATTTTTTATTTTATGAAAAAAAGTAAAAAAGTTTGAAAATGAAATAGTTCTAGTATTTAACTTTTTCTTATATTCTACCAGATGAAAGCCCATACTAAGGCAGTTCAAAATATGAAAAGAAATTGAAAGGTCAGTGTTGAAAATTTTGAGTTATTAAAGTTAAAAGAGTTATCGCCCCTTACAAAATTTACAAAAAAGTACCATACCGATGCTATTTAGAGCTTTATAAATTTCACATTTGGTGCCTTTGTTTTCTTAAATTAGTTTTTGTATGAAGAAATACTACCATAGATAGGAAATAAATAACACAAAACCAAATTATCATATTTGTTTTCATTTAAAATGGGTTTTATTGAAGCGGACTGTTTGAAAAGGACAAAATAAGAGGAAGTGGGTGGGGTAAATTTTACATGGCCGTAGAGCCAACTGTTGTTCACCAAAATGTACACTTTTTCTATTTTTTCATTCATCTTAAATAGCTCTTCAATACAAAACCATCATAGAGTGTTTTCATGTACTTTGAAAAGTTCCCAAATTCATGACATTGATACACCCTTAAGCAACGGCTTTGTATTCGTCAGTATGGTATCACTGTATAAAACTATCAGATATGCAAATGATTATTGTCGTCATATTTAGGTACAAACAACCTTTATGTTTTTGTAAACAACACTTTTGCATCCTATCAGCACTTGGCTAGTTAAACGTACCCACAACTGGTTTGATGCAGTTAAGTTCCCATGTTTGGCAATATTCATAGAACTGATTGAGGCTATTTCGAAACTCCTCTTTAATTTATTTACCATCTCGCGCTTTATTATGTAATTGTCGGCAACTTTTGTAGTTCCAACCAATTTTAAAAGGAGATTTATCCGCATTTAGTTTCAAACAAAACATAATCAGAGTGCCAAACAGTTTGGAACCAGCTGTTAAATAAATCATGATATATCATCAGCAATTCAGCATATGAGAATACAACAATTAACTATGTTTATGTATCATGGCTCATGATTCAACCCATTACCACACAGCCTGTTTCTAGTTTTATTGACAGGTGATCACCTAAAGCAGGTTGAAAGTAAAGCAGAATGCGCATTAAAGCGCATTCTGCTTTACTTTCAACCTGCTTTAAGCTACCATATCCTAGAATATGATAATAAAACATATTTTGTATGGTGCATATTCTTGACTGCATTTATTATCGTAAAGAACTGTTTTTTAGTGGAAGACCAAATTAAGAAGCGTTAAAAGGCGTATTTATTGGGTAATGGGTCAAGGTAGTACATTTCTAACGAGATCGGACCAGTGTCGGTAAATATCGGTAGTCTTCGTACAGTTATCGGCTATTTTCGTCAACGGACGGGGCATACCGAACGACGCTCAAGCTCGGAAGGGTTCTATTATGAGAGATGCCATGGAGAGACTTTATGGAGTAAACACTGACACTGTTAGCCCAGTTACAAATGTCATCCATTTATAATATTAATGATTTACTTATAAATATATAGTTGGAAACAAAATAATTATGTATCTGTTCGAAGTGTCAAACACTCATTCATTATTACATACAGTCGAAACTTGATACTTCCACAGGGACCCGGCACGATTGATTTTTGAGAGAAAAATAATTGTCAGATGGTATATATAGAGACAAGGGGTACAACTGATCGTCAGTATATTCTCACCCTATCTCTACAAGATATAGGGTGAGAATATACTGACGATCAGTTGTACCCCTTGTCTCCATATATATCTGACAATTTTTTTTCTTCTAAAAAATCAATCGTGTCGGGCCCCTGTGGATACTTCCAACTCGTTAAAACGACCATACCAGTATTTCATAAGTGGAATTTTAAGTCGAACACACCCGTTTTGCAAAGTTAAAACGTGGTATACGGGTATGTTCGAACTGACTCGAGTTCGAAGTATCGAGTTTCAACTGTTGTAATTTACTCTGTCCTTTCAAAGAACTTTTGAAATGAAATGTAGCTCTTAGAGATGTTATTCTCAGAATTTTCATATTTTGATAATTTCCTCGGGTTTTGGCTACAGGAGCTAGACAAGTGTAAAGATTATCAGAATCCGTAAAATGAACCATTGGTAATAATATGTCCAAATTTGGAAGGAATCGAACCAAAATGTTGGAAGTTATGTGGTGAGAAAGTGATAGGTTCAATACATTGGAACCTATGGCGGGTTTACCCTATTGGTTCTAAGCAAACTTTCAGTTGGAATATAGAAAGAGGATACAATTATCGAGAGACAAGCTTGACAGGCATTGGAAGAGTGTGCTCCCTTCCATCAGTTCCTTTTGCGCCATGAACATCTTGACTGACTTAACGCTTTGCATGCCAATGGCGAAACAGCTCGGATCCAAACTATTTGGCATTCAGACACTAGATCTATTTGAAAAAAAAAATCGAAACATTTACCTTTAGAATAGGAGCAGACGACACTCATTGCAGTCGAAAATTTTAACTCGATACTTCGAACTCGCTTAAATCGATCTAACCAGTAGTTTATAAGTTGAATTTCAAAAACTCGATCTTGCTTAAGTAGAACATTCCCGTATTTCAAAGTTAAAACGTGGATAAGCCACGTTTTCACTTTGAAATACGGGTATGTTCGAACTAACGCGAGCTCGTAGTGTGGAGTTTTTACCACGTATCTTAGATAAAAGTTACGAAATGCAAATTAGTCGTTTTATTTCTTTTATTTTCATGTACAGTTTGTGGCGTGCGGTGCACTTGTCCATGCAAACAATGTAAGTCCTGGTCCTAAAGGAGCCCTCCGATCAGGGTATTTAATGTACGTCAGTTTGAAATATGTTTTAAACATAAAGCCATTAGTAGTTAAAACGGATCAGAGTGTATTGGGACTGGAATTGTACGTTTAACCCTTTCTCTCCCAATGACGCTGAAGGGCGCGTTTGCAAACAGTTTGGATCCTGATCAGACGCCGCGTAACGCGGCGTCTTATCAGTATTCAAACTTTTTGACACTCGTTTTGAAATTTCTTCAGTCATACTGCTTTATTTTTTAAAACTTTGAAACGACAAACATGAAGCATGCAGACGACAATTAAACGATGAAGGGGTAAAACTCTCACGAAAATGTTGGTAGCAAAAGGGTTAAAGTCAGGTGTGAATGAGTTAAAAGTTCAGTGTTTTATCAATTTGAACCCCATTTTAGAATATAAGCGTTCATCTAGCTAGTTACCTACATATAACATACTTACAATTTGGCGCTAAAACTTCTTAACTCTGCGATTGCAGCTTGTGCAAAATCTGTCGTCTGCAAAAATAAAGTAATGACCAGAGTCGCTTTATTAGCATTTTCAGGCTTTCAGAAAATATCACCAGAGTGTCAAATAATTGGGTCCAGATAAGACTCCGAGTTACTCTAGACCCAAGCTGTTTGCAACAGTCATAATAAATTCGACCGATACAGCATACAGGGGCTCGTCATACATGTACGAACGTCGTACGATAAAAACGGTCGTAAGTCAAAACTTTGAAGAACATATATTTTCCGATTTCTTAAAAAGCCGATTCCAAAGAGGTGTCACAAGGCAGGATTAGATGGAGAAAAAATAAATAATTCATAATTTTAGAAGCTGACTTTCGACGATTTTTTCGTACGACGTTTCGTAAGACGGGCCCCAGAAGGTTAAGCTAAAACAAATACAGTGTAACCTCGGAAAAACCGGAATCTTCTAAACCGTAAGTCTCTGTCAACCTGTCACAAACACGTATTCTACTCGTTTACAATATCCTCAACAAAGACTTATGTAGAGTCCATAAAATAAGTGACTGTTTAATGCAGAACAACAGTAATGGAAAGGAGGTTTCTGCATTACTGTTGTCCTGCATTGGAAATACCATAAAACATTCATAAAGTTCATTCTTACTAAACATTTTCGCGTGTTCTTCGTGCGTTATTGTATTTATAACAGCATCTGCCTCTTTAACACTTTACTCATTTATTCGCATTTAATTTATTCCACCACTGAAGAAAATAGAAACAATTTATATAGTAATGAGTATATATCATAAGAAATACTGTCTTTGATCTAGCAGATAGTAGCTTAAAGCAGGCTGAAAGTAAAGCAGAATGCGCTTTAAGTTTTTTCTCAATGTTACATATAAGTAGACATTTTGGTCACCTGTCTTAAAAGCTAGAAACAGGCAATGGGATTAAGAGTTACACAACAGTTGTATTGCTTTGATAAAACTATACTTTTGCATAATGTACAAGCGCCATAAGAAGAGAATAGGGATAAATGTTAACGTATTTGTTACAAAAACTCGAGTCCAAAGTTTCGAACGGATAATAAATAGAGGATATTGTATGAGTGTTCATTATTTATCATTTTTAATAAACGAGTTGACTAAAATGATATGACGCGAGCCTTGGCGAGCGTCATATTAATTTTAGTCAACGAGTTTATTAAAAATGATAAATAATGAACACGAATGTGATATTCTATTTATCACATTACAAGTTCAAGCATCTATTAAATTGATTTGAAGCCGTATTTTGTAGACCCTCCGCTATATAGATTTTCCGCCAAACGTTACGTTGTTTACGTTAACGTCATAGTAAATGACGTCATTTGGCACCCCGCTACATGCAGCGCTTATGGACGAGCAAGTTAGGCCGGAGCCCAAAAAACGATATTCCACTAGTGGATTACGATATTTATACAATCGCTTTATGCAACTCCCAGACCGCAAATTATGTGATAAAAACAGTTTTAGAATCCTTAAATAAAACAACAATTTAAAAAAAACAATTCTTCCCCTGGTATTCAAAATTTGAAACGGTCCAAAGACACGTTAAGAAGGGGATAGCATACAAATTGGCTAAATAAGATTATATTGTCAATTAACTTGAATCAAGTTAACTCCGGCATTAACATTTTCTGTCCTTGTACTTGTTTGTGCAAACCGTTGTCAGTCTGGGGATGTGCAAGGGCAGTTTTTGTTTGTGAATACGTAAAAACGAAGCGAATAATGCACCAACATTTTTCTTCTTTTTAATATTTTGCTAAAATGACGATTGTTATAATTTTTGGCGTGCACCATGAACATGAATCTTGTCATAATCGTACTCCCTTCTTTTATAGGACCGGAATGCAAATTGAAAACAATATAGACATGTTTACCTTTCAACATTTAGCATGTTTTATAGCTTTGAAGACAAGTGACCACTTAAGAAGGTTTAAAGTAAAGCAGAATATATGGAGTAAGACACATTCTGTTTTACTTTCATTCTGAATTAAAATACAATCTGCAAGAATATTGACACTATTTATTATGGTATATCTAAATACATGTATTCAACTATCCATGACTGTATAAATCGGAAATATTTTCCTCAGTAGAGAAATAAATGAAAGGCGCTAAAAAGCGCTTCTATGGGTAGGGGGAAATGTTAAAAAAGTGATGTACTATTTTTTGCAGAACATTCTGCAGTGACCTACCTTCTAGTGTAGCTGCAAGTGGTCAAATGAGGTGACACCAATGAACTCACCAATCTGCACTTGGCCTCTTCTTCAGCCCCTTTCAACGTCACATGCACCCAAATTGTCGTTTGCTTTATACTAGTCTTCTGTATTTTACAGTCTTCCAAAATTAATACCTTCAAATATGATTTGTCAACAGTTTGAGCCCTGATCAGACGCCGAGTTACTCGGCGTCTGATCTGGATCCAATATGTTGACAATTGTTGGTCAAGGATTGCCCAACACTACAAGGGGTAATCAGTCATTACCCGGGCTTGTCCTCACCCAAAAGGGCACGGGGACACTACTGGTCGCATGGTCATCGCTTGACCTTAGCTTAACTCATTCGCTCATGAAACTTCATTTAACCTTTTCATGATCAAATTATTCAGGAGAAATTTACCCCCTCACCGCTATATTGTCGTCTGCTTCAGTATTATTGTCTGCAAGACACGTTTCAAAGTTAGATTTAAGGTTGTATGACTTAATAAATATTGATAAGAGTATAAAAGTTCTAGCTGCTGAATATGAGCACTATCGTTTCTCTTTTAGTGAAAACATTTCTAATCAAAAAAGCTGTACTCAGGAGAAAGATTTATAGACCTGTTATTTTTAGTACAAATTAGCCACACTTGTTCAATGTTGTCTGCCACTTTCTAAATAACAATTTTATCTCAAAAGTGGGTCCTTTCTTTTTGAGGTATACATGTACTTTTTAATTGAGTTTACTCCATTTTTTGGCTATTTATGGTTGTTCCCCTTTGCAATATTTTGCAAAATGACAAACAGTGCGGTCCCTTGTCAGAGGGCTGCTAAAGGAGACACCTGGTCTGGGTCTACGTTGTTTGCGTATGAGAAGTGTACTATTTACTGGTACGCTATTTGTAAATGACGAGTATACTCGTCACTAGGTTTTGATACGTTAACTCTTAAATTTATACATGTATTAAGTGTTAACTGTAATCACAAACAGTTGAGAATCAGATCAGTCAATGAGATCATTGAGTTTTTTTTTTTAACAAAGTAAGAGTCGTGGGATATATTGTTTTTGACGAAGTATACCAAATACAGTAAAACCTCTCTATTACGACCACTAAAACGAATGATTATCGATTGTATAAAAACAGATGACAACTCAAATCAATATGATGATAAACAGAAAGACCCTAAAACAGCTTTCTGTTTTCCGTCACCTTGCTTAAAGCAGTCACCTGTCGTAAAAATCTTAAGTTTAACACAATTTAGTGGTCGTAATAGAGAGGTTTTACAGTAAATATAAAATAATCAAGTATACTTTATTTAGCTCTATACAGGTTTGATATCTAACCACTTGACTCTTGATAACAACCCCCTTTACTGCCTTACCCAGAGTACAGTGGTTATTAACAGACAGATTGGATCCTGATCAGACGCCGCGTCACGCGGTGTCTGATCAGGACCCAAACTGTTTGAAATTATTTTCAACATTTCTAAGACAAAATAAAATAAAATAAAATTGGGAAATAGAAGCAGACAAGTTTTGTTAAGCAGATGAAGTTGTGTCAGTAAAGGGGTTAACCCGGGTTTGAGCACTAAGTGCACTGCCTTCAGGACATCGACATACTGATGGACTCATAAGTTATGCAATGCACCATAGCGTGCCACTTAGGTCTGCATTGTCTGCATATTATTTGTAATTTTAGATATGGTAGTCGTTTATTGAGGAACCATAAAAACATACCGTATGTTATCTAACGTTTTCACTGCTTCACTCCGAGCACAGTGTGTATTTGTAAACAGTATGAATCCTGATCAGACGCCACGAAACGCGGCGTCCGATCAGGGTTCAAATTGTTTGACACTGATTACAATATTACTATTATAATTTTACCCTAGAATTTAAGTTTGAAAATATTAAAGCAGATGCCAATTGTTTATGAAAGTGGATGACGCCATAACAGTTAAATGATTAACCCTTAGCCCGCCAAATAAATTGTCGTCTGCTATATTTCTCGTCTGCTTCAAGTTTCAAAGTGCTTCAAAGTTGCTCAAAATTGCTGAAAATGTTGTCCGAGTGTCAAACAGCTTGGATCCGGATGAGACGCCGAGTTACTCGGCGTCTCATCCGGATCCAAGCTGTTTGCATATGGGTCTATAGTCGTGACTGGCAGGCTAAGGGTTAATGTAATGTATAAATTCTGCAGCCCTATCATAGAACTTATATGTATTGATAAAGAGCCAGCTGCGATGGACTGGTCATGTTGTCCGTATGGAAGACAGCAGAATTCCAAAGATGCTCATGTACGGTCAACTGAAGGAAGGACACCGTGACCAAGGACGACCTCTCTTGATATACGAAGACACACTGAATGTCAACCTGAAGAGCTGCCACTTTATTACAAACTCCTTGGAAGTCACCGCCTACGACAGGAATCAATGGAGAACCGTTGCTTTCAAGCCGCGAAAGCTTTCGAGCAAAAAAGAGCCCCTCTTATCCAGGAGAAGAGAAATAGGTGAAAACAAGTACATTCGTGACATATGCCCACAAAGTGTTTGACACCCAAATGCATTTTGGCGAAAAAAAAATACAGACAATGTAATGGAGGTGTAACATAAAGTTTTGATACTGTTAAAAATGACCCAGGAGTCAATTCTTAACAATAAAAAAGAACAGACAGAAGGTCTGAGTACCTAAAAATGCTATGCGACACTTCGCCATCCCAAGATGAACTCACAAACCAAGTTTCGTATCCATAGCTGGTAAGGTTAAGGAGATATGTTCTGGAAAAGCTATTGGTTAAATCAAGGTCAAATGTCTAGGCCACAGTGACCTGAAAGTGGTATGCGACACTCCGCAATCCCAAGATTTACTCACACACCAAATTTGGAATCCCTAGCTGGTAAGGTATAGGATATATGCTCCGGACAAGCTTTTTGTAAAATTGTGGTCAAGGTCAGGGTCACAGTGACCTGAAAGTGGTACACGACACTCCGCTATTCCAAGATGTACTCACAAACCAAATTTGGAATCCCTAGCTGTTACGGTATAGGAGATATGCTCCGGACAAGCTTTTTGTTAAATCCAGGTCAAAGGTCAAGTTCAAGGTCACAGTGACCTGAAAGTGGTACATGACACTCCGTCATCCAAAGATGTACTCACACACCAAATTTGGAGTCACTAGCTGGTAAGGTATAGGAGATATGCTCCGGACAAGCTGTTTGTTAAATCGAGGTCAAAGGTCAAGGTCACAGTGACCTGAAAGTGGTACGCGACACTCCGCCATCCCAAGATGTACTCACACACCAAATTTGGAATCCCTAGCTGGTAAGGTATAGGAGAAATGCTCCAGACAAGCTTTTTGTTAAATCGAGGTCAATGTCAAGGTCAAAGTGACATGAAAGTGATATGTGACATTCCACCATCCCAAGATGTACTCACAAACCAAATTTTGAGTCCCGAGCTGGTATGGTATAGGAGTAATGCTTTGACAAGCTTTTTGTTAAATCGATGTCAAAGGTCAAGATCAAAGTGACCTGAAAGTGGTACGCGACACTCCGCCATCATAAGATGTATTCACACACCAAATTTGGAATCCCTAGCTGGTAAGGTATAGGAGATATGCTCCGGAAAGCTTTTTGCTAAATCGAGGTCAGAGGTCAAGGTCACAGTGACCTTAAAGTGGTACGCGACACTCCGCCATTCCAAGATGTACTCACACACCAAATTTGGAGTTCCTAGCTGGTAAGGTATAGGAGATATGCTCCGGACAAGCGTTTGTTAATTCGCGGTTAAAGGTCAAGGTCACAGTGACCTGAAAGTGGTACGCGACACTCCACCATCCAAAGATGTACTCATACCAAAATATGGAGTCCCTAGCTGGTAAGGTATAGGCGATATGCTCCGGACAAGCTTTTTGTTAAATCAAGGTTAAAGGTCAAGGTCACCGTGACCTGAACGTGGTACGCTACACTCTGCCATCCCAAGATGTACTCACACACCAAAGTTTGAGTCCCTAGCTGGTAAGGTATAGGAGATATGCTCCGGACAAGCTTTTTATTATATCGAGGTTAAAGGTCAAGGTCAAGGTCACAGTGACCTGAAAGTGGTACGTGACACTCCGCCATCCCAAGATTTACTCACACACCAAATTTGGAATCCCTAGCTTTTACGGTATTGGAGATATGCTCCGGACAAGCTTTTTGTTTAATTGAGGTTCAAGGTCAAGGTCAAGGTCACAGTGACCTGAACGTGGTACGCGACACTCTGCCATCCCAAGATGTACTCACAAACCAAATTTTGAGTCCCTAGCTGGTAAGGTATAGGAGATATGCTCCGGACAAGCTTTTTGTTAAATCGAGGTTAAAGGTCAAGGTCAAGATCACAGTGACCTGAAAGTGGTTCGCGACACTCCGCCATCCCAAGATGTACTCACACACTAAATTTGGAATCCCTAGCTGTTACGGTATAGGACATATCCCAGCAAGCTAACCGTACCCTAGGCTTCCAGGACCACCCACCAAGGCGTAAGAGAAATGGCCTATAAAAGACACTTGTAAGACCGCAGTTGGAATACGCCTCTGCGGTCTGGAGTCCTTACACCCAGCAAAACATAAAACAGGTAGCAATGGTGTAAAGAAGGGCCGTTATATGGACTAAAAATAATCATTCTACTTATGACAGTGTGACAAATATGCAGAACGAACTAGGCTGGCGGACCCTGGAGGACAGACGAGCAGACTCCAGACTCATTCTGTTTTATAAAATCACCCACGGCCTGATTGTTCTCCTAGCACCCTCATATGTGCAGCATCCTCTAAGACTGACCCGCCACATGCACTCTCTCTCTCTTTTCGACAGATCCACACGTCCGCTAATTATTATAAATTTTCATTCTTCCCAGCAACCTTCGTGCTTTGGAACAGCTTGCCAACTCACATTGTGCTTCTATCTGATCTTGATCAGTTTAAGCAGGCAGTTGCTGGTCATATTTGTTAAGAGCAGCAGCAGTGTTTTAAATCTTTTAAACTGTATATTTCTACTTACTAAACTGTAACAAGTTTTAAACTGTAAATCAACCTTTTTTATTCACACTTTTTACTTCTTCTTTTTACTAATTTGCTCAGACGCGCAGCTGCACATAATACTCAATACGAGGGTGCTGCAGTATGGATAGATATATAGATAGATTTATATTATAGCTCCTGTGACCTATATAGGATTTATTGACTTTTGTTTTACGGCACCGCGACATTTTAAATGTTCATATGGCGCCGAGTGACCTTGATATTCAACAGATTTGAACCATTTCAGCATTAATAGTAAAGGTCTATAGAAGTGTTACGCTTTAGAGAAGATTTTTGACAAATATCTAAGCTCAACGTACTGTGGTATCAGACAAAAAAGATTTTTGAAGTTTCAATTGAAAAAATAATAACCTATTTTTACCATCTGTGACCTAGATATGCAACTGACCGGAACTATTTGAACACTATTGGTAAAGCATCTCTAGAAGTGACACCATGTCTACTATCAAAGCTCTGGCCATATTAGTTTCAGAGAAGATGTTTAAAGATTTCACTATATAACTCTATGTAAATTTGTGCTCCCCGGGGCACCATCATTCTTCACCCCAGGGACATCATTTGAACAATCTTTATAAAGAACCTGTATATGATGCTTTGTGCTGAATATCTTGCTCAGTGGTTTCACACATGAAGATTTTGTAATTTATTTTAGCTTCTGTGACCTAGTGATACAACGGACCGGAACTACTACAACAGTATTGGTAAAGGACCTCTAGAAGTGGCACCATGCAAAGTATCAAAGCTCTGGCCATATTATTTTCAATGAAGAAGAATGTTTCCCCATAGACCTCTATGTATGGCCCCACGACGGGGTCAATTTTGGCCCCATTGTGAACTTTTGATTAATCTTGTTAGAGGTCAATAGAGGATATATAGATTATTCCATGCGCCAAATATATGAAATCTGTTAAATTTGTCATCTGCAAATTTAGATGAAATTCGAAATTCTTCAAAATGTCTAACCCTTTCAACGTCACATTTAACCGTCTACTTTAACTATTTCGTCTGTTAAAATGTCGTCTGCTAAAATCTGTCTTGATTTGATTTAATCATATTTTATTGCATATATCAGATATCATATACATTTATCGACTAACATGTACACACAGTTTTTACAGCATATATGTATACAAATTATCAAAAGATTACAATATATTGCAAACGGGTTGGGCCACAAGATATACCAACATTAGAGAAGGCCCTTCCCTTGATATCAATCGTAAGTACGTTATGATGCAATGCAGAAGAAAATATTGCTATCTTAGTTTACAAAAAAAGGGAAAAAAGAAACTTATTCAAGTATTAAAAAGTAGCTAAAATCTGTCGTCTGTAATTGAAAAGATTTGAAGAATCGACTACGGAAATATTGATTTTGGCTAAAACAGTTTGGATCCTGATCAGACGCCGCCTAACGCGGCGTCTGATCTGGATCCAAACTGTTTGCAAACACAAATGTTCGACGGCTTTGGGCAGAGAAAGAATCACTATGATACAAGTTAACCCTTAGCCCGCCAAATAAATTGTCGTCTGCTATATTTCTCGTCTGCTTCAAGTTTCAAAGTGCTTCTAAGTTGCTCAAAATTGCTGAAAATGTTGTCCGAGTGTCAAACAGCTTGGATCCGGATGAGACGCCGAGTTACTCGGCGTCTCATCCGGATCCAAGCTGTTTGCATATGGAGCTATAGTCGTGACTGGCAGGCTAAGGGTTAAAAGACATAACAGGTAAACATTCAAATCCTACCTCTATACGCGTTAAAAGAAATAAAAGCAAAAATTCAAGCTATGGCTTGAAGAAACGTCAAACAATATTCACGAGCATGTAACATCTTACGTAGTTTTCGTGGTATTTAAAATTAACTACGGGGGTGTTATATTTTCTAGAAAATTACTGGAATTCAACGTATTAATTCGGTTTTAATTTCATCTCATATTACCTAAAACAGTCAGGGTATTATGTGACTTCATTACAACGCTATTGTTGTATTTCCTGAACACGCTATAGTCAGTGTATCCGACAAGTTTGTAAGCCATTGTTTTCTGCGAATCTGTCATACAGCACATCCACCCTGTGACGTTATCACTTGTTACAGTGGAGAACACCCTTTTCTTTCCCATAAACGCATTTATGCTAAAACTGTTGTTTCCATTGCAAACAGTTTGAAGCCTGATCAGACGCCGGGTAACCCGGCGTCTGATCAGGCTTCAAACTGTTTGCTACTTAGATTAAAATGAATTGTTAGAAATGTCAAAAAGTTTTAATTTTTTATATTTTTGTGCATTGTGTTTTGTGTTTCGTTGCGTTTAAAAGGGAAAAACTAACGTCATCTCAACTGAACACAATGTATTGTCATGTTACTGCTACAGGCTGATGCATATTATACAATGGAGAATCGGAACTGGCATGTAAATGATGAAAAATTGCGAACAGAACCGTTGGATTTATTATAAAACATTCTGAAATGGAAATTAGTATTACCTTTTAAAACCCATATTACTGTCGTCTGCTAAATTATCATTCACTGAACATCTGAATAAGGCATTCATTGGCTTCTTGATATTTCAGAAAATTATCAAAATAACACACTGTTTGGATCCTAATTAGATTAAACATTTTGTGGATCCTTGTCTGTAACTTACGTATTTGCAAATATCACCAAAAAATTAAATGTCGATTTTCAGTGCTGAAAGTGTTAGCCTGGCTTTCTCTTAACGCTTTCACTGTCAAATCTTTTGTGAGATTTTACCCCCTTCACCGTTTCATTGTCGTCTGCTGCAATTTTGTTGTTTGCAAGGTCGTTTCAAAGTAAAATTCAAAGTTCTATGACTTAAAAACATATCAATACGAGTGTCATACAGTTTGGATCCTGGTCAGACGCGGCTTGACGCGGCGACTGATCAGGATGCAAACGTTTTACAAAAGCCCTTTCAGGCATCATTGAGAGTGGAAGGGTTAAGCTATTTACACATTGAACTCGACAAAGTGTTTGTTTTTAGCGTTTGTCATTTTTCGTGTTTCTCTAAAACATAATAAAACGAACATTAACCCCTTCATTGCAATGACGTCATCGATTTCAAACAATTGTCGTTTGATCCGAATTCTCAAATTAAGTTTTCAGGTAAATTCTATTTTTGATTTAAGAGATATTGAAATGAGTGAAAAACAGTTTGGGAAAGGGTTATTTAAAGTAGATTTTATTGTCAAGCAATGGACGTGACGACATGTTCTGTCATGTCTCTTGCAAAGTGTTTGACAATTAATCTTCTGAATCACAGTGTATCTTTGTTTTAACTTTCTGTAGCCCGTCTTTCGAAACCTCGTACGACAAAAACGATCGTACGTTAGAACTTTAAAATACACGCACATCTATTTTCTGATTTCTCCATTTAATCCTGTTTTGTGACATCTCTTTGGAACCGTCTTTCCAAGCCGATTCCAAAGAGATACCACAAGGAAGGATTAGATGGAGAAATTAATAGATACTCTCAAGCATTATTTCAGAATCTGACTAACGACAATAATTGTATACGTTTTAGAAGACGAGGCCCTCCACCCTATTGTAAAAGTCGTCTGCAAATTGAGAAATGTGGTGTCAGCAATCCTTATCAAAGTCGATTTAGAAACATTTTCATTCAGAAAATAATCAAAGAAATTGGATAAGATTTATCTTGACTCTGACAATGAAAAGCAGTGTAGACCTTTAATAATGCCTATTTAAAACGCTTCGATGTCTATCCAACAATTGTTACGATGCTTATATCATACAGTGATCAAAACTGCTTGACACTAGTTTCGTCAGTCATACTGCCAAATAAATCTAACTTTGAAACGATATTGCAGACAGCAGTATAACAGCAGAGAGCAATATGGCGACGAACGGGTAAAAAGAGCTCACGATTAATTTGGAACGGTTAAATTTGGAGGAAAAACCACTTGGAAAAAAACCCACTTAACTATCTCTGCATTTTGCAAGCACAACAAAATCAAAAAAATGTTTGACTCAACGACTTTAAGACTTAAAGCGCTGATTTTAGCTGATAAACCGACGTACAACAGTGAATATTCGCTTGCTATCATCGTAAGTTAAAGCATATTTCTCAAACAAAAGAAAACTCAATATTTGATGGGTAATAAATTCAAGTAATTCTATTCCTTTGATGATAATTATCAAAAGGACTAACAATGGATTCTAACAAGATAAATAACAATTTCTCATTTAAACGCGAATGCCAGGGCTACCATAAGTTGCTCATACAAATCCTTAAATTTTCCCAAATTTTCAAGCCCGATTTTAGGAATCGTAACTTTAGCCGTTTCGCTGCGAGGCTCTATAACATTAACATAATTTTATAAACAGTTTGGAGCCATATCAGACGCTGTGTAACGCGACATCTGATCTGAGTCTAAACGGTTTGTCACCCATATTAGACTGGAGCGTCTTCGGTTAAAATGTACTTGGCATTTTTTGTTAAAATTTGGCAGACATTGTTTTTAACATAATTGAAGGGTGCTGAATCCATTGAAACTATCTGACAGGCATACAATTTTTATCTTATCACCGAAAATTACGGTTTATTTAAGGGAGGTAATTCTGTTTGTGACACATAAGAAAATCAGTGTTTTGTCGAAACCTATATGTATATGACTTTTTTAAAGGACTTAATATATAGAATGTTAGCTTGATTGATATAAGATAAGTGACAGATGATTGTTTCATGCATTTCTGCTTAAAACATGTTTAATAATTAGCTTAGGAATCACATGGTACTGAGTTCCATATGATAGCGTTCATGAAGTATGAATATACATATCAACACTGCTTTAAATTTTGTTTCTGATATATAACAACATGTCACAAGAAATTGCTTAATGAAGCCAAGTATAATCCAATTATATACAAAAGCTGTCGGGTTATTAAATATTGCTAGCTTCATTATGTGAATATGCGAATAAAATTAAAAAATGTTGCTATTGGCCGTTGGTGCTAATGGTTGACGCCTACGTTTCTAGCCCTAACGGCGAAGACGTTGCAACAAATAGGGCCGGTCAAATTTGGGAGTAAGTTGTCATAATCGTGGTGTTTAAGTCAAATCCGTGTAATATTTTGTTCATTCCATGTAATACTTGTCATAATAAGGTATGTTTTCTCTTATTTGGATAAAGAGCTTCATTGATGAGATTCTTAGTCACAAGAGTTTGCATATCACACTTGTATACTTTTAGCTTTGTTCATGGTCGAACTTTTACCATTTAAAGTATTACCAAGATAGAATAATGTCTCTGCATATTTGGAGTATTTTCAAATACAATCGATATGGATGTTTTAGATCTGCTAGTTATTATGACAATCATCATGCACTTCCCTACATTTGCAAGCCACTGTGCACGCAAGACCAGATTTTCTACACATGCAGCGTGTACTTGCACAACGTGTTGCACATTTGCAAGAGATCAGTTCTATGCAAGTCTCAGGTACTAGTTGTAGTGTCATCAGGATTGGTACAACTTTGCCTTTCTCTAATTTCCAACCCATTTCTTGAGGGTTAGGTAATATTGGGTGAAGTATGTTAGCCTGTCTCCAGACTGATGCTTGGTAATGTGCCCGTTTTATATGGAAGGCCAAAGCATCACTTGTTGGTGGGAGTGTCTCTGGAGCACGTGATTTAACAAACAAATGTGATCGTGCTTTGTCAACACCAAGGATGTTCGACGCGCCATATATCCTACATATGAAAATTTCTGCATCTTTGGCAGTATTTCTTGTAAGCTCGTCTTTCCCAGGGTCTTTTAGTAGATCATGGTTTTTCTATAAAAACCTTCCAACAGGATTTCTTACTGTACCTGTATGAAGTTGTGTCGCTACCTGTCAATGCATGAAATGCTACTACGCTTTCAAGTGTCTCATTATCAAGCTGTAGCTTTTCAACAACTTTGTGAACAGGAATGTATTTTCGCTTTTGCTGTGCCTGCTTTTAGCCAAAGTTTCCTGCACACCATCTTAGAAAAATGTGCTATAAGAAGCACCGCTATATCAGTGTCGAGTGCTGAAAAAACAATAGACGAGGATTTGCTTGCTGCACAATGGACAACCACTCGAGTATTCGCCTCTTCATGCTTGGCTTCAAGACAGCTAACATCAAAAAACCTTCTAGAAAGGTTATTAATGTTCTTAACAATGTGGGTCATAGCATAAACTACATGGAAGTAGAAAAACTATTCAAATTTGTCCAACGCCAGATCAGTTGTCAAACCAGTTGTAACAATCTATCAGGAGTTGACAAATTACACTCACTTAATGCTGTGCTAATTTCAGTTTTCCGTTCTTCTACAGTCATGTGGTTTATGCGAATACTCATATGTTTCAGATATTCAGAATATCAATAAACTCTAGAGTCGGTCAGACTGTTGATATCAAGATCCATAGTGAGATGCTTTCCCTTTTTCCGAATGGCATGCATCTATATTAATGTCGCTGGAAGCAATCTTGCCCAAACGGACAGTTCTTCTACCTCTCACTGAACCTTAAAAAGGTAAAACAGAGTTATTACATGTATATGTAAGAGAGTGTCTGTATTAGTGTTTCTGGGACATGCTCCTTGAGAATATTCCATACATGGTCAGATTGCAAAGATTCTTGGTCTAATTTAGTAACTTTCTCTAGAGTATTAGTATTCCTATTTGTAATCACATGGATACCACGTATTCATGCTGAAAATCGCTTATCGTCACTCTCAAAGCAGCATCATAATTAATATAGTTTCTTGATTGCTTCCACTGTTTCGCAGGATTCTCCTTCTTGGATCGACCCCTTGGATTTGATGATTTATCGTAGAACACATAGGTTGGGTGAATATTACAGCATTACTTAATTGGGATCATAGTCGACTGTCTATGATAGACCAGCACGCAATGTTTACGACTTAGTATCCTCTGTCTCTGTTGATCCGCAAACCCAAACAGCACTGATAATGCTGTAGCAGCTCACATTGAATCAACAATGATGCTGGAAGAATAATGGACACATGTTTGGAGAAACATCTCTCGCGTCTGATAAAGTCATATTTTTTATTTGTACCTAGGTATTTTCATCAAATGGTTTGACTTTATTCAAGTACTGGGGTTTGTATATGCCAGACACACTTCCTCGACTAATTGGTGACTATCTTCAAGTCAACTACATAGCACTTGTGAAAGATCGAATTAGCATTGTTCAAATCACGGTTTTTCCTCCGTGAATCCATCAAATTAGTGAAAAGGATATTTAGCTTCGGTGCGGTTTTAGTACCACTAATTAAGTGGTTACTTACGTCCAACATTTTCCCCGTAGATTCAAAAAATGAAATAACACATACTTTGAAACACTTATTAAACGCTCTGCTTAATATATCATGCTATGGTCAGGTAAACCTATATTCACCATGGATATACATAATAGTTATCAACTGAAAATAATTTTTTTTCACAAACCGGTGAAAACTAGTGACAAATATGTTTTATATGTATTACTTACACAGGTGCAAACATAAGCTTTTATACAGTGCTACACATAAAATGAATTTATTTTGATACTAAGAAATAATAAAAATATTCAAACTTTGTATGTAAAGAAACACTCCATTCTGTTTTTGGCACATAGTTATCTACATCAGTCAAAATCAAACTTGATTAAATAAATACTTGAATTTGATGGTGGTCAATGCAGGCCATTTATCATCCCTGTAAAAGCATTACCAACTTCAAGATTTACCAGCATGAACTACCGTATGTTTGGCACAATTGCATGGATTGACACACAAATACATTGCATAACCTGGCAAATCAAGAAAAATATTTTAGTAGAAACTGAATTTCTCAGTTTAATATCCAATAAGAATCTACAAAAACTGTTGATACTAGTATCAATTACAGTCAATAAAGATATATAAGTTTTATTCAGCAAAATACATAACATGTCCATGAGCAATAACATGCAATAACAAGTTGTATGGCAGGCAATCATTTTGACACGCTTCTTACACAATAGGATTCATAGCATGCAGTACAATTATACAATAAAAGAAGTTGAATTGCTCGACAATTTAATTAAAAATAGTCATTAGACAGCCATTTTGGATTTCAATGAGTCTGAAACTATCCTTAAATATTTTCAAGTTATGTACTTGGGTACAATTAATTGCTAATTGCTTACAAAATACCATTTTAAATATTTAACAAATGAAATGAAAGTTTCAAAACTTTCAATCAAGTAAATTTATGCAAGTAGAAATTAATAAGGTAGGTATATACGGCGGTCATTTTGGATTATTTCAGCACTGCTGGAGGACAGAAAACAAATCAAAACAAAAGCTGATATTATTTAAAAGTTAATGTTCAATACGACGCAACTTAAATTGTTCCATATAAGTATCAAGTATAGTTCATATAAGTAGTTTTATTGCTCAAGAAGGATAAATGTTACTGAAAAAAAGCCATTTTAGCGGCCATTTTCGATTTCAATTATTCTGAAACTTTTGCTTATACATTCTTAAAATTTGTATTTAGGTAAACTACATTGATAATTGCTAACAAAAATACCTCTTTTAAGTCTCAAACACATATAAGACTTATATTCCATTTTTTAAGCAATGTTAAAATAGGTGGGTGGGGTAAACAGGAAATCATTCGAAGGGTTACAGAAAGTTACCCGGTCTCAAATTGTTAGCTATGATTTACTTTGTTCAAATCCATAAAGAAAAACAACTATAGACCACATTTCCAGGTCCTCTTACACTTCTGCTGGACTATTCAGATGCCAAAGTAATTACTGAATATGAGGTCGGCCATTTTGGCCGCCATCTTGAAAAATTGAAGGAATTCAGCTTGTCAGGCAACACCAATAGATTCAGCACCCTTCAATTACCCAATATATATTGTCTGCCTAATTTTAACAAAAAATGCCTAGTGACCATAGCTCACCAGGAAAAAGCTCCAGTCTATATCAATGTTTAAAAAATTCCAAATTCCGGAGATAATCAGAAAAATCCGAAGATTTTTGAAAAATCCTTAGAAATGGCAGCCCTGGTTTGCTATTAAAGAGGTTAAGTCAATTAACCCCTTCACTGCCTTACCCCGAGTACGCTAGTTATTTGCAAACAGTTTGGATCCTGATCAGACGCCGCCTAACCCGGCGTCTGATCTGGATCCAAACTGTTTGTCACTCAATTCAGTATAGCTTAAGTCAAAGTAGCTGAAACTTAAAATTGAAATATAAAAGCAGACGACAATTGTTTAAAAATTGACGACGTCATGACAGTGAAGGGGTTAAACAGTTTTAAGCTTTAATAAGGCACCGACAAATGTGGTAACCAGATAAAAATAAATCACGTACAGTTAAAATACAATCATTCTACTGCAATGCGTTTGTGTTTATTTCTTTTAACTCTTCCACTACCATTGGCACCAATAGGCGACTTTGCAAAGGGACACCGCGTACATTTCGTATCGATATGTTTTAAGTCATATTACATCGCATTTTACGTTGAAACGATCTTGCAAGCAACAAAATTATAGCAATGACGACAATGAAACGGTGAAGGGGTAAACATCTCACCATTAATATTTTGCAGCGAAATAGTTAAATGGGAAGATAATGTGGTTACCACTGCATTTAGCAAACTTATTTGCACTGAACGCCTGCCTGAGAAATTAATGTTAAAATAATTGACATGTGGCATCTGGGGAAATCATGTGACATCACGTTTGACTTATTGATGTGAATGTTCACTAGTTTGCCTTTATCACGATAAGCGCGGCGTTACAGTGGAGAATCTGTTATTCTTTCCCGTTTAAACGCAAACGTACGCAAACGCAAAACACTATTTTTTAAAACGTTGAAAAGTACAACTTTTGGACAATTCTGATAATTCACGTTTATCTCGGTGGCAAACAGTTTGGAGCCTGGTCAGACGCCGGGTTACCCGGCGTCTGATCTGGCTCCAAACTGTTTGCACTGCAAATAATAGTTTTAGCGTAAACGCGTTTATTGGGAAAGAATAACAGATTCTCCACTGTGCATGCATTTATAATCAGTTAACCCCTTCACTGCCGTGACGTCATTAAGTTTAAACAATTGTCGTCTGCTTTTATTTCTTAAATTTTAAATTATGCTATTGTGACTGAAGAAATATTGAAATGAATGTCAAACAGTTTAGATCCTGATCAGACGCCGCGTAACGCGGCGTCTGATCAGGATCTAAACTGTTTAAAAAAAAAACTGTTGTGCTCGGGGCAAGGCAGTGAAGGGGTTAGTTCAGTTTATAACGAGATCAGAAGGTCGAGTAATTCAATACATAAACTACAGTCAGCGGAGAAGATGGTGATATTTTCGGGTCTCACTCAAACGAAACGCAAACGCAAAGCAATAAAATGTAGAAAATTACAAGTTTTATGAAATTTCGAACAATGTGTTTCAATCTGATTGGCAAACTGTTTGCCGTAAACGCGTCTATTGGGAAATAATAACATCTTCTACAATGTATATACACAGTACGTGGCAAATGCCCGCAGAGTGTCGCTTGACACCAACATGTATTTTTGTTGCTGTCACATGATGCTGGGACCCGTCTTACGAATTGTCGTACGACAAGAACGGTCGTAAGTCAATACGTAAAATACTTCTAATTTTGGATTTTTCAATCTAATATCGTCTTGTGACATCTCTTTGGAATATTTTGTTCAAAACAATTCCAAAGAGATGTCACAAGACATAAATAACTAGGATTTTTTCATAACTTACGACAATATTTGTCGTACGACTATTCGTAATTAGGACTCCAGGGGCCCGTTTCATAAAGCTTCTTACGACAAATGTTGTCGTAAGTCAGATAATAAAAGTCTCAATTATTATTTATTTCTCCATCTAATACTGTATTGTGAAATCTTTTTGGAATCGTCTTGAAAAGAAGATTCCAAAAAGATGTTACAAGACAGGATTAGATAGAAAAATCAGAAATTGAAACGTATTTTAAAGTTTCGACTAACGACAACATTTGTCGTAAGATGTTTTATGAAACGGGCCCAGACCTGTAAATATTCTCAATCGCAATATTTCAAAAGGGTGTGCGACATTCCGTCATCCCAAGGTGAACTGTCACAGCAGAATTGTCAGTATATAGCTGATGCTGTGTAGCAAATATGCTTCGGACAAGCCTTTTCTATAACTGAGGCTCATCAAAAGTTGTACTCAAATACTAAATGTTTATCGTATGACGTTTCGTAATACGGACTCCAGACCTGTAAATATTCCCATGCGCAATATTTCAAAAGGGTGTGCGACATTCCGTCATCCCAAGGTGAACTGTCACAGCAGATTTGTCAGTATATAGCTGATGCTGTGTAGCAAATATGCTTCGGACAAGCCTTTTCTATAACTGAGATTAAAAATCCAGACAAACAGTGACCTTAACCCATTACCCCATAGCCTATTTCTAGTATTGAAGATAGGAGACCAGTTAAAGCAGGTTGAAAGAAAAGCAGAATGTGCCTTAAGGCACATTCTGCTTTTCTTTCAGCCTGCTTTAAGCTATTTGCTAAAATATAGAAATATTTCTTATGATTTTAATTTGTGACAGTATATAATGGAACTATTTTCTTCAGCAGAGATTTTAATTAAAGGCGTAAAAATGCGTATTTATGGGGTAATGGTTTAATATGGTACACGACATCCAACCATCACAAGTTGTACTCAAATACTAAATTTGGTATCCCTAGCTGTTGTGGTATAGGACATGATATGCCAAGGTCACAGTGAATTCCAGCACCCCAAAACTCTACTCACGCACTTATGTTGATACCCAGAACTGATGTGGTATAAGACATGTAATCCGAACAAGCTTTTTATATCAAAGGTCAAGGTCAGTGAGACAGTGGCTATGCCACACTCCGCCATCCCAAAATGTTCTCACACACTAAAATTTGTATCTCTAGCTGATGTAATGTAGGAAATATGCTCCGGGCAAGGGTTTTCCTACAACTGAGGTCAACGGTCAATATTAAAGTCACAGATGTCTAAAATTGTTACGGGACAGTCGCCACCCCCAGATAATATTCATACACCAAATGTGGTTACTCTACCCGGAGAAGATTTTTCTACAGTTGAGGGTAAATATCCATTTCAAGGCCACACTGTTCTGCTCGCTGACCAAATTTGGTATCGCTATCTGATGGGGTGTTGGGATACGTGGCATATTTTCCGGACACTCGCATGGACGGATGGGCTGACGAGTTCAATCACTATACATCTACAATTGTACATGTATATGTGCCCTTCACTGCATTACCCCGAGTATACTAGTTAGGCCAAATAAAAATTAGGGACGGTAGGTCGGAAAATCCTTTTGTTGAAAAAACATAGAATACCGGTAACATATGTAACTTTCTGATGGAGTATTGTATATATTGATATTACTATATGAAAATAAATGAAAGTATTTTATTGTGCAGAGCCCTATGGTTGTTCATAAAAAACTCTTATAAATATCCATTCAAATTGTTATTCTATTGGTAGTTCCCATAACCAAAATTACCTTAAAAATCTTAAGTGGATTCATTGTTGTTCAATATTGGTGTACCAAAACAGCACAGTAGTGATAGATGAAGTTAATTATGTTTCGAAATGTGTTGTATGAATGTAAATTGTGTCAATGAAATGTATTGTCTGTATGTTGAATGTGTCAATTGTTAATTCACAAGCAGATCATATGTGCAAGGAACGTACTTTATGACATATTTAGAGCAAATTCCACTTCGATAGTTGTTAAATCTTGTTTAACAATAATTGTTGAAACACTTAAACGTCTTTAACTTAGCATTTTAAACAGTTAAGTGGAGAATAACTTCTATTAAACGCTCCGCAAAAACGACTGTCACATGCGCTGCAAAATTCACCTACATTCACTGATACATTTTTTCGAAAATGAAAAAAAAAGTTTAGGGTCGGAGGGAAAACTAGGGTCGGTCGGGTTACCGAAAACATAGAGGATAACTGTTTTTTTCAGTGTAAGATCGAAATTTAATCCATTGAGTGAACATCAGACGTTATATTTTCACGAGTGGCGAAGCCACGAGTGAAAATATAACAGTCTGATGTTCACGAAATGGATTAAATTCGATCTTACACTGAAAAAACACAGTTATTCTATTTATTTATGCTTTTAAGCCACTTTTTAAACGAAATTGTTTAAAAATTGAAAGCGAACGTACATTATTTATCCCGTGTTGAGCCCCACGTTTTATGTCGAACACATGTGCGTGACAGTTGGCGGTATAATGACGTCACTTATTTGTTGATTTGACGTCATCCGAATGACTTCGTTGCTCCCGAGTTTGGATTCGTGATCTTCCGGTGAGTAGTTCGCGACAAATCGGACTGCCGGAATTTAACGATAAGACACGATTGACTACGATTCTTGGGGAGCCCTACGGGGAAAATTCATAATAAAAGCGATTGGTGATAATCCGCTGCAGTGGATTACCAAGTGATCATCCACTGCTATATCGTGGTAATCCACCGAAAAGCATAAATAAACATGTATATTTTTATTTTGCCTTATTTGAAAACAATTTTGATCCTTGTGAGACATCGCTTAGCTCGGGGTCTGATCGGAATCGATGCTGTTCGACACTAATTTTAATAGATCTTTTTGAGCATGATGAAATTTTCTAAAAAATTTACGAACTCATTTTCTGAAAAATGTTAAGAACTCAATTCTAGTGATTGCATAGAGTCATAAAATACTATTTTCACGGGAAAAATTTGGTTTTTCGTTTCGGACGGGACTTTTTAGGTTTTATGTCCTATTCGTAGTTTACAGCAGACACCTTTTTAATAGGTAGGTTGCACTTTGTTCGATTTCATTTCAATTTCTCATAATATCAGCATGAAATTTTCATTGAAGTACAGTTTTAGTATAAATTATAGATAATTCAATAGATCAAATAATTTTTTTGGGAAAAAAATATTTTTTTGGTAAAAATATACCAAAAAGTGAAAAATTGAGAAAAAATTATTTTTTTAATAAAATGATCTATATCTTTTTTTTTTATAAGATCCGGGGCCCTGTGTTTTTCTTTAACATTTCATTAAAACTTTATGTTTGCAAGGCTAAAAACAACAAATAAAAAAGTTGGTAATTAGTTTGCTACAATTTGTAGGGCAATTTTCACTAATCTCCCATTATAAAAAAGTGGGTGGGGTAAATTTTACTCTTTTCCAGTGAAATCAAACATTTTTATATTGGATCTTGACAAAACATCATTTTCAGGGTTTATTCTTACTATGGTAATATAAATAAGGATATTTTTTGTACAAATAGTTTGTTTAAATAAAGATTGAAAACCCGTAGTACAAAAAAGTAGGAGTTTTTGTGAATCTTCAGTTTTAAAGGGGGGGGGGGGGGGGGGGGGGAAGGGGGGGGGGAAGGGGGGGGGGGGGGTAGCCTTGAAAAATCTCAAATTGTGAAAAAGAAAGGTCCGGTATCCCCACTTTTTTCACCAGTTTTGTCATAGAAACTAATTTCAGTGTCTGTATGCAAAGTTTGAAGAATTTGGTAATTACTTTCCAAAGGTGCACCTACCCCCTTAAGTCAAAAACCTAAAAGTCAAATTTTGAGAAAAAAAGTAGACGACAATTTATTGTTTAAAACTGATGACGTATTAAAGCAGTTCAATGGTGCAATGGCTCTCATTTCGTGTTGCAAATTGAGGCATGTGACCACAAACAACCCCAGACGTCCATTTACAATAGAAATTAAGACTTGACCTGGCTGTCTGTCTCTTTTAGTTGACGTCATAATCACAGCATGCAAGTGCATTATCTGTGTTGAGCTACCAGCTGGAGGCCACTAATGATTATATAATTGACACGTGACAACTGGTGAAATCACGTGACATCACGTCAAACTTATTAATTTTCATATTCACTAGTTTGCCCTTTCTGTGACAATCGTGACTTTACACGCAATGTCGACCAGTTTGCAGCCAGATCAGATCGTCCAGTAATTCCAAAATAAAACATTCTTGTTTTGCACAAATAAACTCGCTTTTGACCTGACAGATTTAATCCTGATCACATCGATGTTTCTGTTTCATGTGTTTAATCCGTTCACTGTCAATGACGTTATAAAATGCATGACAAACAGTTTTGATCCCGATCAGGCGCCGCGTAACGCAGCGTCTGATCAGGCTGAAAGCTGTTTGCCACTTGTTTTGAAAATACGTCTGCTAAACTGCCTTGCATCTAACTTTGAAACGATATTGCCGACAACAATTTTGAATCAGACGACAGTAACTACTGACGACAATATGGCGGTGAAGGGGTTAAAACATCACGACAATTTGGATAATGAAAAGGTTTTAGTCTTAATTTGAGGAATGAAAACCAGACGCCCACTGTTTTAAACAGATGACGTCATGGTAGTCCATATGATTAAGGTAGTGCACACCGAATGCAATCGAGGCAATATCGGTCAACATTAGTACTCTTCATATAATCATCAGCCATTCTTGTCAATTAACGATGTTTACAGATCAATGCTCGAACATGACTCGATACAGACTGTTATCTGAAGAGAATTTCCAATCGCATTACGCAGTTTCGATATTGACTAGATGTCGTGAGGAACATACTACCTTAACATGGTAATGATAAGTTATTAAGATAGTCAGGGGAGATTTGTTCGGTGATGACCACATTGAAATGCGAATGCTAATCATGTAAAGAACTCACAGTGGATTCCGTTGTAGCTGAATTATCAGCTCTGAAGAACCAGCAGGCGACAACTGGTTTGCGCTAATTGACTCGACCAAACACGTAAACACGTAAATTAATAAACAAATCAACCTTTTGCAACAGGCAACCACGTGTTAAACGGTCATTCTTTGAGGAAGCATAAATACATATGACAGCTTAAAGAGACTGGCAACAAGATTTAGCATTAAAATAGTAATTTGTAAATATGTGCCAAACAATTATATAAACGTTAAAGAATAAGTTGAGAATAAGAAATTCTGTTATAAAATGTATTTCAATAAAAATAAAATATTGAGCTCTGGTGGGATTCGAACCGGGGCCCGGCATGGGCGGACATAAGGCAAAAATAAGCAAACCGCTTAGACCACTGGGCCAAGGAACTATTAATATATCTCGGATCGATTGAACGTATTTCATTGTGTAGCGATGGAAAGTACACACAACTACATAATTCCGCTCGGGTTTATGTCTGAGCCCGTGATCAATTTCTATAGCGTCTTTCGACGCTATGGATAAAACGACGGAAACAATCTAAACAACTAAGATTTGAAGAATTTTCTCGAGGGTCTTTTTAGACTGGTCATATTTTCCCAATGCCAGATGCACGATAATGCTACCCTTTTGGTTATGTTTTTTGAGTATTTTCTTTTATATTTGCAAATGCATCATCTGGTTGCGAGTCGCTTTAAAGTACGGCAAAATTACAGCAGACTTTTTAAAAGCGCCATCAGCTTTAATACGCTGGCCTGGCATTTATATTCAATAGAGGATCTTACATGAGTACTCATTGTTTATCATTTTTTTAATAAACGAGTTGACTAAAATGATATGACGCGAGTCCTTGCGAGCGTCATATTGATGTAAGTAAACAAGTTTATTCAGTAAAAATGATAAGTAATGAGCACGAATTCATATGAGATTCTATTTATTAAATAACAATTTTAATTAATAAATCGAAGTCTTAGTTTGTAGTCTTTCTGCTATAAAGAGTTTTCGCCTAAATATGACATTGTTTACGGTAACGTCATCGCAAATGACGTCATTTGGTGTCCCGCTATGCAGCGCTTGTGGTCGAAAATATTTGGTCGGAGCCTAAAAAACGATATTTCAGTAGTTGATAACGATATTTATATACATGTCCGCAAATTACGAAATACACCCTGGAATAGTAATTTAAAACAAGATTGACTCCATAAAATACTAATAATCCGTCCAATGCCATGACGTCATCTGACTTAAACTATTGTCAACTCCTTTAAACAATGGCCCTCTCCTTTTATTTTTCCAATTTAATTTCCAGATATTTTGATGAAATGAACATTGAAATGGGTGTAAACTAGACTGGATTCGAATCAGATACCGCTATACATGTTTACAAATAACCATTGCACTTTTGGTAAGGCAGTAAAGGGGTGAATATCTGGGGAAATCATGTGGCATAGTGTCTCACTAATTAGGTTGAATATCATCTGTTCAACCCTTGTTGTGTTATGTAGCACAGTAATGTATACACCTTTGCAAGTACAACATCCCCTCTCTACAACGACACCCAATGGCCCGGAAGACAAATATTGTGTGCGTTGTTCGGAGAGAGGGAAACTGGCTTACATTTGCAAACAGCTTGAATCCAGATCAGACGCCGCGTAACGCGGCGTCTGATCTTAATTCAAGCTGTTTGTCAATAGTGTTTGAAAAGTTTAAATAATTAGGAATTACAACAGGTGTTCAAACGCCATCAAGATACCATCAATTAGAATATCGAAAATATTTCTGATAGTACATACTCATGACTATATAAATTGGAACTATTTCTTCATTTCAGGCGTAAAAGGGCTTATTTATGGGGTAATGTGTAAATTCATCTTTAAGTAGGCCATAGTCGTATTTAGTGGGACCTTTTGCAAATAATGAAGTTTGAATCCATACGAGTTTTCGATCTAGATCAAAACTGTTGGACATTCTTAAGATTGGTCATAGAAGACGTGGAATAAGACAACTGCATGCACTGGTATTGATGATGTAGACCAGAAACTGCCCAGCATGCTTAATGTTAACCCGTTACTCAATAAACACGCTTTGCCAGGGCTGCCATATCTCCGGATTTTTCCTTAATCTTCGGATATTATTTTTTCTTTCTCCGGAATCGGGTGTCAAGCATTTTTGATCCAGTTCAGACTCCGCGTTACGCGGCGTCTGATCTGGATCTAAACTGTTTCCATAATAATGGCAGCGTCTTAGAGTCTGGCAGCTTAAGGGGTAAAGTTTCGTTTCCTAACATTGCGCTCGAAAATTTGGAAATCTTAGGATTTTATGAGCAACCTATGATAGCCCTGCTTTGCGCATTTGATAAAATCGTCCAGTGACGAAAATAGCTCCAGTTTATACGTTGTATGTGGAATGCGTAAATAAATATTCCTATATTCTAGAAGATGGTAGCTTAAAGCAGGCTAGACGAATAGCAGAAGGCGAATAAAGGTACATTCTATATTACTTTCAACCTGCGTTATAAATGCGTTAAGATGTTATTCAGAGATACATTTCAATATTTGTGTTCCTTTCTTATGGATTTCTTTAAAGCTGTTCGTGTAAGTTCGAAATAATCGGACTTCGTGGTCAATTCCTGCGCATTACAACTCCAGACCGTTGTCCAATATCGTTTTACAACGGTAGAACATAGTTTATTTCTGAAATGGCTCAGTTAGTTAAACTTTTGTTTCGGGCGAGTTTGTGTCATCTGTTGAAAATATTTTGGAACCAAACTGTTCGACATTCTTGTTATATTTTCTGAAAAAATAATGAAGATGAATCTTATCTTAGAATAGTTGCCGAGGACCAATTGTTCCAGACGACAGCTCAACAGTGTAATATAGTGTTCCCTCTCCACAACGACTACCAATGGATGACATAGGTTGTGGGTGTTGTTTGGATTTATAGGAGGGAAATTATTTTACATTTACAAACAGCTTGAATCCAGATCAGACGCCGCGTTATGCGGCGTCTGATCTAGATTCAAGTTGTTTGTCACTCGCCATTAAGTTTTTTTTCTGTCAAAATGTCCAATATGTAACTTTGAGAAAAACAGCAGTCGACAAATTTAAGCAGACGATATAACAGCAGTAAGAGCGTTATATATAATTTCCTGTAAGCGAAGAGCGGTAAGGGTCGTTGTAAGGAGGGAGTCATAATAGGAGGGTCGTTGTAGGGAGGGATACTGTATAGGCTAAATAGGGCACACGTTTCCCTAGCATTGGCCGTCTTTCACAATCCCTGTAATAATTATCTGTCTGATACAGGGCGGAAACTGTCCTAGAAGCAACCGTCTATAAAGTGCAAAAAACTTAATGTACCGTTTAATTCATGTTTAAGCGGGCCATGGACATTTTGTTAACATCTTGGAGCCAGATGAGACGTCGAGTATAGCTCGGCAACTCGACGTCTGCTCTGGAATCTATATTGTTTGACATTCTTGAGATGGTTCCTTAAAGAAAAGGATTAAAACATCTATTCTGGTATATGATACAGACCAAAGATGCCTAGCGTTCTTAATGCAAATAGTATCCTGTCACGTGTCGATAAACTGGGTACCTGATAAACTTTTTATTATTATGTCAGTTGGTCACATGACCGATGTTATTATGTCAGTTGGTACACACTCGTGCTCATTATATACTTATCGTTTTTAATAAACTCGTTCACTAAAATTAATATGACGCTCGCCAAGGCTCGCGTCATATTATTTTAGTCAACTCGTTTATTAAAAATGATAAATAATGATCACTCACGTAAGGTCCTCTATATAATTTCTCACTGTATGTGTGTATTTCTATTGATATTTCTGTGTAGTCAAAGTGCAGTATTCATTATGAAACTCTAAATGTTAGTATACGACCAATCCAATCAGCCTCACACGAAAACGCTTCAGCATTGAGCGTATACGTAGCGAATACCACCGACTCTTGTAAAGAAATATTCAGAAAATATAAGAAAATCATAGTAGGTCTGTTCCCAAATGTAACAAAGCATTCTTAGCTTTAGCAGCATGCTCAGAATGTTTTGTAACCTATGGAACAGGCCAACAAACTATGATGTCTGTTTCTTCTAGACCTTTTCAGCATGGCGCTGCGCCGTGGTGTATTTATCAACCGCCATGTTGCCCATAATCGAAGAATGCCACACCACTGCCATTTCTCCGGAATTTTCCGAAATCTTCGTCTTTTTCTTTATTCGATCGGAACTACGGATTTTTTTCGAAATCTTCGAATTTCTGCTCGTACTTTAAACATTTAAGATTTTATGCGTTTTTACGTAGAAAACAATGATATAGGTGTCCAACAAGTTAGACCTAGACCAAACACCGCGTTATGCAGTGTCTGATCTGAATCCAATCTATTTGCATAAGTATGTAATTGTAATAAAGCCTGGCAGCGACAGGAATAAACGTTCGATTCCAAAAATCGTGCTTGAAAATTTGGAAATCTTAGGATTTTTATGAGCAAATTACGATAGCCCTGTACCTACCTGCTGGTCTGCTTATCCAGTTGAAGAATTTCCCTCCGTATCAAGCAAACTCCAGTGTAAACTGATTCTTACACGTTCCCGCACCAACGTTGATTAATATGTGATCTCAATGTGTGACAAAAGAAGCCTTTTTATTATAAATATGTAACAGGTGTCCGTTTGATGCAGTGGTGTCGCACATATGCTCGAAATCGACAAATCTAGCGTGTAGACATTTACCTGGCACAAATGTTTTTTCTTTCTATTAACTCAGTGAGCCCTAGTAACGATTATGCTCGTCTTTTACAATTAGTGAAACCTTGAACAGTGCACTTGTTATATGCTAACAGTGCATACCCTGATAAGAGGGCTCCTAGGAGCCCTTTGATCATGGTATGCACTGTTTCTCATGAAGCAATAAAGTATCAAAAACAACATAAATAGTAAAAAATGGACTACACTTTGTGAGAAACTGGAATAGTTCATCGGAAGTGTCAGGGAAAATACGTTAAAGTACTAACATAAATGTGTTCATGTTAAATCAGCACTTATTGCTTAATTGCATATAATAATAATAATGATAATAATAATGATGATAATCATAACATTGATGTGTTAATATTAAATCAGCACCTACTGCTAAATTGTATTTAATAATGATAATAAATATATAATTATATAATAACAATAATAATAAAGAAAAATGATTATAATCATAAAACATGTAATAGTAAAATACTTTATTTAATAAGAGCTCATTTGATAAAAAGCAATCTTCTATGAGGCCCTCAAATGATATAGGGATTACAGGGATTAAGTGTAATCAGGGAATACGTGAACTCCCTGAAAATAAGGGATTTCACAAAACCCCTAAATCACCCAGGGAAAAGGCATAATTTTGAAGATTTTCTTTGATTTTTTATAAATATTTGGCAGTTACTTTTGGTTACAGTAATGAATCGTACCTCGTTTAGTTCATTAAGTTAAAAGGCAAGATCCACGATATAACATATGTTGTTAACCTTATTAACAAGATAGATGTCTTGTTTTTTTTTATTGTTCTGACTTAACTGCACACTGCTCACTTGTTTTTATTCACTTGTACGAGAAACTTTGAATGCACGTTCATAGGACCATGATATTTCAAGAAAGTATAACTTTTAAAAACCAAAAAAAAAATGTTATGATAGTACAAATATATTCATTTGATGAAAAAAGGGACATTTTATCAATTCCCTAAAACGCCCAGTGATTCCGCGTAATCCCTAAAAGGTTCAGGGAATACAATACGCGTAATCCCTGATTACACTTAATCCCTGTATATATACAAGGCATTTCATACTAAACATATAACTAAAAACAATATATCACAATTAACTAGCAATTTACAAGAAACAATGATTTAAGGGTGTATCCAACCCATAAGCGATTTTTTCAAAATATCAAACTTTTTTTCTATCATTGTTTTTTTTGGAAGAGCTGTTTATGATGAATGACAAAATGGAGAAAAAAATATATGGTGGTGTCCTTTTTTTTTGAGCTACAGCGATTTGAAAAAGGTATGTCAAATTTGGACTTTTTCTCTCAAATTTTACCCATTCAGAGTACAAACTTCAGTAAAATCTATTTCAAACCAAACATGGTAATTGGGGTCTTCATTATTTATTTCATGTCTATGGTGGTATTTTCACATATAGAAACCAAATTTAGACAAAGCAGGCACTAGGTTTGAACAATATGGATCCTCGAATATCAAAAATATGCTTTTTATAGGGCATGATTTTATTAGATATTTTATTTTATGAAAAAAAGTAAAAATGTTTGAAAATGAAATAGTTCTAGTATTAAACTTTTTCTTATATTCTACCATATGAAAGACAATGCTAAGGCAGTTCAAAATATGAAAAGAAATTGAAAGGTCAGTGTTGAAAATTTTGAGTTATTAAAGTAAAACGAGTTATCTCCCCTTACAAAATTTACAAAAAAGTACCATATCGATGATATTTAGAGCTTTATAAATTTCACATTTGGTGCCTGTTTTTTTCTTAAATTAGTTTTTGTATGAAGAAATACTACCATAGATAGGAAATAAATAACACAAAACCAAATTATCATATTTGTTTTCATTTAAAATGGATTTATATTGAAGCGGGCTGTTTGAAAAGGACAAAATAAGAGGAAGTGGGTGGGGTAAATTTTACATGGCTATGGAGCCAACTGTTGTTCACCAAAATGTACACTTTTTCTATTTTTTCATTCATCTTAAATAGCTCTTCAATACAAAACCATCATAAAGTGTTTTCATATACTTTGAAAATTTCTTAAATTCATGACATTTATACACCCTTAAGTAGTCCGTCCTCCTCTCATACATGTATATGAAAAATGATTTGGTGTATATTGCTGTATCTAAGTTATTAAGATAAAGTGAAGCAATGCAAAACCCTAGTTGCCTTGTCAACAGAAGTGAAAATCTTTATGAAATGTCCATGTCAAAAACCACAAGGCATACAGCTTCTACAGAACTAGAACCATGTTATGTAGCAATGACTTAGTAGAATTTCGTTTTCTTCTTTTTAACGTGGTTTTTATTAGCGCCTGACATCCAATTAGAACAAAATACACCTGGTGTCAGCCTCTGTAAATGACATTAGGTCAATCATGGACATCTAGAACAGCAGTACACCAGTCAAAGTACTGACTTGATGATGCCACACATCTATTTTGAACACATACCACTCCCTTCAGATAGTGATAAGTACAGTGGCAGAGACGTTATTCTCTCCTGTTTAAACGCAAACGATACGCAAACGCATTGTAATAAAGTATAAAAAATGTCTTTTTTTTTTAGAAATTTCTAACGATTCATTTTAATCTGAGTGGCAAACAGTTTTAAGCCTGATAAGACGCCGGGTTACCCGTCGTCTGATCTGGCTCCAAACTGTTTGCAATGGACATCATTATCTTTAGCATAAACCCGTTTATTGGGAAAGTATGTCTTCTCGACTGTAGCAGCTAAATAATATTTCTACAGGCAGAATTACAGTTGAATCAGTTCGCATCAATCTACACGTGCATGGGCGTATCCTATAATTGGATGGATCTTTAGGTGTCTTGCTGTTAACTCTTTCCCTGTCAAGTTTTATCGTCTGCTTTAACGCTCTTACCGCCAAAATGTCGTCTGTATTGATAGTGTCGTATGCAAAAAAAATTAAAGTAAGATTTACGGCGGTTTTGACTGTAGAAATGTCGATACGAGTGTCAAACATTTCTGATCAGGATCCAAAATATTTGCAAAGTCGCGTTTGTGAAAGAGTTAAAAGTGAAAAAGTTAACCCGTTCGCCCATTACCTCGAGCACAATTTGAATTTGCAAATACTTATAACTAATCAGATTACACTTATACGAATCAGATAGCATTAACGCTGCGGCTGATCATGATCTAAACTGTTCGACCCTCATTTAAATTATTTTAAGTCAAAATTTATAGCTAGAAATTAAGTTTGAGCAAGAAATTTTAGTTATACAACTTGTTTTCAAAACAAGCAAGACATATTTTGGCAGTGAACTGGTTTAAGAACTATAATATTATAGTTCGTATAGGCATTAATATATTATTAACGCATTCACTGTCCTAATGCCATATGTTTTTAAACAGCTGTCGTCCGCCTTTCTTTCTCAAACTTAATTTCTAGCTATTTTGACTTAAAATAAATGAAATGTGCAGGGGGGCCGAACTGGAATTTTGGATTTTTTTCGGAATAGTTTGTTCATCCAGAAACTCGTGCTTTTGATTATAAAATCTCAGAATAACCTTCTTCAGCTTTGTTATGCACCAACGTTGTGTGGTTATACATTTTTGTTAATAAAATGGAAAAAAATAGGAACAAGTAGTCCCAAAAATATGAAAACAACACATCATGCGCCATTAAGGGAACACATAGAAAATAATTCTCCTACAGTTCTTTAATTTAAGATATTGACAATTTTTTAACAAATATTGATGGAGCATTAATTTACTGAAATCAAACATAAATATTAAAGGTACCCGAATTAGTTTTCCTAGAAAATACAAATGTCTGCATAGAATGTAACACATGTAAATCCAATTACATAGGATATAATACAACCTTTACAAATGCTATATATAACCACTTTTAAATGCTAAAAATTAGTATTTGACTAACCGTGGTCGCCAAATGCAGTGAGAAAATAATAATTCTTTTTATTCATATTAACCTATTTCTGGCGAAATCTAGACGTGGACTCCCGGGGCCCGTTTCATAAAACTTCTTACGACAAATGTTGTGGTAAGTCAAAACTTTAAAATACATTTAATTTCTCATTTTTCTATCTAATCATGTCTTGTGACATCTCTTTGGAATCGTCTTTTCCAAAAAAATGTTCCAAGCCAGGATCAAATGGAAAAATTGAGATTTTTAAAATTTTACTTACGACAACATTTTTCGTATAGATGTTTATGAAACGGGCCCCTGGTATGTAAGAATCAATGAGCATGGCCACACTCTAACAAAATATGCATACTAGTATGCTTAAAGCACTTTTCTAAATAGCACTTCAAAATAAATGTACTATGGCCCAAAATGACACAGTGCTCCCTCTCTACAACAACGCCAAATTGGAGACACATATTGTATCCGTTGTTCGGAGGGAGGTGTTATAGGGAGGGACTTGACTTACATTTGCAAACAGCTTGAATCCAGATCAGACGCCACGTAACGCTGTGTCTGATCTGGATTCAAGCTGTTTGTCCCTCGTCATTATGTTTTTTTCTGTCAAAATATCCAATATGTAAATTTGAGTAAAAACAGCAGACGATAATGCGGCCGTAAAAAGAATTGTTTGGGGAACAACAGCAAGCGTTGTTATAAGGAAGGAATCGTTGTTCAGATGACCGCTGTTGGGAGGGAGCACTATATCAACTATAGTATTGCAACAAACCTCAAATCACTAAACGTGTTATTCGACACGTAAAAATAGTAATCTGATGCCATCTTCAGCAAATAGCACACACACACATCTTAGCAAATGACACAAGTTATAGGGACCCGAGTAAAACATGGTGTCCACTCTCTTTTAAACTTATTATCTTATGGCGCCGCAAAATAGCAGTTTGGTGCCTTTGTAGCACATCACAATACTGACAGACCCGAAATAACTTGGTACCCCAATAATCCAAGTACATGTATATCGGCTGAAGCTGATGGCTAAATGGGAGAGAACCGGAATCGTGACATTTCGCCCAACCGGGGCCCTTGCACCGCCTAAACGCAGAAACGAAGCCGACCTCCCCGGAATTGACCGACTGGAAGCCTACATTAGCACAGCCTAGACATTTATGAAAACCAACGTTGTTGTCTTTTAAGAAAACACTCCATCGCAAACGCTAACCCAGCAGGCACACCAACGTTGAATCAACGTTGAGTCAACGTTGAACTTCAACGTTGAAACAACGTACGATTTATATTTGATTTTGAAAGTTGTGTTGACGTTGAACCTCAACGTTGATTCAACGTTGATAATGGTTGAAGTTTAAACGTTGAAATGACGTTGATTCAACGTCAAAACAACATTGTTTCGAGTGGGCTGTCCGTGTTTGTGTGCGTTGTTTTCTCCAGATATTGTTTTATTTTCAAATTCTCCCTTCAACTTAGGTTTTAGGAGCTCTACTCTACTAATAGTAGAGTAGACAACGCATGGGCGTTGGAAGATATTTGATTACAGCTTATCAAATATGGTTGCTTCATTTATTAGTACGCTGAGTATCTATAATTAAACATTTTTACATTGAATTGGTTTGCTTTTCTTGCTTTTTGTATTTTATTCATTTTAATTCTAAACTTGAATGTAAAGTTCAGTGCTTACTATTAAGAACTTAGAACTTATTTCTTTTGCATCTAAACTATGAAGTATCAAATTAATATTTAAGTTGAAGTTGTTATGATTATTTATTCAAAAAAAGAAATAATAATTTTTACCTACGTCCATTATCTGACAATGTTGATTCAACGTTGATTCAACGTTGATTCAACTTTGGCAGTAGATTTTTAAATTGAATTTATTTTTTTACGATAAATCATAGTTTACGTGATGAGACATAACCACTGCAATATATTTTATCAGAATTTTCATTTTCATCGATTTGTTTTTCCCCACGACCATTTTCAACGTTGATTCAACGTTGGCAATAAATTCGGTACCGACCCATGGTCGTCCTAGGGTGAAAAAGGGTTGATCAACGTTGCGACGGAAAATCAACTGCTGGGCGACCATTATCAACGTTGATTCAACGTTGATTCAACGTTGTCATTAGATTTTCTAAATTGAATTTATTTTAACAATAAATCATAATCGACGTGGTTAGACATTAAACACTGCGATATAATTAATCAGAAATTTCAATTTCAGTATTTTTTAATTTTTTATCTACAACCATTATAAACGTTGATTCAACGTTGATTCAAGGTTATCAGTAAATTGGCTACCGATGGATGGTCGTCCATGGTTGAAATCAGGTTGATCAACGTTACGACGGAAAATCAACGTTGATTCAACGTTGAAACAACGTTGTGTGCCTGCTGGGAAGGTAGTTTGCCAAAAACAATTGAGTAATACTCTGGAACAAATGTACGCCATCAGGTAAACCGTCAAGTTTTTCTATCACAAACCAAAATTCTAGGTAGGATCTCGGTTGGAAAACGTGTGGGCACAGAAAGTCAAAGGCACTGAAAAAACCCCATCCATACATGCTTTTACTAAATCTGCCTAAAAAATCTTAACTAAATCTGATTAAAATGATGTTTCTTTTTAAATAAAGTCAGACGGATTATGACGTCATATTGACGGTGACAAGGTTAATAACGAGAAGGGCCAGTTTCGCGAAAAGCGAAGCATTTATGGTAAGGGGTCTATTTTCAAGTTAATTTCATTTGTTTCTTACCTGTATGAACGTTGAATCGATTTTCGGGAGACCTAAACAACGCTTCCGTATCCGGCGGATCTAATTGCTACATTATTTTTAAAAACTGGTTAAAAGCATTTGAGTTATTGTCTATTGAAAGACATATTTATGTTCGTGAAAGAGCAGACAGTCTATAGTCTAATTCGCGAGTGACCAAAACAACGCTTCCGGTTTACGCACATTTCACAGACTGTTAAACATATACTCCTCATAACAAAATCACAGTCCAATCGAGACACCGTCTACAAATTTCTATTCATTCACGGACCGGTCTAAAACACGGTTTGCGAATTGGAAAGAATACGACTTCGTTTTTAAAAGGAATTCAGAATTAAATGTTATTTCTATTTAAAAAAAGTCTCAGTGTAAATAAAACAAACGAGTTTCACGGTCATGCTAAATGCTAGCATACTACCGTATACATAAACGGTCAAATTTGAGGGCCTATTAGAATGAACGGTTAAAAAAACATTTTCCGGACGTTTCGGCCCTGAGTCGTTTCGACCTGGAGGTCGAGTCGGCCCTTGGCCGTTTCGGCTTGGGACGTTTTCGGCAACTTTTAAATATTCCATATTGGTATGGTAAAGTAAAGTAGAAAAAAGTGTCATATACCTCTGGTAATTTATAACCCCCAATGAATAAATTGATAAAACAGAAAGTGACAAATGCCCCTGAGGTGTTTTGTCACTGCAATGTATTAATTTGGCTTTCAAGTAAAATCATACAGCAGGTTATAATAGTACTCCTTGCTGTTGTTTGTGATGAAAATGTTCAGAGAAACCAGTTTTTTCTGGCTAGCGCTAAATGTCTGTATTCTCATGTCTGACGTCACAAAGTTTAAGGTAACGTGACGTCAGAGATTTTGTGGTAACATGAAACTCCTGTATTTGTGCAAGTATTTCCATGTCATCGTAGTACTCAATAACCGTATGACTTTCCATAGACTTAAAAACGCAGAGGCAAATAGGCATCCGTGGGTATGCTCGCTCGGGAATTGTTTGATTCGAGGGTACAATAAGGCGTATGTTTGGGGTGAATTTTCTTAAAAGAAATGGCATAGATCTAAATTTTTCCGATTTTTTGTAGTATAATTATCTAACTGACCAGTCCACTATGTGTACAGTAAGAGACAGCGATCTCTTTTTAGACTTCAGGCGCTGTCCTCGGACGGCACCAGTCGAAAATTATTTTGTCAAGACTAGTAACGGACGAAATCTAATGCATTCATGGACACTGGTTAAAATAAAAACAAATCGCAACTAGACATTTCATTCATCTGAAATTATACGACATTAAGGCTAAACTCATTTTTAATTTGTAATAAAATCTTTTTGAGGGTTCCGGAACACGTGACAGGAATCTCATGTCACCTCAGGACTGCCATAAAGTGACATAAAAGGTCTTAAGATTTCCAAATTTGCATTTTTCAAGTTTTTACGAATCGTACGTTTTCCCCATCGCCTGTTTCTAGTTTGTTGACACGTGGCGGCTTAAAGCAGACTGGAAGTAATGCAGAACACACCTTAAGACGCATTCTGCTTTACTTTCAGCCAGCTCTCAGCTACAATGTACTAGAAAAAAAATCAGAAGATTTCGGAAAAATCCGGAGATATGGCAGCCCTGTCACCTCAATGACCTGGTGACATGGAACACCATGCGTTATGACAAGAATCTCATGTCACCTCAATGTACGTGGTAAGGAATACTACAATGACATGGAAATACAGGCATTAGGACAGGAATCTCATGTCATCTCAGTGTACTTACTATAAAATATTATAGTGACATGGATATACATGCATTATGACAGGAATCTCATGTCACCTCAGTGTACATAATATAGAATACTATAGCGACATGGAAATACAGGCATTATGACAGTAATGCCATGATATATCAGTGTTCATAACTTATAGAATACTATAGTGCCATGGAAATACCTGTATTATAACAGGGATATCATACCTGTTTATAGTTCATAGTATAGAATACGATCTAGTGACATGGGAATACAGAATCTCATGTCACCTCAGTGTACATAGTATAGAAAACTACAGTGACATGGAAATACAGGCATTATGACAGGAAAGTCATGTCACCTCAGGGAATATAGTATAGAATACTACAGTGACATGGAAATACCTGCATTATTACAGGAATCTCATATCACTTTATTGTTCATAGTATAGAATACTATAGTGACATGGGAATACATGCATTATGACAGGAATCTCATGTCACCTCAGTGTACATAGAATGGAATACTACAGTGACATGGAAATACAGCATTTTGAAAGGAATGTGATGTCACCTCGATGTTCTTACTGTTGAATACTATAAAGACATTGAAAAATAGGAATTATAACAGGCATTTGATGTCAACTCAGTGTACATAGTATATAATGAAACAGTGACATACAAATCCTTACATTTTGTAAGGAATCTCATGTCTCCTCAGGGAACATAGTATAGAATAATATAGTGACATGGTAATACAGGCATTAGGACAGAAATCTCACGTCACCTCAGGGTACATAGTATGGAATACTATAGTGACATGGAAATACAGGCATTAGGACAGAAAGCTCATGTCACCTCAGGGAACATAGTATAGAATACTATAGTTACATCGAAATACAGGCATTAGGACAGAAATCTTATGTCAACTCAGTGCAAATAGTATAGAATATTATAGGAACATGGAAATACAGGCATTAGGACAGATATCTCATGTCACCTCAGTGTACATAGTATATAATACTATAGTGACATGGAAATACAGACATTACGACAGAAGTATCATGTCACCTTAGTGTACATAGTATAGAATACTATAGTGACATGGAAATGCAGGCATCATGACAGGAATCTCATGTCATCTCAGTGTACTTACTATATAATTATATAGTGACATGGAAATACTTGCATTATGACAGGATTCTCATGTCACCTCAGTCTAAATAATATAGAATACTATTGTGACATGGAAATACAGGCATTATGACAGTAATCTCATGATATATCAGTGCTCATAACTTATAGAATACTATAGTGACATGGAAATACCTGCATTATTACAGGAATATCATATCACTTTATTGTTCATAGTATAGAATACTATAGTGACATGGGAATACATGCATTATGACAGGAATCTCATGTCACCTCAGTGTACATAGTAAAGAATACTACAGTGACATGGAAATACATGCATTATGACAGAAATCTCATGTCACCTCAGGGAACATAGTATAGAATACTACAGTGACATGAAAATACCTGCATTATTACAGGAATCTCATATCACTTCATCGTTTTTAGTTAAGAAAAGTATAGTGACATGGGAATACATGCATTATGACAGGAATCTCATGTCACCTCAGTGTACATAGTATAGACTACTACAGTGACATGGAAATACAGGCATTTTGAAAGGAATTTGATGTCACCTCGATGTTCTTACTGTTGAATACTATAAAGACATGGAAATACAGGAATTATAACAGGCATTTGATGTCAACTCAGTGTACATAGTATAGAATAACACAGTGACATACAAATCCTTACATTATGTAAGGAATATCATGTCTCCTCAGGGTACATAGTATAGAATAATATAGTGACATGGAAATACAGGCATTTGGACAGAAATCTCTTGTCATCTCAGTATACATAGTATTGAATACTATAGTGACATGGATATAGAGGCATTATGGCAGAAATATCACGTCACCTTAGGGTACATAGTATACAATACTATAGTGACATGGAAATACAGGCATTACGACAGAAATCTCATGTCACCTCAGTGTACATAGTATAGATTACTATAGTGACATGGAAATACAGGCATTATGAGAGGATTCTCATGTCACCTCAGTGTACATAATATAGAATACTATAGTGACATTGAAATACAGGCATTATGAAAGTAATCTAATGATATATCAGTGTTCATAACTTATAGAGTACTATAGTGACATGGAAATACCTATATTATTACCGGAATATCATATCACTTTATTGTTCATAGTATTGAGTACTATAGTGACATGGGAATAGAATACATGCATTATGACAGGAATCTCATGTCACCTCAGTGTACATAGTATAGAATACTACAGTGACATGGAAATACAGGCATTTTGATGTCACCTCGATTTTCTTACTGTTAAATACTATAGTGACATGGAAAAACAGGAATTATAACAGGCAATTGATGTCAACTCAGTGTACATAGTATAGAATTTAAAAGTGACACACATCCTTGTATTATGACAGGAATCTCATGTCTCCTCAGGGTACATAGTATAGACTAATATAGTGACATGGAAATGCAGGAATTATGAGAGGAATCTCATGTCACCTCAGTATACATAGTATTGAATACTATAGTGACATGGATATACAGGCATTTTGACAGAAACCTCACGTCACCTCAGGGTACATAATATAGAATGCTATAGTGACATGGAAATACAGGCATTATGACTGAAATCTCATGTCAACTCATTGTACATAGTATAGAATATTATAGGCACATGGAAATACAGGCATTAGGACAGAAATATCATGTCACCTCAGTGTACATAGTATAGAATACTAAAGTGACATGGAAATACAGGCATTAGGACAGAAATCTCATGTCACCTCAGTGTACATAGTATAGAATACTATAGTGACATTGAAATACAGGCATTATGACAGGACTATCATGTTACCTCAGTGTACATAGTAAAAAATACTACAGTGACATGGAACTACGTGTTTAATGACAGTAATATCATGTCACCTTAGTGTACTCAATATAGAATACTAAAGTGACATGAAAATACTTGCATTATAACAGGAATTGTATGTCAACTCAGTGTTCATAGTACATGTATAGAATACTATAGTGACTTTGGAATACTTACACTATTACTGGAATCTCATGTCACGTCAATGGTTATAGTATAGAATACAACAGCGACATTGGAATACTTACACTATTACTAGAATCTCATGTCACGTCAATGTTCATAGCATAGAATACTACAGTGACATGGGAATACTTACACTATTACTGGAATATCATGTCACGTCAATGTTCATAGTATAGAATACTACAGTGACATGGGAATACTTACACTATTACTGGAATCTCATGTCACGTCAATGTTCATAGCATGGAATACTACAGTGACATGGGAATACTTACACTATTACTGGAATCTCATGTCACGTCAATGTTCATAGCATAGAATACTATAGTGGCATGGGAATACTTACACTATTACTAGAATCTCATGTCACGTCAATGTTCATAGTAAAGAATACTATAATGACATGGAAATACAGGCAATATGACAGGAATCTCATTTCGACTCAGTGTACCTAGCATTAGAACACTATAGTGGCATTGAAATAAATTCATTATGACAGGAATATCTTGTCACCTCACTGTGACCTCAGTGTACCTAATATAGAAAACTATAGTGGCATCGAAATACAGGAATTTTGACAGGAATCTCAAGTCACCTCACTGTGACCTCAGTGTACCTAATATAGAGCACTATAGTGCTATTGAAATACAGGCATTATAGCGGGAATCTCATGTCATCTCACTGTGAGCTCAGTGTACCTAATTTAGAACACTAAAGTGGCATTGACATACAGGAATTATGGCAGGAATCTCATGTCATCTCACTGTGACCTCAGTGTACCTAATATAGAACAATATAGTGACATGGAAATACAGGTAATATGGCAGGAATCTCATGTCACCTCACTGTGACCTCAGTGTACATAATATAGAACACTATAGTGGCATTGAAATACATGCAATATGGCAGAAATATCTTGTCACCTCACGGTGACCTCAGTGTACCAAATATAGAACACTATAGTGGCATTGAAATACAGGAATTATGGCAGGAATCTCATGTCATCTCACTGTGACCTCAGTGTACCTAATATAGAACACTATAGTGGCATTGAAATACAGGAATTATGGCAGGAATCTCATGTCACCTCATTGTGACCTCAGTGTTCCTAATATAGAACACCATAGTTGCATTGAAATACAGGCATTATGGCGGGAATCTCATGTCATCTCACAGTGACCTCAGTGTACCTAATATAGAACAATATAGTGGCATGGAAATACAGGAATTATGACAGGAATCTCATGTCGTCTCAGTAAACATAGTATATACTACTATAGTGGCATAATAATACAGGAATTATGACAGGAATCTCATGTCACCACAGTGTACATCGTATAGAATACTATAGTGGCATTGAAATACAGGCAATATGGTAGGAATATCTTGTCATCTCACGGTGACCTCAGTGTACCAAATATAGAACACTATAGTGGCATTGAAATACAGGAATTATGGCAGGAATCTCATGTCATCTCACTGTGACCTCAGTGTACCTAATTTAGAACACTATAGTGGCATTGAAATACAGGAATTATGACAGGAATCTCATGTCACCTCACTGTGACCTCAGTGTACCTAATATAGAACACCATAGTTGCATTGAAATACAGGCATTATGGCGGGAATCTCATGTCATCTCACTGTGACCTCAGTGTACCTAATATAGAACAATATAGTGGCATGGAAATACAGGAATTATGACAGGAATCTCATGTCGTCTCAGTAAACATAGTATATACTACTATAGTGGCATAATAATACAGGAATTATGACAGGAATCTCATGTCACCACAGTGTACATCGTATAGAATACTATAGTGGCATGGAAATACAGGCATTATGGCGGTAATCTCATGTTACTTTAGTGAACATAGTATAGAATCCTATAGTGTCATAATAATACAGGAATTATGATAGGAATCACATGTCACCTCAGTGAACATAGTTAGAATACTATGGTGGCATGGCCATACAGGCATAATGACGGTAATCTCATGTCACTTCAGTGAAAATAGTATAGAATACGACGGACGACGGACACAGGGCGATCACAATAGCTCACATTTAGCCTTTGGCTCAGGTGCGCTTAAAGACATCTTCTGACGACCTTTTGGTCATAACGCCATGCCAGATACTTTCTTCGCGAAAAGCATGGGTCTTGTGCATATTGAACCATTGAAGCGTATTATATGAGAACCGACCTTTATTTTAGATATTTTGGTTAGAAATAACCATTTAAAAGCACTCGAGCACGAGTATAATCTGGGCCTCATCAGGTAAACTGAGATTGGTATACCCATTTGCAGCATTAGCTACATGCTGTTCCACGCCTATCGAGAACAATTGGGGGTAGTCGATCAATGGACTGAGGAAAAGTCTTTAATTATTTTATACATTCCATTACCTAAATAAGCCGATATGAAATTGAAAAAATAACAAGTGCAGTATATTTTTGAATTTAATTCTATTTTGGCATATAAAACAAATACATCATTTGCAGTCATCAGTGAATTGCATTGAATAAAGCCTTTTTATGGAATACTCATTTTTAACCCACGTTTTAACTTTAAAGAGGGTATGTTTAAATCTAGCTAGTTCCAGATATTGAAGTCTGACAGTACTTACAATAACACCATTCTATTATAACCACCAGATGGTGCTAAATTGGGGCTACTTTAGGCAGGTGGTTGCTTAAGCAAGATGAAAGTAAAGCAGAAAACACCACATATAGTGGTCGTATTAAAAGAAAGGGTTATACTGCAATAAGGTGACTGTTTAATCCTGGTTCCTTTAATTTCAGCTTTAATTTTTAAAACAGTATTCAACTGATACTATTCCCCATTTGTCTTGCATTATGCTTTCACTGTCTGAACCTTTATCATTATTAAATGTGTCTGCTTCAAATATACCTTCTGTGATAATAATCAACAGTTTTAAAGATTGTGAACTGAGGAAAATCTGAACATATATGACAAACAGTTTGATCTGGACCAGACTTTGCTGTATGCAGCGTCTGATCTTAATCTTAACTGTTAGTCGCGCTTACCATGGGTTAAAAGAATCTCACGATTGATTAAGAATAGACAGTTGTCATACATGTCACTGTGCATGTCTGTCGATTGGCTATGGAAAAGGCTTTATCCAAATACCGATGCACGTATACAGTAATTACATCTGTGTCAATATTGTTCTCTGCCAATATTTAAAAGGCCTGTAAAATATATAGCATACGATACAGACCCTTGTCAGGGGGGCTACTCTATGACCTTCATATCTATGTCTACACTGTTGGCAAAGTATCTATGTGTGACGTCTTGCACAAATAGTTTTGAATAGCAAAACTATTGGCAAAAGTTTAATACTTTACGCGTATTAACTCAACCTTATGCCTTGTCAATTTATTAATTCATAATTAACGGTTATTGATGTTAATAACAATAAGATACAAATCAAGAAAGGAAAACAGGTTTTTTCATATGAAAAGGGTTCCAGCATTAGTCGTTACAGCAAGGATTAAGAGAACGCACTCAAAATCATACTTACGTATTAGTAGCGTATGCTGCAATGGAGAAGACGTTTGTCTTGTTTGCTAAAATAGTTAATTCCTTTTCAAACAGTTTGGAATAAGAGATCAAAAGCAACACAGAAAGCTGATGAAAAATCGTTCTACATAACTTATATCCTGGCAATCTGCCTTAAGATCTAGTAAAGCCATACTTGAAATTTGGGAAATATATCTAACCACTATACATGAATTAACATGCAGAACAATATTATTCAGGTGAATTTAGTTCATGCAGGTCAAAAGCAACACAGAAAGCTCATAGAAAAGGCTTCTGCATAACTTTTATCCTGGATTGATTATCTAGACAGATCATGCAGGTAAAAAGCAACACAGAAAGCTGATAAAAAAGCCTTCTGCATAACTTTATCCTGGTAAACTGCATAAGGATCTATTAAAGCCATAAATAAAACTTGGGAAATAGATCATACCACTTTACACAGATTAACATGCAGAATATAATTATATATATAAATTTAGTCAATGCAGGTCAAACGCGTCAAACGCAACACAGAAAGTTCCTGAAAAAAAAAACCTTCTGCATAATTGTTATCATAGATTGAGCAGTCATATAGGCATGCCATGCAGGTCAAAAGCAACACAGAAAGCTGAATAAAAAAAGCTTAGTGCATAACCTTTATCCTGGTAATCTGCCTAAAGATTTATAAAACCCATACTTGAATTTTGGGGAATAGATCATACCACTATGGCATGAAAAGAAATAAGTCCTCTACATGTCATGACATGTCTTCCATACAAATATGATAACAAACTCTAGGTTGAAAGAAGGGTAAGTTATTAATCTGAAACGATCGGGTTTAAAACAGTCATGTTTCATTACTGAGTGACCATGACCTTTAAAATCCAAATAAATATGGAGCATTTGATAATCATGACTAAACTCAGTACCAAATAGAAGATTTGTAGGTTGAAATAAGAGTGATCTATTGGTCGAAAACCTTTGGTTGCGATAGACCGATCTACATGAGCAAAGCAATATACCCCTTCTTTTTTAGAAGGAATCATAATCACAACATACACTAACATAACTTTGTTTTCTTATTCACAGAATAAAAATTAGAAAATAAAAGATTTCGTCTATGATGGCATATTTTGCCACCAGTTACCACTTAACTCTTTTGAAAAAAATCCAGGTTATAATGACTGTTCTCCAATTTGATGCACCCACAAAAAAACTTGTCTTATCATTCTCAACGTCTTCATCATTTTCATCGTCATCGTCTTTTTCTGATATATAAACTTTTTCTGCTTTCTTTAAGTTGTGCGCTCCCCTTACCGTATCACCGGTACAGTTTATTATAAAGAAATTGTCATACGGATGAGCCTTCTTCCACTCATATGTCTTGAACTTAAAATTTTCATGATCGAGCCCTGAGTATTAGCCTACTACAAGAGCTTTGTGGACAGCATTTCTTATGTCGCGGTTGGCTGGGTGATATGCCCTTTCATACGTTGATGGCTTGATATTAAATTCTGTGGTCAAGTTTTTTCTACAAAGCAGTCTAATACCTTTTTAATGTACGGGACAGATGTTATTCCCATTCTTACTAGGGAGAAAATCTGTCCCCTGAATTTTTGATGCATTCTGTTGGAAAAGGCAGTTTTATCAGTTATGGCATTCTTTCATCGGCAGTCGGACAAAAATGATATTCTTTGGTTTCACATTTCCTGTCTTTAAATCCTGACATAGTGTATCTAGTTTATACTGTCTTTTCTTTCCTCAAGTATCGTCCGGAACATAGTATTTCTCGTACCTGAAAACAACCACCAAAACCAGATATTATACATTTTGTAAAAGAAAAAGGCCCGGTAACGTAAATTTGAATGAATTTCAAACTGGACTCAGCTTCAGATCTCCATGCATTTAACATTTGTGTGAAGTTTCATTAATATCCTTTGTATAGTTTTCCGGGAAAACCGGACAAGCTTTTTTAAGCATACTTTAGTACATCAAGGGCATATAACTCTAATGAACCTCAAACTTGACTCAGCTTCAGATCTTGATACGTATAACATTTTTGTGAAATTTCCTTAATATCCTTTAGATGGTTTTTCGGAAAAACTCCGGACAAGCGTTTTATAGCATGTTTGAGCACACCAAGGGCAGATTACTCTGTAACGAAAATTTAAATGAACCTCAAACTCAACTCAGTTTCAGATCTGTTGATGCATATAAAATTTGTGTGAAGTTTCATTAATTTCCTTTGGATAGTTTTTGGGAAAAACTCCGGACAAACAAAATATTGACGGACGAACGAACGAATGGACGATCGTATTCACGGACGGAGGGGCAATGCAACGCTAATATACTTGTATGACCACCTTAAGAGGTGGGTATATAAAAAAAAGTAAAGTCCACTAAAACGATTGAAATGACTTTAAAACCCTGTGAAACTTTGAAGAATAAATTAAACTCCTAACGTTGAAAATATAGAAAATAATCTTAACTTCTTTGAAATAATGTTCAATTATATCAGTAATCCCTGAATAAATGTACCTTGTTATGTGACGGATCTGTAGTCTTGCCATGCACCCGACTTTCTGTGTGTCATGTACACGAAACCGTTCCCTTTTGATGTTGTGCTGGTCCCCTTTTTCCTAAAATTATTACATCACAATTTAGATATGAAAAACTTTGACAATACATAACTATTTCCTAAACATGATAACATTCATTTCTTGAAGTTAATGGCACATAAGTGTACACGCTATGGATAGCAGTTTAAAGTCTTTTCAATGAACATGCTAGAGTACTACGATAACTTAAAATCCTTGCATAATGACTGGACATTCATGTCATCTAGTTAAACATAATATGGACATGCGATTAGTGTCAAAATGCATGGATGTCCATGTCATTATATTATTCAATACCACGTTCACTGAGGTGACATGATATTTCTGTTATAATGTTTTTATTTGCATGTCATTGTAGTATTCTATACAATGTACTATGAGGTGACATGAGATTCCTGTCATAATGCCTGTATTTCCATGTCACTATAGTATTCTATACCACGTACATTGAGGTGACATGAGATTCTTGTCATAATGCCTGTATTTCCATGTCACTGTATGTTATATACTATTTATACTAAGATGGCATGAGATTACTGTCATAATACAATTATTTCAATATCAATATAGTATTCTATACTATGAATACTGAGATGGCATAAGATAACTGTCATAATGCCTGTATTTCCATGTCATTTTAGTATTCTATAATATATACACTGAGGTAACACGAGCTTCCATTCATAATGTAAGTATTTTCATGTCACATTGAGGTGACATGAGATTCCTGAAATAATGTCTATATTTCCATGTCACCATAGTAATCTATGTTATGTACACTGAGGTGACATGAGATTCCTGTCATATAGCCTGTATTTCCATGTCACTATAGTATTCTATACTATGTATACTGAGGTGACATGAGATTCCTGTCATAATGTCTGTATTTCATTGAGGTGATCCAATATCACCAATATGACATGGGATAACTGTCATAATGTCTGAATTTTCAGGTCACTTTAGTATCCTATACTATGTACACTGAGGTAACATGAGATTACTGTCATAATGCAAATAATTAATGTCACTATAGTGTTCTATATTATGACACTGATGTGACATGAGATTAAAGTCATTAAAGAAGTTGGTCCATGTCACTGTAGAAGCCTATACTATGTACACGGATGTAACATGAGATTCCTGTAATAATGCCGATATGTCTATGTCACTATAGTATTATATACTATGTACACTGAGGTGACATGAGGTAAGTGTCATAATTACACTGACGTGACATGAAATTCCTGTCATAATGCCTGTATTTCCATGTCACTCTAGTATTCTATATTATTTACACTGAGGTGAAATCAGATTCCTATCATAATGCAAGTAATTCCATTCACTATAGTATTCTATATTATGTACACTGAGGTGACATGAAATTCCTGTCATAATGCCTGTATTTCCATGTCAATATAGTACCCTGTGCTATGCACACTGAGGTAACATGAGATTCCTGTCATAATGTCTGTATTTCAATGTCACGATAGTATTCTATATTATGTTCACTGTGTTGATCTAATATCACTGTCATAATGCCTGTATTCCCATGTCACTATAGTATGCTATACTATGTTTACTGAGGTGACATGAGATTCCTGTCATAATGCCTGTATTTCTATGTCACTTTAGTATGCTATACAATATTCACTGATGTGACATGATATTCCTGTCATAATGCCTGTATTTCCGTGTCACTATAGTATTCTGTACTATGTACACGGAGGCGACACGATATTCCTGTCATTTTACAAGCATTTCCATGTCACTATAGTAGTCTATACCATGTACACGGAGGTGACATGAGATTCCTGTCACAATGTATGTATTTTCATGTCACTATAGTTGTCGATACTATGTATACAGAGGTGACATGAGATTCCTGTCAAATTGTCTGTATTTCCATGTCACTATAGTATGCTATACAATGTACCCCGATGTGAATGAGATTGCTGTCATAATGCCTGTATTTCCATGTCACTATACTATTCTGTACTATGTATACTGAGATGACATGAGATTCCTGTCATAATGCCTTTATTTCCTTGTCACTATAGTATTCTATACTATGTATACTGAGGTGACATGAGATTCCTGTCATAATGTCTGTATTTTCATGTCACTATATTTTATTCTATACTATGTATACTGCGGTAACATGAGATTCCTGTCAAAATGCCTTTATTTTCTTGTCACTATAGTATGCTATACTATGTACACTAAGGTAACATGAGATTCCTGTCATAATGCCTGTATTTCAATGCCATTATAGTATTCTATACTATTTACACTGAGGTTGAATGAGATTCCTGTCAAAATGCCTGTATTTTCATTTCACTATAGTTGTCGATACTATGTATACTGAGGTGACATGAGATTCCTGTCAAATTGTCTGTATTTCCATGTCACTATAGTATGCTATACAATGTACCCTGATGTGACATGAGATTCCTGTCATAATGCCTGTATTTCCATGTCACTATACTATTCTGTACTATGTATACTGCGGTGACATGAGATTCCTGTCATACTGCCTTTATTTCCTTGTCACTCTAGTATTCTATACTATGTATACTGAGGTGACATGAGATTCCTATCATAATGTCTGTATTTTCATGTCACTATAGTAATCTATACTATGTATAGTGCGGTAACATGAGGTTCCTGTCATAATGCCTTTATTTTCTTGTCACTATAGTATGCTATCTATGTACACTGAGGTAACATGAGATTCCTGTCATAATACCTGTATATCAATGCCATTATAGTATTCTATACTATTAACACTGAGGGGGAATGAGATTCCTGTCAAAATGCCTGTATAACATTGTCAGACTCACTACAGTATTATATACTATGTTTACTGAGGTGACATGAGGTTGCTGTCATAATGTCTGTATTTTCATGTCACTATAGTATTCTATACTATATACACTGAGGTGACATGAGATTCCTGTCATTATACAATTATTTACATGGCACTATAATATTCTATACTATGTATACTGAGGTGACATGAGATTCCTGTCATAATGTCTGTATTTTCATGTCACTATATTTTATTCTATACTATGTATACTGCGGTAACATGAGATTCCTGTCATAATGCCTTTATTTTCTTGTCACTATAGTATGCTATACTATGTACACTAAGGTAACATGAGATTCCTGTCATAATGCCTGTATTTCAATGCCATTATAGTATTCTATACTATTTACACTGAGGTGGAATGAGATTCCTGTCAAAATGCCTGTATTTTCATGTCACTATAGTTGTCGATACTATGTATACTGAGGTGACATGAGATTCCTGTCAAATTGTCTGTATTTCCATATCACTATAGTATGCTATACAATGTACCCCGATGTGACATGATATTCCTGTCATAATGCCTGTATTTCCATGTCACTATACTATTCTGTACTATGTATACTGCGGTGACATGAGATTCCTGTCATACTGCCTTTATTTCCTTGTCACTCTAGTATTCTATACTATGTATACTGAGGTGACATGAGATTCCTGTCATAATGTCTGTATTTTCATGTCACTATAGTATTCTATACTATGTATAGTGCGGTAGCATGAGATTCCTGTCATAATGCCTTTATTTTCTTGTCACTATTATAGTATGCTACCTATGTACACTGAGGTAACATGAGATTCCTGTCATAATGCCTGTATATCAATGCCATCATAGTATTCTATACTATTTACACTGAGGGGGAATGAGATTCCTGTCAAAATGCCTGTATAACATTGCCAGACTCACTACAGTATTATATACTATGTTTACTGAGGTGACATGAGGTTCCTGTCATAATGTCTGTATTTTCATGTCACTATAGTATTCTATACAATATACACTGAGGTGACATGAGATTCCTGTCATTATACAAGTATTTCCATGGCACTATAATATTCTATACTATGTACACGGAGGTAACACGAGATTCCTGTCACAATGCCTGTATTTCCATGTTACTCTAGTATTCTATACAATGTTCACTGAGGTGACATGAGATTCCTGTCATAATGTCTGTATTTCCATGTCACTATAGTATTCTAAACTGTGTTCAATGAGGTGACATGAGATTTCTGTAATTATACAAGTATTTCCATGGCACTGTAGTATTCTATACTATGTACACGGAGGTAACACGAGATTCCTGTCACAATGCCTGTATTTCCATGTCACCATAGTACCCTGTACTATGCAAACTGAGGGGACATGAGATTTCTGTCATAATATCTGTATTTCCATGTCATTATAGTATTCTTTACTATGTACACTGAGGTAACATGAGATTCCTGTCATAATGTCTGTATTTCAATGTCACTATAGTATTCTTAACTATGTTCAATGAGTAGACATGAGATATCTGTAACTATACAAGTAATTCAATATCACTATAGTATTCTATTTTATGTACACTGAGGTGACATGAGATTCTTTTCATAATGCCTGTATTTCCATGTCACTATAGTTTTCTTTACTATGCACACTGATGTGACATTAGATTCCTGTCAGAATGCCTGTATTTCCATGTCAGTCTAGTATTATATACAATGTTCACTGAGGTGACATGATATTTCTGTCATATTGCCTGTTTTTCCATGCCACTTTAGTATTCTAAGCTATGTACACTGAGGTGACATGATATTTCTGTTATAATGCATGGCTGTTCATGCCATTATAGTATTCTATACCATATTCATTAATGTTACATGAGATTCCTGTCATATTGTAAGGAATTTAATATCACTGTTGAATTCTATACCATGTACACTGAGTTGACATCAAATTCCTGTTACAATGCATGTATTTCCATATCACTATAGTTCTCTATAGCAAGTTCACTGACGTGACATTAAATCTCTCTTAATGCATAAATTTCCGTGTCACTATAGTATTATATACTATATACACTGTGGTGACATGAAATTCATGTCATAATGCGTTGATTTCCATGTCACTATAGGATTCTATACCATTATAATTTAGGTGACATGAGATTCCTGTCATAATGTAAGGATTTCTATGTCACTGTTGTTTCCTATACCATGTTGACTGAGGTGACATCAAATGCCTGTTATAATGCAAGTATATCTAAGCCATTATAGTATTCTTGACTATGAACACTGAATTGACATTAGATTACTGTAAAAACACAAGGATGTCCATGTCATTAAAGAATTCTTTACAATATACACTGCTGAAGGTGACATGAGATTCCTGTCATAATGCAAGGATTCCAATTTCCCTAAAGTATTCTTGACTATGTTCATTGAACTGCCATTAGATTACTGTGATGTTGCATGTAATCATTGTATTCTATTCTATCAAGACTGAGGTGGCATGAGATTCCTGTCATATTGCAAGAATTTCTATGTTGCTATATTATTCTATACCATGTTCCCTTTGATCCTATGAGTTTCCTGTCGTTATATATGGATTTCTATGTTACGAAAGTATTTTATACTTTGTTCCCTTGAAATGAGAATTCTTTCATATTTCCATGTAAGTATATATGACAATGACAATGAGTTTAAATGCACCAATGTCTAAGCCCCGTGCCATAAATTAAATTCATGTTATAATATTAGGATATTTATGTCTCCGTAGTATACTATGTACACTAGATTTTTTCAACATGCAAGGATTTCCATATTTTTGGTCTTGACAAATACATGGCACACACCAACTATTAAAGCCACGAGTTCAGCAGTGCAAAAGTTATAAGCACTGTTATGGTTTTGGGACAAAGGCAGGCAGGTTGTTGTTTGATTAGATCAGATTCTGCTATCTATGGGATAATTGGACCCCAAAGAGAGAGGGCGGATACAGAAAACCCGGGCGTGATGCCATACGCTTATTATCAGGGTTCTCTGGTTAATTTTAGATGACCAGTGCAAAGCTAAGATCTATACATTGAACATAGGCTTAGAAAGTCTCATCCGAAATACTTGGTCAGTCAAGCGGGATACCGAACTCACGACTTCAGGTATCGTTGTCGATCGGGTTACAACTGCATCACGCCAGACAGACAGATAAACAGACATGCAGATAGGGAAAAATTGTATGTACCCAAAGCACATATTTTGTGGGCATAAAAGATAATTACTCAATGATTAGATCATCTTTGAATACTAAGGTAAGTGTAGCCGGGTTGTGTTTATAGTTAAATTGTAAGAGATTTTTGTAATGCACGGATATTTCAGATGGGAGAGTACTCCCCTGTAATTTAAGGGTCCCGGGTTAGAGCCCAGGTCTAGCTACATATTTGTCTCACCATGTTTGTTTGTCTTTTGATACTGCTTTACACCTCCTTTGAGTATTACTAGCAGAGTCACTTATGGGGTACATAAGAGACTGAACCCGGCTGGTGACTATATCCCGACACCGACGAACCAGTCATAATGCTAACCCAAAATCCTGAGCGCCAAGGAGGGAAGCCATTACTACCAATTGATAAGTACAGAACTCCCTCCCTACAATGACCCTCCTAACAAAGACTCCCTCCTTTCAACGACAATTGCTGCTGTTCCCTAAACAGGACAATTTTGACCAACCTATTAACGGCTGCCATGTCGTCTGCTTAAAATTGTCGTCTGTCGTTTTTCTCAAATTTACATAAAAGAACAATGCGACAGAAAAAAATTTCATAACGAGTGACAAACAGATTGAATCCAGATCAGACGCCGCGTAACGCGGCGTCCGATCTGGATTCACGCTGTTTTCAAATGAAACCAATGTTCCTCCCTATAACGACTCCCTCCGAACAACGGACACATTCTGTGTCTCCCACTGGATGTCGTTGTAGAGAGGGATCGCTGTATTTGGTTTGAACACGCAACCTCCCGCACTGTGCAAATGTAACATAGATCTGGTGAGAAACAATGTGCATCCAGACTTTGGCTTAAACCTTACGGATCGAGGGCTCTCCGTTCTGAGCTATTCAGGCCGCTGACATATAACTATAAACTATACCCGGCTACACACCCTTCTCTACACAGAATTGATCCCGAATTCTTAATTAATGAACACTCCAAGAGTTTATCTTTTTATTATATATATATATTTGTACTCTCTGTGAGTTTCATACTACCCTACGTTGGTCGTCAAATGTAACTTGGTGTTCATAGAAAGAAACATATCCCCTCAGACCTGGGATCAAGCCCGGGCAGTCATGTTCGCAGTCCTACACTCTACCACGTTGCCATCAAACACTATTGTACAGCAAGGGCTGAAGGTCGTACTTGTAAGTGAAAATAACCTATACATACTGTGATATAATGGTTATCTGCCAAATTAAAATCCAAAACAATGTATCAATACATTTATATCACAAAATCTCGTCCTCGTCTCTACTTTCACTTTCATTTTCATTAATTTAAGCCCTAAATTTATGGATTAAGAATTAACTCAATTCGTCAAGAAGAGAATAAATAAGCAAACAGGGAATATTCTGATCAGACACCGTAGTTGCAGCGTCTCATCAGGGTCTACACTGTAGGAAAGTTCATATGAAAAATTCTGATTTATGTGAACAGTGAACAACCTCATACGAGCGTATTTCATCTTACATCTGTCGTTAGAGTCGCTTATTAAACTAATAAGACTTCCTCATGGGTCATGACATGATACCCAGGAACTTTTTATCATACATCTATAAGGACATATATTACAGCAAGTTTCATTGTAATATTCAGACAACCGATAACTTACTATGATTCTACATTCATCTCAGTGGCTAAAAATGTGTAGACGACGAGTTCAGTGTTTACACACGAAAGCGTGACGTCAACAGAAGCGCAAAAATTGTGACGTCAGACAGGAGAATACTGACATTTAGCGCTAGCCGTTTTTTCTAGCTTATTCAAATGCATCATCACCATAGCATCATGACGTCATATTGATGTCATCATGACGTCGTCGTCATAACAAGGTTTGTCAAATGTCATATTGAGGACTTATTTCTAAATTTGGAATTTATCACATTATCAAAGAGTAATGGCCAGTAAGAATGAGTTATCTCCCTTCCTATTCACTTGAAATAATATAGAATGCCTTATCTCCCTATTCACCTGATTTTACCTCTGAATGACCTCTAAATGACCTTGATTATTGTCAGACACGACCAAAGTTGTACTGACCTCAAGATCTTCTTCAGTTGAGTAGACATTCCAAATATAAAGTCTCTATTCCATGTTGTTCAAAAGTTATGGCTAATGTTAAAGTTGTGTACAGACAAACAGACAGACAGATAGACAGACAGACCAAAAACAATATATGCCCCCGACTAAGTCGTGCGGGGGCATAATTAGCACCCAACTTACCCACCATACAGTACTGCCCAGTAGTCTAGGATTTATGTGGTCAAACTAATTTGTTTAAGATGGAGAAAAGTTGACTGAAAATTCAGGAAAGGGTTCTTAGATTAATTTATGACGATCAAACAAGCACATACCAGGGTCTGTCTGACCATTCTAGACTCCCATCCGTTAGAATCAGATGTATGAAAAATATGGCCATAAAAGTGTTTAAGGTAATTAATAAAGAGTGCCCTCTTTATTTTCATGATTTGGTAAATATAAAAAATAACTCATTTTCTTTCAGGCATACAATAGCAGTGAAATCCTGCTGGTAAGAACTTGTAACCTGGTACGGTTTGTAATGAATCCTTTAGGTATGCAAGAGGTAGACTGTTGAATGATTTGCCTGATAAGTCTTAAGAGGAGACAAGAACTGTCCCTCAACCAGTTCAAGTCTTTTGTGATAGTTGTGTCAGGTTGGAATGTACCTGAATGTAAGTGTAGCTCATGCAGTCCAATATAGGAACTACTTAGTCATTCCTGCTTGCTGATTTGCTTTTTCACTTAATATGTTCTAACTATAACATAGCAAGGTTGACAAATTTAATCTCTTTTTGACACACCTCTTATGGTCTATCTTTCAAATCGCTATCGACTCATGTTTTAATCTAACTGTGTAATATATTAACTCAGACATATTGCTGATTGTCAGATAGAATGAATCTTGGCCAGGCGCCAAGTGACACATCTGACCAATACTCATACTGATCTAAAAATTATCACAACCAGCCATTGTGCAAGGGGTAGGACACTGAGGGGTATTTTGGGTATGTTCGTAGAATTTGACTAGCCATATCTTGTGACATGAACCGGGCAATTTTCGTGACATTAACCTGGCAATTTATTGTGACATTAACCAGGCTATTTATTGTGACATTAACCATGTCATTAGTAGGAAGATGACTGGTCAAAACGACTGACATCCAAAAGGGCAAAGTCCAAAACGGCCAAAAATTGATATTTAAAAGAAAAATTACTAAACCAATAGAATCTATATAATTAATAATTATTCCTTTCGCTTATGATGATGCTACTACTCTAACTACTTTTACTAATGGTGATCGTGACTATACTTGTGGCAGCACTAGAATTCCAGTGTAGTAGTAGTGGTACGTATTGCTCAGCTGGTCAGAGAAGTAGTAGTATAGCTAATGAAAGTACATATACAAATTATTAAGAGAATTGATAATTGTGTTAATGGCTTCTACTACTAGCAGTAGCGGTCACGGAATCAGAAATTCAATCATATTGTGTCATCAATATGAAGAATTACCCTGAGATTAAAACATGCTGTACACATGTGCTATTATTCAAACCCTCTATTAAACACAACTGCAAATGATATGCGTCTATACAAACTGGGCCGTTTTGAACGGGGCTGTTATGGACATAGGCCATTTGGAATAATGGATGTGGGCGATTTTGACCCTCATTCAGTAAGAATAGGGTTTGGGTAAGTGTCATTCTGTTCAAATGTTAGTCTAATAGAGCAACCATTAATGGAATGATTCTTGTGCGAACATATTCTTAATATGCTCCAAAATGTACAGCTGCACTTGCTCATTTCATAATATTTACAATCGCCCCTTTCAATTCCGTTGACAAAAAGTGTGTTTATTTCAGATAAACACCACTTTTCGTGAGGGCGGGACTTGTGAAAAAGTTTCGAAAGGGAGGCGCGGCATATGCAGTTTACATTCGCGAATTTATCTTTGGAACATGGGACAGCAAACATTTGGCGGAGTTTTTCAAAATTTGTTCTTAACCGATCTATGCTTTCCTACTAGTGGAAACCATGATTCCCGACTAATATTCTTCTTTATTAATGAGATAAATTGCAAGAAAATTGACATAAGAATCTACCTTATAAACAGCTCGGCTATCTGCGTTTCTGTATGACAAAAACAAAAACCCGATATATTTATCCTATTTTAAAATGACGTCACTTCCAATGACGTCAAAAATCGGCATTTTTCGTGCCAAACTGTCAAGTTGTTGACAATGGAACTTAATTTTTCTGCTTTCGAATGTACACAGATTCAGTATCGGTCATGGCTGTTCCTTATAGGGTACACATTATTCGTGTTATCTACCTCTCATATGGATTAAACATACATGCGTACTAACAAAATGTTTATTTAATGTTAGAAATTATAGCAAATTCATAGTATTTGCCGATAATTTTCTGTCGTTCATTTCGCTTGAACGCCGAAAAAAATCAGTTCATTTCTTAAATACATGTAGCTGAATTATTGTTAAATTTTATTATCTAAAGTAGATATATAAAACATGTATTTACGCATAATCGTATTTATTTGGTATACTATTTTGTTACAATCTTCATTCGTTGCTTTCTGAAGATGGTTTAGCAGTGCTCGCTTATAGGCTTTGCCTATTCCATAATATAATTAATGTTGGTTAATTGATGAATCTCGTCTCCGACAGACTGTTCCTTGAATGTTTCAACGCATAAGTGGCTTTACTGACTTTTATTAATCGGATGTTTGTTCGCTTAAATGAATTTAACTTTATTATTGTAACCTGTCTTTAGGCATCTGTTGTTTCTGTAGACCCCATGTCGCCGTTCAATGCCATAACATAAGGCCTTTGTGTAGATAGTCTCGTCGATATGATCTTTAAGCACGCTATGTACATTATCTCTGGAAAAACAACAACAACAACAACAACATCAACCGCAACCACAAAAAAGAGAAAAAAACCACCCCCCAATATCCTCCACACAATTATTGGTGTCTGCAATGGTTCTCAGAACTAATTTATGTGCATTTAATATGCAGAAAATATGACATCAAAGAGACGTCCATTATAGATCCAGTTGAGACGCCGAGTTACACATTATATCGTCTGGATGCAAACTGTTTTTGAATACAGTAAACCTTCTCTATGACGACCACTAAAACGAAGGCTAAATAACTGCATAAAAGACAGGCGACATGTTAAAGCAAGGTGAACTTAAAACAGAAAGCTCCTGAAGGAGCTTACTGTTTTACGCATACCTTGCTTTAACCCTTTGAACCCTAGTCCCGCAAATAGGCGTGCTTTTCAAACAATATACATGTGAATAGTACCATTGTCCTGTGCAAACAGTGAAGACCCAGATCAGAGGGCTCCGAAAGGAGCCCTCTGATCTGGGTATTCACTGTTTGTCATAATGCCAAACATTGACAAAAACAATCCTTAAAAGTCAGAAATGGACTTGACTAAAATGGAAACTGGAATTGTCCATTTCAAGTTTCAGGGAGGAAAGAGTTAAGAAGTCACCTGCATTATACATATGAAAATTAAACAATAAAATGGTCGTTATAGCGATGCTTTACTGTAGTTTTAAAGTAAGGTAGAGATTGTCATGAACACGGTTGATAAACTTCATTGTGTGGCGTGATAGCTCGGTCGGTAAGGGTGTTGACACAGTAAGCCAAAGGTACTACATGTAGGTTCACAATACCGGTTGAGTATCAACTTTCTAACAATATTTCATTATCACGAAGTATAAAGTACAATTGAAATGTTGTTTTACAGGACTGCCTTACACCTTTACTGCCATTAGGACGACATCTTAACACGTTAAACAGAGTCACTACTATATCATCGTCTGCTTTGAGTTTTCGTCTGCTTTTATTATAAAATCTGGATTTTCACCAGGTATGCCGTTTTTAAATGACAGTGCATGACACCTTGCAATGGTTCAATGAGATAATGCAAGTTTATTCCGACATTAGATGCAGACAAAAACAAAACATACAAACACGCGACTAGAATATTTTATATAATTCGTTCGTACAGTCGATCTTGTTTTAACTCTTTCAACACCATGGACCTGTTTAAAATATACTTGTTGAATTCATTGCATTAGCAAACAGTGTAGACCCATATCAGAGGGCTCCTTTAGGAGCCCTCTGATATGGGTCTTCACTGTTTGTTAATTTAGAGCAGTATTTATTAAACTGGTTCATGTATTGGTAACTAAAATATCCACAATGAAACCTAACAATCCATAAGAGTTACATAGACTAAGTGTTGAAAGAGTTAAGCGACCACAAAATAGAAGATTCATGTGTAGCATTTTGTACATGAGGTTGCTTAACAAATTATAAAGAAAATCTCTGCATAATTTCTATCCTGTAGTAACCATTTCACCACCCGATTTAACCGTTATATTTATCCCTTTCGCTGACAAAATATAATTTACTAACAGTTTGCGTCTATAATTCCTCGCCAAATTCAATTTATTAAAGTCTTCACGGAAGATTTAGGAGTGGTTCTAGGTCAGCGGTGTGTTGTTTAAAGCGGTATACTTGTTGAGGGTCTCATGGTAGACTGATTTTATCAAATGAGCTCTCTCGTTATATAAAGCCTTTAATTTTATTATTATATTAATACTTTAATTATTGTTGTTATTTCGTATACATGTACATGCTATTTTACTAAGCGGCCTTTTTATACAAGATTGGCTGTATTATGCAGTCATATACGTGTGTGACCCGGAAGGAAACAACTTTAACCACTGTGCTAGACATATACTTTGGGGCACCAATTATCATCGTGTCAAAGACAGACAGTTCTCAAAGAAATATTCGATAGACTGCAGCGGAGCTTCACTGCTTACGGTATTGTACAATGGAGAAGACAGGGCTCCAGATAAGGGGTAGTTTTCTGAACAAATTCAACATTTTCTCACTCATTTCAGCACCAAACCTTATGGTGTCACTACTCATTAGAATCGTCTCGAAGAGACGATTCTGATGAGTAGTGACACCATAAGGTTTAATGCAGAAATAAGGGTTTTAGATTTTGAAAAACTACTCTTATCTGGAGCTCTGAGAAGACGTTATTAGTTCCCAATAAACGCGCTTATGCTAAATCCTATTGCTAACAGTTTGAGTTTCGCTTGCGTTAAACGGTGAGAATAAGTTCTTCACCGCTTTACACATGTAGAAACGTGTTCGGGTAAATTTGTTCAAGGAATAGCTAGGGTGACAATTGGTCAGCCACCAAAAACTAGTGTGATACTAAAATGATATTTATTTCTTGATAGCCTTTTGTATCCGACTATGAGTTCATACACGGTTATCTTTTTATGAATTCCCTATTTTTAAAAGTAATATGTGTATATTGACCCAAAATGCATTTAAATACGGACAAGAGATGAACAAAAATGTTCTAATGTTTCAATTGCATTACAATGTTTGCAAAATGGCGTTGTATTAGTTTCCACGTGAAAATGTTTTCACTATTAATGGGAACTATTTTATGGATAAGCTTCAGTTTAAGTTCTTTTACTCTGTTATCGAGTTAAACATTATTCATTGTGTAGTACTTCATGTCACTGGACTTTCATCCCACAACTTGTGTATGTATGGAGTTTCAAATTTGTTTGCAACAAATTTTCTCTTTATATCTCTTTTATTTAATTTAGTAATATTACAGTTTTACCGAAAATTACGTTTCTGTTAATACATGTATTAACTTGTGTTTTGATGGATTGTTCTTATTTCAAAACAGTTTTCCAACCATTCGTGGTTAAGTTTAGAGATTTCAAGGAGAGGGAGTTTGTACGCAAACAATGGAAAGCTCTTGATGGTACGCAATTCCAAGTGCATGAACAATTCCCAGCAGAAATTGTGGAAAAAAGGAGAAAACTGTTTCCGAAAATGAAGGCAGCTCGAAATGAAGGGAAGAAAGCCTGGGTATCGTTTGATACTTTGTACATTGAAGGGAAGCCAGTGCGAGATTAGGGATACGAGGGGGGTGAATTGAGTATTGTATCGTGGAATGTCCATGGACTAACGAGAGACAAAAGAGATGATGTGAATTTTGTAAATTTGTTATCACAGCATGATATAATATTTCTATATGAAACTTGGTCTAACATAAATACTGATATTAACTTGTCCGGATTTACTTCTCATACGTTTTATCGCAAATTTCAGCACCGTAACGCTAAAAGAGCTAGTGGGGGGATTGCTTTATATTATAAAGATTCTATAAAAGACGGCATTACTATAGAAAAAAACCATTCAGACACTATTATTTGGATAAAGCTTGATAAGAATTTTTTTCATTTAGATAATGATATATATATTTGTGGTGCTTATATTTGGGGTGAAAATTCTCCAGCATACAATATTGTGAATGTTGATTTATTTGAAATTATTGAAAATGATATTAATTATTATGATAATCTTGGTTGTATATATGTATGTGGTGATTTAAACTCAAGGGTAGGTAATAGGGATGACTTTGTTGTGTTTGATAGACATACTGATTTTATTGATTGTATAGGTTATGTTCCCGATGAACCCTTACCTCGGGCCTCATCAGACCGCACCTGTAATTCTCACGGGATCAAGCTTCTTGACATGTGTAAATCCTCGTGCTTGCGGATTGTTAACGGTAGATTGGGCGATGACTATGATATTGGAACGTATACCTTTGTATCTCAGCACGGGGCTTCCGTGATTGATTATCTTCTTACAAAAGAAGAACATTTTTCAAGTATTGTTAATTTTTCTGTCGGTTCAGTCAATGAATGGAGTGATCACAGTCCGCTGTGTTACTCCATTCATTGTAATTCTGTGCCGACAGAAGAAAATTTACAAAATGACGTAAGGTATAAATGGAAGAGTAACTGCAAAGATGAATTTCGATCTAATTTGATAGGGAAATTGCCATTTCTAAATGATTTAACTTATAACATTGAATCATGTGACCGTGAATCTATAAATAGTTTAGTAAATAATTTTACAAGCACTTTACGAGATGTTGCGGATCCATTATTTGTTAAACACGTAACACAAGGTAAACATTATTCATTTTCAGATACATCGATTTCTGCAGGTGCGGATTGGTTTGATAACGAATGCATGTACTTTAAAAATGTTTATTTAGAAGCCCTTCGTATCTTCAACAGTTGTAAATCGCAATTAAATAGAGAAGTATTGTGTGAAAGTAAAAAGAAATATAAAGAAATGTGCCGCAAAAAGAAGCGGGGTTTCGAAAATAAGAAAGTAACTGATATTGAGAATCTACGAAAATGTAAACCTAAAGAATTTTGGAAGTATTTTAAGAAAAATATTAATCAGCAGGAAAGCTCGATATCGTTAGATGAGTTTTATGAATACTTCTCTACTTTAGGCGATGATATTTTTCAATGTAAAAATGATGAAGCTGAGGCATTTTGTGATACTCATGATTTCAGTGATAAATCTTGCTGTTTTGAAGAACTTGACGCGCCAATCAGTTGTGCAGAGATTTTAAAGGCGGTTAAAAAACTTAAGGCTGGCAAAGCCCCTGGGCGTGATTTCCTTTTAAATGAATACTTTATTGAAAGTGTCGACATATTAGTATCGCATTTATGTGATATTTTTAATGCTATCCTTAATTCAGGTTTCTTTCCGGAAAGCTGGATGGAGGGTGTAATTATACCTGTTCATAAGAAAGGTAGCAAGAGTTGCACGAATAATTATAGAGGCATTACTTTAGTCAGCTGTATATCAAAATTATTTACCACTATACTGAACAATAGAATTGAATCCTTTTGTGTACAGAACAATAAAATCTCCGATGCCCAGTTTGGCTTTAAAAAAGGACATTCAACTGTTGATGCGATGTTTATACTTACTTCTATTGTACAGAAATATCTAAATGAAAACAAAAGATTGTATGTGTGTTTTGTAGACCTAAAGAAATGTTTTGATAGCATTAATAGGAATGCACTTTGGTATAAGCTTTACAGGACAGGTATTCAAGGGAAATTACTGTGTATTCTTAGGGACATGTACAATAAAGTTAAGTCGTGCGTGAAACACTGTAATAGTTATTCTGATTATTTTGAATATGCAGTTGGATTGAGGCAAGGGGAGGTAATATCTCCTGTCTTGGTTTCTCTATTCATGGATGACTTAGAGCTATTTCTACAAGATGAAATTAATTCAGGTTTATTGTTTGATGATATTGTATTGATTTTATTGTTATTTGCTGATGATATGGCAATTTTAGCTAACAGTGTTGAAGAATTACAAAAATATCTAGATTTATTATACACTTATTGTAATACCTGGGGCTTGGAGGTAAATACAGAGAAAACCAAAATTATGGTGTTCAGAAAAAGAGGTAAACCACGAAGAAATGAAACTTGGACATACAATGGTAAACTAATTGATTTGGTTGATGATTTTGATTATTTGGGTACTGTATTTAATTACACTGGTAACTTTTCCAAAAATCAAGAACATTTAATTGGAAAATCTTTAAAAGCATTAAATTTATTGTTATATAACTGCAAGAAAGTTAAGCTAAAGCCCAAAATTCTGTGCCAGTTGTTTGATTCCTTTGTTGGCTCTATTTTAGGATATAGCTCGGAGATATGGGGTTTTGGAAAATCAAAGGAAATTGAAAGAATTCATTTGAAATTTTGTAAGAGATTACTCGGTGTAAGGTTAAACACGAGTTCAAATGCTGTATACGGTGAATTGGGGCGTTATCCTTTATATGTATCACGCTATGTAAGTACTATTAAGTATTGGCTAAAATTAGCTAATAATAATGATAATATTATAATTAAATCAATGTATCAACAGGGGCTCATTGACTGTGAAGCGGGGAAGAAAAATTGGGTTGCGAGCGTTAAAAATCTTTTGAATAATTATGGTTTTGGATTTGCATTTTATAATTCAGATCAGTTGAATATCAAGACATTTCCTTATGTTTTTAAACAGAGAGTTATCGATAACTTTATACAGCAGTGGCATGTTTCAGTCAATAGTAGTCCTGTTTTAGACACTTATAAGTTTCTGAAAGGTAGTATTGATTATGAAGGTTATTTGGATATTTTACCTTACTCGCTAAGATGTAGTTTTTCTAGAATTAGATTGTCCTCGCATTCCCTTCGAATTCAAACTGGTAGATTTGCACAGAATGGGTTAATTCGTAATGAACGAATCTGTTTACTCTGCAATTCTCGGGACATAGAAGACGAATTCCATTTCATATGCGTCTGCCCTCGTTTTGTTGACTTGAGAGTAAAATATCTAAATAAATACTTTTTTCAAAGACCTTCTATGTTTAAATTTATTGAACTAATGAAATCATCAAATAAGCATGTTTTGTATAATTTAGTTATATATATTAGAGAAGCTCTTAAATTAAGACATTCTTTCAATGAAAATTAACTTATGTATTCATCCTCACTATTGTCACGTGATGTTATATGTTTGTGAATTTACTATGTGACTAAGATGATGTACTTTGTACAAATCTGAATAAAATTATGTTCTGTTCTGTTCTGTTCATAAAGTGACCTTTTGGGTGGCGGACCAATTGTAAAAGTGCTCCGTTTTTTACCCTGCACCGTCATGGCATCATGAATTGTAAATAATCGTTGTCTGCTTTTATTTTCTAAATATTGAGTTATCAGTTATTTTGACTTAAGGCATACTGAAATTAGTGTTGAGCAGTTTGGATCTTGATCAGACGTCGCGTAACGCGGCATCTGATCAGGATCCAAACTGTTTACAACTTACTATTGTAATCGGGGTAAGACAGTGAAGGGGCTAAAGAGGCTCAACACCAAATTTGGACTGACAACTTTTGATTTGTAAATGGGCGACAGGCGCCTTTATAAACACGTAAATATTAGTTTAGAAAAAGGATTAACCCATTTGTGCCCACGATCCAATATATGGGACATAGGCAAACAGTGTTGACTCTGATCAGACGCCGCATTATGCGGCGTCTGATCAGAGTCTACACTGTTTGCGGATAGGAATTTCAATATAAAACAAAATGAAAATGAAATTTTTGACCAGACATCTATTTGATAAAAATGAACTAATCCAATATAAAACAGGGAAGAACCCACTGGGCGCAAATGGGTTAATGCCCCAAAATACACTTCAAAGAATAAAACACAATCTTTAAAAAAAGATATTCAGCGGAGTGGGTAGTGGAGGTAATGCTGTATATAGGTGTGCACAATTGTATAAAACGGAGAGTTTTGAAAAGCTTACCTTAATTCAGCCCTAATAGCTCAACTGAACTCACTAAATTTTAACAGTATGTGACTGTATCTTTTAATTCTGCACATAATTCATATTCAGTAAAGCTTGTAAAAGTACATAGACCAACCTGGCCCCTGTCCAACCAGATAGTTCAGTTTTCAACAAGTGCTCTTAAACCTAAATTTCTGATCAAATTTCATTGGTTGAAGATGTTGGTCTAAATAGATATTAATCGTATTATACAGCTAAGCTGAAAAAATGAGCTCTAACGGTATTCGAACACGTGCGGAGAAGGCAAAACAATATATGCCCTAAAATATAAGAAAACACGGACGTTTTATCCAACTCGACTACGTGGACTTTCTTATTCGTCAACGTTCAACTTTTATTATCTATAAAAGTGTCACATATAGAAGTTCCATTATTCAGTTACATTACATATTTCTTAGTAAACTTTTATATAGTACCCGGACGTTAATCGACCTATATGAGACACTATTATCACACATATCATAACACTTAAAAAATGAATGTAGTAAATGCTAATCGTCATGATTGGAAAATCAGTGAATAATTTTTTTTTATAAACGCTTTCTAAATTTTTTTGTTTCTATTTTTCTCAAGCCTAAGATAACGATGTATTGTTGCTTAAAGCAGGCTTAAAGTAAAACAGAATGCGCCGTCAGGCGCATTATGCTCTACTTTCAGTCCGATTTAAGTGGCCAGCTGTCTTCAATATTTTCGGTTCAATGACATAGAACTAGGACAACACGATTTGAATGCTGCACTAACTATAAATAGCCAATTTTTTATTCAGTTGCTTATTTTCGCTGATGATGTCGTGATATTTTCGGAATTGAAAGGATGATATCCAGCATGGAACTGAACCCTGATTGTATATAAATAAAACAATAATAGTCAAATTTCCGGAAATTTGTTGACGTAGGTCAAGACCTCAGGTGGTCATACGCTAGAAGGCAAATCATTATTGTCAATTGCTTGAATGATTTTGGATATGTTCTGTCATGCAAACAATGCTAGAGTATATGAGAAAGGACTGAGAGCTAACCACGCATGATTTGATAATAATAATCTCAACCTTTGCAAACAGAGTGGACCCAGAATAGACAGTTCCTGTAGGAGCTTTCCACAGGGACTACTCTGTTTACATAAGAATTTTAAAGATCAAGCTGAAAATAATAATGTTTTTTGACATAACAAAAGACATTGTAGTACCAGTTGATATAATCAAGTTACGTGTAACTTTACATCTATGTCATATCAATTTTAAATTACAGTTGTGAAATTGTCCGTTCTCATTAATTGTCGGTTCGTTCCGAACCATGCTCGAGCATAGTTCGGTACGGTCCGTCAGTTAATGAGAATGGCAGACCGCTATACGCAGAGAAACGATATTGACTGAAAATTGACTCGACCTTATTAGAGACGCTCTACCTTAAAGTTATGATTCCAAATGTTATTCATATATAGAGTTGACTTGTCTAAAGCGAGCACTGAAATCAAAACATATAATCTGTCTGTAATAGAGGTGGCAGCTTGATGCAGGTCAAGAGTAAGAAAGGTCGCTTAAGAGTAGTTATTTCCCGAGCACACTAGTTATTCGCAAAAAATTTGGATCCTGATCTGACGCCGCGTAACGCGGCGTCAGATCAGGATCCAAACTGTTTGACACTCATTTCGATAGTTCTTAAGTCAAAATGCCTAAAATTTGAATTTGAGAAATAAAAGCAGACGACACTTAGTTTAAAATTCATGACGTCATGGCAGTCACGGAATGGTCGGTTAATGAGGAGAAGTGTTACATACGTAGTTACTTTTCTAACCGATATAACGATTGATGTTTCTGTCAACTGCTCAGTTGACAAGACTTCCGGTCCATATATCAAGCCAAGTCTCAGAATGGTATCACCATTACAGACTGACGCTCATTAACTATTTACCCTTTCTGCTGGCATTTACCAACAGCCTAATTCACTCTAACAATCAAAGTACTTGAGAGCACTGATGATGGTTTCAAACTGAAATACAGAGGGATGGAGTAAAAAGAAAACAAGGAGTTTACTTGAAAAAAATAACTTATTTTTTCGGCGTTTAAGCGAAATAAACGACAGAAACTGATCGGCAAATTACATTTGCCGTATCATTTTCTGTCATCATTTCGCTTAAATACTGAAAAAATTCAGTTCATTTCTTATATTTACATTATATTTGCTGTAATTTCTAATATTAAACGACATTTTATTAGCATGCACGTATGTTTAATCCATATTAGGGATTGTTAACACGAATAATGTGTACCGTGAAAAGAAAAGCCATAACGGTGTTACTGAAGCAACACAACAAAATGATTCGATGATAGCAGATCAATAAGCATATGGTGATAACTAATTCATCGACTGGACTTTTTTACGTGGAAATACATTCCCCGGTTTCTAGAAAAAGCAGAAAACTCCTGTTTTGAAGTGAATTACGAAACATGACCTACCTTTCTGCCATTTGTTTTGTGGCCTTGATTAACGCCCGGAAATGGCTACTACTCCTGGACGACAGCTACTTCTCGAAATGAAAATTGGTAATAAATCACAAGTTTCTTGTTCAATATTATTACAAATTGGTATTTTAGACGAACTGGGTGTGGTGGGGCGTCGGTAGTACGAATAACTATTTGGTTGCTTAGAAGGCAACACCATGTCGGAACCATTGTTTCTCGGATCACTGTCCAACGGGACAAAAGCTCTCAAGCTTACAAAAACAGTTTTGATGTGGAAACACCATGTTCGATAAATAGTAAAAAGAATTCCCCGAATCATGACATTCGTACTTTTTTGAGTTTGGGGGTTAAAGTCAGTTTAAGAGTGTAAATAGGTACACCACTCACTGTTCTCCTTTTGTTTTCAATATTTACGTACATGTACGTGTGCTACTTATCGGAAGTATAGAGCGCTGAGTTGCTTTGCTACTCTTTTCGGAGAAGTAGCAACTGATTGGAGGGCGTGTACATGTACGCGCCTGGGCACTGCGGCAAAAATATGCCATATAGCGCCGATCGTTGTGACTGTTCAAATAACCGGAAGTACGTGTTTCAACTTCAGCACGTTGTGTAATTTGTCGTCCCCAAACGTTGACGGCTACATACATTCTCAAAATTTATCTAAAGGCATTTTCTTTCAGAACATATTATCACCAGTCTGCAGAGTGTCAAACAGTTTGGATTCATATGAGACGCTGAGTTACTCCTTCAGGGACAGTCTGAACAGGGTCTACACTGTTTACCATTCAGTTTGCACCTTTTGGACAAATTACTGTATGATAACTTGAAACGGAATTAATTTAGATTTTAGGATAATAACAGCAGTTATACAAGCTGTGCTACGTTTTAGAATTTTTACGGTTACACAAATTCGCCCCGCCATGTACATATACTTAACAAGACATGGGGTTCATGCTTTATATACAATAGTTCATTCGTATCAAATGTACTTTGTAACAAGATAAGCCACTGATCGCGTATTATTTCAAGACCCGCAAATAACCAATGAACTTTTAACACCATATTGTATATAATTATGTGATCAGTTTTTATATAAAATTGGTCTTCTTGTTTGATCTGCCTTGTCCATGTAATTTATTGGATATGGCTACGATAAGAAACTATGACAGATGATGCTGCCATCAACGTGAAGATTAGAATGTGTGCTAGGTTCCTCAAACGTTAACGGCATATTTTGTTCTTAACCCCGTCAATGCCATGTCGTCATCGGTTTTAAACAATAGTCGCCTGCTTTTATTTATCAAATTTAGGTTTTAGGTATTTCGACTTAAGAAATACAAATCTGGGTGTCAAACTGTTTGGATCCTGATCGGTTAAAACTTTAGATGCAAAATCTGGCTCCTATTTGTTTCCAGCGGCACGATTGTTTTAGCATAAACGCGTTTATCGGGAAAGACTAATGTCTCATCCACTGTATGACACATTTCGAACAGAACATGTCGTGGCTTCAACTAGTTTGTGGATAATTTATATATTCATAAATACGATTGTATACTGAGAGACCATTGATCTAACGATGCTTGCTTTCATCACGAAAAGGTCACCTCTCATTTTCACCCTTAATCGCATAGTCCCCTGCGCTAAACCACCTACACTATATGTATAGACACACTATTTTAATAGAATAATAACCCTTCCTATCAGCCACTTCGTGACGAACTTATCTAAGATTCTCATGACAATGAGGTATTACAAAAGAAAGATAAAAGTAAATTAGTGAGCTCATATTTTAACTCTAATTTACCCCTAAAATTTCGATAAAAATCCATTTTCCAATAAAGTCTAGTCCATGTTTGACATTTCGAACAGAACATGTCGTGGCTTCAACTAGTTTGTGGATAATTTATATATTCATAAATACGATTGTATACTGAGAGACCATTGATCTAACGATGCTTGCTTTCATCACGAAAAGGTCACCTCTCATTTTCACCCTTAATCGCATAGTCCCCTGCGCTAAACCACCTACACTATATGTATAGACACACTATTTTAATAGAATAATAACCCTTCCTATCAGCCACTTCGTGACGAACTTATCTAAGATTCTCATGACAATGAGGTATTACAAAAGAAAGATAAAAGTAAATTAGTGAGCTCATATTTTAACTCTAATTTACCCCTAAAATTTCGATAAAAATCCATTTTCCAATAAAGTCTAGTCCATGTTTGACTATCACAGGTTGAATTGTACACTATATACACTATATTGCAAAATGACAAATAGTGAAAACCCTGATTAGAGGCTTTCTCTGGTCAGGATCTACACTGTTTGCTTAGGAGAAGTGTACTCATCACATGAAAACGGTTAATAAAAGACGAGTGCACCCATAAAAGCGCCTGATAGAGTTGTATACGCGCAGTTCGGAGGCAGACTGCGACTGTCGGACTTCGACTTTCAAGCAGGGCCCGTCTCAAAGAGGTTTTGAAAGCCTAAAACCTGCATTATTGCGGCAATCAATGCCTATCCATATTTGACCGCTACAGTATAGCTGTTGAATTTTAAAACATTAAATGGTGTTAAAGCATATCGTTAGAACTCTTCTCGTCGGACCACGACTCTCATTGCACATAATCAGGATAGAAAGATGAATAAACGCAGGCGTTTAAGCAGACATTATTTTACAACAGGCTAAAGGTTAAGAATGAAATATGCGTGGAGACCCTGTAAAGGTATCCTTCCGAAACGCCCGCACCTAATTTGAAAAAGAAATTACTTTCTTTAGCTGGATTGTTTCGATCATACATACGTTAATTCTGAGACATTTTGAAGAAAATGGAAATCAACGTAAAAAGTAGATAGATAAGGAAGCAATTTCTATTGCTTCATGTTGGCTACCGATCTGACACACTTTGGAGAAAACGTTATTCTTCCGTTCAAACGCAAACGCATTGTAATGAAATATAGAAAATGACATTTTTTTGAACAATTCTGACTACCAGTTTTAACCTGAATGGCAAAATGTTTGGAGCAGGCGTCTGATCTGGCTCCAAACTGTTTGCAATTAAAAATAATAGTTTAAGCGTAAACGCGGTCATTTGGAAATAACCGTTTCTCTACTGTACTCTGCACGCTGCACACGGGGCTAAAACTGCTATCCTAAACAGCAAACAGGGGTAACTGAACACCCTACGGTCTATGGTGTTGAAAGTTTGCTCTTTAATGGACTACCCTAGCTGACAGTATACCTATAACAGTCATACTCATTATAGATTGTTCCGGAGTAACAAGTAGAAGTAAAATTCACAAGTTTGAAATTTCCATAACATTCAAATCAAATCAAATCAATATTTATCTATTGTCGGAACAGTTTTTAACATGTAACATAAGCTATGTATAGCTTTTTACCGACATTACAGACGACAAATTTAGCAGACGTTATTATGTCTCCGATAAAGGGTTAAAATGCGACGGGTTGAATTTGGCATAGAAAAGTTTATAAGTCTCGCGCAAATATCGAATTGGCTGAAATTTTTCAAGTACATAAGTTTCGGTCCAGATATGACGCCGACAAGACGACTAAAATTGTTTAACACTCATAGTGGCAAGTTTCTTCAACTAGAAAGGATTAACATTACTAGTGTATAGGGTTCAGGGAGAATACCGTTACCGTCTATGAGCTTGACCTTTAGCCTGTTATAAAATGGTGTCTGCTTAAACTCTTGCGTTTCTTCATCTTTCTATTCTGATTATTTACCATGAGAGTATAGGTCCAAAGGGAAGAGATCGAACGATATGCTTTAATTCCATTAGACGCTTTAAAATTCAACAGCTATAATATAACGTTGAAATATGGATAGGTATTTGTCGCAATAATTCAGGTTTTAGGCTTTCAAAACCTCTTTGAGACGGGTCCTGCTTGAAAGTCGAGGTACGCAGTCGCAGTCCGACGTCCGACCTGCGCGTATACATCTCTATCGTTCGATCTCTTCCCTTTGGACCTATACTCTCATGGTAAATAATCAGAATAGAAAGATGAAGAAACGCAAGAGTTTAAGCAGACACCATTTTATAACAGGCTAAAGGTCAAGCTCATGGACGATATGTAACGGTATTCTCCCTGAACCCTATACAATAGTAATGTAATCCTTTCTAGTTGAAGAAACTTGCCACTATGAGTGTGAAACATTTTTAGTCGTTACTAGACGAATGGCTTGTCGGCGTCATATCTGGACCCAAACTTATGTACTTGAAAAAATTCAGCCAATTCGATATTTGCGCGAGACTTATAAATTTTTCTATGCCAAATTCAACCACGTCTGCTAAATTTGTCGTCTGTAATGTCGGTAAAAAGCTATACATAGCTTATGTTACATGTTAAAAACTGTTCCGACAATAGATAAATATTGATTTGATTTGATTTGAATGTTATGCAAATTTCAAACTTGTGAATTTTACTTCTACTTGTTACTCCGGAACATTCTATATTGAGTATGACTGTTATAGGTATACTGTCAGCTATGGTAGTCCATTAAAGTGCAAACTTTCAACACCATAGACCGTAGGGTGTTCAGTTACCCCTGTTTGCTGTTTAGGATAGCAGTTTTAGCCCCGTGTGCAGCGTGCAGAGTACAGTAGAGAAACGGTTTATTTCCAAATAACCGCGTTTACGCTTAAACTATTATTTTTAATTGCAAACAGTTTGGAGCCAGATCAGACGCCTGCTCCGAACGTTTTGCCATTCAGGTTAAAACTGGTAGTCAGAATTGTTAAAAAAAATTGTCATTTTCTATATTTCATTACAATGCGTTTGCGTTTGAACGGAAGAATAAAGTTTTCTCCAAAGTATGTCAGATCGGTAGCCAACATGAAGCAATAGAAATTGCTTCCTTATCTATCTATTTTTTACTTTGATTTCCATGTTCTTCAAAATGCCTCAGAATTAACGTATGTATGATCGAAACAATCCAGCTAAAGAAAGTCATTTCTTTTCAAATTAGGTGCGGGCGTTTCGGAAGGATACCTTTACAGGTTTCCACGCATATTTCATTCTTAACCTTTAGCCTGTTGTAAAAAAAATGTTTGCTTAAACGCCTGCGTTTATTCATCTTTCTATCCTGATTATGTGCAATGAGAGTCGTGGTCCGACGAGAAGAGTTCTAACGATATGCTTTAACACCATTTAATGTTTTAAAATTCAACAGCTATACTGTAGCGGTCAAATATGGATAGACATTGATTGCCGCAATAATGCAGGTTTTAGGCTTTCAAAACCTCTTTGAGACGGGCCCTGCTTGAAAGTCGAAGTCCGACTGTCGCAGTCCGCCTCCGAACTGCGCGTATACAACTCTATTAGCGTATCGGATTAGTTTTATCCCTCCACTGAAGTAAACACCTGTAGTTCAACTTCACACAGTCATTAATATATATTGTAAAAATATTTTCTAGATTTAAGCTGATGGTTGCTTAAAGCAGGCGCATTATGATTTACTTTTAACCTGCTTTTAGTGGTCATCTATCTTTAACCCTAGAAACAGGCTATGGAGGGAAAGGGTTAAGTAGTACACTATAATGGCTCGTGTGAGTGGAGGAATAAGTAAGGATTAATGAAGATAAAGTATTATGTTACCATACGATAAACCGTGTCAGTTAACTATACGTTATATAGTAATTAATGTACTTTATCAGTTTGGCCTGTGAAAACCTCTTCCGGTCCATTTATCAACTCCAGTTCCATACTAATATCGCCCTGTGAAACCGATGACGTACGTGTGATATGAACATTAAATAGCACGCTACGTCATTATAATGTGGGGGATATGATATTGTCCTCTGGAACAGTTTCCATAGTGGCTGTACAGTGCTCCCCTCTACAACAACACCCAATAGGAGACAAATATTGTGTATGTTGTTTGGAGGGAGTTGTTATTGGGAGGAAAATAGTCTTACATTTGCAAACAGCTTGAATCCAGATCAGACGCCGCGTCACGCGGCGTCTGATCTGGATTAAAGCTGTTTGGCACTTGTTATTTCGATTTTTTTCTGCCAAAATTTCCATTTTGTTACTTTCAAAAATCAGCAGACTGGTGGCAATTTTAAGCAAACAATATTCACTGTGTATACCCGTACACAGGATATTGGTACCAGCGAGTCGAGAGAGTTAGCCGGTCGCTCTGCAGTGCGTGTATGTTTTTCATGGTTTTATAGCATAAATGTCTATGATCAACACATATATAATACCGTATTAAAGCGTGATGTTTCTGGGATATGCTGGTGTAAAAACATTTCTGTTTTATTCAGAGAAACTCTCGTTAAAGATATAAATATGCTGCCTAGTACCGGTGAATAACAACGATTGCTGTCGAAAAATTATGATATCAACTGTTTAAAACGCTCCTGGCTACATTATTTACATGAAACACTTGGTCCATTTCATAATAACTCATGTAACTCACTAATACCACACTGACGGTTCATGATTTAAACAACAGAATTAAAACAAATGTGTGTCAAGTGTACGGCATCTTGGTTGTGAATGAAATATTACTGTCCGGCATATTGATGTGTCACTGTACGGGGGTTTGCTACCAGATATTTGGCCCTAAAACGTTTTGCTCTGTCACAGTTCGTCCTCAGGGTGTTACGTTCAACCAAAGGTAGCTGTGTACCGAGAACAGTCTTCCTATTTGTAAATTTTATCATTTTCATTGTTAATTTACCTAAAATGGATAAACTTGATATAGAACGGAACACCTAATAAAATGAAATTGAAACGATAGATATACGTTCAACATATTCTAATAACTGTTCACGTACCAGAATACTTTTGAAGTGAACGAGTAACTGTATCGGACTATATCTTATTCGAAGATTTCTATTTAAAACTTAACAAACACAGAGTCAATAATGGTTGCGGTCAATTTATGATATCAAACTAATCCACCCTCTCCTAAAATATTGAAAAACACGTACACAACTATAATTTCCATCTGTGTTTTTCCATTTTGCACGAACATATCGTGCATTATTTTTTACTGGGTTATGCGGTAGCATTTACCACAGTGCAATCAGAATGAGCTGCCCGCTTTAAAGTGTGCGGTATTCAATTTAAAGACATTTCCTGATCTTTTTTCGGTGGTGAAATAAACCAGGGGTAAAACCATGCAGTCATATGCGAGTTTTCCCCTTACTGCTATCTTGTCCAGGGATATACTCACCCAAGCGTTTCATGTGAGGACCGTACCTTAAGTTTGTTAGTTTGATTAGTAAAACCCATTGAAAAAAACCTTGAGGGTGAGTACATTTGTATGTGAGGGCCTCTCTAGACAACTTGAGATTACTGACATTGACTTTGCACACTTTACTACTGTGTTACCTGTATTTTCACACAGAGTGAGACCAATGGAGGAGTCAATCGATGGACTGAGGAAATGTCTTTAACCCAGAGTCCTTTTCTATAAAAACTACCCCGGTCGTGTTACACTTGTTTGTTATATATTATCTTGCTAAATTGGCGTCTGATTCAATAATGTCGTGTGCGAAGAGACACTAAATCCATTTTTTCAATTTTGAGTGCCAACCAATTAGAATATAGATCAGAAGTCGCGTTAAAGACATTTCCTGACCTACTTTCGGTGGTACCACCAAACCAGATTTAAAAGCATGCAACCCTGTGGAAGTTGTGCAGTAAGTGTTAACTTTTCTACGGAAAAACTCATTGAAGCGTTTCATGTGAGGCCCGTACCTTAAATTTGTTAGTTTTGTTAAAAATACCATTGAAATAACCCTTGGGTGTGATTACATGTATGTCAGAGCCTCTCTAGACAACTTGTGATTAGTGACATCTGCTAAGCACACTGTACTCCTGCTTAACCTGTATTTTCACGCCTATTGAGAACCATTGTGGGCATCAAAGGACTTAAAGCGGCGTCTTGTCTTGATCCAAACAGTTTGCAAATGTTATCCAATGAGCACTTAGGGTTATGTTTATTCGAATGAAAGAGTTACAATTGATATTTAGCACACATGTTGCTCTGCGCGGACAGCACGCCTGTAATAATGAACAATAACAATAACAGTAAGTGTACAATAACAGACGTTAGAGGACAGTTTTTGGACAGCTCTGTGGGGTTGGTATATCCTTTAAACCCCTTTAATTACTCCATAGCATGTTTTAATTTTGCAAACGGATGAGTACTTAAGGCAGGTTTAAAATAAAGCAGAATGCGCTAAGGTAGGACGCATTTTGAGCTTCGTTTAGTCTGCTTTAAGCTAATATGGAATAACCTACGAACTGTTTGCCATAAAGGATGTCGACTTTTCTAAGTCGAACCAGCGAACAATATGTATGAAAAGCAAATATGCTATGTTGTTAAGGGAAAATTTGCCTTAAGAGACCAGCCGATAGAATGCTATATAATCCTCAAGTTTGCCAATCTGTTTCATTTCGTCGATGACGCTTCGGATCAGGGATAGACATTCTTTATACTCCCGAGATTCCTCTACAACAGGCAATTCGGTGTCTTGCAACAACCATTCTCATGTTTTGTATTATACGCAAACTTGCACATTTTTTTCAATGGAGAGTCTTTGGGTGCACAATATCGCTTTAAAGATAGGTTATGTGTGTGTTTCGTCTATTATAGACATACTCTCCCCTCCCCTCTACATTGTTGAGATATAATTTTGAAGTTGCACACTTTTTCGAACCAAAAAAACAACGCTGGCGAAGGTATTTGAATTCCCGATAGCCATTCATCTCTGTCAAGTGGGATATTACCTCCCGGAACGTGGGTAGTTGTTCCTTACAGTTCGAACATTTGTACAGGTCCATAATATGTAAAAGATAAATGACAATGTACAGAATATATACTTGTACAAATTAAACAGCCGTCGATTTCGATGTAGATTTAAGCAAGTTTGCCGTACACTGGATTGAAAGGCGTTAGCAATATGCCATTCACTAGCGTAGCAAGTTGCCGTACACCTAACCAAATTTCATTTCGGGTTTTAAAGCACATACGTCAAAAGCAATAGTAAAAGTTATATAAATGTCAATCAAGATAGCATAAATTACTCGTATAACATGAATCGATCTCTTATGCAATTATTAAAAACAAATTACAATGATATTTTCTCAGCAACCGTTGTTATTTACCGGTACCAGGCAGCTTGTTTATACGTCTGACGACAGTTTCTCTCGGTAAAACTGAAATGTTATGACATCAGCATGTTCCAGAAACATCTCGCTTTAATATACTTTTATTCTACATATTGATCCTAGACATATAGTTCTAGAAAATCATGAAAACATACCTGCACTGCAGAGCGATCTGCTAACAACTCTCGACTCGCTGGTACCAATATCCTGTGTACGGGTATACACAGTGATATTGCAACCGTGAAAAGGTTGGACAAAATTGTCTTTTTTTGTATCTGCATCTGGTCATGATTTGAACTGTCTGGCACTCGTATCGATAACATGTTGCATGTATGCTCTTTCCGGTGAACAACACATGTAACATGATATTGAAGGTGGAAAAACATAAGTGCAGAATGCATTTGCAGGTGGAAAACATAGATCTACATGCAGCATGAAAAACATACGTGTAACATGTTGTTACAGGTGAAAACATACGCCTGGCATGTAAGTGCGGGTGGAAAACATACTTGTAACATGTAATTGCAGGAGGCAAACATACCGGTACTTGTAACATGCTATTGCGGTAGAAAACATACTTGTAACATGTAACTGCAGGAGGCAAACATACCGGTACTTGTAACATGCTATTGCGGTTGGAAAACATACTTGTAACATGTAATTGCAGGAGGCAAACATACCGGTACTTGCAACATGCTATTGCGGTAAGAAAACATACTTGTAACATGTAATTGCAGGAGGCAAACATACCGGTACTTGTAACATGCTATTGCGGTTGGAAAACATACTTGTAACATGTAATTGCAGGAGGAAAACATACCGGTACTTGTAACATGCTATTGCGGATTGAACACATACTAGTAACATGTAATTGCAGGAGGCAAACATACCGGTACTTGTAACATGCTATTGCGGTAGAAAACATACTTGTAACATGTAATTGCAGGAGGCAAACATAGCGGTACTTGCAACATGCTATTGCGGTTGGAAAACATACTTGTAACATGTAACTGCAGGAGGCAAACATACCGGTACTTGTAACATGCTATTGCGGTTGGAAAACATACTTGTAACATGTAATTGCAGGAGGCAAACATACCGGTACTTGTAACATGCTATTGCGGTTGGAAAACATACCGGTACTTGTAACATGCTATTGCGGTAGAAAACATACTTGTAACATGTAATTGCAGGAGGCAAACATACCGGTACTTGTAACATGCTATTGCGGTAAGAAAACATACTTGTAACATGTAATTGCAGGAGGCAAACATACCGGTACTTGTAACATGCTATTGTGGTAAGAAAACATACTTGTAACATGTAATTGCAGGAGGCAAACATACCGGTACTTGTAACATGCTATTGCGGTTGGAAAACATACTTGTAACATGTAACTGCAGGAGGCAAACATACCCGTACTTGTAACATGCTATTGCGGTTGGAAAACATACTTGTAACATGTAACTGCAGGAGGCAAACATACCGGTACTTGTAACATGCTATTGCGGTAAGAAAACATACTTGTAACATGTAATTGCAGGAGGCAAACATACCGGTACTTGTAACATGCTATTGCGGTAGAAAACATACTTGTAACATGTAATTGCAGGAGGCAAACATACCGGTACTTGTAACATGCTATTGCGGTTGGAAAACATACTTGTAACATGTAACTGCAGGAGGCAAACATACCGGTACTTGTAACATGCTATTGCGGTAAGAAAACATACTTGTAACATGTAATTGCAGGAGGCAAACATACCGGTACTTGTAACATGCTATTGCGGTAGAAAACATACTTGTAACATGTAATTGCAGGAGGCAAACATAGCGGTACTTGCAACATGCTATTGCGGTAAGAAAACATACTTGTAACATGTAATTGCAGGAGGCAAACATACCGGTACTTGTAACATGCTATTGCGGTAGAAAACATACTTGTAACATGTAATTGCAGGAGGCAAACATAGCGGTACTTGCAACATGCTATTGCGGTAAGAAAACATACTTGTAACATGTAACTGCAGGAGGCAAACATACCGGTACTTGAAACATGCTATTGCGGTAGAAAACATACTTGTAACATGTAATTGCAGGAGGCAAACATACCGGTACTTGTAACATGCTATTGCGGTAAGAAAACATACTTGTAACATGTAATTGCAGGAGGCAAACATACCGGTACTTGCAACATGCTATTGCGGTAAGAAAACATACTTGTAACATGTAATTGCAGGAGGCAAACATACCGGTACTTGTAACATGCTATTGTTGATACTATTGTTAATACTGCTGGTGGAAAACATACTTGTAGCATTGTGTTGCAGGTTTATTACATACTTGTACCATACTATTTCTTTATTTGTATACCAATTAATTCGTAAAAAGCCAAATATGGGTACTGTTAATATGTATGGTTTCAGGCAGGTTAAAAGTATAACTCTTTCACCCCTGAATCTGCAAATGGACAACATTAGTTTCCATTTAAGTCTAGTCCAGTTTTGAAAATATAATTCCAGATATCAATACAGTACTCCCTCTCTGCAACAACGTCTAATGGGAGAAAAATATAGATTTTTTTGTTCGAAGGGAGGTGTTATAGGAAGGAAAATTAGTACCCTTAGCGTGCTAAGCATGACTTTTTAACATTTGCAAACAGTTTGAAAACCAGATCAGACGTCGGGTAACACGACGTCTGATCTGGTTTCAAACTGTTTGTCAATCATCTTTATGTTTCTTCTGTCAAAGTGTCGAATACGTAATTTTTAAAGCGACTCGCAACCAGATGGTGTATTTGTAGGAAATAAAAGAAAATACTCAAATATAACCAAAAGGGTAGCATTATCGTGCATCTGACATTAGAAAAATACGACCAGTCTAAAAACACGCTCTAGAAAAGTCTTCAAATCTTAGTGTTTTTTTTTTTTTTTTAGATATTTTCCATTGTTTTATCCATAGCGTTGAAAGACGCTATAGAAATTGATCACGGACTCAGACATAAACCCGAGCCGAATTATGTAGTTGTATGTACTCTAAATCGCTACACACTGATATACGTTAAATCGATCCCAAATATATGAATAGTTCGGTAGCCCAGTGGGCTAAGTGGTTACCTTATTTTGCCTTTTGCCTGCGCATGCCGGGTCCCGGGTTCGAGTCCTAGCAGAGCTCAATCTTTTTTAATTGAAATGCATTTTTTAAACAGAATTTCTTATTCTAAACTAATTCTTACCTGTTTATATACCGGGAATCGTTTGACACATATTTACAAATAACTATTTTTAATGCTAAATCTGATTGCGAGTCTCTTTAAAAGATTAAAACAGACGACACTTTTAAGCAGACGATATTGTAGAAGTGAAAGGGTTACACATTATTGTCTTGTTATGGGGAACAGAGGAACGCGCTGTAGTATGGAGGGAGTCGTTGTTCGAAGGATCGTTGAAGGGAGGGAGCACTGCCTGTTTCTAGATTTGAAGACAGTTGGCCACTTAAAGCATGTTGAAAGTAAAGTCGTATGCGCCGTAAGGCGCATTATGCTTTACTTTCAGCTTGCTTTGAGCTATTATTTGCTATAATAAAGAAACTATTCTTTTATAATTCATAATCATAACTTTACAAATTGGAGCTTTTTTCTTCGGTGGAGGATTAGTTCAAAGGCGTAAAAGTGCATATATATAGGGTACTGGGTGAAATCAGACGATACTATGACAATAAAAGGGTTTAAACAGACGGTTAAATTTGATGTTGAAAGAATTAAGGTTTCTAATGGAACCAGGAGCCCGTTTCATAAAACTTCGTACGACAAATGTTGTCGTAAGTCAGGTTATAAACTCTCTATAATTATTTATTTCTCCATCTAATCCTGTTTTGTGACATCTTTTTGGAATCGTCTTGAAAAGACGATTCCAAAAAGGTGTCACAAGACAGGATTAGATAGAGAAATCAAAGATTAAATGTATTTTAAAATTTTGACTTACGACAACATTTGTCGTAAGAAGTTTTATGAAACGGGCCCCAGGAGCTGATAGGATTTTAATATTTTATTGGTTATAAAGTATCACAAAAAACAAAGGTGCCATATGTCACGCGCCATTTTTACTCTTGTATAATAACTCTTATTTGTGTAAGTTTATATGTTACAGTCGAACTTCGATATCTCGAACTCGTTTAACTCGAAAAATCCGATAGTCCGACATATATACTGCAAATTATGTCATGCTCGGTTAAGTCGAACATACCCATATTTCAAAGTTAAAACGTTGAAATACGAGTATGCTCGATAAAATCGAATTCGAGATATCGAAGTTTGACTGTACATGTATATTCATCACTAGTGTTCTCTCCCTACAACGACCCTCCCAACAACGACCCGCCTTACAACGACCATTGTTGCAGTTCCAATAACAGGACAATTATGTCTAACGCATATCTGTTGCCATATCCTCTGCTTAAAATTGTCTTCTGCTTTTTTCAAAGTAACATATAGATTTTAATTGAACATTTCGATAGAATAAATATAATATCGAGTGAAAAACTGCTTGAATCAAGATCAGAAGCCGCGTTACGCATCGTCTGATCCAGATTAAAGCTGTTTGCAAATATAAACCAAGTCTTAATTTCCCCTTCCTTTAACGACTTCCTCCGAACAACCCACACACTCTGTGTCTACAATTGGGTGTCGTTTTAGAGACGGAGCACTGTACCAAGCCCTACATCATTTTGGTGTTTTGTATCCTGATCAGACGCCGTGTAGTGCGGCGTCTGATCAGGATCTAAACGGTCACCTGTTCTCATCAATGCCTCTGCAGTTAAATCAAATGGTAAGACGGGTTATCAAAGCATTATGGCAGTAAAATGGTTTAATATATACACGCTACGTTAATATCAAACCAACTGTACGGGGGGCTCTACTTTATGTAGGCCATAGATGAACTACTTCCCGTTTAAATTAATCTCAACCGCAACTTGCAATAAAATGTTAAAATGATAGTTTTTCGAAATTGCTTAACAATTATTTTTAACCGGCATACCCGGCGTCTGCTTTGGCGCCAAACTGTTTGCAATGGACATAATATTTCATTATAGATACTTATTTTGGGACAAATAACGTCTTGCCCACTGTGAGATTGGCTCCTGAAATGGGTACTCACTGGGCTTTATCAGAAATGATGGCAAGACATCGGGGACAATTCCTCACATAAAGACAAAGGTGTTTGTCTTCTTATTAAAATCTCAATATAACGACCACTAAAATTGACTTCATGAGGATCAGGCACTTTAACCCTTTCCCTCACATAAACGCCGTTTAGCGAATTCAGTTTATTCCTCCGCTGTAGAAAATAGTTCCAATCTATACAGCCATGCATATGTATCATAAGAAATATTTTCTTTATTCTAACAGATGATAGCTTAAAGCAGGCTGAAAGTAAAGCAGAATGCGCTTTAGGGCGCATTCTGCTTTACTTTTAACCTGCTTTAAGTAGTCACCTATTTTCAAAATTAAAAAACAGGCTATGGGATAAAGGGTTAAAGCAACGTGAATGTAAAACAGACAGCTCCTAAAGGGGCTGTCTGTTTTATGTTCACCTTGCTTTAAGCAGTCAACTGTCTTAAACACTAGATGATTAAGACACTTAAGTTGTCGTATTTGAGAGGTTTTGCTGTGCATATGTCATTGCCCGTTGATATTAAAATATTTGCCTAGCATGGCAAAAGGGTATGTCTATAACGGGAAAAAATGACTCAACCTGCTGGGCCATATACTACTTCGGTTAAATACAGTTTAACCTCATTTTATACTACGTTCAAATACGTAGAACATAAATGTCATGCCATTACTTACCAGACATTCTCTGTCAACAAAATTGATTTTCTGAAGCAATACTTTAGTTTAGAGTTTGATCGGTATATATTTTCACATGTATATTTTACCTTATGTCGATAATAAAACAAACTTTTCCAGCTTACATAAATCACATCACTGTTGATAGTTTGACATACATGGACAATACCGGTCAATATCTTACCTTGAACTCTATACAAGAGTTAATTCCCCTGCTTCTCCATATTACATAAATCGTTTAATGTAGTTTCCATAATTGCATACATAATTATAGTGTATGTTTTTGCCAATATGAAAATATAATTATAAGTTAGTTTTATAAAGTAAAAACACTAAGAACAAATTATATAAAAGACATTTGAATAATAAAACAAAAGTATTTTCGTTTTGCTATTTAAGGGAGGTTATTTATAGTAGTTTGTATCACAAGGAATAATTATAATCATGTTTCTTATTCTCACATTAAGTCTGCAAATTAAAGTTTGATAAACAGCATTGAAAACATTTACAATCAGTTTAGATCCATATATTTGTGATGCCTGATCAAGACTCAAGATGATGTCGACCGTCAATTGTGTCTTTTCAAGAAGTGTTATTTTTAGAACAGTTTGAACAGACGAACCTTCGTTCTGTTATAAAGTAGTACCCAAAGAGTGAAGGATTAAACTATTTGGCAGAATATTATACAAGCTAATACGTCTGTAAGATCATACATTGGATGAACCGTTTAGAAATGGTGTTAGACGGTCGTTCTCCATCGTATTTTGTGGTGCAAAAATTGAAACGATCAAACAAAAAGATGCTTTCAGCTTTCAAGAACTTATTATACTAATTCTTGTGATCTTTCTGTGATGATAGATTAACCCATTACCCCATACACACGTCTTTTTACACTTTTAATTTTTTCTTCCACTGAAGAAAATTGTTCAAATTTATACAGTCATGAAATAGTATCATAAGAAATATTTTCTATTTATTAGCAGATTATAGCATTTAGGCGCATTCTGCTTTACTTTCAACCTGCTTTAAGTGGTCACCTGCCTTCAATACTAGAAACAGGCTTTGGGGTAGATATACTAGTTTAAAGCAATGTAAAGGAAAAACAGAGATGTTCTCATAGGATGTTTTAATTTATAAGCAGTCTGTATTATGTACATGTATTAGAATACTTGAATAAACGCCATAACCTGAAGTTGATGTAAACCTTCTTATTCTCGGGCCATTCTTCTACAACAACAGCATCAACAATAACAAAAACAACAACACTCCTTCAAAACCAGCAACTATGCACGTTTAATGTATGTATCTATTAGTGGGACAGATTTGATTTTGATCATTTGTCAGGTTTAGTTGCACAAGACCTGGATAGAAATTACAACTAAATAGGTTGTTTCCATGCTCAGGATTGGACATTCTGATTTGTATTTCATAACTCTGAGCTGTTATTTACCTGGTGTAATTTTCGGAGATCTCTCTTCTCCTACGTCAGCACTACTGGCTAGTAGTACACACCACTTCTCTCCAAGTCATGTGACCTGCCTACGTCACGTGACCCGCCAAAACAGCCCTACTAGCCAGTAGTGCTGACGGAGATCTCCGAAAATTACACCAGGTTATAACAGCTCAGAGTTATGAAAAACAAATCAGAATGGATAGAAATTGTTTGCAAAAAGCTTGATTCTTGTCAAATGGGTTGTTAAGGGTGTATCAATGTCATGAATTTAAGAAATTTTCAAAGTATATGAAAACACTTTATGATGGTTTTGTATTGAAGAGCTATTTAAGATGAATGAAAAAATAGAAAAAGTGTACATTTTGGTGAAAAACAGTTGGCTCCATGGCCATGTAAAATTTACCCCACCCACTTTCTCTTATTTTGTCCTTTTCAAACAGCCCGCTTCAATAAAATCCATTTAAAATGAAAACAAATATGATAATTTGGTTTTGTGTTATTTATTTCCTATCTATGGTAGTATTTCTTCATACAAAAACTAATTTAAGAGAAAACAGGCACCAAATGTGAAATTTATAAAGCTCTAAATATCATCGATATGGTACTTTTTTGTAAATTTGGTAAGGGGAGATAACTCTTTTTACTTTAATAACTCAAAATTTTCAACACTGACATTTCAATTTCTTTTCATATTTTGAACTGCCTTAGCATTGGCTTTCATTTGGTAGAATATAAGAAAAAGTTTAATACTAGAACTATTTCATTTTCAAACTTTTTTACTTTTTTTTCATAAAATAAAAAATCTAATAAAATCATGCCCTATAAAAAGCATATTTTTTATATTCGAGGATCCATATTCTTCAAATCTAGTGCCTGCTTTGTCTAAATTTGGTTTCTATATGTGAAAATACCACCATAGACATGAAATAAATAATGACAACCCAAATTACCATGTTTGTTTTGTTTTGAAATAGATTTTACTGAAGCTTGTACTCTGAATGGCTAAAAATTGGGAGAAAAAGTCCAAATTTGACATACCTTTTTCAAATCGCTGTAGCTCAAATAAAAGGACACCACCATATATTTTTTTTCCATTTTTTTTCATTCATCATAAATAGCTCTTCCAAAAAAAACTATGATAGAAAAAAAGTTTGATACTTTGAAAAAATCGCTTATGGGTTGGATACACCCTTAAGATACAATTCAACTCATATATACGCAACCATTTCACTGAATCGTTTGTTTGAAGCGGGCATATCCGCGTACGATTTAAAAATCGATTTGTTTTTTCAATTCGATCTTTTATCTGTGTTAGATACATAGTTGAAAGGGTCAACTGCAGAAGTCAAGCGGTCGACATTTAGGGTAGACAATATTTATCTTCTGAACAAGTCTTCTAAGCTTCTTTCTGCTTCAGCTGTTTGTCGGTGTAGAGTATTTTATACACTTTTGAAGCGGGTCATAAGTTTTATTTGTGTAATACAACTGAGGAATGTGAATATACGTATATGTATAATAATGCTGTTAACTGTATCTAACAATACCTCGTGACGCGGCGTCTCATCAGGATATAAACTGTTTGACAAAAGAAAAAGAGAAACAATAGACGACAAATGTAGCAGACGAAACTGTTTCTTGATTTAAAAGAGATACAGTTCGTGATTAGTTTTAGTTACTAATTCAAAGTTTCTGGATTATTTTGTATATGATTTGGACAAAATGTGGTAGGGGATAAGTATATGGGTACAAATATGGAATAGATAAACTGCTAGCTTGATTGTTAAACCGTTCGAACTCCATTTAGGAGGTAAGAAGACTGTTTTACTGTGTACGTTCTGACGTATCTATTTGAAAATGGCTTACAGCAAACCATCAACAGATTTAAGTGCCTCAATTCTCGCGGGATCGGAGGAAAGTTATGACTATTTCTGCCAGCCATGTAGCTCAGAGCAACATTTAGAAGCTGTCGGTTATTGCCAGGAATGTTGTCAGTACCTATGTGTAGCTTGCATCAAATACCATAGAAGATTGGCATCAACTGAATATCACACAGTGCTAGACAAGTCTGATATGCCTAAGACGTCACTTCCAAAGAGAGTTCAACAAACTGACATTCTAACGGCGAAATGTTTAAAACACCCTGATAAAGAACTAGAATACTTCTGTACAACTCATAACCAGATATGCTGCAACGTGTGTGTTACTTTGGACCACAGTTCCTGCTCGGGAAAGAGTTACATACCAGATATATCTGGTGGAGTAGCCAAGAGTAAGGAGTTCAGCAAACTGAAAGCAGAAATATACCGGCTCATAGGGGAGATAACGAAACGACAGGAAACGATAAACCGTGACAAGAATATTCACGGGAAGTACCATGATAAAGTACTGACCGATATTAAAGACGTCAGAAAACAAATCAACGAGCTCCTTGATAAACTCGAGGAAGATACAAAACGAAATGTGACTAAGTTTCATCAAGAAAATATCGGAAATATCGAGACTTCTTCTGAAGCATACCAGTCATTACTCTCAGAGATAAACTCCATGGCAACCAACATGGATACATCAGAGAAAGCTGGAAATAACAATCAGCTGTTTGTTCAAGTCAAACTGTTCTGTAATCGTATAGCGGAGGTTGATAGACAGGTGAATGAAAATGAAGAGTACAAAATAAAACGATACACATTTAATAAAGACGAGATAACTCAACAGATGAAGTCTACCCTGTCCTCCATATGGTCACTATCCGTGGGACAAGATGTCACACACACTAATGCTCGCTACGTGCGAGAGATCAAGGTGAAGGCGGATACCGTAAAAGATGACTGTGTGATCAATGGTGTGACAGTTCTTTCCAACGATCGCATGATAGTGACCGATGCCAAAAACAAGAATGCCAAATTAATTGACACTAAGTTGAACAAAGTTATATCCCGTCTAGCTGTATCATCAAGGCCGAATGATATAACAGTCATGAAATCAAACCAAGTTGCCGTTGCTTTAGGACAAGATATGAAAATAGGGATAATTTCCGTTGCAAATACCCTGTGCTTAAGTCAAACTATAAGAACACCCGGTGTTGTTATTTTTGGACTTTGTTTTAACGGGTTAAACTTTATCGTCACATGTCAACAGCCAGGCTGTATCAAAATCATCGATATGTCTGGTACATCTTTGAGCACAATTAGCACTGGTAACAACGGAGAGCAGCTATTTTCTTGCCCATGTGGCATTGCTCTAAGCCGGGATAAGGACGTCATCTATACCACGGACATGGTCGCCAACACCATGGCACATATTGCTCTCAGTGGCCAAGTCATGTCGGTTTACAGACATGATAAGTTAAAGTTTCCAGCAGGAGTAGTTGTATGCATGGATGGTGCCGTGTACGTGTGTAGCCGGGCCACCAACACTGTCCACCAACTCACCTACACTGGAGACCTCAGCCAGATCATATTGGAGAGGGGTACGGGACTCGCATCTTGGCCTAGTGCTATAGCTTACAGAGACGACATGCTGTATATCAGCAGCAGCGGTGCGACTTCTGAACTGAGTAATTATATCAGAATATATCAACTTGAAAAAATATCAGTTACACAGATGTGCTAGTTTAAGCCTCATTTAGACGCAGCGTTTTCAAGGGACTATATTGGAAATATTAGGACATTGTATTTTTCAGCACAGCTTCAATAGACGTGGCTCGTTTATTTTCTCAACAAATGCTACATTTTGAACGACGTGGTTGATCTAGCCTACTGTTTCAGCATGTTCAGTTGACTGGGTACTGTACGCAGTTCATCTGTAGTTTTTGTGTACAGTGGTAAACACGCTAGTCTTATCCGTTTGAACGAGAATAAACGCAACCAGAACTCCATAAAATGTAGAAAATTTGGTCATTTTGAAAAGTCGAGCGTTTGGCCTGGCTTCAAACTATTTATATATTATAATGATTGTTTTTGCACAAACACTTTTCTCGGAGAGAATAACATCTTCTTGACTAAACGTGCATGTTTATTAACACTACTTTTAACCCTTTACCCAATAACCCGTATATAACATTAAATACAGGTGAACACTTAAAGCAGGTTGAAAGTAAAGCAGAATGTGCCTTAAGGCACATTCTGCTTTACTTTCAGCCTGCTTTAAACAACCATCTGCTAGGCTACATGAAAATATTTGATATGGTAATTGTTCATGAGGGTATAAACTGGAACTATTTTCTTCAGCGGAGGAATCAATTAGATGCGCTAAAAGTCGCTTCTATGGGGTAAAGGGTTAGCCTATTTATGCCAGGGAATTGTAATGAACTGTCCATGTGTGTTTGCTGGAAGCTATCATCATAGACATACAAGGATGATCTAAAGGCATTGATGCCTGAATATTGCAATGAACCCTCTCTGGAAGAATTCATTATAGATATTCGAGGGTTATATCAAGACATCTGTTCATGAATATTGCTATGAACTCTTTCTGTGTGCTTGCTGGAAGAATTAGTTATAGTTAAACAAAGGGAGTCTTAAGGAATTTGTGCCTAGATGTTGCAGTGAACTTTCATATGATAGCTTGCTGGAAGAATTCGTAACGAATAATAGTACACGAGTGTGATCTAATGATAACTGCATGTTTGTCCACACAACAGATCATTTCGTATGGAAAAGCAAGCAGTGCAGACCCTGTTGACACTTCGCCTTACGCAGCGTTTCATCAGGGTTTGCGCTTTAATCAATGTTCTATTCAGTAGAAACTATTATTAGAGTGGTTAAAGATAAAACGAATTATACATGTATCAAGCACTCGACATTTGCCTGTCTTACAGCTTATCTGAGGTTGTAGACGGGATGTATATGTTTACATTGTACTACATTATTATAATTTATCACATAAACGTGCAAAATATAGAGGGCCGTAAAAATCGTATGGCCCACTGGGCATATATTTTATACTAATTTTCGAATCACCAAAATAATGTACTACTACGCCGACTGTAAATTAGTTAAGAGAATCTAGACAAACATAGATCACCACTAGGTATTGAAACATTTCGAAGTGTCCTAGAAACATTATCCCTAGCAGTCTCGCAAACTCAGGCTGCAAATCAGGCTAAACTTTATACTACGTAGACTTTAGTATTAACAGTGACTCAAACTGTTTTTCAAATTTAGACGTTACAATGATAATGACGTCATGTTACGTCTTGACGTTATTTTGAAAACAAAACTAGATTCTTAATGTCAAATGATCATTTTTAGTCAATTAGAACAACTTTAATTTAAATATTAATTTAAAATTTGAATATGGTATCAGAGAAGTCTTTTCAAAACGAAATTGTGTTGATTTTCTTTACGTTAGTATGATTGGCGTTTTTATCTACGGATGAATAATACCGAATAACACCTATGACGAATCGTTTACCTAAGAGCCGAGGGCAAAAGTGAAAGTAAGACCGTTCGGATTTTGGTGTCATTTGGTGTTTATGTGATAAATAGGATATTAAATTCGTGTTTTTTCAGTAATAAATTTATTGAACTCGTTGGATAAAAATGATATGTTGCTCGCCAAGGCTCGCAAAATATCATTTTTATCCAACTTGTTCAATAAATTCATTACTGAAAAAACACTCATTCAATATCCTCTATATACATATACATGTAGAAGCTCGATATTTCTAATTCATTTTAGTTTGAACATACATACCCATATTTCAAAATTAAAACGTGGCTCAGCCACGTTTTAACTTTGAAAAATGGGTATGTTCAACTTAAGCGAGATCGACTTATCGAAATTCAACTTATAAAATACAAACGAGTTAAGCGAGTTCGAAGTATCGGGTTTCAACTGTACATGTAGAATGTTATCTTTCAAACGCAACGACATGCATCGTGAACACCATTTTCTATGGTCTTAGCGAACACCTTACGCATCAAAATTTGTTGCTGAAAATAGTGTGATTTCACTCACATATAAAAGTTTGAATCCAAATCTAGCACAGGCCCATTGAAAATCAAACTTTTGGTCACTCGTTTCTCTTTTTCTATAAAAATGCCATATGTTTAAAAAGTTAAAATTGAAACCGCAGAAAAAACCCAATCGACACTGCACACGACAATTTAAGGCCTTTGGCTACCGGAAGTCGGTCTTGCGGGCGAGCGGATATGCGTCTTGACGACACAGACTGTTTTCGTACGTGTTTATACTAGAACATTTATATAAAGGAAATGTTGATACGAATTAGTATAATCCTTCATAGCGCAGTTAGTATAGTGGTTGACTAGCAATCAAAAGGTCATAGGTTCGAGACCCATCCGATCCAAATATTTTTTTTAGTGTCCGATTTATTGACTTGTCAATCCATAACGCAGTAATCAAGAGACATGTTATGTTTAGTCTTCGTTGATTAGAACTAGTGATGTTTACGGTCCAAGTATATGTCCACTTACCTGTACGTTTTAGTTTAATGGCTTACAAGTCAATTAAATCGGTATACATGTAAACGAGTTGATCGAACTATAAAGCCACACATTGAAGCTTATCAATACGCTAACCTTTTCAAGATCAATATTGCCCATTATAATTATGTTAAAACAATATAATAAACCTTGTATGCAAGTCCATGAATAAATAATAATGCATTTTAATGACAAAGTTTTAATTCTAAGGTAGGTAACTGTATCTAAACAACAAATATCCCACATTTTAATAAGAAAATATGTTATTACAACAAATCCTGACTGTAATATTTTCTAATTTTTTCAGACTGACTAGTTCATCAACCATATATTTGAATAAAATGAAAACAAATATACATTTAATGAGTCAGTTTTTTGTAATTCAATTTTTTAGCATTTTGCAAAATTTAAATAGCTGATAACATCTTTCTGAACACCTTTATTCAAAATGTTTTTAGCTTTTCTTGTAATGAATGTTGTGGACTACTTATTGGGTGAGAATTATAGTCATTAGATTTATTCATTTTTAAGAAAAATAAAATCATCAAAATTCTAAGTTTTTGTCAGAAAAAAGACCTTAAAGACAAACCACACGATAAATTTTGCCTATATTTACACACATTGTTTCTTAGGCTATTATCATTCTTCATGAAAAGTTTCATAACAATCGTATGGAAACTACGCGCATATGCGAAGTACCTTAAAGCAGGTGGTATGTCATAGGCATAGTTTACCTTATTGACGTCTTTTTCATTCTATCGTCTGCAATTTTGTTCAGAGTTGATGGAACCGTCCTTTCTTTAAACACATAAACCCTTGAGACGAGTATGCCCGTCATTAAAAAGATAGTGTTACGGTTGAGAGTTACAGTGGAGAATCTGTTATTCTTTCCCGTTCAAACGAAACGAAGCGCAAACGTAAAACACTAAAACGAAGAAAAGTGCAACTTTTGGACAATTCTGATAATTCATGTTTATCTTGGTGTCAAACAGTTTGGAGCCTGATCAGACGCCGGGTTACCCGGCGTCTGATCTGGCTCCAAACTGTTTGCAATAGAAATAATAGTTTTAGCGTAAACGCGTTTATTGGGAAAGAATAACAGTTTCTCCACTGTAACTTGCCTTATGTAAACAGTGTAGATCTTGATCGGATTGTGCTCATGTAGAAACTCTCTGATCAGGTTCTGCACTGTTTGTCATTTTGCAATATGTATTGTATAAGCCAATCTTAATATTCAAACAATTGGGCTTAATTGGAACTTGTCCATTAAAAGCTTCAGGGGTGAGTGCGTTAAAACAACCATCTTTATATGAAACAGTTTGAACACGCATTAGAACATTGACTTCTCGTCTTTATTAAAACTGTATGCAACGGTTAAAATAAATTCGTCACGTTGCTCTGTCGATAAAAATGTGAAACCGCAAATTTACATCTAATGTGACACAAACAGTGTAGTGCCTAGTGATATGCATATTAGCAATCGTCTTACGGATATTTGTTAACGTTGTTTGTTATGTACATGTAAAAAGTCGCAACATTTTTAACATTTTTAACATTACTTTTAATACTTGATAACCACAGGTACCAAGTACCAGTATTGTTAATTTTCCGTTATTTATTTATAAATACATTTATAAAGTATACTTCCTGCTTAACATTCCAGGACATCTTGTGTAAAAAAAATATCATGACTACGCATGCACTTGATTTCTTGCCGTTGGAAAGGAATAACACAAGAACTTTAACATTGAACGCAATTGCTATGGCTCATTCATAATAAAGTCTTCTTCGTTAAAATACTGTCTAATAGATAAATACCTTTGCTAGAGTGTGCTGTCGTTCGCCATGATTTTGAGTTATTTTGTGTACATATTTTGTATTGTTTAATTTTATTCTGGCATCATCTTAATTTGTAACGGTGGCTTTCATTGGCTATTGGAAGCTGATCACAACATCTAAATGGAGGTGTGTGTTCCATCAGCCAATGAGAAACTATGATACAAACTGAAATGGCCGGGTAAACGACGTATAATGCCTTGCACCTCAATGATAACCTAGTACGTTAGTATTACATTTCGTTGTATATCTCGTAAACATACTGACCAGATTCAATGAGATTTGGGAAATTATTATTTAAACATTATATCATGAAAATTATAATTTCATAGCTTTCTTTCTAGGCAGTCACTGATGTCAACACCTTTTGAAACTGGTCGTGTAAATATATATACACCTTGTAGATGAATATGGAACATAATTTTTAACAATACTGGTGCCTGTGTTGAAAACTTGGTAACGAAAAGAAGGCGTTTTTCTTTCTCAATAAACGCTTATTTCAAACGGATTGTGCCGGAGTCAAATAGGTTGGAACCAAGATATTCAGCATCTGATCTGGACCTAAACCGTTTCTAACTCTAACAATTGGAAGAGTTTTTCAGTAATTGTACAGCATGGGTAGGGAATTCCCTTTTGTTAAGTCGCTCAAAAGTTTTAAATGTGAGGTTGAAGTTTGAGTTTATAGCATTTACTTAGGAAGTCTGACGTGTAAGTAGTGAAATGTCAACACCGGTCTTTTGCACAGATGCTCCACTGAAATGCTCTTTGTTGTTGTTTGCAGACACAAAATATTAACGTCGACTCTTGACCTCATTTATAACAATACATGTCCGGTGCACAATGTCATATGCCATTTCAGCTATGGAAACCACAATTGATGTGTGAGTATATCTTTTGGTGGAACAGTTTCATTTACCAATTCCTGGTTACCATGTGACCTTAACCTTTGGTCTCAATTATAGAAAAAAAAAACATGTCCGAAGCATGTTTACTACACTACACCAGCTAGAGAAACAGTATTCGATATACGACATCGTGTGATGACGAGGTGTTTAAACCTTTCACCGCCAAATTATTTTTGAGTTCTTTACCCCATCACCGTTATTGTGTCGTCTGCTTCCATATTATTCTCTGCAATATCATTTCAAAGTTAGAATTAAGAGAGTATGACATAAGAAATATCGAACCGGGTGTCAAACAATTTTAGTCTGATCAGGATCAAAACTGATTGCAAATTCGACTTTAGGCGATTCTGGCGGTGAAATGGTAAGTACCATATTCAAATAGTGTGTGTGAGGAGAACATTCACTTTATACATGCAAAACAACAAAAAGCAAAGTGTCAATAAACGTTTTTGGACATCTGTCACCTACTGTGACACATTTTTGTTTGGTTTGTATTATGTTATTTTACTAGACGTCTGATCAGGATCAAAACTAACTGATATTAATAACGATGTTGTTTTAGTTAGTTTACCATATTGTTTTGGTTAATTTACGGAAGTTGAGAAATAAAAGCAGACGACAGTGTTAAAAGTAGGTGACGTCATGGCAGTAAAGGGTTTAATTGAACAATAAAAGCAGAATAGAATTGTGAACATACATTACTACATATAAACATTTTTTATTTTTTTTATTTTTTTTATTCAAGAATATTACAATCACATATGTATATACACTCATCTTCAGAGATAAATTTTACATACACAATATTTATATATATACTGTAATGTAATTTAAGAAAGTCACAACCTTATGTGTACAGTATGTATGTACATTCATATCAATATTCATATCAATATACATGTATATATATATATATTGTCGTTGAAACTTTGAATGCTGATCAATGTTTGTGTTTGATATATTCAAAAAAGTGGTATTTTCCAAATTTTTAGCGCTGGTGGATATGCATAGAATTTTCATCTACACTGTCTTCAGCATTCAGAGAATCAAAGACAATATATTCCATTTAACAAAAGAGTGAACATTTTTTTAATATTGCAATATTCAAGAGTTGTTATGAATTTTTGGTTTACTCTTTGAAATACGAGTACTTTATTCATTATCACTTTGTTCAATATGTCTAACCTTGTACATGTAAACAGCGTTTTGTTTTCCTATATTCGTTATTGAATAATTTCCGTGTACTTTTGAATCTGTTTGCAGTATATCACAAATCGATTTGTCATTGTAGATAATTGACAGCCGTTTTGTAAAAATCAAATAAAACTTATAATGCATAGCTGCATGCGCTGTTACTTCAATATTTGCTCTTCCACTTTCCGTTTTTCGACGAGCGAAGTTGTTTTGGCTTTGTTGGTAAGGGTTCGGTAGATCAACCATGAGAGTGGTTGCAGGGTAAACAAATTGAAAAAAGGCTGAGAAATGCATTAAATAAAAAAAATGCATGCTTTAAATAATTGTCGTCTCCTTTTATTTATCAACTTTCAAAAAAATAGTTTAGGCAAATTGACGAAAGTTATATCATAATAAGTGTAAAACAGATTGGATCAGAGCTTAAACTTTTATCCTTATTTTGTTCATGTAAGAGGTTTATCTTGTATTGTTTTAGTGACACATCAAAATCGTTAAAACTGTTTTAAAGTGTTTAACCTATTTGCTTCTGTATTTTAATTCCTGTTTTCTATATATATATGTTGAAGGAATAATATCTTATCCATAATGACTAATTATACTTTAAACATAACTAATCCTGTCTGTAAACAGTGATCAAAATTGGAAATACTTATATTCAAAAGATACATATTTTAGATAATTTTACTGACTTAGGAAAATACATCATTAGCATGGCTGGTTTGGATCCAGTACATAGACTATTCACAATATAAATCCTGTAAACAATATATAATGAATCTTATTCCTTTCTTTTAAGTGTAGATTATTTTCAGAAAGGAAAGTCTTATTTGTAGACACTAAATGTTGTCACAGGAAAGTGAGTGTGGTTAGCTGTAATTGCTTTAGACATCTAGAGAAATAACTGTTTATTTTTCATTGCTTTCTTTTCACTATTTTCATCGATTTATTTTCACTTTGGTTTATATCTCTACTCAAATATTAATAATAAACATTAATTGTAAAGCTAAATGCTTTAAATGTCAGCAGTATTCCTCCAGGGAATCACTTGTACTGGTTGTATTAAATGTCAACATATTTAACCCTTTCCCACATAGCATGTTTCTAGTATTGAATATGGGTGTCCACTTAAAGCAGGTTGAAAGTAAAGCAGAATGTGCCTTAAGGCACATTCTGCTTTACTTTCAGCCTGCTTAAAGCTACCATCTGCTAGAATATAGGAAATATTTCTTATGATACATATTTATGACTGTATAAATTGGAACTATTTTCACCAGTGGAGGAATAAATTAAATGCGTTAAAAGGCGCTTCTATGGGGGAAAGGGTTAAGTTAAGTTAAGCGCAATATTTAGCAAAACTGTGGTCTATGTTGACCTATGATTATGAATAAATTCATTATGTGAACTAAATTTCATAGTACGCATAATGTACAAATGTATATTATAAAGCATAGCTGTAAGCAAATGCTTAAACTGCAGCTTAAGAATATGTGAACGGCTGGAATAAGTTTGTTATTGAGTCATGTGCTAAACAGGGAATACATATAAAACAAAGTGGTTACAGTGTTTAAGAATGAGTTTACTCATCAAATGTGTACTTTCTGTGAGGGTAATTTAAAGGTGCATATAGCTATTAGACTGTGCGTGTTTCCGTCCGTCTGTCAGTGTCTCCTGTAATCGGAGCATACGTCAGCTAGTTATACATGTACCATTTGCTGTGTAAGTACATCTTAGAAATGCGCAGTGTTCTGTAACATTTTCAAATCACAATGACATGAACATTGACAATGACCTTTGAGCATATTTCTTACAACCAATCAGCTAGAGATGCATGATTTGGTGTGTATAGATCTTGGGGTAGAAAGTTTTGCATACAATTCTCAGACCACGGTGACCTTGATCTTTGACCTAAATTAGAAAACACTTCTTGGTTCGAGCATAATCCTTGTACTACATCAATCATTGATACCAAATTAGTGTGGGTACATCTTGAGATAAGGGAGTTATGCGTACTACATAATTATGGTGACACTGCCCTTGACATTCACCTTTTACCTAAGTAATATAAAAAGTTAGACTGTATAATATTAACTATTATACATCTGATATATATATACTACATTTATGAGTGAGTACATCTAAAGAAACTCTACCGTATTGTTTTCAGTTCAATGTTACCTTGACATTGACATTTGATCTCAATTATGGAAACTAACTTGCATATTTCCGTCAATTAGAGATACGATGTGTATGAGTACATCTTTGAATTGTGGAACATCGTGGTCTAGTGTCAGGTCACAGTGACCTTGACTTGATATCAGTTACAGAAAATAATTGTTTATTGATTTGTATTTCTTTTATCACATCAGCAATGGATACCAAATTGAGTGTGTGAGTATATCATGGGATCATTGAGCCATCTTGCCTACAAAATTGATTACTTCTAACATATGGCGCATAGGCAGCCGCAGTAATTGCTCATACCTTTTATACTTAGTTATATATTTGAAGCCCTGTCGGTCGCGAATGTAGTTGTTAGTTACAAAAATCGAAAAGGACATATTCTCCACTGTACAAGTATGGAATGAACTGTTTGTTCTCTTCTATTCTGAGTAACTCGCTGTCAGATCAGGAACTTTACTGTTTGATACTCGAATCAATTTCTAATCTGTTGAACTTACCAACTGTTTACAGTGGAGACTGTGTTTTCTTTCCCAATAATAAAATACTAACGTATTGTCTACTGTCTTATTGGTTGCCTTATCTTTTTGTTATCATACCGTGGATATGTACACACTTTATAATTAATAATACCGTTAAAGAGACATATTTTGTACTTTACAATGTAAATAACTTCCTCTCATGTTTTGTTTTTTGGAAAAGCTGACAGAGAATATAGAGCTAGTGCGTAACGCGGCGTCTGGTCTGGATTCAAGCTGTTTGTTACTCTTCATTAAGTTTTTTTTCTGTCAAAATGTTCAATATGTAACCTTGAGAAAAACAGTAGACGTCTACTTCAAGCAGATGATATTACAACAGTAAAGCGTAGACAAAATTGTCTTGTTTAGGGTACTGCGGCAAAGGTCGTTATAAGGAGGGAGTCGTTGTTGGGAGGGCAGTTGACGGGAATGATCACTGTAATACAGTAATGAATAAGATATTGTTTAAACCAAGTAATACAGTGCCCCCCTACAACGATTCCCTCCTTACAACAACGCTTGCCGCTGTTGCCAAACAGGACAATTATGTCTAACGCTTTCACTGCTGCAATATTGTCTACTTAAAGTCGTAATCGGCTGTTTTTCTCAAAGTCCCTTATTGGACAGTAAGACAGAAAAAAACATAATGGCTACGATTGCTCGATAAAACACTGGTATTCATTTATTATTTCGATCTAACACTTCAATTTAACCACATTTTGCACCGAAGCATCGGCGCTACTTTTCTTGGCGTACGCATTTTCGAAGCCAAATGGCGTCACGTGAAGACCTAACAGCGCGTGAGTGTTTTATTGAGAATTCAAACATTGATACCTCTTTTCTTTGTTCATATAGGGGCATGCGCGAAGTGTGTAAGAACTTCCCATAGACCACCGTGAGATAAAAATAATTCAGACTAAAGTTACTGTCTTAAAATACTGCAGCCCGCTACCATAGGTAACGGAATATCGTAAATGACGTCAAACCGAAAATGACGTCAAATTCACGTTAATGCGCCAAAACTTGGATCTACAATTTGAAGCAGTTTGAATCTTAAAGTTGACTAATTGGTGTAAATAAACAGTCATATCCGAAAAGGGAAACCGATGTACGTAGGTATATAATTGGGGTGATACAGCTTAGAGATTGTGGATAAATATTTTTTTCAAATTCTAATCTTGTTATAAACAAGGAATTTCATTTTAAATCGCATGCGGATCTAGTTACATTCATGATTCCAGTCTGTTTTAGGACAGATCTAGATTTCCTGCTTAAAGCCCAGAATGTCGGTATGATAAAATAAATATCACATATACGCCTCGGTTGACAGTATTTTTCCGAAAGTTGACAATTTAACTGCATGTGATATTTATATACTCAACGTGTTCCTTCTTTTTTCATGTGAGACATTTTTTTTGAATTGCACAATAACGATTTTTAAAGCTGTTTTAAAATGTTTTACTTAGAGTTTTGCCTGTTAAGTTATTTGAATACCTGTTTTCTATATATATTGAAGGAGATGGGTTTTTATCGACAGTGGCTAATTATATATGTACATTTAAACATAACTCATAAGTGTGAATGGGCAAACGCTTTATAAGGCAAATGAACCTTAAGTTAACAGTGACTAGAGTAAGCTCCATGGCTTATGACCGATATACTGATAAAAAATGTTTCTGTATTCTGCTGTTAAATGAGGTCGATTAAAGATTTATTTTAATGGACTATGTTGGCAGGTCATCTCTTGTAAAGCATGTCTTGTACCTTTACTGAGGCTAATGTAAATAACAGTCAACAACATTTCAGAGGCAAACATTGAAAAACAATAAAGAAATGAATTGATTTTTCGGTGTTTAAGCGAAATAAACGACAGAAAATGATCGGCAAATTACATGATTCGCGCTGTTTACTATTAACAGTTATCTTTTACAATATTTAGCACATTGTCAAACAGTTCAGACCCTGATAAGAGGGCCCCTTGGGGAGCCATGTCATCTAGGTTTACAATGTTTGCCTAGGACAAGAGTACTCTTCATATGTACAATCTATGTAAATTGATGAAGCGCACAAACAAGTCCGTGTAATATTGGCCAGAAGGGCTATTCTGAATCTGGACTGATTCCAAGTGTTGTAATGAGTTTGCAACGTTTCAATGGATACTGGTAGCAGTTAGGGTTTGAATTAGGCAAATGTTGCAAGCATTTGTATTTTGCATTACATCTGGAACATTCTTTGTGAAATCAATAATTTTTTTAGATAATGAACTCAGCATAATGTATCCCACATGATTAGTGACAAGAGAGCGAGTTCTTTGAAAACATAGTATTTGTGTGTTCATATAAATGGGAGAATATATAGAAATGTTTGTGTGTATATGTATGGCGAGTGATAGATGTTATATTGTTTCACTGTTTACAAACATGTTATATAATGAACTTTGTATGAAAACTAAATGAATGTTTGAAAAACATATAAGTAATAGTTAACTCTCAGAAGAAAAAGGAGAAGAAGAAAATAGTTTAAGGAAATAGACAAAATTAGTTATTTCCCCATTTAAGGTAGACCTAAACCAATTTTTTTAAAAATATTTTTTATAAATAATATAACGTAGAAATCTTTTCCCGAACCTTTTTCATTTTTACTATTTCCGTGTTTTGGATCTTTTCATACCTCATCATAATTATACAACCTAGCCTTATCAACCATGTTGATCACTTATATTGTGTATGTGTGAACTGTATAAACCTCTTGTTTCGTACTTTGTATGACTGAGTGAATAAATTTCTGTTTTGTTCTGTTCTATTTGCCGATCGCGACCTTACTGGTGGTTTTTAACACTTTTTATACACTTTTTTAACACTTTGAATCCAGATCAAACGCCGCGTAAACGCGACGTCTGATCTGAATTTATATTGTGTGACAATTAATTGATAACACTGCTTTTTTCTAATTTTCATTGATTTTATGGGTGAATGCATATTGTTATTGTCAGACAATTGTCTATAAGTTTTTTTTAAAAACTAAACCTTTTATTAAACTTTACAAATTTTGCAGACGGATATTTCAAAGAAGACGATATTACGAAAAGATAAGGATAAACGTTACAGTCTATTATTGTCTGCCTTTCTTAACCTAGCATTTAACCCATTACACCATAAATACGCCTTTTTACGCCTTTTATTTACTCCTACTCTGAAGAAAATAGTTCCACATTATGCATTCATGTAAATGAATCATTAGAAATTTAGTAGATGAAAGCTTAAAGCAAGTTAAAAGTAAAGCAGAATGCGCCAAATGGCGCGTTCTGCTTTACTTTCAACCTGCTTTAAGTGGTCAACAATCTTCCATACTAGAAATAAGCTATTGGGTAATGGGTTATGGTGTTTCGACTTAAGAAACATTAGTATGATTGTCGAACAGTTAAGATACTGAGCCCCTAAGTCTCCGAGTTACTGACCTAATCAGGTTCAATGCTGTCCGCCTCTCAGATTTAAACAAACCATCGGTATTTTCGAAAACTAATCTAGATATTGTCTATATGTTTTAGTATATCGGAAAAATTAAATAAATGACTGCACATGCCTATATATATAATTGCTTAATGTAAATATCTAGTAACAAACATGTTTCGTCATTACGGCTCTTCAGTGTAATATGGTACCGTGGTAACGACGTCGCGTGTTTTAGTATCCTCCATTCTCATACAACGGACCCTTCCTACATGTCCGGAAGCCTCACAAAAACGCTTGATACAGCGCGTGCGGTTTGCTTACGTCATCCGGTTAGGTATTAGATGCGGGCAGCATAATAGCCGAAACAAATGATGAAAAAAACTTGGAATTTTAGTGAAACTTTGAAGAAAATCATATATTCAAAAAATGAATACCAAAATTGACCACGTACCTTATTTTTTTAATGTCCCTTTGTAAAATGATTCCGAATAACACATTTTCCAATATAACTTTAAATGTTTATTACGTGTAGCGAGTGTCTGGAAATTGACCTTTCATATGCAGTATAAATTTGACCCGGTTGTGTACAAGCGCCTTTGCTACCCGGATGATGACGTCAAACTTCCGGCATAATAAGAATTCGCGGCGCTGCATTTACAGTCGAATGTTAGTTTGAATAACTGGTATTTGTTTAAACAATCAAGTTGTTTGATTACTTTAAATGTTATTTTCAGTTAGAAAACTATTTTTTCTCCATATTCGTTCAGTGTATCTCACAGTTTCCATTTAAATTGATTACCTTTATAGTCCGTTTTCGCTAAGGGTTCCGGACAAACGGATGAAGAGGATATATATAGAATATATTGTTATTGCAACATATTATTGTTTTTATTGCATAAAACCCCACTGTCTTACAAATCTACCCATATCGACTGTACATGTATTTTGCTTTCGTTTCTCAAATTTAGAGTTTAGGCATTTTGACTGTTGAAATACCGATACGAATGTCAAACAGTTTGAATCCTGATCAGACACCAAGTAAATTAAGGTAATCTAAAGTCAACTATAGCCGTATATATTAATGTTTCTGTCAGTCGTGTTCAGATAAGCGTTCTACTGAAACACTTACTCTACAGTGGAGAAAACGTTATTCTTTCCCAATAAACGCGTTTACGCTCAAACTATTATTTACAGTGCAAACAGTTTGGAGCCAGATCAGACGCCGGGTAACCCGGCGTCTGATCAGGCTCCAAACTGTTTGCCACTCTGATTAAAATGAATAGTCAGAATTATCAAAACATTGTAATTTTATACGTTTTAGTGCTTTGCGTTTCGTTTGCATTTAAACGGGAAAGAATAATGTTGTCTCCACTGTATAATAACGTATTTTTTACACTTTAATATATTCTTCCACTGAGGAAACTGTTTCCAATTTATACAGTCATGAATATGAATCACTATTTAAAACAGGCTATGGGGTAAATAGTTAACACAGTGAGCCCTAGCGAAAAGTATAATCGTAATAAAAAATCATATTACTGTCAAGAGTACACTTGCCCTATGCCAACAGTGTAGACCCTGATCAGAGGACTTCATAAGGAGCCCTCTCATAATGGTCTATACTGTTTGTAATTTTGTAAAACATTTACAAAATCTACCCATTATCATTAAAAATGGACTAGATTTTATTGTAAACTGGACTTGTCCATTTTAAGTTTCAGGGGTAAATGAGTTAAGTCATTATGTATGTCAATTCTTCCTTATTTATTATTACACATGTGCTTAAAACGCACCGGTTTCCATTAGATTGCAAGTTCTCTGGCGGGAAACAAAATAAACTTGTCATGAATCACTTAACCCTTTCAACCCTACAACCCTCTGTAGATATTACTGATTACATTTGCAAACAGTGTAGACCCTGATCAGAGGGCTCCTATAGGAGCCCTCTGACCATGGTCTGCACTGTTTGATATTTCCATTCGTTTTTGTTGTCATATCAAAAACATTGCAGCAGTAGACTGATTCAAATTGCTTGTACTAGAAAAGTACAAAAGGACAATAAAATGGTTAAACTGAACTCCTTGCACGATAGACAGTAGAGTCGCATGCAAAACGTGTCATCCGCATATCTTCTACAATTAAGAAACATCGCAATAATTGAATGTGATATATTTAACAGAGATAAGTGTCCCTAAGTACGGATTGTTTACGGGAACTATACACAGATGATTGCATTTTTAACTAGAGGGATAGCTTTGTCTGTATGACAAATATGATGACCCCTGACAAGTATGATACTGTCAAGAAATGGCTGTAATTCTGTAGAAAATATCCTGTCCACATGCACATGTGAGGTATATCTGCGAACTCTCTGCCAAAGTCTAAGACTAGGTTTCAAACTGTAGGAGGAGTTACCCGAACAAAGTATGTACCATAACTATATGTGAACGGACTGCAAAAAATAACTAAATTAAAGTGGCTGTAATTCTGTAAAAAATAAAAAAGCGGATCATAATCCTGATCACATGCACATATGTGGTATGTATGCAAACAATCTAAAAAATTCTGAGGTTGTAGCTTTAAAACTGTAGGAGGAGTTAGACGGACAAAGTAAATACATAGACAAAATGTGTGAATGGACTGCAAAATTACTACAGCGCTCCCTCTCTACAACGACATCCAATTGGAGACAACAACTGTGTGCGTTGTTCGGAGGGAGTCGTTATAGGGAGGGAAATTGGCTTACATTTGCAAACAGCTTGAATCCAGATCAGACGCCGCGTGACGCGGCGTCTGATCTGGATTCAAGCTGTTTGTCACTCGTCGTTAAGTTTTTTCTGTCTAAATGTCCAATATGCAACTTTGAGAAAAACAGCAGACGACAACTTTAAGCAGACGATATTACAGCAGTAAAAGCGTTAGACATAATTGTCATGTTAAGGGAACGGCGGCAAGGGTCGTTGTAAGGAGGGTCGTGGTTGTGAGGGCCGTTGTTTGGAGGGAGCACTGTTATTTCTCAATGGCTGTAATTCTAGGGGAAATTTAAGCAGATAAAAAATCCTGACTATATGTATATCAATGGTATATGTTCAAACATTCTTCCTAATTAAAAGGTTCTAGTTCTGAAACTGCATGAGACATTAGCCGTGCAAAGTATGTATCGTATTTGTGGACGGACGAACAAATGAACGGACGACTAGACGGGCGGACACACATGGGTAAAATATTATGCCCACGCGAGGGCATAAAAAAGGACGAAGCGTAAACTGATCAAGCAGCTATAAATAGTTTAGATAATGATAAAATATAACTGGGCGTTTCGGTATAGATAAACTGGTATTTGTACATTTAAAACTTATCGTGAAATTAAAAGGAGCATCGTTTGAACTCCCTATTAGAAGCCGAGGTAAGGCCGTTTTACTGTGTTAATAGACATAATTATCCATTCACTAAAATGGCTTATAGCAAACCATCTAAAGATGTAAGTGCCTCAATTCTCGCGGGATCGGAGGAAAGTTATGACCATTTCTGCCAGCCGTGTAGCTCAGAGCAACATTTAGAAGCTGCCGGTTATTGCCACGAATGTTGTCAGTACCTATGTGTAGTTTGCATCAAATATCATAGCAAACTTGCTTCTACTGAACATCACACAGTGCTAGACAAGCTAGCCATGCCTAAAACAAATCTACCAAAGAGAGCTCAACACATTGACATACTAACGGCGAATTGTCTAAAACACCCTGGTCAACTTCTGGAATTCTTCTGTAAAACACACAATCAGATATTTTGCAGTCTTTGTTTACCTTTGGACCACAGTTCCTGCCCAAGAAAGAGTTACATACCAGATATCTCTGGTGGAATAGCCAATAGTCAGGAGTGCCGCAAACTGGAATCAGAAATAAACCGGCTTGTAAGAGAGATAACAAAACGACAGGAAAAGATAAACGATGACAATAAAAACAACGGGAGGTACCATGATAAAGTACTGGCCGATATTAAAGACTACAGAAAACAAATCAATGAGCTCCTTGATAAACTCGAAGAAGATACAAAACGGAACGTGACCAAGTTTCATCAAGAAAATATCGGAATTATGAGGACTGCTTCTGAAACATACCAATCACTACTCTCAGAGGTAATCTCCATGGCAACAAACATGAACGAATCAGAGACAGCGGGAAAAAACAATCAACTGTTTGTTCAAATCAAAGTGTTCTACAATCGTATATCGGAGGTGGAGAGACAGATGAAAGAAAAAGGGGGGTACAAAGTAACGCGATACGCATTTAACAAGGACGAGAAAACTCAACAGATGATGTCTACTCTGTCTGCCATATGGCCACTATCCGTGGGTCAGGATGTCACACCCACTAAGGCACGTTACGTGCGAGAGCTGAAGGTTAAGGTGGATGCCGATACAGAGGACAGCGTGATCACAGGGGTGACCGTTCTGACCAACGATCGTGTGATAGTGACCGATGACAAAAACAATAATGTCAAATTAATCGACATGAAGGTGAACAAAGTTCTATCCCGTCTATCTATGTCATCAGTGCCGTTTGATATAACAAACATGAAACTGAACCAATGTGCCGTGGCATTAGGAAATGAAAAGAAAATAAGGATAATTAACGTAGCAAACATCCTGTCGTTAAGTCAAACTATCAAGACACCTGGTGCTGGTATTGCTGGACTTTGTTATGATGGATCCAACTTCATTGCTGCATGTCAAAGACCAGCCTGTATAAAAATCATCGATATGTCTGGTAAGACTTTGAACACAATTAGCACTGGAAACAACGGTAAACAGCTATTTACTTTGCCTCGCCGTATTGCCCTTAGCCGTGATCAAGACGTCATCTATATCGCTGATCATGCAGCCAACTCCGTAACAAGTATTACACTTGGTGGCCATGTCATCTCGGTCTACAGGCATGACACATTAAAGGATCCACAAGGAGTAGTTGTAGGCAGGGATGGCGCCGTATACGTGTGCAGCTGTGACTTCCGTGCCGTACACCAGCTGACCCCCGCTGGAGACCTCAGGCAGATCATATTGGGACGTGACCAGGGACTAACACCATGACCCAGTGTTATAGCTTACACGGAAGACATGCTGCTTATCAGCAGTAACAGCAAGAAACCTGAACTGACAAACTACATCAGACTATTTCAGCTTGAATAAATACCAGTTACACAGATGTGTTATTGCTGTTACAAGTGTGTATGCCTCTATATAAGTAAAGACATTTAGACTTTGGAAACAGTAAATACCCTGATCAGACGCTGTCTTCACTGTTTGCCAGTCATTAGAAATAACAAAAACGTTGTATTTTATCACCCGGCTTTAACTTCAAACTGATAGCGGCTCGTCCATTTACTGATTAAACGTTTCGTTTTTAAAGGTGTGGTTGATTTAGTCCTACTATGTTCTCAAGCTCAATTGACAAGTTGACTAGATCCGCCGCTCATGTGTTATAGTTGTGCACTTATCTGTTTATTACATTTTAGCCGTACTACGAGAAAACCTGACTTAGCTCTATTACATTGCAAACAGTGTAGACTATGGCTAGCCGCCGCGTCAAAGACCCGGTGGCTTGTTTTGATCTACAATGTTTGACACCCACATGTTTGTAAATACAGTCGAACTTCGATATCTCGAACTCGGTTAAATCGAACATACCCATATTTCAAAGTTAAAACGTGGCTAAGCCACGTTTTAACTTTGAAATACGGGTATGTTCGACCTACCGAGCATGAAATAATGCAGTTCATGTGTCGAACTATCGGATAGCGGCTGGTTTTGTCGTGGCACGGCTCATTTGTAACACATTAACCCATGTATACCTAACCTATTTACGCCCGGACATTGCTATGAACTCGCGCTTGATGCTTGCTGGAAGATTTTATTATAGATATGCACATCTGATCAAAGAAATTGTATGCACGGGCGTTTTGATTAAACTTTTCCTATGTTTTGGCTGGAAATTTCATCAAAGATCTACAAGGATGGTCTTAACACATCCTTGCAGAGACATTCAGTGCAAGGGACTCTCTCCGTATACTTGATAGACATATTCATTATAGATATACGAGGGGCAATTTTTAAGTAGTGGCAACAGATCTGTAACTTCAATATTATAAGTGCAAACTGCATGTGTGATATATCATTTTAAAGAACAATTCTTTGCCGTCACGATGGTATAACGCACGATAAAATCACAAAAATCGATAAGTCACAACATTAGCCTTAATGACCCCTACTTTAGGACACTAGACCTTTTTGTGCATTTTAGAGGTATTTATTTTAACAATGCTGTTTACAATAATAATTATTGCGGCTTTATTATTTTGAATAAATCTATGATTTTTTCTGTCAAGTAAAATCAGACAATTATGCACACATTTCACAGTATAAAATGAAATTATTATAAAAAAGAAAATTTATATAATAAAATAAAATAAATGATAAATAAAATAAATGATAATAATAAACAAAATAAATATTTTGTTAAAAAACCCAACTCAATTCTTATATCAAACCAGGCTATAATTATTATAGTCATTGTATTAGATTTTGATGCGTGGAAATCAAAATGTAGGTTTACCCATCTAGAAAAATATTATAGTGTTCGAAAACACATTTTGAGAGGTTTCATAGGCAAAATAAGAAATGTTGTTTTTTAGAAAATTATATCTAGGTCAGATAACTGTTTTAACGGTAACGAATTTTTTTATTTACATTAAAATAAGGACATAAACCGATATATTTCAACAATTTTTATAAAAAAATATTTTGTTAAAGTTGCTATTACGTCAAAAATAATGTCTGACAAGTGCTATGTTCTAGTGTCCTGAAGTAGGGGTCATTTAGGCTTATGCTGTGACGTATCGACTAATGTGATCGTATCGTGCGTTACACCATTGTGTCGACAAAAATTGCTCTTTAAAATGATATATCACACATGCAGTTTGCACTTATAATATAGAAGTTACAGATATGTTGCCACTACTTAAAAAATGCTCCTCGTACGAGGGTGATCTAAAGACAATATGTGCCTGGGGCCCATTTCATAAAACTTCGTATGACAAAAACGATCATAAGCCGCAACACTTTAACATACATTTAATTTCTGAGATGTCACAAGACAGGATTAGATGGAGAAATAAATAATAATTGAAACTTTAATAATCTGACTTACGACAACACATTTGTCGTAAGAAGTTTTATGAAACGGGCCCCTGGATTTTGCATTGCACTCTCCCTGTTTGTTTGCTTGAAATTTTCATTATACAGTGGATAATCTGTTATTCTTTCCCAATAAACGCGTTTACGCTAAAACTATTATTTGCAGTGCAAGCAGTTTGGAGCCAGATCAGACGCCGGGTAACCCGGCGTCTGATCAGGCTCCAAACTGTTTGCCACCAAGATAAACAAGAATTATCAGAATTGTCCAAAAGTTGTTCTTTTCTACGTTTTAGTGATTTGCGTTTGCGTACGTTTGCGTTTAAACGGGAAAGAATAACAGATTCTCCTCTGTACATACACAGGAGTATATAAGGACGCTACATTGTTTACAAGGTTTGCCCATACAGCAGCACATTTTATTAAAAAAGGCAAACAGTATATACTAACGAGGCGTCTCATCAGGGTCCACACTGTTTATCAATGTTCTAATAAGTACACACTATTCTTTAATGGGTTAAAGATAAAAACAAATAATGTATCTAGCATTTGACATTAACCCGTGTTACAGCTTATCTGGGGTTATATACGGGCTGTATATATTATATTTACTACATTATCATGTTATGCATATAGAATGTTATCTTTCAAGAGCTGCGTACGGCATGTATGAACACAACGTTTCTCTACTATTAGCTATTTAAGAAATAATCTATGTTCTACCGTTGTGAAACGGTATTTTACAACGGTTGGGAGTTGTGGTGCGCAGGAATTTATCACGAAGGCCGAAGGCCTGAGTGGTCAATTCCTGCGCACCACAACGACCGACCGTTGTAAAATACAGTTTCACAACGGTAGAACATAGATTATTTCGATTCCAACATGACCAGATGTAAGGAAATTCATTAGAAAGGAAATCAAATGTTCCATACTTATTTCCTCAGCGGATGAAGTTTTTCGACCGAATAACTTTTTCCGCGGCATTACAAGAATCTAACACCCATAAGCAAATTTACAATTACCGATCCATAATCTGGCATAGAACAAACATTACATCAAACAAGACAGAAGAATGAGAAAATTACTGTAACGTTACTGGTTAAAAGTATATGGTCTTTACGGGCTATATGAATAACGAAAGAAATTTAAAAAACATAACGTATGAACGCACGTGGTCACGTCATGTCATATAACCGTGGGAGGAGCGGGGTAGGGAAGAGCGTGGTATACCGTCTCAGGTATACCACGATAGACCTGTTCTTTGTTTATAGAGACGAATTCACGTGTCATGTTAGAATAACTGTTCACCCCTGAAATTTCGAATGGTAAAATCCAGTTTTGAGCAAAGGAGAATTAATTGTACCATGCAGTAACATTCTGCACGCGATGTTATGTTTGTCTGCAAAATTAGTCTAAAACTGATATAAAGGAACTTTGTTTCAGAAAATAAAATAAGAGTGTCAAACAGTAACCCGGCGTCTCATCTGGATCAAAACAGTTTGCAACTTTAGTAACTAATTCACCCGCACAGTGCAGAAACGGTAAAGCTTACACCTTGTCTACAAACCAAAAGGTCAACACTATTGATAGTGTGACATTCCTGCACTAGTTCTAGGCTACGTAATACACATGTATATGTCCTGTCTTAGTCCCGTAGATCGGCGTTGAACCGTTGGAGCACCTCATTGCAGACTCTCCATTTGAAACGATCGTGCGCTACTTCCTATATAACTGTTTTGCGATTAACCGATATCGCAAAAGTCAATCATTTTCTGCAGTCTTTTTCAGATAAGCGTGTTAATAAACCCATTACTCTATATATACGCATTTTTACACTCCTATATATTCTTCCACTGAGTAAAATATTTCCATTGTATACAGCCGTGAATATGTATCATAAGAAATATTTTCTATATTTGATCAGATTGTAACTTAAAGCACCTGAACGTAAAGCAGGGTTTGCTTTAAGACGCATTGTGCTTTAATTTTGAACTGCTTTAAGTGGTCACCTAGTTTCAATACTAGAAACAGGCTATGGGATTCAGGGTTAAACAATTATGTATGCCATTTCGTCCCTTTTCATCATTATACCTGCCATTAAAACAAAGCAGCGGTCTCCGATGTTCAATAGATTGCAGGTTCTCTGGAGGGAAACAGAATCAATTTGTCATAAATCATTTAACTAAACTTCTTGTACACTAGGCAAAATTGTCGACTGCAACACGTACCGTCTGTAATTTTTCTAAAATTAAGAATATTAAAAACTTTTATTTTTCAAAATAGGATCACATTTGCAAAGAGTTTAGATCCTGATGAGACGCCGAGTTACTCGGCGTCTTATTTGGATCCAAACTGTCTGCAAGTGTATTCATAGATTTTCTGTTAGCTTTCAAAGTTTATTTCACGGTTATGTTATTTCAAAGAGAAACGTTTTATGCGCATGCGCAAATAAACAAAATGTTCCATATTGGTTGTAGTAAATATATTTTGTTATCGGAATTATTTCCAGTCAGTACATGGTGAAAAGAGAAATCACATAAACGATTGGAATCCTAACGTAACCAAACATTGCTAAGCAATATGTAACAGTTTTAATAGATTTATCATCGATTCTCACTAGTCGGAAGCCTATCATGAGTCCAGAAGGATCACAAAAACGCTTGATATGGCGCGTTCGGTTTGCTTACGTCATCGAAAAAAGCGGTTCCGGTTAGGTATTAGATGCGGACAGATAATAGCCAAACAAAAATGCTAAAAAAACCTTGGAATTTTAGTGAAACTTTGAAGAAAATTATATATTCAAAAAATGAATACCAAAATTGACCACGTACCTTATTTTTTAAAGTCCCTTTGTAAAATGATTCCGAATAACACATTTTCCAATATAACTCTAAATGTTTATTACGTGTAGCAAGTGTCTGGAAATTGAACTTTCATATGCAGTATAAATTTGACCCGGTTGTGTACAAGCGCCTTTGCTACCCGGATGATGACGTCAAACTTCCGGCCTAGTAAGAATTTACAGCCGAAGGTTAGTTTGAATAACTGGTATTTGTTTAACAATCAAGTTGTTTGATTACTTTAAATGTTATTTTCAGTTAGAAAACTGTTTTTCTCCATATTCGTTCAATGTATCTCCCAGTTTCCATTTAAAATGATTACCTTTATAGTCCGTTTTCGCTAAAGGGGCCGGACAAACGAGTGAAGAGGATACATTTTGTATTATGTATTTGATTTATTTTGTTTCTTTAGTTAGTAAAACAAAGTAAAGTACCAAGTTCTAGTCTACTTTCAGCCCTACACTGTGAAAAAAGGAAGTTAAAGGTTACATCAAAACGGGTGGCAGCTCAGCTGCCACCCGTTTTGGTGTAATGTTTCCCTTTTTGATGGAGGGAAACGTTTCCCTTAATTGCTTACGGACACGTTTCTCTACATCTTAAATCCAAATGATTGCTTAATTCGTGGTAAAAATAATTCAGAAATATTTCTGTATTATTTTTAATATTGTATTAAACAGTCACACATCTTCATAGATTTCCATGTTTCAATAAGTGCTTGCCTAGTACAGGATTGATTGTACAATTACATACATAACGTCTTTTACAAGTATTGTAAAAGTAAAGTATAAGTTGATTCATAGGCACTTTATAAATGCTGACTAAACTCACTCCTTTGATTTTCTTTAAATACATCTGAAAGTAGTACCATTGCTGCAATTGTCTCTATCATTGCCATCTCAGATGGGGTCTGTTCTAGGAGATTATTAACTGTATTTTCCATCATCTGGAGTATAGAAACAAGTTCCTGTTTCTTTGTCTTCGCAAATTCTAAGACTAAGAGCCCTGATGAATATCTAGAGCAATTGTTTTATAGATTCTCATAGTATCTGTTTATATAATTACTCTATGTATACACAACTCTTCTTCAATAATGTCAACCATTTCTAATTCAGAATATTTTGTCGTTAAAATGTATTTCATTTCCTTACGTTTTCCCTTTGGTCTATTGTTTTTCGCCTGTGTAAACATGGCGGACATCGAGCGTGTACGTTTGGTTCCAGGTACTAACGTTATAGGCAGCAGGTACAACAGGAGCGATCAGGAACCATGCTGAAAAGTATTGCTAATACATGTAGATGCCCATTGCGCAGATATATTTGCTACGCCGGGGTACAGTGGATAATCTGTTATTCTTTCCCGTTTAAACGCAAACGTACGCAAACGCAAAGCACTAAAACGTAGAAAAGAACAACTTTTGGACAATTCTGATAATTCTTGTTTATCTTGGTGGCAAACAGTTTGGAGCCTGATCAGACGCCGGGTAACCCGGCGTCTGATCTGGCTCCAAACTGTTTGCACTGCAAATAATAGTTTTAGCGTAAACGCGTTTATTGGGAAAGAATAACAGATTCTCCACTGTAACGAGTGAACATGTGCATCATGCCTCAATTGTCACTTACTATCATATACTTAGTTCCAGAAGAAATTGTGCACTTTTTAGCTTCAACTTTTGACCCGTCTGCCCTGGGTTCTAATATCAATCCTATCAATGCCATGACGTCATCTGCTATTGTCGCCTGATTTCATTTCTCAAATTTAAGTTTTAAGTTTAAAAAATAAACTTATATCGTAATAAGTATCAAACAGTTTGGGTCCTGATCAGACGTCACATGACGCGGTGTCTGATCAGGGTCTAAACTATTTGCAAATAACTATTGTACTCGTAGTAAAAACAGTGAAGGGGTTACATGTAATATTCCCAATATCGAATGAACTGTGTGTCATATTGACTTACCTTTGACAACCTTACATCACTGACGGCAGGCGACATCATGTATTGGACGATATGTTAACCGTTTTTCCCACAAGTCTGAATTGGAAAATACTGACTATTGGTTATAAAAGCAGCTGCTAGTCAGTCTGGTACTATTCTTACGGTTACTTTAAAAGGGAGTAGCGAATGCGCTTGAGAAGCAATTCTCGACAGATAAACCGATATATGTTACAATTAAATATTGCATGTATGCGAGAAACCAAAATGGCATTGAACACTTTAATAAATCTAGTTATGTTACCTAACATGCATGTTTTAACGAAAATGGGATAGGAGAAAATATATTTAATTTGCTGAGAGTTTGGAAGGTAATTCTACAACAATGAATACATCTGACAATAGCACTATGATAACAGATAACCGGACATCTATGTACGGACTGACAACTCTGTACGGGATGAACGAGACGGTAGATTATGATATGATGGATTATGCATCCACTAGTTACCTTGGTGAAATTAAGCAGGTTCCAGTTTGGGAATGTGCCGTGAAGATTGTGGTTTATGTGTTGATAATGTTGGTTGCGGTGACAGGCAATGTATTGATAATACTCGTTGTGAGCAAGAACAAAAGGATGCAAACAACTACCAACTTTTATATTGTGAATTTAGCGGTGTCCGACCTACTGGTTACCTTGTTCTGTACCTGGGTTAGGCTTGTCGACGACCTCACAGAGGGATGGGTCCTTGGTGCTTTCTTCTGCAAGATTAACAGCTTTGCGCAAGGTTTGTGTTTTAGGGTTTCCTCGGTAAAGCGGATAATACGTTTTTTCTCTCCAAATTAACACGTTTTATGCTAAAAAATATCTCTTCACTGCAAAGAGTTTAAAGCAAGATCAGTCATCGGATAACCAGGGGCCCGTTTTACTAAACTACTTACGCAAAATTTTAGCGTAAGTCAAACTTTTAAATCTTAATTTATATTTTTCATTATCACTTGCTACAAACAGCTAATAGCCAGATCTGATCTGGCTATTTGCTGTTTGCAAACGTTTTGATCGAAAAATAAGAGTAAAACGATTTTGACTTACGCAAACATTTTGCGTAAGTAGTTTAGTAAAACGGGCCCTAGGTGCCTGATCAGGCAGGCTCCAATCCGTTTGCCACACTGATTCAGAAAAACGTCAACAATGACAAGAACATGTCATTGTTATACTTTCCATTGTTTGCGTTTAGTTTCGTTTAAACGGGAAATAGTAACGTTTATTACCTAATGCTCTTTCGTTATTTTTGACTGTTTTGCCGTGTTGTTCTGACATTGCCTAATCCGAGGGAAATAGTTTCAACTGTTGACCGCTATGACGAACTGTTTCCCCTGCTAAAAAAAGATGGGTAGAAGTTTAAAAAGCAGCGTCATTGACAAGTTTTTTGGTACCCGGGATTGCCGTATTGTAATGAAACAATATTGAATAATTGTCATTGATTGGTGTCTGGTGAAGGTTTAATACTTTATTTTATGTTATATTGTTATTTATTACAATACTATTATCAATGAGACGAGTTTGTAATACACTTCAAGTTTAGCCGCTGTCCTTTAAAAACCGAAAAGCAAGACAGACCCGAACATTACATAATGTGCGGATGTAAACATGCACGCACTTACACAAGACGCTGATCATTTCACCAGACGTCTGTTAAAAAACTCAAAGTGACTAATAATTTTAATTTCATTTTCTTAATGGCTTAGATTAGTTCTTTTTGAAAATCTAGTTATATAGATTTTTAGGTAATAAAACGGTTATTTCATGTGTGTTAAGGGAACAGTCAAAACTATTGTCCCTATCGGCCTCGGACAACAGTTCGAAAATCTTCCCTGATACCTCGGGACAATAGTTTTGACTGTTCCCCTAACACACATGAAATAACTGTATACTGTGTCACTGTGTATTTACTCTGTTTTATACTTGATCCAAATAAGAGGGCGTAAACTCAAAATGTCCAACATTCTGTCCCGTGTACCGAACCGCAATTAGTTAATACTCAATAGGTGAGGCCATACGGATTTTAATTTTCGAAAACTCCTATTTTTCTGGAGCCATACTCTGTGACTACCATTGAGCTCTATCACTTCCAGGGTGCCATCTGTTTAATTCATTTATCATTGACACTTCAAATGGAAACATCCAATTTCCAACTAAGTTTAATCAATTTCTGACTATTCAATATTGGTTGAAACAATTTATTGCAAAATGACAAACAGTGGTGGAGACCCTAATCAGAGGGTGCCTGCAGGAAGCGTCTAGTCAGGGTATACTCTGTTAGCACTTGACGAGTGTATTCTTCATAGATACACTGCTTTACTCGTTGCTATAGGTTAAATGGGTTAAAATATATTTGATTTTTCTGTCATATTTATTTTAGTCATTTTGACAGAAAAAGCATCGATATATATTTTGAACAGTTTTGCCTCTGACCAGGATCGATAATTCTTGTAACCACAAATAGGGCAGTGATTGGAACTAAACAAACTGATGTGTGGCACATGCTGATCAAATCTGTTTCATTTGTGAACATCTTAAATCCGGTTATTTTTTTGTACAGAAATGGTGCATACATACATCTCTAGAAGGCATTGTCGCAATCAATTCTACCTGGTGTCATGTTGATTGTTTCGTTAACACTTTGAGGAACTCAATATCACAAGATAGTTAATTAAAACGTGATGAAACACAATACGGTATCATGCTCTGCACATTTCACTCAATGACCCAATTTGTGATGCATATATTGTATCAGTATTGTATTGTGATGCATACAGTGAATAATCTGTTATTCTTTCCAGTTTAAACGCAAACGTACGCAAACACAAAGCACTAAAACGTAGAAAATAACAACTTTTAGACAATTCTGATAATTCTTGTTTATCTTGGTGGCAAACAGTTTGGAGCCTGATCAGACGCCGGGTTACCCGGCGTCTGATCTGGCTCCAAACTGTTTGTATTGTAAATAAAAGTTTTAGTGTAAACGCGTTTATTGGGAAAGAATAACACATTCTCCACTGTATATTGTATCAGTATTGTATTGTGATGCATATATTGTATACAGTACAGGTTCTAAGAATACTTCAAATATGAGCCATGCCATTACAAAACCTGCCCTATTGCATTGTAACATTGTAAAGACCGAGCACCGTTGTCATCAAAGGATCTGAATCTGAGTGTGGTCCACTCTGTCAACTACCATACAAGACATCTACATAAAATGGTTTAGATGCATGCGGGTGTCAAATGCTGCATATCAAGACAAACCGCCTCGTCAAAGACTTGAGCTACACTGTTTGAAATGCAATATGGCATATTTAGTCATAAAACGGCTCATATGTTATACAGAGAACAGCTCAAAACTTCGAACGCTGTTGAAATCTTGTACACTACTACTTGTTATACCAACGAGCCAGAAAAAATATTGTCCTAAACAAGTCTAAATGTATGTTAGGCGCCTTTAGAATGTAAGAACATGTCAGACAGGGAAAGGATTCATGTTGCAAAATACATTTCCATTGAATATCAAAATTATGTTATCATTATAGCGGGGATTCGAACACGTGCGTCGAAGACTCAATCAATTTACAGCATCTGTACAGTGGAGAATCTGTTATTCTTTCCCAATAAACGCGTTTACGCTAAAACTATTTTTTGCAGTGCAAACAGTTTGGAGCCAGATCAGACGCCGGGTAACCCGGCGTCTGATCAGGCTCCAAACTGTTTGCCACCAAGATAAACATGAAATATCAGAATTGTCCAAAAGTTGTTCTTTTCTACGTTTTAGTGCTTTGCGTTTGCGTACGTTTGCGTTTAAACGGGAAAGAATAACAGATTCTCCACTGTAATTGTTCAAATGTACACTAAACGGGTAAATGTTAAATACACGTAGGTGTGTCTATTTTATCCTATTCATAATCCTTGTCATTGCTCTTCATACTTGATTCTGTTGACTATTCTTATTTATTTTATATTATCTTTCTTACACAGTTGTAACTCATTGAGCCCTAGTGACGCATATATATACGTCCTTTACCAAAAGGGTACCTGTTAAGAGTACACTGGTCTAATGCAAAACAGTGAATTCCCTGAGTAGAAGGTTCCTGCAGGAGCCCTCTAAACTGTTTGTCATTTTGAAATATACGAGTATTATAAAAACAACCCTAAATAGTCTAAAATAGACCAGCCTTTATTGTTAACTCGAATTGTCCATTGGAAGTTTCAGGGGATAACATGAATAAATATGTTGAATAAGTATCATAATCTGCAAAGATCCGATTTATTTGTGTCATACTGTGACTTCATAAATATGTGTGGTATATATGGCATGTAATGTCATTTATACCATCTCTTATAATTCCTTAATGAAATGGCTTTGCGCTATTTTAAAACTTTTATTATTTTATGTTTCTGTATTTATTTTATATGCATTTGTGAGGTGTAAATGAAGATTCTATACTACCCTCCTTTACAAAATAAATAGTAGTAAAAGTATGAATAATAATAAATACAGTTTTTCATACATACAACGATCGGCTGAACAAAGATGCCCTTCTTACAACAACGCTCGCCGCTGTTCCTCAAACAAGCCATTAATGTCCAACATTTCACGGATGCAATATCGTCTGCTTACAATTATCGTGTGCTTCTCAAAGTTGCTAGGTGGACATGTTGATAGAAGAAAAATAAAGACGAGTGACAAACAGCCTGATCTGGATTCAAACTGCTTGCAAAAGTATTCTAAGGTTATTAATTTTCCATCCGTCTTACAACTCCCTCCGAACAGCACACAAAATATGTGTATCCCATTGGATGCTGTTAAGACCAGGCGTCCACTAGGGCGCGGACAAGACGCGGAATACAAATTTAGTGATTCCGCAACCCTTCCGCATATTTACATTGTCCGCATCATTCCTAAACACTTCCCCATGCTTCCGCACCTTCCGGAGGGGTAAAATTGTCCGCGTCGACATTTTGGTCGATAGCAAAATTTGGACGCGGAAATGAACTTCCTGGCACCTTCCGCAACCAGTCTGCATTGTCCTGCCGACATCGTCAGGACATCCGGCTTTTCCTGAAGCATTCCGGCTCTTCCGTAACCGCTCCTGAAAGCTTCCGCGGTAAAGAGATCTTCGCGCGTCGATAGGAAGACATGCGGAAGACAAGCGGAAGGCACCCTGAATCCTTCAGGATCGTGCGGAGCCGATGCGGTATTGTATAAGTGAGTGCGAGGAACCGACGCGGACAAAGTATCACGTGGCTATTTTTGTCCTACTACAATCGGCATGTTCGGTGGACATTCTATGTCAGTCCTGTTTAATTCCTAGGACTGTCCAAAGTATGTCTGCAGACAATACGCAGAGCCCGGTGGCAGAGGTTCACAATTTTGCAAAAAATTGGACATTGCTTCGTGCCAGACGCGGAAGCTATGCCGAAATGCCATTTTTGATTCCGCAACCCTTCCTAATCTTGTCCGCACTCTAGTGGACGCCAGGCATAAAGGGAAGGAGCTCTGGAGTAGAAGCGACCGACCAGGTTAAAGACGGTTCAGAAACATACTTTTTTAAAACCAAAATAAATGCATTTTTGTCAAAATTAAAATTTTAATGTTCTATGCAAAGTAATAACATGTCTTCATTGTGACATGTTTATTTTCAAACATTATCAATTTTGCCATATGGTTTTCTTTCTCTTATCATGCTAGCGGCGGACATATCCTATAGTGATAACCTTTGCAAACAGTTCGGAAACAAATGAGACACCGTGTAACGTGACTGGACTGTTTTGAAAAGAAACTTTGAAAAATTATGTTTTAAGAACAGTAGCAGACGAAAAGATTACCCATCATGCAAAGAGTTATTGAAGTGATAATACCTAGCCGTGAAAATTCATAGCAATGCTCTTTTTGCATTAAGTAGTTTAACTCTTTCGCTGCCAAATTAATACTGAGATGTTTACCCCTTTACCGTTTCCTTGTCGTCTGCTTCAATGCTGTTGTTTACAATATCGTTTCAAAGTAAGATTCAATGTATAGTTTGATTTAAAACATATCGATACGAGTGTCACGCGGCGTCTGATCCGGATCCAAATTGTTTGCAAACGCACTATATGATGCCATTGAGCTTGAAAAGAATTCCAGTAGGAGAAACCCGGTGTCTGATTAGACTCCAAACTGTTTGCAATTCAGATTTAAAAAAACTTTCCTGTTTGTCAAAAAGTTGTCATTTCCCCACATTTTCTGAAATTCGTTTGCGATAGTTTGCGTATAGACAGGGAAAAAAACGTATTGCCATTGTATATTTAGCTGAGACTTGTAGATTGTACAGTGGAGAAAACATTATTCTTTCCCAATAAACGCGTTTACGCTTAAACTATTATTTCCACTGCAAACAGTTTGGAGCCAGATCAGACACCGGGTAACCCAGCGTCTGATCAGGCTCCAAACTGTTTGCCACCAAGATAAAAAATAATCATCAGAATTGTCAAAAAAATGTACTTGTCTACGTTTTAGTGTTTTGCGTTTGCGTTTCGTTTCGTTTAAACAGGAAAGAATAACAGATTCTCCACTGTATCTAAAAGGATAGAATAACCGCGTTTTCATCAACCATAACATTAATGCAAACTGCTTATTCATAAAGATCTATTCACACGAATACCAGCATTACTCAAACTGCACTTGACTGGATAATCGTCTGCACGCTGTGGAATAATTTGTGGTAACATTTGCAAACCGTTTGAACCTAGATGAGACGCCGTGTAAATCAGCATCCCATCTTTGTCCAAACAATTGGACACCCTGATAATAATTTCTAAAAGAAAAATTCCTTATGCCTTTAGATAAACTATGGAACAGAATTTGAAATAATTTTGAAAATAAGGATATGTTCGACTAAAGCGAGACCGACATAATGAAGATGGCGTAAAAATTAAGTGACTTGAGTTCCAGATATCGAAATTCGTGACTAAAATAAAACAAGAGAAAGTGTTTCACACACTTTTATTCCGAACATACACTTGTCCTGGGCTATGTATCTACAACTTGTTGTTCAGTGGAAATGTCGTTATTCCTTCCCGATCAACGCATTTTACGCTAAAACTTATTTCAGTTGCAAACATGTTGGAGCAAGATCATGCGCCGGGTAACCCGGCGTCTGATCAGGCTCCAACCCGTTTGAAATTCTGCTTTAAGTTGACTTTCACAATTGACTTTCTACATTTTATTCTATGCGTTTGTGTATAAACGGAAAAAAACGCCTTGCCATTGTATATTTTAGCTGAGACGTGTATATTGTATCTAAATGGATAGAATAACCATGTGCGTTATCATCAACCATAATAATAATGCAAACTGCATATTTATATTGTCTTATGAATAACGGTACCACTCAAATGCACTTAACTCATTATCCCCTAAAACTTCCAATAGACAATTCCAGTTTGCAATAAAGGCTGGTCCATTTTAGACTATTTAGGGCTGTTTTTTATAATAAATTGCAAAATGACAAACAGTGAAGACCCTGATCAGAGGGCTCCTGTAGGAGCCCTCTGACCAGGGACTTCACTGTTTGCATAGGACACGTGTACTCTTCATAGGTACACTTTTGGTAAAAGACGCATATATGCGTCACTAGGGCTCAATGAGTTAACGGGATAACCTTCTGCGTGTTGTGGGCAACTTTGTGATCAAGATGAGTCGGCGAGTAACTCGGAGTCCAATCTAGGTCTAAACTGTTTGATACACTGATAATTTTTAAAAAGACAAATGGCTGAAAATAATTTCTGCAACATAATCTGTGATAGACTGGCAACTCGTTTGGATCAATGTGAGACGTCGAGTAACTATTATCCAAACCGGTATCTGTTCAGGCTCCAAACTGTTTGCCATTCATATTAAAACGAGTATTCAGAAATTGTCAAAAATTTGTCATTTTCTTCAATTTCTTTAATGCGTTTTGCGTTTCGTTTGCGTTCAAACGGAAAAGAAGAACGCATTCTTTTCTATAATACCCAAATACATCAATCAAAATTGAAATATTGGCTTACTGTTTCATGTAAATGCAGAATAAAAGTAATGTAGAAAGCTCTCTGTAGGAACTGCCTGCATTAATTTACCTTTGTCTCGTATTAAGCAAAACTATTTATATAAGGATTTAAATATTTAGTTGCAATAAAATAATAATTTCCATTGTATTAATCCATCAATACATGTAGGCCTACCTATCGTTGAAAAGGAATGACTGATTTGGGGCCTATCATTGAAAAGGAATGACTGATTTGGGGCATATCGTTGAAAAGAAATGACTGATTTGGGTCAACACCGTTAGTCACAGTCATATTAAATGATCTGCTGCATGGAACAAACACTGCAGTGTCTTTGGATTATCTTTGTATATCTATAATGAAATATTTGGGCAATTATACAAGGAGAGACCAGTGCAATATCTAGGCATAAATGGGGTAAAATCAAACAAGATCTATTTTATACAGATTATATTATCTTTATTTTGTGGGTTAATAACCGTGCCTACAAAGAACAGTCGAAACTCGATACTACGAACTCGCTTAAATCAATCTTACCAGTATTTCGTGAGTTGAATTTTAATAAAAAATCGATCTCGTTAAAGCGAACATACCGGTATTTCAAAATTAAAACGTGGCTAAGCCACGTTTTAACTTTGAAATATGGATATGTTTGAACAAACGCGAGTTCGTAGAATCGAATCTTTACTGTATGTCTAAAATAATCTGTAGTATTGATTCATGGAGTAGCCAAGATTATGGATGTGTTTGTCATAAACGCTTTTTTATGGATTTAGATATTAGAACTTGACATTAGCACGCCTTTGAGAACAGTAACATCTACACAACTCTTTGTGAAGTTCGAATAATACATGTAACCAATTTGTGGCTAGCCTCCTATACGAGTGACATAGGCAAACAATGTAGATTCTGATGTAATTAAAATGTCATAACAATTGAAAGGGATAACTGACTTTAATCTCATTTAAAAAAAAAAAATTCTCATGACAAAAGTCGTCATTAGTTTTCGAATGCTGTAAAACATTTCTAGATCAGTATATCTACATTTTGTTTTAAAACATAAAACTTTCAATTGCTTCAATTATAGCCTGGTTTAATATTTATAATAAAAACACAACAGTAAAAGAAAATTTTACCAGACACCCATACATAAACATTGGGCTATTCCAATATCTAAGCATTGAAGAATCCACATGGCGTAAATATTTAACTACTCGCGCATGCAACAACAAAATCAGTGCTGTACATAGGCCTAAGCATTTCACATCTAATGATTGTCCCCTGACACTGCAAATGGGCAATTCCAAAACATGGTTTCAGTCTCTAATTAAGGCTAGTCCATTTTTTATTTTTGGTAAGCTAGTCCATTTTTATTTTTGGTGTATGGGGTTTATCTTTACGATATATTGCAAAATGACAAACAGTGTAGAACTAGATCAAAGGACTCCCCTAGGAGCCCTTTGATCAGGTTCTACACTGTTTGCATAGGACAAGTGTACTATTTACTATGTTTTGCAAATGACATGAATACGCTTCACTAGGGGTCAACGAGTGATCACACAGTAAAACATGTATACACCAACCACTAGATAGTCAAACATGACGTTCGCATAAGACATATTGCATTTTAATGCTTAATGCAGGGACAAGTAATGCAACATGTTCCTATATAAGCTGTCTGCGTCACTGTACGTCTCCTGTAGAAAGCGGACACACTGTATCTATAGCAGACTGCAAATTCATATTTTTGCAGACTCTACACTTGCGTTTTAAAGTACTGTCGAAACTCGAGACTACGAACTCGCTTAAATCGATCTTACCAGTATTTCGTAAGTTGAATTTCGTAAGTCGATCTCGTTTAAGTCGAACATACCCGTATTTCAAAGTTAAAACGTGGCTAAGCCACGTTTTAATTTTGAAATATGGGTATGTTCGAACTTACGCGAGTTCGTAGAATCATGTTTTCACTGTATATTGATATTGCCGACTATTTCAAAGGCCTCTTTGAAGTTTTATAGAATTAGTATTAATTAAGGAAACTTGCGAATTGTATTTCGTTCATTCACCGTACATGTACTTTAGGGTGCAAAATTCAAAATCGTGTTTACCAGTTTACCACATAATTACATTGTTGTCCCTTTAAGCTGTTTTTGTAGCTGGTAATAAGCAACAAGAAAAAATGTCTGCTTTGAAACATCTTTGATGCTGGTAATAGGCAATGCAAACATTATAGGTTCGATAAGTGAGCATCATTGTTCCTATAAACATTGTTTACAAAGTTGCCTTTTGGCGCAGTTGGCAGTAAAAGAGTTATGCGACCACTAACATATTGTATACGTATTGCCTTTTCGACAGGTAACAGCTTTTTGAAGGATTAATGCAATGCAGAAATAAGAGCTCTCTGCACCACCTTTGACCTGCATTAAGCGGTCACCATTCAATAAAGACCACCAGACTTCTCCATTATGTGGTCGTTTAATACAAGTTTCACTGCTGTACTTTCCAACAGAAGAGTTTACTAACCTGAACCCAATTTTAGTATCGCTTTGGGTCACACATTATACAGGTATGAACTACAAAAACATCAAAGAAAATACAAAATGTACAATGTACCAACCATACATACGTAAGGTTACATCAACAGTACTTTCCTCACTACAACGACATTCCTTACAACGATATTATCCTTACAACAACACGTACCGCTCTTCCAACAATTAAGACAGGTATGCCAAACCTATTAACGGCTGCAATGTCGTCTGCTTAAAATTGTCGTCTGCTTTTTTTCTCTCAAAGTTACATTATTGACATTTTTACAGAAAAAACCGTAATGACGAGTGACAAACAGCTTGACTCCAGATCAGACGCTGTGCTACGCTGCGTCTCATATGGATTCAAGCTGTTTGCAAATTTAAGCCATTTTTCTCCCTATAACGAATCCCTCCGAACAACGTACACACTTGTTGTCTCCAATCGGTTGTCGCTGTAGAGAGGGAGAGCTGTATAAAGAATATCAAAAGATATTGTGTTTATGACAGTGTTTTAGCTCTAAGCATATTTAAATTAAAGCAAAACACTTATTTGGAGACTTGCAAGTTACATTTTAAATTTTTATACACTAGAAGAACGTGACAGACATCTTTGTAGTTTTATATAATTTATATCAATTAGAGAATCGACCCATTAGCGTACTTTTCATATTTATGGGTTCCGTCTTTTACGAAATAAGGAACTACGTAGAAACTTCAAAAATATATATGTACATACCAAAATGACATTACAGTAGATTATGTTTAAGACGACCACTGTTTAAAGAAGTTTCTTTCTTTTTAATCCCTTTCTACATTAATACGCATTTTAACGCCTTGAATTCATTCCTCCAATGAAGAAAATGGTTCCACTTTTTACAGTCATGTTTACATACGGGAGCTTTGAGCAGACTGAACGTAAAGCAGAATGCTCCTTATGGAGTTAAGCAACAACCTGTCTTTAATACTAAAAAAAGCTATGGGGAAATGTTAAAGAAAGGCGACTGTCTAATAGCGGACAAAATTAAACCAGAAAGGTCTGGCATTAGCGTTCCCGCATTAAATTTGTCCTGCATTATTTTATTTGTTCTTTCCAAATGAGCGCCTTTGCGCTGAAACATAGATTTCAATTGAACATATTGTGAGCCAGATCAGAATCTTAACTGTTTGCAAATGTTACATGTAGTGTTTCGGGCTTAACAGAGTGAAAGCATGGGCAAAGTTCGAGCTTTACCAATCCCCCGTTGAATATTCATATATGAATTATATGAATCATAACCCACTATGCACCTATTCATATTTAGTATATGCCTTCTTATGATATCGAGCGTTTACACGTGTATCTGCACAGTAAAGTACAAAAATCTGTATCAGCCACCTTGTATTTTACTCCAACTTCGTTTTTCTATTTAGTTTGGTGTCATTTAGTTCTGTTTCAAATAAATAATGGTTCTGGATATAAAATGATTCAAACAATTGCTAAGTTGTACTTGGTGTGTATTCAGGAAAATGATAAACAGATCACATGTTTGCAGTGCGCTACTGTGTGTTGCATTCAGCTCTCAACATGTTTGTCGGAAACAACCGATCAGACTCGCGCCAATGCGCTCATCAGATCGGCTATTTCCGCCAAAAAAGTATCGAGATGAAAAAAGCACCCTGTATGTATCGCACTGGCACCTAGTTATGTATACTGTATATAATCGGAACTGTTACACTGGCTAAGATAGTAAAGAACATTTTCGCTAGGTTAGAGTGCAGACTCATGTAAGACAGATTTGATAAGAAAAACAAAGAAAGCCCTGATTGGACACAGGATCTGTCTGATATGGGTCTACAAGCTGTTTTTTGTTTTGTTTTTAAAACAAAACCATCCAACAAACAAAAAAACAACAACAAAACAAAAAGTCGATATACGCTAAGAGCAAAAGAAAATTCAGTAGGATTTCTTTATATGTTATTAGTATTATTATTATTACTGAATCGCGTTTAGTTTGCTACAGTTGAGAATCTGTTACTCTGTCCAGTTTCAACGAAAACATCTACACGCAATCAAATGAAATGTAGAAAATTGCATTATGTTTAAATTTCTTATGATTTATTTTAATATGAGTGGCAAACGTTTTGGAGCCTGACCAGATGTCATGTAACCTGTCATCTGAGTGGCCTCAAACTGTTTGCCATGGGTAAAATTGTCGCAGCATTGACGCGTTTATTTGGGAACTGTTAACGTCTTCTCCACTGTATTTCTTACAATGTAAAAGGGCAGTAACGATCACAACAACATACAGAAATAAGTCACGTCATTAACCCTTATCCTGCGGTGATATCGTCTGCTTCGGAATTGTCGTCTGCAAAATCTGTTAAATTCGGATTTATACATTTTTAAAGTAAATAAACCTAAATACGAGTGTCAAACAGTTTGGATCCAGGTCAGACGCCGCGTTACGCGGCGTCTGATCTGGATCTAAACTGTTTGCAAAAATCAGTAAAGTCGCGATCAGCAGGCAAAGGGTTAATACACGATTTATAAGATTTCACATCAAGATTTAAATGTCATTTATGCAGGCTTGTCATGATTTATATGAGAATATACCAGTAGAAATTAGGATGATTAATAACATGACGAAATCGACGTCTCTAATATTGATTTAAGTCTGTTTGTTCTAACGCCTTAAATTAATTCCTCCACTCAAGAAAACAGTTCTACTGCATACAGTTATGAATATACACTATTAGAATAATTACTTTCTATATTCTAGCAGATGTTAGTTTAAAGCAGGCTGAAAGTAAAGCAGATTGCTCATTAAGACGCATTCTGCTTTACTTTCCCTACTTTAAATAGTCACCTATATGCAAATCTAGAAACAGGCTATGGGATAGTGGGTTAACTTCACTGAAATTCCATCTCTCCTTCACATTCACGAAATATGCTCTCTGTGATGGAGATTGCGTCTGCTCCGTGCAGAAAGTTTATCAGGCGACACAACATCACCGAAAATGATATATAATATTTATGTTTTCTCGTGGCTCTGACAGTTTATCGTCCCCACACAGGACAGTAATCAGACACATGCTCTTCTTATCATGTCACAGGCATGTCACTCCGAGAAAATTATTCAATGTATATTCATAGTCGCCAAAACAACGTTCTTTGCAAGGACACTGATATGCTAAACAATTCTGCACGCTATGGGGGAATTTGAGATAGCTGCTGCAAACAGTTTGGATCCATATGATCAAATAGTGTTCGAATAAGTCTAGATGTTGCGAAAACAAAGATTTAGTGGTCGCGTTGAATTCAATGCAAAAAAGCTGAAAATTCTACCAATTTTGTAGCTTGAACCTTTTTAAAAAAACAGTCTATAGATACTAAATGTCGTGGAACTTGATATCTGTCATCTTGTGTGTTGTTTATTATACCTGTAGCTTAAGTAGGCAAGTTAGAAGACAAAAATTTCTCTCTTAGGTATAGGGCCACCAAATAGACCGGAAGTGCTTCTATTAATGGTGTAGTTGAAAGAAGTCCGGCGAGAAATAGTGCCAAACTTTTTTCTTATTTTTTTTAATCTCAGAATAGCTTTTTGGCAAGAAATATATACTGTTTTGAGCCTTTTATGTAATACATGGACGCTAGAGAATAGATACAAAGACTTTCTGTCATGATAGATGGGGTTTTAGAGAAATTATGTGAGCTGAAGTGACATGTCCCTGTTTGAGCCGGTGCCTATTTCAAAATGTAGAAGAACACCAGTCATGTCACTGAAGCCAATAGATTTTTCTTATATGCCACCACCCCGGTTTTCTCTGCATTTTTTAGTTGGGCAAGGGTGTATCTTTGGTGTAGCACATGTGGTTGGGATAAAAAATTGTCATTTTTTTACCTTGGAAATGACGCATATTATATAGGGGAGCCGTTTTGGTGACCCATGCCCTTAAATCTAATTTTGTAACGATATTGCATACAACAATATTGAAGCAGACGACACTATGGCGGCGAAGGGGTACAGTGGAGAAAACGTTATTCTTTCCCAATAAACGCGTTTAGGCTAAAACTGTCATTTCAATTGCAAACAGATTGGAGCCAGATCAGACGCCGGGTAACCCGGCATCTGATCAGGCTCCAAACTATTTGCCACTAAGTTTAAAATGAGACGTCAAAATTGTCAAAAAGTTCTCATTTTACCCATTTTAATGAAATGCGTTTGCGTTTCGTTTGCGTTTAGACGGGAAAGAATAACGTTTATTCTCGACAAATTGATCATTAAAGGGTTAAGGAACTGACGTCACGACAGTGAAGGGGAACACGATAGTCTTGAAAGACAGCCAGATTAATAAATGACGAAATAATACAGTGGAGAAAACGTCATTCTTTCCCAATAAACGCGATAACGCTAAAACTTTTATTTGCAGTGCAAACAGCTTGGGGCCAGATCAGACACCGGGTAACCTGGCGTCTGATCAGGCTCAAAACTATTTGCCACTCACATTAAAATGAAAGTTCAGAATTGCCAGCACATTGCCATTCTCTACGTTTTAATGCAATTCGTTTGCGTTTAGTTTGCGTTTAAACTGGAAAAAAATAACGTTTTCTCCAATGTAACATACCGCCCCTATAGGCATTTATTCGGCATTTAGCGCACGTTTACTCTAACCCACAAACGCATTTAAGCGTATTCTACAAACAGTATACATGTATTAAATGCAGAGTACAATCATCCCATGCAATCAGTACGAACAGTGATTAGAGCGCTACTTATTATTGTCTTTTCTCACTGTGTAGGTACATTTATATAATTTCATGTGAAGCGATTTTGAACGCACATCTCCTGTGTGAAAAGAGCGCTAAATAAATCTGATATAAAAATAAAAAAAATAAAAATACAGCGCACCCCAAACCCAACCCAAGCCTAAAATGTTTAGTCGAAATGGACTTAAGATTTAAAGTAAAGTGGATGCCCCTATTTGTACGTGTACTTGCAGTGGCGAAAACATGGAAGAAGAAATTATTGCCGGGTTACCCGCCGTCTGACCAGGATCCGAAATGTTTGCAATAGAATAATTATTTGGTCATAAACGCGTTTATTGGGACTGAGAAACGTCTTATTAACTGTAAATATAGGCTGGTAAGCTATGCTGTGAAGAGAGACTATTATTTAAACACACGTTAGGCGGTATGTTCCATCTCATATACAGTGGACAAGACGTTATTCTTTCCCAATAAACGCGTTCTATGATTGAACAATTATTTCCAGTCCAAACAGTTTTGAGCCAGGTCAGACGCCGGGTTACCCGGCGTCTGATCTGGCTCAAAACTGTTTGCGACTCAGAGAAAAACAATCGCCAGAATTTTCAAAATGTTGTCTTTTTTATTTTACATTTTATTTCATTCTAAATGCGTTTATTGACGGGAAATAGTCACATATTCTCCACAGTTATCACACAGTTTAGCTAATGTTCCTGTTAATGGCTTCTTAGACAGGTTTTGGCATTTTCAGGCAATTACCTTCAAGTAAAGTACCGATAATAATACCCCATATACTGTAATACTGTGGATTATTCTTTTCCGTTGAAACGCAAACAAAGCGCGAACGCAGTGCACACAAATGAATAAAATGACAACGTTTGACAATAATCAATTTTCATTTGAATTTGAATAACAAAGAGTGTGTAGCCTTATCAGACACCAGGTTTCTCGGTGTCTGATCTGGTTCCACGCTGTTTGTAATGGAAATAATAGTTTTAGCGTTAACGCATGTTTTTGAAAGTATATTGTCTTCTCCACTGTACATGTAACAGCCTTACTTACATTCATGTACAGCGACACTTCAATAAAAGTTTATACTCTTGTCAGTGTAATGCAGGTCATGTTGTTTTTGGAAATCTCCTAAAGTGCCTTAATGTGGTACATGTACATGTTGCTTCATTCTACACTAAGCTGTCAAGTTGCTGGACAGCTTTTTACATGTATGCATCTGATTTTCAAAAGTACAATTAGTTGTAACATACAAGTTTTACTGCACTTTGTGATATATATTTCTACTTTCATGATGTACATGTATTATTCTGTGGTAACAAGTCTAAAGCACTTAAACCTGTTTACTATATTCTCTGGGCAGAATAATATATAACTGTATGCACGCTGTGGGTTAATTAATGATAACTAGATCTATTGCAAACAGTTTGGATCAAGATGAGACGCCGAGTAACTCTTGATTCAATTCTTTTAACCTGTGATGATAGTTATTCTCTGGAAAAAATGCAGAAAAATTAATTTTGGAATTTTTCCAGACAAATGTTGCAGTGCTGCTTATTCGTCCAATCATAATGACGTCAGATTGTACTGACGGTATTGTTTGCAGTTTAAAAACTACCGTCTGCATTTTGCGCACTTGGCATAGGAAACATTGAAACGAGTGTCAATTAAGTAAAGAGCCTGATCGTGAGTGCCGATCCTGAGCTACTCGGCACAACAATTGGATCAAACATATTTTTCAAAACTTCGAATTAGACATAGAAAACAATAGGCTATGTGACATTTTATCCAATTGAACCCTGATGACGAGTATACTCGTTATTAGAAACAATAAACATGGACATATAAATATAATATTAATTAGTCCTATGCGAACAGTGTAGATCCAGATCAGAATGTTCCCGAAAGAAGCCATCTGAACAAGATCTATATTAATCGTAATTTTGCAATATATTGCAGAAAACAGCCCATAATGATCATCAATGGAATCTTAAATTGGAAGTTTACATTAAAATGTCAGGATATAAATGAGTTAAACCAAAGTGAACGTAAAGCAGAAATCTCTTTGAAACTTTTATTTTTGTTTTTGAGTTATAATAAAATCTTTATATTCAAATGTTATTCAAATGTCTTTGTTGAATCAGCATAAAGTACACTTATTTGAATAAAATCAGCCACACTCCCGCTTTAAAAGATATAAATGTGTTTGGTAAAATGTACACACTGCATTTAACGGAAACACTGACAGGTTCTAAATTAAAATTAAAATTTTCAGCTGAGATACCGGTATTCTATAAATACTGTTTATTATACAGGATACACAGAGCTGCCATTTCTCCGGATTGTTCCTAAATCTTCGGATTTTTTTTTCTGATACATGGTAGCTTAAAGCAGGCTGAAAGTAAAGCAGAATGCGCCTTAAGGCACATTCTGTTTTACTTCTAGCCTGCTTTAAGTAGTCACATGTCAACACAGCTAGAAACAGGCTATGGGGTAAAGGTACGATTCTTAAAATCGCACTTGAAAAATGCAAATTTGGAAATCTTAGGAATTTTCATGTCAACTTATGGCAGCCCTGGATACATGTAACACGATCTTCTTTAAACAAATGTGTCAAGAATTCAATGAATCGATTAATGTCTATTACAATAGGTATTCAATGGTACATTCGTCATGGTTGTCACAATTCAAACTATTTGGATACAGTCCGTCTTCTGATCTGAATCCATGGCAAAGTGTAAGAGACATTTTTAACAATTTTTCATTAGTAACATGTGAAATTTAACCAATTTATGCACGGCGTCGAATGAAAGGGACATAGGCAAACAGTGTAGACTCTGATCAGACGCCGCATAATGCGGCGTCTGATCATAGTCTACACTGTTTGCTGTTACGAGTTTAAAAATAAAACAAAATAGGCACCCCTTAGATAAAATGGGCTTCTTATCCAATATATAAGCATGTAAGAATCCACTTGACGCAAATGGGTGAATTTTGCAGACGGTCGTTTGAAGCAGGAGATAGTTCAGGATAACTAGAGATAGATAATCACCTCGGATACACGTCAAAGAGAACCGAGGGGTTATGAATAATCAACAAAGCATGACGTTCAGTATGTTATCAATAATTAAATTACAGTCGAGTTATGCAAAGTACATCAACTACTATCAAGCTAGGGCTTTTAACATACCCTATAAGCCTGTATGTATATTAAAGCTTTTAAAAATTATTCAAAATGGTCTAAAGCGCTCCCTTCCTACAACGGCCCCCATTAACGACTTCCTCCTTACAATGACGAGTGACAAAGAGCTTGAATCCTGATCACGCGGTGTCTGATCTGGATTCACGCTGTTTGCAAATATAAGCTAAATCTTAACTTTCCCTCCCTTTAACATCTCTTTCTTAACAACACACACACACTTTGTGTCTCCCATTTGGGTGTTGTGGTAGAGAGGGAACACACTAATTCAAATCAAATGTTAAGGTTAAAACATGTATCTTTTCAAGATTGCTCAAATAATATTTTGACGATCTTTTGGTGTTTTTGAACTTGATTCCATGCGTCCTTATTTGTTAACTATTTTAGAACAATAAATCAGCAGTCAAAAAAGTACGTATTCCAGTCGATAGTGTACTGACCTCTCTGTTACGACCACTAAACCGAAGGATACTTGATTGTATAAGAGACAGCTGACAGCTGAACGCAAGGTGACAGTAAAACAGAAAGCTCCTAAGGAGCTTTCTGTTTTACTGTCACCTTGCATTATATTAGCTGTCACCTGTCGTAACACCTAATAAGCAACACAGGTTTGTGGTTTTACTGTTTATGTTTGCAAAGAACTCACGATTAGGGTTATTGCACAGTTTTATTGTCTGCTTTGACTAGTTTTGCCTACAGTATTGGTACAGATCAGATATGGTGTGACGCGGCGACTGATCTGGATCTGGTTTGCCACTCGATCGTGTCAAGATTTCTCCAATTCTAAACTGCAAATAATTATTATCTAGATAAATCGTACAGATTGCAATTCCAGGGCTGCCATAAGTAGACATGAAAAATCCTAAGATTTCCAAATTTGCATTTTTCAAGTGCGATTTTACGAATCGTACCTTTACTCTATAGCCTAATTCTAGTTTTGTTGGCATGTCATTGCTAAAAGCAGGCTGGAAGTAAAGCAGAATGCGCCTTAAGGCGCATTTTGCTTTACTTTCAGCCTGCTTTAAGCTACCATGTACTAGAAAAAAATCCGAAGATTTAGGAAAAATCCGGAGAAATGGCAGCCCTGCAATTCCAAAGCCATTTTTCATAACGGCAGTATAATAATAATAATCCTTTGCAGTTATGAATATAGTATAACATTTCTGGAGTAATATTATATCAGCAAACATTTCAATGCACTTATATCAACCTTAAGAACGCCCATTGTCAAAGTAAAATATAATTTATTTCTTTAATAGAATCAGTAACGTAGACTTATAATTATATATCTAATTTGTGCAGAGCCATTGGAATATATCCCTTCGGGTACTGCAAATTGTGTTAAAGAAATATCGCCAGCTATACGTTCACTTGAAACGTAGCACACGAGTAGGCTCTACACTGTTTGTTATTCGTTAGAATCAGTATTATTCGTCTACAGTCACGGATAGCATTGCGGACAATATTTATTTTAGGTCTATGCTGGTTGCATGGCATAAACAACTATTTTCTCTCTACCCGGCTAATTTGAATGCTTTATTTTAACTGAAAAGTTTGATTGATGTTTTCAATGCACAAAGGACGTTTTTCCTAGCGACGGCTTGTTTTATGCATAAACTTAATTGTTTTAATTGATGATCCATTACTCCAATGTTTAATATTCATTTGCTTGACAAGCATGACTACTTGACTAGCTGGTATCTCCAAACAGCCGTGAATAGTTTGGATCCATATCTGACGCCGCGTAATGCAGTGTCTGATCTTGATCCAAACTGTTTGTCTCCCGTTTTCAGAATTCTTCAATTATGACAAGCACAACTATTAATTTATAAAAGATTGCAGCCGGCAATTTGGAAGCACACGATTTTACGACAGGAGAAAGATTGGTTATTTGTTAACTCACAACCCCTGAAACTTTTACCTGACAATTCCAATTCAAAATAAGTTAATTCCATATTTGGCTATTTAGGGTTGATCTAAACAATATCTTTCTAAATAACAAACAGTGTGGACCCTGATCAGAGGGCTCCTTAAGGAGCCCTCTGATCAGGGTCTACAATGCTTGCATGGCAAAAGTGAAATCCTCAAAGGCACCCAGTTTGTAAATGACGAGACAACTCGTCGTTAGGGTTGAATGTGTAAAACCATTCTCTGTGGATAAAAGCTATCAAATATCTAAAAATGATGGCTTAGCCTTTCACAACTGAGACCGACAGTTTATAATGGACGTGAAATGGTTAAAATACAGAAATCTCTAAACTGAAAGTTTTGAAATACTTTTGCAAGTTTTTAGACAAGTATTCTCTATTCTAAGGGACAATCAATGTATGTTCATTTGGCAATGAGTAGTTTAATACAATTCTGTATGCAATTAAAAATATAAAAATAAACATATACGAAAGAACGACACTGTGTGTACGATATGCACCTTGTGGCGTTTTAAGCCGCCCAGATATGGAAAAATACATGTATACAGTGGAGAATACTTTAATTTTCCCCGCTTTAACGCAAACAAATCGCAAATGCATTACAAAAAAACGTAGAAAATGACACCTCGTTTAGCGGCGTCTGATTTTGATTCAAACTGTTTGCAAATGTTAGCTGAGTCGTTTTCAGCACTCTGGGGTATTAATATTCCCTCCTTATAACGATTCCTTCCGAACAACATATGTATACAATATTTATCTTTCATTGGATGTTGTTGTAGAGAGGGAGCACTGTACCAAATTGGTTCAATGACATACAGTGGAGAATCTGTTATTCTTTCCCAATAAACGCGTTTACGCTTAAACTAATTTTTCCATTGCAAACAGTTTGGAGCCAGATCAGACGCCGGGTAACCCGGCGTCTGATCAGGCTCCAAACTGTTTGCCACTCAGATCAACATGAATAGTCAAAATTGTCGAAAAGTTGTCCTTGTCTATGTTTTAGTGCAATGCGTTTGCGTACGTTTGCGTTTAAACGGGAAAGAATAACATATTCTCCACTGTACATACAAATTAAAAGTATATACATACACATAAAAAGCAAACAATTACGGCACTATATACAGTAAAACAAATCATCTAATTGATTGGTTGCATGTTCTAGATATTTAAAATGATTTTGTTTGTAAAAATGACGCAAATGTCAATGGACGACAGTTCACCGTCGCCACGTGGTACATGTATGTAAATAATGTCTGCAATCATGTTCAGAATGAAAACCTCCGTCCTTTGTTGTAGTTCATAGTTGCGTGTTGTTTTTTATTACAATCGAAATTTGATTCTTCGAGCTCGCGTTAGTTCGAAGATACCCATATTTGAAAGTTAAAACGTGGCTAGGCTTAGCCACGTTTTAACTTTGAAATACGGGTATGTTCGAATTAAGCGAGATTAAATTATTGAAAATAAGATTTATGAAAGACTGGTATGTTCGATTAAAGCGAGATCGAAGTATTGAGTTTCGGCTGTATTATTAACTTATTCACCCCTGAGACTTCAGATTGGCAATTGCATTTTTACAATACAGTCTAGTCAATTTTGACTATTTAGTTGTTTTTTTTTTTTTTACAATTTATTTGAAAATGACAAACTGTGTAGCTACTATATGATCTGAACCTACATTGTTTAAAACAAAATTGTAATCTTCTCAGGATAAGGTTTAATATGTATTAAAACCTCTCTATTACGACCACTAAAATAAAAAGAAGGTTAATTGACTGCACAAAGAACACATGCTCAGCTTAAAGCAAGGTGGGCGTAAAAAAGAAAGCTGCTGAAGGAGCTTTCATTTTTACGATCCATCTTACTGTAAGCCATCCGTCGCCTGCTCTAAACACCTGCTTATTAACACAGTTTAGTACACGAAGTCGTAAAAGAGAGGTTTTACTGTACTATATTATTTGACATCAACCTGTAGCATATTGTGCAATTGTCGTCTACAAAACTGTGTTGTCTGCAACCAGCCTCAGAATTGATTTATCTGCATTTATTTTCCAAACCTATCTCTAAAAAACAGTTTGATTCTAGATGAGACGCCGAATTACTCAGCCATCTCATTTTGGTCCAAACTGTTTAATACATATACATCAAATACGCCCGTAGCAGGCATATGGTTATAACTTCAAATACTACTTGACATATAATATTTGATTTTATTGCATCAATGAAACGCTTATCTAGACGAAACATGGTGGATATCAGAGTATATGATCTGGGCGATATTGGTATAGATTAGACGATGGACTATGCACTCTATATATCTTCTTCTTTAAGCCCTTATCTAACCACGACTTTATTGATGTTTGCAAACAGTTTGTATCCAGATCAGACGCCGCATCACGCGGCGTCTGATCTGGATACAAAACTTTTTGCCACACGTCTTTAGACTTATCCAATTCAAATATGAATATATCTTAATTTGACAAACTTTGCATACGACAGTATCAACGCAGACTAGAACTACGCAACGATACGGGTTAATAGATTTTGTCGGTGATCGATTTTTGGCTTCATACCAAAACATGTTATGGTTCAATTTTGTATGATATTTTGTGATATATTTTTCTCCCAGTAAGTAAACTATCTGCTTCAAAGTTGTCATCTGCAATGGTTTTATCACAATAAATTTGTATTTAATATATAAATTCTATTGTTAAAGAATTCTAAAAAGGCGTGACTAACGGTTTGAATCCAAATCAAACTCGATGCTACGCTATGTCTTTGTATTCTGCAAGGTTCAAAAGTTTCTTATATAGTAAAGCAGAAACAATCCTTTCTGATTTACTCCAATCCACATTTAAGCTTGCGTCTTTCTAGTACATCAAACATTATAAATTTATTTAATGTGTGGTATTGGAACAGTCAAAACTATTGGCCCGAGGTATCAGGGAAGACTTTCGAACTGTTGCCCGAGGTATGTCGGCATTGGGTAACAATTTGAAATGTTTTCCCTGGTAACGATTCCCTGATACCTAATACTCTATATAACTAGATCTTCAAAACGAAAAAATCTGAGCCTTAATACAAATGAAATATAATTTTATTAATCATTTTGACTGATGAAAGATCAGCGTCCACAATGAAGCGTGTTTGTCGGTATATATCTACAGGAAAGCGGCCAAACTTGATGTGTATTACGCACTCGTCTCATTTATTATGGTATTAATATAAACAACAATAAAGCATGTAATAAAGTATTAAACCTTCACAAGACACAAATCAATGACAAATGTTCAATACTGTTACATAACAAAACGGCAATCCCTAATACTGGAAATTTCTCAATGATCCTGATTTTAAAACTTCTACGCATTTATTTCGCACATGAAACAGTTCGTCCAAATAGGCAACAGTTAAAACTGTCTCCCTCGGATAAAGAAATGTCAGAACAACACAGCAAAACAGTAAAAAATAACGAATAACAAGTTATATATAGAGCATTAGGTAATATTGGTAAATATGTAATAAGGCACTTATATAGGCAAATGGTACATTGTAACCCAACCTCCTACACACTATGTAATTTTCATCTGCTGCAAAATATGTCTTATTAAAAAATGTCGCAGTTAATTGTTTAGGTTTTTCTTTCATAAAATATCACCAGAGTGTCAAACAGTTTGAATTCAGTTGAGACGCCGAGTTATTCGGCGTCTCAACTGAATCCAATCTGTTAGCACATGTTATCACAAATCGCCTGCAGCGTCATCCGCATGCCCTTCTGAGGATTATAAGATCAATGGCCTGATATTGATGAAAACCTCTTTAGATGACATTACATAATATAGAGTCATTTTAATTTTCTTTATGGAGAACATCATCTTTTATTGATTGAGTTATCAGGACTTTTATCGACTCAAAATTCTATTTTATAGACTTTGTAGTTATAGATTTATTCTGATAACACATGTAATGCCCGTTGCTAAGCATAAACAATTCAAAATCTGTGTACTTTTGAAAATTCCAACGCATTACATATCTAGAGCTATCAGCATGTATCAGTGCTTTGGCAGGCAAATCTTTTCTAGAATGTACATGTATATATTATTCATAACTGAAAATTAAATAGACAGTTCTAGTCCTTCATGAAGTCTTGTAAAATTTTGATACTATTTCTGTTCCTGTTGTTTTTATATATTACAATTTGACAAATAGTGTAGACTTTAATCAGAGGGGTCCGCACTGTCTACACTGTTTGCATAATTAAGATAAATGACAAGTGTAGTCACCGTAGGTACTTGATTATTTAAGGACATCTATCCTCGTCGCTAGTGGCCAACGTGTTACCATTATCGGCCACGATTAGTTATTGTTTTGAAATTGTGAACTGACATACATTTGTTATTTCCCACTAAACGCGTTTACGCATAAACAGTTGTCTCCATTGCAAACAGTTTGGAGCCAGACGAGACTCTTGCTAACCCCCAGGTTAAACTGAATCGTTAGAAATTGCTAGAAAATAACATTTTCTATATTTATTACAATGTGGTTGCGTTTCTTTTGCACTGAATGTCTTCTTCACTGCATACATAATACGTCGTTTACATTAACATACATTACCCATACCCTATCTCTCTGTTTGCAGTTTTATCGCTCGTTGCCAGCATTTTCTCCCTCATCCTGATTGCCTGTGACCGGTTCTTTGGCATCGTGTTCGCCATGAAAGCTCATATCATAGAGCGGAAGGCCAGTCACTCCATTGTCATCATCTGGATAGTAGCTGTGTTCGTTGCCATGCCAGTATTGTTTGTGAGACAATTAAACAGTGTCACGTGGTTGGATCACGTAGAGATTTGGTGTAATGATGAATGGCCAGTTGTGACGAACTTTAACGAAGCTACAGGGAAAACAACGTACACTTTCCCCGGGCGACAGGCGTTCTATGCCTCTCTTACCATCGTGCTTTACTTCTTTCCTGTTCTTTTGATGTCATGTATGTATGTGCTAATCATCATCACAGTGTGGTTCGCCAGATCGCCAGGGGAGAGAATAGTTCATAGGGAAATCAAAGTCCAGAGACAAGTCAAAAGAAAGGTAAATACAATATCATCTTCCCTTTCCCAATTTTGAAAACTGAAAACTGAAAATGTAGAGTTTAACCCTTTCACTGCCAAACATTTCGTATGACTTTAACCCTTTCCCTTATAGAAGCGACTTTTAGCACATTCATTTTATTCATCCGCTGAAGAAAATAGATCCAAATTATACCGTAATGAATATGTGTCATATTTAATACTTTCCTTATTCAAGCAGTTAATAGCTTAAAGCAGGTTGAAAGTAAAGCAGAATGCGCCTTAGGGTAGTCACATATCTTCAATACTAGAAACAATGCTATCAGGTAAAGGGTTAAATATTACACCTTCACCATTTCCTTGTCGTCTGCTTCAATTTTTTGTCTGCAATGTCGTTTCAAAGTTAAAAAATAAAGCAGTATAATTGACAAAATTTCAAAACAAGTTTCAAACAGTTCCAAACTGTTTACAAGCGCGCCGCTTTTATGCGTCATTGAGAGCGAAATGGTTAAAATAATGGATACTATATTTAACGCATTCTTCCCTGAAACTTCAAATAGACAACTCTAGTTTGCATTTAAAACTTCTCCATTTTGACTATTTATGGATGTTTTATGATACATAGATGTAATTACATAACTATATTTCCAAATTACAAACAATCCGGATTTTGTTTTGCAAACGATACTTGTACTTATAAACTGTTTTAAATGACACACTGTCACTTGTACTGCTTGCTAGAAATCGAGAACTCGATAACTTATTAAGATATTAAATGTTCACTGGATAAAAACGCATTTACGAGAACGCTCTGTAAATCATGAAGAAAGCTCTTTGAATGTGCTTGGTTTATTAATTGTTTCTTTGCACGAAGCAGTCGACTATCGTATTGAAAGCGGTTTTAACATACTGATGTATTCAATTATTAAAATGTGTCTTCAATAAATTAAAGATACTTTCAAACGAATCAACGATATCTTCTGCGTTACTTTAAGCAAGATTTTAATTACTATCTGCTAGGATATAATATATCCATTTGTCTTATTTTTAGGCGATGGGAATGGTTTCAAGCCGTTTATACACTATGAGGATTCGGCCTCTGATTGATTATTTTATTATTGGATAAAAAGATAATTTTTTCATGCTATTTAGTATTGAAACATTAGTTTGTTTTGTGTTTAATGTTTGTATTTTGATGTTACTTTTGAAGGTAACGAGGATCAAAGTATTGTTCAAGTTATATAGTAAAGACTATAGTAAAGTAAAAAACATCCATCCATCTATCCATCCATCCGTCCGTCCTTCCATCCATCCACCCATCCATCAGTCCGTCATTCCGTCCGTTCCTCGGCCATCCATCCATACATCCATCCATCCATCTCAAATTTACATATTAGACATTTTGATAGAAAGAACATATAATGACAAGTGACAAACAGTTAAATTCAGATCATATGCCGCTTTACGCGGATTCTGATCTGGATTCAAACTGTTGGCAAATGCACTGTATGAATAAAGTCTTAATTTCCCTCCCTATAACGACTCTCCCTTAACAAGACACACAGTCTGTGTCTCCCTTGGATGTCGTTGTAGAGAGGGAGCGCTGTAGTTTATAACCAAAAACAACTATTACCATTTCTTCAGCTCAGCTCTGTAAATAATCTTTTTTGTATTTCTGTTTCTGAAAACGTGTTTGTTATTAACTTCAGGTTGTTAAAATGCTAATTTTGATATTAGCTACGTTCAGTCTATGTTGGCTGCCTCTACAGATATGTATACTGTACGCTGAGTTCCGACCAAATAAACTTCAACAGGTTAGTACGTAAGACAAAACATGCTCACCAAGACTACTACATGTGCAATTCTCCCTCCCTACAACGACCCTCCAAACAACGACTCCCTCCTTATAACGACTTTTGTCGCAGCTCCCTTAACATGACAAATATGTCAAACATTTTTCACTGTTGCAATAACGTCTGTTTAAAGTTTTCGTGTGTTGTTTTTCTCAAAGTTACATAATAAACATTTTGACAGACAAAAACCCTTAATGAAGAGTGACAAACAGTTTGAATCAAGATCAGACGCCGCGTTACGCGGCGTCCGATCTTGATTTAAGCTGTTTGCAAATGTAAGCAAAGTATTAAATTCCCCTCCATATAACGACTCCCTCCGAACAACACACACAATATGTTTCTCCCATTGGCTGTCGTTGTAGAAAGGGGGCACTGTATAACTATAACGCAACTCTTTGCATGCTGGTTAATTTGTTCATCTGCAACAATTGTCGTCTGCTATTGTTCTAAAAGAAGATTTTCACATTTTTCGTTTAAAAACAGGGTCAGAGTGTCAAACAGTTTGGATACCTATCAGACGCCGCATAAATCGTCAGTTTTGGAATGAATAATTAAAGTCGTAAAAATGCTTATCTTTGGAGTAATGGGTTAAACTTGTGAGATCTTTTCTTCACACAACATGGAAAATGAAAAAGAAGAGAAAAAGAAAGTTCCTTATATGTTTTCAAATAACTCAAAATTTATCTTCTCTTTAGTTTTCAGATTGGTTTTACAAGGCGGAATTCATTTCATACACACTCGCATTTTCTAACAGTGCTTTCAACCCAGTCATTTATGCTGGCTTCAACGACAATTTTCGGAAAGGTATGTTTCAGAAAATATACAAATCTTCATGTATACATTGTACGTTATATCCATGACTTTGGACAAGTATGAGCATAAATCCCGAAACCGACCCCCGTTAACCGAAAGTCTCTTCACCCCTTCACTGCCTTACCACGAGCACAACAGTTTTTTGCAAACAGTTTGGATCCTGATCAGACGCCGCGTGACGCGGCGTCTGATCAGGGTTCAAACTGATTGACACTCATTTCAATATTTCTTCAGTCAAAATAGCAAAAATTAAAATTTAAGAAATAAAAGCAGACGACAAATGTTTAAAAGTGATGACGTCAAGGCAGTGAAAGGGTTAAACCGATCCGATTTCTCAGTCCCAGACCCACATGTAAAGATAGATACATGTATTGTATTACATGTACCACTGTTGATTGAGCTCCTTTAGAATGGCTGCTGAACAAGCCAAAACCAGAAATCTCTCGCAACCTAGTTCAGTGTGTTTTGGTGTTCCCTAAATTACAACGGAGAATACATTTTTCCCCTCTTATGCGAAACCAAAAGCAAACGCTTTTTATTATTGATGAAAAGGAAGACAGGGTTTTTTGTAAAACAAATTTTGATCATTTGGTGACAACTAGTTTCGAGTCTGATCAGACGCCGGTTTACCATGCGTGTGATCTGACTGAGAGCTGTTGGCAATGAAACAACAGTCGACCTTCGATATCTCGAACTCTCTTAACTCTAAATTTCCGATATTTCCAAACATGAATTTGCCTTATTTCAAGCTCGGTTTAGGTGATCATACCCGTGTTTCAAAGTTAAAACGCGGCCTAGTCGCATTTTAACTTTGAAATACGGGTATGTTCGACTTAACCGAGTTCGAAATATCGAAGATCGACTGTAATTGTTTCAGCACAAATGTTGTATTTGGAAATAAAATTGTCCTCCATACATTATTTCTTGTTGTACATAAATAGACAGAAAATATATTAATTCAGAGACTAATAAGTTCTATATAGAAATGTTTCATTGTGTTATTTGTATTTGTTTGTGTATGCATATCAAGAAATAGAATATATAAAAATCCAACCAAATGTAGCTGACTGTTCCACAAAAGATTAAGTATGCTTCCCTATATCATTTTAGGGTTCCGGACCTTATTCGGTTGCTATGACAAGAAACACTACAGGGTAATGTCTCGTGTCGATTCCGTGTACAGTTCAACAACCATGTCGAAGGTGTGACGTCATGATGTTAGATCATAATGTGCAGATCTACCGAGTTACATTTGTATGGCAATGGGCTTACGAACATGCCAGAACTCGATTGTGAAAACGAGATCATAACTACTATTTTATGAACCATTGTATATGAAAAGGAGTTTGATAGAGAATGGCTCTAAAACGACGACAAAAGCTCAAATGCTACACGAAAAGTAGTATTAAATTTTACTGTTACACATGTATTTTTCTCATTAAGGAAGTATCCCTCTGACGAGATCAGCTCAATGTCTGTAAATATCGATACCCTCCGATCGACAATTAATTAATTTTCGTAAAAATGACCGTACCGACTGAGCATCACGTGACAAGAATGGCCGGTAACTCTACATATACACTAGAGAAAACGTTATTATTTCCCTTTTAAAAGCAAACGAAACGCAAACGCAACATACTGAAATGGAGAAATGACAACATTTTGATAATTCTTACTATTCATTTTAATCTGAGTTGCAAACAGTCTGGAGACTGATCAGACGCCGGGTTACCCGGCGTCTGATCTGGCCCCGGGTTACCCGGCGTCTGATCTGGCCCCAAACTGTTTGCATTGCAAATACTAATTTTAGCGTAAACGCGTTTATTGGGAAAGAATAACGTTGTCTCCACTGTATTACCGATAATGAAGGACATTGACTAGGTCTCATTAGTGACGTCAGCCTTTAAATCACACATAGATGAAATGAAGGGAAATAGTTCATTAATTTACCATAACTTTCTTGAGATGTTTACCCCTTTACCGTTTCATTGTCGTCTGCTGCACTTTTGTTGTCTGCAATGTCGTTTCAAAGTTAAACAATAAGGCAGCATGACTAAAGAAAGGACAAGGTTCACGAAGCCTCCGATTTTGCCCTGTAAAAAACAATGTTTTCCAAAAAAGATTTTTATCTTTATTTTCAGCTTTTTTGTCAATATCAGATACTAATACTCCATAATATACACACAAACGACCCAAAGTCAAGTTTTGACAATCTTATAGTTTCTTGTAAATGAACCGAGAGGCCAAAAATGACAAAAAAGCAGATATTTGGTACAATTCTAGGTATAAATCCTAAAAATAAAGTATGAAGGCACGCATGCGACACTTCAATATTTGCATATGTTACTTCAACTAACATATTAGTTGTGTACTTAAAATATCTTTGTGTCGCATTAGTGCCTTCATAGTTTATTTCTATGATTTATACCCTGAATTGTACCAAAAATCTGCCTTTTTGGCCTTTTTGGGCCTCATGGTCCATTTACAAGAAACTATAAAGTTGTCAAAACTTGAATTTGGGTTGAGCTTTATGTATAATATGAAGTATTAATATCTGAAATTGACAAATAAAGAGAAAATATAGCTAAAACATAAATTTGAAAAAAGAGATTTTTACAGGGCCAAAACGGAGGCTTCGTGAACGAGTGTCAAATAGTTTGTATCCTGATCAGTCGCCGCGTTAAGCGGCGTTTGATCAGGATCCAAACTGTTCGCAACCGCGCTTGCAAGCGTCATTGAGAGCGAATGAGTTAAACTATTTCCATTTATCAATATTTACATTCGCCCCATCTTAATTCCATTGAAAAAATGACGTTTAGTTCGTATAGACATAATTTCTACAGGTGCATGGCTTGTGGATACCTTTCACAGAGGATGCGGTGCTTATGGATCTGCTCTTCGCGAATCATTTTTGTTGCGTTGCTTCATACATGCATTTAAGGCTCTTCCTTTCAAGGTACAGATTATTCGTGTGACAACCTCTAAAAGGTTTAAACATACATGCATACTAATAAAATGTTAATTTAATATTAGAAATTGAAGCAAATTGAATGTAAATTAAGAAATGAACAGCATATTTTCGGCGTTTAAGCAATAAAAACAACAGAAAATGATCGGCAAATTTACCATAAATCGCACTAGCCGATCGTTTTCTGTCGTTCATTCCGCTTAAACGCCGTAAAAATTCAGTTCAGTTCTTAACTAGATCTACTTTGTGAGTAAGATAATAGGACTGGTTTGTACTGTACGGAGTAATTCAATATCTAACATCAACACTTTCATTGCTATTACACATGTACATGTATGACATAATAATTAATCTAATAGTTTCCATAAAATCGTCTGCTTAAACCTTTCAACTCTATAGCCCTCTGTAAAGATTACTTATTACATATGAAAACAGTGAAGACCCTGATCAGAGGGCTCCTATAGGAGCCCTCTGATCAGGGTCTTCACTGTTTGATATTTTCACTGGTTTCTGTTGTCATATCAAAAATGCAACAGTTGACTGGTTCAAATTGCTTGTACTAGAAGAGTCCAAAAGGATGATAAATACCCACAAGAGATATTTAGGATTGAAAGGGTTAAGAAACAATGATGTGAATGTCAAACAGATTGCACCCCGACCAGAAGCTGCGTCTCGCTGTTCCTGATAGTCTTCAAGTTGTCTGTAAATTTGTGTTAGCGTTATCGAGAGAAAAGACGGATTGGTTAACTATTTGAACCATAGTCACGCATAAATGCGTCATTTGCAAACAGGTAACATGTGAGGAGTATAGTTGTCCTATGCAAACTGTAGACCTTGATCAAAGGGCTCCTTAAAGGGCCCTGATTAAGGTCTAAACTGTTTGTTTTGTCATTTTGACACATATGGTCAAATCAACCCTGACTTGAAAACAGAATTGTACATTAAAGTTTCAGGGAGGAAGGGGTTAACCTTTGCACGGTGAAATTTAAGGTTGAGGACCTATAATGGGATTGGACCAAAATTGGTAGTCTACGGATAGCGATCGACGATTCTCGTCAACTGTCGGTTTGTTCCGAACCATGCTTTAGCATGGTTCAGAATGGGCCGAAAGTTGACGAGAATGGCCGAACAAGCTGCATAGAGTAGTGATACATGTACCGACATTGGCCCGATCCCATTAGGGGCCCTCAACCTTGGCAGTCATACAGTTCCATGATAGATATTCATTTTGGGCACCGATCAAAAGTGATTTCCGCTCGAATCCTTGTAACCAACTATATAGAAATTCACAGACCAAAGTTTTAATTGACAGTAAAGTTTCTCGTATGGAGGCGGTCATCTACGTAACGTTATCGTTCAGCGTATTCCATACGAAAAACTGTACTATCGACGCCAAAAAATTATATCTATTGGACTGTATTTTCATGTTCGATATTGCCGTCTAAACAAGCGTACAGTAGTAGGCCAGTAGTGAAATGCTATATATCGGCACAAACCACACCCGTATTCTTACGCCGGAATTCTGCCGGTTTAGTAGGTAGATGCAGTTTCTAGCGAAATTCCATATTTACAGTTGGTTTTATGTTATGTTTTTATGGAAGGGTTTCATGATAGCTAGACAGAAATGCAGCAAAATAGTTGTTTATTCAACTATTAGTCACGGTATGACAAGTTTTGTTAAGGTAGGGCGAGAGAAACTGAAAATCAGTTGTACCCCTAGTCTCAATGTTTACCTTTTGTCACAAATATTTTGAAAATCTATTGTGTCGGGTCCCTGTGGTTGAAGCGATATCAATTCATTCCTTCACTGCCATGACGTCTTCACTCAGTGCCATGACGTCATACTTCACTGCCATGACATCTTCCTTTACTGCCCGACTTCATACTTCACTGCCATGACATCTTCATTCACTGCCATAACGTCATACGTCATTGCCAAGACATCTTCATTCACTGTCATGACGTCACCCTTCACTGCCATGACGTCATACTTCACTGGCACGACGTCATACGTCACTGCCATGACGTCCGCCTTCACTTCCATGACGTCATACTTCACTGCAATGACATCTTCCTTCGGTCATATTGTACTGACTGTCTTACGAGTTGGATTCTGATCAGACTCTGAGTTACCTGGTGTCTGAAAAGTATTTAAATTGTTTGAAAATAACCAATCGAACTCGGGGTAAGGCAGTGGAAGTGTTAAGCGTTTTCTTTAACCTCTTCACTGCCTTACCCCGAGCACAACAGGTGTTTTTTTTACAAACAGTTTGGCTCCTGATCAGACGCCGCGTGACGCGGCGCCTGATCAGGATCCAAACTGTTTGACACTCATTTAAATATTTCTTCAGTCAAAGTAGCAAAAATTAAAATTTAAGATATAAAGGCAGACGACAATTGTTTAAAATTGATGACGTCACGGCAGTGAAGCGGTTAAGTTACTGTTTCGTGCATTTAGTTTAGTCTGATATTTATTTCGTGGCAATGTAATGCAGTCTTTAAGTGTTGATGGTTTTGTTTTGATTTATCAAAATGTATTTGGGTCATTTTCTGAAATGTATAGCCTTACAAACTTATAGCATGTTAATCTTTTCGGCGCCAAAATTAAACCTGAGGTTTTTACCCTTTCATCACCATATTGTCGTCTGCTTCGATATTGTAGTCTGCAAGATCATTTCAAAGTAAGATTTAAGGTATTCTAGTATGTCTGAAGATATACTGGTGCAAGTGTTACACAGTTTTTATCCTGCTCAGACGCCGCGTAACGCGGCGTCTGATCTTGATCCAAAATGTTTGCAAAGTCGACTTTATGCGACTTCGGCGATGAAAGGGTTTAAATATGTTTCAAAGAAGATGATGGTGTATATTGTTGTAAAACCCGCTTTAAGTTCAGTAAAAATGAAAACTATTAGTGTTTTGTTATTCTTTACCACTTCAACAAATAACAATAGGTATTTTAATTATTAAGGTAGTAATCCCCTAATGAGACCGGGCCGATGTCGGTCAATATTTTTTGTACCCTACGTAAAGCAGTCTAACCTCATTAGAGACGTTCAATTTATCATATTCAACACTAGCGACAAATATGCCCGCCATTAACCCTTTTACATCCAATGACTTCAAAACGCGCATTTGCAAACAGTTTGGATCCTGATCAGACGACGAGAAACGCGTCGTCTACTCAGGATTTAAACTGTTTGACACTCGTATCGGAATTTTGTAAGTCATAATGCCTTAAAATTAACTTTCAAACGATATTGCAGACAACAAAAATGAGGCAGACGACAATAAAACGGTGAAGTGGTAAAAATCTAACGAATCATTTGGCATTGAAAGGGTTAACCACCGTACATGTAACTATGGATGGAAACTTGTGACACCCAATCAATGATTGGCTCCTGCAGGAGCCCTCTGATCAGGGTCTGCAGTGTTTTGAATTTTGAAATAAATCGTTAAAACTATTTCTAGATATAAAAATGGGCCAGGGGCCGTATTCTGAAACATTCTAAGTATTTTAATTAGAAATTTCTAAACTCTAACATTTTCAACTAAGATTAGTTTTCGCTAACTTTTACTCTAAGAAAATACTAAATTATTTTCTTAGCGAAAAAAAAACTAAGAGTAAATTATGACCGTTGTCAGGGACTTTCCCGACTAAAATGACGTCACTCTTCTCGCATACTAACATGTGTGACTGTTTATTTGCGGTGTAGTTTTCGGGTTTGTTTTCTTCTCCCGTTTATAAAGCAGAAAGCATTGTCCCAGAATAAGTAGAATAGATAATTAATTGAATAAAAAGTGTTTATACATAAGCGTAAATTACATAATTAGGTTCACAATTATAATTAACTAACAAGCCAAATTTCAACGAAGTCGCCGTAGCTCAATCGATAGCGACTCTGCCTGGCATGACGGGGGTAGCCGGTTCGAGCCACACGGGGTACGATCTTTTTTTTCTTAACAACCCCCTTCTTTTTTTTTAAATTATCATCACTAGTTCCATAGATTCATTTCTTTAAATACAAATAACTGCTTTATCCTTCCACTGCCAAACTTTTGTGATAGTTTACTCCTTTAAATGTTCTTGTCGTCTGCTTCAATTTTGTTGCCTGCAATATCGTTTCAAAGCCTTAATGTAAGGAAGTATAACTGAAAAGAATTCAATACGAGTGTCAAACAGTTTGGATCCTGATCAGACGCCGCGTTTCGCGAAAATCGGCGTCTGATCAAGGTGCAAAATGTTTGCAAACGTTCCTTTAGGCGAGAGTGAGTCTAATTCTCACAGTTTCATTGTCGTCTGCTTCAATTCGGTTGTCTGCAGTATCTTTTTAAAGTTAATTGTATGACTGAAAAGAATTCAATACGAGTGCCAAAAAGTTTGGATCCTGATAATAGATCCAATCTGTTTGCAAACGCGCATTTAGGCGCCAGAGTGAAAGGGTTAAAGCATGCTAGAATTGATGTTAAAGTCTCCAATTAGAGGTTTCCTTCTTATTGGTAGTCTGCTTTAAAAGAAACCCTCTTATTATGCTAAGCGCGACTTGGATAAAATTTGTTAACAGTTTCTATACAGTAAAGATCCAGATCAGACGCCGCGTTATGCGGCGTCTGATATGATCCAAACTTGTTTGCCAGTCATATTTTACTGTTTTTAAGTTTTGAAAGTATCAAATTGATTATGTTGTTTTCTGCAGATGATGTGTTTGCAGCAGATGACAATTCTGCATGACAATGGTTAAACATCAATCTGCAGGACACTTTTCTTAATGCTTTTCAAATATCAAGAAATAGTAGAAACATGAAAGTTTTTACTAGAACTAGCAGGCTGACAATAAGAAGGAAAATTTCTAATTGGAGACTTTTACTTCTATTTTAGCTTGCTTTAACCCTTTCACTCTCAATGGCGCCTAAAAGCACGTTTGCAATCAGTTTGGACCTTGATCAAACGCCGCGTAACGCGGCGTCTGATGAGGATCAAAACTATTTGGCACTCGTATTGAATTCTTTTCAGTCATACTGCCTTACAATTTACTTTGAAACGATATTGCAGACAACAAAATTGAAGCAGACGACAATGAAACGGTGAAGAAGTAAACTATTACGAAAGTTTGGCATTGAAAGAATTAAGCAGTTATTTGTATCTAAAGAAACGAATCTATAAAAATAATGATGATTTTTAAAAAAAAAAAAAAAAAAAAGAAAAGAAAAAAGAAGGGGGTTGTTAAGAAAAAAAAAGATCGTACCCTGTGTGGCTCGAACCGGCGACCACCGACATGAAAGTAAGACTCGCTATCGATTGAGCTACGGCGACTTCGTGAAATTTGGCTTGTTAGTTAATTATAATTGTGAACCTAATTATGTATTTACGCTAGTTATGGTACATACAGTGGTCATTTATTACTAAAAATATAGACTTTGAATAGATTTCGATCTTTTCCACGTTTTCGCGATGAAGACCGTATGTAATAATGTCTTAAACAGTAATCCCAGTCCTTTGTAATGACGTTACCCCACCCAGACTTTGACCCAATTTCACGAAGCCACTCAAACACAAACGTCGGCTCAAAAACATCCGCTAAACGTATCTATAGGTCTATAAACGATTTTTATTCAATAAATTATCTATTCTACCTGTTATTACTGCTTAATAAACGTTTGTGTTCTAATCCTAGAAAACTCTAAAAAGTTAAGAGAGGGTCACAGTTTTCTAAAGTTTTGAGAAAATTCTATAGTAAATTTGGCGAGTTGAGAATTTTCTTAGTTTTTTTCATCTTTCTAAGAGGGAATCCCCAAATACTTAGTTGAAATGGCCGAAAACTAAGACTATATTGATTTTCTAAGAGTATATCGTTATACTTAGTGAAATCTGTCGAGTTTAGAATTATCTTAGTTTTTTTCACTTTCTAAGAGTATATCATCAAATACTTAGACTAAATTGCCGAAAACTAAGAGAATATTGATTTACTTAGAGTAAAAGTTATCTAAGAGTGTTTCAGAATACGGGCCCAGATTTACGAAAATGGGAGTTGAAATTGTCAATTTAAAACTTCACTGATGAATGAGTTAAATGCACACTAGGGGTTCCCCCGCAAGCACTCCGGTTTCCTCCTATTGAAATGACCACCTACATGTATATGTACGTCACCTTTGAACATGTTATAATTATGCCTAGTTATATTTGTTATTATCTCCTACAACCCCAATGGTTTCAATACTACATAGAAGCACCGCGGAGAGACGCTTCTAATTAGTAGTCAACAATAGCATTTTGACATTGAGACATACAGTGGAGAAAACGTTATTCTTTCTCAATAAACGCGTTTACGCTTAAACTATTATTTCCACAGCAAACATATTGGAGCCAGATCAGACGCCGGGTAACCCGGCGTCTGATCAGGCTCCAAACTGTTTGCCACCAAAATAAAAAATGATTATCAGAATTGTCAAAAAATGTACTTGTCTACGTTTTAGTGTTTTGCAATTGTGTTTCGTTTCGTTTAAACGGGAAGGAATAAAAGATTCTCCACTGTACATGAGAAAAAGCACTATTTATGGTTTTATCATATTTTCTTATATTCTAGCCTTGTCGTTTATGGCCATGACGGCATCTGTTTTAAACAATTGTCGTCCCCTTTTATTTCTCGTATTCAATTTTTAGAGCAAATGACTAAAAATGTCAGAGTGGGTGTGAACCAATTTGGATTCTGATCAGACGCCGCGTGACACGGCGTCCGATCAAGATCGAAACTGTTGATAAAGAATCACAGTAAGCTACAGGTACAGTGGAGAATATCTGTTATTCTTTCCCAATAAACGCGTTTACGCTAAAACTTTTTTTCTATTGCAAACAGTTTGGAGCCAGATCAGACGCCGGGTAACCCAGCGTCTGATCAGGCTCCAAACTGTTTGCCACCAAGATAAACATGAATTATCAGAATTGTCCAAAAGTTGCACTTTTCTACGTTTTAGTGTTTTGCGTTTGCGTTTCGTTTCGTTTAAACGGGAAAGAATAACAGATTCTCCACTGTACATTTACTCTTGGTAAAAGTCACTAAGACAAGGAGTTAATCCAAGTTATGTCCAATTATTGGATGTTTTCTTTAATATTCCAAACGAAGCCTAGATGTTTTGGTCAGTTGAAGTCATTACTTTATAGTATTAACTCTTTCACTGCCAAGTTTTAGCATCTGCTTTAAATTTTTTCATCGCCAAATGATCGCCTACATTCATAGTGGAGTCTGCAATATTTCGTCAAGTCAGTTAAGAAAATGTTGACTTAAGAAATATCGATACGATTGACAAACAGTTTGGGTCCTGATCTGTCGCCGCGGGGTGCGGAATCTTATTAGGATACAAACTGTTCCAAAAGTCGTCTCAAGGGGGTATTGATAGTAAACGACTAAATAAGTGAATAACAATGTTCAGCTTCACGTGAAAATTGTCTTTGTATAGTGCTCCCTCCCTACAACGACACCCATTGGGAGACACAGATAGTGTGCGTTGTTCGGAGGGAGTCGTTAAAGGGAGAGACAATTTGCGAACAGTTTAATCCAGATCAGACGCCGCGTCACGATCTGGATTCCAACTGCTTGTTACTCGTCAATATGTTTTTTCTATCAAAAGTCCAGTAAGTTAGTTTGAGAAAAACAGCTGACGACATATTTAAACAGACGATATTGCAGCAGTAAACGGATTGAATAGTTTTGAGTTATTTGTGAACAGCGGCAACAGTCGTTGTAAGGAGGGTCGTTGTAGGGAGGGGCACTGCATTATGTGTTGGCCTTCTTGACCACGTGATAACGAAGCTATATATGGTAAAGAGATTTGAAACAGCAATCAATTGTCCTTGATCTCCGGTATGATTGTTGGGAATTTTAAGTGAAGAAATCTGGCAAAAAAGTTATGAATCTTTTGATTTGAGCCTGAGATCGTTCTCAATCATTTGATTGGTCAGATTTGAGGTTTTGGTTTTGAGGTTATGAACTAATGGCCTTCGCCTGTTTCTAATTGTGAAGAAAGTTGACCACTTAAGGCGCATTCTGCTTGACTGTCAATCATATATAATATATGTTACAGGGATTAAGTGTAATCAGGAAATATGCGTATTCCCTGAACATTTTAGGGATTACGCGTAATCACCGGGCGTTATAGGGATTTGTTGAAATGTCCCTTTTTCATCAAATTAATAGATTTGTACTATCATGACATTTCTATTGGTTTTAAACATCATGGTTTTTTGAAAAAAGAATCGATGTTCTATCGTTGTTAAACGGTATTCTTCAACGGTGGGGAGTTGGCCTGAGTGGTCAATTCCTGCGCACCACAACGACCAACCGTTGAAGAATACCGTTTAACAACGGTAGAAGATCGATTATTTCGATTCTAACATGATTAACTTAAAAAAAATCATAAGAAATGCAAGCAAATGTTTCAGGCTTATTTCCTCTGCGGATGCTGTTTTCGACCTAATTAAACCCTTGTATGGCTGTTACATTAAACCAATATAAGTACGTCATATAAAAGAAAAATACGAAAAAGTGACGAAATAATTTATTCTGTCATAGAACCATTTAGTATTAGTCAGATTAAATATATCTGAGACAAATAAGTAACAAAACATGAAAGAAAAGAACGTTTACGTCACACGACTTTTCATTGAAAACTGCGCTTTACCCTAGGGTGGGAACAGGAAGAGCCTGTTTAAAAGGACTATTTTCACTGCGTGGTTAAACGTCTCAGGTATACCACGATGAGCTTGTTCTGTTTTTATAGTTTCTCGCACAAGTGAATAGCAATAAGTGAACAGTGCGCATGTAAGTCAGGACATTTAAAACCCCAAGACATATGTCTTGTTAATAAGGTTAACAACATATTTTATAGCGGAGTACTTGCCTTTGAACTTATTAACCTAAACGAAGTAAGATTCATTACTCTAACAAAAAGTAACTGCCAAATATTTATAAAAAATCAACAAAAAGCTTCACAATTACGCCTTTTCCCTGGGAGATTTAGGGAGTACGTGAAATCCCTGATTTTCAGAGATTTCACGTATTCCCTGATTACATTTAACCCCTGTAACATACGACATATATAGAAGTACTTTTTTGCGCATATTCATGACAAAAATGGAAAGATTTTCTTCAGTGAGCAAGTAAGTTTAAGGCGTACAAAAGGCGTAAGTATAGAGTTTAAGGTTTTAAAAATCGATATTGTATGCTTTGGACTGAAGAAATGTTACCGCTGATGACGTCAGGACAGTGAAGGGGTTAATTGCACACGGGGGATATCTTTCAGTGCCAGATGCCCTGGATTGGTGTGATATTTCATTATACATGTACATGTACTATGAAAACTTAAGAATCATGCTAAAGATTAGTTAGACTCAAAACTGTCAGTTGCTCATTAACTAAAACAGTTTAACCCATCATCTTTCAATACGCCTTTAAACGTATTTCACCTTTTTCTCCATTGAAAAAAATAGTATCACTTTATACAGTAATAAATATATACCATAGGAAATTTGTTTTGTATCCCAGCAATAGCAGCTTGAATTAGGACTAAAGTAAAGCATAGTGTGCCTTAATGGGACATTCTGCTTTACTTACAATTTGCTTTGAGTGGTCACTTTTCTTCAATACTAGAAAAAGGCGATGGGTGATATAATAAAGCCCTTTTAAAAGAAGACATACTGAATTTTGCAAGTGTCAAACAGTTATGGTCCTGACCAAACGCCGAATAACTTAACGCCTTATCTACATCCGACCCGTTTGAACATATGTCTGATAAAGGATATTTTATAACCCAATAATTCTTCCTCCTGAACTAATAAAAATGTTTTCCACCAACTAGGAGATTTTGAATTGTTCGCAGCAGTTGACAGGCGTTTTAATCAGCTTGTGATAAAGGGATCTATTATGAGAGAAACACAGGCAAATATAATTCCTACCGCATAGACCAGATGATGCTCTAGAATTAATTGTTTCTGAAATTCAGCTTCTTGAAAGACATAAACTACAATTTAACATGCAGCATTGTAGGCTATGGCGTCTACAAATTAGGTCGTTTGTAGCAGTTCTCAGGGATGAGTTTTCTGCAGTTTCTTCCAGGGTTACTCGACGTCTCATCTGGATCCAAACTGTTTGCAACAGTTATTACAAAATTTGCCCTTAGCTTGCAGGAGGTTTCATGTTTGGATGCGCTAAGATATAAGATCAATAGCCCAAACTCCCACGCAAATTCGTAACTTTTTTTCTGCCTGCACCTGAGTTATGTGTAGGTAATTGCCCATATTCGTATTGCACCCGGTAGGGTACGATAAGAATCTGTGCAATAAGCTGCTTGTCACAACCTATCACCACCTGACCCCTTAGAATTATATATATATATATATAGCAAATTTACTTGCTCTGATAGAAACCCATACGGGACTTAAATGAGTATTATCAGTTCCTTGATAAGATGAAACAATGTGTCAACACTATGGAACTATTTCTATGCTTCTTACTTATTTGAAAAGGCTATATTTTAGTTACCAATAGGCTGTGTCTGTATCAAAGGTTCTTTTATTTGGAATTTAATCTGGATGCAACATGTTGTTGAAGAGCATTTTTTATTCTGTAAGAAATTAAAAACGGCATGCAGTGAGTTACATGTAACTATTTACAGGGCTGTCATTTTTCCGGATTTTTCCTAAATTTTCGGATTTTTTTCTAGTACATGGTAGCTTAAAGCAGGCTGAAAATAAAGCAGAATGCGCCTTAAGGCGCATTCTGCTTAACTTCCAGCCTGCTTTAAGTAGTCACATGTCAACAAAACTAGATAGGCTATGGGGTAAAGGTACGATTCGTAAAATCGCACTTGAAAAATGCAAATTTGGAAATCTTATAATTTTTCATGTCAACTTATGGCAGCCCTGTATTTAGCAGACTTTGAGTATCAGTAAAATTGTCCGACCACAACATGGAAGAGACGGGAATCCGACACATGGATTTGTGTAACATTTAGATATGTATTCCTCTTATTAAAATTAATTAGTCCTCTTCTGACCATACGCTGTCAGTCTACTCTAAAGCGATGTGGTCCATAATTTATTCATCGAAAAACTTTGACCTTTTGTTAGACGACGAATGGTTTCATTGGATTCAGAGGAGAATACGTAACTATGGCATATTTCTCGGTTGTTTACTTGATAATCTTACTGTTTCAATTGGTAAAATTATTATTTTGATAAAGCCACAGCTGCTTCTATCTTAAACTTTCTAGTAACTCTCCCCTAGAATTCACATCAATCGTGCGTTACCGTGTTATTCCGACAGCCCAATTTGTCGAGAACCACGTACATGTCATTCTTTTTTAATAAACGCGATTTTGCTAAACCCTTATGTCCATTGCAAACATTGTGGAGCCAGATTAGACTCCAGGGGCCCGTTTTATCAACGGGCGTACGACCGTCGCAACTAAGATCTTATCGTAGGACCCGTCGCAGCGTCGTAAAGCATTTTATAAAAAAAATCGCAGCTAAGATATCTTAACATTTGGTCGTAAAGTTACGACTGGTCCGGACCAGTCTTAAGAGAGTCTACGTCCGAAAAAAAAAGATCGCAGATAAGATAAAACCTGTTGATAAAACGCACCCCTGGGTCCCGTTTTACTAAACTACTTACGCAAAATTTTTGCGTAAGTCAAAATTTTAAATTTTAATTTATAGTTTTTATTATCACTTGCTACAAACAGCAAATAGCCAGATCAGAGGACGCGCTTGTAGCGCGTTCTCTGATCTGGCTATTTGCTGTTTGCAAACGTTTATGATCGAAAAATAAGAGTTAAACGATTTTGACTTACGCAAAGATTTTGCGTAAGTTGTTTAGTAAAACGGGCCCCAGGAAACCCTGCGTCTTACCTGGCTCCAAACTATTTGCCACTCACCTACAAACTGTCATCGTCCTGTCATTTTCTGGTTTTATTGCATTGCGTTTGCGTTTAGTCCAGTTCAAGTGGAGAGGAAAAACATATCCTCCTCTGTATATCTGTACCTTGATTTAAAGTACAACCCACGTTTGTTCGGAATGATTTGCCTTTTTACTTGGTGTTACCTATGAGCAGGTGTGATACGTTGAGTATGCAAATAACCAGCTTTTTCTCTCATTATCAACTTTTTTATACACAGTGAAACCATTCTATTACGACCAATGATTTTTGTTAACTATTTGTTTTTAAAGCAGATGACCGCTTAAGCAAGGTACAAGTAAAACAGAAAGCTCATAGGAGCTTAACGTTTAACTTTCACCTTGCTTTAAGCCGCCACCTGTTATTTATACAATCATTAAGTGTTCTATTTAGTGGTCGTAATATTGAGGTTTTTACTGTTTTCTCAAACACATCGTCTGGTTTTAGGAGGGTTGTTTAAAAAGTTTTGATACTTGATCAATAACTTCTATATAACTTTATTTAGGTTCATGTTGTGACTTATCGAGTTATATGATTTTATCATGCATGATACCATCGTGTAGGCAAATAATTGCTCTTTAAAATGAAATATAACACACGCATTTGGCGCTTATTATATTAAAGTTATTGATCAAGTTTTATCATTTTTGAACAATCCTCATTTGTCTCTTTAAGCACTAGATCTTAAAAAACTGAATCGATCTCACAAAAGGTACAGAATTTACCGATAAATAATGAACATGTTTTATGTATAAACTCTGCGAAAACAAGAATTTAAAAAGTTTACTGTGAGATAATAGTTTATATAAGTTTGTTTATGTAAAAAGATATGTTATATAAAATTAACGAATATATGTTAAACTATATGTTACATTGTACAATGGTGCTTTTTGTACAAATAGCATGGGATTTGATTCATGAAAAGACACATCATGCACTCTTAATAACAGCTTATTAAATATTCTATCATGACACATGAATTCGTCTCTATAAACAAAGAACAAATTTATCGTGATATATCTAGTATGATATTATACCACGCTGTGAAAATAGCCCGTTATGCAGGCTCTTCCTTTGCACACCCTACGTTAACAAAACACAGTTCCTTCAATGAAAGGCATGTGGCGTAATATTTCCTACCAAAAAGTAACTTAAAGCAGGCAGAAATTAGAGCAGAATGCACCTTAATGCAAATTCTGCATTACTCTCAACCTGCTTCTAGTGGCAAAGCTAGAAACATGCTACTTTTATAAAATATGACGGTTTTGGAATGGGTAGAATGGAACCACAAAAGAAGGCCGTTCCTTCTTCATGTACAGTGGAGAATCTGTTATTCTTTCCCGTTTAAACGCAAACGTACGCAAACGCAAAGCACTAAAACGTAGAAAGGAACAACTTTTGGACAATTCTGATATTTCATGTTTATCTTGGTGGCAAACAGTTTGGAGCCTGATCAGACGCCGGGTTACCCGGCGTCTGATCTGGCTCCAAACTGTTTGCACTGCAAATACTAGTTTCAGCGTAAACGCGTTTATTGGGAAAGAATAACAGATTCTCCACTGTAGATATTCGTTGTGAAAATAGATCGATGCAATTACTGCCATTCTTTACTATAAAGGAACCAGTGTCGATCCGGTTAGACCTTTATTTGTAATGTCAGGTTCGAAATAATCTATGTTTTACCGTTGTTAATCGGCTAATCAGTTTGGAGTCCATCAGGCGCCGGGTCATGCAGTGGACATGGCAGTTGTTACATAAACAAAAAAATACTACTCCACTGTTCTGATTTTAGTTATCCGAAAAACACAGATATTGAATAAAGCTAAGAATAACTATATATATTTAAAAAAAAAATTTCATAATATAAGCATATATGTAAGTCATACATAGATCATTAGGATTAGAACGAAAGCTATGACTTATTAAGTTCTTCTCCTATAACTATTTATAGAAGACGTATAATGCTCAAATAAGTTATGTTTCTTGTTAAATGTTTTGATGCCGCCTTTCTTAAATAGATACAAGATATATAATAGAAACACAATATAACAGATAATAGATAAAAAACAGATAAACAACATAACAGATAATAGATATAAAATCGATAAACAACATAACATATAATAGATATGAAATAGATAATCAACATAACATATAATAGATATGAAATAGATAAACAACATAAAATATAATAGATATAAAAAAGATAAACAACATAACATATAAGATATATAAAATAGATAAACAACATAACAGATAAAATATATGAAATAGATAAACACCATAACATATAATAGATATGAAATAGATAAACAACATAACATATAATATATATAAAATAGATAAACAACATACCGGTGTTTAAATATCAGACCTCATCTGTGTTGTCTAATAAACTTGAACTCACCATTAATAGTATAGTTCTAAACAAAATATTTGTTGAAGAAGTATCTACAATGAAGTAAATCGGCGTCTGTTGTTGACTCATTTCATTGATTGCATGTAAAGCTATGGAATAAAAACCGATGTCAAACATTATGCCGATGGTATAGTATAGTAGTTTGAAAGACGTATTGAAGAGAAAAATTGGATCCAGATCAGACTCAGAATTACTGAACGTTTAATAATGGTTTACAATGTCTTAGGTTTCTATGAATAAAAAAACTAACAACAAAAAAACAAAACAAAAAAATCACAACAGTTTAAACAACATAAATATATACAGTGAAACCTCTCTATAACGACCACTAAAATTCTTATCTATTAACTCTTTCCTCCCTGAAACTTTAAATGGATAATTCCAGTTTCCATTTTAGTCTAGTCCATTTCTGACTTTTAAGGGTTGTTTTTGTGAATGTTTGGCATTGTGACAAACAGTGAAGACCCTGATCAGAGGGCTCCTTTCGGAGCCCTCTGATCAGGGTCTTCACTGTTTGCATAGGACAAGTGTACTATTCACATGTACACTTTTTGAAAAGCACGCCTATATGCGGGACTAGGGTTCAAAGAGTTAATTGACTGCATAAAAGACAATTGATATTCTAAAGCAAGGTGGACATAAAAAGGAAAGCTAAGAAAGGAGCATTCTGTTTTACTTTCATCTTGTTTTAAGCAAACACCTGTCTTATAGCCTAAGTAATTAAACACCAATTAGTGATAGTAATAGAAAGGTTTTACTGCAGTTGGCGGATCTAGTTTAGCAGACAACATAACACCGTTGAAATTATCGTCTGCTAACCTTGTTAACCCTTTACCTGATAGCCTATTTCTAGTACTTACGATAGGTGACTACTTAAAGCAGGTTAGAAGTAAAGCAGAATGCGCCCTAAGGCGCATTCTGCTTTACTTCCAGCCTGCTTTAAGCTATCATGTGCTATAACATAGAAAATATTTCCTATAATACATATTCATTACTGATTAAATTGGAACTATATTCTTCAGCGGAAGAATAAATCATATCCGCTAAAAGGCGCTTCTATTGGGGAAAGGGTTAAGTTATAGTTAAAGAATTCTTCAAAATAACGACAAACTGTTTGGACCCAGGTCTTACGCCGCGTATCGCGGCGTCCGATAAGAATCCGAATTGTTTGCGAATACAATTCAAATAGCGATCGACATGTAAAGAGTTTCCGCGAAGTATGTTTCCGCTATTCCTGGCTCTGTTTTCACTAGTAAATGTAATAGAGCCAAGGGGCGCAGCTGGAATAAAAGGTGCGTTCTGTTTTAGGCTGGTTTTAATTGTTTCATCTGACACACTTACTCTGGTACAATGCTTTAAATTTTTTTTATTAAAATCGTTTCGAAGATAATGTCGTTTAATAAATTTGCGCCCAGTGGATTCTTCCATATTTTATATTGGATTAATCCATTTTTTTTTATCAAAGCGATGCATGGTCAAACATTTTATTTTCATTTTGTTTTATATTAAAACTCCTATCAGCTACATGGAACAGTGTAGACTCTACACTGTTTGCCTATGTCCCGTATATGGGATCGTGGGCACAAATGGGTTAAATTAAAATATTCTGTATACATATCATAAGGCATGACCTCTTGCTAACGAAATAGATCATTACTTTTACAAAAATTGTGTCGTTAATAGTTACCGTGGCCGAAACGAAAGTTCAATTGTTCTAGAAATAACCTTCCTAGTAAACATCACTATAGTTCAGGGAATGAGCTGGGCCCGTTTCATAAAACTTCGTACGACAAATGTTGTGACCAATTGGTCGTAAGTCAGATTATAAAAGTCTCAATAATTATATATTTCTCCTTGTAATCCTGTTTTGTGACTTCTTTTGGGAATCGTCTTGAAAAGACGATTCCAAAGAGATGTCACAAGACAGCATTAGAAAGAGAAACCAGAAATTAAATGTATTTAAAGGTTTTGACTTATGACCGTTTTTGTCGTACGAAGTTTCATGAAACGGGCCCCTGGTGCTTATTTCGTCCAATACACTCTTTGGCTATTACAACCAACAAGTAGGACGTCAGCATTTCTTATTATTACATGTAGAAGGAAATATATAAGGTCTTGCATAATGCGGCGTCTGATCAGCGTCTACACTGTTTGCCTATGTCCCATTTATAGGATCGTGGGCACAAATGGGTTAAATTAAATTCAGTTGCCGTTTTTGTATCTGAAACAGTGTGGCAATCAAGGGTCTTCCTCTACGTGTAATTAGGCTTACGTCGATAAAAGATTGAAATACTGTTAAAGCCAAGTGAAATCATAACTAATCAACAAACCATAAAAAATAAGAAGCCTTATAATATATTATTGCACTTTTTCTGAAATATCAACGATTCTTTCAAGGTACAGAGCATACAGATATTTGTCAATATGTCATTGTCTAAATCGAGACAAACTGTTTGATTTGTTGTGTTATTCTTTCCTGTTTAAACGTAGACGCAAACGCATCGCAATAACAAGTAGAAAGAGACACATTTTCGACAATGCTGACATTTAATGTTAATATGAGTGGTAAACAGTTTGGAGCCTGATCAGACGCCGGGTTACCCGGCGTCGGATCTGGCTCAAGACTGTTTGCAGCGGATATAATAGTTTTAGCGTAAACGCGTTTATTGGGAAAGAATAACGTCTTCTTCACTGTAACAAACCAACAATTCATGACAAATAAGAGTCCTATAATATATGATTGCACTTTTTACTGAACTATTTATGATTCCTTCAAAGTGCAGAGTTTTAAGATACCTGTCAGTGTACATGTCTGAATCGAGACCAATTGTCTGGCATGTTGTGCTGAATGACAAAAAATGTAAATGTGCTACATGTACTAAGCGACATTTCAAACGAAAATGCCTTTTGTACAGTGGAGTAAACGGTTTTCCCCCCGATAAACGCGTATACGCTAATACTATTATTTATACTATTATTTCCAATGCAAACAGTTTGAAGCCTGATCAGACACGGGTAAACCGGTGTCTGGTCAGGCTTCAAACTGTTTGCCACTAAGATTCAAAAGAATATTAAGAATTATCAAAATGTTGTTATTTTTTACATGGCGTTTGATGAGGCTTCAAACTGTTTGCCAATCAGATTCAAAAGACAAGTAAGAATTATCAAAACGTTGCTATTTTCTCAATTTGAGTATATTGCGTATGCGGTTCGTTTACGTTTAACGGGAGTGAAAAACTATCCCGAAAAGTTCTATATAACGTTATTTTATGTCGCTTTGAACAGTATTTCAGTCATTTAGTTACAGGTGGAGGAAGACCCTAGAACCCTTTATGCACTATATGATGCATTAAGCAGGTACATGTATTTTGGATACATTGGAGAAGACGTTATTATGTCACATTGAAATGGAACGTAACGCAAAGTTTGTTCAATGAAATGCAGAAAATATAAGTTTATCGGAGAGGCAAACGGTTTGGAGCCAGATTAGACGCCGGATAACCCGGCGTCTGATCTGGCTCCAAACGGTCTATAATGGCCATAATAGTTTAAGCATAAACGCGAACGTATTACCCCACTGTATCAACGCGCACTGTGTTCTGTTCACGTCACAGTATTTCTTGGAGCGAGTTTGAACAAAACTAGGTGACATTTATTTATCCAGGCTTGCCGTTTTCACGATGCGAACTTTATCAAACACGTGCGAAAACTAAGAAGACGAGTATGCTCTTAATTTAGAAGATACATTGAAATAATGGAGAAAAAACTACCTTTTGCCATTTCATTTTATTTTAATCTCCGGCATCTGATCTTGCTCTAGCCTGTTTGAAATGGAAATAAGAGTGTTAACCCTTGTCCTGCGGTGATGTCGTCTGCTTCGGAATTGTCGTCTGCAAAGTTAAATTTAGATTTATACATTTATTCAGCAAAGAAACTTAAAGAAGGGGTGTCAAACAGTTAAGATCGAGACCAGACGCCGCGACCAGCAGGCAAAGGGTTAATATTGGATGTAGATTAATTAGACAATACGAATCTGAATCAGACAATACGTTAAATATGGGATAGGGGATAGACATCTGGCTTTCAGTCTCTTTTAGTTTAAATAGCGTGAGAGGGTTGGAAAATGTTGTTCAGCATTCGGTTGTTGTGTTTTAATCATTGGCCTGTTTTTTGCAACTGAACTACACTCGGCAAACCTCAATCAGAAGTAACATACAGTGGGGACTCTGTTATTCTTTCCCGTTTAAACGAAACGCAACGCAAACGCAAAACACTGAAACGTAGACAACTATATTTATCTTGGTAGCAAATAATTTGGAGCCTGATCAGACGCCGGGTTACCCGGCGTCTGATCTTGCTCCAAACTGTTTGCAGTGGAAATAATAGTTTAAGCGTAACGCGTTTATTGGGAAAGAATAACCTTTTCTCCACTGTAATCAATATCATTTGATCAAAATCTAAATAATTGAATCTTATAGTTACGTTTTATAAAAATTCAAAAATGGTTTTTAAATTCAATTTAACGAACACTCGCATGCAACATTTGAGTACACATATAATTGCAATCAGTTTGGAATATAATCCGACTCCGAGTAACTCGGCATGTTTACAGGATACAAACTCATTCAAAGTGTTTACATCTTCAAATGTTTTAGCTACATTGACAATTTTTGAACAATGTGAATATGCCTTGAACAGGAATATCTTGCAAAAAATTAGTTTTGACGTGATCGAACATCTCCTTCCGGATTTGTCCGACATGAGTCTGCCCTCTTTTCTGATTTTTTAAAATTTATTTCATAAGCCAACGGCATATTTCAAATAGATCTAATACATATTTATCTTGGACAAAGTTTTATATACATGTATTATCATTTAGCATGAGAAGGGTAATCCACTTCCCACCTCGGGAAAGGCAGTATAGGGGTTAAAGAGCTCCAGGTAATTCATTAAAGGTGACATCATTCTTTACCAATAAACGCGTTTTTGCTAAAAAGGATTCCAATTGCAAAAGGTGCGTACATGTAGCCTGCTTAGAGATCTAATTTTACTGCAAAGTAAATTCCTTACTTCTGATTGGTTACACTGAGCCAAAGATGTGTACCAAGTACCCTGTGAGCTGACAGGGTACATAGAAATTACCCTTGGTAGGCCCCGCATGTCTCATTGCGTCACAAACAAGATGGCCGACTACTCAACTCGTTCAAATATTAATGAATTTTACTACGTGAAACGTTTGTGATGTAAAAATATGTTCTTGGAAAAAAAGTTAAACCCTGCGTTTAACAATATCTATGAAAATGAGTTATTAGTAATATCTGTCCCGTCTGTATTGACGTGAACAGCAATGAAAAAGTGCCGTCACGAAGACATACAAAGAATTTTTGTTTGAGTCCTATGGGCTCATAAAGAGGCGGGAGCGAGTGTAGAAATCCCGGATCGATGCCCTACCCTAACTATCGACAGAGTTATCTGGTTATTGTGGATGCAAAGTGTTACGCACTGATACATCGGACCTCTGTTTAAAAACTGACTCTAAATTTCTAAAACTGTAAACACGGAAATGAGTATATGTAAGGCTAGACCCGCGGCAAAAAATAACTTGCCCAACTCATGTCCGTATAATAGATCTACACAGATGTCAGTGTATAATGCCGTGGCTCAACGTTACACAGAAAGTGTTTCAGTTTAACCAAAGCAGCATTGTCCTCAGAGGTCATTGAGTCGCGTTATCCTAACGCCTTGATCGCATATATTCTAAGAAAGCAATAAAACAATAAAAACATAGGTCACTGATATTCGAATTTGAATATTTCCCTTTTCAATTCCATTTAAAATTTCTCATTTATCATCCAGAGTATCGTCTTTATGTCAAAACAAATTACAGCTGCATCGCTGCTCTACACATGACGACATCAAGTATATTCTGACGTAGCATAATGTGATGTAAGTAGTGTTTTAGGGGTGCCCGACGGGGAATTAGTGTTGCGTTATCGAAAATGACGAAATGGAAGGAAATAATTATTTTAAAGCTTTTAACCCGTAAAAACTTTGGCAGTATAATAAATTCGTTATACAGCTTCTTCCCAGGGTACGTGAGGATTTATTCCCTGCTAGTAAAATCATGTAACCCTCGCCTGACGGCTCGGGCAACATGACTCTTCTCAGCCAGGAATAAATCCTCACGTACCCTGGGAAGAAACTGTATAACTAATATACATGTAGTAACTGAAATCTGTGAAACTTCGAGCTTAGGGATTTTAATATTTCAAAGGTAACAATAATGCTCCATAGTTTCAAATTTTAGAAATGTAAGCGTTGTCGGATGTTGTTTATCAAGTGAAGAGGTTACAGTGTAATTAATAGCACATAGCAGTATTTCTTTAGGCAACGTACCTCAACTTTACATTTGAGAAAGAAAGTCAGACGACAATATGTTATAAAAAATCATGACATCAAGCAGAGAAGATGTTTAACACTTTCCTAAGTATGTCAACCAATGGAACACCAGTAAAAGTTGGCCAAAGGTTGATTTCTGTCTAATCTTAATCGAGTTTCTTGTATAGTTTTGATTGACGGGTGTAGTTTGTTTTATGACAGTTTCATAACTCCTCCAATATTACCCACAGTATTATGTATTACCCACTGAATCTCAAACAGCTAGTTGCGATCTGGCTTTATACATTTTCATAAAAGACACATAAACGTAGAGACTTTGAAATATGTATTCAAATGATTCGGAAGACGTTGTTCCTTCCAATTGAAACCAAGCGAAATGTAATCTTAGTACAAAGAAATGTAGAAATCGAGGTGTATTTGAATGTGGATATACAATTTCAACTATTTCACTGCCCTTGGCGACTTAATTTACCTACAACATGAAATGGTTAAATATCGAACTTATGTAATGCAAATGTTTTAAAAACATAATAATAGCTACAGTGTCCCCTCTCTACAACACCAATGAGGACAATGATTTTGTTCATTGTTCAGATGGAGTCGTTATAAGGAGGGATTGATTTACATTTGCAAACAGTTTTTAACACTTGCAAACAGCTTGAATACAGAGCAGACGCCGCGAAACGCGACGTCTGATCTGGATTCAACCTGTTTGTTAATCGTTTTTATTTCTTTTTCTGTCAAAGTTTCTAATATATAACGTTGAGAAAAACAGCAGGCGACAATATTAACCCTTAGCCTGCCACTCACGACTATAGCTCCATATGCAAACAGCTTGGATCCGGATGAGACGCCGAGTAACTCGGCGTCTCATCCGGATCCAAGCTGTTTGACACTCGGACAACATATTCAGCAATTTTGAGCAACTTTGAAGCACTTTGAAACTTGAAGCAGACGAGAAATATAGCAGACGACAATTTATTTGGCGGGCTAAGGGTTAATCAGATGATATTGCAGCAGTGAAAGGGTAAGATATATTTGTCTTGTTTAGTGAACAGTAGCAAGCGATGTTGTACAGTGGAGAATCTGTTATTCTTTCCCGTTTAAACGCAAACGTACGCAAACGCAAAGCACTAAAACGTAGAAAAGAACAACTTTTAGACAATTCTGATAATTCATGTTTATCTTGGTGGCAAACAGTTTGGAGCCTGATCAGACGCCGGGTTACCCGGCGTCTGATCTGGCTCCAAACTGTTCGTATTGTAAATAATAGTATTAGCTTAAACGCGTTTATTGGGAAAGAATAACAGATTCTCCACTGTAACGAGGGAAGCGTTGTTCAGAATGCCACTGTAAGGAGGGAACACTATATCTTCTACCAGTCTGAGAGCTTATTGTCCCTCTTGCAGTCACATTATCTTATGAAGCGCTACAGACCGCATGACAGTCAACCATCAACTGTGAAATATATGGATGTACATTCTCAAAAATAATAACAATATTTAATATGATGTGTATCCAGTGGGAAACGTCTGCTGTGACAGAATAATCTCGGTGAATATTTGATAATATAGCCATACGCAACTCTTTTAGTCTTATAACCATTTGCTTCTTTTTGGGCACACAGAGAAATTGAACTATGCGTGCGTTCGTCATTTTTCTCATTGTATTAGTACATGTTTGTATGGCAGAGAGTCTTGTAACATTTTCGGGTCCCTGCAACCGTAGCATTAATTTTTACCGCAAATACAGTAGAGCAGAAAAATCTTTCCTGGAGGATATGTACATGTACTATACGACAGTAGCTAGTATTGCCAAATTTGTAGCGTGAATACATCTTGATATGTTGGAGTGTATTGTAAAGTAACTGTGGTCTTGATCTTAATACTTGACCTTATTTATAGTGAAAACGTAGTCCGGAGCATACACCACAAGAGACAGAGATGGCATGTGGGTACATCCTTGTATCGTAATATGACTTACCGATTTCATTGACAGTTGTGATCTTGATGTTAGCCTTTGACCTCAATTATTTCAAACAAATACTGGTATTTGGGCATTTTTGCAAGCAGTTTCGAGTCTGATCTAGTCCGATTTTTTTGGAATTGAAATAATAGTTTAAACGTAAACGCGTTTATCGGAAAATATTAAAGTCTTATCTACTTTACCACCTCATGTAAGGATACCAAAATGAACCAAAATAAGTTCTTGAGTGCATCTTGGAATGACCTACATAATAGTAACGCATATAACTTTCAGTTTTATCAAACTTTGTTGTTGTTTTGTTTGCGTTTAGACGGAAAATAATAACGTTATCTCCACTGTATGCAAACAGTGTAGACAAAACTCTCTGATCATGGTCCGTTCTATGAGTGCAACTTACTGCAATATTTTATTTTGAAATTTACTGTTGAAACAATCCTAGATAGTAAACCACGGTCTATACTTGATTATACTATCATTTTTACACGCATGCATTTGCAGAAAACAAGATTTACGTAAATAAACATTTATTTTCGAATACTCATCATAGTGTTGCCAAGCAACTTATATTAAAGCAAGGAAAGCTGATTACCGATACAATTTCAAAAGATGCATGATTATAAACAGAGCTCCGGATTAGAAAAGTATATCTTATTCACGTTTGTTTGTTTGATAACGTCAGTTTATGTCATTCATGGGCTAATTTGACGCCTCAGAGAAAGGCGAGTGGATACGTAGTTCTCTGGTTCTTTTGGATCCCTGTGCGAAGCACTGATACATGGGACCTCGTTTATAAAGTCTCATCCGAAGGACTTGGTCCGGCGGAGGATCAAACTGATGACCCTTGGTACCACAGTTGAATGTGCTATCACTTGACAACAGCCACCAACACTTATTTATATACTAAAACTTTATCTTTTAGCACCGATCCCTATTGCGTGATTTCTCATTACACTATAAGCGTCGATTTTCAACGATTCTACTGAATAGTCATGTCAAAGGAGTCGTTGACGCTTGGAGTGTGCACTCGTATCTGGAGCCCAACTCCAAAGGTTATAAAGCGTTTGAGTTTATGCTGAGTTCGTTCTCAAGCATTCGATTGGTCAGATTTGAGCTTTCGCTCAATACGACCAATCCAATGCTTGAGAACGAATTCTAGTTCAACTCTAACGCTTTATAACCTTAGACCCAGGAATCTCACATACACATATCTTCAGGGAAATTCTGTAAGAAAGAGTTGGGATACTTTAATTAAGGTACCCGACTGCTTATTGCAGGATATATGTTATGCTGAAAGATCATAAAAGAACCCTCTACATTAATTTCGCCCTACAATAAAATGTAGTCTTAAAATATAGCAATAAGCCTTTACAGTGGAGAATACTTAATTTTTACTGCTCAACACGTTCGTGCTTATATAATCATTTCAGTTGCAAGCACTTTGGAGCCAGAGCAGACGTCGGGTCTCCCGACGTCTGATCAGGCCCCAAACTGTCTGCTTCTCTGATTAAAATATATCGCATTTCTTAAAAAAAAAAGAAGCTATCAATTGATTGCATTGTATTTTTGTTTAGTTTACAGTGGAGAATCTGTTATTCTTTCCCGTTTAAACGCAAACGTACGCAAACGCAAAGCGCTAAAACGTAGAAAAGAACAAATTTTGGACAAATCTGATAATTCTTGTTTATCTTGGTGGCAAACAGTTTGGAGCCTGATCAGACGCCGGGTTACCCGGCGTCTGATCTGGCTCCAAACTGTTTGCACTGCAAATAATAGTTTTAGCGTAAACGCGTTTATTGGGAAAGAATAACACATTCTCCACTGTAGCTTGAACGGGATAGTACAATGTCTTCTCTACTGTGGTCTGAGTCACGTTGAAGAGGGGTAGAACAGTACAGTCAATCACAAGAAAGATATTATCTGTTTATGCCTGATTATTGTAATCCAATAATTTGACCGTGATTGCTTCCAGGCTTGCTTTCATGCAAGTACATAGAGTTGATCTATGGAAGCCCTGAGTAAACCCATTTTTAACAGAATCACCTTTCCACACGTGAAGATATTCCGAATAGAAACGTGATATCATGTTTCTACTTTATCCCTTATAAAGAGCAATTTGCTTAAGCTTCCATCTAATATTCTATATTATCTGAATGTCATTTCCATTTTGTTGGTACCTCATTAATATCAAAAATATATTTGAAATAAACTTAGAAACAATAGGAAAATAATGTGTACTTTCTAACCAGTGGTTGCTTTAAGAAGATTGAAATTGAAGCAGAACTTAATTTTAAGGGGCTTTCATATACACGAGTTTTTCTTCCATATATGAGTTCTTACGTATGGAAACAATTCGTAACAGCTCACGATTTTGCCACTTTTAATGGTAAATTATTAGAGTTGTTACGAATTATTATTTGAATTATTTAAGATTTCTTGCGAGTTATGTAGGAGTCTTAAACATAAAATTAACCCTTTCGGTGCCGTAGTCGCATAAAGTCGACTTGGCAAGCAGTTTGGATCCAGATCGCGTCGGATCAGAATCCAAACTGTTTAACACTCCAATTGATATTTCTTAAGTCATACAACCTTAAATCTTACTTGAAACATTATTGCAGACAACAATCACCCGTCGTTTGACCAGGCTCCAAACTGTTTGCCATGCAGAATACAACAAATTGTCAACAATTAAAAACAAACTATCATTCTCTACATTTAAAAACATTTCGTTTGAATTTAATTTCGTTTAAAAGGGAAAAAATAGCATCTTGCCCAATGTTACTATTTGATTCGTATGGCTATGGGGTAAGTTGCTATAACAATTTACCCACAGCTTATGTTTGGTTTTGAAGATAGGTGACCATTTAAAGTAGGTTGAAAGTACACCAGAATGCGCCAATACGCGCATTCTGATTTACTTTTAGCCTATTTTAAGCATTCACCTGTCAAGTTTAAAAACATTTTATTTATTTTTAAATACAGCATGGTAAAAACATGTGAAGGTACCTCTATAAGGAAGAAGTAACTGCGTTAATAGGCGCTTCTATGAGGTGAGGGGTTAATTCAACCATCTGCAAGCAGCATCACATTTGACGAGAGAAGTTGGATTTATTGACAAGATCATATTGGATCAGCGATACTTCATTTTTCATTTGGTGATTGTTTTAGTCCATGACTTGAAAGCTCTTTGATTTTGTTTCTTGTTCTAAATTATTTTCTATTAGTTAATTAAATTCGGTTCAGAGAGGCTAAGTTCTGAATTGATTTTTGCAGGATTATTAAACTCCATATCAGCTCATGCACACATACACTAAATCTAGCTATTTAAATCTTAGTGGCAAACAATTTGGAGCCTAATGAGACGCTGGGTGACCCGGCGTCTGATCTGGCTCCAAACTGATTGCAACGGAAATAATAGTTTTAGCGTAAATGCGTTTAATGGGAAATAATAACGTCTTCTACGCTGTAAATGACGCTATAAAAGTCTTATAAGTGGTATTTAAGAGAGATTATAGTTTTTATTAGGGGCTACAGTAACACAGAAAGATCCTTTACTTTTGTCCTGCACTAAGGGGAGCGGGATTATCATTTGGATTCTTCGTTACCGACGAATTGCTTAATTAAGCGACCAACGTGACCAAAATATACATTACAAACAGTTTGAATACAGATCAATGGAGAAGATGTTAATATTTCTCACTTAACACTTTACTCCATAGCCTGTTTCTTGTTTTGATGATATGTGACCACTTAAAGCACATAAAGGCGCATTCTTCTTTACTTTCATCCTGTTTTAAGCTATTATCTGCTAGAATAAAGAAAATATTTCCTATGATTTTTATTTGTGACAGTATTGATTGAAACATTTTTCTTCAGTGGATGAATTTATTAAAGGCGTAAAAAGACGTAATTAAGGGGTAATGGTTTAAAAGCAAAGAAATGCACCAACGTGTAAAAAATACGATTTTCGAAAGGTCTTACTATTTATTTGAGTGGGAAACAGTTAGGAGTCCAACCAGACACCGGGGTCGTCACCCAGACTGTTAGCCAGGCACTAGGCAGACTTTGTAACAAGCTGTGCTGCATAATTAACTCCATTAAGTGGTCGTAATGAACTGGTTTTACTGCATATCAAACCCTTTTAGTTCCAAATCGCTGAATCTGCACATGCAACTCATTTTAAATTAAGAAATAATAAATTCATACCAGTGTAGTATCGTGCAATAGAACGGATCATGTGATATAATTACTTATCAACTCAACGACTTCACGTGTTTTATCGCACGATAATACATGTACACTGGTAAGTTTTTATTTTGTATTTCAATTATAACACATCAATTTTATTACAATTTGCAACGATGCCACGACGCAAAAATTTTTGGTGCAGGAGTTATCGAAGCCATATTATGTCAGTAACGCCACATTAAATTTTCTATTTGAACTGTCTTATAAAACTGTCAAAGTATAACATAACTAAGTTTGTTATGAAGAAAATGCTCAATAAGATTGTTAAAAAATCCGAAACCTGATCAGCGTCTAATATGTTATCCAAATCACGTTTGGCAAATCTAGACTTAATACGGTTTACCTGACATATATACTGAATATAGTATACCGACACTCCAAACAAATAAAGACACAGGACCTTAATACATGTAACATGTATGTTATTAACTACTTTTGTCAAGATTACTAATGGATCACAGATTTTGAAATATCCGTTGCCATTCTTTATTTCTAGCTATTATTAAATGACTCTGTGGTCAAACTGAAACCATCAACAATTTTCTCATTTCCATTTCTACATCTTCATTGTGTTTGACCTTTTTATCCATATTACAGTGGAGAATCTGTTATTCTTTCCCAATAAACGCGTTTACGCTAAAACTATTATTTGCAGTGCAAACAGTTTGGAGCCAGATCAGACGCCGGGTAACCCGGCGTCTGATCAGGCTCCAAACTGTTTGCCACCAAGATAAACAAGAATTATCAGAATTGTCCAAAAGTTGTTCTTTTCTACGTTTTAGCGCTTTGCGTTTGCGTACGTTTGCGTTTAAACGGGAAAGAATAACAGATTCTCCACTGTACCCTTCAAAAGATCGCCTACGTCATTAAATGATTAAGTAACATAAACCTAATGCTACACAAAAGTAAATTAATCATATTTCATACATAAAAACGTCAGTCGTTTGAAGTAGCAAGGTGTGTGATACTTGATCATCAGATGTATATATACATATTAGCCGTGACACGACAAAATCTGACTTAATGCATTGCAAACAGTGAAGATCAAGACCAGCCGCCGTGCCAAAGATGCGACGGCTTGTCTTGATCTTTACTGTTTGACACAAACATGCATCTAAAGCATTTTATGTAGCTGTATAATACATACCTCTGTCAAACTCAATGAGCCTTATAGGCGATTATACTACGGAAGCTTTAAAGGATTCCTTTACATGTAATAGTATGACTAACATATCAAAGAGTTACTTATCTTTTATATATACAGTCGAAACTCAAAACTTCGAACGCATTTCAATCAAATTTACCCATATTCCGTAAGTTGTATATATCACTCAAAATCGAAATATCCGTTTTTCAAGGTTAAAAGAGTGTCAAACAGTTTGGATTCTGATCAAAGGCAGCGTGGCGCGGCGTCTGGTCATGATCCAAACTGATTGTTAATGGCGAATTTTGGCACCATTTGGCCTGAAAGGGTTTAATTATTATATAGTAAATTAACATTGGTTCCTTTTGTTTGACAAAACAAAATGTTTTCGTTTTGCAGTCTGAATGTTTGTTTGGTTGTTATTAGTGTTGTTGTTTAAAGACTCTATTTACAGGACTGTTTGCAATTTGGTCGGAAGACCCCCACCCTCCTATACTACGAATGGTAATTGTAACGTGGTGTACCAAAAACGTCTTTCCTTAAACGTTGGTAATAAACAATACCGTTGGCTTCAGTATTGTCATCCGCTCATGTTATCGAAAATAATTTTAAGCGCTATATAGATTTTAATTGTACGAGTATCAAACAATTTTGATCATGATCCACACTGTTTGCAACTTCTAGAAACCTTGCGGCTAACGGATGAAGGGTTAATCGAATTCCGCTACAGTTTGCCTGGTTGTAATACTTAGGCGGTAGAAAATAGTTTAAAAGCATGTCAAGTATTTACGTTTGAGGCTGATTGAGAGAGTATGCGGGCTGGGATGACAGGTCTATATTTACGCTCTTACATAGAGAGGCGAAATGACTGTCCTTTAACTCTGACCCTGCTAGCGGCGGATATTGACTGCCAAAGTGATTACCTTTGCAGACAGTTTGGATCCAGATGAGACGCCGCGTCACGTGGCGTCTCATCAGGATCCAAACTGTTTGCCATGCTGATCCTGACTTACAAAGAAAATTTGAAAGTTCTAATATTAGAACAGTAGCAGACGACAAGTGTTGCAGTTGGAAAACTTACCCAGCATGCAAAGAGTTAAATGAAGTTACAGCATTGACAACTTGGTTTCACAATACATCAAAGCGAGAAGAACAGTTTGAAAAACAGTAAGTATGGTAACTGGCAAACGAAGTGGAAGATGTGAGATTAAAGACTGAATTCGTTTTCAGATTTGTCCGTGTACGTTGGTTTTATCTATGTAGTCGCCCTTTAAATGCTAATTTTTCAAATGATATGTATACATGTATTTCGTTGTCTGATACATACACAGGACCAGATGCCGGTGTGATACATTTTATGAATATTATTCAAGACGTTCGTGACTGTCACGAAAAGCTCCCATCTTTTTTACGCCAGTAACATCGCGAGCTGAACACGACGCCCTGTATCGAACTGTCGACTGGTGATATGATTATTACATGCCTTTAGTTTACACCGCTTGAAACTAAATAAGTATTTAATCATTTTATATCCATCAACGTTGTTTATTTGAAGCAGAACCATAGTCTTTATTAATCTAGTCCACAAATAATAACGCGAACCTGCACACAGACTCTGATATATAAGAGGCTTGAAATGATTAACACATTTGCACCCAGAAGATTCTCTCATGCTAAAATATTCGAAAAGTCAATTTTTATGGTGCCGAGCCTAAATTTTTATTTTAGTTTTGTTCTTTATTGATAAGATTTAACACTGTTCGCCTATTTCCTTTATACAGGACCACCGGGGGTAATGGGTTAACCATATTACTTGAACAACTAATTCACACGACGTCGTAATTGTTAATCTGTAGTGTATTTGTGATCTTTAGAGTGTATACTCGGTCAATTCCACTTCAATGTATTGAAGAGAAAATCAGTTTCTTTGACTGATAATTGGTTATTTCTTAGTGGTCCTTACATATTGCATAATTTCCTAAATATTTATTCCGTAGTTATCTTTTATTCAGTTATCTTTGCTATTATTTTTCTCTTTTAAAAACGAACCATACACGTGAGTACCTAGTGACTCTTAAGACGTCAAGGACTAAACTTTTAAGAGCAGAATAACTGGAGAGAAACACAATCAGTTTGCTTTCGTTTCAATCCTAAATTTTTTTGTTGTATGTTTGTAAAATACATGTTTAACCCTTTCACCGCCAGAATCGCCTAAAGTCGAATTTGCAAACAGTTTTGATCCTGATCAGAACTGTTTGACACCCGTTTCGATATTTCTTATGTCATACTCTCTTAATTCTAACTTTGAAATGCAGACAATACTATTGAAGCAGACGACACAGTAACGCTGTAGGGGTAAAAAGCTCAAAAATAATTTGGCGGTGAAAGGTTTAAACCAAGTGCAGATTTTGAGACAAACAATATCAAGTTTTTAGAAAACCCTTTAACACTCATTTGAGTTTTCTTAACCCTCTACTCCATGTTCTGATTCTAGTTTTGAAGACAGATCGGGGTCACTTAAAGCAGGTTGAATGTAAAGTAGAATGAATTCTGCTGTACTTTCAGTATTCTTTAAGCGACCATCTGTTAGAATAAAGAAAACATTTCGTATGATACATATTAATGACTTAATAAATTGGACGTGGAGGAATATGCGTAAACATGCGTATCTGAAGAGTAATTGGTTAAGAAGTCAAGAACTAACAAATAAAGCTGTTTGTAAATAAACAGGACATTTAGCACTCATTTGTCTTCAAAACAGATTAAAGTGTTCCCTCACGTAAACAGATCTCCCAACAACGATTCCCTCCTTACAGTGACCCTTGCCACAGTTCCCTAAACAAGACATTTATGTCTAACGCTTTCACTGCTGAAAATCGTCTGCTTAAAATTATCGCCTGCTGTTTTTCTCAAAGTTATATATACTGTTCATAAAAAGTAGGTACTTGCAGCACAAATTTGTACGATATTTCTATATTTTAGGGACCATGCTATCTATACATGACGGATCGTTGTAACATATACATAAAAATGGTCAATAAAAATGTATGTTTCCCATATCGTATCAAAATACCATTCTATCCCCTACTTTTTGTGAACAGTATATAAAAGTGGAAATTTTGATAGAATAAATATATTAACGAGTGACAAACAGCTTTATTCCAGATCAGACGCCGCGTTACGCGGTGTCTGGTCTGGATTCAAGCTGTTTGTAAATGTAAGCAAATGTCATTCCCTATAACGACTCCCTCCGAACAACGCACACAATTTCTGTCTTCCAAAGAGTGTCGTTTTAGAGAGGTAGCGCTTTACAACGTCGATCTTTTGCAAGTTACAGTCGAACATGTGCTGTTGCAGAAAATGGGTTCAGATGAGACGCCAGGTAACCCGACGTCTCATCTGGACTCAAACCGTTCGTAATGTGTTAGTTTTCTGAAAGACAGTTTAGATAAATTCACGAAAATAATTATTCCAATTACCCGAAAAATGGTATGTGTCACTCCGCAATTCTGAGATGTATTCGAACTCAAATTTGAATTCCCTAGCCGGGATCCGTTTCATAAAACTTCGTACGACAAATGTTGTCGAAAGTCAGATTATAAAAGTTATTTCTCTATCTAATACTGTCTTGTGACTCTCTTTGGAATTGGCTTTTATAGACGATCCAAAAGAGATGTCACAAGACAGGATTAGATGGAGAAATCACAAAATTAGATGTATTAGATGTAGTTTTGACTTACGACCGTTTTTGTCGTACGAAGTTTTGTGAAACGGCATCTAATGTGGTAGAGGAAATATTTGCCGGAAAAGTATTTTCTTTAACTGAGGCCAATAATTGAGGCCTAAAGTTAAAACCAAGGTCAAGTTACAGGGTAAAAATACGGAACTCGAAATTCAACAATGCTAGCAGGTACAGTGGATAAAATGTTATCCTTTCTCGTTTAAACGCAAACGAAACGCAAACGAACAGCACTAAAACGTAGAAAAGTACATTTTTAGACAATTTTGACAATTCATGTTAATCTGAGTGGCAAACAGTTTGGAGCCTGATCAGACACCGAGTTACCCGGCGTCTGATCTGGCCCCAAACTGTTTGCAAAATAAATAATAGTTTGAGCGTAAACGCTTTTATTGGGAAATAATAACGTATTCTCCACTGTAACTGGGGCCAATAGTTTAGGCCAAAAGTTAAAGTCAAGGTCAAGTTACAGGGTAACTGAAAACGGAACACGACACTCCACAATCCTAGCAGATACTCATATAGTCATACACACAATTTGGTATTCCTTGCTGATAATGTTTAGGTTAAGCATTCCGTGTTTATTCTAAGAGTTTGATCTATGTCAATGTCAAGATACCAGTGGACTGAAAATGGAATTCCACCTACCAAAAACGTATTCACACATAAACTTTTACTGATGTGTTATAGTAAAGAAGCTCCAGATATTGTTTTCTATACTTGAGGTCAAAGGGACATGCCAAGGACACGATCACCTTAAAGAGATATGCAACACTTTCTTACCCAAAGTTGTGCTCATACTCTATAAGTTTGTATTTTTAGCTGATGTGGTTTTATGATCTAACAATATTTTGACATACTGGAGGTCAAAGGTCAAGGTGAACCATCATGACCTAAAGTGATATGCCACAGTCCACTATCCAAAGATGTACAAAAACATAAAATATATATATATGTACACTTATTATGTTAGTACACATATTATTTATACTTACATATTCACATTCTTATGGAAATTTCTTCGGTTTTATGCTGTTGGGTAACTAAGTGTCATTGCAATAATATTGAAAAGTTTCAATAAAAAACGAGGTTTTCAAATATATAACGATTTATTGTATTCATATACACATTTTCAGGAACATTTCTGGTGAAACTTTTCCTTTGGTAGTTGTCGGTGATGTTGTGCAAAAATATCCCCGGGTATGCTTTCTTGTATAAATGAGGTCAAATTCAAAGTCACAATGACCTGAACATATTATGGGACATTTCAAATCCCCAAGATGTACTTTGCGTAACATATGTGGTATCACTAGGTAATTTGGTACTAGAAATATGCTCCGGAAAATTGGGACACGGCGGGACGGACACGAGAACAATTCAATTACTATATGCACGCAAAACTAAGCTTTGGTGACATAACATTGCAGCATAAACAACGATAATAACTGTTGTAGATGACATTAAAGCAGCATGCTAACAACTCGCCGAGTACCGGTACTGTTTTGTCTGGTATTGGTATAAAATTAAGGTTCAAGTAAGTAGGGATTGTCGAGATAAGATAGGCTTCACGGTGTTTTAATTTTAGCTTAAACTTTAATTATGCTGGAAGATTGTTTGGCCAAAGTTGTTTCCTTCTACTTTAATTAATCGTAAATGTACCATGACATACAGACAGTTACCCTTCTACTGCGGACGAATCTGTGATGGTGGAAAAGTCGTTATTTTTTCCCAATAAACGCGTTGTAAGCGCTTAACCTAATATTTCCATTGCAACCAGTTTGGAGCCTGTTCAGACGCCGGATTACCCGGCGTCTAATCAGGCTCCAAATGTTTTGTCACTCAGATGAGCATGACCTGCAAGAATTGTCGAAAGGTTGTTATTTTTCTACGTATTAATAACTATTGCGAAGCGTGTGCGTTTCTTTTGCGTTTGAACGGAAAAATACGTCTTTTCCACTGTAGTTTGTACAGTTTGAAACCAGAAAAGACGACGAGTAACTTGTCATGTCATATGGATATAAAGTGTTTGACATTCTGATGATATTTTCTGGAAAGAAACGAAATAAATCAACTCTAGGAAGTGCTTCAGATGACGATTCCATAGAGTGCTGAAAGTTAAAGCAATATTGGAGTATAATTACAGCTGATGGAACGGCGATGTAGGTTCATTCGAGAGAAAACGCACTTTTGATAAATTAAGGAATATCCTGTCATACGGTTTAACGACTAGTCTATTAAACAATTTCAGTACATGCTTAAAAGAGTCGGAATTGGTATTTTCATCCGAAAAGTACACCCTTGTTTCAGGACAGAACAGTTAAACTAGTAGTAAGTTTTAAAACCATCGGGTTTAACCCATTTGTGCCTAGAAGTGCCCCACACATGGGACATGTGCCAACAGTGTAGACTCTGATCAGACGTCGCATAATGCGGCGTCTGATCAGAGTCTACAATGTTTGGTGATTGGAATTACAATATAGAACAAAACGAAAATGAAATTTTAGACTAGGCACCCCTTACATCATAAATCGGATAAACACATTTTAAAGCATGAAGAATATATAACCCCGATAATCCAATATAATATCATGGAACAATCCACTTTGCATTAATTGGTTTTAAAAGTCGTCAAGACTGACGCTGGCGATAGTTTTCCAGGATTAGATTTGAATATTTGCTATAATCTACAGAAAATTTAGTCTTTTGATTTGATCCTTTGGCAGACACTTCATTTTTGTATGTGTACTCAACTTAAGAAGCTCTTTAATTTAATACAACTTGAGTCATACCAGGCTTAGATCAATGCTATTTAGAGGTTAATTAGGGATCAAATGGGATGATATTTACTTTGGCGAGAACTTCTGAACCATCAAAACGTGTTGCTAACAACATAGACATTTACTGTTTTTTTCAAGACCTACATTAAGTCATTTTAAGTCGATTTCATATGAAGAAGTAGCGACTTACAGCGGGTTCTGAATCTTGTAGATACCATGTGAAAACTGTATTCGATTAAGTGCTCTAAGTATGTCGCAGATAGTTTCCAGGTTGTAAATGTGGACGGACATACGAGCAGAGAGACAGATCGGCAGCTAATTTCTATTTGCGCATTTTTTGGACGATTTCAATGTTCTAAGCAAAAACGGTTATCCTTTTCAGTAGAATTTTATTGGTATATGATAGAATGTGAGACAAATGTGCTTCGAGTGTTCTTTCTATGTTTTGTCGAACACATTTGTCTCACTTCTAATTTGTCGCATTTATGAATGTTTACGAGCACATCCGTCACAACGCGTGAAACAACTGTGCTCCGAGACATATGTGCTCCTACAAAGCATACTACGCATAAAGAACAAATTTACTTTCGATCTGCTTTAAGACGTAATTTGTCTTCAAAACTATAAACGAGCTATTGGGTAAAGGGTTAAGACACCGAAGAGGTAAATAAGTAGTACATGTAGCAATATCTACAAATATACTTACTTTTCAACAAATAGAACCATGATTAAAACACGAACATTCAATCATGGCTCAGTATTGGTAATCCGTCCGTAAAGCATTATATTCAACAAATACGAGTACAATAGAATTAGACATGAGATAAAAAATGAAATAGGAGAAAGGTTTGGAATTAAGCTCAGGTGCAGAACGCGTTAGATGTTAAATTCAATAAAATCAGCCTGTAATATTTATTATTTTGTGTCTTTCATACAATACTTAAAAGGTGCTGGAAAGCACTGATTGCTCTGTGGGGATGTATTGAAACAGTAATAATTATTACTATAACATTATTATAACATTATTAGTTATATGTGAAGCGGACATAGTTCTACGAGAAGCCATGGACGCTGAACACCACACGTTTAAACCCATTACCCAATAAATACGCCTTTTTACGCCTTTCATTTACTCTTCTACTGGATCCAATGTTTACAAATATGAGTATGTTTCATAAGAAATATTTTCTAAATTTTAGCAGATAATGGCTTAAAGCAGGCTGATGTTAAAGCCTTAAGGCGCATTCTGTTTACTTTCAGTCTGCTTTAAGTGGTCACATGTCTTCAAAAATAGAAAACAGGCAATGGGGTTATGGGTTAAGGAACTGAACCTCAAGAATAAAAGTCTGTTATTTACAGATCACATTCACTATGCGGCATAGAACTTAATTATATTCAAGATCTTGGAAATTTGCGAAAAAGTACCGTCCTTGTCTATACAGTTGACACAATCCTTCTATCTGAAAACGTTGAAGAATTCTAAATATTATGAAAATAAAGCAAAAACAGAAAAGCTGGTTTGTTTATAATATATGACTTGGGGAATTACCTCCTGGTAATTTAATCATACAATATCTAGAGTGAAATACCTCCCTTTTTTAATAACATATTGTGCAGTACATGATGTTTTAATCCTTTCCCTCTCAATGACTAGTGTAGGCTCATTTGTAATTTCGTGCAGATTTTTTGTTAAAAGCAAAACCTCAATTGATTTTGAAAGAAGATATCATAAACTTTGAGAAAAAATAGGGTGCCATTTTTTCTTTTCATTTTAAGGGTCCGAAATTCAAGATGGCGTCCAAAATGGCCGCCGTTTAGCAGTACATTAATATTTTCGCTAGTACATATGGTACAATGACAAACAAAGTATCTAAATATAGGTTTTAGAACACAAGAAGACCAGTGGAATTATCAAATTGAGGCTAAAATTTAAATTTATATGCCTAATTCCAAGATGGCGTCCATAATGGCTACCGTTTTCACTAAATTCTACTTACTTTTATACCGTAGGCCGTCCATACAATGAAATTGGAAATAAATGTACAAATAAAATGTCTGTTTGATTAAAGTAATGTATTGTTCAGTCGGTAAACGCTACAAGTAAGTAAACAAACGAATTTAATAACTTTAGTGGAACCATGTTAGATCTTTTTCAGGAATCTTATGAACGAAAAAATGCAATGAGTCACTTGCTTAAAATTTGCATCAACCAGTCTCATTTTATGTGAGCAATAACTTGTATATACATGTATCAAAATGTTCATACAAGCGGGTAAATTATGAAACTGCATGCTGTAATTGTGACATCTGTGGGCCATCTTTGTTATTCAAGATGGCGTCCAAGATGGCCGCCAAAAACAAATGATATCCCGAATGTAATAACTATTACAATACAATCAAAATGAGGCTAAAATTCAAATTTATTTTCCTACTTTCAAGATGTCTGTTTGATTACAGTAATTGATTGTTCACTAGGTATACATTACAAGGAATAAACGATTTATCTATTTAGTATAGCGAAATAATCTTAGTTCTTGTTCAGAATTTTTATAAATGTAAATATGGAATATGTCAAATGCTCTAAGTCGTCATCAACCGTTGTCTCTCTGTTAACCAATGAATTTATATATCCAAATATTTGTACAAGTGTGCAAATCATAAAACTGCATGTTCCATTGGGATATCTGAGAGCCAACTGAGTTATTTAAGATGGCGTCCAAGATGGCTTCCACAAACAAAAAAATATCCCAAACATAATAACTATTACAATTCAATCAAAATGTGGTTAGAGTTGAAATTAATATTTCTTTTTCAAAAATGTATTTTTAATTAAAGTAATTTATTGTTAATGTGGTAATTATTTTAAAAAAATGAACTGAATTTTTTAGGCGTCTAAGAGAAATAAACGACAGAAAATGATTGGCAATTCCATAAATCGCTTTAGCGATTCATGGTTTATTTGCAAATCATTTTCTGTCGTTTATTATGCTTAAGCACCGAAAATATTCAGTTCATTTCTTATATTTACATTTTTCCTTATATGAAATGAACATTTTATAAGTGTGCATGTACATTGTTTTCCATATTAGAGGTTGTTAACACGAATACTGTGTACCCTGAAAGGAACAGTTTAACTGTATTAGTTCTTGTTCAGAATTTTTATGAACGAAATATCTAAAATGTCAAATGTTCTTGAAAATCCGGCATCAACCGATCTCTCTCTGTAAACTAATGATTTTATACATAAAAATATGTGTACACGTGTGTAGATTATGAACGGGCAGTGATATCTAAGGGCAAACTTCGTTATTCAAGATGGCGTCAAAGATGGCTGCCACAAACGAAAAATATCCCGAACATAGTACAATGCTATTACACTAGTTGTTTTTACTTAAAGTGATGAAAATTCTTTTGAACATTAAATTTACAAAAGAGATAACATTATCAAATTATGTATGTAGACCATATAAATCATACCTTGACCAACATTGTCGTCTGCTTAAATTAATCCTTGGTTCAATATAAAAATGTTTTAAATTCAGTCACTATTAGTAAAACAAAGTTTGCTTAAAATGTCTTGTTTTACATGTACCATAGCAAATAGGCACAACTGACAAAATTGAAAATCAATTACTCTTACACATTCCTCTTCCAGTAGACTGGTGCTGGGCGGGGTTGCAAGGGGTCCACCTGGATCTCTCTGTTGCTGCACTGGGGGCTGTCGAAAGAAATAGTCCTCTTTTTCTACTGTCTGACTCAATGTTTCTTTTGCTTTTTTTCTAAATCTAAATAAGGGGAGATCCTTTGAAAGCACAGAAAACAAAGCAAATACTGAAAATTGCAGACTCGGTTAAATTGAGTCTGTTCATGAGCAATACTGAAATATGCAACAGTGCTCACGCCCCCTAGCACCAGCTTAAGCGGAATTCAACCCTCAACTGTAAATGCGCTGAAATCAATGATTCCAAAGGACCAGAAAGTATAACAACACTGAGAATGAAGTCCCCTAAACAGGGTATATACTGTTTGCATAGTATAGGACATGTGTACTCTTTACAGGTACACTGCTAACAAATGACGAGTATGAACCTGGTTGAATATGTTAATACTGGAGTGATGCGTTAATACATGTAGTTTAATTCCATAAAAGAAATTTATACTAAAGATCACTTTATGAACATAGGGTAAGAGAATAAATCTCAGTTTTGTTATGTTCGTGGTTCAAGTGGTACAGTTACCGTTATTGCACGCATGCAGAAATGAAAGGAAATGGTTAAATTATCTATAGTGCTAAACAAAATAATAATATAGAGATCTGTAACAGTTTTCAAATGACGAATTTAGTCATTTCAAGACCACACACCATTTCATTTTATAGTATAATTTAGTACATTCTTTGCGGGTTTCCTTACTGAATGTTTACGTATTTACTAAATGTTATTTTCTACATAACCTTGCATTATACAATGGGCTTGTTTGGGTTTTGTTTTAACAGCTCGGCATACCATTATCCTCTGTGAACGACTCCTTCCTAACAACGATCATTGCTGCAGTTGGATAAATAGGACAATGCTGTCTAACGCCTTGACCGTTGCAATTTTGTCTGCTTAAATTTTGTCCTCTGCTGTTTTTTCTAGTTGACATTTTGATAGAATAAATATAATGACGAGTGACAAACAGTTGGAATTTGAATCCAGATCAGACGCCGCGTTAAGCGGCGCATGATCTTGATTCAGGCTGTTTGCAAATGTAAGCAAAGTCTTTAACCCCCTCCTATAACGACTCACTTTGAACAACACACACACTGGGCGTGTTCACCTGAAACTCGCGAATCCAGTAGAGTTCATCATATGACGTAAAATGGCGCTAAATTCTGAATGCGCACGCATTTTTCAGCAGAACGACAAACCCTTCAGACGAGTAAGTAATGGGTCAAATGACGACCTAAAGCAAAATGGGAACCACGCAAACCCGGACCAAAAATGGCAATTTTATGATTATAATGTCGAACAATGAAACCCTAGGCTAACTATTCGTTACCACATAGCACGGTTACAGGACTGTTCATTAAAACACTCTTATACATGCGTACATTATACGGTATTTAGCTTTTTACTATTGGGATTTTGTGTTAACATTTTCGGACGCCATTTTGAAACTCGACTAACCCTGCGCAGCGACTGGGTTAGCCTAGAGTTCGGTTCAGAGGTCATATGACGTCTTTCGAGTACGAACACGGTCTGTTCACCTGTAACCCGGGGAACTCGGGTCGACTGGAGGATCTCAGGTGAACACGCTCACTCCAAGTCTCCAATTGTGTGTCGTTGTAGAGAGGGAGCACTGTATCTGCAGACATAAGGAAGAAATTCCTCTTTACAGCACATTATTTCTTATTATCAGCGTGTAAAATAATTCAAATCTTCCAAATTTACAGGATATTACACGGACACATCTAACCACGATTTGATTAGAAAAATATCGAAGTGTCTGGTGTTGACCAATCCATGGTCTCCGTATCATAACGTGGCAAACACGTTGTCTCTTTGAAAGGTAAATTGGTAATTGTGTGTGGAGATTACGTTATTCTTTACCAATTAACGTGATAATGCTAAAAATCGTTGAGTTCATTGCTTACAATTCGAAGCCTTTTTAGCTTTGACATCTGATCTGGCACCAAACATTTTGAAATGGACACCTAATTATTTCGCAAAACTCTTTTATTGGGAAATAAGGTCTTCTGCACGGTACATACAGTGGAGAATCTGTTATTCTTTCCCGTTTAAACGAAACGAAACGCAAACACAAAACACTAAAACGTAGAAAAGTGCAACTTTTGGACAATTCTGATAATTCATGCTTATCTTGGTGGCAAACAGTTTGGAGCCTGATCAGACGCCGGGTTACCCGGCGTCTGATCTGGCTCCAAACTGTTTGAAATGGAAATGATAGTTTAAGCGTAAACGCGTTTATTGAGAAAGAATAACAGTTTCTCCAATGTACAACACAGTTAAATCACGTCTTATTCCGAGTTACCAAGCGCATGTGTCCAATGTTATAAAGAGGTTGAGCTGAGTCTGAGATGGTTTTTAAGTCTTTGATTGGTTAGATTTTTGCAAAAGTTCAAATCTGACCAATCGAATGCTCAAGCACGATTTCAGACTCAACCCAAACTCTTTATAACTTTTAAGTCTAGTCTTACTTCAATTTCCAGGATCCAGAACCATGGTACGCACAATGTAAAGGGGGATTGCATTTGGACGCCTGGATGGTCGAATCTAAGCAAGGCTCGGGAATAGCCTGACAGGTTTCCGGTGGAAGCCCCGAATCAAATAAGATGCATCATGGATCTGTTAACAGCCAATCACTGGAAACTAGAAACAACAACACCTCCAGAACAAGACAGCATTTCCTCCTTCCTGACGACCAGTGGCAACCAAAGGCCCTTTTCAGGGTCACCACAGCAAAGTCCACTCAACAATGGGCATGATGCTGACCATTGTCCCAATCCTGAGACAATGGGCTGGCGCATCTGATAAAGCTTATGCGGGACTATAAACCTTAGCAGAAACAACAATTACTTCAATTTGTTTGTAATGTGCTTCGCAGTCGGCACAATGTATATATACGAGTATACGTTTGAGGAATGAATGAGGTTATAACGTTGTTTATAACATAAATATGCAAAATATACAATGAAATAAAAAATCGTAATGCGCATTTTGCATATTATATACTAATTAACGAATTGCTAAAATACTGTATTACTATGCCGACTGTAAAAAACAGTTAAGAGATTCTAGTATGACAATTTCGATCGCCACGAGTTATTGAAACATCCCCAAATGTCCCATTTCCCCTCAGGCTGTTAACCCATTTGTGCTCAGTGGATTCTTCCATGTTTATATATAATTGATTAGTCCATTTTTTATCAAATGGATGCCTGGTCAAACTATTCATTTTCATTTTCTTTTATATTGAAATTCCTATAAGCAAACAGTGTAGACTCTGATCAGACGCCGCATAATGCGGCGTCTGATCAGAGTCTACATTGTTTGCCTATATCAAGTCTATATTGAGAGCTACGTAGAGCTCAAGTATTCATAGTGACTCTGGGTTGTTGTTTTTTAAAAAAATATCGTTACATCACAGTAACGTAATGTTACAATTATTACGTACTAAAGCGTTTGGATTGAGTCTGAGTTCGTTCTTCAGCATTTGATGTCAAGTGATCATTTTTAGTCAATACGTTAAATATTAATTTCAAATTTGAATATGTTGTCGCAGAAGTACTTTCACAACACATTGATGTTGATTTTTTATGTTATACAGGGTCCCTTCTCTACAACGACATTCAATGGGAGACACAAATGGAGTACGTTGTTCGGAGGGAGTCGTTATAGAGAGGGAAATTGGTTACATTTGCAAACAGCTTGAATCCAGATCAGATACCGCGTAACGCGGCGTATGATCTGGATTCAAACTGTTTGCCACTCGCCAATAAGTGTTTTTCCTGTCAAAATGTCCATTATGTAAATTTAAGAAAATTAGCAGACATTAATTTTAGGCAGTCGATATTGCAACAGTAGAGGATTTAGACATAATTGTCCTGTTTAGGGAAACGCGGCAATCGTCGTTGTTAGGAGGTAGTCGTTGTTTGGAGGGCCGTTGTAGGGAGGGACCACTGTAGTTTGATAGGTGTTTATATATATGAATGAATGAACCCTAAAAACACTAATCAGGTACCTACGACGAATCTGTTTCGTAACAGCTGAGGAAAAATTGAAAGAACGTTCAGATGTTTGTGTCAGTTGGTGTTAATGTGAAAATGAGAATATTGAATTAATGGTTTCAGCATTGAAGCTATTGAATTCATTGGCCATGGCTCACAACATATTATTATATACTCGTTTAATAAATGCTTTGTTATTCAGTTGTTATTACACTGCTATAAGTAAAGTAATTTACCCAGACAGTTTCGCGAAATGGACTGTTCGCTTGATTTACTGACAACTGATCCGCGGTTCTAACGTACTAACGAAGCTTTCCACCTGCTAAGTTAACCTTTTCACAAATCGTGCAATAAATGCAATACTGAAAACACACTCATTGAATATCCTCTATCTACAGTGGAGAATCTGTTATTCTTTCCCGTTTAAACGCAAACGTACGCAAACGCAAAGCACTAAAACGTAGAAAAGAACAATTTTTGGACAATTCTGATAATTCTTGTTTATCTTGGTGGCAAACAGTTTGGAGCCTGATCAGACGCCGGGTTACCCGGCGTCTGATCTGGCTCCAAACTGTTTGCACTGCAAATAATAGATTTAGCGTAAACGCGTTTATTGGGAAAGAATAACAGATTCTCTACTGTATTATATACATGTAGTCTGAAAACCATTATAGGGAAAAAGACATAATGACGTAAGATAATGCAGGCAATGGACATAGCAACGTTTGATAGAACACCCAGTCGTATTATAGAATATCAATTGATTTAAATACATGTACAATCAAGAAAGTGTTATATTTTTTTTGTTTAAGTCAAACTAAACACATACGCACTGCATTTAGTGCTAAAATGACATGTTTTTGGTTTAAACATATTTTATTTCAATAATTTACATGTGTTTTACAAACATACAACAAAGTTTAGGATTGGAACGAAAGCAAAACAGCTTATGACAGGATCTTGATCAAGTTGACGATTTATTTCCCTCTGGATTGCAAACAGTTTTGAGCCTGATCAGACGCCGGGTTACCCGGCGTCTGATCTAGCTCTAAACTGTTTGCAGCGGACAATATTGTTTTATACCAAACGCGTTTATTTGGACAAAAATAACATCTCAATTGTATACCCGTTGATACAAATAAGGAAATTCTCATAAACAGATCAATTAATCAAGATTACACATGTACTTGGAAACAAAACATGGTCTTAATATCTTCTCTATAGCGTAATAAATCGTAGGAAACTACATGAATTACCAATTAAGATGATATTTAAAATTATATGCAATCATGTTAGATTTATAGTTCGAATTCACTCTTTAATCACTCTAAAGTCTTCGTTTATGTTATCGTCGGCATTACTAGTTTAAATATATTTTATTTCAATTTGTTTACAGGAAAATGGGTGTTGGATCACAAGTTTTGCCAATTCTTAGAGTCGCTTAGAGTCGCTTTACAATATACAAATACTATTGGAGAAAGAGATAGAGAGAGAGGGGGGATAAAGATAGAGTGGGAAAGAGATTACTAGGAAAAACGTCTTCTTAACTGTAACTGTTTCTTATTTTGATTTCCAGTAGTTTGGTTATAAAATATCAACGCGAAGTCAACCAGTCTGAGTCCTGATCATGCAGACGCCATGTTACAGTGGAGAATCTGTTATTCTTTCCCGATAAACGCGTTTACGCTAAAACTATTATTTTCACTGCAAACAGTTTGGAGCCAGATCAGACGCCGGGTAACCCGGCGTCTGATCAGGCTCCAAACTGTTTGCCGCCAAGATAAAGATGAATTATCAGAATTGTCCAAAAGTTGTACTTTTCTACGTTTTAGTGTTTTGCGTTTGCGTACGTTTGCGTTTAAACGGGAAAGAATTATAGATTCTCCACTGTACTCGGCGTATAATCTTTATCAAAACCATTTGCAGTGCAACTGTAAAATTTGCGTTTCTTGTCAGTGAGATGGTTAATTGTTCGATGTTCCTAATAAATAAGTAGATTGAACACAGGTAATAACACAATTATACATAATGAAATTGTTTTTCTGCTTTCGCATTTTCTATTTCACGTTACAATACGTTAAATTGGTTAAATTTAGATTTAGGTTAAATTGCATTTAAATTTAGGTTAAATTGCAATCTATATGAAATAAACAAAAGTATCATCATATCTTGCAACTTGATCAGGACCATAACTATTTCACGTTCGCGTTTGTAAGTGACGAGTATACTCGTCGCTAGGGTTTAATAAGATAATAAGTTGAAAACTTAACCCTTATCCTGCGGTGATGTCGTCTGCTTCAAAATTGTCGTCTGCAAAGTTTGTTGAATTTAGATTTATACATTTTTTAAGTAAATAAACCTAGAGAAGAGTGTCAAACAGTTTTGGTCCAGATCAGACGCCGCGTTACGCGGCGTCTGATCTGGATCTAAACTGTTTGTAAAAATCAATAAAGTCGCGACCAGCAGGCAAAGGGTCAATACTGGTATATTACAAACAACGAGTCAACAACCCCACTATTCCATAAATAAGACATGTTTGTCTAACGCTTTCCTTGTTGCAATGTCGTTGCTTAAAATTGTTGTTTGCTGTTTTTGTTGCCTGTTTTTCTCAAAGTTATTTATTGGACACTTTGACAGATGAAACATAAAGATGAGTGATAAACAGCTTTAACCTAGATCAAACGCCGCGTCACGCGTCGTCTGAATCGGGTTCAAACTGTTTGCAAATGTAAGGAAAGTCATTCTCAGAACTTTAAGGGTATTAACTTAATAATTCTCCCTATTACAACTCCCCCGAACAATACACACATTCTGTTTCTGCCATTGGGTGTTGTTGCAGCGAAGGAGCAATGTATACATGTATCATATGGATAAGTAAATGGAAGTAAATTAACAACTGAACTCAATTTTCTGTTTTGAGGGATATAAACTAAGCCGATGTAATAATAGGATTCATACCATGTAACAATTCTGATTGAAGCATTCGCTTCGGTGCATTGTAACAAGTTGCCCTGTGCAGTGGAGAAAACGTTATTAAATCTCGTTTAAACGTAACTAAACGCAAACGCATAGTAATAAAAGATTAAAAATGACCTGTTATAGATTTGTTTAAACGATACAGATTAAGCTGAGTTTGGAGCCACATCTGACATCGATTTAACAGTGCTCCAACCCTTCAACGGCCCTCCCAATAACGACTCCCTCCCTACAACGACATTTGTCGCAGTTCCCCAAACAAGATAATTTTTGTCTAAAGCTTTCACGGCTGCAATATCATCTGCTTAAAACTGTCGTCTGTTGGTTTTCTCAAATTTACATATTGGACAATTTGAAAGAAAAAAACCTATAATGACGAGTGACAAACAGCTTGAATACAGATCAGACGCCGCGTAACGCGGCGTCTGATCTTGATTCAAGCTGTTTGCAACTATTAGCATATTTCCCTCCCTATAACGACTCCCTCCAAACAACGCACATAATTTGTGTCTCCCATTGGGTGTCGTTGTAGAGAGGGATCGCTGTACTCAGCAATTGATCTGGCACCTAATGGTTGGTATTGACAATGTTTGTTTTAATTTCAATGCGTTAATTCGGATAGACTAACGCATATGCCATTGGAACACATTAACCGATGAAATATCAAATAGACAATAAAGTGCTCCCTCCCTAGAACGGCTCTCTGAACTACGATTTCCCCCCTCACATCAATGCTTGCCCCTTTTCCCAAAAACAAGACATGTACGGTTAACGCTTTCACCGCTGCAATATTAACTGACTGATGTGTCAATTAGGCTCTCGTGACCGCCCGGTATTCAACTTAGACCTTCTTTTTCAACAAATAACATGACCCAGCTTATCATCAACCATTTAGTTAAACTCCGCCCCAAATTAACAAAGCAAATCATATAAAAATAACGATTTTAATACGGTAAAAGTTGTAAATCACCTCTGACAGCTTCGGAATAAACCACCTTTCTAGTCACGTAATCTACGCAATTGAGGCTCCCAACGGGGATTCTGACGCGTGATTTACCGGTAAAATGACCGAGAAAGCGTTTGTTTAAGCGAGAGAGAATTTGGTAACTTGTATAAAATAACTTTGTAAAAAAGTATAGAACGACTATTTTACCAATTATTTCGTGAAACGCTACCTTAACATTTCCGTTGCAGTGTTTGCTCTCACAGTAACATTAATTAGTGGACATTTTGACAGAAATAATATAATGACAAATGAAACACTGCTTGAATCCAGATCAGACGCCGCGTCATGCGGCATCTATTCTGGGTTCAAACTGTTTGCAAATGTATGAGCAAAGTGTATTAATCAATCATCATCTCCGATTAGATGTTGTTGTAGTAAGGAAACACTTTACTTAATTCTACTTACAGTGGAGAAAGTGTTATTCTTTCCCAATAAACGCGTTTACGCTAAAACTATTATTTCAATTGCAAACTGTTTGGAGCCAGATCAGACGCCGGGTTACCCGGCGTTTGATCAGGCTCCAAACTGGTTGCCACTCAGCTTAATATCAATTGTTAGAATTGTCGAAAAGTTGTTATTTTCTACGTTTTAGTGTTTTGCGTTTGCGTTTCGTTTGCGTTTAAACAGGAAAGAATAACGTTTTCTCCACTGTACGTCTAGTCCGTTACTGGCTTTCTAGGGTCGTTTCTTGCAATACATCGAATATTGCAAAATAACTAACAGTGCAGGACTTTGATCAGAGGGCTCCTGCAGGTATCCTCTGATTAGGGTTCTCACGTTTTGAATCTGTAGAATAAGTGTACTTTTCAAATGTACACTGTTTGATAACGGCGCATTCACGCATCACGTGGAGATGGTGTGTTAACTTCGGATCAAAGTTGTTTTTGAGGAGTTCATTCAAATCTTAATTAGACTATTACAAAAGGAAATCCTTATACCCTACATTGCAGGATACCTATATTTCTTAAGATTTCCGCTTGTGTTTGTTGCCCCAATTTAGACTTTATGCAAGAGATAAGCTGAAAAATCCATATAAGTGTAAAACAGTTTGGACCCTAACCTAGCACCAAGTAACTCGCGTTTGATCAAGATCCAAGCTATTTGCAAGTATCAAGTCACTGGAGGAAAGGCATTGAAGGGAAATAGAAGCAAGATATATGTTTGAATTATAGACTACAGTAAAACCTGCTCTATAACGACCACTAAAACGAAGGCATTTTGATTGTATAAAAGGCAGGTGGCAACTTAAAGCAAGGTGACAATAAAACAGAAAGCTCCTAAAGCAGTCATCTGTTGTAAACAGATAATATTCAACCCAATTTAGTGGTCTTAATGGAGAGGTGTTGCTGTATAACAGAGTATACAGTGGAGAAAACGTTATTCTTTCCCAATAAACGCGTTTACGCTTAAACTATTGTTTGCAGTGCAAACAGTTTGGAGCCAGATCAGACGCCGGGTAACCCGGCGTCTGATCAGGCTCCAAACTGTTTGCCACCAAGATAAAGATGAATTATCAGAATTGTCAAAAAGTTGTACTTTTCTGCGTTTTAGTGTTTTGCGTTTGCGTACGTTTGCGTTTAAAACGGGAAAGAATAACGTTTTCTCCACTGTAGGAGATTAGCTATTATTGCAAAGTACAGTGCAGTGCTCTTGATCAATAGCTAACAAGACATATAGGGGACCAAGTAATGAAACTTTTTTGTTTTGTTTGTCACTAGTAATCATGCAGATAATTACGACAATCTCAAAGCAAATTGTAATTTTCATTTCATAATATCTTGGCGGCCATATGGTTGGTTTATAATAATAATTACAGAGTATTCTTGTATTTTAGTGTAAACAAGTTTTTTTATAGTCAAATATAAGGATTGGGCAAAAAGTATTAAAACCGGTGTATATCGATAAAACTTTCCTTTTTTCAAAAGTTTCTAAACCATACCGACACGCCATGGTGAAGACGTTATTCTTTCTCAATAAACCTTGTTATGCTAAAAGGGGCCATATCCGATGCCAGGTGACCCGGCGTCTAAGTTTGTCATTCAGATAAAGGTTAACAGAAAAACATAATTTTGGTCTGCACAGTCGTCTTGTAAGTCAGATTCCAAGCCGCGTGACTGAAACCCCGCTGCCATTTCTCCGGATTTTTACGAAATCTATTGATGTTTCTTAATTTTTCCGGACCAACGATTTCCGCGTTACGCGGTGTCTGAACTTGATCCAAACTGTTTGCATACATTAATAATGTTAGTGACAGCGAGAGGATTAAAGGTACAATTCCTAAAGTCGCTCTTGAAAATTCGGAAATTTTAGGATTTTTATGAGCAACTTATGGTTGCATTGCTAAAATATTATCAATACGAGTGATAACTAGTTTGCATTATGGTCAGATCCCACATAACGCGGCGTCTGATCTAGATCCGAAAACAGTTTATAATTTCTAAGTTTGTTGTCAATGGCAGGCGAAAGGGTTGTTTGAATTGTAAGTATAATGTGATTACACTGAGCAAGGCATTTCAATTTAACCGAATACAGCGCTCCCTCTCTACAATGACGCCCAATGGGAGACAAAATATATTTGCGTTGTTCGGAGGGAACCGTTATAGGGAGGGAAATTTGCTACATTTGCAAACAGCTTGGATCCAGATCAGACGCCGCGTAACGCGGCGTCTGATCTGGATTCAAGCTGTTTGTCATTCGTCTGAACTACTCTCCGGCTCTACACTGAAACAAACAAACAAACAAACAAAACACCACTCTGTTTTTAATCATGCCATTGATCTTTTAATTATTTGACTCATTTTAAAAATGATCTTACAAACTTACTATAACAATTTTATAATCTTGGTAATAATATTGGAAGAAATTCCATGTTTCCATGCATCTCAATATTGTATCATTTTTATTGTGAATGTAGTTATTTGTCTTTCTCGCTTTGTAGGTACATTTATATAATTTCATGTGAAGCGCTTTTGAACGCACAACTCCTGTGTGAAAAGAGCGCTATATAAATCGGGTATAATAATAATAATAATAATAATAATTCGTCATTATATTTATTCCATTAAAATGTAACTTTGATAAAAAACAGCAGAAGACAATTTGAAGCAGACGATATTTCAGCAGTAAAAGCGTTTGACATAATTGCCCTGTTTAGGAACTGCGGCAAAAGTCGTTGTAAGGAGGGAGTCGTTGTTGGGAGGGCCGTTGTAGAGAGGGAGCACTGTACATTACATGTTAACATGCAACAAGTTTCAGTACAACGGAAAATAATGTTATTCTTTTTCGTATAAACTTGTTTGACAACGTCTGAAAAGTCGAACGCTTTGCTTTTAACTGAGTGGCAAACAGTTTGGAGCCAGATTACACGCTGAGTATCCCGGCGTCTGATCTGGCTCCAAACTGTTTGCAAAGGAAATAAATGCTTTCGCTAATTCGCATTTATTGGGAAAGAATACTGTCTTCTATACTACTGGTTAAAGTCCCATTGTGTTTTCAGACCTTTTCTCAATGCCAGAAATACGATAACGGTTAATAATAATGTTTGAACATTCTTATGGGCCAAACTGATCTATGAAATGATGAAGACGGACCTAAATCACCAAAAAGGGCGATTTAAAATCACAACAAACCGAAAATAGAACGTCTGACATAAACATTTCCACACGGCTTAGTATCACGTGATACAGCCGAATACATCTTCACTGGGGGCAACCGTATCTATCTCCGCCCATCTATCCATCAGTCAGTTAGACTATCACACTTTTTTGTCCGCTCTCTAACACAACTAATTTTTATCCGATCTTTCACAAACTTGCTGAAAATGTTCATTGATATAAAATTAAGGTTTAGTTCGATTACTACTACATGTAAAATCGCATAAGGTATTTTTGAGTTATTGCCTGTTAATTAATAAAAAATGACTTTTCAGTCATTTTTGCACTCTAAAACAAACAGCTTTTATCGGATATTCACCAAACATGCTGAAAATATTTATTCATATAAAATTTAGGTACAGTTTGATTATTACTAAAATCGCATGTGGCATATCTGATTTTTTGCCCTTTATGTATTAAAAAATGACTGTTTTCAGCAAGTTTTGCACTCTAACACAAATAAGTTTTATTGGATCTTCACCAAACTTGCTGAAAATGTTTATTGATATAAAATCAAGGTTTAGTTTGATTACTACTAAAATCGCATAAGGTATATTTGAGTTATTGCCTTTTTATTAATAAAACATGACTGTTTCAGTCATTTTTGCACCCTAACACACACAGTTTTTATCGGATATTCACTAAACTTGCTGAAAATATTTAATTATATAAGATTTAGGTCTTGTTTGATTATTACAAAAATCGCATGTGGCATGTCTGAGTTTTTGCCCTTTAAGTATTAAAAATGAATGTTTCAGCATTTTTGCTTTCTAACACATACAGTTTATATCAGATATTCACCAAACTTGTTGAAAAAGTTTATTAATATAAAATCTAGGTCAGTCATCTTAACTACCAAAATCACACAAGGCATGTTGGAGTTATTGTCCTTGAATAACTAAAAAAATCATTTTTTAATTATTCAAGGACAATAACTCAGACATGCCTTATGCGATTTTGCTAGTTATTGAACCTGACCTAGATTCTATACTAATAAACATTTGTAGCAAGTTTGGTGAAGATCCAAAATGAAGTGTTTGAGTTAGAGAGCGGACAAGGCTGAAACAGTCATTTTCAGCAAGCTCAAGGTATAGATTCTCCGTAGTTTGTTTTATCGTTTACCCCTAGTGAATAATTATGTACATGTTGTTATTGGATCTCATAGTGTTTAACCCTGTGCCTACTGGTCGTAACTTTTAGGAGTTTGCAAACTATTTGAATCTAAAAAGACGCCGCGTAACGCGGCGTCTCATCTGGGTCCAAACTGTTTGACACTCGTCTTAAGGTTTGTTTAATTAAAACAATGCATAAATCTAAACTGAACACAATTTGCAGACGACAATGTCAAAGCAGACGTCTGTGCAGCAGAATAAGGGTTAGCAGGGTCATTTCCAGTGTTCCAGCTAAACATGTAATCGGGAGTAATCTGAACTAATCTAACATTTTCTCACTCATTTCAGCACCGAATGCTATGGTGTTACTACTGATTAAACCGTCTCTTCGAGACAATTTTAATGAGTATGACACCATTGGGTTTAAAAGCAGAAATAAAGATTTTAGTTTACGAAATACTTCCGTTATCTGGAGCCCTGTATTTACAGAGTTGTCCTTCTTTCCATTCACAAGGGAGGCTCTTTAATTTGTGCAGCACCAAAATATTATAAATAAAATTTAAAAAGCGAATTTCTTAGATAAAACCGGTTTTTGTGAAAGAATCACGTCCCACGTAGTTCAAATGGGACCCCAAACAACCGTTTTATGCATTTTTCTCAAAAACACAATGCGGCTTTAAAGTCATTGCAGATAAAGGGCGTTTTTTAAATGTTCTCTTATAAACATCTATCAGTGATTTATTTAGGACTCTTTGAAGTTTATAGCGGAAACACTGAATTGTCCCCTTATATATGGTCAGAAAATGAGATTCATATGTAAAAATATTCTTGCAAATAAAAAACGATAATTCGTTGCGTTAACATTGAAATTTACTTTGTTAAGTTATTTTTTTTTAACCCTGATCGTGTAGAACTGTCGTCTGTCTCAAATATATCGTCTGCTTTTTATGAATTCTTAAACATAAGAAGAGTTGAATATGAGTGACAAACAGTTTGGTTCGAGATTAGACGCCGCGAATCGCGGCGTCTGATCTTGATCCATACCGTTTGCAAGTGTAAGCCAAGTCGCGCTTAGGACGATAAGGGTTAGATGTTCACACATTGCATGCGATTTCGTGATCGATATTACATTTACACGCAGTTTGGATGAAGATGAGATTCAAGGTAACTGAGCGACTTGATCCAAACTGGGTGACACCCAGATTATAATTGGATGAAGGAAAATGCAGGGAATTGTTGCCGATAACAAACGATGCAGGCGAAAGTTCAGTAAAGTTTTAATCCATTACATGTACCCAACAAAATACGCCCTTGCTCAGTTTAACATAGTAGTGTCATAATATTTCTATTGAGGCTTGACCAATACTGTTGTCGAAATAGGAATGATATGCAACAGAATGGAATAAATACAAACTTTCCTTACAATGAAAAACTACAAAACCCCCAGACAATGTAGAACATGCTACATGTACATACTACCTATTAATGGTAATGGTAACTATTGCATATATATACATGTTAGTACATCAAAGTATGGTGTGATGGTGGATGGACCCCCGACCCATCACATCAATGACGGGAAAAAAATGGGTTGCAATACAACCGAAATTTCCAAAAATATACGCCCTTATACGCTAAAAATATATACCTACATTAAAGAATATGTTTCCTTTTTATATGGTCATAAATATGCACCATAAGAAGTGTTTTCCATATCCTAGCAGGTGGTAGCTTAAACCAGGACGAAAAACATCAACTTTAAATAATTGTCGTCTGTTATATGTCTCAAATTTGAATTCTCAATATTTTGACCTGAAAAGATAACGAAATGAGTGTCAAACAGTTTGGATCCTCACCCGTGGAATGATTTATGCAAAACGCGTTGCACAGAATGTGGACCACATTTTGTCAAACGCAATTGGCATTAATTATTCCAAGTCTATGTTGTGGAAGTATTGTCACATAAAAAATCATAGCATTTCTATGATATTTTATGTGATATATAATTTGTATTATTACCGCTTTCTGTAATAAAAGGGTTGTGATTTAATGGATTGAATAATTGATTATGTATATGTTTTTTGTACATGTTTTATATATACATTATGTGCGTTTTAACGTGAATGAAAATCAATAAAAAAAAACAATTGAATCAATCAATCAATCAAAACAAATTTCATTTTTTTGCAAAAATAATTGATTACCACTGTGAAGCAGGTATATTTGTAACAGTGAAATAAATAAAGTTATTATTACACGGTCAGGGACTGAATTTCAAACATTCCATTCGTTTACACAACCATCTACCGAAATTGAACATTTGTTCTTGATATCATTTAAAAGGAGATACAGCGTAGATATCTAACATCTTATGAAGTAGTATTAAGCAAACCTAATCACGGCCACATGTTTTCCCAAAATAAATATCCATGACATTAATCCTTTTACTGCATTGCCCCGATTTAACTGGCATTTGCAAATAGTTTGGATCTTGACCAGACACCGAGTTACTCAACGTCTTGATCAATATAAAATTTGTTCGACACTGACAGTTAAGGTTCTGTGTCAAATTTGCTTCAAATCTAATTTTATGAAATTTAAGCAAACCATAATGTTTTAAGCAAAGGAAATCCTTGCAGTGAATGGATGAAAACTTATCCTGCCGATCGCGACTTGACTAATATTTGCAAACTGTTTGGATCTAGATCTGACGCCGCGTTACGCGGCGTCTGATCTGGATCCAAACAATTATTCCACTTGTCTTTATGTTTCCTTATCTTTTTTTGTTAATATAAATCTGAATTTTACAAATCTTGCAGACGACATTTTCAAAGCAGGCGGTATTACGGCAGGATTCGGGCTGAATGTTATGATATGCAAACTATCGATATAACACCCCCGGAACGCAGACAGAGCCCTAATTGCTCGTGCCTCAATCTGACACTTTTGATGGATTAAATAAACAGAGAGAGGTCGATTTAGTATTAATCACTGTTGAGCCTTTTCGTTTTTCAGCTAAGCGTTTTTGACAGATTATGAAAGAATAACTTTATTAAACAGGCAATAAATTAGAATCTAACATTTCAAACAACATTAAGGAAGTCTGGGTTTTATTACCTTTGACGGAGATCTTACAGAAAGCTAAATTACAAGTCAAAAGGAAATAGAGAGATTTCTGCAGTGTATTTTAATTGAACATATACGATAGCCATGACTAGTCTTTAAAGCGGTGAAAACCAAACATTTTTATTCACCCAATTCAATTCCACTAAAAGCAATTGGCGTTTAATTCGTTAAGACGCAATTGCTCTAGGGGCGGGACTTTGGGATATATTTCGCATAGGAAGCAGGGTTATGCATAATTTCTCCGCGAATCAGAGCTTCAGTTATGCGGTTAAGGCTGTTCCTTTCAGAGTACACACTATTCGTGTTAACAATCTCTGATATAGATAAAACATACATACATACTAATAAAAGTGTTAATTTGATATTAGAAATTACAGCAAATTTATTTATGCTTTTCGGTGGATTACCACGAAATAGCAGTGGATTATCACTTGGTAATCCACTGCAGTGGATTATCACCAATCGCTTTTATTATGAATTTTCCCCGTAGGGCTCCCCAAGAATCGTAGTCACTCGTGTCTAATCGTTAAATTCCGGCAGTCCGATTTGTCGCGAACTACTCACCGGAAGAGCACGAATCCAAACTCGGGAGCAACGAAGTAATTCGGATGACGTAAAATCAATAAATAAGTGACGTCATCGTACGGGAAACTGTTTCGAAAATGTGTTCGATATAAAGTTGGGGCTCAACATGGGGTAAATCATTTACTTTCGCTTTCTCAATTGTCGAACAATTTCGTTTAAAAAGTGGCTTAAAAGCATAAATAAATAAAATATTTGTATTTGTTTAGTATAAGATCGAATTTAATCCATTTCGTGAACATCAGACTGTTATATTTTCACTCGTGGCTTCGCCACTCGTGAAAATATAACGTCTGATGTTCACTCAATGGATAAAATTTCTATCTTATACTGAAAAAACCCAATTATCCTCTATATAATTTAATTATAAGAAATGAATAGATTTTCGACGTTTCAACGAAAAAAACGACAGAAAATGATGCTAGCGCGATTCATGGAATTAACCTATCATTTTTGTCGCTTATTTCGCTTAACTGCCGAAATCAGTTCATTTCTTAAATAGAAAGCATTGATTGGTAATGGATGTCAGGCGGCTATTTTAACGTGCAAATATAAGTTAGCCTTTCAATCTGCTTGATCATCGTTTTCAGGATTTTTAGTCTGAAATTGTGGTCAAATTGAATTTTTAAATTTTAGCAGACGATAATAATTTGAAGAAGACGATATTTTAGCCGTTGAAGAGTTAACTCATACATCCCTGAACTTTTTAATTGAAAAGTTCCAATGATTCAATTAAGTCCATTTTGACTACTTATAGTTGATTTTAACTATTAATAACAAATTTACAAACAGTGCAGACCCTGATCAGAGGGCTCCTTGAAATAAATATTCTTCAAAGGTACACTGTTTGTTAATGACGAGTATACTCGTCGCTAGGGTTGAAGGTGTTAATTGATAGATAGAAGATACATGTGCTTATTCCAATACGATAATTAATAAAAAGAGATTATACAATGCAAATTACAAAGAACATTAGAACAAAATATTAAAGTTTCCACTGGCAAAGATCACAGAAATAATGACACACTCCGTATTGTTACAGGACAAAATATATCATTTTCTAGTAAGCACAATTACAAAACTTTTCCATTTTCAAAAGGGCGTTTATGACAGGATGGTTGACAAAATGTCGAAACGAGTGTCATACAGTTTTGGATCCTGATCAGACGCCTCGAAAATTTCTATAATATTTGAATTATTGCCGTTTTAACCCTTTCCCTCATTCCCGCATTTAATTTATTTCTCCGCTGAAGAAAATAGTAATACACATGTACCAACAGAAATATGTTCTATATCCTAGAAGATGATAGCTTAAAGCAGGCTGAAAGTAAGGCGCATTCTGCTTTACTTTCAACCTGCTTTAAGTGTTTACCTGTCTTAAAAACAGAAAAAGACTATGGGGTAAAGGGTTAAGGGAAGAAACATCAAGTTGATGTCAAACACTATGTATCCTCATCAGACGCCAAATACGAACATAGCTCACAGTTACCAACAACCAGAACAGAACAGAACATACTTTAGTTTGACTTACACATGTAGTATCCTGTCAATACAAAATAAAAAAATACCAAGTGGTTCGCGAAGCGATATTTTAGATGACGAACTATTTAACACTTTCACTACCAAATTTTTCGTGAGATTTTAACAACTTCAAAACTTCATTGCCGTCTGCTTCGATTTCGTTGTCTGCAATGTCGTTTCAAAGTTTAAAACGTTAAGGCAGTATGAATGAAGAAATTTCAAAACGAGCCTCAAACAGTTTTGATACTGATTTCATACATCAGGATCCAAACTGTTTTCAAACGCGATTTTTTAAAGCCTCATTTTAGAGTTCAAGGGTTAATGAACCTACCAAAGCCCCATTTTCGCGCCAACTTAGCGTCAGTTCAAATAATATCTTAAAATTTACAACACCTTGAAATGAAAATCTACATCTACAAACTCATGAATAAATAATATGCGAAAATAACCCAAAACATACAACTATACACAGAAGTGTATGATTACTACTAGTATCTGTTTTTAAATCGAGTGTTTTCATCTAAAATGATAACAATCGTCGGCAATTTATTGTATTCTTCATGACAGCCAACTATTGTCTGAAAATAAAAGTTAAAGTGAAGTGCAGTATCATTACAGCACGATATACAAAAAAATCAGCTAAGTATGTGGAAGTATGTGCAAATATTTTAAGATGTAAAAGGGGGTATAACTCATGGAATAAATACTGATATTTAACGAACTTGGTTTGTAGTACTAAAGAAATCTTATAAATTCTTAAATTGCAGCCATTATGAGAAAGCATGAGGGAAACAAGAACTGCAAACAGCACAAGGTACTTCCTTCAGGGGGCAAAACTCAAGGAAAATTTGACGAGTTCGGACAAAAGAGAACTCGCTATGTAGTTTATCAAAACAACTTAAATTCAAAATGTCAGCTCAATATGTGAGAGCCTGTGGGTGTTAAAGGGTGGAAAACTATGAATTTCTGATATTTCAAGTTTAAAAGGAGTATAACTCAAGGATACTAAATGGTTTTGAAGAAACGCAAACCCAATATGCAGATCATACAAACAAAATCGTAAACAAAATATCAGCTCGATATGTGAAAGCCTGTGCGAAAAAAAGTGCAGAAACAACAATTTAAAATAATTTAGTTTATAAAGGGGCATAAATCATGGTCTCCACTTTGTGGCAATACAGCGCTCCCGATGGGAGACAAAAATATTAACGTTGTTCTGAGGGGTCGTTATAGGGAGGGAAATTGGCTTACTTTTGCAAACAGCTTGAATCCAGACCAGACGCCGCGTAATGCGTCTGATCTGGATTCAAGGATTCAAGCTGTTTGTCACTCGTCATTAAGTTTTTGTTCTGTCATAAAGTCCATAAGGTAATTTTGAGAAATACAGCAGTCGACAATTTTTACAGACGATGAATAGCAGCCATGAATAGGTTGGACATAATTGTCCTGTAGGGAAGTGAGGTAAAGGTCGTTGTAAGGAGGGAATCGTTGTTTGGGAGGGTCGTTATAGGGAGGGAGCACTGTACACACTTTCAGTAATTTGGTAACGAGCAGATGAAAGCTATCAGAAAAAAAGAGCGGAAATCAGTGTGGAGCCACATTGAGAAATTAAAAGGTCATAATTCAGTACAGTACATAGTACGATATAGCTGGTTATCAAACTTTGTCTTAAGTTCATGGCAATGCACATTTTCAGAAAGTTAAGGGAAGGTCAGATGAATGCGGAATGAGATAGAGAGCGGGACCTGTTGTAGAGACACATTCAAGGACAACAACTGGGTAAATAGGTGCCTGTGCGATTTTGCTGGTTATCGAACTTGGTCTGCGTAAAGTGGCAAGACACATTGTCAGTAAGTTTGGTGAAGATCACCCCAAAACTCTCTGAGTTAGAGAACGGAACATGGTACCGTCCTCAACAAACCCCACCTACCAGACTGTCCGCCAAGGGTGTTTAAATAATACGTCCCGTCAGAAGACGGAAGTATAAAAAGGGTTCCAGATAAGAGGATAATTCTAAATACTAAAGTCTTTATTTCTGCATCAAACCAAATGGTGTCACTACTCTTTAGAATCGTCTCTTCGATACGACTCTTATTGGTTTGGTGCAGGCATGATAGAAAATATATTGGAAAAATTGAGTTTACCCCATCTTATCTAGGCCTTGATAAACATGTGTTTTGTACATACTGTATTATGGTGTGTTTTAGAATGGGAGTACCGGCTATACAGGATAAATAACTAGTGAAATGTCATAAAACAGTTACTGCACTTTCATTGGGTCGATATAAGATTTACATGGCATGCAGCAAACAATATCAACGGCCACATGCAATTTTATTCTTAATTTACCCCATAAATTCTCATATCCACCCACTTAAAGTGCAATTATACTTGTACAGCATGACTGCTCTTCATGTTTTGTGTTTTGATTCTGTCATCTGTTTCATCATTACTTTATAAATTGGTTGATTGTCTGACTGACTGATTGATTGGGTGAATGACTGAGTGTTTGTTTGAATCACTCAATCATTCATTCGGTCATTCATTCAGTCACTCATATTCGTTCATTCATGCATGATCTTTAACATGTTTTATACGTATTTTGTGCTTTGGAATGAGTGTAATTGTACTAACAAACAATTGTTATACAATTCCTTGAGTAACATTGCTGTTAATTATCTTATTACTTTTCATTTTTACGTAATGATAACTGAAAATGTCTGGCTTTCTTAGTATATTTTGCCAACTGAAACATTTTTTTTCAATATACCCGTATCTCTCCCGGATTCCAATAGCAAACACTCTTCTAAAATTTAACTAACTGAGAATACACAAAATCATTTGCTTGTCAATATGTATGTTTGTCTATGTATATTATGTATGTTTGTCTTTTTATACAATATACTATATTTTCCCTCAAGTATTCATGTATATCATGAACTGAGTGTTATAAAGGAAAATTGAAATTGAATTGACATCGTATGTTAACTTAGAGTGGTATATAGCTAAAAAGCTTTATCAAAGGTCGAGTTACTCGGTGTCTAATGTGATTCCAAACTGAACGCATTGGACATACCATGTTAATTTACAAACGTATTTACTGAGAAAGAATATCTTACATCAACAAGGCATCCTAATGCCTTCTAGCTTTACAGTAAACACACAATCAGACAAAACAAATACTATCACAGGCTACGGCAATATCACCTTAAACGAGAGGCATGACATTATTAGGCATAGTCAATTTACTCATTTACGCACAGTTGATTCTTCCATCAATATTGGATTAGTCCGTTTTCATCTAAGTGGTGCCTGATCTAAATTCTCATTTTCATTTTGCTTTATTTATTATTTCTATCTGCAAACTGTGTAGACTCTGATCAGACGCAGCATTATGCGGCGTCTGATCAGAGTCTTAACTGTTTGCCTATGTCGCCTAATAATTTTCGATCGCCGGCACAAAATGGGCTAATCTGTCTGAAGCTATGGACATGTGTGTGGGTGAGTGTGGATGTTACATGTTACTGTTGCGCACAGTTTGGATCAATATTAGGATATAATATCTTTCAGATATTTTCGTGAAGGGCTTATTGACATAGTCATGTTGTAAATTACTACAGAGTACGGATATGTCAAGCAAAACATTATGAAAGCAAATGTAGCAAGTATACCTTATTACGAACAGAAAGTCGGTGCCCTTCTGAGATTGTTATATATGTACAGTGGAGAAGAAGTTATAGTTTCCAAATAAACGCGTTTATGTATAAAATGTTATTTCCATCGCAAACAGTTTGGTGTCAAACCAGACGCCGGATAAACCGGCGTCTGATCTGACTTCAAAATGTTTGTCTCTCAGATATAAATAAGTAGTCATAAATGTCTACGAGCTATATAGTCAAAATATTATTTCTTTGAATCTTGGACCCAGTCTTTCAAAACGTTGTACGACATATAATGTCGCAAGTCATATCTTAAAATTTTCAATTATTAATGAGTTCTCAATTTAATCCAGTCTTATAACATAAAATAGGAATCATCTTGAAAAGACGATTCCAAAAAGAAGCGGGTGTAATTATCATACAGCAGATGGTTAAGGCAGCTGAAAGTGGCGTAAAAAGAATCAAACATTGTATGTGAGGACATTAACGTTTTCGTCTTCCTGCTGCACTTCTACGTAAAGTTGAACCTGACCTGTCCTTTTACAAAAGAAGGACAACATGCTGAACAAACTTCTATAGACATTGCCGCAACTGCAAGTGAATATAAACAAATGCTTTCACATCTGTTAGCCGCCAATGTGCTCTCATGATGTGGCACTGTGCGTCTGTGCTTCGAAGTAGAAAAAGGCATTGCCATCAATGTCCTTAAGAATGGTGTGGTACTGCACAAAGCGGGCGACGTATATTATGCTATAGGCGACATCGTTTGAGAAGCGACTGAACTCATGACTCCCCGATGACATCGAACATGTCTGAAGTTTGTGGAGAAGTCTGGTTGCGAAGGATTGGTAGGAAAAATGTTACAAATACTCGACAGCTTAAGTCACTTTAAGCATCAAAAGAGGCATTCAAAGAGATCGTAAAACATTCAGACTGCCATTTGGAAATCAGCTCCCAAATCAGAACATGCATCATTAGATCCTGTCGAGTTTGGATTGAAACTTTAATGAACGCACTAGATAATTGATACCAGTTGTATTGCAAGCAAACGTCACTATTGCTCCACGGGAGGAGCTGGAAATAATAAGGTGTGGTTGTGCTACAGATGCACTCTGTCCGACAGCAATATGTCTCTGATATACGACTCATTTGCAATGTACAATACTTTGTGGATGCCACGAAAAACCCTGCCAGAATAAGCACACCCGTTGGGTCGATGACAGTGACAATATTGTTGAAAATGACTTGTTTGAGGACTGAGTCAGTTCAGTAATGGCAACTTACATCATTATAAGTGAAAGGAATGCTTTATAACTTGGATGTACACTTAAGTGGATTGTTGTATATTTTGCAAAACATGTTGGTGTGATCAAGACTGAAATGGTTAAATCTGCTTCTTTATCCCTACAAACATGAGTACAGACGCCAGAGTTTTGTTAAAACATGTATCATATGTACACGTAGTTGCTGAGGTATTGACGAAAATGAGATTTTCAGTACCTGCTGACTAAATATGTATATACAGAAAAACTATTTGTGTGATATTTACTGAAATGGCTTCAATAGATTGTTTACCGCTAAAAACATGTGTTTATACGCCAGAATAACTTTGATATAATATGTCGTAGATGCTAATATATTGGCGAAAACAAGATTTTCGGTAATGGCTGCCGAAATATGCATATTCATCACAAAGTTATTAATATATATGTGGGATCAATACTGAAATGGTTTTATCTGATTTTCTACCCCTCAAAACATGAGGATATACACCAAAATTATTCTGATACCATATGTAGTTACTGAGATATTGACGAAAACGAGAATTTTAGTAATGGCTGACTAACTATGCCCACTCAGCACAAAATGTTTGTGTGATCTTTACTTAAGTGGTTTAATCTTATTCTTTACCCCTAAAACATGGAGATAGACACCAACATTATTTTGATACCATGCACAGGTAATGAGACATTGATGAAAACTAGATTTTCAGTAATGGCTGCCTAAATATGCATATTCAGCACAAAATATCACTGTGATCGTTACTAAAATGGCTTTATCTGATTATTTACCCCTCCAAACATGGGGATAGACACCAACATTATTTTGATACCATGCATAGTTACTGAGATATTGGCGAAAACAAGATTTTCAGTAATGGCGACCTTAATTTGCATATTGTGCGGATTGCCAAAGGATGCCAGAGTGGCATCATTCAGATTCTTAAAGAGCACACCTCAGAGGTATAGAAACAGCAAAAAAACTTTGTACGGACGGCAAAACACGCTTATCGGTCTCTGCCACCGGACTATTTACAGTTATGTCTATAGCTCATTGTTTACTATTTAGGATTATTTTTTATTTTTACTTTTTGCAAATGACAAGTAATGCGTTAAGCATCGCATCACAATAGGGTTCACTGAGTAAATCCCTTCACCGGTAAGGATCAAAACTGTTCGTCCTTTAATATGGAGGTTTCTTCAGGAGGAAAATGGACAAAAAAAAGGTTAATATCACGAATTTATCGTAGGGACAACTTGTCTCGTTTGTTCCGCAAAATACCTTATCGAATTACCTCTTTTGTCCTTAGGTAAAAAAAACAACACGTACTTGTGTTTCCTACTACATGTCCAAAAAAATTAGGGACGGATGGTCGGAAAATACTTTTTTTTTTTTTTTTTAAAAACCAACAATCACATAATTATATATATTTAACTTTTCTGATGGAGATTTTTTTTTATAAAATCATATTCATATACGGACATATATGAATGTATTTTACTTTGCAGAGCCCTGGGGCCATACATAAAACCCTTTAAAAATATCAATTCAATTTGTTGATTTAATTGATAGGTCCTATTACCAAATTTACCTTAAACATTTAAACAAGTATGATTGTTAACAAATATTGGTATACCAAACCGGCAAAGTAGTGACGTTTATTATTATGACAGATTGAATTAATAATATTTTGAAATGAGTTGTATGCATATTAAATGTGTCAATAAATTGTGTTGCCTGCATGTTGAATGTGTCAATGGTTAATTAACTAGCTGTTCATATCTGCAATGAAGGTACTTTATGACAGATTTAGATGTAATTTCACTTAGATTCCTGCTTAATCATATTTAAAAATCAATTTTAACACACTTAAACGACTTTAAAATTGCTTTTTAAACAATTAACTGGAGAATAACTTCTATTACACAGATGCGCAGCAAAAATGACCGACATTCACTGATACATTTTTCGAAAATTGAAAAAAGAAATAAGGGTCGGAGGGAAAAATTGGGTCGGTCGGGTTACCGAAAACAGAGGTATTTATTATTTTTGCCTTAGCACGCAAGCAGTGGAGAAGACGTTTATTCTTTTCCTATTAACGCGGTTATGCTAAAATCAATTACTTCAATTGCAAACAGTAGGGGGCCAAACTGTTTGCCACTCATATTAAAATGAATTGTCAGAACCGTGAAAAGAGGTGGCATTTACTACATTATAGTAGCTTTTTTACGTCCGTTTCTGCCAGTTATGGGCTTATTTGACATAAAGTTTCTGGTTCTTTTAGAAGCCTAGTGTAAAACCCTGATACATTGGCCCCCGCTTTATAAAGTCTAATTCGAACGACTTTGTCAAACAGTTGATTGAACTCACGACCCCTTGTGCCGCAGTCGAGTGTGCTACCACTTCACCACGTCCGCCGTTTCGTTTAGCTGGTTTGAAACGGGAAGGACTAACATATCCACTGTACTGGTTTGCACTGTTTACACTAGTTTCAGATAATTATAGCTAGTTAGCAATGTATTCAAAAATATTATGACAAAGATTGCACATATTCACCCAGCTAATGAGTATGTTAAGTAAAGAGTATGTTAGGAAATTGTGTGGCATCTGTAATTTCTCATGATACTTGTAGTATGAAAGGTAATACTCGAACAAAACATTTACCCTATGAAGAAAATATAACAGTTAATTACAAGTAAACCCCAACTATTTCGACCACTAAATTATGTTGATTTTTGAGTTTGAAAGGCATGTTATTGCTTAAAGCTAGGTGACAGTGAAACAGAAAGCTCCTTCAGGAGCTTTCTGTTTTACCGTCACCTTGCTTTAAGCTGTCACCTGTCTTCCATACAATCAGTTCGCCGTGTTTAAGTGGTCGTAATTGAGGTTTTGTTGTATAGCAATTCAATGACGTATAGTGGGGAAGATATTGGCCTCGATCATAACAGGTTGCTACGAAGTACGAACACTCTACGGGCAATTGCTGAATATACGCCAATGAACTCACGCACATCGCACGTTCTTCTTACAACATTTTGAGCGGCACCCACAGGTCCACGTGTCTTCAACATTGCATGCTTTTGTCGTTCTCCACGATTACTCCTTCTTTGTGCGCCCTGAGGCGAGCGGACCGTCGCGAGAGATTCTGTAGAGTTCGCGGTCATGAACGCAAGGCAGGACTTATTGTATGTATTGTCAGTTATGACTGTATCTATTTTGAAATAAAATACTGTTTAAACTAAGGCGGGATTAATCAGCCGATTACCATCATTTTGAAAGTCTTTAAACGATAAAAATGTACTAAAGTTAAGGAGTATTAACTACACTCCGCTTATGCCACCGATTACTATTTTAGCAAAATAACTAAGCTATTTTCAGAATTATTATCCTTTTCCACTGCCTTGTTTATATCTTGGAAATGGACCAATGATAATGTTGTAATAATTTGTAGCCCAATCCCTTTGCACATGTTATTATGCAAATAAATATGTTTAAACTAACAAACGTGCAGAGCTGACACGTTGTAATTTCGACTTTGGACTCTGTTTTGCCTTGACGTAATTCAAATTATTTCCAATCTATTTTTACAGTAGAATAAGAGAATGCCACCGAAATGAAATACACGAAGGAGCTGTAGGAGAAGACGTTATTCTTTCCCAACAAACGCGTTTAAGCTAAAACTAATATTTCCATTGCAAACAGTTTGGTGCCAGATCAGACGCCGGGTAACCCGGGGTCTGATCAGGCTTCAAACTGTTTGACACTCTGATAAAACATATCATTAGAAATTAAAAAATATTGAAATTTTCTACATTTTATAGCTAGAATGTTGTCTGCTGTTTTTCTTTCATAATGGACATTTTGACAAAAACCCTCAATATAATGACGAGTGGCAATCAGGTTGAATCCAGATCAGACTTCGCGTACCGCGCCGTCTGATATGGATCCAATCTGTTTGCAAATGTAAGCCAAACGCCCTATAATAATTCCCTCCGAACAACACAAACAATTGTTGTCTTCCGTTGGGTGTCATTGTAGAAAGGGAACCCTATTTTTGACTGGTTATCCACAAGGTTATTTGTAATATGAAAGATAGCAATTGAACAAAACAGTTACTCTTTGAAATAAATGAAACAGTCAATTATAAAGACCAATATCAAATTTCAAAGCCGTTGGCTATTGCTATTGTTCATTATACAATCATAACATATTCAATTCGAACGACTCCCGTAATTTCCACCTAAGATAGCTTGTTTGTTTTGTTTGTTAACGTCCGTTTCTGCCATCAATGAACTAATTGGACGCCCCAGAGAGAGGGGAGCTGATACAGAGAACCCGGGCGCGATGCCCTACTCTTATCATCAAATAGTTCTCTGGTTCTTTTAGATACCAAGAGTAAAGAACGCATACATTGGACCTCGGTTTATAAAGTCTCATTCGAAGGACTTGGTCCGGAGAAGAATCGAACTCGCAACCCCTGACGTCTTGAGTGGGTGTTTTACCTCTCGACTACGTCCGCTGGTCCTCTTTAGATAGGTTAAAATAGTTTTGCCGAATCAATATAGCGGTGAAGAAAGAAATATAACAAACCTTTGCATTGACTGACTGACTGACTGACTGACTGACTGACTGACTGACTGACTGACTGACTGACGGACTGACTGACTGACGGACTGACGGACGGACTGACGGACTGACGAACGGACATACAGTGGAGAATGTGTTATTCTTTCCTAATAAACGCGTTTACGCTAGAACTACTATTTGCAGTGCAAACAGTTTGGAGCCAGATCAGACGCCGGGTAACCCGGCGTCTGATCAGGCTCCAAACTGTTTGCCACCAAGATAAACAAGAATTATCAGAATTGTCCAAAATTTGTTCTTTTCTACGTTTTAGTGCTTTGCGTTTGCGTACGTTTGCGTTTAAACGGGAAATAATAACAGATTCTTCACTGTACATAAACAAACAGACAGCAGACAGACGCATGTTATACAAATGCCCATTATCCTCTCTCTGGTGTCACGGTAATTGGATTAAGGCAGTGGATATGACGTTATGTCCCCCCGTTCAACGGAACTAAAATCAGACGCAGTGCAATAAAATAAAGATACGACAATTATAATGAAAATCAAAGTATTTTTTATCTGGTGGCAAACAGTTCCGACTCCGACATTTACTTCAGTGGAGGAATATATATTAATAGGCTAGAAAGTCGTATGTGTGGGGTAGTTTGTTAACAGCAACAATATAGGCAACCATAGTCGTCTTCTTCAAGTGGGTTGACTTTGTAAGTAAGTAAATATTTTATTAGTGTTACATGTGCATCGTACAAAATGTTTTTAACACAAAAAAAATCAAATACAAACAATGTGCAACCGACCCGGTGTGCCTATAATCACCACAATTTAAACATAAATGTCTTGCACTTTTTATATAAGTTTAAAGAATAAAGTTAAAAAAAAATGATACAATGTCAAAATTCGTTCCTGTTCAAACAAAACGAAATGCGCAATTCATCGCAAACGCTGACGATTCGCTTCAACGAGTGCCTGGCAGTTTAGAGCCTTGTCAGACACCGAGTTACTTGGTGTGTGATCGGATCCAAACTGTATTTGCTTTGCACCATCAAACGGATTATAATTGTTTTGGGAAAGCAAAACAATGTCTATACGATAATGTGTTACAGTGGAGAAGTGGTTATTCTTTCCAATTTAACAGTAAACGCAAAGTGCAAATGAAATGTAGAAAATAGCAAGTTGTTAAACAGTTCTGACATTTCATTTTAACCTGAGTGGCAAAGTTTGGAGCGTCTGATCTGGTTTCAAATTGTTTGCATTTGAAATAACTGTTTTAGCATTACATGTATAAAAGCGTTCATTTGGGAAAGAAAAACATCTCGTACTTCAGTGTATTTAGAGCAATAGTATTAACATAGGTGAGGTTGTTTGTAATGAATATCATATTCTATTTAAACTTTATCCTGTCGAAATATCGACTGTGTTCAATTTGTCTTCAAAATTTATTCAATTTAGATTTATACATTTTCAAGTTTATAAACCTTAAAACGGGAGTCAAACAGCTCGGCTCCAGATCAGACGCTGCGTTACGTGGCGTCTGATCTGGATCTAAACTGTTTGCAAATACAAGCCAAGTCGCGATCGGCAGGATAAAGGATAAACAAGCACACATTTAACCCCTTGGTATTACTGTACGTCATAATTGATAAGTATTCAGTTGACAAAGTGAAACTTGAATATTAAAATTGCTCAAATTACATATAATGATATTATCAGTAGCACCGACGGAAAATGCTCTACCATACCCTATAATACGCAGTCTTTCTTTTGACCGATTTCTAACAACATGTATATTATATTATAGTGATGGCGACGTTTTATACGCTCATTTCTCTGTATCCGCTCCCCTCTCTCTGCGGCGTCCAATTAGCCCATAGATGGCAGAAACGGACGTTAACAAACAAAACAAACAAACAACATTAGGCTTTTCCTGAGTTTTTTTCCGGAAAACTATTCGAAGGATATTAATGAAACCTCACAGAAATCTGAATCTGAGTCAATGTTGAGATGCATTCGATTAATATGCCCTGAATGGACTCAGATGTGTTATAAAAGGATAGTTTGCCGGTGGGCGTATCTATTATGTACCGTTTGCGGTAATCTCGTTATCATTGTGATAAACAATATTAAGTATTTCAATTGCAAACTTTTAGTTGTCAATTTATTGTACATCTAGAATTAACCCGGCATCCGATCAGGCTCCAACTTGTTTTTCCACTTAGATTAATATAAGCTCAATAGACAAAGTGTTGGCTTTGGAAATGGAAGGTCGCAGGTTGTAACATTTTGAAGCTGAAGCTCCCTTGCTAACTCTCGACGCGACGTTGTGAATACTACAGCGTTTGTTCAGGTCGACGTAAAATCTATGTAAAAGAAATAAGATTTAAACGTTTAAACACTGTGTCTGTTTATAGTGCGACTGGCTTTAATGTTATAAAATTTTTGGGTTGAGTCTGAGATCGTTCTCAAGCATTTGATTGGTCGAATTTTAGCGTTTGCTAGCAAAACAGTTACATTTATTCGTTTTATTTTGTTTTGTCTTATCTGCACGAGTTCGAATCTAGATCGATCTCAATATCTTTTCTTTGAAATATATATTATATATATAAAAAATAATTTCCTTAACTAATTTGTTTAGATGTTTATAAAAACGCCTGACATTAATTTAGAATGTATTATTTTTAAAGCCAAAATTTGTGTTCCGTCTTTATAAAGTACAGCGAAATACCTTCATATTTTGGATTTAAACTGCATAGTATCGTATGTAAAGGTAGGCAAGTGGTTTGCTTTGCAACAGTTAACATTTTTGTACAAACATGTAACCTTTATATGATGTGAAATCGTGTTGAACTACATGTATGTGAAATGTTTTGGAAATTGGTTCAGCTGTTTTCTTATTTTATACATCATTTATGCAAATATTTCGATAACAACCTTTAGTGGGTGATATCATAAAGTACTTACGATTGACATAAAGGGAAGGACCTTCTCTAATGTTGGTATAACTTGTGGCCCAACCCATTTGCAATATATTATAGTCTTTTGATAATTTGTATACATATATGCTGTAAAACTGTGTACATGTTAGTCGATAAATGTATATGATATCTGATATATGCAATAAAATATGATTGAATCAAATAAATCAGTGGGTGATAACCACTTGTTCTGCCATAGACATAACATGGACACTATTAAAATTTTATGAAAGAATAGATAAAACTCAAATTTCAAGAAAATGTGTCTGTCTGTTTTAAAAAGACGCCTGACATCCATTTAGAAAAATAATAATTTTAAGCCAAGTTGTATGTTCAGTTTTTATATAGTACCGCAAAATGTCTTCATAATTTTTATTTAAAATGCTTAGTATCGTAAAACAAGATAGGCAAGTGATTTGCTTGCCACAGTTAACATTGTTGTACAAACATATAACCTTCAATTGATGTGAAACCGTATTGAAATATGTCATATTGTTTAGAAAGGATTTAGATTTTTCTGTTTTTATATATCATTTATTACACATCACTTAAAATATATCATTTCGCATTTTGTTTTTACATCTATCCAAAAACTTTACTGTTACTTTATGTCATTGCTTTCTGAGCTATGTGACATTCTTTTACTATGCGACATTCTTTGGAATGTCATGTCACATAGGGACAAGTAAGCATAATGTATATTGATCTCTGTCATTATATGACATTGCTGCCTAAACTATGCGACACTCTTTTGCTAGGTGACATTCTTTGGAATATCACATAGGGGCAACTATCTCTAATGTTTCTCGATTTTCTTATTTTATAAAACACGAATGAGACGATTCCAAAGCTAGTGTTGATAAGCTCTGTGTAGTAGAATAAATATTAGATGGACGTTTGCGTGACATTGAAATTGTCAAGCCTCAAAAACAAGAAAGTCACCATCGGCTTAGCCTCGGAGTGGCATTCTATTTGTTTGGTTGACAATTTTAAAGTCACACAAACTACCATCTAGTATTTATATACTAGTGTGTGATGTGTATTTCGTCTGCCATAGACACGACATGGACACTTTCACTATTTTATAAAAGAATAGATAAAACTCATTTTCTTACATATGTTCCGACCTGTAAGACTAGATAATGTTTTTCAAATACTTTCGATAAAGAAAGCTTTCATATATCACCAAAGACAGGGGGTTTACATGTAGTATCTATTCAAAATATCATTTTAACCTCACAATTACCATTCAGTGTTGGAATACCATAAGATTGTAGATGTATTTGTTTCTTTATCAAATCAAGTCTGAGATACGTTGTACGTCGTAAAAGATAAAAAGTCAAATGTACTAAAACAACAGCAAATGATAATTATAGTGCGAATGACACGTTTTCTGGAAGTCAATGACATTGTTAGTGATACGTATCGCTTTTCTCCCAACTACATCGTTCACATACGCTAACTACACTATAACTCACCCATTTTAGTAGATTCTCTTATTTGTTTACCAATATCATGTTAAGCGTTACTTGACAGGCTTTGCCAACAGTTTGGATTCAAATTAGACGCCGCGTGACGCGGCGTCTAATATGCATCCAAACTGTTTGGTACACATATTCAAATTGTCTTCAGAATTGAAAAAAAACCAACTAATTTTGATTATTTGTTGCAGACAATATATTTGAAGCGAACGACAATTCAGCGGGATAAGGGTTAATCTAGAAGAATATACCTAGTTTTAAGTCTTTAATGTGCTACATGTAAATAAATAAAGCAGTTAAGATAACATTTACAAATTGTTTGGATTCAAATCAGACACCGAAGAACGCGGCGGTTGAATTAGATCCAAATTCTTTGACACTCGTTATTTTGAGCTTCTTACCCTAACCGTAGTGAATTGTCGTAAAATTCAAGTACATCGTCTGCGGGGGAAATAAAATCAGACATATTTTCATATTTTATGAAAAAAGAGAAAAGGTTTGATATAAGTATCATTTTTTGTATGCAAACGCTCGCCTAGTCGTACTTAGCTTGATTAGGGTTAATCCAAATATCCATAATAAACTGGCTTGGTTTCTTTACCGACGATTACTTGAAGGGCAAACGATTAACCTCTTTTATAGGGAAAATGGTTAACCGCTTTTATTAATGCCCATAATTGAGAAAAATTGCATTTTGACCAGACGCGATTTAACGTCGTCTGATTAGTTTTAAAAGGTTTATACTGCTTGCATATTACAAATGCCAATTTGCCTAAAATGTCGTCTAAATTCGAGCAATATAAGCAGACGATAAATCTTAAGCAGGCGATAGTTTATCGCGATAAGGGAAGGGTTAACCCTTACCATGCTTAGCGCGACATAGCAAACATTTGCAAACAGTTTGGATCCAGACCAGACGCCGCGTGACGCGGCGTCTGGTCTAGATCCAAACTGTTTGTCACTGATATTAAATTTTTCTTTGCTGATAAAAGACATGAACAACTAATTTTGATTTTGTTTTGCAGACGATATATTTGAAGCAGACGAAAGTTCAGCATGATAAGGGTTCAGAGTATGTGTTTGTACGACTAGCACGCACAGCAGTTGTTCGTCATAATGCTGGAATCCATCTGATTGGATAGGGAAATGCCGCGTCACGCTCCCTATTACGATAATAACATGGTAAGTGATATGTGACAGAACTTCACAGGATGTTGTTCCGGGTGGTAATAGAAAGAAGAAATAAATCACTGAACTAAATCCATATGTGGAAATATAACCGACTTTAATACCTAGCCCCGACTGTGCTTGTATTTTCAAATAGTTTGGATCCAGATCACACATCGAGTTACTCGGTGTCTGATCTGGATGCAAACTATTTGACGATCATCTTTAGTCAAAATGGTTAAATCTACTTGGTTTAAACCTATTTCATTTAAAATATTATCATGCATTCCACAACCATACAACAAAGCTTAGGATTCAAGCTAAAGCAAAAAAACTTATTGTGTTTCTTTCCTTGCATCGTATCGGGGTCTTTCTATTATAAAGATATAAATGCAGACGTCACATATTTTCTCTAGAAGTTAATATCATGGTTTTTCTTTTAATCGAGTTCAAAAATAAGGGCACAATTCAGAGATATATATTCTCAAGTAACGTGATTACGAATTTGATATATTTTTCCAAATGCCAGATCTAAAACCCCTGATAAGGAAGAGATTCAGCTGCAAACACATAATTCTTGTTTGTTCACATACAGTGGAAAAAACTTTTTTTTCCATAAACGCACCTATGCTAAAACCGATTCGTTCAATGGCAAACAATTTGAAGCCAGATCAGACGCCGGTTAACCCGGTGTCTGGTCAAGATCCAAACTGATTGCAATCAATATTTAAAGCATTTGATAAAACATTCTAAACATTTTTCGAAATGTATTGCAATACGTTTGAATTTCGTCACGGTTTATATTCGGGGAAATAATAATGTCTTCTCTACCGTATTTCTATATTGGAGAGCATTGCCCTTTAGGTAAATATCTCGTGTGACTGTTGTTACCGGAAATTGAAGTAACGCTTTAATGGCCAGTCTAAAGTAGCTTTGTTCATAGATCATTTCTTTCTAATCGAAAGAAGCTCGTAAAAACTTGACGTTACCCTTTATCTCCCGCAATATCGTTTGCCTTAGAGATTGTCGTCTGGTATTTTTTCTAAAATTTAGCTTTTTTTTATTTTGTCTAACAATTGAAAGAGTGTCAAACAATTCGGATCCTGGTCCTGGTCAGACACCGAGTTAATCGGCGTCTGAAACTAAACATAGACTGGTGCGATTTCAGATTGTTATTTCCGTTTTGAATTATCCCTTTTAATTAAAAAACCAACAACAACAACAAAAAACAACATTTATCTTTTACTATATTCAAACTTAAACATAGTAGTAGGAATAAGGAGCCACCAGAAAAGTGGTAGTTAGTTTATACAATTTTTATTGCCATATATTTGTATACCATATAGAACAATTGCATAATCAAGTTTAACAACAACTATAAGAGCAATAGTGCTGGCCCACAAGCTCTTCCAACAGAAGTCACGCCCCCTTCCCTTTCAAAAAGGGTCGGATACAGAAATCGTAAGAAACACTGTTTCATGCACTGCGTTTCCGTTTCGTTTGCGTTGAAATTGGAAAGACTAACATCTTCCCCAGAGTAGAAGACGATAATATCAAATCAGACGATATAACAGCAGATATGGATAACGATAGTTTACACCGCCATTTTCAAACTGACACTCGGTTATACATGTATGTCAAGCAGTTAAATCTCTCTAAACTGATAATAGTGTTTATCACCAAAAACCCCAGAGCAGTGCAATGCATATTTGTTTTCCAAACAAATGCTTTTATGGTTAGTTAGTAAGTTCTTATTACACTGCTATATGTAAATTGTATTTACCCAGACAGTTTCGCGAACTGGACTGTCCGCTTGATCACTGGCCAGTGATCAAGCGGACAGTCCAGTTCGCGAAAATGTCTGGGTAAATACAATTTACATATAGCAGTGTAATAAGAACTTACTAACTAAGCATTCTACCTGCTAAATGAATCTTTTCACAAAAAATGCTTTTATGCTAAATCAATTTTGCCCGTACATGTAACAAACAATTTTGGTAAACCGACGTCTGATAAAGGTAAAGTATCAACAAGTTCATGGCAATCAACTATTTCATGAACCTGTCATTTTAAGTTGCATAGCGGTTGAGTTTTGATTCATTTAAACGGGAAAAGAATAACGTCTTCTTCCCGGTAAATTTTGTAATAAGGTGGACTCACAGTGCTCCCCACCACAACGACCCTCTAAAGAATGATTCCCTCTTAACAACAATATTTGCCGCTGTGTCCCAAACATGACAGTCATGTCCAACCTCTTCACGTCTGCAATATCGTCTGCTTTACATTTTCGTTTGCTGATTTTCTCAAAGTCACACATTTGACATTTTGACAGGGCAAAACCCCATAATGACGAGTGACAAACAGCTTAAATTCATATCAGACGACGCGTTATGCGGCGTCTAATCTGGATTCAAGCTGTTTCCAACTGTTAGTTATTTCCTATGGATAACAACCCCCTCCGAACAACACATATACTTTTTGTCTCTCTTTGAGTGTTATTGTAGAGAGGAAATACTGTAAAAGGAAACCAATGGGACGCTGACATGGTCATTTCATTCTTGCTGTGTGTTCCATTTTCATCTTTCTTGGAGGTTTATTGCAAGTTTCTGTAATTGGTTTTCTGAGGTGATGAGCCCTTCCGCGAAAACTTGCCAGTTTTGAAAAAAAACAGATGTGTTTTTAGGCCATGCTGAAAGCAAAGCAGGAAACTCCTTATTCCTTTCATGATCAAATTATTCGGGAGAAATTTACCCCTTCACCGCTTTATTGTCGTCTGCCTCAGTATTGTTGTCTGCAAGACACGTTTCAAAGTTAGATTGAAGGTTGTATGACAATAGATATCGACAAGGGTGTCTGTCCAGGACCCCAAACTCTTTGCAAACGCGCTTTAACCCTTTCCCCCATAGAAGCGACTTTTAGCGAATCTGATTTATTCCTCCGCTGAAGAAAATAGTTCCAATTTAATCAGTGATGAATATATATTATAGGGAAAATTTTCAATATATTCTAGCACAGGATAGCTTAAAGCAGGCTGAAAGTAAAGCAGAATGCGCCTTAAGCGCATTCTGCTTTACTTTCAACCTGCTTTAAGTAGTAACCTATTTTCAATTCTAGAAATAGGCTATCAGGTAAAGGGTTAAGGCGTCATTGAGAGTGAAAGGGTTAAGGAGCATTCTACTTTACTTTCAGCCTCCTTCATCAAGCTACTATCTGTTAGGATATAGGACATACTTCTTAAAAGGTATTTTCATGTCTGTATAAAGTGAAACTATTTTCTTTAGTAGATGAGTAAATGAAATGTATAAAAGGCCCTTAGATGACGTTTAGACGTCATGCTATATATAACATTAACCAAACGCTATAGTTGCAACGAATGTTTGGGCGTAACATTAACAGTTTCCTTGCCAAAGCCAAGAACTCTAAACCTTGTAAGCAGGTTTAACCAAGTCAGACGCCGTGTAATACGGTGTCTGGTCGGGATAAAAACTATTTTGACACCAAAATCAAAGTTTCTTAAAAATTGTCAAAACCGCACCACGCTTCAAATGTTATAAAACATATATACATGTATATATCAACTACAAATACTTATGCATATTTATTTTGTTATAAGCAACCTGTATGATGTTTAATGCGATACAAATGTGATTGATTGATTGACAGATTGCATTTAATCATTCGGTTGCTGCTTTTGTACTGAAACAACAATCTAGAAAGCTCCAACTATTGGCTACCACATCGAGAAAACATGCCTACATTGTTTTCCGTTTAAACGAAACGAGACGCACACGCTTTGCAAAAATGTTACCTGGTGTCTGATCAGGCTCAAAATTGTTTACAACACACAAACTTTGTTTAGCATAGACGTCTTTATTTAGGAAAGTGTAGCGTCTTCTCCGCTGTAAAATGTACGGTTAGATTGTCTGGCTTTGAGAGCACTCTTGTATTCATGCGCAAGAACCTGAAATTGTAATCACGCAAGTCATTGGCCTGATTACCGTAATTGAATGGCTGAGATGGAATTGTGTGCCTAGAATCGCCATTCCGAATGGACTATACAGTACTAATGAGAATATATTCCGGACTGTCCCTGATTGCCTAAGCTTAATGCCTTAGTTACCGTAAACATTTCATAGGCTTTTACACGTTTCCTACAGCGAAGAACACTTATAACGAAATTGGATATAACGAAATATTGAATATAGCAAAAGAAAGTTTATTTCCACCACTATATATCGCATATTAAAATGGATTTGATATAATGCCATGCATTTGTATATTACGAAAGAAATCAGGCGGTCCCGATGACTTCGTTATTGGAGAGTTCCATTGTACTTCAGTGTATCTTGTACAGTGGAAAATCTGTTATTCTTTCCCAATAAACGCGTTTACGCTAAAACTATTATTTGCAGTGCAAACAGTTTGGAGCCAGATCAGACGCCGGGTAACCCGGCGTCTGATCAGGCTCCAAACTGTTTCCCACCAAGATAAACAAGAATTATCAGAATTGTCCAAAAGTTGTTCTTTTCTACGTTTTAGTGCTTTGCGTTTGCGTACGTTTGCGTTTAAACGGGAAAGAATAACAGATTCTCCACTGTATTAATCGACCACTTACTGAAGTACCATGAACATTTGTAATGCCAAGTGACTGCTTAATGCAGAATAAAAAATAAACAGGAAGCATCCATATGAGCTTTCTGTATCATTGTCATCCTGCAAAGGCACTTAACTCTACGTAACTCCTTCCAAATCATGGACCTTTGTAAAATTTACTCATAATATTTGCAAACAGTGTAGACCCAGATCAGACGGCTCCTGATATGAGTCTACACTGTTTTCTTATTAAGAGCAGTATTTATTAAACCACCCAGATTATGTTTTTGTTAGTTATATGATCCATAAGGGAACTTGATAACCCACGATAGTTACTCATTGTTGAAAGAGTTAGTACAACACTTTTGTATGCGATGAAGCGGTCGCTAATACGATAACTACTGTTATTAAACAAGGTCAGAGGAAAGGATTTTCCCCATAAATAAAACAGTCTTTAAGTCTTAGAAAGCAAAGGAAATTGCGACATTAGTTGATTAATGTATCGGTAGCTGATTAACCTACTTCACTGCCATGGTGTCAACTATCACTTCCATGACGTCATAAGTTATGTTTAAACAACCTTAAACTTAAATTCTACTGACATATTGTTGGTGAAATTGATATGTAACGGGTTGATTCGAAATAATGTATTTTTTAATATTAACTTAAACTATGAAGTTAAGTTTGAAGTTAAGTTTTAATGTTTAAATTAAACTTAATTTGACTGATATTGTTAAAACTTGGCTTGGGTGATAAAGGTAAAGTGGCGACTTCATGTTGATCTCATACTATTTATTTCGAGTGAATACTTCCATACTTATGTACTGATTTAGTACATTTCCGATGTAAGGTGTGTATGATCTTTTCATTTTTGTTTTGTTTTATTGAATTTAATATCAGCAAACAGTGTACATGTATACTCTGATCAGACAGTCTATCATTCAGCGTCTTATCAGAGTCTATATTGTTTGCTTGTGTCCCTTTTCTGGGATACTAGGCAAACAAAGGTAACACTACAAGTTTAATCTGTTTCAAGTAAATATACTCCATACTTGAAATATGCGATATCTTATACAATGCTCCATCTCTATAGCGATCCTCACAACAACGATTCCCTACTTACAACAATGCATGTCGCTGTTCGCCAAACAATACACTTATGTCTAACGCTCTCTCTTTTGCAATATATCATCTGCTTAACCCTTTCCCTTATAGAAGCGACTTTTAGCACATGCATTTTATTCATCCGCTGAAAAAAATAGTTCCAAATTAAACCGTAATGAATATGTCATATTTAATACTTTCCTTATTCTAGCAGGTAAAAGCTTAAAGCAGGCTGAAAGTAAAGCAGAATGCGCCATATGGCGCATTCTGCTTTACTTTCAACCTGCTTTAAGTAGTCATCTATTTTCAAAACTAGAAACAGGCTATCTGGTAATGGGTTAAACTTGTCGTCTGTTGTTTTCTTTTCAAAGTTACGTATTAGTGGATCTTTTGACAGAAGAAATATTATGACGAGTAACAAACAGCTTGAAACCAGATCAGATGCCGTGTCATGCGGTGTCCGCGTCATGCGGTGTCTGCTCTTGATTTAAGCTGATGGCAAATGTAAGCCAAGTCTTAGTTTTCCTCCCTAATACAACTCCCTCCGAACAACGCACGCAAAATGTGTCTCCTATTGGGTGTTATTGTAGAGAGGGAGCACTGTACAGAGGACTTGAAAGGGCATTAATAGAACATAATTCGTTATTATACTCCAAATATCCAATACAAATAATTAAGAACCTGATTATACTCTGTGTTATTCGGAATGTGATTAAAATTCCAAACTGTTTGTCACTCCTACAGTGGAGAATACTTTATTATGTCATGTTTGAACGCGAACGAAACACAAACGCATTGAAAAATTGGCAACTTTTTTTCAATTCTGAATGTTCAATTTAATCTAAATGGCAAACAGTTTGGAGCCTGATCAGACGCCGGGTTACCCGGCGTCTGATCTAGTTCCAAACTGTTTGCAATAGCAATTAAATATTTAGCTGAAAAATGTGCGTTTATTACGAAAGAGTAACGTCTTCTCCGCTTTACAATCGCCGTCAATCAGCATTCCGTATTGTATTGACTTCCAATGGCTAAACAATTTCCGTTTATCTTAAGGTAATACCGTTCGTCTCGTCGTAAATAAATAAAAAAGCTGCGCTAGTGACATATTTATTAGCTGCTTCTTTCTATCAGCAGACCTGATTACACACATCATAAAACTTATGGGATGAATCGTTTTTACACCAAGACTATAAAACAGATTAACAGTAAAGTATCACTATAACGACCCCTCAAACGGAATTTTCTGGTTGATGAGGGGCCCCCGTACCCGACTGGATATAGTCACTGTGACTGATAAACATTTAGCTCATCACCGCTGTGAGTTCGAATCCCGGTCTACACACTTAAGGATTTTCATTCGAAAGGTCGTTGGTGTTACCCAAGTGCCGAACTGTGAACGAAAAACGTACATAGGGTGAAGGGCGTCAGGAGGTTTCCACAGCCTATATTCAGCTGGACGTCGCAATATGACATAGATACAGTCAACACCACGTACGTAAAATTATTACACATCAATCAACAAGTGAGAGCTTAAAACATGGTGAAAGTAAAGCAGAAAGCTTCGGTAGGAACTCTCTGCTTAATCTTAATCTTGCTATAAGCATTTACTTGCATTAAACGTCAATATATATGAGCCGTGTCAATAGAAATAAATACGAAAGACTCAAGCAGGAAACGCAACACAAACAATACACCCACCTCTCAAGCAGAACACACACACAGTCATACCATAACAAACACACACACACACGCACACACATACATACTGGTTTTACTATCCGACAGAGGTACACGTTTCACACCCTCATACCGAGGTGTACGCTTTATAAGCCAAAACGCTTAAGGCAAATATTACAAAAGGTTTTCAGGACAGTCACAGTTTCAAATGATGTGAAGAAAATATTGAATTTATAAAGAATTACCGATCAACACTAGACCGACAAAACGAGGTAGGTAATGGGCAAAAACTCTGTTTCAAACCGAGGTAAAACACACACACACACACATCACCTACAAAACGAGGTACACTCACACATCACCTACAAATATCGTTATCGACTGTGTGCAAACACACACCGACACACAAACAGGTAGTAGAAAAGCAAAACGAGGTACTCGAGATATTTTGTGTGCGTTTGTATCTTGAACTGAGCATGCTATATGCGAGGTATACCTACCGAGGTATTAGTAAAAACTACCTCGCTTGTTGGAGGTACCTCGGTTCGTTGCTGTGTACTCCTATGACGTACCTCGCTTTGATAGTGTCACCAACGCACCCCCCCTCCACACACACACACACGCAATCCCATTCCTTCATCTACACACTAAATAGAAAATAACACGCAAGACAAACATAAAGCAAAGTGAATATAGGAGCCCGCCTTGGAAAACCTGTCTAATGGTATTGCAAACAGTGTAGATCAAGGCCAGCCGCCGCGTCAAAGACGCGGCGGCTGGTTTTGATCTACAATGTTTGACACCAACATGCATTGAAAGTATTTAATGTAGCTATATTATAATTATACGGTATTTGGCAGTGTAAACCAAACTCAGATACAGAGTCTGGGATGACGACAATGCTTGGTCTTTATCATGTTGCACTGCAGTAAGGCAGGTTTTGTCTTGACACGGCTAAACTTGTTCTTATAGCGAAGGGTTTCTGTAGAATGTCCAATCTATTACGATAATAATTTAAAAGCATTGTCTTTATTTCCCTAGAATGACACTGATCACGTGACAATGATGATAGTTAGCTACAGTAAAATCACAGTAAATAAATTTGAAGTCTTCCGGACCGAGAAAAACCCCCATTTGCGATAGAACAAAACAGAACACACTTTAGTTCTTGTACAGAGTAGAAGACGTTTTCTCCCCCTTTAAAGGAAACGAAACGCAAGCGCACTGCAATTTTGTAAATACATGTATTGACAATTTATTTAAATACGAGTAGCAAACATTTTCGAGCCTGATCAGACGCTGGATTACGCACAGCCGGATTGTTTCAAATTCACTTGCCTCCAGTGGAATGAGGGAACATAGAAAACACTCATTACTACCGGTACAGAGTGGTAACACTCAACCAAACTATACCAACCTGTTAAACATGTTCGCCTGATGCAGTGACGAAATGTTAAAGGGATACTATAAGTACGCTAAGCACCAAGGGTAAAATCACCCTAGATACCAATGCATTGACCCTATCACATCTCATCACATAACTTCCAACATTTTTGTTCGATTTCTTCCAAATTTGGAGATGTTTTACAGATTCTGATAACTTTTACCCTTATTCAGGTCCTGTAGATGAAATCCGAGAAAATGATCAAAATGTGAAATTTCTGAGATTTCACCGAAATTTTCAAATCCACTCAATGCTACATTTTATTGTTCTTAGAGATGTTACAATGGGTACAATTGAACATTGAAAGGTACAACATTGTTTTACCAACGAATTACATCTCTAAGTACATTAAAATGTACAATTCAATGGATTTGGAAATGTTGGTGAATTCTCAGAAAAATTACTTTTTGATAATTTCTTTGGGTTTCGCCTACAGGACCTGAACAATCGTAACATTTTCAGAACCTATAAAGTAGACCTTTGTCCAAGGCATCTCCAAATTTGGAATAAATCGAACAAAAATGTTGGAAGTTATGTGCAAGAAGTGATAGGGTCAATGCATTGGGACCCTTGGATATTTTACCATTTCGTGCTTAGCAAACTTTGAGTAGTATTATATCAAACCTTGATGTCAAATATGTAAAACATGCTTTTGCAAGGATATTGTTCTTACACCTAATGATGTTGAAAAGACATACACACAGACCTTTTTTACCTAAAAATATATCGTTGAAAAAATAAACAATATGCAGAATTACAATAAACTTTGAGTTAAATGTACACCTACGTATATAAACCCATTTACAACATGGAGAACAGGTAAGAGAAGTATTTCAAAGACTGTTGATTAGCCTTCTTCTCGCGGTCGTAATGCTGTTGTTTCTGTATGTCAGCCACCATTTTTTAACAACATGATTTTAGTGTTATCAATGTTAAACATTGAATATATACACTGTACACCCCATTTATATGGATTTCTTCGTACAATTCAACAGTTAAAGCATATTCAAGTGAATAATAGGCAATTTATTTGTCACCGATCAATTCTTCTGCGCGAAAGTATATCTCTAATATGAGTCTAAACCGCAGGAGCCTCAAGGAAAATCAACTGATGTGTTAGCAGTCAAAAAACAATTACCTGAATGTAGAAATGTACAGCATCTTCATCTTGACAATTCTGTTTAACCCCTTCACTGCCTTACCCCGAGTACAAGAGTTATTCAAACAGTTTAGATCCTGATCAGACGCCGCGTAAAGCGGCGTCTGATCTGGATCCAAACTGTTTGATACCCATCTAAATATTTCTGAAGTCAAAATAGTAAACATTTAAATTTTAGAAATAAAAACAGACGACAAATGTTGAAAATTGATGACGTCATGGCAGCGAAGGGGTTAAAGTTGATCTATCATAAAACAGCTACTTTAGATTGAATGTCCTTGTTGAGTACCTTACAGGCATAGATGCTACAACTGATGAATACAAGTAGTTCTAAAATAACGATTTCATGTTCGTCTTAATTATCTGTCTTTTAACTGGTTTGAAATTTACATTTGGTGATGCAGATTTAATATGTTTATATTGGCATAGTACGCAATATCTTTAACAGTCCGTATCGCATAAAGTCGAATTTGCAAACAGTTTGATCCTGATCAAACGCCGAGTCACGCGACGTCTAATCAGGATCAAAACTATTTAACACTCGTTTCGATATTTCTCAAGTTATACTCTCTTAAATATTTATTAGAAATGATCTTGCAGACAACAACAATATTGTAGCAGACGACAAAATAACGATGATTGGGTAACAGCCTCACGATTATTTTGGCACCGAAAGGGTTATCGTCCTAATGACGTTTGAACCAGTCTAACACATAAAGTGCTACAAACTCGTCTGTTCATAAACTTATTGCTTGATTTTATTTCTGAAGTTTTGATATTTAGGCACTTTGACTAAAAACATTTTTTTAATGTAAAACAGTGTGCATAGATAAAACATTGATCTGTCACTAAACAATAACTTTAGATGTATGGTCCTTGTTCAAAACTTGCGGACATGGTGTGCCACAGCTAATTGGCAAATAAATAGTTCAAAAGTCACCATTTTATGTTTGCCCTTTATCATTTTCTTCGATTGATTTTAAATTCCCCTTTGGTTGTGCAGATTTGCAGATAGTGGTTAAATATGTATATCTTGGCAGAGTACGCAATGATATTTAGTAACAACTTACGGGGAAATGTGGTGTACAGTGGAGAATCTGTTATTCTTTCCCGTTTAAACGCAAACGTACGCAAACGCAAAGCACTAAAACGTAGAAAAGAACAACTTTTGGACAATTCTGATATTTCATGTTTATCTTGGTGGCAAACAGTTTGGATCCTGATCAGACGCCGGGTTACCCGGCGTCTGATCTGGCTCCAAACTGTTTGCACTGCAAATAATAGTTTTAGCGTAAACGCGTTTATTGGGAAAGAATAACAGATTCTCCACTGTATATGCCAAAATTAAAAGACAATACTCAAATAAAAGCAAATATGTGGCATTATTGTGCACTGAAAAAAGAGATCCGCCTGAAACATCCATTTAGCATCGTTTCCACACGCAAAGGCATAAACAGGAAAGAATAACGTCTACTCGCTCACTATACAGTAAAGTAAGTTATCTCGACTGGTAATACATATATATGACTCGTTAGCCCAGTGATTTATAAAATTATTAGTCCCCGCGTCCTGGGTTCGAATCCCACCGAGCTGAATATTGCATCTTAAACAGAATTTCTTAAACATTTACGTGATTATATTGGCGTTAAATATACGTTTTAAGTTATTTTTTATGCAATATCTGGTTTTAATTAACCCATTTACTGCCAGCATGTGATCCGGTTAAACTTTGTCGTCTTCCTTTCTTTATCAAAATTGAAAAAATATAAGTTTTCCCTAACTAAATGTTGCTATGAGCGGCAAACAGTTTTGGCCCTTATAAGACGCCGATTCACTCAGCGTCTGATCAGGACCTATACTGTTTGAAAATGTCATATGCGCTCGTGATAAAGTAGTGAAAGGGTTATTATAGTACACCCTCTCCATTACAACCACTTAAAATAAAGCACATATACCTATAATATGTATTTAGGCTTTGCCTATGGGCGGAAAAAAGCAAAATTATACTAATGAAAACGGAATAGATCTATCACCAGTGTATCAGTTCGTTGTGTATTCCAGATCACACTCGAGGCTACATCTCTCGTGACTGAGATCTGGATTACACAACCGACTCGAACTTTTATTTTATAGATCTACCTAAATTGTTTGGGACAAGATCTATATGTTGTTAAACCAAATAATCAAATAGATCTATAAGCACCCGTGTATACAATGTTAAAAGTTAAAACTCCTCCGTACACCTATAATGCAATCTGAAACTATTTTTGGAAGTCATATGACCACCAATAATGACGTCATTATTTATATTGATGGCGTATTGGTAATCCGTTATTTTTATCGGTTCGATTGAGAAGTAGATTTTTGTAAATAACGTTCATTTAAGCGTTTAAGGGTATAATTTGAACTGTTTGAAGCTTTGTCCTTTGGAGAAAATCATTTCAAGTGAGTGTTGGGGGTTATTCATGCTTAAAATGGTTTAAAAATAGAACCGAAATCGGGAATTCCGAAACGTCACGCACAACTCTTTGTAAAAGCCGTGACGTCATCATCCAAGATGTCAGCCCCCATGTTTTGTAGCTGCCTAGTTTTGAGGAAATAATCACGCGCAAATTAAACACTTTTCAAAGTCTGTCAGTGATTGAATAAAATTGGAATACCTTTGATTTTATCATGCATTACATAAGAACGGAAAAAAGGCAAGCCTACAATAAAATTGTAGGCAGCTTAAAACAAGATGAAAGTAAAGCAGAAATCTCCTACAGTAGCTTTCTGCTTTATATTCATATTGCGTTAAGCAGCCACCTGTATTAAACTCCACAGCTGTTACCTCAATCAATGTTCGAACATGCACAGTGGAGAATCTGTTATTCTTTCCCGTTTAAACGCAAACGTACGCAAACGCAAAACACTTAAACGTAGAAAAGTGCAACTTTTGGACAATTCTGATAATGCATGTTTATCATGGTGGCAAACAGTACGGAGCCTGATCAGACGCCGGGTTACCCGGCGTCTGATCTGGCTCCAAACTGTTTGCACTGCAAATAATAGTTTAAGCGTAAACGCGTTTATTGGGAAAGAATAACAGATTCTCCACCGTAATAGATAGGTTATTCTGTGGAGTGTGTAACACGAGTGGGTAGATCTAAATGTCCATACCGGAAATTCTACGTCAGTTAGGTAAGTATGGCCTGTCGGTATATCATGCCTTTCGGCTCTCTGACTGACTAAGAGTATCCGTTTTCAGCTCCATTTAGAATATACAGAATATCTTATTAGACATATTCGTACAGGGTGCCTGTCTAGCACAGAACACTTTTCAGGGTAATTTGGAATCAGGTAAATATTTAGCCCAGTATGCCGTCCTTGAGTTACGGGGGATTGTTGTGTTAACCCATTTGCACCAAGTGGATTATCCCATGCTTATAATTAATATATTATATTGGATTATTCCATTCTTGATGTAAAGAGTTCCTGGTCTAAATTTTCATTTTCGTTTTGCTCTATTTTGAAATTCCGACTAGGGTTTACAATAATTGGTCTGCCACCAAAAACTACACTTTCCGTAATTTTCTTCTCAATAAACTTTAGAATATGTCCGCATAGGGTCGTTTAGGTATTTTCGTAGAAATTAACTGGCCGTCTCTTGTGACTTAACCTATACTAGTGGCGCACCAATTGTCAAAGTGCTCCGAAATTCCTATCAGCCAACAATGTAAACTCTGATCAGACGCCGCTACACTGTTTGCCTATGTTCCTTTTAAAGGCCACCAGGCACAAATGGGCTTAGTGTTGTAAACAGTGTTGTTTCAGATGAGGTACTAGGTGTCTTATGAGTAGTAATGTAATGAGCTTTAGATAAGACTTTCCAATTTCTATCATGAGGTAATAACGTAGGTAAGCTACGAGAGAATTTACTATTGTCTCTACTCTCCAATTAAAAGCAAGAATAAAAAGACACGTATCCTTTATTGGATGCTAGAGACCTACGAAAAATAAAGGCCATACAATCCATCTCGTATTAAACTTAAATTCGATTCTTATTTTTCCATTAATTCATCTGGAAAGTGACTCTGTAGTGAGAATGGCCCTTAAGTTGTCTAAGTCCCTTACTGTAATATAGCTAAGTTTCTTGATCAAAATTTATCTGGAAGTTTTTACCCCTTCACCGCCACATTGTCGTCTGTTTCATTATTATTATCTGTAGCATCGTTTCAAGGTAAGATTTAAGGCAGTGTTACTGGTGTAATTTCAAAACAAGTGGCAAACAGTTTTGATCCTGATCAGACGAAGTTATTGAGGGTGAAAGGGTTAATGAATGATAAATGTTTAGTTCTTACTACTAGAAACAAACGGAATCTTTGATGTTTGGATGTGATAAGTTTTTTCCCCAAACAAATTGTTGAATATATTAATACTGTACAATGTAATTAATTCCTCTGAATGTCGATATTATGTGGCTAAGTGAAGAGTATTGTTTCATTCGTTAAAGACTACAACAGTACAAAAAATAAAGTACCAAGTTATAGTCTACTTTTAGTCCAAGTGACCGATCATCCGACTGTACATTCGCTCCCCTGATCATTGAACTATCTTGCCTACAATATTGAGCACTGCTTACACATGGCGCGTAGGCTCAAATCTGACCAAACAAATAATTCAGAACACACTCATACTCAGCTCAAACACTTTATAACCTTGGACCAGGATCTCACTTGGCTGGATACTGATAAATATGTACCTAACTTCTCAATCAATCATTCCAAATCGCTTTCCTGCTAAGAGGGTAGTTATGTTTTCCTATAGTATGACCCAATTAATTATTTTCATGGACAGACTGTGGAGTTATTAGGAATTGATTGCGGCTATTTGTTTTGTGTTGTTGAGGGGTGTTGACCTTGTTTGCAACAAAAACAGATTATAAAGATTAGATTGAATACGCGACATGACTAGGGCGGAATAGAAAAACCCACCGGGTTTCGCGAAATCAGCTACATGTATATACGAGGTGGTTGAAAAAGTAATGATACTTGATCAATAACTTCCATATATCTAGTGCGGAATGCATGTGCGATATATCATTTTAAAGAGGATTGCAATGCCTACACGGTGGTATAATGCACGATAGGATCATTAGGTAGACTCGATAAGTTAAAACATTAACCTAAATGACCTCTCCTCGAGGACACTGGAACATAGCATTTTTCAGACATTATATTTTGACGTAATAACTTCTTAAAAAGTAGAATTTCTGGAATTTGTTTTTGAACGTAACAGTTTATGTCTGAATTTTAATATAAATAAAATTTCATTTCAGTTAAAAGGTTTAACTGTCAAAAGTCTTAATTTTTCAAAATTAACATTTCTCTTTTTGCCTATAACAAAAGGAGACATATATGCTTTCGAACGCTACATGTATGAAAGTTTTCTAGATTAGTATATCTAAATTTTGATTTAAAAAATGTAAAACCTTACTTCAACGGCTTCACTAATAACCTGGTTCAATATAAACAATGAGTTCCAGAGCTCCAGATAAGGGGAGTATTTCATAATCTAAAATCTTTATTTCTGCAGTAAACCCTATGGTGTCACTACTCATTAGAATCGTCTCTTCGAGACGATTCAAATGAGTAGTCACACCATAGGATTTTGTGCTGAAATAAGTGAGAAAATGTTGAATTTGTTCAGTTTACTCCCTCTTATCTGGAGCCATGGAGTTCAATGATTCTGGTACAGTGCCACGGTTTATTCTTCGGCAATAACACCAATGCTATTGACATACAGTAACACCTCTTTATCACGATCACTAAATGAAGTCTAATTGATAGCATGAAAGAAACATTTACAGCTTTTAATAAGGTGAAAGTAAAACAGAAAGCTCTTGAAAGAGCCATCTGTTTTTCTTTCACCTTATTCAAGCCACCACTTGCCGTAAATACATACCAAAGAACAGTTTTTTATTGTTGTTTTTATGAGTTTTATTACATGTATATTGTACAGTTAAAATACTAATTAGTATGCTACTGAGCTGCCTGGCACTTGGTTCTAAAATACATGACAAATGACAAACAAATGACATTCATGACACCTTTCACAGCTATGATGACGTCAAAACACACCCAGTACCATAATGTCGTCTGCCTGCAAAAATCAAAATATCTCGTCTGCTTTTAACAGAAGTTTAGAATGTTAATCATTTTGATTTAACAGCATTTATGTGAATGTCCATCAGTGTTACAGTGGAGAAACTGTTATTCTTTCCCAATAAACGCGTTTACGCTAAAACTAATTTTTCTATTGCAAACAGTTTGGAGCCAGATCAGACGCCGGGTAACCCGGCGTCTGATCAGGCTCCAAAATGTTTGCCACCAAGATAAACATGAATTTTCAGAATTGTCCAAAAGTTTCACTTTTCTACGTTTTAGTGTTTTGCGTTTGCGTTTCGTTTCGTTTAAACGGGAAAGAATAACAGATTCTCCATTGTACGCGGCGTCTGATCTGGATCCGAACTGTGTTGTAAATGTCCAAATGAAAGTGTTATCGATCTTGAAAATGAAGGGGTTATATGCCAAAATGTAACGTAAGTAGAAAAACACCTGCGAATCACAATCAATGCATATACACAAAACAGCGCTCCCTCTCTTCAAAGACACCCAACGGGAGACAAACATATGTGCGTTGTTCGGAGGGAGTCGTTACAGGGAGGGCAATTGGCTTTCATTTGAAAACAGCTTGAATCCAGATCAGATGCTGCGTCTATATGGCTAAGTTGATTAACCCCTTTACTGCTTTGCCCCAAGTACTATGGTAATTTGCAAACAGTTTGGATCATGTTCAGACGCCTCGTAACGATACGTCTATTCTGTGTCCAAACTGTTTGAAACTCATTTCAATGTTTCTAAAGTCAAAATATCTTAAATCAATATTTTGAGAAATTAAAGCAGACGACATTTGCTTAGAGTTGATGACGTCATGGCAGTGAACTGGTTAATAAGATTTCGAATTGTTGTGGTCTTTTACATCTCACTTGCTGCAATACGAGAATGGCCTGTTATCGGGTTATAAAACGAGTCCGAAGGGCGAGTTTTTAAGCAAGTTCGAGTGATATTTTTTTCATATCCATCCAACAAAATTGGTTATTCTATTTATTATATACATTTTGATGACGTTTTTACAGAGAAAACACACAAAATTAATTGTTTACGCGCGACGTTACAAAAGATATTGTGACGTAACGTCACAAAAAAGATATCGGCACTGCAAAATTGATATCATCACTAGGTGATAAAACTGTGACGCATATGAAATTTATCTAACTGAAAAATCTCTATAAATCATCGATAGGTACATGTATATTATAAATATGATAACCGCCAATATATAGATTGAAATGATCTTTGATTAATGCAATTGTGTCGAACAACCATGATACCATCAAACATAATTGGCTCAAAGTCATTCCGTTACATCGAGAGCCGGTATATTAACCCTTTCACTACAAAAATTGTTTGTGAGATATTTACCCCTTCACCGTTTCATTGTCGTCTGCGTCAATGTGCTTGCAAGATCGTTTCAAAGTAAGATTCAATATAGTATGACTTAAAACATATCGATACGAATGTCAAACAGTTTGGATCCTGATCAGACGACGCGTTACGCGGCGTCTGATCAGTATCCAGACTGTTTGCAAGCGCACTTGTGATCGTCATTGAGAGTGAAAAGGTTAAAGTACTTGCATCACTTATAACAAATCACCTTTGGCATGCTTAACCCCTTCACTGCCTTACCCCGAGTACAATTGTTATTTGCAAACAGTTTGGATCCTGATCAGATACCGCGTGACTCGGAGTCTGATCAGGATCCAAACTGTGTGACACTCATGAGGAAATATCTTAGGTCAAAATACCTAAAATTAAAATTTGAGTTATAAAATGAGGCGATAATTGTTTAAAGCATATGACGTCACGGCAATGAAAGCGGTTAACGTAACAACTGATATCTAACCTTGAACCCGTGGACCATAATGATACACCCCGCCCATATTCTAGCATTTTATAATTTCTCTCTCCTTTATTAGTCCTTTGTCCCTTAGCCTTTTTCTAGTTTTGAAGACATGTGACCACTCAACGCGGATTGAAAGTAAAGCAGAATGCGCCAACAGGCGCATTCTGCTTTACTTTCAATATGCTTTAAGCTACCATCAGCTATAACAATGAAAATGTTTCTTATTTTACATATTCATGATTATATAGATTGGAACTCTTTTCTTGACGACGAATATATTAAATGCTTAAATCTAAGTATCTATGGAGTAAAATGTTAACCTGTGCACCACATTAATACACCACTCCCGCTGATATTCTAAGCAATTCATCATTTCCCCCTCCTTTATTTAATTCATGTCACGGACACAGTAATCACATACTCTATGTGATTGATGTTAAACAAACTCACCATGGCCTGAAACTTTATGGTACCTAGCAACACAGGGAGATCATTAAATACGAACAAGGTCGTGCGAAAATAGTTCTGTCATTTTCCCTCCCTACAACGGCCCTCCCATCAACGACTCCCTCCTTACAACGACCCTTATCGCAGTTCCTTAAGCAAGACAATTATGTCTAACGCTTTAACTGATGTAATATCGTCTGCTTAAAACTGTCGTGTTATTTTTCCTCAAAGTTACATATAAGTGCACATTTTGATAGAAACTATATTATGACGAGTGATAAACAGCTTGAATCCAGATCAGATGCCGCGTTACGCAAATGTAAGCAAAGTTCTAATTTGCACTCCCTATAACGACTCCCTTCGAAAAACACACATAATCTATGTGTCTATGTATCTACATAATCTCCCGTTTGGTGTCGTTGTAGAGAGAGAGTACTGTATTTGTTGTTATAGTAAAAAGAGTTGGAAATATCAAATAAACAATCGTTAGATTCGGATATATCTCACCTACAATGTAATTTAATTGGGAACTTTAACAACCCGAAAGTTTCATTTTGCACGAAGTTCTTCCTAAACCGATAATATATTTTATATATCACGAAAACCTATTTACCAAATGGGTTCGACTAACGTGGATGTATTCTGTCTTCATAAAAAAGCGATCGTTGCTATATCTTATTCATTTGATCCAAATGATTTCTTTCAAGACTTATAAATGGGAAACAATTTCTGTAAAATTGTGACTAGACACTTACAACCATTTAAATCCTTATTCTACTGAACGCAAAATAGTTTACAGTTTAAACTCAGACACTGTGTAAAGTGGAGTATACGACATTATTTCCAGTTTAACTACATGTATATGAATTGCCCACCCACCGACGAACAATTGGCATTTTTTCCACACACTTTTTACATTACTGGCGATGCCACAAAATCATCGAACACAAAATTACACCATAGTGTAGGCCAGTTTAGATGTTAGGGTGTAATGTTTTCAAATATAAATATATTCTCTTCTGTTTGGACCAGAGCCTCTGTTGCTAGACGACTTTTGAACATATACGAAAAAAGTTGACTCGTTCCACTAAATTGGTTGCCATGGTAACAAATGGACAAAATTTTACCAGCGTAACGTTTTAACTCAGAGAGTGGACAAAACATTTTTTTCAAATTTTACTCTAGTCACACGTCTCTATAACGACCAGTAAATAACCTTAATAATTAGGTGTTTATAATAGCTGACTGCTAAAAGCAATGTTATCGAAACTAAACACAATATAATAAAATATAGAAAATGACAGTTTTATGGAAACATTGAAGTTTGATTCTTCTCTAAATTGCAAATAGTCTACAACCTGACCAGATGCTGGGCTACTGAACTGTTTCAAATGGAAACTAATTCAATTTGATTCGCATTTATTGCCTGGTTCCAAATTGTTTGAAATAGACATAATTGCTCCCCTAAAAACCATTTGATTTGAAAGTATAAAGTACCCAATTAACTTCAGAATCAAAATCGCTTTCCTGTTTGTTCTGCAATTTTTATGTCTTTGACATCAATTGTTTTAACCCATTACTCAATAAATACGTTTTTGTACGACTGTAAATTATTCCTCCACTGAAGAATATAGTTTCGATTTATTCAGTCAGGAATATGCAGCATAAGAAATATGTTATATATTCAAACAGATGATAGCTTAAAGCAGGCTGAAAGTAAAGCAGAATGTGCCCTCAGGCACATTCTGCTTTACTTTCAATCTGCTTTAAGTATTCACTGTTATTTCAATATGAGAAAAATGCTATGGGGTAAATGTAATGGGTTAAAGAAAAACATACGATACTTTGAAACAGACGCAGGGCTGCCATAAGTTGACATGAAAAATCCTAAGATTTCTAAATTTGCATTTTTCAAGTGCGATTTTACTAATCGTACCTTTACCCCCATAGCCTTTTTCTTGTTATGTTGACCTGCGACTACTTAAAGCAAGCTTTAAGTAAAGTAGAATGTGCCTTAGGGCACATTTTGCTTTACTTTCAGCCTGCTTTAAGCTACCATGATTTTGGAAAAAATCCGGAGTTTTAGGAAAAATCCGGAGAAATGGCAGCCCTGCAGACGCATAACTCATTTACCCCTGAAACATCTAATGAACAACCCCCTTTCCAAAGCAAGTAATTTTTGTTTTACTATTAAGGTTTTTGAAATTACAAACAGTGCAGACTTTTCTTATAAGTAACATGTATTACATATCTTTGATTAAATCGCAAACACTCAAAGTTATTTTTTTTGTAAATGTAAACGTTTATAAGATTAAAACAGTTCAACTCGTCGAGAAATCCAGTCAAACCCCCAATACCCATATCCACTGTTGGAAGTTTTCTCCATAAAAACGGCTGAAGCTTTTTTGCGTATTACATGGTTCAATGGGTTAAAACAGAGTTTATTGTAACCCGATATTATCGGCAACTGTACATTACAGCCCTGATATAATCAGCTTATAGACAATAGTCTACAAACAACTCCACAATACCCAATTCGGCTATTTGACCATGTGTAAAAATAAGGAGACGTCGTTACTTTGTGATTTCTTTCTGGACCGCGCGCCCCAACACTCTTAAAGCAAGCAATATCGCCTAAAAAGGATTGACCTAGTTTCAAAAACATTGACCCAGTTTCGAAAGGACTGACCTAGTTCTTTCTCTTTTCTCCATGATTGGCAAGTCATAGAAAGCCTGAAGTTACATATAAACACAAGCTTTGTATAACAACCTGAACATGTCTTTATTAAACAATCCACACGGAGAAAGATTCCAACATATGAGCCTTAACAATCACGGACAATCCTGTCAATACTAAACCCACCTATGAGCCTCAAACAAAGAGGACACAATTCAACCCCTACCAAGAACCTTCCCATTTTTCACATATTGTTACTATGCCATGTATTTTATGTAATTTGTTTTAATAAAGGCACAGTCCCAATCCCCTTCCAACCATACCTCTGTTGTGGTCTGAAGAACCAGATGTGACCACAACATGGAAGGATGACAGTTCCAACCATCTCCCAGACGACTGAATGACCAGAGAAGGAAGACCAGATGTCCATCCAACCATTCAGTGTGAGTCTACGGGGTAGGGAATTATGGGGTGGATATCGAAGTTTTACGCTCAACGTGAAATGGGAATCCACTCCATATCTACAAAGAAACCCCTACCCCCGTCGACCGACTACAGCAGAGAAGAAAATGGCCGTTTGTGTTGTAACCCGCCGAAGATGCCGAATCCGCCAAGTACGTACCTAGGAGTTTTCCAAGCACAACCTCAAAGGCTAGCCGATTGATGCTGGACCGAGTGATGCACTGGATGCTTCTGTGTGAGGCTTTTCACCATTCTTATCACTCAACCTTTGCCTCATCTTGACATGAACTAACCAACTCTTGAAATCCATTTTACATATAGGAATAAAATAGCAATTTAGTACAATAACAACTTCTAAATTTCTCTTGGGGAACCAACATCTGATGCTCAAAAACAGCCACTTAAAATTTAGACTATATGCAACTAGACCCTGCCGGTGTAACGCAGTATAATGACCCACCCCTGCTAAAATGACCCATGGGTCATGTCACTACGTAGAACAGTGACCCGGGTCATGTTACTGCGTAGAAAAATGACCCTAGGCCGTAGAAAAAGACCCTATCAACTCGTAGTAGAATGACCCCCTCACGCTATGGGGTCATTTCACTACATAGTATAAAGACCCGGGGTCCTTTGGCAGGGGTGGGTCATTCTACTGCGTGGCACCGACTGAAGAAAACGTTCCCCCAAAATAGTTTAGTCTTAACAGACAAAGATAACTTGGGCAAGGCGTTAAAACAAATCAAGCAAGCATCGTCGAGTTCTAACTGACCTCTCTGAGTCTTAGATTTATCATAGATAATTTTCAAAATACACTTCACATTTTAGTTACACGTACTCGGACAGAACATCAAAAAGGCTTATATACTTGGTTAATGTTACGGTAATATTTCCTAAAGCAGTTATTTAAAAGTTTATGATGCAGTCATCACATGACGTTACCGTGCAGCAGCGGTCACTGTTACCAGGCACTATCGCATAATAGTGACCGTACGTAGGTAAGGTATACTATTTCTAATTAGTCACCTGAGAGTTTCATAATTGAGTCGTGCCATTATAACACCTGCCTTATAGCATTGCAGCATTGTACAGATCATCCCTGATTCTGTATCTAAGTTAGGTATACACTGCCAAATACCGTATAATTATAATAGAGATAATACCGTACATAAGAAACAGCTGATGCATGTAGGCGTCAAAGACAAAGACAAGACACAATTTTTATTGTGATACAGGCCTCCGTCCCCGACACATATACATAATATAACATATCGATACATGCGATGTGTAACAGTACAAACAAACAACACAGGTGTGCTTTTCAAATTACATTTACTAAATTTAGTGTTTCCTGTCGTAACTGTAAGGCATAATAAATGTACATTGCAAGACTGCGTACTGTGGTCCTGTTTTTACGTGTCATTAATAAATTAAATTTGTACATGATTGGATGAATATAATATTTTGTTGCTAAATAATGCTTCCTGAGGTCATTGTAAAAATGGCATACTAACAGAAAGTGATATTCATCCTCAATATTTCTGGTACAAAACTTGTACAGTCTTGATTCCCGGACAATACCAAGGTGTCTTCCCTTTTCTATCATTAGAGAGTAAGAGAATATTCTAAACGAGGCTAACCTTACTCTAAATTTCTTAATCTCTAGGATATCTCAGTAATCTTCAAATTTGAAATCAGGTTTACTGTCAAACAGTATAGATCAATCAACGCTTTAAAGCGGCTGCTGGCCTTGATCTACACTGTTTGATATGCAATTAAACAGGTTTTCTCATGGCACGGCTCATATGTTTTCGGGCATATTAAATGCAATAGCCGTTTGTCAAATTCTCGGTTGACCTGAAACAATGGCCAAGAAAGGCTAGCAAACAGAGAACATGACTGTGTCCATTATGTTAAAATTATTTTAATTGAAAATAACGGAAAGACACAGATAATCGAGACTAACTTGCCTTAGAGTTGCACCAATGTAATGACGATGTGTGTCCCCCATCACAATTTTGAACCCCTAAAACGTTTTTCGACACAGAGAGCTGACATCCTGATTAATACAGCGCTCCCTCTCTACAACGACATCCAATGGGAGACACAGAATGTGTGCGTTGTTCGGAGGGAGTCGTTATAGGGAGGGAACTTATTTTACATTTGCAAACAGCTTGAATCCAGATCAGACGCCGCGTAACGCGGCGTCTGGTCTGGATTCAAGCTGTTCGTCATTTGTCATTGTGTTTTATTCTGTTAAAATGTCATTTATGTAAGAAAAACAGTAGACAACAATTTTAAGAAGACGATGTTGCATCAGTGCAAGCATAAAACATAATTTTCTTGGGAACAGCCGCGAATGTCGTTGTAAGGAGGGAGTCGTTGTTCGGAGGGTCGTTGTAGAGAGGGAACGCTGTACTATTAAAATCAAGTCCAAAGAACAGGTTACCTGGCGTCTGATCTGGCTCAAAACTGTTTGCAATGGACATACGGGGAACGAATGACGTGGTCTCTAAGGCAGTCCGTATACAGTATTCCCTCCTTTCAACGGCCCTCTACAATCGTCTGCTTAAATTTATCGTCTGCTGCTTTTCTCAAAGTTACATATTGGAAATTTTGACAGATAAAAGCTTAATGACGAATGACAAACAGCTTAAATCCAGATCAGACGCCGCGTCACGCGGTATCTCATCTGAATTAAATCTGTTTGCTAATGTTAATCAAGTTCTCCCTTATAACGACTCCCTCCGAAACACACACACACATTGTTTGTCTCCCATTGGGTGTCGTTGTGAAGAGGGAGCGCTGTAGTTGCAACATCGCATGAAAATGGCAAAGAGTACTCAATGCTTGTGGCGTCTCATTAGCACTTTGCCCGCTATAAGTTTGTCTGTTTTATAGCTGTCTTATGAAAATATTTGTTTGATCTAATTCTAAATTCTCTTTACTTAAAAAACCTTATTACAAATGTCAAATAGTTTGGATACAGATCAGACACTGCGATTTGCGGCGTTTGATCTGTATCACATCTCTTTGAACAGATTAGTAATGTCTCGACCAGCAGGCAAAGTGTTCACTTCTTCACCTTTTCCAATATCGGTAGATGAAAGACGTTTATGAGCTTCAAATTTCATTCTCAGCTGCTCGATATTTCACAAATGTCGCTAAAAGTCAGATTTGATACAGTCAAACTTATGTAGAGCTGTCACTCTCTAAAGACGCACGAGAGTCATTTGATACACGTGAACTAATGCTTAACACATTTGCGCCGAGTGGATTCTTCCATATTTTTATTGGATTAGTCCATTTTGTATCAAAGGGATGCCTTGTCAAAACTTTTCATTTTCATTTTGTTTTATATTGAAAGTCCTATCAGCAAACAATGTAGACTCTGAACAGACGCCGCATAATGCGGCGTCTGATTTGAGTCTTCACTGTTTGCCTATGTCCCATATATGGGATCTTGGGCACAAATTGGTTAATGCAGTAGTAAAGTGTAACAGAAAACGCCTACATCAGCTTTCCATGTAATATTTGTTTTGTATTAACCCTTAGCCCGCCAAATGAATTGTCGTCTGCTATATTTCTCGTCTGCTTCAAGTTTCAAAGTGCTTCAAAGTTGCTCAAAATTGCTGAAAATGTTGTCCGAGTGTCAAACAGCTTGGATCCGGATGAGACGCCGAGTTACTCGGCGTCTCATCCGGATCCAAGCTGTTTGCATATGGAGATAGTCGTGACTGGCAGGCTAAGGGTTAAGCTGCTACTTCGTACTATAAACACTTGTTTATAATTGTCCATTTTAATGAGAAATGTCAAATCTCGATTCGAAAAAAATGTTTCTGTCCTGTTTAAATAGAATTAAAAGCAAACACAATGCAGGGCTCCAGATAAGATTGAATTAACTAAAAAAGTTCAACTTTTACTCCTTAATTCTGCACTAAATCCTATATTGTGACTACTCATTAGAATTGTCTCTAAGAATCAATTCTAATAAGCAGTAACACAACAGGGTTTGGTACAAACACAACGGTTTCAGTTTGTGAAAAACTCCCCTTATCTAGGACCCTGACAATGCAATTGAATATAAAAAATTACGTTGGTTTAGAAACATTAGTGATATACGTTCATATCATTGTTAAACAATTTGAAAAGTTTGAAAGTATCAACAGTGTTTGGAGGACGGACGTGTTCATTTAGGAAAATTAGCATATTCCAAACCTTAAAGTGAAACCTTTCTATTACTAATAATGTTACATTGTATTTATCAGGATTTAAATGTAGGTGGCTGCTTAAAGCAAGGTAAACGTAAAACAGAAAGCTCCTAAAGGAATTGTCTGTTTAACGTTCCCCTTGTTTTAAGCTGTCGCCTGAATTTTATAAATCAACTAGCCTTCTTTTTAATTGTTTGTAGAGAGGGATTACTGTTTATATAACAAGGGCTAAGGTTGACATTTTCACAGTAATAAAACATTTCAAACAGAGACCTGCCATCGCAAGTAGAGTAGAACCTCTCTATTACGAACACTAAATTGTGTCAAATGTTAATCGTTTAAGACAGCTGACTGCTTAAAGCAATGTGAAATTGAAACAGAAAGCTCCTTTATACGGACAATTAGCATTCTATTCAGTGGTCGTAATAGAGGGGTTCTACTGTACTGTTTTTTATGGTCAAAGCCTGTGGCATCAAGACGTTTCTGTGCTGATTACGGAGACAATTTCCATTTCTTTATTTTACTTGCCCATCGTTAGAAACACAAAGTCATAACATATTCAGAATACTAAATAACGTACCGGAATGAGGCGAAATAAACTTGACACATCAAGTCTATATGAGAACGTGGTGGCAAACAGTGGAAAAAACGCGATTCCTCCCTGTTGAAATATTTCATTGCCAATGGCGCCAAAAGGGGACATTGCAAACAATTTGGACCCTTAACAGACGCCGTTAATAGAGGCCTCCGAGGTGTATTTCTGTACTATACTCTGTATATTTAACGTTCTGTCTATATATTACAGAGTGCCATTCCGCTTTTGATTTTCGCATTAGCTTATTGGAATTTGACTACAGTTTGAGGCCACTAGCACTTAATATTGAATAGTCTTAATAATAAAATTGAAATGAGTTTCACCTACTGTTTTGTAACATTAAAGCATACATTAAAATGTTTAATAGATATCGTGATATAATTTGATATATTAATGAAAAATGCAAAAGGTATCTTAAAATTGTTCATTGATTATATCAATTTGTGTACGGATAAGTGATTTATTTTCAAGTTCATCTAAAACAGAATATAATTTTACAACAAACTAAATACTTTTTACATTACAACTATAAACCGTACATACGAGTATAAATATTGTATTAATCGACAAACGACTTTCTAATATTGGTTCGGACTAAGGTGTAATTGCCTTTAGGGAAATTGTCCTTTATATTATTGTTTTTATAGATCTTACTAAATAAAATACTCTATGGAAAAACAGAAAAGAAACTATGGAAATGTTGGTCAAGGCATACAGCGATGCTGCAATGAAGAGAACGGCATTGCATAAGTGGTACTGGCGGTATGAATACGGAAAAGAAAGTGTGATGGACGAACAGCGCAGCGGACGGACGACGTCAATAACGTCGCAGAAAGTTCAGGAAATCAAAGAGCTCCTGGATAAAGACAGACGTATCACGGTAAGAGAAGTTAACTAGCTGTTAGACTGTAGTGTTGGGACAATACATACTGTAGATCATGACAGTTTAAATATTAGGTGATAATTCGCGAGATGGATCCCTAAAATGCTGTCGTAGAGACAGAAAGCTCAAAGGGTGGAGTCGTCAATGTGACCGTTTAAACAAAAATTGAGGGAATGGCAGCATCTGTCCGCGTATTGTTTGAACACCCAACGTACCTTATATTCTATCGCCTAACCAATTGGTTTATTTCGATCTGTAAATAGCGGAAGATTATACTGACTCCTTATCTGTATAATAAATGTGTAAAATACCAAGTACTTTAACGATATAAAGATGCTTTAATAATGATATTATGTAGGATATAACATAACATTTATTGAGTCTAGAATTATGAATAATTAATTTTCATTGAAATACATCAAACAGAACTAGAAATTTCTCATAAAAGGACACTATTTATTTAATATATCTCACCAATTTCGATCTATGCTATGTTGTAAACATGAATATGTATTTAGCAATATAATCATTAAGAATGACCTCATTTGTGTAAATATACATTAGGCTATTTGAGCCCTTGACATTTATTATAATTTAAAAACATATCAAATATGTTTTTTATTATGTAAATTCCCTAATTTTTATCTTAATACCTATTGATTATTGACAGAATAAATCAAACGGTCTTAATCTACAGTTGAAACAAAAGTGCTGACAATGTTTTTAAAGCATGCAATGTGGCGATGAATGGGTTTGTAATAATAGATAGTTTTCCGTTTTCAAGACACGTACAAAATGTGCATTTTAATGCAGGTCTTATAAATCAGATCAATGTACTTAAATAAAATTAACGTTATTCGCTCATCTGTCATATAAAAGGGAATACGTTACCTGCATTGTACATGAATCGTAGCTTACTAAATACATGATATTTTCTACATGTGGTGATGGGTAATAGATATACATATACCAATCTTTGTAAACAGATTAAAATACTCTGTAATACAAAACATACATGGAAAAATCAACACATCACCCACATGTAATCATTATAAAATGTTTAAGACAATGTTAGATGTCGAAACGTATCTTTCTATAGATCTACCATACGCCCTTAAGAGAGCGCTGTCTAACTTAAGGTGTGTATGGCACAAACTGCTGGTGGAGAAAGACAAACATATTGGCATCGGCAGGGAACTAGGAAATTTTCGCACCTCTCGGACAGAGGTATCCCGAAATCTAGGGGGTGTGAGATTAATAGAATCAAGCACGGCTTTTGGTAGAGACGGGGAATTCTTTACCCGAGGTTGGTCTGTTCCCAGTCGGAAACGAGCTTTAGCCGTGCCTGATTATTTTTCTCGCTTAAAATTACCGTTAAAACGAGTAAATTAAAGGTATTGTAAAGACCTACTTTTTATCCGAATCACACATTCCATATCCAATAGCAACAAACAGCTGTTTAAAAGTCGCGCTATTTCAGTTTGGCTTTAACATTTATTTGTACACACGTTTTAAGAAGAAATCATGTCCCACTTTAGATAACAACTCAGAAATACAAACGTTTTTATTGAATCCAAGCGATTTTGTATAGTAAAAGTGATCAAAACGTCCATTTGTGCCTTTATATGAGTTCTACCTTCAAGCCATAACAACAACCGACGTCAACGACGTCACGGAAGAACGTGACCTTACGCGTATACTCGATCATATGAAACAATCAACAACAACAACATAAATTACTGTTTAAACATCGGATCATTGAATTGTCGAAAGCCACAGACAACTGTAGAGTCTACTGTAAAATTCTCGGTTTCATATCTCTCTGTAAATGTAGTTTGTGGTCAATTTTAAGTTTTAGGGAATTTCTGTAAGAGTTACGTCCCTTTCCCTTGCTTTTACCCAATCGGGCGGAAGGATACCGTACCAGACAAGGTTTGCCGCACTGCTATTTATAGTAACAAAATGTGATCTAGCACCCCTGAAAAGCGAGAAAACCTTATCTGTCCGGACAGACAAGCCGAACTAATGGAACTATCTTATGATTGGTTGTTATTGTCGTTGTTTGACGTTGTCATGACGTCGTCATGCATGCATTAGCGCCTTAAAATACAACTCGCCACTGTATAGCAAGTTAAACGCGTTTTTAGGGTTGACGAGGTGAGAAAATAAATCTAACACCACAGTTGAGTACAATTTGACCGTTGCCATAGTGGGTTATTTTTAACACGGGCTTGAATGTTTAATTCTTTCCCATGTTACTAATGATCTTGTCATAGAATTTTTGTTAAATGTTTTACATGTATTTACTTACTGTGCTGGCGGTCTTTTTAATTGTGAGGTTGTGGAACAGGGTTTATATTTTATGTACACTGTTCGTCTTTATAGGTGAATATAGGAGATAAGTGTGAGGTTGGGCGCCCCTAAACCCAGGTTTAACCCCCCAGTGGTAGTTAATGATTAATTTATAATTAATTATTGATTGCTACTGACCGTACCAAGGCGGGCTCCTATGTTCACTTTGCTTTATGTTTGTCTTGCGTGTTTTTTTATTTAGTTTGTAGATGAAGGAATGGGAGTGTGCGTGTGTGTGTGTGTGTGTGTGTGTGTGTGTGTGTGTTTGTTATGGTATGCCTGTGTGTGTGTTCTGCTTGAGAGGTGGGTGTATTGTTTGTGTTGCGTTTCCTGCTTGAGGCTTTCGTATTTATTTATTGAGTATCAGATGAATATCCCACCCTTGTTTGAAGATATTTTTGGAACACTCGGCAAAGCCTCGTGTTCCAATAAGATCTTCAAAACTCGGGTGGGATATTCTTATCTGACACTCACGGTGGTGTTAGATTCACTATGTCCGTACTGCCTTAAGATGGATATCTACACGGTGGAAGATGGATTCCATTTTTGTTAGTGTGCCCAGTATGCAAGGAATTTAGGCGAGACCTACTTAAACCTAAACAAGAAACACAGGTGGATTGTGTAAACTTATTTTACAAGATAATGGCTGATACTAAGACTGCTTATTTAAAGTTTCAAATTAAATTGTGAAAGCTAACATCCTACGAAAAAGAGAACCTTGGCATGTTCATAACCAAATGAACAACTAAATGCATTATGTCTACCTTTTCCAATCTGATAGGGTTAATGGGCCCGTCACACCATAACGTTCTGGCCAGCGTTCTCTGACGATTGAGGAAACGTTGGTAGTCGCCCATGGTCGCTGGGATAGCGCCAGAAGAGCGTTGTGTGAACGCTAGTAAACGTTAGTAAACGTCGGTGATCGTCGGTAATCGTCGGAGAACGCTGGTCCGAAAAAAAAGTTTTGAACATGCACAAAAGTTTTCTCTGAGACCAGCGTTCTTCGAACGTTTAGTGTTAAACGCTGGAGATCGTTTAAGAACGTTCGTTGAACGTTTTACTAACGTTCACTGAGCGTTGCACGCGTTCGGCTATCGTTAGTCAGTCGTTACTCTAGCGTTACTTGGTTGTTACTAATCGTTTGCTTTGCAGTGAACGACTCCCTGGCGACCTGTAAACGACAGCTGAACGGTCCCCTAGCGTTCGCAGCGTGTGACTAAAGTCAAACGAACGTCTGTTGGCGTCCATTGAGCGTTATTCGAACGTTTCCCGAACGTCCATGTATATTGGTATATAAACTAATGTTTTGTAAGTAAGGTTCATTTGATTTTGGACTACCGTAGAGAACACCTACTATGGAGGAGCCAGAAAGACTAAGGAGGTGATATGTAGTTGCTATATACCAGCATTAAGTAGATGTACTGAACTTGAACATAGCTGAACACATTGAGGGCCCTCGCCCGCAGAGAAAAAGACCCCGGCAGTGCTGGATATTAAGGCGTCAAGAGTTTAGTCTGTACGACCAACTCATGGTTGAAGATTCGCCAAGAAGATCTCAGTACCTTCACCATCTTCATGCGCATGCCACCGGAAATGTTTGATGATATATTTGGAAGTGTCAGGGGCAGATTGACAAAGCAGCACACTTTTACCGATAGCCCCTCGAACATGGCCTGAAACTGGCGGTGACACTGCGACATTTGGCCTCTGGATCTAGGTATGCTGACAAACTCGACCAGACTATCCTCCATCGCCCGGTCACGGTCTTACAATCCTTTCTCTGCTTCTTCCCTCTCTTTGTAATGGTCGGACCGTCATCATTGGGGGTTTCAGGGTGTTTAGGGTCTTCAGGGGGTGTCACATGGTCCATTACTTCTCGGAAGTGCTCTTCCTCATGGTGTTCTTCTTCGTCAGAAGACATTGATAGTGAAGGAGGCTTCTTCTTACCTGCAGCGCTATTAGCAGAAGTCACCTTTCCACTCTTTTTGCGTCTTGTCGGCATGATTCTGACTGATCAAACTCACAAGAACAACTAAATTCACTTCGAATTTCCCAGCGTTTTGTAACCCGTTCGATTGTAACAATCACACGCCAGCAAAACGTTATGCTGTCTTTGGTCACACGATAGTCAACCGTTAGTCGAACGCTCAACACGCTCGTCTAACGTTGGCAAATCGTTCGTCGCTCGCCAGTGGGACGTTAGCACACGCTAATGATTTTCGGGGGTATCTTACTTGGTCGCTGTCACACGCTTCTCGTGCGTTAGAAACACGCTAGCCATACGTTAGGTACACGTTAATCAAACGCCAGAAGTGTCATCTTCATTCTAGAACGCTCGAAAATTAAACGATTGAAACGCTCAGAGAACGTTGGCCAGAACGTTATGGTGTGACGGCCCCATAACAATTGGTGTTTCAATTGTGAAATATTTAATGTGAATGCGACCATGTCGAACAAGGCTAACTTATTATTATTATTTTTATTGTATGAAATACTATAGCAACTACTATTGTCCATAAGGTTTGACCTGGCAGTTTATGAATATTCCGTCATTTTCGTAAGATATTTTCATCTTCCGCAAACAACTACAGTGTATGGTAAATAAGCAATTCATCGATGATTCGAATTTCATTTTATTATCTGATAAAGTTAATTACAGTTGGTAATTGCTCAGTGGTTATGTAACTGCGCTACCAACGTAGGTGTTTTGGGTTCGATTCCCGATAGAGTTAGTTTTGTAATAGGTCTTAATGTGTATTGTTTGAATTCTTTTAAGGTAGACACATACACCATGACATTCATGCAATTATATAAAATAAAGTACAGTGAGACTCGCCTAAGGAAACTTTGATAGAAGAGTGCTTAACCCTTTCCCTCATAGAAGCGACTTTTAGCGTATTCAATATATTCCTCCGCTGAAGAAAATAGTTCCAGTTTATACCCTCATGAACAATAACCATTATATATATTTTATATAGCCTAGCACATTTTAGCTACCTGCTTTAAGTGGTTACCTGTTTTTCAAAACTAGAAACAAGCTATGAGGTAAAGGGTTAAAGCAACACCACGTTATGCAGAACACTCTCCGGCAGAAAGAACTCTGTGTTACTTTGGTATTTCGTTTAGCAGCAAGTTTTTCATTACCAAAACGTTTCATATTTAGTATACATGCACTATATAATTATATATAAAAAATACATGAAGCCGACTTTTACGAAACAGTGCCTGGAATTCAACCAAAGACCCTAGCACTACGAGTCATTGACACTATCCACTGAGCTATTGTGACACAGTGGCTTTTGATTATCGACTGAAGTATATTTCCCGAAGTTTTCATTGATCTATAAATAAAGTGTACGGTAACTTCCGATGGAACCAACGAAAGTTGACGGAAAGTGATGACTGCCAGGTCGAACCTTATCGATAGTACTAAAGCAGCAACTGCAATAGCAATATCATTGAAATGTTCGAGAATGCCAAATTGAATAAAACGTATAAGGTCATGTCTTGGTAATTTTTCAGTACTACCTTGATATCAGAAAGTCAATTGTACGTATATATAATTTGTACGTTCGACCTTTTGACATCGACCTTTTGATATCAACAAGTCAATATGGCATTTATACATTTAACATGAGAAAAATGGTGTATCATGACTACAACTTTATATTACATTTTATACTGTTTGTTAACATTCCATTTCAATAAATTGAATTATATATGTGTGTAATTTGGGTCGGAAGCCTTATACTACGGAAATAAATCTTGAAATCTTGAATCGATATGTATTTTAAAAACTACCCCCGCTCATAATGATACTCCTGTTTAAAGCCGTGGCGAGTATGTTTTTCATTTAGTGTTGCCGATGTGTGTAAGAATTGTTGGAGCATTTGCAAAACCAAACCAAACCGTAACGATCTGATTGCTTATTGAAAACCCTTCTTTAATGTCATCCATACTTTCGCACTACCTCCTTCAGACCTGAACAGATTAACGCCGCCTGTGTAACAGCTAATATCTTCTGAAACAAAGAAACACGACTGCAAATTTTGCTGTTTAGTTCAAAGCTTCATATTTGGGTGTTTTTACCGATTTTTTAACGGTAAACCATTGCCATCCCTACAGTCCGGTAGCAGGGCTGCCATAAGTTGATAATAAAAATCCTAAGATTTCCCAAGTTCCATTTTTCAAGTGCGATTTTACGAATAGTACCTTTACCCCATAGCCTGTTTCTTGTTTTATTGACAAGCGAATTCTTAAAGCAGGCTGTAAGTAAAGCAGAATGCGCCTCAAGGCGCATTCTGCTTTACTTTCAGCCTGATTTAAGCTACAATGTACTGGGGAAAAATCCGGAGATTTAGGAAAAATCCGGAGAAATGGCAGCCCTGCGGTAGCAGACAAAGATAACTTCGCTAAAGCTTGCTTGGAGTTTTATAGAATTTGTTTGGGGTTTTGTAAAACAGACCCTCGACATTACGGTTTCGGTGTTTGACCGCCGGTCATCCTTGAGCATTTCAAGATATTCAAAATGCGTCCAAAATGGCCACCGGCAGGTATCTGGCTAGCTGCTAGGTTTGATTCAATAACATTAAACGGATTTCAGCAAATTATAGCTCAATATCATGTGACGTTATTTAAATTCTAAATAGAAACAAAACATGAAATTGAGCTATAACAATAACCTATCATTCAAAACGGGGTCCAAAATGGACGACAAAGTACCATTTTTATGAACAATTAATATGAAAAGTTGGTGCAATACTTTACAAGGCTTAGATTAGATCCAGTTTTTTCCCCAAAGTGATAATAGAATTGTTTATAATTAATAATAAAGCATGACAAGATCAAGTTTGCAATTAACTCATTCATAAATTTATTATAAGAGACTGTCACAAGAAAACAATATACATAAAACAATGCAGCTTAGTTTACATTAAGGTAGTTCATGTATAACGTTGAAAAATGCAATAAATATTTTAGATTAACAGAAAAGTAATTAGTCAAGTCAAAACTTTAATACATATATAATGAAGAATAATGAAATTACCATACAAAAGAAGTGCTGTGTTTCCTTTACTGTTTAATGTGTCCTCACATGTCATCAATCTAGTTTGATATTCAAATTACATGTGAGCTTCTTGGGAACAGGGAAATAGATTTGTAAAATTGATACCAATCATTCTTCCTGGGATGCAGGCCTCTTAAGTCTGGGTGGCAACTCTTTGAAACCAGATAACTGTGATGCAATTGTTTTCAGTAAAAACTAAGCCTCCTGAAGTGGGATGGCACCTGTTTGAAACCAGATAACTGTGATGCAATTTCTTTCAGTAAAAAAGTATGTTCATTATTCCCTGTCACCGAGCCATGTAACAAGTATCCTGTGAGTTTCTACGCTGGTGCTGCTGCCACAAAAATCACCATATCTTTGAAATACCGGTTTGGCTGTATGAGTACATGAATACACAGAAACTCAACTGAACAGTCTTTGGCCTAAATATAGATTAAATACTGTATATTTAATAAAGAAAGAAAGGCGTCACAAACATAATTTTAAATATTGAAATTGCATTGACACTCATTAATCCTAAAAAGAGGCTAAAACGAACGGTATGCTGTTTGGGTGGATTAAACAAATATCTGTATATAGTACTTTGTCGGCCATTTTGAATGAAGCATTATTATTATTATATCTAGAACTTAATAATGTCAAAAGGCATGAAGGTTAACTATAATCTTCTGAAAAAATCCTTCAAATGCGGGAAGAACATAAATTTCCGTCGAGAAGGGTTTTCAGTTCAAAGGGGGTTTAAAACCCATTACTTCAAAGCTTTTTTCTAGTATGGTGGAAAGCTGACCTAATAAAGCCGGCTGAAAGTTAAATAGAATGCGCCTTAAGACGCATTCTGCGTAATATTCGTCCATTCTTTTAAATAAATAATCATCTACTAGTAAATAGAAATAAATCAAAGGCGTAAAAGGCATATTTATGGTGTAATGGGTTAAAATAAGAAAGGGTTGGAAACGGGACCAAATTGTTTGTCCGGTTTAGAAAGAATTCCGGTAATTAGAGGTTCCTGTTTAGAGAGATTCCACTGTACTGCAGTAGAAATGCGTTAAATTCGCCTTGAATGCTACTCCAAGTTTCCACACGCCCTTTACTATCGACACCAGTTTTATTTATACACATTATCCATGAGGACAGCGCTCTGAACTACTTTCAAATAAATAATTACAGATACAACAGTCTGCTGTAGATTCTCTTACACTTCTTTCTTGTAATAATGATGAAACAACACAATTGTGTTTAACTCACGTGAGGCCATTTATATATAATATTGTTATTAATGTATGGTAAATGTGTACCAATAGTAAACAATTAAAACAAATTGGTAGTAAACAAAACACATAGCTTCCATCCTGATCAGATTCCGCGTAACGCGGCGTCTGAGGATCAAAACTGTTTGACACGCATTTCGATATTTCTTATGTCATACTCTCTTAAATCTTACTATTTAACCCTTTACCTCATAGCCTGTTTATAGTTTTGAAGAAAGGTGCCCACTTAAAGCAGGTTGAAAGTAAAGCAGAATGTGCCTTAAGGCACATTCTGCTTTACTTTCAGCCTGCTTTAAGCTAAAATATGCTAGGCTATATAAATTATTTGTAATGGTAATTGTTGAAAAGGGTATAAACTGGAACTATTTTCTTCAGCGGAGGAATAAATTAAATACGCTAAAAGTCGCTTCTATGGGGGAAAGGGTTAATGATGTTGCAGACTTTAATATTGAAGTAGACTAGAAAATAACGGTGTAGTGGTAAAAAATTCAAAACTTATTTGGCGCCGAAAGGGTTGAACACGTTTGCAATAAGTATACTACGCTGTTTATACTTTCTCCGATAAGTGAAATAATATGATCATATGAAGATTCTAACTTTGTTTTAAATGAGCTAAGAACATTTTCGCGTTCAATTTCTCTCCATTTATATTGCTAAAAGAACTCAAATTCCTAAGAACAGTTTTCATCATCAGCTTCTTCAGTCAGATCGTTACTCCTACTGAACGTTAATATGGAATATATCGGAAAATGGTCGGCGTTATCGCGTTCTTCAATATTAAAGTCTGAAACTATTGAAAATAATTATGTTGAAGCTACATGGTAATCGACAACGCTCTGACCATTATTTGCTATGCATGTATAGTTACCCGGTGAAACCTTATCTTGTCGACCATTTAATATATGAACATTATGGGTGCAGCAGAATTCTGCAAGTGTTTTACCAAATACATTGTTCTATTAATGTCCCTATTATTACGAGGCAATTCAAAAGTATCTGAATCATAATCAAGTGTAGATGTGTACAAGTGCTCTAAAATATTATCAGTAATAAGCTCAGGCCAATCAAGAGTTCATGTCTTCAGCTATATACAAAAAACATTCTGGATTATATATACTTTTTTAGGCAGACATATTCTTCTCTAACAACAATATACCGATATTTCAATTCATCTTTAAATGTATGAGCTTTTATGGGAAACATAGGAAATGTATAATATTATGTATTTGATTAAATGAAATTCGCTAGCTTTAATATACGAAACAATGCATCTGGGTATTTTTCTAATAAAACCCGATCCAACTAATTTTATTTTTATATTAACACGCTAACCCCACCACTGTTTTGGAATGTATTGTTAGGTTAACATCAAATACAATCAAAATGTGTTTACAGTGAATCTCCTCTAAATCGGACATCAGGGGGCAGAACATATATTTCTTGTGGACTCATCAACTATAGGAGGATAGAAGAGAGCTCGTACATTTGACGGATTATCTTTGGTACCGAAATATTTATGTGCATCTGCCATAAACGACTTTTTTAATCCTAAACCAACTGACAAGCAGTCAAGCAGGCGCTCTGTCAACGAAACGCATGCGTCAAACATCTGTTTGCTATACTTTTGAAAGTCTTCAACCTCCGGCCATTGTCACTCGTCATTGTGTTGTTGTTTTTTCTGTCAAAATGTCCAATATGTAACTTTGAGGAAACAGCATTGTAGCATACGATATTGCAGCAGTGCAAGTGTTACAGTGGAGAATCTGTTATTCTTTCCCGTTTAAACGCAAACGTACGCAAACTCAAAGCACTAAAACGTAGAAAAGAACAACTTTTGGACAATTCTGATAATTCTTGTTTATCTTGGTGGCAAACAGTATGGAGCCTGATCAGACGCCGGGTTACCCGGCGTCTGATCTGGCTCCAAACTGTTTGCACTGAAAATAATAGTTTTAGCGTAAACGCGTTTATTGGGAAAGAATAACAGATTCTCCACTGTAGCCATATTTGTCTTGTTTAAGGAACAGCGACAAGGGTCGTTGTAAGGAGGGGCTCATTATTTAGAAGGCCTTTGTAGGGAGGGAGCACTGTAGTACCGAGTATCTGAAATAATTGGTGTCCAACCTTTCATTCGGCCAACGTTAAAAATAACTTGTTCTAATAGACTCTGTCAATTTTATTATTTCGCATGCCAAGTAGTTTTATTTATTTATTCATTAGAGTCTCAGCATGGTTACATAATACACTATGAAAATATGAAAAGATCTTTCAGCAAAACACTAGCAAAATAATCAAATTGATAATATATAAATATTAGATGGCAGTTTGCGTGACATTCAAATTGTCAACCCGAGAAACAGAATGTCAACCCGAGGCGAAGCCGAGGGTGACATTCTTGTTTTCGAGGGTTGACAATGTGAGTGTCACGCAAACTGCCATCTATTTTTTTTTATTACACCGAGCTTTTCAACCCTGAATGTGATATCGTCTCGTTCGTATTTTATAAAATATGTTGTTTAAACCAATTTATAGCCGCCAAACACGTAACGCGCGAAACGACGTCACGTTGTTTATATCAACTCAACTCAAGAATAGAGAAAATAATATCATATACAGTGACGTCACAAAAGTATTATATAGCTCACAGTATTTTTAAGAATAGAGCAAATAATATCATATATAGTGACGTCACAAAAGTAATATCATATAGCTGACAGAGTTTTTAAGAATAGAGAAAAATAATATCATATAGAGTGACGTCACAAAAAGAGTATCGTTAAGTGTGACGTCACAAAAAGAGTATCGTAAAGAACGACAGTATGTTTTTTATAGATGTAAAAGACATTCAAAATGTTAATTTTTTTTTATGGGAATTTAACATTGTAACTGAAAGCGAGGTGTAATAATATAAAATATTAAATGCAAAGTCCAGGGTGACATTCTTGTTTTCGCGGGTTGACTGTCACGCAAACCGCCATCTGATATTTATTTTATTACACCGAGCTTATCAACCCTGGCTTTTGAATCGTCTCATTCGTGTTTAAAATAAGAAGCAAAACGCTCTTAATAAAACAGAAAACAAATAAAAACAATTAAAGTACCAGTTAAAGTCTACTTTCAGTCCGAATGACCGCTCAGCCGACTGTACACTACCCCCTGATCATTGAGCCATCTTGCCTTCACTATTGAGCACTGCTAACATATGGCGCATTTTGCAGCCGCAGTACCGGCTCAGACCCTTCACAGGTATCCATTTTAACCCCTGGGTGGAGAGGAGCAATTCGCGGTACATGTCTTGCTAAAGAACATTCCTGTACATCATCGGGGATTCGGAAAAAATCCCCTAGTCAGACCGCTGGACCGGCGGGGGATCGAACTCGCGACCCCTGGCTCCGTATTCCAACGTGTTACCACTGGACTACTACCGCTCTTGACAGAGATCAAGCGATATTATAATAACGTGCCCCTATGTGACATTCCAAAGAATATCACAAAGCAAAAGAACGTCGCATAACTCAGACAGCAATGTCATACAGTGATTGACCAAGACGCTTCCGAGTTAATTGCTCCTATGTGATATTCCAAACAATGTTGCATAGCAAAACAATGTCGCATATCTCAGAAATAAATGTCATACAGTGAGTGACCAAGATACATAAGAGTTACTTGCCCCTATGTGGCATTTCAAAGAATGATGCATAGCAAAACAATGTCGCATATCTCAGACAAATATGTCATACAGTGAGTGACAAAGATACATTAGAGTTACTTGCCCCTATGTGACATTCCAAAGAATTTTGCATAGCAAAACAATGTCGCATATCTCAGACAAAAATGTCATACAATGAGTGACCAAGATACATTAGAGTTACTTGCCCCTATGTGACATTCCAAAGAATGTTGCGTAGCAAAACAATGTCGCATAACTTTTTGGATAGATGTAAAAATATGCAAACTGTTACATTTTGGTCTATGGGAAATTAAAATTGCATCTCAATGCCAGATGCAATAATTAACAATTATCTCTATTGCCATCTATAAATGAAAAGCAAAACAGTGCAGACTCTGAGCAGACAGCTACTCAAGTATAGGGTTCACGCTGTCTGAAAAGATGAAGCATATCCTTTGAAGTATTGGTTAAGTTCAATCTATTCCCTTGAGTACAATCTGCCATAAAACTGGTTTAATAACAAGAGGTCCATTGACCATATATCGCTCACGAGAATAACTGACAAAACGGAGATAAGGACTTATGTCCCGGGGCAGGGTCATTTTTGAATGCAGAGGCAGGGTCATTTTTGACGCCAGGGATATGGTCATTTTTGACCCAGAGGCATTACATGAAAAATTTCTGTAGATGGTGGTATGTGCCAAATATCTAAGCTCATTTACTAGGTTTTCAGACAAAAATGTTTTAAGGCTCTTATTGAGAAAATAAATCTATTTTTAGCTTCTGTGAACTAGATATACAACAAACCTAAACCATTTAACAACATTGGGAAAGGTCGTCTTGGAGTGTCACCATGTCGAATATCAAAGCACTGGCCATATTAGCTTCAGAGAAAAAGATGTTTGAAAAATACACTATATAACTTAATATAAAACTGTGACCCCCGGGACGGGGCAATTTTGACCAAAGGGATATAATTTGAAGAATCTTAAGAAAGGACGTGTAGGTGATGCTATGTACCAATATCTAAGCTTCAGTCCTTGTAGTGTTTGACAAGAAGATTTTTAGAGTTTACATTGAAAAAATATAGTTTAATTCCTGCGACCTAGCTACATGTTTGTAACAGACAAGAATCCTTTCAACAAAATTCGCAAAGGTAATCTAGATGTGTCACCATTCCGAATATCAAAGCTCTGGCAATATTAGTTTCAGAGATAACGTTTGATATTTTCATTATATAGCTCTATGTAAAACTGTGACCACCTGGGCGGGACCAATTGTGATCCAGGGACATTATATGAACAATCTTTACAGAGGTCCAGTAGATGATTCCATTTGCTAAAGATCTAAGCTCTGGCCCTTGTAGTATTTGACAAGAATTTTTAAGATTTACTTTTTGTCACATCGGTTGCCATGTCAATCCGAGTTCTGCGTTGATCTTAATGTTTTGAACAAAGTTGACCCAAGAAAGATTCATGTAAAGGTTGGTTGAAATGTGTCGAGCGGTATAGGATGGGGTGTCATTTGAAACAAGTGTTAACGACGACGTACGACGAACAACGGACAAGGCACAACGATGGACACCACGGGGGGCCAACTAGGTATTACGATGAAATGTTTGTCTACGACAACCTATATGGGTATTATAACAAATTTGTATTGCTACGAAGGCAATTTTGTTGTCGTAGACAAACATTTCTCACTTTATACACTGACTTCGTAGCTATACAAATCTCTTATAATACCCATATAGGTTGTCGTAGACAAACATTTCATCGTAATACCTAGTTAGCCCCCCGTGGACACAGGGCCATTACAATAGCTCACCTTGAGCCTTTGGCCCAAGTGAGCTAAAACCAGTAAATCCCCCCAACTTAATCACTATATGACCAATTCAGGTATAGTTTGAACAGCAAAGAGGGATACGTATCAGTGTATAGCACTCATAAATGGGACCTCGATTTAAAATCTCGTCCGAAGAAGCCAATTTCTTTCTTGAGCTAGATAAAATTCGTGGACAATGGGAGACAACCAATGACTAACCATTATACTTACTTAAGGTTTACTTAAGGTTCTTTTCCAATGTAGGCCCTGTTGGATCTTCCATATTGGACTATTCGTTAATAATCACTAATATTGTAAGATAGCAACCCTTAACCCATTACCCCATAGCCTGTTTCTAATAAATGTAGTTAAGATATGTGACTATTAAAGCAGGTTGAAAGTAAAGCAGAATGTGCCCTAGGGCGCATTCTGCTTTACTTTCAGCATGCTTTAAGCTATCATGTGCTATAATATAGAAAATATTCCCTATAACACATTCATTTTTGATTAAACTGGAACTATTTTCTTCAGCGGATGAATAAATCATATCCGCTAAAAGGCGCTTCTATTGGGGAAAGTAAAATATAAAAAAAAGTAATATACCAAGTTAAAGTCTACTTTCAGTCCGAATGACCGCTCAGCCGACTGTACATATACTCCCCTGATCATCGAGCCATTTTGCCTATGAGCACTGCTAACATATGGCGCAGTCAAATGCAGCCGCAGTACCGACTCAGACCCTTCACAGGTACCCAATTTAACCCCTGGGTGGAGAGGAGCAATTCGCGGTACATGTCTTGCTCAAGAACATTCCTGTACATCATCGGGGATTCAGAAAAATCCCCTAGTCAGACCGCTGGTCCGGCGGGGGATCGAACTCACGACTCCTGGTACCGTAGTCCAAGGTGTTAACCATTGGGCCACTACCGCCGGTAAGGGTTAAGATAGCAACCCTTAAAATAGTTATATACGTGATAACATACTTGAAATGTCCTCTGAACAGATCAGGTGCCCGTTTCATTAAACATCTTACGACAAATGTTGTCGTAAGTCAAAACTTTAAAATACATTTAATCTGTGATTTCTCTATCTAATCCTGTCTTGTGACATCATTTTGGAATCGTCTTTTCAAGACGATTCCAAAAAGATATCACAAGACAGGATAAGATGGAGAAATAAATAATAATTGATACTTTTATGATCTGACTTACGACAAATTTGTCGTAAGAAGTTTTATGAAACGGGCCCCAGGACCCAAACTGCCTGACACATATTACGATACTACTTTGTCAGTTTATCTTAAATTCATATTTGAGATATATAATAAAAACAATTAATGTTTTAGTGTTCATGCGGAATAAAAGACGAAAATAATATCAATCAGTCTTTCGGTTAGCATGAACATCAATTTTTTTTATTTCTCAATTGTTTTAGTCTTCAGCTGCAATATCATCCTATACAATCAGGTTTTACGCCAATACAAAAAGCTAACTTGTGGTATTTGGAGCAGATGGCCGCTTAAAGCCGAATAATCAAATTGATTAAAATAGCTAAAAGCAACATGGATAAAAGTTAAGAAGAGAAGGTCTCCAGAAATATTAAATTTTAATTCCACTTTGTTGAAATAAACAATTTGATGACCATGAAAGGAATAACTCTTCGCTCTCAATGACGCTCCAAAGCGCGTTTGCAAACAGTTTGATTCCTGATTAGACGCCGCGTAACGCCGTGTCTAATCCAGATCCAAACAGTTTGACACTCATTTTAAAGTTTCATACTGCCTTATTTGTTTAACGATAAGACATTGAAGTTAACAAAATTCAAGAATACGACACTGAAACGGTGAAGGGGTAGACTCTCACAAAACAGCAACTGTTGGCAGTGGAAGGGTTAAAAAATACATTACAATTGGAGTGACCGAATGTTTACATTGCCTTTACCCCGTCACTGCCTTATTTTTAATGTTATTATTATTGTTATTATTATTATATCCGATTTATATATACAGGAGTTGTGCGTTCAAAAGCGCTTCACATAAAATTATATAAATGACCTACAAAGGGAGAAAAGAATATAACATTCACAATAAACATGATACATTCTGGAATTCACTTGGTATTTGCAAACAGTTTGGCTTTGATCAGATGATTTGTTAAGCGGTGTCTGATAAGGATCCAAACTGTTTGACACTCGGCACTATGATATTGCTTTATTCAATTTACCTTTCTCATTGAATTGAGCAATACAATTATGTGCCCATTATTCAAAGAAGATGATGTAATGGCAGCGAAAGATTTAACCCCTTCACTGCCTTACCCCGAGCACAATGGTTATTTGCTAACAGTTTGGATTCTGATCAAACGCCGCGTAACGCGGCGTCTGATCAGAATTCAATTTGTTTGGCACTCGTATAATATTAATTTTAAAAAATAAATACAGACGATAATTGTTTAAAATTGATGACGTCACGGCATTGAAGGGGTTAAGAACAAACATTACAATCACGTAGGTTTTGGAACTCTATCATAAAAAACAAGTACGACAAAACTGTTAGAAAAACGAGGCCTTGTAACCATATATCTCTTTTAGTCCAACCACTATGATAATAGGGAATAAGTTCTTGTTTAGCCCCTTTCACACCAACCGCACGCAAGATTTCGTAGACAGAAGTAAGAATTTTTAAGAAAATCTCACGGTAGCCGCTAGTCACAAGCAGGATTTTTAACGAAGAACCCATTTCACATCAGCCGTGTGGTGTACTGCAACACAACAACGAACGGCTTCCTTCGACCTAAAACAAATCGCAAGGTGATCGCAAGGAAAATGAACATGTGAAAATGCAGCTTGCGACGTTGCTGCTGCCATACGACGTTGACAAAACTTCGTACGGTTGTCGTACGGCTGCCGTACGAAACCTTGCCCCTAAAACCGGTCGCACGGCTGGTATGAAAGGGGCTGAAATGTTGAAAATCATGTTTGCGGCGTTGCGGCTGCCATGCGACGATTGAACATTCGTACGGCTGTCGTACGGCTATCGTACGAAACATTGCGATTTGTCCTTAAAACCCGGTCGCATGGCTGGCGTACGGCTGGTTTGAAAGGGGTTTTACCAATAAATGCGTTGCTCTAAAAAACTTAGTGTGTCCATTAAAACCGTGTGTAGCCAGATCAAACACCGAGTGACCCGATGCATGGTCATGTGCCAAACTGTTTGCCACTCACGATATTCAATAATTATTTCTTTCAGCTTGATTTTTTAAAACAGAAAAGAGTAACGTTTTTCTACACAATCTGCTGAACTTTTCGGGACACCCTGTATAAGATACACTTCTTTGAGGGGTACGCTTATTGTTGAAATCAGGTCATAAATTCCTTTACACTTTCTCCTTCATTCGTATCGTGTACCTAAATTAGGCTGCAAACTACGTTCACACACTTTTAACCCATTATCCCATAGCCTGTTTCTAGTTCTGAAGACAGGTGACAACTTAAAGCAGGCTGAAAGTAAAGCAGAATGTTTTACTTTCAACCTGCTTTAAGTGATCACCTGTATTGAATGTTATAAACATGTTATGGGGTAAAGGGTTAAATTGGTATGTATCTTTTAACTCATTCACCAAACCACCCCTGAAACTTGAAATGAATAATCCCAATTAACATTTATGTCTAGTAAATTTTCGAGTAGGTAAGGTTATGTTATACAATATATTTAAAAAAAAACTGACATTTAGTAAATACCCAGATAAGTTGGCTACTTTAGGAACCGTATTACCTGGGTCTACAATGTTTGCAAAAGACAATGGTACTCTTCTGATGTACACTGTTTGTAAATGGCAAGCATAATGGTCTCTTTGATTAATGCAGAATTGAGGTGCCCCGACGGTTCTATCAGGAGCTAAGGCACCAAAGCAAGGCAATGCATATTTACGCCAAAACGCATTTCCGACATTCTATGATAAAATAATGTATGTGTGTGTGGACACTTTAACCCTTCCGCAAGCCACCTGGAAGGCTTCCCCACATGAAAATTCTGAATGACCAGACTACTTCAAGGATTCGAATTCACAGCGGTGGGGAGCTTAATGAAGGATATAATTTAAAGCCAGAATGTGGCCCTCAAATTACCAAAATCGAGCATTTTTCTAACTTGAAATTTCATAATCGTTACGTATAAAACGAAGTTATACGTGGTGAATTTTGAGGCAATATTGCTTACAAACCCGTGACATTTGTGGAAACAAGTCGAGTTTTAAATCCAGTTTGTTTATATTTAAATAACGACGGAATTTACGGAGATGGCATCATAGCTATTTTAGTGGGAACAATTTGCACTTTTTAATCATAAAGAGACAACTCCTATAATTGTGTCCGCTAAATATCACACAAACTGATGACGGCACACACAGTGTATAATGCTTTGTCGCCGCTCGTATCGATGACTTTCTGTAAATTCTCGGGACCCAATCCGAAGATTTGTAATGTAAACAAACCGCCCATTTTGCTAGCCATCTCTATCAGAAATCGACACACCAGGGCTGCCATTTCTCCGGATTTTACCGAAATATTCGGATTTCTATTCCAACAGATGGAAGCTAAAAACAGGCTGAAAGTAAAGCAGAATGCGCCTCAAGGCGCATTCTGCTTTGCTTTCAACCTGCTTTAAGCACCACTCGTCTTAAAAACTAGAAACAGACTATTGGTTAAAGGTATAATCCGGAAAATCGGGCTTGAAAAATTAGAAATCTTAGGATTTTTGTTATCAGCTTATGGAAGGTCTGACACACATTTATGTATAATTCTGAATGAAAAGGAGGCGTATGTGTGGCAAGTAACAGTTGATTTTAATAAGTTTTAATACATATAAAATGAACACATATAAGAAAGTTTGCGTTTTAAAACATAAATTACGGCAGTATTCTGCCTTCAATCTATTCCGTTGCTAATCAAGCATTACAATCTGCCATATAAATTGCTTAAAAGAAGAAAAAACAACTTAAGCCATATATGACAAGATCATGTGTAATTTAAAAAGCAACAGAACTTTAGGGATACGTCACTGGCACCAGAGTCATGGACTTATAATATGTGTGTATTTACATTTAGATGCATTTTTATTTCTTATACATGTACATACAGAGAAGAATATATATACACACAGAGACATAATAAGTCTATGAATGTGGTGCCAGTGGTTAGAACTGTATCTACCGGTAAGTAATGTATACTATATATGAAGGCGGAAATCTTGATGTGTACGCTCTATAGTCTCTATCTACTAGATTCTGGATGTAGAACTTTTTTTCCGTTCTGTTAGCAACGTCCTTAATATGGGAATGGAAATAAAAATAAAAATGTGAGTTGACTCTAGATATGCCTCTACCTACCGGTCTGCTATTTTTTACTATAAGATCTATTAGATATAGATTCTTGATCTATAAGATGTTCCCCCAAACGTTAGCAATGTCTATCGTATGGGATTGGAATAACAATTTTTTTTTTTTTTTTTTTTTTTTTTTTTTTTTATAGATCTATCACGATGAGCTTCTATCGGTCTGCTTATCTACTATTATAAGACCATGGTATGTAACCAATTCTACACCGTGTCACTTCAACCACAAGAATAACTATCTAAAACGCATTCAATCCAAACCAAATCTTTTGCAATCCATAGATAAGATATTTTTCTATCCAAAATACACTTCTTCGACGGTTGATTTGAATACGTAACTACAAGAATCAAGATTGAAGCCGGTATTTTACCAAACAGGGATTTCCTCCACCCCTAGCTTCCGGTTTAGACGAAATGAAAGTAAAGTTTGCGACGAGCGATTTGATTGGCTGATTGAAAAAAGAATGTATATACCGGAAAGATGTGTAAATATATATCGTTCTCATGATTTTTGGTTGAAATTGTTAATCATGCAGTCTTGCATTAATATAAGTTTAGCACAATTGTGCACAATGTGACGCTGTAATCAGTAGTTTATTCAGTTTGACAGAAGCGCGGGAAGACGCTCGCGCGAATGACGTCAAGTACAGAAAACGTTATTCTTTCCAAATAAACGCGTTTATACTAATACTATTATTTCATTTGCAAACCATTTGGAGGCTGATGAGACACCAGGTAACCAGGCGTCTGACTAGGCTCAAAATTGTTTGCCATTGAGATTAAAATTAATACTAACAAGAAATATCTTTAAAAAAGATATTCCGTCGCAGGTTAAAGTTTTGTGTGGGGTACAGTGGAGAATCTGTTATTCTTTCCCGTTTAAACGCAAACGTACGCAAACGCAAAACACTAAAACGTAGAAAAGAACAACTTTTGGACAATTCTGATATTTCATGTTTATCTTGGTGGCAAACAGTTTGGAGCCTGATCAGACGCCGGGTTACCCGGCGTCTGATCTGGCTCCAAATTGTTTGCACTGCAAATAATAGTTTTAGCGTAAACAGGTTTATTGGGAAAGAATAACACATTCTCCACTGTACAGTATTCACTTAACCAGAGAGATTCTGACTTAACAGCTAAATTTAGAGCTTATCCACGCTAAATTTAGAAATGATGACATAGACTGCATCTCAATGTTTTGCCAGGTTTACACTCGCAAGATTGATGTGAAAAAATAACAGAACGCCAGTCTAGGCCATTGGCCGATAAGAGTACTGCATTTCAAGCACGTGATCATTGACCAGGATTTCTGATCATTCCTGATTGGTTAAATTGTTTCATAGAGTTGAGGTCAAAATACAAAACAGACCCGTCTGCGACGGGAAAAAATAGTAAAAAGCTGTCATTCAATACATTTTAGTGACATGCGTTTGCGTTTTGTTTGCGTTTAAGCGGGAAAGAATAACGTATTGTCTACTGTGCGGGAATACTCTCGCGTGAATTATTCAGCCAATGAAATTTGCGCTTACAAACGCTTTAACTTGACCCGAGGTCAACCGGAAGCTAGGGGGTGGAGGAAAACCCTGTATTTTAAAATACCGAATTCATTCTTGATTTTTGTAGTTGCGTATTCAAATCAACCATCGAAGAAATGTATTTTGGATAGAAAAATATCTTATCATGGACTGCAAAATATTTTATTTCAATTGAATGCATTTTAGTAGGTAATTCGTGTGGTTGAAGTGACACGGTGTAGAATTGGTTACACACCATGGTCTTATATATAAGAAATAGTACAGCCCGCTGAGGGCCTTCTTGCATTATAGTGACCTCCCAGTCAGCCCCAAAATAGTTTACGGCCCGAAGCCGAAGGCTGAGGGCCGTAAACTATTTTGGGGCTGACTGGGAGGTCACTATAATGCAAGGAGGCCCGAAGTGGGCTGTACCATTTCTTATAGTATACCGCACATCTGATTTGGATCAAAACTGTTTTCAGCAGTATCTAATGACGTTCCGCTATTACCTCCCTTTAATTCACTCTTACTAGATTCTAGATATTTTCACTTTTCTTAATGAATTTTGGAGATAATGCTATAAAAAAATGACAAAACAACTTCTAATAGAATAATTGTATCAAAAGTTAATAATATTTAATTTTCTAAAAATATTTAAAGAGTTTTGAGTTAAGTTTTGTTTGAAAATTAATAAAGACAAGTAGATCTTGTTTATGAAAGGAATCGGCGCACCATACATGTATACGAAATATTGTATCGTCAACATCAACAATCGGGATAATTTAACTACTGCAATTTTATTCAACATGTTCATGAATAGAACAAATCATTACAGTTAAAACAATCAAATCTAGATCTAGATCTAGATTTAATTCTAACAGAAAACAACAACAGTTAGGCTACTCATAATAATCAGAGCATGGCTTGACTTTTTTTTATCTTCTTAGGCTAATTACGCACTGCTTTTAACTACCAGTACTGCTTTTAACTATCAGTGCTGCTTTTAACTACCAGTACTGCTTTTAACTATCAGTGCTGCTTTTAGCTACCAGTACTGAACCAGTTCTAAGCGGCTGTTCAATAGATCTATTGAAAAACATTTGTATGTGGGTATAGTGAGGTAAATACTATCTAACATTAGATCTAGATAGTGGTTAATAAATTGTAACAGGACTGAGTGAAAAAATCGTGACCCGACCGGGACTCGAACACAGGGTCTCTGGGCTTACCGGCCGTGCCAACACTCTAACCACTTGAGTAGCGAGCCACCCGGTTTAGGACTTATTGATTATCCACCAGATACCTGTACACACCCAAGTAGGCTAACTCCCGCTACATTATTCCTCCTTTTTTCCAGAGATTCTCACTCATGGAATCAACCGGCGGTCACGGCACCAAACTGTAACAGGACTAAGTGAAAAAATCGTGGCCCGACCGGGACTCGAACCCAGGGTATCTGGCTTACCGTGCCAGCACTCTAACCACTTGAGTACCGAGCTACCCGGTTTAGGACTTATTGATTATCCACCAGATACCTGTACACACCCAAGTAATCCCGCTACAAAAATTTTTAACTGAAATCTGGGAAGCCTCTTTTCATACAATCTCAGACAAGAAAATATGCTGGTTTTTTTGTTTACCTCCCTTTAGCTCAAATTTAGCATTATTGATTTATTTTAATCAAACATTGTATTTTTTTTATTCTATTCTTATTATTTGAAAGTTAAAACATGTAGATCTACGCTGTCTGTTAAAAACCGAAAATACTATATTTTACAAAATTGCAAAAAAATAGGTTTATTCTGTTGTAAATTATTAAAAAATTATAATGAATTTAGAGAGACAGTGTGCCCTTAATCTTCCCCAACATGGCGCAAGTCTTTATAGAACACTAAAAGTAAACGTCAAGCAAGCAACGAGCGGTTCCTCAGCAGCAGCATCATATGACGTCAACATGTCTTAGCGGTCACTATTACCGGGCACTATCGTATAATAGTGACCGGTAGCTCGTACAAAGATAAAGAAGGAGCGTACGTAGGTAAGGTATACTATTAATAGATAGCAGACAGGTAGATGCCAATAGTCAATCCATATAGATTTTTTTTTTATTTTGATTTTTTTTTTTAATTTCAATGCAATAACATAGACATTGCTAATCGGTGGGGAAAAATCTTTTAGATATAGATCACTGGCACCAGAGTCATGAACTTTTTATGTGTATGTGTATGTGTTTACTTTATCTATACCTCTACCGATATATATTATAAGTCCACGACTCTGGTGCCAGTGGGATACGTATCAGTGTATACAGTGGAGAAAACGTTATTCTTTCCCATTAAACGCGTTTATGCTAAAACTATAATTTCCACTGCAAACAGTTTGGAGCCAGATCAGACACCGGGTAACCCGGTGTCTGATCGGGCTTGAAACTTTTTGCCACTCAGATAAAAATAGTGAAAAATGTAAAAACGTTATTTGCTACATTTTAGTGTTTTGCGTTTGTGTTTCGTGTGCGTTTAAACGGGAAAGAAAAACGTTTTCTCCACTGTAGCACTGCGACATGGGCCCTTGGTTTAGTCTCATCCGAAAGGGCCAATTTCTTTACTGTGCTAAGTCAAATTAATGAACAACGGGAGACAACCTATGACTAACTATTATCACTATAGGCTGTGAAGATAGCAACCCTTAGAAACATTTTCTATGTGTGATAAAACATTTAAAATATATCCTCTGTAAACAGCTTTGTGTCTGATCTGGCTTCAAATTGTTTGCAATGGAAATAATAGATTGCACAAATGTATTGAATTACTCAAACTGATAATAAGCCAGCGCTTATTAACTTAAGTAAATTTATCAGTTTTGCGAATTCAAGGCGCAATGATATCTTATTGACAGTATATAAATATTAGATGGCAGTTTGCGTGACATTCAAATTGTCAACCCGAGAAACAGCATGTCACCCCGAGGCGTAGCCGAGGGTGACATTCTTGTTTTCGAGGGTTGACAATTTGAATGTCACGCAAACTGACATCTAATATTTATTTTATTACACCGAGCTTATCAACCCTGGCTTTGGAATCGTTTTATTCGTCTTTTAAAAAATGTGTTGTGAATACCAATTTAGCGCGGACATGTACATAACGCGGAAATAACGTCGCCGTCTTACGACGTCACATTGTTTATTATTTTATTATATGCCTTCTAATGATATCGAGCTTTTCCGCGTGTATCTGCACCGTAAAATACAAGATTCTGTATCAGCCACCTTGTATCAGCCACCTTGTATTTTACTCCAACCTCGTTTTCGATTTAACGTGACGTCGTTTACGTTCAGGTACAAGTCCCGCGTTATTCTTTGTGGCCTACAATAAATAGAGAATATTTGGTGACTAGCTTTGAATGAGAAATGTTATCTGGCAAGGCGGATGAATATATCTGGTGAGCCGCAGGCGAACCTGATATTTTCAGAAGCCGAGCCAGATAACATTTCTCATTCAAAGATAGGAACCAAATATTCTATTTATCCTTGTCACAATAGTAAAATATATAGAGAATGCATTTTTTAAAGCTAGACTCATTTTTGGTCCAGATAAGATTCTCACTAAAGAACTATGTTATTCTAGGAAAACGCGCTATTATATAGATGACGTCAGTGACGTCACGTCCTAGTTACTTTGAAAAGAAATACAAGAACCTTTAAAAATCTAGTGTTTTTCACTCGGGAAATCTAAAAGGCATTCTAGGAAAACGCGCTATTATATAGATGACGTCAGTGACGTCACGTCCTAGTTACTTTGAAAAGAAATACAAGAACCTTTAAAAATCTAGTGTTTTTCACTCGGGAAATCTAAAAGGCAGACGATTATAGAAGAATGTCAGCAAGCGACTGGTGGCGCGTACTCTTTAACGATTTGATTGCATCGAATGGTTCGAATAAACGTCGTTACACGTCGGATTCTGTTGAAAGAGTTTTAGAATATCTTTCCTAACCAGCGGGAAAAATAAGCGTATCGGTGAAAAAAATAGTTCCGGCTACAGGTCATGTGACCACTTGACATAATAACATCGGTCATGTGACCACTTGACATAATAACATCGGTCATGTGACCACATGGCATAATAAAGCAAAGTTTATCTGTCACCCCTTTATCCGTCAGGAAAATAGGCACTTGACAGGATACATAGAGAATATTTGGTGACTAGCTTTGAATGAGAAATGTTATCTGGCAAGGCGGATGAATATATCTGGTGAGCCGCAGGCGAACCTGATATTTTCAGAAGCCGAGCCAGATAACATTTCTCATTCAAAGCTAGTCACCAAATATTCTATTTATCCTTGTCACAATTGTAAAATAAATAGAGAATGCCTTTTTTAAAGCAAGAGTCATTTTTTTGGTCTAGATAAGATTCCAACTAAGGAACTATGTTACTCTAGGAAAGCGCGCTATTATATAGATGACGTTAGTGACGTCACATCCTAGTTACGTTGAAAAGAAATAAAAGAACCAAAATCTAGTGTATTTCACTCAGGAAATCTAAAACGTGGACAATTATAGAAGTATCTCAGCAAGCGACTGGTGGCGCGTACTTTATAACGATTTGATTGCATCGAATAGTTCGAATAAACGTCGTTACACGTCGGATTCTGTTGAAAGAGTTTTAGAATACTTTTCCAAACAGCGGGAAAAATAAGCGTCTCAGTGGAAAAAAATAGTTCCGGCTACAGGTCATGTGACCACTTGACATAATAACATCGGTCATGTGACCACATAGCATAATAAAGCAAAGTTTATCTGTCACCCCTTTATCCGTCAGGAAAATAGGCACGTGACAGGATAATTCTTTTTATCCTGTCACGTGCCTGTTTTCCTGACGGATAAAGGGGTGACAGATAAACTTTGCTTTATTATGCTATGTGGTCACATGACCGATGTTATTATGTCAAGTGGTCACATGACCTGTAGCCGGAACTACTTTTTTCACCGAGACGCTTATTTTTCCCGCTGTTAGGAAAGGTATTCTAAAAATCTATGTTCTGCTTCAAATAACTAATGTTTCTGTAGAGCGGGTTCGGGTATTTCTGAACACTTAAGCATTTCTTCCCCATAAATTTTCAAACAATCAACACACAGACTAGCCATCTATACCAAAATGATTGCTAACAAATTATCTTCGGGATAATTGGAACACTATATTTTTGTTTGATACATTAACGCTATATAATGCTTAGCAAAGTAAGATAACCTGTTGGAGGCAGTTTGTGAACAGGTTGGGTAATTGTGAACACCGTGGAGGGTAAATCTGAACACTCTACTGTATATACAAATCATACTATATCTGCTACGTTTGTTTTAGAATTTATCTAAATATGTAACATTCCAAATGTTACCAGGTTCTGCAAGTAGATAGATCTATTTTATCCTATAATATTCCAATTTTAAGTAGAATCTATCAATTAAAATATATTGGGCTTACTTAAGCATATGTTCAAATAATTGTCAAGCTAGTATAGCTGGTGAGACTGTCCAGAGTAATCAGCCTGTCAACTAATGAATGTCACCTGTATAACCTGGTAATATTTAGGGTTCTATAAGCATAGTTGTATTTTTGATCGGACCGGAAAGATTCCAAACGATCTAAAATATTAGCTTATACAGGTAAGATCGAACAGCTTAGGGGTAGTGTTTATAATACATTAATTATTAGCTTAAAATCCGGGTAGACTATTCTACATTTATTATTACAGAAGTTAAATCTGTAAGATCTAGTTCACAAGGTTCATTTTATTGTCTTACATACATTTTAGACCTAGATCTAATGCAATAAATTCGTCTAATTTTCCCTCTGTATTTTAATAAATGCGACATCGTAGTTGCGTCTTTTTTAACCTACTTGCATGCCTGCCCATGACTGAAAATTAATTAGATTATATTAGCTATATAAAGATCTTTGTACATTGGCTGGAAACAGTCGCTGTAACAGAGTCTAAGGGGACAAGCTCACAAACAGCAATCTATGTAGATCTACAGACAGACACGATCCAGTTACATAGATCAATTTCTAATAACTTTTAAAAGACACAACATTCTCCATCTAAAAATGTGTAGATCTACATTATTGGCCGGAATTAGATTCAAGTGAAATATTTTGAATGTAATTCCGAACACCCCGTTTCTCTGTTATTCACGTGTTTTGTTCAGAGCCAATGTTACAAAATGTTCAGACAACAAAAAGGGATGAAAAATGTGACCACGAAACAAATGACTGGCAACGGTCTTAGTGCTTGCTCAACGAGCGGTATCAAATTGACGTTCTCGTTACAAAGTGCAGTCTTTAACGACACAGAAAACATCGCTATTGTCGTACGCTATAAATGGACCTTACTGAAGGCAGGTGGGGCTTGTTTGAAAATAATATAAATATGACGTATGTTGATACTAGTGTTTGTTCAGTTTTACCCTACACTTAAAAAATTATGTCGTGTAAATCTGAACACCACGTGTTCTTGAATTAGGCATAGCTAGTGACGTAACCAAACCAACGTTATGACGTACAATATGTTTACAATAGAGTTTCATATAAAATACGTACACCAAACTTGAAAAAGACTGGTTAGAAGGTTAGGTCCAAACATCGGTTATTTTCTGTGCACGCTAATAACTTGGAAAACTGCTGCATGCATCAAGTTTATAGAAAGAAATTAGATTGACAGTGTCTGCTAGATCTATTCTTTTGGCCGGAAATAGAAAAGGGCATGCTCGTTTTTATAATTATAGTTTATTTGGTAAAAACCTGTACTAATTTTATGATAATAGAGTATGTTCAAAAATTGCCGACTGTTCATATATACCCGAACCCGCTCTATATAAAATGATTTAAACAACTTTTTAGTTGTTTTTGATGTTTATTCAAGGCATATAATAAACACATTACCTGTTGTCAGTGCGCAACAGAGTGTTGCATTTAGCTCTCGACGTTTTTGGCGGAAACAACCGATCAGACTCGCGCCAAGGCGCTCGTCAGATCGGCTATTTCCGCCAAAAACGTCTCGAGCTAAATACATAACTCTGTATCGCACTGTCAACTGGTAATGTGTATATATTACAAGAAACAAAGAAGAACGTTATGATAAGTAAATTGAAGAAACAGCGTCTTTACATTGTCTAGGTGGCAAATATCCGCTTCCGAAAGGGTGGCAAATCGTTAAGGAATGGACAAAAGGAAGCAACTTGTACAGAAAATGCCAAAAGTTGCTCAAAAGTTACCACACTTTAAAACGTTCCAATGTATCCAATAGCGAAAGTCATGTCAATGCTGACAGTACGTTTTCGGACGGAGTAAAAAAGTAATGTCCTTTAGAGTGACGTCACAAAAAGAATATCATAAAGAGTGACAGTATATTTTGAATAGATGTAAAAGACATGCAAAATGTTAACTGTAGGTCTATGGGAATTTAACATTGTAACTCAAAGCGAGGTGTAATAGTATAAGATATCACATTGTTCTTAAAAGTCCGCAGCCATGAATATAAATGTTATCACTTGCAGGTTAAATAGTAAAGTACGGATCTTTGATCACTTTCTTATCTAGTGTTCATTCTCCTCATATTTTCCCTCATACATGTAGTTCGTTCGAGGAAAGTTGGTACTTTCGATAAAATGGTTTACTTATTCACCCATGAGACTAAAATGGTAAACAGCAATGGTTGATTTTAACTATGTACAATGTATATCAAAAAGTCATAAAGTGCAGATCCTGATCGGGATGCATCTTTAAGGAGTATTCTGATCGAGGTCTACTCTGATTCCATAAGACAAGAGTATTTTTCACAATACAAAATTGTAAATGACGCATATCTATGCGTCACAAGGGGTGAGTGGGTTAAGCATTCATATTGATCTGAATTGGTATGTTAATATATATTTGCAAGTCTCGTGATAGACCTGTTGAATATGATGTATAAATGTTGGAATATGTAACGAGATACTTAATGTATATAATACGAATAAACTATGTCTATGTCTCTATTACGACCACTGAATTGCGTTAACAAATGCGAAAAACTAGTTTGTCCATTGCAAACAGTTTGGAATCAGATTAGACGCCGGGTAACCCGGCTATAAAAATATGAGCGGTGCCATTACCAAACATGCCTTATTGCATTGCCAACCGTGAATATCAAGGCCAGATGTCTAAACTGTTTGCCACCCACATGCATCTAAAGCATTTTATGCAGCTGCAGCCTTTACGGTATTTGGCAGTGTATACATGTACCAAACTGAGATACAGAGCCTGTGATGACTTGGGTGCTTGGTCTCTACAATGTTTCAACGCAGTAAGGCTCAAGGCTGGTATAGTCATGGTACCGTACGACTCATATTCAAAACTCATTTTCTACATGTCATTGTGTTCTGCTTCATTTTAGATTGGTTTTTAAAAAGGGAAACAATAACGTCTTCTCCACTGTTTTTTATTCCAGAGAGCCATTTCCCACAACTGGTGTGGCTCGAATAAGTACAGTAGGCTGACATCAAAGTACGTTGTTAATGGAGAGTGAAAACCATTATCTCTAAGAAATCTATAGATTCAAAAATAAGTTGTGGTACAAACTTTCACCTGAAGTCATGAGTTTTTAATAACATTTCAAAGATTCTGTTATCAGTAAGTTGCATCTAACCTCTCTCGAAGATAGTCTATGCTTGAAACTGGTTTGTATTTGTTGGATCCATCCAGAGGTGAGATTATGTAGTCGTTGTCAGGGTGAACGAAAAATGCCACTGATTGTCGTGAGTTCCGCTTTTTCATTTCCACTTCCGGTATGAGCACGCGGTGTTTTGTTGCAATAAGAGTGTCAGCTGTCCACCTCTGCATGAGATCACCGATATTGACAACCACAGTGTCCGGTATGGGGGTCACGGGTATGAATCCCTGGCCAGGAATGTTCGCCTCCAGTCCTCCAATATCGTCTTGGAAAAGTAGAGTTATTGTACCGTAATCAGAATGTTCGCCCAATCGTATCTGGCCAGGTTTAATGAGAGATTCATCAACTATTGGGGGATAAAACAGAGTCCGTAAAACTGACGGATTATCTTTGGAACCGAAATACTTATGAGCATCTGCCATCAACGACCTTTCTAATCCTAATCCATCTGACAAACAGTCAAAGAGGCGTCCTGTGAGCGATGCACATGCGTCAAACATCAGTTTGCTATATTTCTGAAAGTCTTCAACATCCGGCCAGTTGCCGTTGTCATCGGCGGGGAAATAATTAAACGCCTCTTTAAGATCTCCCGGTCTATTTGGGTTTATTTGTTCCCGTTCAACAGCAATCCAGCCAAAGTTTTTATCCTTTGTGTGACTATAATTCTTCTTTATTTCTACTGGTTGACCGAAGAATTTGCGAGAAACCTGCATACACCCTTCTATCCAAGTCTTGTCAATCCCATGGTTCCTAAGGTAACAGAAACCGGAAGAGGCAAAGGCATTCTTAATTTGTTCACCGAATGATCTTATGTCCTCATCATTGATAGGTCCGTCATTCACATGAAGTCCAATGGCATGGCAATCTAAAACCGGTATCGCAATATTCGTATCCGCCATTATTAATATTAACCCGAATCCAGTCCCAACTTTAGTGTTTTACCAGTTGACACGGTGTTTAGTACCGCTTCTCTACGTCTAGTTGATAAATGAAGAACAGTCGAAACTTCTGAAATGTAAAAATGTGTTTAACCCTTATCATGATGGATTGTCGTCTGCTTAAATTATATCGTCTGCGAAATAAATCAATAATAAATTTTAAACATTTTAAACTGACGAAAGGTTAAAGATGAGTGGCAAACAGTTTGGATCCAGATCAGACGCCGCGTGTTGCGTCGTCTGATCAGAATCCAAACTGTTTGAAAGTCGAATCGAAATTTGCACAACAATATTGAACAATATAAAAACAGACGACAATATGGCTGTGAAGAGATAAAGTAACTCGTGATATATAATTTATTAATCTAGTCACGTTATTAGCTTATTACAGTGGATAATCTGTTATTCTTTCCCGTTTAAACGAAACGAAACGCAAACGCAAATCACTCGATCACGTAGAAAAGTGCAACATTTGGACAATTTTGATAATTCATGTTTATCTTGGTGACAAACGGTTTGGAGCCTGATCAGACGCCGGGTTACCCGGCGTCTGATCTGGCTCCAAACTGTTTGCAATTAAAATAATAGTTTTAGCGTAAACGCGTTTATTGGGAAAGAATAAAGTTTTCTCCACTGTACTAGTACAGTGGAGAATCTGTTATTCTTTCCCAATAAACGCGTTTACGCTAAAACTATTATTTGCAGTGCAAACAGTTTGGAGCCAGATCAGACGCCGGGTAACCCGGCATCTGTTCAGGCTCTAAACTGTTTGCCACCAAGATAAACAAGAATTATCATACTGTAATTGTCCAAAAATTGTTCTTTTCTATACGTTTTAGTGCTTTGCGTGTGCGTACGTTTGCGTTTAAACGGGAAAGAATAACAGATTCTCCACTGTACAAGTAGTTGCAAACAGATTTGATCCTGATAAGACTCGGTATTTACATTTGATTTAACCGTTTCTCCGCATAACAGCGCCTACTAGCGCATGTTATGGAGTTCTCTACTAAAGAAAATAGTTCAAATTAATAACAGTTATTAACATGTACCATACGAAATACTTTCTATGTTCTTGCATACGATGGCTTGAAACAAGATGGAAGCAAAGCCTTAAGGCACATTCTGCTTTGCTTTAAGCCTGCTTTAAGTTGTCATTTATCTTCAAATCTAGAAATAGGTTATTGTGTAAAGGGTTAAAGGCGAGAACTTTAACCCTTTCACTCGCAATGACACCTTAAAGCGCGTTTGCAAACAGTTGGGGTCCTGATCAGACGACGCATTACATTCAAATTAACCCATTAATGCAAAACATGTCTTGAAAATAACAGTAATTAAGAAGAAGGCATGAGTGACACATCAAAGCACGTGTTTGTCCATAGCGGTGTATTGTTTATATACATGGACATTGTTTATCATTATTCATAGGTCAGAATTGGCTTAACAATAAGGTCAATCTATATAACATCTATAATTGATAATCGGTCATACCTGCTAGAAATTGAACAATACATTTGTGGTGAGAGTGAAAGAGACAGACAGATATAGAGAGGCAGTGAGAGAGAGACAGAGAGAGACAGACAGACAGATATAGAAAGGGAAATACAGGCAGATCGAAAAGGAGGGAAAGAGACGGAGAGAGACAGATAGAGAGACACACACGCATATAGAGAGACAGTGACAGACATACAGAGAGAGACAGAAGAGAGAGACACACACAGACAGACACAGAGAGACAGACAGACAGACCGACAGACAATGACAGAGAAAGAGAACATGAGACAGAGGGGCAGAAGGAGAGAGAAAGTGATAGAGACAAAGACAGAGAGAAACATAGAGGATCAGAGAAAGGGAGATTGAGCCAGAAAGCGAAAATGACAGACAGAATGTGTGAGAGAGAGAGAGAGAGAGATAGAGAGAGAGATAGAGAGAGGTGCAAAGAGGCACGGCTAGAGACAGAATTTGACAGACATAGAGTGAAAGAGACGACGAGAAACAGAGGACACAAAGAGAGAGACATGCATACAGTGAGAGAGAGAGAGAGAGACACTGGCACAGAGAGAGAGATATATATTCTGACATACACAAACGGGCACAGAGATAGACATACACATATGGTGAACAAGACAAACAGACAAACAGAGAGTGAGACAGACAGAGAGAGGTGGAGATAGAGCGACGGTTTGAGGGATAAAGTGTTTTACACAGGTACGAACATAATTGAGGCCGAATCCTAACATGCTTCGTATTCCCAGTCAAAATTTGGTTTTAATCCTTTCACAAAGTTTCGTCGTACCTAATACTTGCTGTAGTCCCACAATGAATATCGATCTAGTACACGCATATGCATTCAAATAACGGTGCTATCTATGATCTACGTACATTACAAGTAGATCTAATCACAAGGAAATTTATAGGCAAAAACAAACTACCTTACCAGTTACCAGGGGAGACAATCTCCTTCATACAGAGAGTGTCCATTCGTTCCTCAAAATTAAATCTCCTTCATAGAGAGTATTCATCCGTTTCTCAACAAATCTGTTGTCAGCTGGATTACCTGCCACATCTCTGTCAGACTGTTGTATATAATTGAAATAAAATATGTTTAAACTAGACTGTCGCACGCTAAAATGTCAAGATTTTTTACATAACTTTACTTGAACAATTAAAAAAAGAAATATTCCTTTATGTAAAATAATAAAAATATATCTAATAGGATGGTTTTCAGTCAGAAATAAGTTAAATATTAGAGACTTATCTTAGAAATAGTTCGTGTATTTTGAAACCATGTGATGAATTTCGTAAGTAAACATGGAACACAGTCACTCAGCTGCTGTAGGCGATTAAATTCGGTTTTCAGCGGAGCTGTTTGTTTTTATTTAGATCTAGCATTTGCAAATTCTCAACCAATGATAACTGGTCAGAAATCTAGGTTGAAAGGCACATGCTTAAAACTGAATGGACTGATTGTATATCCTAAGCAAGCCTGACCCATTTTGTACACATAACAAAGACAATACTGGACTAATTTGGAGCTCATTTTCGGAATAAACACTACACTCTGACATCTCAAAACAACTCTGACGTGTCAAAACGAAACCGAAAGTGACAATCTATTTTTAGAGGCGCTAAATTTAAATCGCGTTCACGCAATGCGCGAATTAAAAATAAAATAGACGATCCTGAGCTTTGAGAGCTTTGTGTTGACATGTCAGTGTTACTGAATTCCAGCATGAATGCTATACAAAAAGGTCGCGTACATTCTAAACCGAAAGTAGAAAGATGGACCGTTTCGGCCCCTCTGGCATTCGCATTTTTCCAATTTTGCAAATTTGTGTCTGGATCTATTTTCGATGCTGCCTGAAAGTGTCACATTTTGCAGGAGACCATTGATATTCTAGAAATAGGAAGTGCTGAACCTTGCCTTTCAAACAAGTCTTCTAACGCGATGTGCGAATCATAACTTTTTTCATTCTACGGAAGCCAAAATGTGCCATAAACGTCAAAACGTTTTATACGTTATGGGCGTGGAAAGGATATGGGGACAGACTGATCTATTGTGTCCATTTACAAGTTTTACTGGAGATGAATTGTTAGTGCAAAATTATAGACACGGACTGCAAGTGCTATGACAGCATGTTTCTATTTTTAGATATGACATCTTTGTTCTAAGAAACTCCATCCATGAATGAAGAGTGATAGACCAGTAGATTTATGCAAGAATCTGTGAGTAGCAAGATACGGTTAAATTACTGTTTTGTTATTCTGTATAGGATATATTTTAGTAGCTACATGTATATATTAAATAAAAAAAATAGTAAGTTACTGATAGTGAATGTGAATTGTTAGTGCAAAATTATAAACACAGTCTGCACTTGCTATGAAAGCATGTTTCTAGTTTTAGATATGACATCCTTGTTTTATAGAGTAACTCCTGTCATTTTTGGTACGCTTTCTAGTTAAAGACGCTGACAGAGACTGAAACGCTATTATTCTTAAGAATACTACGCCGAATTCTGTCGGAAGTATTACATGTACGTAGCCTTTGACAGAGGTGAATGTGTGAGCCGGAGGGGAAACAGAGTGAAGTGGAACAACTCATTACGTACCCACATCATTTCATGCCCGTTTGCTTTGACCTCTTCAGAGAATCGTGTTTTAGCCCAACTTGCTCATGGTGCCAAGGTGTGCTATAACAATGGAGCAAACGTTATTCTTTCCCGTTTAAACGCAAACGAAACGCAAACGCATTGCATTAAAATGGGTATAATGACAACTTTTTGACAATTTTGACGTCTCATTTTAAACTAAGTGGCAAACAGTTTGGAGCCTGATCAGACGCCGGGTTACCCGGCGTCTGATCTGGCTCCAAACTGTTTGCAATTGAAATAATAGTTTTAGCGTAAACGCGTTAATTGGGAAAGAATAAGTTTTTCTCCACTGTACATGTAGGACCACTGGATGTCCGTCGTCTGTCCGTCCGTACCCATGAATCAATACTTACGTTGGTAAAAAAAACTAGCCACATGAGTGTAAAACATCACAGACTGTCAGGTAATGCCGTCATAAGTTTTAAACAAGTATCGTCTGCTTTTAGTTTTCAAATTTAAATGTTAATTATGTTGACTAAAAGTATTGAAATGAGCGTCAAATAGTTGGGACTCCGTGCTTATAAATCATATACTGATGTGGCTAAAATAACTAGCCACATGAATGAAAAGCATTAACCTGGTCATCTCGTGTGACTGGCATTACGTGACATTCTGCTCTTTCCATCCTGATTTAAGCTGCACTCTAGCATATAGAAAATATATATTATGGTGTACATTCATGACTGTATAAAGTGGAACTATTTGCTTTTGGTGGAGGTACATTAAAGGAGTGGAAGGTAATGGGTTAACTTCATGAAAACTTGATTAAATATCATAAAAAGGAATAATAGGAGACAACTATGATCATAACAGTTTGTTTTACATTGTACAAGTTATTCCCCTTATTTGCAAAAATCGGATGCGTTCGAATCTCGATAACTCTATCTCACTTAACCCTCACTCTATAGCTTGTTTCTGGTTTTGAAGATAGGTGACCAATTAAAGCTGGTTGAAAGTAAAGCAGAATGTGCCTGAAGGCGCATTTTGCTTTACTTTCAACCTGCTTCTGCTAGGATATGGGATATGTTTCTTATTTTTCACATTCATTACTATATATAACAGAACTATTTTCCTCAGTGCATCAATTAATTTAGTGCGTTAAAAGACGTGTATATTGACTATTGAGTAATTGGTAAAATCGAACTGACCCGTATTTCAAAGTTAAAGCAAAATATATTGGATTTGTCTATTTATTATTTAAGGGGTTTCAGGTCTAATCTTTCATTTTCGTTTTGTTTTAATATATTGAAAAATCGTATCAGCAAACAGTATAGACTCTTATCGCACCATTGTGCGGCGTCTGAACAGGGTCTACACTTTTGGCCTATGTCCCATGTTATGGGATCGTGGAGACAAATGGGTTAAATGTTTAAGAAAACACAGTCTGATCTCGTTGTTTAAACTGACTTAATACAAGTTTACACATATTCCTACAGTTTAATCTTGATGACTGAAACTTGTTACGCGGCGTCTGACCAGGATCCAAACTGTTTGCAAGCGATTTTATGTGTGAACGAGAGTGAAAGGGTGAAGGCATATACATGTATTTATTCCTCCTCTGAATGAAATAGTTCTAATCTATACAGTCATGAATAAGATTCATAATAAATATATTCTACAGCGCTCCCTCTCTACAATGACACCCAAAGGGAGACACAGGTTGTGTGCGTTGTTCGGAGGGAGTCGTTATAGGGAGGGAACTTATTTTACATTTGCAAACAGCTTGAATCCAGAGCAGACGCCGCGTAACGCGGCGTCTGGTCTGGATTCAAGCTGTTTGCCATTTGTCATTGTGTTTTATTCTGTCGAAATGTCATTTATGTAAGAAAACAGTAGACAACAATTTTAAGAAGACGATGTTGCATCAGTGCAAGCCGGCATAAAACATAATTTTCTTGGGAACAGCGGCGAATTTCGTTGTAAGGAGGGAGTCGTTGTTCGGAGGGCCGTTGTAGAGAGGGAACGCTGTGACACGACGTCATAACGTTGAGCAACTTTCAGATTCGCGCTAGCTATGGGCGGAAACCATCACCGATTGTATTATTTGAAGAAACTTGTAGCACAAACTATATATTTTCTTAAAGCAGGGGCAATACCCTACCTGGTCGTGCCAATTTGAATAATACCTGCAGACTTTAATTTGGCTTTTGATAGACGTAAACATTTTTTTCGCCGAAAAAATTGCATGTAACACGTAACACGGTTGAAGATGCGCTGTAAGTAAAACCGTAAAATCTGCCAAACGAGACATCTGATTCCCTCCAAATGTTCCGCAAAATATTGTCTGTATTAATGCTTTGTACAATTTCCGTCTGTTTTATTTCTGAACTTTTAATTTTACGTAAAATGTAAGTTAAATAAATCAAAATGAGTGTAAAACTGGTCGGATAGGATTAACATAGGCTTTGCTTCTTGTCCAATCGTTTTCTTTGAAAAAAAAAAAATATTGTTTAAACTAAGAGGTTTTGATCCTGAGCAGACGCCGAGTTACAAGCATCTCATCAGGATCCGAATTGTGTGCAAATAACCATAGTATGCGGGATAAGTCAGTGAAGCGATTAACCCTTACATGATCAAATTTATAGATACAGTTTTACCTCATCACCACCATATTGTCGTCTGCTTCAATATCGTTGTCTGCAATTCCGTTTGTTTCAAAGTTAGAATAAAGACAGTATAACTGACTTAATTTCTAAACAAGTAGCAAACAGTCAGACACCGCGAAACACGTCGTCTAATCAGGATAAAAAATGTTTACAAAGGTGCGCTTTATGACGTCATTTAGAGTGATGGGGCTAAAACAAGTCCTAACGTCGAGTAAATTCGTCTGTATCAAACCCTAACCCTTATAAAAGTGATCAGAGGACTCCTTCAAGGTCTTCACTCTTAGTCATTTTGTAATACAGCGCTCCCTCTCTACAACGACACCCCATGGGAGACAAATACTGTGTGCGTTGTTCAGAGGGAGTCGTTACAGGGAGGGAAATTGGCTTACATCTGCAAAAAGCTTGAAACCTGGATTCAAGCTGTTTGTCACTCGTCATTAATTTATTTTCTGTCAAATTAGTCATTATGTCACTTTGAGAAAAACAGCAGACGACAATGTTAAGCAGACGATATTGCAGCAATAAAAGCGTTACTCCTGTTAGGGAACTGTGGGAAGGGTCGTTATAAGGAGGGAGTCGTTGTTGGTAGGGTCGTTGTAGAGAGGGAGCACGGTATATATCATAATACCATACATAGTAAATATGACGTAATTGAAAACTGTAATTGTCAATTTAAATCTCAGGTGTTAATAATATTTGACCTAGTTACCGAAAGGAAAGACCTGTTGAGGTATCAATCTAGGTGTCGTTTTTGTGCCGCTAAATCTTCAAATGGCATATTTACTCACGCCGATTATTAGAACTAACACATAGAACGATGAAAAATGACGTACGCATCACAATTTGCTATTAGCCGAAATTCTTAACTTAACGTTTATTCCTCCATCGAAGAAAGTAGTTCCACTTTATACAGTAATGATATACACCATAAGAAATATTTCCTATATCCTAGCAGAAAGTAACTTAAAGCAGACTGAAAGTAAAGCAGAATGTGCCTTAAGAGTATGGGTCTACATTGTTTATACACATATGCCTGTTTTTCTCATTTCCTGACACAAACAATGTATACTGGGTTTTCACAAACATCAAGCAACACATGACTGAAACTGTGCGGAACAAGGTGTCCGATGGGGTCTTCCTCCACCTATGATTAGCTGGACGTCGCGATATGACTGAAATACTGTTGAAAGCGACGTAAAATCAAAACAAATCAAATCAAATCAAGGTGTCCGAATGAAATATAACTGCAGTCATATCTCGAAACCTCAAACTCGATTTCAGTTGAAATCGACGAATCGAGCACGCTGAGGTTGAACCTATCCATATTTCAAAGTTAAAACGTGGATAGGTTTGAATTAAAGCGGGATTGTGTTATCGACGTTTTACGGTAATAGGGAAGAGTCACTAGTCGAAACCCCATTTCATTATAAAACCTCTGAAAGAAAAAGTGTGGGATAAATATATATATATATCCATAGTAAAACCTCTCTACCAGACCACTAAAAAGAAGTTTAATTGACTTAAAGTGTCCTTCATTCCCAATAAACGCGTAATAGACATAATCTCAGCTTAAAGCAAGGTGAACGTAAAATAGAAAATTCCCGAATGAACTTTCTGTTTAACGTTTATCTTGCTTTAAGCAAGCACATGCCTTTAGTACCTGCTAATTAACACAAAATTCAGTGGTCGTAATAGAGAAGTTTTACTGCACTTTGAAATTTTGAAACCGACTATTTCGTGCCTGAACTTGCAGAAAAGCAGTTTTAAAACCAAACAGTTTGGATTATGATCGGACGTTGAGTTGCTCGGCGTCTGATAAGGATGCAAACTGTTTGGTCAGATCTTTAGCATACGCTTTTGTCTTTAAATAGTCCAGGAAGTTGGCCCTATAGAGTACAATGGGTTAGTTTTTGTTGAGTTATTTTCCGCCTCGTTCTGTTATGTCATACAGAGAAGACTGTATTATTTCCCAATAAGTGCGTTTATGCTAAAACATATTATGCCCATTGAAAACAGTTTGGGGCCAGATCAGACGCCGGGTAACCCGGCGTCTGATCAGGCACCAAATTGTTTGCTGTCAATATTAAAAATAATTGTCAATATTTTCAGTTAATTGCCATTTTCTGCATTTTAATGCACTGCGCGTGCGTTTAGTTTCCTTCCAAATTGGAAAGAAAAATCTCATGTTGTTTTATTCTAGTTAATCCTTTCGGCTCCAAATTTACCGTGAGATTTTAACCCCTTCACCGCTATATTATCGTCTGCTTCAATAATGGACTCTTCAAGACAGTTCGAAATCAGACTTAAGGTAGTGTACAACTTACATGTAAGAAATGTTTGCAAAGACTACTATAGTCGCATTCGGCGAACTGCTAAAGTCCCGGAGTAAATACGACTTTTGAAGTTTTTTTGAAGCCCAATAAAGATCACCAATGTACTAATTGCAATTTTCTCTCCACTGTACTATAAACACACAAGGGAGAAGACGATTTTTGTTCCCAATAAACGCATTTATGATTAAACAATTTTGTCCTCGGCAACTTGTGACAGTTTGGCGCTAGATCAGATGCTAGGTTAACCCAGTTAAAAGTATTTGCAATTATAATAATATTGTTTCAAACTAAATGCATTTATTGGAAAAGAATAACGCCATACAATACGATGACAGTGAAAGAAAAGAGAACTGTGTATTATTTAGCAGAAAACTCACTTTGTCAGCAAAAATGATGTGAGCATACAGTGACAGTAATCATAGACTTAAAATATACTGACGATGACAGTTACATATTGTAATATTCAGTGACAATAAACACACAGTGGGCATTCAATGACAGTTACATGTACAGTGCTCCCTCTCTACAACGGTCCTCCCAACAACGATTCCCTCCTTACAACGACGCTCGCCGCTCTTCCCCAAAACAAGACAAGTATGTCCAACCTATTCACGGCTGCAATGTCGTCTGCTTAAAATTGTCGTCTGCTGTGTTTCTCAAATTACATAACGGACATTTTGACAGAAAAAAACCGTAATGACGAGTGACAAACAGCTTGAATTCAGATCAGACGCCGCGTAACGCGGCGTCTGATCTGGATTCAAGCTGTTTGCAAGTGTAAGCAAATTTCCCTCGCTATAACGTCTCCCTCTGAACAACACACACAATCGTTGTCTCCCATTGGGTATCGTTGTAAAGAGGGAGAACTGTTCTATCTTTCTCAATAAACAGTGAGTGTATGTCAAAACTGCTACTTCAATTGTAAAAGTTGGCGTCTGATCATGCTTCCAACTGTAAATGCCATTCATATTAAAATAAATGTTCACGATTTTCTTAAAGTTATCATTTTCTACATTCTATTATTATATTTGCGTTTCGCTTGCGTTTTCAATTGTAAACAATATAAAGCCATGCAGATCAGACGCCCAGTAGCCGGATGCCCAAGGAAACATGGCTAAATGGATTCCATGTGCGCTATATCCGGGCTAGTCCATATGGACTTACAATGTGGGGTCCATATAGGCCCAATATACCCAGCAAACATGCCAAAATTGGACAACACAGGTACGGGTTTAGATATGTTTGGATATCATATGATGTTGGTGATGGCGCATGTATACAGACATAACAGCCATTTACACAGCGCCCCTTTTCCGGTGCATCCTGGACTGCTTTTAACAGAAATGACAAGAAGACGTACACAGTTCACCAAAAGCCAGTCACTATAAATACTTCAATTCACAGCTCAATCTTGAAACATATCTTAGTGTAGATCTATCGTATAAATTTAGAAAAATACTATCAATTTTAGATGTTCTTGTCATACATGTACACTGAGGATTGAAAAAGGGAGACATTTAGGCATTGATAGAAACCTACGATTTTGCATAATATGTAACACAGTTAATATACAAGTAATCGAAGATGGGTTTAATTTCTTCTTTGAATGTTACAGATATGAACACCTAAAAATTCTTTGTTTTCGGGACGATTGGTTAAAATTTAGAACTTTGAACTCCGCTTATACTATTATGTCCTCTACAGATGGACATGGTATTAGAAATGTCTCGAATTCTTAACTTACGCATTTGAATTAAGAAAATGAACTAGGTAGTATAGTACTCAGGAGGTACGTGTAGACTGAAATTAAAGCAGAATGCCCCTTGATCAAATCAAAATACAAGTTTAACCCATTACCCCTTAGCCTTTCTAGCATTGTAGACATAGGGGTAGCCACTTAAAGCAGGTTGAAAAAATCAGAATGTGCTTTAAGTCATATTCTGTCATAATTTCAGCCTGCTTTAAGCTACAATCTGCCTGCTAGAAAAAAGAAAATAATTCTTTATATAATGTACAGTCTTTACTGTATAAATTAAAACTATTTTCTTCAGTGTAGGAATAATTTAAAGACGTAAAATGTATTTATATGGTATAATGGATTAAACTAGAGAATAGCGAGCAATTACTTTCCTCAGAATACGTATAGTAACAATACCAGTTTCGTAAGCTTACTTACAGTGGAGAATCTGTTATTCTTTCCCAATAAACGCGTTTACGCTAAAACTATTCTTTGCAGTGCAAATAGTTTGGAGCCAGATCAGACGCCGGGTAACCCGGCGTCTGATCAGGCTTCAAACTGTTTGCCACCAAGATAAACATGAAATATCAGAATTGTCCAAAAGTTGTTCTTTTCTACGTTTTAGCGCTTTGCGTTTGCGTACGTTTGCGTTTAAACGGGAAAGAATAACAGATTCTCCACTGTACGAAATCAAACCAGCAATACCAAAATAGTACATGCACTTATAAAACTATTTGAACTGTAAAGAAGAGACTACAGTGTTCTCTCCCTACAACGGCCCTCCAAACAACGACTTCCTCCTTACAACGACCATTGCCGCTGTTCCCCAAACAATACATATATGCCCAGCCCTTTCATGGCTGCAATAGTGTCTGCTTAGATTTGTCGTCTGCTGTTTTTCTCAAAGTTCCATATAAGTGGACATTTTAAAAGTATGAATATAATGACGAGTGACACACAGCTTGAATTCAGATCAGACGCCGCGCTACGCGGTGTCTGATCTGGATTCAAGCTGTTTGCAAATGTAAACCAAGTCTTCATTTCCCTCCCTATTACGAATCCGTCCGAACAACACACATAATATGTTTCTCCCATTGGATGTCGTTGTAGAGAAGGACCACTGTATTCTTAAACGCGCTTGTGCTAAAACGGTGATTTTTAAAGCAAATATAGTATGAAGCTAGATCAGACGCCGGCGTCTTATCAGGCTCTAAACTATTTGCCATTTTCACATAAAAGGAAATTGTTAGAATTTCCGAAAAAATTGGCATGTTCTACATTTAGTTGCATTGCGTTTGTGATTCGTTTGGTTTAACTCTTTCCTCCCTAAAACTTCAAATGGACAATCCCAGTTTCCATTTTAGTCTAGTCCATTTCTGACTGTTAAGGGTTGTTTTTTGTCAATTTTTTGCATTTTGACAAACAGTGAAGACCCAGATCAGAGGGCTCCGTAAGGAGCCCTCTGATCTGGGTATTCACTGTTTGCATAGGACAAGTGAACTTTTCACATGTATACTGTTTGAAAAGGACGCCTATATGCGGGACTAGGGCTCAAAGGGTTAAACGGGAACGAATAACGTCTTTACCACTGTACTATATTATATAAACATTTAATTGCGAAAAATCAAAGTGAGGCGAATTTTACCTACTCTATAAATACATGTACAGTAGAGAAACTGTTATTCTTTCCCAATAAACGCGTTTAGGCTAAAACTATCATTTCTATTGCAAACAGTTTGGAGCCAGATCAGACGCCGGTTAATCCGGCGTCTGATCAGGCTCCAAACTGTTTGTCACCAAGAAAAAAATGAATTATCAGAATTGTCCAAAAATGTATTTTTCTACGTTTTAATGCTTTGCCTTTGCGTTTCGTTAGCGTTTAAACGGGAAAGAATAACAGATTCTCCACTGTATATAGGCTTTGAGTGCATTTACAGGAAAGAAAATATTAATCGTTCCCGTTTAAACGAAACTACACACAAACGAAATGCAACAGAATGTAGAAAATGACAGGTTTTTGACAAACCTGACGGTCTATGTCAATGTGAGTTGTAAACAGTTTGGAGTATGATCAAACGCCGGGTTACCCGTTATCTGATCTGGCTCCAAATTGATTGCCGTGGACAAAATGGTTTTACCATAAACGCCTTTGGGGTGGGTGGGAGTGGGGGAGGGGATAACGTCCTCTCGACTGTAGCTGTTGAGTGCATGTCATGGCTTACTGGTTAAAGGGATACAATAACGTGCTATCTTGATAAATCCTTCTCATGCATGTCTTTTTGCCACATAATTGATTTTTTTCCTCGATAATAAATTTGCAATCAATTTCACTCGGAATAGATCCAGATTAGTACATAAAAAACATAATACATGATACATATATAGCATAATACCGTGCTATGACGAAGAGTCACACCTAAATATAGACACGTACGGTGTAAACGCTATGGTCGACTTAATAGCGGTGTTCCACTTTTCTGTATGAACTATTGGTAAAAACGGTTTACATAAGTCCTTTACGGTTTAGATAAATAAGTCCTTTACTAGCAGCCTATACAACTGTTTCTAAAATTAGAACCGCAGTCATATACCCATGATAGTAGTATATTCAGGTGGTCCGATACCCACGTGCATATTTCTCAATGAGTCTTTTAGTTTCAACCCGTTAACCTAATTACATAGAGGATAACTGTTTTTTTCAGTGTAAGATCGAAATTTAATCCATTGAGTGAACATCAGACGTTATATTTTCACGAGTGGCGAAGCCACGAGTGAAAATATAACAGTCTGATGTTCACGAAATGGATTAAATTCGATCTTACACTGAAAAAACACAGTTATTCTATTTATTTATGCTTTTAAGCCACTTTTTAAACGAAATTGTTTAAAATTTGAAAGCGAACGTACATTATTTATCCCGTGTTGAGCCCCACGTTTTGTGTCGAACACACACGTGCGTGACAGTTGGCGGTATATTTGTTGATTTGACGTCATCAGGGAGATTAAATTAAAGGGAGTGGCAACTCGCTCTTTACCAATCAGATTTCTGGAATTTCGGTGCCGTAGGTCAAAATCTGATAGTTGTTTTGTCACATGACTAATTTAGTACGGGAACGATCGATATCGATAATTTCGATGACGTCAGCTTTAAATGTTGACGTCAGGACGAGAATCTGATCACACAGGCGCTTTTTTTATGACGATCTGTTTCAATATGGCTGACAAAGATGAAAGCGGTAAGGATTTTTCATTTACTTTCGGGGGATGCATACGCTTTATAGATTTAGCGATTTTGATCCTTCATGTTTACACCATTCCGACAGTGAAGAGCCTAACAATCCTCTGCGTTAAAATGCGACTGTTTATTCAGTACGAGTTCTACACGACCTTGTCGAATGATCATAATAAGCCTACCATGTCAATTACAGACCTATATCTTACATGTTTCATAGATTCATAATCGGTATTGTTTCGCTTAAATGGATATATCTACTCGCCTATTACATGCGACTCCTATCTTCGATTCTTAGGAGGGGTATAAAACCAGGAGCTTTTAAATAAATGTATCTCCTTGATAAAACCCACTACTACCGAACCCGAACAGTTACGGAAATTGCCTAGTTGTTTCCTTAGTTCATTTTCGGAGTATTTCTCTATATTTGATAGATCGATATAGATCTGGATTATGTTTAACCAATCCCGAAATATCTCTTTGGCTGTAACACATATGCTTTTCGAGAAATTCTATTTCTAACAGTTTAAATGTTCAAGCGCCCAGGGCGTATGAAAACCCCTTCAGTTTTCCGTCTATTTTCTCAAATCATCGACTGTCTAAGCAAAAATTATATGAGTTGGTGGGGAGCGGGTAGCTCTACAGTTTTTTCATCGATCTTTATTTAAATAGGCCTACCTGAAGTAAATCACAGAATTATACACACATGAAATATATGTATGATTTCACGAGTAAACTTGCATGTGTTTTATGCAACCGACGGCCTCTCTGGTGTTAGATGATCAAAGATTTAAGAGGCAATAATTGCAAACTGCGGGTCAGAAAAGCAAATTTAATAAATTTGCCCAAGATCAAGATCAGCTTTATATTTTGACCGGGATAACTTAGCTAATTCCTGTTATTTGTATTTTTTCAGTGTGAAAATTCTGCCAAGATGTGTTGAGTGGTGACATGAGAACTTTCTACTAGAACAAATAGAGCAGATCTTGATCCAAGGGCTCTCAATTCATCCACCCAGAAATTCCACAGTTGCCACACCAAACTGACAATACATAAATTGACACTGATTGCATTATTGATTGGATTAACGGAGATGGACAGAGAGTGCCCTTAAGGGTGTATCAATGTCATAAGCGATTTTTTCAAAGTATTAAACTTTTTTTCTATCATAGTTTTTTTTGGAAGAGCTGTTTATGATGAATGAAAAAATGAAAAAAAAAAATATATTGTGGTGTCCTTGTTTTTGAGCTACAGCGATTTGAAAAAGGTATGTCAAATTTGGATTTTTTTTCTTCAAATTTTACCCATTCTGAGTACAAGCTTCAGTAAAATCTATTTCAAAACAAAACAAACATGGTTATTTGGGTTTTCATTATTTATTTCATGTCTATGATGATACAGTGGAGAATCTGTTATTCTTTCCCGTTTATGCTTACGCATGCGGAAACGAAACGCAAACGAAACGCAAACGAAACGATAAACGATAAACGCGTTTTGCGTTTATAAGTGAGTTTTGCGTTTATAAACGCGTTTATAAGCGGATTTTTGCGTTTCATTCGGCATACTTTTGTTTTTATCGAGACCGATCAATTATACGAATTAAAATAAATCCGAAAGGTATTTAAATTATTATACTAGGTGTATAGTACCCTTCTTATGCCTACATGTACATGTATGCCTAGATAAAACTGTGAGTGTATACAGTATGACAGGGTGTATAGATTGCCAGAGGCCTTGGGCGGACAATGCCTGCTGTGTACACGTCCGGCTTTACTATCTCCCATATATGGTCATGCTGATGCAGTCACCAATAATTGACATTTTAGTCATGCTTAGTAACTCGGCGTCTGAACTGGGTGGAATCATTTATGTAGACCAGGACATGAGTAACTCGGCGTATGATATTGATCCAAGCATTGGTTCATATCAAATGATTAGTAACTCGGCGTCTGATCTGGCTCCAATCAATGATACTGTTTGAAAATCTTCCCGTCTGAAAATTGCGTCACGTATGCAGTTTGTCAAGATCGAATAAATACTGTTATTCATCTACGCAAACGCATTTTCTCAATATCGCTCAATTTTTATGTGACCTTTGAAAACATTTTTCTATGTACATGTAGATGAGACGCCGATAAGTTCGCCATCTAATCACGGAGCAGTCTGTGATTTCTCCATGATCTAATCAAGATCTAAACTGATGTACGTTATAGAACGAATTAATATTTTGATTAAAAAACCAGACAGTTTTGTTCTCCATCATAATGCTGAGTGACTCGGCGTTCAAACGAGATCTTAACTGTTAAATTGTATTAGATTAATTAAAATCATACTGATTTCTATTCAAACGGTTTGAATCTATTTCAATTACTTTGGGGGAGTTAGGGGTAAAATTAGTAAAATGTTAAATCGGCAATACATCAGGAACCAAACTGACAGCTTTGATAAAGTCAAATTAGATCTACTTTATATGATAGATTTACACTAGTGTGGCCATTTCTTGTGAAAGTAACCTGACCATAAAAATGACAATTTTGGTGGCGGACTATAAATTGTAAAATTGCCCCCAACAGACTCGCACCCCTAATTAGGATTATGTTTACTTTGATAAGCCGAAGTTTTATTACCCCATATCCGGTTGATGACGCAACGAGATGTCGGGTAGTTACACCACAGAATTATAGTATACAAGAATTCCGTGGTTACACGATGGGCAATTATTATATTGCTGTTTTTGACCATGTACAGTTATACTTTACAGATAGATAAAATCCTTCATATTTACAGCTCATCTAAATGTTATGTGACTTAATGATTCTTTTGAATATGTTGACTCGACACTGGAATAACGTCTGAACTTATCAGGTATGCGTTTAGATGATTTTATGATAATTTTAGATTAGTTTTGTTATAACCTATCATTATATAAACTCCAAAAGAATGGACCTAACAGGGTCTACACTGTTTCAATTCCATGTATAGAATTTAGTACAAATGTGTGAGTGTAACAACATATTTGTAAAAAATCAGAATGTGCAAAATTTGATCATAGTAACTCGGCATCTGATCTGGATCCAAACATTGATGCGAATCAGATGCCCAGTAATTTAACAACTGATCTGAATCCAAGCAATTAACAAATATTTCGGTTGGAACAAAAAGCACCACCATATTTTTAAACGAAACACAGATCGTCTAATTTAACGATCGAATAAGATAAAACTCTTTAAAAAACACAATTCGCACAACTTGTGTATATATAAAGCACTTTTAAAGTGCAAAAATGAGAAAATATCTTTCTTAACGTTGTTTAAACACCCAAAATGCAATGTAAAACCATATTATGACTATTAACTTATAAGTGCGTTTAAACGCACTTACAAACGCGTTTGTAAGTTAATAGATAAAACGCGTTTCAAACGCCTTTCAAACGCGTTTAAAACGCATTAAGTGGGAAAGAATAACAGTTTCTCCACTGTATTTTCACATATAGAAACCAAATTTAGACAAAGCAGACACCAGGGTTGAACAATATGGATCCTTGAATATCAAACATATGCTTGTTTTAGGCATGGATGAATTATACCGGTATAATTCCTCCATGTTTTAGGGCATAATTTTATCAGATTTTTTATTTTATGAAAAAAAAGTAAAAAAGTTTGAAAATGAAATAGATCTAGTTCTAGTATTAAACTTTTTCTTATATTCTACCAAATAAAAGCCAATGCTAAGGCAGTTCAAAATATGAAAAGAAATTGAAAGGTCTGTGTTGAAAATTTTGAGTTATTAAAGTAAAAAGAGTGATCTCCCCTTACAAAATTTATAAAAAAAAAAGTACCATATCGATGATATTTAGAGCTTTATAAATTTCCCATTTGGTGCCTGTTTTTTCTTTAACTAGTTTTTGTATGAAGAAAGTCTACCATAGATAGGAAATATATTACACAAAACCAAATTATCATATTTGTTTTCATTTAAAATGGATTTTATTGAAGCGGGCTGTTTGAAAAGGACAAAATAAGAGAAAGTGGGTGGGGTAAATTTTACATGGCCGTAGAGCCAACTGTTGTTCACCAAAGTGTACACTTTTTCTATTTTTTCATTCATCTTAAATAGCTCTTCAATACAAAACCACCAGAGTGTTTTAAATACTTTGAAAATTTCCCAAATGCATGACATTGATACACCCTTAAATGAATAGAATAAGAATGAACAAAATTTCCCAAATGCATGACATTGATACACCCTTAAATGAATAGAATAAGAATGAACAGTGTGTCTTAAAATTCAGTATGAACGTTTTTGCTGTGTATCATGTTATTTTTTGTTGTTCTTTTTTTCAGTAGAAATATTTCTATATTCTAGCAAATGGCAGCTTAAAGCAGACCAAAAGTAAATCAGAACACATTTTAAGGTACATTATGTACTACTTTCAACATGCTTTTAAGTGATCAACTATCTTTGATAATCATATTATCATCATATCAGAAATAGGCTAAGGGATAAAGGGTTCAACACTAAAAGGATAACCATATCTCGACCATACTTTTGCCAAACACACAGGACTCCAGATAAAAGCCTTTTTTTTAAAAAGGGAGTAAAATGAACAAATCAACTTCCACACAAAATTCTATCAGTCCTACACTTTACTGTAAGTTTGCCAAATTTCCCCTAGTGTAAGGCTTTGACAGCGGAGCATGAATCTCATGCTCTTACATACAGTAAAGGGTAGGACTGTATGGGATTATGGGATAGCTACTCATGTTGTCATTACAATTGTCTCAAAGAAATGATTCAATGAGTATTGAGTCTATTTACACCATAGGGTTTAGGGTCTAAGTTTACCCTAGCAACGAGTATACTCGTCATTTACAAACAATGTACATATCAGGATTACACTTGTCCCATGCAAACAGTGTAGACCCTGATCAGAGGACTCCTTAAGGATATGTCTGATCGAGTCTACACTGCTTGTCATTTTGATAAATATTGTTAAAATTAACCCTAAATACCGGTAGTCAAAAATGGACTAGACTTAGCAATTAAATTTATAGATTTTGAAAAATTCTCAAATAATACCAAGGTTCATAAGTTGTTCTATGTGATTTGCAGTTTTTGAATACAGTTAGTCATCCAGCACCCATCTCTGAAGCAAGCAGACCTCTAAAGACAAGTGGCAGCTAATGGCAGGAAAAAATAATGCAGAACGTCCTAGACTCTATAAGCATTCTTTTTAATTTTCATTAAGGGACCACCAGACCATAATCTTGCATAATTAATGGGTGCTGTAACAGACTAACTGTTTTAACCCATTACCCCATAAATGTGCCTTTAATTTATTCCTTCATTGAAGAAAATGCTTTCAATGAATATGTATGATAAGAACTATTTTCTAGCAGTTAGCTTAAAGCAGGTTTTAAGTAAAGCATGATAATATATGCCTTAAGGCGCGCATTCTGCTTTAATTTCAACCTGCTTTAAGTGGTCATCATTTTCAAAATTAGGCTTGAGGGTAATTGGTTAAATAACCTGAACCATTTATCATTATTGACTGTAATCAATAATCATTCTGTTTTGGAACCCGTTGATGGGTAGAATAATAAAAATACCAACTTAATATATTTTGTTTGTTTTAATTGTACATAGCATGATAGGTAACAGCAAATCCTTCCAGTTTGTTTACTTTTGCTCATGAATGTAAGTAAAATATGAATATATTCACACTGAAGTTACATGGCTTGCTTATAAAGTAGAAACTATTTGTCTTGTACAGTGTTGGACAAGTGGACTTTTCTATCTTGATTTTACCCATAACCTCTTGGTCTCTTTCTAGGTTTGAAGACAGGTGACCACTTAAAACATGCTAAAGTCTAAAGTTAAGCAGAATAAACCTTAAAAAGCATTCTGTTTTACTTTCAACCTGATAACATCTGCTACTTGCTAGGATATAAAAGAATATTTATGTGCATATTTTTTAGTCTAAATATTTTAGTGGAAGAATAAACAGGTGTATTTATGGTGAGCTACACCATTTTACTCTACCTATTCCACCGCAGAAATACTTTTACAGATAAAGCACTATTGGCTCTTTTAACTACATGTATTTCCTGAAAGATGGAACCTTACAGCAGTATGGAAGTTAATCCAAAAGCTAAAACAGTAGCTTTGCCTCTTAACCTACTTTAAGCAGCTACCTGGTACTTTTAAACATCGAAAGCAACCTATGAGGGAAATGGTTAACAGTAATAGTTGCAGGTCTTCACCTGTTAGGACCTGATAACCCTTTTCTCCATAGATGTGCCTTTTTTAGGAATTTTACTAATTCCCCCAATGAAGAAAAGATTTCTAATTGATACAGTTATGATTTTTTTTACAACGGTATTACATCTGATCCCAGTATATGGTAGCTTAAAGCAGGCTGAAAATAAAAAGAAACCTTATACCCCATCCTGCTTTACTTTCAACCTGCTGAAAGTGATCAACCATCTTCAAAAGCTAGAAACAGGCCATAATGTCAAGGGTTAAATCACATTTTTTCTTAATAATTTGCCCCAAATAAGCAGTTTCCAAAATCTAGTCTATTAACTTTATTTTGCAACATGACATACAAAATGTAGCCCTCTGATCTAGTTCTACACTGTGTGTCTAAAATGTACTCTTCACAGTCGACACCGTGTTTAATTTTTAGTAAATGATGTGTAAACTGTGAAATTTATAAGTGATTTTGATAAATTTATAAAATTTCAGAGAAATCGCTGACTAACTCGCTTTTGTAAAATTACTTGAGTTTCAAATTATTATGTCCAATCTGTGACCAATGAGGGGTCCTTTTTACACAATCTTACTTGTGTCCTTTCAGTGAGATCATGAAAGTTTTTTAGCTCGCCTGTTTGTAGAACAGACTTGTTTTACAGCAGAGCTTATGCAAAAAACCCATAGTGATTGTTGGCAAAGGTAAATGTCTCCACTTTCTGGTTTTTGCTCATATTTGAAGATTCCCTCTGGCACATGAGGCAGGCTGTCTTGACTAACTGCATGTCTGTTTTACTGCTTGCCAAGGTGGGACTGCAAACACAAAAGGGAAACCAATTTGATAAATTACAGTTACAAATATGTGCCATAAAAAAATAATCTATTTCTTAGCAGATGGTAGCTTTAAAGCATGTTGAAAGTAAAGCAGAATAAGCATTACTTTAAACTTGCTTTAACTGGTCACCAGTCTCCATTTAGTCAAATTTTGGGGGACCACGTGTTGATTTTTATTAGTGAAATTTGGAATTTAGTCTACTCTACAACATATAAACAGTTATTGAGTTAAGTATACAAAACTCAACTAGTCTACTTGAATTGGTTGTATCAATTCAATATAAAGCAAAACAATATAAATTAGATATAAAGCAAAACATTGATATTGTAATATTGGCCGAGTTGGACCGTGGAGATGGAATTGGATAATTTTTTTGGTGTGTATCACCTCTGTGTACAATGTACTAGATGCCATCGGATGTAACAACGATATAACAACCTCTGCTGGAGTATTATGAAAATATTAAGATTAGACTAGTAGCAATCTGAAGCTTGATTTGAGGTCGAAATTGATTTAAAATTGATTTTGGGCAATAATCATGTGGTTTTAACCACAGGTACTTGACACATACATCTAGATCTATTACCAAAAAAAAATAAAAGAATAAATAATTTCTAGACTTCTATTATAGATACAAGGTATACAACGCAATCCAACACCTTTATGAAATAAAAAGTAGATATTGATAAATTAATCATTTCCCGAGGGTACCACAAGAGAATATTGGCGATCAAGTCTATTTTAGCATCGGTTTACAGCGTTTTTTAGGGGGACCCGTTCCCAATTGAAAACAAGGACTTTTTTCCCAAAATGAGCATTTCACGGCACGTTTTTTCCAAAATAAGCCTTTAAGACTCCGTTTTTCCCAAAATCAAGTATTTTACGCCGTTTAAGGGCATATTTTCCCCAATTGAATGGGTACCAACTCATTAACAAAGAGGAGAAAAAAAACACTGGTTTAAGTCGATAGTTAAGACTTTTTTTTTCTTTTTGGTAATAGATCTAGATCTATGTGTCAAGTACCTGTGTTTATAACTAGTAAATGTGACTCAATCAGTAATTTTACAGAATGAGATGAAACTTAAACCTATCCTGCCCGTTTTCAGTGTATTGTACGGTAACCTGAGGACGGCACCTGTCACAAATTTAGCATGCTGTCACATTCTGCTTTACTTTCAGTCTGCTTTAAGTAATTGTGTTTGAAAAATAGAAAATTTGGAAATCTCAGGATTTTTCATGACCAACTTGTGGCAGCCCTGTGTTGATGTCTTCTGGAATTATTGTGTCAATTCAATATATAGCAAAACATTTATATTGGTATTGTAACAGGACTGTGTGAAAAAATCGTGGCCCGACCCAAGTAACTCCCGCTACATTACTCTCCCTTTTTTCCCGAGATTCGTCCCGAATCACACTCATGGAATCATGGTTACTTGGTATGCAAGGCAACGGACGGTCACGGCACCAAACTGTAACAGGACTGATTGAAAAAATTGTGGCCCGACCGGGACTCAAACCCAGGGTCTCTGGCTACAGAGTGACCCGGTTTAGGACTTATTGATTATCAACCAGATACCTGTACACACCCAAGTAACTCCTGCTACAGTATATTGGCCCTGTCAGGGATCGAACTTACGACCTCCCGCCTCAAAAGCGGACACTCTACCAACTGAGCTTTCAAGGCGGTTACCATAGTTAATGCATTCTCACAGTAACAAAATTAGACAGGAATTATTCAGATAGAGCACTTACTCATAGTTGCTTTAGTGTTGATATCAGCAACCCGTACCCCTCTGTTGGCTTTGTTTGCCTGTGAGTCACATCTTCCATCCTTGATTCCTTCTCTCCAGCCCAGGACTATGATATCTGTCCGATATGCGGATTTGGCGTATTCAGCGTTGAGTGACAGTGGTGGTCCAATAGGTTTGCATTGCTCTCTCTCTGTCAATGCAGGTGAGGACAGTCATAAAAACATCATCGTTACCCCCACCCACTGTCTGTTACGCAGTAGCTTCTCCACAAAGCCACTGTCCGTCTCTTTACGCCTGCTCTTGTTCCTATCCAGTATGAACTATAATCTAATAAGTTTATTTGTCTTCATAATGTTCCATTCCAAAGTATTTTCATCTGTCCTCCCAAAGGAAGCGAGGACAATCGATCGGTGCGATAAGAATCTGTCATTGCAGGCGACCATCTTTTCTTGGAATCACATTACTAAAACTCGAACTTTTGCGATCTATCGGTACTATATAATGCGGCGGGGCCGTATTAAATAAAATACACCGTATTAAATACAAGAAGTGAGAAGCCATCTGGCCGAAAATCGCGAGGAATATGCTCTTGCAAACCAAAAAAATTAATCGTTTTGCTTCGATGAATAATGTAAACAACCTCAAGATAAATGAACAAAATCAGTCATTTTCGAAGGCTATGAAAACAAAACTGACATCAATTACCAACATAAAAACTATTATTTACACTTCAAAGATGCAACACCTATCTAATTTATTTGTGTTTCAAATAAAATATATGACACGGCGATCAGGAGGTGGTCAGTAGTAAAACACATATAAACAAATCAGGGAGTAACTGAATGGCTTTTCACGAAAATACGCAATATTTCAGCGTATTTTTTTCTACTAAACCCTCGTACATCGGCCTAGAAAAATATTATTTACACAAAATCAATCCAAGATCTAACAACAGAAGTTATCAATAGTGCAATTCTCTTGAAATTATTCACATAGCGTGGTAAGAAAAATGGTGCATATTTGAATTTTCCGCCATTACTGGATAGAATGGCGTCATGAAAATTTGCGATAACGCGCTACGGCCGTGCTTTTACGAGATTACCGTCAGTGACACGCTCCTTTATATATAAGAGCTCCTGACGTCATCCGAATGACTTCGTTGCTCCCGAGTTTGGATTCGTGCTCTTCCGGTGAGTAGTTCGCGACAAATCGGACTGCCGGAATTTAACGATAAGACACGATTGACTACGATTCTTGGGGAGCCCTACGGGGAAAATTCATAATAAAAGCGATTGGTGATAATCCACTGCAGTGGATTACCAAGTGATCATCCACTGCTATATCGTGGTAATCCACCGAAAAGCATAAATAAATGTACCCAATAGCCTGTTTCTAGCTTTAGAGAAATATGCTATCTTGAAGCAGGCTGAAGGTAAAGCAGAATGCGTATTAAGGCACGTTCTGCTTTACTGTATCCAACCCATAAGCGATTTTTTCAAAGTATTAACTTTTTTTTCTATCATTGTTATTTATGATGAATGAAAAAATGAAAAAAAATATATATGGTGGTGTCCTTTTTTTTGAGCTACAGTGATTTGAAAAAGGTATGTCAAATTTGGGATTTTTTTCAAATTTTACCCATTCAGAGTACAAGCTTCAGTAAAATCTATTTCAAAACAAAACAAAAATGGTAATTTGGGTTTTCTTTATTTATTTCATGTCTATGGTTGTATTTTCACATATATAAACCAAATTTAGACAAAACAGGCAGCATGCAGGTTTGAACAATAAGGATCCTTGAATATCAATAATATGCTTTATAAAGGGCATGCATTTATTAGATTTTTTATTTCATGAAAAAAAAGTAAAAAAGTTTGAAAATGAAATAGTTCTAGTATTAAACTTTTTCTTATATTCTACCAGATGAAAGCCCATGCTAATGCAGTTCAAAATATGAAAAGAAATTGAAAGGTCAGCAAGCGACATATTTTGCAGACCACAATTACATACAATGTATGTTCAGGCAAGTTAACTCTTTCCTATCCAGATTTTGCCATCTGCTTATACTCTTTCACAGCCGTAATATCGTATGCATTGATTTTGTTGTCTGCTCTATCTTTCGAAGTTAAATTTAGATATTTAGGCATTTTGACAGAAAGAACTATCAATATGAATGACAGTTTGAATCCTGATCAGACGCCACATCACGTAACTATGCAAAGACACATGCAGTCGCGACGATCAGTGAAAGATCTGTCTCTCATTTTGTATGTTTCTCTGTCTGTTTGTCTGTCTGTCTATCTAATTGTCTGGTCTGTCTGTATGTCTGTCTTTCTTTCTTTCTCTGTCTCTCTATATGTCCCTTTCGTTCTATCTTCTTTCTTTCTCTTTCTGTCTGTATGTCTGTCTGTCTTTCTTTCTTTCTTTCGTTCTATCTTCTTTCTTTCTCTTTCTGTCTGTCTGTCTGTCTTTCTTTCTTTCTTTCTTTCGGTCTATCTCTTTGCATGTATGTCTGTCTGTCTCTCTGTCTGTCTCTGTCTCTCTGTCTCTCTCCGTCTCTGTTTGTCTGTCTGTCTCTCTCTCTCTGTGTCTCTCTCTGTGTCTCTGTCTCTCTCCCTGTCTCTGTCTCTCTCTGTCTCTGTCTGTCTGTCTGTCTCTCTCTCTCTCTCTCTCTCACACACACACACACAGTCGTTCCATACACCCTTACTAAACATCTTACATACTTTAAGTACAAGCATCTTGCTGAACAGAAGCATATGTCTGCATATATTTAACCTTAAAGTATCACAGACACATATAGTCACATACTTAGTGCCTTTTAAAAACGTTTCTAATATTAGAACCTCCGTCATTGCCTTATTACAGTTACAAACTGTTACAATATTCAGGTGGCCCGATACATGTACACAAAACCCTATTTCTCAATGAATCTTGCGATATATCGAACGCCCGTTATGAAAGCAACTCCAGATATCTAAATAGCGCATTTGTATGCATTAATGAGCCTAGTTAATATAAGCGAGACATCTACATATAATATCGTAGCTGTGTTTTCATAAAATCAAAACGTGCTTTCACAAACAGGAGATTCTGGCCGGGTTTATTTGACAGCAGCTATAGTTTCGGTTACTATAACACTGTTACTATACTATACTATATAGAAGTCCGTGTTGTACTTAACTTTGTAAGATAATTATTTTCCGGATAAGCTTTGCGCAGGATTATTCTTTATCGTGCTAAGTATTGATTGACTGGTTAGATACAAACAGTTTAGATCCTGATCAGACGCCGAGTAACTCGGCATCTGATCAGGATCCAAACTGTTTGACATTATCGATATTTCTTCAGCTACGAAAACACACAAGATAAATCTGATTGTCTTGCAGACGACAATTTTAAGGCAGACGATATTGTTGTTATAGTGAGCGTTAGGGGACGAACGCGGGCATGGTTATCTATTAGAAAGTCAATATAGTGAATAAGGGATACATATTGGTAGCTGACATCTTACGGGACACTCGTGGACTGCCTGGGTACCTCGCCTCTCTCGGCCTACCTATCAATGGCCCGCATGAAAGTCGCAGCGAACATGAAGGGCAAACAAGCACTGTGAATATTGGGGCGCGAGATAACCCCTGGAAAGAGTGTGATTACACCGAAGACGGTTGTTCAAACGCGGCGAGTTTAAACGGTCCTAATCAACGGAGGACTGCGTCCTCTAGTAATGATAATACATATAGGACAGTCACTGACGTTGTTACGAAATGCTTGAGTTGTGTGTGCATGATTCGCATAAATAATTGGATATGGTTGTGACGGGTGGTTCGCCCGACCCCCACGGGAACGGCAAGAGCCCTGATCCGCACGGTGGGGCCATGAGCCCGGAAGTTCCTCTGAGGAATGGGGATGGGGAGGCTAAGATTGAGTTCGATCCCCTGGAAACTGTGATTGTTGTGAAGAGGAAAAAAGATGCAAGTGGGAGGGAGAATAGTGTAATGATGAAAAGTTTGCTCAAACAAAGTAGGTCACTGCTGAAGGGAGGGAGGATAGAGAAGATACGGGTGGTCAAAGGGTAAGTCCATGTTATGTGTACATTCCGTTACTGTATCAGTTGAACCCGTCCTAAAGGTCACTCAAACTAAGATGTATCGGTGGTGCTAGAGCATTGTGGTAGCTTAAAGCAGGATGAAAGTATAGCAGAAAGCTCCCGAAGGAGCTTTCTGCTATACTTTCATCATGCTTTAAGCGGCCACATGACTCAAACACTGAGAACATGCTTTATTCATATTGACCCTTATATATAGCGAGGTTTGTAGTATTTGATACTGTGCTCATGGCCCGTACCCGTTTTAAATATTGTCATCATGACCTCTAACTTCTTTAGTATTGTAATCACGACCTTCACTCTCTACAAAATGTATACTCAAGACGGCGATAACCTTTTTCTTACTAGAAATTGCAGTCAGAAATAGACAGTCTTGGAGAATTGATAGCTTATTGCAGGACAAACGGAATGCAGACAGCTCCTTTAGGATCTTTCCGCATTCATTTGCCCTGTGTTAAGCCGTAATATGTATCTGTATAGACATTCTTAGGTCAATAACGAATTGTCAATAATCATAGGATCGGCCGTAGTACCCGTAGTATATGTCTGTAAGTGGCAGCGACATTGTCAAGGTCATTGCCATTTGTCTTGAGTATGCAATCTGCCCGATCCCACTGCCTCAACATAAACAGTACATCCGAATACTTACAATCAATATCACAGTCTCTGTCAGTAACTGTTCATATAGGTACAGTACGATAATCATACGAAAATCATACAATATAATTATATAGAAGCATTTGAGATTAAGTGTCTGGGAATATAATATGTATTGACACACTCCATGAGTGGGAGTATTTTACTAGCTTTCACAGGGCTCAAGATAAGGGAGTTTTTCAAAAACTAAAATCTTTATTTCTGCATTAAACCCTATGGTGTCACTACTCATTAGAATTGTCTCTTCGAGACAATTCTAATGAGTAGTAACACCATATGATTTGGTGCTGTAACAAGTGAGAAAATGTTGGATTTGTCCCTCTTATCTGGAGCCCTGCTTTCATATCAAATTGTTTACGATGTTTAAGCATCAATCTACGGAGGCAGTGGCGGTGTATACATGCCATTGATTTTACTTCGCAGCCAAACTAGCTACAAACCTAAGCTAAGAATGGTCCTCTTATTGAATATTGGATTCGGGGAGTTCAAAACACCAACAGTATTCGATTTTCCCTCTATAGCAGTGCTTTGAGATCGGTGGAAGACCAAATCTGCAGAATAATTACACGATTTCGCAAGCAGTTATCGACTTGTCTGTTGGCATTACTGGCTGAACGTTGTCTCTAAAAGTAGTAATTGGCACGTGGACCTTCACCTTTATAGAACTACCATACGGTTGCATATACATGTACAATTTTCCCTCCCTACAACGGCCCTCCCAACAACGACTCGCTCCTTACGAATAGACCCTGCTCTGACCGATTGTTACTCAAAGTTTACTTTTAGTACATGTAGGTTTTATGCTAGAAAACAAAAGCAGAAAGCTCATGTTAAAACATTTTTGGCAATTTTATGCGGAAGGAAATAATGAGTGAAGTCATTTCACAGATTGTTGTTTTAAGTCGTTTGAAATTAAAGCAGAGTACCCCTAATGAACATTCTGCTTTTTGTTTTAAGTCACTATCTGCTATAATGCAGGAAAAATTCTTTATGTTGCATATTTATAACTTATTAAGTGGATTTACATCACCCCCACTCTACAACGACACCAAATGGGAGACATAAATGTATGCGTTGTTCGAAGGGAGTCGTTATAGGGAGGGAAATTGGTCTACATTTGCAAACAGCTTGAATCCAGATCAGACGCCGTGTACATGTAACGCGGTGTCTGATCTGAATTCAAGCTGTTTGTCACTCGATATTTTATGTATTCTATCAAAATGTCCACTTACATGTAACTTTGAGAAAAACAGCAGACGACAAATATAGTAGACAATATTGCAACCATGAAAAGGTTGGACATTAATGTCTTGTTTTGGGAACAGCGGCAAGGGTCGTTGTAAGGAGGGAGTCTTTCTTGGGATGGCCGTTGTAGGGAGGGAGCACTGTATTTACTTCAGTAGAGTTATAAAAGCGTGTCAATTTGGTAATATGTTTCAATGTAAAGGATTTCCTGGCTCGATCTATGTAGGGCTACTCAAAACAAGGTTAACATGCTCCAGATAAGTGGAGTATTAAAATGACATTTTTTTTATTTCAGCATTAAACCCTACGGTGTCACTATACATTAGAATCGTCTCAAAGAGACGATTCTAATGAGTAGTAACACGATAGGATTTGGTGCTAAAATAAGTGAGAAATTTGTTAAATTAACTCCCTCTTATCTGGAGACCTGGGGCCCGTTTCATAAAACTTCTTACGACAAATGTTGTCGTAAGTCAGATTATAAAAGTATAAACAATTTTTTATTTCTCCGTCGAATCCTGTCTTGTGACATCTTTTTGGAATCGTCTTGAAAAGACGATTCCAAAAAGATGTCACAAGACAGGATTAGATAGAGAAATCACAGATTAAATGTATTTTAAAGTTTTGACTTACGACATAATTTGTCGTAAGATGTTTTATGAAACGGGCCCCTGTATCGGTAAGCAATGGCTTGCATGGTAATTACAGTATCTACTCCTTTGCTGTGTGCCAAAGGTCTTAACATGGATCCGAAAACTCAACACCATATATTGTTCTTAACCCTTTACCTTATAGTCCCTTTCTAACTTTGAAAATAGGTGATCACCTAAAGCAGGTTGAAAGTAAAGCAGAATGCGCATTCTGCTTTACTTCCAGTCTGCTTTCAGCTTCCATCTGCTAGAATATGGATTTTTTTTCTTAAAAACATATTCCTGACTGATTAAATTGGAACTATTTTCTTTAGTGGAGGAATAAATTAAATGCGCTAAAATGCGCTTCTATGAGGGAAAGGGTTAAATGTGCACCCTCTAATGCGCTGTGGTAACGGTCAGCATCAGTACCAGCATCAACCAGTTATGATCACTCTTATATATTTATAATGACATCTTACAGTAAGCAACTAGGGACAGTTCATTGCAATATCTAGGCATAAACCCGGATCCGAAAACTCAAACATAGCTAGGCACTTAACTGTGCACCCTTTCGTGCCCTGTGGTAACGGTCAGTTTCAGCCAATTACAAGTAAGATACTGTCAGTGCACTACATGTACCCCGCTATTTTCAACTTGGATCGGTGCAAGTTGGTGCCTTTAACCGGGATGAAAGCAATTTAGAAAAATCCAATAAGGGATTTATGCTTGACCTTTATCCTGCTTCAGCAGCCACTCGCTTTCAACTAATTATGTTTACTTTGGTTTCACCGGAAAGATCATCTTATGTTATCTAACGTATTATATAATAACCTATAGTTTGATTGCATACGTGTCGCTCAAGCAATCAACTTCTCTTATAGGACCAGTAACTGATGATGTTACGTACAGATGAAAGTAAGGAGGTTTTTGCTTTACATCCATTATGCTGTAGACAGTCACCTACAGTGGAGAATCTGTTATTCTTTCCCGTTTAAACGCAAACGTACGCAAACGCAAAGCACTAAAACGTAGAAAAGAACAACGTTTGGACAATTCTGATAATTCTTGTTTATCTTGGTGGCAAACAGTTTGGAGCCTGATCAGACGCCTGATCTGGCTCCAAACTGTTTGCACTGCAAATAATAGTTTTAGCGTAAACGCGTTTATTGGGAAAGAATAACAGATTCTCCACTGTACCTTCAAATGAAAACATGTGATATCCTGTAATAACAATCAATACTCAAATTATAGATTTTATCCAATTTATAAGTTGCACCTCAATGAAACTCGCTTATAGTGAAACGTTCCACTATTTCTTCTGTTACAAAAAATAAATATCGAATTCGCTAAGGTGAAAATTTCCAGTATTTCTTCATTTGAAATTATATAACTCAAGATCGCTTACGACAAGTCTATAATTATTTCAATATTAAAATATGTCTAAGGACGTGTGACCCATTGAGCGCAAGTGACGAGTAAACTATTCATTCACAAACAGTGTAAACTGCCTCAATTATGTTATTATAAAACGTATGCTTTTTGTCTGTGACTGAATAAAAGGATTGTTCTGTTCTGTGATTGTCTTATACAAATAGTGTACACCCCGATAAAAAGGCTCCTAAAGGAGCTCACTAATCGGGGTCTGCACTATTTTCCATTTTGTAATTGATAGTAAGCAACAGCCCTTACAGTGGAGAATCTGTTATTCTTTCCCGTTTAAACGCAAACGTACGCAAACGCAAAGCACTAAAACGTAGAAAAGAACAACTTTTGGACAATTCTGATATTTCATGTTTATCTTGGTGGCAAACAGTTTGAAGCCTGATCAGACGCCGGGTTACCCGGCGTCTGATCTGGCTCCAAACTATTTGCACTGCAAAGAATAGTTTTAGCTAAAACGCGTTTATTGGGAAAGAATAACAGATTCTCCACTGTAATAGTAAAAAATGGACTATACCTTTTCGGAAACTGGAGTTGTTCATTTGAAGTTTCAGGGATGAATGAGTTAAAATATGAAATACGGTCAAGTTCGATTCCAAGTCCGTGTTTGAGTAATCGAAGTATGACTGTAACTATAGTAAGCCCTCTCTATTACGACCACTAAATAGTCTTAATCATTAGGTGTTTTAGACCGCTGACTGCTTAAAGAAAGATGACAGTAAAACAGAAAGCTCCTTCAGGAGCTTTCTGCTTTACTGCCATCTTGCTTTAAGCTGCCACTTGTCTTTTTAACAACCCATTAGCATTCTTTTGAGTGGTCGTAGTAAAGAGGTTTTACTGTATATTATCCAGACGAAATAGTCACCTGCGATAAGGCCTCGTACCAATTAATGTCTTATAAGCCAATATGCCAAACAAAAATCTGACGTTAACATCGTCCGGCCATCAGTCGACTTGTTTGAACATTGATTAAGTCAAGTTCTTCTTTAACCTTCGGATTAGCTATAAGCCTATAGATAGCGTCGACTATTGTCAAAACGTCACCACTTAATACAGTAAAACCTGCCTAAAAGTACTCAAATGCTGTTGTTGTTGTTGTATCGAAGCAGAATTTACGTCCATCAAGACTCAAAATAAGTAGTTTTGGGCTAATGGTTACATAACAATGGAAGTTACAGTAAAATACCTCTCTAATACGACCACTAAATTGCATTATGACAGATGACTGCTTAAAGCAAGATGACGGTTTTCCAGACAGTTCATTTAGGATCTTTCTGTTTTACTGTCACCTGGATGTTAAACAATTAACTAGCTTGTAAGAAAGAGGTTTTACTGTATGTAAACATGTAATACTTTTGAAAAATTACCAGTTCATGTTGATTTAAGGGGTGGTTTTAAAACAGTTTTCAGAACAATGAAAATATAAAAAAAAAAAAAGTGCAGACCATAATCAGAGGGATACTGTAGCAGTTCTCTAATCTGGGTCTGCACAATTTGCATAGGACAAGTGTACTTTTCCAATGTAAACTGTTTGTAAACGATGGGTATACGCGTCAATATGGTTCTTGTTTCCCAATAAATGCGTTTACGCTTAAACAAATATCTCCATTGCAAAGAGGGTGGAGCCAGGGTCAGATAGCCGGTGATCCGGCGTCTGATCAAGCTTCACATTGGTTGCCATTCAGATGAAAACGAACATTCAGAATTGCCAAAAAGTTGCCATATGCTAAATTTTATGGGAATGCGTTTGCGTTTCGGTAAAGTATTGAACGTTCTCTTCATTGTACGGGGAACATGCGTTAGTTTAGATTTGTAGTAGTGAGGTTTCACTGTAAAATGGAACCCCTCTTAACCGGACGTGTGTTGGGACGACGTTAATTTCCGGTTTAGATGGGTTTCCAGTTTAGAGGGGTTATTTTGCTTTACTTTCAACTAGCTTTAAGCTATCATCTACTAGAATAATTATAGAAATTATATTTGATGAAACATATTCATGAATGTATTTTCTTCAGTGTAGGAATAAATCAAAGGCGTAAAAAGGCATAATTATGATGTAAAGGATTTAAATAAAGAAGGGCTGAAAACGGAACCAATATTTTTTGTCCGGTTTAGAGAAAATTCCGGTATTTAGATGTTCCGGTTTGGAAGGGTTTCACTGTATTTACTAATGACCTTTGCTATTGTTTAAACCGGAAGCCCCATTGAAGAGTTCATCTTATGTTATCGGACATAAAAGGGCGCTGAACTCGACCAGCCCTTCGGTCTTGAGCTCGACACTACATACATGTATATGCAAACGAAGTTTGGATCCGGATCAGACACCGTTTAACGCGGTGTCTGAACAGGATCCAAACTTGTAAAGAGAGAAAGAGAGAGACAGAGATAGAGAGATGGGAAGAGAGAGTGGGACAAAGAGAGACGGAGAGAGAGACTCACACAGACACAGAGAGACAGATAGTGAGGGAGAGACATGCACAGAGAGACAGAGAGGCAGAGAGAGAGAGAGAGAGAGAGAGAGAGAGGGGGTCCAACATTTATACTCAGTATCTAATCAAGACTCAAATAAGTCAATCAATTGTCTTAAATATATATTTCTAGAAAACACTTTTTATATCTAAATATAATGAGTGTCAAGTGATCCTGGTCAGCCACCGGGTTACTCGGTGTCTCATAAGGATAAAAACTTTGCAAATTAACAGTGATCTAGAGGCAGCCAGTGAAGGGATATCGATGGGACTCGGGTTCGATGAATGCTCTCTTCATGAATGAACCAAGAACGATGCTCCGTTTTCCGTATAAAACACCCCCAACTAAAAGTGACTCCTTCTAGAACAAGCACATAAGCAGAACCCATTGACATAAATGGGTTTTTACCACAACAATAGAGTAGGCAAGTCGGTGGCCGTCGGTGCATAGTGTCAGTGTACGTTTATAACTGAGTTTGAAGCCGACATCTTAAGTGACTATTGACAAAATGCAATTAACCAAGACCCTAGACATTTGCAGTAAAACCGCCCTACTACTGTATGACTACTAAAGTGTGTAAATTATTAGGTGTTTACGACATTTAACCGCTTAAAGCAAGTTGACAGCAAAACAGAAAGCTCCTTTAGGAACTTTCTGTTTTACTGTCACCTTGTTATAAGCTGTCATCTGTCTTTCATACAACCAATTAGCCTTCGTTTTAGTGGTCGTAATAGAGGGGTTTTGCTGTACAGTAAAGTCATAGTTATTACTATCACTCAATTGAATATCCCATTGATTGTGAAAAACCGGTGACAGCTTAAAGCAAGATGAACGTAAAGCAGATAGCTCCTTTGGAGGTTTCTGTTTTCCTTCCATCTGGCTTCATATGCACTGCTTAAATCATATAAAGTAATTAATGCGTTGAGAAATCGTTGTGGCAAAATTTACAAAATATAGAAAATTATTCCGAACAGACAACGATAATGAAACAAGGCGTCTACTATTTGATTTATAAGAAGACAATTATCTCATTATCCTCTGAAACTTCCAATTGAAAATTCCAGTTTACAAAAAAGGTTGGTCTATTTTAGACTATTTAGGGTTGTGTTTTTTTTTTAATAATATATTGCAATATGACAAACAGTGAAGTCCCTGATTAAAGGGCTCCTGCAGGAGCCCACTAATCGGGGACTTCACTGTTTGCATAAGACGAGTGCACTCTTTACAGGTACACTTTTGGTAAAGGACGCATATATGCGTCACTAGGGCTCAATGAGTTAATGACATGTGATTTGCAATGATGTAAAAGTTCAAAAGCAAGCTGTTCAAGTATAAAGCAGTCTCCTTTACCCATTGCACCATATCGTCTAGTATACAAGTCCTGTATAAACAGTGTACCTGTAAAATGTACATTTGTCCTAAGCAAACAGTGTAGGTCCTGAACAGAAAAGCTGTCTCAAAATCCTTCTGATCAGGTTCTGCATTGATTGTCTTTTTGCAACATATTATAAAAATCAACTCAAAATAGTGAAAAATGAAGTAGACTAACTGGATTGGTCCATTCTAATTCATTTCATTGGGGAATGAGTTTAATGGATTCTTAACTACAGTACTGAACCTTATTAAATTAAATTGATAATCGCCATCGAATTGCCATCGAATTGCCATCGAATCGGGCGCTTTGAAAATCGATTAAGCTAAAAAATCGTTTCAAGCGATTTTTTCTAAGCGGTTGTAACAAAAAAGGAATCGATAAAATTTAACGAAAAATATTAGCGAAAATATGCAATCAGCATCAAAAGACATAATTGACCGAGTGCTAACTTACAAAATTGTAATATATATATTCATTTAAATTTTCCCAGAAGAGAAAATGTTACATATATCGATCACGGGGTTAGAAATAAACGCGAACCTATTTAGGTATTCTCCCGCGCTATGAAGACAAATATGTTAAATTGATACCGCCTTGGGTAAAGTCCGGCATAGCCCAGTGGGCTAACGGGTTGTGTTTTGCTCTCTCTGTCCCCGCCGGGTCCCGAGTTCTAATCCCACAAGAGCTCAAAATATTTTTATTATTGAAATGCATTTTTAAACAGAATATTTTGTTCTAGACTTATTCTTACCCATCTAAGAGTTCGATATATATTTAAAAATTACTATTTTTAAGCTAAATCTAGTTGCGAGTCTCTTTAAATCATGTGACTGAATTCTCTATGATGCGACTTTTCAAAATCATCTTGAAGACGGTAGTAGCAGTAGCGGAAAAAGTGGAGGCGGTAATAGTAACAGTAGTAACAGAAATAGTTATAAGTAATAGTTTTATTATTGAAGTAGTAGAAGTGGAAGACGTAGTAGTAGTAGTGGTGGTGGTCGTAGTAGTAGTTATAGTAGTAGAAGTAGTGGTAGTAGTAGTAGTGGTAGTAGTAGTAGAAGTAGTAGTAGTAGTAGTAGTTGTTGTAGTAGTTGTATTAGTAGTACATGTAGTAGTAGTAATAGTAGTAGTAGTAGTAGTAGTAATACATGTAGTACATGTAGTAGTAGAAGTAGTAGTAAACTCCATCGTCTAGTTTATTATAGCTTATTAATCCTGAAAATTCAAGTGAACAATTCAAGTTTCGAATTAAATATGACATTAATAGTTTACAATAGATTAAACAAAATACTCTGAACACACGGATCCTCTATGAGACATCTGCTCTGGGTCTATAGTGTTTCTACATGATAAGTGTAAACTTGACAGGTTCACTGTACAAAATACATTGAATTTTACGCGTCACTATGGGTCACAGCTAGGGTTAATTTAAGTTGTAATGACGATTCTACGTCAGGTCAGATCAATCACTGTTTGACATATTATTACGATGTACAAACGTTTAATAAATGGGACACAATCCAGCAGTGCAGACTCATATCATAATTATGCAGTATAATGCCGCGTCTGGTCTGAGTCTACACTGTTTTCTAACAGCATTTTCTATCAATCTAAAACAAATATATAAAACATAGAACAGCACTCTTTGAATGAAAAGTGGATTCATCCATTCTCTTCTATTCTATTGTAATAAGGAATTTTTAGCAATGTACGTTTTATACTGCAATCAGAAGAGTGTTCTTTAAACGGTCATAAAACCTTAAACAGACACGGTCGCCCGCTGTGTCTGGTGGTCTGAGTTGACATTCCGGATTGAATGTTTATTACACATACCCAAATACGACTTAAATGGAGTCACCAATTAGTGCAGTCATAAGCGGATGTAAATCCTCCGAATTTAGTGAATTTTGCATAGAACCACGAATTAAAAAAAATCATTTTCTTTGTCACAATACACAAATAGTTTTAATCACATTGGCCCACTTGGATTTGGTTGGTTTCAAACATGGAGAAAGGACAAACTTTCTCCATGGTTTCAAAGAATAAAAGCCATGTAAAGGAAACTACAAACATTCTAATGTATCGGTATATCAGTTATTTCTTGCTGTTTGCAAAATCCTGATCAGATGAAAAGTACGTAATCAAGGATCCACACTGTCTAAAAACCTTAGTCAGGAGTCGATCTGCACGATTATAACTTAAAAGACGGTGCCATGTGCTGTTGAAATAAACTTACAACTACAACTATTACTACTACTATTTCTATTATTACTACTATTACTACTACTACTACTACTGATACTACTACTACTACTACTACTACTACTACTTTTTCTAATGATACTACTAGTAATGCTACTACAACTACTACCACCACCTACACGACAAATATATTCTCAAATTTCTGATAAAATAACTACAACCACAACGATAACTACTACTACCACTACTATGAATGCTACTATTAAGAATGCTGCTACTTAGTACTACTGCTACTGATATGACTGCTGATTTCTTCTACAACTACTACCACTACTACTACTACTTCTACTACTACTACAACAACAATTACTACAACTACTGATTCTACAACAACAACTACTACTAGTACTACTACTAAAACTACTACTATCACTACTACTACCACAACCATCTTCGCTACTACCATTGCTGCTGCTACCACTACAACAACTGTCACTACTTCCACTGTCAGCTTTTGTTTCCAACCTATTTTAGCAGAAAATAAAGCCAATTAGACTATAAATTGCTAACAACTTCTTTTTTTATATAGATTCATTCTACCATCTTGGAATATATCTGCTGCTTCTATATATTTCCTTCAGAAAAGTTTTATTATGTATCAAAATAATTGATTGGTTAACTTTTCGGTTTATAAAAAAGCGTTCGAAATAAATTTCGCTTCTGCGAAAGCTAATTTACTCCGACCGAAGAAGCTGAATGCCGACATATTTTGCCGCTTGACTATTTTTTAAAATCATGTAATGCTAATGCATGTATTCCATCATATTCAAGTCTGTCAGCTTTTGTTTTAAACCTATTTGAGCAGAAAATAGAGCTGATTTGGCTTTTAAATTTGCCAATAATGGCATTTTTATAGAGATTACGCCTACCATCTTGGAATAATTATCTGCTGTTTCAATATATTTCCTTCAGAAAAGTGTTATTATGTATCAAAATAATTGATCGGTTAACTTTTCGGTTTATAAAAAAGGGTTCGAAATAAATTTTGCTTCTGCGAAAGCTAATTTATTCTGACCGAAGAAGCTGAATGTCGACATATTTTGCCGCTTGACTATTTTTTAAAATCATGTAATGCTAATTCATGTATTCCATAATATTCAAGTCTGTCACTGTGTCAGCTTTTGTTTTAAACCTATTTTAGCAGAAAATTGAGCTGATTTGGCTATTTAATTTGCCAATAATTGCATTTTTATAGAGATTACGCCTACCATCTTGGAATAATTATCTGCTGTTTCTATATATTTCCTTCAGAAAAGTGTTATAATGTATCAAAATAATTGATCGGTTAACTTTTCGGTTTATAAAAAAGCGTTCGAAATAAATTTTGCTTCTGCGAAAGCTAATTTACTCCGACCGAAGAAGCTGAATGTCGACATATTTTGCCGCTTGACTATTTTTTAAAATCATGTAATGCTTATTCATTTATTCCATAATATTCAAGTCTGTCACTGTGTCAGCTTTTGTTTTAAACCTATTTGAGCAGAAAATTGAGCTGATTTGGCTGTCTAATTTGCCAATAATTGCATTTTTATAGAGATTACGCCTACCATCTTGGAATAATTATCTGCTGTTTCTATATATATTTCCTACAGAAAAGTGTAATTATGTATGAAAATAATTGAACAGTTAACTTTTCGGTTTATAAAAAAGCGTTCGAAATAAATTTTGCTTCTGCGAAAGCTAATTTATTCTGACCGAAGAAGCTAAATGTCGACATAATTTGCCGCTTGACTATTTTTTAAAATCATGTAATGCTAATGCATGTTTATCATAATATTCAAGTCTGTCAGCTTTTGTTTTAAACCTATTTGAGCAGAAAATAGAGCTGATTTGGCTATTTAATTTGCCAATAATTGCATTTTTATAGAGATAACGCCTACCATCTTGGAATAATTATCTGCTGTTTCTATATATATTTCCTTCAGAAAAGTGTTATTATGTATCAAAATAATTGATCGGTTAACTTTTCGGTGTTTAAAAAAGCGTTCGAAATAAATTTCGCTCCTGCGAAAACTAATTTACTCCTACCGAAGAAGCTGAATATCGACATATTTTGCTGCTTAACTATTTTTTAAAATCATGTAATGCAAATGCAGGAACGTAGATTATAGATCTAATCTATGTTCCTGATCATATTCAAGTCTGACAGCTTTTGTTTTAAACCTATTTTAGCAGAAAATAGAGCTTTTTTTGCAATGTAAATTGACAATAATTGCATTTTTATAGAGATTATGCCTACCATCTTGGAATAATTATCTGCTGTTTCTATATATATTTCCTTCAGAAAAGTGTTATTATGTATCAAAATAATTGATCGGTTAATTTTTCGGTTTTAAAAAAGCGTTCGAAATAAATTTTGCTCCTGCGATAGCTAATTTACTCCGACCGAAGAAGCTGAATGTCGACATATTTTGCCGCTTGACTATTTTTTAAAATCATGTAATGCTAATTCATGTATTCCATAATATTCAAGTCTGTCACTGTGTCAGCTTTTGTTTTAAACCTATTTGAGCAGAAAATTGAGCTGATTTGGCTATTTAATTTGCCAATAATTGCATTTTTATAGAGATTACGCCTACCATCTTTGAATAATTATCTGCTGTTGCTATATATTTCCTTCAGAAAATTGTTATTATGTATCAAAATAATTGATGGGTTAATTTTTCGGTGTTTAAAAAAGCGTTCGAAATAAATTTCGCTTCTGCGAAAGCTAATTTATTCCGACCGAAGAAGCTGAATGTCGACATATTTTGCCGCTTGACTATTTTTTAAAATCATGTAATGCTAATGCATGTTTATCATAATATTCAAGTCTGTCAGCTTTTGTTTTAAACCTATTTGAGCAGAAAATAGAGCTGATTTGGCTATTTAATTTGCCAATAATTGCATTTTTATAGAGATAACGCCTACCATCTTGGAATAATTATCTGCTGTTTCCATATATTTCCTTCAGAAAAGTGTTATTATGTATCAAAATAATTGATCGGTTAACTTTTCGGTGTTTAAAAAAGCGTTCGAAATAAATTTCGCTCCTGCGAAAACTAATTTACTCCGACCGAAGAAGCTGAATATCGACATATTTTGCTGCTTGACTATTTTTTAAAATCATGTAATGCAAATGCAGGAACGTTGATTATAGATCTAATCTATGTTCCTGATCATATTCAAGTCTGTCAGCTTTTGTTTTAAACCTATTTGAGCAGAAAATAGAGCTTTTTTTGCAATGTAAATTGACAATAATTGCATTTTTATAGAGATTACGCCTACCATCTTGGAATAATTATCTGCTGTTTCTATATATTTCCTTCAGAAAAGTGTTATTATGTATCAAAATAATTGATGGGTTAACTTTTCGGTGTTTAAAAAAGCGTTCGAAATAAATTTCTCTCCTGCGAAAGCTAATTTACTCCGACCGAAGAAGCTGAATGTCGACATATTTTGCTGCTTGACTATTTTTTAAAATCATGTAATGCAAATGCAGGAACGTAGATTATAGATCTAATCTATGTTCCTGATAATATTCAAGTCTGTCAGCTTTTGTTTTAAACCTATTTGAGCAGAAAATAGAGCTTTTTTTGCAATGTAAATTGCGATTATTGCATTTTTATAGAGATTCAGCCTACCATCTTGGAATAATTATCTGCTGTTTCTATATATATTTCCTACAGAAAAGTGTTATTATGTATGAAAATAATTGATTGGTTAACTTTTCAGTTTATAAAAAAGCGTTCGAAATAAATTTTGCTTCTGCGATAGCTAATTTACTCCGACCGAAGAAGCTGAATGTCGACATATTTTGCTGCTTGACTATTTTTTAAAATCATGTAATGCTAATTCATGTATTCCATAATATTCAAGTCTGTCACTGTGTCAGCTTTTGTTTTAAACCTATTTGAGCAGAAAATTGAGCTGATTTGGCTATTTAATTTGCCAATACATGTAATTGCATTTTTTTTAGAGATTACGCCTACCATCTTGGAATAATTATCTGCTGTTGCTATATATTTCCTTCAGAAAAGTGTTATTATGTATCAAAATAATTAATCGGTTAACTTTTCGGTTTATAAAAAAGCGTTCGAAATAAATTTTGCTTCTGCGAAAGCTAATTTATTCTGACCGAAGAAGCTAAATGTCGACATAATTTGCCGCTTGACTATTTTTTAAAATCATGTAATGCTAATGCATGTTTATCATAATATTCAAGTCTGTCAGCTTTTGTTTTAAACCTATTTGAGCAGAAAATAGAGCTGATTTGGCTATTTAATTTGCCAATAATTGCATTTTTATAGAGATAACGCCTACCATCTTGGAATAATTATCTGCTGTTTCTATATATTTCCTTCAGAAAAGTGGTATTATGTATAAAAATAATTGATCGGTTAACTTTTCGGTGTTTAAAAAAGCGTTCGAAATAAATTTCGCTCCTGCGAAAGCTAATTTACTCCGACCGAAGAAGCTGAATGTCGACATATTTTGCTGCTTGACTATTTTTTAAAATCATGTAATGCAAATGCAGGAACGTAGATTATAGATCTAATCTATGTTCCTGATAATATTCAAGTCTGTCAGCTTTTGTTTTAAACCTATTTGAGCAGAAAATAGAGCTTTTTTTGCAATGTAAATTGCGATTATTGCATTTTTATAGAGATTCAGCCTACCATCTTGGAATAGATATGCTGTTTCTATATATTTCCTTCAGAAAAAGTGTTATTTTGTGTCAAATAAGTTATCGGTTAACCAATAAATCATTAAATGCATTTTTATCGAGAATCGGCCTACCATCTTTAAGGGAATTTTCTGCTGTTACTATATTTCATTTTTTAGGGTAAATCTTCTTTCACCATATGCTAAACTTTGTTCAGTATTATATGACATATTGTAGACTTGATATTTAAGTTGTTTGTATATCTATATCCATAGTTTGAAGCTTTGTACGAGTTATACCGGTACATATTCGAGTTCCGATTTGTACCAGTGTCAGCGGCACAACTCTCAATTGTATCAGCTTCTTTTTCTATATTGAACCATGTCCTTTCTCCATGATTGAACCTGTTAAAAATTGCTAGTCTAGAAATCTATACTCCTGATTTTTTAATCATTCAGTTAAATTATTATATGATTATCATCTGAAAACAGAATAAGTTTATGTATTTTTGTGCGTGGTCCGATAGAGAAAAAAAAATGGCGGCTTAAACAATGTGATTTAGCGGTATACTGTATAATAGCTATCGCTTATCAGATTAAACGAAACTAATTCTCTCAACCAATCAGATTTTGGCAAATTATAGAAGCGCAAAGCGAATCGAATCGCCTATAATTAATCGCGTTAATCGAATCGCAAGCGAATCGCCATCGAATTGCCATCGAATCGCAAAAATTGTTAATTTAATAAGGTTCAGTACTGTAACACACCATATATAGTATATATATAATAGTACATGTAACCTAAGCCTTTTTAGCAAATTTCTTAAGCAATTTCTTTGAGGCGGATGGAACCGTATACAGGAAAACCTCTATTACGACCACTAAAAATGAAGACTTATTGAGTGTACCAAAGACATTGCTTTAAGCAGTCACCTGTCAGAAACATCTAATAATCAGCACAATTCAGTGGCCGTACATGTAATAGAGAGGTTTTGCTGTATACCTTCAAGACGAACGTAATGCAGAATGCTGCTGTATGAAGTTTCTGCAATACCCAGTCCTGTATCAAGCAGCCTTCTCCTTACAAGCCTGTCTTTATACCCCCACAAACAGAGTTTGAGGTGGGGGGGGGGGGGTATACTGGAATCAGCCTGTCGGTCGCCGGTCGGTCTATCTGCAAAATCTTGTACTTTCAACTTCTCCTTTAGTTTCAACCTGATTCATTTGATACTTGGTATAAATGTTACTCAGGTGTAGTAGATGTGCAAGACACAAATTTCAGGTCTCTGTGACATTGACCATGACTTTTGGCCTTGAATTGGTCTTGAAATTGGCAGGCAAAATCTTGTACTTTGAACTCCTCCTTCACTTGATACCTGATTCACTTGATACCTGACATAAATATTATTCAGGAGTAGTAGATGTGTAAGACACAAATATCAGGTATCTGTTACCTTGACCTTTGTCCTTGAAATTGGTCTTGAAAATGGCAGGCAAAATCTTGTACCTTGAACTCTTCCTTCACTTTTAATCTGATTCATTTGATACTTGGCATAAATGTTACCCAGGAGCACGAATGAATAACGACTGCATTCGTGTCAGGAGTAGTAGATGTGCAAGACACAAATTTCAAATCTCTGTGACCTTGACCTTTGGGCTTGAAATTGTTCTTTAAATTGGCAGACAAAATCTTGTACGGCGAACTCCTCCTTCACTTTCAACCTGATTTACTTGATACTTGGCATAAATGTTACTCAGGAGTTGTAGAGTGTCATATACCATTTTAAGTCACTTTGACATTGGCTTACACATTTTACCTTACTGTGAAACCTTATTGAAAACGTCTGCAGAGTATGACAGAGTGCTGTTTAGTGAGGGTATTTATCGCCTTTAGTGATAGCCGTTCTAGTTCTTCCTTATTTATTGACCGCATAAGACATGTTCCATTGTGTTCGTACATGTACTGTGTTCGTTCCAAATAAATGTGTTTATGGTAAAACCCTTATTACCATTTCAAACAGTTTGGAGCCAGATCAGATGCTGAGATAACCGGCGTCTGATCAGATCCAATCTATTTGCACTCAAATTTAACCCCTTCACTGCCTTACCCCGAGCGCAACAGTTCTTTTGCAAACAGTTTGGATCCTGATCAGACGCTGCGTAACGCGGCGTCTGATCAGGATTCAATCTGTTTGATACTCATTTCAATATTTCTTCAGTCAAAATAGCAAAATTTAGAATTTAAGAAACAAAAGCAGACGACAATTGTTTAAAATTGATGACGTCACGGCAGTGAAGGGGTTAAAGTGAATCGTCCGCGTTTTTCAAAAAGATGCTGCTTTCCACTATAATCTGAGTGGCAGTTTGGTCCCAAACTGTTTACATAAATGGTGTGGTACTCGCGCGTTTATTGGCAAAGAACAACATCTTCCACACTGTATGGTGTTTACATTTGTATCAGACAATATTTTCACAGTTAAGGGGCTAAAATACTGACCAATTTTGACCCCTATTTTCAGCCCTTTCTTTGTCCAAGGCGTGGTTCTAAATGGAGGACGTTACAAGGGCGCTCTTATCGCCCTAATCCTTGTCAAAACAAACTCTTCATATAGGAGATAAATATGCACGAGATAATACAGAAATTTATCCACATGAAACATTTATTTGCAGTTTATGTATACAGTATACACGACACAGAATCTCTATACTATATTATCTATTAAAACCCTTATAGTGTCGGGGCTCAACTTGATTTGTATTTGCAAACAGTTTTGAGCTAGATCAGACGCCGAGTTTCTCGGCGTCTGATCTAGATCCAAACTGATTGTCACTCGTTTTAGATATATTCAGATAAATAGCAATGAAATTCAATTTAAAGACAAAACACAATTATATTTACGAGAAAAGGATGCTGTAAAAGAAGAAGGTCTAAAATAGGTTAATGATGTTTCATCTATACAAGTGCACATGTATATGGTTAAGGGCATGGCGGTCAATTAAATGTTCAGCAAAAAGATATAATCCATCAATGGAACTTTCTGCATGGATTTTATTCTTTAGTCGCTATCATTGGTTTACACTCGTCCTTTACAAACAGTACATCTATGAAGAGTACACTTGTTGGTAAATAAATTATACCCAGGTCAGAGGGAACTGTTTGCTCATGATTGCCAAGATGATGGTGGTGATGATGGTGATGATGATGATGGTGATGCTATATTCCAAAATCAATGTGATAAATATTCAAAATGAAGTCACTTCAGTTTGTTCTGAACCCAAAATATCAAATATGATCTTGACCACCCATCCTCATTCGCATGTACACCCTTATATGCTTATTTATGTTTCAAAACAAGCATACCGTATTCTCGAACCGTTGTCAAAACAAGATTATTGATATGGTCGCGCAAAGACTCGAATTTGTTACGAGTTAAAATTGAAATAACATGGCAACTATCTACTGTGAAATTTAAGTAACACCATTGCTTCCTCGCGGAATAAAACGAGACTTTAACCCACTGATCCCTATATACAAGTATATAAGTCCCAGAGCAACAGATAAGGGTAGTTTTTCAAAACTGAAAATCTTTATTTTTTAATTAAACCCTATGGTGTCACTACTCATTAGAATCGTCTCTTCGAGACGATTCTAATAAGTAGTAACACCATAGAATTTGGTGCTGAAGTGAGTGATAAAATGTTTGATTTGTTAAAATAACTACCTCTTATCTGGAGCCCTGAAGTCCTGTCTCAACGGTGAACCTGTTGAGAGTTTACTTGTCATGTGCATACAATGTAAAACCACATCAGAGAAACCCTCTGATCTGAGTCTACATGATTTGCCATATTGCAAAATATTGTAAAAACAACTGTAAATAGTCAAAAATGGACTAGCCTTAATCGGACGCTAGAATTGTTTATTTGAAATTTAACTCTTTTCCTCATAGCCTGTTTCTAGTAGTTAAGACATGTGACCTATTAAAGCAGGTTGAAAGTAAAGCAGAATGCGCCCAATGGCGCATTCTGCTTTACTTTCAGCCTGCTTTAAGTTACTATCTGCTAGGATATAGAAAATATTTCTTATGGTACATATTCATGACAGTATAAAATGGAACTATTTTGTTTGGCGGATGAATAAAGTGAATGCGCTAAAAGTCGCTTCTATAAGGTAAAGGGTTAAGGGCTCGAAGAGTGAACAGGTTAAGCACATTAATTCGATGCTGTGCATGTGTATGTATCTATAGATATAGAGCGGGGGCACCGTCACACCTATCACCGAACACCCAAGCAGTAATTTTGAAAGTTCGGTATTACATGCACTTATCGTAAATCTATATGAATAGAATAGAATCTTTATTATGCAATAACTCTAACATGAGCCATGAGCATAGCAACAATAAACACAAATCAGGGAAAACGGTATGGCAAGATGGCGTTTGGCATAATATGTTTTGGTCTACATATGTAGCTGAATATGTTATGATAGGTTATTCAAGCATAAGTCGATATATCGAAGTTCAAAAGTAATTTCTCATCGTAATTTGTTCTAGATATGGGAAAGACAGACCGATACATTCATGATCTTTTCCGACGGTAAATCTTCATTTATCAAATCATATTTTGCCAGAACACCTTATTTTATATCATATCGAAACTAATGATTTCATAAACACCTGTTTTAAATGGTTTTTCCTTAACGAGGACGTAGCATTTTGAGAATATCGTTTGAGCCTCGTAGTAAAGTTTAATGTATAGCAATATGTAGTATATAGCACTGCACAGTACAGCGAAGCAGGACGCACTATATAAGAGCAAAGTGCTTCACAGCCCAACACAGTGCAATATATAACATAATATATAACAAATTATGATACAGTTAAACACAGTATAGTAAAGTATATATAGTCTAGTGCAGTACAGTTTACTATGGCACTATATCGCACATTATACTATTGTATGTCATAATACAACACAGTATAGTACAGTACACTATAGTTCCGTACAATTTAGTACGACAAAAGAGCACATTATGCTACAATATAGCATAGAATATAACAGTATATCGTACATTACAGTACAGTGTATTACGGCACCATATCGTACGGTATGCTATTGAATATCATAATACTGCACAGTATAGTATAGTACACTACAGTTTAGCACAACTTCGTACAGCACAATAGAGCACATCATACTATACTATAGCATAGTAAAGTAAAGTTTACCACAGCCCAGCACAATTTAGTACGTCATAATATAGAACACTATACCACAGTATAACACACATGCAACACATTATAGTTCGGTGTATTACAGCACATTATAGCATATTGTGATATAATATATCACTAAACAACTCAGTATAGTATAAAGCATCACAGCACAGTACAATACAATGAAGAAAAATATGTTTTTGTACAGTACAGCACATTACAGTATATTACAATATAGTACAGTGCAATACAGTACGATTTAGGACGGGACAATATAGCACGGTATTAAATTGTATATCTCTCTATGACACACTATAGCACAGCACACTACAGTACAGCACAATGCAGTACAATGTACTACAGTATCTCATGAATTAGAACAGTTTAGTATAGTCCACTACCGCATAGCAAATTTTAGCACAACATAATATAGCATATTGTATTGCTGTTTTTCACTAGGCATCGCAACATATTATAGGACAGCACAGAGCATTTTAGTACGACATAAGATAGTTGAGTATACAGATGTTTGTTACAGTTCAGCACGGTATAGCACTGCACATTGCAACACAGTAAAACACAGCACAACTAACCCTGGTTTTAAAAGCTTTATACTGTAACAAGTGTAAACCTAGATCAGATGGCTCATATGAGAGCCCTCCGATCTAGATAAGCACCAGTTACAAATGATTATTTATTAATTCAGAGCAAGTTACCGGTACGTGTATTTATGTTTTTAACATAATTATAGGTTATACTACCGCGACTCATAGGGTCACGCTATATTTACAGTTCAAAGTTTCGGACTGTGTTTCATTCATTCACATTTAAAAAGTATGTAAGTTTTGTACCTTTGATGCAGCATATTTCAGTCTGTTTATTTGAGTACCCCTAAGACGCGCCGCGTGATATTGAGGGCGTCTTAGATGATTGTGCAATTGGGGTCAAACTAACAGTCTGCTAAATTTTTCAAAAATGATGTATAGTTAAGACTCATTTTTGTATATAATAATCGGTAATATCATAGTATTTCTGTATAATGCAAGAACCCCTAAGATGTGCCGCGTATATAGAGGGCGTCTTAGTTTTCTGTGTGCGGATGGGCTTATATATGTGTATAGTTGATGGCCAGATGACAGACAGAGAAGAAAGGAGTTGTACAGTGCATGCAGTCGGTGTAAAAAAAGAGAAGAGATATGGGTTTTAAATATTGTAATTTGTAAAAATCGAAGTTTGAAACAGATTGAGACAGTTTCAAAAGCCACGTTACATGGTGTACAGAGTCTGACTTCGAACCATTTGCAATGGGCATTAGCTCTTTGAGTACAGAAACATTTTGCCGGTTAATAATATAGAACTCACCCCCTCACCTAGTGCTGCACTTTTCGTCTGTCAGAAAAAGTGTATATATGAAGAGTGAATGTGTCCCATATATGCCAACAGCGTATACCCAGATTAGAGGACTTATGTACGAGTCCACTGATCAATGTATGTACTGTTTGTCGTTTGCAATTTATTGCAAAACAAATCCCTAAAAAGTTATAAATGGACTAGACTTACAAATGTAATTAGAAACAGGAATTGTCCATTAAATGTTTCATGGGCCAGTGAGTTAATGTCCCACTTCTTACCATCACCAGTCACCACCCTCTCCTGACGAAGTGTAGGATATTCTTTAGGTCAATCCATCTACAAAAACAATGTTTGAACACTGTTCTTTGTCGAAATTCGTGTCTTAACCTAGACAGTGCTGGGATATTAATCCCGTCATGCAACAGACGCATGCTTGGTGCACCTCGGCAATGAAGTTATGTTAGCCATAAGTATGTACACCTTGATCTCTTAACCCCTTTACTGCCGTGACGTCATCAATTTTAAACAAGTGTCGTCTGCTTTTATTTCCTAAATTTCAAATTTTACTATTATTACTGAAGAAATATCGAAATGAATATCAAACAGTTTGGATCCTGATCAGACGCCGCGTAACGCGGCGTCTGATCAGGATCCAAACTGTTTGCAAAAATCTGTTTTGCTCGGGGTAAGGCAGTGAAGTGGTAAGGCTTATCATGCTTATGTGTCGTCTGGTTCAAATATATCGTCTGCGACAAAAATCAATATCGGGTATTGCTCTAGATCTATAATTAACTGTAGAAATGTTGAAATATGAGTGCCAAACAGTTTCGATCCAGATCAGACGCCGCGTTATGCGGCGTCTGATCTGGATCAAAACTGTTTGCAAATGTAAACCAAGTCGCGTTTAGCACGATAAGGGTTACCGCTTAGTCTGCTGCATTAATCGTCTGCTGTGAATTTTTTCGTCTGCTTTCGTTTATTAGTTTTAGATATGAAGGAACTTGACTGTACAAACATCGATATGAACGTCAAACAGTTTGAATCCTAATCAAACGCTGAGTTACTTAATATCTTATCCAGATTCAAACAGTTTGCAAACACTAGATAACTCGATGTGCAACAGTTAAGTTATTATTCTGACTTAAGATCTTCGACTTAAAGCTGTCTGCATTTGTTGTAAAAGTTACGTTGATATTGGAATATCTCTAGACCCATTTCCGTCCAATGCGAGTGTAAAACAGATTGGATCATGATCAGACGCCGAGTAACTTGGCGTGTGATCTTGATCCAAGTAGTTTTCAGTTTCGTCTGTCGCATCGCAGTAGAAATAAATGGGTTGAAGGGGGGAAGAAAACAGACTGGTTATACGTAATTAGTTGTTTTGCTCAACCCAGGCATTTCCTCTATAGCTCTTAAACTTCTTATGTCATGTCATCAAATCGTTTACTTTAAAAAACAACAACAATATATTAATGTTAGCGAAAAATATTCGTGTTTAACTCCTTCAACACTAAGTAACCCTTGTGGGTTATTAAGTTCCCTGGTGAATAATTTTAGTTATTAAACCATGAACTGTCTGCCTGATATACTGGGTAGTTTATTAAATACTGGTCTAAATAAGCAAACAGTGTATACATATATCCCTATAGGAGCCCTCTGATCAGGGTCTACACCGTTTGCAAATGTAATGAATATATTTAAACAGGTATATGGTGTCAGAAAATTATCTTAAATTTTCGGTTGAGGCGGCAGGGTTATTGAAACCCGGCGTCTGAGCAGGCTCCAAACTGTTTGCCACTCATGCAGAAAACAATACATCGGCAGAAATGTCAGAAACCTGTCATTTGATTTCTTTGCGTTTGTGTTTGGTTTGTGTTTAAACGGGAAAAACTAACGTCTTCTTCACAGTAACCATAGGACATGGTCATCTGTGTATTTTTCTTAGGCTTTTAGAAATGTTTCATGTTTTGTTTTTACAATTCAGATATATTCCTCTATATATATTCTTCAATTTAAAAACATGAAATATTCTTTGTTTTTTTTCCTGCCAGACAGCCTAACACGTGCTTTACTTGATATAATGTTTGTCTCTTTTGATATGAAGAACATCTGTTGTCACGCAAGGAACAGAGAGATCTGTATCAGATAACTGACTCAATCGCTGCTTCAATTGAGAATATGTTGTTCTTTCCCGTTTAAACGAAACGCAAGCGCATTGCCATAAACTGTAGGTGGTCACAGCTTTTAAAAAGTACTGGCGATTCGTTTTTATCTGTTTGGCAAACAGTTTTGAGTCTGATCAGACGCAGGGTTACCCGGCGTCTGACCATGCTCCAAACTGTTTGTAATTGAAGTTATAGATTTGGCATAAACTCATTTATTGGGAAAGAATAACCACTGTATCTATGTCGTCGCCTTATTTATAATGCATACATCAACGTGACGTTATTACGGCGACTCTCACGAACAATTTAGACTTGATTGTGTCAAATAAAGGTGAAATGTCAAAGCAGAATGTGAGTAAAGCAGGATGAAAGTCCAACAAAAAGAGTATGAAATATAGAGGACAATTTAAATCAGAATGAACGCAAAGCAGAAAGCGTGTTCATTATATACATTACATCTCAAAGTAGATATAAAGTTAAGCACAGTGCGATTAAAAAATGACAACTAAAAGCAGGCTGAAGAAAGTTAAAAGCTACTATATGGGTTTTCTGCTTTACTTTAACAGAGCTACCATAAGCTGTTCATACAATGCCTATGAATTGCTCATTTAATGTGTTCCCAAGAACATTTTTAGGAACCGTACCTTACAGAAAACGCACTATTTGTGTGCTTTTGTGTTCAATCCCATCTTTTCAAAAATACCATACACGCCATTACAGTCATGATCTTTAGAAAAGATATACAAGATACACAAAATAACAGTAAATTTTATTTCTATGAATATCGAAGATTTCGGAAAGATTCCGGAAGTCCGGAGAAATTAAGAAAAATCCGAAGAATTCGGAAAACTCCGGAGAAATGACAACCCTGCTTTCAGCCTGCTTTAAGCTTAACTCTATTATTGACCCTTTGAAATAGTCGTGTAGGGAACAATACACTACGACGTAATAGACGTCTCTACGGTATCAACGATATTTTAATTATAGGAAAATCTCCAGACGTTGATGTTAGATAAACAGAGAATCTAATTGTTTTCGGGACGATCGTCTTTCGTGCAAAGTTTCGTACCAGACAAAACGTCACCACCATTTTTAATTAAAGATATACAAATTTGTTTTCAATAACTTACCATGTCGTCTGCTTCACAAGTGTCTTCTGCTAGATACCGTATATAGTTTCATGGATGCGGTCCCTAATGAGATCCGACCAAAATCGATACTCTACGTCCAGCGATCGGCTATTGTCGTCAACTGTCGAACCGTTCCGAACTATGCTTAGCATGGTTCGGAACGTGTCGATAGTTGACGATTATGGCCGATCACTCTCCGTAAAGTTTCCGATATTGATCGGCATTGGCCCAATCTTATTAGGAGTCTTCAACCTTAAATTCATGCATTAAGAAATTTGACTGTCAGCAGAATAAGCCTGATTAGGTACAATGTATTGTTGCTTCTGGCATCCATTATGTACTAAACCTTCTGGCATCCATTATGTACTAAACCTTATTATTACATAATTATGTAACTCATTGAGTCCTGGTGACGCTTATACATAAAAAAATATATAAAAGAATAGAACTGTGGGCCTTTTCTATTTCAGATAAGTGCAAAAACCGATTCTTTTGTGTTAAAAAAATGTTAAATAATTAAATTTGCAGTGTTATTGTGATTTTTCTATTCCAATCTCTAAGCTTCTTATACACTCTTATAAAAATAAAGTAACCATTGTAATTGGGCAATAGATCGGTTAAAAGACGACACTGGTACCATAATGATAAAAGACAAGCAAAGGCTTAAATCACCGTAAACGTAAATCAGACAGCTCATACAGGAGTTCGTTGCTTCCGGTTCCTACAGGACTTGATTGCTTTCAATTCGTCTTGATTTTAGTTACTATCCGCCTTAACCCTTTCACTCTCAATGACGTCATAAAACGCATTTGCAAACAGTTTTGATCCTAATCAGACGCCGCGTAACGCGGCGTCTGATTAGGATTAAATCTGTTTGCGACTTGTTTTGAAATTATGTCAGTGATACTGCCTAACATCTAAGTTTGAAACGACATCGCATAAACGATATTGAAGCAGACGACAATATGGAGGTGAAGGGGTAAAAAACCTCACGATAAATTTAATCATGAAAGGGTTAACGGCCATGACGTCACCCTTCACTGCATGCTATGGCGACATCTATTTCAAAGAATAAGAGTCGTGTGCTTTGATTTCTTTGATTTGCATTTTATGCAATTTGACTGAGAAATATCGAGTACCGAACAGTTGGGATCCTAAACAGACGCCGTGTGTAAGTACAGTGGAGAATCTGTTATTCTTTCCCGTTTAAACGCAAACGTACGCAAACGCAAAGCACTAAAACGTAGAAAAGAACAACTTTTAGACAATTCTGATAATTCATGTTGATATTGGTGGCAAACAGTTTGGAGCCTGATCAGACGCCGGGTTACCCGGCGTCTGATCTGGCTCCAAACTGTTTGTATTGTAAATAATAGTTTTAGCGCAAACGCGTTTGTTGGGAAAGAATAACACATTCTCCACTGTAGCAATTGTACACGGGGTAAGGCAGAGAAAGAATTAAAACAGATACTTTCTTCTGAATGTTCGCTATTGCAAGATGTGTCTTCATTTCAAACAAAATACAGTTATTCGTTACTCGTTAAGATGGTAAAGATATTAAAAATATTTGCACGATTTCTCGATTTGTTCGGGGTTTATCCAGTCACCGGCGCCGTAATTTGCATAACTATACATGCATATGCATGCATGTTATGACAAGTGCATTTTACCCTTTCCCTCAAAGAAAGTTTTCTGTGACTAAATAGTTGGCTGCTTAACCATTTCATAATAAAATATCCGGGAGAGTTTTGCCCTTTCACCGCTTTTTTTTCGTCTGCTTCACTATTGTTGTCTGCACGTTTCAGTTAGATTTAACGTTGTATGGCTTAATAAATATCGATAAGCGTTTCGCGGCCTCCGATCAGGACCCAAATTGTTTGCAAATGCGTTTATAAGCGCCAATGATAGAGAAAGGGTTAAAGCATGCTGAAAATAAAGCACAAAAAGATAGAGGCTTTAACCAAACAACTTCGTTAGGATGCTGACCAGTAACTGTTCACTTGCCATGCAGCAAACACTTTTGGGTAACCGTTTTTCTTCCCTAATGAACGTGTTTATGAATGTTATAATCAGTATGTCCACTGCAAATAGTTAGGAGCCAGATAAGACGCCGGGTAACCTGACGTTTGTTCAGGCTCAAAAACAATGAATAGACTACTAATTAAGCGTACCATGTTTAGTTACATTTTATTCTCAATGTTATTTAATGTATTTTGTTGGAATGTTAGAGGAATCATGTCTTCTGCGTACCCGCTCTCCCAGATGTTAGACCAATACAATGTTGATATAGCTTTACTAACAGAGCACAAATTATTACCTCGATCTACTACCTTTTTAGACAGCATTAGCCCTGATTACTATTCGATATTCACAATTGATGAATCTATTGATCAGTATAGTGCTCTAACATGCGGAAAAGCGGGGACGGCCATTTTGTATAGAAAAGCTTTAGCACCCTGTATCGAAAATTTGAATGTACAAAACGACCGAATAACAGGCATAGAGATTAGGTCACATAATACCGAACCGTTATACATTTTTTGCATATACATGCCGTCCAATAACGACATAGATGCCTATAAGAACACGCTAGGTGATGTAGAGGCACTGCTATTGCTATATTCCCATTTTGGTAGAGTGATACTAGCCGGCGACTTTAATGGTCAACTACTACATAAAAATAACAATTTGAACGGTGTTGTTAACCAGAAATCGCTACTGCTTAATGCCTTTGTTAGAGAACATGAACTTACTTCATTACAAGAGTATTTTGATCTCTCTGACAAATACACTTTTATGCCAACTAGATCTACGTTAGATCACATACTAGCAGACAGCTCATCTACTACATCCATACGGTCATTCAGCATAATAGACGAAAGTCAAGTACTTACTTCTGATCACTTACCCATACTATTCCAAATCGACCAGCCTATAGGCCATCTACCAAAAGATACAGAATCAACAAAAATTGCTTGGGCAAAGTGCACAGACCGACACTTGTTTCAATACAGAACAGAAATAACCACTAACGTAGCAGAACTACTTGAACTGACATGCACAAACAACACCACATACACGCACAGTCCAGAATTCATTAACTCAGCCCTAGTTAATATCTTACACGATGCATCTGCCCAGCTTCCATTTAAAAGGGTTAAAAAAGGGACAAAACCATACTGGTCGGCCGAGGTAAAGGGTGCTCATGCTAACGCAAGAGAAAAACGACGAGTATGGATTAATGAAGGCAGACCTCGTGGTAACTCATACGATTCATACATTACATATAAGGATGCTAAACGCATATTCAGACAAACTCAAAGACGCCATCGTATCGCATATGAAAACAAGGTATTTGATGAGCTAAATGAGGCTGCAGAGCTGGATTATAGAATGTTTTGGAAACTATTACGGAAGAATAGCGGAAAACAATACGGCAATTGCCCAGGATTAGTCATTAACGACACACCATACAATAAGGAAAACGTCATTCAAGGCTTTCAAAACCACTTCTCCTCAGTATTTGAATCAAATTACAACGAAAACATACTTAGAACTGAAGAATTACATAACTATCTCCGACACGAAAACAATAATACGTACTCTGCAAACCTTACCAGACCTTTCTCCGACAGAGAAATTACTAGCACTGTTAACTTATTACGTAAAGGTAAAAGTCCAGGACACGACAGGATACTTAATGAGCACGTTATTTACGCTGGCAACACATTACACTCTACAATTACGTTTTTGTTCAATACCATTCTTCATTTTGAGCAAATACCCGACGCCTGGAAAACAAGCATTCTTATCCCCATCTACAAAGGTAAAGGAAAAAGTAAAGCGGACCCAAGTAACTATAGACCCATCTCACTAATGCCATGTTTGTGCAAGCTCTTCGAAAAGGTTATGCTGACCAGAATTAATAAGTATAAAGACACTTTTCAATCTAAATTTCCCTCTTCTCAACAACACGGCTTTCAAAAGAACATGAGCTGCATAACAGCTGCATTTAATCTACAGGAAACAATATATTACAACATTGAACGTCACAGTAATGTATACACTGCATTCTTTGATCAAAAGGCCGCATTCGATAGTATAAATCATAACTCCCTCTTTGTCAAATTAGGACGCCTCGGAATCAAAGGAAAATGCTTACGTCTACTAAAGTCATCCTATGAAGATTTAAACTGTATTGTAAAAGCAAACAGCATGACGTCAGACGTCATTGACGTACAGAGAGGCGTACGTCAGGGGGGCGTACTCTCTACGTTTTACTACCTCGCTTACATCGACGAACTACTTAACCTCCTCGAAACCAGCGGCCATGGGGCACATATCATGTCAGTTCATACCGGTAACCCAGCATTCGCTGATGACTTATCCCTAATCGCAATATCACCCTTAAACCTTCAAAAACTGGTCGATATTGTTTATATGTATTGCGCTAATTGGGACATGGAAATAAACACACAGAAATCGAATATCGTAGTTTTCAGCCAACGTCGAAACCCGCCTGACACTAACATCCTCTTCGGACACGACTATATACAACAAAACAAAAACGCAGAACACCTAGGCATACTACAAGAATCTAACCTAACTTTACACTCACGTATTGAAAAGCGTATCCAAAAGGGTAAAAATGCATTTTATGCTATGGCCGGACAGGGAATTCACCCCCGGGGAGTCAACCCAATTGTCTCTCGAGATCTTTATAACAAGATAATCATTCCCACTGTACTGTATGGCTCAGAACTATGGAACAACATGACCAAATCCGACATTACAGCGATTAACACTTTCCAACATTTTATCGTTAAGAAAATACAAGGCTTCCCTATTTCTACTCGGTCAGATATCGCTGAATCTATGCTAGGGCTATATAGGCTTTGTTCAATAATTGAAAAACAAAAACTTTTATTTCTACACAAAATTCTCAGTTTACCCTCAATTTGTATAACGAAAGAAATATTCATTCGTAAATACCTTATGTACCTATCTAGTAAGACATCAGTGTCGTATGGTTTCATACCAGACGTTTGCACCTTACTTTCAAAGTATAAACTTACCGCTATCGTTAACGCATTTATTTCCTATTCAGATCCCCTCCCGCAAAAACATGTATGGAAAAGAATTGTTAACAATGCTATTTCTCTAAACGAATCTACCTTATGGGACCAGCGAATGTCTACTGATAGTGACTTCGTGTATTTTAGAATTCTCCACCCTACTATAAAGCCATGTATTGTGTATAAAACATTCAAAGAAAGTTCGGCTAGATACACCATGGCAACCATAGCTAACATATGGTGCAGAGCCCCACAACTGGAGAATGAAACGTGCCAATTGTGTGGAGCAGCAACGTATGAGGAACTTGTTCACTTCCTTAGCGAATGTACTTCAACGCATGATCTCAGAAATACCTTAAATAACGAAATCGGAACAATCATTGGTATGCCTCTCTTAAACGAGCTGTCTGAATTAGACAGCCTTGCGTGGGTTTTAAAAATCTTAGGTTCACCAATACCACCAGTCTTAGATCCCGAGAGTGAGAAGCAATTTCTCAACAAAACCTTTAACTATGTTGTATCTAGCTTGAACAGCATTTAGTAATACCCTTCTTATGTATAAACTTTTACTGCTATACTACTACGCTCTATTACTCTTTACTCGTAATCTACCCCTGTATGTTCACAGCCTATTATTCGTATCCCCCTTTTATATACATGTACCAGCTTAATTATTATTATTATTAGTAGTAGTAGTAGTACTCGTACCTATTACTCTCTACTCGTTCCTACATACGACTTGCTACTCGTAGCTGCCCGCTATCTGTTAGTCGGTCGGCTCTTTTGGCTTACCGTAAAGACCCTAATTTTGTAAATTAGTCTGGTCTTTTGTCTCCTTTCTTACTTTTACATTGAGTGTGAAATTTAACCGTTCATATTCAGTGAAATAGTAAGTAAAACGAGTCAATAAATTGTCAAATACAGTGCATATCTTGCTGTAGAAAATCTTGTGATTAGTTCCGGCAAGCTTTTTTTTTCACAACGGCAAAATATAGCCCCTTCATGTCCTACACTATATGTACCGTACCCTCTTTTCTTCTGATGCTTAAAGGTTTCTAAGTTTGAAGAAGAAGGGACATAGTACATTGAGACTATACAGTAGAACTACTCTCCAACGACACTCAAACATAGCCGTCTCTGGCCGTTTAAGACAGGTGTCAGTCTAATGAGGGAAACACGCAATGCAGAAATCCTCTGAAGGAGCTCTCTTCATTGCGTGTGTCCTGCATTAACCTAAGTATGAAGAAGATGGGACATGATACATTTAGACTATACAGTAGAACCTCTCTTTAATAACACTCCAACATTGCCGACTCTGGCTGCTAAAGACAGGTGTCAGCCTAATGAAGGAAACACACAATGTAGAAAGCCTCTGAATGAGCTTTTCTTCATTGCGCAGATCCCGAAATAAACAACAACGTGGACATTAATGTACTTCCTACACGGGTGTTGCTAAAGAGAGGGAGTACTGTACCTTCATGTTGTAAATATTGATTTGTCATACATGTATATCTCATGTGTAATGAATTTTGCCATTTTTGTGTTGATTGTATTGTAATGTTAGACATATCTGGATTATCTCCTATATGGAGGAAATAAAACATTGAATTGAATTGAATTGAATTGAATTCCGAAAAATGTTGTTTGATTAATTTATTGCATCCCATCTGCGTTAATAGTTCTGAAGTCAGGACTTAAAAACTTTGAATTTGGCATAAAACATAACCCAAGAAAAATTAGCTGATGATATTTTGTCCACAAATTGTGACATTTTGCGATTGGGTTTGGCATTGAAAGGGTTAATACTGTTCTCATTGTCGTTTCACTGGTCAATTGTACAGTGGAGAAAACTTTATTCTTTCCCGCTTAAACGCAAATAAAACGCAAACGCATACAGTGGAGAATCTGTTATTCTTTCCCGTTTAAACGCAAACGTACGCAAACGCACGCAAACGCAAAACACTAAAACGTAGAAAAGTACAACTTTTTGACAATTCTGATAAATCAGGTTTATCTTGGTGGCAAACAGTTTGGAGCCTGATCAGACGCCGGGTTACCCGGCGTCTGATCTGGCTCCAAACTGTTTGTTTTGGAAATAATAGTTTTAGCGTAAACGCGTTTATTGGGAAAGAATAACAGATTCTCCACTGTACCAATAAAACGTAGACAATGACAACCTGTTGACAATTCTGACCATTTATTTTAATATTAGTGGCAAACGGTTTTGAGCCTGATCAGACGCCGGGTCACCGGGCGTCTGATCTGGCTCCAATCTGTTTACAATGGAAATGATAGATTTAGCGTAAAACGCGTTTATTGGGAAAGAAAAACGTTTTCTAAGTGCACCGGTTCTTAGCCAATCATGAATGTGTTGTTTTAGTATTGTCCTTATGATGTCAAGGGCATGCAGAATTTTCATTGTTTCAAAGCATCAGTCAATGGCTAAGAATTCACCAATCAAAATACTCATTTACTATGGCTATTGTTTTCTTTCTGAAACTTTCACTGTCGTGACGTCATGGGTTTTAAAACCATTGTCGTCTGCATTTATATCTGAAATTAAGATTTCAGTCAATTTGATTGCAGAAACATCGATACAAGTGCCAAACAGTTTGGATTCTGAGCAGACGCCGAGTTACTCGGCGTCTGATCAGAATCCAAACTGTTTGTAAAGGTCAATTCAGCCGAGGTAAGACAGTGAAAGGGTCAAGAAAATGAAAGTTTATCGTGATCTTAAACTGGCTGGCTCATGGTCTGTCTGGTTCGTTCGTTGAAACAATATGTAAACAAATGTGTGTGGTTTGTGTGTTCCCTTTTCTTGCTGAACGCATTATGTAAGCTTTAGAACCGTCGAATGTGTTTAGTTTAAAGATACATGCACTTTAGTATCAACAGTTTGAAATATGGTCAGAGGCCGAGTGTTCCTCCAACTGATGTGGGTTGAAATCTTGGGCAAATGTACGAGAGAGCCCATATACGGACCCTTAAAGGGATAGTTGTTTGCAAATGGTATCCCCTTTATTGCCGTGACGTCATCTAATTTAAACTATTGTCGTCTGCTTTTATTTCTCAAATTTAACTTTCATGTAAAATAAATAAAGTTATATCGTGATGAGTGTCAAACAGTTGGGATCCTGATCAGACGGCGCGTATCAAACAGGGCTGCCATAAGTTGACGTGAAAAATCCTAAGATTTCCAAATTTAATTTTTTCAAGTGCGATTTTACGAAATCGTACCTTTACTCCGTAGCCTGTTTCTAGTTTGTATACATGTACATGCGACTACTTAAAGCAGGCTATAAGTAAAGCAGAATGCGCCTTAAGACGCATTCTGCTTTACTTTCAGCCTGCTTTAAGCTACCATGTCCTGGGGGAAATCCGAAGATTATGGGGAAATGGCAGCCCTGATCAAACAGTTTGAATTCCGAATTGTTTGCAAAAGGTCTTCGCAATAGTGGAACTTTCTTTATTCAGTGGAGGAATGAATGAAAGGCGTGACAAGTCGTATTTATAGAATGAATGAATGGTGTTTTACGGCCCATCGACACAAAAAGGTCATTTAGAGCCGAATGGTATTTATAGGGTAATAGGCCAATATTTTTTATTGTTTGTTGCCATAATTTCTTATAACTCTAATTAGAGTGGTAGTGTACAAAGTGGTTATTGGTATGTTATGTACAGTGGAGAATCTGTTATTCTTTCCCAATAAACGCGTTTACGCTAAAACTATTTTTTGCAGTGCAAACAGTTTGGAGCCAGATCAGACGCCGGGTAACCCGGCGTCTGATCAGGCTCCAAACTGTTTGCCACCAAGATAAACAAGAATTATCAGAATTGTCCAAAAGTTGTTCTTTTGTACGTTTTAGTGCTTTGTGTTTGCGTACGTTTGCGTTTAAACGGGAAAGAATAACAGATTCTCCACTGTATTTACAGCACTCCCTCCCTACAACGGCCCTCTCAACAACGACTCCCTCCTTACAACGACTCTTGTCGCAGTTAAACAAGACAATTATGTCTAACGCTTTTACTGCTTTAATATCGTCTACTAAATGTTGTCGTCTGCTGTTTTTCTCTCAAAGTTACATATTGGACATATTGTACAGAATAAAACTTAATGACTAGTGACAAATAGATTGATTCCAGATCAGATGCGGCGTTACGCGGCGTCTGATCTGGATGCAAGTTTTTTGCAAATGTAAGCCAATTTCCCTCCCTCTAACGACTCCTTCCGAACAACGCTCACAACTGTTGTCTCCCATTGGATGCCGTTGTAGAGAAAGAGCACTCTACTGATGTAGTGTGCACTGAAGAGAAATGAATAAATAAATAAATTAATTATCCCACAAATTGAACAGATTCATGTTCAGCTTTATTAGAATAGTTGCGTTTGGCTAATCCCATGTACAAAGAACATCTAGCATAACACAAAAATATGCTTACACACTCAAGGATACTAAATACAACCACTTTATCCAATTAGGGAAGATTTTTCATCAGAATTACGAAAAATATTAAATTGCCTTTTTGACATAAATTAAAGCTTTTTAATTACATTTCTAATGCTAGAACTAAGAAATGAATTGAATTTTCCTATAGGGCGCCAAGATTTGACCATAGGATTCCGGTGGACCTTCGCATTGCACCGTTCGGTTGCTCAAAGGCGACAGGTCAAAGTTCAGTCATGCAGACAACAATTAGAGTCTGCTGTGAGTCAATGACAGTTCGTCAGGCAAGTGGTGTGATAAGTGTCACATAACGAGTATCAATAGGAAATGATACTTAACCTTCTGCACGCTATATAAGTGTCGTCTGCAGAGTTTGTCGTCTGCAACAATTCTTTGAATTGATTTATTTGAATTTTTATCAGAAAAAATCACAAGAGTGTCAAACATTTTGGATCCAGATGAGACGCCGAGTAACTCGGCGTCTCATCTGGATCAAAACTGTTTGCAATATGTGTCACAATTTCGCCCGCTATGTACATGCAGAGAGTTAATAATACAATAATAGAAATCGAAAGTAACAAAAGCTTGAGCCCCACTTGAACAAGATGCGACTTTATAGTCATACTTATGAACAGATCAGAACATATTTTATTCAGACTTGTACATAAGTACATCATCTTAAAACAAGTAAAAATACCACATACTATGTCATATTCAATCAAATTCAAGTAATTACTGTTGGTAATAACTGTTTTAGTTAATATTCTAGTCAAAAGTCACTAAAATACGCAATACGTACACAATTTTCTATGTCAGTATGTCCACTGCAAGTATAAGTACATGTAGGAGCTAGATAATTGACGTTTGTTCTGGCTCAAAAACAGGTTGCTATTCATATTACTTCTGTGCATTCTGTTAAACTTTTAACCTGCTTTAAGTGGTCACCTGTTTTCAAAGTAAGAAAACAGTTAGAGGATAAATGGTTAAATGTCACGTTTATAAATTCGCTTTTAGTGGTTTCGAACCATTGAGTTGTTTAGTTAGACGTGACGGGGTCCATGCGTTTGAGTTTAGGCTGAGATCGTTCTCAAGCTTTTAATTGGTCAGATTTTAGCATATGCATGTCAAAAGCTTGGGAACTATCTCAGATTCAACTCAAACGCTTTATAAGCATGGGCCTTGGACTTTGAAAGACAGTTTCGATCCCTAAATTACACTGATACGCTAGCTTCTTATAAGTTCTCAAACTGTTTGAGCTTAAGCTGGAGTAATGCTGTCTAATATTCCAAAATTTAGAAATAACAGCAGACGTTTTGTTTCCCAGGAGACGATAGTATGTTAAGTGAATGGGTTATGACGTCATAATGATCGCGAATAGGTTGAAGCAATGTTCTGTGGACATGACATTGTACTACTCAGATTCTTAAGAAAGCCATATATTATCCACCCACGTGTTGCTAGATAAAAGGTTGGCACATATATATACATATATCAGTAGTTTAACCAAGTACAGTGGAGAAAACGTTATTCTTTCCCAATAAACGCGTTTACGCTAAAACTAGTATTTCTATTACAAACAGTTTGGAGCCAGATCAGACGCCGAGTAACCCGGCGTCTGATCAGGCTCCAAACTGTTTGCCGTCCAGGTTAAAATCAACATTCATAATGCCCAAGAAATTGTTATTTTCTTCATTTTACTGCTGTGCGTTTGCGTTTCGTTTGCGTTTAAACGGGAAAGAATAACAGATTACCCACTGTACCCCATAGCCTGTTTCTAACTTTGAAGACAAGTGATTACTTAAAGCAGGTTGAAAGTACAACAGAAGGCTCATTCAGGCTGCTTTAACCCATTACCACATAGCCTGTTTCTAGTAGTTAAGATATGTGACCTATTAAAGCAGGTTGAAAGTAAAGCAGAATGCGCCCTAGGGCGCATTCTGCTTTATTTTCAGCCTGCTTTAAGTTACTATCTGCTAGGATATAGAAAAGATTTCTTATGGTTCATATTCATGACAGTATAAAATGGAACTATTTTCTTTGGCGGATGAATAAAATGAATGCGCTAAAAGTCGCTTCTATAAGGGAAAGGGTTAAGGTATTACATGTATCAGGAACACGACAGGAAATGCATTTTGTGTTTTATAATGTTATTCAAAAATCATCTTAGATCGGGACTGCTTTCCTAAGTGTTGAAATAATTAGAGACGTAAAAAGGCGCATTTATGAAGACTGGGTCAAACCAGTTTCTGAACGAACAGGGTCGTCCATACCAAATATGTGCTGGAGCAAATGTTGACTTATATATTAGATAAATCCACCCGGAGATAAAGTAGTGTTTCAATTTTGAGTTGCTCCTTAAATTTGATACGAGGCATAAATAAAGTATTCCATATATTATCAGTGTTTATCTTGATCTAAATGATAGAGGAATGCGTACGCTGAACCCTTATCCTGCCACAATATCGTCTGCTCTGAAATTGGCTGTACATTTTTGTACAAATCAAATTTATACATGTTTGAAGTAAAGCAACCTGAAGACGAGTGTCAAACAGTTTGGATCCAAATCAGACGCAGCGTAACGCGGCGTCTGAACTGGATCCAAACTGTTTGCAAATACCAGTCAAGTCGCGATCGGAAGAATAATGGTTAACACAGATACCGATCTGATACAGGTTAATAACTCATATTAATCAGTCAATCTGTGTGAAGTGGCCACTTCAATGAATATGAAATACATGCATCATAATACAGTTGACAGCTTTATAAATATAGACGTGATAATTTAAGTAAAGCAGAGAGCCGTTTTGCTTTAGCTTTATCCAGCATTTAATAAGGGTGTTCCGTGTTTCCTCAAAGAATAGTCGCGTAACACAAGTTTGACAGTACATTTTAATCTTACATGTATCCCATGGCATGCTGCAAAGACGTCATAATGACATGTTTATAAACATCACCTGAATAATGAAAGAGAGGCAGGTACAAATGTATATAGACGGACATACAGACAGAGATACACGTGCGTCACAGTCTCACATAGATACAGGCAGACAGACAGACAAACAGATGGACGAACGAACATATATACAGAGAGAAACAGGGACAGAGAAATAAAAAAGAAACAGGCAGATAAGCAGACATAAACAGAGTTAAAAGTTAAATAAATAAAAAAGGAAAGAGAGAGAATATAGATAATTATAAATATTGCAAGAGAAACATGGAGGGAGAGAGAGAGACAGAGAGACAGGGACAGAGAGAGAGACACACACACACAGAGACAGAGACAGACAGAGGGAGACAGAGAGGCAGATAGACAGAGAGAGAATCACTAACATTGCTGTTACTTTGTTAGAGTTTTAAAGTACCATCTGTTGTTTCTTTGAGGATTAGATAAATCAATATATTAGATTTTATACGGAACGGTACGTTGGTTCCAATATGTGATATTGGATATACAATGAACATTAAAGTATTTGTCATTTATTCAGCTATTTCTTAACCTGACACACCTGTAACAGCATGCCAGTCAACCAGGTACTGTAGAGAACACGTTATTCTTTCCCGTTTTTAAAAACACAAACGAAACGTGGACACATTACAACAAAATGTAGAAGATGACAGTCTTTGACAATTCTGACTATGCATGTAAATCTGAGAGGCGAACAGTTTGAAGCCAGATCAGACGCCGTATACAACTGTTTGCCATTCAGATTATAATGAACATTCAAAATGTTAACAAGTTGTTACTTTCTACGTTTTATTGCAATGCGTCTGCGTTTCGTTTTTGTTTAACCCTTTACCTGATAACCTATTTCTAGTACTTAAGATAGGTGACTACTTAAAGCAGGTTTAAAGTAAAGCAGAATGCGCCTTAGGGCGCATTCTGCTTTACTTTCAGCCTGCTTTAAGCTATCATGTTCTATAATATAGAAAATATTCCCTAAAATTAATATTCATTTCTGATTAAATTGGAACTCTTTTCTTCAGCGGATGAATAAATCATATCCGCTAAAAGGCGCTTCTATGGGGGAAAGGGTTAAACGGGAAGGAATAACGCCTTCCCTACTGTAGAAAATTGACTTTCCTTTTTCCGTTTCAATGAAAGTATATGTAAACTCAAACGCAATGGAATAAAATATAGAAAATTGCAGCTTTTTGACAATTCTGACGATTTAATCATAGGGCCCCGACACGATTGCTTTTTGAGAGAAAAAATCGTAAGAGGGTATATTTTTATAGTCTCTATATATACCTTCTGAGATATTTTCTCTCTCAAAAGTATACGTGTCGGGGCCCTGTGGATATTATTTAATCTGAGTGACGCCTTCTCCACTGTACTAAATTGCCTATATACATGTACAGGATACATGTACATATCTGCTACTTTAATTATCAATCCGGAACCCTCTAGACACTGATGAGTAAAGATTGTCTCATCACTTTTCGTTACAATTTCTACACCATAGAAAGTAAAAGTTACTTCATGTAAGAACAAATATCTAATGTTAACTTTCAATCTTAAGTGTATCGGATCACTTATGTGTTAAATAGTTACATGACTGTATACATACAAAATGTAATAAAGCGCATAAAATGCATGTATACATGGACACTACATTATTATCATATAAATGTAACAGTAAAACACCACGTCCATATTGAATGAAATCAGTGTAAAGGCAAATGGTAAATTAATCCTTTCACTCTCAATGACGCCATAAAGCGCGTTTGCAAGCACGTTTGGTCCTGATCAGGCGCCACGTAACGCAAAGTCTGATCAGGACCAAAACTGTTTGACACTCGTTTTGAAATTGCCTTAATCATTCTGCCTTATTCTTTTTAACTTTGAAACGATATTGCAGACAACAAAATTGAAGCAGACAACAATGAAACGGTGAAGGGGTATAAATCTCCCGAATAATTTGATCATGAAAGGGTTAAAACACGATGATAACAAAGCAGTAAGGTCTTAAAGAAACATTCTGCTTTACTTAAATATTGTTTTAAACTCCTACGTATCTTAACTTATTAGACCCTAACGACGAGTACACTTGACCTTTACAAACTGTACCTGTAAAAAGAATATTTGTTTTGTGGTATGCGAACAGTGTAGATCCAGTAAAGATGGTTCCTATAAGTGAGTACTTTTTGTCATTTTGCAATATATTATAATCGAATGTCTTCATATAGTGAAACAAAGTTTGAACTTTAGGTACCTGTATGTGTCTTCAAAGTTTAACCATATGTTCACATGTCTGTATTATTGCGTACAATAGAAAACAAATTTCAAAAGACATAAAAAGCGAGTCATGAAATTTAGATTTTATTAGAGCGTTTTATTTCTTGAAAATCCATCCTTGGCAAGTTTGAGCAGTTTTGTAGAAACTTGAAATATTTGAACTGGTTGTATTTGAAAGTAACCTAAATAGAGGTTTGGCAGTTGTGATCAGTCTGCTTGAATAGAAACGTTGGTTGCTACTAGTATGCAGTCACACTATAGATAAAAGCGGACGTTCGTATAACATCAAGTGGTTATTGAACAGAACAGAACAGAACAGAATATTTATTACACGTAAACATTACAGTTTCTGGTGTTTTACAATATACATCTTATCCATTTTAATAATCAAGACATTATAGATGGATGAACGTTTTTATCATTAAATATTACTTTTAAGTATTAATGCAATAATATATTGAATGTATTAAATGTAGATTTTACTATTAATTCAATAATATATTTAATTTAATTTTTACTATAGTTTGGTCCAACAATCAAGTATAGACGCATGGGCATATGTGCATAAATGTGTTGGCCTATGCCCACACACATACACTTCATATACCATTCATGAAGCTCTAGAAAACATTTCCTTAAACATATGTATGTTTAAATGCATAGTATTTCTCTACACAATGCACATATATATGTGTGTGTAAATGCATAGTATTATTTTACACAATACATCTACGTTCATTTCGATTACATACACACACCTATGCATAAATATAGTTTAACCAAGATAATTCAACAGAACATGCATTTACACATCTAGCATATTCAATGTACCAATTGTTTTCCGTTTATCATTTTGTAGTATAGAATTCAACATATATATATACATGCATTTACAAGAAACTACACTCTTACTCATACGTTAGTACTTATATAGGCCCCAATCGATTAAAGATGTTTCATAATAAATGTGTATGTTGACAACATTACTGCCTGTCACTTGTCATACATGTATGTATACATATATGACAATGTTAACATGTATACCATACTTTGTGTTAAGCGCCTACAATACAACGATATGTGTGCATATGTTACCTGAGGTGCCTATATATGTACAAACATATATTCTCTCATTCTAACCATATATCTGACTCGCTACATGTACTATCATACAGTTTTTACATAGTATATACATAAACATTGCTAGGCATCACACATTACCCCCGTTTAATATCTCATAACGTAAATTGTTCGCTTTCTCTATGAATTTGCATAACTTATACATTTCGCTTTTATTTTGTGTACTGAGCAATACAACTAGTTTATACATACTAGGTCTATTTCTATAATAGGGTTTAATATAATCAATTCTTACTTGTTCGTATGGTGCACATTTGAAAATAAAATGAAACTCATCTTCCACATCTTGTGAATTGCAAATTTGACATAAACGCATATTTCTATCAATTCTTTCGTACCTTCCAGTGTGAAATCTTAAATTATGATCTGATATGCGTAACTTTGTTAATAAGGTACGTAGCTTTCTACTAACAATTTTATCTAGATATGGCTCAAAATTCAAACTTGACTTGCAGTATTTATACAAACTGAGAGTGTTACTTTCATTAACATTCCGTTGCCATTCCTGTAAGTATTCATCAATAACACGTTGTTTGAATATTGCTAAAAAGTTGTTTTCATTTATACCATAGTTATCTTGCCAGACGTACAAAAAGCCGTATCTGGCGAGTAAATCTCTGACTTTACTAAACCAATTACTTTTACCCTCAATGATGTCTTTTAGAGATTCCTCGATAATTGTGTTAGTAAGGATATTGTTTGATTTGCATATCTTAAACCAATATTTTATAATACGTACATATCTATTTATATACAAGGGGTACCTACCCAACTCTCCATAGACCGCTACATTACATGCTGTTTGCCTGACACCAAGCACATTTTTGCAAAATTTTAGATGCAACCTCTCTAATTGGTAAGATTTCGTAAATCCCCAGATTTCACTCCCGTATGTTAAAATGGAATTAACAAAAGCATCGAATAATTGTAAGGCTATTTTTGGTTTGGTTTCGTACTTTTTAAGATTCGATATTAATACGTTCATGGCTTTCAGTCCCTTACCATACAAGGTTTGTGTATTTAAGTTAAAATTGCCTGTATAGTTTAATGTTACGCCCAGGTAATTAAAATCATCTACAATATCAACCTGTTCATTGGCATATATCCATGTTTCGTCTCTTCTTAATTTACCTCTCTTTCTAAAAACCATTACTTTTGTTTTAGCGACATTAACCTCTAGACCCCATTTATTGCAATAGTCATGTAATTTGTTAAGTGAGAGTTGTAGATCTTCCGGATTGTCCCCTAGGATCACCATGTCATCAGCGAATAACAGTAATATAATACATATGTCTTGGAAATTCAAACCACAGTTATTTTTATCCTGTAAGTATAATTCAAGATCTTCTACGAACAGAGAGTACATGATCGGGGAAATTATCTCCCCCTGTCTTAGTCCTATCGCGATATCGAAGAAATCTGAGTAATTATTGCATAATTTAACACATGATTTAACAGACTTGTACATGTTTCGGATAATACGTAGAACTTTGCCATTTAGATTACTGTTATACAATTTAAACCAGAGCGCGTTCCTATAAATACTATCGAAGCATCGTTTCATGTCAATAAAACAGCAATACAACCTTTTATTGCTATTCAAATATTTTTCCACTAATGAATGGAGAATAAAAACTGCATCGGTTGTTGACCGTCCTTTCCGGAAGCCAAATTGTGCGTCCGAAATGATTTCATTTTCCTCACACCAATTCGTAATACGATGGTTTAATACACTAGTGAAAAGTTTTCCAAAAGTACTGAGTAAGGTAATACCTCTGTAGTTTTTCGCATCAGACTTATCCCCCTTTTTATGTATAGGTACGATTAAACCTTTTGTCCAAGCATCCGGGAATAAGCCGGTGTTAAGTATTTCATTAAATATTTCTGTTATGTAGCCTGCTAAAATATCACATGCTTCAATGAAATATTCATTAATTAACCTATCCTCACCGGGCGCTTTATTTTTCTTCAGTGACGAAATAGCCTTACACACCTCTTCGAATGTTATTTGACTGTTTAAACTTTCATTAACATGGTTAAAATCATTAAAGTCATGGGTAAAACTAAAATCCTCGGCTTCTTCATTTAATGTTGAACCTAAATTACTAAACATATCTTCGAAATGTGTTTTAAAATCATCTAACGGAATATTTATATTGGCCTCTCTATTTTGACTTCTAAAGTATTTCCAAAATTCTTTTGGTTTATTTCGTTTAAGATCTTCAAATGTTTTGCATCGCCTGAATTCAAATGCTTTACGTTTCTTTATTACAATTGCTTTGTAAACCTTTTTTAACCTGCATAGCTCCAGTCTGTCGTCTTCATTGTTTGAATAATTAAAATTATGAAGTGCACTTTTATACAGACGCTTTGACTCTCTACATTCCTGGTCAAACCATTTATCAGAATCATTTATGCTGACCTTTTCAAAAGTGGGGTATTTTTTAACATGTTTTACAAAAATAGGGTCTGCAACTTCCTGTAAAATTGAAGTAAAAGAACTAACCATCGTATCTACTCTATTCGAATCATTTTCATCAATATTCAAAATATTATTAAACTCTGTCAGCCTTCCAATCAAACCTGACCTAAAGTTCTCCCTTTCTTCTGTATTCCATTTAATATACTCATTCACCCTTGAGACTGATTTGCTTGATGGTCAATGATTTAAATCGTCCCGAATAGTACTTCCTTGTGCAGATTTGCATGACATCAGGATCTTATTTATCTATAGAACTTATTCATCTATAGTTCTTTTAATACAGGAGAGAAACACGTGTTATCGCTAACTTTATCGCGTTTTCTGTGAACTAGTCAATGCAAATTGTACAAGTTCGATTACATCCCTTCACTGCCATGACGGCATCAGCTTAAGACAATTGTCGTCTGCTTTCATTTCTCAAATTTATTTTTTATACATTTTGACTTAAGAAATATTGAAATGAGCGTCAAACAGTTTGGATCCTGATCAGATGCCGTGTGACGCGGCGTCTGATCAGGACCAAAATTGTTTGCAAAAACTTATTTATTCGGGGTAAGGCAGCGAAAGGGTTTAAATGTAATATATCATGATTTTTCCCCGGATATATCCATTGCAGGGTTAATACTTCAATACGTTCTTCAACGCCTTTTACCTTATGTCCGCTACAGACGAATTTGCTGAAACAGTTTGAATCCAGATGAGACACCGAGTAAGATGCAAATTGTTTGTCAATCTGACATTTTCTTAAAGAAAATGCTGAAAATCGGATCTGAGAATTATCGCAGAAGATAAAATTTGCAGACGACAAATACATAACGTGCCAAAAGTTAAAGTTTTGAAACGCTTGAACGAGGACTGCAATGGCAGGGCTGCCATTTCTCCGGATTTTTCCTAAATCTTCGGCGCATTCTGATTTACTCCCAGCCTGGTTTAAGTAGTCACATGTCAACAAAACTATAAACAGGCTATGTGGTAAAGGTACGATTCGTAAAATCGCACTTGAAAAATGCAAATTTGGAAATCTTTGGATTTTTATTATCAACTTATGGCAGCCCTGCAATGGATGCATGCTCTTCTGTTGCTTGAAATTTAGTGCGTGATTTCTCTTTCTTCGGGGATACACACAATAGAAGTGAATCCAATAAAATAAAGAGAGAACACTTGAAACCGTCACAAGAAAATAAAACTGCATTTCCTTATAGCTTAAGCCTTTCATCGCCATATTAACCGTGAGGGTTTTACCTTTTCACCGCCACAATAATAGTGCCGTCTGCTGTAATATTGTTGTCTGTAAGATCTTTTCGAAGTAAGATTTTGGATCCAGATCAGAAGACGTGTTACGCGGCGTTTTATCTGGAGCCAAACTGTTTAAAAGTCGACTTTGTGACATCTGCGAGAAAGGGTTATAAATTACATGTATGATAATTCTGCTATTGTTGGACTGTTTTGATTAATTTTGAATGTCTGAATATATTACTGAAGAGTGTTAAGATCGTTTGAGTACACTGTCTTGTTGTGTATGTAACCTCGTGGGCATTTATTACTTGTTTATTTGAATATTTAAATAATCATTATTTTGTATATATGCTGTTTGGCATTACTTCAAGTCGTACGCAGATATTTTGAAAACGTTCTGGTGCAATTTTCATTTTAACCAATTTGCGCTCAGTGGATTCTTCCATGTTTTATATTGGATTAGTCCATTTTTTATCAAAGGGATGCCTGGTCATTTTCATGTTGTTTTATATTGAAATTCCTATCAGCAAACAGTGTATACTCTGATCAGACGCCGCATGATGCGGTGTCTGATCAGAGTCTACACTGTTTGCCTATGTCCCATATATGGGATCGTGGGCACAAATGGGTTTATCTGAGTCAGGGTCTGCACTGTTTGCTAATTGATATGAAACTATCTATTGCATGGACTGCAGTGTATCTAGACCACGCTTAAATAGCTGTGATATATAACTAACTAATAAATAGTAAAACAACTGCTGAAATTGCGTATGTTCGTGATATTGCTTGTTGGAACCTGTTTGACATATTGTCGGTTTGGGGGTTTTGTTTTTTGTACAATCTCTGATAAAATCTCCACCTTAATTCTGCTACATTATCGCCTGCTTCTAACAGCCTTTTTACGACTTTAATTAATTCTCCACGAAAAAGAGGTTCCATTTTATAACATCAATCTGCGCCATCAGAAAGTGTTGGTATATCCTGGCAGATTGCTGAAAGTAAAGTAAAGCAGAATTCTCCTCAAGGAGTATTAGAACTGCTCTATTTAAGTCTGCCTTTAAAAGCAACACCAGTCGTCAATTCTGAAATGAAGCTAATGGTGAAAGGGTTATAGGTTTATCGTAACGCCCAATCACAGTTCCGTGAACAGTGGTAGATGTTTTGTTCATGACTTTCAATGGCTAATAAATCATGAATGGCTCACCCTAAACATGACAAAATACATCGTAAATCCTGGCATTCATTTTAAAACAGTTTGGCTCCAAGTCATATTCAGTGTTCCCTCCATTCAATGGCCCTCCCAACAACGACTCCCTCCTTACAACGACCCTTGCCGCTGTTTCCCAAACAAGACAATTATGTACAACCTTTTACCTGGATGGAATACCGCCTGCTTAAATTTTTCGTCTGCGGTTTTTCTCAAAGTTACATATGAGCGGACATTTTGATAGAAATTCTATAATGAAGAGTGACAAACAGCTTGAATCTAGATCAGACGCCGCGTTACGCGGTGTCTGGTCTGGATTCAAGCTGTTTGCAAATGTAAGCCAAGTTTTAACTTCCCATCCCTATAACGAAACCCTCCGAACAATACACACAATCTGTGTCTACCTTTTGGTGTCATTGTAGAGAGGGAGCACTGTACAAAATTGCTCACCAAATATAATTACAGTGGAGAATCTGTTATTCTTTCCCATTTAAACGCAAACGTACGCAAACGCAAAGCGCTAAAACGTAGAAAAGAACAACTTTTTGACAAATCTGATAATTCTTGTTTATCTTGGTGGCAAACATTTTGGAGCCTGATCAGACGCCGGGTTACCCGGCGTCTGATCTGGCTCCAAACTGTTTGCACTGCAAATAATAGTTTTAGCGTAAACGCGTTTATTGGGAAAGAATAACGTTTACTCCACTGTATAAGCATGGAAGAATCCATTTGGCATAAATTTGTTAAATATAATTATGCCTCAGCTTATTTTTTTTATATTTTGCAGACGACATTTTAAGCCAGCAATATTATGGCAGAAACGAGTTACACAAAAGTGTGCTTATTATAAGGTGTTTAAGGCAGGTGACTGCTTTAGACAAAACGAATGTTAAACAAAACGCTTCTTTAACCATTTCACTCTCAATGACGCTTTAAAGCGCGTTTGCAAACAGTTTGGGTCCTGATCAGACGCCGCGTTACGTAATCAGGACCCAAAATGTTTGACACTTTTATCGATATTTATAGTCATACAACCTTAAATCTAACTTTGAAACGTGTCTTGCAGACAACAATAATGAAGCAGACGATAATAAAGCGGTGAAGGGGTAAAAATCTCCCGAATACTTTGATAATGAAAGGTTTAAAAGCGTTATGTTTGACTTACGCCTTACTTTTAAGTTGTCGTCTGTCTTTCGTACAATCAATTGGCCTTTACTTTAGTGGTCTTTTTTACTGCACCTCTATATGTACTTATGTACAAACATTGGCTATAAGATTGGAGATTATGTATGCGTTTGTTTGCATGAACTATATGGCATGCATAACATTTACAAATAAAACATACAGTACCGCCCCACTTGAACGTCTCACAAAATACCCTTATTATCAGCAACGTTATCAAAGACAGATGACCGCTTTAGTGCAGGACTAAAGTAATGATGAAAGTAGTTTTCTGCATTACTTCCGCCCTGTAATAAGTCGCCACATGCACTTACAGATTTCTTCGTCCGAACTTTATGGTTGGTCGCTCCAGAGAGTCAGTACAGTAAAACCTCTATATTACGACCACAAAAAACAAGACTCAATGTGTATTTATATAAATGACAGGTGGTAGCTTAAAGCAAGGTGACAGTAAAACAGAAAGCTCCTGAAGGAGCTTTCTGTTTTACTGTCACTTTGCTTTAAGCAATCACCTGTCGTAAACACCTACTAATTAACACAATTTAGTTGTCGCAATAGAAAGGTTTTACTGTACATGTACATGTACTGTGGTTCCGGAATCCGGATACGGTACCTCGGTGATAAAGTGAAGACCGCAGTAAATGTATCCGTGAATACTGTAATGTCCCTTTTGCCGTACCTTAGCCCCTTCACTGCTATGACGTCATTAGTTTTGAAAAATTGTCGTCTGTTTTTATTTCTCATAGTTGTAGGTATTTTGATTGTGATCTATTGAAATGAATATCGTGGATAAGTTTGGCTTGTACGAATCGATACGCTTCCGTTTTGACATTGTAAAAGTGAGAAATTTCCCTTTAATGTTATCTTCGTTTAACTCATTTATGCCCACGATCCCATACATAAGACATAGGCAATCAGTGTGGTCTCAGGTCAATAAGCCACAAAATAAGTCAAGATTAAAGGGACTCGCAACCGGATGGTGTACTTGTCAAAATAAAATAAAATACTCAAATAAAAGCAAATTTGTGGCATTATTTGGCTTCTGACATTAAAAAAATATGATCAGTCCAAAAAAAGTCTCAAGAATCGTCACCGAATCCATGGAGGTATACTTCCTCCATGCCGAATCTTAGATTTTTAGATATTTTCATTCGTTTTTCTATACCGACTAGTAGACGGTATAGTTGTTGTTGTTGCTTCTCTACACGGGCTCAGACATAAACCCGAGCCGAATTGTGAAGTTGTATGCACTTTTGATCGCTACACATTGAAATACGTTAAATCGATCCGAGATAAACGGATAGTTCCGTGGTCCATTGGTCTAAGCGGTTTCCCCTATTTTGCCTTCTGTCCGCCAATGCCGGGACCCGGGTTCGAATCCCACCAGAGACCAATATTTTTTTTTATTGAAATACATTTTTTTAAACAGAATTTCTTATCTTAAACTAATTCTTTACCATTTATATAAGCGTTTGACACATATTTACAAATCACTATTTTTAATGCACCATCTGGTTGCGAGTCGCTTTAAGGGCAGCAGAATAATGATGTTAAAGTAATTTATTCCAACACGTGAAGTGCGCAATATTTGAATCGGAAGTAATAAAATGCAACAATTCAAAACACACGAGTGAGGTTATCTGGTCCAATAACTTCTAATACTACGTTTTAACCTTTTACAAAACTTGTCCAGTTTATTTTAATACTAGAAGACAAAATCAATTGCAAACATTTGTATATGTATGAGGCACCGAAAACCTAAGCGTCTCATCTTGATCCCAACTGTTTGACACGCGCTCATGACGTTTGTAAAAATTAAATGAAGACAAATTAAATCTGCGATTGTTTTGCAGACGACAAATGCAGCCGAAAACATCCAATTTGTTTGTGAGAATTTTACCCCTTCATCGTTTCATTGTCGTCTGCTTCAATCTCGTTGTCTGCAATATCGTTTTAAAGGTAGAAAATAAGGCAGCATATGACTGAAGAAATTTCAAAAAGAGTGTCAGTTTGGATCCTGATCAGACGCCGCGTTTGCAAACACGCTTTCAAGCGTCATCGAGAGAGAAAGGGTTAAATGATATAATCTATATTGGATAAGCCATGGTTCAATTCAAATAACCCCCCAAAAATAGGGGAACAATTTGTACGTCGGCGTTTGCATCTTTCATGGTTTGTCAACGCGTAGATGTACGTGTTTTTACAGTAAGGACCATGGCATGTACTGCGACAAACGAATCCCTTAAACCTTTCAAATGGACAACTCCAGTTTCCAACAGGGTAATGTCTGAAAGAAAAACGGTTTATAGTTCTACAATATACTGTATTGCAAAATTACAAACAGTGCAGCACTTAATCAGAGGGCTCCTTTAGGACTCTATTGCCAAATGGAGAATTTATTACGCTCCTTGGTTGGACGTGTAACCTCGGTGAAAGGAATAACCGCAATTATTGCGCGTTGGTCTGCTAGAGGATTAGAAAATTAATTGAAATTATAGGAAACTGAATATGTTTATCACTCAGATTGAAATTGGTCGTCAACACTGTTAAAAGAGGGCAGTTTTCTTTATTTTCCGTTTGGTTTTCGTGTAAACGGGGACAATAACACCATGATATTCTCCACTTGTAGGAATCAATCTTAAAGGACCAATACGTCTTTGGATAACTTGAAAGAATGAATAATAGTACCGGATTAGCTCAAAGAGATACAGATATATTATATTTGTATCTCTTTGAGCTAATCCGGTACTGTTTTTGTTTCAAAAAGAAAACGTCCACTAAAAGTCAATCAACACTGATAATTTCCCCTTAATTATTTTTTTTACATTCTAAATGGAAAACAGATTACAATTATGTATAAATAGCGTATACGACCGTAATGCTACAGGTATCCGAACACAAACTTAGAACAGAATGCGTTTACTGAAATTAACTCCTTATACTGTACGTGTATACTTACATGTAGTACATGTACGGACATTTCAGATTCATTAGATCTGTCTTTAGCTGCAAGAGCGTATGCCATTATGAATATTCGCCCGTATTTCGACTTAATGACATGTCAGCAGTTTTAACAACACACTGAAAGAGGGTCGTTATCCTAGCTCGCTATTGACTGGTACATCCAGTGGCAGACCTTTTTTTTTAACCCTTTCACTCTCAATGACGTCATAAAGCGCATTTGTAAACAGTTTTTTATCCTGATCAGACTTCGCGTAACGTGGTGTCTGATCAAGATCAAAACTGTTTGCAACTTGTTTTGAAACTACGTCAGTTATACATGTACTACCTTAAATCTGAAAACTTTGAAACGATATTGCAGACAACAAAATTGAATTAGACGACAATGTGGCGGCGAATGGATAAAAACCTCACGATAAATTTGATCATAAAAGGGTTAAACTATTCACTGCTATGTCCGACAACACTAACAGTTGCAAACAGTTAGCCTCCTAATCAAACACCGCGTGACGTGGTGTCTGATTAGTGTCCAAACTGTTTTACATTCATATCAATGATTCAAAAGTCAATAATATCGCATGAAACTACAAAAATTTATATATAAAAACAGACGAAAACTTAAAGCAGGCGATAATATACTAGAAACTGTAAGAGGGGTTATGAATCTATGACGTAATAATTACTTTGAAGGGGATAGGTACATGTAATATAGTCGACTGAAACCCGCCATGAAATCCGTTTTGAAAGCTCAAAGCTCTGAAGCAAATATACAATTCATTAGCAGAGTTTCCCAGATTTATATTAAAAAACGTCCCCTCAGGCTGAGTTCCTAGATCCTCACTATGCATCTCAACTGGAAAAAATATGTAATAGGCAGGCTATAACATTGTAATTGAACGTTTGCGCTTTCCTCATTTTCCTGTCGCTTCATTGTATAATGAACGCATCACTCTAAACACCCTGGCAAATTGAACAGAGACACGGGATCGAGCAGTGCAGGAGAGATCAATAAACACAAATAAAAGTTCTAGCTTTTATGTATGTCCTTCAAATATTTTTCTTTCGAAATCTCGCCCCCGGCATTTGAAACAAATCATTTGCAACCTACGGTTTTATGCAAATATATATTTGATTTAGTCATCGGTTGTATCCTTGACTACTTGAGCTGAATTATCTGATGCATTAATCGATTAATTAATCAATCGAGTAATTAACACAGTCTAAGTATTCATTCCAGTGTCAATCATAAATAATTTCTCTATTAAAATAAAACAGTGAGCCGTGTCATGAGAAAATCAGACTTAGCATTGCAAACAGTGAAGACTCAGACCAACCGACGCGTCAGATCTGAATCGTCACTGTTTGAAATCCAAATCTTAGATATTTTACAGTAAACCCCCTCTAGTACGTACACTAAAAAGAAATCTAGTTGCATGAATAAAAGTCAGGTTACAGCTTAAAGCAATGTGACAGTACGACAGAAAGCTCCTAAAAGAGCTTTCTGTCTTACTCTCACGTTGCTTTAAGCAGTCACCTGACTTAAACGCCTAGCAACTAACACTATTTTATGGTCGTAACAGAGAGGCTTTTTGTATATACATATGAGCCGTGCCATGAGAAAATCTGCCTTATGGCATTGCAAACAGTGTAGATCAAGGCCAGCCGCCGCGTCAAAGACGCGGCATCCGGCCTTTATCTACACTCTTTGACACTCATGTGAATCTAAATTATTGTATTTAGCAGTAATATTGGAAGCCCCCCTTCAGGGGGCTTCCTCAGTAAACTGTTTAGGTTGAATGTAGCCATTTTCTTGGAAGGAACTTCTACTTATTGCGAAACGGTGAAAATGATTGGCGCAATATTGTACAGCCAGTCAAAAATGCATTGTCTGCGCATGCCTGAAACTAGGTTGCATAAATTTTCGCAGCAACAAATTTTTACGAGAATCAAATATTGTGGTTAGGAATAAAATCTGTACCGGATCTTATCACTTCGATAAGGAATAAAACTCATACCTTCACTACATACGATGTTAAATGCTTGTGTGGCGGCCGTAAAAGTCGCTTACAACTACTAAACATACGCTAATTGATTGTATTAATGACGGTAGGCAGCTTCAAGCAAGGTGAAAGTAAAATTGAAACCTGTTACTGGAGTTCTCTGTTTACTCATCTTGTCTTATAAACAGCATTGTGTTAAACAGCTGGTGTCTCCTATTCTCGCGGGGCTAAGCCTTAGAATATATATAAAGCACATAAATTGTTATTAAGAATTCTTCTTTGTGGCTTAAAAGTCAGTAGAAACTCTGAAAAAGTATAACATCAATAAAAATATTAACAATAAAATCTTATCTAGGTAATTTCTACGTTTGAATACACCACCCGGTATACTCTAAATCAGTCTGTTTATTGAGATTTGAACTATGCACAAGTATTAAATAAATGACAATGTGCAGCAGGTTTTACATGTGAAATTTCGAAAATAGAGAATTCAACTCCAATTGATAATTAATGAGTCCATGCAATATTTTCCAACAGAAATTTATCGGAGGAAAAAAGTTGATATATTTCTGGATGCCAGGAATGCTTATTTCATCTGATTTTGTTAGGCACGAGATTATGAAAAACCCCGAGAATACGAGAATTGACGTTAACGCAATTTACTGGTCGCTATGTAAAGAGAGGTTAATTTTACATAAAATATCTTCTCAAATATCTCAAGTACACCTTTCACCTATATTACTCTTTTCCCCAACCCTACATAGTTTTGTTTCCTACTATATATACATGTCACTTCATTAAAAACTGCTCGGCTTCCCTGGCTTCTTTTTTAAAGAAGCCAACTTGTATATAGTATTTGGTAGCGTAGACTAAACTCAGATACAGAGCCTGAGATGACAATGGTGCTTGGTCTGTACAATATTGCAATGCAATAAGGCTGGTTTTGTCATTGCACGTCCCATATGTATTGTTGTATTGCTTGCTAGACAATTTAGACCCTTATCAAACGTCGTGCCTGAGATGACGGCTATGCTTGATCTATACTGTTGTGCTATGCAGTAAGTTCATATGACGCTGTTAGAGACTGTTTACCCTTTTAGCGCATTTAATTTATTCCTCCACTGAGGAAAATAGTTCCAATTTATATAGTCATGAACATGTATCTAAACAAATATCGTCTGTATCTTAGGAGGTGGTAGCTTAAAGCATGCTGAAAGTAAAGCAGAATGCGCCTTTTTCTATACTTTCAACTTGCTTTAAGTGGTCACATGTCTTCAAAACTATAAACGTACTATAAGCAAAGGGTTAAGACATTGGACCCTAGCGACGAGTATGCTCGTCCTTTACAAACAGTGTACACTTGAAAAGAAGGCTGCAAACAGTGAAAGCAAGATGAATGCAACGAAAAAAGCTCGTGTAATACAGTGGAGAATCTGTTATTCTTTCCCGTTTAAACTCAAACGTACGCAAACGCAAAGCACTAAAACGTAGAAAAGAACAACTTTTGGACAATTCTGATAATTCTTGTTTATCTTGGTGGCAAACAGTTTGGAGCCTGATCAGACGCCGGGTTACCCGGCGTCTGATCTGGCTTCAAACTGTTTGCACTGCAAATAATAGTTTTAGCGTAAACGCGTTTATTGGGAAAGAATAACAGATTCTCCACTGTAACGTTTTGCTTAAAGTCGTCATGCTTTAAAGACATTAAATTTTCTTCAGTTATTTGATGGACTCCCCACTCCACTGTTCTCGACAGGCGTGAAAGTAACTGTAAAAGCATGTAGCATATGTCATAGATAGCTCACTCTCTCTAGAAAGGCATTGACATACTTATACTCAAGGGGTTTTCAATGGGTTTTTTTTACCGAACTTTCAAATATAAGAAACGGGCCTCACATGACACGCTCAGTGGTTCTTTGCTATAGATACATGTATGTGCACAAGACGCATGGTTTTGTAAGGGAACTGACTGACTAGATGTTTTCACCGAAAGTAGGTCAGGAAATGTCTTTAACGCCGGGTTTTACTGCAATGATCTGCTTTATCTACATGATTGAGTCTTCGAATGATTTTCGATTTATCTACTGTTTGACCCTTTTTAACTATACAAGCACACCTAGTTTGTTAAAGGCACAGTAGCGTTTGCTTCAAATCTATAACTAGACCTTCCCATCATATACGTTGGAAAACTGATTGGAGTGTTAACACTTTCGTGATTAAAATATTCGGGAGATTTTTACCCCTTCATCGCTTTAATGTCGTCTGTTTCGGTATAATTGTTGCTGTCTGCAAGACACGTTTCAAGGTTAGATCTAAGGTTGTGTGACTTAATAAATATCGATAAGAGTGTCAAACAGTTTGGGTCTTGATCAGACGCCGCGTTTTGCGGCGTCTGATCAGGGCCCAAACTGTTTGCAAATGCGCTTTATGGCGTCATTTAGAGTTAAATGGGTTAAATGGGTTGGATCCCAATGAGGTACATTTTGTATTGATTCGCTCGGTGTCTCTACTGGATCCAAAATATTTGCTAAGGCTATCACAAAGTTGATAAGATGTTGAAGGTTAATCTACATACTGGATTAGCCTTTGACCTGTTGAGCCCGATTTTCCCTTCCATATATATATACGAACAGTTTTTATCTTAGTCAGACGCCGAGTTACTCGGCGTCTGATCAGGATCCAAACTCTTTGACACTCGAATTGGCTTTTCTTCATTTATAAATAATTATTATTATAAGAAACGTTTGAAAACTAGTTCAGACGGCAGTTCTTTAGTATAGCCGAGAATGTTTCGCTGCCTGACAACGAATGCCTATAGTGGTTTGAAAACGACCAATTTGTCCATTTACATTGATTGATGTCATAATTTCATTTCGACTCTTGCTCATATATTGAGGTACATAAAGCTTAGTAAAGGTGCAGACTAGACAAGATACCACAAGACTTGTGGAATTTGCCTTGTACATGTACAGTGGAGAATATGTTATTCTTTCCCAATAAACGCGTTTACACTAAAACGTTTATTTCCACTGCAAACAGTTTGCAGCCAGATCAGACGCCGGGTAACCCGGCGTCTGAACAGGCTTCAAACTGTTGCCACTCAGATCAAAATGAACTGTAAGAAATATCTAAAAATTGACATTTTCTACGTTTTCGTGCTATGCGTTTGCGTTTCGTTTGCGTTTAAACGGGAAAGTATAACGTTTTCTCCACTGTATACATGTATATGATATTTTCCAACAAAGAGGAGCCCCGCTATAACGGCCACTCCAAATAAGACAAATAAGATAATCGACAAACAGTGTAGATCACAGCTACAGTGGATAATCTGTTATTCTTTCCCGTTTAAACGAAACGAAACGCAAAACACTAAAACGTAGACAAGTACATTTTTTGGACAATTCTGATAATTATTTTTTATCTTGGTGGCAAACAGTTTGGAGCCTGATCAGACACCAGGTTACCCGGCGTCTGATATGGCTCCAAACTGTTTGCAATGGGAATAATAGTTTAAGCGTAAACGCGTTTATTGGGAAAGAATAACGTTTTCTCCACTGTATTTGTGGTATACACTGTTTTCAGTGTCTTTTTCTGTCATCTTACTTATATTCATGTAATATACTATGCCAGCGTCAATATTTGGACAGGGCTCAACATAAGGGGAGTATTTGTATTTAAAAAAAAAGATAATATTTATTTCTGCATAAAACCCTATGGTGTCACTACTCATTGGAGTCATCTCTTCGAGAAGTTTCTAATGAGTAGTACATGTAACACCATACATTGTATAAGTGTCATAATGAGAACTTTCGTAACTCAAGATTTGTTATTTATACCAGAATATTCAATAGGTAAAGGCAAGATAAAGCACAAATAAAACGACGTTAAATGTACAACAATTAGCAAAGAACTAGACCTGTAAAAGTTCGTATCAAAGGAGGAGGAACATACCAAAAATACTTTAAACCCTTTACTCCATGGTATATTACTAGTATTGAAAGGAGGTGTCCCCTAAAGCAGGCTGAAAGTTAACGAGACTTTGCAAATATTTTAGAAATAGTTTCTGATCAGGATCCAAAATGTTTAACACTATATTTTCTCAGTCAAACTAAAAAAAACCATTAAATTTGGCTTCGTTTAAAAATGTAAAAGGCAATGATTAACAGCAAATATTTTGTCTGCAAATGAATTTAATAAAATGGTTAAATTTAGCGGTGATATTGTTAAATCGGGCGGTCATATCTAATGGTGAAAGGGTTAATGGGTTAAATCAGCATTTATCATTGACATATGCGGAAGCTGACCTTGAATCGTTCAGGCAGTGGCTCAACACACTCTAAAAATTCGGCATATTGGAATTCCAGCATACTCTACGATACTGGCGAAACAAGATGTTCAATACAAGACAGTTAAAACTGTGCTAAGCGACTACTTAACAGGGGGTGAATATGTCGTCTGAAATAAATGTGATAGCTTAATACAGGACAATAGTTATGCAGAAAGCTCCGGTAGGAGCTTTCTGCATTACTATTGTCCTGCGTTAAGCAGAAATCTAAAGAAATTATTTTCTAAGCTTCTATATTGAGTTTCCGCTGAACCCGGTTTTTACTGTGCACAGAGAATCGCTAAAAGCTCCTGAAAACAAAACAGATGTAATGTTTGTCTCGCGTGGGCTGACTTTTTAATCAAATATTAACTCAATTTCCTCAATTTCGGGCAATTGACTGTGATTTCACAGACTCTAGAGATGAGGTATTTCCTATGATACTTTATAATGTAGTAACTGTTAACGTTTGGTTATCCAATATCCATTACCCATAGCCTGTTTCTAGTTTTGAAGACAGGTGACCGCTTTAAGCAGATTAATAGTAGAGCAGAATGCGCCTTCTGTTTTACTTTCAGTAGATGCGTTAAGATAACATTTACTAGGGTATAGAACATAATTTTGGTACAAGTTCATGACTGTATAAATTGGTACTACATTTTGTATTTTCTTCAGTTGAGGAATAACTCAAATATGCCACATGTAAAAGGCGCTTATGAGGGAAATGTTTACACATACATGTATTATCAAAGCATTGTGAAAACAAGGAAAATAACCCACATGACCATACATTTCTATCCGACCTGAAGCTGTAGTAGCCGACCATTTCCCAAGAAGTTTCGCCTTTAAGACAGATGGATGCTAATATATTTGGACCAAAACAAACACAGACTTTTCAGTATTTAGAATAGTCGCTCTACTTAGAGTATCAGCATTGGCAGACATTGACCCGATCTCGTTAGGAGCGTTCTATCTTAACTCATCCACCCCTGAAACTTTTAATGTTCAAGTCGAGTTTGCAATTAAATTTAGCCCATTTATGACTATTAAGGGATGTTTTCTGTTGTGAATTACAAAATGAGAAAAAGTGCAGACCCTAATCAGAGGGCTTCTGCATGCAAGAGCCTTCTGATCAGGGTCTGCACTTTTTGCATATATATACATGTATTAGGCAAGTGAACTCTACACAGTTACATTGTTTGTACATGATGAGTATATACACTCTAAAGTGCACAAGAGCTCAATAAGTTAAATGATCAATACAGACACGGCCATCTGATCCCTAAATCGGCTATTTGGAGTCCCATTTTGCTACTTTAGTTTTTTTTTCCAAAAGCAATAATCTAAACCCTTTACTTTCCGAAATCCATATTATGTAGTAGTAAGCTTGTACATGTATTTCGATTTTAAAATCTATGTAAATGACATTGCATGTAAATACATGTATATCGCATGTTAAGGACATTTGAAGTCTATAAACAATGAGATTCTATAGTTAGTGGGAAAACGTTCTTATCTGATTTTATTTCAACACATTCAATCCTAGCGACGAGTTTAATTGTCATTAACAAACAGCATAGTATCTGTGAAGAGTATACGCATGTCCTATGAAAACAGTGTAGACCCTGATTAGAGGGCTCCTGTAGGAGCCCTCTGATCAGGGTCTGCACTGTTTGTCATTTTGCAAAATTTATATCGTCAAAATCAACCCTTAGGGTAAAAATAGACTTCACTTAATTGAAATATGGAAATGTCCATTAAAAGTTTCAGGGGCGAATGAGTTAAAGAGGCCATTTTACTTTGCGGGAGTGACAACCATTTTGGTACAGCTACAGTGGAGAATCTGTTATTCTTTCCCAATAAACGCGTTTACGCTAAAACTATTATTTGCAGTGCAAACAGTTTGGAGCCAGATCAGACGCCGGGTAACCCGGCGTCTGATCAGGCTCCAAACTGTTTGCCACCAAGATAAACAAGAATTATCAGAATTGTCCGAAATTGTTCTTTTCTACGTTTTAGTGCTTTGCGTTTGCGTACGTTTGCGTTTAAACGGGAAAGAATAACAGATTCTCCACTGTAATTACCACCAAGCCTTGCATGTTCATGTCTTCATTTTAGTTGTGCTATAAATCTATATATTTCAGTAAGTTAAATGTCTCACTAGACCTCAACTCGGGCTGAATTTGCAGAACTACAGAAAGTCTAGTCTCGATACCCCGAGTTCACTGAACTCATTCATCCCTGAAACTTTTAATGGACAATTCCAATTTCAAAATAAGTCTAGTTCATTTCTCACTATTAAGGGTTGATTTTAACAATATATTTAAAAATGACAAACAGTGTAGACCCTGATCAGAAGGCTCCTTAAGGAGCCCTCTGATCAGGGTCTACACTGCCTGCATAGGACAAGTGTAATCCTAACAACTGTATACTGTTGACGAGGGTCTACACTGTTTGCATAGGACAAGTGTAATCCTAACAACTGTATACTGTTGACGAGGGTCTACACTGTTTGCATAGGACAATTGTAATCCTAACAACTGTATACTGTTGACGAGAATACTCGTCGTTAGGGCTGAATGTGTTAAAACTTTTCCAAATAGCATCGCCTTTTATTACATTTAAGTGATTCCCCCACTGAAGAAAATAGATCCAATTTATAAGGTCATGAACGTGTACCAACATAAATATTTCTATTTCTATATCCTTGCAGATGGTTGCTTCAAGCAAGCAGTGTTTGTAATGGAAATTCGTGTAATTGTTTTAACATAAGCGCGTTTATTGGGGAAAATAACATACTCTCCACTGTAACACACGTCACCACAACCCAATCACGTGACTGATCATGAATTTTCCAATGGCAAGGTCAAGATTTCTTGCTGTCCATGATTTAAGTCTGAGTGCATACGGTTTAAAATGATGTATGATAAGCTTATTTAACTTATCGTTAAAATTTCATATAAATTGCAGTACCTGAATCCTGACAACCACGGTATGCCCGACTTATAACAAGTACACTTGAAGTTGAATCTGGGGCTCGGTGGGGTCTAACTACACACCTGTATACTCCATCAAGAGATATACATTTACAATGAAGAAAACGTTATTATTTCCCAAAACGCGAGTTTACGCCAAAACTATAACTCCAGTTGAAACGTTTTTTGAGCCAGTTCAGACGCCGGGTATTCCCGTGTCTGATCAGGCTCCAATCTGTTTGCAATTCATATTAAAAAGAATAACTATAATTCCGAATTGTCAAAGATTTTTCTTTTTTTTTTTACATTTCATTACAATGCGTTTGCATTTCGTTTGCATTTATAATGGAAATAATAACGTATTCTCCAGTATATACTTGTACCGAGCTACCTTTGGATTGTGGGAAATCTGTGGACAGTGGCCAGAAGCCCTCTGATCTTAACATTTTGTATAGGACAAATGTAATCTTCATAATTATGGTCATTATTTGTAAAGGATTAGTGTACATGTGTACTCGTCGCTAGGGCTCAATAGGTTAGGACAAATAGATACTTTAAGCAAAATCGAAAACTGGTATAAGAGCTGACAAATGATGAAGATACATATAGCTTTGTCATCTAATGGCGTGAATTTTATTTGGCTTCAATCGTTTTCGTTTGTCTGTGTATTGTTTTGCATATGCAAATGATGAATGGAAAAACGTTTAAGAATATAAGTTAACTATTTTCTCCGATAAACGGATACCTTTTTATAACATTTGACCAAGACTTATAATGCATGTTGTTAAAGAATACGAGTTTAAGTAAAAAACTTGATGGGTCTGCTCGGCCCAATAACAACAATATAACACATTCATCCCTGATACTTTCAATGGACAATTCCAGTTTCGCATAACGTCTAGTCGGTTGACTTTTAGGGATGTAGACTAGTACATGTAGTCTGCAATAAATTGCAAAATGACGAACAATAGGGCATAGGGCATGTATATGTACAATTCGTATGTTTCTGTTTGTAAATGAAGCAAAACTTTTAACACATTTATGCCTATCGTTCACAAAAGAAGACATCAGCTAACAATGTAGACCCTGGTGATACATCGCTATAAGGGAAAATAATGTAGTGTCTTTGGATCAAGTTTGTATATCTATAATGAAATCTTCCAGCAAGTACATATATGGGGAAAGTCAGTAGCATTATCCAGCTATAAACGAGAAAATACAATATTTTAAGAAAAACACGTATCACATTTACAGTAGTTTTCTGCGACACAAGGAATATAGCTATTAGGCATTGTAAGCAGTGTTGGCCCAGATCAGATGCCGCGTTGAAAACGCGGTATCTGATCAGGGTCTACACCTATTGCATTTTACGACAGCTTTTAATGGCGACTTTGCACGAACTATAAAGAACTGCTAGTTATTATGTAAAATCCGTGCCGATCTAATATGCCTATAATAGAGACAGTCCCACATTTTGCCCACGTTCTGTTTAATTCTCTTAATGTGATCGTGACGAATTTTGTGCTTCAATTAGTTTACCTTTCACCCACTTACTGCTAAGATTCCGCCTACTCAAGAAGTGTCGTCTGCTTGTGTTTCTAAAATTCGGAGTTCTAAAGTTCGTACGACAAATGTTGTCGTAAGTCAGATTAAAAATGTCTCAATTGTTATTTATTTCTCCATCTAATCCTGTCTTGTGACATCTCTTTGGAATCGTCTTTTCAAGACGATTCCAAAAAGATGATACAAGACAGGATAAGATAGAGAAATCAGAATTAAATGTAGTTTGAAGTTTTAACTTACGGTCGTTTTTGGCGTACGAAGTTTTATTAAACGGGTCCCAGAAGCGTTGATATGTGTGTCAAACAGTTTGGAACCTGATCAGACCTGATTAACATCGAAAGCGATTGCTAATGCCAGTGTTGTCGAGCTTGGCCATGATGAGGATAACGCTGCACCCCATAGCCTGACTCTAGTTTTAAAGACAGGTGACCACTTAAGGCAGGTTGAAAGTAAATAAGAATACTTAAATCTACATCCACCATATTCTATGATATAGACAATATACTTTTGGTTCATATTCATGGCTGTATACGTTCGAACTATTTTTTTCGATGGAGGAATAAATTATAGGCGTAGTTATAGAGTTATTGGTTAAATTGAGTCGATATTGGAATTACCAATGAAAGACAATATTTAACCTTCATGATTGAATTGTTACTTTATAGAACCGTCAGCATGAATGAGAACTCTTCTGGAAACCATGATATTGCATACGGACAATTATTGATTACAGTGGAGAATCTGTTATTCTATCCCGTTTAAACGCAAACGTACGCAAACGCAAAACACTAAAACGTAGAAAAGTGCAACTTTTGGACACTTCTGATAATGCATGTTTATCATGGTGGCAAACAGTTTGGAGCCTGATCAGACGCCGGGTTACCCGGCGTCTGATCTGGCTCCAAACTGTTTGCACTGCAAATAATAGTTTTAGCGTAAACGCGTTTATTGGGAAAGAATAACACATTCTCCACTGTATAAGGGGAAAGTATGGTTCTGTCAAAGACTGTCAATACAATAACCCAAAATTAACAATTTAGTTGTGATGTCAGGGCTGCCATTTCTCCGGATTTTTCTCCGTTACATGGTAGCTTAAAGTATGCTGAAAGTAAAGCAGAATGCGCCTTAATGCGCATTCTGCTTTACTTACAGCCTGCTGAAAGTAGTCGCATGTCAACAATACAAGAAAAAGGCTATGCGGTAAAGGTTCGATTCGTTAAATCGCACTTGAAAAATACAAATTTGGAATTCTTAGGATTTTTCATGTCAACTTATGGCAGCCCTGTGATGTTGGCGAATAATGGCGGTTTAATACAGGACGTAGACTTTCTACCGTTTTTTTTCTCTCTTTTTTTTTCTTAAAAAAAAAGGCAACAACAAACAGTTGCTTGTGGAAATAAAATGTGGTTTTGAAACACTATGCTCCCAAGTTAGTGCGTATATACAGTCGAAACTCGATACTTCGACCAGTATTTCATAAGTTTAATTTACATAACCATGATAACGCAATCTCGCAAAATTCGAACATATCCGTATTTCAAAGTTAAGTTTAAACGTGGCTAAGCCACGTTTTAGCTTTGAAATTTGGGAATGTTCGAACTAACGCAATTCGAAGTATCGAGTTTCCATTGTATAGTTAAGACACTCTCTTATCATAGCTTTTAGACCACTTTCGTTTTTTTGTGCCAGTTATGTAATAACCAACAGATTTAGAAATAAATATGTCAATCACTCCATGCAGGTCATTTACCCGTATCAGCTGATAAAAATATGGGACAACACGTGGGAACAGATTGTACATTGTAGTAATACTATCGTCAAGTATTTAACTAGGGTCAAACTTGTGTTAACCAACTCAGATGGCCACTTGAATGGTACATTTATATATATATAAATGCAAACAGTTTGGATCCAGATCAGACACCGCGTGACGCGGCGTCTGATCTGGGTTCAAACTGTTTGACACTCGTCTCTTTTTGTGTTTGTGAGTTTTGTTTGTTTGTTGTTTTTGTTTTTCAATTTTTAAAAAAAAAATCTTTATTAACCTTGCACATGACAGTTTCAGAGCAGACAAGTTAACGATAGGATGAGTGTTGAATAGACATTCAATGGAGAGACATGGGCGTACATTGTAGCTCTAAATTCACTGATGCTCAATCAAAGTTCGGTACGATCCGTCAGTTACATTTGTAACGAGAAGCGTCCATCGCTCTACGAAGTGTACCGATATTGACCGACATTGGTCCGATCTCATTAGTGGCGTTCTACCTTAAACCCCTCAACTGCAAACCCCCATCAGGATCAACACTGTTAGCAAAATCGACTTAAGTCGCCCATGGGGACGATTTAAGGGTTAAAACAGATTGGGCAATACGTAAAGGTCAAGATTTACTTGTGGAAATTTTTGGTACTGATATATACGTGAGACAGGTGATAACCGCGATTTGAGCGACCAAAATATTTGTTCTGAATAATGTAACTGTGATACCCTATCGTTCAAGTTCTTTAACACCATGGCCTCACTGCACATGCGTTTGCAAACAGTTTGGATCCGGATCAGACGCCGAGTAACTCGGCGTCTGATCTGGATCCAAACTGTGTGCTACCCATGACGACGTTTCTTCAGGCCTCTCTCTGTGAAGATTTTAGTTTTAGAAATAAAGAGATGAATCGATAGATGTTTACCGCTTCATAGATGTCTTAAGTCGAGTTTTCTACAATTTTAGATCCTGATCAAATGTCACGTCACGCGGCGTCTAATCAGGATCCAAACTGTTTGGTCCCCGTGTAGATATTTCTTTGGTCAAACTGCCTGAAATGTTACTTTGAAAAACTAGTTAAGACATGTAACATTTTTGAAGCAGGTGATATAAATACAACTTACATGTGTTAAATGAGACGATATCGCAGACAGTTCATCCATGTGTTGACAACGGCTATAGGTGCATCTCGATTCGTCCATGGAAGGGACATAAGTATGTTATACTATATTTATATTTGTGTCGCATTTACATCCCTTTGTTCAGAACACACTCACTCTAGAGCTTTTAATCGCATTTTGTATACTGTAAAACCTCTCTATTACGACCACTAAATTGCGTTCATTATTAGGTGTTTCTGACAGATGACTACTTAACGGAAAGCTCCTGTAGGAGCTTTCTGTTTTACTGTAACCTTGCTTTAAGTTGTCACCTGCCATTTATACACTCAACTAGCCTTCTTTTTAGTGGTCGTAATACAAATGTATATTAATTATCCGAACCTTAAAAAATTGTTCGTTTGGTATGTATTTCCATATTAGACGGAGCTTTTTTATCATTAAAAATAATACCTCCGTGATTGCTTGATACTGGGCAATAGAAATGCAGACAGCTCATGTACCCCCTGCTTTAATATAAGCAATCACCAGTTATATAAGCTCTATACACCTCTTCGTTGAAGGATTTTGAAGGGTCGATATTACTTGAATTTATCTTAAACTTAAATTTGAGGAATAAAAGACGATAATTGTTTAAAGCTGATGACGTCATAGCACAAGCAGCGATTGGGTTAATTACAAGTTTGACTGTAATTAACCTTGCATGCCCACCCTACGACACGAGCCCCTTGTCCAAATGATAGATCCGCCACTGCAAGATACTTAGCCCGTCAGCGTTCAAACCCGTCTGCGCTCAGTGGATTCTTCCATGCTTATATATTGGATGAGTCCATTTTTGATAAAAAGGTGTCTGGTCTGAATTTTCATTTTCGATTTGTTTTATATCGTAATTCCTATCAGCAAACAGTGTAGAATGTGATCAGACGCCGCATAATGCGGCGTCTGATCAGAGTCTACACGGTTTGTCTGGATCACTTTTATATAGGCACAAATGGGTTACAACTCCGCATGGTTAAACCATGTGGTCAGCTACTGTGGAAGGGAGAGGTTAGTGTCGGAAGCAAATTTATACTGTGGAGAAAAGTTAACCCTTTCCCAATAAACGCGTTTATAAATGCTAAAAACATTTATTTTCATTGCAAAAAGTGTAGGGCCAGATCAGACGCCGGATAACACCGGCGCCTGACCAGGCTCCAAACTATTTGCCACTCAGATTAAAATAAATGGTAAGAAATTAAAAAAAATGATGGTATTTTCAAAATTTGCGTTTCGTAAAATGCATTTAAATGTGGAAGAATACCGTATAAAGTCAGTATTCTCTATTGTTTTCGATGCAATATCTACATTGGCTGTCCGAGGAACGTTTTAAGTTTTTTTGCAATGTAAATAAACTTAGTACAGTGTTCCCTCTTTACAACAACACCCATTGGGAGACAAACAGTGTGTTGGTTGTTTGGAGGGAGTCGTTATAGGGAGGGAAAATAATATCTTTAGACTGCTGAGCGCGACTTGACTTTACATTTGCAAACAGATTGAATCCAGATCAGACGCCGCGTAACGCGGCGTCTGATCTGGATTCAAGCTGTTTGCAGTACACGTCATTATGATTGTCTGTCCAAATGTCCAATACATGTATATAACTCAAGTTGAAAAAAAAAGCAGCAGACGTCGATATTTTAAACAGACAGTATTGCAGCTGTGACACGTAAACATACTGTCTTGTTTGGGGGGAAGTAACAAGCGTTGTTGTAATGAGGGAGTCGTTGTTGGGAGGGTCGTTGTAGGGCATGAGCAATGTAGTTAATAGCTGGTTTTCCTATACTTGAAACTTCACCACTTGTTATTTGCATTGTTTTCGTGCAAGATAAAAAGCCAGGCAAAGTATCGTGTTCCGGTCAATATGGGCGTTCATAGGAATTGCTATCAAAATAATAAATGAATGTCGAGGAAAATATTTAACCACTTAGTTATCTAGTTTTGAAGATATGTGACCACTTAAAGCAGGTTTAAAGTAAAACAGAATGCGCCTTAAGGCGCATTCTGTTTTACTTTCAGTCTGGTGTACATAAGCCACCATTTGCTAGGAAAAAGGAAATTTTTCTCGTGCTGCGTATTCATGACTATTAAATATTCCAGTGGAGGAATAAATTAATGGAGTAAAATGGCGTATTTGTGGAGTAATAGGTTATTAGGTTAACAATGTAAGAAAAACGTGTCCCTCTCATAGCAAACACAGGTTCTTCTTACCTTCAATAAATTGTATTATTTGGTTGCATAGCGGACAAGCGTGTGTGTAATCGACTATATTTAACACATTCAAGGCCAAAACCGGCTATAGTAGCCTACCATTGACAAACATGCAGTTCGGACCCGGGATCGAATTACTCGGCATCTGCTCTGCTGGTTCCAAAAGACTTTAAGTTGCGCTCGAAAGTATAAGTATGAACACCCATGAAACGTCGCATAAAACTAGTCCGTTTTGACTTTATAGGGGTGTTTACAGTGGAGAATCTGTTATTCTTTCCCAATAAACGCGTTTACGCTAAAACTATTATTTGCAGTGCAAACAGTTTGGAGCCAGATCAGACGCCGGGTAACCCGGCGTCTGATCAGGCTCCAAACTGTTTGCCACCAAGATAAACATGAAATATCAGAATTGTCCAAAAGTTGTTCTTTTCTACGTTTTAGCGCTTTGCGTTTGCGTACGTTTGCGTTTAAACCGTTTTACGGTAAAGAATAACAGATTCTCCACTGTATAACAACATATTGCAAAATGACAAATAATGCAGACCCTGATCAGAGGACTTTTAGGAGCCCTCTGATCAGAGTCTGCATGCACTGCTTGCATTAGATACATGTACGTGTACATATTTTACACTTACATCTTATGTTAAGGACGAGATTACTCGTCTCTAGGGCTCAATAAGTTAAAATATATATATAGGCCCGAGACAAGATGTCGAGTGTCCCATTTCCGTTCTGATCACTTTGCGAATATTTGATTTCCACTTCAGGTTTTTCATTTTACAAACAGTAAAGGCATTTGTGTTGAAGGAAATTAAAAACTGTGTACATGTACAAATAGAACAGTCACAGTAGCACATGGTGATGTACAGGTCCTCTACGTTTTTACTTTCAGTTTCGTCTTTAGGGTTTAATTAACCACTTCACTAGTCTGAGTACCACGAGTAGATGATTATTTGCAAACCGTTTGGATCCTGACCAGACGCCGCGTAGCGCGGCGTCTGCTCAGGATCAAAATTGTTTGACACTCATTTCAATATTATGTGAAAGTACCTAAAATTTGAATTTGAGAAATACAAGCAGACGACAATCGTTTAAAACTGGCGCCGTCATGGCAGTGAATTGACGCGCTAGTCTAAAACACGATATGTTACAAGCCTTTTCCTCATGCAGGAATCAGGTTATTTTCATGAAGGTTTGAGATGCACGTGTACATGAATCCAGCGCCAGTGATGCCCATCCGATAAAACATTTTTGTCAGAATTGATACTGAACGGACTTTTGTTCTGACCACGGAATTATACAACAAAAAAAAAATCAGTGTATAATTCTGTGTTCTGACTTTCTACTAGATCCGCGTATGCGTAAGAGTTGTAAGTTAACTGAACCGGAATTTACAGTCTAGATCTCTTAGAATACGCTTGAATTGCTTTCGAGTCGGCAATAAAGTCCGCGTGTAAATTATTGCCGTGTTGTTCTGTTTTAAAACAGTCGATTAACTACTCGTAATCGAAATAGTAATCTACTCTGTTACAGACGCATTCTCATCCACTGCGAAGCTGCGAAATTTATAATTCTGACGATAAGACTGTTATTATGGGGACACCGTCCATGGGATTTTCCAATATTTTCACATGACGCATATTCTTAAAATAGTAACATAGCGTCATTCGTGGCCAATTATATTCTTCGGTTGACTCTCGTGTTCTTGTTGACCAATGAGCGCGAACCGTATGGGCTTATTGTATTTCCTGTGTGTTGAGGAAGAAGGGAAAACGAAATTCGACCATTATACTTTTGAGCAAGTTGCCGCTAATCCCCAGAAATGGACGATTCTGGGATAAGTATAGACTTTTCAAGTTTGTACAGTAACGAGGATATGTCATCAGAAACCGGCAGCTACTACGAGCTGAAAAGCAATGTTGTTACGCCAGCGTAAGTTTTTATCTACATTGTGAATTTGTGACGTCACGGTGTCAACAAACAGAACAAATTGAGAATGCATGCAGCTAGCAGATTCATCACGTCAAATGTAACTGCAAAACAAATATAGAAATGCTATCATTGCATTTGTTCTATGTAACTGATGTTGCTTATGTATGCTCGTATGTAATTATCACCTGTCAATTAAATAGTTGGGGGGGGGGGGGGGGGGGGGTTGTTTGGTTATGTCAATCTTAATGCAAATCCGGAAGATAATGCCAATATATATGCATGTGGCGTTAGAACAATGAATTGTGTGGGTGTATATTGCATGCCACTGTTTGATAAAGTCCATGCATACTTATTAATGTATGATTTTTTTTGTTATGAACCTACTTTCTGTTTGATCAAATTGAAAAACCATAAAATTTGATTAAAAACGGCTCAAAGTATCAACACTTTTTTTTAACAGTACATAGATGCAACTGGATATGAAGCTTTTAACAAATTGGTTGTCATGCTACTGGAGATAATGGGATTCTTTCATTTTGATTTTTCTAGATCTGAAAAGACACAGAAAGAAAAGTCGCTCTTAGAAAAGATTTACAATGTATTTCATCATGACATGAGAAAACTTATCAGGACCTGCACTATTTGCAGGTGTAGAGGACAAAATACTACTGCAGTAGTTGCCAATTGAACCAAATGTTGCATTAGCCCATTACCCCATACTAAGGTGCATTCTGCTTTACTTTCAACCTGCTTTTAAGTCGTTGCCGGTCTTCAAAGCTAGAAATAGACTATCATATGGCACCTTTTTCTTTACTTTAAAGTTTAAGCTACCAGCTGCTAGAATATAAAACATATTTCCTAAGGGATATCTTTATGACTTAATTAAATAGGAACTTTTTTCTTTAATTGAGGATAAACTACAAGCTTAAAAAGGGAGAATGTCAATGGGTTAACTCATTCAATATGGTCGAGTATATACTCATCCTTTAGAAAATGCACCTATGTAGAATACATCTGCCCTATGCAAACAGGGTAAACCCAGATCAGCAGGTTCCTTAAGGAGCCTGCTGATCAGGGTCTTCACTGTCTTTTTGCAAATATAATTAGTTTGAGAAAAAACAAACCAAAACGGTCCCAAAATTATAACCTAAATAGTCTAAAATAGGAAAATAGACAGACTTAATTAATTGGAAAATAGATTTTATAATTCTTTATTCTGAAAATTATTGAAAATTTCTAAGTGAATGAGTAATATATTTTCAATGTAAAAAAATTATTTTTATACTTGACTTAACCTCATTTACTGTCATTAGTCTGTCAACTTGAACATTTTCAAACAGTTTGGATCTTGATCAGACATAGCAACAGTAGCTTAAAACTTGCTGAAAGTAAAGCAGAATACATCATACTTTCAAACCAAGGAGTGCTTGATTACCGGTCTTCAAATGTAACAACAGGCATTTGGTATTTTAGTCAATAAGTGTTCTACCAAATATAAATTTTCTCATTAAATTGTCTCAAAGAGATGTTTCTAATAATTACTAAAAACATTGGGTTTGCTGTAAACATAAAGGAGAAAAATGTTGGAAAAAATTAAACTTTACATTGGAGACCTGGATCGTTTCAATTAATTTTGATAAGTCAAGTATCTAAATGATTACCGGTAAGTCAGTACGATAAAATAATGCTTTCAAAACAGGTGTCCAATTGACATTGTCACACATACTGTTTGCCAATCCCAGTCAAGTATAGTTTAGTAGGGAAATGATTAACAAGTTCAGAGCTCCAGATAAGGGGAGTATTTCAAAAACTAAATTTTTATATCTGCATTAAACCGGACAATTCTAATGAGTAGTAACACCATAGGGTAACCCTATGGTGTTACTACTCATTAGAATTGTCTCAAAAAGACAATTCCAATGAGAAGTTACACCATTGGATTCAGGGCTGAAATGAGTGAGAAAATATTGGATTTGTTCAGTTTACTCCCTCTTATCTGGACCCTTGCAAGTTGATACCTATTTTGATTGAGATCTTGCCGACTCATGTCAGTATCAGCCCTTGGTAGATAACACCTTATCCAACCCAAACAATTCTTTGATTGTTAACTAATTGAACCTTAACCCCTTAGAATTTAACCCTTTCCCAAATAGAAGCGCCTTTTAGCGGATATGATTTATTCATCCGCTGAAGAAAATAGTTCCAATTTAATCAGTAATGAATAATGTATTATAGGGAATATTTTCTATATTATAGCACATGATAGCTTAAAGCAGGCTGAAAGTAAAGCATAATGCACCCTAAAATGCGCCCTAAGGCGCATTCTGCTTTACTTTCAACCTGCTTTAAGTAGTGACTATATCTTAAGTACTAGAAATAGGATATCAGGTAAAGGGTTAACCCTTTGATTTATATCCACCTTTTTACTCCATTAATTTAGTCCTGCTGAAGAAGATATTTCCACTTTACTGACTTAATACAGTCATGAGTAAATAAGTTTACTCTCAGAAATATTTTCTATATCCTAGCAGATGACAACTTAAAGCAGGCTGAAAGTAAAGCAGAATGCATCTTGTGGCACATTCTGCTTTACTTTCAACCTGCTTTAGTGGTCACCTATCTTTAATGATAGAACCATTGTGGCTATGGGGTAATTGGTTAATCCTAGCATCTGCATTAATAGGACATAGCAAGCAATGTAGATCCAGGCAAGATGCTGCGGGGCTGATGAATATTCATTTGTGTTAATAGAGGTTAAGGGTTGAGTTGAATGTAGCAGCTCAATATGAAATCTTGGCAGGCTAGATTACCAAGATATCTATTCATGTAGTTTAACCCAATTTCAGATAACCCATGGTTATTGTACATGTTGGAAAGTACAGTATTACACTACTGTGCTAAGGTTTCAATTACATGTACTAGCTGTGTTTACCGTTCATTCAAATATTGTATTAAGATCAAATGCATTCAAAAAGAATTAAAAATAAATATTAAAAAAGCAGGAAAAAGGAACATTTCACATGCTTATTGAAAGTTCGGTTAAAACAGTGTTAAGTTATTAAGAAGGACATTTTTTAAAGGAAAAACATTTTTTTTCATACTCTGGAAATATTGGTAAAATATGTATATTTGCAGCTACCGTATATGAAACTAATAAAAAATTGTTCAAAGAGACAAGGTTTGATTTTAAACTTAACTCTTTGAATGCTGGGTAATATGTTTTCAGTAACAATTGCCGGGGCCTCCGTGGCCTAGTGATATAGTCACTGTGACTTACTTAAGCTCTTCACCGCTGTGAGTTCGAATCCCAGTAGGGTCGTTCGGATTTTCATGTGGAGAAGCCTTCCAGCTGGCTTGCGGAAGGTCGGTGGTTCTACCCAGTTGCGGATTTGTGCCTGAAACAGTGCATAAAGGACTTCTGGGGTCTTCCTCCACCTATAAATAGCTGGACGTCACGGTATGACTGAAATACTGTTGAAAGTGACGTAAAATAAAAACAAATCAAATCAAATCAGTAACAATTGCCATCTTCTTACCTGTTCAAAAAATAGAACTTTCTTAATTTCTTTACAGAACAGGATCAGAGCGTCTAACAATTCGGATCCTGATGAGATGCTGTGTTACGCAGCATCTCATCAGGATCCAAACTGTTTGTAAAGGTTATCATGGCTTCACTGCAAACATTTGCCAAGAGAACTAAACTTAGGTAAATTACAGTTAAAAGTTCATAATTATATGGGTTACAGTTTGACTTGAGTGCATTTGGGTTATCAGAATTCAACTTTTGAAATATTTGTTAGTTTGACTTATTACAGTTGGAATTATCAAGACTCAATTATTCATCTCTCATAATGTAATTGTTTGAAGTTGAATTATGTAATTGCAGGCTTGTAATTTTATGTACATTTCATGTAAATAGGATTTCTACAGTAACTGGAACATTTAAATGTTTCAGAGCTCAACAGATAAGTCAGTGCATAAACCTGCACTAGCTATTTCCAACGTTTTCTCCTCTATGCCCTTCATTGAACCCTAGTTGTCACTACTCATTAGAATTGTCGCAAAGCGACAATTCTAATGAGTAGTCACATCATAGGGTTCATTGGAGGTTTAAAAGATTTTAGTTTTCAAAGTATGTTATCTGGAGCTGTGGTTGTTCATTGTCTAGCTCAACTAATTGCCTCATTACGTCAAGATTTACATATTTTCGAAAACTCCAGTAACGTTCAGCAGATACTAATATAGGCCTTGTTAGTGGAACAGAGACATGTACTAGAGGAAAGTTGATGGTTTTGAACATTTCGGAAACTTTTCATGGAAAATAAGATTGTTGAAATTCAAAACAAATCTGTACAAGCTGGACATTTGGTTGCCTGGGTATAGTGAGTCATGTTACTGACTAAAACATGGATTATTCAGAAAGAGCCAGGGTAAGCAGGTCACTGATTAAAATCTAGCTAGTTTATACATGTAGTGTACATTTATGCAATTCAAAAGGGATGCAATGGCAATTTGTAACCCATCCCTACATTGCCTCTATACTAATGAAGGGCATTTCTCTGGAATTTCCTAAATCTCTGGATTTTTTTCTAGTATATGGTAGCTTAAAGCAGACTGAAAGTAAAGTAGAATGCGCCTTAAGGCGCATTCTGCTTTACTTCCAGTCTGCTTTAAGTAGTCATGTGTCAACAAAACTAGAAACAGACGATGGGGTAAAGGTACGTTTCGTAAAATCAAACTTGAAAAATACAAATTTGGAAACCTTAGGATTTTTCATGTCAACTTATGGCAGCCCTGTAAGGGGAGTATGCATTTCAAAACCTAAAATCTATATTTACATGTGCATTAAACCCTATGGTGTCACTACTCCATTTGCAATTTGTTTCATTTTAAATATCAAATTTTATCATATGCCTTCGTATGATATCGAATGTTTCCGCGTGTACCGGTATCTGCACAGTAAAATACAAGAGTCTGTATCAGCCACCTTGTATCAGCCACTTTGTATTTTACTCTGACGTCGCTTTCAATTTAGCGTGACATCATTTACTTACTGTACAAGTGCCGCGTTATTCTTTGTGGCATACAAAAAATCTTGTTCTGCTTTAAATAACTTATAAATTTTGGATATAAAATGATTTAAACAACTATTTAGGTGTTTTTGATTTGTATTCAAGGCATATAATAAACACATCACCAGTTGACAGTGGGCTACAGTGTGTTACATTCAGCTCTCGATGTTTTTGCCGGAAACAACCGACGGGACTCGCGCCAAGGCACTCGTCAGATGAGCTATTTCCGGTAAAAATGCTGAATACATCACTCTGCATCGCACTGTCAACTGGTAATGTGTGTATAGCCTTTTCGACTGTACAGTTCATGATATAAGAATGTAATTAAGTGACATCAGTTATCAATGCATTAATTTAGATATCAGAAAGCATAATGAAAACATAATGAGACTGTTGGCAATGTCTAATTGATAATCAAGATGTTTTGCATACACATCAGTCTCACTGCCATTTAGATTCACAATCCTCTCTGATGGCCGATGCTATTAAGTATTTATAAGTGACTGTAATAGAAAGGTCAGTGGTTACTTCAGTATGATTTGAGTGTTATAATTATGTTAATCATTGTAAAATGTACTTTCATCAAGTTTATGAAATATTTGCGGTTAAAAGTGCAGTATAGTCGTCAGTCACCTCATTAGAGGTACCGCAGGCCAAGCTCATTAAAGGGCAGCTGTTCTAGATTAAATTTTAATTGCATGTACATTTAAACCTGTCTTAACCCATTACCCAGTAGCCTGTTTCTAGTATTGGAGAGAGGAGACTGCTTAAAGCAGGTTGAAGGTAAAGCAGAATGCTCCTTAAGGCGCATTCTGCTTTACCTTCAGTCTGCTTTAAGTAACCATCTACTAGAATATAGACAATATTTCTTACAATACATGTTCATGACTATATAGATTTGAAATATTTTCTTTAAGGGAGGAAAAGATTAGAGGCATCAAAAGGCATGTTTATGGGGTGAAGGGTTGAGAACAAAAAGTGAACCATATTCATTAGGGCATGGGGTGTCCTAATGCAGACATAAAACAATGCAGAAGCCTCTTTTATGAGCTTTCAGCATCTGTGACTCTTGATCTCCTGCAATAAATATGATCTGTCTTAAATATTGTGTATCAAATTATTGTTTTAATTGTCGCTCAGTGCTGATGTCAAGTGTTATATTGTTTCGACTGTAACCTCAAATATCAAAGTTGATTATGGTTAGTAGTCCCAGTTTATATTTTATAATAATTAGAATAACACTTCAGAGTGACTAATGCAAATGCTCCTGTCAGTGATCCGTCATTTACATCTCAAGTAGGATGTGTAATTGTTACATGCTTTGCCTTAACTCTTTGCATGCTGGGAAATTTATTTGTCTACAACAATTGTTGTCTGCTACTTTTCCTAAAATAGAATTTTCTAAATTTATTTTCAAAATAGGGTCAGGGTGCCAAACAAATATTTGGATCCTGATGAGACTCTGCATTGAGCTGCATCACATCTGGATCCAAACTGTTTGCAATTAGGTAATCACTGTGGCAGTCATACATTGTATCCATGACTTGTAAAACCTCTTCGTCCCTCCGTCCAGGGATAATATATAACTTTAATATAGATTATCCCTGGTCCGTCCTTTCTTTTGTCCGTCAACATTCGGCTTGTCCGCAGTTTTTCTGGAAAAATTGTGGTGAGGATAATTCATGAAACTTCACACAGATATCATATGCATCAAGATCTAACCCTGAGTCAATTTTGAAGTTCTTTGTATTGTCCTTACAAAGTTATCTGGCCATTATGTATAAAGACTGCCCGTGGGAGTAAAATATGTACTGTTTACGGTGCTTTCGTTAAAACTATAGACCAAGATGATGTATCTCTTTTAAAAGGAGCTGTATCTGATCAAGGTCTGCACTCTTTCCTTACAGAATCATGCAGGAGTCAATCTGCATTATTTTATGGAAATTTTGTCTTTATTTGATTAATATGTAATAGTTCAGATGATAGATTATTCATAAATATTCAGTGTAAGTCCTTGGAACAGAATTGTTTGTTCATGTAGGTAACAGTTTTAATATTCGTCAGGCTGTGTATGTTTTATTACATAGCTTGTGGGCAGGTAGGGACAGTCCCTTGTGGTAAAAAATGATTTATATCGGTAGACTGTTGTCTTGCGTATGCCAATTAATAATGAGGTTGTTTGTAAAAACTAAATCATTGTCACTAAAAATCATGATTTTGAAAATACTGTCATTACCCTAACTCATTGAAGCCTAACAATGAATATACTCATCATTTAAAAATGGTATACCTGTACAGAGAACACTTGTCTTTTACAAACAGTGTAGACCCAGATCACAAGTGAATGATTCTGAAATGGTTGCCGCTCAGATTAAAATAAATTGTTTACATTTTCAAAAAGCTGTCATTTTCTATATCAAATTGCAAATAAGTTTTTGCGTTTAGTTGCATTGAAACGGAAAAAGAATATCATCTGTCTGCATTATGGCGGAATGTTTGTGTTAGGACCAACAGATAGCAGGGTTAGCCTGGACACATGTACTGAGATAATTATCATGGTGGTTTGTTTGAGTTTATAGTCCACTGATGTGGCTACACTAGTATGTAAATATGACAGACTCCTGAAGCTATAGGTTCATGTCCGTACTTGTATGTGGTATAACCTCTCTTAGAGAGATCACCGAATATGACATCAATGGTTTTCAGTCAAACTTTGTTTACCCTTTCCCTGCATAGCTGGAACCACTTACAACATAGCTTGCCTGTTTCTAGTTTTGCAGACAAGTGGCCACTTAAAACATGTTGAAAGTAAATCAGAATGCGCCTTATGACACATTCTGCTTTACTTTCAGTCTGCTTCAAGTTATCACCTGCTAGCATAATTATAGAAAATATTCCTTTAACCCATTACCCTATAAATACACCTCTATTTTATTCATCCACCAAAGAAAATAGCTCCAATTTATACAGTCATGAATATGTATCATAAGAAATATTTCCTACATTTTGGCAGATGATGGCTTAAAGCAGGCTGAAAGTAAAGCAGAATGCGCCACAAGGCGCATTCTGCTTTACTTTCAACCTGCTTTAAGTGGTCACCTATCTTCAAAACTAGAAAAAAGACTATGGAGTAAAGGGTTAATGATGGTGCATAACATGTCTTTATAAATTAAAACCATTTTCTTCTGCTGAGGATAAATTAAAGAACATAAAATGGTGTAGATATGGGGTACAATTATAAATAGCTAGCTACATGTAGGTTAAACTAGAATCCAGCTTAAAGCAACATGAAAGTAAAGCTTCTTTTAGGAGCTCTCTGCTTTACTTTGATCTTGCTTTCAAGGACCACCTCACACACAGTGCTCAGCACCATAAATAAAACTTTGTGGAGGATAACTTTAAGGTAGAGTCACTTTAAGGCAGTTCTACTGTGGAGGAAAGGTTTACAACATTAGTGGTTGCTTACCAAACTGGCTGAAAGAAAAGCAGAAGGCTTCAAATTTTAAAGGAATGTAAGAAAAGGTTCTCATGGCAACAGGATAGACATCTTGAAAAATCATTTCTAAATGGAATAGGAATTAGAAGGCGTTTAACCAATTGTCCCATAAACACATCCTTTTACCCTTTAATTTATTCATTCACCGAAGAAAATAGTTCAAATTTAAATACTTGAGATAATTGCCACCGGGCATAACAAAGTGTTTATATATCCTAGCAGATGTTACCGTAAAGCAGGCTGAATGTAAAGCAAAATGCACCTTAAGGTGCATTCTGCTTTACTTTCAACCAGCTTTAAGTAGTCATCTATCTCCAATAGTAGAAACAGGCTATGGGGTAATGGGTTTACCATGAAAGGAAGGGTTATAACAAATTTAACCCATTAAAATTACCCCATAGCCAGTTCCTAGTACTGAAGATAGGTGACAGCTTCAAGCAATTTGAAAGTAAAGCAGAATGAACCTTAAGGCCCATTCTGCTTAACTTTCAGCCTGCTTTAAGCTACAATCTGCTGGAATATAGAAACTATTTTCTTATAGTACATAATTCATGACTGTATGACCTATTTTTACAGTGGGGAATTAAATGAAGGGCTCAGGCGTATTTATAGGGTAATGGGTTAAAGTAAGGCTTACTTTTACAGGATGTTGTGTGGTAAAAATGATGGTGACTGTACGTTTTATGGTTTAATTCCTCCTCTGAATAAATATAATCATCAATCAATCACTTAAGTGCAGTGCAACTTAAAGTGTACAGTGGAGAATCTGTTATTCTTTCCCGTTTAAACGCAAACGTACGCAAATGCAAAACACTAAAACGTAGAAAAGTGCAACTTTTGGACAATTCTGATAATGCATGTTTATCTTGGTGGCAAACCGGCGTCTGATCTGGCTCTAAACTGTTTGCACTGCAAATAATAGTTTTAGCGTAAACGTGTTTATTGGGAAAGAATAACAGATTCTCCACTGTAGAGTGTACATTTTGAGTACATATTTCTTTATAACCGAGCTGTACAAACAATTGTTACAATGCATATCCTAGTGCTGCTTAATTTATTGACTTTAAGTTAACAAATGTGGAAATAAAACCTGACATGAAGATCTTTAACCATGGAAACTCTATTTAACAAGGTTATACTACATATAAATGAACTGTTTTAACTGTTCTTGTATCTGACCGGTCATTGCTATTCTTTGAGACCGTTCAAGCACTGAGCAAATTTACCTTCACTTTGAAGTGCTTTCTTCAGTCAACTGAAAGTCTTAATTTGTAATTGACACTGTTTTTTACATATATTGTCAGATATATAATCTTATAAAACGACAAACAGTTTGGATTCTTATCATATACTAAGTAACTTGGATTCTTTTCTGAGTCCAAATTGTTTTGGAAACAAAGGTCTTTAAAGCCAGCAATTTCCAAAATCAAAGGCCTCTAGATACCGCATCTTATATATAATACTGTCAAACTTGTTGTAATCTACAAACCTGGTAGTGTGTTCGACAAATCCAAGCAGCTAAATGTAGAAAAAGGGACAATACTGGGTACTACAGAAGGCTCCTTAAGTAGCTTTCTGTATTACCTTTGTCCAACATTAACCCTTTACCCCATAGCCTGTTTCTAGTTTTGAAAATAGGTGACTTTATATAAAGCAAGGTGAAAGTAAAGCAGAATGCGCCTTAAGGCGCATTCTGCTTTATTTTCAGCCTGCTTTAAGCTACCATCTGCTAGAATAAGAAAAAATATTCCGTATTATACACATGCATAACTGTATAAATTGGAACTATTTTCTTCAGCAGAGGAATAAACTGAATGCGCTAAAAGGCGCTTCTATTGGGGAAAGGGTTAAGCAGTCACCAGTGTCTGTAATGATAAAGTCATACAAGTTCATTCATTCAGTAATTGCTCAATGCAAAGATGAAGTTCAGACAGTGTTTGTATATATATAAGGAGGTCCTTGGTATTAATGATTATATGTTAACCACCCCTCAACTTCCTTAAGAAAATACCATAAGCACAATAGTGACATTTGCAAACAGTTTGGATCCTGATCAGATGCTGAGTAACTCGGCCTTTGATCAGGATCCAAACTATTTGACTCTCATTACAATTTGCAATATTAATTTAAGTAAATTTACCTAAAATTTAATGAGAAATAAAAGTGGACAAGTTACGACAAATGTTTTAAAGTAAATGATGTTATGGCAGTTACAGAGGAGGTTAAGCTTATATCCTTGAACTAAAACATTCACTGGCTGTTGTTACCACGCTGAGCTTAACTCTTTCCTCCCTGAAACTTTAAATGAACAATTCCATTTTCCATTATTTTATAGTCAATTTCTGACTTTTAAGGGTTGTTTTTGTCAATGTTTGGCATTATGACAAACAGTGAAGACCCTGATCAGAGGGCTCTTTTTGGAGCCCTCTGATCTGGGTCTTCACTGTGTGCACAGGACAAGTGTACTATTGACATGTTCACTGTTTGAAAAAGACCCCTATATGCGGGACTAGGGTTCAAAAGGTTAAGCTAAAAGAAAGGTTATCCTTGAACTAAAACATTCACTGGCTGTCGTTACCACGCTGAGCTTAAAGGAGTGGTGCTCAGAGGCTGATGCATTACTTAAGGTACAATTAGGGATGAGATTCATTAATAACATAAAACCTCTCTAATCATGACCACTAAACTATTTAATTGTTTTATGTTTATTGCAGGTGGTTGCTTAAAGCAAGGTGAATGTATAACAGAAAGCTCCTTTAGGAGCTTTCTGTTATACTTTTACCTTGCTTTTCATATGTAGTCAATTAGCCTTTGTTTTAGAGGCTAATATAATAGAGAAGTTTTACTGTATTATGCAATCCATCTTTTTAGGGTTCTTTTTTTTGGCCAACTCATTTTATTAACTGAAATAATTAAGATGTGTTCACACACACGCATGGTTGTCATATTAAGGAGACTGAGTTTGGAGATTCAACAGATGAATGTGAATGGCTGCATGGCGTTTGGGTCTTGAAGAGTTGTTGTTTTGGACTATAGGTGTTTAACATCTTGTGATGAAGATAACAATTATGTTTTCTTACTGTGGTTATTATCAAACAGAATATGGAAGCCAGATTGGTTATTATGAAACAGAATATGGGAGTCTGGCTGACTATTTTTACCGGCAGTACTGGTAGGGATTCAAGTGTAACAAATGTTTCAACTTGTTTGATTTCGTGGAATTTTTTATGCAGATATTCAGTTAAAAGTAAATTAATTCTGATTATCTAAAATATTTATATGCAATCAAATCAGTATTAATTAAATACCACTCATAATTAGAACAAAATGATAAGTGGCAACTTAATGCAGGACAAAAGTAATGCAGAACACTCATGCATTTTAGTGATCAGATGTCACCATGCATCAAATTCAGTACAGTGCAGAATCTGTTATTCTTTCCCGTTTAAATGCAAACCAAACGCAAACGCATAGCAGTAAAATGAAGAAAATTACAACTTCTTGACCATTCTGAATGTTGATTTTAACCTGGACGGCAAACAGTTTGGAGCCTGATCAGACGCCGGGTCACCCGGCATCTGATCTGGCTCCAAACTGTTTGTAATAGAAATAATAGTTTTAGCGTAAACACGTTTAAATGGGAAAGAATACCGTTTTCTCAACTGTATCTGCACTTTACATTAGCAACATATCATCATGTACGATTTACTATAATTACGCATGGCATACAAAAGTTCCAAAATTTAACATCCGAAAACTTTTCAGAAAGAATTTATGAATATTGGGATGCTGTTTTGGTATTCTTTTTTGTATAGTAATATATTATCTAGATTCAATATTCTAGGGCTCCAGATATAAGCAGGAGTTTTCCCACAGGTTCTTCTTAACCCATAGCCCCATTAATACACATTTTTACGCCTTTAATTCATACTTCCACTGAAAAAAATAGTTCCAATGTTACTAGTCATAAATATGTATCATAAGAAACATTTTCTTTATTCTAGCAGATGGTAGCTTAAAGCAGGCTGAAAGTAAAACAGAATGCGCCTTATGGCACATTCTGCTTTTCTTTCAACCTGCTTTAAGTGGTCACCTATTTTCAAAACTAGAAACAGGCTATGGGGTAACGGGTTAAAACAATCACAATGTGTATAAATACCAACTCCTGTGGCATGACCATTCATAAGAATTGCTGCGAATAGACGATTTTAATGAATGGTCACATTATAGGGTTTGGTGCAGACATAAAGGTGTTAGTTTTGAAAATACTCCCCTTATCTAATATCTTGATCCCTGAAATCTTCCTTTTTCAGTTCATTCCCTGTAAAAATGCAGAGTGGATTTTTTTTATATAATAAATTGTATTGAAAATTATGGAAACCCTCATCCCATTGTTGTAAATACGCAGTTTAACTCTTTCCTCCCTGAAACTTTAAATGGACAATTCCAGTTTCCATTTTAGTCTAGTCCATTTCTGACTTTTAAGGGATGTTTTTGTCAATGTTTGGCATTTTGACAAACAGTGAAGACCCTGATCAGAGGGCTCCTTTCGGAGCCCTCTGATCTGGGTCTTCACTGTTTGCATATGACAAGTGTACAATTCACATGTTCTCTGTTTGAAAATGACGCCTATATGCGGGACTAGGGTTCAAAGGGTTAATACGTCAGCAACAACAATACAATCGTATATTCTGAGTTGTAGGCTAAAAATATCGGCGCCACAGATATAAATAAATGTTTGTTTAAGCAGATTTATCGCTTACATCTTCAATTACGTCTTTGAATTGGCAAGAAATGATAAAATTGGTATTAACCTTGCTGGAATAATAGCATATTCTGAGTTGTAGAATAAATATAATCAGGGATCCAGATACTTTGAGAGTATTTCAAAAAACTAAAATCTTTATTCCTGCATTAAACCCTATGGTGTCACTACTCATAAGAATTGTCTCGAGGAGTAACAGTAGTAACACCATAGGATTTGGTGCAGTATTATAATTCGTTCTCCCCCTTATCTGGATTATACTTGTTCAACAGATTTATATAAATGTATTTTTTTTAATAGCAGATTGTTGCTGACTTCTTCATTTCGATACAAAAATGATGAAATTGATCAAATAACCTTTGTACAAAGAAAAAATTAGAGCATTATTCAAACTTGTAGTCTGAAAATATCTGCACAACAGGTTCTTCTTTTAGCAGTCAATCAATTCTTTTTGTCTTCATTATATTAAGTTCATATGGATTAGGAACAATGAAATTGGTCCTCCTTTAGGAGCTTTCTTACTTATTTCTAGTTTTAAGTTGCCGCCTGTATTCAAAAGTATCAATATATATATGCATGTGTGATGATAATGTGAATGAATGGGGGAAAGAAGTCCTATTTATGGGGCTTATGTGGAAGAAAGTGTTAAAAAACGAAAATATAATATATTGATGAATTGTTTTCTATTTTCAGTCAGAATGCAGAGATCAAGCATGCGTCATTACCGACGCGGACCAGTCTCAAAATGCAGCTGATGCGTATGCAAGCTCAGGATGAGGATAAGAGGGAGCAGGAATATTCTCAGTCCTTTAAGGCCTCGTACGTGCCAACAAACGGTATAGACATGCCCCCTACCTCGTCTGTACCCAGTGCAGAAGTTCCAGCCCAAGTCCTGCAGGTGAGGAGAAGCATGGAGTCCCCTAATGGCAGCAATGCAATTTAATGTTGATTTAGCCCTTTTCTATCCCCATAGAAATGCCTATACCTACGACATGTCCCTTTTCATGCTTCTGCTATGTTTTGTTAGCAAAAGTAAGAAAATATTCCTGCATACTGACAGGTGGAAGCTTATGGAGCTTTCTGCTTTACTTTCCGCCTGCTTTTAAACATCAACCTGTCTTAAACTCTGTAAACAAGCTGTGAGAGGACAGGTTTAACCCATTAGCCCATAGCTTGTTTCTAGTTTTGAAGACAGGTGACTACTTAAAGCAGGTTGAAAGTAAAGCAGAATGCGCCTTTACTTTCAGCCTGCTTTAAGCTATTATCTGCTAGAATATAGGAAATATTTCTTATGATTCCTATTTGTAACAGTTTAAATTGAAATTATTTTCTTTAGTAGAGGAATAAATTAAAGGCGTATAAATGGGGTAATGGGTTAAAGAGCCAACTCACGGCCCTATATCTTTAAATTAAGCGTTCTTTAGAGCACTCATAGTATTGGGGTTGTTTATAACTGTATTAGTATTAGGTCAGCATAGGCAGACAATGTAGTCATAACCTCCTCAGTCATCAATGCCGCCATTTTGTTGACCTGAATTAGACCTTCAATCAAAGGGAAATATTTCAAATACTAAAATCCTACTGTCTCCACCAAAACCTATAAAGTGACTACTCATTAGAATTGTCTCAGCGTGACGATTCTAATGAGTAGTTGCAACATAGGTTTTGTGGAGATATTGTGGTTTGATTCTGCTGATCTGAAACCCTGCTTTTACATATTTATTTCATTATTTATAGACATTTTATTGTAATTTCAGTATTATTTCACCGCTCCAGAAAAGAGTTGATATCTAATATTAGAACACTTAATAAGCTATAAGAAGAAAAGGAAACAAGCCATTGTTTGGGATTTGTTTCTCAATAACAATGTAACTAACAATAGGACGTATTCACGATATGACATTTTTGCATACGATATAGCTTAAAATATAGCGTAACAATCAAGCTTTATATAAGAGGCTACAAATTGAAGTAGCATGAAGATCTATTTCAAAACTGCTTAATGCAGGTTGAAAATAATGCAGAAAGCTCCTATTGGAGCTTTCTGCATTATTTTTATCCTGCATTAAGCAACCAACTGTATAGAAGACTACTGTTAAGTTTTCAATTGAGTGATTAATAAATATAGGTAGAACTGTAAGTGTGGGGGGATAATTTCACAACTCAGGGATTCCCTCGAAATATTCACGTTCTCGTGATGCCAAGCTCGTGATGCTGGCCTGGGGTTGTCTAACCTATCTGAACGAGTTCAACGGCAAAAACTTGACTTCATAGTATTCTGAAAGACTTTGAGAACACTTGATGCTCTTCATTACTGCACATGGCATGGTTTAGTTTTACCGAGTTCTTGCAATCTGAAGACCTCAGCTACAGCAACCTTTGCTTCTGTGGTCTGTGGTTCTGTGAATATAAAAAAATGGGTTACCATGGAAATAAAACGGGAGCTGGTTACCATGGATGGAGTAACATGAATTCTAAACAATATTTTGACAATTTTGAGAATGCTAGCTATTATGGCAGGAAGGAGAATGCAGACTGGAATAAGTGTGATACAGCTTATACTGGACATGCGGTGTCTGCAGGCTTTGATCGCAATGGCTATGAGGTTATATTGTGTTTCATTTAGACAGTAATAGATCAAAAAGACATAATTCTTTCCCCTTCAAAAGAAACTTAATGCAAACACAATGCGTTGTATGCTTGAAATGACCTGTTCTTGAAGATGATGACCATTGATTTGAAGCAGAGTCGCAAACAGCTTGGAGCCTGATCAGACGCAGGGTTACCCAGCATCTGATCAGGCTCCAAACTGTTTGTAGTGAACAAAATTTGTTTATTGGGAAAGAATAAATTAATGTTATACTATCACATAAACGCCAGTGCATGTATTATTTAAAAAAACAACAAATTACCAAAAAAACAGTTGTGGTGATGTTCTTGGACAAATTTACATCTGAGCAGGTTCCAAGCTGTTTGCAAATGCAAATAATTCCCAACAAGCCAGCTTAATTTGTTTCTAGTTTTGAATACAGATGACAACTGAAAGCAGGTTGAAAGTAAACCAGAATGCTCCTAAGGGAGCATTTTGCTTACTTTCAACCTGCTTTAACTTATCGTCTCAAGAGATACTGGAAATGCTTTCTGTGTTTATGTTCAGGATTTCTTTAGGTGAAGATTACTTACCTCAGTATGGAAATAAGTAGAGTCTTAAAAAAGGCATATTTATAAAGTACCGGATTGGTAGCGAGAAAGCTTTAAAACTCACTGATTGATGTCTAATTCTGTTGTTTTCATCTCGTAGGTAAAGACAAAATTGGAGAACCCAACACGATACCATGTGATCCAGAAACAGAAGAATCAGATCCAGAGCTTCTTGGAGCAATCACAGTCTCAAACTGCAGGCATACAGTCCATGCCCAATTTCCGCCTCACCTCCACTGGTGAAATGCACAAACCCATGCACAGTGGTAGTGCCCCAGTCGCCGAGCCCGATAGCCCGCTGTCAGTGGGCATGAGCAGCACAGCCACAAGCTTCTCAGAGGTATGTTTGTCTTTGTTTAAACCTTTACGCCATAGCCTGCTTCTAGTAGTGAAAACAGGTGGCCACTTAAAGCAGGTTGAATGTAAAGCAGAATGCACCTTAAGGTGCATTCTGCTTTACTTTCAGTCTGCTTTAAGCTACCATCTGTTAGGATATAGACAATATTTCTTATAGTGCATATTCATGACTGCATAAATTGGAATTTTTTTCCTCAGTTGAGGAATAAATTAAATGTTAAAAAGGGCATATTTATAAATTATGGGGTAATGGGTTAATTTTCAAGTATTTTATGGCCAAAAATTCAGTCCCTGTCCCAATCTCAAGATTATTAACATCATTGTGAAGGAAACTTTGAAAAACAGATATGTTTCACTCAATCCAGTTAGAGATATTGCTAATGGACTGTAGAAATATGTGTATATGTTTGACTTTAACTAAGCAAGTTTGTGATATCAGAGTTTGACTTAACAAATACTTTGTTCAGTGCTCAGTGATCGTTTAACCTATAATTTGACATTATATACATGGCTACATGATAAGGTATGGTATTTATGAAGATATAGTCAGGCACGTGTGACGCTTGAACTTATTGTTGAAAAAATGACAGGGTTTTAAAGAAATTTGGCTGTTCAATGCAGACTCAAATTAATGCAGAAAGCTGCAATCAGTTGAAAATAATAATTGTCGATTTCCATTTGCAATTTTTGCTTTATATAGGATCAACTGTATTACACGTTTTATCATTGAGTTATCATTGATTGTAGGTCGAAAGTATACTCAACGATCTTGATAATCTGGACCAGGTGGATCCTGCGTTTGACGATGATCTCAGTCTCATCACCCCATCCCTCGTACACCTATCATCCACAGTAAGTTCGCTCTCAATTATCTCGGCCTGTTGCACTATATGTACTGATACATGGACATGCTATGCCCAAGCTAAAAGTTGTTAGTGGATGTCATTATATAGTGGTATGTTCTTTGGTTTTCTACAATTAACCTTTTATGTTTTAGCCTGCAATTATCTACTTAATCCTTTCAACACTAAGTAACTCATAGGGGTTATTATGTTCGCTTGTGGGTCATTTTAGTTACCAAAACATGAACCAGTCTACTTTGAATTCTGGGTAAGTGAATGAATACTGATCTAAATTAGCAAACATTGTAGATCCTGATCAGAGGGCTCCTACAGGAGCCCTCTGATCTGGGTCTACACTGTTTGCAAATGTGATAAGTACATTTTAAACAGGTCCATGGTGTTGAAAGAGTTAACTCTTTTCTCATAGCTTGTATTCAATATTGAAGAAAGATGGATTTCTTTAAGCAAGCTGAAAGTAAAGGAGAACGCTCCTTAAGGATTATACTGCTTTACTTTTAGCCTGGTTAAAGTTACAATCTGCTAGGATGTAGGATATATTTCTTATGGTGCATAATTATGACTGTATAAAGTGGAACTATTTCTTCTGTTTCATGAGGAATAAATTAAAGGTGTAAATAGGTTTATCTATTAGGTAATGGGTTAAACATGTATAGTTGAACAATGTTTTATTTCAAATAGAGTTTTCCATTTAACTCATTATCCCCTGAAACTTCCAACCGACAATTCCAGTTTGCAATAAAGGCTGGTCAATTTTAGACTATTTAGGGTTGTTTTTTTGTATTAATATATTGCAAAATGACAAATAGTGAAGTCCCTGATCAGAGGGCTCCTGCAGGAGCCCTCTGGTCAAGGACTTCACTTTTTGCATAGGACAAGTGTACTCTTCACTGATACAAATTTAGTAATAGGGCTCAATGAGTTAAAAAACAAAATCAAACAACAACACCCAGTTTACATTGACTGATGTATACAAAATGTCCTTCAATGTTTTCTGAATGATAAATAGTGCAGATTCTGATCAGATGACTCTTTCAGGGACCATCTGATTTGGGTCTACTGTGTTTGAAAATGATGAAAATACAAACTCCCTACAGTGTAAGGGTTAACAGCCATTTCATGTTTGCATATAAAAGTGTCATTTTGTTTGTTTTATGCAGATAAAAAAAACATCAAAGGGGTTAATATACGCTGGTGCTATTTTCCTTTCAAAAGTTACTCAATAAATCTGGCAATATATCCAATCCAAAGAATATTTTTCAGGGCTCCAGATAACAGTAGTTTTTCAAAAACTAAAATCTTTATATCTGCATTAAACCCTATGGTGTTACTACTCGTTAGAATCGTCTCTTCCAGACAATTCTAACGAGTAGTAACACCATAGGATTGGTGCTGAAATGAGTGAGAAAATATTGAATTTGTTCAATTAACTTTCTCTTATCTGGAGCCCTGTTTTTAATGTTCAAAGCAGATGACTGTGTAAATCAAAAGGAATGTAAAGCAGGGAGCTGTAGGAGCTCTATTAATTACTTTCTTTGAGCTTTAATGCATTAAGCCTTAGTGATATGTGTATGTATCATTTACTAACAGTGCACCAGTACAGATTTCACTTGTCCTATAGAAAATATGTAAACCCAGATTAGAGGGCTCCTGCAGAAACCCTCTAATCAGGGTCTGAACAAGTTGTTATTTTTCATAGGAAAAATACTACCGTGTCAATTTTGAACACAGTGTTAATATTCTGTATTGAATGTATGCATTTATATATTGTACGGTGTTGCATAGGATGGCTCTCCGACCTGCCAACACCTATTACGGAGAAAATAAAGTTGTTATTTTGTAATATATTATAAAAACAACTTAAATAGTCAAAAATGAATTAGACTTTATTAGGCTTTGTAGTTTAACCCTTTACCCCATAGTTTATTTCTAGTATGGAAGATATGTGACCACTTAAAGTAGGTTGAAAGTAAAGCAGAATGTGCCTTAAGGCACATTCTCCTATACATTCAGCCTGCTTTAAGCTACCATCTGCTAGAATATAGAAAATATTTCTTATGATACACATTCATCACTGTATATTGTGCAATAATTGCTTTCAGTGGAGAAATAAATTAACCCATTACCAGATAGCCTTTTTCTAGTTTTGAAAATAGGTGACTACTTAAAGCAAGTTGAAAGTAAAGCAGAATGCGCCATGGCACATTCTGCTTTACTTTCAGTCTGCTTTAAGCTATAACCTGCTAGAATAAGGAAAGTATTAAATATGACATATATTCATTACGGTATAATTTGGAACTATTTTCTTCAGCGGATGAATAAAATGCTTGTGCTAAAAGTCGCTTCTATAAGGGAAAGGGTTAAAGTCGTAAAAAGGCATATGCATGGCATAATGGGTTAAGGGATCAATGAGTTAAATAGTCATTATTATCTTGAACCTGTTATTCCATAGTTTGTGTCTAGTTTGGAAGACATGTTTACTTTCAGCCTTCTTTAAGGTGGTTCGACAGCGGGCGGCCCGCATCTCGAGTTCCGGAAATGCTGATGACTTTCACCTGATCTTTGCGGCACGTGCTTATAGTAGAAAATTTAGATAAAGAAAAGTTTGATCTGCTTCAGTGTCGTCTCTGTTAGCGCAGTTGATAGGGTGATTGACTTGCAATCCATAGGTTCTAGGTTCGATTCCCACTCGCTTCAAAACTTTTTTTTTTAACAAATTGTCCGATTTTAGTGACTAGTTAATTCATAACGCAGTGATCAAAGGACAGGCTATGTTTAGTCTATTAATAATGAATAATATCAGATGCAAGTATAGTCAAGTGACAGTTATATTTGTGAGGATTTATAGCCTATATAACAGATGGCAGCTTAACACAGGACAAAAGTAATGCTAAAAGATAGATCCTAAAGGAGCTTTTATGCATTACTTTTGTTATGCATTAAGCAGTCACTTGCCTTTAAAGATCTACAGGCTACCGTATTCAATGGTCCCTTATTACAGGTTTGACTTATGGTATTATTTAGAGCTGAAGGCATTTTAAAGTTGAACTCAAGCGAGGTTACTCGTTTTGTGTTAAGATTTTGTCAGAATTTCAGGAAATCATGTATAAAATGAAAATTCTACTGTAGATTTTCATTAAATTTTTGTGACTAGTAGAATTAAGTTATATCTATCTAATAAGAGTAAAATTAGTGTATGTTAAACAGCTAAATTTTTTGTAATTTGAGAATTTCAGAATTTGACTTTTTTAAAACATTGATATTTCCAGAAAATATGTCATGAAATACTTTTGTTTGCCCAATATCTTATAGTCCATGTACAGTTTACTTGAATGTACAGAAATTATTGAGTTATATCATTCTATAAAGAAAATACTCCTGTTTATTAAAAAAGGAGCTTTTCTTGACAAAAAGTCCTGTCAGAAAAAAACGGCACTGTAACTTTTTTTTATTTTAACGATTTTTCACTCTCCATATGGTATATTATTCTGACACAGAATAAGCTGACCCGCGAACCACCTTAAGCTACAAACTGCAGGATATAGAAAATATTTCTTGTGGTGCATATTTATGAATTATGAATGTTAAAGTGGAATTTTTTTCTTCAGTGAAGGAATGAATTAAAGGTATTAAAACCCCTATTTATGGAATAAATTAATTGGTCAAATAAGAATAACTTAAGTTTTTGTCTGTGCAACTTCAACATTTAGCCCAGTATCCGCCCTTGTATATTTCAGAATCCAGCCTCGTCAAACTATGTATTTAGCCCAGTATCCGCCCTTGTATATTTCAGAACCCAGCCTCGTCTAACTATGTATTTAGCCCAGTATCCGCCCCTGCCACTGCTGAGTCAGCCCCTACCCTGCTGCCAGGCCAGCGTATTGCCACGCCCAAATCCTTCCTCTGTGAAGACGACGCCAGAATGTGGGCAAAAGAAAGACAAAAGAAAGACAATCACAACATGAGTAAGTAGAGTAAACTTTATATTATTATGACAGTTAGTCAGGGCACAAACCATTTAACCCTTGTTCATCTGTATTTTCTTCTGCTCATTTGTCTATCTGTCCATCCTGGATGATCCACATATGGTACATACTTGGCTTGTCTAACTCCCTTCAGTTTCCAAGTTACAATCTTATAATTTTGCAGGATGTTTACACTTATACCACAGGTGTGCATGTGGTCAGGAGTGGGATATGCTTCAATAGTTCAAAGAACTATTAACCCATTACCCCATAGTCCTTTCTAGTAAGGAGCCCTCTGATCAGGGTCTTCACTGTTTGCCATAATGTCAAACATCGGCAAAAACAACCCTTAAAAGTCAGAAATGGACTAGACTATAATGGAAACCGGAATTGTTCATTTAAAGTTTCAGGGAGGAAAGAGTTAAGGCACATTCTGCTTTACTTTTTCTTCAATGTAAGAATTAAAGGCGTAGAAAGGTTTATGGGGTAATGGGTTAACGCTAATTGAATTTAATAGTAACTTTTTGCCTATACAGTTCATGCAGCTAGAGGTCGTCATACAGATACAGCCCTGTCTCCAGTCTTCTATCAGAATTCTAGATATGAGGAGTATTTTAAAAATTAACATCCTTGTGTTTACACTCAAACTGGTCATCAGTGTGACCATGGAATGAACATGCATGGTCACATGGTGATGTTTAAAAAAAGGTGACCTCTTGATTCAGGTTGAAAGTAAGGCTGATTGCTCCTACAGGCGCCATCTGCATTACTTTTGTCCTGCATTAAACTGATACCTGTCATTAATACTAGGAATATATACTGGTATAACTGTATCTTGGAAATTTTACTTTTATGTATGACCTACATATTGACTGATTTGTTTGCAGTTGAAAGAAGAAGAAGATTCAACATAAATGACAGAATAAAGGAGCTTGGAACACTGCTGCCAAAGACCATAGATCCGTATGTAGAAATTGTTTTTTATCCTGCATTTAGCTAGTACATGAACCTACCTTGAAAAGCCTAAATATTTTAAGTTGCCTTTTATTGTTTGCTAAATGTAATATAGAGAAGAAAACAATGTTTTAAACAAGACATATGCACGGAAACAACCTACACTTTTTCTTAACCCATTACCACATAGCCTGTTTCTAGTTTTGAAAATAGATGACCACTTAAAGCAGGTTGAGAGTAGAGCAGAATGCGCCTTAAAGTGTATTCTGCTTTACCTTCAACCTGCTTTAAGCTATCATCTGCTAGAATATAGAAAAAAGTTTTTATCATACATATTCATAACTGTTTAAATTTGATCTATTTTCTTCATTGGTATAACACAGTAAAGGTATAAAAAGGCGTATTTATGGGGTAGTGGATTAAAAGAAAACCTTGTGAGAAAAGTTTAAATCAGCCAAGCTGAAGCTAGCATGAGACTAAAGTATAGCATTTTCTTTTGCGTCAAACTGAATTTTTTGTCCTGCATTTGCTGTCTAGAATTTTAGGGAACTTCGTAGGTTGCATCATTGCCAAGTGAAGATGTGCACCTTTCATTTTGGTCATGTTTAGTGATCAGAACTGTAGTATCACCGTCAATGCTTCAGAAATGGTAATCATATTTACGACAATATTACAAAGTTTAAAATGGTTTAAATCAAGCGGTTATACTTTACCTTTTACAGTGATCTTCGGCAGAATAAAGGTTCAATCCTCAAGGCATCTGTTGACTATATAAGAAGACTGAAGCGAGATCAAGACAGGTTGAAAATGTTAGAGGAGAAACAGAGACAGACAGAAGCAAACAACAGAAAGATGCTACTCAAAATACAGGTATGTGTACATACACTGGAGATGACATTATTATTTTCCTAATACAGTGCTCCCTACAGCGACCCTCCCAACAATGACTCCCTCTTTACAATGACCCTTGCAGCAGTTCCCTAAACAGGACAATTATGTCGAACACTTTTACTGTTGAAATATTGTCTGCATAAAATTGTTGTCAGCTATTTTTTCTCAGAGTAACTTAAAATTGGACATCTTGATAGAATAAATATAATGATGAGAGACAAACAGCTTGAATCCAGATCAGACACCGCATAACGTGGCGTCTGATCTAGATTCAAGCTGTTTGCAAATGTTAGCCAAGTCTTAATTTGTCCTCCCTATTACAACTCCCTCCGAACAACACACACAATCTGTGTCTCCCATTGGGTGTCGTTGTATAGAGGGAGCACTGTAAATGCATTTATGCTAAAAACCTTATGTCGTTTGCAAACAGTTTGGAGCCAGATCAGACGCCGGGTTAGTGGTTACCCGGCATTTGATCTGACTTCAAACGGGTTGTAACGGAAATAATTGTTTTAGAATAAACACGCTAATTGGCAAAGAATCTATCTCTCCCACTGTAACAGGCTCTCATTAGTCATCCAGATCCTGTTTTGTTTTCTTACGGCCTGAAGTAACAAATCCTGTTATGTCACCCATTGTCACCCTTTGCATGCTTCAAATAAATGTTATCTACTCAAAATGTCAGCTGAAATTTCTAAATGGAATTCTGTTTATATTTACAGTACATTATTATGTAACATACTAGCCTAGTATCAAACAGTTTGGATCCTGATCAGACACCCAGTTGCTTTAAATCTGATTGATTGAAATTTAATCCATCTTCCATTGAATATTTTTGTTTGTACTTGCAGTAAATACTATCCTAGTGAGGATTAGTTTGGATCCTGGTCAACCACCAGATTACTTGATATCTGATCCAGGACTCCAGATAAGGGAGAGTGAACTGAACAAAACCAACGTTTTCTCACTTATTTCAGCACCAAATCCTATGGTGTTACTACTCATTAGAATCGTCTCTTTGAGACGATTCTAATGAGTAGTGACACCATAGGGTTTAAAGCAGAAATAAAGATTTTAATTTTTGAAATACTCCCCTTATCTGGAGCCCTGCTGATCTGGATCAAAACTGTTTGTAAATGTCTACATTGCCTATTTCTAGCATTCAAGGAGGTCATACATTGTGATGATGTGTCAAATTATGAAATGTGTTAATTAGCAATTTAGTACATCCTGTATAATTATTATGAACAATGGGCATTGAATGAAGTGGTTATTTGGATTTGGAAAGTAGAATTTTGAGAATTGGTCATAAGGGTCCCATGTCCACAAATTTCCAAATATCATTTACTGAAATGGATTTTCCAATAATGGTAATTGCTCCACATTGAAAATTGAACTGATCACAAGATGAAGATTTTGAATTTCTCCTTCAGTTCTTTACCAAACCCCATGTCTATCTCTAGAACCCAGTACCCCATAATGCTCCTTTAATTTATTTCATCACCATAGAAAATAATTTCACTTTCTACAGTTATGAAAATGAACCCAAAGAAATATCTCCTTTAACTCAAAGATGGTAGCTTAAAGCAGACTGAAAGTAAAGCGTATTGAGCCCTCTGATCAGGGTCTGCATTGTTTACCATAATTCTGAATATAAAATGATTTGAGACCAATCTTCCAGAGACAAGTACAGGTCATTATTTAGCAAAATGGAAGTCCATTTGGACAGTCCCCCATAGAAGCACCAATTTATGGCATTAAATTCATTCCTTCACGAAAGAAAATAGTTTAAATTTATACAGTCATAAACATGTAACAAAAGATTTAGTTTCTATATCCTAGCAGATGGTAGCTTAAAGTTGGCTGAAAGTAAAGCAGAATATGCCTTAAGGCACATTCTGCTTTACTTTTAACCTGCTTTTAAGTGCTCACCTGTCTTCAAAACAAGAAACAGACTATGGGGTAAAGGGTTAAATCTAACATGCTTTGAGTGCTCTCCTGTCTTCAAAACTAGAAACAGGTTATGGGGTAGAGTGTAAACCCTTTGAGCCCTAGTCCCGCATATAGGCGTCATTTTCAAACAATGTACATGTGAATATTAAATTTTCCTGTGCAAACAGTGAAGACCCAGATCAGAGGGCTCCGAAAGGAGCCTTCTGATCAGGCTCTTCACTGTTTGTCATGATGCCAAACATTGACAAAAACAACCCTTAAAAGTCAGAAATGGAATAAGACTAAAATGGAAACTGGAATTGTCCATTTAAAGTTTCAGGGAGGAAAGAGTTAAGATACTTTTGGCGTCCATTAGCACTTGTCCATTGTACATTACAGCAACTGGAGATATTGATGCGAGCCGGGGGATTGAACAATATACAGCAGGAGGAGATGGCAACTCTAACCACCCTTGTACAACCCAACGTCATCAATGGACTCACCTTTCAACACATTAAACATGAAGTTCAAGAACACTCGCCCGTCACCAAACCCCCCATCTCAGACTTACATTCCACATTAAACCTGGACGACCTCATGGACGATACATCAGGTCTGTCTTCAGATCCCATGTTGTCTTCCCAGCCTGTGAGTCCAAACATGGACGACGATTCAATGGACTACGTATTGTGAGGCTACAGTACTGGAGCTTGAACACTTGGGGGCTTCAAAAGCCAAATGTATTGTATATATTTGACAGCCCAGAGTTATAAATCAAAGTCTATCAGTGCTGTCCCGTGGGTGATTGTTTCGCCCATGGGCTGTGATAGGCCTGATTTTGATTGGGCTAGCCGGGTTCAAAGTAAACATTGCTAGCTATTCGCTGGTTTTTGCAATGACGTTGTACCTAGCATTTAACCCTTTCCTCGGCCTAAGCCTCATAGGATGCCTCTATGTAATCCTTCAAAAAAGTGCCAAAAATCAATATCCATTGAGGATATTGAGTACAGGGTCCAAGGTTATAAAGCGTTTTGAGTTGATTTCAAGATTGTTCTCAAGCATCTGATTGGTCAGAATTTTAGCTTTACCTAGCAAAAACTCAAATCTGACCAATCGAATGCTTGTGACCGATCTCAGACTCAACTCAAATGCTTTATAACAATGGGGCCTAGTATCAGCTTAAAGCAAGATGAAAGTAAAGCAGAAAGCTCCTAAAGGAGCTTTCTGCTTTACTTTCATCTTGCTGTAAGCAGTAACTTGCCTTCAGCACAGTTGGATAGAGGTGATATGCATATATGGCTGTGGGGGATAGGGTTGAGATGAGCAATTTGTGGTGCCATTGACATAATTAAGAGCAATTCCCTGCCGGCAGGTAGTTGAGGTAGCAGTTCTTATTAAAATTGATGGTTGCATTAAACTCAAAGTAACCTCATAGTTGGTGTTTAAATAGTTTGAAGATTAAAACAGGTCAAAAATAAGGCAGAAAGCTACTGCTTTAATAAACTAGCTGCCTTAAAATGCCAAAAAGAATTTTTTGAGTATAATAACAGAAGCAAATTTCTGGTTTTGTTAGACTTGTTTCTTGAAGAAATTAACCTAAAATTGTGACATTTAAAGTATATAAGCCTTAAGCTACCTAAGCAAGATATTTTATGATGATTCAGGTTAATAAGTAATATTTGAAGAATTGTCTGATAAGCAAGTTTTTGTCGGAGATAATTTTGTAAATTATTCAAATGTATAGGACAGTGCAAACTAACATATCTTTGCAAAAGAATTGGGCACTGTCTTTTATGGTCTGACAAGTTTGTATTTGTTATTTTCTGTCTATCTTAACCCTTCTCTTACTTGTAGCTAATATGATTGAGTTGTTCAAAATGTTTAGATATGAATAAGATGCCGAGCAACTAGGCAATTTATCCAAAACCAAATTATTCTACACTCAGATTGTATGTCAAATGCAATTGAAAAGGAAAAGTAATTTTCAGATATTGAAGACAGCTTTAGTCTTGAAGGAAACTTGTTTAAAACTGACTTTATTTGAATCCATTCAACATTGTGTAACTTTTAAAAACTGTGTGCTTTAAAAAGAGCACACTTATTATATACAAACAGTGTAGATCCAGAGCAGAGGAAATCTAAAAGTGCCCTTTGATTAGGATCTGCACTGGTTTTGATTTTGATTTATGTATTTCAAAATGATACTAAATTATCAAAAATGGACTATGCCTTGTTGACTACGAGAATAGACTATTTGAAGTTTCTTGGGTGAATGAGTTGAAATTCAAAAGAAAAATGGGGTTTTCAGGGCTTCTGATAAGGGGAGTACATGTATTTCAAAAATTAAAATCTTTGGCATAAAACTATATTGTGTCACTACTCATAAGAATCAGCCATTCTAATGAGTAGTCACATCATAGGATTTAGTGCTGAAATGAGTGAGAATTATTTTGGATTTGTTCAGTTTAGTCTTATCTAGAGCCCTGGGTTCAGGCTGAGAAGGGTTAACATATTTGCTACTTTCAAAGGACAGTGCAATATTAAAATGTATAATAGACATGTATGTACATGAGCTACAGTGGAGAATCTGTTATTCTTTCCCAATAAATGCGTTTACGCTAAAACTATTATTTACAATACAAACAGTTTGAAGCCAGATCAGACGCCCGGTAACCCGGCGTCTGATCAGGCTCCAAACTGTTTGCCACCAAGATAAATATGAAATATCAGAATTGTCGAAAAGTTGTTCTTTTCTACGTTTTATTGCTTTACGTTTGCGTTTAAACGGGAAAGAATAACAGATTCTCCATTGTACAGTAAACTTCCTCTATAATGACCACTAAGCTATTTGGTCTTTACGGCAGGTGGCCTACTTAACCCTTTGAGCCCTAGTCCCGCATATAGGCGTCCTTTTCAAACAGTGTACATGTGAATAGTACACTTGTCCTGTGCAAACAGTGAAGATCCTGATCAGAGGGCTCCGAAAGGAGCCCTCTGATCAGGGACTTCACTGTTTGTCACAATGCCCAACATTGACAAAAACAACCCTTAAAAGTCAGAAATGGACTAGACTAAAATGGAAACTGGAATTTTCCATTTAAAGCTTCAGGGAGGAAAGAGTTAAAGTAATGTGAAAGTAAAACATTTTTGCTTTACTTTAATCTTGTTTTAGGCTGCCATCTGTCCTTCATACAATCAAATAGACCTCCTTTTTAGTGGTTTGAATAGAAGAGTCACTGTATATAGTTGACAAATTTCGCAAAAAGTTTGTTTTATCTTTGAGATAAATTTTAGCCCATGCTATGCTGAAAACCATTTGATGTTTATTTTGCAAACAGCAAAGACCCTGATCAAAGGATTCCATAAGAAACCTTCTGATCAAGATCTGTTGTTTTTGTCTTTAAATAGTTTCATTTTCCGTTTTAGTTTTGCTTTTAATTTTCTCAAATATTCGTTTCTTAAAAATGTCCCTAAAACTTTTTGACATAAACTTGTTATATTTCAAAATTGGAAAAATCCATGTAAAAAGGTTCAGTAATTAAAAGGGTTAAGATTGCTCTATTTATGCATTCCTTGATTTTATGTCGTGTTCTCTTACTGTGTATTTGGTCAGTGTGAAGGTTGTACCAGGTCTCCCGATAAGGGGAGTATTTCTGCATTAAACCATATGGTGTCACTACTCGTTAGAATCATCTCGAAGAGACGATTCTAATGAGTAGTGACACAATAGGATTTGGTGCTTAAATGAGTTAAAAATGTTGGATTGGTTCAGTTTACTCCCTCTTATCTGGAGTCCTGTTGTATCATGTGTCAGAACCTTACTATCAGAATTCAGATACACATTCATAACTTTGAAGAATTAATTCTTACCCGTTTAAAAAGCAAACAAAACACTTAAGTAAAGCAATAACATATAGAAAATTATAACATCTGAAATTTCTAAAGATATATTGTAGTCTTTGTGGCAAACAGTTTGGAGCCTGATCAGATGCCAGGTTACCTGGCATCTGATCAGGCTCCAAACTGTTTGCAATGGACCTAATGTTTTTAGCGTTAACACATTTATTCGGAACGTCTTCTATACTGTAATTGCGTAGGTACATGTGCACATACCCCAAATGTTGGTCTTGATAACCTGTACTTGTAGACCAGTCCGAAAATATCTAGAGAATTTGTTGTCATGTACATTTCATTCTTGAATTATGCATTTCCATGTATATATTTCACTTGTAAATAGTCAAGAATCATATATTTTTATACACCTCCCATAGGCAATTCATTGTATATATATCCCATGTGTGTTTGTACACCCCCTGTCATACTATTTGAGTCACTCTGCTAGGGAAATGAACTTGTCAGAGATTGCTCATGTTGGGAACACTTTGACAGAACTCCAGATAAAGAGGGGAGGGGGGATTTCAAAACCTAAAATCTTTATTTCTGCAATAAACCCTATGGTGTGACTAATCATTAGAATTGCCTCTTCGAGACCATTATAATAAGTAGTTGCACAATAGTATTTGGTGCTGTCATGAAGGAGAAAATGCTGGATTTGTTCAGTTTACTCCCTCTTATCTGGAACTTTGCTTTGACTAATCAGGTTCTGCAGTGTTTGTAGATAAAACACTGACACAGCACAGTTAATTACAAGCACTGAGTATGTTTTTATTTCAGGTGTTTAAGACAGATGGCTGCTTAAAGTAAGATGAATGTAAAACAGAAGCATCCTTTACTGCCACCCTGCTTTACATTGTAAATTGTTACCTGTCTTTAATAACCCAATAAGTCTTCAATTGATAGGTTTATAGAGTGACTTTACTGTTGCTTTTAATACATTCAACCCCAGTGATGTGTTTACTTGTCATTTACAAACAGTGGACCAATGAAGGTTATGCATGTCCTATGCAAACAGAGTAGACCCAGATCAGAGAGCCCCTAAATGAGCAATCTGATCAAGGTTTGCACTGTTTGTCATTTTTGCTAAATAGTATAAAAAATACATGGGAGGATTACATGTGTCCTATGCAAACAGTATAGACCCTAATCAGAGGGCTCCTTAAGGAGCCCTCTGATCAGGGTCTACACTGTTTGTCGTTTTGAAATATATTGTTGAAATTAACCCTAAATAGTCAAAAATGGACTAGTCTTAATTGGACATTGGAATTGTCCACTAAAAGTTCCAGGGGTGAATGAGTTAACTGGAAACTGGACCAGTCCATTTGAAGGTTCAGGGGTGAATGTGATAACTGGGAGATTCACAGACAGGTGGATGTCAGTAAATGAACAAATTGATGTAATGAATTACAGTAAAAACCTCTCTACTACAACCCCTAAAACACATAGATTATTTTGTGTTTAAGGCAGGTGGCTGCTTAAAGCAAGGCAAAAGTGAAACAGAAAACTCCTTTTGGAGCTCTCTGTTTTATTTTGTTACCTTGCTTTAAGTTGCCACCTGTCTTTCATATATTATAATCAATTAAGCATTATTTTAAGTGGTAGTAATATGGATGTTTTAGTGTATATAAGCATGTGATAGAGGTGTTTTAGACGTTACATTTATATTTGTGGATTCTTCGAGTGGTTAGTTGTTAGGTTGATCATTGTTAGTTTGAAGTTTACTACTGATTGTTAAAAGAAGAAAGTGTTAATAAATTATTAATGGGTTGTAGTTCAATGGAGAAAGAAAGAAAGTGATGCAGAAATACTGATTTTACAGGCCCAATGTAATAACGCTTTTGAGTTGAGTCTGAAGTTGTTCTCAAGCATTTGATTGGTCAGATTTGAGCCTAGGCTCAAATCTGACCAATCAGATGCTTGAGAACACACTCAGACTTAACTAAAATGCTTTATAACCTTAGACCAAGGGCTGGTGCTAGGAATCTGAAGTTGTTCTCAAGCATTTGATTGGTCAGATTTGAGCCTAGGCTCAAATCTGACCAATCAGATGCTTGAGAACACACTCAGACTTAACTAAAATGCTTTATAACCTTAGACCAAGGGCTGGTGCTAGGAATAATTCCAAAGCTAAATCCACATGTCTGCAAAACCCCTTTGGTGTGACTAGTCACTACTAATTAGAGTCGTTTCTTAATGAGGAGTCTCTAGGTCCCTGTTGTAATGCTTTCTTCTGCATTAGGCTGTCACCAGTTTTGAAGATATGCTTATTATATTTCTTTCTGAATGCTTGCTAACATAGGATTATTGGTATATATGGACAGGAAATAATGTTAATGGTCAATTTTGATAAGAAATAAGTTGTTAGTTTAATAGGCAGTCGTTGTAAAGGAAAAAGTTGTATTTCAAGCCCAGTACTGCATTATTTTAAAACTACACAATGGCATTAAACTTCTTGGTTTGTGAAATGTATTTGGGCTTCAAAATTGACCATCCCTAAACAGTTTAATCTATCCTAACCCTTGAATCCATAGCCTGTTTCTAGTTTTGAAAAACAGGTTACAGCTTAAAGCACCATTATGCTTAATGCCTCTAGAGAGGTTTAACTGTAGATCTACATGATAAATCTTAAAATTAGGATTTTTGTCATGTCCAAACTGGTTTGTTTCTGCTTTATTGTTATATAGTGTGTTCCTGTCAGCGTAATAGTGACAGCTGGTTGAATCAGCTGGGACATACATCCTGAAGACAGTCAATCCTGCGTTTGGGGAAAACCCAGTGAAGAAGGATATCTTTATTGACAGGTTGCTGCTTAATGCAGGATCAAAGTAATGCAGAAAGCTCCTGCAGGAGCTTTCTGCATTACTTTTATCCTGCATTAAGCTGTAAATGATCTCAGACTGTTTATGTATTTTTTAATCCAGTGGCTGTTCAGTGCAGGTACCACTGTATATGTTTGTTTTGTTTTGGAGGCATTGCATTGTTTGGTCATGATGAATCTATTGTGGAAACTTTCCCAGTAATGTATGACAGACATATATTATTAAAGTGATGAAGTTAGTTATGATATAATAAGGTTTATTGTTAAATAAATGAACAAATAAAACTGAAATCCTGTTTGATTGTTTTGAGTGATGATTTTAGCCTACATGACCTGTAACATAACATTATAGGACTTACTTGTCTGTCCTTTAACACATTGAGCCGCAGCGACAAGAACATGTATACTCATCCTGTGAAGAGTACAGTACTGAACATTATTAAATTAATTTGATAATTGCCATCGAATTGCCATCAAATCGCGCACGTCAAAAAAACAAATCCTACGTTTGAATATTTCTACACGAATTTTCCGAAGCGGTTGTGACAAAAATGGAATCGAAAAAAATAACGAAGGCATATTTGCGAGCATTTGTGAGATACACCACTCAAGAAAACTTACCCGAGGGTAAAGTTAGTACCATGAATCGCAAGCGAATTGCCATCGAATCGCAAGCGAATCGCACAAATTGTTAATTTAATAAGATTCAGTACTGTACACTTGTTCTATGCAAACAATGTAGACCCAGCTCAGATGGCTTCTGAAGGAGCCCTCTGATCAGAGTCTGCTCTGTTTATCATTTTGTATACAATTGTAAAAAAAAAAGCACCGCTAAAAAGTATAAAATGTACTAGACGTTATCAGAAACTGGATTTTTCCTTTGAAGTTTTTGGGGTAAATGAGTTAACCATCTCCATCTGTTTACCTCTCCATCTACATGTACGTGTCTTTCCTTTTCTTTGTCTTTTCCATTCTCTCTTTTTCTCTCTTTCTTTTGAATTCTATTTTCCGTATGTCTGATTGGACCTGTTTGTATCTAGCACAATTTCTTTTAACTCTTTATTCCTGTCTCTGTCTTCCCCTCTCTTTTCTCTCTCACCTTTCTGTTTGTCCGTCTGTCTCTCAGTTTATCACCAATTTAGCTATCCATAACCATTAATCCGTTTATCTGGCTGGTGTTATTTATCTATACATATAGATATGTCAGAGTGTTTGTTAACTGTCTGACCTGTCCTGTACATGTCTATCTGTCATGTACTAGCTGTATTTGATGTCCATCCCTCTTGCTTTGTCTGTCCATGCTCGCCGTCTGTCTGATCATTACAGGGCTTCCATTTCTCCAGAATTTGTCGAAATCTTAGATTTTAAGCTCACCTGAGCTAGTTCGGGGTGAGCTTTTCCAATCCTTGATTGTCCGTCGTTGGTCGTCCGTCGTCAACCATTTTTAGCTCGCCTGTTCGTAGAACAGCAGAGCTAATGTCATACCCCCGGCGTGGGCGTGGGCGTGAGCGTGAGCGTGGCCAAGGTTAAAGTTTTTTGGACGGGTTGTTTTAAAGCTTAATATTTGTGCTAGGGTTATAAAATTTTGTATGGAGGTTAATTTGGGGTTAAATATTGATGTTCTGAAGTTGGAATTTAAAAATAATTTTAATTTATGTCAATTTTTGATTTGTTTTGGATTTAGGTTTTTCGACTACAAATCACCAGGTTAAAGTTTTTTGGACAGGTTGTTTTAAAGCTTAATAATTTTGCTAGGGTGCTGAAATTTTGTATGGAGGTTCATTTGGGGTTAAACATTGATGTTATGAAGTTTGAATTTAAAAATAATTTTAATTTATGTCAATTTTTAACATGTTTTGGACTTAGGTTTTTCGACTACAAACCACCAGGTTAAAGTTTTTTGGACGGGTTGTTTTAAAGTTTAATACTTGTGCTAAGGTGCTTAAATTTTGTATGGAGGTTCAGGTCAAACATTGATGTTATGAAGTTGGAATTTAAAAATAATTTTAATTTTGTAAATATTTGACATGATTTGGACTTGGGTGTTTTCCTACTAAACACCAGGTTAAAGTTTTTTGGACGGGTTGTTTTATAGTTTAATACTTGTGCTAAGGTGCTTAAATTTTGTATGGAGGTTCATTAGGGGTCAAACATTGATGTTATGAAGTTGAAATTTAAAAATAATTTTAATATTTGTCAATTTTTTACACGATTTGGACTTAGTTGTTTTGACTACAAATCACCAGGTTAAAGGTTGCACGGGTTGTTTAAAGTTTAATATAACTAGACTGAGACTCAACATTAATTTAATAATAGTTCTTAACTGAAAATTGATTTTCTTTTGATACAAGATGTTTTTTAGACTTAAACTTTAAACAGGCGAGCATCAGGTGGCTTTGACACCCATTTCTGGTAGTGTTTACACTCTAGAGGCAACAATTTTAATCCAATCTTTCTGTAACTTGCTCAGATTGTATGTCACCATAAGAGTTCGAATAAGTTCGATTATGGTTGAAATCAGACCGGTTACCTACCTTTGAATTGCTGAAAATGCCATGTTTAACAGTGTTTACACTCTAGAGGCCACATATTTTATCCAATCTTTCTCAAACTATCTCAGATTGTGTATGACCATAAGAGTTCGGATGAGTGTGTTATGGTTGAAATCGAATAAATGGGTCAAGAGTAATCTACCTTTGAATTGCTGAAAATACAATATTCAACGGTGTTTACACTCTAGAGGCCATACTTTTAATCCAATCTTTCTCAAACTTTATCAGATGGTATATGAATATAAGAATTCAAAAAGTTCGATTATAGTTGAAATCGGACAAATAGGTCAAGAGTTATCTACCTTTGAATTGCATAAAATGCTATATTTAACAATGTTTACACTCTAGAGGTCACTATTTGTATCCAATCTTTCTTAAACTTGCTCAGATTGTATATTACTATAAGAGTTCAAATGAGTTTGATTATGGTTGAAATCGGACAAATAGGTCAAGAGTTATCCGCCCTTGATGTGTTGAAAATGTCATAAATATCTAACAGTGTTTACACTCTTGCAACTACAGTTTTCAATGGATTTTAATTATCATTGCACACAGTGTATATAGCTATAAGTTCTCGAGGAAGTGCAATTATTGTTGAAATCTGATCAATGTGGCAAGAGTTATCTACCCTTGATGTACCCTACTATACTAGACTAGGTCGTATTCCAATGTTGTTAACACGCTATACTACAAATTTGAATGGATTTAGAATCCAACGGGTGAAGTTCAAAGGTTAAGCTACATGGCTTCATTATAACAGGTGAGCGATATACGGGCATTCAGACCCTTTTCCCGAAAACTACGGATTTCTGCTCTTACTTTTAAAATTTGGAGCTTGCGATTTTTACTTAAGAACCATTGAAATAGGTGCAAAACAGTTTAGATCCCGATCTGGATCCAAAATGTTTGCGTATACTTGACACATTTTCATTTTTTAACTATACTATGTAAAAGAGTATGGTACCTGCTATTTTGTTAGTGTTATAGAGTCCATGGTGCGATTCTTAACCCTTTACCCAATAGAAGCGACTTTTAGCGCATTAATTTATTCCTCCGCTGAAGAAATTAGTTCCAATATAATCAGTCATGAATATATATTATTGGGAAAATTTTCTATATATTCTAGCACAGGATAGCTTAAAGCAGGCTGAAAGTAAAGCAGAATGCGCCTTAAGCGCATTCTGCTTTACTTTCAACCTGCTTTAAGTAGTAACCTATTTTCAATTCTAGAAATAGGCTATCAGGTAAAGGGTTAAATTCACGCTTGAAAAAATGGAAATCTTCGGATTATTACGAGCAACTGTAATCACAGACATTGTCACATTAGGACTGTACATCTACAGTGGAGAATCTGTTATTCTTTCCCGTTTAAACGCAAACGTACGCAAACGCAAAGCACTAAAACGTAGAAAAGTACAACTTTTGGACAATTCTGATAATTCATGTTTATCTTGGTGGCAAACAGTTTGGAGCCTGATCAGACGCCGGGTTACCCGGCGTCTGATCTGGCTCCAAACTGTTTGCACTGCAAATAATAGTTTTAGCGTAAACGCGTTTATTGGGAAAGAATAACACATTCTCCACTGTACCTAAGTAACACTGTCATCGTCGAAATTGGCTGTCTTGTTTCAAAACCATTTAGAAGAGACTATCGTCTGCTAAAATACTGTGCTAAATTATAAAAAACTATGACTAAAAAAATACGATTATGACTAGAAATATAAAAATAAATGATTATGACTAAAGAAATACAAGTACCAATCAGTTGGACTCTATTCATATGTACGTATCGTGTAATATAACACAGTGTCTGATCAGGATCCAAACTGTTGCAAAGTCTATGGCGTTGAAAGGGCTTGAAACATACATGTACCGACGAGTATACTCTTTTATAAAACAGAATACCAGTGAAGAAAGAGCTGTTCTTTTCCATTTAACACTTTACATGATAGCCTAGTTATAATATTGAAGATAGGTGACTACTTAAAGCAGGTTGAAAGTAAAGCAGAATGCGCCCTAAGGCGCATTCTGCTTTTCTTTCAGCCTGCTTTAAGCTATCATTTTCTAGAAAATAGAAACTATTCCCTGTAATATATATTCATGACTGATAAAATTGGAACTAATTTCTTCAGCGGATGAATAAATCATATTCGCTAAAAGGCGCTTCTATAGGGGAAAGGGTTAAACACAAACGAAATGCATTGCAATAAAAAGTAGAAAATTACAATTCTGACCATTTTTTAAAAACAATCTCAGTGGCAAACGGTTTGGAGCCAGATCAGACGCCGGGCTACCCGGCGTCTGATCTGGCTCCAAACTGTTTGCACGGCAAATAATAGTTTTAGCGTAAACGCGTTTATTTGGGAAAGAATAACGTTTTCTTTACTGTACCACTGACGAGTACACTTGTCCTTTGGAAACAGTGTAAATCCTTAAGGAATCGTCTGATCAGGATCTGCACTGTTTGCCATTTACAATACATGTAAGTGCTAAATTTTAATGTAGCTGGAAAAATACGGTTTTATCGAACAAACAGATAACGTTTTCTATGCATGTTATGGGCTGCGTCGGATACGCCTACCATGACTATCAATCATGGATAATTATCATATTTTATATTTTATATTATAACATGTATTCATTCACCTATTAAACTAAAATTAAACTGCATTAAGCTACCATCTGCTAGGACATCAAGGGCGTAGCTTGGCCGAAATGAAAGTGTAGGCATATCTTTTCTAGGGGGGTCCGGGGGCAAGCGCCCCCGGGAAAATTTTGAGTTCTACAACACTGTAGACGCATTTAAGGAGGGTCTGGGGAGACGTTTATTATGAAGAATTAATGAAATGAAAAAAGCTTCAAACAACAGACAATTTTAATTTTTTGCAAAGGAATATGTCTGCATATTTTCTTGAAAAAAACTCACCAAAAAAACAATACCCACGTCAATTAGTATATCATAGTGTCTGATACTGTAATTTTTTCATTAACATACTCGATACTTGAAATGATTTGGATGTAACTTTCTTTTCGGGACAAATTGATCGAGCACACTACAGGCCCGTATGAAATCTAAAGTAACTACATGTATACCAAATTATGAACTCACTCTTACTAGGAGGGGTTTGTGGGCTCAGGAGGGTTGATTCCTAGATAGCCTCTGGCTTGTTCTTAGGGCGTTTTTGCGCGTCCAAGGCAGGTAAAATTCTGCCATAAATATATGTAAAAACTCGGCTGAAAATGACATAAATTTTCTGTTCCAGGTTGTTATAATGTAATTGTTGACAGGTTGTCTTCCATTATTCTCTAAGTTAGACTCTAACACACCCCATTCTTATTTTATTGCATTTTTTTTACTTTTTGAATTGTCGCAAGTATGAGGACAGTGTGTACGCGGTACATGCTTGCCAACGGGGTGATTAGACCAATTAATAAGTGTACGCTTTCTTACTAGAGGGGTCCGGGGGTATGCTCCCCCGTGAAATGTTTATTCCTAGATAGTCTCTAGGTGCGTAGTGAGGTCTTTTCCAGCGTTTGACAATGGCAAAATACTAACATGAATCTGTAAAAATAATTGGGATTCACCTCTAACCTCCCTTAGATGTCAATTTTATTGTTTTTTCTGCATTTTTAGCCTTTTTTATTTTTTGGACTTCTGAAAAAAAGTGAAGGCACGTGCCTACTTGCCTAATAGGAAGCTACGCCAATGGACATAGACACTAATTATTTTGGTAGATTTACATGTTCATGACTATATAAATTGGAACAGTTTTCTTCTTTCTAAATTAAATACGCTGAAACGTGCTTCTACGGGAGGAGGGGGTGTTAACACGATTTTGTAACGGGTGTACAAACACGTGTACATGTACATTGTCGTTATCTTTACTAGGTAACAAAGTACCAAATCAACACGTGCTCATAGATAAAGCCTCACGTGTATAGGAAAGGAAGATAACCGTAGGTAGAGTGCGCATAGATCCGAATAGATTATCGCCCTTGCAAAACCTCATCAACACTGAAACTTTAAACAGACAAATTGTTTTTCACTACAGAGCTTCCTCACTAACAACGGCCCTCTAAACAACGATTCCCTCCTTATAAGTTACAACATGCTTGCTGGTCAATAATCATTATGTCTAACGCTTTCAGTTCTGCAATATTGTCCGTTTAAAATTGCCGGCTGTTTTTCTCAAAGGTACGTATTGGACATTTTGGCAAAAGAAACATAAAGACGAGTGAATAACAGTTTGAACACAGATCAGACGCCGCGTTATCTAGGTTCAAAATGTTTGCAAACAAGTCATATTAACACTCTAAGAGTATTAGCCCCCCCCCCCCCCCCACCCCCACACCCACCCATAACGACTCCCTCCGATATACACTCACAATGTGTGTCTTCCATGGGTGTTGTAGTAACCCGGCGTCTGATCAGGCTCCAAACTGTTTGCCACCAAGATAAACATGAATTATCAGAATTGTCCAAAAGTTGTTCTTTTCTACGTTTTAGTGCTTTGCGTTTGCGTACGTTTGCGTTTAAACGGAAAAGAATAACAGATTCTCCACTGTAGCTCACCTCAAAGAAGTGAGGGGGCTTATGCTATACCGGGGTGCGTCCGGGACATGGATATTATAGTTACTGAGCAAACGACTACACCTACGGTCACCAAAATTCATATGCTGATGCACCTCAATGAGTAGTCCACGATGCATCGCAGTTTGGTGGTCTTGACCTTTGTCCTTGACCTCTAGGGTCAACGTTTAGGTTTTGCGTTAAAGTATTTTCCTTACAGGAGGTGATATTCGTAATCTTTGATTACCCGTTCTGTTTTTTTGTTGTTGTTGTACATGTAGCGAGGGAGCACTGTACATGTATTTAGGGTTTATTTTTAATTCACATGATACAGTGGAGAAAACGTTATTCTTTCCCAATAAACGCGTTTACGCGAAAACTATTATTTCAATTGCAAACAGTTTGGAGCAAGATCAGACGCCGGGTAACCCGGCGTCTGATCAGGCTCCAAACTGTTTGCCACTCAGCTTAATATAAATTGAATTGTCGAAAAGTTGTTATTTTGTTACGTTTTAGTGTTTTGCGTTTGCGTTTCGTTTGCGTTTAAACGGAAAAGAATAACGAATTCTCCACTGTAATATCATATGAACGATGTCCATCCGCCACTGTTTCACTGATTAAAAATAATCGTGAAGATTCCAGAGACCTTCCAAATGTGTCGTGGTTCTGGGTCTTAATTGTCATAGGGGAGGTTTCTGTTTAGTTAGACCGAAATTATCCCCTTTGACAAGAACTAAAAGGAAGGAGGTCCATGCGCTGCTTTGCAAGGAATGAGATTAGCCGAAATCGTCTACCTGAAATCATTACCATCTAATTACATCATCCTTCATCATTCATCGGCGCTATATGACCTATTTTGTGCCGCAGTGCAGTAAAACCCAGCTTATCCTTAAAGCAGGTTAAAAGTAAAGCAGAATGCACCTTAAGACGCATTCTGCATTACTTTCAGCCCGTTTTAAGCTTCCAGCTTCCAACCGCTAAGATATATAGTATAACCCTATATAGTAGGTATAGTTCCCATGGTGCATATCTATTACAGTATAAATTAGAACTTCAGTAGAGGAAGAAATTAGAGACGTAAAAAGGCGTATTTTTTGAGTAAGGGGTTACATGTAAACATGCAATAACGTCGTTGGCACTTAAATAGAGAAGACGTTATTATTTCCAAATGTAAGTGTTTTCACCAAATCATGTATTTCCATTGTAAACATGATGTTGTAGCCAGATCAGACGCCGGGTAACCCGGCGTCTGATCAGGTTCTTAACTGTTTGCCATTTAGAATAAAATAAATATTCAAAATTGTCAAAAAACTGTCATTTTCTATGTTTTATGGCAATGCGTTTGCGTTTCGTTTGTGTTTAAACGGGAAACAATAACGTGTTCCCACTGTTCCATGCACCTAGTGCACCATACTATACCCAGAGGCTGGTTTAACAGGAACATATTTATGATTCTGCATTTGTTAGATTATCGCAGACACTTTGATTAACCTCTTCACTGCCATGACGTCATCAATTTTAAAAAATATATATCGTCTGCTCTTAATTCTCAAATTTAAATTACAGATATATTGACATGGGAAATATTGAAATGAGTGTCAAACAGTTTGGATCCTGATCAGACGCCGCGTTACGCGGCGTCTGATCAGGATTCAAACTGTTTGCAAATTACAATTTAAGCTTTACTTGGGGTAAGACAGTGAAGGGATTAAACACATGTCAATTAAATCAAAACATGATGTACTCATACTCAGACTCATAAGGCAAAATACTAATACCTCAACAGGGACAAATTTTGGCTACTATAACAGGACGAATGCCGAAAGCTTCTTACTTTTGTACTGCATTTATCCTTCTGTCTCTAGCACTGATAATTTCAGTGTCGCTTTATAAAGATTAACAGTTTTCGTAATGTTTACACTGGGATGCTATTACATGATTCTTAAATTCCGTTTAAGCGAAACTAGACGCAAATCGATAATTTTTTTTAGAAAATGGCGGAGATTTGTTAAATTAAGAATATTTGTTTAAATCTGAGTGGCAAACAGTTTTAAGTCTGATCAGACGCCGGATGAACCGACGTCTGATATGACTCTCAACTGCATTGGACATGTTTTTAGCATAAACGCGTTTACTAGGAAAGAACAGCATCTTCTACATTGTATATAATGCACCCTTTGCACCAGACCGAATTACGTTGAATTACCACGGGGCAGCTTGATTAAACAATTAAATCAAACTTTGTAGTTAGGCATCACAGCTGTAGGACTAGTACGTAGAACAACCATGCTCTCTACATGCAACATTAACCCACTCGTACTTAGTGTGCTATACAAAGGGTAATAGGCAAACAGTTTAGACTCTGATCAGACGCCGCATAATGCGGCGTCTGATTAGAGTCTGTAGGCTACTGTTTGCTGATAGGAATTTCAATATAAAACAAAACGAAAATGAAAATTTAGACCAGTCCGTCTATTCATGATAAATCCGCACTTTCCACTGCAAATATTTTGAAGCCAGAACAGACGCCCGGTTACACTGATCAGACTCCAAACTATTTACCTCTCTAATTAAAATATATCGTAAAATACTCATAAGAACATTCAACTTGTTTTTATTTGCTTTTAGATACATTTCGTTTGCGTATAGTTTCGTTTCACTATTTCACTGCCAAAATTTATCGTCTGCTTTTAAAAACTCTCTTACCTCCAAAATATTGTCTGCATTGGTAGTACTTATCGTCTGCATTATTTAAGTCAGCTTTAGGGCTGTTTTGACTGAAGACATGTCGATACGAGTGTCAAACAGTTTGGATCCTGATCAGACGCCGCGTTACGCGGCGTCTGATCAGGATTCAAACTGTTTATTAAGGCGCCGTTGGCAGTAAAAGAGTTAAAAGCGGAAGAATACGTCGTCTCAACTGTAACGCGAGTTTGACTTTACTGCAACCTTCTAAACCCTTTACATTTTAAATACTTTTTGACTCCTTTAATTAGTTCTACACTGAGAAAAAGTAATCCCAACATCAGAAGTCAAAAATAAAAACACAGAAGGCATTTCCAGTATTTTTCCAGATGGTAGCTTAAAGCAAGTGGAAAGAAAAACAAAACGCTTCTTAACGAGTTTTAGATGCTTTATTTTTATCCTGCTTTAAGCAATAATGTGTATTCAGTACTGAAAACAAGCTAAAAGGCTAAATGCTCATCAGTGAGTAATACGGATATATTTCCAGATTAGAATCATGCAATTAATTGTGAATTTTATAACTTACATATAACCTTAATTACATATTTCGTATCAAAGTACTTAATAACGATCCATTAATAACGGTATGAAATAAGTATACAGTGGAGAAGACGTTATTCTTTACCAAAAAGCGTTTACACTAAAACTATTATTTCCATTGCAAACAGTCTGGAGCCTGATCAGACGCCGGGTAACCCGGCATCTGATCAAAGTCCAATTTGTTTGCCACTTAGATAAACATGAATAGAAAGAGTTGTCGAAAAGTTGTAATTTTTCTGCATTGCGTTTACGTTTCGTTTGCGATTTTAAAAACGGGACACATATCTACTGTATAACTTATACAAGCATCTGTTACGCGATCATTCTAGAGAAAATGGTTAAAGGCAGTATGTAAGCCAGAATAGCGCATTTTTTAAACCTGAATATTCAGGCAGATACGTAATCTAAACATATAAAAAAGAAGTAATCCGCGATGATTATGGAGGCAATAAAACTGACAAACACATGAATTTGATGGAAAAAGGTCGACTTTTAAATCAGTTTGTTGACATCCGATCAACGACGGAGATTTTCCGAGTTCGTTCGGCTTGCGCCCGGTAAAGATGTTTTCTTATGACCTGCCGGAGTTATTTTTAGATTGGAACATTCTAAAACTTTAAAAGGGACGAGTACTCCCTACATCCAGCAAGAAACATTGATAGCTGTGTTTATTGTGCGCAGTATACAGTAGAGAATACATTTTCTTTCCCGTTTAAACGCAAACGCAATGCACGTAACTGTGGAAATGTACTTTTAGAAGTTTTAACTATTATTTTTTAATATGAGTAGCAAATAGGTTGGAGCCTGATCAAACGCCGGGTTACCCGGCTTCTGACCTGGCTCCAATCTGTTTGCAATGGAAATAATATTTTTGTATACAAATGCGTTTATTGGGAGAGAATAAAATATCAGTAAAGTTAGCGCAGCGGTCTCGTGCTGCACGGGAACCATACTTATCTCAAGTAGGAAAGTGTACGACGATGTAGTCGATGGTACCTTGCTTACAGTGGAGAAAATGTTATTCTTTCCCAATAAACGCGTTAACGCTAAAACCATGATTTCAATTGCAAACAGTTTGGAGCAGATCAGACGCCGGGTAACCCGGCGTCTGATCACGCACCAAACTGTTTGCCACTCAGACTAACATGAATGGTCAGAATTGTCTAAAGGTTGCCCATTTATGCGTATTATTGCGATGCGTTTGCGTTTCGTTTGCGTTTAAACGGGAAAGAATAACGTTTTCTCCACCTTTACCTTAATGGTTATGAATTATTCTGCTCGTGACTCTTATTCGACCTTGCGGAAACTCTCGGAAGCCGACACGAAGATTTGTTATGTAAACAAAAAGCTTATTTTTCCAACCATCTCGATAAGAAATCGGCACATTTATGTATGGTTCTTAAAGAAAGGGGGGCATGTTTCAGGCACCTGAAATGGACAATAGTTTTAATACATAGAAAATGTTCTTATATAAGAAATTGCGCGATTTAAACATACATTTGGCTGACATTCTGGCTTTAACCTTTTCACTCTCAATGGTGCTTAAAAGCGCATTTTCGTCTACAGTTTTGGTCCTGCTCAGACGCCGCGTAACGTGGCGTCTGATCAGGACCAAAACTGTTTGACACTCTTACCAATATTTACTTCGCCACACAACCGTAAATCTAACTTTAAAAGTGTCTTGCAGACATCAATTCTGAAGCAGACGACAATAAAACGGTGAAGGGGTAAACATCTTACGAATTATTTGATCATGAAAGGATTAAAGTGTTTATAACCCAGTCACTGCTCTACCCTGTTATTGTTGTGATTTTTATTCAAGAATATTATACAACGACACTAAATGGGAGACACATATTGTGTGTGTTGTTCAGATGGGTCGTTATAGGGAGGGAACAGTAAGACTTTGCTAACACTTGCAAACAGCTTCAATCAAGATCAGACCCCGCGTAACGCGGCGTCTGATATGAATTCAACCTGTTTGTCACTGCTTATTATACTTATTTTACCAAGTTTCCACTTATATGTTACTTAAAGAAAAAACAGCAGACGACAATTTAAGCAGACGATATTGCAGCAGTAAAAACTTTAGGCATAATTGTCCGATTTAGGGAACCGCGGCAAGGGTCGTTGTACGGAGGGAGTCGTTGTTGAGAGAGTCGTTGTTGGGAGGGAACACATGTTCATATCAATTACACATACATGTAATCATTTTTCGTTGATTCCTTGAACGCTGATCAATGTTTGTATTTGCGTTAAATATATTTCCAAAGTAAAGTTTGTTTAGTGGAAGATAAAGATGAATTTCAAAATTGTTTGGACATCTACATGTATCATGTGTCATGGGGCCCGTTTCATAAAACTCCGTACAACAAATGTGGTCGTAAGTCAGAATAAAAAAGTCTCAATTATTATTATTTTATCCATCTAATCCTGTTTTGTGACATCTCTTTGGAATCGTGTTGAAAAAACGATTCCAAAAAGATGTCACAAGACAGGATTAGATGGAGAAATCAGAAATTAGATGCATTTAAGTTTCGACTTACGACCGTTTTTGTCGTACGAAATTTTATGAAACTGATCCATATCCTAAGCTTTCATTGACATGTATATACACAGAACTTTATTGCATATTTGCCAATTTTAAAGAATTATTTTCTTCCGGTTATTGATGGTATAACTTCTTTGAATTAACATAGAAAAATAGATCTAGACATACAATATTATTTGCCAATAGTATTGATCCTGATAAGACTGTTCTATGTATCGCTTAAGGCGGCATCGGATCGATCAGGATCCACTTATTTGAAAATCGTTATGATATTACTTTATTCAACTGTTCATAAAAATCAAGTTTGACTTGCAGTATAATTGTTTAACTCTTTCATGATCAAATTTATCGTGAGATATTTTTCCCTTCAAAGCCAAATTGTCATCTGCTTCATCTGCAATATCGTTTCAAAGTTAGATGTAAATGCAGTATAATTGATGTACATGTAATTTCAAAACAGGTGCCAAACACTCTTGATCCTGATCAGACGCCGCGCTACGCAAATGCGCTTTGTGGCGTCATTGAGAGTGAAAGGGTAAAAAGCATACAGTGGAGAATGTGTTATTCTTTCCCAATAAACGCGTTTACGCTAAAACTATTATTTGCAGTGCAAACAGTTTGGAGCCAGATCAGACGCCGGGTAACCCGGCGTCTGATCAGGCTCCAAACTGTTTGCCACCAAGATAAACAAGAATTATCAGAATTGTCCAAAAGTTGTTCTTTTCTACGTTTTAGTGCTTTGCGTTTGCGTACGTTTGCGTTTAAACGGGAAAGAATAACAGATTCTCCACTGTACATGTTTATAAATGTCTTTTCCCCTGTCATATGTGAACTAGCGAAGATTATTGCCGATAAAATTTAGTATTTGTAATTATTTCTTGCTGGTCAATTTATTGAAATGAGTTTCAAAAAGTTTGTATCCTGATCAGACGCCGCGTTACGCGGCGTCTGATCAGAATCCAAACTGTTTGCATATTTACTATTGTAACTCGAAGTAAGGCAGTGAAGGGGTAAAGAAATCTTTTGTTGGTGATGGCCTTTCTGCGAACTGCCGTATGACTTATAACCCTACTTGAACCCTTGTCAAACTGAATGCACCTGCTTCTGACAAAAACAAACAAATTGTATCCGATCTGCGCATGCGCACAAGATACTGGCAAAATTATTAACACGTGCTCACAGTAAAAAGTATGCGTTAATGCTGATGACTTTTGTAATATAAAACGGGACCAAAAGGTTGCTGAGCGCATACGTGAGGAATTATTATTCCATCCTTGATTTCCAGTTACTCGTTACCATGGGAATCTTTTTCACCAATGGCCTGGGCGGTACAGATCTACTCGTACATTAACTGTTGATAATTTCCCACCAAAACGATCTTGATTCTTAATTACAGCCGAAAGCCACTTGCTTCTGTGTTTGTATGTATGTCAAATTATCACACAGACGTGTTATATTACCTCACAGACAAGCGTCTGAAGACTTGGAACAATGACAGGAAACCTCTGGTACCGCAGGATTTGTTTATTTCGTTTAAGCATATTACCGGTTATTCACGTTCGTGGGTTTTTGTGATTTTGTTAATGTGTAGAGAGATACAATGCACGGGCATATATATGAAACAAAACAGGCTGATAGCAGTTGTTATTGTTGTTTTGGGTTATAACAGGAGTCAATAGTGTGGGGTAATAATTCATTCAATATTATCGGTGAGGGCAGGAGTTAGTGATAATATATTGTTCGCTTCAAAAGGTAGTTAGAACAGTTTAACAGGATATATGGCAGAAGGACAAATGTTTTACCGCCCATTTCGAAACCCACAGGTGAGTGTTATGTTTTATATATGATTAGACAGATTCAGTTAACCCATTACTCCATATATACCGTTTACACCATCTATTTGTTCCTCCAATGAAGAATATAGTTCTACTTTATATATTAATATATATGCAGCTTTTGAATTATTTCTATATCTTAGACCATAGCTTATAACAGGCTGAAAGTAAAGCATTAAGGTACATTCCGCTTCACTTTCAACCTGCATTAAGTGATCACCTGTTTTCAAAACTAGATAGAGGCTATTGGGGTACATGTAATGGGTTAAGTAAAATGTATGTCTATGAAAGTAATCTTATCTTAACGTCCTATTACAGTGGAGAAAACGTTATTCTTTCCCAATAAACGCGTTTACGCTAAAACTATTATTTGCAGTGCAAGCAGTTTGGAGTCAGATCAGACGCCGGGTAACCCGGCGTCTGATCAGGCTCCAAACTGTTTGCCACCATGATAAACATGCATTATCAGAATTGTCCAAAAGTTGCACTTTTCTACGTTTTAGTGTTTTGCGTTTGCGTACGTTTGCGTTTTAAAAACGGGAAAGAATAACAGATTCTCCACTGTAGCTGTAACCTGACCTTTATACCATCAATTAGCCAGGGGCCCGTCTAAGTTTCTAAAATTCCCAATTAATAGTATTTCTCCACCTAATCCTGTCTTGTTACACTTCTTTGGAATCGTCTTGAAAAGTGATAGTCAGGACAAGGTGGATAAATCACAAATTAGATTTATTTTAAAGTTTTGACTTACGACCGTGATTGTCGTACGAAGCTTTGCTGGTTTTTAGTGGTCGTAATAGAGTGGTTGGACGGCACCGGCGTCGTTTAGATAAATGCATTCTTATCTTATCAACAGGGCTGATCCTTGTGATCGATAGCCGAGGTGATTGATAAAGAACACAACCAGTGTTCAAAATACTGCACAGTGCTGATTCTGCTGGAGGTTGCGCACCTTTTCACAGCAGAAGCACATTTGGACACCTATACATACTTTTCCTCATTCGCATTAATTAATTAAGAAATTATTTTGGTCTCTAATTAATAGTCACGGCAGTTCATATACAGAGGATCAGACGTTATTTCCCAAATAAACGCATTTACGATTAAACTAGTATGTGACGTCCATTGCAAACATTTTGAATCCAACTCGGCGTCTGATCAGGCTCCAAACTGTTTGCCACTCAGATTAGAATTGAATTCTTAGAAATTTCAAAAGCGTGTCATTTTCTACATTTTAATTAATTGCGTTTGCGTTTCGTTTGCGTTCAAGTGGCAAAGAATAACGACTTCTCCACTGTAGTTGTAGTGGAGAAAACGTTATTTTTTACCGTTTAAACGCAAACGAAACTCAAACGCATCATAATAAAACGAAGAAAATATAACTTTTCGACAATTCTGATAATTCATGTAGTGAGTGGCAACCAGTTTGGAGCCTGATCAGACGGTGGGTTACCCGGCGTCTAATCAGGCTCCAAACTGTTTGCATCGGAAATATTAGTTTTAGCGTAAACGCGTTTATTGGGAAAGAATATAAAACGTTTTCTCCACTGTATTGCCAGCGCAATGTCAAACACTGGTGCCGGTTCTTCCTCGGAGATAAATGTATTCCTATCAACTGGACTGATCGTTGTGATCGATAGCCGAGGTGATTGATAAAGAACCTTACCTGTTATTGATAAGAACCTTACTACTATTCAACGTTCCCGATTAAACGAAACACAACATGCAATTCAAATGCAATACCCCCACACATATACACACTGTAAGAACCATACATGTACTTGGTTTGAACTACAGCTGAGGTCCGTTTTAAATCTTTCTTCGACAGGTAACCCGGCGTCTGATCTGGTTTTAAACTGTTTGTCGCTGAGATTAGAGCTCAGATACTAAGATACAAAAAAATCTATGTTAATTGACCACTTATAAATCATGCCTAATTGACAATTGATATAAAGGTTACAGCTTAATTAAGGACAAAAATAATGCAGACACCTCTAAAGGAGTTCCTTACTTGTCTTTGGGGATTCACACGCCTTTGAACGCACAACTTCTGTGTGAAACGAGAGCTATATAAATCTGGTATAATAATCATTATTGAGTGGCCGCTTTATCCATACTTTACTGTAGATCTACGTCGTTTGAAGACAAGCTTACAACAGTCTGAGAACATTTTATGAGAAATCTGCTGGAGGAATAAAATATACTTACAATCAAAACTGTATTGAGCGACAATTGAAAAAAGTAATATTGGTAGCTTTCAAAGCAAGTACGTTTGTCCTGCATGAGGCAGTCAACTGGCGGTTAATAGGGTGCCATGGTACATGTATGCTCATTAAAAGTTATTCCGTGGGTATCTGACTTTCTGTATAACGATTCAATATTAACGATTCCCGTAGTCTCTAGGATATAGTTGTACAATAGAACCTATCTATTGAAGAGAATTACATGTATATAAAATGGGTTTAAAGACAGACGAAAGCTTAAAGCAAGATGGAAGTAAAGCAAAGTAGCTCATACACGGTGTCTGATCAGGCTCCGAACTGTTTGGAATAAGAAAAACGTCAATTGTCAGAATAGTGAAAAACACACTCTGTACTTTTCTACGTTTGCGTGCTTTGCGTTTGCGTTATGTTTGCGTTTAAACGGAAAAGAATAACGTATTCTCTACTGTAATAGAGAGGTTCTTCTGTGTTTTTCGGCTGGGCTTATCAGTAGCATGGTGTAAACAACATCAATTCAACTGAAATGTCTGTCAAACAGAAAAAAGAAAGATCTAAAATGATAGACTGTGTGGAGAAAGTTTTTTCACCAAACATCATTCAGCACAAGTTATCGTCTGCTACAGTAGATACAGAAGAGAATCTGTTATTCTTTCCCGTTTAAACGCAAACGTACGCAAACGCAAAGCACTAAAACGCAGAAAAGTACAACTTTTGGACAATTCTGATAATTTATGTTTATATTGGTGGCAAACCGTTTGGAGCCAGATCAGACGCCGGGTTACCCGGCGTCTGATCTGGCTCCAAACTGTTTGTAAATGAAAAACTAGTTTTAGCGTAAACGCGTTTATTGGGAAAGAATAACAGATTCTCCACTGTAGGACGTTATTCTTGCTCGTTTAAACGCAAACGAAACGCAAACGCAATGCAATAAAGTGCAAAAATGACAACTTTTTGACAATTCTGAATAATGACTTTAATCTCGATGGCAAATGGTTTGGAGCGAGATCAGACGCCGGGTTACCCGGCGTTTGATCTGGCTCCAAAATGTTTGCAATGTAAATAATAGTTTTAGCGTAAACTCGTGTACGGTATTTGAAAAAGAAGAAGTATTCTGCTCTGTATAAGATGCCGTCTGCTGTAAGTTTCAAATAATTTATTTTAATTTTCATTCTTTTAATACATTTCAAAGTTGAGGTATGTTTAATTCGATTGATATAACATACATGTGTGACACGCGTATGTTTTGCATACACTTTTCGCCAATTGTCTGCAAAACGTATATATGTATTGTATAAGCATATTACTGTGAAGAATACGTTATTCTTTCCCAATAAACGCGTTGATGTTAAAACTATTATTTCCTGTGCAAACGGTTGTAACCCGGCGTCTGATCAGTCTCCAAACTGTTTGCCCTTAAGATTGAAAAACATGTAAGCCTTCAAAATTGCACAACAGTTGTAATTTTCTGCATTTTAGTGCATTGCATTTTGTACGCGTTGAAACCGAAAAGAATAAGGTCTCCATGCACTTGCTTGTCGAATGATATCATAAATCGACGCCCGTACTTTCGTTCGAAGTGGCTTAGTCATTTTATGCGTTCTGAGATTTAACCCTTATCCTGCGGTGATGTCGTCTGCTTCGAAATTGTCGTCTGCAAAGTTTGTTAAATTTAGATCTATATATTTTTTGAGTAAAGAAACCTAAAGAAGAGTGTCAAACAGTTTGGATCCAGATCAGACACCGCGTTACGCGGTGTCTGATCTGGATCTAAACTTTTTGCAAAAATCAATAAAGTCGCGACCAGCAGGAAAAGGGTTAACTTGTTCCCCTCTAATCGTGATGTCATTTGCATTAAAATAATAATTTGTAAGAGGTTTAGAACCAGTTCAGGTGCCGAGTATCTCGGGTAACTTATTTAGATCTGGACAACTGCTTGTTTGATAACTTGATAAGTTTTTATAAACATTCAAGTTCATCACACAAAAATCGAAAATCATGCTGAGAAATTGAAACAGACACCTTGGCAACAGACGTGTCAAATTATATCCAGGGCTGCCATTTTTTCGAAATCTTCGGATTTTTATCCTAGCATAGTGTAGCTTAAAGCAGATTGAAAGTAAAGCAGCATGCGCCTTAAGGCGCATGTTGCTTTACTTTCAACCTGCTTTAAGTAATCACGCTAGAAAAATATAAGTTTTGGAAATCTTAGGATTTTTTAAGATCAACTTATGGCAGCCCTGTATATCGTTTATCTGCACAGTGCTACAATGAAGAAGACATTATTTTCTTCGTTTAAACGGGAGCGAAACGCGAACACATTACAACAAAATGTGAATAATTGATCTGACAACCTTCTCCTGGAGTCGCTATATGACTGAAATACTGTTAAAGCGACGTAAAACCCTATTTCACCACCGCCACTTACAACAATATGTAGAAAATGACAACTTTTTAACAAGTCTGACCATTTTAATCAGGCTGAGTGGCAAACAGTTTGGAGCCTGATAAGACGTCAGATTCCCCGGCGTCTGATCTGGCTCCAAACTGTTTCCATTTGAAATAATATATTTTAGAGCAAACACGTTTATTGAGAAAGCTTAAGGTCTTCTCAACTGTGAAATCTTGTACAGTGGAGAAGACGTTATTCTTTCCCAGTAAACATGTTTACGCTAAAACTATTATTTAAATTGCAAACAATTTGGAGCAAGATCAGACGCCGGGTAACTCGGTTTCAGGTATGATCAGGCTCCAAACTGTTTGCAACTCAGATTAAAATAAATTGTAAGAGTTTAAAAATGTTGTCATTCACTACATTTTATTGTAATACGTTTGCGTTTCGTTTGCGTTTCACTCACGGAGCCCTAATGACGCATATATGCGTCATTTACCAAATGTGTACCTGTGAAGAGTACACTTGTCCTATGCAAACAGTGAAGTCCCTGATCAGAGGGCTCCTGCAGGAGCCCTCTGATCAGTGACTTCACTTTTTGTTATCATAACTATTTAGGGTAGTTCATGGTAAAAAGAATGCAAGAGTTTTGCATTCTTTTTACCATGAACTACCCTAAATAGTCTAAAATGGAACAGCCTTTATTGCAAATTAGAATCGTCCATTGGAAGTTTGAGGGGATACTGTGTTAATTAAACGGGAAAGGAATACGTCTTCTTCACTGTAGCTATATTGGCCACTCATAAAATAGACTTGTTATCGATATTATTAGCAGATGGTTTCTCAAAACAGGCCGCCAACAAAGCTACTGTCGATCATTAACCACTTTACACATAGTGTCTTCTGAAGGGGATATTGGCAAATAGTGTAGACCCTGATGAGACGCCACGTTACCCAGTTACACATAATGTATTCTGAGGAGAATATTGGCACACAATGTAGATCCTAATGAGACGCTGCGTGACGTATATCTGCACTGTTTGCTGTAGCATATGAACTAATTTTCTGTATGGACTGGTTAACACAGCAGTGTCTTTATAATACCAAATGTATAGTAAAACCTCGCTTTACGACCACTAAAAAGAAGGCTAATTGATTGTTTAATAGACAGGTGACAGCTTAAAGCAGTGTGACAGTGAAACAGAAAGCTCCTAAAGGAGCTTTCTGTTTCACTGTCACCTTGCTTTAAGCGGTCACCTATCGTAAACACCCTAATAATTAACATAATTTAGTGGTCGGAATAGAGAGGTTTTTCTGTATATCTACAATAAAATCTTCCGGCGAGTAGATAGGGACAGTTCATTGCAATATTCAGGCAGTCATGGGTTACATCCATGGGTTAACAACGTCAACGAAACACTTGTATACAACTATAGCCAGCAGTATTTAACATATTCACGTGGATCCGGCATAAAGGAAGTCTAACGGAGAGGATTCATACAGACTGTGGAGTTGACATCATTCCTTCCAAATACATGTAAACAAAATTATGCTAAAACGTTATTATACCCCCACAAAAAGAGTTTGAGGGGGGGGGGGGGGGGGGGGTATACTGGAATCAGCTTGTCTGCTGGTCGTCGGTCGGTCTGTCTGCAAAATCTTGTACTTTGAACTCCTCCTTCAGTTTCAACCTGATTCATTTGGTACTTGGCATAAATGTTACTCCGGAGTTAAGTAGATGTGCAAAATACCAATTTTAGGTCTCTGTGACCTTGACCTTTGGCTTTGAAATTGGCAGGCAAACTCTTGAACTTTCAACTCCTCCTTCACTTTCAACCTGATTCACTTGATACTTGGCATAAATGCTACTCAGGAGTAGTATAATTATGTGCAAAACACAAATTTCAGGTCTCTGTGACATTGATCTTGACCTCTGGCCTTGAAATTTGTCTTGAAATTGGCAGGCAAAATCTTGTACTTTGAACTCTTTCACTTTCATCCTGATTCACTTGATACTTGGCATAAATGTTACTCAGGAGTTAAGTAGATATGCAAGACACAAATTTGAAATATCTGTGACCTTGACCTTTGGCCTTGAAATTGGTCTGAAAATTGGCAGGCAAAATCTTGTACGGAACTCCTCCTTCACTTTCAACCTGATTTACTTGATACTTAGCATAAATGTTACTTAGGAGTAGTAGATGTTCAAGACACAAATTTCAGGTCTTGTCCGGAGCATATATCCTATACTCTATTATCTAGCATTACCAAACCTGTTGTGTCAATACATATTTTGTAGTAGATATTCAGGTCTCTGTGACCTTCAACTTAATATCTGGCCTTGAAATGGTAAAAAACCCAGTGTCATTCTGCAAAATCGGACCAGCGCGAACATTTTCATCCACGATTACCAAACCTGGTGTGTTATTATATGTTGGGATTGCAGAGTATCATATACTATTTTTAATTCATTTTGACCTTGGCTTACACCTTTGACCTTATTGTAAAACCTTATTGAAAACGTCTGAAGAGTGTGCAGAGTGCTGTATAGTGGGGGTATTTATCACCTTGAGTGATAGCCATTCTAGTTTCAACTGCAAACAGTTTGACGCCAGATCAGGCCTCGGGTAACCAGGCGTGTGAGCAGGTTCCAAAATATTGCCACTCAGGGATCCGTTTCATAAAACTTCGTACGACAAAAACGGTTGTAGATCTAAGTCAAAAATTTAAAATACATTTAGTTTCTGATTTCCCTTTCTAATCCTGTCTTGTGACATCTCTTTGGAATCGTCTTTTCAAGACATCTCTAGATGGAGAAATAAATAAAAATTTAGACTTTTATAATCTGACTTAGGACACCATTTGTCGTGCAAAGTTTTATGAAACGGGCACCAGATTTAAAAGAATCGTCAACATATCCGAGAAATTGACATTTCCACAATTTAGTGGATTGCGTTTGCGCTTCGTTTGACCGGTAAAGAATAATGTTCTACTTCTTTACTGTACAGCATGGATTCATTGATTCTCTGTGTTGTTGTTTCTAAGAGGTTTTACGTCCACCCAAAGCCATATATAATAATGCATCATCTCATTGCTTACAGCTCTGGGGCCCGTTTCATAAAACTTCTAACGACAAATGTTGTCGTAAGTCAAATCTTTAAAATACATTTTTTTTTTTTATTTCTCTATCTAATCCTGTCTTGTGACGTCTTTTTTGGAATCCTCTTGAAAAGGCGATTACAAAAAGATGTCACAAGACAGGATTAGATGGAGAAATAAATAATAATTGAGACTTTTATGATCTGACTTACGAAAACATTTGTCGTAAGAAGTTTTATGAAACGGGCCCCTGGTCAACATCGACTCATTGTTATGGAAACGTTTCCCTTTTTAAAGGGGTCCCACACCCCCTGGATCCCCGGAAGAAACATATGCTGTATATAACGGATACTGAATGTTGCAGCAAGATTAACCAATAATAGCGCTCCTAACTTGCTTGCGCCAACAGTCGCAAACCTATATTCATTTCATTTAGTGATACCGGGCGTGTTTTTGCAACGTTTCGGACACGATTCATTTGGCCGAAGACCGAGATTATCCGTTCGTGTGCGCGTCATAAGACAATAAGGCATAAGTTTTGATATAATGCATTACATTACAAACCTATGTACAGTAGAGACTACAAAACAAAGCAAGATGTCTACCAAAATGAACGTGGTCTGTGTCAACACTTCTCTCCTTTGTCGGACATGATCAATGTTGTACTGAGCTCAAGAGCTCTTAAGGCGAGTACACATGCCAAATATAAAGTTTCTATCACATGCAGTTCAAAAGTTATGACCAATACTGAATTCACCCTATTTTACCTCTAAATAACCTGTAAATGACAATGACCTTGAAACTTTGTCGGTAATGACCCAACTTGCACTGAACTCGGGAGCTTCTTTAGGTGAGTACACATACCAAATATAAAGTCTGTATCACTTGTAGTTCTAAAGTTATGGCCAATGTTAATTAGATTTCAGACGACGACGGCAAGCAATACGCCAACGACGTAATATTAATTTATAGGATAACAAAACAGACAAACGTTGGGACCCGCTTGCGGTGCTCTTGTATGAAATGATATTCATTAGAGTCACCAATAAGTAATTAAAATAAACTAAATTTAATTGGAACCTGGAATTATTCATTTTAAGTTCAGGGGATGTAAATGCACGTAACTGCTAAAAATATGGAAAGTAAAGCAAAGAATTCCCTCTTGCTTTGATTTCAATCAGATCCAGTTATACCTATCTCAGCATAAATATTGGACCCTAATTTTAGGGGTCTTACTTTATTCAAAACTATAGTAAAACCTCTCAAACGGACGATAGCAAAAAAGAAGGCTAATTGACTGCATGAGAATTAGGTGACAGCGTAAAGCAAGGTGAACGTAAAACAGACAATTCCTAAAGAAGCTGCGTGTTTTACGTTCACATTGCTTTTAGCAGTCACCTGCCTTAAACACCTGACGATTAACACAGTTTAATAATTAGTCGTTGTAAAAGGTCGGGTTTTACTGTAAATAGATAAAGCACATGGTTGCTGACATGTGTAACTGACATATGCCAGGATTAAAGTTCTGTGAAAAGTAACCAGGCTTTTTGTTTACGCCCGCTAACACTAATACTTATATAAACAAACACAGGATAACTACCATTAATCCAATCTATATTAGCATGGTACCAATCTGAAACTTTGCACGTGCTGATGAACCCCTATGGATTTCAAACCTCTACAGTAAAGTTCCGCAATACGATCAGTCAAAAGCATTTCTTTACTAGGTCAAAGGTAGTACATTCAACTGCTTAAGTTAAAACAGGGTGACAGCAAAGCAGAAAGCTCCTACATGAGCTTTCTGCTTTACTGTCACCCTGCCTTAAGCAATCAACTGTATTTATCACAATTTCTTTTATTGAGATGCTGTAAGGGTCGGACGTAAATCTAAAACCCAAGAACAAGTTCTTGTTTCTGTTCCCAGTGGTATTTTTCGGTTCACATGAAGAGGCCACTGACAAAGTGTTCTAATCGAACCAGCCCGCTGTGTTCTAGGCGGCATTCCTGCCCAGGAGCAATTTGAAAATTAGAAGAAACATTCCGCCGAATTATCACTGGTTGTACATCTTCTAGAGTTTCCACATCTTCTTGGCCAAAATACAGTTGACCCTCAGTTACTCGAACTCGCCGAAGGCAAAGATTCCCTTTTGTCAAAATTAAAATACAACTTTCTTAAACGATGTTTAAGCTAAAACTACGGGTTAAGTTCGAATTAACCTACATTCTGTTATCTATGTTTTATCTGCGAAATATGGGTGTGTTCGACTGAAGCGAGCGTTCGAGTAATCGATGCTTAATTGTACGTGATTTTACAGATTCTCAACGTTGTTTCTTTGGGGTTCATCGCTCGTACTTATCAAGCATATTTAATTTGGTTTCCATAGTAACGCTTATCTATGATAACTGAAATGATATTTGGAGCCAAAGTTCCAAAGTTCCTCGAATAGTTTTCAACTTTTTGTGTTTTCCGGTTGAGTGTGTCAGATGGATTCTGCAGACGCTGTAAGTCTTTTATTTCAATTTTTTCTCGCTTTTTGGAAAGAGATTACTTGGCGGTTTTATCAGATCTATTTAGGTCAGATCAGGGCTGCAGATAAATTGGAGTAACATGAACGTTTCCAACACCCTCATCTTTACTGGTTCACTCTAGCTCTTTTTGTGATTATTCATTAGAATCGTTTCTAAGTCTTGGAGACGACTCAAATGAATAATTACAACTTAGTGTTTGATGGAGGCAAAACAGTTTAGCTTGAAATTCTCTCCTTATCTACAGCTCTGAGTTGGATTAATCCTGTCTAGACCTCTTTCTAAACATGTACAGACAATACTAGGTTTAGCTATTGTCTTGTAGAATATCTACGGGAAACCGTTGCCCGTTCATCCGAGGCTCCAAAAAGAGGGAGTAATCTGAAAAATCCAACATTTTCTAATTTATTTCAGCACCAAATCCTATGGTGTTACTACTCATGAAATCGTCTGTTAGAGACGAAGAGATGATTCTAACGAGCAGTGACACCTTAGGATTTAATGCAGAATTAAGATTTTAATTTTGGAAATACTCCCCTTATCTGGAGCTCTGCCATTTGACGCCTATATGTATGTGTGTTTTACCCCTTTTTTACATCGTTGGATCGGCACTATCCTTTCCCAGTTAGATTTAAGACAATGTGACTTAAAATCTTTCTATGCGAACATAAAAAATCTTCGATATTCACGCATTTATGCTAAAACATTTAACAGGGCATCAGTTGCTCTTAAAAATCACAAGCTTTCCAAATTTTCAAGCACGATTTTAGGAATCTTACCTTTTAACCCTTTCGCTGCCAGGCTCTATAATATTAACATTGTGCAAATAGTATGGATCCAGATCAGACACCGCCACACCCATATAATATCAATGTTTCGTTTATAAAATCCGCATTAAATTCCTAACGTTAATTCGAAGATTGCAGAAAGAACCCGCAGGTCCTGAGAATTCAGAAAAATCCGGAGATTTCGGAAAAATATGGAAAAGGGACAGTCCTGCTTTACATGTACATGTACATGTATCATGCTTGTCAACTGCAGACAATGTAGCCAGATCAAACGACGTGTAACATGTGTATTTTTGCAGTGGTGCATATTATTGTCAAAAACCTGTTCTCTCTGACGATTGACAACCCCTTCGGGGCCCTGATCAGACGTCGCGTTTTGTTCATGTACAAGGGAGAAGACGTTCTAAAATTATTTTATAGTCGCATATCCAAATAAGTTTAAGCTTACATGACGTTATTCTTTCCCGTTTTTAAACGCAAACGAAACGCAAACGCGGTACACTAAATGTAGAAAATTACATATTTTCTTTAAATTTCTATCTTTTTTAATCTGAGTGGCAAACAGTTTGGAGCCAGATCAGACACCGGGTTACTCCTCTAATGTGTCATATAGACTTGTTTTGATTCATTTTAAAGTAATGAAGTAAAAAATATATCAGTCTTATTTTATGGTCTTGCTCTATTTTTATTTGATACTAAACTATCTAACGGACATTGCCGACTTTTTACACGTCCGCCCATTGTTGACTTTCTCACCCTGTTGGCTCCGTTGAAACATACAGTGGAGAAAACGTTATTCTTTCCCGTTTAAACGCAAACCAAACGCAAACGCAAATTGCATTAAAATGACAACTTTTTGACAATTTTGACGTCTCATTTTAAACTTAGTGGCAAACAGTTTGGAGCCTGATCAGACGCCGGGTTACCCGGCGTCTGATCCCGGCTACAAACTGTTTGCAATGGAAATAATAGTTTTAGCGTAAACGCGTTTATTGGGAAAGAATAACGTCTTCTCCACTTACTGTATACCCTGATGTCGGGCGTTATCTGTTTACAAGAAATAGCTCTTTACCTCTTTGAAAGGCTTTAGTAATTTTATCGTCTGCAACAATTATTGTCTTCTGCTTTCTGACAATATACCCATTTGCGCCTAGTGGACTCTACCCTGCTTGTATATTGGATTAATCCATTTTTGAACTAGGGGGGGGGGGGACTGGTCTAAATTTTCATTTTGGTTTTGTTTTATATTGAAATTCCTATCAGCAAACAATGTATACTCTGATCAGACGCCGTGGTATTAGTCGTCTGTTCAGAACCAATACTGTTTGCCTATATGTCCCTCTTTTTGGACGCTATATGTACATCTGGATTAAACTTTTTAAAAAAAGTAGAATCAATTTGTCAAACAGTTTTGATACTGGTGAGACGCCGAGTCACTCGATGTCTCATCAGGGAACAACATATTTGCACCAATAACGTGCAAAGAGAGAACGACATGTCTCGGATGAACGACATCCGTGTCGATATCAATAGCATTTGGGCAAACTGTTTGGACCAAGTAATATGCCGTTCAATTCCGCAGCTCACTGATTAACATTTGCAAACAATGTAGACCCAGTTCAAAGAGCCATCTGATCAGGATCTGCACTGTTTGATATTTTCATTGATGTTTGTTGTCATACATGACATCAGTATCTATAGACTGGTTCAGAGCCAAAAGGATTACAAAATGTATAAATCAAGAGATATTTAGAGATGAAAGGGTAAAGTTATTTTCTGTTGTGATGATGTGGTTCATTACATGTACGGTGGAGAAAACGTTATTCTTTCCCAATAACGTGTTTACGCTAAAACTATTATTTCCACTGCAAACAGTTTTGAGCCAGATCAGACGCCGGGTAACCCGGCGTCTGATCAGGCTTCAAACTGTTTGCCACCAAGATTAACATGAATTTTCAAAGTTGTCTAAAAATTGTACTTTTCTACGTATTAGTGCTGTTTGTTTGCGTTTCGTTTGCGTTTAAACGGGAAAGAATAACGTTTTCTCCACTGTATGTGAACTTTGCATGTTGGTGCTAAAGTGCTTGACCTCCAATCAGACAAACGCCCTGAACCACCTATTGATCCTCCAAATACTTTGGAGAAGACATTATTCTTTACCAATAAACGCGTTTATGCTTTCAACAATTACATGTATATCTATTGCAAATAACCCGGCGTCTGATCAGGATCAAAACAGTCGGTCACTCAGATTAAAATGAACAGTAATTTTCTACATTTTATTGTATTAAATGCGTGTGCGTTTCGTTTCGTTTCGTTTTCATCTTAATATGGGAAAGCCTAACGCCTGATCAATCGAAACCAGATTATACAGACTATTATCATGTTATTAACCATAATAAATTATATCCACAACTTGAATATCAAGAGATACTTGAATATCAAGAGATACATTTTTGATATGATGCTGTTTAATGCAGAGCAAAATTAATACACAAAACTCTTATTTCACTTGTACTCTTCTTAACCCATTACCCAATAAATATGCCTGTTTACGCCTTTAATTTATTTACCCACAGAAGAATATAGTTCCAATTTATACAATCACGAATGTATATCTTCAGCCACATTCTGCTTTACTTTCAACCTGATTCAAGTGGTCATCTATTTTCAAAACAAGAAACAGGCTATGGGGTAATTGGTTAATGATGCCACCTGTCTTTGATCTGCCTACCCATCTTTTTTTTAACGGTTTCTCAACACCGGCTTAACTGTTTTAAAGTACGCATGTTAAACCCCTTTACTGCCAAATTACCGTCTGCTTAAATTTCATCGTCTGCTGTTATGCTCAAAAATTCAAATCAAGCCATTTTCATTGACGAAACATCTCTATGGGGATGTCAAACAGTTTGGATTCTGATCAGACGCCAATTTAACTCAGCGTCTGATCAGGATCCACACTGTTTGCATATGACGGTGTATTCGGTACTGCCAGTGAAGTGGGTTCACGGTTAATACGGTAGAAACTCGATACTTCGAACTCCCGTTAGTTCGAACATACTGTACCCGTATTTCAAAGTTAAAACGTGGCTTAGCCACGTTTTAACTTTGAAATACGGATATGTTCGAATTAAACGAGATCGGCTTATCGAATTTCAAATTACGAACTACTGGTGCAATGAATTTAAGTGAGTACGAAGTATGGAGTCCCGTCTGTAGTTCTAAACAACACACACTTTGTTGTCAGTCTGAGTGTAGGGTATAGGGTCAGTTGATGGAGTAGATCGGATATGGACAAGTACAGTAAGAATGTAAGTGAAGCTTTTCCTATTCTTAGTCTGCTACAGTGAAGCATGTATTAACCCATTACTCAATATATACTTTATGCATTTTGATGTATTCCTCCGCGGAAGAAAATTAGCTCCAATCTATACCGTCATGGAAACATGTAGACTAAGTATCATAAGAAATATGTTTTCTATTCTAGCAGATGGAAGCTACATGTATAAAGCTGACTGAAAGTAACGCAAATTGCGGTTTAGGGCGAACATGTATTCTGCTTTGCTTTCAACCTGTTTTCAGTGGTCAACTATAATAATAATAAATAATTACTTGTCTTCAAAACTAAAACAGGCTATGGGGTAAACTCAGTACAATGCCAATAAGATGTAGCAATCGCTTATACAATTTGATGCTAATAACCCAGAAAGATCTTGCAGGGACGTTATTCTTTTCCAATAAACGCGTTTACGCTAAAATATTATTTCCATTGCAAATAGTTTGGAGTCAGATCAGACGCCAGTTTTCATTTTCTACATTTTGTTGAAATGCGTTTGCGTTTCGTTTGCATTTACACAATGTACACGAGAAAGAAAAACGTCTTCTCCACAGCATAATAATTTAAATATGTACATTATAGAATTGTCCTCTGCATGCGAACTTGTGTGTCGACTACAACAAGTCTCAGAATTAATTTATCTGAATTTCTTTTCCAAATACCATCAGAGTGTCTGGATCCAGATGAGATACAGTCGAACTTCGATATCTCGGACTAGCTTTCCTCGAACTACTCGCTATTTCGATACATGAATTACATACTTCATGCTCGGTTAAGTCGAACATATCCGTGTTTCAAAGTTTAAACGTGGCTTAGCCAGGTTTTAACTTAGAAATACGGATATGTTCGACATTACCGAGTTCGAGATATATCGACTGTAAATGTAGGCCTCATCTGGACTAAACAGTTTGCAAAGGTTTTCAGGAATACTCCATTTTAGATATACTAGGATGATTTGAAGACACGGTCATGTTTTTTTCGAACAGAAGACTATTTGATATAAAATAGCAAACAGTACAGACCCTGATGGATTACAGCGTTATGCTTCGTCTCATTAGGGTCTATACTGTTTGCCACTGTCATAATTATCTATATATAGTAGACACTAGGCTTAAATGGTTAAAATTATCGTCTGCAAATGTTTTCACATTTTATTGGAGAAAATGAGATGCCATAGTATTAACCGATGCTGGTCATACACGTAGGCTCGGTTAATAGGCGTTTATTTGGTGGTGGTGCTATTAAATATTTGTAAATGTCAAATTAGTGGCATAGCGAGCACATAGTTCAAATACCATTCTTTATGAACATGTATTTATCAATGTAGATATCTATATTTATTTCTTGAGAAACCATGGCATATTGAACACAGTGAAAGCTAACTAACAAATGCACTTGGTCCCAGAAAAAGAGGACCTAAACTAAATGTGTTCACCATTGTTTATCAATCAGTTTATATTTTATACTTATAGTAGCGTGTGATACAGTAAAACCTTTCTATTACGACCACTAAATTGTGTTAATTATTATGCGTTAAGAACAGGTGACTCCTTAAAGCAAGGTGTAGGAGCTTTCTGTTTTACTGTCACCTTGCTGTAAGCTGTCACCTGTCTTTTATACACTAAACAAGCCTTCTTTTTAGTGTCCGTACATGTAATTGAGAGGTTTTACTGTATATCAATCTCATTGAATTGGTAAGGTGCTATGTGTCATTGTAACGGTGTTCCGACTAGTGTAAACTTGCTTAAGTCGAGCTTACTTGTACATGTATTTAAAAGTTTAAACGTGGCTTCACATGTTAGCTTTGAAATACGGGGATGTTCGACTAAAACGACTTAAATTTATTGGCATTAATCTGTAGAAACATACTATTTCAAACTTAAGTGAGTTGGTGATATCGAGGTTCAACTGTAACTATACTGATGTATGTAGGCAGAAGTGCTCAAAAGTATACACTGAATTATCTAAAGCTTAATTGAACTGGCCACTAACCAATTACCTTATGAATATGCCTTTCATTGATTCATCCACTAAAAAAAAAGTTCCATTTTATATAGTCATGGATATGCATTATAAGTTTTAACGTCACCTTGCTTTGAGCTGTCATCAGACTTTTATACAATTAATTAGCCTTCGTTTTAGTTGTTGTAATAGAGAGGTTTAACTGTACAGTGATGTTATTGTTTCCGATAATTTTAGGAATTTCCCACGCAACAATTTAATCTGAGTAAAAAACATTTTGGAGCCTGATCCTGGTTACCTGGCGTTTGATCTGGCTCCAAACTGTTTGCATTGGACATACAATATAATTAATTTTTACTCTTTATACATGTAGCATAAACTGTTTTATTGGTAAACGCCTTTTCCATTGTAAAAAACTAAAATGAATGAATGTAAGTAAAAGTACAAGGATATTGGAAATGGTGGAATTACGAGTTGAAATGTTATTCATTTTGTGCAACGAAGAAAAAAAACAAAGAGCCTCTGTATCAATCGGGTCATTGTTTTTTAAGGCTTGATAACACGGCAAATACATTGTACCTTACAGTTCAATGCCCCTGGTGCAAACGGAAATAAAGTACAATGAAAACAGTGTAGACACTGGTGAGATGTCGCAAAACTATCCGCCGCACTAGGTCTGCACTGTTTGTTGTGATATGTGTTCAAAGTTTGCTAAGTTAACACTCATTCAAGTATAGTGTAGCCATCTTTAACAAGTTCCTCCCTGATACCTATACATGTATTATAAAAGTGACAATTCCACTTTCTGCAATTTATAGGGTTGTTTATGCCAATGTTTGCAACATTTAAAACAGTGCAGACCTTGGTCAGAGGACTCCGTCCTCTTATCTAGGTCTTCACTGTTTGTATTACACTTGTCCTATAGTATAGGACAAGTGTACTCTTCAAATGTACTCTGTTTTCGAAGAACGTATAATATGTGTGACTTAGATTCAAAGGGTTAAATCACGTGTCTGCTTATTGCAATATATAGAAACTTTCTGCATTACTGTCTACATTTGAATCAGGGCTCCAGATAAGAGGTAGTTTTTTCAACAAATCCCACATTTTCTCACTATTTTTAGCACCAAATCCTATGGTGTTACTACTGATTAGAATCGTCTCGAAGAGACGATTCTAATGAGTAGTGACACCATAGGGTTTAATTCAGAAATAAAGATTTTAGTTTTTGAAAAACTACCCTTATCTGGTGCTCTGTTTGAATGGTCGTTAAATACAAGAATGACAGTGTAATAGTTCAACGTTCAATATAATGGACTAGTAAGGTATTTCATGTACAACAACCTTATAATTGATAATGAAACATGTCGACAATAACAATGCAATCATTCAGTGAAAATATACAAACATTTTGTTGTTAACAGTTCTTTACCCTGTCAAGCGATATGCTATGCATGTTCAAACAGTGTGGGTCCAGATCGACGCCAAGTAATTGGCCGTCTAATATGGATCCAGTCTGTTTTAAAAATGTAGCGCCGTTTCCTTTGTTGTGCAAAATAGGTAATTTATTTTTTGTTGATTTTGAAGATGACGATATGAAAGCAGGCGATATTACAGCAGCACAAGTATGTATACATATTGTAACCTAATAATCATATTTGATATGAGAGTAGCGTGGGTGATGGGAAATTGACGACTCGCTATAGTTAACACGACACGTGATATCAAAATACGACCCCAAAGTGCTGTCTGCTGGACTGTTTTCATCTGCTTTAGTTCATCAAATTCTTACAATCATACTCGATATGCTTTAAAGATGATTGCTAGACTTAATGCGAAAACCTCAGCGCTTGGATTGTATCTATATTTTTCTGCAAGTAGAGTGCAGGTGAACAAGTGATATCCATCCATTAAAACATTTCTCATGGATGGTTTTACTTTAACAGTATTTTGTTTGTTTGTTATTTGTATCGACTCTTTTTTCACTACCGATAAATAACGCCTGAGCTGTTGGGATCTCGGATACAGAGTCAAACGTATGTTAATCCATGTATGTTTAGCGTAAAAAAAAGATGATTTTGGCAAACAATGTAGACCCTGGTGAGACCCTGCGTTACGCGGCGTCTTATCAGGCTTTGCTTTTTCATATGACATGTTCTGCTGGGTGAGCAAATATTGTAAATAGTGTCTTTAGATGAACTTGCAAACAGTATGGATCCTGATCAGACGCCGCGTTACGCGGATAAGTCGTTATTTTTTTCTCCAATAGAGGCGTTTACGCTTAAATTATTATTTTCATTGCAAACAGTAACGCTGCGTCTGATTAGGCACCGAACTGTTTGCCACTCAGATTTAAGAACGTGAGTAAAACAGAAAGATATTTTTCTTTCATTTTTCTGTATTGCGTTTCGTTTGCATTTGAACGGTTAAGAATAACGTCTTCATCACTTACATATGAGCCGTGCCATGAGAAACCTGCCTTATTGCATTGCAAACTGTGTAGATCAAGACCAGCCGCCGTGTCTAAGACACTGTTTGACACTCACATGCATCTAAAACATTTGATGTACAGTGGAGAATCTGTTATTTTTTCCCGTTTAAACGCAAACGTACGCAAACGCACGCAAACGCAAAGCAATAAAACGTAGAAAAGAACAATTTTTAGACAATTCTGATATTTCATATTTATCTTGGAGGCAAACAGTTTGGAGCCTGATCAGACGCCGGGTTACCCGGCGTCTGATCTGGCTCCAAACTGTTTGTATTGTAAATAATAGTTTTAGCGTAAACGCGTTTATTGGGAAAGAATAACAGATTCTCCACTGTAGCTGTATCATAATTGTACATTATTTGGAAGTGAAGACAAAACTCAGGCCACGGTGCTTGGTCTGTATACTGTTGCAATGCAATAAGGCAGGTTTTGTTATGGCACAGCTCATATATATATATGAGCTATGCCATGAACAAACAAGATTTACTGCATTGTGAACAGTGCATAAAGTGTAAATTGTATCACATTTAAATCTGACGAACTCTTATAAAATTAAACCCATTTATGCCTGAATATTTTAACGAATTCATACTCCCTATATGTACATGTACGTGTTGAAAGATGCCATTATAATTGTACAAGTGTGATCTAAAGACACGTACACATGTATGTTGTAGTGTATGCCACACAGCAAAACATTTCATATATGAACTATAGCAAACAGTGTACACACCGACGAGACGCCGCGTAACGTGTCACCTCACCAGGGTCTACAATGTTCGTCAATGTCCTTTTTAGTAGATACTGTATACATGTATGTATAGTTTGAATGGATGGAGAAGACATTATGGTTCATTTAGCAGTGAAAGGGATAATAAAATATTCATCATAGCTTTATTGGCTAACGAGAGTTTAATCAAATTAACTTGAAATTAAACAGCAATTGATACATGTAGCAGAGCATGTGGTACATGTAAGGACATCGTCAATTAGCCTAATTACTTACGAAACGAAGACTGGATATGTAAACCTACTACAGTCAACAAGGCTTTAAAGCAGACATCTGCTTGAAGAACATACTCCATTATCATATCTGTCTCTGTCTGTCTCTATTTGTCTGCCTGTGTCTATATCTATATCTCTCCTTACTAATTCTTCCTCTCTGTATGTCTGTCTGTCTCTCACCCTCTCTCTCTGTCTCTATGTCTCTGAGACCCATTTCGCTCTCTCTCCCTGGATCTTAGTCTCAGGCTCTGTGTGCATGTCTGTCTGTCTGTCTCTTTCTCTTTATCTCTGTTACCCCCCTCTCTCTCTCCCCTCTCCCCCTCTCTCTCTCTCTCCCTCTCTCTCTCTCTCTCTCTCTCCATGGCTCTTATTCTCAGCCGCTGTATGTATGTCTGTCTCTCATCCCTCACCCTCCTTCGCTCTCCTCACTCATTCTCTCTTCTCACCCACCCTATCTGATGTCTCTCCTCCCTTCACCCACCCTCGTTGTCCCCCTCCCTCTCCCTCTCTCCATTTCCTCACTCATTCTCTCTTCTCGCTCATCCTCTCTGATGTCTCTTCTCTCTTCACTTACCCTCTCTATCTCCCCTCATGTATTCCGTTCTCTCTCTTCTCAATCACGCTCTTTCTCAATTTTGACTTGTGCAGGTCCCACTAGATTAAACTCATTAGAACGCGTATGTTTATTTTTGCTTCAAGTTAATGTGTTAGTATAGTATACCATTATTTTAGGAAACAATGTTTTTCTTTCCTATTCGCCCAATTCATCGTTCATCAAAACGTTACATGCACCTACTGAGTTTGTTGACACAAATAGCTCCAAATCTTGTGTTTGCCACTGATTGAAAAAGGCGAAAGAATGTTAGAAGAATTGAAGAAACTCCTCTGTTACGGCCACTTAATTATTTTGATACTTTGGTGTTGAAGGCATGTTGCAGCTTAAAACAAGATGAAAGTTGTTTTAGGATATTTATATTTTTACTTCCATCTTGCTTTTAGCTGTCTCGTGTCTTAGATACAAAATGTACAATTAATTAGCCTTCTTTTTATTGGTCGTTATAGAAGGGTTTTGCAAATGATTTCAGGACAAAAGCAATGTAGAAAGCTCATATACTGTACATGTATGCTCAACTTATCGTGTTTCAGTGGGTGGTCACTTAATACAACCCTTTACTCCACAGGTACGCAGTTTTACCCATTTAATTTATTCTTCCCCTGAACAAATAGTTCTAATTTATAGTCAATAAAATTAATTTTTACGCATTTAATATATTCTTCCACTGAAGAAATATTTCCAATATTGTCATAAATGTGGATATCATAAAATACATTTTATTCTAGCAGATGGTACATTTTTAAATTTAGGAAGTAGGTTGAAAGTAAAGCAGAAGGCGCATTTACTTTCAATCTGCTATCAGTGGCCACCTATTTTCAATGCTAGAAATAGTAAAATGATTAAAGGGTTAAGTACATTTTGAATTGCCATACCGTATGCAGTGGCATTTTCCCGTGCTACACGTGTTTTTATCATAAAACTGAGCGTACATTATCTACACGTGTTATTATCATGAAAACGAGCGATACAGTCTGTAGCAGGGGCTTCTACTTGATGTTATCAACGGAATCAGAGGCGATATTCTGTCAGATATCATTTTCAACACCCGTCTGCAAAACGTCATCAGCTAAAAAATAACATTTCTACTAAATGGCAACTTTAAGCTCTATTGTTATCAAGCAGCTGCAAATTGGATTGTAAGCAGCTAGATTTCATATCAGAATTCTGGATTAAATATAAATTTGAACAGAATCTAAACTGTTTGTGGATGCGATATGTATACAGACTTTTGTGTTTGTGAGTAATAGATTATCACAAAACATCAGAAACAGCATTGCACATACATACATGTACATACACTTACGTTATATAAACAATCGAATTTCAATATTTCCAAATCGCTTGGAACGGATGTATCCCTATTTCTGGAGCTGAAATTCGATAGATTCATTGATTTCGCTTATGTAAAACCTTCCCAAGTTTAAATGTGGCTCATGCGCCACGTTTTGAATACATGTAAGTTCGCGAGGAATATGTACAGTCAATAGATATCGTCTATGTTCATAATTGTTAAACAAAATACATGTACAATGTACATGTACATTTGCAATATTAAAGACAGGTTACAGCTAATTCCAGGACAAAAGTAATGCAGAAACCTTTCATTATAATACTTTTGTACTTCATTAGGTTGTTATCAAAAGTATTTAATTGTTCTCTGGAGTCTGGACATTGGTTTACTCTACTTTTATGATCGTGGGGAATTCCCTGTCTTATCTGATAAATGATCAGTCAGAAGCGCTTCTAAACTTACGCTCTTATCCTTCCAATATTATCTTCTGCTTAAAAATTGTCGTCTGCACGAAACAAAATCACGTTTTAAAAATGTTTTTTTTAGAAAATAAAAATAAATATTAGATCTAGTATCAAACAGTTTGGATCCCGATCAGACGCCGGGTTACCCGGCGTCTGATCAGGATCCAAACCTTTGCACTTTAGGAGTCAAACCGCGGTTGGCAGGAGATAGGTTTGATGTATGCTCACACCCCCTGATTTTACAAGTGTTCCGCACGTGAATCTATCACTGCCAAGAGTCTGTCAATACTGATATAGTCCAGCTTGCAAATCGAACTTGCCCATGTTACAGGCGATTTCATTTCAACAACTACAGTGGGCAACAGTTAAAGATAATTCAAGATATATCTAACACCTTACCCTTAAGTATGGTTTCGGTTTTAAAGACAGATGGTTGCTAAAAGCAGATTGAAAGTATCTAGCAGATTACGCCTTTAAAACGCATAGTAAATGATTCCCAAAGCGGTGTCACTTTATTGCATCGCGACATGTGTTTAGACTAAGTTCCGATTAACTAAATACTAGTGACGGGTATAGTTACTCATCCGTTACAACAGTGTACAGGTGAAGTGTATACTTGTCCTATGAAATCAATTCAGACCCTTGTCTTTGAAGCGGGCGGTTTGATCAGGCTCCAAATTGTCTCCCTCGCAGATTTAAATGAATCGTAGGAAATAAAAAGAAATTGCAATTATCTACATTTAATTTTTATGCGTTTGTGTTTAAACGGGAAAGAATAACTGTATCAATGTATTGGACATGCACCTACAGTGGAGAAAACGTTATTCTTTCCCAATAAACGCGTTTACGCTAAAACTATTTTTCCCAGTGCAAACAGTTAGGAGCCTGATCAGACGCCGGGTAACCCGGCGTCTGATCAGGCTCCAAACTGTTTGCCACTCAGATAATAAATGAAAAGTCAGAATTGTCAAAAAGTTGTCCTTTTCTACATTTTAGTGTTTCGCGTTTGCGTTTCGTTTGCGTTTAAACGGGAAAGAATAGCGTATTCTCCACTGTATCAGTAGGTTCTAAGCATGTGAATTCCAGCAGTATGTCATACAGTGGAGAATCTGTAATTCTTTCCCGTTTAAACGCAAACGTACGCAAACGCAAAGCACCAAAACGTAAAAAAGGACAACTTTTGGACAATTCTGATAATTCATGTTTATCTTGGTGGCAAACAGTTTGGAGCCTGATCAGACGCCGGGTTACCCGGCGTCTGATCTGGCTCCAAACTGTTTGCACTGCAAATAATAGTTTTAGCGTAAACGCGTTTATTGGGAAAGAATAACGTTTTCTCCACTGTACATAAGAGGCGGTTTGCTAGGTGCATACACAGTGGAGAAAACGTTGTTCTTTCCCGTTTAAACGCAAACGAAACGCAAACGCAGTGCAGTTTAACGTAGATCATTAAACTTGTTGGCAATTCTGACCATTTATTATAATCTTAGTGGCAAACGGTTTGGAGCCTGATCAGACGCCGGGTTACCCGGCGTCTGATCTAGCTCCCAGCCGTTTGCACTGCAAATAATAGTTTTAGCGTAAACACGTTTGTTGGGAAAGAATAACGTTTTCTCCACTGTACTTTCACCTTTAAGCGCAATAGAAACGCAGAAGGTGTGGAAAATGGCCGTATTTAGAATTCTCTAACGATTCGTTTCAATCTGAGAAGCAAACAAATTACTGTCTGTTTTGATGTCGGGTTACATGTACCCGGTGTCTGATTTGGCTCCAAACCGTTTGCAGTGGACGTAACTGTTTTAGCAATTGTAAACGCGTTTATTGGAAAAGCATAGCGTCTTTCTAACTGTATATGCATTGATCAATTCGCGTCATTATTTTATTGGATTTGGATTTGGATTTGTTATGATTTTACGTCTACTACGCTTCTTGGCATACGTTTACGATCTCGTTGCACCTAGAGACCCCAACCTACTAAAGCTTTCAGCGCCAAATAAATGTCGACTGCTGATACATGTATTTACGTCTGGTGAAAAAATGATCTTGAGTTTTTTTTCTTTATATTGTCCGATAGTCAAATAGTTGGATCCTGATCAGATTCCGAGTTACTTAGTGTCTAATTGGAATCCAAAGTATTTACTATGGAAAAAAAATATATACATGTATACAGTGCAGAAAACGTTATTCTTTCCCGTTTAAACGCAAACGAAACGCAAACGAACAGCACTAAAACGAAGAAATGTACAATATTTAGACAACTTTGACAATTAATGTTAATCTGAGTGGCAAACAGTTTAGAGCCAGATCAGACGCCGGGTTACGGCTCTAAACTGTTTGCAGTGGAGTTAATAGTTTTAGCGTAAACGCGTTTATTGGAAAGAATAACGTTTTCTCCACTGTTCTTGTTTCCCGAGGTTTAATGTTAACCCGTAGATTCCTGAGTGGGAATTGACTTGCTTTTTCAAAGATTTTGGATCCAGATCAGATGCCGCATGACGAAGAAAGTCTAAATATTTTGGCATCATTTACTTATGATTCTAATACAAAATCGCCAATTTCTTACCTTTTGTGTGCCACAACCAAAATGTTTTGAGACGGATATGAAATTAGCCATTCTATTAGTACTGGTCCCAATGTTATAAAGCTGAACAAAATCTCAAATCTGACCAATCAAATGATTGAGAACAATCTCAGACTCAACTCAACATCTTTATAAACTTTGAACTCAGTTGTGTCTAGTGACACTGTTGCGCAATCATGTTATTTTTAAAACGATTAGTGAACTTTTGTTAGTGAGATCAGGAACTTTGGGTACATGTAACACACATTATGAACGATTCTTTTTGTTACAAAACGGTCCACTACGTCGGTACATGTATTACATGTACGCATTATATCTTTATTTCAGTATCACCATGGTCCATATACAGTGAAGAAAACGTTATTCTTTCCAAATAAACGCGTTTACGTTAAAACTATTTTTCCCAGTGCAAACAGTTTGGAGCCTGATCAGACGCCGGGTAACCCGGCGTCTGATCAGGCTCCAAACTGTTTGCCTTTCAGATAAGAATGAAAAGTCAGAATTGTCAAAAAGTTGTCCTTAAGTTTTCTACATTTTATCGTTTTGCGTTTGCGTTTCGTTTGCGTTTAAACGGGAAAGAATAACGTTTTCTTCACCGTACATACATTAGAGAATCTGTTAAACGCAAACGTACGCAAACGCAAAGCACTAAAACGTAGAAAAGAACAACTTTTGGACAATTCTGATAATTCTTGTTTATCTTGGTGGCAAAAAGTTTGGAGCCTGATCAGACGCCGGGTTACCCGGCGTCTGATCTGTCTCCAAACTGTTTGCACTGCAAATAATAGTTTTTAGCGTAAACGCGTTTATTGGGAAGGAATAACAAATTCTCCACTGTATATACGGTAAGAGTTCACAGAACTTTTTGAAATATGAACTTACGTACGAAAATACCGTGGATCTTTAGAATTGCCCTTTGGCGCATGTTTTTCTCCGATAATACTTTTGAACCTGAAAAGAAATCTATTTTACAACTGTGATTATGAGCGATTGGTAACATAAAATAAATATACAGTGGAAGATAATAATCTCACCCGTTTAAAAATGTGGAAAATTATGTTTAATCAAATGTCGTATACGATTTGTTTTTTAATCTCAGTGACAAATAGTTTGGAGCCTGATCAGACGCCGGGTTACCCGGCGTCTTATCTGGCTCCAAGCTGTTTACATTGATTTTTTAGCATACATCGCCTTTATTGGGAAAAATAACGTCTTCCTAACTGTAGCATGCGTAAAAAATATTGCCAAAATGTTTGTAGTAATAAAAACACGAGGTCACGCAAGTGAAGTATTTTTTATTTGTAAATACCAAACAGTGTAGCATTATCCTTTTCCTCGATGGCTTTTCTTTAATCACGGTTAAAGGCTGTTGATTGCTTTAAGCATTGCAAGCATTCTATTAGGGGAAGGGTTGCACTTGTCTTTGTCAATGACGCAAAACGGCGCGGATACAAACATTTTGGATCTTTGTCAGGCATGGCGTTACGCAGTTTGATCAGAATCCAAACTGTTTGATGAATCGTTGCGAAGTTTCATCAGTTATATTGTCTTAAATCTAACTTAAAAAAGATATTGCAAACAACAATATAGAAGCAGAGGACAATATGACGACGACGGGGTAAACATCACCCGATCAATTTGACAATAAAAGGGTTCTAGCACTGAATATAGGCAATAAATGAATGGTTCTTTTAGTGGGCCTGCCATTTCTTTTCACCTGATACATGTATTTACGGATTTTCTAACTCTAACCTTTGCTAAGTACAATTATGGAGAACATGTTTTTCTACCCAATAAAATCCTTTATGCTAAAATCCTTATGTTTATTGTAAACAGTTTGGAGACAGATCAGACGCCGGGTAACCCGGCGTCTGATCAGGCTCCAAACTGTTTGTCACTCAGCTAAAAAACAAAATTAAGAAATTTAAAAAACTTGCATTTTTTAGATTTATTAATGCGTTTACGTTTCGTATGCGCTGACGTGGGGTATAGAATAACATTGACTGATACTGTACTTGTTTGGTCCAGGTTCATACAGTGGAGAATGTGTTATTCTTTCCCAATAAACGCGTTTACGCTAAAACTATTATTTGCAGTGCAAACAGTTTGGAGCCAGATCAGACGCCGGGTAACCCGGCGTCTGATCAGGCTCCAAACTGTTTGCCACCAAGACAAACATGAATTATCAGAATTGTCCAAAAGTTGGACTTTTCTACGTTTTAGTGTTTTGCGTTTGCGTACGTTTGCGTTTAAACGGGAAAGAATAACAGATTCTCCACTGTATCGGCTACGCTATTGGACATTCGTTATTGCATGAATATTGTACATTTAAAGATTAAGAGTCTCATCTAATATATGTGGTAAAGCCATGTAAATAAAAAATGGACATGTGTTTGACATATTTTCTTTCAGATTAAGTAAATTGTGATAGAGTCATTTATCATGTATATAGTGTCTGACAACGGGTACGAGTCAAAATAACAATGTTAAAAATTCTAAATCAGTAAATGTGATATAATTAAAAGAAAATAGTGCTACGTAATCGGATCCAAAAGTCTGCTATTACTATACATCTCGATAGCAATGCCTGACTTTTGAAAACAGATACAAGAAAAAATTCAATTCAATTCAATATCTTTATTTCCTCCAAGACTGAAGAGACATCATTGGTACAGTAAACATATTTACAAATAGCATGTAACATATTATACATTTCTATGACAAAGTATATACAGTTTTATACAAAAAACCCAACTTTTTTACAGGACATGTTAGGATTTGAATACTATCGTTGGTTTAAATTGGAGAGTTCATACTATGTGTAAATGTAAATTTAACTCGTTCAACCCTGGCACTTTAAAGTAACTAGCATCAAGATTTAGCACAGATTTGTAAATGTATGTCAAAGGCTTATGTATACGGGAAACTATTAGTTTAGGATAAGAAATTCTGTTTAAAAAGTGCATTTCAAAGAAAAAATAATATTTAGCTCTGGTCGTACATGTACATGTATTCGAACCCGGGACACATTTTTACACAGTTGTGTGAAATCCGTTTTTTGTGTGTGTTTTTCTGACACCAAAACCTAGTTATATGGAAATGAGAATGCTTGCGTATAAGTTGCTTATCTTAAATCTTATTTTAATGAATATGTCAGTTCTCAGGTTTGGGCGTATCTGAAAACTGTAAATCCATGCGGACTTAATGCAGTTTATCATTTAATGATATGTCAAAAGGTAATATTCGCTTAACAGGTACCCCTAACTTATCCACATCTGAAAACTCAAATGGACAATTCCAGTTACCAATAAAGTGTAGACCATTTATAACATGTACTATTTACAGTGGAGAATCTGTTATTCTTTCCCGTTTAAACGCAAACGTACGCAAACGCAAAGCACTAAAACGTAGAAAAGAACAACTTTTGGACAATTCTGATAATTCTTGTTTATCTTGGTGGCAAACAGTTTGGAGCCTGATCAGACGCCGGATTACCCGGCGTCTGATCTGGCTCCTAACTGTTTGCGCTGCAAATAATAGTTTTAGCGTAAACGCGTTTATTGGGAAAGAATAACAGATTCTCCACTGTAACTCATTTGCGCCCAGTGGATTCTTCCGGCGTCTGATCAGAGTATACACTGTTTGCCTATGTCCCATATATGGGGTCGTATGCACAAATTGGTTAGTTTTTTTTATTTAAATTTTACAATACCTAACAATGTGACAAACAGTGCATGCCCTGATCAGAGGGCTCGCTTAGGATACCTCTTATCAGGGCGTACACTATTTGCTAAGGATATATGGGTTACAATCAACAAAAAGTTTTCTACAAAACTTGTCATTTTCTGCATTTCATGACGTTACGTTAACGCCAAGTTTAATGTTTTAATAAACCCTGTAATTACAATGGAATCACTCATCGACAATTCCCAGACCTACTTACAGTTATAAAATTAGTTTCCATTCGCATATCAAATGGAAACTAATTTTATAATTGAATAATAATATGCTATCCTGAATGAATTTCTTTCGTGACCTACTTACAGTTGTTTAGACGTCCTTCTTTCCCAATAAGCGCGTTTGTGTGAAAACAATTATTTCCAGTGCAAACCGTTTGGAGCCAGACCAGAAACCGGGTAATCCGGCGTCTGATCGACCTCCAAACTGTTCGAGGAAAAATGAAATCCTCAAAAGTTTCAAAAAGTTGTCATTTTTGCCGATTTTATGACATTTATAACGTTTGCGTTTCGTTTAAACGGGAAAGAACAACATCGTTTTCACTTTAGTTAAGTGGCTTAGTATAATATAGCTGTCATGTTGTAAACAAAATATACATGGTTTTTATCGTGTTTGTTTGATCAGTCTATCAATTACGATTGCATGTTGTAAGCGCCACTGGTACAGTGGAGAAAGCCGTTATTCTTTCCCGTTAAAACGTAAATGAAACGCAAACGCATTGCACTAAAATGGGTAAAATTACAACTTTTTCACATTTTTGACGTCTCATTTTAAACTTCGTGGTAAACAGTTTAGAGCCTGATCAGACGACGGGTTACCCGGCGTCTGATCTGGCTCCAAACTGTTTGCAATGGAAATAGTAGTTTTAGTGTAAACGCGTTTATTGTGAAAGAATAACGTTTTCTCCACGGTATTCTCAAGTACGTTCTAGTCGATTTTGCAAGCTATCTGAGCGAGAATAGACGAACATGTTCTAAAGTAGGGATGCATGAACTTTTTTTTTTCTTTTTTTTATAGAAATTCCTCCTAGTGAACAATGCAGAATCAGATCAGATACATGTACCACATTGTTTCCATTAATTTAACGCACGGCTTACATTTGTTAAAGAAGCATGAATATGTTTTCAAACTGATTGAAAGTAAAGAAGGACGTTACAGTCGAACTTCAGTATCTCGAACTCGGATAAGTCGATCAGCCGCGTTTTAACTTTGAAACTCGGGTATGTTCACCTAAACCGAGCTTAAAATAAGGCAAAATTCATGTTTCGAAATATCGGATATTTCAAGTTAAGCGAGTTCGAGATATCGAAGTTTGACTGTATTTGCTTTACATTGGGGATGCATTTGGCCACCAAACACCGAAAAAAGCTTTAGGACTGCTGATATTTGTAACCCACACACCAAACTACATTTCAAAAGGACTTGGACTAACAAGATGCAGTAACCCATTAATAACCAGTAACTTAAATAAGTTAAATTGTAGAGAACCTGTTTGAATAGTTATCAATTGAAATTGTAGAGTTCTACATGTTCATGTATGTTGCCTCTTGACATAGTTGAAGTACATGTACGTATCTTTCAAGGCAAACGGTGTAGACAAAGATGACAAGCTGCTACAATGCGACGTCTCGTCCGTGTCAACACTGTATACATGTATGCTTAAACCTTTGTTCCAGAGAATGTTTATAGTATTACAGACATGTTACAGTGGAGAATGTGTTATTCTTTCCCAATAAATAGAGGATATTGTATGAGTGTTCATTATTTATCATTTTTAATAAACGAGTTGACTAAAATAATATGACGCGAGCCTTGGCGAGCGTCATATTCATTTTAGTCAACGAGTTTATTAAAAATGATAAATAATGAACACGAATGTGATATTCTATTTATCACATTACAAGTTCAAGCACCTATTAAATTGATTTGAAGCCGTAGTTTGTAGACCCTCCGCTATATAGATTTTCCGCCAAACGTTACGTTGTTTACGTTAACGTCATAGTAAATGACGTCATTTGGCACCCCGCTACATGCAGCGCTTATGGACGAACAACTTAGGCCGGAGCCCAAAAAACGATATTCCACTAGTGGATTACGATATTTATACAATCGCTTTATGCAACTCCCAGACCGCAAATTATGTGATAAACGCGTTTACGCTAAAACTATTATTTGCAGTGCAAACAGTTTGAAGCCAGATGAGACGCCGGGTAACCCGACGTCTGATCAGGCTCCAAACTGTTTGCCACCAAGATAAACAAGAATTATCAGAATTGTCCAAAAGTTGTTCTTTTCTATGTTTTAGTGCTTTGCGTTTGCGTACGTTTGCGTTTAAACGGGAAAGAATAACAGATTCTCCACTGTAGTCCACTTGTGTGCAGTTTGATAATATACCGTGTTTGGATCCGGCCATATCCCCACCGTGAGACGGCACTTGTCACACCAATGGGCATGCCGTCACAGGTTTTCATAGATGAGACTTAATGCAGATTGAAAGCAAAGTATTTTTGCTTTACTTTCAGGATCCTTTAAGCTACCATCTTTCAGGATATACACATTTTTTTATGGAACATATTCATGATTGTATAAATCGAAACTATTTTCTTCAGTGAAGGAATAAATGTGTACATGTACATTGTTGCGAGTAAATGGTTAAAGCCTTTCCAAGGGTCGTTGTAAGGATGGAGTCGCTGTTGGGAGGGCCCTTGTGGAGAGGGAACACTTTCAAGGTTTCCCTTATTGACGTCGTTCTACTGAGAAACGAAACACCGTTTAGAGTTTAAGGGCGGTTCCTGGGGGGAGATTAGGAGAGAGCTGTAGCTAATTTTATACCACTTATTCAACACTCGCTGCTTCCCGTACGAAAAATCCAGGCGGAATCCGCCCGGAAATGAGGCGGAATTGGGGCGGAAATGGCCGATTCCGGGCGGACTTGGGGCGGAAACCTAAATTCCGCCTCAAGTCAGTCAGTTTTACGGGCGGAATTTTGAGAAGATTCCGGGCGGAATTTAAAATCCAGGCGGAATTTTGTACTTTGACATTTTTCAGAGGCGGAATTTCTCACTTAGACTAGCATCTCGAGGCGGAAAATGAGAAAACATTGGAAATTGAGGCGGAATTTTTTACTTAGACTATTTCAATAAGGCGGAATTTCGGACTTAGTTAAAATTCTGCCTGAATGAGGCGGAATTTCATACTTAGACTATTGCAACAAGGCGGAATTTTGGACTGTGAATTTTGAAAAAATGTTTAAGTCCAAAACGTGAAAAAAGTTTTAAAAAATTGTATCTTTTTAATTATTTAATAAAATCAGGGTGTTCATGGATTCAAAATTATCGCCATAAAACAAAGAAGTCATATATGTACAAATGAGGAAGGTCTTTTGGTCAAATATAACAAAGGGGACTAACTCCGAAAATATTAATGTCTAGTCAGAGTTATGGACCCTGCACTTAATCTCTCCAAGCTAGCTATTTCCATATATGAAATTTTATTCCACTAGCATCAGTTAAACTGGAGTAAATATCTTAAAAAAAAACAAGGGCCACTATGGCCCTAAATCGCTCACCTGGTAACCATGTAACCATGTACACCGTGTGACCTAGTTTTTGACCGGGCATGACCCTCATTCCAACTTGACCTCGATTTCAATGAGACGAACATTTTGTTCAAGTTTCATGAAGATTCAATGAATTTTGTAGTCTCTATAGAGTGTTAACAAGGTTTTTCGATGATTTGACCTAGTGACCTAGTTTTTGACCGGACATGACCCACATTCAAACTTGGCCTAGATTTTATTGAGGCAATCATATTGATGAAGTTTCATGAAGATCAAATGAAATTTGTAGCCTCTAGAGTGTTAACAAGGTTTTTCGATAATTTGACCTTGTGACCTAGTTTTTGACCAGACATGACCCACATTCGAACTTGACCTAGATTTCATTGAGGCAAACATTTTGATGAAGTTTCATGAAGATCCAATGAAATTTGTAGTCTCTAGAGTGCTAACAAGGTTTTTCGAAGATTTGACCTAGTGACCTAGATTTTGACCGGACATGACCCACATTCGAACTTGGCTTAGATTTCATTAGGCCAATCATATTGATGAAGTTTCATGAAGATCCAATGAAATTTGTAGCCTCTAGAGTGTTAACAAGGTTTTTCGATAATTTGACCTAGTGACCTAGTTTTTGACCGGACATGACCCACATTCGAACTTGACCTAGATTTCATTGAGGCAAACATTGTGACCAAGTTTCATCAAGATCCAATGAGATCTGAACCTGGTAGAGTGTTAACGAACAATTGTGGACGGACGGACGGACATCCAGCGATCCTAAAAGTTCACCTTGGCACTACGTGCCAGGTGAGCTAATAAAGACAATAACCCTCCCCTCTCTCTCTCTCTCTCTCTCTCTCGGAATCAGTTGTGTGAATTTACTTTCTATTCAGAACTGCGGTTTCATTTAGGCAAGATTTTTAAAGTTGTTTCAATTGGTTGCCATGGCAACCACAGTTTCAACTGATAGACCTATATTTGAAGAAATCTGATAAAGATTCACCCATTTGTATGAAATTATTTTTAAATTGAGTCAGTGGTTTCAAAAAAGAAGAATTTTAAAGTTTCCACTATATTATAGCCAAATAAAGGAAATACGAGTGCCCCACCCACTGCTGTTGTTTTTTTTATCTTGGAAAATTATTTTAAGAAATAGCCATTTAACTTTAAGGAAAGAACCATTTTAAATTCTCTTCAACGTTTTCCGTAGTTTTCATATGCGCATAATATTATTTCAGAGATAATTCACGATTATTCTCTGTTTCTAGCAGAAAGAATAACATTATTTACGTGAAAGGCCGAAACTCTATGGGGTCGAAGTTTCTCCGTGTGCTCCGTTCCGCGCATGCGCTAGCTGTTGGTCTCGAAATTTGAAATGAAGAGCCATAATTTGTAACGACGATACATGAATGTCCCTGTGTTTTTACCAAGAAATCACACCTTGTATGGCTCATACACGCTGTCGCGGACAATGCGTGTTGTGATTAAAGGTAAATTGTGTATTTAAACTTGTATGTTCGTGTATAAATTAATTCAGATGTTATCGCACGCTGTCTGGGTGTTTGTTTTTGTCAGTTGATCCTACTAGGATATTGTAAGATTTAATGCAGATATATTTACATGTATTTAGATTTGTTTCAGTAGATAGGTGTTCAAGTCGAAGCTGCAAATATTTATTTACCTAATCCATCATTTGAAATGCAATTGATAGGCAGATTCAGGTGAATACAATCTCCTATGCTGAAAACGTAGCGGTTCAATTCGTCCCAAGTCAAATCGTAACTGGTTTAATTCGGCCTACACACTATAGAATAGTGATTGCAGTGTATAGTTAGATACTGAAAATCGTTTCAACATTTTGTAATTAAGTTGTCCCGTATTTGATTGTTTTTCTTAGATTTAAATACATTCTTTTAGTTTAAACAAGTTAATTAGAGTTTAATGTGTGGTAAACAAGTTATTTAGATGTGATTTTATCTATCTTCTCACAACTCAAATTTAGATCTAGATACACTTTAATTTTATCAAAGCATATGTCTCTATTTCAGATTCCATGAGTCAACCAATAGAATAGTTACAACACTGTTGAAACATCTTATTTAAAGATCCATGGACCAGAGATATTGAGGTGGCTTAACAGCTGTAACCATTTCACAAGGTAAAGACTGCCGAAATATTAAACAAGAGTACTTCTATTTTAGATGATCAACACTGACACGGTCTGTGTACGTAGCTCAGTGGTAGAGCATCCCGTTCTAGTGCAGGAGGTTGCGGGTTCAATCCCAGGCCGGGGCAAACCAAAGACCTAAAAATTAGTAGTTTTTAATGACTTCCCTCCTCGCTCAGGGTTTCGGGTTACATGTAGCATATAGTAACAACTGGTTTCGTCGGTGTCACGATAAAGTGACCGGCCGGTAGTGTTGGGTCAAAATCAAATGGAAAAGTCAACGGTCTATTGTGATCGCCCTGTGTCCGTCGTCCGTCCGTCGTCAAACTTTTTCTTCAAAGATCTTTTTCTTGGAAACCACTGTGCCAATTTCATCAAAACTTCATAGGATTGTTCCTTGTAAGGTACTCTCTCAGATTTCTTCAAATATAGGTCATCCAATTGAAATTGTGGTTGCCATGGCAACCAATTGAAAACACTTTAAAAATCTTCTCGTCAAAAACTACAGGTCCGAATTGTAAATAATTTTACCCAAATGTGCCATTGGTGACCCTCTATCAGATTTCTTAAAATAATTTTCCTATCTTAAAAAACATGGCCGCTAGTGGGTGGGGCAGATTTTCCTTATATTGATATATAGTGAAAACTTTAAAAATCTTCTTTTCAAAAACTACTGGTCCGATTTGTCAGTAATTTTATGCAAATGAACCATGGGTGACCCTCTTCCAGATTTCTTAAAATTATTTTGATATCTAAAAAAACATGGCCTCCAGTGGGTGGGGCAGATTTTCCTTATGTTACTGTATAGTAAAAACTTTAAAAATCTTCTCCTCTGAAACTACTGGTGCAAATTCAAAATAATTTTACACAAATGGTCAATTGATGACCCTCTACCAGATTTCTAAAAAATATTTTGTTATCTTAAAAAAAGCATGGCTGCCAGTGGGTGGGGCACGTTTTCCTTATGTTACTGTATAGTAAAACTTCTCTGAAACTACTGTTGCAAATTCAAAATAATTTTACAAAAATGGTAAATTGATGACCCTCTACCAGATTTCTTAAAATCATTTTGTTATCTTAAAAAGCATGGCCGCCAGTTGGTGGGGCAAGTTTTCCTTATATTTCTGTATAGAAAAACTTTCAAAAACAATTTCTCTGAAACTATTGGTCTGATTTAAGAATAATTTTACACAAATAATGATTCATGGGTGACCCTTTGCCAGTTTTCTACAAATAATCGTACTAGCTCAAACAACATGGCCACCAGTGGGTGGGGTGAAAAAGTAATAATTACTGGTCCATTTACATGACCGTAATCATGGGTACCAGGTGAGCGATTTAGGGCCGCATGGGGCTCTTGTTTTATGAAAAAGGCGTGTGAATCGATCAGCTTTTTTGTGATAAAGACGTGAAACGTCGAAAGATGAAGTTAATAACCGAGACTGCTGAGACGATACTGTTATAATGTCGACAACGTGCGAGAAACGCATGTTACGCGTTTTTCGTAGTTAGAGAGTCGATTTCCGTGTTTGATGTTTCGGACCATGTCTATTTTGTAACTATCCGAATTCAAAGTCGCCAAAAAAATATTTGACACATTGATTCTTTATATATTATTTATTTAATCACTACTGAACACAATTTCTTTAGTGTGTTTTTTTAACACTAATACACTAGAATTCCACATTGTTTTGGCAATTTTGAATCTATGATATATATATATAATGAAAATTCAAATGAGTATTACCCCCCACCATTCCCTCAGAGTTATGAGAGTACCCATTAAAATACTTATTGAATTTGCAAAGGACTCTATTGTAAAATAGTTCTTTGAGGTGCAAAAACTCACAACTTTTTCACTTCAAGGACATCTCTGAAAGAACATTGAATTTGAATTAAAATTCCATGGACCCGTCCCTACAGTGAGTATAATTCTGGTTACTAATTAATTCATCACTAATTTAGATAAATTTTATTTTTCAGAAACTATGTAAATGATGGAGTCAGGACAGAAAATGAAGGGAAAAACCCATGATGTTGTTGAACTTTAATGTTGGATGGTTGTCTTGTGTGGTACAACACAGTCAGTGATGCTTTACAGCGGCGTGAGCCAGTCATCCATGATAATTAATATGTGACCAAATCATCAAATGGTAAGGATTAGAACTCCAGATCAAAGCGTACCATTTTTTATCGAAGCGCACCACATATACTAGATATATCACGAAAATATTCAATTGTGTATTAGGTGTATTTGATGTTTGAATGATTTCAATAATATGACAAGCTTCCTAAAATAACAAGGTTAGCAGATTTAACAGGGGTCGTTTGTGATTTTGATATTGTTGCTGATAATTTTCCGTAGTGGTGCGAAAAACTTCATTTTGACAATCTAAAACCTCTTTTATCGCCGCGACATTCGATGGTTTGCAGCTTCATTTTGTTTTCGTCGGAGTCTTACTGGGCGCTCATTGTTTTATGAATGATGCCGATAACCAGAAGCTAAAATATATCACGCGGAACGCCTCCTGTTTTATCGTTGGGGTGCACCAAACTGCAATTAGTTAATTTTGTCACCAGTTTTCGCGAATTTAATATACTGGCGTATCTGTCAAATGCAGCGTAAAAGTTAACTTTTATTTAACGCAATCTAAACAAAATTAAAAGATTGAACAGGAAGTTCGGTTTTAATCCGATTTAATGATAAAACAAGTAGCTTACTGAAGTTAATGATTTAAGATTTAGGACCCCTAATAAGATCAGACCACAATTGCCTTGAATTGGTAGTCTAATTTCTATGTCCATCAGCCATTCTTGTCAACTGCCAAAGTGTTTCGAACCATGCATGTTTCAGCACAGTTCAAAACAGGTCGGCAGTTGATGAGAATGGCCGATCGCTCTCTGTAGAGTTCCAATATTGACCGAATTTGGCACGATCTCATTAGGGGTACTCAACCTTAAGATCCATTTTAAAATTAATTCAGACTCAATTTTTTTGTAATAAATATTTGAAGTCATATTTTAAATTTAGTGTCTCCTGATTGTCTTTTAGATTATGTCAACACTTGATGTGGGAAAATATTGGCCAAGTTTTTACCAACAAGGCAGTGAATGAATGATGCCCGGTGACAGTGACATGGAGATCATCTTATGCTAGGAAACAAGTTGCAACTAAAACCTTAGACATTTGATATGGATGTGTCATTAGAACTAGACTTATCCTGGTCCTAGAATGGATTTGTTTAGGTAATTCTGTAGGCCAAATTGAACATTACCTGTGCCATATTTTTTTAACTCTTTCCCTCATAGAAGCACCTTTTAGTGCATCTAGTTTATTCCTCCGCTGAAGACAATAGTTCCAATTTATAGTCATGAATATGTATCATAAGGAATATTTTCTATATTCAAGCAGGTGGTAGCTTAAAGCAGGCTGAAAGTGAAGCAGAATGCACCTTAAGGTGCATTCTGATTTACTTTCAACCTGCTTTAAGTATAGTCACCTATTTTCAAAAAGGGTAAACTCTATCAACACAATTGACCTGTTTAAAATATACTAGTTATATAATTTGCAAACAGTGTAAACCCATTTCAGAGGGCTATTCTGATCAGGGTCTACACTGTTTGTTTGTGTAGAGCAGTATTTATAAACTACCCAGAATTCCAAGTAGACATTGGTTCATATTTTTGTAACTAAAAGGATCTACAAGAGAACCTAATAACACACAAGAGTTACTTAGTGTTGAAAGAGTTAAACGAGCTAAAGTGTTTATGTCAAAGATAGAAATTTTCTGTTTGATAATCTGTAACCAATCAAATTTATATGAGGTTTTTAATAAGAAAATAGAATTCAAAGACAATGACTTGATAAATATCTCTGTAAATAATAAGTGTAAAATATTTGATTATACAATTGTACATTAGTTAAGACAGATTAAATATTTCCCTCATAGACACTTTTTATGGCATTAACAAACTGAGAAGACCCAGATTTGACTGTTCCTGATCTGTGTTTGCTCTGTTTGTTTATCAAATTTTGCAGGTGTTATCCTGCTCTTTTTACTTGGATAAGAAATTCCCATTCCAAGTTCAAACTATGTATATTTCTGTCAAGTACTAATTTGATTATAATTGGAGCATGACATTTTAACCATTATTCCATAGTTTGTTTCAACTTTTGAAGACAAGTGACCACTTAAAGCAGGTTGAAAGTAAAGTAGAATGCACTTTAAGACACATTCTGCTTTAGTTAATTTCAACCTGCTTTAAGCTACCATCTGCTAGGATATAGGAAAAACAGAACTTTGGGGTCATAAGTTAAAGATGTATTTATGGGGTTATGTAGGTTAAAGCAGGTTGAAAGTAAAGCAGAATGCACTGTAAGGTGCATTGTTTTGATTTCAGGCTACCATCTGCTAGGATAAAGAAAATATTTCTTATGAAGCACATTCATGTCTGTATAAACTATTTTCTTCAGCAGACTAATACATTAAAGGTGTAAAAAGGCATATTTTTTATGGTTGAATGGGTTAAAGAAATAGTGCTGTTGGGGAACGATTTCAGGTTTGTTCTTCCAAGGAGATATTTTATCATACGAGACACATTATAAGACATTTGGTTTCTAGGACAGCATCAAGGTGTGTGATTATGTAAGTTAAATTGATTAATATGTTACTTTTTCAATTAAAAAGTTTAATGATATGCACTTTTTTGGTTGTTTATCTATTTTCAGTAGCTCTTGGAGTTTCTTTTTCGCAATCCTTGATGGAAGTTGTGATGGGCATGCCTAATTTGACTGCAAAATTAAAAGAGGATGTTCTGAAGTCAAATTCTACCCAAAATAGATTTTGCAAAGCTTCTACCCTGAATATTCCCCTTCCTTTATTTACTTATTCTGCATCAAAATTTCAGCCCCAAAGAAAATTCCGCTTCATTTGCATATCCTAATTCCGCCTGAAGATTTTCCGCCTCATTTACATATTTCGCCCCAAATTCCGCCCCGTTTCCGCCTGGAATCCGCCCGGAATATATTCCGCCTCATTTGCATATCCTAATTCCGCCTGGAAGATTTTCCGCCTCATTTACATATTCCGCCCCGTTTCCGCCCGGAATTTTTTCTGCCTGAAATTTTTTCCGTCCGTAAAATGTGCCTCATTTACATATTCCGCCCCGAATTCCGCCCCGTTTCCGCCTGGAATCCGCCCGGAATTTATTCTTTATTTCATATAAGTGGAAACAGGCGGAAATGCAGGCGGAATAGGATGTGAGATTCCGCCCCAATTCCGGGCGGAACATTTCGTACAGGTTTTTTTCGACGTTTTATCAGCCAGGTCTCACGTCCACACATTCCCGCTTATCAAAATAAAAAAAGTTCCGCTTTTACCACTTATCAAAAGACTGCTTGTTTTCTATGTTAACCCAGGGATGCCAAGTGGATTCTTCAAAACTTATATGCATTGTATTGTATTGTATTGGATTAATTTTCATTTGAGGGGTGTCTGGTCAATTTTTTTCAGTTCCGTTTTGCTTTATATTGAAATTCATATCAGCAAACAGTGTAGACTCTGATCAGACGCTGTATTATGCGATGTCTGATCAGAGTCTGCACTGTTTGCCTTTGTCCCATTTATAGGACGATATACATAAATTTATTAAATCGATAAGGTCTACAGGTTTCTATGTTTGTGCAAAACCCTTTATTGTGGTTACATACTTTTATTAGAATAGTCTCTTTGAGACGATTCTAAAGAGTAATCGCATCATATGCTTGTGTTAAGACTTAAGGATGTTGATATAAGGAAAGCTTACCTTATGTAACTATTTGAATACAGTTTACTACAATACCTTCAATTCTTGATTGACAAAGTTGAATTTTATTTGCTATAACGTCACCAGTTCAATTAGTAATTGCAATATACGGCATACAGTACTGAACCTTATTAAATTAACAATTTTTGCGATTCGATGGCAATTCGATGGCGATTCGCTTGCGATTCGATTAACGCGATTAATTATAGGCGATTCGATTCGCTTTGCGCTTCTATAATTTGCCAAAATCTGATTGGTTGAGAGAATTAGTTTCGTTTAATCTGATAAGCGATAGCTATTATACAGTATACCGCTAAATCACATTGTTTAAGCCGCCATTTTTTTTTCTCTATCGGACCACGCACAAAAATACATAAACTTATTCTGTTTTCAGATGATAATCATATAATAATTTAACTGAATGATTAAAAAATCAGGAGTATAGATTTCTAGACTAGCAATTTTTAACAGGTTCAATCATGGAGAAAGGACATGGTTCAATATAGAAAAAGAAGCTGATACAATTGAGAGTTGTGCCGCTGACACTGGTACAAATCGGAACTCGAATATGTACCGGTATAACTCGTACAAAGCTTCAAACTATGGATATAGATATACAAACAACTTAAATATCAAGTCTACAATATGTCATATAATACTGAACAAAGTTTAGCATATGGTGAAAGAAGATTTACCCTAAAAAATGAAATATAGTAACAGCAGAAAATTCCCTTAAAGATGGTAGGCCGATTCTCGATAAAAATGCATTTAATGATTTATTGGTTAACCGATAACTTATTTGACACAAAATAACACTTTTTCTGAAGGAAATATATAGAAACAGCATATCTATTCCAAGATGGTAGGCTGAATCTCTATAAAAATGCAATAATCGCAATTTACATTGCAAAAAAAGCTCTATTTTCTGCTCAAATAGGTTTAAAACAAAAGCTGACAGACTTGAATATTATCAGGAACATAGATTAGATCTATAATCTACGTTCCTGCATTTGCATTACATGATTTTAAAAAATAGTCAAGCAGCAAAATATGTCGACATTCAGCTTCTTCGGTCGGAGTAAATTAGCTTTCGCAGGAGCGAAATTTATTTCGAACGCTTTTTTAAACACCGAAAAGTTAACCGATCAATTATTTTTATACATAATACCACTTTTCTGAAGGAAATATATAGAAACAGCAGATAATTATTCCAAGATGGTAGGCGTTATCTCTATAAAAATGCAATTATTGGCAAATTAAATAGCCAAATCAGCTCTATTTTCTGCTCAAATAGGTTTAAAACAAAAGCTGACAGACTTGAATATTATGATAAACATGCATTAGCATTACATGATTTTAAAAAATAGTCAAGCGGCAAATTATGTCGACATTTAGCTTCTTCGGTCAGAATAAATTAGCTTTCGCAGAAGCAAAATTTATTTCGAACGCTTTTTTATAAACCGAAAAGTTAACCGATTAATTATTTTGATACATAATAACACTTTTCTGAAGGAAATATATAGCAACAGCAGATAATTATTCCAAGATGGTAGGCGTAATCTCTAAAAAAAATGCAATTACATGTATTGGCAAATTAAATAGCCAAATCAGCTCAATTTTCTGCTCAAATAGGTTTAAAACAAAAGCTGACACAGTGACAGACTTGAATATTATGGAATACATGAATTAGCATTACATGATTTTAAAAAATAGTCAAGCAGCAAAATATGTCGACATTCAGCTTCTTCGGTCGGAGTAAATTAGCTATCGCAGAAGCAAAATTTATTTCGAACGCTTTTTTATAAACTGAAAAGTTAACCAATCAATTATTTTCATACATAATAACACTTTTCTGTAGGAAATATATATAGAAACAGCAGATAATTATTCCAAGATGGTAGGCTGAATCTCTATAAAAATGCAATAATCGCAATTTACATTGCAAAAAAAGCTCTATTTTCTGCTCAAATAGGTTTAAAACAAAAGCTGACAGACTTGAATATTATCAGGAACATAGATTAGATCTATAATCTACGTTCCTGCATTTGCATTACATGATTTTAAAAAATAGTCAAGCAGCAAAATATGTCGACATTCAGCTTCTTCGGTCGGAGTAAATTAGCTTTCGCAGGAGAGAAATTTATTTCGAACGCTTTTTTAAACACCGAAAAGTTAACCCATCAATTATTTTGATACATAATAACACTTTTCTGAAGGAAATATATAGAAACAGCAGATAATTATTCCAAGATGGTAGGCGTAATCTCTATAAAAATGCAATTATTGTCAATTTACATTGCAAAAAAAGCTCTATTTTCTGCTCAAATAGGTTTAAAACAAAAGCTGACAGACTTGAATATGATCAGGAACATAGATTAGATCTATAATCAACGTTCCTGCATTTGCATTACATGATTTTAAAAAATAATCAAGCAGCAAAATATGTCGATATTCAGCTTCTTCGGTCGGAGTAAATTAGTTTTCGCAGGAGCGAAATTTATTTCGAACGCTTTTTTAAACACCGAAAAGTTAACCGATCAATTATTTTGATACATAATAACACTTTTCTGAAGGAAATATATGGAAACAGCAGATAATTATTCCAAGATGGTAGGCGTTATCTCTATAAAAATGCAATTATTGGCAAATTAAATAGCCAAATCAGCTCTATTTTCTGCTCAAATAGGTTTAAAACAAAAGCTGACAGACTTGAATATTATGATAAACATGCATTAGCATTACATGATTTTAAAAAATAGTCAAGCGGCAAAATATGTCGACATTCAGCTTCTTCGGTCGGAATAAATTAGCTTTCGCAGAAGCGAAATTTATTTCGAACGCTTTTTTAAACACCGAAAAATTAACCCATCAATTATTTTGATACATAATAACAATTTTCTGAAGGAAATATATAGCAACAGCAGATAATTATTCAAAGATGGTAGGCGTAATCTCTATAAAAATGCAATTATTGGCAAATTAAATAGCCAAATCAGCTCAATTTTCTGCTCAAATAGGTTTAAAACAAAAGCTGACACAGTGACAGACTTGAATATTATGGAATACATGAATTAGCATTACATGATTTTAAAAAATAGTCAAGCGGCAAAATATGTCGACATTCAGCTTCTTCGGTCGGAGTAAATTAGCTATCGCAGGAGCAAAATTTATTTCGAACGCTTTTTTAAAACCGAAAAATTAACCGATCAATTATTTTGATACATAATAACACTTTTCTGAAGGAAATATATATAGAAACAGCAGATAATTATTCCAAGATGGTAGGCATAATCTCTATAAAAATGCAATTATTGTCAATTTACATTGCAAAAAAAGCTCTATTTTCTGCTAAAATAGGTTTAAAACAAAAGCTGTCAGACTTGAATATGATCAGGAACATAGATTAGATCTATAATCTACGTTCCTGCATTTGCATTACATGATTTTAAAAAATAGTTAAGCAGCAAAATATGTCGATATTCAGCTTCTTCGGTAGGAGTAAATTAGTTTTCGCAGGAGCGAAATTTATTTCGAACGCTTTTTTAAACACCGAAAAGTTAACCGATCAATTATTTTGATACATAATAACACTTTTCTGAAGGAAATATATATAGAAACAGCAGATAATTATTCCAAGATGGTAGGCGTTATCTCTATAAAAATGCAATTATTGGCAAATTAAATAGCCAAATCAGCTCTATTTTCTGCTCAAATAGGTTTAAAACAAAAGCTGACAGACTTGAATATTATGATAAACATGCATTAGCATTACATGATTTTAAAAAATAGTCAAGCGGCAAATTATGTCGACATTTAGCTTCTTCGGTCAGAATAAATTAGCTTTCGCAGAAGCAAAATTTATTTCGAACGCTTTTTTATAAACCGAAAAGTTAACTGTTCAATTATTTTCATACATAATTACACTTTTCTGTAGGAAATATATATAGAAACAGCAGATAATTATTCCAAGATGGTAGGCGTAATCTCTATAAAAATGCAATTATTGGCAAATTAGACAGCCAAATCAGCTCAATTTTCTGCTCAAATAGGTTTAAAACAAAAGCTGACACAGTGACAGACTTGAATATTATGGAATAAATGAATAAGCATTACATGATTTTAAAAAATAGTCAAGCGGCAAAATATGTCGACATTCAGCTTCTTCGGTCGGAGTAAATTAGCTTTCGCAGAAGCAAAATTTATTTCGAACGCTTTTTTATAAACCGAAAAGTTAACCGATCAATTATTTTGATACATTATAACACTTTTCTGAAGGAAATATATAGAAACAGCAGATAATTATTCCAAGATGGTAGGCGTAATCTCTATAAAAATGCAATTATTGGCAAATTAAATAGCCAAATCAGCTCAATTTTCTGCTAAAATAGGTTTAAAACAAAAGCTGACACAGTGACAGACTTGAATATTATGGAATACATGAATTAGCATTACATGATTTTAAAAAATAGTCAAGCGGCAAAATATGTCGACATTCAGCTTCTTCGGTCAGAATAAATTAGCTTTCGCAGAAGCAAAATTTATTTCGAACCCTTTTTTATAAACCGAAAAGTTAACCGATCAATTATTTTGATACATAATAACACTTTTCTGAAGGAAATATATTGAAACAGCAGATAATTATTCCAAGATGGTAGGCGTAATCTCTATAAAAATGCCATTATTGGCAAATTTAAAAGCCAAATCAGCTCTATTTTCTGCTCAAATAGGTTTAAAACAAAAGCTGACAGACTTGAATATGATGGAATACATGCATTAGCATTACATGATTTTAAAAAATAGTCAAGCGGCAAAATATGTCGGCATTCAGCTTCTTCGGTCGGAGTAAATTAGCTTTCGCAGAAGCGAAATTTATTTCGAACGCTTTTTTATAAACCGAAAAGTTAACCAATCAATTATTTTGATACATAATAAAACTTTTCTGAAGGAAATATATAGAAGCAGCAGATATATTCCAAGATGGTAGAATGAATCTATATAAAAAAAGAAGTTGTTAGCAATTTATAGTCTAATTGGCTTTATTTTCTGCTAAAATAGGTTGGAAACAAAAGCTGACAGTGGAAGTAGTGACAGTTGTTGTAGTGGTAGCAGCAGCAATGGTAGTAGCGAAGATGGTTGTGGTAGTAGTAGTGATAGTAGTAGTTTTAGTAGTAGTACTAGTAGTAGTTGTTGTTGTAGAATCAGTAGTTGTAGTAATTGTTGTTGTAGTAGTAGTAGAAGTAGTAGTAGTAGTGGTAGTAGTTGTAGAAGAAATCAGCAGTCATATCAGTAGCAGTAGTACTAAGTAGCAGCATTCTTAATAGTAGCATTCATAGTAGTGGTAGTAGTAGTTATCGTTGTGGTTGTAGTTATTTTATCAGAAATTTGAGAATATATTTGTCGTGTAGGTGGTGGTAGTAGTTGTAGTAGCATTACTAGTAGTATCATTAGAAAAAGTAGTAGTAGTAGTAGTAGTAGTAGTAGTATCAGTAGTAGTAGTAGTAGTAATAGTAGTAATAATAGAAATAGTAGTAGTAATAGTTGTAGTTGTAAGTTTATTTCAACAGCACATGGCACCGTCTTTTAAGTTATAATCGTGCAGATCGACTCCTGACTAAGGTTTTTAGACAGTGTGGATCCTTGATTACGTACTTTTCATCTGATCAGGATTTTGCAAACAGCAAGAAATAACTGATATACCGATACATTAGAATGTTTGTAGTTTCCTTTACATGGCTTTTATTCTTTGAAACCATGGAGAAAGTTTGTCCTTTCTCCATGTTTGAAACCAACCAAATCCAAGTGGGCCAATGTGATTAAAACTATTTGTGTATTGTGACAAAGAAAATGATTTTTTTTAATTCGTGGTTCTATGCAAAATTCACTAAATTCGGAGGATTTACATCCGCTTATGACTGCACTAATTGGTGACTCCATTTAAGTCGTATTTGGGTATGTGTAATAAACATTCAATCCGGAATGTCAACTCAGACCACCAGACACAGCGGGCGACCGTGTCTGTTTAAGGTTTTATGACCGTTTAAAGAACACTCTTCTGATTGCAGTATAAAACGTACATTGCTAAAAATTCCTTATTACAATAGAATAGAAGAGAATGGATGAATCCACTTTTCATTCAAAGAGTGCTGTTCTATGTTTTATATATTTGTTTTAGATTGATAGAAAATGCTGTTAGAAAACAGTGTAGACTCAGACCAGACGCGGCATTATACTGCATAATTATGATATGAGTCTGCACTGCTGGATTGTGTCCCATTTATTAAACGTTTGTACATCGTAATAATATGTCAAACAGTGATTGATCTGACCTGACGTAGAATCGTCATTACAACTTAAATTAACCCTAGCTGTGACCCATAGTGACGCGTAAAATTCAATGTATTTTGTACAGTGAACCTGTCAAGTTTACACTTATCATGTAGAAACACTATAGACCCAGAGCAGATGTCTCATAGAGGATCCGTGTGTTCAGAGTATTTTGTTTAATCTATTGTAAACTATTAATGTCATATTTAATTCGAAACTTGAATTGTTCACTTGAATTTTCAGGATTAATAAGCTATAATAAACTAGACGATGGAGTTTACTACTACTTCTACTACTACATGTACTACATGTATTACTACTACTACTACTACTACTATTACTACTACTACATGTACTACTAATACAACTACTACAACAACTACTACTACTACTACTACTTCTACTACTACTACCACTACTACTACTACCACTACTTCTACTACTATAACTACTACTACGACCACCACCACTACTACTACTACGTCTTCCACTTCTACTACTTCAATAATAAAACTATTACTTATAACTATTTCTGTTACTACTGTTACTATTACCGCCTCCACTTTTTCCGCTACTGCTACTACCGTCTTCAAGATGATTTTGAAAAGTCGCATCATAGAGAATTCAGTCACATGATTTAAAGAGACTCGCAACTAGATTTAGCTTAAAAATAGTAATTTTTAAATATATATCGAACTCTTAGATGGGTAAGAATAAGTCTAGAACAAAATATTCTGTTTAAAAATGCATTTCAATAATAAAAATATTTTGAGCTCTTGTGGGATTAGAACTCGGGACCCGGCGGGGACAGAGAGAGCAAAACACAACCCGTTAGCCCACTGGGCTATGCCGGACTTTACCCAAGGCGGTATCAATTTAACATATTTGTCTTCATAGCGCGGGAGAATACCTAAATAGGTTCGCGTTTATTTCTAACCCCGTGATCGATATATGTAACATTTTCTCTTCTGGGAAAATTTAAATGAATATATATATTACAATTTTGTAAGTTAGCACTCGGTCAATTATGTCTTTTGATGCTGATTGCATATTTTCGCTAATATTTTTCGTTAAATTTTATCGATTCCTTTTTTGTTACAACCGCTTAGAAAAAATCGCTTGAAACGATTTTTTAGCTTAATCGATTTTCAAAGCGCCCGATTCGATGGCAATTCGATGGCAATTCGATGGCGATTATCAATTTAATTTAATAAGGTTCAGTACTGTAGCATTAAAACGGAGTCACATAACGCAGCAATGATTCTGAAAAACACTTACTGTCTCCCATAGAGTACAACAATATAACAACTCACATAAACTAAAGTGTTACACAATTCATTTACGCAAAAAGTTGATATTGGCAAACAGTCAAGACCCTTGTGCATAGGTGTGTACTGTTAGCTATTTCATCTAAAATGTTATATAGGCAAAACGTCGTTAGCTTACCGCTGGATTATAAAGTCGTCCACGGTGCATGAATATGTAACAGCCAATCTCTGTAATCAGTCATTTAATGAAATGATTGAAAATTTCAGTCATTTTCTGAAATGACCTTTTCACTTAGTCATTTCACGAAATGCCTGAGTTTTTCAGTCATTTTATGAAATGACTGCAATTGGCAGGATACTTTTACACATATTAATCACATATACAGGGATACACAAGATGTACAAGGGTGATTTATAAAGACAGAACAGAACATAACATATTTTATCCAGACTTGTACATAAGTTCAAGTCATTACTGTTGGTAATAACTGTTTTATTTAATATCAGTCAAAAGTCACATATACGCAATGCGTACGTTATTTTCGACTTCAGGATTATCATAATTCGAAGATAATTTGAAGACGAAGATTTGAACGTCATATGACAAAGAGATCCGTTGTATAAAGGCAAACTTCAAGTATTTTGCCAGATAACACAACACATCCCTATCATCAGTTTGAAGAAGTTCTAGGAATTTAGCCATAAAGGCACCGCAGTGTTTTTTCCATACACCAGAACATTGCACGTGAACAAGCAAACAGTGCATACCCTGGTAAGACGTCACGTACTGCTTCGTTTCATCAGGGTCTATACATTTTGTGCAAATGTCTGCCTTCACTTCGAAAAGTTATTCCACTTTTTTATTTGTTGTACATGTATTACAACACGTGACATTAAATTTATTTGCCAACCAGAAGAAAGTAATACAGAATAAACTCCGTATGAAATATTGACACACGTATTAAACTTGTTCAGCGTTAGGCAGCCATCTGTCATTTCTTCCATAACTAGATTCACCAGAGGGATTGTTCTGTAGAGATACACTTACTGTATTATTGAAGTGTTTCATGCATGGATTTCTTTTTCCTTCAGTTTAAACCCTCTCACTATACAGTCTACGTTGCAAGAATTTGGAGCCCGATATAAAATGCAGGGTTGCCATTTCTCCGGATTTTTCCGAAATATTCGGATTTGTATACATGTACTTACAGATGGTAGCTAAAAGTAGGCTGACATTATGGCAGAATGCGCATTAAGCCACATTATGTTTTACTTTCAACCTGCTTTAAGCAATCGCGCTTGAAAAATAGAAAATTTGGAAATCTTAGGATATGTCAATATCAACTTTTAGCAGCCCTGAAAACGTGACTAGGATCAAAACTGTTTGGTACTTGAATAATAATGGGCGAGGTGTTACTGTGAGTACTCATGAGGTAGGGTGCTGAAAATATGCATGCGATAGCTATGGTCTCCTATAACTCTATATAGAGTGGCAATGTACTTGTATTGAATGTTTGATGCACATTGATGAGACAGAAATGAACAATAAATCTGTATCAACATTTCTTTAGTCAGAACTTTAAACAATCAAATTTGGCATACACTTTTCAATGTTTAGGCTAGAGGGGGTCTTTGGGCCATTGACTCTATACTTCTTATTTGCAGATTTACACGTCATAAAAGTAACATACTAGTAACACCAACACAAACATTAATTTAAGCCTTAAAAACCAATATTAGTCAACTTGCAGAGAAATTTTAGTCAATCTTTCAGTAAAACAGTGATTTGACGTCAAAGTTAAATTCCTCAGATGCTGCATAATTTATGCGGCGTGCGGTCAGAGTCTACACTGTTTGTCTATGTCCCTTGTACAACAATGTACGAATATGACGCTGGGCACACATGGGTAAAACTTTATCGTTTAGGAAACAGATTTCTTTGTCTGGTATTGTCTTAGAACAAGAGAGAGTTCGGTTCAGTGACTGGTGAACACGGTTCGTTATCAAATGTCGAGTCTGTTTATTAGGAACTGTATACAGTGGAGAAGACGTTCCTTCTTTCCTGTTTAAACGAAACTAAACGCAAACGAAATGCTATAATATGCAGAAAATGACATTTTATTTTTGAAAATGGCAACGAATTATTTTAATTTGAATGGCAAACAGTTTGGAGTTTTATCAGACGCCGGGTTACCCGGCGTCTGATCAAGCTCCTAACTGTTTGTATGTAGGACGTGATAGATTTAGCATTAACGCGTTTATTGGGAAAGAATAACGTATTCTCCATTGTATATGTGTTCTGGGAGTGTGAAACAGCAAGCAGGTTGGCAGATGATAGCTTGTCTATATAGTAGACAGACGGTCTGCTCTATGAAACTTTAAACCGTTCATCGTTCAATTTAACCGTCTGATTGATTGATTGATTGATTGATTGATTGTGTTGGGTTTTACGGCACCGCGGTCATATGGCGCCGATTAACCGCCTGTTTTTTTCCGTAGAGCAGACAAAATATTAACTGCTATCGATTGATGTTGTTGAAATAGTGCCATCGATTGAGTGATTGATTGGTTGATGGCATTCAGAAATCATGATATGGTTTACATACTATGTCACATAATGAAAACTATAATGGTGTACAGAAAAACATATTTTCAATTAACGAGGTCAATAAAACACAAATATATAAGAGCAAGTTAAATAAAATCATTGAATCCATAGATGCGCCTTTTTGCGCATTTAATGTATTCCTCCTCTTAGAAAATAGTTCAATTTATAGAGATACGTATATATTATGTAACATAATAAATATTCCATTCTTATGTCTTTGCAGTATAGCTTTAAGCAGGCTTAAAATAAAGCAGAATTCTTCTAAAGGCGCATTCTGCTTGACTTTAAACCTGCTTAAAGCGATGATCTGTTTTTAAAACTATACAAACAGGCATTAGCATTATGTAAAGACAAAGACGTAAAGATCGGTTCTATGTAGGAAATAGCTACGGTAACATCAATACCCCTTCACTACAATGACGTCACCAATTTTAAACAATTATCGTCTGCTTTTATGTCCAACAAATAATTTATGTATTTTGACTTACGAAAATTGTTTTGATCCTGCAAATAACTATTGTACTCGGGGTAAGGCAATGAAGGGGTTAAATACAGTGGAGAATCTGTTATTCTTTCCCGTTTAAACGCAAACGTACGCAAACGCAAAACACTAAAACGTAGAAAAGAACAACTTTTGGACAATTCTGATAATTCTTGTTTATCTTGGTGGCAAACAGTTTGGAGCCTGATCAGACGCCGGGTTACCCGGCGTCTGATCTGGCTCCAAACTGTTTGCACTGCAAATAATAGTTTTAGGTAAACGCGTTTATTGGGAAAGAATAACACATTCTCCACTGTACGATCATTGAATCTTGCTTTTTGAGTGTTCGATAAACTCAGGGTTTCCTCAGCTTTCATGTTCTTTGTCTAAACATAGAAGTTTTTTATTTTTTTCTTATTACTAATATTTAGTCTAGGAACATACATCACACATCCACTGAGTGCATTAAACACTTCTTCCTCAATGATTTATTATGACTTACTCCAGATTTCTTATCTGCATTGTTATCAAAATTTGGATGGATGTATGAAATGCGAATTTTTTATACGAGTACAAACAGTTTGGAACCTGATCAGAGGCCGAGCTGCTCGGCATCTGACCATGATCCGAACAGTTTGCCAAATCGAATCGGGTCGGAATCAGAAGAAGAAAGGTTAAGTACATTGGCTCGTGTATTTGGTTCAGGTGTGTTTCGTACAGTTAAACATATTACAAACGCCCTTTAACCCATTTTATGCCTGGATATTTCAATTGACTATACATTAAAAGTGTTTTGTGTGTAAAAATCTTGGATGATATTTTTTCTCATCTGTACGGATGGACAAGTTATGTCTTACGGTATATATATAGTGCCATTTAATGATGAGGGGTGACGAGATGAGATGATGATGATTTCAGGAGCATGATAATAGATTTCGGCCTCTCACATTCGCTGCGAAACAGTCTCTATTACGACCACTAAATTATGTTTATTAGCAGGTGTTTAAAACAGGTAACTGCTTAAAGAGCTTTCTGTTTTACTGTCATCTTGCTTTAAGCTGTCACTTGTTTTTTATAAAATGAATTAGCCTTCTTTTTAGATGTGGTAGTGCATGAAGAAAACGTTATTCTTTCCCAATAAACGTGTTTACGCTAAATCTATTACACATGTATTTCAAATGTAAAACAGTTTGGAGCCTGATCAGACGCCTGTAAACATGGCCTTTAATCAGGCTCCAAACTTTTGCAGTCCAGGTTACATGTAAAATCAACATTTAAAATTGTCACAAAGCTGTCATTTTCTTCATATGTTTGCAGTGCATTTGCGTTTTGATTGCGTTTAAACGGGAAAGAATAACATGTTCTCCACTGTAGATTGAGAGAGGTGTTACTGTATCAAAGCACCAGATAAGGGTAGTTTTTCAAAAACTAAAATCTTTATTTCTGAATTTAACCCTATGGTGTCACTACTCATTAGAATCGTCTCTTCGAGACGATTCTAATGAGTAGTAACACCATAGGATTTGGTGCTAAAAATAGTGAGAAAATGTTGGATTTGTTGAAAAAAACTACCTCTTATCTGGAGCCCTGCTGTATACATAATTGTAGTAGGGTATATATTACATATAACAAAGGATCGACTGTCATGTACCCTGTGAGTAACGATGACCAAGAAATCGCTGCTCGTGACTCAGCACCCGATCATATAGTACCTATGAGTAACCCATAACAACAGATGTATATTTGCCATCTATCTATCTATCAGCATATACCCTAGTTATTTATTTACAGTCAATCCTCACTTTTACGACCACAAAATTGTGGTACATATTGTGTTTAACCCATTACCCCATAGCCTGATTGTAGTTTTGAAAATAGGTGACCACTTAAAGCAGGTTGAAAGTAAAGCAGAATGTGCCTTGACTTTCAGCCTGTTTTAAGCTACAATTTGCTAGAATATAGAAAATAATTCTTATCATACATATTCATAACTGTATGAATTAGAACTATTTTCCTCAGTTGAGAAATACATTAATGGTATAAAAAGGCGTATTTATGGAGAAATGGGGTAAACGGCAGCCACCTGTCTTGAACGCAAAATCTAAAAGCACTTCTAGATCTCGATCAGACACCGACTTACTGTAGGCGTCTGGCCATGCAGGATTCAAACTGTCAGACACTCGAATAGATATTTCTTCAATCATTACTTTGAAAGAAACTCTGAAATAAAAAACAACAACATTTATTTTGAGCTTTGAAGTCTAGTCATGTATTTATTTGTTGTTGTCTACACTGTTTGACATAAAACAATTCTAAGTAGTCTAAAATGGATAAGACTTACATGTAAATGGAAACTGGAGTTGTCAATTTAAAGCTTTATGGAGGAAATAATTTAACAGTTTTTCTCGGTCATTCACAGAAGAGACTATATAGTATACATGTATATTATTTTGGAAATGTTAATGTTTTCTCACTGGTACCTGTTTGTTGCTTGAATGTTTCAAGCACGTGCGAAACGTGCTTGAAGTCGTGAAACAGAATTGCTTTTCGTTATCAAAGATGCTGTTGATAGCTGGATACAAAGCACGTCGAATGATAAAGGCTTCATTCGCAGCAACATTTTTCTTCCTAACCCTTTTAATGTCAAACCTTGTTGTCTGCCTTTATCCTTTAAACGTCATTACATATATACGTTATCATCATCTGCCTAATAAACGTTGCATTCAGTTAAGAAATGAACTGATTTTTTTCGGCGTTCAAGCGAAATGAACGACAGAAAATTGTCGGCAAACACCATGAATCGCGCTAGCGACTCATGGTAAATTTGCCGATAATTTTCTGTCGTTCATTTCGCTTGAACGCCGAAAAAAATCAGTTCATTTCTTATATTTACAATATATTTGCTGTAATTTCTAACATTATATAAACATTTTGTTAGTACGCATGTATGTTTAATCCATATTAGAGATAGATACATGTAACACGAATACTGTGTACCCTAAATGGAACAGCCATGACCGATTTACTGAAGCTGTGTACTTTCCAAATAAGAAAAATAAGTGTCATTGTTTACATTCTAACTTAGAATCTAAGTCAGCAACTTGACAGTTTGGCGCGAAAAATGCCGATTTTTAACGTCATTGGAAGTGACGCCATTTTAAAGTAGGATAAATATATCGGGGGGGTTTTGTCATAAAGAAACGCAGATGGTCGATGTTTATAAGGTAGATCTATGTCCATTTTCTTGCAATTTATTTCATTAATAAAGAAGAATATTAGTCGGGAATCGTGGTTTCCACTAATAGAAAGGCATACATCGGTTAAGAACAAATTTTGAAAAAATCCGCCAAATGTTTGCTTCCCAAGTTCCAAAGATTAATTCGCGAATGAAAACTGCATATGCCCCGCCTCCCAATTCGAAACTTTTCCACAAGTCCCGCCCTCTCGAAAAGTGATGTTTATACGAAATGAACACCGTCTTTGTCTATGGAATAGAATGGGGCGATTGTAAATATTAATATTTAAAATAAGATTTAACCCTTTCATGCTCAAATAATTCGGGAGAATTTTACCCATTCATCGCTTTATTGTGGTCTGCTTCAGTATTGGTGTCTGCAAGACACATTTCAAAGTTAGATTTAAGGTTGTATGACTTAATTGATATCGATATGAGTGCCTTTCAGCCTTCCTTTAGCTAACATCTGCTATGATTTAGAAAATAATTCTTATGGTACATTTTCATGATTATTAAAATTGGAACTATTTAAACAGTGTAGGAATAAATTAAATGCGCTTCCGTGGGATGGGATGAGGCGGGGGGGGGGGGGGATGGGATGAGGCGGGGGGGGGGGGGGGGGGAGGGGGGTTAAAATAACTTTCGTTTTATACTGATGAAAGCAGAACCATTTGGTCCGTATGTTTGAACCTTTTTCACGATACAGAAGCGTCTGTTTCAAAATTGTCGTTTTCCACAGTCTTACATTCAGTCATTTTGATTACAAATGAATTTGAGAATTCGTTATTCTACCCCATTCAAACGCAAATGGGATGCATTAAAATGCTTAAACTGACAGGTTCTTGAATTTCTTGATTTATTTCATTGGATACAAGTTAAAACGTACCAAATCCAAAACATACCAAAACCAAATCGTTCAACTTCACGTGTGCATGTATATGTGTCAGGTATTGACCCAAACAGTTTCGAGGTAGAATCTTTGTGTGAAATGAAAACAAACAACATTTTTTCTCAGTAAATGCATTTATGTTCAAACAATTGTGTATTGTGCAAACAGTTTGAAGTATGACCAGATCCCGGGTTACGGGGTACCTGTTTGCCACTCAAAAAGCTGTCATATTTCTAAATGGTATTGTATTGCATTCTCGTTCAGTTTTGCTTGAATTGGAAAGTTTAACGTGCAGTCTGCAAGCACATAACCCAAGCCCCAACAGGGGGTGAGATTTTCCCGAAAAAATACAGTCGTTAAATTTAGTGAAAAGATTATATTGGAGTCTGCTGTAGAAATAAAATGATAGAACAGACTAGGTTTCCAAACGTAGTAACGACTACCCCCGTTGATTAATCAAAACAATAAATCACATTTAGTGTTCTTTAACCTCTTCCCTGCCTTGCATGTCCCCCGAGTGTCTATTGGCATTTGCAAACAGTTTGGAACCTGATCAGACGCCGAGTAACTCGGCGTCTGATCAAGTTCCAAACCGTTTGTCAGTCCTATCGATGTTAGAACAGTCACATTTCAGTAAATATTGATTGTAGAAACAGCAGACAGTTTTTAACCCTTTACCTGATAGCCTATTTCTAGTATTGAAGATAGGTGATTACTTTCAGCCTGCTTTAAGCTTTCATGTGCTAGAATATAGAAATTATTGCCTATACTATATATTCATGACTGATTATATTGGAACTATTTTCTTCAGCGGAGGAATAAATCATATTCGCTAAAAAGCGCTTCTATGGGGGGAAAGGGTTAAGCAGACAATTCTCGCTACAGTCACAGTGGAGAAGACGTTATTCTTTCTTCTAAAAGATGAAAACTTAATGACAAATCTGACAATTTATTTTAATCTGAGAGGCAAACAGTTTGGAGCCTGATCACACGCCGGGATACCCGGCGTCTGATCTGGCTCCCAACTGTTTGCATTTGAAATAATGATTTGAGAATAAACAAGTTTATTGGGAAAGGTGTGTACATGTACGCACTGACTGCAGAAATAACGCAATAAAATGTCTACGTGCTATGGTGGGTACAGTGGAGAATCTGTTATTCTTTCCCAATAAACGCGTTTACGCTAAAACTATTATTTACAATACAAACTGTTTGCCACCAAGATAAACAAGAATTATCAGAATTGTCCAAAAGTTGTTCTTTTCTACGTTTTAGTGATTTGCGTTTGCGTAAGTTTGCGTTTAAACGGGAAAGAATAACAGATTCTCCACTGTACGTGCTATGGTGGGTAATATCTGCTATATAGTTAGAACTGAATCTGTTGCAAATTCGTAAAAATAACATAGATCTATTAAAGCGTATCGTCCAAAAACATATAGATTAGCAAACAGTGTAGACCCTGATGAGATGCCGAAATTTGCAAATTTGGATCAAGGTGTGTAGTTACAAGTTTAACTCTTTCCTCTGTAGCAAAATGTGCAATTCACCTACAAAATTGCTCCCTCTCTACAACGACACCCAATGGGAGATTGTGTGTGTTGTTCGGAGAGAGTCGTGATAAGGAGGTGAAATTAAGGCTTGACTTACATTTGCAAACAGCTTATAACCACTAATATGTAACTTTGAGAAAAAACAGTAGATTCAAATTTTAAGCAGACGATATTGCAGACATAATTGGCATGATTAGGAAACTGCAGCAACTGTCGTTGTAAGGAGGGAGACGTTATTGGGAGGGCAGTTGTAGGGAGAGAGCACTGTATATCGAACTATGTTTGAGGCACGATACTGCTCAAAGCAAGACGAAAGTAAAGCACGAGATTTCTGCTTTAAGTTCATCTTGCTTAAAGCTGCAACATGTATTCAAAACCATTTGACATTTTGGCACTTATACCTTGAGGGATATGTAGAGTCTCTGTAGAGGCAATGGTTAGTAATGCAAACATTTTAGACATGTTTATCCCTTTACTTCATAGCCTGTTTCTAGTTTTGAAGACAGGTGACCACAAAAAGCAGGTTGAAAGTAAAGCAGAATGTGCCTTGAGGCACATTCTGCTTTACTTTCAGCCTGTTTTAAGCCATCATCTGCTAGGATATAGCAAATATTTATAATTGATTTATACATATTCATGACTATATTAAGTTGAACTATTTTCGTCAGTGGAGGAACAAATTAGATGCGATAAAATGCGCTTCTATGGGGGAAAGGGTTAATTAAATTGATTTTCGTATTTTGTGTTGCAGAGTAATGGCGAAACGAAGGCACCCTCGTGTGGTAAACCAAGATGTCTGAAATGTGGTGACAGGTGCCCGGGACTGGATCTTCATTATTGGAGGTAAGAATGCTGCATGGGAACATTAAAGTTGTAGGAGAATATGAACACGAGATTCTTGATCTAGCGGCAAAGCGCTTGACAAGTACATGCAACACATAGGTCGCTGGTTCGAGCCCCTGCTGCACCATATATATTTACTAATGGTCCTTAGGATGAGACCATGTATAGATGCCATACACCGGGCATTTAAAATAACCTGTAGTTTATGCATCAATTTGGTTCCATCTGTATCCGTACTTACAGCTCCCGTAAAAATTGAAATAACTTGCATCTACCGGGGCGTCATCACCATAAAATGGTCGATGTTGACCTTAACCCTTTGAACCCTAGTCCCGCTTATAGGCGTCCTTTCAAAACAGTGTACTTGTGAATGGTACACTTGTCCTGTGCAAACAGTGAAGACCCATATCAGAGGGCTCCGAAAGGAGCCCTCTGATAAGGGTCTTCACTGTTTGTCATAATGCCAAACATGACAAAAACAACCCTTAAAAGTCAGAAATGGACTTGACTAAAATGGAAACTAGAATTTTCCATTTTAAGTTTCAGGGAGGAAAGAGTTAAGGAATGTTAACCCCTTCACTGCCAACTCTTTTACATGTAGTGAGAGTTTTATCCGATCACCGTGTCATTGTCGTCTGCTTCAATTTTGTTGTCTGCAAAGTAAAAGAAATAAGGTAGTATGACTAAATAAAAATTTCAAAACGAGTGTCAAACAGTTTGCATCCTGAATAGACGCCGCGTTACAGTGGAGAATGTGTTATTCTTTCCCAATAAACGCGTTTACGCTAAAACTATTATTTGCAGTGCAAACAGTTTGTAGCCAGATCAGACGCCGGGTAACCCGGCGTCTGATCAGGCTCCAAACTGTTTGCCACCAAGATAAATATGAAATATCAGAATTGTCCAAAAGTTGTTCTTTTCTACGTTTTAGCGCTTTGCGTTTGCGTACGTTTGCGTTTAAACGGGAAAGAATAACAGATTCTCCACTGTACGCGGCGTCTATTCAGGATCCAAACTTTTTACAAACGCTCATTTACAGGAGATACATTGCCTATACCGTCAGTTCTCTCCTGTGTGTGTTGTTGTTGTTGTTTCTACGAACGATTCTCATCAACTCAAAGGCATAAATTATAATTATGCATTATTCCATTCCTTATATAGCCCAGGGGCCCGTTTCATAAAACTTCGTACGACAATTGTTGTCGTTAGTCAGATTATAAAAGTCTCAATTATTATTTATTTCCCCATCTAATCCTGTCGTGTGACATCTCTTTGGAATTGTCTTGAAAAGACGATCCCAAAGAGATGTCCCAAGACAGGATTAGATAGGGAAATAAGAAATTATATGTGCTTTAAAGGTTTGACTTATGACCGTTTTTGTGTTACATACGTATTAGGATATCAGAATGTCAAGTATTTTATCCTGGTCACCGGTGGCCTTAACATAAACATTTTCCTTAACTAATATTTGTGTGTTTATAAATGATTTATGCCAACTCTGATGTCCAGTCCCTTTAAAAAACGCATTAATTACACCATGATACACACTGCATATGCCTCTAATTTAATCCTTTACTGAAGAGAATACTTCGAATTTATGCACCAACATAAGTATATTCTATATCATAACAGATGGCAGCTTAACCCATTCACCCCAGAAACTTATCCTCAATTAAATCGAGTCCATTTGTGACTGTTATTGAAGGCTTATTACACTATATTGCAAAATGGCAAACAATAAGTACCCTGATCAGAGGGCTCCTTAAGAAGTAATCTGATTAGGATCTATACTGCTTGCATAAAACAAATGTATTCGTCACATGTACATGTAAACTGTTTGCAGGGTAAACGACGTGTATACTCGTCGTTAGGGTTCCATGTGTTTTAGTAGTCTGAAATTTAAAGGAATGTATGTGTTTCTTTGTATTTACTGCCTACTTAAAGTAAAGAGGCCGACACTTCAGACAGACATTGGTGTAAGTATCATAATACACGCGTGTTTACTATCGCCCCTAAGCCTCTTAATTCGTCCCGGAAGTTCACCCACAGTGTAATAAAAGAACATCTTACAATTCCGGAAGTGCCATACAGCAAGACAAGGACATCATATTTAACCTATTGAACCTAGCGACGAATATACACATCCTTAACAAACAGTATACCTGACAATAGTACACTAATACTATGCAACAGTACAGACCCGGGTCAGTGGGCTTCTTTAGGAACCCTCTGATCAGGGTCTCTACGGTTTGTCACTTTGCAAACCATTGTTTAAACTACTGTAAATATTAAACAAGAGCACCGAATGCGGTGTAAACGCTCGTCCGTTTTGTTGTCCTTATATATTTGGAAGAAACCGTGAGACATTCTTATTGCTGTCGCATGTTTAGACGATTCTTTCTTTGTATGACATGAACCAACGTGTACTGAGCTCAAGAGTTTCTTGCTTACACATGCCAAATATGAAACTTGTATCGAGTTACAGCCAATGTTAACTTATCCTTATTTGACCTCTTAATGACATTGACCTTTGTCGGGCATGACCTTTGTTCGTCTATCTATTGTGAGGTTCTAAATTACATTGACATTGTCTGACATGACCTAACGTGTACTGAGTTTAAGACCTTATTGCTCTGAATACACATGCCTATTATGACGTCTCTATCTCATGTTGTTTCAGAGTTACATCCAATATTAAATAATCCTAAATTGACCTCTAAATGACATTGACCTTTGTCGAACAATTTGTACTGAGCTCAAGAACTTCTAAAGTCGAGTACACGTGCCAAATATCAAGTCTCCATCACATAATTTATATGCAGTTCCATAGTTATGGCCAATGTTAAATTCATCATATTTTACTTCTATATGACCTTGACCTTTGTTGGACACAAACCAAATTGTAATGAGCTCAAAGCCTTGTTGAAATGAATACACATACCCAATATAAAGCCATTATCACGTGTAGTTCTAAAGTTATGGCCAACGTTAATATTTCGGACGAAGGCACCCAACGCTATGACCTACTGACTTGACCCAACTTGTACTGAACTCGAGAGATTCGTGCGTTGAGTAATCATGTCAAATAAGTATTATCTATCAGACGTTGTTTCAGAGTTACGGCCAATGTTAAAATATCCTTATTTGACCTGCACATGACCTTGACCTTTGTCGGACATGATCCAATTTGCACTTAGCTTAAGAGCTTTCTGAACTCGACTACAAATGCCAAATACAAAATCAGCCTATTTAACGTCTAACTGAAATCTAAATGATCTTGACCTTTGTCGGACATGACCCAATTTGTTCTGAACTCAATACCTTCTTGTGGTGAGTACATATACCAAATAGAAAGTTTGCATCACTTGTAGTTCTAAAGTTATGGCCGACGTTAATTTTTCGGAAAACGACGACGACGAGACCCCGAGCAACATGGTGTATCATCAATATCCGAACTGTTTTACACTCTTGACCCTTTTTTTTAATGTATACGTTTAGGAAAGAAGCGACAACCGTTTATATTACGTTCTGAGAAATAACACAAATAACCAGAGCGACGACTATACAAGTCATTACCAAACAGTGTATATGTGACGAGTACAATACCTATGCAAATAGCGTAGACCCTGGTCAGAGGGCTCCTCTGATCAGATTCTGCACCGTTTGTCATTCTGCAGTTTATTGTTAAAACCATATATATATGTATAAAAACCCTTAATTAGAAAGTGGTGGTTCCATTTAAAGTCACTGGGGTGTATGAGATAAGAATCTCCCGTTATACTTGGTATGCACACTTTCAGCGCATGAACATTCAGAGATATTCAGAGACATTTCAAGCGATATGAATTTCAGTTAGAAACTAACACATTAAATCCATGTTTCCCGAAACTAGTTTTTATATCAAAGGTGTTTTAGATTTCACAAATACGTCTTCCATAAGAGTATATACACGTATGTAATGCGGTTGGAATCGTGTAATAAATATTTCATTGCAAATGTTTAATATATGTTTTAACCTCTTCTCTGACATGACGTAAATTGCATGTTCTTCTTACAACTATCGTCTGCATTTATTGCTCAAATTGAATGGTTTGGCCCATTTATTTATTTTGATAAGATTATCAAATAGTCTGGGTCCTGATCAGCCGCCGCGTAAAACAGCAAACCAGAATTAAGAAAATACATGTCGACTCGGGATAGACAATGAAAAGGGTATATCAACTCATCGGTATTAAATACTACTCAAAGTTTGCTAAACACCAAGGGTAAAACATCAATAGGTTCCAATGCATTAAACATATCACTTATCATAACATAACTTTCAACATTTTCGTTTAATTCTTTCCAAATTTGGAGATGTGTTTTACCAAATGTTCACTCTACGGATTCTGATAACTGTTACACGTATCTAGATCCTGTAGGCGAAACCTGATGAAATTATCAAACAGTAAAATTTCTGAGACATCACCAACATTTTCAAATCCGTTGAATTCTACATTGTAATGTTCTAAGAGATGTTATTCATTGGTAAAACAATGTTTTCCCTTTCAATGTTCAAGTGTACCAATTATAACATCTCTAAGAACTTTACACTGTATAATTCAATGGATTTGAATATTTTAGCGAATTCTCAGAAATTTCACATTGTAAAGACAGTCCGCAGAATGTGTTCAAAGCTGATGGCGACATGGCGATGAAGGGGTTACATGTTTTATCCATAGGTTTAATGATCAGTTTGTACAGAATTGGAATAATAGGCTTAATGAATCAAGTAGAGCTCGGTGTTACAGAAAAATATCCAAATTTGGAATACAGCCATACCTAAATATTGTTAATGTAGGGAGTTTTACATCTATGTGTAGACGTAGATTATCTTCTCATAGTTTAGCAGTTGAAACAGGGAGATTGAATAAACCATTGCCAATAGCATTCAATGATAGAAAATGTATTGTATGTTCCACCTTAGAAGATAAATTCCATTTTGTATTAGAATGTATTCAATTTCAAGATCTAAGAGTATAATATATTTCAGAATATTATTGGAAAAGGCCAAGTATGTTGAAATTTACAAAATTAATGACTTGTTTTGATGTTAAGACTGTTAGAAATTTATCAATGTTTGTTCACTTTAGTATATGCATATGCAGTTCAAGCTAAACCTCTTTGATCTGATGACTATTGATTACTGTATTTATGATGAAGATGATTCAAATTCTTCATGATTACATGTACATGTACTTACATACAAAAGGAGTGTACCAGGTTGAACTGCTTATTTGGAGTAGTTCAGTCTACGTCTAGTCTGTTTGTTGGGGTGTACAGGTTTACGATGCAAATGAATGTTTTTGTTTAACTTCGAGTTCCAATAATTGTTTCAATGTTACTAGTATGCATTTTCGAAGCAAATGAATGTTTTTGTTTAAATTCGAGTTCCAATAATTGTTTTAATGTTACTAGTATAAGATATATTTTAATCTAATAACATCACTGTTTTCTAACACAAATATAATAGATATTTGATTTAAGAAAATTAAGTTATGATAATAATGATATCAATTCTGATTAAATCATTATCACTAAAATCATAATTTTAATATTTTCTTTACTTACATCTTCTCCGCTAAATGCATCTTTACTGTCATAACTGTTTGTTTGTATGTGTATTACATGCCTCTGTTTGTTTGAACATGTATAACATGTCTCATGGACTTGTCAGTCTGAAGAAAGAAAAAAATCATATCTATCTTTTCAATTTTGTGTCCGCAGGAAAATATGTAAACACTGCAGATGCGGTCCCGAGGACCACGATCTCACAGATGAGGACGACAGAGATAAACAACCATTCAAACTGATTCTTGACGGTAGCCATGACAACACACGTGACCTGTCGTCAAGGTTGCACAAGTTGAACATTGACGACCCGGCAGTCCAGTCCGAGATCGTCACACCTGAAAACGATTTGGTCATACACAGAATCATAGCGGAAAACTTGGTACATTTTAGTTTACCTTTTCATTATCAAATTATTCGGGAGTTTTTTACACCTTCACCGCTTATTTTCGTCTGCTTCGATATTGTTGTCTGCAAGACACGTTTCAAAGTTAGATTTAAGGTTGTATGACTTAATACATGTAGATATCGATAAGAGTGTCAAACAGTTTGGGTCCTGGTCAGACGCCGCGTAACGCGGCGTCTGATCAGGACCAAATCTGCTTGCAAACGCACTTTAAGGCGTCATTGAGAGTGAAAGGGTTAACGCGGAGAAGACGTTATCCTTTCCCGTTTTAATGAAATTAAAATCAAATGCAAACAAAAAATGTAGAAAATGGCATCGATTCAAAATATATTCGTCTTTATCTGAGTGGCATTCAGTTTGGAGCCAGATCAGACGCAGGATTACCCGACGTCTGATCTGCCTCCAAACTGTTTTCAATGGACATTGAGCTCTTTAAATATCATAAATTCGTTTATAGGGATAGAATAACGTTTTAGAGACTGGCATTCAGACTCAGGCGTACACATCAGCCCTTTTGTCGCCAAAGTATACTTTATGTTTAAGCCTTTTGTCTGATTTATTAAAAGCTGTCTGCACGTAGAATTCAAAGTTATATTTAAGACAGTATCACTGGATGAATATCGACACGAGTGTCAGACTGGAACCTGATTAGACCACAGGTGACGCATGCTTTGCCCCCAATATAACACTTCCAAACACAAATAAAGAGAATAAAACCATAAAACACCCTTTTCTATGATCAAACACCATATTCTGACCTAAAGCTCATTTTTTTTAATTTGTTATAGCATATACCTCGTTTGGAGGTGTTATATTGGGGCAAAGCATGCGTCACCTGTGGTCTAATCAGGTTCCTGTCTGCCACTCGTTACGCGGTGTCTGATCTGTGTCAGAGGTTATGAAACTTTCTCAGTGTGAGCATGCATTAAATCAAATCATTGTTTCATTAAAACGCTACCGCCTTGGGCGTATATTACTGGCCATAGTCAGATACTCATTTAAAAATACCCAAAGTTTCTACAGTGGAGAATCTGTTATTCTTTCCCGTTTAAACGCAAACGTACGCAAACGCAAAGCACTAAAACGTAGAAAAGAACAACTTTTGGACACTTCTGATAATTCATGTTTATCTTGGTGGCAAACAGTTTGGAGCCTGATCAGACGCCGGGTTACCCGGCGTCTGATCTGGCTCCAAACTGTTTGCACTGCAAATAATAGTTTTAGCGTAAACGCGTTTATTGGGAAAGAATAACAGATTCTCCACTGTATCTATGTTCTAAGCGTTACAAAGCCATTCTAGTTTTAGCCATTGTACGTAGGGTAAGGAAGCGAGGGGTTTAAAAAATGTAAAACACGTGAAGTATTTTTTCGACACATCCTGTTTGCTAATGTTTTGATAATATATGCAACCCAGAGACCATCGACTGCTCACAATTAGATCCATGTTTTAACCTTTTCCTCCATCAATAGCTTTTAGTTTAATGAACTTTTCCAGTTAGCACGCAGGGAGAATTCATTGTAATAATCAGGCGTAATAGGGTTAATGATTGACTGTTAGAGAATGACCGATCATTCATCGTAGAGAACATGCGCCGATATTGACCTACATTGACCCGATCTCTTTAGGAAAGCACTGTCTTAACTGATTGAGCCCTAGACTGTAGTGACGCATATATGCGTCCTTTACCAAAGTGTACTCGTGAAGAGTACACTTATCTTATGCAAACAGTGAAGTACCTGATCAGAGCCCTCTCATAAGGGTCTTCACTGTTTGTCATTTTACAATATATTATAAAAATCAACCCTTAATAGTTATTATATCAACCCTAAATAGTTTAAAATTGACCAAACTTTATTGGAAAATGGAATTGTCCATTAAAAGTCTAAGGGGATAATGAGTTAAAGTACACACTTGTACATAACAATTGTAACTTGAGACTCACAGATGCTGGAAGTTGTTCTTTGCTTAATTGTCCATCACATCGCCACCTGGAGGGTAATTTAAACGCCCAGATTGTATATCTGGGTCACTATACAATCATTACCTGGGAAACAGAAAAAAATGGCATGTGATAGAAACTCTACAGAACCACCAGATTCTTATCGACTTGCTAATGTTAAACAATGATGGGGCTTTTATTACATGTTTATTATCCAATCAGAATGCCGCTGTAAGTTAGCGTAACATATATACCGTTAATCCTCTCAATTACGACGGAATTACTGAATTTTGTAAATTATAAGGTGCTTAAGGCAGGTGACTGTTTAAAGCAAGGTGACAGTGAAACAGAAAGCTCCTTTAGGAGCTTTCTGTTTTATCGTTACCTTTCTTTCAGCAGTCACCTGTCTGAAACATATAATAATTAACACAATATAGTGGTCGTTACAGAGAGGTTTTACTGTATCGTACGTTTATGGATGATAGGCAGTGATGGGTTAATTTGTTACTTTTTTTTAGTAAAATTCGATAAAATATTGAAGACCATAATTTTGTGGCAAACAATGTTTTAACAACTGATAGGTAAAGATGGTGCCAAAGACCTGACCTATCTCAGCCACAAACAGATATTTGGACTCAACACGCAGAGCTCTTACCCTTTACATCGTTAATTGCGTTTTAAGTGGCAACTGCATACTTTAAAGGGGATCAATGTCATGTTTTGCCAAACTATTGAATTCCTCACCTTTCATCATTTACAAAATTGTTTTGGCTATAATGTGTTGCACCCAAAATACAGTATAACATTGTATTTTTCGCGAGTGTCAAATTTCGTTATGTTATGTTAAGTAAATTACACTCTATACACTGATACAAAATATCTAACCTTTTACCTCTATTAACGTCTGATCTGGACCAAAACTGTTTGACATTCGTATCAATGTGTACAATCAAAAGTTTAAATTATTGAATTTCGTATACAACTGCAGATGACAAACTTTTAACAGTCGATGTTTTAAATGAATTCTGCTTTACTTTCAGCTACCATCTACAAGGATAGTTTGAAAATTATTTCTTATAATCATTGCACATTCAATATTGTATAAAGTTGTTTTTGTTTCCTCAGGGAAGAATTAATTAAATGCGCAGGGCTGCTATTTCTCCGGATTTTTCCTAAATCTCCAGATTTTTCCCCATAACATAGTAGCTTAAAGCAGGCTGAAAGTAAAGCAGAATGCGCCCTAAGGCGCATTCTGCTTTACTTACAGCCTGCTTTAAGTAGTCACATGTCAACAAAACAAGAAAAATGCTAATGGGTTAAGGTACGATTCGTTAAATCTCACTTGAAAAATGCAAGTTTGGAAATCTTAGGATTTTTCATGTCAAGTTATGGCAGCCCTGAATGTGTAAAAGGCGTATATGATCTATGGAGTGGTTAAGTTCAATTCTCATGTTACTATTTTTAGCGTTCTCAGACTTACATTTCCATGCTGCCGAAAGACAAGCAGTTGTTTGCTGCCCAGTTACGCAGGCGACAATTACAACGTCAACTTCCGCTCCATGATCTCCACTCAAAGTTCTGTGATAGTCTTGCTGACAAGGAACTCCAAAAGTTCCAAAAGTTTGCAGAGAAACGAAAACACAAAGCAGCGGGTATCGGAAACGTGGGCTCGGTGCAGGGAGCAGTCGTAAGTTATGACGTCATATTGTGCTACAGGGGAGAAAACGTTATTCTTTCCCGTTTAAACGCAAACAATGCGCAAACACAAAACTCTGTAAATGTTGGAAATTACCATTTTTTTACAATTCTGATTATTTCTGTTTGTCTGAGTGGCAAACGGTTTGGGGCCTGATCAGACGCCGGGTTACCCGGCATCTGATCTGGCTCCAAACTGTTTGCAATGGAAATAATAGTTTGAGCGTTAACGCGTTTATTGGGAAAGAATAACGTTTTTTCTCTACTGTACTAAGTTTTTTCCCAAATATTTGGCAAAGACGAGAAGACGTTATTCTTTCCAAATAACCCGGTGTCTGATCACGTTTCGACCTATTTGACACTCAGATAAAAATGTCGTGAAAAGTTTCAAAAGGCTGTCAATTTTTAGCTCACCAGAGCCAAAGGCTCAAGGTGAGCTATTGTGGACGTTATCATTCGTCCGTTGTCCGCCGTCCGTTGTCCGTCGTTGTGAGCTATTTCTTCAAATGACATCTATACCATTTGACCAATTTCAACTTTACTAGAATGTTGTTAGGCTGAAGCTATACACAATTTGTTCAAATAATTTGATTCCGTGTAAAATTCTGTTTACCATGGTAAAACTGTCCTGTTCATTAAAGCACATTACTAACTGGCCCAAACCAAGGGCTTATCGTTTGTTTTATAGGAAAACCTTTAAAAATCGTATGACACAGACCTTTAATATTTGACTAGATCTACATGTATATATTTGGATGCAAGGGTGCGGGATCACTTTTCCTTATTTAGGTATATTGAACACTTTAAAACACTCTTCTCTAAACCCGCCGGCCGGATTTGACCTAAATACAGCAGAAATAATGTAAAGGTGACCTTCTGTCATGATTGTTCAAATTATGATGCTCTCTAAAACAAAACATGGCCACCAGGGGGTGAATTCCGTTTTCCCTTTGGATATATACGTCATTGAGAGTGAAAGGGTTAACATAAGAAATAATCTATGTTCTACCGTTGTTAATCGGATAATTAACAACGGTTGGGAGTTGTGATCTGCAAGAATTGGCCACAAACGCCAAATGCCTGAGTGATCAATTCCTGTGCATCACAACAACCAACCGTTGATAAATAGCCGATTAACAACGGCAGAACATAGATTATTTCGATTATGTCATTACATACAAGGGTCTTACCGGGTCTACACTGGTTCCTTTTTAGTAATAAAGGGGAACAATTGCATCGGACTATTTTCACAACGGGTATCTACGTGTAGTAGGAACGTCATTCTATTGCTGTTCCTCCATTCTACCCATTCCAAAAACGTCATACCTATTAAAAAGTAGCATTGTTCTGAACGAAAGTGACCATTTAAAGCAGGTTGAAAATAAAGCAGAATGTGCCTTTAGGTGAATTCTTCTCTAATTTCTGCCTGCTTTAAGTTACCAACTGCTGGGAAAAATACGCCAAATGCCTTTCATTGAATGAACTGTCTTTTAACGTAGGGCGGGCACAAGAAGAGCCAACTTTTGGGAAGACGGCTAAACAAAAGCAGATAAAGAGTAAACAGCAAATGTCTTAAGGCGTTTTATTGGAAGTATGTTGAAAAACAGTTTGTTTAGTGTATTACATTACATGTGTATGTACATGTGTCTTCAGAAATGCCATCGCTGCAAGTTGACTATGGAATCCGGGTCCTTCGCAATGTTCACCAATAGACTGGGTCCTAACGTGGCTTTCCATACGGGTTGCTTCACGTGCGGCACGTGTAAAGAGTTGCTGGTAGATAACATATATTTCTTTAGAAATGGGGACATCTACTGCGGGCGCCATTACGCTGACTTGATATACCCACGCTGTTGTGCGTGTGACGAGGTAGGTTTCTAAAGTCATGCGCCTTTGAATGCGCTTATCTTATTGGCTGAGATATATTTTCATTTCCTAAAACAGTTCTAGACAATATAGGGCAGGGTTTCTATTTCTTTTTTGCTGTCGCATTAGGTATTAGAGACGATAACGCCCAACTCACACTTTTAAGTCAAACCACACACATGCGCTTTTTTAGAAATTGAGTTAGTACATGTGTGCTGATATCGTGCCAATGTCACTCTTCGTAGAGCGATTGGTCATTTTCATTAAATGACGGACCATACTGAACTATTTTTGAACATAGTTCGGCAAGAAACGTCATGAAAAATAGCCGATTGCTCTACGAAGAGTGCCGATATTGGCCGACATTGATCTTCGCTTTAGGGGTATACTAACTTACGCAATTTATATCGTCTATTGAAAGTGCTCACTCACACACAATAATTGTCAGAAAATTTGAAATATACTCAAAATTTCAACGGACACTATTCAAGCATTAACAACTAATAGCAAAAAGGACAATAAATTATAAAAACGACAGGTTACAGCTTAAAACAAGGTGACAGTAGAACAGAAAGCTCATAGAGGAGCTTTCTGTTTTACTTTCACCTTACTTTAAACAGTAACCTGTCGTAATAATAAAACAATTTAGTGGTTGTAAAAAAGGGTTTATTAAATCTTCGTTTTACGGTTAAAATATGTAGTACCCCCTACATTTTATCCGTTTCGCCATTTTGTACGATGTTGGTGCTATTTTTAGATTATATTCGCACGTGAGTACACCCAGGCCGAGAGCCAGACATGGCACGTGCACCACTTTTGTTGCTGGTACTGTGATACGCCGCTGGCCGGTCTCCGCTACATCGCCCAGCAAAACAATCCTTATTGTGTCCGCTGCTTCGACAGACTCTATAGCAAGGTTGGTGACACGACCCATACACGTACCTTACCTAAACATTAGATGGACAATTCCAATTTCCAATGTACATGTAGTCTGATCGACAGGTACTTGACACATAAGTTAAAAAAAATGAAGAATAATTTTTTTTGACAATACATGTACCATAATTGTGGATAAATCTATATATATTTATATATTTTTTTAAATATGTCAAGTACCTGTCATTATGTCAAAGTTTTGACTATTCATGGGTGTTTTGAACAGTATGTTGCAATGTGACAAAATAACAAGTCCATTCTGTTACTATGACTTGTAAAAGAAAGTATATTTTCGCCGTTTATTGCTGGTTTCAGCTTAAAGCAAACCGGAAGTATAGATGTTCTGTTTTAATGTAGGTCTTGCTTAAGGAATAGCCATCAAATGCTTCTTCCTTTTCGGTATTGACTAGTCGTAATAGTAAGATTCTGTAAAACGAACATTAGAATAGCACTAAAGTACGGTAAAAACCCTCCATTTCGACCACTAGAAAGAAGGCTAATTGCTTGTATGAATTGCATATGGCAGCTTAAAGCAATATGGAAGTAAAACAGAAAGCTCAGGGCTGCTGAAGATTTCTGGTTTCCTTTCACCTTTGCTATAAGCAGTCACTAGCCTTAGACGCATTATTTTCACAACTCAGTGGTAGGGTCGTAATAGGCTTAGTAACACAATCATGTTTGAAGTACAGCGCCCCCTCTCTACAACGGCATCCAAAGGGAGACACATATTGGGTGCGTTTTTCGGAGGGAACCGTTATAGGGAGGGAAAATGGCTTACAGTTGCAAACAGCTTGAATCCAGATCAGACGCCGCGTAACGTCATGATTTACGTACATTAATATTATATTGGTCAATAGTGTTTGTTGATGTATTTTAGTCGACGCTAATGCATGAATGCCTTTATCAAAAGTTATCTTAAATAAAGCAGCTTTCCCCCATTTTATATGTTGCAAAACAGTAACACTAGCTGGAATATCAGTCCCTATTTTCGTTTTCCATAGAGATCCCATATTTAATCCTAAACCCCAGAGACTTTCTAGTTTTGAAGACAGGGAACTCTTTACAGCAGGTTGAAAGAAAATCAGAATGCGCCCATTAACCCATATAAATGCCCTTTTACGCTTGTTATTTATTCCTCCACTGAAGAAAATAGCTCCAAATTATACCTTCATAAATATTTACCATAAGAAATATTTTCTATATCCTAGTAGATATTAGCTTAAAACAGGCTGAAACTAAAGCAGAATGTGCCTTAAGGCACATTCTGCTTTACTTTCAACCTGCTTTAAGTGGTCATCTATTTTCAAAACTAGAAACAGGCTATGGGGTAATGGGTTAAGACGCATTTTGCTTAACTTTTCGCCTGTTTAAGCCATAGGGACCAGACACTATTGATTTTCAAACAAATTGTAACAAACGGTACATGTATATAATATAATACTATTAATTTTTGTTACAATTTGTTTGATAATCAATCATGTCGGGACTCTGTGCTTTAAGCTAACATCTGCTAGGATATAGAAATATTCTTAATTTGCATATTTATTACTGTATAAAGTGGAACAATTTTCTTCAGTGGAGGAATAAATAAAAGGGGTGAAAAGGTGTACAAAAAAGTCATGTATCTATAGAGTAATGGGTTAACACTTTACCCCATAGCCTGTTTCTAGTTTTGAAAATATGTGACTACTTAAAGCAGGTTGAAAGTAAAGCAGAATGCGTCCTAAGGCGCATTCTGCTTTACTTTCAGCCGGTTTAAGTTACCACCTACTAGAATTAAGACAATATTCCTTCTGATACATTTTCATGACTGTATAGATTGGAATTATTTTCTTCCGCGGAGGATTAAACGGAGTGCGCTAAAAGGTGCTACTATAAGGTAAAGGGTTAAAGGTACATGTTATCCCTTCAAACCCCTGTTTCAGATTCTACAGAGAAATGGCGTGGCTGTTTAGCCACAGGAGTAACTTGGGTCATGTTTTAGCGACCGCGGTATGTGGCACCCGCACAATTTTGGTTTGCCGTAGATTCCTCCTCCTCAACATCTCCTTAGTTTATGCTCCATCCTCTTTTATTTCTGTCTTTTTAGCGTACTTTTACTTTAACGTTACACTCACGACCTGTGTTGGGATATTTTGTTTTAAAAATTGTTTTAAGCGGCCAATCTTTGACGAAATCGAAATACAGCGCTCGCTCTCTACAACGACACCCAATGGGACACAAAAACTATGTGCGTTGTTCGGAGGGAGTCGCTATAGGGAGGGAAATTTGCAAACAGTTTGAATCCAGATCAGACGCCGCGTAACGCGGTGTCTGATCTGGATTCAAGCTGTTTGTCACTCGTCATTGAGTGTTTTTCTGTTAAAATGTCCACTATGCATGTAACTTTGGATATAACAGCAGACGACATTACAGTCGTATATAGTTTGGACTTCCTTGTCCTGTTTAGGGAACTGCGACAAGGGTCTTTGTAAGGAGGGAGTCGTTGTTGGGGGCCGTTGTAGAGAGGGAGCGCTGTACTATGTAATATAGCTATTTCAAAGAGCTTTGCAACTTCCCATTTGCATAATACAGGACCATGGTAAAGCTTTACGGATTCAGTACACGTTGTCATTTGACAGAAACAAAATTAAAAGGCTTTGATTTCAACACATGTCTGATTCATTTATTTTGTTTTATTTCTACTTCCAATTATGATTTGGTTTATTTTATGGTTTGTTTTTCTGTTATAGACGTTTAGTGAACGCATCTAAAATGGCAAAACATCGCTGTTATGATTAATCAAGGGAAAGACGATTTACATGTAACTCACTGTCACCCGAAACCTTAAATGAACAATTCCACTGAAACGAAACGATACATACATGCAAAACAGTTAAATGAAGAAAACGATAGTTTTTATTGAATTTTGAAGATTTTTTAAACAAAATCTAAGTGGCAAACAGTTTGAAGCCTGAATAGACGCCGGGTTACCCGACGTTTTATCTGGCTTCAAACTGTTTGTACAGTGGAGAATCTGTTATTCTTTCCCGTTTAAACGCAAACGTACGCAAACGCAAAACACTAAAACGTAGAAAAGTCCAACTTTTGGACAATTCTGATAATTCATGTTTGTCTTGGTGGCAAACAGTTTGGAGCCTGATCAGACGCCGGGTTACCCGGCGTCTGATCTGGCTCCAAACTGTTTGCACTGCAAATAATAGTTTTAGCGTAAACGCGTTTATTGGGAAAGAATAACACATTCTCCACTGTAGTAAGCATACTTGCTTTAGTACAAACACGGAAAAGAATAACGTTTTATCCACTGTACCTTTGCAATACCTATCGAGCATGATGTCTCTATATTATATAAAGTATTTTCCCGAAAAAAACAGAAGAATACTTTAATGTAATAAAGGTTAGCGAACGAGACTGATCGGAGGGAAAATGAACATAACCATAGTTAATTAACTAATTAACCTACCCTAATTGGCACGTTTTAACGTGTACAAGTAAAGAGTACACTTGTCCTTTGCAAACAGTGAATACCCAAATCAGCGTGCTTTAACAGGAGTACTCTGGTCAGGGTTTTCACCTTTTGCTCTTATTAGTAGAACAGTAAACCTCGCATATAACGAACACCTCGGGATCTTCCAAAAGTGTATGCGGTAGCCATAGTTTGCTATAAACATAACGAACTAGTATGCTACAGTGGAGAATCTGTTATTCTTTCCCAATAAACGCGTTTGAGCTAAAACTATTATTTGCAGTGCAAACAGTTTGGAGCCAGATCAGACGCCGGGTAACCCGGCGTCTGATCAGGCTCCAAACTGTTTGCCACCAAGATAAACAAGAATTATCAGAATTGTCCAAAAGTTGTTCTTTTCTACGTTTTAGCGCTTTGCGTTTGCGTACGTTTGCGTATAAACGGGAAAGAATAACAGAGTCTCCACTGGATAGATGAGGTTGGTTAAATTAACTGTTTGGAAGTATAAGGAACGCCAAATTCAGTTATGTAGACGTGTACATGTGTAAACCTATTTGTTCAAATGAAACAAAAATAAAATAAAGAAGAATATTAGAGTTTTTAATGATATAGTATTTCAGTAATAGAACAAAGAAGGGTGAGATTCTGTGATTTTAAGATTGTTCTGTATACATGTAGCCGAGGATTCCTTATAACAAAGTTCCTTATTATCGAGGTTTTCTGTGCGTGTACATGTATTTGTAAAAAAACAACTATAAATAGTATAATTGACTACCGGTATGTTTATCTCATTGTGCCCTAGTGACGCATATATGAGTCCTCTAGCAAAAGTGTACATGTGGAGAGTACACTTGTCTAAAGCAAACAGTGAAGTCCCTGGGACTTCACTGTTTGTCATTTTGTAATATATTATATGATTTGATTTGATTTGTTTTGATTTTACGTCGCTTTCAACAATATTTCAGTCATATCGCGACGTCCAGCTAATTACAGGTGGATGAAGACCCCAGAAGTCCTTTATGCACTGTTTCAGGCAAAAATCGGCAACCGTGGGTACATCCCTAAATGGTCTAAAATGGACCAGAATTTATTGAAACTGGAATTGCTCATTGGATGTCTCAGGGGATAATGAGTTAATTAAAAACTGGAAATGTTCACTTGACGTCTCATGGTTCGATGAGTTGCTTAAAGAATAGACATAAAAAGACAGAAAGAATGAGATGCTTAGTGCAAGTGTACGGAACAAAACTATGCATGGACGTAGATTTGCTTGATACAGCTTCGAAAAGGCATGACCCAAGTTCGTTTTCTTCAAATAAGTTTATCAACTGTATACTACACTTTTTCTTTCTACATGTATATCGTCATTATTTGATCATGCAATCATCCCGCATTGCTGCCAATCATATGTGAACCTGTTATTCGTCAGAAACTAAAGTGGATAATCTGTTATTCTTTCCGGATTAAACGCAAACGAAACGCAAACGCATTGTACTATTTAAAATGCAGAAAATAACAACTTTTTTACAATTCTGAAAGTTGATTTTAACCTTGATGACAAACAGTTTGGAGCCTGATCAGACGCCGGGTTACCCGGCGTCTGATCTGGCTCCAAACTATTTGCATTGGAAATAATAGATTTAGCGTAAACGCGTTTATTGGGACAGAATAACGTTTTCTCCACTATACATGTACATTGTAAATCTCTAGGAAAAATGGAAGCTAAAAGCAGAACAAGAAAAGTTCATAAAGTACCTAAAGCAGCTCTGTGCATTTTTTTTCATTTTAACTCATATATACAGTGGAGAATCTGTTATTCTTTCCCAATAAACGCGTTTACGCTAAAACTATTATTTTCACTGCAAACAGTTTGGAGCCAGATCAGACGCCGGGTAACCCGGCGTCTGATCAGGCTCCAAACTGTTTGCCACCAAGATAAAGATTAATTATCAGAATTGTCAAAAAGTTGTACTTTTCTACGTTTTAGTGTTTTGCGTTTGCGTACGTTTGCGTTTAAACGGGAAAGAATAACAGATTCTCCACTGTATATAACAACGAATGTATGCGTCATTTGCAATTTTTAACCCAATGAAGAATGCATTAAATTTTGTAATATGCAAGCAGTGAAGAGCCTGATCAGAGGACTCCAGTAGGAGCCCACTGATCAGGGTTTGCACTATTGTGTTTTTGGGTTTACCCCCCCCCCCCCCCAAAGAAAAATAAAATAAATAAATAAATAAAATACATATAGAAACTATCTCAAGTTTAACTTGTCTACCCTCGATTTGACTTATCCGTTTGAAGTTCCAAGGGTGAAGTAGTGGAGCAGTCACATGAAAGTTTTTTTTGTTTTCTTGTGTTTGTTGTTTTGGGGTTGGTTTTTTTTTTTTGGGGGGGGGGGGGGGAGTTTCAAAGATTTTTAACGATTTCTATTCAACTTCAGTACATGACACATTACTGTGCTATATTCTAAAATATTTATACACTACTTCTTTCGGTTGCTTGTTATGAAATGAATAAACATACTCTTCATGGTGGGTTTCTCAACCTCATCGGCTACATGTATACTATATAGTCATAAAAGTATGAACTGAAGAACCAACACCACAAAGGCTCTTTGGGGACCTACAGTGGAGAAAACGTTATTCTTTCCAATAAACGCGTTTACGCTAAAACTGTTATTTGCAGTGCAAACAGTTTGGATCCAGATCAGGCTCCAAACCGTTTGCCACTCAGATTCAGATATATGGTCAGAATTGTCAACAATTTTCTACGTTTATTGCAATGCGTTTGCGTTTAAACGGGAAAGAATAACGTTTTATCCATGTACTTGTTCTAAAACTTTCTTTTGTTTCTTTTTGTTAAGTATCCCTATGTTGCAAGTTCTGATGGAAATCAATTTGTTTTCATAACCCTTCAAATGGTATGTCAAAAATAGTTAGACCTGCAATTAATCAGACACGTACATGTAGGAAGCAAAATTGGAGGGGGAGGGGGGACACTCTTCATCTCTCAACATTGGCCACTCTTCGTTGGGGGGATGGGTGTGTGGGGAGGGGGCACCACCGATTTCTTTTTGTCTTTTGACGTTTTGCTTGGTCACTATAATTAGCAAAATTATTTTTGGCCACCAAGTTTTGGTATATTTCATTATGCTACAATGTCAAAGAAGATCGAATTGAATAGAAACAAGAACTGTGTCAAAGTAACAAATATTCCAAAGTGTTTCATTGACACTAAAAATTCATTTTATTATTTTAGGCAGACTTGTAAATACACTCATACAAACTCATACAAACCACATTTGGTACTCCTTGATGTTGTAATGAAGGAACTATTTTACAGATAAGCTTGTTCTAAATTTGAAATCAAAGAACATTGTCAATGTCACAGTATCTAAAAATATTTTTCGAAACTCCGCCATCCAAAAATGTACATCTACTCGCACGTCAAATTTGGTATCTCAAACTGATGTGGTAAAAGAAATTTGTTCTGGTCAAGCATTTTCTGTAACTGAGGTTAAGGTCAAGATCATAGTAACCTGAAAATCGTTCCTGACACTCCACCATCCCAAATGTACTCACATACCTTTGAAATATCTAGTTTATGTGATATGGAAATTTCGCGTTAGTTCAAACAAACCCGTATTTCATTGTTAAAACGTGGCTTAGCCACGTTTCAACTTTGAAAAACGGGTATGCTCGACTTAAGTGAGATCGAATTATCAAGATTCAACTAATGAATATTGCTACAATCGATTTAAGCGATTGGAAGTATCAAGTCTCGACTGTATACTTTGGGCAAGCACATACACACACGCGTGCACGCACAGAATCATACACGCACAGGTCACATACATGTATTAGCATTTTGCAAGTCTTGCAAATCGAAAGGGTACTACGTATGTATACTTCGGCCATATTCCACAAGCGGCACATTCACAGTTAATACAATTGTCAAATGAATGATCAATAGTTGATATTGACAATCTTAATGATCGTGGATGGGCGGTATTGAAAACTTGATCAATATATTGAAGAATATCAGAGAGCTCAACTATTGATAGACACAGATGTGTGTTCTTGCCTCATCAATTGTTTCGATCAATATTTAATTCTTCTATATTTTGTAAATCATATAGACAATTGTATTGACAATGGTAATCGAAGCAGAAATAAGCGCAACATTGGTCAATATGATACATGTAGTACAGTGGGGGCAAAATCATTATAATTTATTGTCAATACATGTATTATTGAGTCAAATATATTGTCAATTATATTTGTTTTTGATGGACCGTTCTGTTGTTGTTTAAAAGATGGGTCACATTGGTCCATAAGATACATTTATTTAACCTATGACCGTACTTTGACAACATATAGATTTAATATTTTAATTTCAGTTATCGGCTTCATTGACATTTGCGACCATTATGTATTCAGATTAGACATGTAGTAATATAGTGTCCGGTCAGGATCTAAACTATTTGACACTTGTAACAATGTTTCGTAAGTTTAAATTATTAAAACTTGCTGAATTTCTAAACAACGAAGTCTTGTTGATGCCAAATTAAGAAAATATGACGTTATGGTAGTGAACGTTAAGATATGGTTTAATGAAGTTATAACATGTTTATTGTTGTATATGACACGTGTTTATTTCTAGGTATGTAGCACGTGCAGCCGGACCATCACCGCTGACTCTCCGGGCCTGACACACGGGGAGTTTCATTGGCATGCCTGTCCACACTGTTTTAGCTGTCACTGCTGTGGAAAAAATCTCATCAACCAACAGTTTCTACTGAAAGACGGTCGCTTGTTTTGTAGTACTGACTGTAGACAGAGTCATGTTAATTCACCGAAAGCGGCATTACCTAACTATTCACACCACCATTGCTAGATAGTCTTCAACACAAACAGTGAAATACTCGTACAAATTGTCAATAAGGTTTGACCTGTCAGTTTATGAATATTCCGTCATATGGGTTATGGGTTCGATACGCGATAGTTTATTTTGTAATAGTTCTTAGTGTGTCTTTTTTAAAACTTTTTTTTATGGTAGACACATACAAATCATGATACATGTACATGTATTCATGCATTTCTATAAAATAAAGTACAGTGAACTTGCCTAAGGAAACTTGGATAGAAAAGTGCGAACATGCTAATGTTTTTCTCTCCCGTTTAAACGCAAACGAAACGCAAACGCATAGCAATAAATCGTATAGAGCAGGACACTTTTTCGACAATTTTTGCTATTCATGTTGACCTGAGTGGCAAAATGGTTTGGACCCTGATCAGACGCCGGGTTACCAAGCGTCTGATCTGGCTCCAACTGTTTGCTATGAAATAATAGTTTTAGCGTAAACGCGTTTATTAAAAAGAAAAACGTTTTCTCCACTGTAGCAACATTACGTTATGCAAAGCATTCTCTGGCAAAGCACTCTTTGTTACTTCTGTATTTCGTTAAGCAGCAAGTTTTTCTTTACCCAAACGTTTACTGCTTTATTTTAGTAAAATATGTAATTATCGAATTTTTTTTACCTGAAGCCGACATTTACAAAACAGTGCCTAGAATCGAACCAACGACCCCTGCACTACGAGTCAATAACACTATCCACTAAGCTATTGCGACAGTTGCGTTAGATTATCGACTGAAATATAATACCTGAAGTTTTCATTGATCTATAAATAAAGTATAAGGAAACTTCCGATGGTACCAACGAAAGTTGACGGAAAGTGATGCCTGACAGGTCAAACCTTATGGATAATACATACATAATGTTATGGTTATAGCAAGGTAACCGTTATAATCGACTGGTCATTATAAACGGGACAATCGTTATGGCGGGCTGGTCATTATAGCAGGATAATCGTTATAGCAGGATAATCGTTATAGCGGGGTAATCGTTACATAAGTTGTGCATAAGACTGAAGAGCATAGACAGTGTGTAGGTGTTTGAAAAAGAAGCACATGTGTATTTTGACAACTTCGTTATTTTGCAGACGAACTGAAAGTTACTCCAGCCATGAATTCATTAACGAAAACGTTGGCTGTCGTTGGCTACAAATGTACCTGTTCTGGAATACAGTGGAAAAAAACATTATTCTTCCGTTTAAACGCAAACGAAACGCAAACGCATTGCAAGGAATAAGAGAAAACGACAACTATTTGACAATTCTGACTACCAGTTGTAATCTGAGTGGCAAATAGTTTGGAGCCTGACCAGACGCCGGGCCACCCGGCGTCCGATCTAGCTCCAAACTGTTTGCAATGGAAATGATCGTTTTTGCGTAAATGCGTTTACTGGGAAAGAATACGTGTTCTCTACTGTACTCTGCACGCTGCACACGGGGCACACACTGCTAACTTAACCCATTCCCCCATAGAAGCGCCTTTTAGCGGATATGATTTATTCCTCCGCTGAAGAAAATAGTTCCAATTTAATCAGCCATGAATATATAGTATAGGGAATATTTTCTATATTTTATCACATGGAAGCTTAAAGCAGGCTGAAAGTAAAGCAGAATGCGCCTTAAAGGCGCATTCTGCTTTACTTTCAACCTGCTTTAAGTGGTCAACTATCTTCAATACTAGAAATAGGCTATCAGGTAAAGGGTTAAACCGCAAACAGTAGCAACTGAACTCGTTGCTGTTGCTGACATTGGCTTTTCGGGATGCGTTGATCAAGTTTTAAATGCAAGTGTTGATACATGTACTCACAAAATCCATTGTTTACAATATCGACTTTTTTCGGCCTTTTATTTGTTAACTATACTTGTCCTAGCGGTGAATATTTCGCAGAAAATTATATTAATATAAAACGCCGCGTATCAGGATCCAAACTGGTTGTCACTTGGACTGTACATGTATTTCTAAAACATATAAAGTTATCAGTTTTATTACAATTTGAGCAGACGGAACTCTGAGGCAGACGACATAGAAACTATTTATACATGTAACCAAGACAGTTTGGCCCATCGTCATTCAGTCAAAGGTTGACAACTCCTGTATTCTTAACCATATGGAATCCAAAATGTTGCGGTTACCTCTCGCTGATTACCATTATCCTAATGTCAACGATATTTTCCGGAATATGAAAAAAATATGTTTCAGTGCTGATCAGTCACAGATCCAAACTGTTTAAAATTCATTTGAAGGCGCATGATCACAGTTAAAACCTTAAGACAACTATTAAACCCATTCGCCGCCTTACCCCGAGTGCCATAAATATATTTCAAAACAGTTAAGGTCTTGATCAGACGCCGCGTAACGCAGCGTCTGATCAGGATTCAATTTGTCGACACTCATTTCAATATTTCTCAAGTAAAAATACTGACAATATAAATTCGAGGAATGAAAGCAGTCGACAATTGTTTAAAATTGATGACGTCATGGTAGTGAATCGGGTAATGCAGATTCAATAGTCAGAATACTTTATTCACCTTTTGCTTGTTATGAAATTGTCGTCTGCAACACTTTTCAAACTTGGTTGAAATTCACTTTCTTTCAGAAAACTTAACCAGAATGTAAAACCGTTTTGATCTAGATGATCTTTGCAAATACCAGCCTAGTCGCGATGGGTATGCAGAGGATACAATCATATAATTTATATTTGACAAAACCTATTTGATTTTATGGCTGAATGCATGCAACAAAAAATGACGTTTATTTGGATCTTAAACCCGTTACTCCATAGATACGCCGAAATCATCTTTCCTAAAACCATCATCATCTCACCTCATCACCCCCTATCATCATTCATCGGCGCTTACGTATGACCTATTTTGCGTCATGTGCCGTAACATCAAACTCATCCATCCATCATGACTGTTTGAATCGAAACTATTTTCTGCAGTGGAAGAACGAATTAGAGGCGTACATGTAAGAATAGCATTTTACGCCTCTAAACTTAGAAGGTATTATCTGAATTCTCTCTTTGTGTTACAGTGGAGAAAACGTTATTCTTTCCCAGTAAACGCGTTTACGCTAAAACTTGTTTTCTTTTACAAACAGTTTGGAGCCAGATCAGACGCGTCTGATCTGGCTCCAAACTGTTTGCGACCAAGATAAACATGAAATATCAGAATTGTCCAAAAGTTGTTCTTTTCTACGTTTTAGTGATTTGCGTTTGCGTACGTTTGCGTTTAAACGGGAAAGAATAACAGATTCTCCACTGTAAATAATAATATATATTATCACCAAACCACACTGACAGCGTTCACATGTTAGTGCATACAGTGGAGAAGATGTTATTCTTGTCTAGTAAACGCTTTTGTGCTTAGACAAATTATGCTCTGGTTACCCGGCGTCTGATCAGGCTCCAAACGTTTTGCAATGGACATAATAATTTTAGCGAAAACGCGTATTTGAGAAAGAATTACGTTTTCTCCACTACAGCATTGTGTTAGAGTACCACAACAAATGGGTTTACATTTTTCATTATGAAGCATATTATATAATATTATTTGTGGTTTTTCGAAAGTTATATACTGGTAAATATTCTGTTTGCAATAATCAAAGAATGGTCCTTTTTCTACATGTACATGTACAGTGAAGAAGACGCTATTCTTTCATAATAAACGCGTTTATGCGAACATTCATCTGTAGATTACAGACAGTTCGGAGCCATGGTCCGAGGTAATAAAGCTTTTGAGTTGAGTCTGAAGTCGTTCTCAAGCATTTGATTGGCCAGGTTTGAGCATAGGCTCAAATATGACCAATCAAATGCTTGAGAACACACTCAGACTCAACTCAAACGCTTTATAATCTTGGAGGCTGACCAAACACCGGGATCAGGCTAAAAATGTTTGTCACTTAAAGCTAGACACAAATAAATAGTGAACAAATAAGAAACAATATTGTTTCATTATATTCTAATGCATTTTCGTTTCGTTTGCATTTAAGCGGGTAAGAATAACGGCTTCTCTATTGTTTTATCTATTAATCCATTACCCCATAAATACGCCTCTAATTAATTCTTCCACTGGAGAAAATAGTCCTAATTTAAACAGTCAGGAATATATTACATGAAATATATATTTTATATATTCTAGCAGATTATAGCTTAAAGCGGACTGAAAGTAAAGCAGAATGCGCCTTAATGCGCATTCTGCTTTACTTTCAAACTGCTTTAAGTGGTCACCTGTCTTCAAATCTAGAAACAGGTTTTGGGGTAATGAGTTAACCCTTAGCGTGCGTAGCCCGACCTGGCAAACTATTGCAAACAGTTTGGATCCAAATCAGACGCTGCGTCACGGCATTACTGGATCCAAATATTTAGTAACTCATATTCAACTTTTTTTCAGTTAACCCTTTCCCTTATAGAAGCGACTTTTAGCGCATTCATTTTATTCATCCGCTGAAGAAAATAGTTCCAAATTATATCGTAATGAGTATATGTCATATTTAATACTTTCCTTGTTCTAGCAGTATATAGCTTAAAGCAGGCTGAAAGTAAAGCAGAATGCGCCTTAGGGCGCAGTCTGCTTTACTTTCAGCCTGCTTTAAGTAGTCACATATATTCAATACTAGAAACAATGCTATCAGGTAAAGGGTTAAAGGGTTAAAAGTTCAGCCTGTGAATGGTGATTAACCCATTTGCGCCAAGTGGTTTCTTCTAGTTTCTATATTGGATTAGTCCATTTGCATGTAAGGGGTGCCTGGTCTTAATTTTCATTTTAAAATTTCAAGCAGTGTAGACTCTGATTAGACGCTGCATTATGTGGAGTCTTATCAGAGTCTGCACTTCTTGTGTATGTCCCTTTTATGGGATCGTGGGCACACATTGGTAAAATTTGTTATATATGTTGACAAATTCACCCTTAGACTTCAAATAGATAATTTCAGGGTACAATTAAGTCTAGTCATACATACAAGGGTCGATTTTAGCAATACATGTACAAATATTATTGCAAAATTGCAAAAACAGTAGGCCTACCCACTGTAGGAGTCCTCTGATCAGGATCTATACTGTTTGTATAAACCAAGTGTACTTTTCGCAGGTACACTGTTTGTAAATGACGAGTATACTCGTCACTAGGATATAATGTGTTAAGATATGCAGATGCTTGTTCTTTGGAATTTGAGATAAATATGAAAGCTTATTAACCCCTGTTATTTGCAAACAGATCCTGATCAGACGCCGCGTAAGTGGTTAATCAATTTTTATGACCACTGGATGACATAATTATGAAATAAATACCTCTTAACTAAGTTTTAATGTTATGATTTTGTGAAGGTCTCTTTTCTGTTATCTATCATTCTACACATAACATTGCTCAAATGTGTATACGTATCAATTTGCATGTGTATATATAGCTCGACTTATAAGAAGACGGTATTCTTTCCCAATAAACGCTTTTATGTTAAAACACTTATTTCCATTTCAAACTGTTTGGAGCCAGATCAGACACCGGGTAAAAAACGTATTGTTCATTTTTTTCGAATTGCGCTTGCGTTTGGTGTGTGTGTAAACGGGATAGAATAACGGCTGCCTCACTGTACATTGTACGTGTGTACATGTACAGTTGAGAAACCGTTATTCTTTCCCGTTTAAACGCAATCGAAACGCAAACGCAAAACACTAAATTGTAGAAAATAACAACATTTTGACAATTCTGACCATTTATTTTAAGCTGAGTGCCAAACAGTTTGAAGCCAGATCAGACGCCGGGTAACCTGGCGTCTGATATGGCTGCAAACTGTTTGCACTGGAAATAATAATTTTAGCGTAAACGCGTTTATTGGGAAAGAATAACGTTTTCTCCACTGTACATGATATACCTGATGTATTATAAATTAAACTCTTATCACTTTTGACTGGATTGTGTGTTTTTTTCTACAAGCCTTTCGTCTTCTTCTATGACTGCATAATAATGCGTCAAGTCGAAAAGCCGTTATTCTTTCCCGTTTTTAAACTCGAACGAAACACAAACGCATTGTAATAGAATACAGAAAATTATAACTGAATGACAATGTTCTTTATATTCTGAATGGCAAACAGTTTGAAGCCTGATCAGACGCCGGGTCACCCGGCGTCTGATCTAACGCTAAACTGTTTTCAATGGAAATATAAGATTTAGCGTAAACGCGTTTATTGGGAGAAAAACGTAAAAGTTTTTGAGAAGAAAAACGGCTTCTCTACTGTATACAGAATGGTAGCTTCTTGAATAGTTTGAGGAATTTTAAATATCCGAGTGGAAAACAGTTTCGAACGATGTCAGACGCAGAGGTACCTGGGGGCCGTTATATAAAAATTCATACGACAAAAACGGTCTTAAAGCGACTCGCAACCAGATGGTGCATTAAAAATAGTAATTTGTAAATATGTGTCAAACGCTTATATAAATGGTAAAGCATTAGTTTAGGATAAGAAATTCTGTTTAAAAAAAATGTATTTCAATAAAAAAAAATATTGGTCTCTGGTGGGATTCGAACCCGGGACCCGGCATTGGCGGACAGAAGGCAAAATAGGGGAAACCGCTTAGACCAATGGACCACGGAACTATCCGTTTATCTCGGATCGATTTAACGTATTTAAATGTGTAGCGATCGAATGTGCATACAACTTCGTAATTCGGCTCGTGTTTATGTCTGAGCCCGTGTAGAGAAGCAACAACAGCAACTATACCGTCTACTAGTCGGTATAGAAAAACGATGGAAAATATCTAAAAATCTAAGATTCGGTGACGATTCTTGAGACTTTTTTAGGACTGATCATATTTTTTTAATGTCAGAAGCCAAATAATGCCACAAATTTGCTTTTATTTGAGTATTTTATTTTATTTTGACAAGTACACCATCCGGTTGCGAGTCCCTTTAAAGCAAAATTTTCAAATAGATTTAATTTCTGATTTCTCTATCTAATCCTGTCGAACTTAAAATTATTTCAAAGTAAAAAAGTGGCTTAACCACACACCAGTCGTAGACTCGGCCTCGTTTTAACTTGAAAATATGGGTAATTTTGACTTAACCTATTAACTCATAAACACGCCTTTTTACGCCTTTAATTTATTCGCCCACTGATGAAAATAATTTCGTCGGTCACGTTCGAAAGGGTATATGCAATTCTGTTAAAAAATGGATGTCTCCTATTTTCGAATACATACATGTATGAGCCGCGCTCTGACATATAGGATCTGTCATGAGTCGATGTTTAAGACAAGCTGATCTCAAACGAATCTAGAATTGAAATGTTATTAAGCGAGCCTTGGCGAGCTTAATAACATTTCTATTCTAGATGAGTTTGAGATCAACTTGTCTTAAACATCGACGAGTGACAGATTCTTTTTCTCACATATCCAACGATTTTAAGCTATTTTTCAAAGCAATGGGCATTTTTGGAACCCCGGTGACGTCAAAACGCCGTTATAAATAGTGACGTTATAATGATGTCATCAAAATGATCTCACACATGTTGGAGATAAGTAATAGTTAGAGGTTATTTCAATGATTCTTAATGATTAAGAAGTCAACAAATGAGGGAGCCTGCGACCGACTTTGGCTTCTTAATTATTTCTTATTTATCAAAGTTTAATACTTTGAAAAATTCGCTTATGGGTTTCATACAACCTTTAAAAGCCGAATTTCTGCAGTTTTGATCTGAATTCAAACTCAGTTTTTTACTTTTAAAGGAATATTGATTACATTAATAATATCATTAAAGACCATCGAGGCAGTTTTTTCCAATTTTCATAACATTCAGATTTGTTTTAAAACGTTCGCATCTTGCTAGTATATACCCTGTTATGCAGAAATATGAAATAGAAATAGGGGGTCCCCGAATTTTGATATTTCTTAATAGCTTGTTTTTTGGTATACCCCTAATTATCCGGAGACACGTGCTTTTGATCATAAAATCTAAGAAAAACCCTATTCAGCTTTGTAATTTACCAAACATATGTTTTCATAAAATAGAAAATAGAAAAAATAGGAGCAAGTAGCACCAAAAACATGAAATCAACACATTATCCGTCAATAAAGGGAACATATCAAAAAGGTAATTTCAAGGTATTTTCTCCTACTGTTCTTACATTCAGATTTTGACACTATTTTTATATAAATATTGATGAAGCACCAATTTACTGAAATCACACATTAAACTCGAATTAATTTTTCTGAAAAATATAAATGTATGCATAGAGAGTAACCGAGTCAATCCAATTACATATAGGGATATCTACAAATGCTATATGATAACCAGTTTTAAATGCTGAAATATGTCCAAATCCACACTGTACATGTATAATCGTTAACAATATATAACAATTCAAGCACTATAAGTATATGTCATTAATCGTGGTCCCCAAACGCAGGTATGACCGCATAATTGAGCTTATTGAGATAGAAAAAACAACAACACCATTTTCAAACATAAACTATATCGTATAGTATTGGTAAAATGGAGGCAAGTCATGTAAATATTTTGTATAAGTTGCCTTCCTTTGACCGTAAGAACCGAAACTGGCGCGATGGTCCATAGTTGAATTATTTGATTTAAAATTCATCAGATCTGGTTTTACAACGTTTGTACAGTATATAAATGCAGCATCGAGTTTATGCGTTAGATACTAAGAGGTTATTTAACAGTGTTGAGTACAATACTGAAATCTATTGGACGAGTACACAGCTGCCATAATTCATATTGGACGAGGCGATAGCCGAGTCTAATATGGATTATGAATGCTGTGTACGAGTCCAATAGAATTCAGTATTGTACTCAACACTGTTAAATTACCTCTTTATTTCACACCATAAAATTATAAAATGACAAAAGAAACCACATGCATTTTTTCCTATTCATTCTAGCCTAGCCTAGCCTTTGACTTCGCAATTTCCAAAAACAAAATACAGTGTTCCCTCCCTACACCGGCTCTTGTCGCAGTTCCCTAAACAGGACAATATTTTTTATGTCTAACTCTTTTCATGGCTGCAATACCATCTGCTTAAATTTGTCGACTGTTGCTATTCGGAAAGTTACCTTTGATTTGAAGCATTTAAGTTTAATCCTTAGGCCTACTTTATATAACCTATATGAATTACCCCCACTTTCCGCTCCAAAAGCATTCGCCATTTTATTATTTTGCAATGAAAAATAAACAATAGTGTAGATCACTTAACACTTAACAGTTCATTATAACTACAATCTTACCGAGGCGACTACTTTTTAAATTCATACATTTACACGCATGACTCTGAGTGGACGTAACTCTCTTATAAACAGCTCCAAAATGCTATTACTCACACCAGTAGATCTATTTCAAATCTATAATCGTCTACACGTATCATTTTGCATAATTTTCTGTTCTAGATTTAATTTTTAATCATTTACCTCCACCAATATACTCTTTTTAAACATGTTAAAGGTGTAAGAAATCTAACAAAGGGTCGTTTTTTCAAATTATGATATAACGAACTTTATGAATTACCTCCCTTTAAAAGTGAAGAAATACCTACAGTAATTTTTTTCCTCAAAAGCATTTTCATATTTTTTCTTTTGTTGTTATGATTATAAAACTTACTAATGTTTAGAATTTCAGTCCGATAAGGCATAAATTATCTTATGCATTTTTAAAATGTATATTCGGATAAACAAAAATTATATTCATAATATAGAAAAACAACTTATTACAACGTCACCACGTTATTTACTGTATTTTACGTTTGAACGTTAACGCGCCAAAACGTCTACAGCATATTGTTTATCGTTACGTCATTAAATTAAATAAATATTGCAAATGTAAGCCAAGTCTTATTTTCCCCTCCCTATAAAGACTCGCTCCGAGCAACACACACAATATGTGTCTCCAAGTGGGTGTCATTGCAGAGATGGAACAAGGTGAAATGCCAAGGGAAGTTACTCTTAATAGAGTGTCGGAAGAGTTGTCCAGTCCAATATGAAAAATATAGGTTTTTTGGATCCGAGTCCAATATGAGAAAAATATGGCCTTCTGGGATAGATTTTTTAAATTCCGGTACAATATAGGATTCTCTTGTACCGTCATGTGGTAGAAAGAGGGGCTTTCGATTGGTTTAATCGATGTAGGTGTGAAATAAATGTATTAATATAGGTTTATGAAATATTAGACCAAAACCACAGGTACTTGACACATACTTTATTATCTATTAACACCCCCCCCCCCCCCCCCCCCTTAAAAAAAAATAATTTTTTTTTTTTACTATACTTCTATTATAGATACAAGGTAAACAGCGCAATTCGACACCTAGTCTTTACTATCCACTTAAACTGATGCTAAAATAGACTCGATCGCCGATATTCTCTTGTGGTATCCTCGGGCAAGGATTAATTTATCAATATCTACTTTTTATTTCATCAAATTCCGTCAAATAACGCCACAGTACGTGAATTATTACGAAAATAAGCATAAAAAAGTTTTCTGTCGTTCTCTTGGTACAGAATTTATTGCCCAAAATAAGGGGTAATCTAGTCGGTTTGCACATTTAACGGCCTTTACGGCTGGAACTTTCACCTAATTTCATTAGAGCAAACGCGTTTGTGTCGGAACATGACCCTCTTCACTATCAGCTATATGAAATATACATGTAATTTGGCATGAAATTGACAAGTGAAAGACTCATTTCATTGTGAATGCCATTTTGAATACCGGAATGAATTGAATGAACGGAGCGATCTCATTGGTCAAAATTAAACAGGTAAAGTTTCTTTTAATTTTGCATTCTATGTAAATTATATAAAACTGATAATATTTCATTTAAAGATGATTTATAATATTTGGTGAAAGTTCCAGTGACATAGGCCGTTTATTGTGGACAAATAACAGATCACCCATACATGTACATTCGTTGCTATGTACCAAGAGAACGACAGAAAACTTTTTTATGCTTATTTTCGTTATAATTCACATACTGTGGCGTTATTTGACGGAATTTGATGAAATAAAAAGTAGATATTGATAAATTAATCATTTCCCGAGGGTACCACAAGAGAATATCGGCGATCGAGTCTATTTTAGCATCAGCTTAAGTCGATAGTAAAGACTAGGTGTTGAATTGCGCTGTTTACCTTGTATCTATAATAGAAGTATAATAAAAAAAAAATTTTTTTTTTTTTTTTAAAAAAGGAGGGGGGGGGGGTTAATAGATAATAAAGTATGTGTCAAGTACCTGTGACCAAAACGATCCACCACACGACCTACCCCTAAAAATAGGCCAAAACGACCTAGGTCTAAACAAACTAGGCCACAACGACCAAGGGCCGAAACGACCCGTTACCATTCGTACACAAAAGAAGGCGTAAGTAGATTCTAATAATTTTGTGATCATCATAATTGTTTACCTTGAAATTTATCAATTTTAATCGTTTCTCTTTTTCTTCTATAACAGTTTTCAAAATTAATTGATTTTTCGTTTTTAAGCGATATTGCTTAGTGTTGCGTTCTTGAGCGGATGGATAATGAGTCAAAGTCTGAAAACTCCACGCTGACTATTGACGGATTTAAATCAAAGATTTAAAACCATCAAAAATGTATTCGCATACACGGCTGTTTCTTACGAGTCCTTACGGAACGCCAAATCGTACTCAATCGCAAGCATCCGTAAATAACTCGTAGATATTCGTAAATAACTCGCTTGTACCCGTAAACTACTCGTAGCAACTGGTCAAGATTCGAAACGACTCGTAATGATCCGTAAGAGGAGATTCATATTTTGACACATCACAAATCTTCTACGGTTGAATAGCTCTTAACAAATCTTAAGCCACTTTTTAGAGTGGTCTAAATCTTGAGAATCCGTATACGTTTGCGAATGTGTGACATAAGAATAGACTAGACCGTTTTTCAAAAAATCACAAAGGTGAAGGCAAATTGGGGTAATGTTTGGTATCCTAGTGTTTTAACCTATTTCAAGGGTGCTGAATCCAAATATAGTGAATACCAAGCTGGATTCTGACTTTTAAGGGGCCAAAAAGGGGAAACAAAATGGCCGCCATAAATCGTTTGTTTTCCATCCAAACTGAGTTTGTATTAGTTTAGCAAGGTACATTGCATGTAGCTAAAAATATGGCAAGTTGTATAACCTAAATGAAGGGTGCTGAATCCAACACAAGTAGATACCAAGCTAGATTTTGACATTTTAGGGGCAAAAAAGGGGAAACAAAATGGCCGCTATATTTGTTTTCCCCAATCAAGCTGAGTTTGTATCAGGATAGTAAGGTTCATTGCATGTAGCTTAAAAAGAAAGATGACTAGTTTTATAACCTAATTCAAGAGTGCTAAATCCACCAGAAGTAGACATTAAGCTGGATTTTGACTTTAAAGGGGCAAAAAAGGGGAAACAAAATAGTCGCCTAATTGTTTTTTATCCAAACTGAGTGTGTATTAGTTTAGGAAGGTACAATGCATGTAGCCAAAACAGATGACATGTTTTAGAACTTTTATTGAAGACTAGAGTGCTACTCTAAATAGAGTAGATACTAAACTGGATTTTAACTTTTAAGGGATCAAAAAGGGGAAACAAAATGGCCACCATAATATGTTTTTTCCAACCAAGCTCAGTTTGTATTAGTTTAGGAGGATGCATAGCATGTAGCTTAAAAAGATGGCAAGTTTTATAACCTAATTGAAGGGTGTTGATTCCAACACAAGGGGGTACCTAGCTGGATTTTGACTTTTAAAAAATTCAAACATTACTATCAATGATTCAAAATTATGCGTGAACAGTCTCACATTAATTGTGTGGATTTTAGTCAATATATTAGACGCACATCAATAATGATATAGTGTCAATACATTTACAAGAGTAGACTAGTGTACCCCTTGGCAAAATAACAGCTTATGATCTCTAGGCAAGAATTCAGAATCGCTGGTGGCATCATCAGAACTGGCTGCAAATTATCACCAGCAACCAGCCAACTAAAGTCAAACTGATGGTATTGTTTGAGTACTATCCACACTATTGTCTGGTAGTGTTAGTTATTAATACTCCATACAGTCGGCGTATGAATGCTTCAGCAGCTGATACAGTAGCCTGTGTAAGTTCTCCTTTGACTAGAGGCCATTTAGCAACCACATTTGATCCAAAGAGTGGGACATTTCATGTTCCTGTAATGGGCTGTCAAAGCGTACCAATACATCTCTATCCCGAAAAACAACTACAATTGACTCACAATCAATGCTCAGGCAATGGAGTACCAGACGTGAGTCAGCCTCCTCATTGTTGGTGTGTAGTGGAAATGATTCCAGGTCAGGATTTGATGATACCACAGACGTGAGCTTGTTAAGACCACCAGCAACTACGATGGTCTTATTGGTAAGCACATTCTGAATGATATGATTGGTAAGAAATTCGGATAAGTCCTGTTTGTTCTCTGACAATAAGCAAGCCCAGTCACTGGGCAATGGAATCGACGTGTCTGTCATTACTCTTTTTTTAGGTGTGATCCTTTTGCACGTCTTTGTCTTGATCCAGATTTTATGGAATTTTGTTAGTAATGGTCCAACACTACATAATTCCGCTCGATTTTTGCATCCATGGTATCACATTGTTCACAAATGCATCTGCATAGTCAGGGAATGGGATAGAATGTGGTTTCCCAATAGCCATAACCAAGGCCTGTCCATCTATGACTATTGCTATTGTTCCATATAGGGTCACACTAGATGCAATTACCAGATCATTGGTTGGGATACCAGATAGGAGTGATTTGCTAGCAGATTGCATGCAGTCATCACTATAATTGCCAGCGACACAGGCCCGGACATTAATTAATGCTGAAGAATCTGCTTCAGGTGTACAGGGCGATTGGCTTTGTATGTTTTTATGAGCTTTTGTATGATCTTTCTATCCACTTTGATAACCTTCTGTGCTGACTTGTTTTTGGACATCTTTGGTACAGAATAAAGAGAAGCAAAGGTTAGGGTAATTTTTGCTAGTGCTGATTGCCCTACTTCATCATCAATCAGACGTGATTGCACAAACTTGTTGAGAGTTTCTTGTCTTAGTTGTCTAACACCAAGTAATGAATCCGGTATGTCTGTAGTTGCTATATCTTTGTTGACTATTTTTTGCAATATCATGTCTTGTGCATTTGTTGGTTTAACAAATAGTTTTCCACTCTGAAGTGCATCTGCGATTTGGGCCTCATCTGTCTCACTTTGTTTCATTCCCCCTGTACACGATTCACTGTGTTTGTACATACATGTCATTTTGTTTCTGCGAGTCTATATACTTAACTGACTTGCCGATTGATTAAGTGCAGACGTTGTCTTTTTGATGACTAAGATGTCACTACGTCTTACAAGTGGCATTTACCACTCTTGGCTGTGATCTAGGCATACTTGATTAAATGACTGGCATAAATACTTAACAACATTTAGGTTGTCTGCTTTGAACCCGACCTCAGCTTCGTCTGGCAGTATGGTCATCTCTGACATATCTCAGAACCCCTACTTGCATAAATGTTATGATCGTAGTGGAAAAAGAACGGCAGCATAATCCTGAACGCATCTATGTGCAGCTCCCAATTAAATGCCGTCACTATGGGATCATCTGTCTCATTTAGTATGGAGCAGCAGGATGCCAACCATCTGCTGCATATGTTGCCACCAGCAGGTTGTCCGTGCAAATCATCAGAAGGAACGAGTCAATTGTCCCATGAAATGATCCAGATGCCAATACATTAAGAACACCCTCGAAATAATTGGTTTCTTCTTGCATACTAGCCTTCAGGAATGGATCATGTTCAGGAAACAGTTTGAGTAGCACTTGTCACAGAGCTTGTAATGTCAGCTTTTGCATGCAAACAGCTCTACCATATTTCTTCCCTTACATGATTTGGTCAACTACATTTGTCCCAAGTAAATTGGCTAAGAACTGTACATATCATAACTACACCGCAGTCTGACATTTGCCGACCAAGTACCTTCGAAATATCATATATGTCTTCAACCCTCCAATTCGAGGAAGCCTCACTTCAAGTGAAATGCCATGTCTTTAGGTTCATCTCTTCCGGTTGCATCATCCTGCATACCACCAAAACATTCCTTCTGTAGGGATAGTTCAAGTTATAGATAAATTCAAAGATCTACATCAGTCATAAAAGGGTCTGTTTGTATATACGTATATTGTCTCTAATGAACTGCAAACATACATGTTTTATATACATATATCAGTTTATAAACTTTATATCCAAGCAGTTGATTGGAAATACAGGATACGAGTCGTTATGGAATAAATATAATACACAATAGTAGCAGGGCCCTATTGTAAAACAAGAGGCCCATGCGGGCCTAAATATCGCTCACCTGGAAAAACCAACACAAGGGTCACATAACCCCTGGGGTGAGATCATTTTTTACCCCAGAGACATAATTTCAAAAATCTTGCTGATGAACTTGACAATTAATTTTTCTGTCAAATATTTTGTACATGGATGGTTTCAGACAGGAAGACTTTTCATTGAAAAAAATCTATTTTAAGCTAATGTGACCCAGATATGCAACAGACCAGAACCATATCAGCAATATTGGTAAAAAAAAAACATAAAAAAGTGTCACTATGCTAAATATCAAAGCTCTGGCCATAATAGTTTCAGAGAAGAAGATTTCACTATATAACACTATGTAAAACTGCAACCCCTAGGGCCTTGGCAGTTTTGACCCCAGGGACATAATTTGAACAACATCGAAAGAGGACCTAAAGATGATGCTTTGTGCCAAATATCTAAGCTCAGGGTACTGTGGTTCCAGACAAGAAGATTTTTTTGAGTTTTCATTGAAGACATCTATTTTAGCTCCTGTGACCTAGATATGCAACGGACAGGAACCATATAATCAATATTGGTTAAGGGCTTCAGGAAATGTCACCATGCCAAATATCAAAGCTCTGGTCATAATAGTTCCAGATAAATACATGTTTGAAGATTTCACTATATAACTCTATGTAAAATTATGACCCCCGGGGCGCGGTCATTTTTGACCCCAGGGACATAATTTGAACAATCTTGATAGAGGACCTGAAGACAATGCTTTGTGCCAAATATCTAAGCTCAGGGTACTGTGGTTTCGGACAAGAATATTTTTTAAGTTTTAATTGGAAAAAATCTATTTTTAGCTCCTGTGACCTAGATATGCAACGGACCGAAACCAAATTTACAATATTGGTTTGGGGCTTCTAGAAGTGTCACCATGCCAAATATTAAAGCTCTAGCCATATTAGTTTCAGAGAAAAAGATGTTTGAAGATTTCACTATATAACTCTATGTAAAATTACGACCCTCGGGGCAGGGGCATTTTTTACCCTAGGGACATAATTTGAACAATCGTGATAGAAGACCTGAAGACAATGCTTTGTGCTAAATATCTAAGCTCAGGGTACTGAGGTTTCGGACAAGAAGATTTTTTAAGTTTTAATTGGAATTTTTTTTTATTTTTAGCTCCTGTGACCTATATATGCAGCGGACCGAAACAATATTTACCATATTGGTTCAAAGCTTCCAGAAGTGTCACCATGCCAAATATCAAAGCTCTGGCCATATCAGTTTCAGAGAAAAAGATGTTTGAAGATTTCACTATATAACTCTTTGTAAAATTACGACCCCCGGGGCGGGGTCATTTTTGACCCCAGGGACATAATTTGAACAATCTTGATAGAGGACCTGAAGACAATGCTTTGTGCCAAATATCTAAGCTCAGGGTACTGTGGTTTCAGACAAGAAGATTTTTTAAGTTTTCATTGAAATAATCTATTTTTAGCTCCTGTGACCTAGATATGTAACGGACCGAAAATGTTTGAACAACTTTGAAAGAGGACCATATAAGGATCATTCCTGCCAAGTTTGTTAAAAATCCATCTAGTGGTTTCAGAGGAGATGTTGTTCAAAGAAATTGTTGACGACGAACGAACGACGGACGACGACGGACACAGGACAATCAAAATAGCTCACCTTGGCACTACGTGCCAGGTGAGCTTACAAGTGAATCAACCATTTGATACAGATGTAATTTAAGTACGCTGTATGCCTGGGCAGAAAACATGTTCTCTTGATTCAGAAGCAATGGGTAGATCTAGAACTGTAATCTTAATTACAGACTAGAACTGCAGGTACACATTAATAAATCTGATTTGTTGAAAGAATGCATACCTTTATGTTGCCATTATGGCAGTCATATGAATGTTAATTGGGATTGTTTTTTCTTCAAATTGCTGCTGACTGCTACAAAGTATGGCAAATTGAAAACAAAGGGAAGGATCTCTTTCATTTCAAATCTGAAATATGCAACCCTACTATCACTCAACATAGCAAAGGAAAATTGTTCTTTTTTTGCAAGTGAACCGAATATACGGCCTATTTGATTTTTTCAATGGCTGCCATTGTGAGAAATTCTATTCAGTATAATACTACAAATTTCATGATAAAGTTCCCTATAATTTGTTGCTGGACTACTTTCAATTCTAACTCATATTGAGTTGATTTCATAAGGATACAGCAAATATTTGGCGGAAAAAAGTATATTTTATGGCGGCCATTTTGTTTCCCCTTTTTGACCCCTTAAAAGTTAAAATCCAGTTTGGTATCTACTTGTGTTGGATTAGCACTCGTCAATAAGTTATAAAACTAGCCATCAGTTTAAGCTACATGCAATGTACCTTCCTAAACTAATACAAACTCAGCTTGGTTGGATTTTTTATGGCGGCCATTTTGTTTCCCCTTTTCGGCCCCTAAAAAGTAAAAATCTAGCTTGGTATCTACATGTGTTGGATTCAGCACCCTTCAATTAATAGGTTATAAACAAGCCAACGTTTTAAGCTACTTGCAATGTACCTTCCTAAACTAATACAAACTCAGCTTGGTTGGAAATAAAATTATGGTGACCATTTTGTTTCCCCTTTTTTGGCCCCTAAAACGTCAAAATGTAGCTTGTTATCTACTTGTGTTGGATTCAGCACCCTTCAATTAAGTTATAAAACTAGCTATCTTTTAAAGTTACTTGCAATGTACCTTCCTAAACTAATACAAACCCAACTTGGTTGGAAAAAACATGTGGCGGCCATTTTGTTTCCCCTTTTTAGCCCCTAAAAAAACAAAATCCAGCTTGGGTTCTACTTGCGTTAGATTCAGCACCCTTGAATAAGGTTCATCAACATGCAGTCTTTTTAGCTACATGCAATGTACCTTCCTAAACTAATACAAACTCAGCTTGGATGGAAAAGAAACGATTTATGGCGGCCATTTTGTTTCCCCTTTTTGGCCCCTTAAAAGTCAGAATCCTACTTGGTATCCACTATATTTAGATTCAGCACCCCTGAAATAGGTTAAAACACTAGGATACCAAGCATTACCCCAATTTGCCTTCACAACTTTTTAGGAGCACATTTTCCCAAATTCGGTCTAGTCTATATGGCAGATCGCTGTACTTGAGTACTGATTTCAAATGGTCCAATCTCATTAGGGGCTTTCAACCTTTAACCCATTGTACCATAGCCTGTTTCTAGTATAGAATATAGATGTCCACTTAAAGCAGGTTGAAAGTAAAACAGAATGCACCTTAAGGTGCATTCTGCTTTACTTTCAGTCTGCTTTAAGCTACAATATTTTAGGAAAAGGAAAATATGTATTATGGAACATATTCATGACTGTGTAAAGTGGAGCTATTTTGTTCAGTGAATGAATAAATTAAAGGCGTAAAAGCGTATCTATGGGGAAATAGGTTAATGGGTTAAATGAGACTGTTAACTCTTTACCCCATAGCCTGTTTCCAGATTTCAAGACAAGTGACCACTCAAAGTAGGCTGAAAGTAGGCTAAAGCAGAATGCGCTTTAACCCTCTTACTCTCAATGACGTAATAAAGAGCATTTGCAAACAGTTTTGGTCCTGATCAGACGCCGCGTTACGCGGCGTCTGATCATAATCAAAACTGTTTGCCGCTTGTTTCAATCTAAGTTTGAAACGATGTTGCAGACAACAATATTGAAGCAGACGACAATTTGGCGGTGAATGGGTATACATCTCTCGATAAATTTGATCACGAAAGGGTGTAGGCGCATTCTGCTTTACTTTCAGCCTGCTTTAAGCTGCCATCTGCTAGGATATAAGAAATATTTTTATGGTACATGACTTTATAAATTGGGATTATTTTATTCACTGAAGGAATAACTGAATTAAATGCGCTAAAAGGGCGCGTCAATGTGGGAAAGGGTTTAAAGATCAGTGTTGCAGATCAGACAAGTTATAAAATATCGATCGTTATTCCGACCTATGGCTCTCTTTTGATATGTTGTATTGTTCAGTATACCCGTGACCATGGGGACGAGTGTTCACTATTTGACAGAAAGTATAACTAATAATATATATGTAAAGTGGGGATCCTGGATCACCCCCTAAAAAATTATTTTTTTACTCTCTCCCACCAGACCACCACCCCCTAAAAAAAAAAATTACAAACTCGACCACCCCTAAAAAAAAAAAAAAAAAAAAAAAAAATTACTGCTCTCGACCACCTCCTAAAAAAAAATTACAAACTCTCGAACACCCCTAAAAAATGTTAAAATTGTTTTTTTAAAAATGGAAGGTAAAATCTGTGATTATTGCTTAACATTCAAATCATACAATTCATTTAGAAAAGTAAAGTTATGCCGTGATGGATATAGAAGAAAATGTAAGGATTGTGAAAAACCTATGAAACATAAACATTATATTAAAAATAAAGAAAAATATAAACAAGCGCATCGAGAATTTATACTTAGAAATCCTAATTATCAACACGAATATTACTTAAAAAATAAAAAGGATAATTAAAAAAGTATTCTTATAAAAATGGACAAAAAAAAATCCCAAGTATTTAAAGATATCATTGATGAAGAAGACAGAAGACAACTAAAAGAGAATATTAAATTAGTAGACCGCCCTAAATGTAATTATTTAAAAACGTATGAAATTAATGCTAATAGTTATAAAGACCCCGGCATATTGTTTAATGATAACAAATCTAAAATATTAGACACAGTTAGGAATGATATAAAAGAATATAATGGCATTTAGTTTTCAGTAGGTCTTTCTCTTCAATTCTTTCATGATGAATATAATGGTAAAAAGAAATTTGTTGATTCTTCCAATCATGGTCTACAAGCTGCTGTATTGAATGATAAAAATATTGAAAAACATTATAATGAACAAACTTCTTATTTACAATTATGGATTGAGAAGTTTACAAATACTGCATCTGGTTTAGAAATTGACCACTGTAAAATACTATATTTAAATATTGCAAAGTATGAACCACTCAAAGGTTCTTCATACATTGATTTACCTAAAGTTATAAAAGATAAGAAAGCAATAATCAACGTAAAAAATAAGGACGATGCATGTTTGTTCAGAGCAATAGTTTCTGCTCTTTGTCCGGCTACGAAGAATTCTGATAGACCCTCATCTTATCCTGATTATAAAGATATTCTTAATACAAAAGGCGTTGAAACTCCCACTCCAATAAACCAAATAAAAAAACTTGAAAATAAAAATAAAAATTTAAATATTGGTGAGTACAATGGATTAGCATTAAATGTATATAGATATAAAATATCATCGAACAAGGAAATTACAGTATTTCCGCATGATATATCAGCCCAGCCTAAAGAGGTTAAAAGAATAAATCTACTTTTAACCTCCTCAACTTCAGAGGAAGAAACAAAATATCATTACTGCTGGATTAAAAGTCTTAATAAGTTACTTCACGGGCAAAATAACAAACATAGAGATCAAACACATTTCTGTGATAGATGTCTTTATGGTTTCACAAGAGAAGACCTACTAACCAAACACAAAGAAGACTGTGAAGGTATTAATAAATCACCATTAAGAATAGAAATGCCATCAAAAGGTGATACAATCAAATTTGAAAACTACCAAAACCAAATGTCTGTTCCATTTGCAATATACGCTGACTTTGAAAGTATAATAAAACCTAAATCAAAACAAGTAGGAGATAAATCAGAAATTACAAGCGAACATGAAGCATGTGGATTTGGTTATCAAGTTGTAAGATATGATGGTAAAGTAGAAGATCCTGTAATATACAGAGGTGAAGATGCTGCTGAAGTCTTCCTAAATCATTTAGAATGTGAAGTAGAAAACATTAACAACATATTTAAACATCCTAAACAATTAACAATGACAGAAAAAAATATTGAAGATTATAATAAAACTACAAAGTGTTGGATTTGTAGTAATAGAATATACCCAAAAAGCAAAACAAACCCCAAAGTAAAAGACCATTGTCATTTAACAGGTAAATTCAGAGGTGCGGCACATAAATCCTGTAATCTTAAACTAGCCATCAAACCAAATAAAACTAAAATCCCAGTTGTATTTCATAATCTAAAAGGATATGACAGTCATCTTATAATGCAAAAAATACACACAACCACTGGCAATATCGATTGCATCGCAAACAATGCAGAAAAGTATATCTCATTCAGTATAGGACAACTGCAATTCTTGGATAGTTTCCAGTTTATGGCTTCTTCATTAGAGAAGTTAGTTGTTGCAACAGACAAAGCTGATTTCAAAATAACAAAGCATGAGTTTGGTGATAAGGCTGACATAATTCTTAGCAAAGGAATTTTTCCATATGAATATATCGACAGTCAAGAAAGATTTGATGAAACACAATTACCACCTATAGACAAATTTTACAGCAGTCTTACTGATGACAGCATCAAACAAAAAGATTATGAACACGCACAAGATGTGTGGAAGTCTTTTAACTGTAAAACAATTGGTGATTATCATGACTTATATCTCAAAACAGATGTTCTCTTACTTGCTGATGTCTTTCAAACATTTAGGAAAACTTGCATGAACACATACAAACTTGACCCTCTACATTATTACACCGCACCTGGTGTATCATGGGATGCTTTACTGAAATACACACAAATAGAATTAGAACTACTCACAGACATTGACATGCATCTCTTCATAGAAAAAGGAATTAGAGGTGGAATAAGTATGGTTTCAAAAAGACATGCTAAAGCAAACAACCATCATGTTGCAGATTATAATCAAGATGAAGAAGATAACTACATAATGTATTATGATGCAAACAATCTCTATGGTCTTGCAATGAGTCAACCGCTTCCATATGGTGGTTTCAAATGGTTGAGCGGTAAAGTAGGAAAAAGACAAAAAGACAAAGGTTGGATACTTGAAGTTGATTTAGAATATCCTAAACACCTGCATAAAGAACATAACGACTACCCACTTGCACCTGAAAAACTTGCAGTGAAAAAGGAATGGCTTTCAGAATATCAAACAGAGCTACTTGACAACAACAGTGTGTTGAACACTGAGAAGCTTGTGCCTAACCTGATGGACAAGAAGAAGTATGTAGTGCACTACAGAAACCTACAGCTGTACAAGAAACTGGGCATGAAGGTAACGAAAGTCCACAGAATATTGGAATTTGATGAAAAACCTTGGATGGAGCCATACATACGTCTCAACACAGAACTGAGGAAAAAAGCCAAGTCTGCATTTGAAAAAGATTTCTTCAAGCTAATGAACAACTCAGTGTTTGGTAAAACAATGGAAAACCTACGCAAAAGAGTAGATATAAAACTTGTAAAAACAGATGGAACTCAAAATGAAAAGCTCCGCAAAATAATAGCCAAACCAAACTTCAACAGACGTGTCAAATTCTCAGATGAACTATCGGCAATACATGTCAACAAAACAAAACTAAAACTAAACAAACCAATCTATGTAGGTTTCTCTGTTTTAGACTTATCAAAACACCACATGTATTACTGGTATTACAACAAACTGAAAAAGAAGTATGGTGAAAATTGCACCTTGCTATACACTGACACTGATTCATTGTTGGTAGACATTAAAACTAAAGATGCATACAATGATATGTCTGAAATGAAAGATGAATATGATTTATCTGACTACCCAAAAGATCATCCACTCTATGATGAAACAAACAAGAAAGTAATAGGTAAATTCAAAGATGAATGTGCCGGTGTTCCAATCGCAGAATATATTGGTCTGCGTTCAAAATTATACTCGGTGTTAAGAGCAGACGAACAAGTCATCAAGAAAGCAAAGGGTGTGAAAAAGTATGTAATCAAAAAACAAATAAACTTCAACAACTACAAAGACGCACTTTTCAACAAACAAAAATACACACACTCAATGAATATGCTACGTTCAATGCAACACAACATTTATGGACTAAAAATAAATAAAACCACACTCTCACCACTTGACACAAAAAGATACATTGCACCTGATGGGATTACGACATATGCATATGGGTACTCACAGTGTCAGCCGGAACAATAAGTAGTTCTTCTTTGACAAAGCCTCTCTGTGGTGCTGGTGATTTTAAATAATAAACTCTTATACCCTGTGTTATAATATGATAATCAATCTTGTGTATATCTACCGACCATATCGGATCAGTTGCACGTTTCCTACCTCCACCTTCTTGTTCTCCTGGTTGATACAAGTATCTAACATTTGACTGAGGACATATTTCAGTATCAACTTTTCTTGTTATAATTGGAGAAGGTTTTTTTGTCTCTACATTTAATGCCTTAACAACATCTGATAATCTCTTAACCCATTCTCTGTTTCTTTTATGTGTATCAATCTCCTTAGCATACTGATAACCAAACAATCTTTCAGCTAAAGTTCTATTAAATCTCTCTACAATTCCTTGGTCTCTGTGTATTTCTCTTCTGCCTCTTCTTATTTTAACATTATGTTTAGCCATTAGTTGAGAAACAACACCCATAAATTCTCTACCAGGGTCAACTTGTAATAGTTTAGGATAGTTCAAATGTCTTTTATAAATCTTCTCAAAAGCAGCGGCAACTTCTTTACTGTCTTTTGATGTCAATGGTTCTGCTTCTTTATATCTTGTTCCTACATCTACTAATGTAAGAGCATATTTATATGTTTTATTTTTAACTCTATCAAAAGGTAGAAATAACAAATCAGCTTGATGCACCTCATTCTTTGCAGACACATCAAACCTTGGTCTAACAATTTTCTTAGGCGCGGGTAAATATATCTGCCACACTGCTTATTTCTTTAAAAATTCTAAAGCCTGTTTCTCGCTAACCTTAGCTTCTTTTGCTAACTTATTAACAGCTGTATTACCTTTCCAAAATCCTTTAGGACTATAATATATTTTTTCCATTTCTTAGGAAAAAATTAAATCATAAGCGTGGTATTTATTCTTTTTGTTATTCTTACATCTTTTAAATCCAAGCGGTCTGACATAAAATGGTGGTTCTTTATCCTCTATTTTAGTAGCAAGATGTGAAGGACACCACACTTCTCCATTGTCTTTGAGAGTTAATATTGTACTTTCACCATATGTTGTGTTAACAGTTTTATAGTCAGTTATTGTATATATTTTATTAATTTTCAAATCAGGCCATTTCTTTGTATTATATTCATTTTGTTTTTTTAACATATATTCAAATTTTTCTTCTGAGATATCTATTTGCATTTGTGCATTATTTTTGCTTTTTGTGCCATAATCTTTTTTTTCTACTTCACCCATTTTATTAATATAGAAAAACAATTATGTATATTTTCTAATTATTATTATTATTATTTTATTGTATAAAAAAAATAAAGTCTATAATACCTTAGGCTGCGCTAATCCTCTAACTCCATTATTTTCCAAGCAGCAAAACCAGCTAATGCCATGCTACCAATAATAAATGCAATCTCTCTATTCTTTTGATCTTCTGATGGAGTATAAAAATCACTTAATGTAGGTTCTGGTGGTAAACTATGAAGTTCTTTTCCAGTTAAACCGGAGGCTCCGCTATCACTGGACCTTCGGGAATAATAATATTGTTTCATAGCTTGGTCAACATTATCAAATGTTTGTTCAGAGTGATGTTCTTTTTTCATTACCTTATTAATATAATCTAATCTTTCAGTTCTTTTTTTATTCCATTCAGATTGTGCTTTTTCTAATTGTTCCATTGCTTTATCATGTCTTTCTCTTTCTTCATCTGAATCTTTTCCTAAATGTGAAAATAAATAATTACCACCAGTAAATGCTAATGCATTTGTTACTGCCCCTCCAATCATCATTACTACTGCACTCGCCATTTTTTAAGGAGAAAATTTACTTCATAATATCGGCCGGAATAATACCTTGTTTAACTAACATATCTTTTGTTATTGTTGCAAGAACTAAATCAATTGATAACATTAAAATATCTTCCATTTTAAAATCTACTTTTGGTGCTTGTTTTCTAAATAGTTTTTTCCCTATTTCTGAATATCCAACTGCTAATATAGTTTCAACCCCCACATGATATATAGTGTTAACAATTTGTTTTTCATCCGACGCCATTTTTATACAATAAAATTTAATGCTCCCGAAGGCTCCGCCGTAGGCTCCGCTAAACTCAAGGGCATTACTGAGCGCAAGCGAATCCGCTAAAACTCAAAGGGGTCGTATTCTTTTTTTCCCCCACTTTGATCTCCCTGAACGGTCGAGTGATTTACAGTGTTTTTATAAACAACAGTTTTATTACTTTTTTTTAAAAAATAAAATCCTATTCCAACAGCTAAAATTGATAAACATAGCGGTATGTAATTTTTATATACATTTATTTTCTGTTCTGTATTTTTTGTTATTTCTAATTTTGAATTTTGAACAGCATCATTATCTGTATCTTTTACCGTAGGCTCCGCTGTTATTTGTTTTAGTTCCATATTTTCTTTCTTCAAACGTTCTGTTTCTTTTCTTTTTAATGCGGCTTTTAATTTTCTAGCTTCTACACCTTTCTTACCCGCAGCTACTCGTTTTGGATTTTTGGGTTTTGAAACTTCCCTGAGCTTTTGCGAATCACTCGACCGTTCAGGGAGATCGCTATTTATTTTTTCTTCGCTATTTATTTTTTCTTCGCTATCCACTGTGTGCTTCGTATCCGGTAGGGTCACTTGTCGCTCCATTTTTTATATCGATATTTTCTTTCTCGAAATCTGGGTCTTTCATTTTTTTTATCTCGATATTTTCAGTGAAATCACTCGACCGTTCATTTAAATCAATATGTTTTGCAGTTGTTAACATTGCGGTTAAAGGAGCAAGATACATTCCATATCTATAATATAGTTCACAACATGAAGTAGTCAAAGCATGATTAATAAAAGGGTCTTCCCCCAAGTCTTGTATTAGTTTGGGAGGGTTAATAACGTTAAAATACTTTGAAACACTCATAACATATAAATTAATAAAAGAATTACCTAATGTTTTAGTCATACTAGCTCCCAATCTTGCTTCATATCTACAGTATAATTTATTTATTTGTTCTATTGTCATTGTGTCAATGTCTGAAAGTTGTAACTCTCTTCCAAGATATTGTTTACTATTGCCACCAGCTACAATAGCTGATAATCTTTCACGTTTTGTTTCTTCTTGTTTATCACTGGACCTTCGGGAATCTTCATTATTCGCGTAGCTGCTTTCAGTATTATCTTTGTGTAATCCCTCCTGGTTTAATATTTCTTCGACATTCATTTTATATAATTTATTTTTAAGATTAAAATAATCATCTTGGAGAGTCTCTAGAAATATCATATGTCCAGATAATTTATTTTTAAGTTTAAAATAATTAAATATTACATACCCTGATAATGATAAGACTGTAACATTTGTTATAATTATTAACAAATCTAATATCATTTTTAACAGAAAACATCAGTGTTTATAAAAACATTAATCGCGCAACCAATAACCGGTAGGTTGATCCGTTCTCAATATTAATTTACGATGCTTCTTTTTTTTTAGTTCCTCTTTCATTCTTTGTCTTTCTTCTAAAGTAGGAATAACGTCATTTTCTCTTAGACAATTTTCAAAACTATCTCTGTCTTTTGTGTAGAACATACATAACCATTTTGTTTGTTCTCTCAAATCTTTTAAAACGGAATTGTACCTCTGTGAAATAACCCATACTGATTGTTCGGCATGTCTTCCTGAAAAAGCTAGTTCAGAAAGCATATCTCTTTTCTTTGTTAATTCTTTTGTTGCACTGCAATCATCTATAATATATAATGTTGGTTGTCCAGCATACTTATTAAAGAACCATCTTAGTAGTTCTTGCAGTTTCTCTTCTTCATTAACAATAGGATTAACAATGATTATATTTTTTGATTTAGGTTTTCTAACATCGCCTATCCACTCTCTATTTTTATAAGCTTTATTCCATTGAATAGTGGGACATAGAATAATTATAAAATTAAACACTTTACAATATTCATCTTCCAAAAGGTCAAGTACAAATTCCGTTTTACCACATCCTGTTTGTCCACATATTATAGCGGAATGAGGATATTTTGGTAACTCTAGTTTGGTCGCTTGTCGCTCCATTTTCTAGGAGTCGAAGTCGGCTCCCCTTGGTCGCTAAGTTAATATAATACTTCTTTAAATCTTCCATCTTCAAAATTGATTTGTGCATCTTGTATTACATATAAATATAGATTTATTGGTTCATCATCTCCTGCTTCTTTAGTTATCTGAATTGTAATTCCTTCAGATGCATTCTCTACCCTTCTTCCAGAACCGTGGAGTGTGTTATCATCTATTGTTCGTAAATCTAATCATAATGCATAATTGTTAGTAAGATACTTTTCTATTGTTATGTTGGCAAAACATAAGTCTTTAGCAATTTTATCTGTTTCCTTGTTTCTCTTTGATGTTAAACAAAAGTATTTATTTATCTCATCCCACTGCTGATATGCTCTCATTCCTTGACTGTATAGTTGATTTGGAACTCCTTCTATTGTAATCTCTACTTTCTCTATATTAGGGTTGTAATATATTTCTGTGCCTGTTCTTTCGGGGTCTTCAAACAGCATCAGAATTCCTTTCATACTTCTTGCAGGAACATTTAAATTTATATTCCATAGTGTATCAGATTTATTCTTTAACATTTTTCTATGTCTTAGAACACGATCATAGAATATTGTCATTTTACCATCATATTGTTGTCTTATTTGTCTAACAAGTTCTGTATCGGATACCATATCAAATTCTAAACAAATATTTTTAATTGTATAACTTGCTGACGTATCACTTGACTTAATAACTTTATCATAGTCGTTGAACGTAAGTTCATATTCAAGTCTATCACCTAGTCCCGCTTGATAGAATGGCATATGTGTTTCTAATAGTTCAAAATCAAGTGGGATACAAAATCTGTTTTTATATGCTTTAGCTATTGCTTTATCTTCTTTATCATTACTTGCATCCTTAGCTCCAACTCTGTGTTTTAACATATTGCCTTTACCAATACCTTGATATACCATGTTAACACGTTCGGTTGGTGTCTTCCATAAATCGACATAATTATGATATATATCGCTATCATCAATTGACATAATTTCGTTACCTGAAATTCGTATTGTTGTTTTCTTGATGATGGATCTTCCAATGTTTTGATAAACTGTTGCATTTACATCACTTTTACTGTTTATTTCAATTTCAAATGCTAATCTGACTGTTCTAGGAACAATAACATCATTATTACTTAAATTAGGGAATCTTACTAATAAATGTTGATTCTGATCAATAGTTGAAGGATTATTAGTTATTACAACGCTTTGACGAATACCTTTTACACCTCTAGGTTCTCTTATTTTTCTGTAGGGATTTAACTTTTCTCCATAGGTTGACATTTTTAAAGGATAAAAATAGTGATAACCTGTCAGTTAATATTTTTAAAAAAATAATTCAATTACTGCCGACACTACTGTATTTTCACATCCAGGATTATTATTTGTAGCAACAAAATTAATTACATCACTAGCTTTAATAATTAATGGTGTATTAAAATTATCATGCTTTCTTGGGAGATTGTTCAAATTTATACCATAACTTGGTAGTATTTTTCCATTAACAGCCACTGCAACAGATACATCATCATTGTTTGTTCTTTTACTTGATAATGAAATACCTAATATTTGGCCTCGAAAATTCATAACATACCCGGAATCTACTTCTCTACCTCCGTTACCGAAACTAAATGCTTTATTTTTAGAAATTGAACCCTTACTCTCTGCGATTATGGTTATTACCTTTCTATCAGGAATATTTTCTACTTTGTTATATAATAATCTATGGTTGATAATCATTTCACGAACTTTATCTTGAAGTTGGTTATATCTTTCACCTTGTGTATTTATTTGTTCAAGCATAATGTTTCTATTATCATGAACCTTTTGTTGAAATTCTGAAATTCTTTGCTCTAAATCAGAGATTCGCTTGCGCTCAGTGATTGGTTTAGCGGAGCCTTCGGTCACTCTCTTTTGTAAATCTCGAACATGCATTATTAAAGGTTCAATGTTGTCACTTCATTTCTGTGATTTTTTCGTTCCAAATATACTCATTTTATTAGAATAAATTTGAAGAAGTGATTTCACTAAGAGCTCAAGCGATTTCACTGAACGTTCAAGTGATTTCTAAAACACAACTAGTTGGTAAGCGATTAATTATTTTTTTATTATTTTCATCTCTGATTTCTATTTTTAATTCTGATATAGTGTCATTTATTAAACGTTTGTATTCTGGATGCTCCAATCTAATTGTTATTATATCTCCAAATTCTTTATTTTCAACTGGAATAACCGCTAATAAGGTACTCGGCATACTATCAAGATAATTATAAGAAGTGTTAATTTGTTCCAGATGAACATACAACGATTTATAGATAGCTAAATCTAAACATTTATTACCATTGTGTTCTTCATTAGCATCAAATGTATGTTTATTAACAAATCCTAATATTTCTCTTAAACCTTTACTTAACTTCAATTCATTAGTTGAACTTAAACTTGTAAAACCATTCGTTTCATTTACAGATAATGTAATATCAAAAGTGTTAAATAAATCTGAAATTTGTTGAAAACTATAATAACCATTTGGAATTTGAATAGGGCTCTCGCCCTTCTTTTGTATATTTTCATTAACAATATTATACCAACCTATACCGTATGTAATACATTTTAATCCAACACATTTATCGCCTTTTCTATTATCAATATATTGTTGTAAATTAATAGTTTTATCAATATTGGAAATTGTATGATGCCCCATTTTTTAAGATTAAAAAATGGAGCGTTCGGCGACCAAACTAGAAATTAATAAAAGTTTTAAGTATAATAGTAAAGCTAAATATATACCTGGTGGTGTGTACAGTAAAAAAATGTTAACATTATAAAACAATCAATTGTTATAGCGGAAGATGGAAGGCGCGACAGTGCCGCTGGAAAAAGTTTCAATGCAGATTTCCCTGACTTATTTTCTAAATATAAATTACCTCATATAGCATCAGAAGCAATAGTAAACCGATGGAATACAAACTGTTTTTTATTCTATCAAAATCAAGTTAACTTTGCAATATGGTGCGCTACTACAGGTTGTGGCGTAGATTACAATAATCACCTAGCAGAGCCTACGGGAAATGAAGATAACAAACTAGTTGGTTCTCTATTTTTATTCCATATTTATTACCAAACAAGAAGGATACTTAAGGAATTAGGTATTGCTCTACCACAAAACGGAAGTTGGAATGCTTTTAACAATAGTTATGATCGTGGAGCTTACGAACGTATATGCGGAGAATTTAAAATAGATCCTAATACAGACTGGAGACAAAAGGGAATGAATCAAGGAATGGGAAAAGTATACGCTTATTATGGCACATTATCTATTTATTCAAAACTATCTGGAACTCAAAGAGGATACCTTATTCGTGATTGGAAAACTATTGGATTAGATGCATCTCGTGTTGGTAACATGCCATGGGGGTATCATGTTGTAGGAAGTGGGGCATATTTACCAAAACATCATACTTTTACAGGCTCAACAACTCATACCCAATTGCATATCTCTTATATTGAACAAGATGATAGTGTTAAAGATGCATGGACTAGTTTTATTCTTGACACATCAAACGGTTTTACACAAGCCGGGATTGAAAGAATAAACGAATCTATAAGAACATATTGTTGGGCTATCCTAGGTTCTCAATCTCAAACAAGAACAAGTATATTAGGAACGGGAACGGCCTTTGATGCACAAAAACAATTCCTAGTAGATATTGAGGATTCTATTAATAGTCCTATTGATTTACCTGGTCAAATTACAAGATATCAAAATACATTAAAATATGCAAGAAGTAAAGTTGATTTTGTATACGGGGTAGACTTATATATGTCTCCTAGTAATATGGAATTAAGAATAGGGACAATTCAAGATTATAATAATGAAATTGTTGTTGCAACAGACCAACAAGAACTAGGTTTAAATAGCGATATTAATATTAAACCTGTTCCACGTCGCGAAGCCTCTGGTAAAAAACATGTAGAATCACTCGACCGTTCAGGGAGATTAGATGGGAGGAACGACTTCGCCGGAACAAAGACTAAACAAACACAACCAGTTCAAGTTAGTTCAATAGATTACAGTAAGATTACAAATTATGCAAAAGAACATTTGTTGCCTAAAGAATGGGTTACTAAAGCGGCAAATATACCCGGATTCTTTAATTCATATATGAAACAACACATTGTTAAAACACCAACTGATGTTGTTAAAAACACTGATGTTTATAGAAACACGGATGATGAACATGAAGATAATAAAAAAGCAATAATAGTAGGGAGTATTGCAGTAGGTCTTACCATTTTATTTATTCATCATTAACTTTGTTGCTACTGTGTATAATAATCCAGTAGCTAAAACAATTAAAGCCCAGAGATTATTTGCAAACCAATTAATAGCTTTTCCTGTTGATGTTAATAACCATGACACAACAGAACCTATTATACCGGGTAATGCAGCTGCCGCTTTTCCAGCTAATTTAAAAAGTAATTTACTAATATTATTTAATTGTTTCTTTATCCAATCTTTTATTCCTTCTTGTCCAGGAGAAGGAGGAGGGGCAGGAGTAGGGGGAATAGAAGTTCCAGGTAAAATAGCTTCAACAATTACACCAATAATCATTCCAAAAGCAGTTAAAATACTAGCAATTGTAATTCCTTGTTCTCTGAATAATGTTTTTATTCTTTCGGCTAATGTTGTATCTTCATTCAATATTTTATGTATGGTATCTTTGATTCTATTCACTTGACTACGTAATTTTTCTTTATTAATATTAAGAGCTTCCAGTCTTGCACTTCTCTCAGATTCCAAATCTCTTATTCTACTTTTTATTCTCTCTATTTGAAATTCCTCATTGTCTGCTTTAGCCTGTTCTAATTTTCCCTTTTCTTTTGCTAAGTCTTTATTGGTTTCATTAAGTTTAGCTAAATTATTTGAAAGTTCTTCTTTATTTGTTGTCATTGCTTTGAGGATACCGTCCATTTCTCTCTTTGTCATAACTGTTTGTGTTCCTATTTCATCTCGTGATAATGTTTCTATTTCTTTCACTGCTGTTTCTGAATCGATAGTTGAATTTAATAATTCTTGTGCTTCTTGTTGGGAAGATATATCCTGTAATGGTATGTTTTCTGCTGCATTATCAATTTTATTTCTTGTTTCAATTAATTGCCGTAATTCTGCTCTACCTGCTCTTCTTCGAGTAGCTGGGGGTTCATAATCATATACTCCTAAACCATGTCTAATAAAATCAACGCCATATTTTCCTTGAAGTGTATCAAATGAATAGTATTGCATTGTAGCATTAGGTTTTTGTGACCTATAAAATGATAAGGAATACTCTTTGTCATCAATCTCTACACCAAACACAGGTCTACCATAGTTATCAGATTTAATATAATAATTACCTTCTCTAAATTGTTCTTGATTTCTTTCAAAAAATTGTGATATATAAAATTGTGTGGTTGCCCTCGTTTGTCTTTCCTTATCGGCGCCTGTAAGATTATCTAATGCTTTATATTGAGTATTCAAAGTTGTTTGAAATTGCTGTTCATCCATAAAAGATGTTTCTGTTTCTTCTTCTTCATTATAAGCATCTTTGTCATAAACGGGATTATCAAAATCAAATCCTTCAGCCATTTTAATGTAAAGAATATGCGGGTGGATTTTCTTGCTTATAAATATTATAAATTATACAGTTTTTAAACTTTTTTCTATAGTACTCATTGCTTCCATTCTCCCCTTTTCGATTAATTTTTATTTTTCTTCATCTGTTATTTCAACATTTTTCATTGCTGTTGTTTTGATCTCTTTTTTTAGTTCATAATATTTCTCCATTTCATTTAAAATAGTTTTAAATTCTTCCTCGCTAATATTTCCATCTTGTAAAGCCTTAGAAACAATATCATGAATACTATTTAATTTACTTTCTGCAATTGTTTGAACATTAGAATGTTTTTGTGTTTTTGTCATTAATTTACGTCTGATTAATTTAACAGATATACCTAACCCTCCACAAACAATAGCTACTGGAAAAGTAATGGGAACAGCTATTCCAATACTTGCTAAAATAACACTTGCCGATATTAGTATGGTATCAATTCCGTCAGTAATATTTATTCCTCGTTTATATTTTTTATTTAATGATTTTCTAATATCCCTTTCATTAATTAATGTTTTCTCTATCTCTGATATTTTTTGTAATCTATAATTCCCTGAACGGTCAAGAGAATTTTGTCCATCTTCAACTCGAGAGCTTATAGGCTGCGCTAAATCTGGATATAAATTTGGGGCACTTGGTTGTTTCATTTTTAAAGGGATTTTTTGATGTTAGGAAATTTAGCAATGCTTAAGTAATGTTAGAAAAAATAGCAATGTTAAAGCAATGCTTAAGTAATGTTAAAGTAATGTTAAAGCAATGCTTAAGTAATGCTTAAGTAATGCTTAAGTAAAAATAGGCTACTGGAGTAGAGGGTTATTTTTAGAATTAACCCTTCATGGTTTTTTGGGGGGTGGCCGAGTTTGTAATTTTTTAGGGGTGTTCGAGAGTTTGTAATTTTTTTAGGAGGCGGTCGAGAGCAGTAATTTTTTTTTTTTTTTTTTTTTTTTTTTTAGGGGTGGTCGAGTTTGTAATTTTTTTTTTTAGGGGGTGGTGGTCTGGTGGGAGAGAGTAAAAAAATAATTTTTTAGGGGGTGATCCAGGATCCCCACTTTACATATATATTAATAAAATGATCAATTTCTTACTGCTAAAGCAGTTGTATATATAATATGATAAGGAAAAAAACTCGATCTCACCAAATTTATTGAAGTCTCGATTCAGTGATTGAATAAAAATGGTTTTATTTTTATTTTTGTCTTTTTTGTGTATATATGTATACATGTAGCGCACAGGTTTTCTTGAGGCTTTAAAAATCTGTCAATAAAACAAAATTTTGTTCATGTCTAAAAATAGATTTGTCCAATAGTTGATATAAATAGTCCCCCATACACAATGGTTGGTCGATAAAACTATAAATGTTCACAAGGGCATGTGCCTTTAAATTAGACTTTTAAAATTAATGAAATAATGTTAGCAGTGTTTAGTATGCTGTTGGGTATAAAGAGGAAAATTCTTACCCCATATCTGGACGTTACATCAGCGTTAAAACTAGTTAACATTTCATTGATATATACAGTAAAAACCCTCTATTACGACCACTGAATTGTGTTAAATGTTAGTTTTTAAGGCAGGTGACTACTTCCACCTTGTGCTAAGCTGTCACCTGTATTTTATACAATGAATTGACCAATTAGCATTCTACTTAAAGCAAGCCTAAGATCAATCTTCTCTGGAAATTACTGCAGACGATATTAATAACTTCGATATACTATTTGCTTGATCAATAACCTCGGTATACTAAGTACAAAATGTATGTGTGACTGACATATCATTTTACAGAGCAAAATGTTGCCTACACGATGGTTTAATGCACGATAAGATTACATAATTCGAATAATCACAAAACGAACCTATCTCGTCCTTCTTAATCAACCGACATCAAAGAGTGATGGTGGAGGGTGAGAAGTCAACAAAGTGTAAAATAGAACCAGGAGTACCTCAGGGCACAGTACTCGGCCCTCTGCTATTTATGTGCCACACAAATGACCTCCCTCTCGGTGTGACATCCCAAGTACGCCTCTTCGCTGACGACGGCCTCCTGCATCGCGAAATCACCAAATATTCAGACCACCTCGCACTTCAAGAAGATCTAAAATCACTCGAAAAATGGGCAAATAATTGGGGAACGAAATTTAATGCGACCAAGTGCTACCTCATGAGTATACATCGAAAGAAAAACCCATCAACGTATCTCTATTCTCTCAGCAACCATATATTACAGCAAGTACAAAACAACCCTTACCTCGGAGTACAAATCAGTGAAAATTCAAAATGGACCACCCACATTATTAAAATCTGTAACCGAGCAAATAGCATCCTTGGATTTATACGCAGACACCTGAAACACAGCCATAGACACTTCAAAGAAACTGCTTATATATCACTTGTCAGATCAGTGATAGATTATTGAAGTAGTGTATGGGACCCCTATACTAGAAAAGATATTGACAAGTTGGAAAGTGTACAAAGACGAGCTGCAAGATGTGTCACCAATGACTACGGCCGCACAAGTAGTGTCACTGAAATGATGAGGCAACTGAAATGGCAGCCTCTATCAGAAAGAAGAAGAAGAAGATCAACGCCTGACATTCTTCTTTAGAATCATTAATAACCTGGTGGCCGTCCCCGCGGACTCTATGCACATAGAACTAAATAAAAGAAAGCAAAGGACATCACCTAAACAAGCGGTGAAAATTGTATCGTGCTGTACAGACACTTATAAAAATTATTTCATACCTAAAACTATCAGTGATTGGAACTCTTTGCCAGAAAACATTATTGAAAGTGAAACCATTGAAATATTCAAATCAGCTCTCCAGAACCATTACCCATGCGACTAATTAACATCTTTGCGCACACACCATTTCCTCTATAATTTTTGCTCATTAAGTGAAATTCTTTCGAGTACAATACAGATACAGATATGACCCTTACTACAGGGCACTAGACCTTTTTGTGTAATGTTTAGTTATTTTTTTTAACAAAATTTTGAGACAAACATTATTTTTGCGGCTTTATTATTTTGATTAAGTTTATGAAACTTTCTGTCAAATACAATCAGACAGTTATGCACATACTACATAGTTTTTAAATGTTATTATTACATGTATATGTAAAATGAAAAGTACAGATTTTTAAGAAAGTATTACGTCCCCAAAAAATTCTGAAAAGTGCTATGTTTCGATGTCCTCGAGGAGGAATCATTTAGGTTAATGTTATGACTTATCGAGTTATGTGATCTTATGTGCATTATACCATCGTGTAGGCAAACAATTGCTCCTTAAACTGATGTATCACACATGCATTTTTCACATATTATGGTTATTGATCAAGTAACATTACTTTTTGAAGCACCCTCGTAGTCTACATGTAGTATTATATTAAATAACCCGTTTATGCCAGAGGGATTCTTCCATGCCTATATACCGGTATTGGATCAGACCATTTTCTATGTAAGGGGTGCCTGGTATAACTTTCATTTTCGCTTTGTTTTATTTTGAAATTCCTATAAGCAAACAGTGTAGACTCTGATCAGACGCCGCATTATGCGGCTACAGTCTGTTTGCCGGTGTCACTTTTATGGTAAACAGTTCAGTTCTAGATTTTATACTCGATGTCTCACCTGGATCCAATCTGTTTGACACTCGGAAAACGCAGAAAATTCCAAGACTGTTAAAAATAACCTCGTGCCCTTCTGTCATTGTCGCGTTACGCTCTGGCGGAAACTTGAACAATTTTATGGTCTGTGTACACTGAACAGTATACGGAAATGACCGAGCTGTGCCGAAGCATTGATCGGAATGGGTTAAAAATGTTTAAATTAGCGAAAATTAATTATAGCAGTCACACCGTTCTAAAATTCAATCGGTAAGCTTAATTTCCCATAGACTCCAATGTTAATATTACCATTTATCTCAATCTTTGTCAGTAAACTTGAACTTTAACAATTTCTATAACTTTCTTTAGTTTCCGTTTGAAAGCTCACTGTTGTGTAGGAAAATATGGTTTTGAATTAAAACATTAAATTCTAGTTATTTGTCCCATTTGTTTCCATGGAAACCAGTTTAGTGGAACGAGTCAACTTTTTTCACTTATATTCTAAAGTCGCCTAGCAACAGAGATTCTGGTCCGAAAAGCAGAGAATAGATCTATATTTGTTAAACTTGCCAACACAGTGGTGTAATTTTATGTTCGATAATTTTGTTGCATCACCAGTAATGAAGAAAACGTGTGGGGGTTCCAAATGCCAATAGTAAAAACGTTTTAAATTATGTTCGGTTGTAGGCCTAAACCTAAAACCTGTTGTTGTTTTTTTGAAAATACTCAAATAAAACCAAATATGTAGCATTATCGTGCATCTGGCAGTAGAAAAATATGACCAATCTAAAACACATTCTAGAAAAGTTTTTTTTAGAAATTGTGCATCGTTTTATACAGGGGCATCGATGCAATAGAAATTGATAACGGGCTCAGACATAAACCCAAGCCGAATTATATACTCTCCGTCGCTACACACTGAAGTACGTTACATCGATCACTGATATATAAGTAGTCCGGTTGCTCAGTGGTTTAATGGTTTCCTTATTTTGCGTGTCTGTCCCCGTATGGCGGGTCCCGGGTTCAAATCCCACCAGAGCTCTTTTTTTTTATAAATTGAAATGCATTTTTTAAACAGAATTTCTTATCCTAAACTAATTATTACTCGTTTATATAAGCGTCTGACATATATTTACAAATTACTATTTGTAATGCTAATTATTATTGCGAGCAAACTGTTTTATCCAACCTTAGAAGTTGGTACCGAAGGATGTTGGATAAGGCAGGTTATACAGTATTGTGACCTGACCTGTAAAGAGTAAACTTTTATCATGTCTTGTCATGTGGCTGCTTTGAAAAAAACGAAAGTAAACCAGAAAGTCATGGCTGCCATAAGTTGACATGAAAAATCCTAAGATTTCCAAATTTGCATTTTTCAAGTGCGATTTTACGATCGTACCTTTACCCCATAACCTATTTCTAGTTTTGTTGACATGCGACTACTTAAAGCAGGCTGTAAGTAAAGCAGAATGCGCCTTAGGGCGCATTCTGCTTTACTTTCAGCCTTCTTTAAGCTACCATGAACTCGGAAAAAATCCGGAGATTTAGGAAAAATCCGGAGAAATGAGCCCTGGAAAGTCTTGATAGGAGCTTTCTGCTAGACAAGGCAAGACCAATTTTATTTTGAGTCGGCAAGAAAAATAACGTTAACAACATAAGCTACAAGAACTTTTGAACCAACTATAACATAAATCTATAGCACATACAATGTAATAAAGCGAGACAACATACGTGACATACATGACCTACTTAAGTTCCAGCCTGCTTTGAACATCGATCTGAACTAGTTCGTTCTCATATCCAATACAAGAATTTTAACATAGTGAGCATCCTTGCAGAAAACATTCTAATATAAGTAATTTGAAACATTAAAACATGATTTTGATGGAACTTTCTGTATGACTTTGGCATTCATGACCACTGTGCCAGGTGGTAGGTCGGTTGAGGTATCTGCCATTTTGTATTAGCGCGCCTTTCGCAGGGCTGCCATAAGTTGACATAAAAAATCCTAAAATTTCAAAATTTGCATTTTTCAAGAGCTACATGTATTTTACGCAATCGTACCTTTACCCCATAGCCTGTTTCTAGTTTTGTTGACATGCGACTACTTAAAGAAGGCTGTAAGTAAAGCAGAATGCGCCTTAGGGCGCATTCTGCTTTACTTTCAGCCTGCTTTAAACTACGATGTACTGGGGAAAAAATCCGGAGATTTAGGAAAAATCCGGAGAAATGCCAGCCCTGCTTTCGGGCTAACGACTTCGGCTGTACAGCAGAGTATCGTTCTACTTTAACTCTTTCAACCCTAAACATCTCTTGTGGGTATTTATAATACACTTGGACTCTTTTAGTACAGGTATTTTGAACCAGTCTACTGTTACAGTTTTTGTATGACAGCATAAATTAATGAACATATCAAACAGTGCAGGCCCTGATCAGAGGGCTCTTATAGCCTAGGAGCCCTCTGACCAGGGTCTACACTCTACACTGTTTGCATATATATGCAATCAGTAATCTCTACAGAGGGCTGTAGGGTTAGAAGGATTAAGAACCGTATTCTTGGCGGGAGTCCAACTTATAGAGGCTTAGAGGAGTGATCATGGCAGCATTGGCCTAGCACAAACACCAGTTAACTTCTATCTATCTATCTGCCTTTAAGTCGAACCCCTTGTGGGGACCTAGACTTTGACGCGCGTCAACTGCCGAGAAAATTAATAAGAATAAGATAAACTCGATGTATTCTTTCTATTTAAAGCAGTTAATTTGTTTTATAAAGACAGGTGTCAGCTTAAGCAGGACATCCGGGGACATCAGTTTGTCGGATTTCAGAGACTGCTTATCAAGCAAACTTAATCCTTTATCTCTTAGCATGTTTCTAATTGTGAAGACAAAACAGGGCTGCCATAAGTTGACATGAAAAATCCTAAGATTTCCAAATTTGTATTTTTCAAGTGCAGTTTAACGAATCGTACCTTTACCCCATAGCCTTTTTCTTGTATTGTTGACATGCGACTACTTAAAGCAGGCTGTAAGTAAAGCTGAATGCGCCTTAAGGCGCATTCTGCTTTACTTTCAGCCTGCTTTAAGCAACCATGTACTGGGAAAAATTCCGGAGATTTAGGAAAATTCCGGAGAAATGGCAGCATCATTGGCAAGGTTGCTTTCCGTCAATTCGTTTTAACAGGAAAAACCGTTTTCGCTGGCTTTTCTTGTTTCCGCTAAACAGTACACTGACGGAAAATGACGAACTGGGTCGAATAGCTGGGAAATGTTGGTGCTATATTTAGATATGAAATGACTGTTCTATTTTAAGATATGACGACTGTAAGTTCTATATTTAGAAATGAAAAACAGTTTGAGACAAGTGAAAATCGACTATGCAACACAAGGATTGCCAATAACAGACTTTAAAAGATATACCCACACAGCGTCAAGTCAGTAGAGAGGCAGACAGAAGAACTGGTAAGTTGTTTTGACTTGATCTAGATCTATTTTTCTCATTTTTAAGTCTCAATCTTTCAGATACATGTCAAGGTCTTTATAATACATGAGTCAAATAAATCCGGGTGATTGCCAAGATGAAAGAAACAAATCTAGGTGGTGTTTATCAATTATACAGTTTGGCTACTGATCAGACACCGTGTCCAAACTGTTTTAAACACCATTTACGATATTACTGCTGTTAATTTACCTTAATTTTGGGAAATCAAAGCAGAATTGTTTATTTAATATTTGTAGCAGATGACACATTCACTGTTAAAGGTATTATCTGCTTAAATTGCTCAGCTTATCTCTCTTTTTTATTTAAATTTTATTGTAGACAAATTGACTTAGGAAACATCGATATGAATAACAATCAGCTTGGATCCTGATCAAACACCAAATTACTTTGCATCTGAGCAGGATGTAAACAGTTTTTTTTTAACTTTAATAATTTTACAGGGATCCTCACAGTGAGTGAGCCAAGAGGGAGCAAACTGAACATAGCAACATTTTTTCTGATTCAGGACAAAATCCTATGGTGTAACTACTCATTGAAAATGTCTCGAAGAGACGATTCTAATGAGTAGTAACATCTTGGGGTTTAATACAGAAATAAAGATTTAAGCTTTTGAAATACTACATAATTATACTCCCCTTATCAATCTGGCTCGAGCTCTATATAATACATCTATATATATTTACAAGTCAGTGAATTTTAACCTATAGGGTAAACCTCATCTTTACATTCTTAACATTCTTTAAGTTTAACCATTTGTATGCTGAATAAACACCCTGTTACCACAGGTACTTGACACCTAAATCTAGATTATTACAAAAAAAACAACAAAAAAACCTCTTTTTTTACTAGACTTCTATTATAGATACAAGGTATTTAGTCTAATTAGGTATACAACGCAACCCAACAGGTAGTCTAAACTATCGACTTAAACTGATGCTAAAATAGACTAGATCGCCGACATCTGCCATGGAGCCCAAAGTGGTTTCTGTGACAGTATGTGCTCGGAGTTTGATTCAAACTAGGTTTAAAGCAAAGTAGAATACTGCAACTTCAGGCACATAATTATTTTGCTTTACTTTCAGCCTGCTTTAGTTTAATTTTTTTCAGTCTGCTTTAAGCTATATATACATACCATCAGAGTGCTTTGATTTACGTTCAGGTTGCTTTAATCCATTACCCCATAGCCTGTTTCTAGTTTTGAAGATATGTGACCACTTAAAGCAGGCTGAAAGTAAAGCAGAATGTGCCTTAAGGCACATTCTGCTTTACTTTCTGCCTGCTTTAAGCTATCAGCTGCTAGTATATAGTAAATATTTCTTATGAAACATATTCATGACTGTATAAAGTTGCCCTATTTTCTACAGTGAAAGCATAAATCAAAGGCGTAAAAAGGTGTGTTTATGGGTTAATCTATCATCTATGCTCTAAGATAAAAGGAAACACATGTATTACATATGGTCACACACCACTTATTAAATCAGTTAATAATATATAGAGGATCTACTTTGGCCAAAATCCAACTGTTTAACATGTATGAGATTATAATGGTTATTTCATTGGCAATGTTCATGCATGGCATAATCACATTTGATTTTGGTTTGGTTTAATGATTATGTAGGCTACACAGTTTAACCCAGGGCTCCTGAGATAAGAGGGAGTAAACTGAACAAATCCAACGGTTTCTCACTTATTTCAGCACCAAATCCTATTGTGTGACTACTCATTAGAATTGTCTAGTGACACCATAGGGTTAAATGCAAAAATAAAGATTTAAGTTTTTGAAATACCGGTACTCCCCTTATCTGGAGCCCTGTAACTCATTACCCCATAGCCTATTTCTAGTTCTGAAGACTGCTAGTATAGTGTCCTCTTAAAGCAGGTTGAAAGTAAAGCAGAATGCACATTCAATGTCCATTCTGCTTTATTATGTAACTTTCAGCCTGTTTGAAGCTACAAGCTCAGGGCAAGTAATTATTACTATGGTTTCTGATTGAGGCAAGTGATATATCTTTGCATCAGCATTTGTTGTCTGAGCTTCAAGCAAGTGGTCTCAAAACAATTTAAGCACACACTGATCCTTAAGGAAATTAAAAAAAATAATGCTTCAGGAAGTATATAGAAATAAAAAATGTCACCAAATGTACACATTTGTATAAAAGCCCCGCTTGTTTTGTTGATAGCTATCAGAAAGACAAACAAACCAACCTTTCTCCTGCTGTTTGACGCATATTAATAATATTGAAAACAGTGCAGACCCAGATCAGACAGCTCCTACAGGAGCTGTCTTGATCAGGGTCTGCACTGTTTTCTTATAAGATCTGTGTGCACGTTTTCCTGAGGTAAATTGTCCTGATTGCATAGTATTATCACTGTAATATTTCTGTTGATAGATACAGATATTGGGAAGAGTTTAACCCTTTACTCCATAGCCTGTTTTTAGTATTGAAGACAAGTCACCACTTAACTCTTTGAATCCTAGTCCCACATATAGGCGTCCTTTTCAAACAGTGTACATGTGAATAGTACACATGTCCTATACAAACAGGGAAGACCCAGATCAGAGGGCTCCGAAAGGAGCCCTCTGATCAGGGTCTTCACTGTTTGTCACAATGCCAAACATTGACGAAAACAACCCTTAAAAGTCAGAAATGGACTAGACTTAGATGGAAGCTGGAATTGTCCATTTAAAGTTTCAGGGAGGAAAGAGTTAAAGCAGGTTGAAAATAAAGCAGAATGTCTTGACCCTTAACCTGTAACCCTATAGCCTGTTTCTAGTCTGAAAATAGGTGACCATTAAATGTCACTTAAAGCAGGCTGAAATTAAAGCAGAATGTTCCTTACGGCACATTCTTCTTTACTTTCAGTCTGCTTTAAGCTATCATCTGCTAGGATAAAGAAAACAATTCTGATAATTAACAATCATGACTTAAATGATTGGAAATATTTTCTTCCATGGGAGAATTAATTTGAGGCGTAAAAAATCGTATTTATGGGGTAATTGGTTAAGGCGCACTCTGCTTAACTTTTAGCCTGATTTAAGCTATCATCTGCTACATTAATTTTGTAGAATGTAGAAAATATTTCTCACAACACATATTCATGACTGTATAAAATGGAACTATTTTCTTCAGTGGAGGAATAAATTACATTTGATGTGTAAATATGCTTATCTATGGAGTAATAGGTTAATGTGATTATTGATGATGGATGTTTGTTGTGGGCAAAGTTGTGCATTAGAAACACAAGTTACTTTAGACTAAGGAGAAAGATTAACTCATTACACTATAAATACGCCTAAATTTTACGCCTCTAATTTATTCCTCCACTGAAGCAAATCATTCCACTTTATACAGTCATGGATTTGCGTCATAAGAAATATAGTTTATATACCCTAATAAATGGTAGCTTTATAATTTAAGTTAAAGCAGACTGAGAATAAAGCAGAATGGGCTGTAAGGTGCATTCTGCTTTACTCTCAACCCCATTTAACCCATAAATAGGCATTTTCACGCCTTTTGATTTATTTTTCCAATCTAAAAAATAGCTCCAATTTAAACAGTCATGAATATGTATCTTAAGAATTATTTTCCATATTCTAGCAGATGTTACCTTAAAGCAGGCTGAAAGTAAAGCAGAATGTGCTCTGCTTTATTTTAAACCTGCTTTAATTTAAGTTGTCACCTGTCTTCAAAATTGGAAACAGACCATGGGGAATAGGTTAAGTGGTTATCTTTCTTCAAAACTAGAAACAGACTATATATTGCAGTAAAGGGTTAATTTAGGCACAACATGATTTATGTTTCTTGGTAGCAGGTTTGTTTATCTGAGAACATACAGGATTTATGTTTCTTGGTAACAGGCTTGTTTATCTGAGTACATGTGTAATCGTTGAAGAATTAATCTTTCTCACTTTTTTTATCTCCAGGTTTAACGTAATTCTGAGAATACAGCAGGATGTTTCTTGGTAGCAGGTTTGTTTACCAGAGTAGCGGAGATGAGGATGAGGAGATTGAAACAGGAAATTTCTCCTCTGAAGAGTCATGTGATGAAGATGATAGTGAGGTAAGATACAGGGCTCCAGATATGAGGGAGTTAATTCAAGACTTTCACAATTTTCTCCCTCATCTCTGCACTAAACCCTTTCGTGTCAGTACTCATTAGAATCGTCTCTTTGAGACGATTCTAATGAGTAGTCACACCATAGGGTTTGGTGCAGATATAAAGATTTTAGTTTTTAGCTCACCTGAGCCAAAGGCTCAAGGTGAGCTATTGTGACCGCTCACCGTCCGTAGTACGTCTGTCCGTCTGTCCGTCTGTCCGTCTGTCCGTCTGTCCGTCTGTCCGTCTGTCAGTCTGTCCGTCTGTCCGTCTGTCCGTTCACTTTTACTTCAAACGACATCTCTACTGAAACCCGCCGATTGTAGGGAGAGTTCAAACTGCTTATGATGTTCCTTGGATGCTTCTCTACAGAAGTTGTTCAAAAAAAAGGAAAAAAAAGCACAAACTCTGCTTGAAAAAGCAAAAAAGCAAAAATCTTTAAAAAATCTTCTTGCCCAAAACTACTAGGCCCTAAGCTTTGATATTTGTACAGTAGAATCTCCTGGTGGATCTATCTATAGTTTGTTAAAATGAAATCCCTAGGGTCACATTTGACACCACCCTGCACAGTTTAAGTGCTGCTCTAGGCAGGTTTTACAGTATTTTTGATTTAGGCAGAACTGTATTTACCTGAGTTACCCTTAATATACTATGGGCAAATAGCCAATATTTGCAAACATTTTGGATCCAGATCAGATGCAACATAATCATAATGCTACATCTAATCTGGATCCAACCTATTTGCCACTCATTTACCAACTTAACATTTTCTAAATTGTTTTTTTGTACACTTTTCACATACAGTAGGTTTTAAGCAGACATCATTTCAGTCTGGTAAGGGTAAGCCCAAGCGTTCTAGCCACTGAGGTCAAATATTATGCAACTCTGAACTGGTAGTGGGTATCACAGAACTGGTCATGATCAGCTGAACATGTTGTCTGCTAAAGTTTAGATATGGTTCAGTCTGATTCATACTTAGAGAAACAGGATCTGGAAGTGATCCACTGACAGTTATGTAATTATGTCTTATGCCATATTTATACATATGTTTAATATTGGTTTTGTCAGAGTTATCTGTATGTCTTTTCAATAATTCCACTTTAAACAGTCATGAAAATGTAAGATGCAAAAGTAAAGCAAAGTGTGCATTAACCCTTAGCCCGCCAAATAAATTGTCGTCTGCTATATTTCTCGTCTGCTTCAAGTTTCAAAGTGCTTCAAAGTTGCTCAAAATTGCTGAAAATGTTGTCCGAGTGTCAAACAGCTTGGATCCGGATGAGACGCCGAGTTACTCGGCGTCTAATCCGGATCCAAGCTGTTTGCATATAAAGCTATAGTCGTGAGTGGCAGGCTAAGGGTTAAGACACATTCTGCTTTACTTTCAACCTGCTTTAGGTGGCCACCTATTTTCAAAATTAGAAACATGCTATGGGGTAATGGGTAAAATGAAATTGCCTATTTGGAAAGAGCCTGATGAGAGGAAGTGCCATTTGCAAAGGCCATAACTCTGACATCATTGTTTTTTGAGTTATTTCCCTTTGTGATATTTTCTTGTCAAGAAGACAACTTCAGTTCTACTGATGCTATTGTAATGAAATTTTATGTATGGAAAGAAACTGATGAGAGAAAATGCCATGCACAAGGGCAGCAATATTTAGTTTTTCCCCTTTGTCATATTTTATTGTCAGGAAAATAATTCCAGTTCTGTTGACGCTAGTGAAATAATTATCATTTATTGGAAATGGAAATAGCTTGATAAGAGGATGTGTCATGGATAAGGGTCATAAGCTTGGCAACAAAATTCACTTTTGTCATGTTTTCTTGTCTGGAAGATAACTCCATTTATAGTTATATTAAAATGTTGTCTTGCCCAGTCAACTTAGGTACAAACTTCAATGTCCTCAGGTGAGCGAATTAAGGGCCATGGCCCTCTTGTTATTATATACCTACCAATGTTCTGCCCGAAATATTTCCGTATTTTATCGAACAAATACACCTTGACGGATTGAAAATTCCGTATTACCCATGTACCTTGTGTAATGGGAAAAGAACGTTTACTGTGTAGTCGGAAGTTCGGAACTACTTTACACACTACAGGGGCATAGAAAATAGCTCGAAACATTTCTATCGTTTTTAGCTCACCTGAGCCAAAGGCTCAAGGTGAGCTATTGGGATGGCCCTGTGTCCGTCGTCCGTCGTCGTTAACAATTGCTTCAAATGACATCTTCTCCTAAACGGCTGAACAGATTTCAACCAAACTTTACAGGAATGTTCCTTGGGTCAAGCTCTTTCAAATTTGTTCAAAGAATTTAAAACAATATAGAACTCTGGTTGCTATGGCAACCAAAGTGAAAAAATAAGGAAATCTTAAAAAATCTTCTTGTCTGAAACTACAAGGGCCAGAGCTTAGATATTTGGCACATAACATTATCTACAGGTCCTCTATCAAGTTTGTTCAAATTATGCCCCTGGGGTCAAAATTGGCCCCGCCCCGGGGGTCACAGTTTACATAGAGTTATATAGAGAAAATTTCAAACGTCTTCTCCACTGAAACTGATATGGCCAGAGCTTTGATATTTGGCATGGTGACACTTCTAAATGTCCTTTACCTAGTTTGTTCAAATGGTTCTGGTCGGTTAAATATCTAGGTCATAATTCACATTCAAAATATGTATAGCAGACAGCAATTCAGCATTATAAGAGTTAGACCCTAGCCAAATTTCCTACTGGCAGAGTTACATAACTGAACTCAGGTCAGCTGGTCAGCTGATGAGGTTGCATATGGTGGTGTCTGCTATATTTTTATGCCCTGCAGTTGGGGGCATATTGTTTTTGTCTGTCTGCTTTTTTGTCTGTTTGTCCATTTGTTTGTCTGTCAGTCCACAACTTTAATCTTAGCCATAACTTTGTTAAAGTTAGAAACTTTATAACTTGGGTCATGTCCTACAAAGGTCAATGTCATTTTTGAGATATTTCCCAGTGTCATATTTTCTTGTCTTTGAGATAACTCCAGTTCTACTGATATTAACCCATTACCCCATACATATGCCTTTTTACGCCTTTAATTATCCCCTGCCGAAAGGCAGAGGGATACTGTTTTAGGTCTGTCCGTCCGTCCGGATGTGTGTGCGTGCGTGCGTGCGTGCGTGCGTCACGTTTTCTGTCCGCAACTGTATCTCTGAAACCGATAAACAGATTTGGATGAAACTTGGTATACTTATTTGTCATCATAGGAGCACCGTGGGAAATCAAAAATGTTTCAGAAAATTTTAGGAATTTATTAGTTATCTGCCCTTTTTGTGTTAAAAATGTCCGTCCGTGCGTCCGTCACGTTTTCCGTCCGCAACTGTATCTCCGAAACCGATAAACAGATTTGGATGAAACTTGGTATACTTATTTGTCATCATAGGAGCACCGTGGGAAATCAAACTTTTTTCAGAAAATTTTAGGAATTTATGAGTTATCTGCCCTTTTTGTGTTAAAAATGCCATATTTAACAGTTTTTACACTCTAGCAACTACAGTATTCAACATATTTTGTTTATACTTGCACACAATGTCTATAAGTACAAGTTCTTGCAGGTATGCAATTATTGTAAAAAAAGGATACTTGTGACAAGAGTTATCTGCCCTTGATGTACTTAGAAATGCTAGAAAATGCTTTGTTTTGGTATTGTTTACATACTAGAGCCTATAAATATGCATGGATTTTGAAAAAACTTTCTTGAATTATGTATGGCTATTAGTTTTCAAATGAATTTGATTGTTGTTGAAAACGGAGAAATTAGTCATGACTTATCTGCCCTTGATAAGTAAAAAAAGCCATATTTAACTGTTTTTACTCTCTGGCAACTACAATTAAAAATGGATTTAAATGATACTTGCACACGATGTCTATAAGTAAAAGTTCTTGAAGGTGTGCAATTATTGTCAAAAAAGGATACTTGTGGCAAGAGTTATCTGCCCTTGATGTACTTTGAAATGATAGAAAATGCTTTATTTTAATATTGTTTACATCCTAGTATCTATAAATATGCATGGATTTTGATAAAAAAAAATCTTAAACTATGTATGGCTATTAGTTTTCAAATAATTGTTATCATTTTTGAAAACGGACAAACTAGTCAACAATTATCTGCCCTTGATGAGTCAAAAAACCCATATTTAACAGTTTTTACCATCTAGAAACTACAGTCTTTAATGGATTTTGATTTAACTTACACATGGTGTATATAAATATTAGGGTTACAATTATTGTCAAAATAGGATACTTTGTGACAAGAGTTATCTGCCCTTTATGTACTTAGTAATGCTCAACATGGCTTTATTGTTTACATGCTATTGTGTACAAATGTGAATGGATTTTGAAAAAAAAATTAAATCATATATGGCTATTATTTATAGAATGAGTTCAATTATTATCGAAAATGTGCAAATTAGTCAAGAATACTCTGCCCTTGATGAGTTGAAAATGTGTTTACACTCTAGTAAATTCTACAGTTCTGAATTTTTTTTAATAATACTTGCACACAATTATAAGTTCTTGAAAGTGTTTAATTACTGTTGAATTTGAATCAAGAGTTACCTGCCCCTGTCATACTTAGATTTATTATGCTACAAACGGCTTTATTTTTTGTATTGTTTAGGCTTTAAAATGTACAAAATTGAATGGATTTTATAAAACTTTGTAAAAAGCTTTTGAATGTTGATCTTTAAAGACAGGTGATCACCATTTGCCCCTTCCTCCCACAATAAAGTTTGCCACTTTCTTCTGGACAATCGCTGCGGCAGGGGATATCAGCTCTAAGGTGCTTGTTTATTCCTCCTCTAAAGAAAATAATTCCACTTTATATAGTCATAAACATGTAAGATATAAGAAATAGTATCTATATCTTAGTAGATGATAACTTAAAGCAGGTTGAAAGTAAAGCAGAGTGCGCAATAAATAATCATATGGAAATACATGTAGCTTGATAAGAAGAAGTGTTATGGATAAGGGCCATAACTCTGCCAACAATATTTTTTTAAGTTATTCCAATTTGTCATGTTTTTTTTTGTCTGGAAGATAATTCCATTTACAGCTATATTAAAATGTTGTCTTGCCTATTAAGCTAAGGCACAATGACCTCAGGTGAGCGAATTAAGGGCCATGGCCCTCTTGTTGAAATACTCTCCAGACTCCTTATCTGAAGATGTCATTATCCCTTTCCTCTCCCTGACACTTTGATGGCCTTTAGGAGTCTCTGTTCCGGTTCTACACAGTTTGCATTGGACAATTGTACTTTTATTGGGTACACTGTTTTCAAAGGACACCTTAATGCATGAATTAAGTGTTTAAAGTGTTATATACACCTACAGGGCGGTAGATATAACCAGCATGCTTTCATGGTCTCCACTAAACACCATGTTATTATAATTAGGACTTAGATTGGACCTGTCCTCACTGAACTTAATGCAGGGAGGTATATTAGATATTTTCCTGGTTATAATTCTTATCATGCTGAATTGTCATCTGAAAAATAAATCAAAATCAGATTTTATGCTTTTTGTTCTGAAGAAAAGGATGAAAATGAGTGCTTTATGCGGCATCTGATCTGGATGGAACCTGTTGGCAATGTGCTCAGTATGATAAGGGTTAGGACATTTAAATGTATTGTATTTTTCACACATAATTTTTTACATTTAGTCCCATTAAACTGTACTTATGATTGAATATGCAAATCTTCTACAAACAGTGTAACTTTGAAGAGTATACTTATCCGATATATGCAAATAGGGTAGACAAGTGTCAAAAGGCTCCTAATAGAAGCCCTCTAATGAGGTTCTGCGCTGATTGTCATTTTGCAATAGACTGAGAAAAACATCCCTAAGCACAGTTTTAAAATGGAAACTAGAATTTACGATTTGAAGTTTCAAGGACCAATGAGTTAAATTAGTTTTATTTTTTTTCTAAAACAATTAAAGTCTTTAATCCTTAAAACCATAATACTCCATAACCACTTAGGCAAATTACATGTTTCTCATTATGATTTATTATTATAAAACATAATGTGCATTGTGCCATAACATAATGTAATACACTAAAATCCCTCAGTTATGATCACCATAACCCCATAGCCTGTTTCTAGTTTTGAAGACAGGTGCCCACTTAAAGCAGGTTAAAAGTAAAGCAGAAAGTACCCTAAGGCCCATTCTGCTTTTCTTTCAGCCTACTTTAAATAAGCAACCATCTGCTTGGATCTAGAAACTATTAATTTTCTATTAATGACTGTATAAAGTGGACCTATTTTCTTCAATGAAGGAATAAAAACGTTGAAAGCAGGATGAAATTAATGACATTTGTTTCTATTTCAGACATGTTTACTTGACATTCTTGACACAGCTGGTCAGGAAGAGTACTCAAGTCGACGTGACTTGTACACCCGTACTGGAGACTGCTTCATGCTAGTATATAGTATCTCGGACAGAACCTCATTTGATGAGGCCCAGGCCTTGTACGCCTTTTTACAGAAGGTTAAGGATGAAGAACACCCGGCAACAGTAAGTTACATTTAGTTCCTGCGGGTATATACAGTAGAACCTCTCTATTACAACCACTAAAAAGAAGGTTAAGTGTCTGTATAAAATACAGGTGACAGCTTAAAGCAATGTGAAAATGAAACAGAAAGCTCCTATAGGAGCTTTCTGTTTCACTTTCACATTGCTTTAAGCAGTAACCTGTCTTAAACAACTAATATTTGACACAATTTAGTGGTCGTAATAGAGAGGTTTTACTGTAGTTATGAAAATTTATAATTTTGTTGCCAGATTTTTCATTGTTTGTTAAAATTTCCTTTGAAAGATGAGAGAAGATAAAGTGAAGAAGTGGTGATAACCTTTGCAAACAGTTTGAGTCCATATGAGTTTCTGCTTAACCCTTTAACCCTTAAAAACGCCTTTTTACGCCTCTATTTATTCCTCCACTGAAGAAAATAGTTCCAATTTATACAGCCAAGAATATGTACCAGAAGAAATATTTTCTATATCCTTGCAGATGGTAACTTAAAGCAGGCTGAAAGTAAAGCAGAATGTGCCTTAGGGCACATTCTGCTTTACTTTCAACCTGCTTTAAGTTGTCACCTGTTTTCAAAGCTAGAAATAGGCTAAGAGGTAATGGGTTAAGGAGACATCTCATCAGGATCCAAACTGTTTGACATTCTGAACCGATTTTGAAAATGATTTCATGAAAATAAATTTTCAATATGGAGCAGTAGCAGAAAACAATTCTTGCAAACAACAACTTTGAGTAGTGTTTAAAGAGCAGACGGTGTCACTGTCATGGCAGTGAAGGGGTAAACTCTTTGCATGTTGGGTAATTTTTTTCAATCTGCAACAAATGTCATCTACTATCATCGTTTTTTTTCACCCAATTGGGAACGGGTCCGGTACCCCTAAGATTGGGAATTTTTCAAGTCAAATTGGGAAAAACGAGTTTTGAAATGATGACATCGTAGAAATTGGGAATTTAAGTTTACTATACCGTTAGAACTGTTTATTGTAAACATGGTGTAGAAAAATATCTACGCTGGGTGTGTTACTCACAGTAGACGCTGTTGCGGCCGAGACAGAGTTGATGACTTGGTAAAATCCAAAATCTTATCTTATCTATCTCTGGATACTGCCAATCACGCTTGCGAGTGTTAAAGGCAGTGATCTAGATTCAAGTTTTTCATAATCGTCTTTTTCAAAACAATTCTGTAATACTTTCAGTTGAATTATGGCTCATGATTGTTTTAATTGTAGGTTTTCTATTTTATAAATGATGGTAAACAGAGTCAGACTGGGTTTGTAAACTCTTATCAGTTTCAGCTGATTTTGCAATCACGCAACATTAACCAGTCTCGATGAAGGGGCATGTATAAATCTTCGCCCGGACTGTTTCCGAAATTCGGCCGTAATCACTGGTATTGTTCTATACATACTCCCAAAAATGTCAATGGAGTTGCGTAACTTAGTTTACATTCATTGTAGCAAAAGATAAGTTGGAATATGGATGGTTTGCTATGATTTAAAGGGAAAATGTAATTGATAATTGGCAAATATGTTTATTTTGATTGGGAACAGGTCCGATAATTGATTTCTTTTGATTGGGAAGGGTCCGGTCATCAAATTGGTACTGGTCCGTCTCGAATTGGGAACGGGTCCGTTCCCCGGTACCGTCCAAAGAAGGAAAAAAACCGCTGACTATTGTTATAATTTTTTTTCTTCAAGATCTGGTTTTCAAACACAGTCAGAGCGTTAAACTGTTTGCACAGATAATCACAACTCTGCTGCTAGGGAGAGAGTTACTTCAAGTGGTAAAATTGCATTATTTGCTGTTTGTAGTTTGTAGTATATATTTGACTACAGTGTTCCCTCTCTCCAATGGCCCTCCCAACGAGGAATCCTTCCTTACAATGAATTTGCCACAGTTCCCTAAACAAGATTATTATGTCTAACCCTTTTACTGCTGCAATATCGTCTGTTTAAATTTGTCGACTGCTGTTTTCTCTCCCAGTTACATGAAAGTAGAGATTTAGAGAGAATACATGTAATGACGAGTGACAAACAGCTTGAATCCAGATCAGATGCCGCGTTACCGGGCGTCTGATCTGGATTCAAGCTGTTTGCAAATGTAAGCCAAGTCTTAATTTTCCTTCCCTATAACGACTCCCTCCAAACAACACACACAATCTGTGTCTCCCATTGGGTGTCGTTGTAGAGAGGGACCACTGTATATTTGAGAAATTGTTAAAGGACATTATTGTTATATATACATGCTCACCCTGAAATCTGCAATTCAGCTTTTGATTGGCAACAAATCAGACTTGGTGGATGCACGAGAAGTCACAGAAGATGAGGGCAAAGCTGTAGCTACTGCCTTAAACATACCATTTATTGAAACATCGGCTAAAACTGGAGACAATGTCACTGAGGCGTTTGCAAGACTGATTAGAGTGACACCAAGAAGAGGTGCAGACTACAAGGTACATGTATAGTTAACCCTTTCAACCCTAGTCCCGCATATAGGCGTCCTTTTCAAACAGTGAACATGTGAATAGTACACTTGTCCTATGCAAACAGTGAAGACCCAGATCAGAGGGCTCCAAAAGGAGCCCTCTGATCAGGGTCTTCACTGTTTGTCATAATGCCAAATATTGACAAAAACCACCCTTAAAGGTCAGAAATGGACTAGACTAAAATGGAAACTGGAATTGTCCATTTAAAGTTTTAGGGAGGAAAGAGTTAATCTATAACATTAGGATCTATCGGAAAGTAAGGTACATGGCGAGATTAGAAAAATAGTGTTAAAACCACTCAGAGTAGGTACATTTGTATATATATAGTAGACAGTGGTGAAAGAATCTCTCACAATAGGTACATGAACATGTAGTAAAATATTGATGTTAGAATCTTTTAAAATAGGTGCATTAAAAGTGAAACAAAGGTGAAGATTTAAGGTTTTGAAATATTTGTAATCTCCTCATCTTGAGCTTAACCGGTTACCCCATAAATATACCTTTTTACCCCTTTAATTTTTCCTCCATTGAAGAAAATAGTTACACTTTATACATTCATCTATGTATTCTAAGAATTTGTTTATAAATATTAGGAGATGGTATCTTAAAGCAGGCTTTAAGTAAAGCAGAATGTGCCATAAAGGCACATTCTGCTTTACTTTCAACCTGCTTTAAGTGGTTACACAGTTTCAAATCATGGAAAAGGCTATGGGGTAAAGGGTTTAAATACCTCCCTCAAACCCTATGTTGTGACTACTCATTAGAATCATCACAAAGCTAGAATTCTGAGTAGTCACCTCATAGGTTTTAGTGGAGTAATAAAGATACAGTAGTAGGTTTTGAAACTTTCCTCGTCTTTACTCTTTCAACACTAAATAACTCTTGTGGGTTATTAGATTCCCTTGAGGATCTTTTCCGTTACAAAAGCATGAACTGGTCTTCTTGGAATTTTGGGTATTTGATAAATACTGGTCTAATTTAGCAAACAGTGTAGACCCTGTGATGTGTTCAGTAAATAAATCGATGGCCATTGATTGCGAGTTGGCTACCGGTCTGAAATACAGTGGAGAAAACGTACTTCTTTAGTTCAAGTGCAAACGCATGGCAATAAAATAAAGAAAATGACAACTATTTGACAATTCTGACTGCTAGTTTTAATTTGAGAGTGGCAAACAGTTTGGAGCCTGATCAGACGCCGGGTTACCCGGCGTCTGATCTTGCTCCAAACTATTTGCAACGAAAATAATAGTTTAAGCGTAACCAGGGTTATTTGAAAAAAAAAAAGTTTTCTCTACTGTACTCTACACGCTGACCACGGGGCACAAACTGCTAACCTATAAACAGCAAACAGTGGTAATTGAACATGCTACTAATCAGGGTCTACACTGTTTGCAAAATTAATGTAATGATTATTTTGCAAAAAAATTCAAACAGGTCCATTGTGTTGAAAGCAGGGCTGCCATTTCTCCGGATTTTTCCTAAATCTCCGGATTTTTTCCCAGTACATGGTAGCTTAAAGCAGGCTGAAAGTAAAGCAGAATGCGCCCTAAGGCGCATTCTGCTTAACTTTCAGCCTGCTTTAAGTAGTCGCATGTCAACAAAACAAGAAAAAGGCTATGGAGTAAAGGTACGATTCGTAAAATCGCACTTGAAAAATGCAAATTTGGAAATCTTAGGATTTTTCATGTCAACTTATGGCAGCCCTGTGAAAGAGTTAAGCTCTATAGCTACTTTGAAGATATACCATTTACCCTTCATATCTTGTTTTACTGGGTTTTTTTTTTTCAGGTAGTAATTTTAGGCACAGGAGGAGTTGGGAAATCGAGCATTACTGTTCGGTACACGGCCGATCATTTTGTAACAGACTATGATCCAACCATCGAAGACTCGTACAGGAAACATGTCAAGATTTCAGGAATTCCTGCTGAGATGAGAGAAGAAGGCAAAAAGAAAAAGGCTGCGAAAAGTAAAAAGACTGCTAAAAGCAAAAAGTCTAAGAAGGTGGCACTCAAACAGCGTAGACCAAAAAGTGGTAGGTTAACTTTTATGTCATAACTAACAATCAAATTTCAGTGCACTTTGCACAATAAGATCATAATACTTTTTAAACTAATCATTTTTTTGAAAATTATCACTTTAGCTTCTGGTTTTCTGGTTTCAGTCGCATTAACTCTACTCCACAGCCTGTTCCTAGTTTTCAAGACAGGTGACCACTTAAAGCAGATTGAAAGTAAAGCAGAATGTGGCTTAAGGCACATTCTGCTTTACTTTCTACCTACTTTAAACCATCATCTGCTAGGATACAGAAGGCTTTTCTTCTGGTGTACATACAGTAGTGTATAAAATTGAATTATATTTCTTCAGTTGATGAATTAATTAATTGTAAAGATGCAAATCTTTGGCGTCGAGTGTTAAGTTGCTTATTATCTCAACAAATGTACTTATAGATAGTTTAACGGGATGCTATCTCAACAGGTGGCAGCCTAGTGCAGAATAAAAGTAACCTTTTTAATTTTTACCTGCAGTGTATATATAAGATATGTCACTGTTTCATGTAAGACAAAATTTACCACTTTTCCTAAACAGAACTGTGCTTTTAAGATATGTAGCTGTTTAATGCACGACAAAAGTAATACAAACAGCTCTATTTGGAGCTTTCTGCAGTTCTTTTGTCCTGCATTAACCCATAATTCAATTGATATGGTTTTTATGGCGTTCATTTTTTCCTCTACTGAAGAAAACAGTTTCACTTCATACAGAAATGAATATGCACCATCAGAAATATTTTCTATATCCTTACAGATGGTAGCTTAGAGCAGGTTAAAAGTAAAGCAGAATGTTTCTTATAGAGCATCCTGCTGAACTTTGAGCCTGCTTTTGCCCATTACCTATAGCTTGTTTCTTGTTTGAAAGACAAGTGACTGAACTTAAAGCAGGTTGAAAGTAAAGCAGAATGTTTTTAAAAGAACTCTGCTTTACTTTTCAAGAACTTACTTTAAATTCCAATCAGCATAGATACTTGAAATGCCGTCTGTGTTTCATTTTAAGGACTCCAGGTGAATATTACTTTCCTAAGCAGGGCTCCAGATAAGGGGAGTATTTCAAAAACTTAAATCTTGATTTCTGCTTCAAACCCTATGGTGTCACTACTCATTAGAATCGTCTCGACGAGATGATTCTAATAAGTAGTTACACCATAGGTTTTTAAGCTAAAACAAGTAAGAAAATGTTGGATTTGTGCAGTTCACTCCCCCTTATTTGGAGCCCTGCTAAGTGTAGAAATAATTAGAGACATGATAAGGGGTATATATGGGGTAATAGATTAACCCTTGACTCCATTAAGCCAGATTCTAGTTTTGAAGATAGAAGACCACTCAAAGCAGGTTGAAAGTAATGCAGAATGCACCTTAAGGCACATTCTGTTTTACTTTCAGCCAACTTTGAGCTACCCTCTTCTAGGATATAGGCAGTCACAGTTCTATTGCATTCTGTTACCCATTACCCCATAGCCTGATTCTAGTTTTGAAAATAGGTGACCACTTAACGCAGGTTAAAAGTAAAGCAGAATGTGCCTTAAGGCACATTCTGCTTTACTTTCAGCCTGCTTTAAGCTACCTTCTACTAGAATATAGAAAATAATTCTTACCATACATACAGTGGAGAATCTGTTATTCTTTCCCGTTTAAACGCAAACGTACGCAAACGCACAGTACTAAAACGTAGAAAAGTACAACTTTTTGACAATTCTGATAATTCAAGTTTATCTTGGTGGCAAACAGTTTGGAGCCTGATCATACGCAGGGTTACCGGGCGTCTGATCTGGCTCCAAACTGTTTGCACTGCAAATAATAGTTTTAGCGTAAACGCGTTGATTGGGAAAGAATAACAGATTCTCCACTGTATTCATAACTGTATAAATTGTAACTTTTTTCCTCAGTGGAGGAATAAATAAAAGGCATAAAAAGGTGTTATTATGGAGTAATGGGTTAAGATCTCCATACTAGACTGTTAATCCTTGACTTAACCCATTCCCCCATAGCCTGTTTCTATTTTTGAAGACAGGTGACCACTTAAAGCAGGTTGAAAGTAAAGCAGAATGTGCCTTTCAACCTGCTTTAAGCCATAATCTTCTTGAATTTAGATAATATTTCTTATGATACATATTAATGCTTGTAAAAATTGGATCTATTTTCTGTAGTGGAAGAATAAATAAAAGGCGTAAAAAGCCATTATCTTCTAGAATTTAGAAAAACATTTCTTACGATACATATTAATGATTGTAAAAATTGGATCTATTTTCTTTAGTGGAAGAATAAATAAAAGGCGTAAAAAGTTGTATTTATGGGGTACTGGGTTAACATACCTCACTTATTTCCATAGTCCAAGTGCAGTCTACACGCCAAGCCCCAGACACCTCAAGTAGTAGAGCCAGTGGAGGCGGGTTTTTCTCAGGCTTGAAGAGGGTGTTGAGTGGCAAGAGATGGTCAAGTCCTCCACCAATACAGCAGAGGGTCAACCGAATGTCCTTGTCTGATGACAGTGACTTTAGTGATAACGAATCTGACGATCAGCCACGTACAAGTGAGTTTTACTTACACTTCTCAGATCTCAATATCAGGATGCTACTTTATAACGAGTTTCAGTTGAGGCTGAGATCATTTTCAAGCATTTGACTGGTCAGATTTGAGCTTTCGCTCAAATCTGACAAATCAAATGCTTGAGGATGATCTCAGACTCAACTTAAACTCTTTATAATCTCTGGCCTTGTGGTTACATGTGACTGAATATGTCTCCAATAAAATCTGTTGTGCTCAGGGCTTTAAATAAGGAGAGTATTTCAAGTTTTAAATTTTTTATATGTCCACTAAAACCTATGATGTGATTGCTCATTAGAGTCATTGCAAAGGGACAATTCTAATAAGTAGTCAACCCATATATAAGGGTCTGGTCCAGGCATTAAGTAGAAAATATTAGAAATGATAATTGATTTACTCCAGGCTCTAACTAATCCCTCAAACTCTGAAGCATATGTCAATGATAGAAATGGGACTAGTTCAACTAAATTGCCATTTCCCGGATACTATGTTATTTTAACCCTTTTCCCACATAGCTTGTTTTTACATATTGAAGGGAGATGGTAGCTTAAAGCAGACTTAAAATTAAGCAAACACATTCTGGTTTACTTTCAACCTGCTTTAATTGGTTACCTACTTTAAATTCTTGAAACCGACTATGGAGTAATTGGTTGAGATGCATTCTGCTAAATACTCTCAACCTGCTTTAAGTGGGCACCTGTCCTCAAAACAAGAAACTGAATAATTTATTTGGGAAAAGGGTTAGGTGTATGTTAGTTATTGTGACCCCTGTATATTTAAAACCTTTCATATATAGTTGAAACTCAATACTTCAAACTCACCTAAATTGACCTTACCTGTGTTTCTGAATATAAGCTTGATAAATCGATCTCGCTTAATTCGAACATACCCATATTTCAAAGTTAAAACGTGGCTTTGCCACGTTTTAATTTTGCAATATGGGTATGTTGGAACTAACAGTGTGTCTGTGCTCCAGAGGTGCCCTGCACAGCATGAGTTCAAAGTATCGAGTTTCGACTATATTTTAGTTACAAGAGAGAAGAAGAAAGTGAGAAAGGCTGATGCCAATGTGATGTTGCTGAAGATGGATATCTTGGAAGAGGAACCCAACATAGTTACTGGGGACCCCGTCCACTGTAAAGGCTGTGATGCCATTCTCTCCTCAGTATCTGTGTTGGAGAAAACTGGTGACAGTTCCACCTGGATTTGGTGAGTTTGTCTTCATTTCTTACTAGCCTGACCATGTCCTCTATAAAAACTATATTGCCATTCTTTCCTCAGTGTCTCTGGAGAAAATAGGAGACAAATCTACATTGTCTTCGTGAATTTGTCCTCTGTATTAAAAACTCAAATTGAGATCTATTTTAAAGCTTTTTACTAGAGCTTGTAGGCCTCTATTAAGGGCCATAAGGAGCCCTCTGATCAGGGTATGCACTATTTATCATTTTGACATTTATTTTAAATATCAACCCTAAAAAGACAAAAATTGACTAGACTAAATTGAAAACTAGAATCGTCTTTGAGGTTTCAGGGAGGAAGGGGTTAAAACCCAACTCTATCAATCAGTCCATCTAATTATTACAGATGGGTTAAATAACGTGTTACATTTCAGTGAGTTTTGTGAACGCAAGAATGAAAACATAGACATGAGTCCAGAGGAAGTTCCACAAGGGGAAAGCTTTGACTTTGTCCTCATCCCAGCCAGGGAGGAGACTGAAGCTGAGGGCACTGAAGGGGCTGCAACAGGGGAGACCACTCCAGAGAAAAAAGAAGAGAGCAAAGGGATTGTGGTGTACTGTATGGATATCAGTGGTTCCATGTGCAGTACAATTAGACTTCCTGAACTGCAAGGTGAGTGCTGAACCCAGTACACCAAGAGATACGCCTTTTTACGCCTTTTATTTATTCCTCTACTGAAGAAAGTAGTTTCAATTGATACAGTCATTGATATGCACTATAAGAAGTAATGTTTTGTATCCTAGCAGATGGTAGCTAATAAACAGGCAGTAGGTAGAGCAGGCTGCTTTACTTTCAAACTGCTTTTAGTGGTCACCTGTCTTGAAATCTAGAAACAGGCTATGGGGAAAATGGTTTAATCCTTTTCAAAATTCGTTTGGAAAGGTCCATGAAGCATAAAGTTTCAAAAGTCCATAAAGCTTTTAAACTTATCTATGCTGGAGACCAATTTATGTGTATTTTTCTGTGTAAGCCCTGTTTTTAGCTCACCTGAGCTAGCTCAGGGTGAGCTTTTGCAATCCTTGAATGTCCGTCGTCCGTCGTCAACAAGTTAAGTGTTTACACTCTAGAGGCCACACTATTTATCCAATCTTTCTCAAACTTGCTCAGATGGTATATTGCCATAAGAGCTTGGATGAGTTTGATTATGGTTGAAATCGGACAAATAGGTCATGATTTATCTACCTTTAAACTGCTGAAAATGCCATATTTAACAGTGTTTACACTCTAGAGGCAACAGTATTTATACATTCTTTCTAAAACTTGTCCAGATTGTATATTACCATAAGAGTTCGGATGAGTTCGATTTTGGTTGAAATCGGATAAATAGATCAAGAGTTATCTACCTTTGAATTGCTGATAATGCTATTTTTAACAGTGTTTACATTCTAGAGTTCGCAACTTTTATCCAATCTATCTCAAACTTTCTCAGATTGTTTATGACTATAAGAGTCAGATATGTTTGATTATGGTTTAAATCAGACTTATAGGTCGAGAGTTATCTACCTTTGAATTGCTGAAAATGCCATATTTAACGATGTTTACACTCTAGAGGTCACAAATTTTATCCAATCTTTCTCAAACTTACTCAGATTGTATAATATTATAAGACTACGGATGAGTTTGATTATGGTTGTAATCGGATCAATAGGTCAAGAGTTATCTACCTTTGAATTGCTGAAAATGATATATTTAACAGTGTTTACGCTCTAGAGGCCACAATATATATCCAAGCTCTCTCAAACTTGCCCAGATTGAATATGAGAGTTCGAAAAAGGGTGATTATGGTTGGAATCGGACAAATAGATAAAGAGATATCTACCTTCAATTGCTGAAAATGCCATATTTTACAGCGTTTACACTCTTGCAACTACAGTTTTCAATGGATGATTTTAATTATACTTATACACAAAGGATGTAGCTATAAAATCTCGAAGAAGTGCAATTATTGTTGAAATGTAATCATTGTGGCAATATTTACCTGCCCTTGATATACTTTGAAATGCTAGAAAAAGGCTTCATTTCAGTATTGTTTAGGCTCTAGTTATCTGTCTTTGATGTACTCTACTATACTACAGTAGGTCAACAAACTTGAATGGATTTAGAATAAAACGGGGGAAATTCAAAGGTAAAGCTATCAGGCTTCATTACAAATGGTGAGCGATATCAGGGCCTTCAGGCCCTCTTGTTTTAACATGTGGTTTTCTGAAATATGTTTTGACCCATTACCCCATAGTCTGTTTCTAGTTTTAAAGAAAGGCTGCTCTAAGCTAGTATCTGCTAGAATATAGAAACTATTTCTTACGATACATATTTATGACTGTATAAAAGGGAACTATTTTCTTCTGTGGAGTAATAAATTATAGGCGTAAAAAGGCATATTGATGGGGGAATGAGTTAACCAGCCCTTAAATCCAATTGAAGCTTTTCCAAAATAAGTGTTAAGGCCTTTTGCTCACGGAAGTCGGTCTTGCGGGCGAGCGGATATGCGTCTGGACGACATAGACTTTTTTCGTACGTGTTTATACTAGAAAATTTATATAAAGGAAATGTTGATACAATTTAGTATAATCCTTCATAGCACAGTAAGTAGAGTGATTGACTAGCAATTCAAAGGTCATAGGTTCGAGACCCATCCGATCCAAATATTTTTTTATGTGTCAAATTTATTGACATGTCAAATCCATAACGCAGTGATCAAGGGACATGTTATGTTTAGTCTTCGTTGATTATAATTAGTGATGTTTTGTACGGTCCAATTATATGTCCACTTACATGTACGTTTTAGTTTTAATGACTTACAAGTCAATAAAATCGGTATACCCGGCTGTACTTTTTCCTAGGTTTTATGAAAAAAAAACATGGAAAAAACCACGGAGTATTCGGACGGTCATATTACAAAAACCTTGGAAAAAAGACGAGAAAACCTTAGAAAATACAAGACCTTGGTTTTTACATGGTTTGACAAAATACCTCGGAAAAGTTTACGAGGAATCCTTGTAAAATATTTAATTTCCAAGGTTTTCTCCAAAAAACCACGGAAACAAAAAATCCTCGGAAAAGTTTACGAGGAATCCTTGTAAAATATTTAGGAAAAAACCATGGAAATATTAGAACCATTTTACGTGGTTTCGACAAAATACCATGGAAAAGTATATATATACGAGGAATAGTTAACTACTAGTGGGTGGGGTACCACATGCTTTTGTTTGTATCATGTAAATATCCAAAATATATTATGATCATGATAAAATTGTATTTATGTAAGTTATGTAACTTACCATGAATCTTTTGTCAGGAGTCTGAACTGGTTTGGAGTCTTTAATTTTTGCCACATTCAATTTTTAAAGTATAGATAAACAGACAACTTAAATCTCTGACCTCTGATTGTTGTGAGCTGGTGTCCTGGGTGTGTATAATATTCACTGTTTTGTGAAACTTACAATTGTAGCAAATATTACTTATATTTATAATTCACTAAGTTGTACTTCCAAGGTTTTTCCGTGCTGGAAAATGTCTAAGTACAATTTTTACGAGGTGCAAATTGTTTAAGTTATTATTTTACAAGGATTTTCCGTGCTAAAAAATTGTTAAGTTCTTATTTCCAAGATTGTTCCGTGTTTATTTTTGCCAAAGTCCAATTTTTCCGAGCTTTTGCCAAGGTTTTAAGAGTTTCCAAGGTTTTTTCTTGATATTTACGTGGTTTTTTTGTTCATAAGCATGCATAAACCATGGAAATTTTGGTGACTAAACAAAAACCTTGGAAATTGTTACGAATAACCATGGAACTTTTAGAATTCCATGTAAATTCCACGTAAATTATTCATATTCTATGGAAATTTTACACTGAACCTTGGAAAAAGTACAGCCGGGTACATCGTACACGATTTGATCGAACTATAAAGCCACACATTGAAGCTTATCAATACGCCAACCTTTTCAAGATTGTTATTGACCATTATTATTATGTTTAAACAATATAATAAACCTTGTATGCAAGTCCATGAATAAATAATAATGCATTTTAATGACAGTTTTAATTTTAAGGTAGGTAACTGTATCTCTACATCAAATATTCCACATGTTAATAAGAAAATCTGTTATTACAACAAATCCTGACTGTAAAATTTTCTAATTTTTTCAGACTAACTATTTCATCAACCATATATTTTAATAAAATGAAAACAAATATACATTGAATGAGTCAGTTTTTTGTAATTCAATGTTTTAGCATTTTGCAAAATTTAAATAGCTGATAACATCTTCCTGAACACCTTTATTCAAAATGTTTTTAGCTTTTCTTGTAATGATTGATTGTTGTGGACTACTTATTGGACGAGATGTATAGTCATTAGCTTTATTTATTTTTGAGAAAAATAAAATCATCAAAATTCCAGGTTTTTGTTAGAAAAAGAGACCTTAAAGACAAACCACACGATAAATTTTGCCTATATTTCCACACATTGTTTTTTAGGCTATTATCATTCTTCATGAAAAGTTTCATAACACCTTGTATGGAAACTAAGCGCACCTGCGAAGTACCTTAAAGAATATTCCCTACCAGGAAATTGCTAAAGCTAAACTCTCTGTCTAAGATAAGATATAACAGATATCATGAGATCCCTAGGAACCAGATGTATCCATCCTTTGCAAACATTGTAGATCCAGATCAGAGGATTCCTGAAAATGCCCTTTGTTCAGGGTTTGCTCTGGTTGTCTCCCTTTTGGGATAAATCTCTCTTGATTCATTTATCAGAAAACAGACAAGTGAAATTGAAACCATGGCTTGGTAATGTGGTAACAACAGGGCTCCAGATAAGAGGGAGTAAATTGAACAAATCCAATACTTTTCACTTATTTCAGCATCAAATCCTATGGTGTTACTACTCATTTGAATCGTCTCTTCGAGACGATTCTAATGAGTAGTGACACCATAGGGTTTATTACAGAAATAAAGATTTTAGTTTTTGAAATACTCCCCTTATCTGGAGCTCTGGTGGTACCTTGTTCTTTGTATGTTTTAGCCCAATGGAGGAATGCAAGAGACAGGACATCTCATGACAATACAATCTCAAGCCTTCAGGCAATTAAGGATGCTGTAATAAGGTAAATAACATGCTATTGGAGAAAAAGACTGAGCTATGTAACCTATTGCTCCATTAACCCATTACCCCTTTACGACTTTAATTCATTCATCCACTGAAGGAAATAGTTACAATTTATACAGTCAGGAATATGTAGCAAAAGAAATACTTTCTATATTCTATCAGATGATAGCTTAAAGCAGGCTGAGAGTAAAGCAGAATGTGCCCCAGAGCTCCAGATAAGGTGCGTTTTTGCGTTTTTCAGCATTAAATTTCACTGAAAACGCATCGGAAATGAAATCCAAGGGTGAAAAAACGCATTTCAAATGTCAGTTCAGCATTACAATTCATATGAGTGCGTTTTACTCGGTTAGAATCTTAGAACTGTATTCCTGTTATTTCGAAATTTATTCACGCAAATCAAGCATACCCCTTGACTGGTTCCCGTTTCTGTTTTTAGTTTTATCTGAGAATGTTCTAGGAATAAGGGTACCATGCTAATTGTCTAGATGCATTGCAAGCGTTCCGCGATTTGTGTAAAAATGGCGAACAGACGCAAACACGGGTGGTGTAAACGAAAATCAAGCGATACAGACACCACAAGCAAATTAAAATTCTTTAAACACGATGAGAAAACAACAGCTGAATCAGTCGTGTGTGTGATATTGGTTGAAATAATTCCTGACAGTGTCAGCAAGGTGGAAATATCTTCGAAGAAACACGCAGGGGATAGATTTTCTTATGAAACTGTTCAGCTTTGGAAAGAACAATTTCGTGGTTTCAAGTAATCGTAAGTAAAAAAGATCGAAGATTGAGAATTGGGAGGCAGAAAATATGGTCTAATATTAACCCAAACAGCAAACTCCTACCTGTGTATGTATTTTCAATTTTTTGGAGTAAGGGTGAAAACAAGCATTGTAATTTCAGATTTCAGCATTAGAAAAAAAAAATAGGGGGTCAATCAGCATTAGGTTACAAAATTATCTGGAGCTCTGAGTGCCCTTAGGCACATTCTGCTTTACTTTCAACCTGCTTTTAGTAGTTACCTGTTTTCAAAACTAGAAAAATGCTATGGGGTTACAGGATAATATGCATACATGTATTTAGACACTTAATTTATTCATACTCAGAAGAAAATAGTTAATCTTTATACAACAAAGGATATTCACCATTATAAATGATTTCTATATTAAAGGATGCTGAAAGTTAAGCCGAATGCTCAATAAGACACATTCTGCTTTACTTTCTCCCTGCTTTAAGTGGTCACTTGTTTTGAAAACTAGAAATATGCTATGGAGTAAAGGGTAAACCCATTACTCCATAGCCTGTTTCTAGAAATAAAAATGGGTGAAAACATAAAGCAGGTTGAAAGTAAAGCAGAATGCACATAAAGGTGCTTTCTGCTGTATTTTCAGCCTGCTTTAAGCTATTATCTACTAGAATTTAGAAAAGACTTCTATTGATACATTTTTATGTATGTATAAATTGTATAAACTATTTCCTTCGGTGGAGGAATAAATTAGAGGCATAAAATGGGGTATTTAAGGAGCAATGGGTTAATGGTTGTGTTGACCAGGTGATTGACTGTTCTGGGTGCTTTATTGAATGAATTTCAAGGGGGTGCTGGAGCCTTTTGAAGGGGAGAGTTGACTTGGCCATTTATGTCAGGTGACCACCTTTTACCTTATGTAAGACACTTATATGCCTAACCATTTAATGTACAGTAAAATGTCTCTATTACAAACACTATAATTAGATGTCTTATTGGTTGTATTCAAGATAGGTGACTGTTAAAAGAAAGGTGAAAGTAAAACAGAAAGCTCCTTAAGGAGATATTGATAAGTTTTTCATGACTCTAGTTTCGGAGGTATTACACCTATTTCATCAGCACTAAAAGAACTTTCTGTTTTACCTTACTTTGCTTTAACCCTTTCCCCAAAAGAAGCGACTTTTAGCACATTTTATTTATTCCTCCGCTGAAGGAAATAGTTCCAATTTATGCAGTCATGAATATAATTTATAAGAATTATTTTCAGCTTCCTTGCAGATTATAGCTTAAAGCAGGCTGAAAGTAAAGCAGAATGTGCCTTAAGGCACATTCTGCTTTACTTTCAACCTGCTTTAAGTGGTCATCTGTCTTTAAAACTAGAAACAGGCTATGAGGTAAAGGGTTAAGCAGTCACATGTCATAAACACCTAATAATTAACACAATTTCAAGGTTTTTAATAGAAAGGCAGAGCTCTTGATTAGGGTAGTATTTCAAAACTATACTCTTTATTTCTGCAATAAACCCTATGGTGTTACTACTCATAAGAATCGTCTCTTTGAGACAATTCTAATGAGTAGTAACACCATAGGATTTGGTGCTGAAATTAGTGATTTACCACCTTTTATTTGAGGCCCTACTGGCAGAGGTTTTACCTATGTATCTCTATGTTACAGACAGTTGGAGAGGATGAAGATTGAACACCCTAACAAGAAGGTTGCCTTGGTTACGTTTGGCTCCACTGTATATTTGTGGGGAGACTGTTGCCACGGAGGTCCTACTAGCTTTAACACCAACCTGGATGATTATGATTGGCTGATAGCTAGGGGACAGGAGTACGCTACAAATTTGGAGCTTGGAGGGCTTGAAGACACATACAGGTATCGTAACTCATTCACTTCTATAACTTTCAATGGACAGATCAAGTTTCAAATTAAGTCTAGTCCATTTTAGCTAGTCTGTTTTTTGAAGAGACGTCCGAGATTTCAATGGTATGCATGATCATCTTGACAAGTCCTATCCCGACATAATGAAATATTATACTAATTGACCTTGACCTTTGACCTTATCTTACTGTATTTTTTACCGATTTTGGCTCTTGCAATTTTCTTTTTGAGCAGACTCTATTTGCATAGGACATCTTCACATGTAGAAGGTAGCTTAATTAAAGCAGGCTAAAAAGTAAAAGTAGACTTGACCTTAAGGCGCATTCTGCTTTACTTCTAGCATGCTTTTAGTGGCCACCTTTCTTCTAAACAAGAAACAGGCTATGAGGATAAATGTTAAAGACCATTACCTATTCTTAACCAAATGTGCCTTAGGTGACTATTAATGGAGTCTATGTTTTGTGTGGTTTCATTTCTTTTAAACTTGACATCTGATTTGAAAGGCAACATTTGCAAATTGTAGTTATGCCTTGCTTAATTTATAAGAGTTTAAACTATATTAAGTTTAAATATATATGAATTTATTTCACTAAATTTACCAGCACCTTGGAAAACAAAATACAAGATATCAGAACCGAGGGCTGCACAGCGCTGGGCCCAGCTTTAGCAATCAGTGCTGGAATTATAGCAGGCACCCCTATGTCTGAAGTCATCCTCTGCACAGACGGGGAACCAAATCAGGGTATAGGTGACCTGCTGAATGGTGATGTTAGAGCAACAACTTTTTATAATCAGGTAATTGTTATTTTTTGTTGTTTGTTTTTTAGTGAACTTAATTCAAAGGTAACAGACCTGAGTACAACAGGCAGTACTGCCCTGGGCCCAGCTCTAGCTATTAGTGCAGGCATTATAGCTGGTACCCCAAACTCTGAAGTAGTGTTGTGTACTGACGGGGCACCAAATGTAGGCATTGGGGCGATACATCGTGCTGCTGATGGTCCAGCCAATGACTTCTATAAAAGGGTAAACATTTAGATACAGTACACATTTATTACTAAATTAAACATTGAATTGCGATTTTAACAGATCACTTCATAGCGATGTTATAACAGCTTAAGCTATGCATTATGAGACAGTCACCAACTCGCCGCAGATGACGTACATTGTACAGTGAAACCCCTCTAAACCGAACATGTGTGGGGACAACATAAATGGCCGGTTTAGAGAGGTTTCCAGTTTAGAGGGGTCTATATTTTGGAAAATAGCTGATCACTTAAAGTAGGTTGAAAGTAAAGCAGAATGCGCCTTAAGGCGCATTCTGCTTTACTTTCAATCTGCATTTAAGCTATCATCTGCTAGAATATAGAAAATATTTCTGATGATACATATTCAGTGTATGAATAAATCAAAGGCGTAAAAATGCATATTTATGGTGTAATAGGTTCAAATAAGGAATGGTTGAAAACGGGACCAAAGTTTTTATCCGGTTTAGAGAGAATTCCGGTATTTAGAGGTTCCGGTTTAGAGGGGTTTCACTGTATTTGGAAAACTGACTGTTTCATAGTGGTGATGCTATGCTGTATTATTTGCTTTCAACAGCTGAAAATTCATCTCAATTTATATACGTTTCTTTGACAACACTTGTGCAAAACTGTAAATAAAATTGTAAGAGCCTTATTCTTATATAAGGAATATTAGTGTGCATGGTAAAAAGAATTGTACATACTGTATTCTCCCGTTTAAACACACACTCTAACAAACACTTTTCCAAATACAGTGCTCCCTCTCTACATCAACAACCAATGGGAGACAAAGATTATGTGTGTTGTTCGTAGGGAGATGTTATAGGGAAGGACAATTGGCTACATTTGCAAACAGTTTGAATCTGGATTCAAGCTGTTTGCCACTTGTCATTATGTTTTTTTCTGTCAAAATGTCCATTATGTGGCTTTGAGAAAAACAGAAGGCTTGAATTTGAAGCAGACAATATTGCATCTGTTAAAAGGTTGGACTTAATTGTCTTGTTTGGGAACAGCGGCAAGCATTGTTGTAAGGAGGGAATCGTTGTTGGGAGAGAGCACTTTTTAAGCCTAATTACAGATCAAACCTTGGAATTTTTAGCTCACCTCCGCAAGGTTCAGGTTGAGCTTTTGATATCCTAACACTCTATAGGCCACAATTTTGTTTCCAATCTTTTTCAAACCTGCTCAGAATGTATAATTATGAGAATAAGCTCTTAGTACATGTACACCAAATGTCTCAGCTCAGGGTCATCTGGCTCTTGACAATACTATTATTAAAATTAATAAAATTGTACATGTCAGTTTCCATAGCAACCAGTTCTGAATGGTTCCAGTAACTGTTGCTTTAAACATATTTTGTAGGGAACCACCTAAGGAATGTTAACTCTTTGCATGCTGGGTAATATTTTTTCGTCTGCAACAATAATTGTTGTTTTCTTTTCAAAACAGGAGCAGAGTGTCAAGCAGTTTGGATCTTGATGAGACGCTGTGTAATGTGGCGTCTCATCTGGATCCGAACCGTTTGCAAAGGTAATCACTGTGGGATATATCTACCGGTGTACCTGCCTTTTATGCGAAAAATTAGTCTTCCATTTAGCTGTCATACAGTGGATAATCTGTTATTCTTTCCCGTTTAAACGCAAACGTACGCAAACGCAAAGCACTAAAACGTAGAAAAGAACAACTTTTGGACAATTCTGATATTTCATGTTTATCTTGGTGGCAAACAGTTTGGAGCCTGATCAGACGCCGGGTTACCCGGCGTCTGATCTGGCTCCAAACTGTTTGCACTGCAAATAATAGTTTTAGCGTAAACGCGTTTATTGGGAAAGAATAACAGATTCTCCACTGTAGTATCAAGGTTTTACCGTACATCAAAAGACTTATTATTACTTACCCAGCTTAGTGATGGTGCTAATAAAGTTTGGTTGCAATGGGGCCCTACCGATATACAGAGTTACCCCGCATGGAAAGTGTGATAAGAGTAGCGCCCCCTGAATGAGCGGTTGTTTCCGGTTCAATAGTGAAGTACACATAGTATCGAAAATCCTTTATCCTCAAACACGAATTTGAGGAGATTGTCTGCTTGTTAGTGTAGAGCTTATATTATATACAGTAGAACCTGGTTATACATTATTGAAAGCGCAATCTCTCATATTGTTCAAAAATAGAATTAAGACATGCATTTACTTTACCTACAATAAAACTTACAAAAACTTCCATAGATATACCGTTCTATGCATATCATTTATTCATATGTTTATTAAAATAAGTCATCAATCTGCACCTCAATAAATATGTTATACCTCCCAGCAGATGATAGCTTAAAGCAGAATGTACCTTAACCTGCCTTAAGGGGTCACCTATCTTCAAAACTAATACCATCTATTGGGTAAAGGGTTAAACCCCGTTACATGGATGTGTCATAGCACATTCTGGTTGCTGTTAATCAACCATAAACCCTACCCGCTATGAATACCTATCATTTAATTTAATACTTTAGCTGATTAAATAAGGAAAAATACCGTATGAATGATCAATTATGCTAATAGCATGATAAGGGTTAATATTTAAAAAAAAATACTGCCTACTTTCTTGATAAAAGTTTAGAACATGATATCAATTTTGACTTAAAACATAAATGAGTGTTAAACAGGTCTACCCCTGATCAGCCTGTTAGTATATATGCTGCATCTTATCTGGTTCCAAACTTTTTTTTTATAAATGATAGTGTTTTAAGCCTATTATAATTAATGAACTGGTAAAAGATCAACAGAAAGAAAGTTTTAATCTACTAAAACGATGGAATACATGCTTTACTTTCAACATTGAGTTTTCAATAGAGTACACATTTAATGATAGGAGAGGGGTTCTAAAGTATTTATGTTGTTAAAACGGTATGTATTTCCTATTAACCCTTGAAATACGCCTTTGGTTTATGCCTCCATTGAAGGAAAGAGTTCTAATTCAAAGTTTTTATTAGCATGAATGTGCAACATTAAAAACATTGAATATCCTAGCAGATGGTAGCTTAAAGCAAGCTGAAAGTAAAGTGGCATGTACTTTTCAATCTACCTTTAATGGACACCTGTCTTTCCAGGTAGGAACAGGCGATCGGATAATGGATTTACCCATTACCTAAACCAATTACCCCACAGCCCGTGTTAAGTATTTAATATAGGTCACCTCTTAAAGCAGGTTGAAAGTAAAACATAATGCGCCTTAAGGTGCATCCTGCTTTACTTTAATCCTGCTTTAAGGCACCACCCACTGCGACTTAAAATATCACCTATGTTTCATAATTATGACTGCTTAGTGCATGAAGAGGATTTAGTTGCTTATGAAGGTGGAATTCATTAAAGGAGTAAAAGGCATAATGATGGGGGTAATGGGTTAAGCTTTTGCACATGAAGGAGTGCATGGTATAGGAGATAAATATTTATTCCCCACATGAATAACAATGTGGATCCTATATAAAAAAAATAGTTAGGTGTGTTTTGATTCCAGCCTGTGTACCCAAGACTTAAGCTTCCGTTTTATGGCTTGTCATAGCAGAGATGACTATGGGACAGCAGCTGCACCCCAGTGGGGGGTCAGTATACACTTCGATTTCTAGCTAATTGGTTACTTCCTGTTGTTAGTTGTGATGATGCTTTGCGCTTTATGGCCCCTGGGCAGAAGCCTTGAGAGGTGAAATCCATGTGCGCTATGAGCATGACAGGCTGAACTATTTCTATGAAATTTCTGTCAACTAAAATCTGCTGGTATATAATGAACAAACAAAATATACATTTTTGAAGAAACTGTTTACCATTCAACATATTTTAAAAGATCAGCTTAACCCTTTGCCTAATGAATATTCATGTCATTATTAATAACTGAATAATACAAAGTTTATGTTTAATACCGGTAATGTCTTAATAAATATCCCCTTTTTCACCTGTAATAGGCAGCATTTATAGACCTATAATGTCATTTAAGAACCAGAGAGGACAGTCATTGATTATAGAGACTGTTCCTATATAGTAACCATCTGATCAGGATCTACTTTTAATCCATGTTAACGTTCTTTTACCGAGGTGAAAACCTGTGTCTGTTAAGTATGTTAAAAGTCAGCTTCTTTGTTATATAGAAAAAGTATGATCAGTGCTACTTTTGGTTTGCTAAAAACGATGAAATAAATAACCGTCGCATTTGACATTAAACAAAATTAATTCATTAAAATACATAGGGATAAACGGGAGCATGACTGCATATAGATATAAGGTATCAAACTAATAAACCGCATTCGATCTATTCTTTTCCGAATCGTTTATGACCGTTATCGACACCGTCTCAATGAGATGCGTTAACTAAACCGGAAACAACCTTTTCCTTATCAGGAGAGTTAACTCGTGTTGAAAATTGGGATAACTCTGTAATGCGGTAGGGCCCCATTGGGCCAGTGATAGTCAAGAACACCCTTATAAGATTCTCTATGTAATACTGTAGGGATTTGACATTTTAGTGCCAATGAGATTTTAAAATGTATGGCTCCAATATTACAGGGCTACCGATAGGAGGGAGTAAACAAAACATGTTCAACTTTTTCTCAATTATTTTAGTACCAAATCCTATGGTGTAACTACTGATTAGAATCCTCTCAATTCGAGACTATTCTAATGAGTAGTAACACCATAGAGCTAATGAAGAAATAAATATTTTAGTTTTTGAAACACTCCCCTTATCTGGAGCTCTACCTATAAGATTCCTAATGTTTTAGATTGGAGAGTTCGCCAAAGGGAACAACACTCGTCTGTCTGTGCTTGCCGTTGAGGGTACAGACACGGGACTCCAGCACGTCCAGCAGTGTGCTGTGGTGTCAGGCGGTACCATCAATGTTCTCAACCCACTGGAGATGATGAGACAACTACGCCTAATTGCCCAGAACTATACCATAGCTACAGCTGTAGATGTTACAGTCATCCTTCACCCAACTCTTGCCTTTGATGAACAAGGATATATACAGGTAATAGACTAGTTTGTAACTGTATCATCATTCAATGATTTTTTAAAGATTGAGACACAATTTAATTCTTAAATTCCTATCTCTTGAAATTCGGAAATAATTACCTTCTTTTTTGCGAAATTGTTCATGTGGTTTTAAATTTGGTCTGTGGCCATTTTTGGTGATAAGGGGTAGACAGGCGGAGTCATATATGTTTTCTAAAAAACAAATCTAGATATTGATGCTGTTAAATACAGATGGCAGCTAAAACAAATAGTATTAAAGCAAAAAGCTCCATTAGGAGCTTTCTGATTTACTGTCATCTTGCTTTAAGCAGTATCCGCATTAAATTCTGTTGAATGTTGGTAACTTGTTCTTTTGGCTATGGAGGAAAGGATTAATCCATTAGCACATAGTTCCTCATTGTTGTGGGTTCCAATCCCAGTCTGGGCGCTTTGGATTTTTCATGAGGGAAAAACTTTTCAGTTGGCTTGCTGAAAGTTGGTGGTTCTACCCAGTTTCTGATTTGTGCCTGAAATACTGCATAAAGGACTCCTGGTGTCTTCCTCCGCCTTTAATTAGCTTGACCTCGCAATATGACTGAAATACTGTTACAGGGACCTAAAATCATAACATAATACACTCAGTGCAAAAAGAAACGCACATCGTGCTCAGGCGCAGATTAAGACACCTTTTATTTGGAAGAAAATTAGAATAGAAAGACCATATCTCAAGATTTATTTAATTCTGCAACAAGTTCAGCAAAAAATACTCAAAAAACAATGTGCTGCCCTTTAACCATTTCCCTTTAATGACGCCAAAAAGCGTTTGCAAACAGTTTGGATCCTGATCAGACGCCGCGTAACGCTGCGTCTGATCAGGATCCAAACTGTTTGACACTCGTATGGATTTGCTTTAAGTCATTCTACATTGAATTTTACTTTGAAACGATCTTGCAAACAACAAAATTGAAGCAGACGACAATGAAACGGTGAAAGAGTAAATATCTCACGATTGATTTGGCAGCGAGAGAATTAACTACAGCTCGTTTAAAACATCGCACCGATTAGTACAGGTTGTGATGCTACTAATTCAATGATGATTTATCAACAATTCACAAATACGTTTCTTCTACATAAAAATAAATTTTGATAAAAATGTGCGTTTCTTTTTGTGCTGAGTGAATGTAACCCCTTCCTCTATAGCCATTGGCCTTGTTCACTAGTAAATAACTGTATTTAAGGCAAGATACTGCTAAAAGCAAGATAAGGCTTTCTTATTTACTCTTGCTTTAACCCATTACCCTATAGCCTTTTATAGTTTCAAAGACAGGTGACCACTGAAAACAGGTTGAAAGTAAAGCAGAATTAAGGCACATTCTGCTTTACTTTCAGCCTGCTTTAAGCTATAATCTGCTGGAATATAGAACATATTTCTTATGATACATATCCATGACTGTACAAATTAGAACTATTTTCTTCAGTGGAGAAATAAATTAAAATCGTAAAAAGGCGTATTTATGGGATAATGGGTTAAGCTGCCCCTAAGTTCAACACTTTAGTTTTATGTTCAATTTTGACGTGGTAAAGTAGGTAGAGATGTTCTAGCTAAGACACTATGGAGGAAAGGGTTAACGTCCGGGGGTCAATTTGTTTAGATTAAACCAGAGTACTTCTTTATTTTATCTTCAGGACACAAACCGACTGGTAAAGGAGGTTGGAAATGCATCCAAGGAAACAGATCTGACTTTCAGATACAAGTTCAAGGATCCTAAGAAAAAAATTACACTAAAAAGTATTCCATTCCAGGTAGGTAGATTGATATCTTTGGTAGTTTTCTTAAAGACTTGTTTCATAAATCCCATAAACTATGAGCACTCGTGTAAGTTCCTATATATATATATACGCGACGTCGTTACCACGATACCATATAACACTGAAGAGTCGTAATGGCGAAACATGTTTGTTAGTAGATTATCACATTAAACTTACATATAAAGGCATGTGAAGTCATTTATTTATTTCCGATATATATATATATATCTATGAAGTATAGATTTAATAACCAGAATACCGGTATTACCTTTTCAGGTTCAAATCTCCTACACGCTGAAGAATGGAATGCGTTGTTTACGAGTGTTGAGTAAGGCCCATGAAGTAACCAGTGACAGGAAAGAGATGGAGGAGGTAGGCTGATAATACATTGTTACCAACAGGGCTGCCATAAGTTGACATGAAAAATCCTAAGAAGATTTCCAAATTTGCATTTTTCAAGTGCGATTTTATGAATCGTACCTTTATCCCATAGCCTTTTCTAGTTTTGTTGGTATGCGACTACTTAAAGCAGGCTGTAAGTAAAGCAGAATCTGCCTTAAGGCGCATTCTGCTTTACTTTCAGCCTGCTTTAAGCTACCATGTTCTGGAAAAAAATCGAAGATTTAGGAAAAATCCAGAGAAATGGCAGTCCTGTACCAAATAAACTATGATAGCTCCAGAACTTCAGATAAGAGGAGAACATCAAACACTAAAATCTTTATTTCTGCATTAAACCCTATGGTGCCACTACTCATTAAAATCCTCTCATCCGATTAAGTCTAGTCTAGCTATTTTTTGACAATTAAAGGTTGTTTTTATTGGTGAACACCATCAGAAATTTGGCCCTTTTTATTACTTTTTTGGTTTGACCTGACATTTTTTAGTTATGTCCCTTTTCAAAATTTTAACTAATCAGATTTTATTCTGAGCTTTAATCTGTCATAACTGAATAAATTGGAACTATTGTTTACAGTGGAGGAATAAATTAAAGACGTAAAACATTTGGTTATTTTATATAGTGTATGGTTTCAGGGCAAACTTACCCTACAATATGCTATGCCCTGTTATTGTACAAAATTAGGTTATTGTATATGGTGTTTGTTTTCAGGGTATCAATGTTGCTGTGGTAGGGGTTGCTGCTGTACAGAAATCAGCTTTAATGGCTGCCAAGGGTGATGCCAAACAGGCCCAAGAGCACATGTAAGTACAAGAAAAACTCTTTCATCCATATCTATCATATTGTACCCGGACTTGTATTAACTCTTTATCCAATAGCCACACATGACTGCCTAACCCTTTACTTCATAGCCTATTTCTAGTTTTGAAGATCAGTTTTGATGACCACTTGAAGCAGGTTGAAAGTGAAATCACCTTCTGCTTTACTTACAGCCTGATTTAAGCTACCATCTGCTGGAAAAATATTATAGGATATGTTTCTTAAAAAACATAGTTATATTCATGATTGTATAAATTGGAACTTTTTTCTTTAGTGCATGAGTAAGTTAAATGTATATAATCCTGTATATGCTATTAATGGAGTAAAGGGTTATTTAAAGTTAAGCAGATGTGCATTCTGCATTATTGCTAGCCTGTGTTTTATGTTCACAGAATGTGCCTAATTGTGCATTATGATTTACTCTCAATATGCTTTAAATGGTCACCTATTTTCAATTCTAGAAACATGCTATGGAGTAAGGGGTAAAGCTGTCTGCTTTACCTTTAGTTTGCTTTAAGGATGTCTGCCTGTCTTTTTGAGCATTATGAAATTTCCGAAAAATTTTATGAACTCATTTTCCAAAAAAAAGAACTCATTTTTGGTGAATGCATACAGTCATAAAATACTATTTTCCCGGGGAAAAGTTGGATTTTCGTTCCGGAAGGGACTTTTTAAGTTTTATGTCCTATTCGTAGTTTACAGCATACACTGTTTTCATAGGTAGGTTGCATTTTGTTACATCCGATTTCATTTTAATTTCTCAGAATATAAGAGTGAAATTTTCATGGTAGTACAGTTTTAGTATAAATTATAGACAATTCAATAGATCAAATGATTTTTTTTTGAAAAAAAAAATTTTGGGTAAAAATACACCAAAAAGTGAAAAAATGAGAAAAAATGGATTTTTATATCTTTTTTAAGAGATCCGGGACACTGTGTTTTTATTTGCTATTTCACTAAAACTTGATGTTTGCAAGGCTAAAAACAACAAATAAAAAATTTGGTATTTAGTTTGCTACAATTTGAAGGGCAATTTTCACTGTGCCTTATTCTCCCATTATAAAAAAAGTGGGTGGGGTAAATTTTACTCCTTTCCGGTGAAATCAAACATTTTTATTTTGGATCTTAAAAAAACATTATTTTCAGGATTTATTCTTACTATGGTAATATAAATTAGGATACTTTTTGTACAAATATATTGTTTAAATAAAGATTGAAAAACCGTAGTACAAAAAAGTAGGAGTTTTTGTGAAGCTTCAATTTTAGGCGGGTAGCCTTGAAAAATCTCAAATTGTGAAAAAGAAAGGTCCGGTACCCCCACATTTTTCACCAGTTTTGTCATAGAAACTAATTTTACTGTTTGAATGCAAAGTTTGAAGAATTTGGTATTTACTTTCCAAAGGTGCACCTACCCCCTTAAGCTACTATCTGCTAGGATATAGAAACTATTTCTTATGGTTCATATTCATGACTGAATTAAGTGGAACTATTTTCTGGAATGAATGAATAAATTAAGGGCATACAAAAGCATATTTTTGGATAAAGGGTTAATGCAGGATAAAATTAATGCAGAAAGCTCCTGCTATAAGCAGCAACCTGTAGTACAGTAGTAGCAGATCCCCATGCTTATTCAGTGTAGTGTTCCCTTATACAAGTCTGACTGTATGAACAACTTGTTTTTCTCTTTACAGGAAGAAAACACGACTAATGCTGAAGAGAGGGGCTAAAACATCAACACAGCTTGAAGAGAAACTCGCCTTTAAAGTGGAATCTGAGGGGCTAAAAAAGGAGCTAAGATCTGCCATGGAATATGACGTAAGTGACTCCCTTCTGTACATGGGGAGAGTGCTTTCTGTATCTTTATCAGTAATATTGTGAGCATCAGTGTGTAGGGATGTGTGTTTCTCAGTTTGTCTATCTTTAATAGCCTTGTTCTTTCTCTTAACCCTTTACCTAATAGGCTATTTCTGGTAGCAAAGAAATTGACCACTTAAAGCACGTTGAAAGAAAAGCAGAATGCACCTTAAGGTGCATTCTGCTTTACTTTCAGCGTACTTTAAGCTACTATCTGCTAGAAAATAAGGAACTTTCTGATAAAACATATTCATGACTGTTTAAATTGGAACTCTTTTCTTCAGTGGAGGAATAAATTAAATGTGCTAAAAGGCGCTTCTATTGGGTTAACCCTTTCCTCCCTGAAACGTTAAATGGACAATTCCAGTTTCCAATTTAGTCTAGTCCATTTCTGACTTTAAAGGGTTGTTTTTGTCAATGTTTGGCATTGTGACAAACAGCGAAGACCCTGATCAGAGGGCTCCTTTCAGAGCCCTCTGATCTGGGTCTTCACTGTTTGCATAGGACATGTGTACTATTCACATCTACACTGTTTGAAAAGCACGCCTTAATGCGGGACTAGGGTTCAAAGAGTTAAGGGTTAATCCAGGGAGCCTTAGTGACAAGTATACATGTCCTTTACAAACTGTAATTTGTGTGAGAAAGTCCAGCGTCCAGAACCCATTTGCGGTGCTCTTATTGACCATGTAGGAGCCCTCTGATCTGTACAGTCTACACTGTTTGCATAGGACAAGTGTACGTTTCAAAGGTACACTGTTTGTAAATGATGGTATACATGTCACTAGGGGTAAATACATGTAGGTTCTGAATTCTTTCGACTTCCTGTAACACTGGTATGGTACTGCAATAGTACAGTGCTCCCTCCCTATAACAGCCGTCTGTACAACGATTCCCTCCTTATAACAACTCCCACACAATCTTTGTGTCCCAATTGGGGTTGTAATTGAGAGAGAGCACTGTATATCGGGATTTCCCATTCATAAACATGTGTCAGGTGCTTTTCTCTAATTCATATTTTGAGTTATTAATAATGTTAATCATTTTACTGCTATTAGCTATATTAATCCTTTCTGAAAACAGTGTAACTCACACTTAGCAGTATACAGGTTTAACACATTACTCTGTGAATAAGCCTTTTTATTGCTTCTTTTTTTTTGATACACCAAGAAAAATATTCTTCTCTTTAGAAAGCCTGAACTTAGAGCACAGAAGGCATTTCCAGCATCTTTCCAGCTGGTAGAATAAAGCAGGCTGAAAGTAAATTAGAAAGCTCCTTAACCCATTACCCCATAGCTTTTGTCTAGTTTTGGAAACAGTTGACCACTTAAAGCAGGTTGAAAGTAAAGCAGAATGCACCTTAAGGTGCATACTGCTTTTCTTTCAACCTGCTTTAAGCTACCATTTGCTAGAATATAGAAATTATTTCTTGTAATAAATGTTCATAAATGTATAAATTGGAACTATTTCTTGAATGGAAGAATACAATAAAAGCGTATAAAGGAGTACTTATGGGGTAATTGGTTAAGGAGCATTCTGTTTTGCAATCAGTTTCTTTGAACAATCACCTGTCTTAAAAACTGAAGCCAATCGTTGGATAAATGAGAACGGTTTAGTTATGCTGTGGCTTTATGAAGAAATTGACTATTTGGTGTGTGGCGTTTGAAATTTAAACTTCTTCTTGTTATATCTGCTGCCTTGAAATTGCCATCTACAAGTTTTGACAAATTGAGATTTTATGCATTTTTCAATTGACAAAACTTTCAGACCTACCGATATTTCATATGTTTAATTTAAATCAATCAATCTCGCTTAACCCTTTGAACCCTAGTCCTGCATATAGGCGTCTTTTCAAACAGTATACATGTGAATAATACACTTGTCCTGTGCAAACAGTGAAGGCCCAGATCAGAGGGCTCCGAAAGGAGCCCTCTGATCAGGGTCTTCACTGTTTGTCAGTAATGCCAAAATTGACAAAACATCTCTTAAAAGTCAGAAATGGACTAGACAAAAATTGAAACTGGAGTTGTCCATTTAAAGTTTCAGGGAGGAAAGAGTTAAGTTGAATATACTAGTATTTCAAAGTTGAAACATGGCTAAGCTAGGTTTTAACTTTGGAATATGGGTATTTTACGTGTAAATTCCTTATCTGATGGAGCTGTCTGATCAGGGTCTGCACTGATTTCTTATCAGATCTCTCTGACATGAGCCCGGCTTTTTATGACTATTCAATGGTAGAAAGGTTAATAAATTGTAAAGTCTGAGTGTGGTGTTTATCGTAGTTTGTGTTACTGCTTACTCTACCAGGGCTTTAGATAAGAGGACTATTTTTGACACAAAAATATCTATAAAAACATCTATATATCTGCATCAAACTCTATGGTGTGACCACTCATTAGAATCTTCTCCACAGGGATTGGTGCAGAAATGCAGGAGATAGTCTTGAAACTGATAAAAATTACTTGCGCTTATCTGAAGCAATGCTTTCATCAATTAATTTCTAACCCAAACCTAAATGCTTGTAGGATGTGGCACATCGGTCAGACCATCGCTCCAACTTGTTCACCAATCTTGCACAGCACCAGAGCAATCTGTATCACGGATCCTCAGCGGCAGAGAAAAAGAAGTTGATGTTTGGCAGAAAAGCCAAAAAAGGCCTATCAGATCAGTTCTATAGCTATAAGAGCTAAATCCCATCTCTACTGTGAAGTTAACGCTTTACACCAATCAATCAGTGAAAGAACTGTATGACATTGGCTGCACCACCCTTTCCGTTGGACATTTAGATGCCGCTACCTATTCTCCATAGAAGAAATACAATTGAATACTAACCCTTTACCCCATAGCCTGTTTCTAGTTTTGAAGATAAGTGACTACTTAAAGCAGGCTGAAAATAAAGCAGAATGCACCTTAAGGTGCATTCTGCTTTACTTTCAGCCTGCTTTAAGCTCCCAGTCCTGCTTGAATATAGAAAGTTTTTCTTATGATACATATTCATCACTGTATTACTTGGAACTATTTTCTTAAATGGAGGCATATTTTAGAGGCATAAAAAGACATATTTATGGGGCCATTTTTTTAACACATTCAACACTAGTGATGAGATTACTGGTCATTTCCAAACAGTGTACCTGTGAAGAATACAATTGTCCTATCCCAACTGTGTAGACCCTAATCAGAGGGCTCCTGAAGGAGCCCTCTGATCAGGGTCTGCACTGTTTGTAATTTTGCTATATATTGTTAAAATCAACTTTAAATAGTCAAAAGTAGACTAGATTTAATTAAAGGATATTGGAATTGCCCATTAAAAGTTGCAGGGGTGACATTACAAACAGTGTACCTGTGAATAAAGCCAGTAATGTAGACCCTAATCAGCTGCACTTTCAGGATGCTTTAAGCTAACATCTGTTATAAAAGCAAATTCACATGGTACATATTCATTACTGTATAAAGTGGACCTTTTTTCTTCAGCGGAGAAATAATCAAAAAGCAGAAAAGGTGGTACATCTGACATCTATTGGTTTATGGGTTAACCCATTACCCAATAGCCTGTTTTCTAGTTTTGAAGACAGGTGAACGCTTAATGCAGGTTGAAAGTAAAGCAGAATGCGCCTAAAGGCTTATTCTGCTTTACTTTCAGCCTGCTTGAATCTACCAGCTTCTAGAATATAGAAATTATTTCTCACGTTAAATATTCACAACTGTATAAATTGGAACTATTTTTCTCCAGTTGAGGGATAAATCAGAGGCATTAAAAGGTGTATTTATGGGGTAATGGGTTAATGTTTTCTGTACGCAGAGCTGTCTGTTTGTTCTAAATATCACATGGACCTATCGCCAAGCCTCAATCAATCTCATGATATCCCATCCAAAAAAACACGCCCAATCAAAAGGCAATAGAGTGGAATGTTTGGTTTGGTATTAATTACTCACTCGTTCTTGATATTTGTAGGATTTGTATGCAAGGTCAGACACAAGAACATGTGTGTACAAAACGTATGAGCGACATACAGTGGGTAATTTAGTAGGAGCTACAAGCGTAAGCAAACAGAAGGCCATTTCACAGCGGAAAGCAGATAAAGACTTACAAGAACAGTACTATGACTTCATGTGTTGAATACATTGTTCCTGAAGAAAGTATTTCAGTTACATAAATCCTTATGTTGTCCTATACTCTTGGATGTGACTACTCATTAGAATATTTCCCAATAGGGTTTCTTCAATTAACGTTTAACACAAATGCGAATGTTACTTTCTTTGATATTTTATAATTCATTTGGCATTTTCTTTAACCCTTTACCCCAAAGGCTGTTTTCTAGCTTCAAAGACAAGTGACCATTTAAAGCAGGTTGACAGTAAAGCAGAATGCGCCTTAGAGGCGCATTTTGCTTTACTTTCAGCCTGTTTTAAGCTAACATCTGCTAAATATAGATTTTTGTCTTATGAAATATATTCATGACTAAAAATTGGAACCAGTTTCTTTAATGGAGGAATAAATTATAGGTTTGAAAAGGCATATTTATAGGAAATACAGGCTAAAGTAATATTTTCCACCTTCATTATTAGTCCACCAAACACTTTGTTGTAAATACTTAGGAGAAATTTCTAATTAGTGGTCACAGCAAAGAGCTTAGAGACACAACTCAAGGAAATTAATGTTAGAAAGACTCGCCTTTGAGGTTACAAATTGACTGCTATTTTGACAATTAATTTTGTTGTATATTCCTGTATATTATGTTGTTTTTTAAGTTTTGATGAATTTAAAGAATCAAATTGTTTTTATGTTTATATGTTAATTTATATATAGTTTACTTTTACTAAAACACATTATAAAACTCTATTTTACTGTTTTTACCACAGGTACTTGACACATAGATCTAGATTTATTACCCAAAATAAAAAAAATACTTTTTACAAGACTTCTATTACTGTATATATAAAGACGTCTTTTTATATTCCGTAAAAGAAGTCTAGTATAATAGATCTAGATCTATGTGTCAAGTACCTGTGAATTTTTACAAGTGCCATACATGTGATACAGTACTGAATCTTATTAAATTAACAATTTTTGCGATTCAATTGCAATTAGACTAACTTTACCCTCGGGTAAGTTTTCTTGAATGGTGTATCTCACAAATGTTCGCAAATATGTCTTCGTTAATATTTTCAATTCCATTTATGTCACAACCGCTTCGGAAAATTCGCGTAAAACTATTCAAACCTAGGATTTGTTTTTTGAAGGGCCCGATTCGATGGCAATTCGCTTGCGATTATCAATTTAATTTAATAAGGTTCAGTACTGTATCTACCAGGGGTAGAAGAAAAACTTATACACAATCACATTTGCTTATGCACCTTGTTTACGGAATATGATTACATTGTAGAGATCCAGATAAGAGTAAATTAAAATTGAGCATATTGGACATTTTCTCGTATTGAGCATTTTCTCATTATTCTCGTATTGGACATTTTTTTCCTTTACTCTACAACAGAATGAAAATGTTAATTTGACTTACTCTTATACGAGAATTGATAGATTTTATCCCTCTAGTGCTTAAGTTACATTTATATAGAGTGATAAACATGAGGTGGACAGTTTATTCTATATATGCATTTGTTTATGTGTCTGTTGTGAGCAAGACATTATTAATTTTGTAACCCATTATGTCATTATTTACAAATCCATACCAGGGCTCAGATAAGTGTTAGCTTAAGTTACATTTTCATCTTTTACTTATGTTGTGACTAATCATTTGAATCGTCTATTCAAGACCATTCTAATGAGTAGTCTACAACATAGGATTTGGTAGAGACTTAAGGAAATTAGTGTTTTAACTCATTCACCCCTGAAACTTTTAATAGAAAGTTCCATTTTCCAATTAATTTTAGTCCATTTATGACAATTTAGAGGTGTTTTCTGCAATATATTGCGAATTGACAAACAGTGTAGACCCAGATCAGAGGACTCCTGCAGGAGCCCTCTGATTTGGGCCTACACTTTTTGTATTGGACAAGTGTACTATTTATAGGTATAATGTTTATAAATGAGGAGTATACTCGTTGCTAGGGTTGAATGTGTTAAATAACTTATCTGGAGCTTTAACTTACTGCTGAATTCATTGTATAAGATATATTCATTAGGCATAGGACAAATGTGGCCACATTATGTTAACCCTTTACCCATAGCCTGTTTCTAGTATTAAAGAAAGATGACCACTTAAAGCAGGTTGAAAGAAAAGCAGAATGTGCCCTAAGGCACATTCTGCTTTACTTTCAGCCTGCTTTAAGCATCCATTAGCTAGGATATAGAAAACGTCTTATGATAAATATTCCACTGGGCCAGGTGCAAACTGTTTGTATTTAAACAATATTTTGTTAAAAACATTATGCACTATACACATGTTACAAAAATAAAATATTTACTTACTTACTTACTTTATTCCTGACTGTATAAAGTGGAACTATTTTCTTCAGTGGAGGAATCAATATATGGGTTAATGGGTTAAGGGCTAAAGGCAAAAATATTTAGCATAACAAACTGTGTAGGATCTAATCTGGGTCAACACTGTTTGTAATGGATTTTCCAGCATTGGCAGGATTAGAGATCGGTTATGAATATCATTTGATGCCTTGCCCTTTTGTATGTGATATGCTAGAGGTTTACGGGTCTTATTTGTGCAAATTATTTATTTTCACAAAATGCAGATAAAACAGCAAAGTGTGATGATGTTACAAATATGTCAGTACATTAACCCATTTGTGACAAAGGGCACACAGTGTAGATTCTGATCAGACGCCGCATTATGCGGCGTCTGATCAGAGTCTACACTGTTTGCTGATAGGAATTTCAATATAAAACAAAATGAAAATGAAAATTTTGACCAGGCATCCCTTTGATAAAAAATGGACTGATCCAATATATAAAACATGGAAGAATCCACTGGGTGTAAATGGGTTAAAACTTGTATAAAATTGCCACTGTTTAAAGATGCATGTAGTGATTTTACCACAACGTTTAAAAATGAGCTTTCTGCTTTACTCTGTCCTGCATTAAGCTGCTACCTTTATACAACACATTTTGCAAACAGAATGAGCTGTCTGATCAGGGTCTACACTGTTTCCTTATCAGATCTGTCTGACTTCAGTGGTAAGAGACTGCACTCTTTCCTCCGGAAAAATTATTTGGCAATTTAAAAAGTGCAGACCATTACCAAAGGGGTCCTAAAGGATAATGCCCTCTCATCAGGGTCTGTTCTATTTGCCATTTTGCAATATATTGTAACATTAAACACTTAGAATTATTTGATGGACTTAACCTAATTAGGAACTGGAATTATTAACGGTATTAACTCTTTCTACACTAAGAACGGTACCTCTTCTGGTTTATTAGATTCCCAAGTAGATCATTTAAGTTGCCAAAACATGTACCAGTCTACTTGGAATTAAATAGTGTAGAGCCAGATCAGAGGGCTCCAATAGGAATCCTCTTATCTGGGTCTAAACTGTTTGCAAATGTTATGAATATATATTTTAAACGTTGAAAGAGTTCAGTTTAATACATTCAACCCTAGCGATGAGTATACTTGTCATATACAAACAGTGTATGTGTTAAATATAAAATTGTCCTAAGCAAACACTGGATACCCAGATCAGAGGGCTCCTGCTGGAGCCCTCTGATCAGGGTCTACAGTGTTTGTCATTTTTGCAATATAGGTTAAAAATCATCACTCAATAGTCAATAATTGACACAACTTAGATCTTATTGGGAACTGGAATTTTAACTCATTATCCCCTGAAACTTCCAATGGACAATTCCAGTTTGCAATAAAGGATGGTACATGTTTGACTATTTAAGGTTGTTTTTTCATAATATATTTCAAAATGACAAACAGTGAAGACCCTGATCAGAGGGCTCCTGCAGGAGCCCTCTGATCAGGGACTTCACTGTTTGCATAGGACAAGTGTACTCTTCACAGGTATAGTTTTGGTAAAGGACACATATATGGGTTACTAGGGCTCAATGAGTTAATAAGTTCATGGGTGAATGATTTAATGCAGAAAATGAACATTGGGAAGCTGGTCTGCAACTTTCTACAGTAATGTACCCACTATATACATCTTTATACATGTATTTGATATATCAAGATACAGCGGAGAAAATGGTGTTTTTTTCACAATAAATATGTTTATGCAAAAAAACTTTTGTCCATTGCAAACAGTTGATGCCAGATTAGATGCCGGGTAACCCTGGTTCTGATAAGGCTCCAAACTGTTTGCTTTTTCAGAATAAGATTAACTTTTGACATTTCCAAAAAGCTGTTATTTTCTTCATTGATTCTTAATCCCTTTACATCCATTTATCTTCTTCATTTCTTTGTTAACTATTTTTAGCTCGACTTTTTCAAAAAGTCGAGCTATTGTCGTCACCCTGTCGTCTGCGTCTGCGTCAGCGTCTGCGTCTGCGTCAGCGTCTGCGTCGGTTAAGTTTTTTGGTTAAGGTTTTTCTATGAGTCCATTTCTCAATAACTATCAAAGGTATCCATTTGAAACTTGGAATAGTTGTTCAGTATTAAAAGGGCAACTCATTACAACAAGACAGGTAACCCTGAGATTTGTCATTTCAGAGTTATTGCCCTTGTTTTATTTACTTAAAAATTATAAATTAATATATCTCAATAACTATCAAAGGTATCCATTTGAAACTTTGAATAGTTGTTCAGTATCAAAAGGGCAACTCATTACAACAAGGCAGGTAACCCTGGGATTTGTCATTTCAGAGTTATTGCCCCTATTTTATTTACTTAAAAATTATAAATTAACATATCTAAATAACTATCAAAGGAATCCATTTGAAACTTGGAATACTTGTTTAGTATCAAAAGGGCAACTCATTACAACAAGGCAGGTAACCCTGTGATTTGGAATTTCAGTGTTATTGCCCTTGTTTTATTTACTTAAATATTATAAATTAACATATCTCAATAACTATTAGGGGTATCCATTTGAAACTTTGAATAGTTATTAAGTATCAAAAGAGCAACTCATTACAACAAGGCAGTAACCCTAGGATTTGCCATTCCAGAGTTATTGCCCCTGTTTTATTTACTTAAAAATTATAAATTAACATATCTCAATAACTATCAAAGGTATCCATTTGAAACTTTGAATACTTGTTTAGTTTCAAAAGGGCAACACATTGCAACAAGGCACGTAATCCAGGGATTTGTCATTTCAGAGTTATTGCCCATGTTTTATTTACTTAAAAATTGTAAATTAACATATCTAAATAACTATGAAAGATATTAACTTGAAACTTTAAATACCTGCTAAGTATGAAAAGGACAACTCATTACAACAAGGTAGGTTACTCTGTGATTTGTGATTCCAGAGTAATTGCCCTTGATTTATTTACTTAACACTTGTAAATTGAAATATCTTAATAACTGTCAAAGGTTTTAACTTGAAACTTTAAATACTTGTGTTATAACAAAAGGGCAACTCATTCAAACAAGAAAGGTGACTGGGTATTTGCCATTCCAGAGTAATTGCCCTTGTTTTTATTTACATAAAACTTGTAAATTGAAATTTCTCAATAATTACAATAGGTATTAACTTGAAACTTTTAATGCTTGTTCAGTTTCAAAAGGGCATCACCTTTCAATACAGCAGATAACCACGATATTTGTCATTGCATAGTTATTGCCCTTGTTTGACTAAGAATTTGTATATGAAATTATTCAGTAACCGTAGAAAGTTATTAATTTCAAACTTCCAATATATTTGAATACTTGTTTAGTTTCAAAAGGGCAACGCATTACAACAAGGCAGGTAAAGCAGGCAAATATATTGTCCTTCTTTTGACTTATAGTTTACTTTAAGTGGAATGTAGACTGTCCAAGTATGTTTAAGTTGTTGTTGCTTACAAACTTCTATGATCAATAGGGCATTAAACACCCATACACATTCTTTAAGTTTGAAAAATATAGCCGTCTCAAGTATATGAAAGTCGAGCGTCCAGCACCCGTTTGCGGTGCTCTCGTTATATCTATTTCTTCAACCTCCACAAAGAGATTTTTTTTATAAACATGTACAAACTACATTTGTATTAAAATAAATGTGAAAATATGAGTTGTTATAATAGATGGCATTGTCTGTAGTAGATTGCTGTTCTACTGTGGAATAAAGATGTGTATGTACAGTAAAACTTTTCTGTTACTACCTCTGAATTGTGTTAAATACCAGAGGCCCGTCTTACAAAATTTCATATGAAAAATATTGTTGTATTATTCATTTCTCCGTCTATTCCTTTCTTGTGACCTCTCTTTTGAATGGTCTTGTAAAGACGATTCCAAAGAAATGTCACAAGACAGGATTAGATGGAGAAATAAAAAATGAGATGTATTTTAAAGTTTTGACTTACTACCGATTTTGTGATACGACGTTTCGTAAGACGAGCTATGCGTTTAAGACAGGTGACTGCTTAACTCTTTCCTCCCTGAAACTTTAAATGGACAATGCCAGTTTCCATTTTAGACTAGTCCATTTCTCACTTTTAAGGGTTGTTTTTGTCAATGTTTGGCATTGTGACAAACAGTGAAGACCCTGATCAGAGGGCTCCTTTCGGAGCCCTCTGATCTGGGTCTTCACTGTTTGCATAGGACATGTGTACTATTCACAGGTACACTGTTTGAAAAGGACGCCTATAGGCGGGACTAGGGTTCAAAGGGTTAAGGCAGGTGATTGCTTAAAGCAATGTGATTGTACAACAAACAGCTGTCTGTTTTAGTTCACAATGCTTTTAAAGCTGTCATCTGATTCAGTCAGTTAGTGTTCGTTTTAGTAGTCGTAATAGAGAGGGTTTACTGTATATTTTCAGAAACAAATTGTCCTTCTAATGAAGGAGCAATTTAAAAGACATTTGTTCAAGCCTGATAACTCTTAACATGGATTGTATCCAGTGATATTTTGGAGTTATCTATCTTTGTAGGTTAATAGTGTTAACCAAGATCAGAAGGCTCCTATAGGATCCCCTGATCAGGATATGCAATGTTTGTTATTTTTGTTTTATATACAGTGCTCCCTCCCTACAGCATCCCTGCAATCAACTAGTCACTCCTTGCAACAATACAGTAAAACCTCTCTATTACGACCACTAAATTATGTTAATTATCAGGTGTTAAAGGCAGGCGACTGCTTAAAGCAAGATGACTGTAAAACAGAAAGCTCCTATAGGAGCTTTCTGTTTAACTGTCACCTTGCTTTAAGCCATCACCTGTCTTTTAAACAATCAATTAGTCCTCGTTTTCGTGGTCGTAATAGAGAGGTTTTACTGTACTTCCTGCTGTTTTCCAAGACAATTATAAATGTCTAACAGTTTCTCTGTTGCAATATCGTCTGCAATAAATGTTTGTTTGATGCCTTTTGCTTCTTCTTCATTTTCTTCTTTTACAATAATGGCCTCGATCACTAATGATCATTATTGCCATGCACTAGAGTTAAAAACAGTAAAATGTAAAAATGCCTAAGGGATCAAGCTACTCGATCGATCCACCTGAAACCCCTAGACAAGGTACAGTGCAATGTACCTAAAATATGGTTCTGAAATATCTCTGCTTGCAAAGAAATGTGCAAGAAAGTTAAAATAGTTAAAATCAGGATAAAAGAAACAGAAGTTGACAATGGATCACACATCGTTGCAGCCAGTGCTGACTTGAATCCAAGTATGGAATCAGCACTCACTTCATTCGATGGTAGTGCATTCCACTGCACTAAAGCTCAATATTGAATATTTTGACAAGAATTAAAAATGTCCAGTAGCAAACAGCTTGAATCCGTATTTGCCACCGTGTTACGCGGCGTCTGTGGATTCAAACTGTTAGCAAATGAAAGCCAGGTACTTTGAGGACAGGGCTACCCGTACCATACGTTGACATGAAAAATCCTAAGATTTCCAAAATTGCATTTTTCAAGTCCGATTTTACGAATCGTACCTTTACCCCATCGCCTGTTTCTAGTTTTGTTGACATATGACTGCTTAAAGCAGACTGGAAGTAAAGCAGAATGCGCCTTAAGGCGCATTCTGCTTTACTTTCAGCCTGCTTTAAGCTACCATGTACTAGAAAAAAATCCGACGATTCAGGAAAAAACCGGAGGAATGGCAGCCCTGTGAGGATTTTATCTCCCTTCTCTATAATGACACCCTCCAAACAACACATACAATACAGTGGAGAATCTGTTATTCTTTCCCGTTTAAACGCAAACGTACGCAAACGCAAAGCACTAAAACGTAGAAAAGAACAACTTTTGGACAATTCTGATAATTCTTGTTTATCTTGGTGGTAAACAGTTTGGAGCCTGATCAGACGCCGGGTTACCCGGCGTCTGATCTGGCTCCAAACTGTTTGCACTGCAAATAATAGTTTTAGCGTAAACGCGTTTATTGGGAAAGAATAACAGATTCTCCACTGTATTTGTCTACCATTTTGTGTTGTTGTAGAGAGGGAGCACTGTCTAGTTTAAATCAACCCTTAATTTGTTATAATGGACTTTACATAATTGGACAAAGACAACGTCCATTTAAAGTCTCAGAGTGATTGAGTGTTATCATTTTACTTATGAAAATATAGATTTGTACATCCATTATTGTTGTTGCAATTGTTGTATCTGTATTAAAATAATTATTGAAATAGTCCAAAGTCTTTTATTCTATGAGGCTTCCAGATCTATGCAGCCGGAAGAAGAAATTATTTTGAGTTCACTAGAACACAAAGTGTGCTCAATGTGAGCTTTTGTGATACTGCTCTGTCCGGCGTACGTCCGTCTGTTTGTCAACATTGTCCGCGCTCATAAATCAATTCTTATGTGGTCAAAACAAATAACCATATAAGAGAAAAACATTCTCCTGACCATCTCTTTTGACATTAACCGGGTCATTTCTTGTGCAATTATCCTGTCCATTAACCTGATAGCTTATTTCTAGTATTGAACATATATGACTACTTAAAGCAGGTTGAAAGTAAAGCAGAATGCGCATTGAGGCGCATTCTGCTTTACTTTCAGCCTGCTTTAAGCTACATGTATCATGTGCTTGAATATAGAAACTATTCCCAATAATATATATTCATGACTGATTAAATTGAAACTATTTTCTTCAGCGGAGGATTATATCATATTCGCTAAAAGGCGCTCCTATGGGGTAAAGGGTTAATAGGAATAGGGTTAGGGTTAACTTCTAGATCCGTCTACTCTGAAACACAGATACTTTACACATTTTACACTACCTTAGATATAAAGTAAGATTTAATTTTTTTAAAAAGAATTGTTCAAATACATGTGTTCTGAAGTAAGAGTCAAGAGAAAGTTCGGTTATGTTGCTAGCCACGTAAAACAGATCAAAGGAAATAGCCCCAGACATTTTCAGTATGCCTATCGTCACTATATAATCTAACCAGCGCCAGCGCTTTACGCATCCCGTCAGCGTTTTTGTTTATTGTTTAATAATTTAATAGTGTTTGTTTTTATTACTTTTGGTTAGCTGAGATTGGCTGTAAGTGCATGTCCAACTGCTCTCCACAAGTGCTGCATGAAGCAGAACGCCAAATGACGCCTTTGACGACGACCTTACTAACTAAACTTGTTGAGATAAATACTGTTGGTTCGAGCTTCAAAAGTTGTTCATAGAAAGTGGATGGGACTGATGTTATGGGGGCGTATTTTTAAACGAATCTAAATGCTTTGAACATGTTTTAAAGTTTATCCATGATTGAAACACATTTTGATGAAACCCAAATTGAAACGGACCGGTAGTTTCAGAGAAGATTTTCTAGATTGTGTGCATGGTTGACATGGAAACAATACCACTTTCCACGCCAACTTTCTTTGAACATCTTTTGAAGCTCAACCCAACAGCATGTACAAATGTATCTGACAAAGTTTGATTTCACTTGGGCTAGTTTGTTTGCAATCGCTGACGGACATAATGGTATCACAAAAGCTCACATTGAGCACTCTGTGCTCTGATGGGCTTAAAATGCAGAAAGGTAAAAGATCTACAAATTTGTTAATTCATTAATTCTGAGTGACAGGCAGTTTTGGTCCATATCAGACCTCCATTGGAACCTATCACTTTTTGCCTTTAAAACTTTCCACAGTTTTGTTCCATTTCAACAAACATTTTAGGAGTTGTAGCTAAAGATCCTTTCTACAGGTATTATGTGACTTGCGCCTGTTAATGTCCAATGCAGATGCAGTGGTAAAAAAGATGAACTATCACTTTTTCACAGAAAACTGCAAAAGTTACAAATTGTGTTTTGGAGTAAACGAGCATGCTTTACACTTCAAATGGTAGGTACAACCTAACATCGAAAAGTAAAACATTGTTTTTACCAACGACTCTCCAATAAAATTACTATGTAGAATTCAATGGTTTTGAAAATTATAATGAATTCTCAGATATTTCACTTTTTAATGGTGTAAAAGCTATCAGAATCTGCAAAGTGAACACTTGGCAATATTTTCCCCGAGTTTGGAAGGAATGGAACAAAAATGCTGGGAGTTATGCATTGAGAAAATGATAGGTTCGATGCATTTATACCCTTGGTGCTTAGCAAACATTGAGTTGTACTATATTCTAGCAGTTGGTATCTTAATACAGACCGAAAGTACAGTAAAGCACAATGCTCCTATTAACTCCAATATTCGGAAAACAAGCTATGAAGGAAAGGGTAAAAGCGATAATTTTTATTCAATATAATGTAGAAAATGAAAGGTTTTTTAAAGTTGTGACGATTTTTGAGTGGCAAACTGTATGATTTATTTCCACCTACCGTATCTTAAATCAAAATGTAAGATAGACGGCCTATCTATGTTCCTATCTATTGTATTTTTGTATGGAGTATAAGGTCGTAACGAAACTGAAACAATAAAAACAGAGTGGAATCACAAAATACAACACACACGCAAAGCGGGAAATGACAAAACATTGTATAGGCCAATTTTATTGACCTGGCAGGGCGGAGTTCCGAAAGGACCTTTTAATTTCAACTTTTGGGGCGGTAGCACGCTCTTTCATTATTAGAATTCATCGTTGTCGTTTTCCGTATTTCCAGGATTACATATTAGTGGACATTTTGACAGATGGAATACATATATAATGAAGAATGACAAACAGCTTGACTCCAAGTCAGACGCCGCGTTACGCGGCGTCTGATCTGGATTCAAGCTGTTTTCAATTGTAGCCAAATCTTAATGTTCCGTCCTATAACAACTCCCTCCGAACAACAGAAGCAATCTTTGTCTCCCATTGGGTGATGTTGTAGAGAGGGAGCACTGTTTTATACCATTTTCACGTGGATATGGATGGATGCATAAATTGTGTTTCTCCATCTTGAAAGTATCGGACAATAACGATATCATACGACATTATACCTACATGTATCACCCCTAAACTCAAAATTAAATTAGTTTATCTTTGCCAAAGGTGAAGCTCCGCCCTGCCAGGTGAAAAAAATCGGTATATACTTGCATAAATATTTTTCAAATGCAGAAAACGGTTCAAGGACAGATATTAGTATCTGCCTACTGCATGCAGTGTTCGCGTTTCAAATATTTAGACAATACAGTATTTAATTAAAAAATATCCGAATTTGAAATGAATTGCTAGTCAACCAACTAAACCACAAGCGAACATCTTAATTCAAACTCATTGAAGTCGTCTTACCCGTATTTCAAAGTTAAAACGTGGCTACGTCACTCACCGGTCACCGGACTAAGCCATGTTTTAACTTTGAAATACGGCTAAGTTCGTATTCACCGAGTTTAAGTTATCGGAAGCCAGCCAATGGAAGGAAACTTGATATGTTCGTCTTAAGCATGATCCAGTTATCGTCATCCGACTATACTTAAACCTTTAATGATCAAATTTATCGTGAGATGTTTACCCCTTCACTGCCAAATTGTCACCTGCTTCAATATTGTTGTCTGCAAGACACGTTTAAAGTTAGATTTAAGGTTGCATGACTTAAAAGATATCGATAAGGGTGTCAACAGTTTTGATCCTGATCAGACGCCGCGTTACGCGGGTCTGATCAGGATAAAAACTGTTTGCAAACGCGCTTTATGATGTCATTGAGAGTGAAAGGGTTAATAGTAATTCCGATGACGTCAAGAAACAGTGTGTGTTGTTAATACATACACAATTATAACAATATAAGAAGACAATCCGCATACAGTGGAGAAGACGCTAATATTTCCCAAAACAAACCTCGTCAGACTCCAAACTGCTTGCAGCGCAGATTAAAAAAAAAACGTGAGCAATGTCAAAAAATATAATTTTCTACATTTTAGTGTTAGGTGTTTGCGTTTCGTTTGCGTTTAAAATAGAACGCCTATGAACGCACAACTCCTGTGTGAAAAGAGCGCTATATAAATCGGGTATAATAATGATAATAATAATAACGCCTTCTCCTTTGTATCAGCAAGACCAATATAGAATTTATTCTCTAGCAGCAATGAAATGAATTACACTTTTAACACTTAAACATTTGCCATTTAATACGATCTTAAACGACGTAAACAAAACATTTAAACCGTATTCAATTTTCTATTAAATATTATGCTACCACATTATTCGGAAGATGTTTACCCCTTCACCGCTTTATTGTCGTCTGCTTCAATTTTGTGTGCAAGATCCTTTCCAAGTAAAATTCAATGAATTTTGACTTAAAATATATCGATACGAGTGTCAAACAGTTTTGATTTTGATCAGTCGCCGCGTTATGCGTCGTCTGATCAGGATCCAAACTGTTTGCAAACGCGCTTTTTGACGTCATTAAGAGTGAAAAGGTTAAAGTACCTGAACCAAAACATTGTTTAACTTTGAAATCTTTAACCCTTTCACTGTCATGGAAAATGCCGTCTGCTTTTATTTCTGAAATTTAAATATTATTTTTATTGAGATTTTGACATAGATGTTGAAACGAGTGTCAAACAGATTGGATCCTGATCAAACTCCGCATAAACCGGCGTCTGATCAGGATAAAAAATGTTTGAAAATTACCATTCTACTCGATGCAAGGCAGTGAATGGGTTATTAGAATTAAAGAAATTTAGTGGAAGGGTTTTTTATACACTAGGCATCGAATTTATTCAATCTAGGCTCCGAAAGAGAGTGGTTCAGTTTGAACGCTTTACTCTATATCCTGTATCTAGTTTTGAAGACAGAATGATATTCACTTAACCCTTATCCTGCGGTGATGTCGTCTGCTTCGAAATTGTCGTCTGCAAAGTTCGTTAAATTTAGATTTATATATATTTTTAAGTAAAGAAACCTAAAGAAGAGTGTCAAACAGTTTGGATCCAGATCAGACATCGCGTTACGCGGTGTCTGATCTGGATCTAAAATGTTTGCAAAAATCAATAAAGTCGCGACCAGCAGGCAAAGGGTTAAAGCAGGTTACAACAGAACGTGCTTTAAGGTGCAATCTGTTAAGTACTATATAGCATTAACTCCTGGTACTAGTGTGATTACCCCACCATGAAGATACAGTTCTAAATCTTCTATGACAAGAGAAAACAATATCGGTGAAATTGTTTTCCCTTGTCGTAACCTACTGAATATTAAAGAACATCGCGACAGTTTCTTCGAATTTTCATAACAATCGGTTTTATATTTTTAATTTGCATGTTGCTAGTATATACCCTGTTTTGCAGAAATATGATACAAGAATAAAGGGGCGCCCGAATTGGATCATTTCCTAAGGACTATCGTGGCACTTTCAAAGTATTATGATCAAAGGGAAGTAACGCTTACAAAATATTGTATTGTTTTCCATCTCAATAAACTTAATTATGTGGTCAAACCTGCATTTGGCGCCCATGATTAGTAATTTACTAATAGTGATTGATTCGTGATATACTGTTGACGATTGAACAGTATGAATTGGGAACCATTTTTGCATTTTAAAGTGTTACTCTCTATGAAGATATTTGTATTTTAAGAAAAACTAGTTCGGGTACATATTATTGTTATGGGTGAGTTAAGTAATGCATTGCTTCAGCACTACTGATGAAAAAAAATGAGAAAAAAAATGTGAATGTTTCAGTTATGAAAAACAAGTTTGAAAATTACTATATGGATCTATTTTTTCAAAGAAAATACTTTCTGTACATGCCATAAGTGCTTAAACCCTTTATAGATGTTCTTCCTTTTTTGTGTTTTAGAAAATTGGATTATAACCCAAACACATCAGGTAACTTACAGAGCTGGATATCCTTAATCTGAATTTGTATGATAGTCTATATGAAACAGCATCTGGACTAGTTACGGATGTATTCTTTAAAAAGTCGGTGTCGGGGACCCCCTATTTTGTCATATTTTTGCCTTATAGGGTATATACTAGCAACACACAAACTTAAAAACAACTGAATGTTTTGGTGAAAAAAACAAAACAACACGACGAAACTTTAATAGCTTGTTTTTTGGTGTAACCCTAATTATCAGGAGACGTATTCGTGAAGTATTCGAACAAATTCTTGACAGGTGTGAATAATTCGAATAGTGAAATGTACGGTTCAACAACTCTCAACACAGTAGTTTTTTGCGGATACCAGAATTTGCTTATATTAGGATTTTGTTAGTTCAATATATTGTTGATAGAAAAACTAAAATAAAAAAAGGGGTCAGCAACGTTGTTTCCATTTTATTTTACCTTTTGATACATGACTAGTAAAGGCCATGGCGTTAAGTCTCAGATTGGAATGTTTCTGAAATATATTTGTAAACTTTTAAAAACTGCTACTTATAATAATACAATCATGGAGAGCACGTCTATTTAAAATTTGTTTTTCTTTAAGACATACATTAAAACCTTAAAACATCCATCTACATGGAACCCTGTTGTGTTGTTGTCGATGGTGCTGTTGCAAGTAGCGATATTCAGACACAGCAGACTATAGTTCCATTGTAATTTCCTTTCTCCAAATCTACATCTATTTTCTTTCCAAATGTGAAAAGATAAAACGACGTCACCAAACTAACTTTTCCAGAATAAATCATTCATTTGAACTAGACTTTCTCATCAAATCGATATTATGAGCGGATCCAGCAATTCGTTCTCAAGGGTGGTATCCAATTTAACACTTACTTCGTATTTTTTTCCTAGCAGATGGCAGCTTAAAGCAGGTTGGGCATTAAGTAGAATGCTCCAAAAGGCGAATTCTGCTTACGTTCAATCCGTTTTAAGTAACCGCACTTGAAAAATGGAAAATTTGTAAGTTTTTAGGAAATTTCACAGTCAACTTTATGACAGCTTTGACGGTAATAGCAGTTTTCAAGCCAAATAACTTTGTACAACGATCTGCATATCCCATTAATTGTACCCCTTATTCTGCCGTTATGTCTCCTGGTTTTGAACTGTAGTCTGCAAAGTTGTTCAAACTGAGAATTATGCATTTTGAAATTGAAAAAAGATAGTAAAGACGAGGTTCAAACAGTTGTGTCCTAATCAGACGGCGCGTTAAGCGGTGTCTGATCTGGACCTTAACTGTTAGCAAAGTCCAGTCAAGTCGGGATTGGGTTCAGCCATCCAAATAAGTCAGCTTTCGTGTAATTTCCGCATCCCTTTATTAAGTTTTCCCGAGCATTCACCCTATCTTTGATGGGAAGCAGACACTATATATCATAGTAATTAGTCCATGATGACAAACATGGATACCTGAAGTGTGCGGCAAATAAAGCACTAAATCTAACTTTAATTGGCTAATTCGCCCCTGAAACGCCAAGAAATAAATTCCAATTATGGTTAGTCCATGATATACTTGTTAAGGCTGGAGAAATTATTTAAAAACTTGTTTTCTTATCCTAGTATTTATATGTTCAACTAATATTAATATGTGATGATAGAAGATGTTTTCATTTTGAAACAAACTACTGTTTAAACTAAGGTTATCAGAATTTCAGGGCTACCATAATTTGATTTTGAAAAATGCTAAGAGTTCTAAATTTTCTATTTTTCAAGAGTGATTACTTAAGTCAAGTTGAAAGTAAAAAGAATGTGCCTTAAGGCACATTCTGCTTTACTTTCAGTCTGCTTTTATCTGCTATCTGCTAAGATTAAAATCCTAAGATTTTGGAAAATCCGGAAAAATGGCAGCCATGGAATCTAACAAGTAACAAGAGTTGTCAGAGAGTCAAAAGTGGTCGTTGGCGGCATATTCCAAAACTTTAATGCAGAGTCAATGTCAATGTCAAGGGGGTCAAACTTTTGACATGCATAGTAAGGTCGTGTACGTATATACATGCATATCAAATATCAGAGCAAAACCTCAAGGGGCACAGGAGTTATCAGCATGTTTCAAAACCTCAACGCAGAATCCAAAATCTAAACGCGGGTCTAAAGTTCAAGATCTATGCAACAAGGTTTGAACGTTTTGCTTTCATGGAAAGGTCTGGTCCATATACACATGTATACCAACTTTGAAAGCCATATCTTAAGAGATATAGGAGCTATACGCATTTTTCGAAACCTAAACACAGATTTTGAAACCAAAATGCAGGCCATAAGTTCAAGGTCAAGGTCACCGGGGTCAAACTTTTACTCGCATAAAACGGCATTGTCCATATACTCATGCATAAAACAATATGAAAGCAATACCTTACGGGACATTAGATTTATACGCATTTATCGAAACCTAAACGTAGATTTCGAAACCTTACCACATGCCCTAAGTTCAAGGTCAATGTCACTTGGGCAAATTTGTAGTGTACATAGAAAGGTTTTGTTCATATATACACGTGTATATCAAATATCATCAGGCCCTAAGTTCAAGGTAAAGGTCATTTGAGTCAAAAAGTGTGCATGCATGGAAAGGTTATGTCTACAAACACATACATACCAAATATAAAAGTAATACCTTGAAGGACATAGGAGTTATAGGCATTTTTCGAAACCTAAACACACATTTCGAAACCTAATCGCAAGCCCTAAGTTCAAGATCAAGGTCACTTGGGTCAAACGTTTTGCGTGCATGGAAAGGTATTATTCAATTACACATTCATGCCATTAAAGCAATATTGTAAAACTGCTAACTTGAACGGAAACAGGAACGCCAACGCCAACGCAACGGACCGATTGGATACAATAACAGGTGAAAAGGTATTGGTTTTCTTTTGGTATAGGATCGTTGTTGGATCTTTTACTCATAGAAGGAAGGGTATTGGTATTCTTTTGGTATATAATCGTTGTTGGATTGTTAACGCATAGCAGGGTATTGGTATTCTTTTAGTATATTATAAGATCGTTTTTTGATTGTTTAACTCATAGAAGGGTAGTGATATTCTTTTGCTTTATTATACTGTATGATCGTTTTTGGATTTTTAACTCATAGAGTGCTCGCCGTGAGTGTTTGCAATTTTCAAACATTTATTTCTGAACAAATGTCGTAGTTATTCAACTTCAGAGTTTGAGTAAATAAAACTCTTATAAATTAATACACGAGCAATTCTTTTTTTTATACATTTTATTGCATTACAGTCTGTATTTGGTTTGGCTGCCTTAGCCTGAGTAAAATAGTTATTTGCAAACAGTTTGGATCCTATTTCCTCAATCAATATACATAATATCTGATTTGAGAAACACCAGGGGCCTATGAAAAGTAATGGCAACTGATCAATAAAATAAGTGCAAAACGCATGTGCGATATATAATTTAGAGGGTAATTATTTGCCTACACGATATAACGCAAAGTAAGATCATATAGGGCGATAAGTCAAAATATGACTCTAAGTGACCCCTACTCAAGGACACTGAAACATAGCACTTGTAAGACAGCAATTCGTTACGTAATAACTACTTAAAAAATCTAATTTGTTTGTTGTTGTTAAAATATATCAGTCTGTATCTTAATGTAAATACATTGTTAAGTATCAAACAAAAATGAGTTTGAACTTATTTTAGAGAGTTTGTTTTTATTATTGTTATTTATTGTATTTATTTTTTAATTTAACTTTATTGTATTATAATTTTTATTCTATAACATAATAGCATTAAAACTGTGTAGTGTGTGCATAATAGTCTGGTTTTGTTTTACAGAAACTTTCATAATCTTATTCAAAATAACAAAGCCGCAATAATAATTATAGTATCAAATTTTGTTCAAAACATTATCTCAACAATACACAAAAATGGTCCAACGTACTGGAGTAGGGATCATTTAGGTTCATGTTTTGACTTATCGACTTATGTGATCTAATCGTGCATTATACCATCGTGTAGGCCAATAATTACTCTTTAAAATAATATATCATACATACATTTTGCACTTATATTGAAGTTATTGATTTGTTGTCATTACTTTTTAAACGTCCCTCGTTAAAGCAGACGAGAATCATTTGAAATTGATGACGTATGTAAGCGAAGGGATTAAATCAGAAAAGACTAGCTTTATTTTTACTGAAGGAAATATAATATTCGTTTATTACTGCAGTATGGTATTTTGGAGAAGACGTTACCCATTACCGGTTAAAAACAAAACACAATATTGCGCAGTTATAGAAAAAGAAAAAAATGTTTGCAAATGTTTATTTGTATGTGGCTGGCACACAGTTTGGACCCTAAATATACAGTGGAGAATCTGTTATTCTTTCCCGTTTAAACGCAAACGTACGCAAACGCAAAGCACTAAAACGTAGAGAAGAACAAATTTTGGGCAATTCTGATAATTCTTGTTTATCTTGGTGGCAAACAGTTTGGAGCCTGATCAGACGCCGGGTTACCCGGCGTCTGATCTGGCTCCAAACTGTTTGCACTGCAAATAATAGTTTTAGCGTAAACGCGTTTATTGGGAAAGAATAACAGATTCTCCACTGTACGCCGGGTTACTGTTTGCAATGGAAATAATTGTTTAAGCACCGATGTACAGTGGAGAAAACGTTATTCTTTCCCAATAAACGCGTTTACGCGAAAACGTTTATTTCCATTGCAAACAGTTTTGAGCCAGATCAGACGCCGGGTAACCCGGCGTCTGATCTGGCTCTAAACTGTTTGCCACTCAGATCAATTTGAAGTAAAAGAAATGTCTAAACATTAACCTTTTCTACGTTTAAGTGCTTTGCGTTTGCGTTTCGTTTGCGTTTAAACGGTGCGTTCCACTGTGTTTATTGGGAAACATTCACGTCTTCCCTACTATATCTATAAATGGAAGCGCTTTCACTGGGCTCCTATTTCTGTTGTGATTGAGGATCCAATGTCTCGGAGCCATTCTCAGTTCATGTGCTGTAAACAGATATAGTAGTAATGGAACTAGTAGAGAAGAAGTTATTCTTTCCCAATGAACGCGTTTACGCTAACCTATTCTTTCGTTGCTAACAGCTTGGAACCAGATCAGACGCCGGGTAACCCGGCGTCTGATCAGGCTCAAAAATGTTTGCCTGTCACATTAAAACGAACATTCACAGTTGTAAAAAGTTGTTATTTTCTACATTTTATTGCAATGCAATGCATTTTGCGTTTAAACGGGAAAGAATAACGTCTTTTCCATTGTTGTAGTAGTGGATAGCCTAGTGTGATTTGGATGTCTTCTATGGGACACAGAAACTACGCTGAAGTTAATTCCATTGTGTCGTGCCTTATTTCTAGCATAGCTCAAACACCATACAGAGCAATGAACAACTCGACCAACTTTACCATTGCAATTGGGCAAGATTCATTGGGAGTCTTTACCAAAAGTCTCTATATTTACGGAATACCGGTGATATGTTTGTTTGGGATTGTAACGAACATTCTATCATTCAAAGTGTTTGTTTTTACGAGTTTTGGAAACTATACGTCCAGTGTATATATAGCGGCTCTGAGCTTGTCCGACTCGGGATTTTTGGCTTCGTTGTTTTTGAGCTGGTTATCGTACGGTCGGATTGGTCTACGTTATGGGCACAATCCGGTTTGGTGTCATGCCATGATATATGTTACCTATGTGTGCAGCTTCCTGTCCGTCTGGTACGTGGTGTTAGTAATGGTAGAAAGGTGAGTGTTGATTGATTCATTCATTCATTGAGTTTTGGGTTTACGGCACCGCAACACATAGAATGGTCATATAGCGCCGGTATGCATGCATATGTATGAATGTATTGGTGTCATTTTCAGTGGAGATGTACAGTTCTGTCAGTTCGGGCAGTGGATGTTCACCGTATTCTATCCTATCCATGCCCACATCCCACTGGGCGCTTAACTCTTTCGCTCTAAATGACGCTTAAAAGCGCTTTTGCAAATAGTTTGGATACTGATTAGACGGCGCGTAACGCGGCATCTAATCATGATCCTAACTGCTTGACACTTGCTTTGATTTGTTTCAGTCATAATGCCTTATTTTGTAACTTTGAAACGACCTTGCAGACAGCAAAATTGAAGCATACGACAATGAAACGGTGAAGGGGTAAAAATCTCACAAAATTGATGGCAGTAAAAGCGTTAAGTAAGTGTTGATAGTCAGCTGCAGTAGAAAAACGTTTTTCATCCCGTTAAAACGTAACTGCAAATAAATGCAGAAAATCATATTTTTTTAATTTTGCTATTCATTTTAATCTGAGTGGAAAACACTTTGGAGCCTGATCAGATGCCGGGATACATGTACCAGCCTATGATATTGCCCTAACTGTTTGCGATAGTAATAAATATTGCAATGCAAAACGCGTTTATTGGACATGATATACATTTTTATAGTATAGCGTCAATTGTAACTAGAGCTATCAATAAAGGTGGTTGATACCCCCACTCCAAACTGACCTGTCACGTACCCCACATTATGCTATAAATAGCAAGTAAGAATTTATCCTTATCTTCCTTTGTAAAGTTGATAGGGGAAATAACTTTGTCAAATATGTAAGAGTTATGGAACTTGGAGACAAGCATACCAACATAACACAAATAATGTATTCAAGTTTGTACTCAATATCATAACTAGTTTTCAAGAAAATGGCATGTCCAACAAATTAAAGTTAAAAAGGGGACATAATTCTGCCAATTTTTGTAGAGGAGTTATTAAAATTGAGAAAGAGTGTTAAAACATAACACTAATATTGTGTACCAAGTTTGAAGACAATATCATAAACAGTTCTTAAGAAAATGACATGTTCAAAGAAAGATGTCTCAATTAAGAGACCAAAAAATCAAGTTAAAAAGGGGCATACTTCTGTCAAGTTTTGAGCAAGAGTTATGAAACTTTTCAATGAGTGTCCCCATATAACACTGCTAATGTATACCAAGTTTGAAAACGGTATCATATACAGTTTTCAAGAAAAAAGGCAAATGTCCCGGAAAAACGCGACGGACCGACAAACGGACGGACCGACTGACGGACGGACAGACCGACTGACGGACGGACAAGGCGTGTCCTATATAGCCCTCACCACTAGTCATTGGGGCATAATTAATTATATCTTGAATGCGTTTATTTGGAAATAATAACGTTTTCCCTACTATAATTGTTTATCATAAGATTTATGTGACTATCTACAACAATACATGTTCGTCTTCCCCACTGCAATTAGTTTTTATGATAAACGCGTTTATTTGCAAAGAATTGATAATTAACGCGTTAATTGCAATAAATTATGTCCTCCTCACTGCAATTGGGTTTATAATAAACTCGTTTATTGGCAAAGAATAACAAGAAACTCGTTTTTTGCAAAGAATAACATCTTCCCCACTTTTTCTACAGCGCTCCCTCTCTACAACGACACCCAATGGGAGACACAGATTGTGTGCGTTGTTCGGAGGGAGTCGTTATAGGGAGGGAACTTATTTTACATTTGCAAACAGCTTGAATCCAGATCAGACGCCGCGTAACGCGGCGTCTGGTCTGGATTCAAGCTGTTTGTCATTTGTCATTGTGTTTTATTCTGTCAAAATGTCATTTATGTAAGAAAAACAGTAGACAACAATTTTAAGAAGACGATGTTGCATCAGTGCAAGCATAAAACATAATTTTCTTGGGAACAGCGGCGAATGTCGTTGTAAGGAGGGAGTCGTTGTTCGGAGGGCCGTTGTAGAGACGGAACGCTGTATTATAATAAACTCGTTTATTTGCACAGAATAACATTGAACTCATTTATTTGTGAAGAATAACGTCTTACCAACTGCAATTGTTTTATAATAAATAAAGAAAAACGATTATAAGAATTCATTTGCAAAGAATAACATAATCTACCTGTTACAAAAAACTTAAAAAGAAATTTTGTTGAAAGTGTTAAACTCATTAGATCATTACTCCATAGATACGCAATTGTATGTTTCTAACTATTTCTACACTAAGGAAAGTAGTGCCAAGTTAGAACGTCTTGATGTTTCCAGTATCTTTCCAGATACGAGTACGAATGTAGTAGCTTAAATCAGAAATACATTGTACGCTCTTTTATTAGGGATTTCCTTCATTAATTTCAACTTGTTTCAAGTAGTAATGCAAACTGTTTTCACGACTGTAAACATGGTTTTTGGGTTAAGACAGTTGTTTTCTTAAAACAATATGAAAGTAAATCAGAGAATTTAATGTTGATACACTCTCGTTCATTAAGCTGTCTAATGGTCGCTAGTACAGTGGAGAAAACGTTATTCTTTCCCAATAAACGCGTTTACGCTAAAACTATTATTTCTATTACAAACAGTTTGGAGCCAGATCAGACGCCGGGTAACCCGGCGTCTGACCAGGCTCCAAACTGTTTGCCGTCCAGGTTAAAATCAACATTCAGAATGGTCAAGAAGTTGTAATTTTCTTCATTTTACTGCTGTGCGTTTGCGTTTCGTTTGCGTTTAAACGGGAAAGAATAACAAATTCTCCACTGTACCACTGGTGAGAATAGGCGTCCCTTTGGTGTTGCGATTGATTTATGTAAAGACAAAGCAATACGCTTTTCTGAGGAAAAGATTAAACTAATGAAAGATGTGCTTCCTCATCATTGGTCCTGCAGGAAAAAGAGGATTGAATTGCTCACATTAGAGATCAAAGAATGTCAATCTGTTACAAGAATGCCATAATTAGGATTATCTTTATTGAACAATAAGATTATATTATTTTTGTTGCATGACTTCCTTTGAAAATAATTGTTCTGACGTGCGTGTGTTGCTGCAGTGAAATATTAACCACTGCGCTGCCATTATGACGTCATAACCCACTTTCTCTGCCATAACATCGTCTGCTCGCAATCTCATCGTCTGCTTTTATTTCTAAAGTTTAGAATATAAAGCAGTTTGACTTAAAATGTATTATTTGAATGTCAAACAGGGTAGATCCTGATCAGACGCCGCGTCACGCGGCGTCTGATCTGGATCCAAACTGTTTGCATATGTTAGTGTTATAGATCCTGGCAGCGTGTTGTTAAAGGACGTGGAAATGATTGGTGACTAGATTAAACTGCAGTAATTACTGCTATATTTATTAGGACAGGGTAGAATCACAAACGATTACATTTTGATATGGGAAAATAATAAAGGCGTTTAAGGGAATTATTATAAAGTTAGGGATTAAACTGGGTGTTTTATTGAATATGAAAATTACCTTTAAAAGAGGAAGATTAACCATCTCCTTTATTTTCATCAATGAAAATCACCGATAGAGAATTGCTGTTATTATTAATTATTCTGTGTTGAAGTCAGGTGAACGCTCAAAGCCAATTGAAAGTGAAAAAGAAATCTTCCATATGCGTTTTGGCTCTACTTTTATATTGCTTTAAACTTTAGATCGGCTTTACAGCATTGTGTGAACTCACATTTGAGTATAATTAGTAACACAGAGTGCATGCTTACTACATGTTCAGCGGAGGATACGTTATTCTCAACCATTAACTCTTTGAACCCTAATCACACATGTATATGCCATTTACAAACAGCGTACCTGTGAGAAGTTCACTTGTCATATGCAAACAGTGTAGACCCTGATCAGAGGGCTCCTTCAGGAGCCCTCTGATTAGGGTATTCACTGTTTGTCATTTTTATATATATTGTAAAAAATCAACCCTAAAACTTCAAACATGGTCTAGACTAAATTGAAATTAGAATTGTCCATTTTAGGTTTCAGGGGGGAATGGATTAAACTTGTTTACGCCTGATATTTTATTTCAATTGCAAGCAGTTTTGAGCCTGATCAGACGCCGGGTGATCCGACCTCTGAACAGGCTCTAACCTGATTGTCTTTCATATTAAAGTGAATATTCATAATTTTAAAAACGATGTCATTTTCTACATGTCAGAACAGAACAGAGCATACCTTTTTTTATCTCGAATTCTACATAACATAGAATATATGTGGTACAACAAAAGAATATAATTATGTAATTACTCTCACGTGGTTTTTATAACTAATATCTAATATGTCATTACAATGCGTTTGCAATATTTAGTTTAAACGGAAAAGAATAAGGTCTTCTCCGCTGTGTGGCATTTTTGTGGAAGATGGAGGTAAGTTAGGTAACTATGTCCTATGTCACTAATATGGAAGAAATGTCCAATTCGATTATATAATTTTTATATTTAAGACATTCTAACAATATTTGATGCTTTATGTAAAGCGTTATATATAACCGGTAAATACAACGCGAAAACAGCGACAGTATACTTCTCGCGAAACATTACTTACACGATATGATATTATACAATCATCTGGTACAGTGGATAATCTGTTATTCTTTCCCGTTTAAACGCAAACGTACGCAAACGCAAAGCACTAAAACGTAGAAAAGAACAACTTTTAGACAATTCTGATAATTCATGTTGATATTGGTGGCAAACTGTTTGGAGCCTGATCAGACGCCGGGTTACCCGGCGTCTGATCTGGCTCCAAACTGTTTGTATTGTAAATAATAGTTTTAGCGCAAACGCGTTTATTGGGAAAGAATAACAGATTCTCCACTGTATACTTATAATAATAATAATAATAACAATAATAATAATAATAGTAATGATAAAAGAAATAATAATTCTAATAATAAATATATTAATCTTTGATTCTTTTTATGACCTTTTCATATCACCAATATCGATATCAGATCAGAACAGAACAGAATTTTATTTCAACTTGTACATAAGCGTACTTCATGGATACATATTTACATTTTATATAATAGAATATATAGATATCACTGTAAATTGTAAATAATTTGGTTCCACATACTTCTCGGATCTTCTCGTTATCAAACCTTTCAACACCTTACCCAGAGTACAACAGGCATTTGCAAACAGGTTGGATTCTGATCAGACGCCGTTTTTCCTCTATTTTCAATTGATCATAAATAGCTATTTCAAAATAAACATGAGAGAAAAAAGTTAAATACTTTGAAAAAATCGCTTTTAGGTTTGATACACCCTTAAACTGTAATGTTTATTGCAAACAACCTGGGGCTAAATCAGACGCCGGGTAAACAAATGTCTTATGAGGCTCCAAACTGTTTGTCATTCAAATAAGAAGAAATCGTAATAAAAACAAACCCACCAAAACCCCCTGAAAGCATGTAGATCTAATTTTCTCAAATTGCTGACATCTTTTCACGGTGAACACTCCTTAAACTGCTTATTGAAATCGCTTACGACACGAAGTTCAAATAAGATTAAGACGCAATGAACGGGATATGCATTTCACACCCTATCAGATACTGTGACAAACGCCCCATAACTGTTGTTTTGACACTGAAATGTCGTTCAGTTGCTATATGCACACCTGTAAATAAACCCATACACCACCTTTGGCATTCCTTGCTTTTGTGGAGGTATAGGCAGCGACCTGCAAATGGTCCGCCACACTTCGCCATCGCCATATATTCGGCGGAGTGTAAACACGGGTGCGTGTTGTTTCGGTCCTCATAATAGAGCTCCAGTGAAGGTGAATACATATAATACTATATACTTTATGTCGTGACTATTCTTTAACATTTGCTCGTGAAGAAGATTCTGAAGTTACAACAAGAAATGATGGACATTTTGATTAACTCTCCCTTTTCTGGATCTCTGTTATAGGTTGAGGCACACATTTCAAATGTAAATAATATAGGCATGTATTATAGGTGCTTATAATCGTAATTGTATATCCTAACTGATATACATGTAAATATTTTGTACATGCTACCGTGTGATCAGGCTAACATGTATGTGCATTACTTATATAGATAATTGTATCCAATCGTGATATGCAAACATGTATGCTGTGGAATAGCATGGTTTATGTTACATGTATGTCTAACCCGTTTACATTGTTATATGTATATATGTTAAAGATCTCCATGTATGGAGGAATGAATAAACTACTACTACTAAACAGAGAATTTGCCATCACCCCTATCTGATGTGAAAATACCTGAATGCTCCGGCAAGTACTTTCAATAATTTAGGTCAAAGGTCAATGACACCGTGACCTGAAAATCAAATACATGTATGGCAATCTAACATCCCAAGATATGTGCATGAGTAACATCCTTTTGATCAATACTCTATGATGTAGATCTAGTTTATATTTGAAAGTTGTGCTTTAGCTAACTTATGCGGTCATACCTGCGTTTGGCGCCCACGATTAGTGATATATACTAAAAGTCCTTAAATAGTGATATATTGTTGACGATTGAACAGTATTGATTGGACATATTTTAGCATTTAAAGGTAGTTATTATATAGAATTGTAGTTAGCATTATATGTTATTGGATTGACATGTGTTACTCTCCATGCAGAAATTTCTATTTTTCAGAAAAAATAATTCGGGTACCTATAATTTTAATATGTGATTACAGCAAATTAATGCTTCATCCATATTGGGACCCCTATTTTTTGTTTCATATTTTTGCATAACAGAATTTTTACTCGCAACGTGCAAAATTTAAAAAAATCTTAATGCTTTAAAAATTCGAAGAAATTGCCGCAAAGGTCTATTTGTATAAACGCTTCAAGATTACTGAAATTGTCTTTGTAATCAATTTGGTTCCAAGCCTAAAAATCTAGATAGACACTCTTTTCTACCGACAAAATACCAAAACCGTAATTAAACAAGCGATATTGCAGCAGCGGCGACATTAATTGTCAAATAGATATAATTATTTTCTGCGAGGGTTTCAATTATCATCTATCTTCTACAGACTACAGTGGAGGAGACACTATTCTGTTCCAATTAACACGCTTATAAATGCTAAACGAGTCCATCCACTGCAAAACAGTTTTGAGCTTGATGCAAACGTCGGACAACCCTGTCTTAACTTACACTCTCTATTACTCTTAAAAGCGCGTTTGCAAACAGTCTGGATCCTGATCAGACGCCGCGTAACGCGGCGTCTGACCAGGAACCAAACTGTTTGAGACTCGTATTATAATTTTGTCAGTCATATTGCCTTCAAAGTAACTTTGAAACGATATTACAGACAACAATATTGAAGCAGACGATAAACTTTGAAACTTTGAAACTTTATTTAAATATATCTGTATAAGGTCCACTACCGTGGACAGCATTAACATTAATACAAATAGAAAACATACATATCAATAGAGAGGTCATTAGTTGGGAATACGCAAATTCATTTGAAATTTTTATATATAATTTATAATAAAGCCTAAATAAAAAGTATTTCTTATGAATAAACAGATGTTAACCAAAATGTGTTCCATATATAGTCACACATATCACCTGACAGTTTAGATCAGTTCCTAGGTAACTCGGCCTCTGATCACAGTCTATGCTGCCTCGAGTTCACTCTTTCAATTTGTATATTAATGTGTCATAATAATTATCAAGAAGTATCGAGGTTACATGTACATGGAAGAAGAAAGCATTCAGGTATTTACCAAACTCTACCAATAAACGAGGAAGGGGGTAAAATCTCACGAATGATTTGGCAGTGAAAGGATTAACAGGTTCAATTAGAACTTGGCATTACGTAATCTATCATCAATTAAAATAAGTAACCAATGGCCAATTAACAATCGATTCGCAGTAAAAGAGTTACTAATACTTTGGGGGATCCGTTTGCAACGAACACATATTGAAAAAAATCAATTTCAAAATGTTTTGAACCAGATCAAACGCCGGGTAACCCGGCGTCTGATCAGGTTCAAAACTTTTTTCAACAAAATAATATATTCTTAACCATTTTAAAAAAGTCTTTTTCTACACTTTATTGTATTTTGTTTAAGCGGGCAGAAATAACATGCAGCTGAAGATGTTTACATGTATACAGTAGAGAAAACGTTATTCTTCATTTTCAAACAGTTTGGAGCCAGATCAGACGCCGGGTAACTGATCAGGCTCCAATTTGTTTGCCGCTCAAATTAAAATGAATAGTCAGAATTGACACAAAGTGGTAATTATCTAAACTTTAGTGCTTTGCGTTTGCGTTTCGTTTGTGTTTAAACGGGAAAGAAGAACGTTTTCTCCACTGTACAAAATAGTTCTACACACAAGTCGGTGTTATTTACTGAGCAAACGGGAAGGAAGTTATTTAGTAGAGACAGATTAATTACAGTGGAAAATATGTTATTGTTTTCCGTTTAACCCTTTGCCTCATAGCCTGTTTCTAGTTTTGAAGACAGGTGACCACTTAAAGCAGGTTGAAAGTAAAGCAGATTGTGCCCTAAGGCACATTCTGCTTTACTTTCAGCCTGCTTTAAGATAAAATCTGCTAGGCTATATAAAATGTTTGCAATGGTTATTGTTCATGAGGGTATAAACGGGAACTACTTTCATCAGCGGAGAAATAAATTAAATACGCTAAAAGTCGCTTCTATGGGAGAAAGGGTTAAACACAAGGCTACACATTGTAGTAACATGCCGAAATTTTAATGTTTAATTGAAAACTATTAACGAACATTTTAAGCTACAGTTTAGAGCCTGATCATACTTCGGATTACCCTGCTCCAAATTGTTTGGAATGGAGTAAGTATTTTTTTTTTAGAATTGACGTTTTCTATGTTGTATCAGTATTACTAATGTAACACTTATTGATAGGCATGACTTGGCCACATGTACAGTGGAGAATCTGTTATTCTTTCCCAATAAACGCGTTTACGCTAAAACTATTATTTGCAGTGCAAACAGTTTGGAGCCAGATCAGACGCCGGGTAACCCGGCGTCTGACCAGGCTCCAAACTGTTTGCCACCAAGATAAACATGAATTATCAGAATTGTCCAAAAGTTGTACTTTTCTACGTTTTAGTACTTTGCGTTTGCGTACGTTTGCGTTTAAACGGGAATGAATAACAGATTCTCCACTGTAACATTTGCAAACACATTGAATGTGAATCAAAAACTGCCATTCACAATGCCGGTAAGACAAAATTAAAAAAAAAGGTTTACATTTGATAAAAGCAACGTGACCTCAAAGTTAGAGCCAATAATAGTTTTGTAGCAAATTGTTTTACACTTCACATAAAATAAATATTTCAAATCAAATGTTATTATGTCAGGTTAAAGTAAAGCATGTGTTTGTTTTAATTGGAAAGTTTGGCGAATTGTGAGTTAAAGCTTTTTTTTTTTTTTTTTTTTTTTTTTTTTTTTTTTCTCAGGCCTTGTCAAAGTAGGACCTCGTTTATTTTCCCCGTCATAGGTGTGTAGGGGTCGGGGAGCCATCCTCCTGCACACCTTACATAACCATGTATATAACATAGAAATACAATATAATTGCATTGACAAAGGTCTCTAAGTTTTTAATTACTTAGACCAGAAAAGAAAGTGTGAAGAAAAAAGTAATAATGAAAAAAAAACAACAAAAAAAGCATTTTGTAGAAAAATCATTTTGTAGCCAGGCATACTTTCATGCAAATTTTATTGCTTACCATATTTTTACGTCATATTTTTTTTTTTTGCATATTAGGCACACATATTTGGACACGGACGTTTGCATCCCTTCATTCATATAATATATTTTATATACAAACATAGATTTAATATAGGTGTTTTAAGTTTCAAAAAGAATTTTAAAGCGATCCCATTGATTATAAAAACAATCCGTAGAGTCATTTTTAATTGCTATTGACTTAAATATATTGTATTTAAAGGATAAGTAGAGTTTTATACCTTGTATTGTAGGTAGATATTTATTGTATTTGCATTGGAAAATATACATTTTAAAAATAATGAGAATCAGGTTTTTTATATAATCTGTTGTATTTCTAAAACCAAAAATCATTGTGTCGATATTAAGATTTTGAAATTCCTTCATTTTGGGCGAAAAAAGGCTTTTAATTAATTGTTGACTGGTAGGACACGTCCAAAACAAATGGTCGATAGTTTCTAAATCTGATTTACAAAAAGTACATAATGGGCTTTTTACATAGTTCATTTTGAATAGATAGTAGTTTGTTCCAAGTATTCTGTGTATAATACGGAACTGAAACCACTGTATTTCTGTATCATTTGATATCTTAAAAGGTATTTGAAATATTTCTTTCCAATCCTTTTTGTCAATTGTTATATTTAGTGTTTTATTCCATTTCTCTATAGAAGTCGGCTGGTCAAAATTTCTGTTTAAGCATTTGTATATTGTTTTTGAACCTTTAGAATCCTTTAAGATAAGTTTTAAATAAGGCGGGAACATTGGTTTCTGTATAGAGTTTAAACTACCCTTTTTTATTTGGATACGCTCAAGTCCCTTTTCAATGGCAAGTTTAATTCCATTGTATATTAAAGAATTGGTTGGTAAATTATATTTATTTGCAAATTCGTTATAAGTCATGATTGCACCATTTTTATTTATCAAATCTCCAATGCAGTGTATACCAGTTTGAAACCAAGACTTTAAGAATACACTTTTATGTCCAACCAAAATCATGTTGTTATAAAATAAAGGGTAATCTTGAATAGTGTTTTTATCTATTATATGATTATCAATAACTTTCGAAAATGCCATGAATGTTTCAGCCCAAAACTTGTTGCTACATTTACCTGCGATAATTTCATAGAAATGTTTTCCACAATTTAGCATTTTGTTAATGTCTATGTTATTTTTAATAATATCTACCCATCCGCCACTTTTTATTACTAACCGTCTGATCCATGTTGTTTTAAGCGATTCAATAAAAGCTCTTAAATTTACCATTTTCAACCCCCCTTCATCATAGTCTTTTACAATTATAGATTGTTTTATCTTATGACTTCCGCCCCAGATGTAGGTATAAAATATATTTTGTAAGTTATTTAACATTTTCTCTGTAGGTTTCGGTAAAGCAAGAAACAAATGATTTAACTTTGCGACTAGTAAACTTTTAATGACAGTTATTTTACCAATAGGTGTTAATTTTCTTCTATTCCATGATTTTATTGTTTTTTCTATTTCAATTATTTTTGGTTTGTAATTCAAGTTGATAATTCTGTCTAAATCTACATGAAAATGTACCCCTAGCATCTCAAATTGATTCTGATTCCATGTTAGTTTCCATTTAGTTTTAATTGTGTCAGAGCTATATTTTTTCTTACCTATCCATACTACTTTCGTTTTTTCAAAATTAACCTTTAAACCTGAAATTTCGGAGAATCTTGAAAGAGTATCTAGCGTTTCATTAAGTGATTCGCTTGAACCATCCAAAATTACACTTGTGTCGTCAGCAAACTGGGAAAGCTTAAATTCATTTTGATCTATTGTTATACCTTTTATATTTGGATTTGACCTAATTTTAATTGATAAGATTTCGGCACATAGAATAAAGATGTAACAAGATAAAGGATCACCTTGTCTGCAGCCCCTTTCAATCTTAAAAAATTCGGAGAGGTAACCACACTGAGTAACAGTTGATTTTGCATCTTTATAAAAAATATCAAACCATGTTTGTATTGAGCAGCCAAAATTAAAGGTTGTCAGTGTTCTCTTTACAAAGGACCAAGAAAGTGAATCAAAAGCCTTTTCAAAGTCGATTAAAAGTAAAATACCAGGTATATCATTTTCCTCTGTGTAATGGAGCAAATCATATATAAGCCTAGTATTCTCTCCTATAAATCGTCCTTTAAGAAATCCAGTTTGATCCTGATGAATAAGTTTAGGAAGAAAATATTTAATTCTGTTTGCTATACAACCAGTACCTATTTTATATACAGTATTCAACAGAGTAATTGGCCGCCAGTTTTTAAGATACTGTTTGGGTTTGTCGCCTTTTGGAATGCATGTTAAAGCTTTTAACATGTGAATTGATGTTTCGCCATAAATAGGACATAACATTAGATCGTCACCCGCTGTTGTTCTCGATATCCGTTTTAATTCTAGTTCGTTAAGGATGCGGATATTAGGATGTAATAGCTTACCAGATTTAACATTTTCACACTCTGTTATTTCATTCACCTCTAAAACTTATTTTCCTAAGCATACGTTTGCCGGTTACAGTGTTCCCTCCCTACAGCGGTGCTCCGAACAACAACCCCCTCCTTACAATAATGTTCGCCGATGTTTCCAAAATAAGAAATTTATGTCTAACGCTTTCACAGTTGCATTATCGTCTGCTTACACTTGTCGTTTGCATTTTATTCTCAAAGTTAGAATATTGGACAAGACAAAAAAAGAGTGACAAACAGTGTGAATCAAGATCAGACGCCGGTTTCGCGGCATCTGATCTTGGTTCAAACTGTTTCCCAAATGTATTCTAAGGGTATTAATTTCCCCTCCCTATAACAGCTCCTTCTGAACACCACAAACACTCACTGTCTCCCATTGGGAGTTGTTTTAGAGAGGGGGGACTGTTTAACTATTGCCCAAGAAGGCGTTTGCCTGATTTTACCTATACCTAGTAATCGTATGCTTGATTTGACCATTTGAGTTTTGCTGATTTAGTATTTTCCTTGGTAAAGGTTTGCCTTATTTAATATTTCCCTGTAGTATTCGCTTGTCTGATTTGATATTGGCCTAAATATGTGTTGCCTAATTTGCTATTAAATTGATTTTAAAACTTGTGCAAGAAATAAGAAAATGTGTCTAAATGTCAATTTTTTTCTCCTACGAAAATATTTCTTCCTGACTGTATGTACATTATATGGTCAATAAAATATTATGTATTCTGATTTGCTGTTTGCCTAACTACAGTGGAGAAACTGTTATTCTTTCCCAATAAACGCGTTTACGCTAAAACTATTATTTGCAGTGCAAACAGTTTGGAGCCAGATCAGACGCCGGGTAACCCGGCGTCTGATCAGGCTCCAAACTGTCTGCCACCATGATATACATGAAATATCAGAATTGTCCAAAAGTTGTTCTTTTCTACGTTTTAGTGCTTTGCGTTTGCGTACGTTTGCGTTTAAACGGGAAAGAATAACAGATTCTCCACTGTACATGTATCCCTTTTGCTGATTTAATATTTGCTAAGTTAAAATTATACTTTTTCTTTAAACGTGGCAGTAGTACACCTTAGCTTGATTCAGCCGATTGCCAGTTTGTACTTTTGCGTGTATATACGTTTTCCTGAATTTACCTGAACATAAGCACATGTTTGCCTTGTTAAACCTTTGCCTAGATATACGTTTGGCTTATTTAATGATCGCCTCAGTACACCTTAGGCTGATTTAACATTTGGCTTAGTACACGGTAGCTTAAGCTTAATTTAGCTTTAGTACGTAGTTGCTGGCTATCCTTAAAATACGCTTGCTGATTTAATATTAGACTTATTCATTTGCTTACTTTAACATTTTCTGTAAGACACATCCTTTTCAGTTAAATTTGGACATGCTATGGAGCCTGATTTAACCTTACCTTAGTTCACATTTGCCTGAATTAACATAGAATTAGTTTCATGTGTCTCATTTGATTTAGAATTTACAATTTTGGCTGATTTAACGTTAGCCTTAAGACGCATTTGCTTTCGTTAAACTTTATCTAAGTACACAGTAGCCTGGTTTAAACTCCGACAGAGTAAATATTTGCTTGATTATAACTTGATACTAAGTACTCGGTCGTCTGATTTACGTTAGTTTTATTATGCGAATGTCTGATTTAAGATTAGACGTAGTACACTTTCGACAGATTTAACCTAAGACTTAGTACGCGATTGTTTGATTCAACCTTAAACTGTACGCATAAATATATAAAAACTTGCAAACTTACTTAAAGGAACCCTTGACGTGGTGCACGTTTGCCTGATAAAACATTAGACTTAGTACGCGATTGTTTGACTGAATCTTAGACTTATCTGATTTAAGCATGCACTTAGTACGCATGTGCCTGATTTAAGCTTAGCCTAAATATGCAATCACCTGATTTAAGTTAACCATATCCATAATACAAAACTGTCTAACTTAATCATACCGGTATATGAAAATTTTGTTGTCTGATTAATGTATTACTATTAGCCCTGTATAAGCATAAAAATAGACCTTTTAAACAATTAGGATCCAAATTAAATATCGTGTTTATCATGTTTTATATATATAAAAAAGTGCAAAACAATATCAGTCTGGATACTAAAAACCAGTGTTGGAACTACACTATTTGCTACGCACCAGGGGCTCGTTTTACTAAACTACTTACGCAAAAATTTTGCGTAAGTCAAAATTTTCAATTTCAATTTAATTTCAATTAAATTAAATTTTAGCGCATCCTCTGATCTGGCTATTTGCTGTTTGCAAACGTTTATGATCGAAAAATAAGAGTAAAACGATTTTGGCTTACGCAAAATTTTTGCGTAACTTGTTTAGTAAAATGGGCCCCAGTATCAGATACAGCGGTGAAGATATTATTCTTACCCAATAAAAGCGTTTATGCTTAAACAATTATTTCATCTACAAACTGTTTAGAGCCAGATAAGACGCCGGGTCTGATCAGATTCTTAACTGTGTCGTACTCAGATTAAAATAAATAGTAAAACATTTCAAAAACTTGTCATTTGTCTGCATTCATTGTAAAGCGTTTACATTTTGTTTTGCGATTTAAGGGGAAAGAATAACGCAGTCTCTACTGTATTTTAATCTCCTTATAAACAGTGCTTATCCAGATTAGGCTGGGTATTCACTGTTTGCTATAAACGAAGAATAATTTTACTTTTGATGTCATCCCAATATCATATCACATAACACTTATCTCTATTTCAGATACATCGTCGTGTGCCATTCCCTGCACGTGTCAGAATGGTGTACAAAGAAACGTGCAAGAAGAGCCACCACGGTCGTTACCCTGTTTGCCACCTTTCTCTACTGCCACACATTCTTCACCGCAGAGATATTGGGAGAAAACTGCACCCTTCAATACAAGCCCTTCATGATAAAACTTCTCTCAATATTCGCCTATACAGACACTTTTATCTCCTTTGTAATCCCATTTGCGATCATATTCTTTCTAAACGTGATAGTCATAACCTCTATAAAACGACTACAAATTAGACATAAACGTCAATTTAGCAGAAAAGGAGATATGATTCCGACAACGGTTCTTTCAAAGGCCCAGTTTAGAATCACGCGAACTTTTATATTAATGTCAGTAGTTATGCTCGTTACAAACGTGCCGAGTCACGGGATTCGATTCTATATAATTGTCAATCAGTTGATACATGAGGAAGATGATTGGCTGATATACGCTCAACAAGTCTTTCAAATACTCTACTATTTTAACTTTGCGGTGAACTTTTTGCTGTATAGTGCTAGTAGCAATCATTTCAGGAAATACCTTACCTGTCAGCACCTGTGCTCTTGCTTCTGTAGAAAGTTCAAACACCGGGGCAACGACCATCTGTATCGATAACAGAAACTAAGACAAATACAGGAAACCTCTCTATAACGACCACTTAAGTGTGGGAATTATTGGGTATTTAAGACTGGTGATTGCTTAAAGCAAGGGGACAGTAAAACAGAAAAGGCGCATTTAGTAGCTTTTCTGTTTTACCGTCACCTTGCTTTGAGCTGTCACCTACCTGTATTTTATGCAATCAATTAGTCTTCTTTTTAGTGGTCGTAATAGAGAGGTTTTACTGTACGTGTATATGTGGTAAACTTGAACTAGTACATATAGATGTGGGTATCTTGTACAAATTATATATAAATTTATACTAGTATGTGATTAACTTGTACTAATACGTGTATACACTCAGTACAAAAAGAAAAGCGAGACTTGCATTTAGAGGCATTTTATTCCTTTTTTGTAGTATATTGTACTAAACGACATTTTTAATATAAAGTACACTTTATTGTGAGTAATTCTCAAAATAAATAATAACAATACAATGAATACGTATTTAACGAGCCTCACCCTTTTTCTCAAAATTCACAGTTTAGTATCTGGTATAACTGCCCCTTACGATGATTAAAATTCGGCATCTCTGCTTCGAGTCCACTAGTCGTGTAACAAAATGATGAGGAATGGCACTCCGTCCATGTTTGGAAGCCATACGTAGTTCCTGAACCGTCTGCGGTGCCGAGACTCGAGTATAAATACTCCTCTTTAACTCAGTCCAGAGATAGTCAATCGGGTAACCCATGCCTTCTTTGCTGAAAACATCAACGTGCTCGATTGGCCTGACCCTAAATTGTGAATTTTGAGAACAAGGATGGCGCTTGTTAGATTAATAAAACGTCATTGGTATTGGTTGTATCGGTATAATCATTTGTGGAATTTATTCACAATGCATTGTACTTAATTTTTGCAATGTGGTTTGTTACGATTTACTACATTAAAGGAAATAAAATGCGTCTAAATGTAAGTGTCGTTTATGTTTGCACAGAGTGGGATGAGGCGTGCGTTGGGTTTCACGGTACTGCGACAATGAATATGACATACATATAGCGCCGATATGTATATGTGGATAACTAGTGCAAGAACGTGTATATTTGGGGTATGGCGTGAGTTCGGTTTCACGGCACTGATACAATGAATTTGACATACATATAGCGCTGATATGTATAATTGGATAACTTGTACAAGAACGTGTATATGTGGGGTACGACGTGAGTTGGGTTTCACGGCACTGAGACAATGAAAATGTCATATGGCGCCTATATGCATATGTGGATAACTTGTACAAGCACATGTACAGGTAGATGAGGGGTATGGTGTGAGTTTGGTTTGGCGGGAGATGGATTTAACGGTAACAATGAATAACGCCGATTTGTATATGTGATGAACTGGTACAAGTACGTGTATATCTGGATAACTTGACAAGTACATGTATATATGGATAACTGGTACAAGTACGTGTATATCTGGATAACTTGCACAAGTACGTGTATATGTAGATAACTTGTTTAAGTACGTGTAAATGTGGATAACGTATACAAGTACGTGAATATCTGAATAACTTTTTCAAGAACGTATTTAACTGGACAACTTGTACAAGTGCATATATATGTGGATAACTTGTACAAGTGCATGAATATGTGAAAAATTTGTACAGGTAAATATCTGTGTATAACTTGTACATGTTTATGTATATGTTACAAGGATAACGTGTAATCAGTGATAACGCGTAATCCCTGATTTTTAAGGGATAACATGTTATCACTGGGCGTTTTAGGGAATGGATGAAATGTCCCTTTTTCATCAATTAGACAGATTTGCATTTTCATGACATTTCTTTTGGTTTAAAACATTATGCTTCCTTGCAATATTATTCTCTAATAAACATTCATACAAAGTTTCTCGCAAAAGTGAATAAAATAACTGCACAGTATTCATATAAGCCAGGACAATTAAAACTGCATGCCATCTGTCTTGTTGCATGTAATAAGGTTAACAAAATATTTAATAGGGTGGTACTTGCCTTTGAACTTAATGAGCTAAACAAGGTAAGATTCATTACTCTTACTAAAAGTAACTGCCAAATGTTTATAAAATATCAACGACAAGCTTGAAAATTACGCCTTTTCCCCAGGAGATTTAGGATTTTCGTGAAATCCTTGTTTTTTCAGTGATTTCACGTATTCCCCGAATACACGTTATCCCCGTAACATATACATTTAACCTTTAATATCCGAGATAGTGTTTGATAGCCCGACTTTTTCCGACTTTTTTCCAACATGCCACATACCGATATTATATATCATTTTGAGCGTCAGGACTTGTAGAAGCTTTATAAAGGAGTCTTGATGTAAAATTAATCACTACTAAGCTATTTATGGTGCCAATAACAGAGTCTGGAAATGTCCATGTATCTTTTTTACTAGTGCCAAATTTGAATTCTTCATTTCACATTTTATTGATCATAATATATTATACTTTCTGTCAACAAAGGAGTGTCATATTTAGAAAATACTGATGAAATAAGCATAAAATGTGATTTAAATTTTATATCATGTATATACTGAGTCGAAACGGAACAGTGAGAGCTAGTTGTGTTAAGTAAACACATATTGTTCCATCAGAAAATGTGCACTACATGATGACGAAAATCGACTTAACACATCAAAGGGAAACTCGCGTCGAGTGCAGACTGCATGTTGAGGTAAACAAAAACTGAAATATGCCATTAATAGTAATTTTGTGACTCGGATTGATCCTACATGTCAATTCCGACAAAATGCTTTAATCTGCATTGCCTGGTCTGCATACATGTATATAATATCTGCATTTATTGTTTATTTTACGAGTCCGTTGTCTCTGCACTTCAACACCTACAATGTAGATTCGACCAAACGCATAATATTAATGAACAATTCCTCGTTTCACAAGTACCTGGACTCTCCGTGGCGAGATCGATCGCGGAGATTAGATTTTATCGATTTTCCCACGCAGCGTAACACAGCGCGATATCGCGGCGGAAACTCTCGCTTATCCCAAGCAGTGGGGAGGGAAGAACGCAGTTTGACCACGCAAAGTGATTTCTTACCACAGAGAACGAGAGACATAAGCAAATTCCACGTGATCTGTACTGTACTTTTGTAAAGAAAAAAAGTAGTTCCAAAATTTAAATCACATTTTATGCGTATTTCATCAGTATTTTCTAAATATGACACTCCTTTGTTGACAGAAAGTATATGATCAATAAAATGTGAAATGAAGAATTCAAATTGTGGCACTAGTAAAAAAGATACATGGACATTTTCAGACTCTGTAATTGGCACCATAAATAGCTTAGTAGTGATTAATTTTACATCAAGACTCCTTTATAAAGCTTCTACAAGTCCTAACGCTCAAAATGATATATGATATTGGTATGTTGCATGTAGGCATTTGGGGAAAAAAAGTCGAAAAAGTCGGGCTATCAAACACTATCTCGGAACCTTAACATCACAGTTGATAGACATATCGTTAGTAAGATAAATCAGTTCCCATTCCTTAACGACCATTACATGTAACACATTCACTGCCATGACGTCATCTGCTTTAAACAATTGTCGTCTGCTTTTATTTCTCAAATTTATCTTTTTGAATTTTGACATTAAAATACTAAAATGAGTGGTAACAGTTTGGATTTTGACCAGATGCCGTTTTATGTGAAACTGATGGCGAATAACAATTGCGCCCGGAGTAGGGCAGACAGGTGAGATCTTAAAGCAAGGCGACAGTACAACAGAAAGCTCATTCGGGAGCTTCAGGTTTACCGTCATCTTGCTTTAAGCAGCCACTTGTCTAAAACACTGACTAATTAACACAGTTTAGTAGATTAAGACTATGTAAGACGTGATGTTACAGTAAAGAAAATGGTATTCTTTCCAAGTAAACGCATTTACGGTAAAAACTATTATTTCCATTGCAAACAGTTTGGAGCCAGATCAGACGCCGGATAACCCAGCGTCTGGTCAGGCTCCAAACTGTTTGCCACTCAGATTAAAACAAATAATCAGAAATGTCAAAAAATGATTATTTTCTACATTTTAGCGACTTGTGTTTGCGTTTCGTTTGTGTTTAAACGGTAAAAATAACGTTTTCTCCACTTTACGCCAACATGGCAGCGAAAGGGTTAAACAATATTAAACTGGTCTATTTGCAATACTGAAATTCAACAGAACCCTCCTATTACGACTTCTATACATTTTGTGGTTGATTTTCGGTGTTTAAGGCCGGTGACTACATGTACTTAAATCAAGATGCAAGTAAAGCAGAAAGCTCATTAATTAGTTTCTGCATTACTTTAATCTTATTTTAAGCTGGATTGTGTGTTTAAACCCATCAAATAGACTTCTTTTTAGAACCCGTTATAGAGAGTTTTACAGCAGTTCATATGAAAATTTCACCATGAAGACATTAGAATGTAGTTGACATAAAGTGGGTTAGCCATATTAGACTGTATTTCACTCTTGTAATTATTTCATATTGAGCACAATATTTAGAGCCGTGCCATTTGTAAAAGAGTATTGAACATAGTTATGTGTGTCAACCAAAATCATCAACTGTCTGAGTTGGCACAGTCTACACTGTTAACCCTTTACTCAATAGATATGTACATTCTTGCGCATTTAATCTATCCCCCTCAGAAGAAAAAAGTATAATTTATAGATTCATGAATGTACATCATGAGAAATATTTTCTTTATCCTAGCAGACAGGAGCTTAAAGAAGGCCGAAAATAAAGCAGAATGCACAATAAGGCGCATTCTACTTTTCTTTCAACCTGCTTTAGATGATCACTTTTCTTCAAAATTAGAAAAAGGCTATGGAGTAGGTTTAACCCATTACCATATAGCTTGTTTCTAGTATTGAAGATATGCGACCACTTAAAGCAGGATGAAAGTAAAGCAGAATGCGCCTTTTAGGCGCATTCCGTTTTACTTTCAATCTGCTCTAAGCTACCATCTGCTATGATATAGAACATAAATCTTTTGGTATATGTTTATGACTGTATAATGATTGACGTGGTAATATTTACGTAAGTGGGGGAATAAATTAAAGGCGTAAAATGCGTATTTACTGAGTAAAGCCTTAACCCTTTACCCAATAACCTGTTGATAACATTTAATATAGGTGATCACTTAAAGCAGGTTGAAAATAAAGCAGAATGTGCCTTAAGGCACATTCTGCTTTACTGTCATCATACTTTAAACTACTGTCTGCTAGGCTACATAAAACGTTTGGTTTGGTAATTGTTCATGAGGGTTTAAACTGGAACTAGTTTTTTTAGCGGAGGAATAAATTAAATAAGCTAAAAGTCGCTTCTATGAGGGAAAGGGTTAAACAATTATTGAAGTACAAAGTGTCTGTGAACTATCACGGCATTGGGTGATTTGGATCATATCTTAATTGAACCTTAGATGATTTTTCATGACGATAGATTTGATTACCATCTTAGAGACATGTGACAGTTTAAAGTAGTCCCTAATTGGACAAATGTCTGTTAATATCGGCACGATATGTATAGCAATAAGCTGTTCTCGTTAACTGACGGTGCGTCCTGAAGCCCGCTCGAACATATTTCGGAAAGTCCGTCAGTTGATGGATCGCCGATCGATCTATGTTACATGTAAGTGCAGATATTGACCAACATTGACACGACTACTTTAGGGGCATACTACCTTAAACATGCAGACGTATTCTAGGCCATATCCGGTAGAAAGGGTAGTCATTCATCTCATGTAGATCCAACATTCCATTAACTGAATAGATAGTTCTAATCAGGGTCTGTACATTTCACTAGTTACGTTATTCTAACACGACTTTGATTCTATGACGTAAACAAAAAGAAAATCGAGAACCATTCTCTAATCCACGATAATGCTCTGCACGCACGGTATTCGAGCCACTCGCGCGCATTTTATGAATGAGTTTCCTTAAATCACGTGATGTGAACCCTTAATAAATCAGACTTCACTTCATTTCCTCTGAACTTATTATGTTTCGTCTGCACACAGTCCAAAGTAATTTCACATTTCTAAATCTGTAAACACGATGACGCTGGCATCGTTGTTTGCTTCATTGTGATAGATGAAGCGTTATTGACATGAACTTGTTGTTTCTGTTGAGCTATTTCCCTATACTTGTAAAATATCAGGGGTAAAGTCTTGTAAAGTAAAAATGTAACAGCCAAAATGACGTAACCTCAGAATACCTTAGACGTCTTTCTGGTAGAAGGCCTTGGGAGGCCTCTATCACCTATCGATTTTCCAGGGTCCGGTTGCAGTTGTATCTTACATCCTGAGTGTACCAGAATTTATCAAGTCTTAACCACGGTTTGGTGTTTAATTCGGGAAAATTATCCTTTTTTAAATCATAAGTCGTGTTAGACTCAAAATTACAAATTCGTAGTTGCGCATTATCGTGTATTAGATCACATTTTAAGAAATAGAGTTGTGGGTAATTAGATCACTCGACCTAAAGACTCCACATCTCAAACATTGACTGAAAGTGATTTAGTGTACGATAATGGCCAACTACGACTTTGTTATTTCATAAATGTACTGTATATATAATTGAGCCGTGCCATAACAAAATCTGCCTTATTGCATTTAAAACGTTGAACAGACCAAGCACCATTGACATCATAGGCTCTACATCTGAGTGTGTCTACACTGCCAGATTCTAATGAAAATATTGGTTAATGCAATAAAGGTTTCAGATGATTGTGGATGACAAACGGCGTAGATCAAGGCGAGCCGTCGCGTCTTTGACGGGGCAGCTGGCCTTGATCTATACGCTGTTTGCATTGCAATAAGGCAGGTTTTGTCATCGAACGGCTCATATACTTTATTTGCAAATAATTGAAAAACTGTAAACCCACCGGACAGTAAAGTTTTAGAACACATACATGTATACATTGCCTATTTATACCATTAAGACTTACTGAATATAATAACATGTATATACACTATTACGGTAAGGTATGGTGGTAGTTGGACACAATCACACCTAATCTATCACGGGAAAAATAAATGGGTTGCATTGCAGCCGAAATTACAAAAAGTCTAGTTTAGAATGACGGCCAGTCCATGCTTGCCCTTTAGGGTTATTTTTGCAATAGACATGTTTTGCATAATGACAGAAGTGAATACCTTGATAAGAGGGTTCAACGAAGAGCCGTTTGATCTATAGGTCTACACTATTTGCATAGGAAACGTGTATTTTTCACCGGTATACTGTTTGTAAAGGAAAAGTTCAATTATTAGCAAGGCCCAGTGGGTTAATAGAGACCGACAACCGAATGGTTGTTGATCTAAACATGTTAACTGTTTCACCCCTTCACTGTCTTACCCCGAATACAATGGTTATTTGCCAACAGTTTGGATCCTGATTAGATGCCGCGCAACGCAGCGTCTGTACAGGATCCAAACTGTTTGACACTTATTTCAATATTTCTTAAGTCGAAATACCTCAAATTTAAATTTTGTAAATACAATCAGAGGACAATTGTTTTAAATTGATGACGTTTAGTTATGGCAGTAATAGGGTTAAGAAATATTTTGAAATGCACAGTAAATTTAATTTTGATAATTGTAAGCCCCACATACACTACATTCATAATGTTTCGATGCGTTCATCCCATCATTGCTGCCGTAGCTTACAAAGGGTATTACATCCTAGAAAGTTTGTTTATATATATACAATGTCCCCTCTCTACAACGCCGCCCAATGGAAGACACATGGTATGTGTGTTGTTTAAGGGGAGTCGTTATAGGAAAGGGGAATTAAGACTTTGCTTATATTTGCAAACAGCTTCAATCCAGATCAGACGCCGCGTAACGCGACGTCTGATCTGGATTCAAGTTCTTTGTTACATATACTCGTCATTATATTTCTTCTATCAAAATGCCAACTTATAGATATACGTACATTTGAGAAAAAAAGGAGACGATAATTTTAAGGAGACGATATAACAGCAGTAACGTTTAGAGAACTGCGATAAGGGTCGTTGTAAGGAGGGAGTCATTATTTGGAGTGCCGTTGTAGGGAGGGCGCACTGTACTTATTATATACAGTCAACATTAAGTGAAGTGATAATTCTTTTAAGGGTGTATCAATGTCATGGATTTGGGAACTTTTCAAAGTATATAAAAACACTCTATGATGGTTTTGTATTGAAGAGCTATTTAGGATGAATGAAAAAATAGAAAAAAGTGTACATTTTGGTGAACAACAGTTGGCTCTACGGCCATGTAAAATTTACCCCACCCACTTCCTCTTATTTTGTCCTTTTCAAACAGCCCGCTTCAATAAAACCCATTTTAAATGAAAACAAATATGATTATTTGGTTTTGTGTTATTTATTTCCTATCTATGGTAGTTTTTCTTCATACAAAAACTAATTTAAGGAAAAAAAGGCACCAAATGTGAAATTTATAAAGCTCTAAATATCATCGATATGGTACTTTTTTGTAAATTTTGAAAAGGGCGGTAACTCTTTTTACTTTAATAACTCAAAATTTTCAACACTGACCTTTCAATTTCTTTTCTTTTCATATTTTGAACTGCCTTAGCATGTGCTTTCATCTGGTAGAATATAAGAAAAAGTTAAATACATGAAGTATTTCATTTTCAAACTTTTTTACTTTTTTCCATAAAATAAAAAATCTAATAAAATCATGCCCTTTACAAAGCATATTTTTAATATTCAAGGATCGATATTGTTCAAACCTGGTGCCTGCTTTGTCTAAATTTGGTTTCTATATGTGAAAATACCACCATAGACATGAAATAAATAATGGAAACCCAAATTATCATGTTTGTTTTGTTTCGAAATAAATTTTACTGAAGCTTGTACCCTGAATGGGTAAAATTTGAAAAAAAAGTCCAAATTTGACATACCTTTTTCAAATCGCTGTAGCTCGAAAACAAGGACACCACCATATTATTTTTTTCCCATTTTTTCATTCATCATAAACAGCTCTTCCAAAAAAACAATGTTAGAAAAAAAGTTTAATACTTTGAAAAAAATGGCTCATGACATTGATACACCCTTAAAGGTAGAAGATATATCTAAAGACGTGAATTTTAACCCATATTTACATTCGCTTTCATTGAAAAAAAAAAGACTTTTAATTCGTATAAGGTGCAATTGCTCTAGGGACGAGACGTGTGGATACATGTATCATTCGCAGAGGAGGCGGGACTTATAAATTATTTCTCCCCTAATAACAGCTTCAGGTGTGCGGTCATGGCTGTTCCTTTCATGGTACATATTATTCGTGTTAACAACCTCTAATATGGGTTAAACATACATGCATACTAGTTAATGTTCAATGGATATTAGAAACTACAGCCCATATAATGTAAAATTAAGAAATGAACTTATTCTTTCTGCGTTTTACAAGCGAAACAAACGACAGAAAATGATCCCTTTTCATTTTCTGTCGTTTACGAGGGGCATTTGAAATGTATTGATAATTTAACGATAACTTTACATTGGTTGGGCTGATGTTTATAAAAGTGAACATTTTCTGAAAGATCAACCTTTCAGTAAGACATTCATAGTAAATTTGTTTCTATAAATTTGACAATTTATGTTTCATTGGTACTCAAACAAGACAAAAAGAGTCATGGTTTTCGGTATTGACTGAAATACCTCTTGAATGTCCGAGGTAAGGCGTAGTATTGAAAGCATGTATATTTCAGAGCGCACTTATCAAGAATCGCTCAGACTGATTGAAATAACTTTGATATCATTTGAAATATGTTTTACAGTACTAATGAATAATATTTAGTTATTCAAAACACAGTTGAGTAATTATTGATTAACAGAATTATATACAACCAACCTAGAGGGCAAAATATTTTGTTCTACAGTGGAGAATCTGTTATTCTTTCCCGTTTAAACGCAAACGTACGCAAACGCAAAGCGCTAAAACGTAGAAAAGTACAACTTTTTGGACAATTCTGATAATTCATGTTTATCTTGGTGGCAAACAGTTAGGAGCCTGATCAGACGCCGGGTTACCCGGCGTCTGATCTGGCTCCAAACTGTTTGTATTTGAAATAATAGTTTTAGCGTAAACTTTGGGAAAGAATAACGTTTTCTCCACTGTACCCATGATTTTTGAAAGTGGATGGGGTAACGAGATAGCCTTATACATGTAATAAACTGTCAATATCTTTTGTTATTATAATTTAATTGATTCTTCTAGTTTCAATTTAAGAACATATATAATTATTTTTGATTTACGAGTTACTGTTTTGAATATGTGACGTCTTAGATTTAAAATAACTGTATTTGGTCACGTCGTCATATTATTTAAGCTACTGTACTATTCAAAAGATGAATGTTACAGAATTGGTTCTTGGTATGAATAATGACAACATATGAATGTACAAAACGGCTGCATGTTTAATATATTCTCACGTAAAACGTAAATCAGTAAAATGTACTAACCCAGTAAATGGCGTTTTTCCGGTAAAATGGTCATTTTCGGGAGTATTTCGGACACGGCATATTACATGTACAATTTAGTCATTTAAACTGTCTGAAAAATAATCTTCTTGTACCATTAGATGCACTGATATATAATATATGTAAATTCCAAACCAATCGGAGTAAATTATAAAAATATGAATATTGATGTTATCCTTTTCAAAAGCGTAATATACATGTACATGTATTATGATTATTTTTGTTGGCAATCCATTGGGTAATATATCTATATGTTTAATGGCATTAAGCTGTTTTCTCAAAATACTTCGATCATAATTGATGTGTTCATTTTTAACTAGAGGAAGGTTGTATCTCTCAGAAAATGTGCCTTTAGATAAAAGTGGACTTAACAATGTAAATTTATCGCTGAATTATCTATGGAATGCCGGTCACGACATGCAGATTTCTAAATTCTTTGCCAGTTGTTAAATAACAATTGATTATTTGCTCATTTGCAAGTTGATAAATGCTAACATATGTCACTTGCTATTTCCATAATGCTAATTTGCGCGTTTATGTAACTTGCACACTATTCTGTATCCTTCGTGAATAATGTTTACGTACAAGTTATATGAAACAAGAACTAGCATTAAGCAACTGGCAAGTGGCATATTGGCAATTGGCAAATTAGCATTATAGAACTAGCAAATAACATTATTAGCATTTAGCAATTGGTAAATTAGCAATTGGCAAACAAGCATTTACATGTAGTATTTAGCAATTGACATGTCGTGACCGGCATACCATAGTTGTAAAGAGGAAATAAAAGACAGTCAGATAAGAATGTCTCAATTTAAGGGATAGCGCTGGCACAATTTTGACGCATATCTATATATCGTTCTCGATCCCGACGGAGCTAAATAGTAATTTCTTTGAAAGGTGTTTTTAACGTAAATAGTTTTCATCAATTAATAGTTAAGTGTTTATGAAGGCGCTTGGCGGTCATTTACAAAAAATAATCAATCAGAGTACAAACTCCCTGACACTCATTACGATATTACTTCAGTCAATTTACAAATGTACCTTAGTTTTAACTTGAGAAATGATAGTAAAAAACTTTTTCTCGTTTAAACTAATTAAGAAAATTAACTTTTCTCAACTGTTAAAAGTGTGTCACGTTTTTCCCATCCAATGTTACATTTAAAATTTAAATCATTTCGAAAACATCTAGAAAAATCTCAATTAAATCTCTGCATGTAATTGCCTCAACCCTTTCACCCTCAATGACGTCATAAAGCGCATTTGCAAACAGTTTTGACTCTGGTCAGTCGCTGCGTGACGCGGCGTCTGATCAGGATCAAAACTGTTTGTTATTTGTTTTGAAATAACGTTTAGTTATACTGCCTTAAATCTAACTTTGAGACGATGTTGCAGATAAACATATGGGAGCAGGCGACATAAGGCGTTTAAGGAGAAAACCTTACGAAAGATTTGAACGCGAAATGGTTTAACTTGGAAATGCGGGGAAATATATTCCCACGCTTCAAAATAAAAATAAAAAAGAGATAAATACAATGTAAATAAACCTAAACAGCAAGAGTCGAGCGACCCATGTTATCCTGATTAAACGTACATATATTACTCTATGAATACGCCCTTTTTTATTTCAACCTATTTCTCCACTGACGAAAGCACATTATATAGGCACGCCTATGCACCATAAGAGTCTATATATTAACAAACGGTAGATTAAAGCAGGCATACATACACATACTGCTTTACTTTGAACCTGCTTTAAGTAGTCAAACGTTTTCAAAATTAGAAACAAGCAACAGGGAAATTAGGAAAAATTGTTTCCGTCATTTTTTTTAAATATCTTAGAAAACTTACAGCGTATAGATCATTTGGTACATATAGTACGGCTCCAAACAATTGCCATATGCATGTTCATGTACACTGGCGAAGAGTTTTTCTTTCCCAATAAACGCGTTTGTTCTAAAATAATTATTTCTATTGCAAACTGTTCAGAGCTACATTTGAGGGGTGAATGAGTTAAAAAGTACGACTGATCGAAACTAGATTGTATCATTATATTAATAAAATTATCTATTGTGATAACCAGGTGGGACATTGGAAAGAAATATAAGAAATTTTAAGAATAAAAGAGAACACTGAAAATATACAAGGACATTGGTGCTCATCGAAGCATAAGGCATTAGTTTGAAAGAAAATCAACTATGGCTGTTACAGTATAGATACGTCAAATGTACTTCTCACAGTTTGAAAATGACGCATATATATGCATGGCTAGAGTTAAGTTGCGTACACGGAGTAAACTGTTAAACTTCGATGTTTTATCGTTTTGAATGAGGATCTTGACAAGAGCCAGTAAGTGACATACGCATACATAAGTATTTTAATTGGAGAATAATTAATTTTTTTGTATGTTCACAGAGCAAAATGTTCTTAACCTCGAACCGTGCGTGCTGTGTGTGTGTTACTGTGGTATAATTCTTTCAACAACAAAAACAAACTAGAAAAAAATGTCTAACCCTTTCACTCTCAATGACGCCATAAAGCGCGTACTGCAAACAGTTTAGGTCCTGATCAGATGCCGCGTAACGCGGCGTCTGATCAGGACCCAAACTGTTTGACACTCTTATAGATAATTTATAGGTCAAACAACCTTAAATATAACTTTGACACGTGTCTTGCAGACAACAATACTTAAGCAGATGACAATAAAGCGGCGAAGGGGTAAAACTCTCCCGAATAATTGTATCATGCTGGAAAGGGTTAAGTAGTTGCCTGTTCAAAGAGAAAGTTTCCAAATTGGGCCGTGCATGCTGTTTGTGTGATATTATGGAAGATTTAGGCCAACAACAAAAACAACATAGAAAAGAAATAGAAATATAAAGAACCATCGAACATAATTCAAACTGACAAATACCAAGACGTTCAACCGTGTTTGTAAGATACGCTGTCTTGTGATATTCACACGTTTGAGTCTTTGACGACAGATTCTGTCAAAAAAGGTTTAACTCATACACCTATGAAACTTCAAATAGACAATTCCAATTTCAACTTAAGTCCAGTTCATTTTTACATATTATGGTTTTTATTTAACAGTACATTGCAATATGACAAACAGTGCATACCCTGATTAGAGGGCTCCGATTATAACCCTCTGATCAAATATCTACACTGTTTGCATAGGGCGAGGTATTTTTCTTTCAAAGGTACACACTGGGGCCAACGGAGTATCACGAGGGTCGTTTCGCACAGAAGCCCCGTATATATTTCGCACCGACGAATTGCATATTTTGTGTACACAAAACGAAAGTTAAACACCAATTTCCTTGATTGTCTCTCAGTTTCGCCTATTCTTAGCCGGAGCATATTATCAAATATGCCCGATGGTACATGTAAGTAGTATGAACGTTCGAGCAATCTACGTACACATTTCATAGTATTCATTGTATTATTTGCAAAATAGTATAGTCATTTATCCTATAATGTAAAATGTTTCACATGTAGGCTATTTGGTAAACATGGCTTTTAAACATGATATGAATATCACCATTTTAGATTGATTGTATGAATGGATCATTCTTTGGGTTGTAAAGAATCTGCAATAATGCAATAAATGGATTTTAAATCGAGTTTAAAAAATTACCGTGTATAGGTGCCGCACAGAGTATGTAAACGTTACCAAATGAAGCCCATTTTATATGTATATGTTACCAACTGAAGTCATCATTGAACTTTTAGGATGCAGACCGCCGTGCATCGTGCACGTATTGTCGCCTACCGTTTAGCAACATCAAAGAGGCAGTGTGCCATTGTGCAGAAATACATCCAGTGAAATAAATATCGTATATGTGGGTGTCGACTGTCAGTGGAAATCATTATTATTATTATTATACCAGATATATATAGCGATCTTTTTTACACAGGAGCCGCGTTCGTTCAAAAAAGCTGTTCATGGTCATTATTATATAAATGTACTTACAAAAAGGGAAAAGACAAATTACTACATTCACAATAATTATGATACATTATTGATTTACATGAAAAATCAACTTTCAAATGAGTTAAAAATTTAAAAGATCGATGTCAAATATCCTGAAGAGTCCATGGTCATTTAATGTTACAGGGAATGACATTGCTACTACAGCGCTTCCTCCCTACAGCGGCCCTCCCAACAACGACTCCCTCCTTACAACGGCTCTTGCCGCTGTTCCCCAAACAAGACAATTATATCTAAAACTTTCACGGCTGTAATATCGTCTGGTTAAAATTGTCGTCTGCTGGTTTTCTCAAATTTACATATTGGACATTTTGATAGAAAAACCATAATGACGAGTGACAAACAGCTTGAATCCAGATCAGACGCCGCGTTACGCGGCGTCTGATCTGGATTCAAGCTGTTTGCAAATGTAAATCAATTTCCCTCCCTATAACGACTCCCTCCGAACAACGCACGCATTTTTTGTGTCCCATTGGTGTCGTTGTAGAGAGGAAACGCTGTAATTAAGACATTGAACCCATTATCTGGTAAATTAATGAACCCCACACAATCTGTTGATAGCGACAGTCCAGTGAGAAAGATTTTAAAGGTTAACACCAACAAAGTCTGAACGTTGCATGTTATTTTCTGAAGCAGACGGACGTGCAGGGCTAGGAAATGAATTCGATAAATCAGCCGTTGCGGAAGCAGATGAAGCTGACAGAGTGGTAGATTTGTCAGAGCAACTGGAATGCACTATATTACTATATTATGAACGAAAGAAATTCAAAGCGACATAACTTCTGTCAAAATGTTTGCATCCCCAATTGGAAACCTCATGAGTCATGAACACCTTCATATATATATGTAAAAAATTAACCTGTGAAAGCTTGGAATATGTTTTTTGTAGAAAAAATATTCAAAGGGCTGTAACGTTGTCAAAATAGCCACAGCCCATATTCCAAACCACATGAACACCTTCATATATAAGCAATTACTCTGGGGAAGTTTTAAAACAAATGTATGAGAAGCTGCACAAGTTTTCCCCCATATATGTATATTTAATTTAAGAAAAATGACCTAATAATTGCCTATATACAAGCAGCTTAAATCAGACTGAAAGTACAGCCGAAGGCACCTTAAGGCACATTCTGCTTTACTTTCAACTTGCTTTAATAAGTGACCATCTGTATTCAAAACTAGAAACATACTTTGGGGTAATGGAGTCAATGTCTTTTATATTACACGTATTATCAAATCAAATAGCAAAGAGAAAAATAAATTTATAGTACCCAGTGTGACCATGTCACGTGGTCTGTGATGTAATATTTTGGGAACCGTTGCATGACAACCATGACAACAAAAAGTCTCCATTCGGAACTTCAATCGAATACCCCCATTCTACTAGACGACGCTCGATGGCGATCTCCGCGCTCCGACAGAGCGCCATAGGTCGCCTCAGGATGAGGCGATCTAACGGCATTTACGATCCGTTTGCGGTCTGAAAACTCTCCGATGGCGATCCGTTAGCGATCTGCAAGATCCGATAGCGACTTCATAGTCATTGGTCGCCATCCAATTCATTAGAAATGTTGCGACCTTGAATGATCAGATTGCGCTCAGTTGGCGCTCAAAGGCGACTAAGATGCGATCCACTGCGCTCTGCTGGCGCCCCGATGGCGACCACCGCGATCTATGGCGTTCGATAGAGATCCGATAGCAATGTCGGCGACCGATGGAGATCCATTACCGCTCTGTTAGCGCTCTACTTGATCTGATTAGGGAGATATCCTATGAAACCTATGGCGCTCTGCCGCGCTCATTCGTTTTAGATTCGGTAGCAGATGTTTAGGCAAATAGTAATACATATAGCTGCTTTCTTCTGTACATGTGTCAACTTAATGCAATAGCATAGTAATGCAGACAATTCCTATAAGCTTTTACGTTCGTACTACCACAAGTTTTTAAAAACTATGTGTTTTTTCATTTAATAGCTACTACAGATGTTCTAACGCACATCAAAATCAATGCTGAACGCCATTATTTTAACACAGTTTTCGGTATCATCATTGTATTGGATGTATAACAGGTTGGATCCGGATGAGACGTCGAGTAGCATCATGCAATTTGGAATTATTGATAGAAAATACTATCAGGTATTTCAAAATGCAGAGAATCACTATCAGTTCGCCACGGAGCGCGAAGTATCTACTGATTTGCTTTGTTGAATCATGGTCGCGCTTTAAGGTGATCCGATAACAGTCCAGTTATGATATCTTGGCGATCAAATAGCGCTCCGATGGCGACTTAGGCAACCAATTAGCGATCTGATGGCGTTCTGGCCAGAGCGCCACGGATCTTTGTGCAGGGGAGTAAACCGACGGCGACCTTGGCGCTCATGGAGATCAGATAGTGATCCGTTTGCGACCAGGTAGCGCTGCTGGCGCGATCTAGGCCTCTGTATGGCTACACCTGCGGGGCTCTCACAGAGCGCCATAGATCGCCGTCTAGTGGAATGGGGGTAGAACGTAAGAAATTTATTTTTAGCAGAGTTCAACGGAACATAGTCTATGCTAAAGAAAATTGAGTTCTTTACAGTGGTGTTAATGAATTTGTCTCAATATTGAGGAGTAACTTGCCGTGGTATCACTGTGTTGACATTTTCAGGACATTTGCCTCGTTTTCAGACAAAAAGTATCCATCTAGTGACAACTCCATTGACATCATTCTAAAATAACCCTTTTTTCTCCTTAGCATAGGTTTGTTGAAATCCTCTAAAAAATAAGATACTTTTGGGCGATAATTTAGTTACCCGTGGTACCAAACATTACGTTACATATCACTTGGTATGGTCACACTGGTACCATTTGACTGGTTGACTTCATCGGTAACGATATATTTTGCCAATCCATTATTTTGTCACTGCAACAGAAATCAATTAAATGACTTCAGTAGGTAACATATACACCTTCTGTTGGTAACGTTTACACGTAAAAGCGACTTCAGGGGGCCACATACTATGGTGTACCAAAGGGGTCTAAAGTCTACATGCTGCTCGAGCATACACAGTCAGTACACAGTCAGTAACCCTTCAGCGTACTGTGATTGAATCAAAACTATATACATTATAGTGGAAAATAAGTTGACAAGATATGAAAACATGAAGCTACTATTAAACACACATCATGTCTGAGCTGGGGTTCCCGAATATTTGTAAATATAATGGATCATTCCAATGTTTATTTAGATAATCGCCCGTTAATATTAATTAAACAGCGACAAATTGACGTCTGTGCATGATATACATATTAATTGTTCATAAATAATACAATAAATGGTATGTTAACAGTTTATTCACGAACCTATAATGTAAATGCAATGAAATAACTCAATTGCTATGTTTTCTATGGACATGAGTGGTTACAATGTACTGCGACTGTCAGCGTAGTACACAAATGGGTGCGTTAACATGGTTTGTAGGTGCGAAACATATACGGGGCTTCTGTGCGAAACGGGCCGTCGTGATACTTCGTTGGCCCCCAGTGGTACATGTTAATTGGTATATTTGTCGATAGGGTTGTATGCATTAAACGTTTTTAATGCTGAATACGACTTCGGTTAAGCAAAAAGTTTTAACCAAGATCAGTCACATTATCCTCATTGGATCCAATCTGTTTGGAGCATGCATTAATGTTTCGACATACACCAGTATACAGTTGAGAAAACGTTATTCTTTCCCAATAAATGCGTTTATGCTAAAACTATTTTCCATTGCAAACAGTTTGGAGCCAGAACAGACGCCGGGTTACCGGGTTACTTCAAACTATTTACCACTCAACTGTAAACAAATCCTCAAAGTTTTCTTAAGGGGAACATTTTTGCGTTGTATTGCAATGCGTTTCGTTTGCGTTTAAACGGGAAAGAATAACGTCCACAGTATAATAAACATACATAAACAGTTAACTGTTTTCTCCCAATGAGCCCATTAGGACACCTTTACCTATTTCTCATTAAAAGTGCCAAACATTAATGTTCATGTAGCAAAAGACAGATGGCAGCTTCAAGCTAGATGAAAGTAAAACGTAAAGGAGTTTTCTCACTTACTTTCAATTCGCTTTAAGCGGTAACCTGCCATAAACAAAGCATAGTAGTGATACAAATGTAGCTGGCAAAAATGCTATATGGAGGAAAGGATTTTTTTAAAAAAAGGCCTCATTTTGTTTTGTAGATATCACTTTTGGAGTTGAAAATCAATGATGATAGTTAAGGATGTAAAGAAAATTAGATCACACAGGATGTAAATTGCATTGAACATGTTTCGCAGGATATTATAGCATGTACAGTTATTATATGTTATTGACGTGTGCAAGACGTCAGAAACAGTTTGATTTATAATGAATATAACGATTGTTCGAAAAGTTCGTAGAATTTTGTTTTATCTCCTGTTAGCTTCATTTAATCAGTTTGAAAGTTGTTATGTATGTAACTAACCTTGTTTTTAAAATATTTCTAAGAAAAAAACTATACGCGATATTTTTACCAAACATACGGGTTACCGTAGCAACGCAGTAATAGGACCTTGGAACAGCTCGTAAATTTTAGTTATTTTAAAACTAATCTATTGCGCAATCTCTATGCCCATCTACAGTGGTGAGGACGTGATTCTTTACATATGTTTATATTCATGTAGATCTATGAACGATAAACGTCGTGTTTAAGTCCAAAAGAAATACAATATTGTTCAATTCTGTTCTGATCAGGCTTCATTCTGTTTGCCATTTAGATTAAAATGAACATTCAGAAGTGTCAAAAAGTTGTCATATTTTACAGTTTATGGCGATGCGTTTCGTTTGCGATTGAACGGGAAAATGGTAACTGATTTTCCACTGTTAGTCTAGCTGTGATAGTTTTATAACGATACTTAAAAAACTGGTAGGGTCAAACTGTTCGTGTCCTTGTATGGATCAAAATTGTTTTTTTAATACCTATCAAAACGCTATAAGCAAAGGATTAACATATTCAACCCTAGTGACGAGTATATTCGTCAATAAAAAGTGTACCTGTGAAGAGTAAAATTGTTCTAGGCAAACAGTGTATACCCGGATCAGATGGCTCCAAAAGCACAATAATCATAATTACAGATAAAGGTTGTAATTTGAACTATACAAAATATATAGGTTTGGTATGGGTATTAAGAAAATTAAAAAATACGTAAAATATATATGTGTCGCAAAACTTTTTTAACCGGGTATATAATAACTTATATATATACATGTAATATATATTGTAGTTCATTTTAATAGGACCATATTCGGTTCGACTAATTCTGTCGTCGGAAATCAATTCCTATATCTAGAGAAACATATATGATGTAACCGAATACCTTTAGTACATAAGTCAAGACAAAATGTGATATCCCTTGCAAGGCAATAGCTGTTGTCTGCTTTAACTCTTTCTATGCCAAGTTGTATTGTCTGTCCGAACTCTCTTACCGTCAAAGTATCGTCTACATTAGTAGTTTCGTCTGCAATATTTTTTAAAGTAAGATTTAGGGCTTTTTTGACTGAAGAAATGTCAAACAGTTTACATCCTGATCAGACGACGCGTGATGCGGCACCTGATAAGGATCTAAAGTGTTTGCAAAGTCGCCTTTTGGCGCCGTTGGCAGTAAGGAGTTAACCATTTTCCTGTATATTAGCGTCTGCTTTAAACTTAAGTCTCTTCTGTTGTTTCATAGTACGAATTGACCCATTAATGCCTTGATATTGTAATGAACGCTCCCTATTTGTTTCCTGGAAGATTTCGTTCTCTATATACAGTGGAGAATCTGTTATTCTTTCCCGTTTAAACGCAAACGTACGCAAACGCAAAGCACTAAAACGTAGAAAAGAACAACTTTTGGACAATTCTGATAATTCTTGTTTATCTTGGTGGCAAACAGTATGGAGCCTGATCAGACGCCGGGTTACCCGGCGTCTGATCTGGCTCCAAACTGTTTGCACTGAAAATAATAGTTTTAGCGTAAACGCGTTTATTGGGAAAGAATAACAGATTCTCCACTGTACAAGGATGGTCTAAATTAGGCACTGCAGTGTTTGTACATACATCAGATTATTTCACATGACATAGAAAAAAACATATTGAAGTTGGTTAACACTATTTTTTAATTTACTGTGTACTTTCTCAACGTCTTATCTGACTCCAAACTGTTTTCAATACAGCTGTCATCATCTGTTATGGATATCCTATGTCCAGGGTGTCTGGTTATTTCCGGGTTTAATCAATAACAAAGAATTTTGGACTTTAAGATGTAGACGGTTTCTGTTATCAGTGAGTATAACTAATATGAGATTTATTTTGTGAATGAACCTCAAGGTACACCGCTCTTAGGATTGGACCACCGTCGGTCAATACAATTTATCGGTATATGTACAGTGGACAATACTTTATTCTTTCCCAATCTAAATACTTATTCAAACAATCTGCAAACAAGATAAATGTGGAATTACAATTGTAGTTTATAGCCACGAGATACTGAAACAGAATGAATTTAGTGTTAAAATAAAACAATTCAAATACGACTTTAATCAGTACTCGCCAGCCACTAGGGATACAAAGATAAACCATGATGCAAATTTCTGTCGCGTGACTGTAAATTAAATAAATGTTTGTTAACTGTTACCCCTTTAACTCTCAATGACGCTTTACAGCGCGTTTGCAAACAGTTTGGGTCCTGATCAGACGCCGCGTCACGCGGCGTCTGATCAGGACCCAAACTGTTTGACATTCTCATCGATATGTATTAACTATAAAGTCATACAACCTTAAATTTAACTTTGAAACGTGTCTTGCAGTGAACAACAATGAAGCAGACGACATTAAAGCGGAGAAGGGGTAAAATTCTTCCGAATTATTTGATCATAAAAGGGTTAAACTAAACGTAATTGAGAGGCTATGATGTTACCATTACGATAGTCTGGGTAGTACTTACATTTGGGACACGAAGAAAGAAAATCGAAAGTCCGTATAATTAATGTGCAGACGTTATCTCATGCACTATCTCGTTCTCTCTGTCACCCTTGCTCCAATACACTTGTGTATAAGTGATAAATGGAAATACAGTATAACCTCTCTATTACGGCCACTGAATTAAGGCTAATTGATTGTATGAAAGATAGGTGACAGCTTGAAGCAAGGGACAAGTAAAACAGAGAGCTCCGCACTTTCATCTTGCCTTAAGCAGTCACCCTCATAAAATACAAAATAATTAACTTAATAAAGTGGTCGGCAGGGCTCAAGATAAAACCTTATAAACCACTAATTTCCAATAGTTTCTTCTTGTTGAATAAGGATTAAAATAAAATATATATTAGCACAAGAATAAGAAGCTAAGAAGCTGAGAAGAAGAAAAAAGTGGTCGGCACATTTGTCGAGTATTGCGAAAGCCTCATCCGCAAAATCGACTTAAAACTCCATAATAAAAATTTGTGAAAAGGTTCATTTAGCAGGTAGAATGCTTTGTTAGTAAGTTCTTGTTACACTGCTATAAATAAATTTATTTATCCCAGTTCCCGCAGATCAGTTGCCAGTGATCAAGCGAACAGTGCAGTTCGCGAAACTGTCTGGGTAAATACATTTACTTATAGCAGTGTAACAAGAACTTACTAACAAATAAAACTCCATAATAATAATATCCTTTTCTCCTTTATGTCTCCATCAAGGCGACTATTCTAAAGAGTAGTGTACTTCCCTTATCTGAAGTCCTAGGTCATGTTGCGTCGTTAAAGAGGGATTATACTGAGCAAGTTTTGTGCATTTAGGACTAAAATGTGGCTTATTGCCTGTTCAGAAGCCATTTCTTGCTTGTCCTACTGACCTCATTGTCAATAATTTTTGTGAAAGTATGACTAAAACATGGCCCATAGAAGTTTTTCTATTTTTTGACCCACTGACCTACTTTTTTAGCCTACATAATCCATATTCTCAAATTGCCTAGCTTTTGTCAAGATTGCCATTTTAAGCAAGTTTCAAGAAGATGGGACGTTAAATTTGGAGTGGGCAAGGGCTTTTTGTTTAAATTTTCATCTACTGACCATCTTTATATTACCTAATATGACCTAAATTCATGTATGACCTAAAGCTCATCAAGGCATTGAGAAAATCTTGTATAGCTATAGCCAATAATACAACTTCTAGAATGCTTTTATCTTGTAATTTGATATTACATGTACTGTACACATGTACCGAACACGGCCATTTTTGTTTAACGGATCAAAATTCTTTGAAAACGTTTCAAAAGTGTATCAATTGAGAAACATTTTGGTGAAAACCAAATTGAAATCGGACCAGCAGTTTTGAAGAAAAAAACATGTTTTCTAGATATTGTGCACGGTTGACATGGTAACCAGAATAGTTGACCCATCCACAACCTTTTAAAACTTTCCTCTCTTCACCCTTATGGTGATTCTGGTGAAGTTTGGTTGAATTAAGGCTAAAGGTTTCAATGGATATGTTGTTTAATTATGTTGACGGCCCCGGACGACGGACACCAGACGACGGACGCCAGACGCAAGACGGTTGGATCGGTTCAGATCAGCTTAACCCTCATCCGGGCCTTGCAAAAACTTCCGTTTTGAGACTTTTGGGGTCCAATGTGCATTTTGTTATTTTTCTAAATCAAGATAGGCATTTGTGACATAACTGATACGGCATTATAAATTGGTTTGTGTATGCTATATGTTAGTGATAAAACCAAAACGTTGGTCTCAATGCTACAATGGCAACCAGTGACCATAGTAACACAAACAACTAAGTTTTTGTGCTGTAAAATCGAATTGTATCTAATAACTTGTGCAGAAAATGTTCAGATGGGGAAATGTGGACATATATATGACTAGATTTACCTTTTGTTACATTAATTGTGTATCTTTTACAGAACTATGTAAAACTTTAGAAGAAAATGACAAAAATATGGTTGGGGTCCAGTGTCCCCAAATAAAATTTTATGCATATTTACATTGATTAGTATACAAGTTTTAACCACGACTGATTTAAAACAAAACTTATAAATGGAACATATGTAACCAAAACAGCTTCCAATCTGATCAATATCGTCAATTTATTAAGCTTTGTTTCTGCTTACAATTATTTCATGGCAATAGTTGTTCAATTTATTTGACCTGTCACCGTGCATGTCTTAGCTCCGTGCAGAATTAATGACGCTGACACTGAGACAGTGGCATGTCAAATATATATGATAAAACTAAGTATGGTAAACAAATGAAATGAAAATAACAAACACATAACTTCAAATGGTGAAGGTATAAGAGTTTTAAATATCGATTGCTTAACACCATGTCCTGAGTAGATCTACTACTCATAACTATGTCTGCTTCACATCATCACATGTTTGATGAGCTGCATGATAGTGTCCTAGACGCAGTTACAGGTGTAATCACGGTTTGTTTTGGTCAATGGTCTACATCAGATTTTTGTATCACTGTAATAATGAACTATAATTTGAGGTTTCCTGCGATCATCATCTATTACATTAGTTTTGATTCATGGATGAAAGAACAAGAAATAGCATCACACATTTGGTTAAGTCACTGCTGAACAAGCGTTGGCCATACATCCTAATTGAAGCATGTTTGTCTGTTGTATGTCTTTCTTCCCCATGTAGCTATATAGTTGAATCTGATATACTGAAAATGGCAATGAAGCATTGAAATAGACGCCTTAAATTCTTACCGACCAGACATTGTTGGCCAACGTTCAATAGGGTCAAGGTCAAAGGTCAAAGTCACCAATCTTGGCCCATGACTGCTACATGTATTTGAATCTTGAAACCATTTGCATAATTTGAGGTCAGATAGAATTGTGTTCGTTCCATACAGTGTGAATCCTTTGGACTCGCGGTTTGCGCCATCCGGGGTTATAATATCTAAGGGGAATTACTCAATCACAAGATCATGAGAGATATATTTTGATATGTGTCATTGAGGAACAGTATTGTCGGGGTTATCTAGTATTCAATAAATGTCATTATTGTAGTTGTATACAACAAGGAACGGTTTTAAAATGGCCTAAAATACATTTTAGTAACCTTTAGAATTCTGGGGTCCGGCTGGACCCCAGGCTTGTTTTGAAAATAAAATCTATGAGAATTTATCTATTTAGTATGTATTTCACACATGTGTCAACAACAGCCATATGAACAATGTCTAAAAACGTCATAAGCGTCATTTGGCTGAATACTTTTTTTTCTAGCACAAATAAAGCCACTGGGGTCCAATGGACCCAAAAGGCCCGGATGAGAGTTAAACAGTACCCTACGGTACATGTAATGCATTAAACGTCGGCACCCTCGTGACGTGATCGCCGAATACCACGATTGCCAATACATTTTCTTCAAAGTGTACATTAGAATTTATTTCAGGCTGAGGAAAATTAAGTTGCCCGAGCCGTCAGGCGAGGGTTACATGCTTTTTCCAGCCGTTGAGTGTAAATGACGTCATATTTCTAACGGTTGTTATTCATAAGAAAGAAAGGGCATGCTCGTATACATCGGCGTCAAACGTTCCGAGAAATAATGCGACTGTTGAAAGATTCAAACCCCGAATTGGTTCTTAGCCGAAATGGACTTAAAACGGAGGATACACGATTGAATGCACTCAATCCTGTCGAGTAGTCCACCATCTTATTTTCCGCGAAGCAAGACTCAGGGATCTGTCAGCCAATGAAAATAGCTGCATTTCTACGTACCCCGTCAGCTCACAGGGTACCTGGGATCACGTCTACGGTTCGTTACCCAATCAAAAGTAAGGAATTTACTTTCCAGTATAATAAATGTTTATGTACTCTGTTTACAATCTCTAGCATGGGCCTCCGTGGCCATGTGGTTATAGTCGCTGTAGATGACAATCACTAAGCTCCTCGCCGCTATTGATTCTTTATTCGAATCCCGGTTCGGAATTTTCATGTTTGGAAGCCGTTCAACTTGATTGCAGAAGATCGGTGTTTCTACCAAGTCGCCGTTTTGTGCCTGACACAGAGTATAAAGACTTATAGGGTCTTCTTCCACATGTAATTAGAAGGACGTCGCGATATGACTGATATACAGTGATGCTCACTTATAACGAACTTGGATAAGATGAAAAACTGCTTAATACAAACTAAAAATAAATCCCCGACTGCTTCCTTCTTTATTTTAATGGCCTCATGCTTGCTTAAGATGAAAACTGGATATAACGAAAAACTGGATAAGACAAACTGATTTTAGGTCCCTAAACTGGATTTTACCTGTAAAATGGTTCTGTTAATTTTTTTTTTTTTTTTTTTTATACAACATGCCGGTCATTATCACAGTTTGACAAGTGGCTTACAAAGGTGACAGTACTTAATTGCTTAGCTGCTCATCACCTCAGATAACAAAACATTACCCAACCAACATGTTTTGTATATATGCTATTGATAGGATGTTCAAACAACTGGAAATAATTAGTTTACTTTGCACATTATTTTTTTGGATCCAGATCAGATTCCTTATAACTGGGTGTCTGATCAGATTTCTTGCTGTTTGACACCTGTATTCTGCAAAAAGATAACAACCACTGATGCTTTATCAACATAGTAGAACTTTTTTATATTAATAAAGTTTATTTATTAAATATTCATACATGTAATAGGTTGAGTTTTCTATTAATACAAAAACAGGGAACAGGTTAAATTTTCAAGAAGAAAAATGGCATTTCTTATGTCATAGTCAATCTTATTTTGTTATCATTTAATTATTCTATTTGGTTCAATTAAAAGAAATATTTAAGATTTAATTTCTATGCCTTTCTATATTTCTTTCTTTCTAATCAATTATGTACTAGAAGTATAATGAGTAAATATTTCTTTATATGCAAACTATTCACAAAGAAATTTCGATGTTTGGATAAGACGAAGTTTGGATAAGACGAACTAATTTGCAAGATCCCCTGAATTTCGTTATAAGTGAGCATCACTGTACTGTTAAAAGCGACGTAAAATCGTAGCAAATCCAAATTTAAAACAATACTCAATTCTCTCGACATAGTAAAGTGAAACCTCTCTAGTACGACCAACTTGATTGCATAAAAGACATGTTACAGCTTAAAGCAAGGTGACAGTTAAACAGAACGTCACTTCAGGAGTTTTCTGTTTTACTGTCACCTTGATTAAACAGTCACCTGTTGTACACATCTAATAACCATTAGGAAATGGATGACTGCTACCTCCGGGCCATGTTCTTGCTGTAGATATTGTGGGTCTAAATGGGAGTTCTGGAATTGTACCGTTTGCCCATGCCTGTTCGGTCGGCAATCTTTAGCCGGTTGGTTCATTGCTGATTGATGGGGGTAGTGTGATTGCCGTTTTGGGGGCTGTCTTTTGTATGTTTATTCTTATTTATTTTAGATCTAATTATAGTTATTTGTGTTTTGTCGATGGCCTGCATTGGGCGCTCTACCATTATTTATATCAGTCGGCAATACTTAGCCGGTCGGTTCATTGCTGATTGATGGGGGTAATGTGATCGCCGTTTTGGGGGACTGTCTTTTATATGTTTATTCATGTTTTATTTCAGATCTAATTGTAGTTATTTTGTCTTTTCACGATTTATAGGTACATAAGTGTTATTTCATGTAAAGCGCTTTTGAACGCACAATCCCTGTGTGAAAAGAGCGCTATATAAATCTGGTATAATAATAATAATAATAACTAACGCAGTTGCGTGCATCAGTGCATGTGGACTGTCCCTCTGCTTCAAAACTGTCATATACGAGTATATATACAAAATACCGGTAAAGCTCAAAGTCAGTTTATTACAAAGTTTTAGAAACAAAACCACTCGAATATGGGACGATATTTCAAACAGTTTTGACTCTGATCAAACGCCGAAAACCTCAATCTAATCTAATCCAAACTGTTTTCACATGTCAATCAAATCGTGCCCTGCATGATAATGGACAATTCCGTTTAGGAAATACATGTAGTGTCTTTACTGGCCAGAATAGCAGACAGGTCGGCCTATCTCATTCTTATCTATATTGCAGCTACAATAGGAACAAGGCCATTTCGATCAGTCTGTGGCCTTTAACTCATTCACCCCTGAAACTTTCAACGGATAATTCCAGTTTCCAATCAAGATTAGTCCATTTTTGACGATTTAGGGTTGTTTATTGTAATATATTACAAACTGGCAAACAGTGCAGACCCTGATCAGAGGACTCCTTAAGGATCCCTCTGAATAGGGTCTACGCGGTTTGCATACAACACGAAGGTGCAACATAAGTACACTGTTTGTTAATAACGAGTATAGTCGTCGCTAGGGTTGAATGTGTTAAAACAAACTAGCGCCTCCAGCTTCCTGAAAACACCTGCCTTTCTCGTTCACTCTTGGTGCTTTAAATTGAAAATTCCAATTTCAAATGAAGTTTAGTATACTGTTTATTATTTAGGATTGTAATTTACAATTTATTTCACAACGACAAACAGTGAAGACCCTGGTTAGAGGGCTCCCTAAGGACTTTTCATTTTAAAATCAGTGGCAAACAGTTTGGAGCTTGGTCAGACGCCGGGTACCATGTGTCTGATCTGGCTCCAAATTGTTAGCAAAGTAGATAACCCTTTCCCTTATAGGAGCGACTTTTAGCGCATTCATTTTATTCATCCGCCAAAGAAAATAGTTCCATTTTATACTGTCATGAATATGTACTATAAGAAATATGTTCTATATACTAGCAGATAATAACTTAAAGCAGGCTGAAAGTAAAGCAGAATGTGCCCTAGGGCACATTCTGCTTTACTTTCAACCTTCTTTAAGTAGCCTCCTATCTTCAAAACTAGAAACAGGCTATGGGGTAAAGGGATAAAAAGTTTAAGCGTAAACGCGTAATTGGGGAACAAATAACGTCATCTGCAGTGTGTGTGAACTGAGAGAAACAAAGAGACGTGGAACTAGTCCAGGTCAGACGCAAAATAACTCCATGTTTCAACTGTTTGCAGAAGACATCATCATTACAGACGATATTTTACCATTTTCTGCCATATGTACAGTGGAGAATGTGTTATTCTTTCCCAATAAACGCGTTTACGCTAAAACTATTATTTCAAATACAAACAGTTTGGAGCCAGATCAGACGCCGGGTAACCCGGCGTCTGATCAGGCTCCAAACTGTTTGCCACCAAGATAAACATGAATTATCAGAATTGTCCAAAAAGTTGTACTTTTCTACGTTTTAGCGCTTTGCGTTTGCGTACGTTTGCGTTTAAGCGGGAAAGAATAACAGATTCTCCACTGTATCTATATTAAGTCGACTTTACATACAGATTGAGCTAGATCAGCGGCTTCCAAACGGTTTGGCCCTCGTTTCAATATTTCTTCAATCAAAACGTCATAAACTTGAATTTGTCATGTACTTACAAAGGACACATTTTAGCAGACGACATATTAACCGCGAAAGGGTTTAAACCAGATTGTAAACTTTGACAATAAAAGGGTAACTGAGTTAAAAGATAACCTTTCTCCTTTCGATTAAGAATTGACTGATACATTTTGGACTCATATAACGTTTAAACCATAGACAGTATACACTAAACATCTCTAGCATGACCTTAAACAAAAGGCTAATTAATTGTATGAAAGACAGGTAACAACATAAGCAAAGTGAACTGAAATTGAAAAGTCCTATTGCAGTTTTCTATTTTTACGTTCACGTTGCTTTATGCAGTCATCTGCCTTAAATAACTTATAATCAGCATACCTTAGTGGTGATAATATATGTTAAACTGTACAGTGGATAATCTGTTATTCTTTCCCGTTTAAACGAAACGAAACGCAAACGCAAAACACTAAAACGTAGAAAAGTGCAACTTTTGGACAATTCTGATTATTCATGTTAATCGTGGAGACAAACAGTTTGGAGCCTGATCAGACGCCGGGTTACTCGGCGTCTGATCTTGCTCCAAACTGTTTGCAATTGAAATAATTGATTCATGTTTATCTTGGTGGCAAACAGTTTGGAGCCTGATCAGACGCCGGGTTACCCGGCGTCTGATCTGGCTCCAAACTGTTTGTATTTGAAATAATAGTTTTAGCGTAAACGCGTTTATTGGGAACTAATAACGTTTTCTCCACTGTATATGTGGGAAATACACGTGCCCGATACAAACAGTGAAGACCCAGATCAAAGGGCACTATTTGTCATTTGACAATACATTGTATATGTACAAACCATTATATTTAGAAGTTAACTAAACTTAAGTTGAATCTGGAAGTGTCCATTTGAAATTTCTGGGGTCAATGAATTTAAAGATAACAGGCAAAACTGGAATTGGAGAACTTGATAAGTCAGTGTTTTGACCTCGCCGCCTCATTGTACGCTGCAAGTTCCATCTGAAACATCGAAATGTTCGTGGCTCTTCAACTTCTCGTGCTTGTGGCGTTGCTTGGTAAGACAATTCAAATTTGTTCAAACGATACGACAGTTCTTTTAACAATGGAGAGTAAATCTGTGAAAATCTCTATGAAGAAATTTGTATTTTTCAGAAAAAAATCGGGTACCTTTACTTTTAACCCTTTACCTGATAGCCTATTTCTAGTATTGAAGATAGGTGATTACTTAAAGCAGGTTGAAAGTAAAGCAGAATGCGCCTTAGGCGCATTCTGCTTTACTTTCAGCCTGCTTTAAGCTTTCATGTGCTAGAATATAGAAATTATTGCCTATACTATATATTCATGACTGATTGTATTGGAACTACTTTCTTCAGCGGATGAATAAATCTTATCCGTTAAAAGGCGCTTCTATAATTGGGTACAGGTTTAATGTGTAATTTCAGTAAAGTAATGCTGTCAAACTCGGAATGTAAGAACTGTATGAGAAAATACTTTGAAAAATAACTATTTGATGTGTTCCCTTTTTTGACGGATAATGTGTTGTTTTCATGTTTTGGTGCTGCTTGCTCCTTTTTTGTCTATATTATGAAAAGATATGTGTAACCAACAAATTAGGTAAATTACAATGCAGAATAGGGTTATTCTGAGATTTTATTATTAAAAACACGTGTCTCTTGATACACCAAAACAAGCTATTAAGAAAAGGTCCGGTTCGGGGACCCCCTATTTTATTTCATATTTCTGCATAACAGGGTATATGCTTACAACATGCAAACTTTAAAAAAAAAAACACCTGAATGTTATGAAAATTCGAAGAAACTGCCGCGATGGTCTTTTAAGGCACAGTCTTGTTTACTCTCAGCCTGCTTTAAGTTACCATCTGATAGAATATTATAGAAATCGTTTCTTAGATACATTTTCATTACTATATTAATTGGAATTATTTTCGCAAGTGGCTGAATAAATAAAAGGAGTAAAATGCGTATCTATGGAGTAATAGGTTAACTCTCATATTTTGAGTTAAGGTATTATAACTGATTCATTCATTCACCCCTGAAAATGTGATGAGCCAGTCCAGTACTCAAATAAGTCTAGTCCATTTATGACTATTAAATAAAAAATAAATGTATTTATAAATAGTATTAATGGTTGTTTTCGCAAAAGTGTGCTTAGTTACAAACAGCACACACCCTGGTCAGAGGGCTCCGGCATTTGATCTGAGAATTCACTGTTTGCATGTACATGTACAGATTAATCAATACGGGAACACTGTTTGTAAAATACGAGTTTACCAGGGCTGCCATAAGTTGACATGAAATATCCTAAGATTTCCAAATTTGCATTTTTCAAGTGCGATTTTACGAATCGTACCTTTACCCGCTTGTCTGTGTCTTGTTTTAATGATAGGTGGCTACTTAAATTATGCTGTTAGTAAAGCAGAATGCGCATTAAGGCGCATTATGCTTTACTTTCAGCCTGTTTTAAGCTACCATGAACTGGAAAAAAATCCGAAGATTCAGGAAAAATCCGGAGAAATGGCAGCCCTGGTTTACTCGACGCAAGGACGCGACGTATGATCTCGATCTAAATAGTTTGACGTTAATTAAATTTTTATTTATTATGACGAAATACCGATTTTTATAATTTTTGAAAAAAAGGCAAGCAACCTTCAATTTTGTATAAGATTGATAACACCATGGCAGTAAACGAGTTTAGACGGTTTACAGTAGTTTATATTCTTGTTTCAGCCGGAAATGATGCATGTCATTCGAATAGTGATTGTAACGACAGCCATTGTAAACACGGCCAGCATAATAATTGTGAACAGTCAATTTTCTTCGCACCCTCTCCAGTTATAACATATAGCTGCCATTGTCACAGCTCAGGATGAATGGCCAATGCTGACAGGCTACAGATCTTTTGAGACAGATTGGAAACAACAAACAACTCACACTTAACACGGTGGCATAATCATTGATAATAAAGTGACATTACTTTGAAATCTCTTTTAATACATACACCTCCCTCTATATACATTTCTCTCTTTCTTTCTCTCTCTCTCTCTCTTTCGCTCCATATCATCATATGTATGTCTATCGCTATGTCTGAGTATGTTTCAATCGATTTCTACACATATGTATTTGTTCCCTCCTTTCGCTCTTTCTGTCTGCCTCTTTGTATCCGTCTCTGTCTCTCTGTCTCACTCTGTGCCTCTCTATGTGCATCTCTCAGTCTCGCTCTCTCTCTTTCGCTTTGTCTGTTTCTGTCTCGGTCCCTTTCTCCATCTGTATGTCTGTTTATCTGTATGTGCCTCTTTCGCTTTCATTCTCTCTCTCTCCCTTCGCCCCCCTCTCTCTCTATCCCTCTCTCTCTCTCTCTATCCCCTTTCTCTCTCTCTTTTATGTTCATAAAGCTAACGTAAGGTGCATATATAGTGATCGAACTGTATGACCGCCATGTATCCATTGCCCGGAGCACATTTCCTATACATGACCCCCCAGACCCCGAAAGGAAAATTTGTTTGTGATCACATTATAGAGACGTATCATTTTCAGGTCACTGTGAACTTGACCTTGACCCTTTATACCCCCATTCCACGAGACGGCGCTCGATGGCGATCTCCACGCGACTTCATGGTCATTTGTCGCCACCCAATTCATAAAACTGTTGGGCTCTTGTAGGATCAGATTGCGCTCCGTTGGCGTTCTAAGGCGCTCAAAGGCGCTCAAAGGCGTCTAAGATGCGATCTTTTGCGCTCTATTGGCGATCCGATGGCGACCACTGCGACCTATGGCGCTCAAAGGAGATCCGATAGCGATGTCGGCAACCGATGCAGATTCATTATCGCTCTGTTAGCGCTCTACTTGATCTGATTAGGAAGATATCCTATGAAGACCTGTGGCGCTCTGCCGCGCTGATTCGTTTTAAATTCGCTAGCAGATACTTAGGCAAATAGCCATAAGTATAGCTGCTTTCTTTTCGACTTGTGTCCCCTCAATACAGTAACATAGTAATGCAGACGAATCCTATAAGAGCTTTCTGCATTACGTTCATTCTGCCACAAGTCACTATAAATCTGTGTTTTTTATTTAATAATTACTACAAATGTTCTAACGCACATCAAAATCAATGTTAAACGCCATTATATTAACACACTTTTCGGTATCGTCATTGTATGGATGTATAACAGTTTGGATTCGGACGAGACGTCGAGTTACATCATGCAATTTGGATATATTGATAAAAATACTATCGGGTATTTTAAAATGCAGAGACTCACTATCGCCACGGAGCGCGAAATATCTACTGATTTGTTTTGTTGGATGATGGTGGCGCTCTAAGGTGATCCGATAGCGCTCTAGTTACGATCTTGGCGATCAAGTAGCGCTCCGATGGCGACTTAGGCGATCAATTAGCGATCTGATGGCGTTCTGGCCGGAGCGCCACGGATCTTTGTGCAGGGGAGTAACCCGACGGCGACCTTGACGATCATGGAGATCAGATAGCGACCCATTTGCGCTCATGTACATGTAGCGCTCCTTGCGACCTCGGCGCTCTACATGGCGACCTGTGGCGCTCTGATAGAGCGCCATAGATCGCCGTCTCGTGGAATGGGGATATTACATGAAAAGAGAAGAAAAGAAAAAGCTTGCCCGAAAGATGATTCCTATACACCAGCAGCTAGTGATGCCACTTTGTCGTGTGAGTACATCGTGTAATGGCAGTGCGTACACCATGGTAACTTTATCAGGTTATTTAGACATTAATCTATTGATTTATAGAGAAATAGAAGACCTGCCATGAGTCGAGAAGCTGATCTCAACCGAGTCTAGAATTGAATTATAATTAATCGAGCATGGCTCAGCTTGTCTAAAATGTCGACTAGTGACAGATTATTTTCTCACATAATCAACGTTTTTAAGGTATTTTGTAATCCCGGTCAGGTGGCGTAGAATATCGCCTTTATAAATGGTGCCGTTAGAATGACGTCATCAAGTTGATCTCACACATGTTGGAGACAATGATTTCCCACATACATGTACCTACCCATGATTTTAACAGCGAACAATGATCGCGAATATCCTTGTTTTCAACATGTGTGAGATCAATTTGATGACGTCACTTTATTGTCACTATTTTATAAAAGCGTCATTACGTCACTTAGGATTCCTAAAAAGGCATATTGCTTTAAAGATAGCTTAACATTGCTGGTTATGTGAGAAAAAGAATCTGTCACTCACCGATGGTTGAGAAAAAGCTGATCTCAACCTCGTCTGGAATATAGAAAAGTTATTAAGCTGGCCTGATAACATTTCAATTCTAGACTCAGTTGAGATCATCTTGTCTCAAACATCAACTCATGTTAGACATTTGCGATCGGTATTCGCTATAGAAAAACAGGGTTAGTTATGTGAGAAAAGCTTGCCTGGGACATATCTTCTACAACACATCAGCTAGAGTAGCCAACTTTAGTGTTTGAGTACATCTGAGGATAGCGGCGTTTGACATACTATTTTTAGGTCGATGTGAACTTCACATTGACTGTTGACCTCAATTATATATAAATGCTTGTTTGAGCATATTCCTCTACCACATCAGCTATGGATATCAAATATAGTGTATAAACCTACACCTTGGGATGACCGAGTGATGCTATTATTTTTTAGCCAGTGTGCTCTTGATATTGACCTATGACCTCAATAATAGAATAATATTTCCAAAACCGGTCAGCTACATTGTAGGGATTACAATTTGTGTGTGAGTATATCTACAGTGACCTAGTCCTTGGCCTTTAAACTTAATTAAAATCTTATCCGCATCATTTTCCCTCTACCACGTCAGCTAGGAATACCAAAATTAGTGCGCGAGTACGTCTTTTTGATGGCGTTGTGTATCGCATAAGTGATTCGAAAGCTAGCGACAAATGAGTTAACAATTCTCTAAACGGAACATCGTCTGCTTAACTCTTTCCTCCCTGAAACTTTAAATAGACAATTCCAGTTTCCTTTTAAATCTAGCCCATTTCTGACTCTTAAGGGTTGTTTTTGTCAATGTTTGGCATTATGACAAACAGTGAAGACCCTGATCAGAGGGCTCCTTTCGGAGCCCTCTGATCTGGGTCTTCACTGTTTGTACAGGAAAAGTGTACTATTCACATATACACTGTTTGAAAAGGACGCCTATATGCGGGACTAGGGTTCAAAGGGTTAAAGTTGTCGTTTACTTAGCAACTTTATTCAAATTTCACTTTTGATCAAGATCAAAATGTTTGCCTATGACAATGGAAATGCTCAATTTACAGCGTTCGCTGTTACATGTACTATACGTTCGAAATTCGTTATCTCGACTCGCTCTAGTCGAACATATCCGTATTTGAAATACGGTAGTGTTCGTTTTCAAAGAAATGAAATTCAAGCGCAGAAATGCAATTGATTTCGAACTTTGAGATACAGAGTAATTCGACTGTAAATTTGGACAATTAAATGACAACCAGGCACAGATAAAAGAGAGTAAACTGAACAAATCCAACATTTTCTCACTTATTTTAGTCAAAAACCTATGGTGTAACATCTACTACTCATTCGAATAGTCTCAAAGAGACGATTCTAATGAGTAGTAACACCATATAGGTTAAATTCAGAAATAAAGATTTTAATTTTGAAATATCCCCTATATCTGCGGCTCTTTCTAAAACATGCTCATAAGAAGGTTAAGAAATTACTGATAGACCAATTTACCCAAGAATGGCATAGTTCACTAGACAAATCCTCAAAAAGCATAAACTATAGCCTATTCAAAACAAATATAAACCTTGAAAAATACTTAACATTACTACCAGCATCCTTACATGAGCCTTTGTACAGATTTAGAACGGCAATTGTAGAATACCTGTAGAGGTCGGCCGCTGGAGGCAATCCTATAGACCGCTGCTCTTGTGACCTTAATGACAATGGTGATGAATTCCATCTTCTCCGATTCTAGAATAAAATTCAGCAAACCTTATTTCTTCAGACATCCAAACATATTGAAATTCAAAACACTCATAAACACACAGTCAAATAAGCAATTAAGAAATTTAGCCCTGTTTGTTAGAGAAAGTGTTCTCCATTACAAATAATACAGCAGATCCTATATTTATAATCTGATATTAGCACCAACTTGTGTCAGTATCGGGGCTCCAGATAAGAGAGAGAACTTTGACCAAACCCAATATTTTCTAATTTAGTTCAGCACCAAGTCCTATGGTGTCGCTCTAATATTCATTAGAGTCGCCCTAATATGACGATTCCTGTACGTGACGACACTAGCTTTAAAATACCCCTTTATCAGGAGCTCTACTCAGGACACATGGTATACTTGTACAGTAAATATTTACCTTCAGACCGCCTGTCTTTCAACTGAAATTGCATAAGTAGGACTCAATTAAAGTTAATAAATTAATGTTAATAAAATGATACATACTCACCATATCAATACAATTCTATTAGCTGAAATCTAACCAACAACCTCTTGTTTATAAGTACTAGTTGATTCAAGAACTGTAATAAAAATAATAAATGATATAAACAAAAAGTAATAAAATACGTTTAGTAGTAGGTAGACTGTCAAGATGTCCCACAATCTTAGAATACTCAATACTGTATACATATGTAGATCTATAGACAATAGTTACTGATCATCTTCAAAAACATTGTGCATGTTTATATACATGTATGTTCATACCCATGAAATGTAAATATTGGGCTATATAGAGCCCTGTTGTTACCAAGTGTAACCCGGCATGAAAATAAAAGGTTTTTCTGTTCTGTTCTGTTCTGAACTGTTAGTTCTCATTTTGTCTTCATTTACCAAATAGATCATTAACATTGCGTTTCTGCACACTACATGTATCATCAGAGATGATAATGTAAAAGTTAATTACACTTACACAGTGGAGAATACGATATTATTTCCCGTTTAACTCTTTTCCTCATAGCCTGTTTCTAGTAGTTAAGATATGTGACCTATTAAAGCAGGTTGAAAGTAAAGCAGAATGCGCCCTAGGGCGCATTCTGCTTTACTTTCAACCTGCTTTAAGTTACTATCTGCTAGGGTATAGAAAATATTTCTTATGGTACATATTCATGACAGTATAAAATGGAACTATTTTCTTTGGCGGATGAATAAAATGGATGCGCTAAAAGTCGCTTCTATAAGGTAAAGGGTTAAACGCAAACGAAACGCTAATGCAATGCATTTAAATGTAGAAAAATACAGCTTTTTGAAAATTGTAACGCTTTATATTTATCTGAGATGTAAACAGTTTGGAGCCAGATCAGACGCCGGGATACCCGGCGTCTGATCTGGCTCAAACTGTTTGCAAAGGAAATTATGGTTTTAGCATACTCGCGTTACTTGGGAACGAATAACATCTTCTTCACTGTATATGTAAACAATTATATTCAGAAAAGCCATGGTGTTCACAATTACTGACGCTAAATGAACAAGATATGCTCCTATATTGATGTGTCACCGCCAGAAACGAGTGATTTAATTCAATAAACAGACAATTCCACATTTTATTTATTTCTAGACATGAGTTATATAGCCTGTCTAGCTGTATAACAGTGGTGAAGACGATATTCTTTCCCAAAAATGCGTTTATGCTAAAACATTGTGTTCATTGCACACAGTTTCGTGCCAAATCAGACGCCGGATCAGGCTTCAAACTCAAAAAGTAACATGAGTCGTCAGCATGGTTAGGAAAATACCATTTTCTACATTTCAGTTTATTGCGTTTCGTTTCGTTTAAGCGGATAGAAATAACGTCGCCTCTATTGTATATGTCTGGATTTGTTTGTTTTGTTTTGATTTTTGACATACTTTATTCAGCAAATCAGAGAGTGAAATAATTCAAAGTATCACTCAATTTAATTATTAAAAGTACGGTATTTCACCAGATGGGGCTTCCGAATTACTTTGCGTTCCATATTTCGTACTGAGAGGTTAGACATCATTGCGCATGCGTTAATATTTCTAACATGTACAACACACACCCCACACACACACTTCTTGGGATTTCCTTATTAAGCAAAGGGGACATTTGAAATCATTTATTAACCCTGAGACAATGGGATGACGCACCTGAAAAAGCTTATGCGGGACTTTAAACCTTAGCAACAACAACAACGAAATCATTTACACAGCAGTTTGCATGTACGCAGATCTAAAGTAAAACCGACGTATAGAAGTCTTTTAATGATAAAGCAGAATAAATTAAGTTCACAATGGGGTGGAATTGGCCCTATGTTAAATGTACAGCAAATTTTCTCAGAGGAAAGAAAGATATGTGTAATTAGATCAAAACAAATAAATACTTTGATTTATCCTTATTCTCTTCAATGTTGCCATAGCGACCCGATACATATAATACAGTGGAGAATATGTTATTCTTTCCCGTTTAAACGCAAACGTACGCAAACGCAAAGCGCTAAAACGTACAGTCAGTGGACATAATTATTCGCCACCCTGCGAAAAAGTTGCTTATTTTTATCAGTATTTCTCAACTGTTTATTAGAATTAAAACTCTGGAAAACATGCATTGTAGTTCAGTTTGGTTTTAAGAGTTTGAGCAAAGAGCCGTAAAAAAAATTCTAGTCTCGAATTGAGCATGTGGTTCTTTGGTTCTTGTTGCTAGGTAATTTTAGAATGTACGTGCAAAATTTTAACCATGTTCACATTATATGGTTGCCATGGTAACAATAGATGAAAATTATGTAAAACTACACCGGATTAACGAACACCTTAGATATGCGATTAATAATAAAATAAGAAAATGTCATGCTAAAGCTCTGTAACTTCACGGTCAGTCACACAGTTCTAAAATTTAATTGGTAAACTTGATTTCCCATAGACTCCCATGCTAATTTTATTAATTATCGCATGCCAGTAAACTTGAACATTTACAGTTTCTTTAACTTTCTTTATTTTCCTTTTGAAAGCGCACTATTGTGCGGGAGAATATGTTTTTAAATAAAACGGTCTTCGGTTCTAGTTATTTGTCCCATTTGTTACCATGGCAACCAGTTTAGTGGAACGAGTCGACTTTTTTCATTTATATTCTAAAGTTGCCTAGCAACAGGTTGACTGGTCCGAACAGCAGAGAATAGATCTTTATTTGAAAAGTCAACACTCTAACTTTTAAACTGCCCTACACTGTTGTGCAATATTGTGTTCGACAATTGTGTGGCATCACCAGTAATGTAAAAAATGTGTGGGAAAAATGCCAAAAATTCGTAGGGTGGCGAATAATTATGTCCCATGACTGTAGAAAAGAACAACTTTTGGACAATTCTGATATTTCATGTTTATCTTGGTGGCAAACAGTTTGGAGCCTGATCAGACGCCGGGTTACCCGGCGTCTGATCTGGCTCCAAACTGTTTGCACTGCAAATAATAGTTTTAGCGTAAACGCGTTTATTGGCAAAGAATAACAGATTATCCACTGTACGATGTACAAGTAGATAACTTTCGTTTCAAAACATTATCATATCTCTAAGAAAACATACTATTTGAGAACACAATACACATGATATTATGATAATCATGCAATGATAATATAAACTATTTAGAAACTAGTAAAATTGATACGGAAATATGAATGCTGATGTAGCACGAAGTACGTGTAAGATAAATGCCCCCACCACAGGGAACCGTCACAATAGAAGTCTGAACTCCAAAAGAAAACAAAATGTATAAACACTTTTTTTTTCTTTTGGGGTTCAGACTTATATTGTGACGGTCCCCTGTGACCCCCACTACCCATGTTTAGGAAAGTTTTTAACTGATTTTTAACATCGTATAAATTTGGTCTAAGGGTGGCGTCATAGAAACAATCGTCTTTTTCCTCTTTTGTTTTTAGTTTTTTACATTAAAAACACCAAACCATTGTCTATATATTATTTATTTCTGAATGAACTCAGCCTTCTATAAACATAAATTAATGCGTACATGTATGAAAGTAAACGATCTTCTTGTATAACCAGCGTGTTTCAAATGTTCGAATTCTGATGTTTAAATATTAGATTTTAAGGGCTACAAAACGCATCCATTTAATGGTGAAGCACTTCCTCTTTACAACCACACCCTGTGGGAGACAAAAAATATGTGCGTTGAACGGAGAGAGTCGTTATAAGGAGGGAAATCGGCTTACATAAAAATAATCTAATTTCTTATTTCTCAATCTAATCCTGTCTTGTAAAATTTAAAGACAATTCCAAAGAGATTCACAAGACAGAATTAAATGGAGAAATTAATAATAATCAAGAACTGTAGAATCTAGCTAACGACAATATTTGTCGTGCGACATTTCGTAAGACGGGCCTCGGTAGTACATGCAGCTACAATGGAGAAAACGTTATTCTTTCCCAATAAACGCGTTTACGCTAAAACTACTATTTCCACTGCAAACAGTTTAGAGCCAGATCAGACGCCGGGAAACCCGGCGTCTGATCAGGCTCCAAACTGTTTGCCACTCAGATTAACATGAATTGTCAAAGTTGTCTAAACATTGTACTTTTCTACATTTCAGTGCTGTTCGTTTGCGTTTCGTTTGCGTTTAAACGGGAAAGAATAACGTTTTCTGCACTGAAGCAGCTCTAGATTTACATGTATATTAATTTCTTAAGTCTGGAGGCTTGCCTTAAGCCGAGATACAGTGGAGAATCTGTTATTCTTTCCCAATAAACGCGTTTACGCTAAAACTATTATTTGCAGTGCAAACAGTTTGGAGCCAGATCAGACGCCGGGTAACGCGGCGTCTGATCAGGCTCCAAACTGTTTGCCACCAAGATAAACATGAACTATCAGAATTGTCCAAAAGTTGTATTTTTCTACGTGTTAGTGATTTGCGTTTGCGTACGTTTGCGTTTAAACGGGAAAGAATAACAGATTCTCCACTGTAATAACCAGAGATATATATCTTTCCAAATGTGTGGCAGAAACGAAGTTCTAATTTCTGCTACAGCGGAGAAGACATTATACTTTCTCAATAGACGCATTGACGCTTAATCTATCATTTCAATTGCAAACAGTTTGGAGCCAGATCAGGCTCCGGGCTACCCTGCGTCTGACCAGACTCCAAACTGTTAGCATTTCAGACAAAAATGAACATAAAAAATGGTTAAAATGTCATTTTTTATATGTTATTGCAATGCGTTTGCGTTTCGTTTACGAATACACGGGAAAGAATATCGTTTTTCCACTGAATATACCTTGTCTGAGACATGCTCTGGGCTTTCCCGCCGGAAAAATAAATATCCCTACTAATAGAGTATTTCGAGCCTATATTCTCATCAATATCCGTTATTGTTTGAAGAAAGACTAATAGGTTTCTTTGTAATTACAAATTTTGTCCAATCTGAGTTCAATTACAACGAACCAGAAAAACACCACATTAAAATACACAACCCTCAATGTTCACCTTTGCTTAATGCCGCATATCAGGTACAGTGGAGAATCTGTTATTCTTTCCCGTTTAGACGCAAACGTACGCAAACGCAAAGCACTAAAACGTAGAAAAGAACAACTTTTGGACAATTCTGATATTTCATGTTTATCCTAGTGGCAAACAGTTTGGAGCCTGATCAGACGCCGGGTTACCCGGCGTCTGATCTGGCTCCAAACTGTTTGCACTGCAAATAATAGTTTTAGCGTAAACGCGTTTATTGGGAAAGAATAATAGATTCTCCACTGTAATGCTGAGACGTCGGAAAGGCTCTTTTAGTATTTTGTTTGTTCTCTATTGGTCGTAGACCTTGCCTCAATGTTATGAAGCTTTTTAGATTAGTGATTGGTCGCTCTCAAGCATTTGATTGGTAAGATTGTAAGCTTTCATTGTTGTTCATTAAAACAGTCCAATCGTGTGATGTATGTGCTATAAAGTTCCATTATAGATAGTATAGAGAATGTTTTGCCTAATTAGTTTATTTGAGATTTATCTTACTGTTTAAGTGTTGACGTTTAACATTAAGCAGTCAGAAGAATTCGCTTCATATTGTATAGGACAATTTTACCTCCTCACAGGTACACTGTTTGCAAATGGCGAGCATACTCGTTGCTTGGATTGAATTCTTGTAAGTAACGAAAATTGTGGTAACCCTGTCAATGTCATGACTACATTTGGTCACGGGCTATAGGAATAACATTAGAATTTTTCAAAAATGGTAACGAATGAATGCATGACGTCAAGTTGGAAAAGCGGGGAAGGAAAAAGCGATGTTTCACGTCACAGATATATTACGATGAGCTTCCTCTGTAACGTGTCATGTTATAGGATTAAAACATTAGATTTTGAAGACATGAGTGGTCATTTACTGCGCATCACAACGATCAACCGTTGTCTAATAAGGTTTAACAACGGTAAAATATAAATTATTTCGATTCTAACCTGACAAGCTTTAAAGAATTATGTTAGAAAGAAAAGTAAATGTTTCACGCTTATTTTCTCTGCGGATGCAGTTTTCGACATAATTTCCTTCCCCTCGGCTTTACACTGATTTCATACCCACACAGCATACATACAGCAGAGGATTTTACACAAACAACGCATATTTACCGATACATTATCTCGCACAGATCAAACCATTACCTGAAACCAAACAGAACAATGGGAAAATGATTGGAAACAATTACATATTTTCTGCAAATCAAAACATTGCAAACAGTTTGGATCCTGATCAGACGCAGCGAAACGCGGCTCCGATCAGAATCAACACTGTTTGACACTTGTTTGGAAATTTCCTTAGTTATACTGCCTTATTGTTTAACTACATGTATGAAACGACATTGCATACATCAAAATTGAAGCAGGCGACGATGAAACGATTAAGGGGTAAAACTCTCACAAAAGATTTGGCAGTGAGGGTGTTAAAACAATATGTATCATGAAATAGAGGCCTTACTGCACGTACGTTACATACGACCCACGTGTACTGGCGCAGCATGTTGATTTAATATAGCCTGCTGCAGACAATGATTGATCAATCGGTATGTTCAGACGTGTGCCTACAGCTTTATCATATTCTATACGGACTGATGGATAACAGTTTAACCCATCCATAACGACAATTAAGTTTTGTTGAATATTACCGGTTTGTGTTGGAGGTAGGTGACTACTTCAAACAAGGAGAAGTAAAACATAAAGCACGTAAAGGAGCTTTCTGTTTTACAGTTGAGAATACTTTATTACTCCCAATACACGCGTTTACACTAAAACTAGTATACCCTTTGCAAATAATTGGAGCCAGATCAAACACCGGATAATCAAAGTTAAATCAGAGTCCGAACTGTTTGTCACTCAGATTTGAATAAATAATCGGAATTTTGCAAAAAATGTATTTTTCTACATTGTATTGTAATGTGTTTTGTTTGCGTTTAAACGGGAAAAAATAACATCTTCTCCACTGTACATATATATTATGTAGTTGAGACAGATGGCTGATTTAAACAAAGAGAAAGTAAAACAGACATACCCTAAAGAAACGTGTTGTTTTATTGTCACTTTGACTTAGATTGTCACTTCTCTTTTAATAAGTAAGTTATCATTCTCTTTTAGTGATCCAAACAGAGAGGGTTTTATTGTATTTGCTATGGTTAATCATGAGGCGGTTTCTCGTCTACCATATTAAGCAAAATAGCCAACAATTCTATTTTCATATGATTTCAGTGCAGAATTAAATATGCACTCAAGACAGAAACAACACTTTTCAATAAGAAAAGTTTGCCATCAACATCATCTGAAAACAGGAAAACAATAGATTGATTCTCCAACAAATTGACGTATTGTTGAGACTATTTGTGGAAGACAAGTTTACTGGGTGCATCAGTTGTACACTTGGAGCTTTAAACTCCGGATACAGTGAAACTCACTCATAACGAAAATTCGAAAAACGGATAAAATGAAATATTGGATATAGCGAAACAAACAAATATTTCAAATCTCTAATCAACTCAAGTAAAATTTACTTGATATACCGAAACTCGGATATAGCGAAATGAATAAGACGGTCCCGAAGTCTTCGTTATAAGTGAGAGTCACTGTACAGTTGAGAAAACGTTATTCTTTCCCGTTTAAACGCGTTTACGCTAAAACTATTACTTCTATTACAAACAATTTGGAGCCAGATCAGACGCCGGGTAACCCGGCGTCTGATCAGGCTCCAAACTGTTTGCCGTCCAGGTTAAAATCAACATTCAGAATGGTCAAGAAGTTGTAATTTTCTTCATTTTACTGCTATGCGTTTGCGTTCGTTTGCGTTTAAACGGGAAAGAATAACAGATTCTCCACTGTATACCCAAAGGATTGTCTGAATTATCCTCTCTCGGGTACAGTGGAGAAAACGTTATTCTTTTCTAAAAAACGCGTTTTTTACGCTAAAACAATTATTTCCAATGCAAACAGTTTGGAGCCAGAACAGATGCCGGGTAACCCGGCGTCTGATTTGGCACAAAACCTGTGCCACTCGGATTAAAATGCGTAGTTAGAATTATCAAAATAATGGCATTTTCTCCATTTTATTGCGTTGCGTTTGCGTTTCGTTTGCGTTTAAACGGGTTAGAATAACGTTTTCTTCACTGAACATGTACTCTTGATATTACGGAAGATACAACGTCGTCATTTTCAAATAAACACGTTTATGCTAAAATCCTGGTTCCCATTGCAAACAGTTTGGGGCCATTTTTCCCCGGGTCTTCTTTTGCAACCGTGCCATCTGTATATGTCACAATTATAGAAAAAATTCTTACTTGAACCGTTTTTTATATTTTTGACAATCAATGATTTTTAATCTTTTTAAGTCAAAATGAATCATAACTTTGACAACGTAAACAGCTTTTAATATCCAAGCTTTGAAAAAGTTTAAAATTGAGCGACTATATTGAAAAGAAGTGTACATAAAGAAGGCCAACACACCATGAATTTCTAATTTTCTATATAAATAATTGGACCGTTCCATGACAATACCGATATTACTGACAAATTTGTCAAAGTTTGGGTTTTCTCATTTTCTGAAATAAATACGAAATACTCAAGCAGGAAACGTAACACAAATAATACACCAACCTCCCAAGCAGAACACACACACACAGTCATACCACAACAAACACACACACACACACACACACACGCAATACAATTCCTACATCTACACACTAAATAGAAAACAACACGCAAGACAAACATAAAGCAAAGTGAATATAGGAGCCCGCCTTGGTACGGTCAGTAGCAATCAATAATTAACTATAAATTAATTAATTATTAACAACCACTGGGGGGGGGGTTAAACCTGGGTTTAGGGGCGCCCAACCTCACACTTATCTCCTATATGCACCTATAAAGACGAATAGTGTACATACAATATAAACCCTGTTCCACAACATCACAATCAAAAAGACCGCTAGCACAGTAAGTAAATACATGTAAAACATTTAACAAAAAATCTATGACAAGATCATTAGTAACATGGGAAAGAATTAAACATTCAAGCCCGTGTTAAAAATAACCCACTATGGCAGCGGTCAAATTGTACTCATGCGACTAGTCTGTAGTTACGAGCAACTGTAAGACATGGAAGGGTCCAGGGTACGACAGAGAGGGAGGGAAAAAACGAAGCACGAAAATCCGACATAACTCTCCCGGTTAAGGACGGCTTTAGAGATACATCATCATGTAGTGCTAAGCCCTGTCTGTCGTCGCACAACCAAAGAGGAAAGCATAGTTATCAATTGTAGACTGATCGATAACCAAACGTGAAGTGCGCAGCAATATAGTTGGATCATAATCTTTTTTGAGGAAAAATCTAATACGTTTCACAAATAGGTTTTGAAAATGTATATGTCAAAGAATCTTACGAAGTCTGTAAATCACATCACCATAAAACTCCGGATGTGAAATACCTTGCCGCAGAAAAGACTTTAAGTTACATTTATACTTGTTAATGAGAGGAAGATTTCTATAAAAGAATTTAGAAAATGTTTTACGAAGTTTATGAAATCTGTACCCTGTTTAAGAAGCTTTTCAGTAATAGTTTTATTACGAATGTGGAAGTCCTCAACAGAGGTACAGGCCCTAGCAAAGCGAATAAGTTGTGAAATATAAACCCCGTAAGATGTGGAACGGGGAACATCGCCATCTAGATGAGGATAATTTACAATACTAAAATCAAAATCATCTCGTTTATCGTAAATCTTAGAAGAAACAATTCCGTTATTTATAAAAAGATCCAAATATAAAAATGGTGCCGACACATTTGACTCGTTTGTTTTATTAAGGCGTAGTTCTTTTGGGTAAATAAAAGGAAACAACGTATCAAAAAATGGGTTGTCTATATTAAAAATATCATCTAGATAGCGCGATGTATTGTTAAAGGCTTCGATCATATCTGCCTGTGTATCAGGTTTTAGACTAAGCATAAAGTCCCTCTCATAACAGTACAAAAATAGGTCTGCGACAAGGGGCGCACAGTTTGTACCCATAGGAATACCAATCACTTGGCGGTATATGGTACTCCCAAAACGTACATAAATATTATCCAGAAGAAATGTTAGTGATTCACAGACATCGGTGCAAGTCCACATAGTAAGACCATTATTTTGACTATCAAATTCAATTATGTTTTGGTAATATGACAATTTTTTATTAATAATAACTGATTATTATTTATCATAACGTATATGAGGCATATATTGACGTAGTTTATTTGATATATAGAAGATAACTGGGTTTTTTTAGTGTAAGATCGAGATTTAATCCATTGAGTGAACATCAGACGTTATATTTTCATGAATGGCTTCGCCACTCGTGAAAATATAACAGTCCGATGATCACTCAATGGATTAAATTCCATCTTGCACTGAAAATATACAGTTATTCTATTTATTTGTGCTTTTACGCCACTTTTTAAACAAAATTATTGTACAATTGAAAGCAGAAGTACATGTACATTTTTTATCCCGTGTGGTGTCCCAAGTTTATATCAAACACATTTTCGTGATAGTTTGACGTCACTGATTTGTTGATTTGACGTCATCGGGTTTACGTCGTTACATCCGATCTTGGATTCGCGTTCTTCCGTTGAGTGGTTCGCGACAAATCGGGCTGTCGGAATTAAGCGGTAATACACGGTTGACTACGATTCTGGGGGAGCCCTACGGGGACAATTCATAAAAGAAGCACGCGCGACGATAATCCCACTGCTTGAAACAGTGAAATTATCAAGTGATAATCCACTGCTATTTCCTATTAATCCACCTATTTAGTCCAACCTATTCACGGCTGCAATGTCGTCTGCTTAAAATTGTCGTCTGCTGTTTTTCTCAAGGTTACATAAAGGACATTTTGACAGAAAAAACTTAATGATGAGTGACAAACAGCTTGAATCCAGATCCGGATTCAAACTGCTTGCAAATGTAAGCCAATTTCCCTCCCCATTACGACTCCCTCAAAACAAAGAACACAATTGTGTCTCCCATTGGGTGTCGTGGTAGAGAGGGAGCGCTGTATCATATAAAAGAGGTACTCTAGTTTAAATGAAAGCAGTCTGCAAGCGAATTTCGAGATGTACGGTGAGAACAAAATGCGATCCGTTACTCGTTTGAATTTCTTTTCCATCAAAGAAAATATTTAAAGGGCGGATCTGCTCTTGTAAAAGCTCAAGATTCTCTCTGCGGTTAATGGCTTATATTATAGCACCATACATGTCCATACTGTGGAAATATGTTACAGAAGGAGCTTAAATGTACCCAGACATTTTGTTTTAACACTGACAAAACATTCAGAACTTGGACATGATTCCTCAAAAGTACCACCAAACTGCCATCGCCAGTAAATTGTATTTGCTAAAAAGAAGACGGTTACATCAAGGAATCTGCAGCTACAGCAATGTTGCATTAAAGAAAATACAAAATTATATCAATCATTAAAAGTTTGATAGACATGGACAAACTAAAAACAAAATAATTAAACATTTTAGAGCTGTTAAAAATGCTTAGCCATTGCTTATTTAGTATCAAAACTAGGGTTGATTGACAGTTATTCAATATTATTAGCGACAGGCTGTGACAGTAAAAAGTTAATATGTTACATTAAGGAAATAAATTACTCTTCTGATACATTAAGCTTAAAGAATAGTTTGATTGCCAACTTAGTATACATCTAGTCTCTTTAAGTATAAAAGCTTTACTATGTTGTTCATTTCGGGAACTAAAAGGGATATTCAACTGTAACTTAACAGTCCCGTTACAACACTAAAGTCATATTGTTGCAGAAAGCATTACAATATCATTGTGTACTTGATTTTCCAATTTCTAGATGAAAACGGATGCAAAATATATTCCACAATGAACAGAACACATTAATATGGATTTCCTATCTAGTTGTAGTTTATAAGAGGACACAAATAAGTGTAAAGGTGTTACAGAAGATATAAAGAGATATTTATTTTTTGCTGTTACAAAAAGTAGGTTTATACAAAATTCATGCCATGATATTAGTTTTCTTATAAAAAAAATGAAAAAAGTCATTCTATTAGATATCCAATATTAAAATGAAAATATTGAACTGTTTTGCAATTTATTTTCCTGTATGTAACAATGTAATTTTCCTTATGTAACATTTAGTTTTCCTTGATCTAACAGCTAAGGGAAAAAGAAAAGTCTTCTCATTTTTTTTTATATCTAACAGCTGATTTCTTTAATGTAACGAAATACCTCCTTGATGCAACACGCGTTTAACAGGATTTGTCCTGTGGCTAATACTGGTACCGGTAAGCAAAATACTCATGTTTAATTTCATCACATATTACCCCTTATAAAAAGAAGTCTGTTCAATGTAAAATACCTGTATACCTCAATAATATTTCTTTATTGAGTTTTTGGTCACTGGTTTCCTTGAAATAACGGTATCTGATCCTTGATGTAACAATTTCGCTGTTACATCAAGGGTGTATTTTACCTAAATGAACTTCTAAACTCATAAGTTTGCATTTAATAATGTAACTACATGACACAATTTATTATACATCAAATACATACATTTTGTGCATAAAAGAGAATAATGATTATTGCAGTCAAAGGCAGATTAATACATTGTTAGATTAAGGGAGTGTTTAAATTGTATGGCACCAGCCTCAGCACTAAAATTGTCAGTGATTCTTTATTTCAAACCATAAGCTTAAAGCTTTTTCCGCCATCAATGTTCACTCTTCAAAATGGAGAAGTTTTGCCATTTACACCTTCAAGTGCACACCATAGGTCTAGATTTACAGTATTTGTGTTATCATTAGAAACATAGTTTTCTTTATTTTGACAAGATATAACAATACTTATGTTAACCATACAAACAATTGAATATCACTTTAAATATGCTGGCCTAAACAATTATAGACAAAGAAAAACGTATCTCATTAAGGGGCTTTAGGTTATATTTATTAGCAACCATGGTAATATGGAAAGCGTATTGTGTTCATGGCTATAATTTTGTGTATTTTTAAGAAATGAACTGATATTTTTCGGTGTTCAAGCGAAATGAACGACAGAAATTTATCGGCAAATTCCATGAATCGCGCCGGCAAAAATCAGTTCATATCTTATATTTACAATATATTTGCTGTAATTTCTAACATTAAATAAACATTTTGTTAGTACGTATGTATGTTTAATCCATATTAGAGGTAGATAACATGAATAATGTGTACCCTATAAGGAACAGCCATGACCGATTTACTTAAGCTGTGTACATTCGAAAGCAGAAAAATAATTTCCATTGTCAACAACAAGACAGTTTGGCGCGAAAAATGCCGATTTTAAAGTAGGAATATTAGTCGGGAATCATGGTTTCCACTAGTAGGAAGGCATAGATCGGTTAAGAACAATTTTTGAAAATACCCGCCAAATGTTTGCTTCCCAAGTTCGAAAGATTAGTTCGCGAATGAATACTGCATATGCCCTGCCTCCCCTTCGAAACTTTTCCACAAGTCCCGCCCTCTCGAAAAGTGGTGTTTATATGAAATGAACACACTTTTTGTCAATGGAATTGAATGGGGCGATGGTAAATATAAAGGTTTCAATGTTGATCTAAAAGGTTACAATAATGTTTAACACCATGTTGAATTTCAATACTTATCCTATCCTGAATAGTCGGTAGATAGGTAGAATCTGTTAAAACAACTCTTATGTCTTAAATAGACTGAACTTAGTTGGAAATTTGAAATGTCATGAACAGTTTCAGTGACGAAGGAGCTCAAATGGTTAGAATATTAGCCTGTTATCGTTGTACCTCGAAATAAATGTATTGTTGGTCGTAAGGTAAAGTATGAACCAGTCCCCGTCTTAATATAAACCTGCTGATTCCATACTGACAAAGTACAAGGGATATGTATGTTATGATATTGATTGCCCCTGGCTTACAATCAATTAATTAACCAAAGCCATGGGATTAAATATATCTAGGGAGAGATCTAATCAACTCCTTCGCTGCCTTTACGTCATCTGTTGTAAGCCGTTAACTAAAGTAGTCTGTTTTAAACTTTCAAAATAAAATACTATATACATTCACTTACAAGTACAAGTATTTACTGATTGCAATAAATGTCTAGCATTCACCCTGTGTCTGATCAGAATCCAAACTGTTTGCAAATAACCGTTGTACTCAGAGTAATGTGGAGACAGAACTCTTGGAACAGGCCCACACTCCCATTCATGGGACATACGCAAACAGTGTAGACTCTAATCAGACGCCGCATCTGGGGTGTGTTTTATTTACATAATCATGATTATGATTAAACTTATAATCAGAATCATGATTTAAGTGATAAAAAAACAGCGTGATTAGACAATGATTATGATATCAAACTGCTTGCATCATGATCAGAAGCCGGCAAACGCAGACTAGCGTCTGATTAGTATCCAAACTGTTGACAAATTACCCTTAAACTTGGAATAAGGCAACGGATGAGTTAATTCAAATACAAATTTATTTCGAAAAGATAACTTTTGGGTAAATTTTGACTTAAGTTATAATATAAGATGTGCCGAACAGTTTGAGACCTGATCAGACGCCACGAAAGTTATTCAATAAACTGGTTGCAAAAAGCAGTGAGTGTGTTTATTCAAAAAGGTTAATTTATTGCTCAAAGTTAATAACACTGTTTAATTATTTTGCCAGGTGTAAATAAAATAGCTGGTTGATTGACAAGTGCTATGATTACAATTTAATCTAGCGTTGAGCTCGATTATTTCTGATTAGCGTGATTACAGAACATGATTCTGATTCGATTAAAAAAACGACCGAATCACAATCATGATTGCTAATCATGATTATGATTTTGAATAAAAAAAGCACACACCAGGTGGCGTCTTATTAGACTCTATACTATTTGCTGATAAAATTACAATATGAAACAAAACAAAAATACCCTAAGACCAGGCATTGCTTAGATAAAAAATAATCCAATGAAATAAGCATGGAAGAAAACACTTGGTGCAAATGGGTGAACGCAGGATGAAATGTGTTTAAAGCAGATGCCGGCATGTCTACAGTGGAGAATCTGTTATTCTTTCCCGTTTAAACGCAAACGTACGCAAACGCAAAGCACTAAAACGTAGAAAATAACAACTTTTGGACAATTCTGATATTTCATGTTTATCTTGGTGGCAAACAGTTTGGAGCCTGATCAGACGCCGGGTTACCCGGCGTCTGATCTGGCTCCAAACTGTTTGCACTGCAAATAATAGTTTTAGTGTAAACGCGTTTATTGGGAAAGAATAACACATTCTCCACTGTATGAAGATGTTAACTCTGTCACTACAGACGGCGCAACATACTAATTTGCAACAGTTACGATCCTGATCAAATGCCACGTAACGCGTCGTCTGATCAAGATCCAAACTGTTTGACACCAGTATCGAAATGTTTTAAGTCATACTACATTGAATCTTACTTTGACACGATCTTGCAAACAAGAACTTGAAGCAGACAACAATGAAACGATGAAGGAATGAATTTCTTACGATTATTTCGGCAGCGAAAGAGTTATGAGCGTATGGTTTTTGTCTAAATCTTACAGTGGAGAATCTGTTATTCTTTCCCAATAAACGCGTTTACGCTAAAACTATTATTTGCAGTGCAAACAGTTTGGAGCCAGATCAGACGCCGGGTTACAGATCAGACGCCGGGTAACCCGGCGTCTGATCAGGCTCTAAACTGTTTGTCACCAAGATAAACAAGAATTATCAGAATTGTCCAAAAGTTGTTCTTTTCTACGTTTTAGTGCTTTGCGTTTGCGTACGTTTGCGTTTAAGGAAAGAATAACTGTAGCTGCACGCTCTGGGCCTGTCATGGTTTGTAACTCTGTATTAGAAATTATGAAATCAAATAAAATCACAGTGCCTGCTGTGAGCCAACAATAGTTTACAATAATCAACTTAAATTTTTCTCGCAGCACACGAATTGTTTGTAAAACAGATACAGCACCGATATGTCGACGGTCGTTAACCTTTTTGGAAAAGCATAAATAACATAAAGTCTTGTGGAGTCATCCGACAAGCACAGTATGCATACATGTAGTAGTAAAAAAGAAGAACAAGAGCCGCATGCGGCCCTAAATCGCTCACCTGAGGAACTATTGTATTGAACTGAATACAAAATGAAGTTTGTCATTGCATGTATGTGGATTGTTGCCTGAAGAAGTAATTCAGAATCCTTTGTCATCATTACTGTTTGAGCAAAAATGACAAATATGAAAATTATATAAAAATACCTAACAAAGGGTATCTTAAATAATATTCATTCAACATATTATTGAATTCTGACACTTGTTATAGTTTCAGAGTAGAATATTTTTAAAGGCTTTCCTGTGTAAATCTATGTAAAACTGATAAGCCCGGGGACAGGCCAATTTTGACCCTGGGGTCATGATTTAAACAATCTTGGTAGAGGACATTAAGGCAAAACTAGATGTCAAATATAAAAGGTCTGGGCCTTACGGTTTCAGAGAAGAAGATTTTTAAAGGTTTTCCTATATCAGTCTATGTGAAACTGATAAGTCCTGGGACAGGGCAATTTTTACCCGGGGGTCATGATTTGAACAACATTGAGAGAGGACCATAAGGCAAAGCTAGATGCCAAATATAAAAGGTCTGGGCATTACTGTTTCAGAAAAGATTTTTTTTAAAGGCGTTACTACATACGTCTATTTAAAGCTGATAAGCCCCGGGGCAGGGCCATTTTTGACTCGGGTCATGATTTGAACACTCTTGGTAGAGGACCATAATGCAAAGCTTGATGCCAACTGTGACAGGCCTGGGTCTTACGGTTAAGATAAAAATATTTTATAGGTTTTCATATATAAGTCTTTGTGAAACTGATAAGCCCCGGGGCAAGGCATTTTTTGAACCGGAGGTCATGATTTGAACAATCTTGGTAGATTACTTTATGGCAAAGCTAGATGCCAAATATAAAAGGTATGGGCCGCAGAATGGGTAAAAGCATTCACCCCTGGACCTTTCTGTGGACAATGCAAATGTCCAATTAAGCTTAGTCCAGTTTTGACTATTTGGGTTGATTTTATCAATATGTTTCAAAATGACAAACAGTGTAGACCCTGATCAGAGGGCTCCTTAAGGAGCCCTCTGATCAGGGTCTACACTGTTTGCATGGGACTAGTGTAATCTTTACAGATACACTATTTGTAAATGACGAGTACATGTATACTCATCGCTAGGGTTGAATGTGTTAATATGGAGAGTTAAGTGACTCTGAATACTACATATCGTATTACAATGTACGTTTGTTTTTACAAAAAAGATCCAAGAAATAAATGGTTACGTTTTGCAATAGTTATCACAAATACGAGTGGGGAGGAATCGAACACCAGCTGCCGCACTGGGAGTTCTGAATTGTTTTCGCTAGGCCACATTTAACTGTGTTTCCGTGAATAGATAATTTTCAATAGCTACTAGCATAGCTTTATCACGACAGCCTCCATACATTTAATCATGCGTGGCATGATGAGAACAGAAAAAATAGTATTTTACGAGAAATAGAATTATCAGGGCTGCCATTTCTCCGGATGTTTCGGAATTTCTTCGGATTTCCATCCAAGCAGATTGTAGCTTAAAACAGATTGTAGCTTAAAGCTGAATGTGCCTTAAGACGCGTTCTGTTTTACTTTCAACCTGCTTTAAGTAATCGCGTTTGAAAAATAGAAAACAAAATCTTTGGATTTTCAAAATCAACTTATGGCAGCCCTGAATTATCGTTCCTTGTGCTCAAGACTTGTACATGTAAGAATTAGTTATAGTTCAATTTTTGAAAATTATGCAATATAACCTCGAGCGACCGTAGGGAGCGAACAGGTTATGTTGTATACTTTTCAAACAAAATGAACTATAACTGATTTACCGTTTTCCTTAAACATGGCACGCAGGACAGTGTGTGTCAGTTACCGTTCAACCTACTTTACCTATACTAGGTTATCGCTCAACCCAAATTACCGCTGTGCTTCGTATTTTCAGAAGCCGGCGAGTTCACTTTACACATGGCGTCATACATAAAACTAGACAATCGACCGGGAACCGTGTACGCGGGTAGGGTTCGCTGTAGGCATTTCCATTTGGAAACAAAACCAAGCATGAGCGAGTCACCCAAATGGAATTTAAAAATAGTTCCTATTCAGGACGATTTCCATTTGTGGTTGACCAGGTGCTGCTTAATACTTGGTAAATATATTGTAAAAATACCAGAAATTTAAGTTTTAAAAAAAAGCAAACGCCAATTTGTTAAATATAAGAGTCATGGCAGTGAAGGAGTATACAGTGGAGAATCTGTTATTCTTTCCCGTTTAAACGCAAACGTACGCAAACGCAAAACACTAAAACGTTGAAAAGTACAACTTTTGGACAATTCTGATAATTCATGTTTATCTTGGTGGCAAACAGTTTGGAGCCTGATCAGACGCCGGGTAACCCGGCGTCTGATCTGGCTTCAAACTGTTTGCACTGCAAATAATAGTTTAAGCGTAAACGCGTTTATTGGGAAAGAATAACGTTTTCTCCACTGTAGCATGGCTGATAAACTTATAAAACGATTAGGTGGAAAGGTCATACAATTATGCTGTTTCCGTTATAAACATGTGTTCTTGACTTCGATATGTTCGTCTAGGGGAATAAATATCTATTTTACAAGGCTCCTCGCCATTTGTAATAATGTTATCGTTATTTAGATTATCATTGAAAGCATGATAAAAGTAAAGCAGAATGCGCATTAAGTCGCATTCTGATTTACCTTCAGACTGCTTTAATATTTCATCTGCTAGGATCTAGAAAAAACTCTTACAGCGCATTTTCATTTCTGTATAATGTTGAACTGTTTCCTTCAGTGGAGATATTAATTAAAATGTAACATGAGGACCACGAGGTCCTGACGCGCTTACTAGAGAAATGAGGAACAAAACTGTAGACATGGTTGTCTCGAGAAGCTTTTCTACCATTTGACAAACTGACCTGCTTTATGACCCTGTATGACTAATATTCATAATGTGGCCCTAGCTATCGTCAAGGTAATCATACTGAGTAAGATTTATGACGTTTGGGCTAAATATGTGACCTCTAGAGCGTGCAGAAGTATTTTCTATAATTTGACCTACATGTACAATATGCTAACCTACTTTTTCACGTGATATAACTCATATTTATACAAGAGTTAGGTGTTGTCTAGGGCATTATTTTGAGCAAGTTTCATTAATTTGGGGCTAGCAATATTACCCTAAGGTACTCAGACGCCTTTTCTATGCTTTGTTCTATTGATCTTTCTTTGAGATCGACATAACCAATATTCATAATTGACATAGATAATTATTCTGAGATAGTATTATGAAATTAAGGCCAAGTATGGGCCCTAGAGTACTCTGACGCCTTTCCTATGATTTGACCTTCTGGACCACTTTTTTACCCCAAGTAATCCATATTACTACAAGTTTTGGTTTTTTAAAGGTTATCATTCTAACGGTACGAATTTACGGTTAAAATATAGCTCCTAAAATGTTTACAAGCTTTTTTTAATTGACCATCTGATATCAGTTTAACCCTACATAGCCTATTGTCTAGATTTTATCAAGATAATTATTCTAAGCACGCTCCAAGAAGATAAAAGTAACAATAAGGCCTCTGTAGTGTCAGAAAGCTTTTTCTGCGATTTAACAAATTGAGCTTATTTATGAAACGACAAAACCTATATTCTTGTATATTTTTTTTTATCAAGGACAAGGCATGACCAATTGTCATAAAGATAACTTATAGAAGGTTCTTAACCTTCAATTCAATTTTACCGAACATGGAAAATGACCACGCCCTCTGGTGGCCACGTGGTTTTGAAGAATCAAAAATCGTTGAACAATTGTCAAAGTCTATTGATTGAGAAACAGTTTGTTGAAAATGAAATTGAAATCACACCAGTTGTTTCGAAGAAGAAGAATTTCTGATTTGGTTTGTGCACGGATGCCAAGGTCACAAGAACATTTAGTCATTCACTGTTTTAACAGCAGTTGTTTTCACTATTGAAACTCATCCCAACAGAATGTATCTGACAAAGACTCAGAGAAGAAATCGTGTACAATCATGGACAAACAAACAGACAGACGACGGATTGAGGGGGTATTACAAAAGCTCACATTGAGCACTTTGTGCTCGAGGGAGCTAAACGGATGCAATTATGGAGTAAATGCTTAAAGTCATCTCCTGGTGACCTTTTGATCATAAGGCCTTGCCAGACAATTTCCTTGCACAAATCATGGGTCTTGTGGACATCTAGGTAGCAAAGAACCATTAGAGCTTCTCATGTGAGACCCGACCTTTATATTTTATAGTTTGGTTAGAAATAACCATTGAAAATCACTAGAGCATGAGTATAATTAGGTAGGACAGACCATTTTTTCAAATGGTAATAAATTCTAAGTGTCATACACCATTGGAAAGGTATTGTCAATTGCAGATCAATGCACTTTTAATGAAAACACTATCATCATCGGTTATCAAGTTATGACGTTTTTAAGTTACCATGGTTACGAAAGAGGTGTTGCCAAATAATTGATCTGTGTCACCCTACAGTTTAAGGACAATAACTTTTGTTCTAATGGGTCGATCACGATCATTTTAATGAAGTGGTTGCTTATGAGATGGGGTCGATATTAAAATTTGTTTTTTGGGTTGGTAGGTCAAAGATCACGTGATATGTTACTAAAAATAGATTTTGGCTTCACTTTGGTTTCAGGACAATAACTTTTGTTCTGATGAGCAGAACTCAATCAAATTTAGTGAACTGGTTACTCATTGTAATGGGATGCTTGAGATGTCATTTGGGTTGGTAGGTCGAAGGTCACGTGACCTGTTACTAAAAATAGATTTTAAGCTGTGACCGTTTTGCATCTAGATACGAGCAAATGAGACAATCTTTTAAGGCCTATTTCTGGCTCTGCGTGGAGTCAGTTGGAGTATTAATTGTGGTAGCTGTCAATTGGAGTGTTTATTGTGGTAGAGTCCTCACATGCTGAATACGCAGTTGTTTTATCACATTACCCACAGGTACAATTATGGCCTAGGGTACTAGACCATGGTAGTACCGTAGTACTACTTCTGTGAAAAGAGTGCAAGGATTTTAGAATATTCATGAACGTTAAATGGCCGCATCTAGAATTAATTAAGAGCTTGAATAATAAGTTTACCAATTCTATAAAAGGTGTTCAAGAACTTTTGTTAATCTAGACTAATGATTCTAAAACTATCAAATTTCTAAAATGTTTGCAGAATATCCGTGAACGTTAAATAGCCGCTTCAATAATTCTTCATGGTTTAATTCTAAAATAAGTCAATACCCTCCAACATGGGTAGATATTATTACAAATAGATAAGGGATCTAGCTGATTGTAATGCAATTATTTAAGAGATAATAATTGGATTTCATAACAAGGGCCACAATGGCCCTAAATCGCTCACCTGGTACACCATGTAAAATTTGCCATATAGTGAGTGACTGTGACCTAGATTACGACTAGACATGATATACACTCAACCTTTGGAGTGTTAACAAGATTTTTTTAATTTGACATAGCGACCTAGGTTTTGACTAAACTAAAAGAGGCTACATGTAGCAACCAGATTTAGCATTAAAAATTGTAATTGGTAAATATATGTCAAATGCTTATTTAAATGGGTAAGAATTAGTTTAGGATAAGAAAATCTGTTGAAAAAAATGCATTTCAAATAAAAATAAAAAGAACCTCTGGTGGGATTCGAACCCGTGACTCTCCATGCGGGGACAGACACGCAAAAAAGGAAACAATTTAGCCTACTCGACCACGGGCTGTTCATATCTTTCGAAACGATTTAGCGTACTTCAGTGTGTAGCGATGGAAAGTGAACAATTCGGCTCGGGTTTATGTCTGAGTCCGTGTTCAATTTCTGTTGCGTCTTTCGACGCAACGGAAAAAACGATGGAAAATATCTAAAAAATGCAGGTTTGAAGACTTTTCATTTGGATGTTTTTAGACTGATCATGTTTTTCTAATGCCAGATGCACGATAATGCTACACATTTGGTTTTATTTAAGCATTTTCTTTTATTTTAGCAAGTACACCATCCGTATGCGAGTCACTTTAATCGACATTTGATGTTGACCTAGAGTTGATGTAGGCAAACATTCTGACAATATTTCATTCAGATCTAATCACATTTGTAGCCACTAGAGGGTTAACACTGTTTTCATTGATTTGATCTTGAGACCTAGTTTTTTTAACTAAAAAGAGACACATTCAAATTTGGCCTAGATGTCTTCAAGGCAAACCTTGTCATTAAGTTTCATGAAGATCGGACGAAATTTGAAGCCGCTAGAGTGTTCACAAACCAATGGGAAACGGACGGACAGACAACGTACATCCAGCCAACCTAAAAGCTCACATTGGCACTTCGTGCCAGGTGAGCTAAAACACAAAAGTTTGATGAAATATAATTTTCTTTATCGATATATTATCAAGTAATTGAATTTTCCATTACATTTGTTAGCAACTGTATTTTATCAACTAATTGTCCAATTCAGTCCTATAAATTATAGGTATACCATTTTTTGAGAAGATTAACCTTTGTTTGAACACAGGTGACCACTTAAAGCAGGTTGAAAGTACAGCACATTTCTGCTTCAATTTCAGCCTGCTTTAATCTACAATCTGCTAGGATTTAATAAACAATGTATTTTGAATGATACAAATATTCAGAGTAATATACACCTGCTTAAAAAGGTGACCATTTAAAGAAGGTTGAAAGTAGAGCAGAACATGTTTTACTTTTAGTCTGCTTTAAGCAAATATCTGCTAGGATAAAGAATATGTTTTGTATAGTAATGGAACTATTTTCTTCAGTGTGGGAATAAAATAAGGGCGTAAATGTTTTATTTATGGAGCAATGTATTAAATACAAAAGGAAAAAAAGTTAAACTGTCACAGCTGTTTCCGTCTTCTTAGCACTAAATATTCATATCTGCACGAAGAAGTTTGTCTTAAGAGACCCAAAATTAAGAAATAGTAAAATAAAACCAATAACATCAATTTTCAATCTACATGTTTAACCATTACCCTGCAAACATTATCTAAATATGATTTGTACTTATTTTAATTGAGAAAGTCTTAGATACAAGTGTAAAAGAGTTTGGATACAGATCAGACGCGAAATTATGCAGCGTCTGATCTGGATCCAAAATGTTTTTTTAAAAAGGACAGTCAAGTCGCAATCAGCCTGATAAGGTTAACTGCAACATCTACCAGCATCCCCCAAATCTGTCTACATCTATCAATTAGTACCCTACTGTGATAATTGGTTTGCAACAAACATACTCTGATACGGGTGATCTTCGGTTGGTTGACTGATTTATTGATTGAATGACTGTCTCATTCATTCACTCATTTATTCGGTTATTCATTCTGTTATTCTATCATCTTTTTCATTGTTTGCTGATTTGCTTGTGTGTTCACTCATTTTGCACTGACATTACATTCAACCGTTTAGCTAATATTTTTTCACCGCTCTCTTTTTTTTTTTTAGTTCAGATGCGCCTAGAATATTTGCCGTGATGTGAAAGTGTGTTGTCGCACCTACCCCTCCACTACCGTGTTAACAATCAAATAGAATATTATTAAATACATTTTGTATCACTCTATACTGATATACATGTATATCAAGTCTTATGCGTAAAGATTGAAAGTGCTGGCACAAGTCAGCGACCATGTATACCACGATCATAGCACATTTGTAAAACGTGTTGGATCCAGATTATACACCCAGTAACTAGCCATCTGGGCTTCACCAGATAAACTCAGGGCTTCCATTTCTCCGGATTTTTCCTAAATCGCCGGATTTTTTCCGAGTTCATGGTAGCTTAAAGCAGGCTGAAAGTAAAGCAGAATGCGCCATAAGGCGTATTCTGCTTTACTTACAGCCTGCTTTAAGTAGTCACATGTCAACAAAACAAGAAAAGGCTATGGGGTAAAGGTACGATTCGTAAATTCGCACTTGAAAAATGCAAATTTGGAAATCTTAGGATTTGTCATGTTAACTTATGGTAGCCCTGTGAACTGGTTGTGCTGCATGCTTTTACAGTTAAATTCTCACACTATCGAGACAATGTGGGGGGAGTCCCTCAATGGACTGAGGAAAAGTCTTTAATGTCACATTTTACTCTCAATGACGCTTAAAGCGCATTTGCAAGCAGTTTGGATCATGATCAGACTGTTTGACACTCGTTTTGAAATTTCTTAAGTCATATTGCCTTATTTTGTAACTTTGAAACGACATTTCAGACAACAAAATTAAATTAGACGACAATGAAACGGTGAAAGGATAAAAATCTAACTGAAGATTTGGCAGTAAAAGGCTGACAGAAATTGGTAGAACATTGTGGAAAGGCAAAGACAAGCTTTATTTAACGTCGCATATGGTAAACAATCAACATAAGCTCTATGTGGAAAACGGTATTAGAAAGTTCTCCCATATCTACAGCCATGTTGTATACAGTTGGAAATCTGTTATTCTTTACCAATAAACTCGTTTACGCTAAAACTACATGTATTATTTGCAGTGCAAACAGTTTGGAGCCAGATCAGACGCCGGGTAACCCGGCGTCTGATCAGGCTCCAAACTGTTGCCACCAAGATAAACATGAATTATCAGAATTGTCCAAAAGTTGTACTTTTCTACGTTTTAGTGCTTTGCGTTTGCGTACGTTTGCGTTTAAACGGGAAATAATAACAGATTCTCCACTGTAATATGTGGTCTCCCACTGATTGGGACTATACAGTGGGAGGGCCTCAGTAAATAGGGACATAAATCACAATGTGATTCCGTCTCTGTGCTTCCAGCATTTAAAACCAATCTGGTGAGCGTTTGGTAACTTGATGCTAGAGGTGACAATAGATAACAAGAGGCTTCGCTTAACATCGATCATTACTCTGGTTGGTAAGACAAGCTAATCCAAAACAACAATTACACAACGAGCTTGCTTTGTAATTAAACTCTTCTTGTTTCAATTCTCTCTCATGGGTGAACTTTTAGCGAAACAGTATATTGAACCGTTAGCTATCTAGTTATAAATATGTGATGCAAACACTTTGCAACTGGTCGACCGGCCGAGTAACTTGGTGAACCATCTGGTCCCAACCTGTTTTACTGTAAGATATTTTAAAACGTATGGCAGTTGAAACAGCGTCACATGCGAAGGTTAAGTTCATCAGAATATATACGATATTTCTCCTGTTAACTCCTTCATGGTCACATTTATCGTGATGTGTTACCCCTTCACCGCCATGTTGTCGTTTACTTCAATATTGGGCAGTATGACTGATGAAATAACCCCAAAACAAGTACCAAACAGTTTTGATCCTGGTTACGTGGCGTCTGATCAGGATCAAAACTGTTTTCAAAGGCGCTTTATGACGTCATTAAGGGTGAAAGGGTTAACCAATTAAACCTTAGTGACGAGTTTATTTCGTCCTTTCGAGTGATGTGTACACTGTCTATTCCTGTGCAAACAGTGTGCACCAAGATAAGGGAATTTTCCAAGCCCTCTGATCAGGATCTGCACTAAACAATTTGAAAACTATTATAGAAAGAAAACAACCAACTATACTCGTAGATATAGTTAACATTGCAAACTTGGAATATCAATTTGAATTTTCAGGGGTGAATTAGGTAAAGGAATTGCTTTTCAATTAATTTACTCTGATTAATTCTTTTGATAAAACAATTGCTTCTATCAGCATTTGGACCCATCAATTCGTTCTAGCAAATCTATCGCCGCACCTTTTGTAATATACATGATGAAGCACGCAATGCACACGTACAATATTATTCTAGATTGGCATTTTGTGCAGATTGAAAATGCTTTGCTTCTGTTATTAGTAGAGGGGCTGACCCCATGAATCCAATTTTTTTTAACCCATCCGGTATAAAATTTCTGTTGATACGAGGGAATAGTATATATACAAACATGACACTTGAGGCTGGATGCCAGATTCAGAAGTGGTGCAAATTTTTTCTACAGCATTTTTTGTTACCCCACCCACTGAAATTCAATGCTAAATACCGATCTTACAGCTTGTTAAATCTTATGACAATCTTGTTATGTAAACATGTTTATCGTTTGAACCGTGTTGTTTATTGGGTATAAAATGCTTTAAAATGCAAAATTTTAGTATTTAAAAGGTTTAGAAGCTCATACAATGTCATAGCTTGTCATATAATGCCATAGAATGTCATAGTAGAGGGGCTGGAACCATGAGTGTTAATCGATTTTTTCATCCCATCCAATATAATATTTCTGTTGATATGAGGACATAATATATATACATACATGACACTTGAGGGTGGATGCCAGATTCAGAAGTGGTGCAGAAAGTTGCTAGAGCTGTTTTATTACCCCACCCACTCCAGTCCATTGATAAATACTGATGTCATATTAAGTCTTATACATGTAATCAGGTTATAAATTAATTGACTTAAAAACACCACAAATAAGTCTTCTTATAGGATTTTACGTAGAATCATAATCTAAAATACTGCCTACTGTCAATTTATAACCCCCAATGCACTCCACTCTTTAAACATTTTGGGAAATGGAGACATTTTAATGTGATTTCTGTATGTCCGTCTGTTAACACTCATGTGCAGCTAACTCGCATTACACAATTTGAGGACTTTACCCAAATGTTTACAAGTGTCTTACTTCTATCTATAAAAAAGTGGGATTTTGGGCTTTGACCATTTTGACTGAAGTTATGGCCCTTGAATTGTTTCTTTCATGGACTATATAGGGGTAAAGTTATGAGCGCAGTTAATAAATACGAAAGACTCAAGCAGGAAACGTAACACAAACAATACACCCACCTCTCAAGCAGAACACACACACACAGTCATACCACAACAAACACACACATTCACACACACGCAATACAATTCCTACATCTACACACTAAATAGAAAACAATACGCAAGACAAACATAAAGCAAAGTGAATATAGGAGCCCGCCTTGGTACGGTCAGTCAACTCCCACTAGAATATTAAGGGATTTGTTCCGATCCTTCATAGACTAACTACATGTAGACAGACAGACAGTCATATCTTTCATTTATGTCTACACATGTCTATACATGATATAATTTACAAACATGAGTAAGTAATATATGTAGAACAACTCAAAAAAGAGTTATGAGAGACAATGTAATCTTACAATATGACAATAAATTAGATACCTAAAATCATGCAATTTAATGTACAGTTAAAAGTGTATGCAATAAAAAATTATATAAACAATGAAAACTTCATCATAACATGCTAAATATGTTAAAATATACATGAATTCTATACATCGTCATAGGATTATTTATACAACTGTTGTCGACTATACTCGTACATTAAAATATCGTGGCATATTTTGGTACTATATTTATCAATATGAGTATCAGACCGAATACATTCATATTTCTCACATGTGAATGACATGTGCATTAAAAATAAGTGGTTTAGAAATTTGACTGCGACCATTTTGACTGAAGTTATGACTCTTTGAATTTGTTTCCTACATAGAATATAGAGGGCAAATGATGTGCAGCGAGCTCATTCTATTATGATTCTACACTATTTGAGAGATTTACTCCAAACTTTCCCAGATTGACTACTTATGTGTAAAAGTATTCAAGTGGTTTGGAATTTGAGCTGCAATTATTTTTACGGAAGTTGTGGTCTTTTGAATACTTCTACAACGTATAATATACATACATGTATATAGGGAATAAGCCTTATGCAGCTAAATCTTCCTACACTTCTGGAGGGATTTGCTCCGAACCATCACAAACTAAGTATGTGTATGTGCAGGTGTACAGACGGTTTGGAAGCTTGACTGCGACCGTTTGGACATACGGTAGTGCCTTTCAAATTAGAATGTATGCAACTTCCTCACTATTGGAGGGATTTGGTTCATGGTGTAATAGATGAACCACCTATAGCTATTTTGAAGGAATATGGATGGGAGTAATGAGATACTTTACATTAGTGAGTGTTTTGAAAAGCTACATTGAAGTTAGAGATAGTGATAATATTGATGAATATATTTACTTAATAGATGAGTATGATAGGCATAACGAAATATACGGGTATAAAAGCTGCTATTATTCATGAATATTCTAACTCCGACTGGAATTCGAAACCTGTCCCCCTGTAGGCCAGTCACAAGGCTATCAACAACATCAACATGTCAGAACCATTGAACTTTACTTTAATCATTAGGTTTTCAAGTTAAGAATGTCATATAATCATTCACTTTTGGCACGAATAGAACATTTGGTTACCTTCACATGCTAAACATGTGCATTAAAGCAACATTTGGGTACCTTAGCAACCACTGACACTATAAGCTAAATAATAACATTATACTGAAAATATGTGTCAAACACTGTCTTTTTTAACTCTCTAAGGTAAAATACAGCAAGCTCCCAGAACCATTTATTGTAAGGAATACGAGTTAACATTGTTGTCAGACATACACTTTAAATATGAAAGGAAAACCTTAAATTGGTTTATCTTATAAACCTTGAGTCACATAAACGCGAATATAGTAGCGGTTAATTTAGCTGTGAGTCCTGAGTTATATACATGTACTCACTAAAATTGCCAATGACTAATATGCAAACAAATTAGTCCCATGGACTCATAATGTTTTGTCCTTTATTTATAATTAAATCTAAAAGACAGTGACTCAATGTTTTACAAAAGGTACATCCCCAGGACACACCATTTTGATTTCTAAATTAATTACTAAAAAGCCGACAAAAGAATATATATATACTAAATACCTAGTTTGTCTTTCTCTATTACCTTTGATATAGCTGACACACTTTGATGACATTTCAAGTTAGAGTGTTCTGTTCATACAACTTAATCTGATATTTACTATCCTCTGCTTCAGCAGCCTCTAAATCATACCTGCTAACTTTCTCTCATTTTGAGATAATTGAGCAAAAGAGGGACATGAGGCCCTGAAGCGCTTACGTGAGAAATGAGAAAATATAATTGCACAATGGTTGTCTCCAGAAGCTTTCTTCTGCTATTTGACCTGCTTTATGACTCAATATGACCAATATTCACACCATGTGACCTAGCTTTTTGTCAATGTTATCATTCTGAGTAAGTTTCATGAAACGGTCTAAAATGTTGCCTCCGTAGTGTGGTTCTAAACGGCAACTGTGCCTTAAAAAAACTTGAATTCTACACATACTTGCAGTATAATACTCTTAATTGGCATATTGTGTGAGTGGTTGTTAAGGTAACCAATTTTATTGTTAAAAGTTAACGGTATAAACAATGTTAGTTTGCAAACCCGATACTAACACTGGTTCTAATAGGTTTATCTCCATTGCCTTCAAATAACTTGATTTTGAAACATATTTTCATAAAAAATTCTCATTTGGCAATTACTGTGAATGGTTGCGAAGGTAGACACATATTACTTTTTTAAAGTGAATGTTTTATGACAATCTTAACTTGAAAACCAGATAAAGAATTTAAAGAACATGTACAATGGTTTTGACAGGTTGTTGTACTTTGACTTCAAAAACGCCAGGATACCTCTCATATTGCTGTAAGTGATTTCTATTGTAACCGAAAATAATGTTCAGGCTAAAAGCAAATATGTATATGACAAATTGACAATGGTTATTTGCAAACATTATGATAAAACTAATTAAAGTGAGTGTGCAAGGATTGTGATAGTTTGCTGTATATTGGGTGCCAAATGTCTTGAATTTGACACACAATTCCAGTAAAATATGTTCTTTTGGCAGGCGTTACCATAGTTAACAAGTAATATCTGCATGTTTTGTCTTCTATTTTTCTTTTACAACACTACAATTTGTGGTATTACTCAAGTATTATCTACTAAAGAGTGGCTCGGATGCATTTCAAGCAATACAGCTCAGTGAAATAGACAATAAAACATTGAAAAGTTAATAGTTTCGTTTCCATGGTTACCTACTTAGCAACCCCAATCCCAAATGTTTTCTTCCCAAATAGTAATAAAAATATTTGCTACTGATAATCATTCATGTTCAGCAAGGATGCATAAATTGTCTGTACCAGTCCTTAAACTTTGACAAAAATCATGGTTTTTTGCTTTCAGTATATTGACCCATATACCTTGTACTTCTGTACCAATCAGGTGTAATGTTGAGTTGAAAGTTACAATGTTATTTTATTACCAATACAAATGTATGTCATATTTCAACTTTCAGATGTTATTTGTATCTAAAACTTGTACATTTTTGTCTGAAAATGCCATGAATTTGATGATATTTACTTACCAAAACACTGATTTTAGGGGGAAATAATGTGTTCCCGTTACCATGGCAACCGGAGACCATAATGAAATATTTTGTGTATCATTTCCCATTTCATGTAAAGAGGTACAAATAGTGTAAGTTTCATGCAAATCGGAAACCTTGCATGCTTATTATAACAAATAATTACTATATGTATCAAACAATGTTAAATCCGATGTAAGAGTTATAGCCCTTGTTTAAAAAAAATCTGCACCACTTTCAGATCTGGCATCCACTATAAATTGAAGCCTTATGGTCTGAACTATTAGAAAATATCATCAGAAATTTTATACTAGAAAGAATCAATTTTAAGGCACTTTTATTGAGTTGGCCCTTCTACTATATATTTTCATTGTAAAATAAGCGTTCAGATCTTTATTCACTAAACACGGTTCATTCTAGTGTACATTATAGCTTTATCCCATCAGCCTATAAATACGCATTATTACGCCTTTAATCTTTTTCTCCACTATAGAATATAATTCCAATTTATATAGTCAGCCTGCTTTAAGGGATTAATAATGTTTTAGAGTGAAGCTCATTTCATGGGTTGGTCGTGTCAATGAGCAAAGATACAGTGGAGAAAATATTATTCGTTCCCAATAAACGCGTTTACGCTAAAACTATTATTGCCATTGCAAACAGTTTGGAGCCAGATCAGACGCCTGGTAATCTGGCGTCTTCTCAGGCTTCAAACTGTTTACCACTCAGCTTAAAATAAATCCGGAGAAATGTCAAAAGGTTGCAATTTCCTACATTTTACTGCTACGCGTTTGCGTTTCGTTTGCGTTTAAACGGGAAAGAATAACGTTTTCTCCACTGTACGAGATAGGTACATGACACATTTTAATGTTATTTGATTTACTCTACATATAAAGGAACTTTAAATGGTACATGTATAGTCACAATCAAAACCAAGTTCCTATGCCTATTCACGTGGTACAGTTGATAATCTGTTATTCTTTCCCGTTTTAACGAAACGAAACGCAAACGCAAAACACTAAAACGTAGAAAAGTGCAACTTTTGGACAATTCTGATTATTCATGTTAATCGTGGAGACAAACAGTTTGGAGCCTGATCAGACGCCGGGTTACCCGGCGTCTGATCTGGCTCCAAACTGTTTGCAATGGAAATAATCGGTCAAGCGTAAACGCGTTTATTGGGAAAGAATAACGTTTTCTCCACTGTATCAATGTGAGTTTCGTTTCGATAACCACACATATAATCTGAGACAGCGTATGTGCGCTCTTTCTGAACATATTTATGTTCCAACTAAAGGAGTATTTTAAACCTATGTTCTTATCATTATCGGAATCGTTCTCAGAAAAAAGAATTGTTTTGCAATTACACAACCATTAAAACCTTATTCTAACACAGTTACAGATTGGTGACATTAAACCAGTCACTTGCTTAGTGTCTCATTGGAAAGAGAGCTTACTGTGCTGAGTTTTGTCGACTAGAATAGAGGGATTTCTCAAGCTCACCGCTTGACCGCACAGCCCATAAATTATTTAGCGGAGGCAGAAGATAAAGAGCAGCTGATAAGCCTCCTGTAGTAAACTCATTACACATGCTGTTATTTCTGCATTTGCTGTATAGTCTGTGTTGTATTAGGAAGGCAAAATGGTACAAAGCTGTTGTGGTGTTTTGTGTTCAATGAGAAAGTGGATTGCTTTCAATTTTATTTGAAATGGAAGTTATGAAATAAGGGCCAGTATCATGAAAAGTTAACAAATACCAGATTTATCATATACAGAAAGATCATTAATCCTATGCCCCATAGACCTTTAACCCTTTGAACCCTAGTCCCTCATATAGGCGTCCTTTTCAAACAGTGTACATGTGGATAGTACACTTGTCATGTGCAAACAGTGAAGACCCTGATCAGAGGGCTCCGATAACCCTTAAAAGTCAGAAATGGACTAGACTAAAATTGAAACTGGAATTGTCCATTGAAAGTTTCAGGGAGGAAAGAGTTAAGTAGTGCAGACAGTTGGCTCCTTAAAGCAGGCTGAAAATAAAGCAGAATGGTCCTGAAGGAGCCTTCTGCTTAATTTCAGTAAATTAAAGGCGTAATTAAGCTGTTATGTGTTAAACGAGATTACTACTACAATAATATACTTTCCTGGACAATATCTTCAACATTGCTACTCATATCCACTTCAATGGGATACATAAATACAATGCAGATATCTGAGATATAACCAGATCTACATTTGGCTGAATTGTATGCAGTTTACATTTTTGCAAGTGTTAAGTATATTGATAATATGTATTTAGGCTTTGCCTATGGACGGAAAAAAGCAAAATTGTACTAATGAAAACGGAATAGATCTATCGCCAGTGTGTGATCAGCGCTCTTGTATCAGTTCGCTGTGTATTCCAGATCACACTCGAGGCTAGGCCTCTCCTGACTGAGATCTGGATAACACAACCGACTCGAACTTTTATTATAAACCTAAATTGTTTGGGACAAGATCTATATGTTGTTACCCAATAATCAAATAGATATATTTATAAGCACCCGTGTATACAATGTTAAAAGTTAAAACTCCTCCGTACAGCTATATTATCAGGGCTTCCATTTCTCCGGATTTTTCCTAAATCTCCGGATTTTCCCCCAGGTTATGGTAGCTTAAAGCAGGCTGAAAATAAAGCAGAATGCGCCATAAGGCGCATTCTGCTTTACTTCCAGTCTGCTTTAAGTAGTCACATGCCAACAAAACTAGAAATCGGCTATGGGGTAAAGGTACGATTCGTAAAATCGCGCTTGAAAAATGCATATTTGGAAATCTTAGGATTTTTCATTTCAACTTAATATGGCAGCCCTGTATTATAATGCAATCTGAAACTATTGTTGGAAGTCATATGACCACCAATAATGACGTCATTATTTATATTGATGACGTTTGGTAATCCGTTATTTTTATCGGTTCGATTGAGAAGTATAGCTTTTTGCAAATAACGTTTATTTTTAGCGTTAAAGGGTATGAATTGAACTGATTTTGTCATTTGGAGGAAATCATTACAAGTGAGTGTTGTGGGTTATTCATTCTTAAAACGGTTTAAAAATATCACCGAAATCGGGAATTCCGAAACGTCACGCACAACTCTTCGTAAAAGCCGTGACGTCAGCATCCAAGATGTCAGTCCCCATGTTTTGTAGTTGCCTAGTTTTGAGGAAATTATTCACGCGCAAATCAAACACTTTTCAAAGTCTGTCAGTGATTAAATAGAATTGGAATACCTTTGATTTTATCATGCATTACTTAAGAACGGAAAAAAGGCAAGCCTTTTTTCCGTATTACATGGCTCATTAGTTAATACACATGCGGGTTTTTATTTTTATGTAAGTAAAATTGATCAAATAAGTGACATTTTCAGATTAAATAAAAAGAGCCTTAGGATGCATTCTGCTTTACTTTAAACCTACTAAAAGTAGTCCACTGGAAATGCACGGGAAACTTCCTTCTGTGATTCATGTTCAGAGATTCCTAGTTTGGGATTGTTTTCCTTATTCAACAGTTTAGTATGCATTTTCTGATACATGTAATGTGTTTTGGTCTGTGTTTTCAAATAAAGCCGATTTTTTGGCTCTTATATAAAGCCATTGTAATGAACATTAACATTTAAAAAATGGTTGATCTGAAATATTTAAGTGTTAATACGCATTGCGGTAAAATATACATATTGAGAAAGTGTAACATTGTCACTACTCACTCCAATTGTCTTCACATAGTTTTGGAATACAAATGTATAAACACATATAGTTGCTGATTATGCTTGACAACAACAGTAATTGTTATTCTTCGCAAAGGCTTTCAAGAATCTGTTGTTCCCTAGCTGCTAGATGTATACAAGTTCAAAAAAATCTTTTAAACTTCTGATCATTTGCGACGTGATAGCACAATGTTTGTTTGTTTATATACAAAGATACTTTGTATGATTTTTATATGATTTTGAACTTCAAGACCTAGAAATAAATGTTAATACTAATTTTGATGGTAGATTAAAACAGGTTAAAAATAAAGCAGAATGCTCCCTAACCTTAACCCATTACCCCGTAAATACGCATTTTTATTTAGTCCTCCTCTGAAGAACGTAGTCTTAATTTAAAGTCATGAAAGTGTATAATGAGAAATAGTTTTTAAATCCTTGCAGATGATAGCTTGAAGCAGGCTGAAAGTAAAACAGAATGAGCCTAACGGCATGTTCTGCTTTATTTTCAACCTGCTTCAAGTGGGCACCTGTCTTCAAATCTAGAAACAGGCTATATGGGGTAATGGGTTAAGGAGTATTCCGCTTTACTTATAACCTGCTTTAAGTTGATAGCTAGAAAGATACTGGACATGTCTTTTGCCTGTGTCTGTTCAGGACTTCATAGGTGCAACATGTAGACTTCTGCCCTCGGTGAAGAAAATAGTAAGCAGTATAAGGTGTTTTATGGAGTAATGGGTTAAAGCGGTATGATTACGTAGAGATAATATTAAATGTAAATTGGTAATGTTTCTACTTAGGATTAACTCAATATCTGTTATAAGCACTCAGTTTATGAGATATTTTGTATAAAATATACAAAGGTATTTCTTCTTCCTGGTCTTTAAAGTTTGCATCATAAAATTTCTGATATTGCACTAAAGTTCCTAATTTTAACTTTAAATAGTTTGCCCTTATGTATCTATCCCTATTTTTTGTCAGAAGGTGCTTGACAGCATGAGAAGTTCCACTTTCCCTGTTATTATTATTCTTTATCATTATTATTAAACCAGAGTTTATATAGCACTCACTTCACACAGGAGTTTCGCGTTCAAAAGTGCTTCACATAAAATTATATAAATGTACTTACAAAGTGAGAAAAAAATGTATCTACATTTACATCAAAGTAAAAAGCATCTTATGGCTTGACATTGAAATAAATTAAGAACTGTTATTATTAGTTTATAAAATCAATTTCAAATCAGTCAAATAGTGTTGATTTACAGTCAAATCATTAGAAGACAGTTTTATTCTTTCTAGTTTTTCTTTTCTTAAATAATCTACTTGTTTAAACAGCTCTAAATATTTAATTTCGGTCATGGTGTTAATGTTAAGGTAAACACCGTTATATGTAAACATACTGAGTGTATACAGACTGTAGGCTTATCAGTGGAATATCCTGCCTCCGGTCACTACAGTGGTCAGTTAATGATATGCAGAGTTCTAAAAATAGCCCTCCTGAAATCCCTCTATAAGACTATCTTTACCATTTTGTACCTAGAGTCCCATATATGGGACATAGACAAACAGTGCAGAATAGACACCCCTTAAATTAAAAATAAACAAAATCCATATATAAGCAATGAAGGGTCCACTAAGCATAAATGGGTTAATTGACTGGTTATTCAAGTAGGTTGAGTGGTCGTTTATTAGGAAACATCTAAGTTAAGTGATGTTACTAACAGTTGTCATGGAAATCCCTGTTTTTCCAAGCTTAAAGCTAGTATTTATTGTATGTACTTACATGCTGTGATCAATAACTTGACGGTTGAACTCTCTTATGATCAAATTAATCGTGATATGTTTACCCCTTCATCGGTTCATTGTCGTCTTCTTCAATATTGATGTATTCAATATAATATCAAAGTTAAAATTAAGGCAGTATTGCTGAAGTAATATCGAAACGAGTGATACGGCGTCTGATCAGGATCCAAACTGTTTGCAAACGCACGTTTTGACGCTATTAAGAGTGAAATGGTTAACGTATCATCTTTAATACCAAATGAATCCTTGGTGCGAATAAACGAGCTGTGTTAAACGCTTAACCAAATTGCCTCTTTCAAGTATTGAAAACAAGTGGCCACTTAAAATAGGTTGAATTGATTGAATGAGATGGTCCTATGGCGCCGAAAACAAATTAGGTTGAAAATAATATAAAGCTGAATGCGCCTTAAGACCCATTCTGTTTCGATATAGAAAATTGCATATTCATAAACATATTAAGTGGAACTAATTTCTTTAGTGGAGGAATACATTTAAAGCTCGAAAATGCGTATTTATGGAATAATATGTTAAAATAGTAACTTTGTATTTACGACACCATTGTGCCATTTAGGAGTCATTCTACAAGGAAATATTGAGATACATGTAAGTCATCGATTTTCTTTCATATGCCTTCTATGTACTTCGGGTTAAAACATGTCAGTTGCTATTTGCCAGTACATGTACAGTGGAGAATCTGTTATTCTTTCCCAATAAACGCGTTTACGCTAAAACTATTATTTGCAGTGCAAACAGTTTGGAGCCAGATCAGACGCCGGGTAACCCGGCGTCTGATCAGGCTCCAAACTGTTTGCCAGCAAGATAAACATGAATTATTAGAATTGTCCAAAAGTTGTACTTTTCTACGTTTTAGTGTTTTGCGTTTGCGAACGTTTGCGTTTAAACGGGAAAGAATAACAGATTCTCCACTGTACCTGGTTACTTTCTCTACTTTGCTGTTGCTCGCAATCTACACAATCTAATATATAATACATTATGATTATTATTTGTCTTCTCTGTTGATATTAGCCGTGCAGCGTAACAGGGTTGCAGACATATTGGCATGCAAAAAGGCAGTTCTTTGAACCACAAATACGGGAAGCATTTTTACTAAGCTAGACATCACGGAATGGCAAAGCTTGCGCCAACCATATTATTTAGACATTTGAAAGCAAACTCAACAATTGATAGCATAAATATAGCGTAACCATGTTTCAATGACCACTCGAACGACGATTAATTAGCAATCATTTTGAAGGTGATAGTTTAGAGATTCATCAGCATCATCATCATCGGAATTTGTATTAACGTGCAGGAGTGGGAGTGACGTCCACATCGCTAGGCCCCTTTCCAGGCAGCTGGCTAACTTGACGCATAGCAGATCTCACATTGGATCTCCACACATCCCTGTCACAAGGGTCGACTTCAGAAAGTTTCCACTCTCGTCTATCTCTCTCTGCTAGAGACTTCCATGTCATCTTGGGTCGCCCTGGACCACGTCTTCCCTCAATTTGCATGGTGCAGACTGTCTTAATTGCGCCACTGGAGCGTTCAGCGTGTCCGAACCAGCGGAGATTGACAAAATATACTAAAATCCTTCAGAAAAAAGCATTTCTTTTGCACAAAGTAAATCAACATCCTCGTTTTATCTGGCTTCAAACTGTTTAGATTGAAAACAATAAGTTTATCATTAACGCGTTTATAGGGAAATAATTATGTTTTATCCACAGTACAATCAAATTTCAATGTAAAGGAATGTAACGTCATTTACCTTTTTCCTATGAAAATTTATATAGCTTCATCAGGGATTATAGTATATATGTTACAGAGATTAAGTGTAACTATGGAATACGTGAAATCCCTGAAATATCACGCATTTAACGAAAACCCTAAATCTCACAGGGAAAAGGCGTAATTTTGAGGCTTTTCGTTGATTTTTTATAAATATTTGGCAGTTACTTTTGGTTAAAGTAATGAATCTTACCCCGTTCTGTTCATTAAGTTCAAAGGCAAGTACCGTCCTATAAAATATGTTGCTAACTTTAATGACAAGACAGACGTCTTGGTGTTTTAATTGTCCTGACTTAAATGCACATTGTTCACTTATTTCTATTCACTTGTACGAGAAACTTTGTATGAACGTTCATTAGACCATGCTTTTTCAAGAAAGCATGATGTTTGAAAGCAATAGAAATATCATGATGATACAGATCTATTAATTTGATGAAAAGAGGGACATTTCATAAATTCCCTAAACGCCCAGTGATTACGCATAATCCCTAAAAGGTTCAGGGATAACGCATAATCCTTGATTGCACTTAATCCCTGTAACATATATATGAAACCCTTTGACTTTGATTTCTATAAAGTGCCAAAGCATTGACAAGAAGCACCTTAGGTTGTATTACATGGCCAAGGTCGATAACACCGTTTGTAATGAAATGAAATGGCCAGATTGCAATTTGTCCGAAATTACTGCAAACCTCTTACAGTGGAGAAAATGTTATTCTTTCCCAATAAACGCGTTTACGCTTAAACTATTATTTCCATTGCAAACAGTTTGGAGCCAGATCAGACGCCGGGTGATCCGGCGTCTGATCAGGCTCAAAACTGTTTGCCACCAAGATAAACAATAATTATCAGAATTGTCCAAAACATGTACTTGTCTACGTTTTAGTGTTTTGCGTTTGCGTTTCGTTTCGTTTAAACGGGAAAGAATAACAGATTCTCCACTGTACGACAGGTGTCCGTTTTAAGCATGCTCTTGTAGTATTTCCACTTTCCTTTCACTCTTTCACTACCATGATCGACAAACCATGGGCAAGCAATTTGGATCCAGATCAAAAGCCGCGTCTGATCAGGATTCAAATTACTTGACAACCAATTTAGTTTCTACTTTTTAGAAATTAAGGAAACGATATGATTGCAGTGAGTGTTCTACACGTAGACCTGTTCTCATGTCATATATAATAGCAGCAAAAGAGTTAGATCTACTCCTCCTGTATTTATACTACAGTGGAGAAAACGTTATTCTTTCCCGTTTAAACGCAAACAAACGCAAACGCTTAGCAGTAAAATGTAGGAAATTGCAACTTTTTGACATTTCTCAGGATTTATTTTAAGCTGAGTGGCAAACAGTTTGAAGCCTGATCAGACGCCGGGTAACCCGGCGTCTGGTCTGGTTCCAAACTGTTTGCAATTGAAATAATAGTTTTAGCGTAAACGCGTTTATTGGAAAAGAATAACATTTTATCCACTGTATTTCAACTGATGTACTCTTAAGAAATTAACTAAAATTTTGGCGTTTAAACGAAACAAACAAACAGAAAATAATCGGCAAATTTGCCGATCATTTTCTGTCGTTTATTTCGCTTAAACGTCGAAAACATTCAGTTCATTTTTAATAATAACATTATATTTGCTGTTATTTATAATATTAAAATGAACATTTTATTAGTACATGTATGCATGTGTGTTTAATCCATATTAGAAGTATTTAACACGATTAATTTGTGTACCCAGAAAGGAACAGCTATTACCGCCATTACTCGGGGAACACCACAACATGATTTGCGGAGAGCAGATCCATTAGCCCCGCATCCACTGCAAGGATACCCACAAGTCACGCCAAGAAGAAAAATTGCGTTTATACGAAATAAACGTCACTTTGTTCAATAGAATTGAGTGGGCGAATGTAAACATGAATCGGCACACTATGAATTCATGATAATAAAAACATCTGAAAGATAAGCCGTCTTTTCTACAAATTTGTCTAAAAAAATAAAGTATATTTCAACAAACCAGACTATGTGTTTTTATTATTGCTAAGACAGCAACTGTTCCTGCCAAAAATCCCAGTATTCGGATGCGCTTTGATTCAATAGATTCAAAAGTCGAGGCACGCGAGTCTTGTTTATCAATTATCTAAATTTAATTAAGAGCTCTTAACATTTCCGTGACTACCATTTATTAGGAATACGTCCTTAATATGAAGTATCTTGACTTAACCATATTTTCTCGGTAAGACATGACATGCTGTTTTTATCAAACGTCCATAAACATGTTGTATTTCTCTCTGTGTTGATTGTGCAAGAAAAAACGGGCATAGTCCGGGCATATTGGATTTTGTCCCGTATGTCTGTCTGTATGTTTGTTCGTATGAATATATGTCGACAACTTTAACTTTGGCCGTAACTTTAAAACCTAATGTGAAAGAGACTTAATATTTGTATTGAGTACTCAACTAAATACACTCTTAATGCAAGTTGCGTGGTGACTACATGTAACAACGTTCAATGTCATTTAGAGCTCCTCTCGAGGTCAAATGGGCTGAATGTAACTTTATCATACATTTAGAACTACATGCTAATATTTGGTAAGTGTACTCAGCTTTGCAGTTCATCAACGCAGTACATATGTTTACATCCGGTACTACGGTTAGTATAGTAAAGTATTTCACAAACAAATTTAGTTGACATTTTTATATACAATGAAGTTGATATACATGAAGTCAAAATAGATTCAGCTTTATTCAATCACTTTTGAAAATCAGACCATATCTGAATATAAACACTTTAGTGAACTCGTTTCTCCTTGAAGCTTCAAAACGACTTTTCCAGTTTCTGTTTGACCTGTCCATTGTTTAATAGTTTCTATTTGGCTAATCCATTGTTTACTACCGGTATTTAGAATTATTTTCACTACAAATTGAACAATTACAAACAGTGCAGACCCTGCTCATCAGGGAACTACATTAGGAGCCCTTTGAAAAGGGGATCTGCACGACTTATTTAAACATATTTTATTTCATAATTCAAACATAAGTCGTACATAGATTTACATTAGGATTAAAACGAAAGCGCTCCTTACATGTAACCTCTTCACTGACATGACGTCATCAAATGTAAACAATTAGTCTGCTTTTATTTCTAAAATTAAATATTTTGACTTATGAAATATATTGAAATGAGTGTTAAACCGTTTGCATCCTGATCAGACGCCGCGTGACGCGGCGCCTGATCAGGATACAAACTGTTTTCAAATTATTACTATTTGGAAACAAAAACATTGTACTTGCGCTAAGGCAGTGAAAGAGTTCAGATCTAATGTATAACTCAAAAGATTTCTAAACACCAAAGGTAACATCTCCATAGGTGTATATACATTGACCCTTTCACTATCTCATCGCTTAACTTTCAACATCTTTTTTCGATTCTATCAACATTTGGAGATGTTTGGCCAAAGGTTCATTTTACAGATTGCTATAACTTTGACACTTGTTCAAGTGAACTCGAAGAATTTTTGAAAGCGTGACATTACTGAAATTTCACCAAAATTTTCAAATCCATAATATTGTACGTTTTAATGTATAAGAGATGTTATTCGTTGATAAAGGCACTGTTTTACCTTTCGGTTATTAATTGTACTCATGATTGAATTGTAACAACAACACAACAACAACATTACCTTTATTTCATCTCAAGTGCAACATGAGGGAGTATATATACTGACACGAAAGAGAAACTGTGCACTTTTGTATTGAGTGTAACTTTTTCGTTACTAAGTTTAGAATGATAAATTTTAGCATAGTGAGTGATAAAATAATTCTGCACACACTGCACTAATTTACCCGATATTAAAGCACCTGAGTGTCATGAAAACGTACCAACGACTATTATGCAATATTATGCACGTGCTGCCTGTGCAACATGTTTACAAGTACATATTTTCACTGACGGATATCTTTACTGATTATGCAATAATAAAATATTAAACTCGTTAACAAGCTGCCACGGCTTCAATAAACGAACGAATTCAGACACTTTAGCACTTTTAATCCGACGTCTCTGACGTCACTGGGCAGTTTGATTGCCACCGAAATACCATCATGACCCTTCGACATCCTAACGGTCAAACTGGAAGCGTAAGAGATCAATCAGGATCCAGCAAGCCATCACGTCAGGTTAGACGAATTAACGTCACAAGACGTTACGTCAGGTCAATGCGTTCGAGATTTATTGCATTGGTCAGTATAAGATGAGGACATTACACATACCGATTTAAATCCATTTTCATTTTCAAAACTTTAGGTAACAATACCGATTTGCAACTTTTACTTTTAACCTCTACTTCATTCAAGCGTTAACAGTGCATTTATAATAACACGAATTTGGTAAAAAAATAAAGCATCGTGTAAAAGAAATATTTACGAACAATTAGATACCACACTTGCTTATATTTCTTTAAAAAAAAAGATTGAAATTTTAATACCTAAACAAGTGCACAGTTTCTTTTTCGTGTCAGTATACATTTAAGTGCAAAATACATATAACAAAGTAACATTGCAGATAATAGGATACAGTGGAGAAAACGTTATTCTTTCCAAATAAACGTGTTTACTCTAAAACTATTATTTCAATTACAAACAGTTTAGATCCAGATCAGACGCCTGGTAACCCGGCGTCTGATCAGCCTCCAAACTGTTTTCCACCAAGATAAAAATGAATTATCAGGATTGTCCAAAAGTTGTACATTTCTACGTTTGAGTGCTTTGCGTTTGCGTTTCGTTAACTTAAACAAACACTTTGTAATTTTTGCAGTTTTCTGCGAAGAAGTGATATTTTATCATTTTACCAATGCATCTGCATGTGGCATTTACATGGCTGGGTAGGTCACATTAGAATCTGTAGAATAGTCTCTAGCTACAACTACTGATTTGTTTATTGAAATTAAAAAAAACTGCGGAAAGTTATAAAGTGATAAAGTGAAAGTGTTAATGCCTTGGCTCCTATGGATACGTTACCTTTGTTGCTAAACAAACTTTGAGTAGTACATGTACAATGTATGTTTGACATATCTATACCCTATAACGTGACATTCATTCTATACTTCTTGTGTAACTTCATTTAATATTGTCTGATTTGTAACGTGTATAACCGTCGGCATGTCGTGATTCAGACAGATTGCATGTCTGTTACAAAACCAGTGGAACAGTTTGGAGAAACGCTAATCTAGTTATGATGATAAATGCTCTGCTCTATCAAGGAATTGTGCCGCCTATGAACAAATAACATATTGGTTCCCATAATATCACGAAAGTGGACGAATTGACCGCTGAAACTTAAAGTGGAAACCAAGTCCGATTTGCTGTGGATTTTTTCATTTGTTTAACCCTTTCACTCTTCATGACGCTTTAAAGCGCGTTTGCAAACAGTTTGCGTCCTGAACAGCCGCCGCGTAACGCGGCGTCTGATCCGGATCCACACCGGATCAGACGCCGCGTTACGCGGCGGCTGTTCAGGACGCAAACTGTTTGCAAACGTGCTTTAAAGCGTCATGGAGAGTTTGACACTGTTATCGATAATTAAGTCAGTCAACCTTAAATCTAATTTTGAAACGTGTATGCAGACAACATTAAAATAACAGATGACAATAAGGCGGTGCAGGGGTAAAATTCTCCAGAAAAAATTGGCCATGAAATTTTTGTATAGGCCAAACGTACTCTTTGTTTGCTGCTTGTTTTGGACGTATATACTCGTCAATGAGGCGTCTGAACTTGATCTAAACTGTTTGTCTCTTACATTCAACTAAAGTATACAAATTGTTATTTTTTTAGCAGACGCTATATTTGAAGCAGTCGACAGTTTGAATATGATAAGAGTAAATATTTTCTCAAGTTTACAAAAGATCAAAATTCAACTACTATATTATTCGCAAGCGATACATATTTTAAGCAGACGGCTATTCAGCATTGTAATATTTAATTATCATTTTGTCTGAGAACCCTAGCCTGACACCGAGTAATCCGAATTCTATTCTAGATCCATATTGTTTGCAGGTTGAGGGTAAGTGGTGCAAGGTATTCGAAGAACTAGTTGCGTCTAAATACATGTACTTCCTTGTTATGAAATGAATTACTTCCGCCTCAGTCTTATACTTACCTTATTCAATCCTACATGTAACAACCAGTATACTAGTCATTTACAAACAAAGTACTGTAAAAGAAACTATACACCGTAGTCTCCGGTATGAGGGCTCCTAAAGAATATAGATTCCAGTATGAGGGCTCCTAAAGAATGTATACTCCGGTATGAGGGCTCTTAAAGAATGAAGACTCTAGTATGAGGGCTCCTAAAGAATGTAGACTCCAGTATGAGGGCTCTTAAAGAATGTAGACTCTAGTATGAGGGCTCCTAAAGAATGTAGACTCCAGTATGAGGGCTCTTAAAGAATGTAGACTCCAGTTTGAGGGCTCCTAAAGAATGTAGACTCTGGTATGAGGGCTCCTAAAGAATGTAGACTCCAGTATGAGGGCTCCTAAAGCATGTAGACTCCGGTATGAGGGCTCCTAAAGAATGTAGACTCCGGTATGAGGGCTCCGAAAGAATGTAGACTCCGGTATGAGGGCTCCTAAAGAATGTAGACTCCGGTATGAGGGCTCCTAAAGAATGTAGACTCCGGTATGAGGGCTCGTAAAAAGTCCTATGACCAAAGTCTTTATTGTGTATCATTTTGTTATATTTGCAGCACGATTTACATGTAGCACGATTCACTGAATTTGCGTTTCATTTTCTGTCGTTTATTTCGCTTAAACGCTGAAAACATTCAGTTCATTTCTTAAATGTATTGTTATATCGAATCCTAAATATATAAGAAATGGATCGGGCTTTATTGTAAACTGAAATTGTACATTTGAAGTTTCATTGGGTAATGAGGTAATTGGACAAGTTTATTAAGACAGCTTACAAAAGATAAGACGCAGGATTGATAGCAAAGAACAGCCCAAATCTGTTAGCAGTAACCGAACGAATGTCGTGCAATAAGTTTCTATAGTATAGAACACGGAAGAAACGAAAGGTTTTTGATAACATCCCTTGAGAGAGATTTGAGACAACAAATTGACAAAGACTGTAAGTGAGACCCGACTCTTTGAAACAAAACAGTAACAAAGCATCAATTCTTTGAGTGGCTATTCCAAAAATAATACACTTTAGGGTATCAAGATGTTCTACTGAAGAAATTGAAAGGAATCCTGGTCAAGCCCTTATAACGCGTTTGAATTGTGTCTGCGTTCGTTCTCAATCATTCAATAATCAGAGTTGAGCCTAGGCTTAAATCTGACCAGTCAAAAGCTTGGGAATGATTTTAGACTCTGCTCAAGCGCTTTTTAAAATACACCTGTACTATTATCCCATTCAAAAACTCTCCATTATGTTCATGAATTGAGCGTTTGGAACAATAGGTATCCATTACTTTTCCCTGACAAGTGTGTAGTAGTTACACATTTAAAAGTAATAAAGACTTTTTTCCCGGATGCTCTCCCATCCCGAATACAAAGAAACTGTGTTAAGCGACCACTGATCGAAGATGCAGGGTGATCTTTAAAGAAAGGTTGCCGCTAAATGCACGAAAAGGGTAACAAAGAAGGCTCCTTTATGAATATTCTGCATTACATTGTACTTTTGTCCTGCATTAAGCCGCAACCTGCCTTGAATACTACAAATACATGTAACTGGGTTGTGAGTGGTAGCTTATATATAAACCCTTTTCCTGCTGGTCGCGACTTTATTGATTTTTGCAAACAGTTTAGATCCAGATCAGACGCCGCGTAACGCGGCGTCTAATCTGGATCCAAACTGTTTGGTACTCGTCTTTAGGTTTCTTTACTTAAAAAATGTATATATCTAAATTTAACATATTTTGCAGACGATAGTTTCGAAGCAGACGATATCACCGCAGGATAAGGGTTAAGACAGGTTTGGCTGCATACAGTAAACCTCCCTAATACTACAGAGGATAATCTGTTATTCTTCCCCGTTTAAACGCAAACGTACGCAAACGCAAAGCACTAAAACGTAGAAAAGAACAACGTTTGGACAATTCTGATAATTCTTGTTTATCTTGGTGGCAAACAGTTTGGAGCCTGATCAGACGCCGGGTTACCCGGCGTCTGATCTGGCTCCAAACTGTTTGCACTGCAAATAATAGTTTTAGCGTAAACGCGTTTATTGGGAAAGAATAACAGATTCTCCACTGTACAACTAATTCTTTGTTTACTTCTGGGTGTCTTAGACCGGTGACTGTGTCTAAGACCGGTGACTAGATCTATATAAAGGAAAGTGAAAGCAACATAGAAAACTCATTTTGAAGCTTCCTGTTATACTAACACCTTGCTTTATCTGTCACTTGTTTTTTATTTGCCTTCAGCATGCTACAAACGACTAGTAACTGAAAGTGAATAACCTTATAAAAAGCTTGGAATGTAATAAGACACGTGTTGATCCATACTGGTTTACGTTTGATTAATAGATCCCTATCCTCAAGTCTACATGTAACTGATATCTGTTAGCTTTCGAAGTGAAACAGGCGATAACTGTAGCAGACACTATACTGGATTTGATATACAATTACACCTCTCTATTTCAACCACTAAATCTGGTTATTTTAATTACAGTAAAACCTCTCTATTACGACCACTAAATTATGTTAATTATTAGGATGTTTACGGTAGGTGACCGCTTAAAGCAAGGTGACAGTGAAACAGAAAGCTCCTTTAGGAGCTTTCTGATTCACTGTCATCTTGCTTTAAGCTGTCACCTCTTTATTATACAATCAATTAGCCTTCATTTTAGTGGTCGTAATAGCGAGGTTTTACAGTATTTTGTGTTTCAGGCAGGTTGCTGCTTAAAGCAAGGTGGATGTAAAAAGGAAAGCACCTTTTAGAGCTTTCTGTTTTACATTAATCTTTTATTAATATGCACCTGGCTTTATTACAATCGATTAGCCGTTTGTTTGGTAGTCGTGATAGAGGGGGTAATCAGTAAACACGGCATCTGATCTGGATCTATGTTTGATGGTTACTGTAAATTGCTAATGGTGTCTGGTATGGATTTTAACCGTTATCCTGACTATTGTGACCAAACAACTTAGATCCAGATCAAATGCTGAGTAAGTTTACGACGGGTCCGGATCTAAGATGTTTGACACATATTTTAATTACTTAGAAATTTAGAATACGTTTTCAACTTAATTACTGCTGGACATACTCAAATGCACAAATATAAGTCCCATTGGAAAGAATGAAAATCCAGATTATGAAATAAATCCCGGTGTCATATTAACACAGACTGAGAGGTTTTGGTCAGTCATAGTGTACGATGATTTTACACGATATGACCTGTTAAAACACTGTACACATTCATTGTACACGGCATTATTAAAGGAAAAGATGTTTATTTCTAACTGCTAGAATTTCTTGAAAAAAAAAACCCACATGCTCATCAGCATGAGTATCAGTAACAGTTCACTTAAGCCACGATCTCACTGTCCCGGTTTGGGTCCCCGGTGAGTCCCGGTTTAGCAAACCGGCAGTCACCGGGAGTACAACCTTGGCGGCGCCGGGGACGACCGGCTCGATCCGGGGTCGACCGGCTTCCACCGGCTGCCACCGGCTAACATCCCCGGATGCTTTAAAATGTTTAATACAACCGGGGGTCACCGGGAGTCACCGGGAGTCACCGGGACAAAAACCAGAACCGGCTTCATCCGGGGAATGCCGGAGCAACGCCGGGGTATGCCGGGGTAACGCCAGATCTTTACCGGCACATCCAGGGCAGCTCCGGGTCTCTACCGTGAACAACCGGGGTGTTTGCGAGGATAAATTTGAATTTGTTTTTAAAAAAATGCAGATTTCTAAATTTTGTTTTTAGCGCTTGCGTTTCGTCTGTGTTTAGATAGGAAATAATATCGTCCTCTCTATTGTATAGGGTAAATCTAATATATAAAAAGGATTTTTTTCTTTATAGATAAATGGCTTCAGGCTAAAGTCTTTATTCCACTACAAACAGTATGTAACCAGATCAGACGCCGGGCAAACTGTTTGAAACTCATATTAAAATGAAGTTTGAACAATCTACAACATTTTTATGTTCTTTTTTATTGCATTTCGTTTCTGTTTCATCTCATACATGTATACCCCGAGAGACAAAAGAGAATGTATACTAATTCACGTCCGCCCCGGTTTATGTCCTTTCCGGCGAACACCGGGTAACGCCGGCACGCCACCGGTGAACAACCGGGGTTGATCGGGACGACACCGGTGGTCACCGGGATACATGTACCACCGGCGACGATCGGGGTTATACCGTGTTATACCGGGATTAACCGGGAACAGACCGGCCCTTCGCCGTAACCACGCCGGGCCAAACCGGGAACTCACCGGGATAGATCGGGGAGATCCGGCTTCTTTACCGGGAGTCCACCGGGGTAACGCATTGAAAGTGAGATCGCAATTTATTTTTTCATAAAAATCGCCCCGGCTCATCCCGGTTCCCTCGGTACACCGGCTATTCTCACCGGGACGCACCGGGACCAGCACCGGCACAATATTTAGCTCAGGGTACTAGTGGGAATTTATTTTTTATTTAACATTACTAAATTCATGTTAGGTTATTTTAAGGGGGAGAATGAACTCGTATCTGTCCATTCCTGAGAAATAATGAAGACTCGGTTCCTTCGGGGCCGCGTCTCCGTTATACCCGGGAATGAACAGATACTTGTCCATTTTCAGAGCTGCCATAAGTTGACATGAAAAATCCTAAGATTTCCAAATTTGCAATTTCAAGTTCGATTTTACGAACCGTACCTTTACCCCATCGCCTGTTTCTAGTTGGGTTGTTGTGTTACTTTTAGCCTGCTTTAAGCTATCATGTACTAGAAAATAAATCCGAAGATTTAGGAAAAATCCGGAGAAATGGCAGGCCTGCAGATACTTGTCCATTTTCCCTAACATACTTATTATAATGTATCAGTACTGGACCGTATTAAATTAACAATTTTTGCGATTCGCTTGCAATTCGATGGCAATTTGCTGGCAAGTCAATGACATTTCGATGGCAATTCGCTTGCGATTCAAAATACTAACTTTACCCTCAGGTAGGTTTGCCTGAATGGTGTAATTCACAAATAATTGCAAATATGCCTTTGTTAATTTTTACGATTCCATTTTGGTCAAAGCCGCTTCGGAAAAATCGCGTCAAAATATTCAAGCGTAAGATTCGCCTCTTAAAGCATCCGATTCGAAGGCAATTCGATGGCATTTCTCTTGCGATTCGCTTGCGATTATCAATTTAATTTAATAAGCTTTAGTACTGAACTTCCAAGGATAGTGTTTAGATTTTCTCTATCCCTTTGTTAGCATCTAAATTATTAGCGCCTGAACACCGGTATACAGTGGGGAATCTGTTATTCTTTCCCGTTTAAACGCAAACGAAACGCAAACGCACAGCAGTAAAAGGAAGAAAATAACAATTCTTGACCATTCTGAATGTTGATTTTAACCTGGACGTACAACAGTTTGGAGCCTGATCAGACGCCGGGTTATCCGGCGTCTGATCTGGCTCCAAACTGTTTGTAATAGAAATAATAGTTTTAGCGTAAACGCGTTTATTGGGAAAAAATAACGTTTTCTGCACTGTATCATGAAAAAAGTCGGTCAAAGCTGTACATGCCCTCGATTGATTGTCACCGATTATTTCTTAGAGGACTAAAGTTTAAAAATCAAACGCACGATAGGGGTTTTAATATATTTCTTCCTCTAAATAGAATTTCACTTCGATTAATGGGCTGCGATTGTTTCTTTCTATAGCGAATTGCTTCTTTCAGAATCTAGAGGTCATATCTCAGCTGCCGGTAAATTATTCCGAATAATTGTTCATGTCTTTTTACCAGTCAAACATTGTTGTTCAATTTTTAATCAGACATTTTTCTAGGTTAATACCCATATTTTTTGTCTACAGATAGACTTGGAATTTATTTGAAATGTCGAAATGTCTCACCTTTCTGGGCTGGATGCCTGTCCTTTATCATTAGTACATGTAAATAGTTTGTTATTTATTTCCAAACAGCTTTCTAGTTTTCTGTCTTATTAACCCCCTTATTTGCTATGACGTCACCAGCTTTTTAAAACAATGGTCGCATGCTTTCATTTCTCAAATCTAAATTTTAGGTATTTTGACTTAGAACAATTGACATGGATGTCAAATAGTGTGGATCCTGATCAAAACGCGGAGTCCGATCAGGATCAAAACTGTTTGTAAATAAGTATTGTACTCGGGGTAAGGCAGTGAAGGGGTTTTCCTCTTCATTCATAGTCCTGCATGTATGCGTCCTTTGCTAAAAGTATACATGCACAAAGTACACTTTGTCCGATACAGAAAACGTAGACCAAAATCAAAGGATTCCTTTTCGGATCCCTCTGATACATGTATACAGTGGAGAATCTGTTATTCTTTCCCAATAAACGCGTTTACGCTAAAACTATTATTTGCAGTGCAAACGGTGTGGAGCCAGATCAGACGCCGGGTCACCCGGCGTCTGATCAGGCTCCAAACTGTTTGCCACCAAGATAAACAAGAATTATCAGAATTGTCCAAAAGTTGTTCTTTTCTACGTTTTAGTGCTTTGCGTTTGCGTACGTTTGCGTATAAACGGGAAAGAATAACAGATTCTCCACTGTAGGACTGCACTGTTTGTAACTGTTTGTTTGACTGACAAAAACAACCTTAAATAGACAACATTGGACCAGACTAAATAGGAGTTGTAGTGAGAAAAGTTTTAACCTAAGTTGAAACTTATGGCATAGGAACAAAGGAATAAGGTTTTATGTCTTTAAATAAAGTCAACTGAATGGATCAATGCCAGCGCCAACCGTTTTCATCTCAGGCCAGCACGACGCCTTATCTAAGTCCATACTGTTTGCAAAGGTACGTTAAGTTGTGCTTTCCTTGATTATAGCTAAAAACAAAGTCCCAATTGATGACACTAAATTTCCTGTGATTGTGTTTGTTATACATATTAACAAACCATCAATCCAACACGTCCTTAACTCATTCACCCCTGAAACTTTTAATGGACAACACCGATTTAAATTTTGGACTATTTATGGTTGATTTTAAGATTACAAACAGTGTAGACCCTGATCAGAGGGCTCCTTAATGAGCCCTCTGATCAGGGTTTACACTGTTTGCAATGGACAAGTATAATCCTCAAAGGTACAGTGGAGAAAACGTTATCCTTTCCCAATAAACGCGTTTACGCTAAAACTAGTATTTCTATTACAAACAGTTTGCCGTCCAGGTTAAAATCAACATTCAGAATGGTCAATAAGTTGTTATTTTCTTCATTTTACTGCTGTGCATTTGCGTTTCGTTTGCGTTTAAACGGGAAAGAATAACATATTCCCCACTGTAGTTTACAGTGCTGAAAGCCAAACAGAATGATCCTTAATGAGAATTCTGCTCTACTATCAACATGCTGTAAATGGACGCATGGTTTTAAACTTAAAAACCGGTGATGGGGTGTAAGATGAAATGAGTACAGCGCTCCCTTTCTACAACGGCCCTCCGAACAACAACACACTCCTTACAACGACTCTTGCCGCTGTTCCCCTAACAAGACAATGCTATGTCTAATACTTTCCCTTCTACAATATTGTCTGCTTAAAACTGTCGTCTGCTCTTTTTCCAAAAGTCACACATTGAACATTTTGACAGAAAAGAAACATAATGACGAGAGACGTCTGATCTGTTTTCAAGCTGTTCGCAAACTAAACAAAGCTTTGATGTTCCCTCCATAAAACGACTCCCTCCGAACAACACACACAATTTGTGTCTCCCATTGGGTGTCGTTGTAGAGAGGGAGTACTATACTTGTTTTTGGTAAGGTTATTAGGCATTTGAATTGGCGTTATATGCTCGTAACTGTTCATTCATGGTCTAATTACCAGCTCGTTTGTATGTTTTGTCCCGGTTGTTAACATCTCATCAATGCAATGCGCAGAAATAGTTGTCTATTTTTGTGACATGGATGAGGCTCTTAATTCTCGTTAATACAGGTTTTGTCTGTAAACGAGGTCTTGGTTCTCTTTCTTAAACAAGAAAACCCTAGGTTATTCTTTCCCAATAAACGCGTTTACGCTAAAACTATCATTTCTATTGCAAACAGTTTGGAGCCAGATCAGACGCCGGGTAACCCGGCGTCTGATCAGGCTCCAAACTGTTTGCCACCAAGATAAGCATGAATTATCAGAATTGTCCAAAAGTTGCACTTTTCTACGTTTTAGTGTTTTGCGTTTGCGTTTCGTTTCGTTTAATCGGGAAAGAATAACAGATTCTCCACTGTATATATAACAAGTGGTTGCTTGATCCAAGGTTGCAATAAATTCTGTTTTATTGTCACCTTGCTTTAAGCTGTCACCTGTATTTTATACAATTAATTAGCCTTCGTTTTAGTGGTCGTTATAGAGAGGTTTTACTGTATCTGCTATTATACTTGTAACATATATGTGCTTTTCGCAACTTTTACTCATTTACTGTCATGATATCATCAATTTCAAACAATTGTCTTGTCTTTTTTTTTTTTTTTTAAATATTCTTATATTTTAGATTAAGGTATTTTGACTTAAGAAATATTGAAGTGAATGTCAAAGAGTTTGGCTCTAGATCAGACGCCGGGTTATGCGGCGTTTGATAAGGATCCAAGCGGTTTGCATATACCAATTGTACTCGGGCTAAGGCAGCGAAGGGGCTAAAGATAACATTTGAATGTTCTTATCCACTGGTTTTTGTTTTCTTCAACTGAATGTCCATAAAGTGTCAAGAATTTACATGTGTATTACTTTAACTGATTCAGCCCTGATCAAACAAATAAAAAACTCCTGTCTGCAATTACGTTAAATGGTACAGTCGGTTTAGTCCTTTTTAGACAATTTAATCCTTTACCTCATAGCTTGTTTCTAGTTTGGAAAAACAGGTGATCACTTAAAGCAGGTTTTACTTTCAGCCTGCTTTAAGCTAAAATTTGCTAGGCTATATAAAATGTTTTTAATAGTTATTGTTCATGAGGGTATACACTGGAACTATTTTCTTCAGCGGAGGAATAAATTAAATACGCTAAAAGTCGCTTCTATGGGGTAAAGGGTTAAGGGTGTTCTAACGATACCATTTAAAAAATAAAAAATAATGTATACCTTCTGATCAGGGTCTATACTGTTTGTATAGAATAAGTGTATTTTTCACAAGTACAGTAAAACCTCTCTATTACGACCACTCAATTGTGTTAATTATAAGGATTTTACGACAGGTGACTGCTTAAAGTAAGATAACAGTAAAACAGAAAGCTCCTTTAGGAGCTTTCTGTTTTACTGTCACCTTGCTTTAAGCTGTCACCTGTCTTTTATATAATCAATTTGTATTCGTTTTAGTGGTCGTAAGGGAGAGGTTTTACTGTACAATGTTTGTAAATTTGTCGCTAGGGTTAAATGGGTTAACATGATACAGTTAGTTTTCAGAAGTAGGTTTGCAGTGGAAGGATCTTGCTAGGGTTACATGTACCATAATTTGCTAAAAAAACCTCGAAGATTTCGAAATTTCCAACATTTTTTTAAGAAATCATTTATTTAACCCTTCGCTACCATACCCTATAACACTAACATAGTTATACAAAATAGTTTGAGTCCAGATCAGGCGACGCGTAACACTGCGTCTGATCTGGTTCTTAACTGTTTGACATCCATATCAATACTTCCTAATTAAAAAGGCATAAACTTCCATTTAAAAGTAACATCATGAATCCGAACAATGGGCCCATATGGTCACATGGGGAGAAAACTGACCGGTACTATCATCCGGGACCTTTCAACCTCTTTTTCGATGCTCTACCGACTGAGCTACCGCGACCTACACATTCCTCTTCCCAAACTGTGATAGGTTCGGTCACGTTACATGGACACATGTTTGCAGTCACAGAAAATTGATTTTAAAGACAAGGATTGGTTGTACGACAACGTCAAGATTTTCCGAAACAAGGACGAATAGCTAGTGTAAAAGACAGCTGACAGTTAAAAACAGCACGGATGTATAGCAGAAAATTGTCAGTTTTAATTACACATTTACAAGTTACATGTACGTGTTTTTAATGCAGTCAAAGGAAATGCAATTCTCTCTTGGAACTTCGGTAGTAAAGATGTTTAAACGTAGGAAAGTTTTTATATAACATTTTGAAAAACTCACATGTTTTTTATAAATTTAAGAACAAAAATTGATTTTAAATTTTAATGTACATGTGAATTTGATATTTAAGAATATCTAATGATTGCTTTTTAGTAGATACCAAGGTCTTAAATAAAGTATTTTGTTTCTTAATATTTTTATTCATAATTGCATGTTTGTGAATGTTTTATTGTGTATATTGTATAGTGTCATGTAAGTCGCGATGCGGCTGGATGTTAATGTTAAATGTGTATAACCTTTGGAATTATTGTAATTATTAACATATGACACTTTAATAAACTTTTTATCTGTCATTTATCTGTCTGTCTGTATATTCGCCGTTTAAAAGCCTTACCTTGCGTACATTTGTTACAATAAAAATTCCTCTAAACCGGAACCTCTAAATACCGGAATCCTCTCTAAACCGGACAAAAAAGTTGGTCCCGTTTCCAACCATTCTTTATTTTAACACATTGCACCATAAATATGCATTTTTACGCCTTTAATTTATTCCATCACTGACAAAAATACATTAATGAATATGTATGATCAGAAATATTTTCTATATTCTAGCAGATGATAACATATTTGCTTTAGCATGTTGAAAGTTAAGCATTGCAATTTATTGAAGTAAATTACAACTGTTTGACAATTCTGAATATTCATTTTAATCTCAGTGGCAAACAGTTTGAAGCCTGATCAGACGCCGGGTGGCCTGGTGTCTGATCTCGCTCCGAACTATTAGCAAAGGAAATAATAGATTAAGCCTAAACGCGTCTATGGTATTACATAGTAGCAGAACATGACCGAGTGTGATATGCATACTAGAAAATAAAAGACAGAATTAGAAAAATGTGTTATTGCAATTACACGATCGAACAGCAATAGAATAAGATAGGCTTACACCGTGGCAATGTTATAGGAACTTGAAAAAAAGACAACATCTCTTCTAATTTAAGTACAACTTATGGGTTTGGAATAATCGATTTTCATTTTGTTTTAAAACACTAAAATCCCACCTACGTAATAGTCCTTGAAACTGTAGGTCGGTAAAATAACAGTCAAAGTTCATTGCATTAAAGTCGCTTAGGGACCATAATTATCAGTATTTAAAAGTTAAAACGTTTTACCTTTGAAATAATGATAGTTTCACCTTCAGCGAGTTTAAATATTAAAACTAAACTAGCAATGCGGATAAATTCGCCTGCGAGTCCGAGAAGCAGATGTTCGACTGCTTGTAAATATGTTTTGACGTGGTCCTGTGGGTATATATAACATGTCGTGGAAATAATTCGACAGGTTTAACCCTTTCATGATCAAATTATTCGGGAGAATTTTACCCCTACGCCGTTTCATTGACGTCTGCTTCAATTTTGTTGTCTGCAATATCGTTTCAAAGTTAAAAAATAAGGCAGCATGGCTGAAGAAATTACTAAAACTGCGTTTGCAAACATTTTGGATCCTGATCAGACGCCGCGTTACGCGGCGTCTGATCAGGATCCTAAATGTTTGCCTTCGCGGTTTTAAACGCCATTGATAGTTAAAGCGTTAATTCCTTCACTGTCATGACGTCATCAGCTTTAGAGAATTGCCATGTGCTCTTAGTTGTATCAATTAAATTTTAAGGTAAGTTGGCGATCGAAATTTGGCAATTAGCGTCAAAAGTTTGTTCCTGATCAAACGCCACATTATGCGGCATCTGATCAGTACCAAAAACTGTTTGTAAATAACAATTGTACACGGGATAAAAGGGCAGAGAAGGGGTTTAACAGAATGTCCGATCTGGTACATGTAATTGCCTGTATGGATAAAGATGCAAGCAATTAGTGCTTTGGATAATGAGAAAATGTTTAAAAGGCTATAAAGTACCATTATTGCGTGCGTGTGTGGCCTGTAGGTACATGCATACATGTATTATAACAGTATTTCTGCTGGGAATGTTATTGCAGTATGTTAAATAAATTATAAGCGTCTAAACATATCAATACATTTATGCCAAACGGTAAATTACAATTAACCGTTTCAACGCAATAAGAGACGTGATGTCGACTTTACAAACAGTTTTGATCCAGCTCAGACGCCCTTCCACTGCCTTACCCTAAGTACAATAGGTAATGGCAAACAGATTGGATCCTGATCAGATACCGCGTAATACAGCGTATGGGCAGGATCCCAACTGCTTGACACACAATTTTATTTTATTTTTCTTAGTTAAAATACTTTAACCCTTTGCCTGCTGGTCGCGACTTTACTGAATTTTGCAAACAGTTTGGTTCCAGATCAGACGCCGCGTTACGCGGCGTCTGATCTGGAACCAAACTGTTTGGCACTCGCTTTTAGGTTTCTTTACTTAAAAAATATATAAATCTAGATTTAACAAATTTTGCAGACGACAATTTCGAAGCAGACGATTTTACCGCAGGATAAGGGTTAAAAGTTGAATTTGAGAAATAAAAGCACTTTTAAGCAGAATAAAGTTGTTTTTAAAGCTGATGATGTCATGGTAGTGATTGGGTGAAGTGTTTATTGGTCCTGACTGACAAAAAAACGAGTTTCTTAGATAAAGCCGCTTTTGTGAAAGACTAGCATCCCATGTAGTTCAAATGGGTTTCCCAAAAACATAATGGGGTTTTAATTTCATTGCATGTACAAACGAATTCTAAAGTGATTATATGGATATACATCTATCATAGTTTAATATACGAAGAGGAAAGTAATATTTTGTCATAACAACAACACTTACACGCTTCAATCTATTTCCCTTTCCATGATACCTTGTTCTTCAAGGGCTGCAGGTTAGAGTTGCAGATTAGAGAGGGTAAATTGAACATTTCCACTGAATTCTTAAAAAAATCTCCTTTATGCTTCCTTTTCCCCCTTTTGTTGTGACCACTCATTAGAATTGCCTCTTCGTGTGTAACAATTTGGACCTAAACCAAAATCTTGAGTTACATGTCATCTGATTGCAGGGTCCCAAATAAAGTGGAACTTTCAAAATACATTATTCTTATCTATGCACTAAACCCTATAATATGAGTACTCATTAAAATCGTCTCTGCGAGACGATTCTAAACGATTCTAATGAATACTCACACTATAGAGTTAAGCACAGACATAAAGGAGAAAACGTACAGTGGGGAATCTGTTATTCGTTCCCGTTTAAACGCAAACGTACGCAAACGCAAATCACTAAAACGTAGAAAAGAACAACTTTTGGACAATTCTGATAATTCTTGTTTATCTTGGTGGCAAACAGTTTGGAGCCTGATCAGACGCCGGGTTACCCGGCGTCTGATCTAGCTTCAAACTGTTTGCACTGCAAATAATAGTTTTAGCGTAAACGCGTTTATTGGGAAAGAATAACAGATTCTCCACTGTACGAAACCGTTGAGTTTACTCCCTTTTATCTGGAGCCCTGTGATTGGGGTCTATACTATTTTCAATTTCGAGTTAAGTCTCACTTAGCTTATCTGGGTAGCTATAGTCGATGGTTGACATCGAGATATGAAGCACATGCCAGACAAATATATTCATTCACGAAAGTTTCATTAAAATCAAATAAGACAGTTGAATGATTTATAAAGTGTTGCATAGGGAGCGTTTTGCGGAATCTGTGCATTTATCAATTATATATCGTTATTACGAAAGACAGATGGTGACATTCTAAATTCATAGTCCCGAGTTCCAAGTTCTGAATATTTCAAGTTCCGACTTCCAAGTTCCAATTGTCTACTTCCTTCTTCCTAAATGTTTGTTCATACTAATGTAAACCAGAAAGCTCCGTTAGTACAGTGGAGAATCTGTTATTCTTTCCCGTTTAAACGAAACGAAACGCAAACGCAAAACACTAAAACGTAGACAAGTACATTTTGGACAATTCTGATAATTCATGTTTATCTTGGTGGCAAACAGTTTGGAGCCTGATCAGACGCCGGGTTACCCGGCGTCTGATCTGGCTCCAAACTGTTTGCAATGGAAATAATAGTTTAAGCGTAAACGCGTTTATTGGGAAAGAATAACGTTTACTCCACTGTAGCTTTTTCATTTGACTTTGTTCTGCATTAAGCGTCCATCAGAATTTGTCAACCACTCAAAAATAGACTAACTATATCAGTGACGTCATAGTAAATACAGGCGCTGAAAATGAATCTTGACGTACGAAAATTGAAAATCGGAAATTGTAACTTGTAACTCGGAACTTAAAAGTGTGAAGCTGTAATTTGGAACATGGAGGTCTGAACTTGGAACGTGGAAGTCGGAACTATGAAGTATAAACTTGGAACTCGGACGTAAAGGATATACAATAGCCAAATAGCAAAATATCAAAAAGTAAAAACTTGAAAGTCTGAAGTATGAAGTCAGAATTTAGAATGACACCACCTGTCTTTCGTATGGTATACAACACAATGCTTTACTTGAATTGCAGCTACATGTATACACCGACGTTTCCAGGTTCGAATAGCCCCTTATTTAAAGCAATACGTTTGGTAATGTAACTCTCTATGCATCATTTATTGCATTTAATTGTGGTTTTGAATATCACATGAAACATAATAACCTCTCTCTTCTGGGATATTTGATGTATGAGCACAATATGAGATTTACCTCTCAATATATCAACTTGAGCACAAAGCCATGACGTCATCTACTTTATACAGTGGAGAGTCTGTTATTCTTTCCCGTTTAAACGAAACGAAACGCAAACACTAAAACGTAGAAAAGTGCAACTTTTGGACAAATCTGATAATTCATGTTAACTTGGTGGCAAACAGTTTGGAGCCTAGTCAGACGCCGGGTTACCCGGCGTCTGATCTGGCTCCAAACTGTTTGCACTGCAAATAATAGTTTTAGCGTAAACGCGTTTATTGGGAAAGAATAACAGATTCTCCACTGTAACTCTCTATGCATCATTTATTGCATTTAATTGTGGTTTTGAATATCACATGAAACATAATAACCTCTCTCCGGGACGTTTGATGTATGAACACAATATGAGATGAACCTCTCAATATATCAAATTGAGCACAAAACCATGACGCCATTTACTTTATGCAATTGCCTTCTGCTTTGTTTCTCCAATTTAATGTTTAGATATCTTGAATTTAAACTTATTGAAATGAGTGTTAAATAGTTTGGGATCCTGATCAGAATTCAAACTGTTTGCAAATATCCAGGTACAGTGGAGAATCTGTTATTCTTTCCCGTTTAAACGAAACGAAACGCAAACGCAAAACACTAAAACGTAGACAAGTACATTTTTGGACAATTCTGATAATTCATGTTTATCTTGGTGGCAAACAGTTTGGAGCCTGATCAGACGCCGGGTAACCCGGCGTCTGATCTGGCTCCAAACTGTTTGCAATGGAAATAATAGTTTAAGCGAAACGCGTTTATTGGGAAAGAATAACGTTTACTCCACTGTACTCCAGGTAAGGTGGTGAATGGTCAACCCTATCACTGCTGAAGTCCCATATATGTGACTTTTTGGATTCTTATCAGACGCCGCGTAACGCGGCGCCAGATCAGGATCCAAAACGTTTGACACTCGTATCGATATTTTTTTAAATCACACGTTCTAAAAACTGATTTTGAAACAATCTTGCAGCCAACAACATTTAAGCAGACTACAATATAGCGATGAAGGGGTAAACACCTCACAAATAGTTTGGCGCCGAAAGGGTTTAATACATGCTTACTGTTATTTATATCAAAATGGATCGGTTTGAATATACGAAGTAACAGAGTTTGTATTGTCATGGGTAATCATTATTTTGGTCTCTCCTTGCAATGTAATAACGCGGACCAAAACAACACTCATGCGTGTTAATTTACATAAATTTCATGCCGTTTCCTTTTAATCATTGCAGTAGACTAGATTATTTTCAATTTCCTCTGACAGATATCAAAGGTGCAGTCATGAAATTAACTCTCAACCACAAAATCATTTCGTAGCATAGAACAGTATGTTGATACTTGCTTGTTGGAAACGAGCATGCACGCTATTGGAATCAGTTGGAATATACAGTGTACAGTGGAGAAACTGTTATTCTTTCCCAATAAACGCGTTTACGCTAAAACTATTATTTCTATTGCAAAAAGTTTGGAGCCAGATCAGACGCCGGGTAACCCGGCGTCTGATCTGGCTCCAAACTGTTTGCCACCAAGATAAACATGAATTATCAGAATTGTCCAAAAGTTGCACTTTTCTACGTTTTAGTGTTTTGCGTTTGCGTTTCGTTTCGTTTAAACGGGAAAGAATAACAGATTCTCCACTGTACTCTTCAACACAGTGCTCCCTCTCTACAACAACACCCAATGGGGGACAAAGAGGTGTCTGCTGTTCGCAGGGAGGGAAATTGGCCTATATTTGTAAACTGATTGAAACCAGATCAGACGCCGCGTAAGGCGGCGTCTGATCTGGATTCAAGTTGTTTGTCACTTGTCTTTTTATCTGTCGCAATGTCCATTATGTTACTTGTTGAAAAACAGCAGACGACAGTTTTAAGCAGACGATATTGCAGCCGTGAAAAAGGTTTGTGATTATTGTCTTGTTTAGGGAACAGCGACAAGCGTTGATTAACCCTTTACCCCCATAACCTGTTTATAGTATTGAAGATAGGTGACTACTTAAAGCAGGTTGAAAGTAAAGCAGAATGCGCCTTAAGGCGCATTCTGCTTTAGTTTCAGCCTACTTTAAGCTATCATGTGCTAGAATATAGAAAATATTCCATATAATATATATTCATGACTGATTAAATTGGAACTATTTTCTTCAGCGGAGGAATAAATCATATTCGCTAAAAGGTGCTTCTATCGGGGAAAGGGTTAAAGGAGGAACTCGTTGTTCAAAGGGCTGTTGTGGGGAGGGAGTACTGTACCAAATAAAAGCAATATGCATCTGCCGTCAAAACTAAAAGCAAGCCATTAGGTAAAGGGTTGTGAAACGTTCATACTTATTTTACAAACAATATGCAAGTTAAGTGTATGCTTGTCAAAACGGTAGACCTTGACAGGAGCCCTCTAGTTATAGGTTCTCCAATGTTTGTCATTTTGCAATATGTTGTAAAAATAACAACCATATATGGTCAAGATTAGATTAATCTTGATTGGACATTGGTATTTGTCCATTTGCAGTTTCAATGTACAACGAGTTAATTTGGTGCCATTTCTTAAGCAGACATTCCAATCGACATTGTCAGACAGTGCTCTCTCTCTCTCTACAACCATACCAAATGGTATCCACATATTGTGTATCATTTGAGGAGGCAGATGTAGGTAATTGTAGGGGATGGAGGGAAATTGGCTTTCTTTTGCAAACATATTCAATCCGGATCAGACACCGCGTTACGCGCATTCTGTTCTGGATTTTACGCATTGTCGCTCGTCATTATGAGGGTTTTTTCTGTCAAAATGTCCAATATATAACTTTGGGAAAAAACAGCAGACGACAACTTTGAGCAGACGATATTGCAGCTGTGAAAGCGTTAGACATAATTGTTTAGTTTGGGGAACAGTGGCAAGCCTTGTTGCAAGGAGGGAATTGTTGTTCAGAGGACCGTTGTGGGGAGTGAGTTCAATGAGTTAGATTGGTTCGATTAGTGAGCAGACATTCCAATCGGCATTGCCAGTAGTTTAGTCTAATCTATCGTTTGATCTTGGAATATAAATGCTCGTCGTGTCAATGAATCATCATTAGATAGCAAGAAGTTTCGATTAACATCGATTATTCACGCAGACTACGCAACATCAAACTAAATTATCGCCTGTTTCTAGTTTTGAGTACAAGTGATAATTTAATGCAGATTTAAAGTTATAAAAAGATTGAAAGCACCGTCCATTTTGCTTTATTTTCACTGTTAGGATATCGAATCTATTTCTTATGATAAATATTCATCACTGAACTATTTTTGTCAGTGAAGCAATAAATAAAAGATATAAAAAGACGTATTCGTGAAGACTTAGTAATGGATTAAACAAACTTATCTAGAATAGCTGCAACACTATAGAGAGTGATTTGAAACGGAAACCATACACTTCTTTCAAACTACAGCGTTCCCTTTCTACAACGACATCTAATGGGAGACACAAATTGTGTGTGTTGTTTGGAGGGAATCGTTATAGGGCGGAAATTGGTTAACATTTGCAAACAGCTTGAATCCAGATCAGACGCCGCTTTACGCGGCGTCTGATCCGGATTCAAGCTGTTTGTCACTCGTCATTAACTTTTGTTTTGTCAAAATGTCAAATATGTAACTTTGAGAAAAACAGCAGACGACAACTTTAAACAGACGATAGTACAGCAGTTAAAGCGTTAGAATAATTGTCATTTTAACTCATTATCCCCTGAAACTTACAATGGAAAATTCCAGTTTGCAATAAAGGATGGTCCATTTTAGACTATTTAGGTTTGTTTTTTGTAATAAATTGAAAAATGACAAACAGTGAAGTCCCTGATCAGAGGGCTCCTGCAGGAGCCCTCTGATCAGGGACTTCACTGTTTGCATAGGACAAGTGTACTCTTCACAGGTTCACGTTTGGTAAAAGACGCATATATGCGTCACTAGGGCTCAATGAGTTAAGGGAACTGTGGCAAGCGTCGTTGTTAAGAGGGAATCGTTGTTCAGAGGGCCGATGTAGGGAGGGAACACTGTATAGCCTAAATTCACCGTTACTTTGTTTTTTTCTTCTGATTTACCCTTGCGCTGCCATGTCATCATCTTGGTTTGAAATGTTGTCGTCAGTTTTTATCTCTCAATATTGGATATTATATAAATTGTCTAAATCAATAATAATGAAAACAATTAGACCTATTTTTATTACCATTGTTTTTATTATTACTACGAGTAATATTACACTGAGTGTCAATTCCGAGTTTCTTTGAATTAAAACAATGAAAAGTTACATTGATCTGAGATGTAAATTGTATACCTTTTAGACACCCTGGGAATATCAGTCACATTTTGAACAATAAGAGCAAAAGCTGAACTCTTAAAAATATGTATCTACAGTGCTTTAACAAGACTCAATGGGATACATCGGCTGTGTGTATGTTGACCGGAAGGAGTTGCTATTGGGAGGGAAAAGTAATACCATTTGCGTGCTGAATATGACTAGGCCTTCATTTGCGAATAGTTTCAACCCAGGTCAGACGGCGCGCAACGCGGTGTCTGATCTGTGTTCAAAATGTTTGTAACTCGTTTCTCTCTTTCTTTTTTCAGACGTTATTACACCAATGAAAGCTTTAAACATACATGTACGTGTCTTGTTTGAGGACAAAGGCAAGCGTTTTTTGTAAGGAGGGAATCATTGTTCAATTGGCCGTTGTAGGGAGGGGCACTGTCTTCATACCCGATACGTGTTTGCAATATGCGTTTACAGTAGAACCTCCGAAAACCAGACAATTAAGGACGGACAAAAATTTGCGGTTTAGAGCATTTCCGTATTAGAGAGGTTTACTATTGTCCTGCATAAAACAACTACAGTTCATATGAGCTCTGTAACTTCTTTACTGAAGGATTGGCTAGCGGGTTTTGGACTGAGCAATTTTCCGGTTTTCAGAAAGTTACGGCTTCTGGGGAGGTCTATTTCCGGTTGTTACACTGTACAGTGGAGAATCTGTTATTCTTTCCCAATAAACGCGTTTACGCTAAAACTATTATTTGCAGTGCAAACAGTTTGGAGCCAGATCAGACGCCGGGTAACCCGGCGTCTGATCAGGCTCCAAACTGTTTGCCACCAAGATAAACAAGAATTATCAGAATTGTCCAAAAGTTGTTCTTTTCTACGTTTTAGTGCTTTGCGTTTGCGTACGTTTGCGTTTAAACGGGAAAGAATAACAGAGTCTCCACTGTAGCTATACGTTACAATTGTAATCCAACAAACACTAGAAATATTTCAACGGCTGTGGGCGTACAAAATTAGACAAACCTGCAGAATACTAAGCAGGTTTCGTCTTCAAACTTGTCGTCTACAGCAATTTTCAGAATTAATTTACTGAGTGAACTATGTTGTAAGGCATTGTTTCCAATAATACATTCTCTGGCATGACATCGTCAGCTTTGATCAATTGTCGTCTGATTTTGCTGCTCAATTTTCAATTTTTGGTAGTTTTACTTTAGAAATATAAAATATGAGTGATAAACAGTTTTGATCCTGATCAGGTGCGTCGTTGTTTCCATTAGCTGCCATTACATCACCAGCCTTTATCTATAGTCGTCTGCATCTATTTTTAAGTTTAAACTTTAGGTATTTTGACTTAAGAAGTAAACGGTCTGATCAGGATACAGACTGTTTATAAACAAAAAATATCTTTAAAAAAGATATTCAACGGAATGAGTGGTTGAACTAAGGCTATAGATGGGTGTGCAAAATTGAATGAAATTGAGGTTTTCACAGAATTGTAATATCTTGGATTGAAAAGCAAACAATACAAGTATACAATGGAAACAGTAACATTTATTTAAAATGCAAAAACTATCATGTACAGAAATGCAAAACAAAACAATAATTTAACTCATATCCTAGCTACTGGTAGGAGATCCTCACATTAATATATTGTTCTATATATCAAACTTCATTAATAGAGTTTCTTGAAACAAACTATAACATACAGATACAACAGTCTGCTGTAGATTCCCTTACACTTCTCTCTTGTAAATAATGATGAAACAACACAATTGTGTTTAACTCACTTGAGGCCATTCATCATATAATATTGCTTTTAATGTATGACAAATGTGTACAAATAGTTAGCAATTAAAATCAGATGTATTTGCAGTCCAAACATTTTGGAGCCAGATCAGACGCCGGGTAACCCGGCGTCTGATCAGGCTCAAAACTGTTTGCCACCAAGATAAACATGAAATATCAGAATTGTCCAAAAGTTGTTCTTTTCTACGTTTTAGTGCTTTGCGTTTGCGTACGTTTGCGTTTAAACGGGAAAGAAAAACAGATTCTCCACTGTAGAGTGGGTAATCAGTAAACACGGCATCTGATCTGGATCTATGTTTGATGGTTACTGTTAATTGCTAATGGTGTCTGGTATGGATTTTAACCGTTATCCTGACTATTGTGACCAAACAACTTAGATCCAGATCAAATGCTGAGTAAGTTGACGACGGGTCCGGATCTAAGATGTTTGACACATATTACTTAGAATACGTTTTCAACTTAATTACTGCTGGACATACTCAAATGCATAAGTATAAGTCCCATTGGAAAGAATGAAAATCCAGATTATGAAATAAATCCCGGTGTCATATTAACACAGACTGAGAATAATCAGAGAGGTTTTGGTCAGTCATAGTCTACGATGATTTTACACGATATGACCTGTTAAAACACTGTACACATTCATTGTACACGGCATTCTTAAAGGAAAAGAATATTATTTCTAACTGCTAGAATTTCTTGAAACAAGAGCCCCATGGGGCATATTTCGCTCACCTGAGAATAGCTGACAAAATGGAGATAATGATTTATGTCCAGGAGGTGTCATTTTTTACCCGAGGGGCATTATTAAATTTGAACAATCTTGATAGAGGACCTGTAGATGATGCTATGTGCCAAATATCTGAGATCAGGATCCTAGGGTTTTAGACAAGAACATTTTTTGAAGTTTCCATTAAAAATTCTATTTTTAGCTCCTGTATCCTACATATGCAACAGACCAGAACCATTTAAACAAAATAGGTAAAGGACATCTAGAAGAGTCACCATGCCGAATATAAAAGCTCTGGCCATATTAGTTTCAGAGAAGAAGACGTTTAAACGTTCACTATATAACTCTATGTAAACTCTGTGACCCCCGGGGCGAGGCCAATGTTAACCCTATGGGCATAATTTGAACAAACTTGATAGAGGACCTGTTGATAATGCTATGTGCCAAATATCTAAGCTCTGGCCCTTGTTGTTTTTTACGAGAAGATTGTTTAAGTTTTTATAGAAAAAATCTATTTTTAGCTCCGGTGACCTAGATATGCCACAGACCGGAACCATTTGAACAAAATACATATAAAGGATATTCAGAAGTGTGACCATACCGAATATCAAAGCTCTGGCCATATTAGTGTCAGAGAAGAAGACGTTTGAAATTTTCACTATACAACTCTATGTAAAACTGTGACCTCCGGGGCGAGGCCAATTTTGACCCAAGGGGCATAATTTGAACAAACTTGATAGAGGACCTATAGGCGATGATATGTGCCAAATATCTAAGCTCTGGCCCTTGTAGTTTTTGACAAGAAGATTTTTTAAGTTTTCATTGAAAAAATCTATTTCTAGCTCCTGTGACCTAGATATGCAACCGACCAGAACTATTTGATCAATGTTGGTATAGGTCATCTAGAAGTGTCACCATGCCAAATATCAAAGCTCTGGCCATATTAGTTTTAGAGGAGAAGACGTTTGAAAATTTCACTATATAACTCTTTGTAAAACTGTGACCCCCGGGGCGGGGCCAATTTTGACCGTAAGGGCATAATTTGAACAAACTTGATAGAGGACCTGTAGGTGATGCTATGTGCAAAATTTCTAAGCTCTGGCCCTTGTAGTTTCTGACAAGAATATTTTTTAATATTTCCTTATTTTTTCACTTTGGGAGTTCTATATTGTTTTTAATTCTTTGAACAAATGTGAAAGAGCTTGACCCAAGGAACATTCCTGTAAAGTTTGGTTCAAATATGTCAAGCGGTATAGGAGGAGATGTCATTTGAAGCAATTGTTAACGACGACGCACAACGCACAACGCACGACGGACAACGACGGACAACGACGGACGGCGGACACAGGTCCATCCCAATAGCTCACCTTGAGCCTTTGGCTCAGGTGACCTAAAATGCATGCTCATCAGCATGAGTATCAGTTACAGTGCACTTACACAATATTTAGCGGAGGGTACTAGTGGGAATTTATTTTTCATTTAACATTACTAAATTCATGTTAAGTTATTTTAAGGGGGAGAATGAACTTGTATCTGTCCATTCCTGAGAAATAATGAAGACTCGGTTCCTTCGGGGCCGCATCTCCGTTATACCCGGGAATGGACAGATACTCGTCCATTTTCCCTAACATATCAGTACTGGACCGTTTTAAATTAACAAGTTTTGCGATTCGCTTGCAATTCGATGGCAGTTCGATGGCAGTTCGATGGCAATTTGCTGGCGATTCCAAAAAGTAACTTTACCCTCGGGTAAGTTTGCCTGAATGGTGTAACTCACAAATAATTGCAAATATGCCTTTGTTAATTTTTGTCAAAGCCGCTTCGGAAAAATCGCGTAAAAATATTCAAGCGTAAGATTCGCCTCTTAAAGCATCCGATTCGAAGGCAATTCGATGGCATTTCTCTTGCGATTCGCTTGCGATTATCAATTTAATTTAATAAGCTTCAGTACTGAACTTCCAAGGATAGTGTTTAGATTTTCTCTATCCCTTTGTTAGCATCTAAATTATTAGCGCCTGAACACCGGTATACAGTGGGGAATCTGTTATTCTTTCCCGTTTATACGCAAACGAAACGCAAACGCACAGCAGTAAAAACTTCTTGACCATTCTGAATGTTGATTTTAACCTGGACGGACAACTTTTTGGAGCCTGATCAGACGCCGGGTTATCCGGCGTCTGATCTGGCTCCAAACTGTTTGTAATAGAAATAATAGTTTTAGCGTAAACGCGTTTATTGGGAAAGAATAACGTTTTATCCACTGTATCATGAAAAAGGTCGGTCAAAGCTGTACATACCCTCGATTGATTGTCACCGATTGTTTCTTAGAGGACTAAAGTTTAAAAATCAAACGCACGATAGGGGTTTTAATATATTTCTTCCTCTAAATAGAATTTCACTTCGATTAATGGGCTGTGATTGTTTCTTTCTATAGCGAATTGCTTCTTTCAGAATCTAGAGGTCATATCTCAGCTGCCGGTAAATTATTCCGAATAATTGTTCATGTCTTTTAACCAGTCAAACATTGTTGTTCAATTTTTAATCAGACATTTTTCTAGGTTAATACCCATATTTTTTGTCTACAGATAGACTTGGAATTTATTTGAAATGTCGAAATGTCTCACCTTTCTGGGCTGGATGCCTGTCCTTTATCACTAGTGCATGTAAATAGTTTGTTATTTATTTCCAAACAGCTTTCTAGTTTTCTGTCTTATTAACCCCCTTATTTGCTATGACGTCACCAGCTTTTTAAAACAATTGTCGCATGCTTTCTTATCTCAAATCTAAATTTTAGGTATTTTGACTTAGAACAATTGACATGGATGTCAAATAGTGTGGATCCTGATCAGAACGCGGAGTCCGATCAGGATCAAAACTGTTTGTAAATAAGTATTGTACTCGGGGTAAGGCAGTGAAGGGGTTTTCCTCTTCATTCATAGTCCTGCATGTATGCGTCCTTTGCTAAAAGTATACATGCACAAAGTACACCTTGTCCGATACAGAAAACGTAGACCAAAATCAAAGGATTCCTTTTCGGATCCCTCTGATATACAGTGGATAATCTGTTATTCTTTCCCGTTTAAACGCAAACGTACGCAAACGCAAAACACTAAAACGTAGAAAAGAACAACTTTTGGACAATTCTGATAGTTCTTGTTTATCTTGGTGGCAAACAGTTTGGAGCCTGATCAGACGCCGGGTTACCCGGCGTCTGATCTGGCTCTAAACTGTTTGCACTGCAAATAATAGTTTTAGCGTAAACGCGTTTATTGGGAAAGAATAACAGATTCTCCACTGTAGGACTGCACTGTGTGTAACTGTGTGTTTGACTGACAAAAACAACCTTAAATAGACAACATTGGACCAGACTAAATAGGAGTTTTAGGGAGAAAAGTGTTAACCTAAGTTGAAACTTATGGCATAGGAACAAATGAATAAGGTTTTATGTTTTTAAATAAAGTCAACTCAATGGGTCAATGCCAGCGCCAACCGTTTTCATCTCAGGTCAGCACGGCGCCTTATCTAAGGCCATACTGTTTGCAAAGGCACGTTAAGTTGTGCTTTCCTTGATTGTAGCTAAAAACAAAGTCCCAATTGATGACACTAAATTTCCTGTAATTTTGAACTGAGCATAAGTGTGTCTGTTATACATATTTACAAACCATCAATCCAACACGTCCTTAACTCGTTCACCCCTGAAACTTTTAATGGACAATCCCGATTTCAAAAAAGTCTTGTCAATTTTGGACTATTTATGGTTGATTTTAAGATTACAAACAGTGTAGACCCTGATCAGAGGGCTCCTTAATGAGCCCTCTGATCAGAGTTTACACTATTTGCAATGGACAAGTGTAATCCTCAAAGGTATACTGTTTGTAAATGATGAGTATGCTCGTCGCTAGGGTTGAATGTGTTAACTCTTCAAACCCCAGCGATAAGTTTACCTTTTGCTATTTTTCAATACTTTGCAGTAAACAACACTTAATAGTCATAGATAGACAAACTCAACTGGAAACTGGAAGTTTTTATCAAAAGTTTCAGGGGGGAATGAGTTAATAAAGATTTTGAGCAACCTTTTGCATTTAAGGCAGGTTTCGTTTTCCAAATGTGTCGTCTAAAGCCATTCGTATAATTTATCTGTCATATCTGATGTACAGTCTAAACCTGGCTATTACGAACACTAAAAAAAGGCTAATTGATTGCATTATGATAAGGTGACAACAGTACTTAAAGGAAGATTGACATAAAATAGACAGCTCCGAAAGTAGCTGTTTTACGTTCACATTGCTTTCAGCAGTCACTTGCTTTAGGTATCTAATAATGAACACCATGTAGTGGTCGTAATAGGGATGTTGTAATGTAAACTGACAGAACTTGCAAAACAGACACTTTTTCATTTAACGAATATCGTTTTGTTTCCGTATGATGTACAGTGGAGAAAACGTTATTCTTTCCTAATAAACGCGTTTACGCTTAAACTATTTTTTCCATTGCAAACAGTTTGGAGCTAGATCAGACGCCGGGTAACCCGGCGTTTGATCAGGCTCCAAACTGTTTGCCACCAAAAAAAAATATGATTATCAGAATTGTCCAAAAATGTATTTGTCTACGTTTTAGTGTTTTGCGTTTCGTTTCGTTTAAACGGGAAAGAATAACAGATTCTCCACTGTAACTCTTCAACCCCCAGCGATAAGTATACCTTTTGCTATTTTTCAATACTTTGCAGTAAACAACACTTAATAGTCATAGATAGACAAACTCAACTGGAAACTGGAAGTTTTTATCAAAAGTTTCAGGGGGGAATGAGTTAATAAAGATTTTGAGCAACCTTTTGCATTTAAGGCAGGTTTCGTTTTCCAAATGTGTCGTCTAAAGCCATTCGTATAATTTATCTGTCATATCTGATGTACAGTCTAAACCTGGCTATTACGAACACTAAAAAAAGGCTAATTGATTGCATTATGATAAGGTGACAACAGTACTTAAAGGAAGATTGACATAAAATAGACAGCTCCGAAAGTAGCTGTTTTACGTTCACATTGCTTTCAGCAGTCACTTGCTTTAGGTATCTAATAATGAACACCATGTAGTGGTCGTAATAGGGATGTTGTAATGTAAACTGACAGAACTTGCAAAACAGACACTTTTTCATTTAACGAATATCGTTTTGTTTCCGTATGATGTACAGTGGAGAAAACGTTATTCTTTCCTAATAAACGCGTTTACGCTTAAACTATTTTTTCCATTGCAAACAGTTTGGAGCCAGATCAGACGCCGGGTAACCCGACAATTGATCAGGCTCCAAACTGTTTGCCACCAAAAAAAAATATGATTATCAGAATTGTCCAAAAATGTATTTGTCTACGTTTTAGTGTTTTGCGTTTCGTTTCGTTTAAACGGGAAAGAATAACAGATTCTCCACTGTAACTCTTCAACCCCCAGCGATAAGTATACCTTTTGCTATTTTTCAATACTTTGCAGTAAACAACACTTAATAGTCATAGATAGACAAACTCAACTGGAAACTGGAAGTTTTTATCAAAAGTTTCAGGGGGGAATGAGTTAATAAAGATTTTGAGCAACCTTTTGCATTTAAGGCAGGTTTCGTTTTCCAAATGTGTCGTCTAAAGCCATTCGTATAATTTATCTGTCATATCTGATGTACAGTAAAAATCTGGCTATTACGAACACTAAAAAAAGGCTAATTGATTGCATTATGATAAGGTGACAACAGTACTTAAAGGAAGATTGACATAAAATAGACAGCTCCGAAAGTAGCTGTTTTACGTTCACATTGCTTTCAGCAGTCACTTGCTTTAGGTATCTAATAATGAACACCATGTAGTGGTCGTAATAGGGATGTTGTAATGTAAACTGACAGAACTTGCAAAACAGACACTTTTTCATTTAACGAATATCGTTTTGTTTCCGTATGATGTACAGTGGAGAAAACGTTATTCTTTCCTAATAAACGCGTTTACGCTTAAACTATTTTTTCCATTGCAAACAGTTTGGAGCCAGATCAGACGCCGGGTAACCCGGCGTTTGATCAGGCTCCAAACTGTTTGCCACCAAAAAAAAAATGATTATCAGAATTGTCCAAAAATGTATTTGTCTACGTTTTAGTGTTTTGCGTTTGCGTTTCGTTTCGTTTAAACGGGAAAGAATAACAGATTCTCCACTGTAACTCTTCAACCCCCAGCGATAAGTATACCTTTTGCCATTTTTCAATACTTTGCAGTAAACAACACTTAATAGTCATAGATAGACCAACTCAACTGGAAACTGGAAGTTTTTATCAAAAGTTTCAGGTGTGAATGTGTTAATAAAGATTTTGAGCAACCTTTTGCATTTAAGGCAGGTTTCGTTTTCCAAATGTGTTGTCTAAAGCCATTCGTATAATTTATCTGTCATATCTGATGTACAGTAAAAACCTGGCTATTACAGTGGAGAAAACGTTATTCTTTCCTAATAAACGCGTTTACGCTTAAACTATTATTTCCATTGCAAACAGTTTGGAGCCAGATCAGACTCCAAACTGTTTGCCACCAAAATAAAAAATGATTATCAGAATTGTCCAAAAAATGTATTTGTCTACGTTTTAGTGTTTTGCGTTTGCGTTTCGTTTCGTTTAAACGGGAAAGAATAACAGATTCTCCACTGTAACTCTTCAAACCCCAGCGCTTTCCAAATGTGTCGTCTAAAGCCATTCGTATAATTTATTTGTCATATCTGATGTACAGTAAAAACCTGGCTATTACGAACACTAAAAAGAAGGCTATTTGATTGCATTATGATAAGGTGACAACAGTACTTAAAGGAAGATAAACATAAAATAGACAGCTCCGAAAGTGGCTGTTTTACGTTCACATTGCTTTCAGCAGTCACTTGCTTTAGGTATCTAATAATGAACACCATGTAGTGGTCGTAATAGGGATGTTTTAATGTAAACTGACAGAACTTGCAAAACAGACACTTTTTCTTTTAACGAATATCGTTTTGTTTCCGTATGATGTACTAAGCTGATCTTGTTTAGGTTCAATTTTACACTTTCACTGCCTTACCGTTAAGTTATCTTCAAACAGTTTGAATCCTGATCAGATGCCGCGTGACGCGACTTCTGATCGGGATCCAAACTGTTTGACACTCATTTCGATTTTTCTTAAGTCATATTTCCTAAAATTTTAATTTCAGAAATAAAAGCAGATGCCCATTGTTAAAATTGATTACGTCATGACAGTGAAGTGGTTAGGTCCCATGCGTCGTTTGACTTGTACATGTATCTTGCTACAATATTGTCCGTATTAAATTGCCGTGTCAAAAGTGTTGAACATTATTTTTCTTTCTTTCCAAATAAGGTCATACAGCTACCTTCGAACAAATACACGTTGGTTTGAATGATACGGTGGAGAAAATGATATTCTTTCCAATCAACGCGTTTACGCTAAAACTATTACAAATGTATTTGCAGTTCAAACAATTTTGAGCAAGATCAGACGCCGGGTAGCTCGCCGTCTGATCAGGCTTTAGACCGTTTGCCACTAAGATTAAGATATATGATCAGAATTGTCAACAAGTTGTCATTTTCTACGATTTATTGCGTTTCGTTTGCGTTTAAACGGGAAAGAATACGTTTTCTCCACTGTACATCATTAGCCGCCCAATAGAAAAGTATTGCCATTCCATCCGGTCAAACAAAGAATCATTGATATTTTTAACAACAGCTGAAGGCTGACAGCCGAAGCCTTTTGCTTTATTTTTTCTTTTTGCATAACCCATTAATCCATATATATATATAATTACACATTTTACGCCTCTTTCTGTTTTCACTTTACAGTAAGTAGTGCTCGACAATAAACGCGTTTACGCTAAAACTATTATTTCTATTACAAACAGTTTGGAGCCAGATCAGACGCCGGGTTACCCGGCGTCTGATCAGGCTCCAAACTGTTTGCCGTCCAGGTTAAAATCAACATTCAGAATGGTCAAGAAGTTGTTATTTTCTTCAATTTACTGCTGTGCGTTTGCGTTTCGTTTGCGTTTAAACGGGAAAGAATAACAGATTCCCCACTGTAGTTTACAGTGCTGAAAGCCAAGCAAAATGCTCCTTAAGGAGAATGCTGCTCTACTATCAACATGCTGTAAATGGTCGCATGGTTTTAAACTTAAAAACCGGTGATGGGGTGAAAGATGAAATGAGTACAGCGCTCCCTTTAGACTACAACGGCCCTCCGAACAACGACACTCTCCTTACAACGCCTTTTGCCGCTGTTCCCCTAACAAGACAATAATATGTCTAATACTTTCCCGTCTACAATATTGTCTGCTTAAAACTGTCGTCTGCTCTTTTTCCTAAAGTCACACATTGAACATTTTGACAGAAAAGAAACATAATGACGAGATACGTCTGATCTGTTTTCAAGCTGTTCGCAAACGTAAGCAAAGCTTTGATGTTCCCTCCATAAAACGACTCCCTCCGAACAACACACACAATTTATGTCTCCCATTGGGTGTCGTTGTAGAGAGGGAGTACTATACTTGTTTTTGGTAAGGTTATTAGGCATTTGAATTGGCGTTATATGCTCGTAACTGTTCATTCATGGTCTAATTACCAGCTCGTTTGTATGTTTTGTCCCGGTTGTTAACATCTCATCAATGCAATGCGCAGAAATAGTTGTCTATTTTTGTGACTTGGATGAGGCTCTTCATTCTCGTTAATACAGGTTTTGTCCGTAAACGAGGTATTGGTTCTCTTTCTTAAACAAGAAAACCCTAGGTACTAAAAGAGTATTCCTAGTCCATTAGATAACCGACAAGAAGCTGTTTCAAATACAGTAAAACCTCCCTATTACGACCACTAAATTGTATTGATTATTGGATACAGTGGAGAAACTGTTATTCTTTCCCAATAAACGCGTTTACACTAAAACTATCATTTCTATTGCAAACAGTTTGGAGCCAGATCAGACGCCGGGTAACCCGGCGTCTGATCAGGCTCCAAACTGTTTGCCACCAAGATAAGCATGAATTATCAGAATTGTCCAAAAGTTGCACTTTTCTACGTTTTAGTGTTTTGCGTTTGCGTTTCGTTTCGTTTAAACGGAAAAGAATAACAGATTCTCCACTGAATATATGACAAGTGGTTGCTTGGTCCAAGGTGGCAATAAATTCTGTTTTATTGTCACCTTGCTTTAAGCTGTCACCTGTATTTTATACAATTAATTAGCCTTCGTTTTAGTGGTCGTTATAGAGAGGTTTTACTGTATCTGCTATTATAGTGTAACATGTATGTGCTTTTCGCAACTTTTACTCATTTACTGTCATGTCGTCATCAATTTCAAACAATTGTCTTGTCTTTTTTTTTTTTTAAATATTTCTCACATTTTAGATTAAGGTATTTTGACTTAAGAAATATTGAAGTGAATATCAAACAGTTTGGCTCTAGATCAGACGCCGGGTTATGCGGCGTTTGATAAGGATCCAAGAGTTTTGCATATACCAATTGTACTCGGGATAAGGCAGCGAAGGGGCTAAAGATAACATTTGAATGTTCTTATCCACTGGTACATGTATTTGTTTTCTTCAACTGAATGTCCATAAAGTGTCAAGAATTTACATGTGTCTTACTTTAACTGATTCAGCCCTGATCAAACAAATAAAAAACTCCTATCTGCAATTACGTTAAATGGTACAGTCGGTTTAGTCCTTTTTAGACAATTTAAGGGTGTTCTAACGATACCATTTAAAAAATAAAAAATAATGTATACCTTCTGATCAGGGTCTATACTGTTTGTATAGAATAAGTGTATTTTTCACAAGTACAGTAAAACCTCTCTATTACGACCACTCAATTGTGTTAATTATAAGGATTTTACGACAGGTGACTGCTTAAAGTAAGATGACAGTAAAACAGAAAGCTCCTTTAGGAGCTTTCTGTTTTACTGTCACCTTGCTTTAAGCTGTCACCTGTCTTTTATATAATCAATTTGTATTCGTTTTAGTGGTCGTAATAGAGAGGTTTTACTGTACAATGTTTGTAAATTTGTCGCTAGGGTTAAATGGGTTAACATGATACACTTAGTTTTCAGAAGTAGGTTAGCAATGGAAGGATCTTGCTAGGGTTACATGTACCATCATTTGCTAAAAAAAACTCGAAGATTTCTAAATTTCCAACATTTTTTTAAGAAATCATTTATTTAACCCTTCGCTACCATACCCTATAACACTAACATAGTTATACAAAACAGTTTGAGTCCAGATCAGGCGCCGCGTAACACTGCGTCTGATCTGGTTCTTAACTGTTTGACATCCATATCAATACTTCCTAATTAAAAAGGCATAAACTTCCATTTAAAAGTAACATCAGGAATCCGAACAATGGGCCCATATGGTCACATGGGGAGAAAACTGACCGGTACTATCACCCGGGACCTTTCAACCTCTTTTCCGATGCTCTACCGACTGAGCTACCGCGACCTACACATTCATCTTCCCAAACTGTGATAGGTTCGGTCACGTTACATGGACACATGTTTGCAGTCACAGAAAATTGATTTTAAAGACAAGGATTGGTTGTACGACAACGTCAAGATCTTCCGAAACAAGGACGAATAGCTAGTGTAAAAGACAGCTGACAGTTAAAAACAGCACGGATGTATAGCAGAAAATTGTCAGTTTTAATTACACATTTACAAGTTACATGTACGTGTTTTTAATGCAGTCAAAGGAAATGCAATTCTCTCTTGGAACTTCGGTAGGAAAGTTTTTATATAACATTTTGAAAAACTCACATGTTTTTTATAAATTTAAGAACAAAAATTGATTTTAAATTTTAATGTACATGTGAATTTGATATTTAAGAATATCTAATGATTGCTTTTTAGTAGATACCATGGTCTTAAATAAAGTATTTTGTTTCTTAATATTTTTATTCATAATTGCATGTTTGTGAATGTTTTATTGTGTATATTGTATAGTGTCATGTAAGTCGCGATGTGGCTGGATGTTAATGTTAAATGTGTATAACCTTTTGAATTATTGTAATTATTAACATATGACACTTTAATAAACTTTTTGTCTGTCATTTATCTGTCTGTCTGTATATTCGCCGTTTAAAAGCCTTACCTTGCGTACATTTGTTACAATAAAAATTCCTCTAAACCGGAACCTCTAAATACCGGAATCCTCTCTAAACCGGACAAAAAAGTTGGTCCCGTTTCCAACCATTCTTTATTTTAACACATTGCACCATAAATATGCATTTTTACGCCTTTAATTTATTCCATCACTGACAAAAATACATTAATGAATATGTATGATCAGAAATATTTTCTATATTCTAGCAGATGATAACATATTTGCTTTAGCATGTTGAAAGTTAAGCATTGCAATTTATTGAAGTAAATTACAACTGTTTGACAATTCTGAATATTCATTTTAATCTCAGTGGCAAACAGTTTGAAGCCTGATCAGACGCCGGGTGGCCTGGTGTCTGATCTCGCTCCGAACTATTAGCAAACGAAATAATAGATGAAGCCTAAACGCGTCTATGGTATTACATAGTAGCAGAACATGACCGAGTGTGATATGCATACTAGAAAATAAAAGACAGAATTAGAAAAATGTGTTATTGCAATTACACGATCGAACAGCAATAGAATAAGATAGGCTTACACCGTGGCAATGTTATAGGAACTTGAAAAAAAGACAACATCTCTTCTAATTTAAGTACAACTTATGGGTTTGGAATAATCGATTTTCATTTTGTTTTAAAACACTAAAATCCCACCTACGTAATAGTCCTTGAAACTGTAGGTCGGTAAAATAACAGTCAAAGTTCATTGCATTAAAGTCGCCTAGGGACCATAATTATCAGTATTTCAAAGTTAAAACGTTATACCTTTGAAATAATGATATTTTCACCTTCAGCGAGTTTAAATATTAAAACTAAACTAGCAATGCGGATAAATTCGCCTGCGAGTCCGAGAAGCAGATGTTCGACTGCTTGTAAATATGTTTTGACGTGGTCCTGTGGGTATATATAACATGTCGTGGAAATAATTCGACAGGTTTAACCCTTTCATGATCAAACTATTCGGGAGAATTTTACCCCTACACCTTTTTATTAACGTCTGCTTCAATTTTGTTGTCTGCAATATCGTTTCAAAGTTAAAAAATAAGGCAGCATGGCTGAAGAAATTACTAAAACTGCGTTTGCAAACATTTTGGATCCTGATCAGACGCCGCGTTACGCGGCGTCTGATCAGGATCCTAAATGTTTGCCTTCGCGGTTTTAAACGCCATTGATAGTTAAAGCGTTAATTCCATCACTGTCATGACGTCATCAGCTTTAGAGAATTGCCATGTGCTCTTAGTTGTATCAATTAAATTTTAAGGTAAGTTGGCGATCGAAATTTGGCAATTAGCGTCAAAAGTTTGTTCCTGATCAGACGCCACATTATGCGGCATCTGATCAGTACCAAAAACTGTTTGTAAATAACAATTGTACACGGGATAAAAGGACAGAGAAGGGGTTTAACAGAATGTCCGATCTGGTACATGTAATTGCCGGTATGGATAAAGATGCAAGCAATTAGTGCTTTGGATAATGAGAAAATGTTTAAAAGGCTATAAAGTACCATTATTGCGTGCGTGTGTGGCCTGTAGGTACATGTATACATGTATTATAACAGTATTTCTGCTGGGAATGTTATTGCAGTATGTTAAATAAATTATAAGCGTCTAAACATATCAATACATTTATGCCAAAACGGTAAATTACAATTAACCGGTTCAACGCAATAAGAGACGTGATGTCGACTTTACAATCAGTTTTGATCCAGCTCAGACGCCCTTCCACTGCCTTACCCTACGTACAATAGGTATTTGCAAACAGATTGGATCCTGATCAGATACCGCGTAATACAGTGGAGAATGTGTTATTCTTTCCCAATAAACGCGTTTACGCTAAAACCATTATTTGCAGTGCAAACAGTTTGGAGCCAGATCAGACGCCGGGTAACCCGGCGTCTGATCAGGCTCCAAACTGTTTGCCACCAAGATAAACATGAAATATTAGAATTGTCCAAAAATTGTACTTTTCTACGTTTTAGCGCTTTGCGTTTGCGTACGTTTGCGTTTAAACGGGAAAGAATAACAGATTCTCCACTGTATAGCGTATGGGCAGGATCCCAACTGCTTGACACACAATTTGTGTTTTTTTCTTAGTTAAAATACTTTAAAAGTTGAATTTGAGAAATAAAAGCACTTTAAAGCAGAATAAAGTTGTTTTTAAAGCTGATGATGTCATGGTAGTGATTGGGTTAAGTGTTTATTGGTCCTGACTGACAAAAAGCGAATTTCTTAGATAAAGCCGCTTTTGTGAAAGAATCGCGTCCCATGGGTCAAATGGGTTTCCCCAAAACATAATGGGGCTTTAATTTCATTGCATGTACAAACGAATTCTAAAGTGATTATATGGATAAACATCTATCATAGTTTAATATACGAAGAGGAAAGTAATATTTTGTCATAACAACAACACTTACACGCTTCAATTTATTTCCCTTTCCATGATACCTTGTTATTGAAGGGCTGCAGATTAGAGTTGCAGATTAGAGAGGGTAAATTGAACATTTCCAATGAATTCTTAAAAAAAATCTCCTTTATGCTTCCTTTTCCCCCTTTTGTTGTGACCACTCATTAGAATTGCCTCTTCGTGTGTAAAAATTTGGACCTAAACCAAAATCTTGAGTTATATGTCATCTGATTGCAGGGTCCCAAATAAAGTAGAACTTTAAAAATACACTATTCTTATCGGTGCACTAAACCCTATAATGTGAGTACTCATTAAAATCGTCTCTGCGAGACGATTCTAAACGATTCTAATGAATACTCACACTATAAAGTTAAGCTCAGACATAAAGGAGAATACGTAAGAAAACGTTGAGTTTACTCCCTTTTATCTGGAGCCCTGTAATCGGGGTCTATACTATTTGCAATTTCGAGTTAAGTCTCACTTAGCTTATCCGGAGAGCTAAAGTCGATGGTTGACATCGAGATATGAAGCACATGCCAGACAAATATGTTCATTCACGAAAGTTTCATTAAAATTAAATAAGACAGTTGAATGATTTATAAAGTGTTGCATTGGGAGCGTTTTGCGGAATCTGTGCATTTATCAATTATATATCGTTATTACGAAAGACAGATGGTGACATTCTAAATTCATACTTCAGAGTCCCGAGTTCCAAGTTCTGAATATTTCAAGTTCCGACTTCCAAATTCCAATTGTCTACTTCCTTCTTCCTAAATGTTTGTTCATAGTCCGGTGGCAGAGACCGATAAACGTGTTTTGCGGGCCGTACAAAGTTTTTTTGCTGTTTCTATACCTCTGAGGTGTGCTCTTAAGGAATCTAAATGATGACACTCTGGCATCATTGTGCAATCCGCACAATATGCAAATTAAGGCCGCCATTACTGAAAATCTTGTTTTCGTCAATATCTCAGAAACTATGCATGGTATCAACATAATTTTGGTGTTTATCCCAATGTTTTGAGGGGTAAATAATCAGATAAAGCCATTTTAGTAAAGATCACAGCGATATTTTGTGCTGAATAGGCATATTTAGGCAGCCATTACTGAAAATCTCGTTTTCGTCAATATCTCAGTACCTGTACATGGTATCAAAATCATGTTGGTGTCTATCTCCATGTTTTGAGGTGTATACAATAAGATTAAACCGTTTTAGTAAAGGTCACACCAATATTTTGTGCTGAATGGGCATATTTAGGCAGCCATTACTAAAAATCTCGTTTTTCGTCAATATCTCAGTAACTACATAATGGTTTCAGAATATTTTTGGTGTTTATTCCCATATTTTGAGGGGTAGAAAATCAGATAAAACCATTTTAGTATTGATCCCACAAATATATTTATAAGGTTGTGATGAATATCCATATTTCGGCAGCCATTACCGAAAATCTTGTTTTCGTCAATATCTCAGCATCTACGACATATTATATCAAAGTAATTCTGGCATATAAACACATGTTTTAGGGGTAAATAATCAGTTGAAGCCATTTCACTAAAGATCACACAAATTAGTTTTTCTGAATAGGCATATTTAGTCAGCCAGTACTGAAAATCTCATTTTCGGCAATACCTCAGGAACTATGATACATGCATTAACATAATTCTGGTGTCTGAACTCATGTTTGTAAAAGTAAAAAACAAGTATCAATTTAAAGTCTACTTTTAGTCCGGATGACCGCTCAGCCGACTGTACATTTACCCCCCTGATCATTGAGCCATCTTGCCTACCATATTGAGCACTGCTAACATATGCCGCATAAGCAGCAGCAGTACCGGTTCAGACCCTTCGCAGGTACCTATTTTAACCCCTGGGTAGAGAGGAGCTATTCGCGGTACATATCTTGCTCAAGCATATTCCTGTACATCATCGGGGATTCGGAACAAATCCCCTAGTCAGGCCGCTGGTCCGGCGGGGGATCGAACTCACGAACCCTGGTACCGTAGTCCAACGCGTTGCCACTGGATTACTACCACCGGTAGGGAAAAGAAGCAGATTAAACCATTTCAGTATTGATCACACCAACATGTTTTGCAAAATAGACAACAATCCACTTCACTGTACATCCAAGTTAAAAAGCATTTCTTTTACTTATAATGATGTAGATTGCCATTACTGAACTGACTCAGTCCTCAAACAAGTCATTTTTAACAACATTGTCACTGTCATCGACCCGTCGGACGTGTTTTTTTCTGGCAGGGTGCTTCTCCGTGGCATCCACAAAATATTGCGCATGGCAAGCGAGTCGTATATCACAGACACATTGCTGTCGGACAGAGTGTATACATGTACGTAGCACAACCACACTTTATCATTTCCAGCACCTCCTGTGGAGCAATAGTAACGTTTGTTTGCAATACAACTGGTATCAATTATCTAGTGCGTTCATCAAGTTTCCACCCAAACTCGACAAGATCTAATGATGCAGGTTCTGATTTGGAAGCTGATTTCCAAATGGCAGTCTGAATGTATTACGTTCTCTTTGAATGCCTCTTTAGAAGGTGAAAGTGACTTAAGCTGTGGGGCATTTGTAACATATTTTCTACCAGTTCTTTGCAACCAGACTTCTCCTCTAATAGCTCAGCTCTTATGACGATCAACGGCTGATCATCAACAATTTGATAATTGACTATTGATGGACTTTCCTGAGTGTATGATGCTCAGTGCCTTCTTTGCCTATGGTCCGGCAATTCAGACGAGCACGGGCGATATGTATGACCTACAAGCGCCCAGTCACGGTTTGGAGGTTTCACTTTTCGGACTCAGCTAAGCTACACTAACAGAACTATAAATATGTCTGACTTTCACCTTGATACTCTGCGCTACTTCAAAGTACAAGTATACTGTCTAAACCAACCGCCTAAAATCTAGAGCTATATTTCTGTGTGCCTCCTTTGACCGCAAAACAACAACTGACCGATTTTTTGTTTTTTGGTTTGTAAACATCCTTTTCTGCAATCTATGGGATAATTGGACATCCAAAAGAGAGGGCAGCGGATACCGAAACCTGGGCGCGATGTCTTACTCTTACTTTCGACAGGGTTCTCTAGTTTTTTATATGCCTAGTGTAAAGTCTCATCCGAAGGACTTGGTCCAACGGGGGATCAAACTCACGACCCTTGGCATCGTAGTCGAGTGTGCTACTACTGGACCACGTCTGCCGCGGTGTTTGTGCGTGTATTAGTCTTTTATCATGTTCGGTTAGAGATAAAGTACGACTTTACATTGTTGTCGGCTACCGTAAGGACTAATTAAACTCAAGGGTAAATATCACTGTCAGCATCATCCTAATTTTGCGGTCGTTACACTATTGAAAAGGAACTTAGAATGTATCTATATTGTCAAAAAAATGAACCTAAGAATTCTTAAGCTAGCTGAGGTATGACCATTCTTTTAATGCTCTTATGTAAATGATGAACACACACCAGACAGACTGCACACAGAGAACGTAGACTCGACCGTCGCATCAATAATGGCGGTCCTTCTTTTGCATATTTTGCAGAAAAGCTTCACCAATTTTGAGCGACTTTGAAGAATTTTGAAAATGGAAGCAGACGAAAACTTTAGCAGACAACAATTTCTTTCATCAGTAAGGGGTTAATCCTATTCTTAACCTCTCGCAACATGGGGACTGAAACTAAAATAATTTTGAGATACTGACAAAAATGAGATTTTCAGTAATGGCTGCCTAAATATGTCTATTTAGCACAAATTGTTGGTGTGATCTTTACTAAAATGTCTTAATCTGATTCTTTACCGCTCAAAACATGGAGATAGACACCAACATTAGTTTGCTACCATGCACGGACACTGAGATAATAACGAAAACGAGATTTTCAGTAATGGCTGCCTCAATATGCCCATTCAGCACAAACTATTGGTGTGATCTTTACTAAAATGGCTTAATCTGATTCGTTACCCCTCAAATCATGGAGATAGACACCAACATTAGTTTGCTACCATGCACGGGCACTGAGATAATAACGAAAACGAGAGTTTCCGTAATGGCTGCCTAATTATGCCTATTCAGCACAAAATATCGCAGTGATCGTTACTAAAATAGCTTTATCTGATTCTTTTCCCCTCAAAACATTGGGATAGACACCACAATTATGTTGATACCATGCATAGTTTCTGAGATATTGACGAAAACAATATTTTCAGTAATGGCGGCCTTAATTTGCATATTTGTGGATTGCCCAAAGGTGCCAGAGTGGCATCATTCAGATTCTTAAAGAGCACACCTCAGAGGTATAGAAACACTTTGTAGTGTACGGCCCGCAAAACACGCTTATCGAAAAATCAGGGGTTTGGCAACCGGACTAATACGTTTGGTAATGTAACTCTCTATGCATCATTTATTGCATTTAATTGTGGTTTTGAATATCACATGAAACATAATAACCTCTCTCCGGGACGTTTGATGTATGAACACAATATGAGATGAACCTCTCAATATATCAAATTGAGCACAAAACCATGACGACATTTACTTTATGCAATTGTCTTCTGCTTTTTTTCTCCAATAAATGTTTAGATATCTTGAATTTAAACTTATTGAAATGAGTGTTAACTAGTTTTGGATCCTGATCAGAATTCAAACTGTTTGCAAATATCCAGGATCCAAAACGTTTTACACTCGTATCGATATTTTTTTAAATCACACATTCTAAAAACTGATTTTGAAACAATCTTGCAGCCAACAACATTTAAGCAGACTACAATATAGCGATGAAGGGGTAAACACCTCACAATTAATTTGGCGCCGAAAGGGTTTAATACATGCTTACTGTTATTTATATCAAAATGGATCGGTTTGAATATACGAAGTAACAGAGTTTGTATTGTCATGGGTAATCATTATTTTGGTCTCTCCTTGCAATGTAATAACGCGGACCATAACAACACTCATGCGTGTTAATTTATATAAATTTCATGCCGTTTCCTTTTAATCATTGCAATTTGCAGTAGACTAGATTATTTCCAATTTCCTCTGACAGATATCAAAGGTGCAGTCTTGAAAGTAACTCTCAACCACATCATCATTATGTAGCATAGAACAGTATGTTGATACTTGCTTGTTGGAAACGAGCATGCACGCTATTGGAATCAGTTATAATATAACAGTTAGTCAGTGAGCCAACGCATGTTGGTGGACATACACTAGACGTTGTTATTACCAGGGACACAGACAAAATAGTTACTGATGTGGCGGTTACTGATATTGGGTTATCTGATAACATGGGTAATGTTGCACGAGACCATTTTGCAATATTTTTCACAGCTCAGGCCGCGAAACCTGCCCCTGTAAGCAAAACCATATCTTTCAGAAAATTCAGGGCAATCAATATAGACTCATTTAAGGATGACATAAAGTCATCATTTAGGGATGACATAAACTCATCATTTAAGGATGACATGAACTCATCATTTAAGGATGACATAAACTCATCATTTAAGGATGACATTAGGTCACCATATACAGTCAACAAAAGCCCACAGGGATCAGATGTAGACACACTTCTTAACACATATACAGATAAACTTGCCTTGCTTGTTGATAAACATGCACCTATGCGGACGAAGACTATAGTTTTGAGGCCTTCTTGCGAGTGGTACACTGAGGAACTGCATAAGGCAAAACACTTAAAACGAAAGCTAGAACGCAAATGGCAAACATCCAAGCTAACAGTTGACCATGGCATTTACAGACATCAGTGTGCCATTGTGAATAAATTATTGAAACATGCTAGAGTTGACTATTATTCAGACAAAATTGAGTCATGTGGTCAAGATCAGAAGAACCTATTCAAAATTACTAAAAATCTGTTGGGCAACACGAATGAAGTTGTTCTACCTTCAAGCAAACCCTCAAATGAATTAGCTCAAGAATTTAGCGACTTCTTCATCAATAAAATTAAAGACATAAGAACTGAAATGACTACACAGACGCAACCAGTTTTGAATTCATTGTGTACTGAGCCAGATTTACCTTCAACAGTGAACTGTTTGGATCATTTTATCCCTGTTACACAGGATGAAGTTAAACGGATCATACAGAGATCTCCAAATAAATCCTGTGAACTGGATCCAATACCGACGTGGCTTTTGAAACTGTGTCTGGATGAACTACTTCCAATTTTAACAGGAATAATTAATACTTCGCTAGAATCTGCACAAGTTCCAGCGTCTTTCAAAAGTGCACGTATCAGACCTCTTCTGAAAAAGCCAGGCCTTGATCAAAACATTTTAAAGAATTATAGACCAGTGTCCAACCTACCATTTGTATCAAAGATTCTCGAGAAGGTAGTTGACACGCGCTTAGAGCAACATTTAACATTAAACAATCTTCATGAAGAACATCAATCTGCATACCGCAAGTTTCACTCTACAGAAACCGCACTTCTGAAAGTACAGAACGACATCCTCCGGTCATTAGACCAGGGCAATGTCACAGTATTGGTTCTACTTGACCTATCAGCAGCATTTGACACAATTGACCACAATATTCTTCTTTCTCGCCTGGAACATCACTTTGGAGTTACAGGAAATCCGCTTAAATGGATGAACTCATACCTAAATGACCGTCACCAAACCGTGTGTATCGATGGTCACCTTTCAGAACCTGTGCTAATGCAATACAGTGTGCCACAGGGGTCTGTTCTAGGTCCCAAAAGTTACACGATGTACACAAAGCCGGTTGGTGCTATATGTCGTAGCCATGGACTGAATCACCATTTCTATGCGGATGACTCCCAACTGTACATTTCGTTCAGACCAACTGATAGTTTGACAGTAAGGGATGCCTTGAATCGTATCGAAGGTTGTCTCAACCAAATTGTGTCATGGATGCATGAAAACATGCTTAAACTCAATGCTGACAAAACCGAAGTCATACTGTTTTCCACAAACAACATTCGTGGATACACTTCTGATATTTCTATAAATGTTGGGGGTGCAAACATAAGACCATCAAACTGTGTTAGAAATCTGGGTGCCTGGTTAGACTCAAAAATGACCATGGAGCAGCATATTAACTCAGTCTGCAGGTCTTGTTATATGCAACTTAGACAAATAGGTCACATAAGAAAGTTCCTAACCTCTGATGCCACAAAGTCACTCGTGCACTCTTTAGTAACCTCACGTCTGGATTACTGTAATTCTCTCCTACATGGGGTTCCACAGACAATCTTGAGCAAACTACAACAGGTTCAAAACACAGCTGCTCGACTTATTAGTAAGACTGCTCGCCATAGTCATATCACCCCTGTCCTCAAGGAGCTGCATTGGCTACCTATTCAATTTAGAGTTCAGTTTAAGATACTTGTGCTGACATATAAAGCTTTGCATGGTCAATGCCCTGTATATATCAGACGTCTTGTACACGTATACATGCCAGCAAGAAGCCTGAGATCTCAGAACAATGCCATTAGACTCATTGTGCCAAGAAGTAACAAAGTCATGTCCGGAGACAGGAGCTTTTCAGTTGCTGCTCCCAAACTTTGGAATGCTTTGCCTGAAGGTATCAGAGACTCTGAATCTCTAGAAACTTTTAAAAGGACACTGAAAACACACTTCTTCGTGCAAATACATGGACAATAAATGTCATATTGACTGTGCATATGTAGAAATATATTTTTATTCCTGACTAGACAGAATTATATTTGTTTTATATAACTGCCAATATGCCATCTTTAAATGTAGTTATGCCTGTTTTAATGATTTATTTATTTAATTAATTATTTTTATAACGCAATGATTATGCTTTAAACTGTATAGGTAGTCTTATGAAATGTTTATTTTAATTGTTACTCTCATTTCATGTTTTATTTGTGTTTTTATAATTGTAAAGCACTTTTGAACGTATGATTATATATGAAACAAGTGCTATATAAATATGGTATATAATAATAATAATAATAATAATATACAGTGTACTCTTCAACACAGTGCTCCCTCTCTACCACAACACTCAATGGGGGACAAAGAGGGTGTCTGATGTTCGCAGGGAGGGAAATTGGCCTATATTTGTAAACTGATTGAATCCAGATCAGACGCCGCGTAAGGCGGCGTCTGATCTTGATTCAAGCTGCTTGTCACTTGTCTTTTTTTCTGTCGCAATGTCCATTATGTTACTTGTTGAAAAACAGCAGACGACAGTTTTAAGCAGACGATATTGCAGCCGTAAAAAAGGTTTGACATAATTGTCTTGTTTAGGGAACATTGACAAGCGTTGATTAACCCTTTACCCCATAACCTGTTTATAGTATTGAAGATAGGTGACTACTTAAAGCAGGTTGAAAGTAAAGCAGAATGCGCCTTAAGGCGCATTCTGCTTTAGTTTCAGCCTACTTTAAGCTATCATGTGCTAGAATATAGAAAATATTCCATATAATATATATTCATGACTGATTAAATTGGAACTATTTTCTTCAGCGGAGGAATAAATCATATTCGCTAAAAGGCGCTTCTATCGGGGAAAGGGTTAAAGGAGGAACTCGTTGTTCAAAGGGCTGTTGTGGGGAGGGAGTACTGTACCAAATAAAAGCAATATGCATCTGCCGTCAAAACTAAAAACAAGCCATTAGGTAAAGGGTTGTGAAACGTTTATACTTATTTTACAAACAATATGCAAGTTAAGTGTATGCTTGTCAAAACGGTAGACCATGACAGGAGCCCTCTAGTTATAGGTTCTCCAATGTTTGTCATTTTGCAATATGTTGTAAAAATAACAACCATATATGGTCAAGATTAGATTAATCTTGATTGGACATTGGTATTTGTCCATTTGCAGTTTCAATGTACAACGAGTTAATTTGGTGCCATTTCTTAAGCAGACATTCCAATCGACATTGTCAGACAGTGCTCTCTCTCTCTCTACAACCATACCAAATGGTATCCACATATTGTGTATCATTTGAGGAGGCAGATGTAGGTAATTGTAGGGGATGGAGGGAAATTGGTTTACTTTTGCAAACATATTCAATCCGGATCAGACACCGCGTTACGCGCATTCTGTTCTGGATTTTACGCATTGTCGCTCGTCATTATGAGGGTTTTTTCTGTCAAAATGTCCAATATATAACTTTGGGAAAAAACAGCAGACGACAACTTTGAGCAGACGATATTGCAGCTGTGAAAGCGTTAGACATAATTGTTTAGTTTGGGGAACAGTGGCAAGCCTTGTTGCAAGGAGGGAATTGTTGTTCAGAGGACCGTTGTGGGGAGTGAGTTCAATGAGTTAGATTGGTTCGATTAGTGAGCAGACATTCCAATCGGCATTGCCAGTAGTTTAGTCTAATCTATCGTTTGATCTTGGAATATAAATGCTCGTCGTGTCAATGAATCATCATTAGATAGCAAGAAGTTTCGATTAACATCGATTATTCACGCAGACTACGCAACATCAAAATAAAGTATCGCCTGTTTCTAGTTTTGAGTACAAGTGATTATTTAATGCAGATTTAAAGTTATAAAAAGATTGAAAGCACCATCCATTTTGCTTTATTTTCAGTTTGTTAGGATATCGAATCTATTTCTTATGATAAATATTCATCACTGAACTATTTTTGTCAGTGAAGCAATAAATAAAAGATATAAAAAGGCGTATTCGTGAAGACTTAGTAATGGATTAAACAAACTAATCTAGAATAGCTGCAACACTATAGAGAGTGATTTGAAACGGAAACAATTCACTTCTTTCAAACTACAGCGTTCCCTCTCTACAACGACATCTAATGGGAGACACAAATTGTGTGTATTGTTTGGAGGGAATCGTTATAGGGCGGAACTTGGTTAAAATTTGCAAACAGCTTGAATCCAGATCAGACGCCGCTTTACGCGGCGTCTGATCCGGATTCAAGCTGTTTGTCACTCGTCATTAACTTTTGTTTAGTCAAATGTCAAATATGTAACTTTGAGAAAAACAGCAGACGACAACTTTAAGTAGACGATAGTACAGCAGTTAAAGCGTTAGAATAATTGTCCTTTTAAGGGAACTGTGGCAAGCGTCGTTGTTAAGAGGGAATCGTTGTTCAGAGGGCCTATGTAGGGAGGGAACACTGTATAGCCTAAATTCACAATTACTTTGGTTTTTTCTGATTTACCCCTGCGCTGCCATGTCATCATCTTGGTTTTAAATGTTGTCGTCAGTTTTTATCTCTCAATATTGGATATTATATGAATTGTCTAAATCAATAATAATGAAAACAATTAGACCTATTTTTATTACCATTGTTTTTATTATTACTACGAGTAATATTACACTGAGTGTCAATTCCGAGTTTCTTTGAATTAAAACAATGAAAAGTTACATTGATCTGAGATGTAAATTGTATACCTTTCAGACACCCTGGGAATATCAGTAAAGCCACATTTTGAACAATAAGAGTAAAAGCTGAACTCTTAAAAATATGTATCTACAGTGCTTTAACAAGACTCAATGGGATACATCGGCTGTGTGTATGTTGACCGGAAGAAGTTGCTATAGGGAGGGAAAAGTAATACCATTTGAGTGCGGAATATGACTAGGCCTTCATTTGCGAATAGTTTCAACCCAGGTCAGACGGCGCGCAACGCGGCGTCTGATCTGTGTTCAAAATGTTTGTAACTCGTTTCTCTCTTTCTTTTTTCAAAATGTACAAAACTTTGATAACAATAGCATACTATCATTTTAAGCAGACGTTATTTCACCAATGAAAGCTTTAAACATACATGTACATGTCTTGTTTGAGGACAACGGGAAGCTTATTTTGTAAGGAGGGAATCGTTGTTCAATTGGCCGTTGTAGGGAGGAGCACTGTACGTGTTTGCAATATGCGTTTACAGTAGAACCTCCGAAAACCAGACAATTAAGGACGGACAAAACTGTGCGGTTGAGAGCATTTCGGTATTAGAGAGGTTTACTATTGTCCTGCATAAAACAGTTCCCATGAGCTCTGTAACTTCTTTACTGAAGGATTGGCTAGCGGGTTTTGAACTGAGCAATTTGTCCGGTTTTCAGAAAGTTACGGCGTCTGGGGAGGTCTATTTCCGGTTGTTACACTGTACAGTGGAGAATCTGTTATTCTTTCCCAATAAACGCGTTTACGCTAAAACTATTATTTGCAGTGCAAACAGTTTGGAGCCAGATCAGACGCCGGGTAACCCGGCGTCTGATCAGGCTCCAAACTGTTTGCCACCAAGATAAACAAGAATTATCAGAATTGTTCAAAAGTTGTTCTTTTCTACGTTTTAGTGCTTTGCGTTTGCGTACGTTTGCGTTTAAACGGGAAAGAATAACAGATTCTCCACTGTAGCTATACGTTACAATTGTAATCCAACAAACACTAGAAATATTTCAACGGCTGTGGGCGTACAAAATTAGATAAACCTGCAGAATACTAAGCAGGTTTCGTCTTCAAACTTGTCGTCTACAGCAATTTTCAGAATTAATTTACTAAGTGAACTATGTTGTAAGGCATTTTTTCCAATAATACATTCTCTGGCATGACATCATCAGCTTTGATCAATTGTCGTCTGATTTTGCTGCTCAATTTTCAATTTTTGGTAGTTTTACTTTAGAAATATAAAATATGAGTGTTAAACAGTTTTGATCCTGATCAGGTGCGTCGTTGTTTCCATTCGCTGCCATTACGTCACCAGCCTTTATCTATAGTCGTCTGCATCTATTTTTAAGTTTAAATATAGTTTAGGTATTTTGACTTAAGAAGTAAACGGTCTGATCAGGATACAGACTGTTTATAAACAAAAAATATCTTTAAAAAAGATATTCAGCGGAATGAATGGTTGAACTAATGCTATAGATGGGTGTGCAAAATTGAATGAAATTGAGGTTTTCACAGAATATTGTAATATCTTGGATTGAAAAGCAAAAAATACAAGTATACAATGGAAACAGTAACTTTTATTTAAAATGCAAAAACTATCATGTACAGAAATGCAAAACAAAACAATAATTTAACTCATATCCTAGCTACTGGTAGGAGATCCTCACATTAATCTATATTGTTCTATATATCAAACTTCATTCATAGAGTTTCTTGAAACAAACAATAACATACAGATACAACAGTCTGTTGTAGATTCCCTTACACTTCTCTCTTATAAATAATGATGAAACAACAAAATAGTGTTTAACTCACTTGAGGCCATTCATCATATAATATTGCTTTTAATGTATGGCAAATGTGTACAAATAGTAAGCAATTAAATTTGTAGTAAATAATTACAAAACACCTAGCTTCCTTTGTATATCTATAAAGAGATTTCAGATCTCATATCTTAAAATAGAAGCATAATTGCATCAGTCCAGTGTAGTAAACAGTCAGTCTGTGTCTCTAAATTTTACACGCACAGTTCATTTCTGGTATAACTGTAATGGGACATAGACCAGCCTACAGGGCTCCAGATAAGAGGGAGTAAACTAAACAAATCACATTTTTCACTCATTTCAGCACCAAACCCTATGGTGTTACCACTCATTTTGATTGTCTTGAAGAGACAATTCAAATAAGTAGTGACACCATAGGGTTTAATGCACAAATAAAGATTTTAAGTTTTGAAATAATTCCCTTATCTGGAGCCCTGGCTACTATCCAATCAGACTATTCAGTTTCAACAGGTGCTCTTAATTCTAAATACATGTGTAAGTAAAAGTTACCTAGATCTTTACATAAATTTATGCAAGTATTTTACCTGTTTTGAATGTGCGAACGCATTCAGCACATACACAAATGGTCTAGCTATGCCTGAGGTCTGTGCCCCAAAATTGCATATCCTACAGGCCTGTTAATCCAATTAAATTTGATGAAAATACTTAAGGGTAACAAAAGCAAGGCATTTTTGAATGCCTAACTAGATGATGAATAATACCCCATTAACTCAGGCCTGTAGGATCAGCCCCCTTCCTCTCCAATAATTTTGTCAATATTAGTTGCAGAATATTTATATATATTTATTGTATTTATATTATTATTGTAACTGTAACTGTTTTGAATGTGCAAACGCCCCAGAATACACCAGAGACCATCTACAAATTAAAAAATTCCCGGGGAGCATGCTCCCGGATCCCCTTAGTGACAGTGGGAACAATAATCAGAGGGGTAGGATTAGGTTTCAGGTTAATGGCCAGAAAACAATATGTCAAAGGTATTATCCTATATTAAAGAATTTGATATGTTATTTTGGATTGAATATTTACATAGATTTATGTAGTATTTTACCTATTTCGAATGCGAAAAAACTCCCATCAGAACGCACCATTGATCATGTGGGAATAAATTTTCCAGGGGGTGGGAGGAGGGGGCATGCCCCCGGACCCCCCTTGTAACAGTATGCATATGAATAGGAGGGGTAGGGTTAGAGATTAATGGCTGGACGACAACCTTTCACCATAGAATGATTAAATAAAAAAATATTTTGAGTCGATTTTTTACATAGATTTATGTTAGTATTTTACCTGTTTTCAGGCCTTCAACCGTTCCTACTTTTTCCTACTATTTTCCAACTTTTGATCACCTTCCTACTTTTTCCTATTATTCTACCAAACCACCTACATTTCTTACTTTTTTCTAATAAGTCTTCAAGCACCCTCAGTATGGCCCAGAATGCAGGAAATGAAGCGCTTGATTTCAAAATTTTCCGACCCTGTAACCATTATTTATATATATTCACTTAATATCCAGACAGTTCTAGCCAATCTAAACAATCATCGACATTTTTCTTCTAGATGGAGAACCGTAGTTCTATATAATGGGGTTTACATGTACTAATGCTTAAAATGTTTCGTTTTTTATTTCGCGATTTGGCTGTGCTTATTTCATATTTCTAAGCTCGTTCACACATGGACCTCAGCTCGATTGGCTTTAATACAAAACCATCTATCTTTGAAAGAGTCTAACTATGTATTTCCACTGTATGTTTTTGCATTGGTAGTTGATAACCTTTGCCTTTCTAAATATTTCTTTTTTCTGTGTGACAAACTTTGAAGAAACAAAAAGAAAGCCAAATTAAAACGGAATTCCGTGATTAAAACAGTGTTGGTTTTTGAGAATGCAAGTTTTTTAAATTACAGTTGAGTGAGTTCGACTGATTCATTTCAAAACAGATTTGTGGCGTGTTGCTTATTAAAAACATACCAACCTTACCATCCTGATATAGTCTGTAACTACATCATTATAAATAGGACTTTCTTGTTTGTCTGGAATTTTACTTCCGGTGCTTATACACTATACAGAGACACGGAATGATGCATTTGAATTATGAAATTGGATAAAATGCCATAAAGGACTATTAATGGATGTGTTTATGGTTCGCATGGTGAGAGTTGCACGTTATTCTACTTGAAACTGCATGTAAATTATGATCAACATGTTCTAGACGTGTATATCTTAACCCTTTAGCGACCAAATTTATGTAAAGGTTTTTACCCCATCACTGCCATAGTGTCGTCTGCTTCAATATTGTCTGCAATATCATTTCAAAATTTGATTTAATGCAGTATAACTGACGTACTTTTTAAAAAAATGTAAATAATTTTGATCCAGATCAGACACCGCGTCAGATTCATAATTGTTTGCAATTGCGCTTTATGACGTCATTGAAAGTGAAAGGGTTTAACACATTTTTCTGTAAGTTATAACACGTAAATAATGGTGTTTGTGGTTTCCCGTTAGTAACAGAACCGCGTCACAAAACGCAGCGTTGCATTTCAGCACAATTTATGTTGATTTGGAAAGTATCAGATGAGCAAATTGTCGTCTGCAAAGTTTGTAAAATTGAGATTAATACATTGTTTAAGTAAAGAAACCTAAAGAAAAGTGTCAAACAGTTTGGATCAAGATAAGACGCCGCGTTACGCGGCGTCTTATCTGGATCTAAACTGTTTGTAAAAATCAATAAAGTCGCGACCAGCAGGCAAAGGGTTAAAAAGGATATGCCTATAACACATTAAATTTTAACCAATAGAAAACTGCCTTTATTTTAAAACATGTTATAGCCCGCCCTTCTTAACCCTTTCACATTTAATAACGTCATAAAGAGCATTTGTAAACATTGTTATCCGTAACGCGGCGTCTGTTCAGGATCAAACCTGTTTGTCACTCGTTACGTCAGTTAAAATGCCTTAAATCTAACTTTGAAACGATATTGCATACAATCATATTAAAGCAAATGACAATATGGCGATGAAGGGGTAAAAACTAAAAACCTCACCATAAATGTTATCATGAAAAGGTTAAACGCTGTCCCGCACATTATATAATTTCATTAAAATTGAATTCCTTGAAATAGTTGCATCGTTTGGTTTGCATGGTATAATGCGCGAGGCTGTTGGTGTGCCGTGTAGTTTGCGTATTGCATATAAATAAGTTTCAATGAGCAACGTACCATAAATGTATTCTCACACGATTCCATTACTATTCTTAATATTTTGCTTTGGAATTCTAGTTATATACATAGTTTAACCATATCTTGATGTTTAGAATATTATTTGCTGCAATATAATTTATTGTAAATTACCACCAGCTCTTGAACGTAAAACATCTATGACAAGGAGAGGATCTCAAACAAACTTATGCTTTCGATCTCATCCTTTTTTACATTGTTGTATGTATTTGACAAATGTTATGATCTATTGAGAAATAAAATATGTTTAAGCTAATGTACCATAAACGCGAGCTATGTTGGTAGTTTTTGTGTACATTTTTCGAAATTTCTGTTTAAAACAGAGCCAGAATGTTTGGATCCTAATGGAACAATGCTATACATGGCATCTCATCAGAATTCAAATTGTTTGCACAGATTAATCACGATACTGCCGCTAGCGTGCAAAGAGTTACTTCAAGTTGTCGCTTGTCTTAACCTTTTCAGTCTCAATGACGCCTTTATTATTTTTCCAAAATTCTTCGGATTTTTATACTAGCAGAGTGTAGCTTAAACCGAGTTGAGGGTGAAGCCGAATGGGCCTTAAGGCGCATTCTGCTTACTTTCAACCTGCTTTAAGTAATCGCGTTTAAAAAAAAATATAAAATTGAAAGTCTTAGGATTTTTATAGTCAACTCTTAGAAGCCCTGTGCTAATGATGAGCACTCTCGGGATACATGGTCCATGTTGATATTTCTGTTAAACATGCCTTGTATCTCATAATTTTAGTACCATCATTTTTATGTTATTATGTATATATGTTATGATGATGAGCGTGTATGCTTAAGTCAAATAAAACATCTGTTCTGTTCTGTTCTGCCATTAAGCGCGATTGCAAACAGTTTTGGTCTTGATCAGACGCCGCGTAACGCGGCGTCTGGTCAGGATCCAAACTGTTTGACACTCTTTTCGATATTTATTAAGTCATACAACCTTAAATCTAACTTTGAAACCTGCCTTGCAGACACCAATACAGAAGGAGACGACATAACAGCGGTGAAAGGGTAAAACTCTCCCATATAATTCGATCATGAAAGGGTTAAACAGCAACTGAATACATTAATCTTTCAAGTTTAGAACGTTGTTGCATAAGGAAGCGTCCATAAAATAAATTGAGGATAATTGTTTTTTTCAGTATAAGATAGAAATTTAATCCATTGAGTCATCAGACGTTATATTTTCACGAGTGCCGAAGCCACGAGTGAAAATATAACAGTCTGATGTTCACGAAATGGATTAAATTCGATCTTATAATGAGAAAAACACAATTATTCTATTTATTTATGCTTTTAAGCCACTTTTAAACGAAATGTTCGACAATTGAGAAAGCGAAAGTAAATGATTTACCCCGTTTTGAGCCCCAACTTTATATCGAACACATTTTCGAAACAGTTTCCCGTACGATGACGTCACTTATTTATTGATTTGACGTCATCCGAATTACTTCGTTGCTCCCGAGTTTGGAGTCGTGCTCTTCCGGTGAGTAGTTCGCGACAAATCGGACTGCCGGAATTTAACGATAAGACACGATTGACTACGATTCTTGGGGAGCCCTACGGGGAAAATTCATAATAAAAGCGATTGGTGATAATCCACTGCAGTGGAGTACCAAGTGATAACCCACTGCTATTTCGTGGTAATCCACCGAAAAGCATAAAAGATTCAACAAAGATTCTCCTAAAATTATAACTTGCTGAAAATTATATTTATTTTATTCTATGCAATTTTTAATTGAACATGCATCAAAACCAGTCTCAAAATGTTAAATGGTATAACTTGAAAATACACAATTTTGGTTGATTTAGCAGAAAAAATATGAAATACACAGCGTTTGCGATCCAATAAATGTGCAATTTCTGTTCAAGCTTTACATATATATCAAGAAACTGGAACAATGTGAAGTGTTTTCCATCACAACAAATGATGTGTTCATGTTATTGCCTTGACAGCTTTCATTCCCAGCAGAACAATCCGCAGCACTTGACTCCGCTTTTTATTACAGTATGAATTAACCCCTTCACTGCAATGACGTCATCAATTTGAAACAATTGTCGCCTGGTTGTATTTATCAAATTTACAGTTTAGGTATTTTGACTGAAGAGATATTGGAATGAGTGTCAAACAGTTTGGATTCTGATCAGACGCCGCGTTACGCGACGTCTGATCAGGATTCAAACTGTTTGCAAATAACCGATGCACGCGGGTGACGGAAGAGAAGGGAGTACATTAAACACCAAGGACTCGCACGTCTGGTTTACCAATCATCTTCATTATACCAAGAGCTCTTCACTATTACGTTACCAGCATTTATCAAGTACAGTGGAGAATCTGTTATTCTTTCCCGTTTAAACGCAAACGTACGCAAACGCAAAGCACTAAAACGTAGAAAATAACAACCTTTGGACAATTCTGATATTTCATGTTTATCTTGGTGGCAAACAGTTTGGAGCCTGATCAGACGCCGGGTTACCCGGCGTCTGGTCTGGCTCCAAATTGTTTGCACTGCAAATACTAGTTTTAGCGTAAACGCGTTTATTGGGAAAGAATAACAGATTCTCCACTGTATGTGTCCTTGGGCAGAAGTTTTCTCACTTGTCCATGATTTCAAACACGCGGTGCTGACTAAATCGTCGTTCGACAACTGTTTGTACATAACTTTTATATATTTTCAAGAGTCGTTTCAAAAGAGTAAATGCTTCAAATGTAATTCAAATATTTTTTTTATTGAATCTGTTTATCGGCAATTGTAAACGTGACTTACATGTACCAGAAACACCACTAAGTGCTCCTTCATAAAACTTCGAATAACTTAATATGCAAACGTTTACAAAAGCAAGATATGTTTGTAAAACAGGTAATGCCCTCAAAGAAAAATGAATGTACGTATCGATTCATTTTTACTACGTGCCTGTTTGAGTGGTTCTGAATAACCTTGATCTGTAACTTACATACACCAAAGTAGATATGTCATCGACTAATCTACTCATGACAAACTTCTCTTCCAAGTGTAAGAACCGTTGAATGATGGATGAGTTATTGATCAGTAACCATTACTTTGAAACCCACCGTATTACATTGTTGAATAGCATTGACCTAAACATTAATATGACATTTTATCCCGTCATGACAAATCTGTCTACTAAATATGAAGAATGTATTTACTATGAGTTGACTAAAATAATATGACCCGAGCCTTGGCGAGCGTCATATTAATTTTAAGCAACAAGTTTAATAAAAATGATAAGTAATGAGCACGAATATGAGATTCTGTTTATCATATAACAATTTCAAACACCTTTTCATTCAATCGAATCCGTAGTTTGTAGTTTTTCTGGTATATAGATTTTCCGCAAATACTGTCGATATTCACGGTAAGGTCATCGCAAATGACGTAATGTTGGTGTCCCACTACATGCAGTGCATGTGGACGAGAAGGTTTGGCCGGAGCCCAAAACACGATATTCCACTAGTGGATTGCGATATTTATATAATGACTTTATTCCACTCCCAGTCCGCAAGTTATGTGATAAAGTACGTTTATGAAGAAAGCATAGCAGTCGGCAACATTTCATTGCAAACAACATCTCCTCTAAAAAGGGTAAATCAAATTAATGAAACATTCCATTAATATCTTAGCGTGACCATCTGTCACAATAGCTAAAACCGGTTTTTGATACATGCAGAACTGTGGTTGACATGGCAACCAAAGGAAAATTATTTAAATCTCTTATTCTGCAAAACTGAGGGTGAAGTTTCAAATTACATGGTATTTGATTCGAATGATTATTAAATAGAAAACCGCCCATATACTTGTAAATTATATTCTGGTAATATTCTGTGCCCCTCTCTACAACGACCCCAGAACAACGATTCCCTCCCAACAACAACGCTTACGTTTTCACTGCTTCAATATCGTCTGCTGTTTTTTCTTCTGTTACGTATGGGATATTTTGACAGAAGAAACATAAATACGAGTGACAAACAGTTAGAATTCAGATCAGACCATGTGCAACGCGGCGTCTGGTCTGGGTTCAAACTGTTTGCAAATGTAAAATAGCCATTTGGTCAGAGTGTGCACTGTTTGTTATAGCGCAATACATTAACAAACAAAATCATAGATACTGCCGAAACTAGCTTAAATCGGACTAACCAGTATTTCATAAATTTAACCAATTGATATCCAGTGGATTCTTCCATGTTTATGTATTTGATTAGTCCATTTTTTATCAAAGGGATGCCTGGTCAAAATTATCATTATCATTTTCATTTTTCATTTTGTTTTATATTGATATTCCTATCAGCAAACAGTGTAGACTCTGATCAGACGCCGCATAATGCGGCGTCTGATCAGAGTCTAAACTGTTTGCCTATGTCCCATATATGTGATCGGGGGCACAAATGGGTAAATTTCGATAACACGATCTCGCTTTAGAAGTCGAATATATCCGTATTTAAAAGTCAAATTATCGAGTTACGACAGTAGTTAGAAATGAAATAGAGTAAATTGGAAACTGTAATTATTGTTCATTTGAAGTTTCTGGTGGAAGGGGGGTTAACTATGTATTAAATGTCGTTACGTAATAGGCATTAAGAAACAGGCTAATAAACCTATTGATAATTGTCAAATGATGCTGTTATCGCTCGTTAATGGCTCTGGTAATACAACATTAAGAGTCCAATGACACAAAGAACTGCATAAGGCCAAGTAAAAATACATGTGTTTATGGTAACCCAACCTATATGTTCCCTCCGACCCTAAACCTTTTTTTTTCATTTATCAAAACAATGTATCGGCGACTGTCGGTCATTTGTGTGGCGTCTGTGACAGTTGTTTTGTGTGAAGCGTGTATATTGTTTGTTGGTTTTTGTTGTTTGTTGTTTTGTTTTTATTTGGTTGTGTTTTTGTGTATGTTAGTTGTTGGTTTTATGGGGGTTTTCTTTTCGGTTTTATGGGGTTTTTTGGGGGAGGGGTTACAAAATAGTGCACAATGACAAACAGTGCAAAACCGTTTGGTCTGAAGGATCCCTCTGATCAGGATCTGCGCTGTTCGTCATTTTGTATAAAGAGTCAGAAATGAATTAGACTTAATTTGAAACTGGGTCTGTCTATTAAACGTTTCATGCGTGATTTAGTTATACAGTAGAGAAAACGTTATTCTTTCGCAATAAACGCGTTTACGCTAAAACTATTATTTGCAGTGCAAACAGTTTGGAGCCAGATCAGACGCCGGGTAACCCGGCGTCTGATCAGGCTCCAAACTGTTTGCCAACAAGATAAACATGAAATATCAGAATTGTCCAAAAGTTGTTCTTTTCTACGTTTTAGTGTTTTGCGTTTGCGTACGTTTGCGTTTAAACGGGAAAGAATAGCAGATTCTCCACTGTACATGGGTCATCTAAAGAGTCAAGACATTGTAGTGTTTGTCCATACATCATCAAATGTCATATGATATAGCAACCAGTCAAACCCCTAATGAGATACCGCGTGACACATCAGGGTCCACTTAAGTAGGCACTAATCTTAGCCAGAATGCTTCATATATTAAGAAATTTTAGCCAAAAACCCGTAATCCCATCGATGCAATGACGTCATCTGCTTCAAGCAATTATGGTCTGCTTTCAATTCTCGAATTTAAAGTGTGGGTAAGTTTGTGTCCGATGTGATGAAATGAGTATCAAGCAGTTTGATCCCGACCAGACACTGCATATTACTGGGGTGTGTTTTATGAAACGTCGTACGACAAAAACGGTCGTAAGTCAACAATAAAAAGTTATACAGCTTACTTCAGATTTCTACATCTAATCCTGACTTATGATATCTCTTTGTAATTGTCTTTTCAAGACGATTCTAAAGAGATGTCATACGAAAGGATTAGATTGAGAAATAAATAAAAAAAAATGAGAATTTTAAAATTTGAATTAAGACCGTTTTGTCGATCGCTGTTTTCGTAAGACGGGCCCAAAAATAGTATTGGTTGTAAATTGACATTCTAAAAATTATATTGACCCTTTCGTCCGTAGATATATGTGCCAATCGTTCTTTTTTCTGGTTGTATGTTGAAAAGTGAATGGAGTAATAAATGATTATTGATAATTTAAGAATCTGACTTACGGCCATTCTTGTAGTACGATCCATAATTGTTTGCACAGTCGAATTTACTCACTTATTGTAGTAAAATGGTGAATTATTTCACTGCCATTGACGCCAAAAGACGACTTTTTGCAAACAGTTTGGATCCAGATCAGACGTTTCGTCTGATCAGGATCCAAACTTATTGACACTGAGTCTCGTATCGATAAGTTTTAAGTCATACTACATTGTATCTTACTTTGAAAAGATGTTGCAAACAACAAAATTGAAGCCGGTGATAATTGAAACGATGAGGAAGTAATCATTTTATTTTTACTTTGGCAGCGATAGAGTTAATTAAACTTAGACTATTGGCAAACAAGACTAGTGTGTATAAGAGCACAGTCGGACGTCGGGTTATTTAGTATGGTATAATAAAGCTACCTTACAGTGGAGAACACGTTATTCCTTCCCGTTTAAACGCAAACGAAACGCAAACGAATTGCACTTTAACGCAGAAAATGACACATTTTGACAATTCTGACTATTCATGTTTATCTAAGTGGAAAACAGTTTGGAGCCAGATCAGATGCCGGGTTACCAGGCGTCTGATCTGGCTCCAAACTGTTTACAATAAAAATAAAAGTTTTGACGTTAACGCGTTTATTGGGAAAGAATAACGTTTTATCCACAGTAGCAACGATATAATCTAAATAAGGGGAGATCCTTTGAAAGCACAGAAAACAAAGCAAATACTGAAAATTGCAGACTCGGTTTAATTGAGTCTGTTCATGAGCAATACTTAAATATGCAACAGTGCTCACGCCCCCTAGCACCAGCTTAAGCGGAATTCAACTTTCAACTGTAAATGCGCTGAAATTAATGATTCCAAAGGACCAGAAAGTATAACAACACTGAGAATGAAGTACGGTGCGACTTTTTACAGCCGCCACACAAGCATGATCTTGTTTGGATGTCGAATTTTTCTGCTAAAAGGGCAAACATTCGACCGAAACATGTCATCGACCGACGAGTGATTGGGCAATAACAAAACAAGATAAGAGGCAAGGCATGCATGTTTCTAAGACATGTTGATTATCGTGTAACCCTATTACAGTTTATTACATACGCACGCATCTGTATGCCTTACATTTATTCATGACTAGAAGAAAATACAGTGGAGAATCTGTTATTCTTTCCCGATAAACGCGTTTATGCTAAAACTAGTTTTTCTTTTACAAACCGTTTGAAGCCAGATCAGACGCAGGGTTATCCGGCGTCTGATCAGGCTCCAAACTGTTTGCCACCAAGATAAACATGAATTATCAGAATTGTCCAAATGTTGTACTTTTCAACGTTATAGTGTTTTGCGTTTGCGTACGTTTGCGTTTTTAAAAACGGGAAAGAATAACAGATTCTCCACTGTAGTTCCACATTATACAGTCGCGAATGATTAAGAAATAGTTTCTATATTGTAGTTTCAAACAGTACTATATTTCAAAATACGGGGGTCAGTTTTTAAGTAGTGGCAACATATCAGTAACTTGAACATTATAAGTGCAAAATGCATGTGTGATATATCATTTTAAAGAACAATTCTTTGCCGACAGGATAGTGTAACGCACGATAAGATCAAGTAAGAAGACAGGTCCCAACATGAACCTAAATTATCCCTACTTCAGGACACTAGAACACTCGTCAGACATTATTTTTGACAAAAAAAAACAACTTATTAATAAAAAAAAAACTTTTTGGTTGAAATATATCAGCTTATGTCTCTGTTTTAATGTAAATAAAACATTTCGTTACCGTTGAAAGATTATCTGACTTAGATATATTTTTTTGAAAAACAACATTTCTTATTTTGCTAATGACACCTCTCAAAATGTGCTTTCGAACACTACTATAATCTTTTTCTAAATCGGTATATCTACATTTTGTTTTCGACGCATCAAAATATAATTCAATGTCTTTAATTATAGCCTGGTTTAATATAAAAATTGAGGGTGGTTTTTAGACAATATTTATTTTGTTTATTATTATCATTTATTTTATTTATTATTTATTTTATTCCATCATTTAATTTTTCGTTTTTAAAATAACAGTTTATACTGTGGAAATGTGAGCATATTTGTCTGATTTTACTTGACAGAAAAATTCATAATTTATTAAGAAAAAATAAAGCCGCAATCATTATTATTGTATACAGTTTTGTTAAAAAAAAAGTACCTCTAAAATACACAAAAAGGTCTAGTGTCCAGAAGTAGGGGTCATTAAGGTTAATGTTGTGACATCGATTTTTGTGATCTTATCGTGCGTTATACCATTATGACGACAAAGAATTGCTCTTTAAAATGATATCTCACACATGCAAGTTGCACTTATTATATTGAATTAACTGATCAAAAATGCCCCTCGTAGATACAGTCATGACTGACAATTTCGCATATAAATATTAGGATTAGAAAACAAGTTTGCTTCATACTTATATACATTTTTCTCCCATTCTAATAACCGGTAGTTTAAATCCAATCTGTTTGCATAGTCAATTTTAGGCGATTTCGGCGGTTAAAGAGTTTATGTGAAACGACGTGTTATACTCATAATTTGTTTTTTTCGCGAGATTATAAAAAAATAGGAATAGACATATTCTTTGGAATTTTTCAGACGTTTTTGGCATGCTATGGAAGGCGTGTCTAATGATTTACTTTGACGATGAATCAATCACATTGTAAGTCCATTGACACGTGTCTGGGAAGTCTATTTTTGTTCTCAATCATTATCTACAGTGGAGAAAACGTTATTCTTTCCCGTTTAAACGCAAACAAACGCAAACGCTTAGCAGTGAAATGTAGGAAATTGCAACTTTTTGACATTTCTCAGGATTTATTTTAAGCTGAGTGGCAAACAGTTTGAAGCCTGATCAGACGCCGGGTTACCCGGCGTCTGATCTGGCTCCAAACTGTTTGCAATTAAGAAAATAGTTTTAGCGTAAACACGTTTATTGGGAAAGAATAACAGTTTCTCCACTGTACAAAAATGCGATAAGGCCAAGTTTAATCAGAACGATGCCTGTGTTCCCACATTATACGCATAAACAGTGTCCCTCTCTACAGTGGAGAATCTGTTATTCTTTCCCGTTTAAACAAAACGAAACGCAAACGCAAAACACTTAAACGTAGACAAGTAACTTTTTTCACAATTCTGATAATTATTTTTTATCTTGGTGGCAAACAGTTTAGAGCCTGATCAGACGCCGGGCTACCCGGCGTCTGATCTGACTCCAAACTGTTTGCAATGGAAATAATAGTTTAAGCGTAAACGCGTTTATTGGGAAAGAATAACGTTTTCTCCACTGTACGCATAAACAGTGCCCCTCTCTACAACGGCTTTTTGAATAACGTTCATTCCTTACATTAATGCTTGCAGCTGTTCCACAAACAAGACAGTTATGTCATACTTTTTCACTGCTGCAATATCGTCGGCTGAAGAGTGTCGTCTGTTGTTTCATTCAAAGTTACGTATAAAACATTTGGCAGAAGAAAGATAAAGACGAGTGAGAAGCAGTTTGAACTGTTCAAACTGTTTGCAAATGTTAACAAAGCCACGTTTATAACTCTAAGAGTATTAATTTTCCCGCCCTTTCACAACTCCCCGAACAACACATACATTTCTGTCGATGTCTCACATAGGGTGTTGTTGTAGAGAAGGAGTATTGTACAGCATGGTCTTGAAATAACGAGTACTAAAATAAAGACTATTTCGTACCTTTTAAGACTAAACTACAATTGTTCAAGCAGTGTGGAGCTAGAGGCTCGTTTGCTTCTTATTTTACATATACAGAGAAACTCACCCGTAACGAAATTGGATAAAGCAAAATATTGGATTGAACAAAACAAAATACATTTCCCATTTAGATAAGCATAGTAAACTAGACCTGATAAGATATAACGAAAACTGTCAGACGGTCCTGGGGACTTCATTATTAGATTGCTTGATTGCTTCTCTGTTTTTCTATTCAAATAATTTCTCGCTTCTTTCACGCGACCAACTATATAAACACGTATGTACCGCGAGGTTAATGGCTATTCGCTAATAAATTGATACGAAATTGTGTTTTCAATTTGGGTTTATTTACTCCAAAACTACATCGAATACGCAACTGGCAACCGGCATGAGTTCGTAAGTACCTTGCAGTGACATGTTGCAACCCGCATTGCAAACAGGACATTTAACGACGTATTCTGCTTGAACAAATTATACCATAGATACGTCTTTTACGAAATTTATTCCGCTACTCGAAAATATAGTTCCACTTTATACAGCCATGAATATGCAAGTCAAGAATTATTTATTATACCCTAGCAGATGGCATAATAAAAGTAGGCTGAATTTAAAGCAGAAAGCTCCTTAAACCTTTCCCGTAAAGCGCCTTTTTATTGCATTTAGATTATTTCTCCAATGAAGAAAATAGTGTATTTTTATACAGTCGTGAACAGGTACCAAAAGAAATACTTTTCTATCATAGCAAATGATAGCTTTAAGCAGACTGGAAGTAAAGCAGAATGCGCCTTGAAGGCATAATCTGCTTTTCTTTCAACATACTTTAAGTGATCACCGTTCTTCAAAACTACTTAAATTTCAGCCTATTTAAGCAATCACTTTTAGGGATACGCGGCGTCTGGTCAGGATAAAAACTTTTTAGGGATGAGACATGAAGGGTTAAAGAGTACTGCACGTACATCTACAGTGGAGAAAATATTATTCTTTCCCGTTTACACGCAAACGAAACGCAAACGCATTTCAAAAAATTGAAGAATATAAACAATATTTTGACAAATCTGAATTCTGATTTTCATCTGCACGAAAAACAGTTTGGAGCCTGATCAGACACCGGGTTACCCGGTGTCTGATCTGACTCCAAATTGTTTGCAATAGAAATAATAGTTTTAGCGTAAACGCGTTTATTGGGAAAATAATGTTTTATCCATTGTATGCGTTTGATCAGGCTCCAAACTGTTTGCCACTCTCATTTAACGCTTTCATGATCACATTATTCCAGAGTGTTTATCCCTTCACTGTTTCATTGTCGTCTGTTTCAATTTTGCTGTCTGCAATATCGTTTTAAAGTTAAACAATAAGGCAGTATGACTGAATAAATTTCAAAACGAGTGTCAAACTGTTTGCAAACGCGCTTTTAAGCGTCATTGAGAGTGAAAGGGTTGAATAACCCGTCAATATTTTCTAAAGACTATTTCATTTTTTTTATTTTAAACATTGCATTTGCCTTAAATAGTTTCGTTTAAACTGAACACTATAACATCTTCTTCACTTTACGCTTAAACTAAAGTTTAAACACAGATATTGTTTCCATAAATGTACCAGTTAATAGCATGTCAATCAAACTGTTTTCAAGACCTAGATATTGATTATATCACTTCATTGTTTTGTTATGTATAATCATACAATGGATAACAGTACGCCATTTTTCCCGTTTAAACGCGAGCAAAACGCAAACGCATTGCAATAAAACGGAGAAAATGACAACTTTATGATTAATTCAAACTTTTCATTTTAATCTGAGTGCCAAACAGTTAAGAGTCTGGTCAGACGCTGGATTACAGTGGAGAATCTGTTATTCTTTCCCGTTTAAACGCAAACGTACGCAAACGCACGCAAACGCAAAACACTAAAACGTAGAAAAGTGCAACTTGTGGAAAATTCTGATAATGCATGTTTATCATGGTGGCAAACAGTTTGGAGCCTGATCAGACGCCGGGTTACCCGGCGTCTGATCTGGCTCCAAACTGTTTGCACTGCAAATAATAGTTTAAGCGTAAACGCGTTTATTGGGAAAGAATAGCGTTTTCTCCACTGTACATCCAACCCGGTGTCAATTATGGCTCTACTGTGTTGACAATTCAATTCAATTCAATGTTTTATTTCCTCCATACAGGAGATACAGCTCTCCCTCTCTGCAACGGCCCTCCCAACAACGATTCCCTCCTTACAACGACACTCGCCGTAATTCCCTAAACGGGATAATTAAGTCTAACTATTTTACTGCTACACTATCGCCTGCTTACGATTGTCGTCTGCTGTTTTCTCTCACAGTTACATATAAGTGGAGATTTTGGTAGAATACATACACTTAACGAATCTTCTAACTGTGCAGTTTTCGTTTCGCTATATATCTGTTATTTATAAGAATTTCTACACAGTTATTTGCTGGCTATTGACGGTCACTAAAATGTCATATCGTTATCAAATTAAAAAAAAATGTTTAAAGACCCAGTGAACCATGAAACGACAAAATACTTAATTTGCACGAGAAAATCGTGAACGGTTGAGAAATTGTCTTGATATTTTTCTCTTGCATTCGCTATCAAGCCGCACATTAGGAAACATGTTGTTGGGTGAATATCTTGATCGAGCGACGTTGAATAGCCATTCAACTATGCGTAACGTCGATATGACGCCGACGTCAAGCTGTTGTAAACGATGCAGGACAAAGGCGTCACTGAATTAAAACCGTTTGTTTGTCTAAATTGACAAAAACTACTGTTTTAATGAATGTTTGTTACACTCACCGTCGGACATGGTCGAAGAGTAATGCGCTCGACTACGATACCAGGGGTCTTGAGATCGACCCCCGCCCAACCAATTCCTTCGGATAAGACTTTATTAAAACCGAAGCCCAATGTATTGATCAGTTCTTTACAATGGGTATCTAAAATAACCAGCAAATAAGAGTAGGGAATCGCACCTGAGGTTTCTGCATACGTCCCCTCTCGTTTTTTGAGAAACCAACTTTTTTTACTCACTCATATTTTTCGTTCAAATTTATATATTTTTTGTTTTGTATTTAATAAAGTAAACATAGTACCATCACAAATATGTCATCTTGATTTCTGCAAAGTTTAAGCATAATCTGGTCATTAGCGCCGGAGATGTTATACCATATATAAGTGCACAGTTAGAAGATTCGTTAAGTGTATAATGACCAGTGACAAACAGCTTGAATCCTGATTAGACGCCGCGTTACGCGGCGTCTGATCTGGATTCAAGCTGTTTGCAAATGTAAGCCAAGTCTTAATTGTCCCTCTCTGTAACGACTCCCTCCGAACAACGCACACAATATGTGTCTCCCAATGGATGTCGTTGTAGAGAGGGAACAATGTATATGTGACATTATAATAAACACAAACATGACAGATAGAATTATACATGAGATATGTGACAAATCAGTATTTACAAAATAAAGTACAATATTCCCTCCCTTAAGCAATACTCGTATGTTCAATCATATTGTTAATTAAAGCAGGATACACACATGTACATGCAATGCAGACAGCTCCGACAAAGGCTTTCTGCACTACGTGTTACCTTCATTAAACTGGCACCTGTCTTAAACGACCAGAGTGGACAGCGTTTGAGTGTTGTTGAAGAGAGGTTCTACTGTATATAGCCTACATATAGCACGACCCTTCTTCTAAGATCTTAGGTGCGTTTAAGATTTATCAGAAGAGAGGGTGTAGTACCTGTATTCATTATACGCATTCAACGGGTCATATTTGCCGTTTTGAAAAATTTGCCGAAACGAAATACAAAAGTTTCTACAGCAAATTATGTATTTCTTAATAAACTGACTCATCTACTTACATTTATATTGAAGATGAACGGTTAAATTTCACACACAACATAAACACAAGGAAAGAGACGATATATTCATGAAACTAATCGACAAGATACAGGTCTATGCGGCAAGCAAACCGAGTAGCAATTATCGGGTAGCTAGGAGTAGCAAATTATGTTTAGGTACGAGTAAGGTGTTATATGTACGAGTAGCGTGACAAAGTAGATATGATACTAGCGTAAACATGTATTTAGCAACATATATGTTGCTATCTCAACAGAGTGGGGAGAATAAGAGCGAAGGATGGAATGTAGCAGGCCCGCGTAGGAACAGAGGGTGTTCGGGTAGGGGTACGTCTTTATGCTAATAGCTTGAAGACAATGTCAAAAAATACGTACATTATTAACAATTCATATTAATTTAAGTTAGTTTAGTTAAAACATATTTTATTTCCAAAGAAGTTTACAAACATTCATAACATAGATATAAAGGAAAAAGGGTTAGGTCACAAGTTCTAACAACATTAAATAAGACCTTCCCCAAGTAAAGAAAAGTTTCATATGCTAGATGGTACATGTAGTGGACAATTTAGTATTTGTAAGGTATGTAAATAGATTTAGAACGTAAGCAGCAGATGATTGTGATATTGGTAAGTTCCCATTTATATGTAAGTTGTGCATCGCTTCCTTTGATAATTTAGGTGGAATTATATACTGTTGGTTCTATGTGATATTCCTGAGACTAACAGTGCAGATCCAGATCAGAAGGTTCCTGTATGAGTTCTTTGACTAGAACCAACACTGTTAATCAGTAAACTGTAATGTAAACTTTCTCAAAATGGGTTAAGAAAGATATGGCAAGATTAAAAAATTCGTTCGACCCTTTGCTTACCAGTTTAAGTAATTAATTAACCAACTTTTTAAGTAGAACTAGTCATAATTAGATCCATATGAAATTTTGATTACCAAATTCCTTGAAAGTACAGACCACCAAGTATTAAAAACGGATTAACTTGATTCATAACTTTTCAATTTTTCAAATCTAAGACATTTTAGTAGACAACCTTTTGATGTGCGTCAAAGGGCAATGCAAAATCAACCTTGCTTTGGCCACTTAATACATATATAGCCTCTGTCCTGTTTGGGTTGAAATCTACTAATCACTTCCTTGTTGAAGTTGAAGATTTAGATAGATTTATGTTAGTATTTTGCCTGTTTAAAAATGCAAAACGCCTCCAAAACGCACCAGAGACCATCTAGAAATAAAACAAGAATCCGGCGGAGCATGCCCCTGAACATCCTTACTAAGAGTACGTTAGGTAGGGTAGAGGTTAGAGATTACAGTGGAGAATCTGTTATTCTTTCCCGTTTAAACGCAAACGTACGCAAACGCAAATCACTAAAACATAGAAAAGTACAACGTTTGGACAATTCTGATAATTCATGTTTATCTTGGTGGCAAACAGTTTGGAGCCAGATCAGACGCCGGGTAACCCGGCGTCTGATCTGGCTCCAAACTGTTTGCAATTGAAATAATAGTTTTAGCGTAAACGCGTATATTGGGAAAGAATAACACATTCTCTACTGTACTAGCTGGAAGTAAGCCTGTCGAAAATGCTTGAAACGCCATTAGAACGCACCAGCGACCATCAAAGAATCAAAATTTCCCGGGGAGCATGTCCACGGATACCCTAGTAAAGTGAGTACACAAATTGACCTGTGACCCTTCCTACGGGACTGTTTTATATAACTTGCGTTCAGATTTGGCCTGAACTTTTTCCTCTTTCAACTCGATGGCGCTAGTACATGTACATTGTATTGACATGCAGAAATTGCGCCAGAACTCTTTCTTGAGACAAAGACAACAAAAGATGATTTTACAAAACTTGGTATCAAGAATAAAAAATACTAATGCAGACAAAACGATGAATGCAGACGATATAATGACCACGCAATGCTTAAAATAAACACATCAATAAGACACCTTTAACCCTTTACCCAATAGAAGCGCCTTTTAGCGGATATAATTTATTCATCCGCTGAATAAAGTAGTTCCAATTTAATCAGTAATGAATAAGTATTATGGGGAATAGTACCTATATTATAGCACACTATAGCTTAAAGCAGGCTGAACGTAAAGCAGAATGCGCCCTAAGGCACATTCTGCTTTACTTTCAACCTGCTTTAAATAGTCACCTATCTTAAGTACTAGAAATAGGCTATCAGTTAAAGGGTTAAATACCAATCAGTTATATTTGCTGTTATATTTCAGTATATTAAGTTGTGATTTATGGAAAGTCTTAGTTTTTACGTCAATCGAGTGCTAGACTTAAATCCAAATAAATTTGTGATAAAAACAAGTCACATACAAATTATTCCAGTAGTGTTTGTTTAGATATTTTATTTGTCAAAAATGCAAATTTAAATGTCCTTATTTAAATGTCCCATATATATTTTACTCGGAAATGTTATGTTGTGCTAATTCACCAGTTGTTTTAATGCTCTTCAACTCTCTATTCGTGCTTGCGACAAAACCATGATAACCTTGGCAAACAGATTTAATCCTGACAAGTATCTCACTTGTTTGTCACACTGATCCAGTTTTTAAAAGAAACTCAAAATTTAACAGAATCAGACAACAATTGTTGTAGACGATATAATTACAATGGAGAAACCGTTATTATTCCCGCTGAAACACGAACGAAATGCAAACGCACTGTAGTAAAATGTAGAAATGGAACATTTTAAACAAAATTCTACCGATTTATATTAACTTGGTTGACAGACGGTTTAGAGCCTGATTAGACGCAGGTTTACAAGGCGTCTGATCTTGTTCCAAACTGTTTGCATTGGATATAATAATTTTATCATAAATGCGTTTATAACGAAAGTAAAACAAATTATAGTTTGTATCATTCATTCAAAAAGTTACAAGACAAGTTGCAGATGAACTTGTTTGATGTGTTGCAAACAGTTTGGATTCATATACATTGTCCGTTTTCAAATTGTTTGACGCTATTGTGAAGAAAGATGCAGGCATCCCAATTACATGTATGGGAATTATTGTAGACGACAATGTTTTGCAGACAATATACAGTGGACAATCTGTTATTCTTTCCCGTTTAAACGAAACGAAACGCAAACGCAAAACACTAAAACGTAGAAAAGTGAATATTTTGGAAAATTCTGATAATTCATGTTTATCTTGGTGGCAAACAGTTTTGAGCCTGATCAGACGCCGGGTTACCCGGCGTCTGATCTTGCTCCAAACTGTTTGCAATAGAAAAATTAGTTTAGCGTAAACGCGTTTATTGGGAAAGAATAACAGTTTCTCCACTATACATACAGTCGAATGTGGTATCTTGGACATATCCATATTTCAAAGTTCACACGTGGCTATGTTCATCCTTAAGCTAGTTTAAAGTAATGAAATTAATTTCTATAAATACAAGAAAAGTGCTCCCTCTACAACGACACGCATGGGAGACACATATTGGGTGCGTTGTTCGGAAGTAGTCGTGAAAGAGAGGGAATATTTAAACTTGGCTTACATTTTCAAACAGCTGGAACCTAGATCAGACAGGCAACGTCTGACCTGGATTTAAGCTGTTTGTCACTCATAATTATATTAATTCTATCAAAATGTCCCCACTTATATGAATTGTTTAGGAAAACAGCAGACAACAAATTTAAACAGACGGTGTCGCAGCCCTGAAAAGGTTTAATTTCGGATTATGTGTTGGATATACTTAGGCTCGACGTAGCGTGCAAATAGATGGGTAAGTTGAGTTTTAAGGCACAGCAACTCAAAAAGGTCATATAGCGCCGATTAATGATGAGATAAGATGGTGACGATCAGAGACGATTTCTGGGCGATGATTGCAGTTAATCTCATTCGTTGCAAAGCAGCATGAGGTCAAATTCACCGATCCACCTTCCTTTTAGTTCTTGGCAAAGGAAATAAACAAAAACATTCCCTATAACAAGAACGCCCCAGAATATTGGCAAGATGGGAAGGTCTCTAGGGGCAGCGTGCTAAATTGAAAAGCAAATAGGAATTTTTTTTTTTTACTTCTAACTGCAACCTAGTTCCTGCAGTTTACTTTAAAATTCCTCAGAAAAACTCGAAAACATTAATGGTTGTAAATGACCTCACAGCGGCTGATATAGCAGTTAGTGAAATATGGAGTGAACAGTTTTGTTGATGACATATTGAAGTAGAACACGTAAAACGATACAACTCTGTACAGTGGCAAAAAATAGTATCATATCCCACTAAAGCAAAATGAACTCAATAAATTCGCCATTTAACGCCTTTAGCTTTTTCCTCTACCAAAGAAAATAGTTCCAATTTAAAAATCATGAAACATTTGTCATAATAAATGTTTTCTATACACTCAACAAAATTTCTGATTGGTCACTTTACTTTTTCTTATAATTCTCGAAATTCAACACGTATCACGTTGAGGTTTCACACATTAATAACATGCCTGTATAAAATGTTGAAATCGGTGTTCTGGTGTCCGAAAAACTTAAAGCTTCGGAGACTTTGCATGCACGCATGTTATGCACGATTTGCACGTGCATTAAAGGTACGTTGTCAAACACGTGTTCTTTTGATACGACTGAAGTCTGTAGATATATGCTGGACAAAAAAACACATAACATTGCCAGGATGACATTACACGAGCGTGCTGTTGCCGTCGGAATGTTGGCAGCTGGGACGCATTTGAGAGAGGCATTTCATTACAATATTGTATAAAATGCATCAATTGTCCATTAACTAGACAGTGCAGGACAATGTTCCATGTCATGTTGCAAGGGGGACACTGAAAGTATTCCGGGCAAATAAACATTGGCTTGATTACAAATCCGTCGAAGAGCTCAGATGTAAACCCGACAGAACATTGTGGACCTTACTGAAACGCAGGGTACGTGCACTGCACCAACAACAGAACTTCCGCGAATTAGAGCGTGACGTCATTCAGGAGTGGAACAACATAATACAGCGTTACCCGCAGAGATATGTTGCTTCAATGAGACAACATTGTCGTGTTATTATTATGTTGTTAGGGAACATAAACAGTGGTAAATACGCTATTCCTACCCATTTACGCGTTAATCTATGCGTAAGAAACGCATAGTGAACGGTTAACGAACGGTTAACCCCTAACGATTTTAACGCGTTTAAACGCGTTAATAAACGATTATACCAAGGATGTTGCAATTGGTGCCTCAGTTTTTCGTTTCACGCGGAGATTTCGGATCTTATTGACTACGGATATACATGTACTCTATGAATCCAACATATGTGCATCTTGATCTGGATTAAAACTGTTTGCAATAGTCATCATTACTGGTGTTCATTGTTAAAAGGGTTGATACAAAGTCATCAACTAAACTCATGTTAAAGTAAGCTATATAATCCCTGTGGAGAACAGTATCCAAATATGCATTTCATAAGTTACCGGCTCTCGATGAAGAAGTAATTCATGCTGTGAGTGTACATCCCTTATCGTCATGCTACTTGTAAGTGCGGCTCCTCTGTTCAGATAAGATTACATAATGTCACATTCCTTAGGAAACGCATAAGAAAGCGTAAAGTGGGTAGGAATAGCGTATTTACCACTGTACGCTACTAGCATGTCACGGATTGCAGAAAATGTGTGTGTGTTTATTTTGAATTTTCGAAAATTTTCACAAGTTTCATCATAAAATGATACTTACTGCTCGTTATATCGTGAAATCTCGAACATGCAGTTATTGAACATATATCAATTAAATACAATTATAAACAGGAAAGAGTTATTGCTTGTTGCTGAAAAATCCCGACTGACATAGGTGACCAATTAGAAATTTTGTTGAGTGTATATACATGTACTAGATTGCAAGCAGATGTTTGCTAGCGCAGGTTGAAAATACAACAGGATACCCATACTGAAGTTGCATTATACTTTAGGTATATGAAACCTCCCTACTTTCTGCTCGGGACGAACCACAGTTTCAAGTGGCTTCATTATTTGTTTGTCTCTCTCCTGGTCCCTCCTCCTATGCCTTGAGCAGAGAGAACGATAGAGTTCGCGCTCATGAACATATTTTAGCAGATTTCAAAACAAGTATTTTTAGTTTCGCGCATGTAAAGGACCCGTAATAAGATCGGATCAACGTCGGTCAATATCGCTACTCTATGGAGAGCGATTGGCCTTTCTCGTCAACAGTCGGGCTGTGTATATCTATTCAGCATGGTTCAATTGACAACACTGGCCAACGTTAAATACGTAAAGTACCGATTTATGTGCGATTTCATTATGGATCCCCAACCTCAAACAGAAGGCCGATTAAATTACTGTTTTATCTTGATTAAAAGTACATGTTTTAGATTTTCTACAAGATCTGTCGAAGAGCAGCAAAGTTCGCCTAATGCAAATCTTTTAAATAGGTATCTATCAACAGGTAAGTGTATCTGTACGATACTATTCAAGCCACATGGAACCTTCATTCAAAGGATTAGCTTCCCAATTCAAATATTTCATGAAGTACTATTAGTGCGTTCAAACACTTACTCCAAAACTTTGAAATTTCAGTCGGAAAAGCGTAAGTCCATAACATGTGAAATTATTACTCAAATTAAAATTCATTTTTCAACATCAATGTTCAACCCAAAGGGGACCTCCATCGCAACTGTCAGCTTCCTAATGCAAATATTTCATGCAGTATTAGTACAGTTCAACACCTATCAAAACACTGCAATAAATGAGAAATCAGCCACATTTTTTAACCGTGAGAAATCAGCCAAACAAGTCCAAAACAGGTGAAATTATTAATAAAATTCAAATTTAGTTCCATTTGAACTACTCAACATCAATGTTCAACCCATAGGCGACCTCCATTCCAACTATCAGCTTCCTAATGAAAATATTTCATGTAGTATTAGTGCAATTCAACATTTACACCAAACACTTAACCAAGAAACCCAACGCCGACGCCGTGGTGATTCGATAAGCACCCTTCCCCTTATCTCCGAATAGGCGAGCTAAAAAGTGGTGCAGAACAAGAAACGGGTCGTTGTAAGTGACATATGCCCCAACAGCCAAATTAATCGCTACTCTGGAGTCCTGAATAAGAAACCCGGGTGTAGCACTACAATGTACTGCCAAACAGCTGTTAACCGCCCACAAACTGAAGCTTTAGGGTGATATTTAAAGAGAGATGGTCGTTGCATGCAGGACAAAAATTACAACCGTTACTTTTTTCTCGCATTAAGCTGCCAAATATCTGGAATACTACAAGTGTTTCATTTTTTGAGTGGTCACGTAACTCATTGAACCCTAGTCTAGTGAGGCATATATGTGTCATTTATTAAAAGTGTACATGTGAAGAGTACACTTGTCCTATGCAAACAGTGAAGTCTCTGATTAGAGGGCTCCTGCAGGAGCCCTCTGATCAGAGACTTCACTGTTTGTAATTTTGCAATTTATTACCAAAACAACCCTAAATAGTTTAAAATGCACCAGTCTTTATTGCAAACTAGAATCGTCCATTGGACAGTTCAGGGGATAATGAGTTGATACAGGTTTGACTGTATAGACATTGGCAACATAATTGAGTGGAAATAGATAACCCCTTAGACCCTAAGGGAAATAAATACCAACTAGACAAAATAAAACACTGTTTAGTAATTGCACAACAAACTGACAGCATGGTGGTGATGACATTTGGTTATATTTATTCCATGTTGTGTCTCAGTGGAAGTATAGGAAACTAAATGAAGCATGGATTTGTCAGTTTGATCCCCTTAACCGCCATGACGTCATCAATTTTAAACCATTCTCGTCTGCTTTTCTTTCTCAAATTTAAGTTTTAGATATTTTGACTGAATAATTGTTGAAATGAGTGTTAACAGTTCAGATCACGATCCAAACTGTTTGCAAATGAGTAATGCTAAGTAGTGTACTCGGAGTAAGGCAGCGAAGTGGTTAATGTTAAAAAATGCATTTTCTCTCCCAGTCTGGTCTGATTTTGACATCAATTTAAGTGCTTCCATAGCGATGAAGCCGTACAGTAATACTATCTATGACGATCTCAAAAAAAATATTTTGGCTTCGATGTAAGGTAGAAAGTACAGCTGAAATCAAATTGGAAACCAAGCAAAAAGCTTAACTCCTCCAGTCAAAAGCATTAATCATGAATCGACTTGTCAATAAAAGTGGAAATTTTCTCAAAATAAAAATCGTGTAGATAAGATAAATAATTTCCAATGAAAATGTGTTTCAACCAGTTCAGGAGTTTTATCAAGTTCCAAACGGTTTGCTATAAAGATAAAATGAAATCGTCTGAATTTTAAATCAATTGCCCCCCCCCCCCCCCCCCCCCCCCCCCCCCCCTTCCCCCCCCCCTCTCATTTTATTGCAATTGCGCTATGTTTCGTATATACAGTGGAGAATCTGTTATTCTTTCCCAATAAACGCGTTTACGCTAAAACTATTATTTATATTGCAAACAGTTTGGAGCCAGATCAGACGCCGGGTAACCCGGCGTCTGATCAGGCTCCAAACTGTTTGCCACCAAGATAAATATGAATTATCAGAATTGTCCAAAGGTTGCACTTTTGTACGTTTTAGTGTTTTGCGTTTGCGTTTCGTTTCGTTTAAAACGGGAAAGAATAACAGATTCTCTACTGTAACAAGGAATAAAATCCCATCTTCTTCCCTGTATCGATGCTCGTCTGTATAACAAAACGCATAGATTGAAATGTTGTTGGTCGGACATCCAGTCCTAGCCATGAGTATATTCATCCTTTACAAGCAGTGTACAGTGTTCCCTCCCTACAACGGCCCTCCCAACAACGACTCTCTCCCTACAACGACCCTCCTAACACCCTCCTTTACAACGACCATTGCTACTGTTCCCTAAACAGGACACGTAAATATTACGCCTTTACTGCTGCAATATCGTCTGCTTAAAATTGTCGTTTGCTGTTTTTCTCAAAGTTACATAAAAGTGGTTATTTTTATAGAAAATACAATTTTGAGTGACAAACAGCCTGCATCCAGATCAGACGCCACATCTGGATTCAAGCTGTTTGCAAATGTAAGCAAAGTCTTAATGTTCCCTTCCCTTAACGACTCCCTCCGAATAACACACACACAATATGTGTCTCCCATTGGATGTCGTTGCAGAGAGGGAACCCTTTATTTATAAATAGTAAACATTGTCCGGTAAAGTGTAGACCCAGATCAGAGGGATGATAAAGGAGCTTTCTAAAAAGTGTCTATTCACTGTCATTAATTTGTGCAATATATTTACAAAAAAATCAAAATAGACTAGACGTATTATGAAAATGGAATTACTCATTTAAAGTCTCAGGGGTTAATGTAGGCATGGGTACCATTCAGTCCCAGGAACCAGTCAACAGCATTAATTATGTATCGACTTGTGAACTAACTCATAGTATAGTAACGACAGCACTATCTCCAGTCTGTAATTATCCCGAATTAACCCTGTTTCTGCTCAATTATTGTCCGCTGTAAATTGTCGTTTACAGATCTTCACTCCAATTATGCTATTATAATACTTAGCGAATAGAAATTAAACAATTGTGGTCTGCTTTTATTTCTCAAGTTCATTTTGCGTCAATTAACTATGTAAGTTATATCGTATTTACTGTCAAACAGTAAAGACCTGACCAGACGCCGTGTTCCTAGGCGTCTGATCAAGTTTCAAACTGTTTGCTAACTTTATAACTATTTACTCGGATGAATGTATCAGTCGCCCGTACGGCGAACCTGAAATTTAAACATTGACCGGCGTCTTCAGATCGGCAGCAAATGGGGCAATATGGCTGACATGGTCACGAAACGCACCAAGAGGTATGCCAAGTGCCGGATGGAATCCGACCGGCGCCTGTCCGGCCATCGTTCGGTGCCCGGCACGTATGATACACTGATTTATCTGACAAAAATTGCCTGGCACGCTATGTCCCGTGACCGGCCGAGTGTCGGTCAATTTGTAGTCGATGTCATTTCAAGACCGACGTCGGCCCGAGCGTTTTTAACTCCGCGTTGAAATCAACTCGGCATCTGTGTGATCTATTTAAGAAATAATCTATGTTCTACCGTTGTGAAACGGTATTTTACAACGGTCGGGAGTTGTGGTGCGCAGGAATTGACCACGAAGGTGATTCCAACATGATCAGTTTTAAAGAATATCATTAGAAATGAATTGAAATGTTCCATACTTATTTCCTCAGCGGATGCAGTTTTTCGACAGAATAACTTTATCCGCGGCATTACAAGAATCTAACACCCAACAACAAATTTACATTTACAGATCCACAATCTGGCATAGAACAAACATTAGATGAAACAAGACAGAAGAATGGGAAAATTACAGTAACATGACTGGTTAAAAGTATATGGTTTTTACGGGCTATATGAATAACGTAAGAAATTTCAAAAACATAACGTATGAATGCATGAGGTCACGTCATGTCATATAACCGTGGGAGGAGCGGGGTAGAGACGAGCGTTGTAAAACGTCTCAGGTATACCAAGATGAGCTTGTTCTATTTTTATAGTTACCAAAACGCGTGTCATGTTAGAATTATCATCAACCAAATGCAGTTTGGAAATCGTTAGCAGAATGACAATAAAAACAGAAAACAGGGGTTTTCTTCGAATCGAGTATATAGACCATTGGTTATATAGAGGATAACTGTTTTTTTCAGTGTAAGATCGAAATTTAATCCATTGAGTGAACATCAGACGTTATATTTTCACGAGTGGCGAAGCCACGAGTGAAAATATAACAGTCTGATGTTCACGAAATGGATTAAATTCGATCTTACACTGAAAAAACACAGTTATTCTATTTATTTATGCTTTTAAGCCACTTTTTAAACGAAATTGTTTAAAAATTGAAAGCGAACGTACATTATTTATCCCGTGTTGAGCCCCACGTTTTATGTCGAACACATGCGCGTGACAGTTGGCGGTATAATGACGTCATCCGAATGACTTCGTTGCTCCCGAGTTTGGATTCGTGCTCTTCCGGTGAGTAGTTCGCGACAAATCGGACTGCCGGAATTTAACGATAAGACACGATTGACTACGATTCTTGGGGAGCCCTACGGGGAAAATTCATAATAAAAGCGATTGGTGATAATCCACTGCAGTGGATTACCAAGTGATCATCCACTGCTATATCGTGGTAATCCACCGAAAAGCATAAATAAATAGTATTCACTTCTCTCGTTATTCTTGAATTATCATGTACTAACTTCCATCCGGTTTAGGGGGCCTGGTCATACCGTCGAGGAAATAGGCAGACGTAGATCATTTTCTATTTTTGTGGCATAAATGAGGTTCTTGGCTCTGTTAACTACAGCCAATGTCTGAGACGGTGTCTGGTTGACTTTTCTGAAACAAGAGTACCTCTACTAATAGAGTATTTCCAGCACATGTTCTCATCTGTATCGGTCGTTGTTCTTAGGCAGACTCATATGTTTCTTTTGTAATTAACAAATACCGACAAACCTTTTATTTATTCAGACATCATTACAGTGCTCCTTCTCTACAACAACACCCATTGAGAAACACATATGTGACTTGTTCGGGGGAGTTATTGTAGGGAGGGAAAATTGATACCATTCGAGTGCAAACAGATTGAATCAAGATCAGACGCCGCTTTACGCGTCTGATTGTAATTCAAACTGTTTTTTATTCGTGATTATGTTTCTTCAAAATGGTCAATATGTAAGTATGAGAAAAACAGCAAACAACATATTAGCAAAGAAGGAGACAATATTACAGTATTGAAAGCTATAGACATAATTGACCTGTTTGGGGAACACCCAACAAACATTTTTGTACGTAGGGAATATTTGTTGGGAGGGCCGTTACAGGGGAGCTCGTAGGGCCCTTGTAGTTTCAGACAAGAAGATTTTTAAAGTTTCCATTGAAAACAATCTATTTTAGCTCATGTGACTTTGATATGCAACCGACCAGAACTATTTGAACAAGGTTTTTACCCATTCACCGCCATATTGTCGTCTGTTTCAAATTATTCTGTCTGCAATATCGTTTCAAAGTTGGATTTAATGCATTATAACTGACTTATTGTCAAAATAAGTGGCAAACAGTTTTGATCATGATCAGAACTGTTTGCAAATGCACTTTATGACGCTATTACAGTGGAGAATCTGTTATTCTTTCCCAATAAACGCGTTTACGCTAAAACTATTATTTGCAGTGCAAACAGTTTGGAGCCAGATCAGACGCCGGGTAACCCGGCGTCTGATCAGGCTCCAAACTGTTTGCCACCAAGATAAACAAGAAGTATCAGAACTGTCCAAAAGTTGTTATTTTCTACGTTTTAGTGCTTTGCGTTTGCGTACGTTTGCGTTTAAACGGGAAAGAATAACAGATTCTCCACTGTCAGAGTGAAAGGGTTAACCCACTCAGTCCCAACGACGAGTATACTCGTTCTTTATAAATAATGACTGACAGACAGACAGAAGTTTATTAAAATGTCATTTGTTAATAAATACAATAATTCCAAAGGTTATACACATTTAACATTAACACATGACACTATACAATATACACAATAAAACATTCACAAACATGCAATTATTAATAAAAATATTAAGAAACAAAATACTTTATTGAAGACCTTGAAATCTACTAAAAAGCAATTATCAGATATTCTTAAATATAAAATTCACATGTATATTAAAATTTGAAATCAATTTTTGTTCTTAAATTTATAAAAAACATGTGAGTTTCCCAAAATTTTATATAAAAACTTTCCTACGTTTAAACATCTTTACTACCGAAGTTCCAAGAGAGAATTGCATTTCCTTCATGTGCCCGTAAAGCAGTACACTTGTCCTGTACAAACAGTGTTGACCCAGATCAGATGACTCCTAAAAGAACCCTCTGATCAAGTTCTGCAATGTTTGTTATTTTGCAATGAAAACTATTGATATACAAAAATGATTTGGCTTTATTAGAAACTCTTGATATTAAAAAAATGGACTAGGGTTTATAAGACACTCTTGATATTCAAGAATATCAAGAGTTTCTAATAAAGCCTTGTCCTTTTTTAATATCATGAGTTTCTAATAAAGCATTGTCCCTTTTTTAATATCAAGAGTTTCTAATGAAGTCTTGTCCTTTTTTGAATATCAAGAGTTCCTAATACAGTCTAGTCAATTTTTGAATATCAAGAGTTTCTAAAACAGCCTTGTCCTTTTTGAATATCAAGAGTTTCTAATGAAGTCTTGTCTTTTTTTGAATATCAAGAGTTCCTAATACAGTCTAGTCAATTTTTGAATATCAAGAGTTTCTAAAACAGCCTTGTCCTTTTTGAATATCAAGAGTTTCTAATAAATCATTGTCCTTTTTTAAAAAATCAAGAGCTAATCTGATCAGGGTCTACACTGCTTGAACAGGACACTTTTATTGCTCATAGATACATTGTTTGTAAAAGAACAAGTATACCCGTCGTTAGGACTGAATGTTAACCAATTTACTCTCAAGTACATGTACGTCATAAAGCGCGTTTACAAACAGTTTGTTCGGGTGGGTAAGGGACACAGCGCGCTAGTCAAATTGTTTTGTCAGACAAATCAGTATATTATACGTGCCAGGCATCGGAGAGTCGCCGGGTGGATTCCATCCGGTACTTGGCATACCCCCTGATGCCTTGCGTGACCATGTCAGCCATATCGGCTGATTTTTCGCCGATCTGTGAACGCAAGTCGATGTTTAAAAGTGAGGCACACTGAAAGGGCGCGGGTTAAATGTGACTGAGGCATTCCTCCGAGTACAAAGGTTATAAATATAGCAAACAGTCTGAATCTTGATCAGACGCTGCGGAACATTACGTCTGATCAGGATCTATACTGATTGACAATAAATACGATATAACTTACTGAGTCAATTGACCTAAAATGAACTTGAGAAATAAAGGCAAACGATAATTGCTTCAGCAGATGACGTCGTGGCAGTGCGTGCATATACAGTGGAGAATCTGTTATTCTTTCCCGTTTAAACGCAAACGTACGCAAACGCAAAGCACTAAAACGTAGAAAAGAGCAACTTTTGGACAGTTCTGATAATTCTTGTTTATCTTGGTGGCAAACAGTTTGGAGCCTGATCAGACGCCGGGTTACCCGGCGTCTGATCTGGCTCCAAACTGTTTGCACTGCAAATAATAGTTTTAGCGTAAACGCGTTTATTGGGAAAGAATAACAGATTCTCCACTGTAATTAAAACATACGGTATAATTGCAATTAAAGATTTCAAACACAAGATAAACATTTTGCAATAAATTGGTTTAATTTCACTAGGCTATAGTATTCGATACTCTGATGATAATTTCCGATAGGAAATGGAGGTACAGCGTCCCCTCTCTTCAACGACATCCAATGAGAGACAAACATTGTTTGCGTTGTTCGGAGGGAGTCGTTATAGTGAGGGAAATTGAGTTCCATTATGTAACTTTGAGAAAAAAGGCAGACGACAACCATAAGCAGAAGATATTGTAGCAGTAAAAGCGTTAGACATAATTGTATTGTTAAGTGAACAGTTGCAAGGGTCGTTGTAAGGAGGGTGACGTTGTTGGGAGGGTTGTTGTAGAGAGGGAGCACTGTACATTATATCTTAGAATCCGTCGTTCGTGTATGGACACATTTTTTACTCGAAATTTACACGGGAGAATACCCTAATCGTTCCCAATAAACGCGCGTGTGCTTTAACTATTATTGCATTACAAACAGCGTAACCCGGCGCCCGATAAGTCTAAAATAGTTTGCCAGCATTTGAAAAATAAAAAATATTTTCCACACTATTCTATAGCGTTTGCGTGTATTGTTCGATTTTTCTGACCTGTCGGAGTTATTTTTAGAACAGAATATTTCATTATTGTAAAAGGATAACAGGGTAACATCGGATCTATATAGTCGTACACTTTCCAACTTGAGATAAGTATGATCCTCGTGCAGCACGAGACCGCTGCGCTAACTTTACTACTATCTTATTCTTTCCCAATAAACGCAATTGTATACTAAAACTATTATTTCCATTGCAAACAGGTTTGAGCCAGATCAGACGCCGGGTAACCCGGCGTCTTATCAGGCTCCAACCTGTTTGCTACTCAGATTAAAATATTCTACAATTAAATTTCCACAGTTAAGCGCATTGTGTTTGCGTTCAAACGGGAAATAATAATATATCTTCTACTGTACAATACGCACAAAAATTACAGCTATCCGTATCTCTAACTGGGTGTAGAGAAAACTCATCCCTTTTAAAATTTTAGAATGTTCCAATCTAAAAATAACTCCCGACAGGTCAGAAGAAAACACTAATAATACGTGGTGAAATGTGTCTTCTCCACTAAACATGTGCATGTACGATTCACTGTTAACTCTTTGCACGCTGGTGACGATATCATGAAGCGCTATTGAACGCACAACACCTCTTTGAATAATAATACTAATGATGATAATAATTATACATGTATTACCTTTGCAAACAGTTTTGATTCTGTTGAGACTTCGACTTAATCGGCGTCTCTTCAGGATCCATAATGGTTGACACTCAAATGCTATTCTGGATTTTGTTTTGAAATTCTGATTTTAGAACAGAACATTCAGCAGACGACAACTGTTGCAGACGAAATTTTACTTTACTTTCAAAGATTTAAGGATGGAAGTAAGTAAATGATAAATAGTGTAAGGAGTAATAATTTAGTCAGTGAATTGTAGTGTACATGTACGCAGTCAATGTATTGTCTAGTTGGTAAATATCCTCAAACGTTAAATTGGTTCCTGTAGAACGAGCAAAAGTTGCTAACTTGCCTCATCTTGGAGAGAAGGAGCACATCATTGGAGTGAAGATTTGTAAACGACAATTTACAGAAGACGATTATTGAGGAGAGGAAACAGGGTTAATTCGGGATAATTACAGACTGGAGATAGTGCCGCCGTTACTATCTCACGAGTTAATTCACAAGTCGATTCATAATTAATGCTGTTTACTGGTTTGTGAGACTGAATGGTACTTGACCCTCCTTTCACGCCTGAGACTTTTGATGGCTAATTCCATTTTCATAATACGTCTAGTCCATTTTGACTATATAGATTTTTTGAAAGTATATTGCACAAACTAATGACAAACAAGGAATAGATCCTTTTTAGAGGGTTCCTTTATCAGCCCTCTGATCTGATCCGGATTTTTCCTAAATCTCCTGAATTTTTTTCCAGTTCATGGTAGCTTAAAGCAGGCTGAAAGTAAGGCAGAATGCGCCCAAAGGCGCATTCTGCTTTACTTACAGCCTGCTGAAAGTAGTCGCATGTCAACAAAACAAGAAAAAGTCTATGGGGTAAAGGTACGATTCGTAAAATCGCACTTGAAAAATGCAAATTTGGAAATCCTAGGATTTTTTATGTCAACTTATGGCAGCCCTGCTTTAATGAACAAGTTAACTATTTATAGACACAGTGGTCCCTTTCTACAACGACCACCAACAGGAGACACATATAGTGTGTATGTGTGTTGTTCGGAGGGAGTCGTTAAAGTGAGGGAGTATTAAGACTTGGCTAATATTTGCAAACAGCTAGAATCCAGACGCGGCGTCTGATCTGGACTCAAGCTGGTTGTCACTTATAATTATATTTATTCTATAAAAACATCCAATTGTATGTAACTTTTAGAAAAAACAGCAGGCGACAATTTTAAGCAGACGATATTACAGCAGTAAAAGCATAAGACGTAAGTATCCTGTTTAGGAAAATGTGGCAAGGGTCGTTGTAAGGAGGGCGTCGTTGTTAGGAGTCCATTGTAAGGGGGGAACATTGTACACTGCTTGTAAATGATGAGTATACTCGTGACTAGGACTGGATGTCCTATTCTTTATACAGTGGAGAATCTGTTATTCTTTCCCAATAAACGCGTTTACGCTAAACCTATTATTTGCAGTGCAAACAGTTTGGAGCCAGATCAGACGCCGGGTAACCCGGCGTCTGATCAGGCTCCAAACTGTTTGCCACCAAGATAAACAAGAAATATCAGAATTGTCCAAAAGTTGTACTTTTCTACGTTTTAGTGCTTTGCGTTTGCGTACGTTTGCGTTTAAACGGGAAAGAATAACAGATGCGTCTATGCGTTTTGTTACACAGACGAACATCGATACAGTGAAGAAGATGTTATTATATTCCGTGTTACAAACGAAAGGTAGCGCAATTTCAATAAAATTGATTAAAATTAAGACGCTTTCATTTTAACTTTATAGCAAACAGCTTGGAACTTGATCAAACTCCTGATCTTTGTCCAACCCGATTTCAATGGAAATTATTGATCTAAGATACCCGCGTTTATTTTGATAAAATTCCCACTTTTATTGACAAGACGATTCATAATTAATGCTTTTGACTGGGGGAGTTAAGCTTTCTGCTTTGTTACCAATTTGATTTTAGCTGTACTTTCTGCCTTACACCGAAACCAAAACATATTTTGTTTGATCGTCATAGATCGTATTGCTGTACGGCTTCATCGCTATGAAAGCACTTAAATTTATGTCATAATCAGACCAGACTGGGAGAGAAAATGCATGTTTTAACATTAACCCGTTCGCTGCCTTACTCCGAGTACAATACTGAGCATTACTCATTTGCAAACAGTTTGGATCCTGATCAGACGCCGCGTAACGCTGCGTCTGATCACGATCCAAACTGTTTAACACTCATTTCAACATAAGATCCGTCAAAATATCTAAAACGTAAATATGAGAAATAAAAGTAGACGAGAATTGTTTAAAATTGATGACGTCATGGCGGTTAAGGGGATCAAACTGACAAATCCATGCTTCATTTAGTTTCCTATACTTCCACTGAGACACAACTTGGAATAAATATAACCAAATGTCATTACCACCATGCTGTCAGTTTTTTGTGCAATTACTAAACAGTGTTTTGTTTTGTCTAGTTGGTATTTATTTCCCTTAGGGTCTAAGGGGTTATCTATTTCCACTCAATTACAGTGGAGAATCTGTTATTCTTTCCCGTTTAAACGCAAACGTACGCAAACGCAAAACACTAAAACGTAGAAAAGTACAACTTTTTGACACTTCAGATAATTCTTGTTTATCTTGGTGGCAAACAGTTTGGAGCCTGATCAGACGCCGGGTTACCCGGCGTCTTATCTGGCTCCAAACTGTTAGCACTGCAAATAATAATTTTAGCGTAAACGCGTTTATTGGGAAAGAATAACAGATTATCCACTGTATGTTGCCAATGTCTATATTGTCAAACTTGTATTGTTTTAACCCTCTCGCCGCCCAAATATCGTCTGCATTGGAAGTGTCGTCTGCCACATTTTTTCAAGTCAGATTTAGGGCTTTTTGACGGAAGAAACATACATATGAGCGTCAAACAGTTTGTGTCTTGATCAGACGCCGCGTAACGCGCCGTTTTATCATGAACCAAACTGTTTGTGAAGGCGGCATAAGCAGTGAAAAGGTTAAGTGACCACCAAAAAAGACATACAGCGCTCCCTCTCTACAGCGGCCCTCCAAACAACGACTCCCTCCGTACAAAGACACTCGCCGTAATTCCCTTAACGGGTTTAATTAAGTCTAACTATTTTACTGCTGCAATATCGTCTGCTTAAGATTGTAGTCGGCTGTTTACTCTCACAGTTACATATAAGTGGAGATTTTGATAGAATACATATATTGACCAGTGACAAACAGCTTGAATCCTGATCAGACGCCGCGTTACGCGGCGTCTGATCTGGATTCAAGCTGTTTGCAAATGTAAGCCAAGTCCTACTTGTCCCTCTCTATAACGACTCCCTCCGAACAACACACACAATATGTGTCTCCCATTGGATGTCGTTGTAGAGAGGGAACACTGTACTTGTAGTATTCAAGAAATGTGGCAGCTTAATGCCAGAAACAAGTAATGCAGAATGTTGTATTATTTTTGTCCTGCATTTAAAGACCATCTCTCTTTAAATACACAGTACTAGTGCTATATCCCGGACAAATGTTTCTTATTTGGCTCCAGCGAATAGAGATTAGTTTCACTTTGGGGGCAACTGTCACTTATATTGACTCGTTTTTCGTGAGAGTTTACCCCTTAACAGTTTCATTGTCGTCTGCTTCACTTTTGTTGTATGCAATGTCGTTTCAAAGTTAACAAATAAGAAAGTATCACCTAAAGATATTTCAAAACGATTGTCAAACAGTTTGGATTCTGGTCGGACGTCGCGTGACGCGGCGTCTGATCAGGTGCCAAACTGTTTGCAAACAATCTTTTAAGCGTCATTGTGAGTGAAAGGGTCAATATGTAAATTTAGCCGCTACATGTACATGTATGTCATCAACATAGTGTTTTTTCTCCATATTTCGTTCGGCGCTTATTTGCAAATTCAACCGATGTGAGGTCATAAAAAACCATTAATGTTGTTTTTGAAGTTTTCTGGGTAACCTGTCGTCTGATCAGGCTCCAAACTGTTTGCCACCAAGATAAACAAGAATTATCAGAATTGTCCAAAAATTGTTCTTTTCTACGTTTTAGTGCTTTGCGTTTGCGTACGTTTGCGTTTAAACGGGAAAGAATAACAGATTCTTCACTGTATTTCGTTTGCAACAATTGTTGTCTGCTTGTGTTAAATTTTATATTTCGTTAAAAACAGGGTGACAAACAATTTAGAAACTGATCAGGATTCAAACGATTTGCAAAGGCTATCATCGTTTCGTCGCAAGCACGAATAGAGAGTTGACGAGTCTGAAAACAAATGGTGAAATAGCATAACATAACATTTCCGAGAAATAAATATATGAGACACTTTAATAAGGACATTTGAATTTGCAATTGTGACAAATAAAATATCTAAATAAACACCACTGGAATAAATTGAATTTGGCTTGTTTTTATCACAAATTTCAAGAGATTTAAGTCAAGGGCTCAAGTGACGAAAACACTTATAATTTCCATAAATCACAAATACAGACAGACAGACAGACATAATTGTTTATTAGAATACATGTACTAAAATACAAAAGCAAATATAACTGACTGGTACAGTGGAGAAAACGTTATTCTTTCCCAATAAACGCGTTTACGCTAAAACTATTATTTCCAATACAAACAGTTTGGAGCCAGATCAGACGCCGGGTAACCCGGCGTCTGATCAGGCTCCAAACTGTTTGCCACCAAGTTAAACATGAATTATCAGAATTGTCCAAAAGTTACACTTTTGTACGTTTTAGTGTTTTGCGTTTGCGTACGTTTGCGTTTAAACGGGAAAGAATAACAGATTCTCCACTGTATTTAATGGTGTCTTATTGATGTGTGTAATTTGCTTTAAGCATTACGTTGTCATAATATCGTTTTCAGTTATAGTTCTGTCTGCAATAGTTGTTTCATTCCGGACCCAAAGTGTTGGGAAAGTCATCTGTTACTGTCTTAGTCGCACATAGGAGTTCTAGCGCAATTTCTGCACGTTCATACAAAGCCATGTACTAGCACCATCTGTTTGTAAGAGGATAAATGTTAGACCGGCTTCATCGCTATGAAAGCACTTAAATTTATGTCAAAATCAGACCAGACTGGGAGAGAAAATGCATGTTTTAACTTTAACTCCTTCGCTGCCTTACTCCGAGTACACTACTTAGCATTACTCATTTGCAAACAGATTGGATCCTGATCAGACGCCGCGTAACGCTGCGTCTGATCACGATCCAAACTGTTTAACACTCATTTCAACATAAGATCCGTCAAAATATCTAAAACGTAAATATGAGAAATAAAAGTAGACGAGAATTGTTTAAAATTGATGACGTCATGGCGGTTAAGGGGATCAAACTGACAAATCCATGCTTCATTTAGTTTCCTATACTTCTACTGAGACACAACATGGAATAAATATAACCAAATGTCATTACCACCATGCTGTCAGTTTTTTGTGCAATTACTAAACAGTGTTTTGTTTTGTCTAGTTGGTATTTATTTCCCATAGGGTCTAAGGGGTTATCTATTTCCACTCAATTATGTTGCCAATGTCTATATTGTCAAACTTGTATTGCTTAAACCCTCTCGCCGCCCAAATATCGTCTGCATTGGAAGTGTCGTCTGCCATATTTTTTCAAGTCAGATTTAGGGCTTTTTGACGGAAGAAACATACATATGAGCGTCAAACAGTTTGTGTCCTGATCAGACGCCGCGTAACGCGCCGTTTTATCAAGAACCAAACTGTTTGTGAAGGCGGCATAAGCAGTGAAAAAGTTAAGTGACCACCAAAAAAGACATACAGCGCTCCCTCTCTACAGCGGCCCTCCAAACAACGACTCCCTCCGTACAACGACACTCGCTGTAATTCCCTTAACGGGTTTAATTAGGTCTAACTATTTTACTGCTGCAATATCGTCTGCTTAAGAATGTAGTCTACTGTTTACTCTCACAGTTACATATAAGTGGAGATTTTGATAGAATACATATATTGACCAGTGACAAACAGCTTGAATCCTGATCAGACGCCGCGTTACGCGGCGTCTGATCTGGATTCAAGCTGTTTGCAAATGTAAGCCAAGTCCTACTTGTCCCTCTTTATAACGACTCCATCCGAACAACACACACAATATGTGTCTCCCATTGGATGTCGTTGTAGAGAGGGAACACTGTACTTGTAGTATTCAAGAAATGTGGCAGCTTAATGCCAGAAACAAGTAATGCAGAATGTTGTATTATTTTTGTCCTGCATTTAAAGACCATCTCTCTTTAAATACACAGTACTAGTGCTATGTCCCGGACAAATGTTTCTTATTTGGCTCCAGAGAATAGAGATTATTTCCTCTTTGGGGGCAACTGTCACTTATACATGTATTGACTCGTTTTTCGTTAGAGTTTACCCCTTCACAGTTTCATTGTCGTCTGCTTCAATTCTGTTGTATGCAATGTCGTTTCAAAGTTAACAAATAAGAAAGTATCACCTAAAGATATTTCAAAACGATTGTCAAACAGTTTGGATCCTGGTCGGACGTCGCGTGACGCGGCGTCTGATCAGGTGCCAAACTGTTTGCAAACAATCTTTTAAGCGTCATTGTGAGTGAAAGGGTTAATATGTAAATTTAGCCGCTACATGTACATGTATGTCATCAACATAGTGTTTTTTCTCCATATTTCGTTCGGCGCTTATTTGCAAATTCAACCGCTGTGAGGTCATAAAAAACCATTAATGTTGTTTTTAAAGTTTTCTGCGGGAAGTAAACTGCAGGAATGCAAACGTTATATAGGTTACTGTAAGACGTATGTCATTAACTTTTGTTTTTCACTGTAGCACCTACTCCAGAGATTACCATACCTTACCGCGGTACTTAATTGTAACAGGGAGTGTATTTGTTCATTTGACTAAGAGTATCCCCTGTGTAAGGACTAAAGGGCCCTGGAATCATCTCTCATCATTATCTCATCTCATCATTCATCGACGCTATATGACTTTTTTGTGTGGCAGTACATGTACCGTAGTACCCAGTTCATACATTCATTAGCACGCCTCGTCGAACCTCTCAATGACGCTTAAAAGCGCGTTTGCAAACAGTTTTGATCGTGAGCAGATGCCGCGTAACGCGGCGTCCGATCAGGATCCAACATTTTTTATACTGATTGATATTTCTTCAGTCATACTGCCTTTTTTTAAACTTTCAAACGACATTGCAGACACCAAAATTGAAGCAGATGACAATGAAACGGTAATGGTGTAAATGCTCACGAAAAAATGTATCATGAAATTACTTGTGTTTCATTATTTTAATCTAGCTAAAGGTTGAACAAAACTGTATTTAAAAAGTTCAAACGTGGCTTTGAAATACGGATATGTTCGATTTAAGCGAATTCAAAATACCAAAATTCGACTGTATGCATTTCGTTTGCGAACCATTGTCGTCTACAATTATTCTCATACATGTAATTGGGTTGTCTGCCTCTTTTTTCAGACATACACTCAGTGCAAAAAGAAACGCACATCGTGCTCATGCGCAGATTAAGAATATTTTCTTGAAGAAAATTAGAATACTAATACCATATCTCAAGATTGATTTCATTCTGTAACAAGTTCAGAAACAAAAAACTCAAAACAAGTGTACTGCTTTTTAACCCTTTCACTCTTAATGACGCCAAAAACGCATTTGCAAACAGTTTGAATCCTGATCAGACGCCGCGTAACGCGGCGTCTGATCAGGTTCCAAACTGTTTGACCCTCGTAGCGATATGTTTTAATTCATACTACATTTGATGTTACTTTGAAACGATCTTACAAACAACTAATTCGAAGCATACGACAATGAAACGGTGAAGGGGTAAAAATCTCACGATTAATTTGGCAGCGAAAGAGAACTACAGTGTGTTTTAAAAATCGCACCGATTTGTGCAGGTTGTGTTTTTCAACATTGATACCCCCAGACAGAACTACTGACCTTAATGAAAAGATTAATTCACAAATACGTTCCTTCTACATACAAATAGTGAAATGAAAAAATGTGCGTTTCTTTTTGCACTGAGTGTACATGTATCACTTTAGCGTCAAACAGTTTGGATGTAGACGAGGCATCTGAACACATCCAATAAGTTCATCAGCAATTTTCTTGTACAGTGGAGAATCTGTTATTCTTTTCCGTTTAAACGCAAACGTACGCAAACGCAAAGCACTAAAACGTAGAAAAGAACAACTTTTGGACAATTCTGATAATTCTTGTTTATCTTGGTGGCAAACAGTTTGGAGCCTGATCAGACGCCGGGTTACCCGGCGTCTGATCTGGCTCCAAACTGTTTGCACTGCAAATGATAGTTTTAGCGTAAACGCGTTTATTGGGAAAGAATAACAGTTTCTCCACTGTATTATGTCGTTTGCAACAATTGTCGTCTGCTTGTGATAATTTTTAAATTTCGTTTGAGAACAGGGTGACAAACAAATTAGAAACTGATCAGGATTCAAACGATTTGCAAAGGCTATCATGGTTTCGTCGCAAGCACGAATACAGAGATTACGAGTCTGAAAACAAATGGTGAATTAGCATAACATAACATTTCCGAGAAATAGATATATGGGACACTTTAATAAGGACATTTGAATTTGAAATTGTGACAAATAAGATATCTAAACAAACACCACTGGAATAAATTGAATTTGACTTGTTTTTATCACAAATTTCAAGAGATTTGTGTAAGTCAAGGACTCAAGTGACGAAAACACTTATAATTTCCATAAATCACAAATACGGACAGACAGACAGAAAGAATTGTTTATTAGAATACATGTACTAAAATACAAAAGCAAATATAACTGACTGGTACAGTGGAGAAAACGTTATTCTTTCCCAATAAACGCGTTTACGCTAAAACTATTATTTCCATTACAAACAGTTTGGAGCCAGATCAGACGCCGGGTAACCCGGCGTCTGATCAGGCTCCAAACTGTTTGCCACCAAGATAAACAAGAATTATCAGAATTGTCCAAAAGTTGTTCTTTTCTACGTTTTAGTGCTTTGCGTTTGCGTACGTTTGCGTTTAAACGGGAAAGAATAACAGATTTTCCACTGTATTTAATGGTGTCTTATTGATGTGTGTAATTTGCTTTAAGCATTGCGTTGTCATAATATCGTTTGTCTGCAATAGTTGTTTCATTCCGGACCCAAAGTGTTTGCAAAATCATCTGTTACTGTCTTAATTGCACAAAAGAGTTCTAGCGCAATTTCTGCACGTTCATACAATGCCATGTACTAGCACCATCTGTTTGTAAGAGGATAAATGTTAGACCAAATCTGAATGTAAGACATAAAAATTATAATACTTAAAGACTACCTTAACCCATTTGTGCCCACGATCCCATATATGGGAAATAGGCAAACAGTGTAGACTCTGATCAGACGCCGCATCATGCGGCGTCTGATCAGAGACTACACTGTTTGCTGATAGGAATTTCAATATGAAACAAAATTAAAATGAAAATTTTGACCAGGCATCCCTTTTATAAAAATGGACGTATCCAATATATAAACAAGGAAGAATCTTCTGGGCGCAAATGGGTTAAGGAGAATTGCCAAATTTCGTAACACAACACAATCATTATAAACTCTTTATTATACCCTAGCCAGAAACTACATTTATCGTTGAGCATGTGTCTAAATATACTAGAGTAAAGGTTTGTTTCTTGTCTACAGACAAGTTCACGAACAACACTATGTTCACAAATATAAAGTGGAGAAGACGCATTTTGTTTATTTCCTAATAAACGAGTTTATGCTCAAACACAATGGCAATTACAAAGGTTTGTAGCCAGATTAGACGCCGTGTAGTCCTGCGTCTGATCAGGGTCCTAATTGTTTTGTACTCAGGTTTAGATTAGTCACGGGTTTCAAAAAGTTGCCATTTTCTACATTTTATTGGTTTGCATTTGCGTTTATATTCGTTAATAAAATGGGAAATAATAACGTCTCACCCACTCTGTCAATTACAGCCCAATTTGATATAAACTAGATCAAAATATGAATATTGAAAATCATAAACAGACATTACAATGATGTTAGTCAGTTATAAAACATAAAACTATACACAATCCGTAATGCATTTCCGCCAATTGCTACTGTTTTGGTATTTTATGACTTCCTGAATTAATCTTTAGATGATAAATATTTTGTTTTCGGTTAAGCCAAAAGAAAATAAGAAGTACTATAGAAAGTCATTATTTTATACCAGCCAATTATAATAGAGAGATATCTTTTCTCCCATTTTCGCCTATATGAAAGATATTTGCCTCATAGAGAATAACTCTTTTGTCTATGTCGCGTGGTTTTTGTGTTCATCCATTCTCTACTTATCCACAAGAACTACAATAGGCGGTTCACCAAAATGACGTCATTTGTGATGACGTTACCACAAATAACGTTACGTTTTGGCAGAATAACAATTCCAAAAATTGCAATGAATGGATACATATGTCAAGTCAAATCCTGCTATTGCGACCACGAGTAATACAATTAAGGAATAATTCCAATATGTATTGTGTTCATGGAGGTATGGAAAAAACCCTTTCACTCTTATACTATATGAAACCGCGAATCGGTTTCATACAAAATTGTAACCAGGGGTTTTTCATACCTTCATGTACACAAAAAATATTCAATTTATTTCTAATAATTTAATATCACCACTGAATTTAAGAAAGGAATTAAAAAGAGATTTTGACATAAGTGTTCAGTATTTAACACTTTTAAGCCGTAAATTGTTTTCACTCCGCCATATTATTTACCGTAAGCACGTGACGTTGTTTTAGTAACGTCATCGCCAATGGCCACGGGGGGCTAACTAGGTATTACGATGAAATGTTTGTCTACGACAACCTATATGGGTATTATAAGAGATTTGTATAGCAACGAAGTCAGTGTATATAGTGAGAAATGTTTGTCTACGACAACAAAATTGCCTTCGTAGCAATACAAATTTGTTATAATACCCATATAGGTTGTCGTAGACAAACATTTCATCGTAATACCTAGTTGGCCCCCCGTGATGGCGTCATTTGACGTCCCGCTTCATACAGCGGTATGAAAAAGTAGTCCCGACAAGGTGTGGCCTTATTTCATTTTGTGAATGGTGTTATGAAAAAAATACAACCAATCACAGCTAACCAAAATTTTGGAAAACAAACGATATTAAACTATTGTTCAATAGTTAGTGTTAAAACAGTTGTCAGCTCAAAGGAAGCAATGTCCGTTGGTTTCTGTTTTTTGTGTTAAATTCTAATAATATTATATACATATACCGGCGTACATGTACATATACCAGCTCACACAATGTTAATGCAAAAACTGCATTTGCTATTTAGCCACTTGGAACCATTTGCTTTACATCTCTTTAAAGCATACATCCTACCGTCGATGGCGGCGGTGGCAAACGTTCAGATTTAGCTCCAACGTTAATACGTTTTCAGTTTTAAACTATTCTCATTTCTATACGTACAAGTCTTGATTTCGCTAGTCGTCACGTTGCTCAAGACATCTGACACCAAGGTTTTCTTGCCCAATATCTATACACATATCTTGTCGTCCTGGAGTAGTTTGTTACGGTGGTGATTAATACTGCTGGAGATCTTTATTGCATTTGTTGCAAACTCGAACTGGCTTCTTGGAAATAGCTAACTGGGCTTCATGCGCAGAACACTCGTTGCAAAATATATTCCCACAGCTTCGACAATGGTGCTGTAAAACAGAGAAAATAGTTCATTAAATGAAACATCAATCCATTATTTAATCTAATTATTAAAGGCATATAATAAACGTTTGAGAAAACTTTGGGTAATTCAGATTTAGACATTTTTAATTACGAAAACCATAAAGACGATTGTCAAATAGTTTTTTATCCATAACAGATGCCGTGGTACCCATTACCCAAGTTGTCATCGAATGGCAAATGGTCAACATCTTTAAGAGCAATTTGATCTAAATTTACAACTGTTAGAGTAAAAAATGGATTTGGAGTAACTCGATCAGGTTGTGTACTAAATGCTGCCCGTATGAAAGTTTTTGCTAGGTTTATTTGGTAAAAGAAATAACAAATACGTAAATAAAATATAGGCATAGTGTGAGTTCAGTAACCATTGCATTAGTTCCAGATTTGTCTGCAACGTAAGCAGCCAAATACAGTGAAGAAGATGTTCTTCTTTTCCAATAACCACGTCAGTGCCGAAACAGTAATTTCCATTGCAAACAGTTTGGCGCCTGATCAGACGCCGGATTACCCGGCGTCTGAACAGGCTCCAAACTTTTTGCAACTCGGATTTAAATACATCAGGAATTTTCCGAAAAAACATGTAGATCTAATTTTTATACATTTTATTTCGCTGCATTTAGTTCCGTTTAAACGGAGCAGACTAACGCTTCCCCACTGTTTTTTTTCTGCTTGTTCTGTTACATGTGTAAATCGATTGTAGCATTTCGTGTCGATGACCCTGTACTGCGAGGATGTTGAAATGCAAATATGGTCTTTTCTAAGAAAATGACAACTACAGTTAAATCTATGGAGAAAATTCAAAGTTCACTTTTGTCATTTCTTTGAAAAGCCATGACAAGACTTGTTCAACAGCTTGAATTGTACGCTCTACTGATTTGCTCGGTTTCTTATATCGACCCAAACTGCTTTCAAAAGAATATTACGAAATCACTAAAGAGTGCATTTTATTTAGCGCAGGTTCCAGTTTGTTTACTAAATCTGCAGACTGATTTACCTGGTTTCTTATATGGACCCAAACTGTTTTCAAAAGAATATTAATATGCCACTAATGAGTGCTAAAGATTTAGCGCCAGATTCCAGCTTGTTTACTAAATCTGCAGGCGACTAAAGTTGACTTTGCAAACTTGTTATACCCCCACCACTAATGGTTGGGGCTATATAGGAAACGCCTTGTCCGTCCGTCCGTCCTTCCGTATGTCGGTCGGTCGGTCCGTCCGTCGCGTTTTTCCGGGACATTTGCCTTTTTCTTGAAAAATGTTTATGATACAATCTTCAAACTTGGTATACATTATCAATGTTATTTGGGGACACTCGTTAACAGGTTTCATAACTCTTGCACGAAATTTGACAGAATTATACCCCTTTTAAACTTGATTTTTTTCCCTCTTAATTGAGAATATTTTCTTTGAACATGCCATTTTCTTGAAAACTATTCATGATATTCTCTTCAAACTTAGTACACATTTTAAGTGTTGTATTGTGAGACTTTTCATCAAGTTATAAACTCTTGCACACGATTTGACAAAAAAATGCCCCTTTATAACTTGAAATTTTGTACCTTAATATGCATTTATTCTTTGGACAGGTCATTTCCTTGAAAACTATTTATGACATTGTCTTCAAACTTGGTACACATTATAAGGGTGATGTTTGCAGACTCTGCTTGAAGTTACATAACTCTTGCCAACAAATGACAGAATTATGCCCCTTTTTAACTTGAAATTTTCTTCTATTTTCTTGGAACATGCCATTTTCTTGAAAAATATTCATGACATTGTCTTCAAACTTGGTACACATTATTGGTGTTGTACTGTGAGACTTTTCTTCAAGTGTGACAACTCTTGCATAAAATTTGACAGAATTATGCCCCTTTTCAGCTTGAAATTTAGTTCCTTAATATGCATGTATTATTCTTTCTACATGTCACTGTGCTGTTTGTGACAGGTCAGTTTGGAGTGGTGGTATCAATCACATTTAGTGATAGCTCTAGTTTGACACTAGTATCGATAATGCGTTGGACAAACTGCTTTGAATCTTACTTTGGAATAATAATTTAGGCATTGTTTTCAAAGATGAAGTTCTAAGGAAAACTAGCTTGTGAAGGGGCGAACATAAACGTTACCAAATCGGCGATGGCAGAGATATCCAAAACAAGCAACAAACAATGTTGCAGGCGGGCAAGGAGTGATTGTGGCATTGATATTCCAGGAAATAGATTAGTAGTATTTCTAAAACACTAGCCAGTTAATTAAACTGTAATACATTTGTAAAGCGCTTCAATATTCTTTTCTCTGAAAATGGCAGCATATCTCAAATTAGCAAACAGCGTTGAGCCGGATCAACCGCTGGGTAACATGATGTCAGCTTAGGATCAAACAAGTTTGATACTCAACTAGATATGTCTTTTACTACACATGAAGCATATATATAACAGTTGTTTGTGCGACGATGATCCAGAGGGGTTATGCACATTAACCGGAAGAAGAAGAAGAAAAAGAAGAACAGTCAAACAGTCGAACGTCACTGAGTCGAACTTGTTTTAGTCGAACTAATACCTATTGCAAAGTTAAAGTTCGAGTTTTCGAGCGTTGACTGCGATTGAAAAATAAATGAAGCCAACTGTAAAATCAATAAGTTTTCAACGATGGTGAAATACAGTGGAAAACACGTTATTATGTCCCGTTTAAACGCAAACGAAACGCAAACGCATTGCACTCTAATGTAGAAAATACAACATTTTGGCCATTCTGACTATTCATGTTAATATATGTGAAAACAGTTTGGCGCCAGATCAGACGCCGGGTTTCCCGGCGTCTGGTCGGCTCCAAACTGTTTGCAATGGAAATGATAGTTTTAGCGTAAACGCGTTTATTGGGAAAGAATAACGTTTTCTCCACTGTACTAGTAACATACTGCACATACAGATGTCTCTAACCCAAAAGATGTGTTTGAATGAAAACAAAACAACTATTTCTCAAATTAATGCTCAAATGTATGTTGCATAATCGTGCATATATCCTTAAAATATGACCGGTATAAAATCACAGCGTCCTTGGGCTAGCGCACTTAAATGTATCTTTGGTAGTACACAAATAAATTGACACACTTATCTACAACCCATTGTAAAACAGTCAAAACTGCATTAATCAGTTCCTAAAAACAATATGAATAAGCAGTCATGTGTAAAGTGACAAATGTAATACTATTCTCACATCCTGCATTAGTCAGGAAAATGTCTTAACAATATACGTATACTAACAGTGGAAAATGCGTTACTTTTCCCGTTTTTTAAAACCACAAATGAAACGCAAACGCATAGAAATCGTATACTAACAGTGGAAAATGCGTTACTTTTCCCGTTTTTTAAAACCACAAATGAAACGCAAACGCATAGAAATCAAACGTAGAAAATTAAAGATATTGACACTTCTCAGGATAATCTGAGTGGCAAACAGATTGGAGCCTGATCGGACGCCGGGTTATCCGGCGTCTGATCTTGCTCCAAACTGTTTGCAATGTCCAGAAATAATAGTTTTAGCGTTATTGCATTTACTAGGAAAGAATAAGGTTTTCCCTACTGTGCCAAAAAATAGCCGATTAACTCTAACCCCCTGAAACTTAAGATGGAAACTGAATGAAGTTTTTACCATATTGACTATTTACGGTTATTATCTGTGTTATATTGCAAAATGGCAAACTGCATATCCTGATCAAATTGCTCCTGCAGGAGTCCTCAGATTATGGTCTACACTGTCTGTATAGGACAAGTGTATTCCTCACATGTACACTGTTTGTTAATGGCGAGTATACTCGTCTCTAGGGTTCGATGTGTTAAGACACAGTTGACTGTACATTGTAAATACATATCCAGCTTCGTCTGCTGTTTTTCTCAAAGTTACATAATGGACATTTTGACCTAAAAAGCTTAATAGCGAGTTACAAACAGCTTGAATCCAGATCAGACGCTGCGTAAGGTTATCCGATTTCCCTCCCTATAACGACTCTCTCCGAACAACGCGTACAATTGTTGTCTCCTAGTGTCGTAGAGAGGGTGAACTGTATATCTATAATACCTAACAGAAGACCGTAGGAAATTTTACATTCCGGTTTGCGTAAAAAAACTGATATTGTAATATCACAGTAAATCGGTGACGTCATGACGTCTGTTTAGACAGATTTTATGTTTGCTAGCACTTTGAATAGATCTAGGTTATATTGATCTTTAGAACCGTCATAAAAACTCTATCATGATCATCTAGATAAAAATGACAAACGGTTCAGAACCTGTTTAAAGGACTCAATAGGAGTCATGTGATCTGGGTCTTCACTGTTTACACAGGACAAGTGTTCACTTAACATGTGCACTTTTTCAGATGCTTTTAAAAGATACTTTTGTTCTTGAAAATTGCTGCATCACGGTTGGTATTGTTACATGTATATTGATGTTAATTATTTGTTTTGTATGAAAATGCCTTTTGTTTTGTGTGCTTGTATATATGTTGAGGGCCTCATGGAAGATTGGTATTTACCAAATGTGCTCTCTCGTTAAATAAAGTCTTTATTATTATCATTATTATTATTATTATTATTATTGTGTCATTTCAGGAGCACGATGGCAGTACTAATACTCAGTACATGTATGGGCGGGCCGATAAAGACATCATTTAGCAGCGGACTTGGGTCCAACTCGGCATCTAAGGTTCTCTGTTTCTAAGAGCCGTATTAATCATTACTATTACACTACTTTTGAGCTACCCTATGACAATATCAGATTTATTGCACTGCAAACAGTGTATCTTTTTAACCCTTTACCCCATAACCTGATTCTAGTTTTGAAGACAGGCGACCACTTAAAGCAGGTTGAAAGTAAAGCAGAATGTGCCCTAAGGCACATTCTGCTTTACTTTCAGCCTGCTTTAAGCTATCATCTGCTAGGATTTAGAATTTTTTTCTTATGGTTCTTTTTTAAGACTGTATAAATTGGAACTTTTTTCTTCAGCGGATGAATAAATCAAATGTGCTAAAAGACGCTTATATGAGGGAAAGGGTTACGCAAGACCAGCTGCCACGTCGGAGACACGGCGACTTAATTTGGTACACATGAACATGATTTGGCATTCACTAGCATGTCCAATATATTACCATTTTAACATGTTTGTAGGGAAAGACCTAGATTTCATCTCCCGTGTACTATACTTTCGTACGGCTAATGTTTAAACTTTGTGACTTTCAAGCACTGTCCACGAACTTTACGGACACACCTCGTACATGTATAATATAGTTTGCGTAATATGAAATAGTATTATATAAATTTTTATGAAACAAACGCGGCTTCTGATCAGGATCGAAACTGTTTGCCTCTTGTTTTGAAATTACGTTAGCTACACTGCATTTAATCTGACTGTGAAACGATTTTGCAAACAGCGATATTAACGCATACGACAATATGGCGGTGTAGGAGTAAAAATCTCACGATACAATTGATCATGAAAAGGGTTGAATTGATAACTTTATGGCAGTGAAGGTGTTACAGTGGAGAATGTGTTATTCTTTCCCAATAAATGCGTTTACGCTAAAACTATTATTTGCAGTGCAAACAGTTTGGAGCAAGATCAGAGGCCGGGTAACCCGGCGTCTGATCAGGCTCCAAACTGTTTGCCACCAAGATAAACTTGAAATATCAGAATTGTCCAAAAGTTGTTCTTTTCTACGTTTCAGCGCTTTGCGTTTGCGTACGTTTGCGTTTAAACGGGAAAGAATAACAGATTCTCCACTGTATATCTATTGTTCCCATGATGATACTCGTTTTTCAATTTCGTTCGCTTGTTACATGTTTTAAAAATGAAAATTCTTTGTTTGTTTCAGAAATCCAGTCCTTTTTTCACTGATTTGAATAGGGGGGAACTATTCCACTACGGTGTAATTGCGTTATCTCATCCAAACACTCCCCGACGATGCTAAAAGTAGAATGCAGTTTAACCCTTTCATGATCAAATTATGCGGGAGATTTTATTCCCTTCACCGCTTTATTGTCGCCTGCTTCAGTATTAGGTTTCAACGTTAGATTTTAGGTTGTTTGACTTAAATCATATCGATAAGAGTGTCACACAGTTTGGGTCATAATCAAGCGGTGTCTGATCAGGCCCTTATTTGTTTGCAAACACGTGTTGTGGCGTCATTGAGAGTGAAAAGGTTAAGCTATTTGTTGCGGTTATGCAGTAGAGGTACATGTACATGTACTTACATTTACATGAAACAGTAACGATATTAGTTGTAGTAAAACCGAAACGCTGTAACAATTCAATATTGGTCTTCAAAGCCCTTATTAAGAACATGTCCAAGAATGCAGACCATATTTACAGTGCTGTCGTTCTTGTTCAGTCTTGTTTATGATACGTAAACCATTATCTCCCTTTGTCCACGAGATCAATAATCGATTCGTTAGCCAGACTTACAGGCATCGCTTGATCATTTAGCCTTGATAAGAAATCACTTAAAAAGACTTAATTCAAATTCAAGGTAAAAACGATTTTTGAATTGTTTAGAAAACATTCTTTCTCCTCATAACTGCTAAAGTATTACATGTAGCAGATGTTTAAAAGGATATTTTATTCGCGTTCAAAATCAGCAAACTACACACTTTCACCTTTTTTACTATATGTTTAATGTGTCCGACACGTACCTTTTTCAAATCAAAATGGAAGCAAAAATTCATTAAAACAGAAAATTAAAATTTACACCATGTGAAACAGAAGAAAATAAAGTTTATTGCTATAACTGCTAAAACATTGTCAAATATATTTAATACCTTAAAAAACCTTTAAACTTATTCCACTATACATTCTATTTAGGGCAGTCGGCTGGGAAATTGAACGATATCGATTTTATCGGATTTTTGCTCCACTTGATTAAGCCAGTCAAAAAGGACTGAATGTTGGGTATGAGAATAACATTAACACTTATATATCCTGATTTCGATATTTCGATAACAAAATGATCTGAATTTCAGAAATACTTTTCCTTAAAATCTAAGATATACAGAAAACATCTCTATTACGCCCACTAAATTATTAGAAATTTTAAAAAAAAGGTGTATACTTACAGCAAGGTGGCAGCAAAACAGAAAACTCCTGAAGGAGATTTCTGTTTTACTGTAACGTTGCTGTTAGCTGTCACCTGTCTTTTATAAATCAGTAAGCCTTATTTTAGTGGTCGTTATACAGATATTTTACTATATTCGGACCATTTACAAAGCTAATGCGTTAAAACCAGAAAAACACAACTAAATACACGGGTGACTATACATGGCACATATTTTGACTGTAACCTTGCGTGGTTGTAAACAATGATATCTGTCATGGCCATGATAAACGACATCCGGCGAAACAATTCTAAATCAGCGGAACAGTCGCACATAATTAACAACCTGAGTTATGTATTTCTAAGACACCGACCAGTGTTCAGCTTTAATTCTCGCAATGATTAATTCCTCTCTTCATTGGCAAATATACTACATGTATCCGATTCACAAACACATTTTGAATCCTGATCAGAAAACGCCTCTGATATTTGAAAAACAAAACAACGAAAGAGCAAAACCGAAAGGCAACGCAGAAAAAAGAGTGCTGAGATCTCCCATCAATTAATTTGAGTAAATTAACCCTTTCATGATCAACATTATACATGTAGTGAACTATTTATCCCTTCACCACCTTATTGTTGTCAACTTCAATATTGTTTTCTGCAACAGTTTTGATCTGATCAGACGCCGCGTAACGTGGCGTCTGATCACGATAAAAACTGTTTGCAAATGCGTTTAATGACGTCATTGAGAATGAAAGAGTTTTTCTCTTTTATTCGTCACGTTGTTTATGGTGTTGTAGGATTGGAAACTTTCATGCTTTTAGTTTTAACCCGTTCACCGCCGAAGTCACCCAAAGTCGATTTTATGAAAAGTTTAGATCCAGATCAGACAAAGCGTAATGCGGTTTCTGATCAGGATCCAAACTGTTTGACACTCATATAGGTATTTCTTAAGTCACACTACATTGTACCTTAACAACTTTGATATTTTATTGCAGACACCAGTAATGAATCAGACAACAATATAGCGGTGAGCAAAAGTAAATCCGTCACAAGTACAGTGGAGAATCTGTTATTCTTTCCCGTTTAAACACAACGAAACGCAAAACACTAAAACGTAGACAAGTACATTTTTGGATAATTCTGATAATTTATGTTTACCTTGGTTGTAAACAGTTTTGAGCCAGATCAGACGCCGGGTTACCGGGCGTCTGATCTGGCTCCAAACTGTTTGCAATGGAAATAATAGTTTAAGCGTAAACGCGTTTATTGGGAAAGAATAACGTTTTCTCCACTATATGTGGGCGTTGAAAGAGTAAAATAGTTTCCCACATTTGTTTCCGGAATACGACCGACTCTCTCCAAAGTTAATCAGAACAGTGATAAACCAGAATATTGAGCTTCCGTCATACTATGACTGGATACAATTATTATTACATATTCTAGTTAATATATATATTAATTTAATCGCCTTATTTTTGTGGTCGTAATACAGAGATTTTACTGTATTCGGTCCATTTCCAAAGCTAATGCGTTAATTCCAATTTGAAAACCAGAAAACACAAATAAACACACGGGTGACTACATGGCACATATTTTGACTGTAACCTTGCGTGGTTGTAAACAATGATATCTGTCATGGCCATGATAAACGACATCCGGCGAAACAATTCTAAATCAGCGGAACAGTCGCACAGAATTAACAACCTGAGTTATGTATTTCCAAGACACCGACCAGTGTTCAGCTTTAATTATCGCAATGATTAATTCCTCTCTTCATTGGCAAATATACATGTACTACATGTATCCGATTCACAAACACATTTTGAATCCTGATCAGAAAACGCCTCTGATATTTTGAAAAACAAAACAACGAAAGAGCAAAACCGAAAGGCAACGCAGAAAAAAGAGTGCTGAGATCTCCCATCAATTAATTTGAGTAAATTAACCCTTTCATGATCAACATTATACATGTAGTGAACTATTTATCCCTTCACCACCTTATTGTTGTCAACTTCAATATTGTTTTCTGCAACAGTTTTGATCTGATCAGACGCCGCGTAACGTGGCGTCTGATCACGATAAAAACTGTTTGCAAATGCGCTTGATGACGTCATTGAGAATGAAAGAGTTTTTCTCTTTTATTAGTCACGTTGTTTATGGTGTTGTACAACAAAGAGTATCGATATTGAGCTGGTTTTATTAGTGGGAAGCTACCTTAATTCCATAAGAAAGGGCTACTACATTCTGCATCAATAACTGTATAGTCAATATCATATAAATGTATGTTGTATATCAATTATATAGTGAAGACAGGTCTCATATATGAGTGAAGAGTATGCCATATGTATGAATAATGCACGAGATTTGTTCATATCCAGACAACAGCATGTTACAAAAAACACTACTCGTTCATAGCCAGACCATTTTAGTGATTTTTGTTGACTCACCGGTTCCTACTTGTATTTAACACATTCCACCCTAGCGACGAGTATACTCGTCATTAACAAAAAGTGTACATCGGAAGGGTACGCTTGTCCTATGCAAACTGTGTATACCTTGATCAGATGGCTCCTGAAGGAGCCCTCTGATCAGGGTATGCACTGTTTGTCGTTTTGCAATAATATTGTTAAAATAAATCCTTAATTATAGAAAATGGTCTTCTTTATTGGAAACTGAAGAAGTCCTTTTGAAGTTTCAGGGATGAATGAGTTATTTATTATGACGCCACACAACTGATGGTTACCCATATTTATTGAGGTCATTGGGATGTTTTTAAAACGACTTGTCAAAAATAATTTGCTTTAGACTGTTTTTTTTTTCAACCTGGCGTCTAAATTTAGACTACACTATTTGATATATCCAAGAAACCTCTGTCCCTTTGTACAGTTCATATATACAGTGGAGAAGACGTTATTCTTTCTCAATAAACGCGTTTATACTGAACAATTATGTCCGTTGCAAAACGTTTGGAGCCTGATCAGACGCCGTCTGATCAGGCTTCAAACTGTTTGCCACTCAATCGTCAGGATTTTCAAAAGGTTGTCATTGTCTATATTGAATTGAACTACAATGTATATATTTGCATCTAATTTCTCTACACAAGAGGGAATTTCTTCTTCACTGTAACATATATTGGATAAGAATGGAACATGTTCATCGTTCAATATAACTTATTACATGTAAAACAGACATCTGACAACTTTATCCTTAATCTTCCTAGTTATAAAGATAACAAAAAAAAACAAAAAAAAACAACAAAAATAATACAATTATGGCAAATACAATTGTATGTGCTGTATCTAAAAGATAACAAGAATTTCAAATAATATATACTACGCCCTTCATGAAAAAACCGTTACAAATCCAAACGAAACGCAAACTCATCGGAAAAGCGGAACATACGAGCGGACATCCCCGTGCCATAATTACTTCCGGTCTGAAGAAGGGCATATAACAAGACTGCGTTCAATAAACGCGCATGGTCCCGATGGCATCCTTGCTTATATATTCAGAATCATTTTAAGACAAAATTAGGTTAACGTCAATGTCAGGTCAATGTTGGATGATATGAGTGTATTGGGAATTGGCCGATGCAACAACTGTTTATCGGTATCAAAGCGTTCTAGTAATCGGTGTTGACGTCAGACGAAACAGTAAAATCTACAGATAACCAAGAAATGGTCCATTTGCAATATCATACGTCCAAAAGAGATCAAGGTCAAGGTTAAATTAAAACTGAGTTATATGTGTGAATTGAGAAAAGCAAAGCAACAACTGTATAAGTATCAAAACAGTCTAGAAAGTGGTAAAATCTGGTTAACCTCGTACGGACTATACCTCTGCATCTTTCGATGTCGGTTGCCTTAAAAGTCTGAACACACACTTCGCAGAACTAGATATATAGTTGTGTCTGTGTAAGACATATGTATATGGTACCCCATCCCAATCCAAACTTCATGAAATAATTGAATCATATCAAAATCCTGAGGGTATGCAGATCTGTGGTACATGAACATGTATATGTGAAAACATCATGAAGAGTTGCAAGATTATAGCGTGCAAACTGAAAGAGGACATGAATAAAACAGTATGCCCGCCGACTTATCGTGTCAGGGGCATACAAAACTTATTGAATATTAACACATTAAACCCTTGCGACGAGTATTCTTAAGTAATAATCTATGAACTAACGTTGTAAAACAGGTAGTTTACAACGGTTTGGAGTTGTGATGTGCAGGAATTAACCACGAAAGCCGAAGTTCTAATTGGTCAATTCCTGCCCAGCACAACGACCAACCGTTGTAAAATACCGTTTAAAAACGATAGAACATATATTATGTTGATTCTAACATGACCAGATTTAAAGAAATTCGTTAGAAAGGAAATCAAATGTTTCAACTCATTTCCTCTGCGCGGATGTCTATAAACGTCACAAGATTAGTGTCACTTTCGTGTCAATACCCTCATAAAAAATGTGTTCAAAATAAAATAATCATTAGAGAAAGAAATTAAATCGCCATTTCCGCGCCATAAAGTTTTAAAAAAAAGATCAACACAGAAAAACGACACAATAATGAAGTGTCCCTGTGCGTCAGTATGACTCCATTTCCCCATACAAGGAATTTTTTCAGAAATGAGCTTTTTTAAATGATTATGTCTTTGACAATTGAAGTGAGAAGTTCTAATATTCCGTTTGAACCCGTTTGTGGAAGAGGTTACTCTTTCCCAATAAACGCGTTTCTTCGATAATAGTTAACATTTATATTTCCATTGCAAATAGTTTGGAACGATGGTGTTATCTCAACACTTGGACTAGGGTTTATTTTTCAACATGCATGTATTGCTAAATGGCAAACAGTATAGGCATTGACCAGATGGCTAATCATAGTACATGTAGCGGTCAACTTCAGTGGAGAAACTGTTATTCTTTCCCAATAAACGCGTTTACGCTTAAACTAATATTTCCATAGCAAACAGTTTGGAGCCAGATCAGACGCCGGGTAATCCGGCGTCTGATCAGGCTCAAAACTGTTTGCCACCAAGATACAAAATAATTATCAGAATTGTCCAAAAATTTTACTTGTCTACGTTTTAGTGTTTTGCGTTTCGTTTCGTTTAAACGGGAAAGAATAACAGATTCTCCACTGTAGGCAGTATGTTGTATACTGGGAAGAAATATGCAATCCGAAAAATCAAAATAATTGCATCCAAGTTATGTTAATAATTCTAAATTTTCAGTCAGCAATAGAGATTTGATAAATGTGTGCATACTTTTCTTTAATCGTGAATATGATTTTTTGGCATTTTAAAATAATGGCATTAAGCTATCTAATTTTCAGTCTGTTTAATAAAAGTTTCAAACAATTTCAGTCTGCAAATTGTGCTAATTATTAGAAATTTTAAAAAGGTGTCTACTTACAGCAAGGTGGCAGTAAAACAGAAGGAGCTTTCTGTTTTCTGTCACTTTGTTGTAAGCTGTCACCTGTCTTTTATTAATCAATTAGCCTTATTTTTGTGGTCGTAATACAGAGATTTTACTGTATTCGGTCCATTTCCAAAGCTAATGCGTTAATTCCAATTTGAAAACCAGAAAACACAAATAAACACACGGGTGACTACATGGCACATATTTTGACTGTAACCTTGCGTGGTTGTAAACAATGATATCTGTCATGGCCATGATAAACGACATCCGGCGAAACAATTCTAAATCAGCGGAACAGTCGCACAGAATTAACAACCTGAGTTATGTATTTCCAAGACACCGACCAGTGTTCAGCTTTAATTCTCGCAATGATTAATTCCTCTCTTCATTGGCAAATATACTACATGTATCCGATTCACAAACACATTTTGAATCCTGATCAGAAAACGCCTCTGATATTTTGAAAAACAAAACAACGAAAGAGCAAAACCCGAAAGGCAACGCAGAAAAAAGAGTGCTGAGATCTCCCATCAATTAATTTGAGTAAATTAACCCTTTCATGATCAACATTATAGTGAACTATTTATCCCTTCACCACCTTATTGTTGTCAACTTCAATATTGTTTTCTGCAACAGTTTTGATCTGATCAGACGCCGCGTAACGTGGCGTCTGGTCACGATCAAAACTGTTTGCAAATGCGCTTGATGACGGCATTGAGAATGAAAGAGTTTTTCTCTAAAATAATTACATGTAGTCACGTTGTTTATGGTGTTGTAGGATTGGAAACTTTCATGCTTTTAGTTTTAACCCGTTCAACTGTTTGACACTCATATAGGTATTTCTTAAGTCACACTACATTGTACCTTAACAACTTTGATATTTTATTGCAGACACCAGTTATGAATCAGACATTAATATAGCGGTGAGCAAAAGTAAAACCGTCACAAATACAGTGGAGAATCTGTTATTCTTTCCCGTTTAAACGAAACGAAACGCAAACGCAAAACACTAAAACGTAGACAAGTACATTTTTGGACAATTCTGATAATTTATGTTTATCTTGGTGGCAAACAGTTTTGAGCCTGATCAGACGCCGGGTTACCCGGCGTCTGATCTGGCTCCAAACTGTTTGCAATGGACATAATAGTTTAAGCGTAAACGCGTTTATTGGGAAAGAATAACATTTTCTCCACTATATGTGGGCGTTGAAAGAGTAAAATAGTTTCCCACATTTGTTTCCGGAATACGACCGACACTCTCTAAAAACAATCAGGACAGTGATAAACCAGAATATTGAGCTTCCGTCATACTTTGACTGGATACACTTATTATTACATATTCTATTTCATGTATATTAATTTAATCGCATTTTCCTATTTGTTTCCGTGTGTAAGTGTACATGTCGACAAACTCATGAGAAGTATCACACAGCAAAATCAGTCTTTAAGTTAAGATTAATCAATTTGATCTACTATAGACCACATTTAACTGTTGTAAAATCGCTATAACAGCAAAACTCAATTTGACGTCATAACATGTCAAGACCAAAGACTGTACAGAAGTTTCACAGTATCCAAGCTTTGGAGATTGTCGGTCATGTTCCGGAAACTCTGGAAATAAATGTGGGAACATATAAAACCGTTTCAGCGCCAAATAAGTCGTGAGAGTTTAACCCCCTCATCGCTATATTGTCGTCTGCTTCAATAGTGTTGTCTGAAAGATCGCTTCAAATTTAGATTCAAAGAAGAATCACTTAAAGAAATATCACTACCAGTACCAACCAGTTTTGATCCTGAGCAGATGCCGCGCTCAGTGGCGTCTGATATGGATCCAAACTGTTTGAAAAAGCTACTTCGGGTGACTTCAGCGGGGAAAACATTCACAGCACGATAGTTTCCAATCTTTCAACATCAACCATACCACGTAATTAATAAAATGAGACAACAGGATATCATTAATTTACACAAATTAATCGATGGGAGTTATCTTCGCTCGTTTTTCTGCGTTGCTGTGCCTTTCGGTTTTTACATTTCCTTTGTAGGAAGATAGAAGCATTAACCTTTTAAATGAACTTAATAAAATCTTCATACTATTTGCAAACAGTTTATATTCAGATCAGACGCGTCTGATCAGGATCGAAACTGTTTGTCAATCGGAAAGCATACAGTGTATCTGCAAATAAAAGAAACGAGTTAGCCAATCCGAGAATTAAAGCTAAAAACGGTTTGGATGGATTCGTGAATACCGGTGCATAATTCAGGTTGTTAATTGAGTGTGGCTGTTCCGCTGAGTTAGAATTGTTTTCTCAAGATGTCGTTTATCATGGCCTTGGGTTATAGTCAAATATTGTGTCATGCAGTATTCCGTACAATAAAATTTGAACCCAATACCCTATTTCTAGTTTTGAAGACAGGTGGCCACTTAAAACAGATTGAAAGTAAAGCAGAATTATGCTATAAAGTCGGTCTGCTTTAGCCCTTTACCCCATAGCTGTTTTCTGGTATTGAAGTTAGGTGACCACTTAAAGCAGGTTGAAAGTAAAGCAGAATGTGCCTTAAGGCACATTCTGCTTTACTTTCAGCCTGTTTTAAGTTAGTATCTGCTAAGATATAGATACAATTTCTAATGGCATATACCCATGACTGTATAAATTGGAACTATTTTCTTCAGTGGAAGAATAAATTAAATGTGCTAAAAGGCGCTTCTATGGGGGGAAAGTGTTAAGCTACAATCAGCTAATATATTTAACACATTGAACCCTAGCGACGAAAATACTCGTCCTTCACAAACAGTGTATCTGTAACGAATGTATTTGTCTTCAGTAAATAGTAGACCCAAATCAGAGGGCTTCTTCTAAATAACCCGCTGATCATCGTTTGTCAGTTTGCAATATATTGCAGTAAACAACCCTAACTAAATAGTCATAAACGAAATTCACTCTACTGGAAAGTGGAATTGGCCATTAAAGTTTCAGGTGGGCGGGGGGTGGGGGGGGGGGGGGGGGAAGAGGTTAACCAATGCTATGAAGAAACTACAGTCAAAACTTATTCTTCGAAAAATATCCGTATTTCAAAGCTTAAACATGGCTTACCAACGTTTTAGTTTTGAAATACGGGTATGTCCGACTTAATCGATATTAACTTATCGAAATTCAACTTATGAAATACGGGTATGTTCGAACTAACGCGTGTTCGAAGTATCGAGTTTCAACTGTATGCTGGGCAGACGTGCAATAACAGTACATTGTATGCAATAAAAAGAAGATAAAGTGGCTGTCGCAGGAAGTAGTGACAGTTTAATGCTGGACAAAAGTTGCAAAAAGCTTCTTTGGCATGCATTATGTAGGCACCTATATTAAACCCATTCGCTTCTGAAACGTCAAAGGGACATACAAATCAGGCGTGCCATGAGAAAACCTGCGTTATTACATTGCAAACTGTGTCAAAGACACGGCAGCTGATCTTGATCTACACTGTTTGATACCATATGTACCTAAAGCATTTTATATAGCTGTTACGTATATTATATCCTTTCCACGCCCATAACGCATAAAACGTTTTGACGTTTATGGCACATTTTGGCTCCCGTAGAATGAAAAATTATCATTCGCACATCGCGTTGTAGGACTTTTCTAAAAGGCCAGGTTGGGCACTTCCTAATTCTTGAATATCAATGATCTCCTGCAAAGTGTGACCCTTTTAGGCAGCATTAAAATGGATACAGACAAAAATTTGCAAGATTAGTAAAATGCAAATGCCAGAGTGGCCGAAACTGACTTTATTTCTACGTTCGGTTTAAAATATACGCGATCTTTTTGTAAAAAAATCCCGTCAAAATAGCCCCCATGCTGCAATTCAGTAACACTGACATCACAACACAGAGCTAAAAAAGCTCAAACTGGGCTCAGAATCGGGTTTTTAACTACCGATTATTCACGCAATGTGCAAAAATTTCTACATTATAGCGCCCTAAAATAGAATCTTATTTTCGGTTTCGTTTTGACACGTTAGAGGAGTTTTGAGATGTCAGAGTGTAGCGGTTATTCAGAAAATGAGCTCCAGATAAGTCCGGTAGTGTCTGTGTTATGTGTGCAAAAAGTTCAGGCTTGCTAAGGATAAACAATTTTTGGCAGTATAGTCCAAACTCAGATATAGAGCATGGGATAATAATGGAGCTTGATCTGTATAATGTTGCAATGCAATAAGGCAGGTATTGTGATGGCATGGCTCAAATGTGCCAAGTTTCCAGTGGATCTGTTAGAAGTCATTCGATCACGGTCTATTGTGTTTGTACAGGACACGTGTACTATTCAAGGGTACACTATTAATGACGAGCGTACCGATACTATACTCGTCGCTAGGGTTAAATGTGTTAATGAGTTTTGTGAGCAATTTCAATACATGTATCAACATTTCGGGGAGTTACTCTTTTCAACAAATAGTCGGTTTTTTAATACAAATAAGCTACCGACCTCAACAATCTACTTCATGTATAAAAATATTTAGATGATACGCTACGATTTCAATTTAAAATACACATACCTTTGACTTAAGCGAGTTCGAAATAATAAAATTAAACCATTTGTCCCCATGGTTCTATATATAGGACATGGGCAAATAGTGTAGACTTTGATCATACGCCGCATCATGCGGCGTCTGATCAGAGTCTACACAGTTTGCTTGTAGAAATTTCAAAATAAAACAAAACGAAAATGAAATTTTAGACCAAGCATCCCTAAAATATGGACCAATCAAATACATTGGCGTGGATGAATCCACTGGGTACAAATGGGTTAAACTCAAGAGATACGGATACGTTATGGGTGAGGTCGAGTTATCGAAGTTCGACTGTCAATCGTTTGTAAAACCGCAATAACTGAAGACACTTCTATATGCGACATAACCGAACTATGCTCTAGAGCAAAGTTCGATAGTAATAGACATTTGACGAGAATGGCCGATCGCTGAACAAAGAGTATCGATATTGAGCTGGTTGTATTAGTGGGAAGCTACCTTAATTCCATAAGAAAGGGCTACTACATTCTGCATCAATAACTGTATATTCGATATCATATAAATGCATGTTGTATATCAATTATATAGTGAAGACATGTCTCATATATGAGTGAAGAGTATGCCATATGTATGAATAATGCACGAGATTTGTTCATATCCAGACAACAGCATGTTACAAAAAACACTACTTGTTCATAGCCAGACCATTTTAGTGATTTTTGTTGACTCACCGGTTCCTACTTGTATTTAACACATTCCATCCTAGCGACGAGTATACTCGTCATTAACAAAAAGTGTACATGGGAAAGATACGCTTGTCCTATGCAAACTGTGTATACCTTGCTCCCTGTTGTTTTGCAATATATTGTTAAAATAAATCCTTAATTATAGAAAATGGTCTTCTTTATTGGAAACTGAAGACGTCGTTTTGAAGTTTAAGGGATGAATGAGTTAGTTCTTATGACGCCACACAACTGGTGGTTACCCATATTTATTGAGGTCATTGGGATGTTTTTAAAACGGCTTGTCAAAAATAATTTGCTTTAGAATGTTTTTCCAACCTAGCGTCTAAATTTTGACTACACTATTTGAAATATCCGAGAAACCTTTGTCCCTTTGTACAGTTCATATATACAGTGGAGAATCTGCTATTCTTTCCCAATAAACGCGTTTACGCTAAAACTATTATTTGCAGTGCAAACAGTTTGGAGCCAGATCAGACGCCGGGTAACCCGGCGTCTGATCAGGCTCCAAACTGTTTGCCACCAAGATAAAACAATAATTATCAGAATTGTCCAAACGTTGTTATTTTCTACGTTTTAGTGCTTTGCGTTTGCGTACGTTTGCGTTTAAACGGGAAAGAATAACAGATTCTCCACTGTACAGTGGAGAAGACGTTACTCCTTCCCAAAAAACGCGTTTAGACAAACAATAATAACCATTGCAAAAAGTTTGGAGCCTGATCAGAAGGCGTCTGACGGCGCTTCAAATTGTCTGCCCCTCAGAAAAAAATTGTCCGGATTTTTAAAAAGGTTGTCATTGTCTATATTGAATTGCACTACATATACATCTGCGTCTAATTTCTCTTAACCCTTAGCCCGCCAAATAAATTGTCGTCTGCTAGATTTCTCGTCTGCTTCAAGTTTCAAATTGCTTCAAAGTTGCTCAAAATTGCTGAAAATGTTGTCCGAGTGTCAAACAGCTTGGATCCGAATGAGACGCCGAGTTACTCGGCGTCTCATCCGGATCCAAGCTGTTTGCATATGGAGCTATAGTCGTGAGTGGCAGGCTAAGGGTTAACAAGAGGATGTGGCCTCTCCATTGTAACCGAAATTGGATAAGAATGGAACATGTACATCGTTAAATATAACTTATTAACACAGACATATGACGACTTTATCCTTAATCTTCTCAGTCATAAAGATAACAAAAAAACCAACAACAAACAAACCCAAAAATAATACATTTATGGCAAATACATTGTACGTGCTGTCTCTAAAGATAACAAAAACTGCAAAATACATGTATATATACCTCGCCCTTCACGAAAACTCAAAACAATGTCATAAACCACATGTAATCTTCATATTTTAAAGCATGTACAATGTATGAGAAAAGTGCGGAAAACCGGGACATACGGGCGGATGGACATCCCCGTGCCATAATTACGTCCAGTCTGAAGAAGGGCATGTAACAAAACGGCGTTCAATAAACGCGTATGGTCCCGATGGTATTCTTGCTAATATATTAAGAATCATTCTAAGTTCCAATTAGGTTAACGTCAATGTCAGATCAAGGTTGGATGGGTGTATTGGGAATTGGCCAAGGCAACAACTGTATATCAGTATCAAAGCGTTCTAGTAATCGGTGTTGTCAGACGAAACAGTAAAATCTATAGATAACCAAGAAATGGTCCATTTGCAATATCATACGTCCAAAAGAGATCAAGATCAAGGTTAAATTAAAACTGAGTTATATGTGAGAATTGAGAAAAGCAAAGCAACAACTGTATAAGTATCAAAACAGTCTAGGAAGTGGTAACATCTGGTTAACCTCGTACGGACTTTACCTTTGCATATTTCGATGTCGTGTGCCTTAAAAGGCTGGACGCACACTTCGCAGAACTAGATATTATATTAATAGAATCAAGCACGGCTTTTGGTAAAGACGGGGGATTCTATACCCGAGGTTGGTCTCGTTTCCGACTGGGAACAGACCAACCTCGGGTATAGAATCCCCCGTCTTTACCAAAAGCCGTGCTTGATTCTATTAATATGGTACTCCATTCCAATCTAAACTTCGTGTACCGTACAGTATATGTGCAAAAATGACTAAGTTTCTTTGAAATAATTGAAGCATATCAAAATCCTGAGGGTATGCAGATCTGTGGTACATGAACTTGTATATGTAAAAACATCCTGAAAAGTTGCAAGATTCTAGCGTGCAAACAGTAAGAGGAAACGACAGTTACAAGAATCTAACACCCAACAGCAAAACACAGAGAATTTCGCACGCGCAATACATATTTACCGACCCAGCATCTGGCATAGAGCAAACATTACATGAAACAAGACGCAACAATAGGGAAATGACAGCAACATGACTGGTTAATAGTAGATGCTCTTTTCGGGTTATATGAATAACGTGAGAAATTGCAAAAACGCAACGTATGAATGCATGACGTCACATCGCATCATTTAACCGCGGGATAAGCGGGAGCGTTGTAAAACGTCTCATGTATACCACGATGCGCTTCCTCTATTTTCATAGTGACAAAAACGCGTGTCATGTTAGAATCATCATTAACAAACAGTGTACCTGTGAATAGTACACATATCCTATTCAAATAGTGTAGGCCCTGCTCAGAGGGTTCCTGTAGGAGTCCTTTTATCAAGGTTTGCACTATTTGCAGTTTATTGCCGACAACAGTCATAAAATGTCATAAATGGGCCAGATTTACGATCTTTGGAAACAGGCACTGTCCATTTGAAGTTTCAGGAGAGAATAGGTTAAAGTTTGTGTTTCTCCAAGATGTCTATAAACGTCACAAGATTAGTGTTACTTTCGTGCCAATGCCCTCATAAAAATGTGTTCAAAATGAAATAATCATTAGAGAAAGAATTAAACTCGTCATTTGCGCGCCATAAAGGTAACAAAAAGTTCAACACAGAAAAACGACACAATAATGTTCTTCAAAGTGTCCCTATGGGTCTGGATGACTTCATTTCCCCATACAAGGAATTATTTCAGAGTGCTTTTTTAAAATGATTATGACTTTGACCACTGAAATGAGAATTTCTAATATTCCGTTTTGACCCCTTACATGTAACTGCCTACCAGTAACCTCGAGTGAAAGGATTGTTCAAAAACAATTTGAAATCTGATCAGACACCGCGAAACGCGGCATCTGATCGGGATCAAAACTGTTTGCGACTCTATTCAACATTGGTTAAGTCAAAATACGTAAGTTTTAAATTTGAGAAATAATAAGCAAATGACAATTGTTTAAAGTAGCTACATGTATGTTTATGGCAGTAAAAGGGTTAACTCTTTCCTCTCTGAAACTTTAAATGGACAATTCCAGTTTCCATTTTAGTCTAGTCCATTTTAGACTTTTAAGGGTTGTTTTTGTCAATGTTAGGCATTATGACAAACAGTGAAGACCCTGATCAGAGGGCTCCTTTCGGAGCCCTCTGATCTGGGTCTTCACTGTTTGCATAGGACATGTGTTCTATTCACATATAAACTGTTTGAAAACCACGCCTATATGCGAGACTAGGGTTCAAAGAGTTAAAACGTTTATGTATGGGTGCAGTTCTGTTCCCAATCAATGACTAGCCTATACAATGTAGTGCAATATGCTTTACTCCTTTTTGTTATCGAAATTGTATAGCAATCTTAAACCCTTTCATGATCAATATTCGTGAGATTTTTACCCCTTCACCGCCTTATTGTCGTCTACTTTAGTATTGTTGACTGCAAGACACGCTTCAAAGTTAGATTGAAGACAATATGACTGACGAAATTTCGAAACGAGTGACTAACAGTTTGGGTCCGGATCAGACCCCGCGTTACGCGACGTCTGATCAGGATCCAAACTGTTTGCAGGTGCGCTTTTAAGTTTCATTGAGGGTGCAAGGGTTAAATACAATTTCGGGAGGCAATCATAATTGAAACAATACAACGGTCACAAAGAGTGCTTGAATCATATTTCATCTTTCTTTTCTATATCATTATAGCTTACTTGGTGCTGTGTGAAAGAGATTATTCATTCCCAATAAACGCGTTTTTGAGATAATAGTTAAGTTATATTTCCATTGCAAATAGGTTGGAACGGTGGTGTTATCCCCCCCCCCCTCCTCCTGTGACCTACATATGCAACAGACTGAAACCATTTGAACATAATAGGTAAAGGACTCTGACCATACTCGTTTCAGAGCAAAAGACGTTTGGAAATTTCAAAATATAACTCTATGTAAAAATGTGACCCCCGGAGCGGGGCCAACTTTGACCCCAGAGGCATAATTTGAACAAACTTGATAGAGGACATGTAGATGATGTTATGTGCCAAATATCTAAGCTCTGGCCCTTGTAGTTATTGACTAGAATGTGTTTAAGTTGTCTTTTTATAGAAAAATCTAGTTTAGCTCCTGTGACCTATAATTATATACACCAGACTGGAACCATTTGAACAAAATACGTAAACCATATTTAGAAGTGTCACTATACCGAATATCAAAGCTCTGTCCATATTAGTGTCAGAGAAGATGACGTTTGATATGTTCACTATATAACTATATGTAAAATTGTGACCCCGGGGCGGAGCCAAATTTGACCCCAAAACTTGATAGAGAACCTGTAGATGATGCTATGTGCCAAATATCTAAGCTCTGGTCCTTGCAGTTTTTGACAAGAATATTTTTTAGGATTTCCTTTTTTTCCACTTTGATTGCCATGGCAACCAGAGTCCTCTGCATTGTTTTTAATATTTTGAACGAAAGAGCTTGACCCAAGGAACATTTCTGTAAAGTTTGGTCGAATTCTGTCAAGCGGTACAGGAGGAGATGTCATTTCAAGCAATAGTTAACGACGACGCACAACGGACGACGGGTCATCCAAATACATGTAGCCTACCCTGAGCGTTTGGCTCAGGTGAGCTAAAATAAAGTGGCAATATGCTATTTGGTTTTCAGTCTCTTTTATAAAAGTTTCAAACAATTTCATACAGAGTTCTGCCTAGTCAGACGTCGAGACATTCCCGGTATATTTCCGGAAATTAACATTTATGTCCTAACATCCATTAGCGCGGCGCCTGGCATCAATGATTAACCTATGAGTCAAGAAATACAAAAGTGAGTGTCAACTGTCAAGCAGTTTGTAACTGATCAGGCGCCTATCTGGTAATGTATTTCTTGAGTCAAAATAAGTAAAAATAAATTTGGGAAATATAAGCAGACGGTAATTGTTTAAAGCTGACGACGTCATGACAGTGAAGGGGTTAAGATATTTTTTCTACAGCAATGTCACCGATGCTGGAGAATGAAATGAAAAGCTTGTTTCTATTTTAGTAAATATTGCATTAACCCTTAGCCCGCCAAATAAATTGTCGTCTGCTATATTTCTCGTCTGCTTCAAGTTTCAAAGTGCTTCTAAGTTGCTCAAAATTGCTGAAAATGTTGTCCGAGTGTCAAACAGCTTGGATCCGGATGAGACGCCGAGTTACTCGGCGTCTCATCCGGATCCAAGTTGTTTGCATATGGAGCTATAGTCGTGAGTGGCAGGCTAAGGGTTAACCCTTTACCAACAAAAACACTTCCGCATATATAATGGATATATATTTTATATATAGAACTACCTACTTAAGTATTGTCTGCGGTTATTTATCAAAATTTAGATTTTATGCATTTCGGATTGAAGAATGTTCCATATGAATAATAAACATTTTTATATGTGAAGTCGGCGCCTGTTCTAGATCCAAATATTTTTCAAATGTATAATCATATTTAATTAGTTTCCCTCAGTTGTAGGATTTTGACAGACAGCGAATCAAACTGAGATTGTGGCAGATCGAATTTGTTATTGACGTAAGTATGACGTCATAGACACAGCGTCCCTATGGTGGTCAAAGATATTATCCCCTAGTAAGCAGTTTTCAAGATTGAAATAATATATGTATTACCGATAAAAGAGCTGTTGGCGCACAGCGTTGCTCGCCTACAACAGACTCGTTCGAACACAAGAATACAAACACTACCAACGCAAACGCTGGGTTGACTATATATAGGATAATCGCCCTTTTAAGGCTTCAAATTGGCGAGCTTAGCCCATTTACTCCATACACGATTTTACGCCTTTAATTTATTCCTCCTGGGAAGAAAATAGTTCTAATTAGTACAGACATAGATCTATATTGTTTTAAAAACGCACCGTAGCAAATGGTGTCTATATTCAATCATATGGTACAATGTAGCTTAGCAGACTGAAAATAAAGCAAAATGCGTCTTACGGCGCATTCTGCTTTACTTTCAACCTGCTTTAAGTGGTTTCTTTTTTAAAAAACTAGAAATAGGGTATGGAGTAAAGGTTAAAAACACAGAACTGTGTCACGAAAATGGGACTATAGAGCATGTCAAACACTTCACAAGTTTATCAATAATCGAAATTCGACTTAACGTTGACCCAATTCTAAACTGATTGTCACTCCTTGTTTTCTAAGCTGTGGTTGCAAACGACGCAATCCGCTTTATTCGCAGACAATTTTTGACATTACATGTATCTAAAATTCAGACACCATGTGATCCAAACAGACAATCCCGTTTCAATATTTCTAATATACACCCGCCCCCACCCCACAACAGTTTAAACGCGCGCCTTTAGCAGCTTTCTGATCAGGGTCTACACTCTTTGCCACTTTGCAATATTTTGCGGAAAACATCTCAAAATAGTCGAAATTGGGTAGATTAAATGCCCAGGTGGGGGGGGGGGGGGGGGGGGGGGGGGAAAGAGGGGTTACGAACATAGACTGTTGCAGCAGTTCCCTAAACGAAATACTTCTGTCTAACCCTTTTATACTGCTGCAATATCGTCTGCTTAAAATTGTTGAAAGTTTTTCTCATAAGTGTACATTTTGATTCAATAAAATATAATGACGAGTGACAAACAGTTGAATCCTGGTCTGGATTCAAGCTGTTTGCAAATGCAAAGTAAATGTCCCTCCTTACATGTATCACGACTCCCTCCGAACAATAAACACAACTATATGTATGTGTCTCCAATCGCGTGTCGTTGTAGAGAGGGAGCGCTGGTGTAGACACATGTATTATACAAATGTAGATACATTTATCAAATCACAGGGCAGCCATTTCTACTGAGTTTCGAAAATCTTCAGATTTTTTATAAATTTTCCGGACCTACGGATTTTTTCCACAGTTTTCGGATTCTGCTATGACTTTTAAAAACAAGGCAACGTCTACATGGGTGTCAAACAGTTAAGATCCAGATTAGACACCACGCTATGCGGCGTCTGATCTGGATCAAAACTGTTTGCATATAATGTGAGTGATATCAAGCCTGGCAGCGAAAGGGTTAAAGGTACGATTCCCAAAATCGCGCCTAAAAACATGGAAACTTTTGGAATTTTATGAGCAACTTATGTTACAGTCCTGAAATCATACCCGGCGTCTGATCAAGCTCCAAACTGTTTGCATGCAGTGGACATTAGGCTAGCTCAGACTCGTATATTGGGAAATAACACTATTTCTTTATTCATTTCTTTCCTGGAATGTCTGTAAAGGGTTTGGAAACAATAAGCAGACAATTGCCGTGATATCGGCTGCTTTCTTCATGGTGACTATATTAAATAGCTACTGTTTAAAGTTGTCGTCCGCCTATATTTGTTTTGATAAATTCCGTATTTTATGGAAATTTATTCGGATGAAACTTTAAAGAACAAGTGTCAAACAATTTTGGATCCTAGTCGCCATGTTACTCTGCGTGTGATCAAGATCTAAACTGCTTGCAAAACAAAACCCCAACAACCATCGAGTCGCGATTGGCAAAACAAAAGATATATTTTATCGTCTGCTGAAAAAAACAGATGCACGTGCAGGGAAATGGAAGATGCATTTGGGGTAATTATATTGTCAGGAGTGGGACAGGTAGCGGGATAGGGGTGCAATTAAGAAGGGAGGCAATCCATTAAGCAAGACAAGGGTGTACAATAAAATACATTTAATTTATATAGTCTCTTTAAAGCTTCATAAATATCACAAATAAGCTTAAAATGCATATGTTATTCCTGGACAAAAGTCATATCTTTGAGAAGTCAACAACCCAGTCAACAACTCAGCCATTTCCGGGCAACTTTTGTGAAAATCAGCAGTACAGAAAAACCTCTCTATTATGACCACAGGTACTTGACACATTTGATTTTTTATTTTTTTTTACTAACTTTCATATATAGAGATATATGGTAGATAGTTAAAAAAATCAATGTGTCAAGTACCGGTGATAACGACCACTAAAACGAAGGTGAATTGATAAAATAAAAGGCAGGTGACAGCTTAAAGCAAGGTGATAGTAAAACAGAAAAGCTCCAAAAGGAGCTTTATGTTTGACTGTCACATTGCTTTAAGCAGTCACCTGTCGTTAACACCTTATACAGTGGATAATCTGTTATTCTTTCCAAATAAACGCGTTTACGCTAAAACTATCATTTCTATTGCAAACAGTTTGGAGCCAGATCAGACGCCGGGTAACCCGGCGTCTGATCAGGCTCCAAACTGTTTGCCACCAAGATAAGCATGACTTATCAGAATTGTCCAAAAGTTGCACTTTTCTACATTTTAGTGTTTTGCGTTTGCGTTTCGTTTAAACGGGAAAGAATAACAGATTCTCCACTGTAAGAGGTTGTACTGTAATTGTTTTGATTAAAATTCTAGACTACACAAAAGGTCAATGGCAAAACGTGAAGACCCTGGTGAGATGTTACGTTACATGTCAACGTCTGATCAAGGTCTTCACTGTTTTCAATAGTTTTCAGCCATATAGACCAATAATATATTACCATGATTACTCTTTTAATATACATTTGCATGTATATAGCTCTATACAACCCTGTACATATTATATACTAATTAATGAGCTCTTTGCATAGGCGCAACAGAGGAACCCATTCAAAATAATGTTACACAGATATAAATGTATTCATTGATAAAATACAAAGCTGCCATTGACATTTAAAAAATAAACATGTATGATTAGAATGTCAAAAAAAAGAAAAAAGTTTGGATTCAATTTTATGACACAGTATTATAAAAGTTTGGATCTAGATGAAAACCTATGTAAGGATTCAAAATGTTTGCAGCTATTACAGTACAGGTAACCCTCTCAATTATGACCTCTAAAAAGAAAGCTAATTTATCTAATATGAAAGTTCTGAGCAGGAATGTACATTGTACATTTTTTTTTCATATACGTTCCTGGTCCGACATTGGCACAGGTGACAGCTTAAAGCAAGTTGAAAGTAAAACAGAAAGCTCCTAAAGGAGCTTTCTGTTTTACTTTCACCCTGCTTTTAGCAGCTACCTGCTATGTATATTTTAGTAAAAACAATTAGTAAAATGAAAATATTCAACATTTTCTCACTCATTTCAGCTCCAAATCCTATGGTGTTACTACTCATTAGAATCAAATCATCTCTTTGAGACGATTCTAATGAGTAGTGACACCATAGGGTTTAATGCAGAAATAAAGATTTTGAGTTTTAAATACTCCTCTTTTCTGGAGCTCTGTATAATAAAGCATTTCAACAGATGACACTTCAGAAGCAGTTGACAGTTCTACAGCATAATTTAAACAGTAACACAGAAAGACAGCTTGGAATATATTTTCAGATATGTCATAAACATAAGATCTTGTAAGAGGAAACTGAGTTTCAATTTCACACTGGAATGTCTGGCTATAAAACATTTATACAACATGGCTCCCGATTATACAACATGGGTCCCGATTAGAGATAAGTTATTTCAAAGCTTAAATCTTTATGTATGCATCAACCTCTTTGATGCCAATACTCAGTAGAATTGTCTCAAATTAATTAATGATTCTTAGAATGGACAGTCACACCAAAAGGGTTTGGTAGAGGCATGAAGGAAAACAGTTGGACAGTTCTAAACATATCTAACAGTAAAACCTCTCTATTACGACCATTAAAAAGAAATCCTTATTGATAGTATAAAAGACAGGTGAGAGCTTAAAACAAGGTAACAGTAAAACAGAAAGCTCCTTTACTGTTGCCTGGATCTAAGTAAACATCTAATTATCAACACAATCTAGAGGCTGTTATAGAGAGGTTTTACTGTACTTTTCCCAACAATAGCCATAGTCATATCTTCAATTTCTCTACTTTTCTTAACATTGTCCGGCACATTTATAGCTAGTCTTGTGTAGTGTAACATACAGTACAACCTCTCTATTACAACCACTAAATTATACTAATTTATGTTTTTAAAAGGCAGGAGTCTACTTAAAGCGAGATAAAAGTAATACAGAAAACTCCTTTTTAACCCTTTCCCTTATAGAAGCGACTTTTAGCGCATTCATTTTATTCATCCGCCAAAGAAAATAGTTCCTTTTTATACTGTCATGAATATGTACCATAAGAATTTTTTTCTATATCCTAGCAGATAGTAACTTAAAGCAGGCTGAAAGTAAAGCAGAATGCGCCCTAGGGCGCATTCTGCCTTACTTTTAGCCTGCTTAAATAGGTCACATATCATAAATACTAGAAACAGGCTATGGGTTAAAGGGTTAAAGGAGGTAAAAGTAAAACAAAAAGCTCTGTTTTAAGCTGTCGCCTGTTATTTATACAATCAATTAGCTTTTGTTTTAGTGATCATCATAGAGAGGTTTCACTGTGTTTATAGCTTGTCCGGTGTAGTGTCATGTATTTTTAATTATTGATGTTGTTGGAGTTATATGCTGTTTGTGTCTGACATATATCTATACCCTACTGTACTATCTCAGTTTTCTAGTTTACTCCCAAATATCTGGATCTCTCATATATTTCATTAAGATGAAAAGTAATGGATGACAATTGCATGTTTCTGCAATTTGTTTGTTCTTTTTTTTATCAAGAGAAACACAGTCCAATGGACAGTCCGTTTAAATACAGATCAGGCTCCACATACTTAAAATCTGGATCCTGTTTCTAGACAAAGAGCTCTAGATTGTTTTGTTGAAAGAGCTGAGCTGATAAAAAAGATATATAAGCCATGCCATTAGAAAAGGCCATGATCAAAGCCAGTCGCGGCATCAAAGACACGGCGGCTCATTTTATGTAGCTATTTTATATACAGTATTTGGAAGTGTAGAACAAACTCGGATACAGACTCTGGAAAATGGTGTTTGGTCTGTGCAATGCTGCAATGCCATATGGCTGGTTTGTCATGGCATGGCTCATATGTATAATATACTAACACTGTATTGATGACAAGAATAATTTAATATGGCAAAAATATTACAAGGAGATTACTTTACAATATACCATTTGTAATACATGTATGTATATCAAAAGCATTTATAAATGTAACTTGATAATCAATTTATATAAAACAATGTGTGTTGTAAATATCCATATAGGTACAAGTATGGCAGCCATTGACACCAGTTTTATTTATACACATTATCTATGAGGACAGTGCTCTAAACTAATACACCCTTAAAACTTTCGAATAAATAATTCCGGTTTTTAACCCTTTCCCACATAGCATATCTCTAGTATTGAATATAGGTGTCCACTTAAAACAGGTTGAAAGTAAAGCAGAATGCGCTTTAAGCGCATTCTGCTTTACTTTCAGCCAGCTTTAAGCTATCATCTGCTAGAATAAAGAAAATATTTTGTATTATACATATGTATGAATGTATAAATTGGAACTATTTTCTTCAGGGCAAGAATAAAATGAATGCGCTAAAAGGCGCTTCTATGGGGGAAAGGGTTAATTAACATAAAACCCAGTCCATGTATAACTATATAGGGTTGTTTTCTGTAATATATTGCAAAATGACAATCTGTGCAGACCCTGATCAGACAGCTCCTTAAGGAGCCCTCTGATCAGGGTCCACACTGCACAGAACAAACATACATTTAACAAATACACTGCTAGTGAATGAAGAGTATACTCATTGCTAGGGTTGAATGTGTTGAAGTGCTACCTGGCAGGTATTTGTGCCTTTTGGAAACAGTTTGGACCAAGATCATACACTGCATAATGCAGTGTTTGATCAGGGTCCAAACTGATTGCACCTTGGAGTGTGTTTCTGAAAATATACTGTGTTACCAAGATACTAGTATTACTTAAAATTAGATTGGAAGCAGTCAACAATTTTGAAACAGAGTTACATGACCACTTCCTCCATTCACACACTTAAAGAAAATTTAACCCAGTACTCCATAAATATGCCTTTAATTTAATACTCCACTGAAGAAAAAAAATTCCAATATAATAGTTATGAAAAAGTATCATAAGAAATATTTCCTAAATTCTAGAAGATGGTAGCTTAAAGCAGGTTCAAAGTAAAGTAGAATGCGCCTTAAGGCAAGAAACAAGCTATGGGGTAATGGGTTAATTTGTATTGATACATGTGTATGAAACCAACAGCAAACAAATACTCATACTTTTATACATTTATAAACAAAAATCAATAACAAACATTTCCCAAGAGATTTCCTTCCTGTTTTAAAAAAGTAAACTTTTAATCAGATCTAAGATAAAAACTTTAAGCTTCTCCTTTAACATATTCTTACAGAAAACGTGAGAAGAATTATGCGTCTTAACCCTTAGCCCGCCAAATAAATTGTCGTCTGCTATATTTCTCGTCTGCTTCAAGTTTCAAAGTGCTTCAAAGTTGCTCAAAATTGCTGAAAATGTTGTCCGAGTGTCAAACAGCTTGGATCAGGATGAGACGCCGAGTTACTCGGCGTCTCATCCGGATCCAAGCTGTTTGCATATGGAGCTATAGTCGTGAGTGGCAGGCTAAGGGTTAATATAGGTCTAAAGAAATACCCAGAAATCACCAATATTTAGTAGTTCAACTAATGCTGTTAGTCATAATACCAAAATAAATATGGCATCAAAAGACTGATTTGCACTTTTTAAACTTTACAACGTCAAAAGACTCAAAATGAAATTGATAATGCTTGCTTTGTGAGCAAGAAAACCTTTCAAGTTTTGACTTATAATTATGATGAGTTTTTCAGTACAGTAAATTAAAGCTCTCCATTACTACCACTAAAAAGAAGGCTCATTGTTTGTATCAAAGACAGGTGACAGCTTAAAGCAAGGTGAAAGTGAAACCAAGTTCCTGAAAGAGTTTTCTGCTTTACTTTCACCTTTCTTTAATCATTTTCCAAATAGAAGTGCCTTTTAGCGCATTCAGTTTATTCTTCCACTGATGAAAATAGTTCCAATTTATAGTCATGAACATAATGAAATGTTTTTTATATTCTAACAGATGGTAGCTTAAAGCAGGCTGAAAGTAAAGCAGAATGTGCCCTTAGGCACATTCTGCTTTACTTTCAACCTGCTTTAAGTGGTCACCTGTCTTCAAAACTAGAAATAGGCTATGGGGGTAAAGGATATAGCAGTCATCTGCCTTAAATGCCTTATACTTAACACAATTTAGAGGTCACAATAGAGAGGTTTACTGTGTTTGCTTTGTGAGTAAAACAACCATTTATAACAACTGCTTTATGACAATAAGAGACAACTATTTCCCCCACTCATATATGAATTTTGTGTTACATGATTTTTTCTGTAACCTAACACAAGATACTGTGTTCAATAAGCGTATATGCCCTCGTGATAGGCTTAACTCTAATTCCAAATTAACCCTTAGCCTGCCACTCACGACTATAGCTTTGCGTTTGCGTACGTTTGCATTTAAATGGGAAAGAATAACAGATTCTCCACTGTACCATTTCAGTCACAAATCAGCAACTGGGTAGAATGAAGGAAATAGCTTCTGCTCAAATCTGACCAATCAAAAGCATGAGAATCTCAGACTCATCTCAAACAGAATTTAACCATCCAGATTTGATGCGCCCCAAATAACTGGTCCAGATTGGATGTCGAGCCTGGTATATATAACTGATCACTCTTATTGCAGGTCAAGATTATATGAGCATGCCGTACCAAACTATCTTATTGCAGGTCCAGATTGGATGAGCTATGCATAATAAACTCTATTCTTGCAGGGCCAGATTATATGAGCCAGGCATACTAAACTCTCTTATTGCAGGTCCTGATTGGTTGAGCCATGCATACCCAACTCTCTTAATTCAGGTCCAGATTGGATAAGCCAGGCATACAAAACTCTCTTATTGCAGGTCCAGACGGTTGAGTAAGGCATAGCTCACTGCTCTTGTACAAGGTCCAGATAGCAGTTGTCACAGACCCTCACTGGTTTCCGGGTCATCTGCAGCTTGGCTTCCTTAGAGGAGCAGTCAAAACAGAAAATGTTGCCACAGTGCCTACAGTGATGCTGTTATAAACAAGGAAAGGGCGTAAAGGTCAAAGTGCAAGGTCATTGATATACATGGTCATGTATTGGGGACAAGTTGCTGGGTACAATGGAGAATCTGTTATTCTTTCCCGTTTAAACGCAAACGTACGCAAACGTAAAACACTAAAACGTAGAAAAGAACAACTTTTGGACAATTCTGATAATTCTTGTTTATCTTGGTGGCAAACATTTTGGAGCCTGATCAGACGCCGGGTTACCCGGCGTCTGATCTGGCTCCAAACTGTTTGCACTGCAAATAATAGTTTTAGCGTAAACGCGTTTATTGGGAAAGAATAACAGATTCTCCACTGTAGGAGCATAATTATATACATGTAGGTAGAGTTTCTTAACCATTTTAATGCTGTTTTAAATGGACTTTTCCAATTACCAAATACCCAGCTTGAGTTCATTTTAAGGTTTGTTTCTTTGTAAACATTTCAGAACAATAAAAGTCATACAAACAGTGCAGACACTAATCAAAATGCTCTATACGGAGCTCTCTGGTCAGGATCTACATTGTGTGCAAACTGCTGGGTTCTGGCATCAAAAGGGTTAATAATCAGTATAAGTCTGATACTGTCAGTATCAATCTGAAATGTATTTCATTTTCACTTGAAAAAAAAGAGAAAAGAAATCATTTAAGCTGTATTAAATAAGCAATACATTTCATGAAGAAACATGATGATTTTGAAAGGCATGATGATTTTGAAAGGCATGTGGAAGCTGAATGCAGAACAAAAGTAATGTAGAAAGCTCCTATAGGAGCTTTCTGCATTACTTTGGTTTTGCATTCCGCTGATATTCATCTTCAAGACTGTCCATTTTATAAGAAGTATCTTTACTGTTGAATGGTTTGTTTAACCCCTTACCCAATAAACACACCTTTTTATGCCTTTTATTTATTCCTGCACTGAATAAAATAGTTCCAATTTATACAGCCAAGAATCTTTACCAAAGTAAATATTTTCTATACTCTAGCAGATGGTTGCTTAAAGCAGGCTGAAAGTAAAGCAGAATGCACCTTAAGGCACATTCTGCTTTACTTTCAACTTGCTTTAAGTGATCAACTATCTTCAGTACTAGATACAGGCTATGGGGTAATGGAATAACAGGTTTGCTGTATTTGTGGGATAAGGCAGATAGATATTTGACCATAGAGGGGGTATACACAGAGAAGGACTATGAAAGGTATACACAATGTAACAGACATGATCCTGTCTAGAAAGAACATTCAAATTCATTGATGTATCAAAAGACACATGAAAGCCTAAAGCATGATGAAAGTAAAGTATAAAGCTCTGACAAGAACGTTTAGCTTTATTGCCTTCATATTTTTAGAAGGCATATACCTTACGTAATGAAAATGTGCAGCCTTATCCTTTGCTGCTTAATTGAGGCTGAAAGTAGGACAGAAGCTCCTGAAGGATTCAATTTTAGCTTACTTTCAAGGCAGCTAATAGCTATGATGAGTATGAACTTTGTAATCCTCATTTCATCCCCATGTGGCTGCACATTTTTATTACGTAAGACTTTCTAAAATTATGAAGGCAATAAAGCAAAAAGTTCTTGTCAGAGCTTTATACTTTACTTTCATCATGCTTTATGCTTTGCTATAAAAGTAAGGTGTTTTCATGAGGGTGATTTAAGCTTTGCTTTAAATGTAGGTGTTTTTATATGGGAGAGTTATGCTATAATAATAAATGTAAGGTGTTTTATGACTTAAAATTATGCTATCTACAATATTCAATGTGACTCACCTTTCTTACAGTGACTGAGAACTTCTTAGTACAGCCCATACAGCCCTTCACCTCACTGTCATCTGCCCATTTACGACTCTGCACCTTTGTGGTAGTGATCTGTATTGTAGGTCACACACAAAAATTATACAGTTGTAAACACATTTTCAAATGATCTTTACAGTTTTTCTGATAAAAGAGACAAGTTCACTTACAGACTTTTGATAAAAGGGTTTGCAGAATTTCAACAAAGCGGAAGTCAGCGCGAGTGCATGCACTTTGCCACATATAATTCATTTCAAGGTGGTCACTACATAGCGGAGCAAATCAATTCAAAAGCTATTCCCATACTAGACTGCATTATTTGGAATCATGTTAGCTGATAATAAATCTGATATCATGATAAATGCATATCGTTTCAATGTGGACAGTGCGATGTTTACTTTTGGTTCAAAAAATTTACTTGTATACCATAAAAAACTCCTATGTTTACCATAGAAACCCTATATTAGTCCGGTGGCAGAGACCGGTAAGCGTGTTTTGCCATCCGTACCAAGTTTTTTTTGCTGTTTCTATACCTCTGAGGTGTGCTCTTTAAGAATCTGAATGATGCCACTCTGGCATCTTTGGGCAATCCGCACAATATGAAAATTAAGGTCGCCATTACTGAAAATCTTGTTTTCGCCAATATCTCAGTAACTATGCATGGTATCAAAATAATTTTGGTGTCTATCCCCATGTTTTGAGGGGTAAATAATCAGATAAAGCCATTTTAGTAACGATCACAGTGATATTTTGTGCTGAATAGGCATATTTAGGCAGCCATTACTGAAAATCTGATTATTTACCCCTCAAAACATGGGGATAGACACCAAAATAATTTTTGTATATAGAAACAGCAAAAAAACTTTGTACGGACGGCAAAACACGCTTCTCCAAAAATCAGGGGGTTGGCAACCGGACTATATGAAAAGCAAGGAAATAACATAATCACTGTTTGCAAAAGGGTATGTAGTATGCCTGGTCATTACACTATAACAATTACCTGAATGACAAACATGTTTTCCTAGTTAGGAATAATATAGGAAGAAAACATCAAAGGTTTATGAATGTCTTGAATTAAAATATTATAGCTCCTCAAATAGGCAAAAAGTCACCCATACAAATAACATACACCAAAGTATAAATACAGTCAAACTTTGATATCTCGAACATGCTTAACTCGAACTAACTGATAGTTCTATGTTAACTGCATTATTTCATGCATGGTTGAGTCGGACATACCCATATTTCAAAGGTAAAACGTGGCTTAGCTACGTTTTAACTTCGAAATACAGGTATGTTCGACAAAACCAACTTCGAGAATTCGAAGTTCGACTGTTCAAGTTTTTAAACAATCAGTCCAATGACTTCAAATATTCAAGGTCCAAACTTACACTCTCACCCATGTCAGGGTACTTTCATGAAGTAAAGGGTTAAATTTCCTAATTCTTCTACAGTCCAAAAATGATCTTACCTGTAAGGACTGGTTTTCCCGGCCCATTTCCTGCAGAGCAGCTGTGGTATCATCCAGTTTCCGCCGCAGTTCCACACTCTTCTGTTGAAGTTTTTCACATTCATCCTCACTCTTCAAGCACCTGGAATAATAATGTATTTTGTTTTTATCCTTTTCCTCATAAAAATCTTAACCTATTTGTCATTGAAATGCCTTCCTAAGTTCAAGGTCAAACTCGCTGGGGTCATTTTTTTTCGTGTGCATGGAAAGGTCTTGTCCATATACACATGGGTATCAAATGTGAAAGCAATACCTCCAGGCCGCCTTGAGATATTGGAGTTACAAACCTAAACTTGGGCCCTTAGAGTACAAGTTTAATGTCACTAGAATCAAACTTTTTGCATGCATCCAAAGGTCTTATCCATTAACATGCATATAAAATATGAAAGTAATACCACAAAGGAAATGGGATTTATAAGCACTTTTTTAAACCTAAACATAGATTTCAAAACAGAAAGTTGTCCTAATTAGTGCTCTAAGTGCAAGGTCAAGGTCACTGGGTTCTAAGATTTTCAATATATGCAAAAGTCATGTCCATTTACACATGCATACCAAATATGAAAGCAATATCACATTAAGGGGCATATTAACTTTTCCAATGTTAAACATACATTTGAAACTTAAACCCAGTGACTGAGGTCAAGGTCAAGGTCCAAAATGTCACATGGTCAGAAAGGTCTTGCCCCACGGCATGTTTGGTGTAAGTATCAATGAGGTAGGTAAAATGACATAGAAGTTGTGACCACTTTCTTGAAAATACTAACGCAAACGGCCATTGGAACGGGAAACGGAAATGGCGACCAATACCATTGGCCTTTTGATTATTAACCGCCTTATATAATGGCCTCTTGCTTCATGTTAATGGCACGTATGGATGGGCAAACAGATGAACACAAGAAAGGATGAAGGACAGACAGACACCTGGTATAAAACAGTGTGCTCCACCTCAAACTAATTGTCATTGGGGGCATAAAAATAAATGAGAAACAAATAATCATTTTTTGGTGCTTTATATTGTAGAGGCATTAAGTAAAATAGGCATACATGTACTTTGGGGCTACTACATTTACACTGCAGAGCTTCTGTCGGAGATAAGAAAAATGTACTAAGCTGAAAACAAATCCAACATTTAGTCATTTACTCACACATTTCAGCACCAAATCCTATGGTGCCACTACTCATTAGAATCGTCTCGAAGAGACGATTCTAATGAGTAGTGACACCATAGGGTTTATTGCAGAAATAAAGATTTTAGGTTTTTAAAATACTCCCATTGTAACCTGGAGCCCTCGGGTGTAATATATAAACATACAGTACTCAGTTATCCGCTATATTTGGTCTCATTTCTTAGATACTATACAGTAAAACCTCTCTATTACGACCACTAAAACGAGGACTAATTGATTGTTTAGAAGACAGGTGACAGCTTAAAGAAAGGTGACAGTAAATCAGAAAGCTCCTAAAGGAGCTTTCTGTTTAACCGTCACCTTGCTTTAACCAGTTACCTGTCGTAAACACCTAATAATTAACACAATTTAGTGGTCTTAATAGAGAGGTTCTACTGTATTCCCCAGCATAAACACAGTAGTTGTGTGGCATGTGCAAGAATGCTGGTACTTAGAGCAGTAAAATACTCAAGTGGAGCTTAATTGCTTAAGCGCCAATTATTTTCACTTATTTATGTGCCGTTTATTTCTTAAGCATGCTTAGTGGTAAAACCATGGTAACCTTTGCAAACAGTTTGGATCCTGATGAGATGCCGCGTAACGCGGTATCTCATCAGGATCCAAACCGTTTGACACTCTGACACTGTTTTGTCAAGAAATTTAGAACATTCTATTTTTAGAACAGTAGCAGTTGACAATTGTTGCAGAGAAAAATATTACCCAGCATGCATGTAAAGAGTTGCAAGCTGCCAACTTTTGCCAAATGAATAATATATAGTACAGGCAAGCATGTCGTAAACTGTCAATCCAAGAATGATGATTGATTTAAAGCCTGTCTCAATGACAACTGACAGCTTTAAATGCAGGACATAAAGAATGAGGAGACAGCACTTGCTGCAGTCTTTTTATCCTGCACTAAGCACTGTCTACATAATATACAGTAAAACCTCGCTATTACGACCACTAAAACGAAGGTTTATTGATAGTATAATAGATAGGTGACAGCTAAAAGCAAGGGGACAGTGAAACAGAAAGCTCCTAAAGGAGCTTTCTGTTTCACTGCCACCTTGCTTTAAGCGGTCATCTATCGTAAACACCCTAATAATTAACATAACTTAGTGGTCGTAATAGTGAGGTTTTACTGTAGTATGCTTCTTAATGTGACTAGCTGGCTGCAGCAAACATTCAGTTGACATGTTCCGAAACTATTTGTGTACCTTTCGTGACTAATTCTAGATCTCTAGTTTTAGTCTATCTTCTCTGATGGAAATACTTGTTTACTGGTAGGAACAGACAGCATGGCTTAATTGGTGCAGGTTACCCGTGTCTGCTATATTGGTTGACAATTATCGTAAAAAGTTAAATGCTCACACATTATCTCACAGGGCTCCAGATAAGAAGGGGTAAACAAGTCCAACATTTACTCACATATTTCTGCACCAAATGCTTTGGTGCCACTACTCATTAGAATCATCTCTTTGAGACAATTCTAATGAGAAGTGACGTAGGGTTTAATGCAGAAATAAAGATTTTAGTTTTTGAAATACAGTATAACCTCCGTTATCCGACACCCCATGGTTCCATGTTTGTAAGTCGGTTAAGAGAGGTTGTCGGTTAACGGAATTAGGCCTAAGTTCACGAGTTTACACACCCAAAGATTGTCGCTGAAAGGCGAATTTAATCGATAGCGATTGACTACCCCGTCTCCGGTTCTACACGATTTTTCCATTGTTCTTTCTACAGTAGGCATAAACGTGTATAGTCAGTTAAACACGCATACATGTAGATATTAAGGGATACACTAAAACACAGGCACATTCATATTTATATTTTATATACAAGTACAGTCTTCTCTCGTTATGTCGAACTAGCGGGAAATTAACAAAAACTTCAAAACACGGGAATGTTTTTATTTTCTCTCAATATAACTTGAGCAAAGATTTGAACGCCTGCGTCATCCGAGCAATATGTGTCATTATCACCTGCGCGTGTATAGTCGGTCAATGCTCAAAGGTCAGTATACCGTCGGATAACGGGGTGTGAAAAACCTCTAATGTGCCTTTTTTGGTCCGTCAAGGTATGTCGGATAACGGTTAACAGAGGATCCGATCAAGAGAGAGTTAGGTTACATCAAATATATAGGGAAATTGCCGGGACCCAACAGCAGGGTCGGATAATAGAGGTTTCCGGTCAAGAGAGGTGTCGATCGACAGAGGTTATACTGTACTCCCCTTGTCTGGAGCCCTGATCTCACTCAATGTCTTCATTCACACTGGCTGTTTTCTTTATTACTAAGTAGGCATACTTTCCATATATTTTACTTGAAAGGAAAACAAGACTGCACGTTCAATAAACGCTTATGCCCCCGGTGGCATCCTTGACAATATATTCTGAATTTTTTCTAAGTCCAAATCAGGTCAAGGTCAAGGTCAAACTGAGCTTGGGTATTTTTGGTGAGTTGGTAATGGTCCAATTATACAATAACTGTATAAGTATCATGGCATTGTAGTAAACAGTGTTGATGCTAGACAAAACAGTAAAATCTAGTTAACCAAGAAAGAGCCCATTCAAAACATTCTAAGTTAAAATTAGGTCAAGGTCAAGGTCAAAATAAAAGTTTGATGATATTGGTGGATAGGGAATGGTCAAAGGCAACAACTGTATAAGTATCAAAGCATTGTAGTCAGATGTGTTGATGCTAGATGAAACGGTAAAATCTAGGGGGGGGATAAAAAAACAGGGATCCCTAAATATTAGTTTTGACCCCCCAAATTAAGAAATCTGGGTGCCACAATGTTCCCAAATTGTAAAAGCATGTAAAGAAAAAAGCCTGCTCAGGACTCCAGGTAAGGGGAGTATTTCAAAAGCTTAAATCTTTATACATGTATCTACTTTAAACCCTATCGTGTCACTACTCATTAGAATCCTCCCTACTAGATGATTATAATGAGTAGTAACATCATAGGTTTTGGTGTTGAAATAAGTGAGAAAATGTTTGATTTGTTCAGTTTAGTCACCTTTATCTAGAGCCCTGCCTGCTCAATCAGCACGATGACTTAGAGCATTGACCTCAAGATCTGATAAGATTTTCGCGATCTGTCTACAATTAATACCACTAATTGCATGATATGTATTCAATGCATTTGATTATGTAAAGGTTTTCTATTAAAGTAAGTAATTGCCTCTAATGAGATTGGGCATATTGTATGTGGTCAATATCAGTACTCTACATATATATATTTACATCCCCCCTTTATATCAGTTGAAACAAGAGGGCCAGAAGGCCCTGATATCGCTCACCTGTTGTACTGAAACTTGACATTTCTGTTTTATTCGTTTTAATCTAAATTCATTCAAATTTGTAGTATAGCATGTAAACAATTTTGGAATACAACCTCATAATTCTAGTATAGTAGAGTACATCAAGGGCAGAGTATCTAGAACCTAAAGATAACTGAAATGAAGCCTTTTCTAGCATTTCAAAGTATATCAAGGGCATATAATTATTTCCACAAATATTAGATTTCAACAATAATTGCACTCCTTTGACATCTTATAGGTATATACTATATGTGTGCAAGTAAAATCAAGATCCATTGAAAACTGTAGTTGCAAGAGTGTAAACGCTGTTCGATATGGCATTTTCAGCAATTCAAGGGCAGACAACTCTTGACCTATTGGTCTGATTTCAACAATAATCAAACTCTTATGGTCATAATACTACCTGAGCAAGTTTGAGATAGATTGGATAAAAATTGTGACCTCTGGAGTGTAAACATCCTTTAATATGGCATTTTCAGCAATTCAAAGGTAGATAACTCTTGACCTATTGGTCTGATTTCAACCAAAATCGAACTCATCTGAACTCTTTCAACAATATACAATCTGAGCAAGTTTGAAAAGACTGGATAAAAATTGTGGCCTCTAGTGTAAACACTGTTGAATATGGCATTTTCAGCAATTCAAAGGTAGATAACTCTCAACCTATTAGTCTGATTTCAACTATAATCAAACTCATCTGAACTCTTATGGTCATATACAATCTGAGCTAGTTTGAGATAGATTGGATAAAAATTGTGACCTCTGGAGTGTAAACACCCTTTAAAGCCACATAATCAGAATCTAACATTTTTCTAACATGAAATCTATGTCACTATCGTAATCGTTCCATATAAAAAGAAGAAATACGTGGTGATATTTGAAGCAATATCGATAACGAACAGTGAAATTTGTGGAAACTATTAATCAAGTTTGTTTATTTTTTAATAATGACGAAAGTTTACGGACATACTCGGTAAAGCTCATTTGCATAATTCAATACAACAAGTCGAGCGCTTTTTAATCAGAGAGAGACAATTCCTATAAGTTTGGCCGCTAAATGTTACACAAACTGATGCAATGTATACAAATTGTCGTGGCCGAATCAATCACGTGACCTTTATGCAATCGTTCGAAAGTTCTCGGAACCAGCCGGTAGTCTTATTTGTAAACAATCCGGCTTATAATGTAAACCAACACGATGAGAATTCGACACATTTAGGTAGGATTCTTTACGAAGTGGGTGCATAGGTCAGGCTTCTTACACCCGATTTCACTCAGTTTTAATACATAGAAAATGCACACATATAAGAAATTGCGCGTTTTAAACATCAATTTGGGTGGGATTGTGCCTTTAATATGGCATTTTCAGGAATTCAAAGGTAGATAACTCTTGACCTATTAGTTTGATTTCAACCAAAAATGCACTCATATGAACCCTTATGGTCATATACAATCTGAGCAAGTTTAAGAGAGATTGGATAAAACTTGTGGCCTCTAGAGTGTAAACACCCTTAAATATGACATTTTCAGCAATTCAAAGGTAGATTACTCTAGACCTATTAGTCTGATTTCAACCAAAATCGCACTCATCTGAACTCTTATGGTCATCAATAATCTGAGCTAGTTTGAGATAGATTGGATAAAGATTGTGGCCTCTAGAGTGTAAACACCCTTAAATATGGCATTTTCAGCAATTCAAAGGTAGATTACTCTTGACCTATTACTCCGATTTCAACCATAATCGAACTCATCCGAACTCTTATGGTAATATACAATCTTTGCAAGTTTGAGAAAGATTGGATAAATATTGTGGCCTCTAGAGAGTAAACACTAAAGTTGTTGACGAGGGACATTCAGGTATTGCAAAGGCTCACCCTGAGCTAGCTCAGGTGAGCTAAAAAAGATGTTTAATTCTTAAAGACGCAATTTTACTATGGGGTGGGACTTGTGGATACCTTTGCAGATGAGGCGGGGCTTATGGATCTGCTCTCCACAAATCATTTTGTTGCATTGCTTCAGTACTGCAGTTATGGCTGTTCATTTTAGGGTATACATTATTTGTGTTGACAACCTCTAATATGGATTTAACATACATAATTATGTACCAATATAAGAAATTACAGCAAATATAATGCAAATGGCAAATTTGCCGATGATTATTTTGCTTAAACACCGAAAATATTCAGTTCATTGTTTTAAAATAAATCATCAGTTGCTGATACAGTATGTGGTGCTCCCTCTCTACAACAGCACCCACTGGAAGACAAAGAATGTGTAAGTTTTTCAGAGGGAGTTTAATTGGGAGGGAAATCTAATACAGTAGAACTTCGATGTGTCGATGTTGAAGGGACCATCATAAAAAACTCGACACATCGAAGCCTCGACTCATGTTTACCTGATGTTCCCTCGATTTTTTTTTCAAATATACTCGATCTCCATAAAGCCGACATGTCCGTATGTTACCTGTTGATATTGATTATTTCCAATTAAAAACATTCGAACGTAATTATGTCTGCCTCGTATCGCATCCAAACTGAATGCATATTTACTAATTTTACAAAAAAACGAATCTTAAAGATGTTCGTTAAGCGAAAATTCGTTTCCCGTAACTCGAGTTTCAGGGAAAAAAAACAACGGTATGGACGGATGTCGCTTTTTATCTGCACACCAGTTCTTGTACCCATTCCAGCATATACATTCTCTCGAAACGCTGGAACCAGATTCAGGGGAAACCCTTTTCTTAAAATAGTAGCAATATCTCCTTAGAGGGATAAGGTTAATTGCATAACTATTGATGCTATACATTTCTGGATGGGTTCCGCGTGAGTTGTTCTTTGTCTATTACACACACATTCTCTTCCGGCATAAAAACATCGACCGAACTACGCATATGCTTTAACGTTCGGTTTATATTGACTTTACACAAAACAAAATAAGGGTGCTATGATAAAGTCCGTGATGAATAAATTATGGAAAAGAGTTGATGAATCAAGGAATACACGGGGCTTTTGACACATTCAGAAGGTGTTGGCCTGTTTGTCCTGGATAATTGGGTAGTCAGGTCATTCTGATTCACGACAATCAATCGAGTAAAGATGGTCACGGAGGTGTGAAAAACTCCACTGTGACACCATATGCCGGTCAGTCAAATTTTGTACAGTCGAACATCGACACATGTGCAGTGAATTTTGAGTGAAACAGTACGTACGGACCGAGAAAAAAAGTCGATATAGCGAAAAACTCGACTTATAAAAACTCAAGTCATACGTAGGTTTTTAATAAGGTTATATAGGGAGAAAAATTGGGACTTTAAGAAAAAATCGACACATCGAGAAAATCGACTCTTCGAAGTTCGACACATCGAAATTCTACTGTACCCTTAAAGTACATTTGCGTCTGATCTGGATTCAAACTGTTTGTCACTTCCTTATGTTTTTTCTGTCATAATGTCCAATAGGTATATAACTTTGAGAAAAAGCAGCAAACAACAGTTTTAAGCAGACAATATATTGCAGAAGTGAAAACATTAGACATAGGGAACAGCGGCAAGCATTGTTTAGTTGTAGGAGCAGGGAATTGTTGTTTGGAGGGCCAATTTGTGTAGGGAGGGAGCATTGCAATAGTTAACCCTTTACCTGATAGCCTATTTATAGTACTTAAGATAGATGACTACTTAAAGCAGTTTGAAAGTAAAGCAGAATGCGCCTTAGGGCGCATTCTGCTTTACTTTCAGCCTACTTTAAGCTATAATGTGCTATAATATAGAAAATATTCCCTATAATACATATTCATTACTGATTAACTATTTTCTTCAGCGGATGAATAAATCATATCCGCTAAAAGGCGCTTCTATTGGGTAAAGGGTTAATTGCTCTATGTAAAACTCTAGTACCGATATTGACTGGCATCAATCAGCCTGTTCTTATCAGGGGCTGAGCTACTACCAGCCACCCAACCATTTCCCCCATTTATATGCCTTTATATGCTTTTAATATATTCTTCCACTGATTTAAATAGTTCCACTTAGAACAGAGGAAGGAGTTGATATTGAGATGGCTAGTAATTAAATAATGAGGCAGTAGGCAGAGTGATTTATAATTACCAGCATCTCAAAGACTACCTGTGTCTCAATATTTAGGCCAAATAAGGATCCAATATGTTTTTGAGAACATAAGAAGAATTCTTTGTAAGGGGCACATTTTCTGCAGGGTCATTATTTATTGTATTGAGTTAATGCAATGTGATTGACTGTATTTTGTATCAAATTAATACATGGCCGACTGTATTTTTTATCGAGTCAATACATGGTTGACCGTATTTTCATTACAAAGACGTAATGTCTATAACTAGGTGCCAGGTGATTAAGTCTGTATGAGGAAGTATCTAGATTAATTAAGCTTTGTCTGATAAGTCTTATGTAGAAACCTGAGATTACTGTAATGATATAATTATGAAGGTGTGTTTATGACAGAACCAGGAAACTGCTTACTTTGACTAATTTAAACCTGATATTCACTGATTAAAACCCTTCAATACTGGAAGCAAGGGTATGGATATTTTGCAAACAGTGCCGACCCTGATCAAAGGGCTCCCATTTTTGTTTTTTCAACATTTCCCTTAAATCAACATACACACGTAATTTTTCTAAAAAACTTTATAGTCCACACAAAAGAATTGAGCATAAAAGAGTTTATATCAGAATATATGAGCTCAGAGAAAAACCTGTTTAACTGTTCCTTTGTTTAATATTTGTTATAATCAAGGTCATACTTTATTTCGCATTTATATTTTAGTTAAACGTTTTAAACAGTTCACTGTTAGCACACTTAATTATGTCGTGAAATATATAACTGGAAACTGCTGGCTTTGACTAATTTCAACCTGATTTCCCCATTTATATTCAACCCTATCTATGCTGGAAACCATTTTATGTATATTTTGCAAACAGTGCAGACCTTGATCAGATGGCTCCTTTAGGAGCCCTCTGATCAGGGTCAGCACTTTTTGGTTTTACTTAAATTTTTCCGACATTTTTAAGTCAACTTAAACAGGTAACTTTTCTAAAACGTTTTTAGTCCATACAAACAATTACATCACAGTGAAATTATAGGCTCAAGGAAAATTAACTCTTTGCACACTTTATTATTAAGCTGTTAAATCACAATGACTGTTGCAAACAGTCTGGATCCAGATCAGATGCTGCACTATGATGCCATCTGGATCCAAAATGTAAGACACACTGATCTATCTTGAAAAGAAATTGTTGAAAAATCATATTTGTTTGGTACAGTAGCAGAAATCAAATGTAGATAACAATATTACTAAACTTACAAAGGGTTAAAGTAATTTTATACTCATTATTTTTGGTTTTATCTACAGCATTGTAAGTTTTGTTGGAAAAGTGAATAAAATATTTCTGCAGCCTTGTCTTACATTAGTTTTGTACATTGCATTTTACATGCACTGCTGTGCTAGATTCTTAAAGTGTATTTGTCCTTCAAAAACAACCTGTTGGAAAATAAAGTTATTAAATTTCCAATTACATTTATTTTGTTAGGATAAATGTTAAATAATGCATAAAATAATAGATTTGTATGCATCAGACGGAATACGGTATTACTTAAATGTTAAATAAATGCATTAAATAATAGATTTGTATGCATCAGAAGGGACTTTTCTATTTCCCTAATGGATATAACTACTTAATTTGTACAAATTTGGTCTATCTATATCCCAGGTCTGTATCAACCCATTATCCCATAGCCTGTTTCTATTTTAGAAAACAGGTGGCCACTTAAATCAGGTTGAAAGCAAAGCAGAATGTGCCTTAAGGCACATTCTGCTTTACTTTCAGCCTGTTTTAAGCTACCATCTACTAGAATATAGAAATTATTGTTTATGGTACATATCCTTGACTGTATAAAGTAAAACTATTTTCTTTAGTGAATTAATAGATTAAATGCATAAAAAGGCATACTTATGGGGTAATGGGTTAAGATTATCCTATCCCTGTCATATTTGACCATTATATGAGGTCCTGCAGAATTTAGTTGCATACCAAAGTCTTGACTGTATATCTTGATTAGACACAGCACTGAGCTCCAGGGGCCTGTTTCATAAACTTTGTACAACAAATGTTGTCGTAAGTCAATTTATAAAAGTCTTAATTATTATTTATTTCTCCATCTAAATCCTGTCTTGTGACATCTCTTTGGAATCGTCTTGAACAGACGATTCCAAAGAGATGTAACAAGACAGGATAAGAAAGAGAAATCAGAAATTAAATGTATTTTAAAGTTTTCACCTACAACCGATTTTGTCGTACAAAGTTTTATGAAACGGGCCCCAGATATGGAGGCATGAAGAATAAAGAAACTATTTCTTATGATATTCATGACTGTATAAATTAGCACTATATTTTTCTGTGGAGGAATAAATTAAAGGCCTATTTATTGGGAAATGGGTTAAACAAGACTGTTCAACAAATGCTAATGCCTCTGGTGACATCCTAACCAATATATTCTCAATCTTTTCAAATTAGGTCAAGGTCAAGTTCAAATCAAGGTTGGATGATATGGGATGATGGTCCCAGGCAACTTTTTTTCAATAATTTTCCAGGCAATCCCTGTGGATACTTAAACAACATTGCCATGGACCATTCCTATTTCTAGTCAGCAGTAATGATGCAAGAAGAAATGGTAAAACCTCATTAACCTGGTATGCAGAGACATATGCACAGACGGAAAAAACAATAATTATCTCCAGCATCTATAGATGCCAGGGGCATTGAAATAAGATGACATTTTGAGCAAACAACATTTATTTAGCGCGTTAAAAGTGTTACAAGGTGGTTTTGCAGCAGGACCTAGCCTACTTAGAGGTCATGTTGGGAAAAACACAGCAACTAATTCCTCTTGACATTTAGATAATTGCTAGTTTATATTTGATAATAACGCTCCAGATGATGCAAATATCTTGGTCATAAGAATTCACCACATATAGCAACCAATACAATGTAACTTAAGCTTGTAAATGACCTTGATCTTGGGGCTTAAATTAGTCCAAGGCTTCAGATAAGAGGGAGTTAACTAAATCCTAGCTTATAATAGCACCAAATCCTATGGTATTACTACTCCTTAGAATCGTCTCTTCGAGACGATTCTAAGGAGTAGTGACACCATAGGGTTTACATGCAGAAATAAAATTTTAGTTTTCCAAAATTATACTCCCCTATCTGGAGCTTAAATGTTCACTTGCAGGAAGTGATTTAGACAAGGGTTAACCCTTTCTATGCTCAAAACCAGCAGGTGTACACTTTGAAAACAGGGCAGACCCTGATCAGATGGCTCCTTAATGGAGCACTGCTTATTTTTCTTTTAATTTTCTGGAATAAATTCTTCAAAATATTTTTTTAAGACATCTCCCATTAAGGATTTTAAGTAGTCATTCAAATATAAAATGGCAGGTGTTATTCAGACAAGCAGCAATTTTGTGGAAGACAAGAGTGCTTCAACAAGATAAATGCATTTCAAGGGGCATAAGTCCACTTAACCCATTACACCAGAGCTTAAGACAGGTGGCCACTTAAAGCAGATTAAAAGTAAAGAAGAATGTGTCTTAACTCTTTCCTCCCTGGAACTTTAAATGGACAATTCCAGTTCTCATTTTAGTCTGGACCATTTTTGACTTTTAAGGGTTGTTTTTGTCGATGTTTGGCATAATGATAAACAGTGAAGACCCTGATCAGAGGGCTCCTTTCTGAGCCCTCTGATCTGGGTCTTCACTGTTTGCACAGGACAAGTGTATTATTCACATACATGTAGATGCCTATTTGCGGGACTAGGGTTCAAAGGGTTAAGGCACATTCTGCTTTACTTCAACATTATTCAACCTGCTTTACTCTGCTATGATATAGAAAACATCTCTTATGAAACATATTCATGAATGTTTTAATTGAACTTTTTTCTTTAGTAGGGCAATAAATTCAAGGCGTAGACTGGCGTATTGTTTGGGTAATGGTTAAGTGGTCATTCAAATATGGAATGGCAGATGTTTGTGGAAAACAAGAGATCTTCAAGAATGATATATGCCTTTCAAGGGGCATAAGTCCACTAAACCCATTACCCCTAGCCTGTTTCTAGTTTTAAAGACAGGTGGCCACTTAAAGCAGGTTGAAAATAAAGCAGAATAAGCATTTTGCTGCATTCTGCTTTTCTTTCAGCATATAGTTTAACTCTTTGCACGCTAGCCGGGGATATAGCTGCCACAGGCATAACCTTTGCAAACTGTTGGGATCCAGATGAGACGCAGTGTAATGTGGCGTCTCATCAGGATCCAAACTGTTTGCCATTCTGACACTGAATTTTAAAGAAATTTTGAAGAAATCTAGTTTTAGTACAGAAGCAGTGACCACAATTGCTGCAGACGAAAACATTTCCCAGCATGCAAAGAGTTAAGCAATTAGATACAGTAAAACCTGTCCTAGCGGTCACCTGGTATAAGCGGTCACCTGGCTTTAACGGCCAGTTCGATCTCCCCCCCGATTGAATTCATTCTATATTGCCCCTTGACTAAGCGGTCACCTGTATAACGCAGCCAGCGGCCAGAAAAATTCATCCCAAACACTGTTTCCACACTGTATTAAACGGCCAAGTGGCCGCCCGCTGAAGTGTGATATGCCTGAATACCTGTGTCATTCAACAAATCCACGCGTCGATCCGTCTGTAACCTCAACTTGTCAAATTACGTGCTCGGGGGGCGTGTTATTATCAACAAGTTTGTCTGGGAGATTAGCGATTACGTAATCAACATTTTCCATATCAAACTTACTGTAATGAACGGTCAGGCAACTTGAATACACGTGTTATGATTTCTGTCGAACGTGTCACTCTTAATAACCGCCTAAATAACACAGCATATGCTACTGGTATCAAACTCTTTAATTATCGTCAATTACACGGCCCGCGTCGTTCTTATGTGTAATGTACATCACTAAAATTAGATTTAGTGACTTCGGAGAAAATCTCGCGTTATTATGCAAATGAATACTATCCACCAATCAAAACTTGCGTAATTCGAGGATGCTGGGGTGTTCCCCCCGTGTAAAAATAGCCGTTGTTAAATTTCCCATCCGGCAATTAATTTCCTCGACAACAATCAGAACTGAACAAAATGGTCGACCGATTTTTGACTTTTAATCTCTAATGCTGACTTGAAAGTACGTTTGACAACATTTGTAAAGTTTAAAGTTTAAATGAGCTCCGGAAAATCCGTAGACACGCGCACATGGATTTTGCCTCCGTGGCACAGAAAAATACGTGTACAAACGTAAGTGTAATGAAACAACATATAGATTCTACTGTATTCCATTTTCTGAAAATGAACATTAAGTTACCAGTAATACCAGCACATGTTGATATGGAGATCAGACGCCGAGTAACTGATGCTCGTGTCAATGTTTCTATAATCAAAAAGTGTACTGGTCATACACTTCTGTATGAGTTTGAGGACTTTTAATATGTTGTTGACTTTTTAAATAGGAATGAATAGCGAAACGAAACCGGTGACCGTTTTCAAAATAGTAGTCATTTTTCTTGCCCCTGGATTAAGCGGTCACCTGTCTTAAGCAGCCAATTTAGCTGCTTCCCTTCACTGGCTGCTTAAGACAGGTTTTACTGTAATGCTAGAGTATAGAGAATATTTCTTATGGCCCATATTTATGAGAGTACAAAGTTGGACTACTTTCATCAGTGGAGGATGAAATTAAAGGTTTCAAAAGGGTATTGGGTTAAGATATTAGGAATGTCACAATTTATAAACTTGTCTAAGCTACTTAGAAAACAAAGCATCTTAAAAGCTTGATGAAAATCTGGCAAAATGATTATGGTCATGGCTTAGCCCCTTCACTGCCTTACCTCGAGTACAATAGTTGTTTGCAAACAGTTTGGATCCTGATCAGACGCCGCGTAACGTGGCGTCTGATCAGGATCCAAACTGTTTAATACTCATTTCAATATTTTTAAATTAAAATACCTAGAAATTGAATTTGATAAATAAAAGCAGACGACAATTGTTTGAAATTGATGATGTCATGGCAGTGAAGGGGTTAAAACCTATAGGAGGAACTAAGATGGCCAAATTATATAGGGGAAGTTTTCCAGCAGCCAGGCATGTGGAAGGTCGTTGGTTCTAGATACCCAGTTGAAGGTTTGTGCCTGAAACAGTGCATAAAGGGCTTCTTGGGTCTTCTTCCACCTGTAATTAGCTGGACGTCGGGATATGACGAAATTGTTGAAAGCGACGTAAAATCATATTAAACTATGAACCCAATAAGTTGACAGATGAAAGGACAAAGGAAAGGAATAATGGACAAAAGAAGAGACAAATGAACAAACCTGAAGAACAGGAAGGGGCATAACAATAACAGTATGCCCCTAATTAATACAGTAAAACATCTCTATAATGGCCACTAAATTGTGTTGATTATTTGGTGTTTAAGGCAGGCGACCACTTCAAGCAAGGTGACAGTGAAACAGGTGACAGCTTAAAGCAAGGTGACATTGAAACAGAAAGCTCCTTAGGAGCTTTCTGTTTCACTGTCACCTTGCTTTAAGCTTTCACCTGTCTTTTATACAATCAATTATCCTTCGTTTTAGTGGTCGTAATAGAGAGGTTTAACTGTAGTTGTGGGGGTATAAAAACGACATCTATCAAACTTTGATATCTCTAACTAGCTAAAGTCAAGAATATCAGTATTTGAAAGTTAAAAAAGTGGCTATGTTAAACATCAAAATAATAAAGTCCAACTATACAAATACTAGAAAACTGGAGCTGAGCAAGTTAGAGTCCGACTACCTTTACTAAAGCTCTGTGAATTATGCATCCCTTGTGTTGTATCTCAAGGGCTCCAGTTAAGAGACAGTAAACTGAACAATTCCAACATTTTCTCACTCATTTCAGCACCAAATTCTATGGTGTGACTACTCATTAGAATCGTCTTGAAGAGACGATTCTAATGAGTAGTCACACCATAGGGTCAAATTCAAAAATAAAGATTTTAATTTTTGAAATACTCCCCTTATCTGGAGCCCTGACAATCAAGGTCAATGGCAATGCATGTCTGATTGTTCCCAGGACACCGACACTCTATGTAATGTGACAAGAATAAGTTGCGACATTTCAACAGTCTGGTGTGTGCTGGCTGTGTGATTTAGGCAATTGTCCAGACAGCCACATGATTTATGTATAAGCCAGTAGAACAAGAGGGTAACCACAGGCACAGGTGCTTGAATTGTATTTGCCATTTTTTTTTAATTTTAAAAACATTTTTTCGAGATCTATATCATCTCTGTATCTATGTATAAAATCATACATATACATAGATGACAAAAACTGGATCTAGCAGTTTTGTGGAAAATAAGAGGGCTTCAAGAATGATATATATTTTCAACTGAACTCACCCCTTTTCTGATAAATGACTGAATGGCATACATTGACTCTCAAAGAGTGTGTCCTCAAAATATTTCAACACATTACAAACAATGTAAACCCATTTCAGAGGTATCCTCCAGGAGCCCTATGAAATGGATCTACACTGTTCAATAATGGTGCACATTCAGCTGTATAAATTGGAACTATTTTCTTCAGTGGAGGAATAAATAAAAGGCGGTAAAATAAGTATATATGGAGTAAAGCAGGGCTCCAGATAAGACGTAGTTATTTCAACAAATCCAACATTTTCTCAGTCATTTCAGCACAAAATCCTTTGAAGAGACGATTCTAATGAGTAGTGACACCATAGGGTTTAATTCAGAAATAAAGATTTTAACTTTTGAAAAACTACCCTTATCTGTTGCTCTGGAGTAAAGGGTACCATGAGATGCAGCACTGTACTACAATAACAATGTCTAATAGCCTTACCTTTCAAGTAAAACACGTCTTTCATCATTGTTGTTTTCAAGCTTTGCATCAAGCTCTGTAATATAAATGAATAACTATGCAGTAATACAGTGGAGAATCTGTTATTCTTTCCCGTTTAAACGCAAACGTACGCAAACGCAAAACACTAAAACGTAGAAAAGTGCAACTTTTGGACAATTCTGATAATGCATGTTTATCATGGTGGCAAACAGTTTGGAGCCTGATCAGACGCCGGGTTACCCGGCGTCTGATCTGGCTCCAAACTGTTTGTACTGCAAATAATAGTTTAAGCGTAAACGCGTTTATTGGGAAAGAATAACAGATTCTCCACTGTACTAGGGTGAACATTTGTTAATTACAGTAAAACCGTGCTACTACCACCAATAAATGTGATTTAAATTTCGAGCTTTCAAAGCAGGTGGCAGCTTAAAATAAACAAGTCAGTAAAGCAGAAAGTTCCTGTACAAGCTTTATGTTTTACTATCATCCTACTTTAAGCTACCACCTGGCTTTAACACCATGAAAAAGTGTTTATAATAGAGGGGGTGTACAGTAAAACCTCTCTATTCTGACCACTAAAAAGAAGGCTAATTGATTGTATAAAAGACATGACAGCTTAAAGCAATGTGAGAGTAAAACAGAAAGCTCCTTTAGGAGCTTTCTGTTTTACTGCCACCTTGCTTTAAGCAGTTACCTGTCTGAAAACCAAATAATTCACAAATTTCAGTGGTCATAATAAAGAGGTTTTGCTGTACTTAACTTGTTTGGCAATCAACAGAAATGCAATCCAAATGCATTAACTCTACCTCTAGCAAGCTTTCTGCATTCTTTTCATTATTCATTAAACAAGCATAATTCTAAGCGCTTTAAATATTGCACATGAGTATTTCAAAAACTATAATCTTTATACCTGCATTAAACCCTAGGGTGTCACTACTCATTAGAATCATCTGTACGAGACGATTCTAATGAGTAGTAACACCATAGGATTCGGTGCCAACATCAGTGAGAAAGTATTGGATTTGTTCAGTAAACTCCCTCTTATCTGTAGCCTTATCTTCTACTGTGCCATGTAATACAAGATAGACTGTAGTTGCATTGACTATAAATAAGGACCATTTATAATTCCGCAGATAAATGTCTGTTAGCAAACTTATTGGTGACCAATATAATTCAGATGTCAACATAGTACTTAATTAGACTGGGAGTAGTTAATGGTGCTGCATATGAACTGACAGAAGGAGTTTCAAGGACCATTATTAACAATATATCACAGCGAGACAGCCTGTATATTGTTGACAACAAGAGGAGCGGTAAAACCTTAAGTGCCAGGGGGTTTCCCACAATAGCCTTACTAAAAGTTTATCACGGTATTTAATAACATATTAGGTCAATCCTTAATTCTTACTGTGCCTGAACCAAGTATATACATCATTTGCAAACAGTGTAGACCCTGATCAAAGGGCTCCTTCAGGAGCCCTTTGATCAGGGTCTACACTTTTTGCTATGATTTTAAAACAATTTGGGACACCACCCACAAGAGTCAATGTAAACTTGTCATTACTTAGAAAATTGAAGAGTCCATTTTTAAACATTTGCAAACAGTGTAGACCCGGATCAGAGCCTGAAGGAGCCCTCTGATCAGGATTTACACTTTTTGCTATGATTTTAAATAATTTTGGAACAACACCCCCAAAAGAGTCGATGTAAACTTGTCATTGAAGAGTTCATTTGTAAAATTAGCAGTATCAGAGTTACATGAGATAAATACACCTTCTCTTCTGAAGATATGTTAAAAACACCTTCTCTTCTGAAGATATGTTAAATACACCTTCTCTTCTGAAGATATGTTAAATACACATTCTCTTCAAAAGATAACCAATCTCTTCTTTTTAACTCATTCATCCCTGAGACTTCAAATGAATACTTCCAGTTTCCAATAATGTCAAGTCTAGTTTTGACTATTAAGGATTATCTTGTACAATGTAAATCAAAATGACAACCAGTGCAGACCCTCTCACCCATTACACCATTAAAACACCTATTTACACCTCTAATTTATTCATTCACTGAAGAAAATAGTTCCAATTTGTACACTTATAAATATGTACCATAGGAAAAAGTTTCTATATCCTAAAATATAGTAATAGGTTGAAAGTAAAGCAGAATGCCCCTTAATGCTTTAAGTGGTCACATGGCTTCAAAAATAGAAACAGGGTTAAGAGCCCTGTGATCTGGCTGACTATAGTGAAAAGCAATGTCTTAGTCTCGCATTTGCTCCTTCTGAATGATAAGACAAAACTGAAGGATTATCAATAACAACCCATGATCTGTCAGAACAATAATGCTTAAAGATATTTCCTAACCTCTTTGGTGATAATCCCTAGCCTGGCAATTTCCTTGCAAATCTCATGATTCTTATGCTTACCTGTACAACAGTAAATCATTGAGGCGTTTCATGTGAGGCCCGCACCATATATTTTGATAGTTTGGTTAGTAAAACCCATTGAAAAGCCCATTGAGTGTGATTATGTAAGGGCCTCTCTACACAACTTGAAATTTGTGACATTAGCTGGGCACACTTTGCTACTGTTTCACCGTTACTTTCACACCGATCAAGAACAATGGGGGTAGTCCATCAATGGACTGAGGAAAAAGTCTTTAACTCATTACTCAATAAATATAGTGCCTTTTTACGGCCTTAACCTTTTTACCCCATAGAGGCGCCTTCTAGCACATTTAATTTATTCCTTCATTGGAGATAATACTTCCAGTTTATACAGTCATGAGCATGTACCATAAGTAATATTTTATATTCTAGCCGATGGTAGCTTAAAGCAGGCTGAAAGTAAAGCAGAATGCACCTTAAAGCACATTCTTCTTTACTTTCAACCTGCTTTAAGTGGTCACCTATCCCCAAAAGTATAAACAGGTCATTGAGTCAAGGGTTAACCCTTTCCCCCATAGCCTGTTTCTAGTATTGAATATAGGTGTCGACTTAAAGCAGGTTGAAAGTAAAGCAGAATGTGCCTAGGCACATTCTGCTTTACTTCAAGCCTGTTTTAAGCTATAATCTTCTAGAATACAGAAAACATTTCTTATGATACATATTTATGACTGTATAATTTAAATTGGAACTATTTTCACCAGCGGAGGAATAAATCAAATGCGCTAAAAAGCGCTTCCATGTGGGAAAGGGTTAAGCAACCCTTAGTTGCCAACACTAAAACCAAGATATAGTGAGAAAAAATTTGAGGCCTACCTAGTTTTTCTCCTTTGAGTTCATCACTAAGTTTTGTGAGGTCTGTGACCTGTTGTTGGGCTGAAACTAAGTCACTCCTGACAGTACCCAGGTTCTCATTGAGCACAGACATCTGTAGTTCTGTACGGGCCGACTCCTCGTCAAGCTGTCGCTGAACCTCATCTAACTGCTGCTGTTTGCTGTCCTACAGTAGTATAATATGTTAACCCATTACCCAATAAATATGCCTTTTTACGCCTTTAAATTATTTCTCCACTGAGGAAAATAGTTCCAATTTATACAGTTATGAAAATGTATGATAAGAAAAAAGTTCTATATTCTAGCAGATAATAGCTTAAAGCAGGTTGAAAGTAAAGCAGAATGTGCCTTAAGGCCGTTCTGTCATACTTCCAACCTGCTTTAAGTGGTCACATATATTTAAAACAATTAACAGGTTATGGGGTTAATGCAATTCAGGGTTCCAGACAAGAGGGAGTACCAAATCCAACATTTTCTCATTCATTTCAGCACCAAATTCTATGGTGTAACTATTCATTAGAATCGTCTCGAAGAGACGATTTTAATGAATAGTAACACCATAGGGTTTATAACAGAAATAAAGGTTTAAGTTTTTGAAATACCCCCCTTATCTGGAGTCCTGTAAATATATTAATTTCTTGCAATCTGATTGGCTAATGAGACAACATTACTGCCCTACAGTAGTATAAAACTTTATTCTAATGCAATCTATCAGTTTCCTGCAATCTGATTGGCTAATGAGACAACATTACTGCCCTACAGTAGTATAAAACTTTATTTTAATGCAATCCCTCAATTTTCTGAATTTGATTGGCTGATGAGACAAAATTACTGTCCTACAAGGCCTAGTGATTTAATTACCAGCATTTCAATGACTACCCTACTTTTATTGCATAATAAAACACTGGTATAAATTTATTATTTTGATTCTAACACTTCAATTTAACCACAATTTGCACCAATGCAACATCACTACATTTCTTAGAGTATGCATTTTCGAAGCCATATGATGTCACGTTAAGACATTACAGTGCATTCATGCTTTATTGAGAATTCAAACACAGATACGTTCCTTCTTTGTTTATATAGGGGCATGTGCAAAGTGCTTTAGAATTGGCAGTTAATGAGTTAAACAGAGATAAAGTGCTTGTGTCTTACCAGTTTACTCTGTAGGTCAGAGTTCTCCTCTCTCAGCATCTCTTGTACATTGGCCGAGTTGGTCTTGGCTTCTTCTGCCTCACCCTCTGCCTGTAGATACAGGTATTACAGTAAAACCTCTCTATTACGACCACTAAATTATGTTAATTATAAGGGTGTTTACGGTAGGAGACCGCTTAAAATAAGGTGACAGTGAAACAGAAAGCTCCTAAAGAGCTTTCTGTTTCACTGTCACCTTGTTTTCAGCTGTCACCTCTCTATTATACAATCAATTAGTCTTCGTTTTAGTGGTCGTAATAGCGAGGTTTTACTGTGCATAAGTTTACAATTCAGGCTCAACTATTATGACAGTTATTTGATGGGTGTTTATCCCATTACTCCATAGATACACAGTTTAACACATTTCATTTATTCCTCCTCTGTAGTAAATAGTTTCAAACTATATAGTCATGAATATGAGCCGTGCCATGACAAAACCTGCCTCATTGCATTGCAACATTATACGGACCAAACAGCGTTTTCATCCCAGGCTCTGTATCCATGTTTGGTCTACACTGCCAAATACTGTATACAATACTGCTAAATAAAATGCTTTAGATGTATGTGGGTGTCAAACAGTGCAGATCAAGACCAGTATCTGTCCTTGATCTATGCTGTTTGCAATGTAATATGTCAGGTTTTCTCATGGTACGGCTCAAATGTATCAAAAGAAGTAGTTTCTATATCCTAGCAAATCAAGCTTAGAGCAGGCTGAAAGTAAAACAGAATGCACCTTAAGGGGCATTCTGCTTTACTTTCAACCTGCTTTGAGTATAATAATCACATATACCCTAGCAAATGATTGTTTAAAGCAGACTGAATGTAAAGCTGAGTGGCATGCTGCTTTACTTTCAACCTGCTTTAACTGGTCAAGAAACAGGCAATAGAGTAACAGGTTAAGTGTTTGCTATAATTGGATTCTAGGTGTATGTGATAATTTCATGTACTCTTACTGTTTTGATCTTTGCCTCCATGCCGTCCACATCATTCTGTAGCTGTAGTTTCTGAGATATCAGAATGGTCTTTGCTTCCTCCAGGCTACTGATTTCCTGGAAAAATATAGAAATGACAGTGTCAGAGCTGCCTCCCACAACTTTTGTGACACAGAAGAAAAAGAGCTGTACTTTTGCTTGCATTTTCCAAGAATTAACGCATTCATCACTTTTATTGGATACGGTAGTTCCAGATTCCAATTAAGCTTAGTCAATTTACGACTATTTATGGTTAATCTCTGCGATATATAGCAAAATGACAAATAGAGCAGACCCTGATCAGAGGGCTCCTTATGAAGCCCTTTAATCTGGGTCTTCACTGTTTGCATAGGACAAGTGTACTCTTCACAGGTACACTGTTTGTAAATGACAAGTGTACTTGGCTCTAGGGCTAAATGTTTTATGACGTATATACCAAATGTCAATATTTTAAAGCAGTAGCTTGATTTTTAAACCTTCTCCATGTAATAGGGCCTTTGGGCACTTCTTCCTTTAAAGTAACTGGGAACTCCTCCTCTTTTGTTCTCATCCTAAAGTATATTTATGTATGACTATAAAGTATGTACTTTTTTTTAAATAAAATATGTTTAACCAATTATCCAAAAAGCTGTTTCTAGTTTTGAAGATAGTTGACCATTTAAAAGCAGGTTGAAAGTAAAGCCTTAAGGCACATTCTCAATTTCTGCTTGACTTCCAGGCAGGAAAAAATTGACATTTTTACGAAATTGTAGAAAATTTCCTGGGGTCTGATCTGGCTCCAAATTATTTGCAACGGAAATATTTGCTTAACCATTACTCCATGAATATGCTTTTCTACTCCTTTAACTTATTCCTCCTATGAAGTAATCAGCTCCACTTTATTCGATCAGTAATAGATATGCACCATTAGATTATTTTCTATATCCTACCAGATGGTAGCTTAAAGCAGGCTGAAAGTAAAGCAGAATGTGCCTGAAGGCACATTCTGCTTTGCTTTCAACCTGCTTTAAGTAGTCCACTCACTCCACTGTCTTCAAAACTAGGAACAGTCTACTTGGTAAAAAGGGCAAGGACTCCAGTATTGCAATGGTAAATTAATAGCGTTAAGAACATAAACTTGGAGCTAAATCTAAAAGTTTGTTGTCTGTAAGAAAAGTCATATCTTAGTCTGGTTTTCCTTGCTTTGTCATGGCCTGGAGATAGAGCTCATCTCATGGATATAATTAACCCTTAGCCCGTCAAATAAATTGTCGTCTGCTATATTTCTCGTCTGCTTCAAGTTTCAAAGTGCTTCAAAGTTGCTCAAAATTGCTGAAAATGTTGTTCGAGTGTCAAACAGCTTGGATCCGGATGAGACGCCGAGTTACTCGGCTTCTCATCCGGATCCAAGCTGTTTGCATATGGAGCTATAGTCATGAGTGTCAGGCTAAGGGTTAACCCTGGCTGAATGCAACTTGACTGATATTTCTTAATAGTCTGGATCCAGATCAGATGCTATGTAACATGGCTTCTGATATGGATCCAAACTATTTGATACTCACCTTTAAATTTATTTTTCTTAAAAGAGCACAATTTGAAATTTGACAAACCTTGCAGACAATAATTTCAAAGCAGATATTAGAGCCAGATAAGTGTTCAGCCAGTCAATATTTGGTACTAATTGACTCATACAATGACGTCTAATCATAACGTTGTCCAAAGCAGACATCCCTGATAGGTCATTGTACTACTAAGACCAATTATCTTTCACTGAAAAAGGGGATAATTAATTGGACTAGACTTATTGGAAACTGGAATCGCCCATTTGAAGTAAGAGGGGTAAATATGTTAATCCAATACCCCATAGCCTGTTTCTAATTTTGAAGGCAGGTGACCACTTAAAGCAGGTTGAAGTAAAGGAGAATGGGCCTTAAGGCACATTCTGCTTTACTTTCAACCTGCTTTAAGATCAAATCTGCTAGGATATAGAAAGTATTTCTTAGGTTGCATATTCTTAAATGTATAAATTAAAAGCTATAAAAGGCATATTTATGAGGTAATTGGTTAAAGGAACCTGACTGAATATTTTATCAAATGTACTGTGGAGAAAATGTTATTCATTCCCATATAAACTCAACGCATCGCAATAAAACGTAGAAAAGTACAACAGACAATTCATCTTTATCTTAGTGGCAAACAATTTGGAGCCTGATCAGTGATCAGACGCCGGGTTACCCAGTGTCTGATCTGGCTCCAAACAGATTGCAATGGAAACAATAGTTTTAGCGTAACCGCCTTAATAGGGAAAGAATAACGTTTTCCCCACTATAGCTTGTCTCACCTTTTTCCTTTCTGCCTTTTCTGATTCCAGGGCATTTTTAAGATTGTTCACCTCAGTCTCATAGGAGTCCGTTTGAGCTGTCAACTCCTGGCTCGTCTTCCTCAACTCTTGGAGTTCAGGTTCAGCCACCTCCTGTAACATAGCAAATATATATACAGTGAAAGTATATGTACAGCAGAAAGTTCCTTTAGAGCTTTGCTTTCAGATTGCTTTAACCCATTACCCCTTAAAAACACCTTTTTACACCTCTTACTTATTCCTCCACTGAAGAAAAAAGTTCCAGTTTATACAGCAAAGAGTATGTACCAAAAGAAATATTTTCCATATCCCAGAAGAAGGTAGCTTAAAGTAGGCTGAAAGTAAAGCAGAATGTGCCTTAAGGCACATTCTGCTTTACTTTCAACCTGCTTTAAGTGGTCACCTGTTTTCAAAGCAAGAAATAGGCTAAGAGGTAATGGGTTAAGCTACAACCTGTCTTTAACATACTCAATTCTTTTGATTGGTCACAATAGTTGTTACTTTTCTGTATTAAATCTTTACCCCATAGCCTGTTTTTAATTTTGAAGACAGGTTATCACTGAAAGCAGGTTGAAAGTAAAGTAGAATGCACCTTATGGTGCATTCTACTTTACTCTCAGCCTGCTTTTAGCTACCATCTGCAAGGATATAGAAACTATATCTTATGGTGCATATCCATAACTGTATAAAGTGGAACTATTTGCTTCAGTGGAGAAATAAACTAAAGGCATAAAAGTCAAAATGTATAGGGTAATGGGTTAAGCTACCTTATGAGTTCCAGACACTTTTCTCCTTATAGAATTGATGCTATAGTAACAGAGGAAGACAAATGCTCACAATAAAACTCTAGTCCAATTAGTGTTAAGAATATGATGAACATAATTATGGTTATTTATTCATAAGGTAACAGCTTAAAACTATTCTTTACTCTGCCATTACTTTGAAATATACGATACTCTGCTTAAATTTATATCAGAGCGTCTGGAAAATGCATTTTAAACCTTATCCTGCAGTGATATTGTCTGCTTTGAATTTGTTATCTACAAATTTTATAAAAGTCAGATTTATGCATAAACCTTAAGAGGAGTGTCAAAGAGTTTGGATCCAGATCAGATGCCGCATTATCGGCATCTGAGCTGGATCCAAACTGTTTGCAGTGGCGATCTGCAGGCAAGGAGTTAAATATTACATCATTGAACATATTTTAGTTCAATTTTCAAATCACTCCATAAATAATCATTAGGTGGCAAACTTTTCCCCATATACTGAGTGCACTGGAAACATTTCTATACAGTCAAACCTCGCTCAACCAGACAATCTTCGGGTAAGAAGATAGACCACAAAACACAGGTGACTGCTTAATGCAGGATAAAAGTAAGACAGAAAGCTCCATACTATTATGCTGCATTAAACTGCCACCTGTTACTAGCTGGTTAAGAGACAAAAAATGTGTTTAATAAATAATAATAATAACTGTCCTGTTTATTTAGGGACTGTTACATTGAACAAAAAAAGATATATTTTCCCCAATGGCTATTGTGTCAGACTTATTAAGTGCTGAAGAGGCAATCCTTAGTGATGTACAGATATACCTCTCTTATTAAAACCAAAATGATTTTCCTATATTGTGTAAGGCAGGTGGGTGCTTAAAGCAAGATAAAAGTAAAGCAGAAAGCTCCTGAAGGGGCTTTCTGCTTACTTTCATCATGCTTTAAGTTGCAACCTTTCTTTACCATCATCTATTCTCTTTGTTATTCATCTTTTTAATCCATTGATTGTTCCTTTGTTTACAAGACAGGTGATCCGATTTAAAACAGGTTGAAAGTAAAGCAGAATGTGCCTCTGCTTTAATTTCAGCCTGCTTTAGTGTAAACAATATTTTATTCAAAGAAAAGGATTGGCCTAAGCTATCATCTGCTAGAATACAGAAATTATTTCTTAAGATACATATCCACCTATCCATATATAAATTGGTACTATCTGTACTTTCTTCAGAGGAGGAACACATTCAAGGCGTAAAAATGGGTATCTATGGAGTAATAAGTTATCCCTTTCCTCCCTGAAACTTCAAAGAGACAATGCCAGTTTCCAATTAAGTCTAGTTTATTTTCGAGTCATTTCGACTACTGTTTGCAAAGGACACATATATGTGTGACTGGGGTTCAGAGAGTTAAGAGGTTGTAAATGTGTGGTTTTACTGTATGTGGCTGAAGTTTTATGATTTAAGTGGAAATAAGTGAAGAAACAGAGATTGCAAGCGGCAGTAAAGATACCATTTACGACATAATGTGAATACAAAGGAGATCTGCAAGCCAAATAGCTAAAAAACAGGCAGTCGTAATATGGTATCTGAATAATAAAGGTTCAGTGCAGGAAGACATTATTTTTTCCTGTTTATTCCACATAGCTTGCTTTCAGTATTGAATAATGGTTGCTTAACCCATTACCCCATAAATATGCCCTTTTACACATTAATTTATTGATCCACTGAAGAAATTGATTCCAAATTATTCAGACATGAATATGTATCATAAGAAATATTTTTCATATTCTAGCAGATGGTAGCTTAACCCTTTACCCCATAGCTTGTTTCTAGTTTTACAGACCGGTGACCAATTAACGAAAGCAGGTTTAAAGTAAAGTAGAGTGCATCATAGCACACACATTCTTCTTTACTTTCTGCCTGCTTCAAGCTACCATTTGCTAGAATATAGCAATTTTTACTTACAATACATATTCATAGCTGTATAAATTGGGACTTTTTTTTCTTCAGTGGAGGAATAAATTACAGGTGTAACAAGAGGGCCTGAAGGCCCTGATATCGCTCACCTGTACTAAAGCCTGATAGCTTTACCTTTCTGTTTCACCCGTTTTAATCTAAATCCATTCAAATTTTTTAGTATAGCATGTAAACAATTTTGGAATAAACCTCATAATTCTAGTATAGTAGAGTATATCAAGGGCAGGTAACTAGAGCCTAAACAATACTGAAATGAAGCCTTTTCTAGCATTTCAAAGTATATCAAGGGCAGATAACTATTGCCACAATCATTAGATTTCAACAATAATTGTCCTCCTTCTAGACCTTATAGCTATATACTTTGTGTGCAAGTATAATCAAAATCCATTGAAAACTGTAGTTGCAAGAATGTAAACGCTGTTAGATATGGCATTTTCAGCAATTCAAGGGCAGATAACTCTTGACCTATTGGTTCGACTTCAACCATAATCTAACTCATCTGAACTCTTATGGTAATATACAATCTGAGCAAGTTTGAGAAAAATTAGATAAAAATTGTGGCCTCTATAGAGTGTAAACATCCTTAAATATGGCATTTTCAGCAATTCAAAGGTAGATAACTATTGACCTATTAGTCCGATCTTATCCATAATCGAACTCATCTGAACTCTGATGGTAATATACAATCTGAACAAGTTTAAGAAAGATTGGATAAAAAGTGTGGCCTCTTAAGTGTAAACACTGTTAAAAATGGTATTTTCAGCAATTCAAAGGTAGATTACTCTTGACCTATTGGTCCAATTTCAACCATAATCTAACTCATGTGAACTCTTATGGTAATATACAATCTGGGCAAGTTTGAGAAAGATTAGATAAATAGTGTGGCCTCTAGAGTGTAAACACTGTTAAATATGGCATTTTCAGCAATTCAAAGGTAGATAACTCTTGACCTATTGGTTCGATTTCAACAATAATCGAACTCATCCGAACTCTTATGGTAATATACAATGTGAGCAAGTTTGAGAAAGATTGAATAAATATTGTGGCCTCTAGAGTGTAAACACTAAAATTGTTGAAGTCGGATGACTCACACCGCACGACGGACACCGGACATTCAAGGATTGCAAAAGCTCACCCTGAGCTAGCTCAGGTGAGCTAAAAAGGCATATCCATGGAGTAATGGGTTAAACCTCTCTTTTATACTTAACCTTTATTGTTGACCTAGTGGCCTACCTTTTGACCCTATGATCAAACTTAAAAAAATATCACACAAGCAAACATTGTGATCAAGGTTGTGAAATATTGGACTAAAAGGCACACCCTGAACTTTGCCCAAATAAATCTAAACTAACAATTTACTGACCATTGGCAATAATTCTTAACGATGCATGTGTATAAACCCTTACCCCATAGCATGTTTTCTAGTTTTGAAGCTAATGTGAACCCTTAAGGCGCATTCTGCTTTACTTTCAGCCTGCTTTAAGCTACCATCAACTAGAATGAAGAGAATACTTCTTATGATACCAATTCTTGACTGTTTAAATTGAAACAAATTTCTTCAGTTGAGGAATAAATTAAAGGCGTAAAAAGGCGTATTGCCGGGTTAATGGCAAATATTGCAGTTGCCATCGGCTTTTAAGAATCTGTATCACTGCAGGACAATTTCTGATAATTGCAAAGTAAACCCTCGTAAAGATTTTCTTTGTAGATTCTGGCGTAAAATGTCAAAGAGTAATTGTCAAATATTTTATCTCCAATCATAGACACTTAAAAAATCACACTAAAACAGCATGTACTCTCAGAATGGAACATAAGTGCCTATGACATTCTTATATAAATAATTGTCATGAAATATGCAAACAATATTAGCTTACAGTGTGAGGAAAAAGTGTGTAACATACATCCTTTTACAACAGTGTAGACCCAGATCAGAGAGCTCCTAAAGGAGCTCTCTGATCTGGGTTTGCACTGTATGGAATTCTTTTAAAATCTTTTAGGAAGAAGACTCTTGAGAGTAATACAAACTAGTTATTTATCAGAAAATGGAAAGGTACAGTTTGACAATTCAATAAAGGTTGACACATTCAGCACTTATTGAGTATACTTGCTATTTACAAAAAGTATAACTTTAATAAGTACACATGTCCTATGCAAACAGTGTAGACCCAGATCAGAGGGCTCCCAAAGAATAAAGAGTCTAAAGGTTTTGTAATTTTCTGAATACTCAAACATGGACTAGACTTACCGGGTAATTGGAAATTGGAATTTTCCATTAAAAGTTTCAGGGGTGATTGAGCTGAAATGACTTACACTTTATGCAATTAATGTGTCTGGCACATGCTGCCATTTGACATTTGAGTTTATATTATCCCATTTCCCAATAAATACATCTTTTAAAGCCTTTAAAATATTCATCCACTGAAGGAAATAGTTCCTTTTATACAGTCATGAGTATGTGCCGTAAGAAATATTTTCTATATGCTATCAGATAGTAGCTTAATGCAGACTGAAAGTAAAGTAGAATGCACCATAAGTAGCATTCTACTTTACTTCCAACCTGCTGTAAGTGGTCAACTATTTTCAAAACTAGAAACAGGCTATGAGGTAATGGGTTAGAAACTGTAGATACAGTGGAGAGAACGTTATTCTTTCACAATAATCGCGTTTACGCTAAAATTATTATTTCCATTGCAAACAGTTTGGAGCCAGATCAGACCCGGCGTCTGATCAGGCTCTAAACTGTTTGCCACTCAGATTAAAATACAGTCAGAATTGTCGAAAAGTTATCTTTTTCTACTTTTTATTGCGATGCATTGGCGTTTCATTTGCGTTTGCTAGTATGACGACTTCAAAACTGATCTGTTTTGTGTGTTTGACCATTCTTATGCTATAAGCATGTTTTTATTATGTTTTTGGTAAACAATGTAGACCTAGATTAGTGTCTGCACTGTTTTCTTATAAGATTTATCTAATATGATTATGAACTTTCTTTAGCCACATGATAGATGTTCATAATGGGCAGAGTCATATACAGTAGAACCCCTCTATCTTACAACCTCTGAAACAAATATAATTGGTTGTTTAATGACAGGTGGCAACTTAAGGCAAGGTGAAAATAAAACAGAAAGCTACTGTAGGAGGTTTCCATTTTACTTTCTCCTTGCTTTAACCCTTTCCCTCATAGGAGCGCCTTTTAGCGCAATTAATTCATTTCTCCACTGAAGAAAATAGTTCCATTTCATACAGTTATTGACATGTTCCAAACAAACTATTTTCTACATCATTACAGATAGGAGCTTAAAGCAAGAATATCTAACAATTGAGTCACCTCTCTTCAAAAAGGGCTATGGGGTAAATGGTTGGGCATCAATATTTCTTAACCCTTTCCCTCATAGAATCGCCTTTTAGCACATTTAAATTCTTACATTGAAGAAAATAGTTCCAACTTATACAGTCATGAAAATGTACCATAAAAATATTTTCTAAATTCTAGCAGATAATAGCTTAAAGTAGGCTGAAAGTAAAGCAGAATGTGTCTAAAGGCACATTCTGCTTTACTTTCAACCTGCTTTATGTGATCCCCTGTTTTCAAAACTATAACTAGGCTATGGGGTAAAGGGTTAAAGGCAAATCTATCAACTTATTTTAGAGGTTGTTATAGAGATGTTTAACTGTATAAAAATTCAGCATGAGAGGGTTAAAGCTGATGTATGCTAAAAGCAAAATGAAATTTAATCCATTTCTCAATAGATACACATTCTAATGCCCTTTATTTAATCTTCCGCTGAAAAAAATAGTTCCACTTTATACAGTAATGTATGTGTACCATAAAAAATATTTTCTATATTCTAGCAGATGGTGATTTAAAGCAGGCTGAAAGAAAAGCAGAATGTCTTTAGGCATATTCTTTTTTACTTTTAGCCTGCTTTAGCTTAAAGCAGACTAAAAGTAAAGAAGAATGGGCCAGCTGAAGCAGGTTGAAAGTTAAGCAGAATGCGCCTTCTGCTTTACTTTCAACCTGCTTTTAGTGGTTACCTGTCTTCAAACAAGAAACAAGCTTTGGGTAATGGGTTTAGATGATAGATTCATAGCATGAAAAGTCTAGCATATGAATATTCATGAGGAGCAGGGATACATTACCTTGTATTTACTCAGCTCCTCATACTTTGTCTTTGCCTCCTGTAAATCTTGGTCCAGTTTTAACATCTGGGCATTCATTGCATTTCTCACCTACAATAAAAACACCAATAAAAGTAATATACCCTATGTTGAGTGTGGCATCCTTGACAATACCGTACTTTGGGAATAATTGGCGTCGTCATAATTTGGCCATTTTGTGCTAAAAGATCGTTTTTTATTTTGGTTTGTTTAATTTTGGCCATTCTGAGATCCAAGGGGCGAAAATTAAACGCCTATATGTATCAATGTTCCGTTTCATGACACATCGTAAATTACGCACCATTGTCTTATTAACGATAGCCTTGATGAAACGTATTTCGATATATGGTATATAAGATCGTAATCCACCTATAGTACCGTATCGTATATATACGTAACGATATAATATAATTACGATTGTAAATATATCGTATATTTTGATGAAACGGGTCCCAAACTCGTCACACAAAAAAAAACCTTGTTGATAAAATGGCTTCGAAAGAAGAACGGATGCTCAAACGGAATGACTAAAATACGCTATGTCCGAAAATGTCAGTATGTTATTGCATTCGGTTCTCAGAAAAAATATTCACAATAGAATGATTTTAAGGCTATTTTACATCTGGTAAAAATCCTCGAGTACAAAAATTAAAATTTAATACAACTCCAACTTAGTTCGTAAATTGTTCCGATGCGTAAGGCGAATAATAACGTCAGTCAGACTGGTTTACAGTATATCGCATTGATTGTAACGACTTTAACGTTCTAAAAATAAGAACACCGTCTAAGGTAAATAGTGAATGTTTCCTGTTTCATTTTGTGTTCGAGAATGTTTGTTTTTAAGGAATTAACGCTCGTGTAAATTATAGTTTGGGATATTTGCTTACACAAACGACTTGGATAAAAGAAAATAAAGGTAAACAATAGCCCTAGTTTGCATATCGTTCACGGTTTACCTAAAACAAATTACAGGTTAACGGACGGAGGTGTGAATCTTCAGGCCTATGTTTGGGTCGAGTTATATGTCGCCGGCGATAATTGACTTCTTTGTTGGTCTATAATAAGGATATTTTGGGGTGTTGAATTTTCGCCATTCGTGTCAGGTGGCCAATTAGGCCAATTATTAACCACGACCAATTATTCCCAAAATACGGTATAGTGCTCCCTCTCTACAACAACCCCCAAAGGGAGACACATTTTTGGTACGTTGTTCTGAGAGAGTCATTATTGCAAACAGCTTGAATCCACATCAGATGCAGCGTTATGCAGTGTCTGATCTGGATTCAAGTTGTTTGTCACTCGTCATTATGTTTTTTATGTCAAAATGTGCAACTTTGAGAAAAACAGCAGACAACAATTTTAAGCAAACAATTTTTCAGCCATGAGCTTTCTGGTTAAAGTTCACCTTGCTTTAAGCAGTCACCTTTCGTAAACATCTAATAACATAATGTAGTGATTATTCAGGGCTCCAGATAAGGGAAGTATTTCAAAAACTTAAATCTATATTTCTGCATTAAACCCTATCGAGGCGATTCTAATGAGTAGTTTCACCATAGGATATGGTGATGAAATGAGTGAAAAACTCTTGGATTTGTTCAGTTTACTCCCTCTTATCTGGAGCCCTGCCATTATATCGAGGTTTTACGGTACAAGATATAACAATTCAACTAACCTCTCCAAGTTCATCAAATGAATTGTTGAGTTCTCTTTCCCTCTCAGTTGCTGCATTCAGCTCCTCAGCCATTTCACTTTGTTTCTTCTGTAACGTTGCTAACATCATGTCCTTCTCCTGTACCTCTACTTCACTCTTTTCTAGTTTCTGCTTTGTGCTATCAAAATCCGCTTTAGTTCTCTCTAAATTTTCTTCAAGATGCTGAGTCTTTAATGTCATTTCCTCAATTCCTGATTCCTTACCCTTTATATCCGTTTCCTTGGATCTTAGCTGATCATTCAATTGGCCTATAGTTTCTGTTGCTTTATTATTATCTTCATTGGAATGTTTTAATGTCTCCTTAGTACTTTCTAATTCCTTTACTGTCTCTTTCAGTTTTAAATCCATCTCATCTATACTACTTCTAACTGTTTTCAGATCATTTTTGGTGGTTTCTAATTCCGAACAGTTAACTTTCAACTGCTCTTCGAGAGTTGTAACTTGAGCCTTCTTGTCAGAAAGCTCACTTTCTGTTGTAGCTAACTTTTCTGACACTGCATCTTTTTCTGCACTCAAAGCTTTAATTCTCTCGTCTTTTCCACTAATCTCTTGTTGTAGTCTGTTAATCTCATCCTTGGACTGTTTTAAGTCTGTTGAAACATTTGTGTATTTCTGGTGAATCTCCCCCAGCTCCGATTCTTTTTGTGTCCGGCCTTCCTGTGTCAGTTTCAGTTCTTCCTTTTTCACACAGAATTCCTGCTCTGTTGCAGTCAACTTTCCTTTCACCTCTTCAACGCCAGCTTGGAGCTCCTGCAAAATCATGATTACAAATATAGTAGAACCTCTCTGTTACGACCACTAAAAAGAAGGCTAATTGTCTGTATAAAAGACAGGTGACAGCTTAAAGCAATGTGAAAGTGAAACAGAAAGCTCCTGTAGGAGCTTTCTGTTTCACTTTCACATTGCTTTAAGCAGTCACCTGTATTAAAGACTAATATTTGACACAATCTAGTGGTCGTAATAGAGAGGTTCTACTGTACAGTCAAATTATATTCTTTTATACAGATTTAACAACACAACAAAAACTTCCAAGAACATCGTCTTGAAATGTTCCATGAGAGTCTGCAATCTATTCAATGCTAATTAGATGTTCTAACTTTGTTCTCCATCAACCTATCATCTCCATTAATCCTTTACTCCATAGCCTGTTTCTAGTTTTGAAGCATGTTGAAAGTAAACCAGAATGCACCATAAGGTGCATTCTGCTTTACTTTCAGCCTGCTTTAAGGTACCATCTGCTAGAATATAGAAAATATTTCTTAAGGAGCATATTCATGACTGTACAAATTGTAACTATTTTCTTCAGTAGAGGAAAAAACTCATAAAAAGTGTATTTATGGAGTAATGGAGCTTTAGAAAAGTGTAATAGTTGGTACAAACCTGTATCTGTTTATGCAGTGATTCACACTCCTTTGTCTTTACAGTAACAGCTGAATCAAGTTTCTGTTTCTCCACCCTGTGTTCTTCAACCTGTAGTAGTGAAGCAACAAACATTCAATGATGAGAAAAGACCAATTTTTGTTAATTAGCAGATGTTTAAGGCAGGTGACTGCATGCTTAAAGCAAGGTGAATGTAAAACAGATAAGAGCATTCTATTCTACTTTCACCTTGCTTTAAGCTGTCACATGTATTTTATGGAATCAAGTAGCCTTTTTCTTGTAATAGTGATTTTTTACTATAGTAGGTACTGTAGTACTGTAGGTAACTTATTCATCCCTGAAACTTTCAATGGACAATTCCAGTTTCCAATTAAGCCTTGCATATTTTCGAGAATTAAGGGTTATTTTATAAGCTATATTCAAAATGACAAACAGTGCAGACCCAGATCAGAGGGCTCATAGAGGAACCCTTTGATCTAGGTCTACACTGTTTGCATAGGACAATACTAGTGTACACTATAGATTGAATGTGTTAACATTAAAACTCCTGATAAAGTGGATGGAGTTGAGCTTTCATTCTGCATTTAGCTGCAATCTAATAAATCATTCACCTCTGAAAATATGAGTCAATTCAACTCAAATTAGTTAGGACATTGCAATTTCACAGAACTGCAAGTTGAGCTTATGTTTAACCCTTTACCCCATAGAAACGCCTTTAAGCGCATTCAGTTTATTCCTCCGCTGAAGAAAATAGTTCCAATTTATACAGTTATATGTATTTTAAGGAATATTATCTTTATTCAAGTAGGTGGAAGCTTACAGCAGGCTGAAAGCAAAGCAGAATGCGCCTTAGGGCGCATTCTGCTTTACTTTCAACCTGCTTTAAGTAGTCAACTATTTTCAAAACTAGAAACAGGCTATGGGGTAAAGGGTTAACCCATTACCCCATAGCTTGTGTCTAATTACGAAGACATGTGACCATTTAAAACAGTTTGAAAGTAAAGCAGAATGTGCCTTTAGGCATATTCTGCTTTACTTTAAGCCTGCTTTAAGTTACCACGCTAGAATAAAGAAAATATTTCTTATGATATATTTCATTATTGTATAAATTGGAGCTATTCTCTTGAATGGAGGAATATATCAAATACGTAAAAAGGCGTATTTATGGGGTAATGGGTTAAATATGTATCTTACTTTATTGGTGATTCATTGGTCATTGTTCTATACTGACAATTGAGATGAATGATAGAGTAGTTCTGACTTTCATCTCAAATTAAGCTACTGTAAACCCCCTATATTACGACCACTAAAATGAAGGCTAATTGATAGAATAGAAAGCAGGTGAAAGCTTAAAGCAAGGTGACAGTAAAACAGAAATCTCTCAAAGGAGCTTTCTGTTTTACTTACATCTTGCTTTAACCCTTTACCTGATAGCCTATTTCTAGTACTTAAGATAGGTGACTACTTAAAGCAGGTTGAAAGTAAAGCAGAATGCGCCTTAGGGCGCATTCTGCTTTACTTTCAGCCTGCTTTAAGCTATCGTGTTCTATAATATAGAAAATATTCCCTATATTACATATTCATTACTGATTAAATTGGAACTATTTTCTTCAGCGGATGAATAAATCATATCTGCTAAAAGGCGCTTCTATTGGGGAAAGGGTTAAGCAGTCACCTGTCTTAACACAAAATAATTAAATGATCGTTATAGAGAGGTTTTACTGTATATGGCATTTAATGATATTTTATGCTGTAAACTTCTATCTAAATGCCCCCTACTGCAATGCAAAACTACAAAAGCTTAAAGCAAGCTGAAAGTAAAGCAGAATGCTCCTCCATTAACTCTTTCCTCCCTGAAACTTTAAATGGACAATTCCAGTTTCCATTTTAGTCTAGTCCATTTCTGACTTTTAAGGGTTGTTTTTGTCAATGTTTGGCATTGTGACAAACAGTGAAGACCCTGATCAGAGGGCTCCTTTCGGAGCCCTCTGATAAGGGTCTTCACTGTTTGCATAGGACAAGTGTACTGTTCACATGTACACTGTTTGAAAAGCACGCCTATATGCGGGACTAGGGTTCAAAGAGTTAAAGAAACTCTCTATTATTATCACTAAAACTAAGGCAAACTAATGGTATAAAAGACACATGACAAGCCGACAGTTTAAAGCAAGGTGAATGTAAAACAGAAAGCTCCTTTAGGAGCTTTCTAATTTACTGTCACCTTGCTGTAAGCAGGAAACTGCCTTTAACACAAAACAATTAACTTAATGTAGTGATAATTTTAAGGAGGTTTTACTGCATTGATCATCACCTTGGTTTGAAGTGTCTTCTGTAGTTCACCCAATTCCCCCTCCACCTCGTTCTTAGCCTCCTGAACACCTGCCAGGGTACCTTGTAGATCAGAGAGTGATGTCTGTAGAGAACCCTCACTGGTCGTCTTCTCTGTAAGCTGTCCCTGCATGTACGGTAAATAAAAACCCTTTATTCCATAAAAACACATTTTTATATTTACATTCACTCTGTAAAGTCCTTATGTAATCCTATTAATTTGCAGGTCATCCCTCGATGAACCTACACTTCGAATCTGGTTTTAGCCAGTTCGGATTTCGCCCGTGATATTCGTGGACTTCTTCAAATACACTACATCGGGCACTTAACACTAAGCTCCCATTGGTCGACGGTCATATGACACTAGCGGAGTGATACAGACCCATAGGTCGTTGCCATCGCGTTGCTATGTGTGTAAATGGGTTAAAAAAAAACGCGACCTGTATTTTTAGAATGTGCTTTGGCAATAGATATTCAAGTTGCACTGTTATTTGTTTGCCTTGTAAGTCTTTTCCATTCACAGAGAGAAAGTTTACTGAAAAAAAATCCTGAATTTTTAATACAGTTACAGTACATGTAGTTGGGACTACTTTCTCACCATATTTAGAAACTGGAATGGCTATTACATCGACATTACATCTATCAAACCTCTTTGACCGGTATATGATAAATTCTTATACAGAAAAACAAATCTGGCAAATAAACACATTAAATTGACAAGACAGAAACTACGTAATTTACCCCCTGCGTAGCTAATGTAGTCATACCGTCATGAACGTCAAAAATATGTTGTTTATTCCTATAATGCATTTAATTTATTCCTCCACTGAAGAACATAGTTCCAATTTATACAGTCAAGAATACGTATCATAAGAAATGTTTTTTCTATTCTAGCAAATGGTAGCTTAAAGCAATCTGAAAGTAAAGCAGAATGCAACTAAAGGTGCATTATTTGCTTTATTTTCAAACTGCTTTAAGTGGTCACCTATGTTCAATGCTAGAAACAGGCTATGGGGTAATAGAGGGTTAAACAGTGTATTAAGGGCATCTGGGGGTCTTCCTCCACTTGCAATCAGCTGGTTGTCCGGATATGACTGAAATACTGTTAAAGAGATGTAAAACAATATCCAATTAAGTAAGTCAAAGAGTTAAAAGCTTTAATTACCTTTTAGTAAGTGGGAATAAATTGAATTAGTTTTATTTTCATCTATTTCTGTCTCCTCCAAGACAATTGTGATATCAAACAACTATTTCTGGTGCTTCAAAGTTTTATTTAAAAGCCTCAGCCTTTTAATGTGTTGGAATTAATTGAAAATTTCTCTTCAATTCTTATCCCCTATTATTGCCTCAACCAAACCTTTAAAAGATTCTATTAGGTGGTCAAACCTTTTTTCTCCAGTCATTAAAGATTTTGATATTTGAATTACAGTCGAACTTTCGATATCTCGAACTCGGTTATGTCGAACATACCCGTAGTTCAAAGTTAAAACGTGGCTTAGCCACGTTTTAACTTTGAAATACAGGTATGTTTTACTGAACCGAACATGAAATAATGTAATTCATGTGTCGAAATATCGGTTAGTTCGAGTTAAGCGAGTTCGAGATATGGAAGTTCGACTGTACCTGTTTCTCTTCTTGACCTAAGGTGAAACCATCTGTGGATAGATAAACCCACTACCCTGTAGACACCCATTTTATGCCTTTAATATTTGACTCCTCTAAAAATAGCTCCACTTTACACAATTATGAATATGTATAATATGAAGTATTTTCTATAGCCTAGCAGGTGGTAGCTTAAAGCAGGCTGAAAGTAAAACAGAAAGTGCCTTAGGTGCATTCTGCATTACTTTTAACCTTTAAGTAGTCGCCTGTCTTCAAAACTCGAAAACAAGCTATGGGGTTAAGGAGCCCTCTGATCTGGGTCTACACAGTCTGTTCTACTTTCATATTTCTGAAATATTTTCTTCAAATCGATGTTAAAGTCTATACATTAACTCATCATTTTTGTAAAAGTGAAATCCTCAATATGAAAGGTACAGTTTAAAGAGGGTTAACTCTTTCAACATCATAGACCTGTTTAAAATATACTCATAACATGTGCAAACAGTGTAGACCCAGATCTTTATGCTAATTTAGACCACTTTTTAGTAAACTTCCCAGAATTCCAAGTAGACTAGTTCATGTTTTAGTAATTAAAAGTATCCATAAGAGAACCTAATAACCTGCAAGAATTACTAAGAGTTGAAAGAGTCAACTAAGTGTGCAGCTTGTGCTTCAGATGGACTGAAAAGTCATATGATACGAAAATTACTCCTAGATAATTGGAACTGCCGAGATAATTTGTTTAAATGCAATCTCAGTGCTTTAGGGGAGCTGAAAATAACATAAAAACATTGCAGTAAAACCTCTCTTTTATGACCACTAAAAAGATGAACAATTGATTGTACATTATAAAACAGTTATGATCTTGAAGCAATGTGAAAGTAAAACAGAAAGCTCCTAAAGGAGCTTTCTGTTTTACTTTCACCTTGCTTTAAGACCACACCTGCATTAAACACAAAATAACTAAAACAGTTTTGTATAAAAGGTTTTATTGTAAACAGACTCTTGTTTTAATGACATTACATGAACAGGGCAAGTGATGGTGCATATGGGTCCTTTTGGGCTGACTACAGAAACAAAACTGAGAGATTTGGTAATTTGAAGACAAGTGATCACTGAGAATTTTGTCTGCAATAGGTTTCAATCAGCAGTAAGTTCAGTTGAGATATTGGAGGCCAACTAAGTAAGCCGATGCTTATTATGTAATTATTGTGTATACAACGAGGTACATTGTACAAGTTGTGAATAAAGTTTCTGTTCTGTTCTGTTCTTAATAGCACGACCGCTGACTTTCTTGAATACTCTGCACCAATAACATCATTGTGTCCCAGGTCTATGTACTTTACATGGTAGGAAGAAATTATATACAAATCAAATCACACGCAAACGAGCTATACTCAACTGAAACGCATCAATTTTACCCGAAACAAATATAATATTTAAATATAATATTGTAAGCTGCTTTGTTTGATACATCAAGCATAAAAAGGTTGGTTTATTGAAGAGAAAGTGCACTATACATTTGAAGGACAAGTCATCTGGTCGCCATTTTTTATTTTGTTGTTCGTCTCAGTACACTACCTTCAAGGCTTGTTCCCTTAGTTGGTCAACTTATTTGCCAAATCAGGCCTTTTTGTGTAAATTCTGAATGGCCATTGTACCATGTTGGCCTACGATTCATTTACTGAACTCATTGCAGAGGGTTTATCTCTTTCCTCCCTGAAACTTTAAATGAACAATTCCAGTTTCCATTTAAGTCTAGTCCATTTCTGACTTTTAAGAGTTGTTTATGTCAGTGTTTGGCATGATGACAAACAATGAAGACCCTGATCAGAGGGCTCCTTAGGAGCCCTCTGATCTGGGTTTTCATTGTTTGCATAGGACAAGTGTACTATTCACATGTTCACTGTTTGCAAAGGACGCCAATATGCGGGACTAGGGTTCAAAGGATTAATTTAGCAGTGAAAGGGATGAAGCAAAATCATTGAGAATACACTACCTGCAGGGTTTCTATTTCTGATTTTAACTGTCCAACTTCTGTTGAAAGTTTGTCCTCAGTTTCTTGACCTCCAGTTTTTAAACTCTCTAATTGTGTTTCTAGGTTTTTCTGCAAAGACAAAAGAATCAATAAGACCAGTATTGTTGCAATGACTCTACCTCTGGCCTAGATCGTCGGTATTACCTCTGGCCTGAATTATTGCTATGATCTCTGAATTTCACCTTGACTTAGATCTTGCACTTTGTTTTATCTACTGTGTACATTAACCAATCACTCCATAGCATGTTTCTTATGTTGAACATAGGTGAACACTTAGGCAGATTGAAAGTAAAGCAGAATGCTTTAACCCATTAACTTTTTTCTAATTTTAAAGACAGATGACCACTTAAAGCAGGTTGAAAGTAAAGCAGCAAGACAGTGCCTTAAGGCTCATGCTGCTTTACTTTCATCCTGCTTTAAGCTACCATCTGCTAGAAAGATAGAAAATATTTCTTGTGATGCACATTCATGACTGTATAGTGTATAAATTGGAACTATTTTTTTCAGTGGAGGAATAAATAAGGGGCATAAAAAGGCATATTTGTGGGATAATGGATTAAGCTATCAGCCAGAGATCTAGAAATAATGTAAATGTCTGACGTGTTTTATGTTCAGAACTTCCTAGCTGAATAAAGTGGGAGCATTTTCTTCAAAAAAGGAACAAGTTAAAGGCGTAAAAAGGCTTATTTATGGAGCAGTAGGTTAAAAACAGATGTAAAACTTAAAAAACATTTTTTTTTCAGGTCATGGGTATAGAGGTAAGGTGACAGTTAAGGGCTCTAGAAAAAGGGAGTATTTCAAAAAATAAAATCCTTATTTCTGCATTAAACCCTATGGAGTTACTACTCATTAGAATCGTCTCTTTGAGACGATTCTAATGAGTAGTAACACCATAGGACTTGGTGCTAAAATGAGTGAGAAAATGATGGATTTGTTCAGTTTACTCCCTCTTATCTGAAGCCCTGGACAGTTTCTCAGTGTTGAAAGTGTCAAGACATGTTCTTACCTTTTCTGTCTCTAGTTTAGACTGGAGTGCTTCTGTTTCCTCCTGTTTGTCACTCAGACTGTTCTCCAAGTCTGCTAGTTTATCTGTTAGACTGGCTTTGTCATCGTTCAAGGCCTGTTTCTCTGTATGCAACACTGTTATCTGAAATATGATTTATTACAAGACTTGCCGGAAGACAATGAAGCTCACCAGCAACACATTTTGAAACACAAGAGCCTGATGTAAAGGTCAAGGTCATATCAGAGTCTACACTGTTGCTCATGCCTGTCTGTCCAAATACTAAGGTTCTTTAATGTACAGTAAAACCTCTTTAGTACGACCACAAAAACGAAGGCTAATTGATTGTATACAAGACAGGTGACAGCTTAAAGAAAGGTGACAGTAAAACAGAAAGCTCCTGAAGGAGCTTTCTGTTTCACTGTCACCTTGCTTTAAGCAGTCACCTGTTGTAAACACATAATAATTAACACAATTTAGTGATCGTAAAAGGTTTTACACATTCCTTGTCTAGGATTAAATACCTTCTTCAACTTAAAAAGATAGGCACGTTATCTAAATGCCGTTTAATGATCCAAATTACTTCTTTGTGACACTATTAGATATAGAAAATGATGCTTGTTATAAACATAGTTAAGTCCAATTAATATTTGAATGAGCAATTAACTCTAGAAAATACTGCTTGTTATTAGCATGATGGCAATAAACATGCTATGTACGTTTGAGTTGAAAATTAAACAGAAACCAAAACTAGCACAATTAATATACCTAATATCTAATATAGCCCATTTTACGTGGTAACTAATTGTTCAAATTTCCTTTGATGTACAGAGGAAAAGACGTTTCTTTCCCGTTTAAACGCAAATGCATTGCAATAAAATGTAAAAAATGACAACATTTTTGACAATTATGAATGTTCATTTTAATCTGAAAGGCAAACAGTTTGGAGCCTGATCAGACACCGGGTAGCAAAACTTTTTGAAATAGAAATAATAGTTTTAACATAAACAGGTTGAATGGAAAAGATTAATGTTTTCTCCGCTGTAGCCAAAATAGTTCCATTTTATACAGTCATGAATATGTACCGTTAGAAATGTTTTCTATATTCTAGCAGATACTACTAACTTGAAGCAGGTTGAAAGTAAAGCAGAATGTGCCTTAAGGCACAGTCTGTTTTACTTTCAAACTGCTTTAAGCGGTCCTATGTCTTCAAATCTAGAAACAGGCCATGGAGTAATGGGTTAAACACAGTTGGATAAGTGTGATATGAACATATAGCTATGGAGAAAGGTTAATGTTTCACTCATAGCTTGTTTCAGTACTGAAGACAGATAGGTGCTTAACTTATTGAGCCCTAGTGAGGCATATATGCATCCTTTACCAAACGTGTACCTGTGAAGAGTACATTTGTCCTATGCAAACAGTGAAGTGTAGGAGCCCTCTGATCAGGGACTTCACTGTTTGTCATTTTGCAATTTATTACAAAAAACAACCATAAATAGTGTAAAATGGACCAGCCTTTATTGCAAACTGGAATTGTCCATTGAAAGTTTCAGGGTATAATGAGTTAAAACAGGCTGAAAGTAAAGCAAAATGCTACTTGATGAGCATTTTACTTTACTTTTAGCCTACTTTAAGGTACCATCTGCTAGGATGTAGAAAATGTTATTTATGGTACATTTTTATGACCGTATAAATTGGAACTCTTTTCTTCAGTGATGGAATAATTTAAATGCGCTAAAAGGCACTCCAATGGGGTGAAAGTTGAAACGGTTAAGTTAACTAGTCATTATTACTAACCTTGCTCTGTAATTCTTCTTCTCTTTGTTCAGCATCACTCCTAGAAGTCTCAAGTTGAGATTCAAGATCGCCTTTAGTTGCTTTATTATCTGACACAGCCTGAAAGTATCACAAAGTCTGTTAGTGAAAAGAATAAGTGAAACCAAATCTGCACAAGTGAAATTGATATATGTAAGAACCATTGAGTTTGACCCAAACTATGTGTACATTCAAACTTATATGGCCAATTTTCCCTTTAACCCAATACCCTGTTTCTAGTTAAGAAGACAGGTGACAATTTAAAGCAGGTTAAAAGTAAAGCAGAATCTGCTGGCTTTAGCTCACTTTAAGCAGCCATCTGTTAGGATATAGAAAATATCTATTATGGTGCATATTAACAACAGTTACTGTATAATTTGGATTTTATTTTTCAGTGGAGGAATAAAGTAAACACGTAAACAGGGCATATTTATGGGGGTAATGGGTTAAAGAAATCCTACATATTTGGGAACATGAAGTATACAGTACCTTCTCTAGTTTGGTCTCCAGTTCTCTAACGGCTGCCTGTGTGTCTTGTAATTCTTTCTTTGTTGATTCCTGACTGCTGGCCGTGTCTTCTTGGAGAGTCTTCACAGCGGTAAGATCTTCTGTCTGTAAATATGCATTAACAATTGTTTCACTATTAGTCCTTGGCGAAAGGTATCTACCCATTCTTTGCACCCTAGCTGTGAAATCCTTGATTGGTTTTGCAACAGTTTGGATCCAGATAAGTAGCCGTGTTAAGTAGTGTCTTATCAGGATCCAAACTGTTTGACAATCTGACTATTTGAAAAGAAATTTTTGAAAATTATATTTTAAGTACAGAAGCAGGTGACCCATGACAATATAATAGCCATTTATAGTATCATTTAGATGGTAGCTTAACGCAGATTGAAAGAAAAGCAGAATGCTACTTATGGCGCATTCTGCTTTACTTTCAACCTGCTTGAAGTGGTCACCTGTTTTCAACACTAGAAACAGGTTATGGGTAAAGTATATGCACTAATGACAAGTACGTACAGGTGATATTTATGGCTCATTCTGCTTTACTTTCAACCTGCTTGAAATGGTCACCTGTTTTCAACACTAGAAACAGGTTATGGGGTAAAGTATATGTACTAATGACAAGTACGTACAGGTGCTATTTATGGCTCATTCTGATTTACTTTCAACCTGCTTGAAGTGGTCACCTGTTTTCAACACTTGAAACAGGTTATGGGGTAAAGTATATGTACTAATGACAAGTATGTACAGGTGCTATAAGGCCTTCTGGGCAGGAAAGGACTAACACATTCAACCCTTGGGTCGAGTACAGTTGTCATTAACAAGCAATGTACCGATGAAGAATACATTTGTCCTATGCCAACAGTATAGACCCTGATCAGAGGGCTCCTGCAGGAGCCCTCTGATCAGGGTCTGCACTGTTTGTCATTTTGTAATAATAGTTTAAATCTATCCTAAATAGTCAAACATAGACTAAACTTAATTGGAAAGCTGGAAATATCCATTAACTGTTTGAGGGGTGAACGAGATAGCAAAGGCTTGAAAGCATTTGTTTGACTTTCACCTTTTTTCTCAGCTCCTCATTCAAGCTTGCCTCCTTTCCTTCTAGTCCTGCAATCTTTTCCTGGAATGATTTCGCTTCTTTCTCAGTATTGTCTTTGAACTGTAAAATAAACCAAAAAACAACTCCAGTTGACATTTATCCATCTGAGATCATATTTAAAAGTTTAATACGTTTGTTAGCAAAAAGGAAAACAGATGTTATCATCACATATGAACTGAAACTGACATTTTCTCATTGCTTTGATTTCAGTTTGATACTTTCATAAACTTAAAGGCCAGCAAGTATTGAAGCATTAGATTTCTAATTCTTGTATCAAGTTTCACTATGAATAAAGAAATTTCACTTTCAACAGAATAATCACAACCATATTCTTTATCACTTCAAAGTCTGTTACTAGATGTTAATAGTGGAAGCTAATTTATTCCTTCAGAGATCAAAGTACTGAAGAAATCCCACATGATATAAGCATATCCTCTGTGAAATGGTTGTTTGAACCGATCACCCAATAAATACGCTTTTTTACGCCTCTAATGTATCCCTCTTCTGAAGAGAATAGTTCCACTTTATACGGTCATGAATATGTATCACAAGAAATATTTTCTTGATCTAGTTGATAATAGCTTAAAGCAGGTAAAAAGTAAAGCAGAATGTGCCTTATGGCGCATTCTACTTTGTTTTCAATCTGCTTTAAGTGGTCACATATCTTCAAAACTAGAAACAGGCTATGGGGTAATAGGTAAAGGGAAGTTAAGAAAAAATGGGTTAAGACTGAAATACTAGCTCATTGAGCCCTAGCAAGGAGTATACTTGTCCACTACAAATAGGGTACCTGTAAAAAGTACAGAATTGTCATATGCAAACAGTGAAGACTCAGATCTGAGGGCTCCTCTGATCTAGGTCTGAACTGTTTGTCAATTTGTAATACACTGTAATAATACAAGCCTAAATGGTCAAAATGGACTTTCCCTAATTGAAATTGTCCAATAACCCTTTACCCCATAGTCTGTTTCTTGTTTTGAAGACAGGTTATCACTTAAAGCAGGTTGAGAGTAAAGCAGAATATGCCTGAAGGTACAGTCTACTTTAATTTCAGCCTGCTTTAAGCTACCATCTGCTAGAATATAGAAAATGTTTATTCTTGTACATGTTCATGACTGTATAAATTGAAACCATTTTTTCAGTAGAGGAATAAATTAAATCTGCTAAAGGGCACTTCTATGGGGGAAAGGGTTAACAATGTTTGGGGTGAATGGGTTAGCTGGCTTACATTGCCATACTCTAGTTGTGATTTGACAAGCTCTAATCTTCTCTCCTCTGCTGTTTTCTGGGTTGTCTTCATCTCACTCTGTAGAGTGTCATGCTGTTTGTGTAGGATTTCTAGCTCCTTCACCTAGATCATTTTATAAAAGAAGTGTTGTTAGTCATTTTTAACTCATGAAGACTATTTGCTATTTCTTAACCCATTACCCCATAAATACGCCTTTTTACACCTATTATCTATTCCTCCACTAAAGAAAATAATTCCAATTTATCAGACATGAATATGTATTATAAGAAATATTTTCTATATCCTAGCAGATAATAGCTTAAAGCAGGCTGAAAGTAAAGCAGAATGTGCCTAAAGGCACATTCTGCTTTACTTTCAACTTGGTTAAAGTGATCATCTTTCTTTAAAACTAGAAACATGCTATGGGGAAATGGGTTAATTGTTGATAATATATGCACACATTTTGGATCCAGATCGGAACCCACAATTGTGGGTCCTGATCTGAGCCCTCTAATCAGGGACTTCACTGTTTGTCATTTTGTTAAATATAAACAAGAGCCACATGGGGCATATTTCGCTCACCTGAGAATAACTGAAAAAATGGAGATAATGATTTATGTCCAGGACTGACCTAGACATGCAACAGACCAGAACCATTTGAACAAAATATGTAAAGGATATTTAAAAGTGTCACCATACCAAATATAAAAGCACTGGCCATATTAGTGTCAGAGAAGAAGACGTTTGAAATTTTCTCTATATAACTCTATGTAAAACTGTGACCCCCCGGGGCGGGGCCTAATTTTGACCCCAGGGGCATAAGTTGAACAAACTTGATAGAGGACCTGTAGGCAATGCTATGTGCCAACTATCTAACCTCTGGCCCTTGTAGTTTCAGACAAGAAGATTTTTTAAGTTTTCATTGAAGAAAAAATTCTATTTTTAGCTCCTGTGACCTAATTATGCAACCAACCAGAACCATTTGAACAATTCTGGTATAGGACATCTAGAAGTGTCACCATGCCAAATATCAAAGCTCTGGCCATATAAGTTTCAGAGAAGAAGACATTTGAAAATTTCACTAAATAACTCTATGTAAAACGGTGACCCCCGGGGCGAGGCCAATTTTGACCCCAGGGGCATAATTTGAACAAACTTGATAGAGGACCTGTAGGCAATGATATGTGCCAAATATCTAAGCTCTGGCCCTTGTAGTTACAGACAAGAAGATTTTTTAAGTTTTCTTTTAAAAAAATCTATTTTTAGCTCCTGTTACCTAGTTATGCAACCGACCAAAACCATTTGAACAATTTTGGTAAAGGACATCTAGAAGTGTCACCATGCCAAATATAAAAGCTCTGGCCATATTAGTTTCAGAGAAAAAGACATTTGAAAATTTCACTATATAACTCTATGTAAAACTGTGACCCCCTGGGCGGAACCAATTTTGACCCCAGGGGCATAATTTGAACAAACTTGATAGAGGACCTGTAGATGATGCTATGTGCAAAATATCTAAGCTCTGACCCTTGCAGATTTTGACAAGAAGATTTTTTAAGATTTCCTTATTTTTTCACTTTGGTTGCCATGGCAACCAGAGTTCTGCATTGTTTTTCATTCTTTGAACAACTTTGAAAGAGCTTGGCCCAAGGAACATTTCTGTAAAGTTTGGTTGAATTCTGCCAAGCGGTATAGGAGGAGATGTCTTTTTAAGCAATTGTTAACGACGACGGACGAGGGACGACGCACAACGCCGGACACAGGGCCATCCCAATAGCTCACCTTGAGCCTTTGGCTCAGGTGAGCTAAAAAACAACCCTGAATAGTCTTAATTAGACCAGCCTTTATTGTAAACTGGAATTGTCCATTGGAAGTTTCAGGGGATAATGAGTTACGTACATGGACCCTTTTCCCTTCAGTCCCCTATTTTACCTTCTCGGCCATCTCCCTGTCTAACACGGTCTGCCGCTGCTTCAGTTCATTATGGCCATCAGTCAGCTCCTTCATAGACTTCTCCAGCTCTTCTATCTTCTTTTTCTTATGAGATATGTCCGATTGAACCTACAAAATATGTTTATCTCAGTCCGATTGACAGGGCTCCAGATAAGAAGGAGTTATCTGAACAAATCCAACATTTTTTCACTTATACAGTACCAAATCCTATGGTGTTACTACTCATTAGAATCGTCTCGAAGAGACAATTCTAATGATTAGTGACACCAAAGGGTTTTAAGCAGAAATAAAGATTTTACTTTTTTAAATACTCCCCTTATCTGGCCCCCTGGATTGAGCCTACAAAATATATTTATTTCTAAATGATTAACCCATTACCCAATAGCCTGTTTCAAGTATTGAGGACAGGTGACCACTTAAAGTAGGTTGAAAGTAAGGTAAAGCATATTTATCAGGTAATGGGATAAGCCTACAAAGTTCACAGTGGGAAAAGATTGGTGTATGAATATCAAACAGAAGAAAGATTAAATTCAACACTAGCCAAGAGTATAATCTTCATTAACAAACAATGTACATGAGCAGAGTACAAGTGTACTACGCAAACAGTGGAACTGCAGCCCTCTGATCAGGGTCTGCACTGTTTGAAATTTTGCAATGTTGTTAAAATCAACCCTAAATATTCGAAAAAGAACTAAACTTAATTGGAAACTGGGATTGTCAATTAAAAAAGTTTCAAGGGTGAATGAGTTTCAGGGCTCCAGATAAGGATAGTTTTTCAAAAACTAAAATCTTTATTTCTGCATTAAACCCTATGGTGTTACTACTCTTTAGAATCGTCTCGAAGAGACGATTCTAATGAGTAGTAACACCATAGGATTGGTGCTGAAATGAGTGAGAAAATATTGAATTTGTTCAGTAAACTTCCTCTTTTCTGGAGCCCTGAGTTTACACTACAACCGACTGGCTGTTACCTGTTCCAAGCTTTGCTGGACCTTGTTGAGTTCTGTCTTCTTCTCATCAAGGTTATTCTGCGCTGTTTTGATCTCACTCTCCAGGTCTGCCCGTAAACTGGACTTGGCAGCTTCTGCTGCTAGCAGTAAGTCAGTCTGAAGAAGTAACACAAATTAATTTAACCTATTACCCCATAAAAACACCTTTTTGTGCCCTATTCCTCCACTGAAGAAAATAGTTCCAATATATACAGTCAAAAATATATACCATACGAAATGTTTTCAAAGCAGATGGTAGCTTAAAGAGGGCTGAAAGTATAGCAAAAGGCACCATAAGGCACATTCTGCTTTTCTTTTCACCTGCTCTTCAATACTAGAAACAAGCTATGGGGTTCGGGTTTACTAAATGATGATTGTATTTTTCGCATAACCATCATTAAGTTAAGCAATTTCTATCTGCATCATTTGTAGTCTAATGCAATTCTAAGCATAGATATATACAGGTATATAAACTTCAGAAATAAGATCTTCTCAGATACCATGTGTTTATTAACAAAAGTTGTCAGGGAGATAACAAAACTTGCTTGTGGCGGGAGATTAAGGTCACAGGAGTCAAATTTTTCACATGGATGGAACGGTATTGTCCATATACACATCCATACCAAATATGAAACAAGAGGGCCATGGCCCTTAATTCGCTCACCTGAGGTCATTGTGCCTTAGCTTAATAGGCAAGACAACATTTTAATATAGCTGTAAATGGAATTATCTTCCAGACAAAAAAAACATGACAAATTGGAATAACTTAAACAAGAAATATCTTTAAAAAAGATATTCGGCGGAATGGGTGGTGAATTAAGGTAATGATGTATATGGAATTGATTTTATCCAAGTTGCAATAAATAGGATGGTAAATCAGGATATTAAGCTTAATATTTATCTAATAAGACACGCGCAGTAATCTACGACCACATACATATAATCAAAGACTGAAGGTCTTGAGAGTCGCCAAGAATGAGTTTTTGCAATCATTAAACTACTGGATCTGAGGTTAATCATTAGTTTGTTAAGGCAGTTGGTCTCTCAAAGACTGAAGGTGAAAGTAGCCTACAGCAGAGAGCATTTACACACGTTCATGCTTTTGATCGGGCTACATTTTGCTGCAAGTTGTCAGCTGTTTTTATTCCATCAATAAGTACTTTTTCAGAGGTGGTTGTAGAGATTTACTTGAGAATTCTTGACAGAAGGTACAGTTTGCACATGTATCTCAATTTTCCACTCCATCTTTATAAGCCAATAGAATTGCACTTACTTCTTCCTAGGATGTGACTGAAAGTGATTAGAATTTTTAAAGACAGATCTAGATCACGGAATTATACTTCCATGTCTAGATCTACGTGCATCATTTTTATTTTGTAATTTGTAGATACCATAAATTACTAAAATTCGTATGTGTGTGCTCTTTTGTTAGTTACTTTAAATATGGTTTGATTGTTTAAATATTCTCAATCACCTGATTTTGATTTGAGATTTTTGGAAAGCACCCCCGAAATATGCCGAATATGAATTGTTTGAAACGACCCCTCAAATGAGAAAATAAAGCAAGTGTCCGCTTCAAGAATTCGTGTATGGATTTGTCTTGTAGAGTTAGTTCTATGTTCTGATTTATTATAAAAATATCTACAAAGTGTAGCAATGTACGTTTTAGGTATCTACGTGTTGTTGTGTTTTCGCATTTAACCAAGAGATTGCGATCGCGTTAAAAAATCACGGTTTGTTTACATTTGAGGTCACAGAGTTGCGCATGCGCTGGAGGAAAACGGTGTTAACACAAAAAATACCCATCATGCTCGAAATCTTTAATCTTTTCGATATCTAGGTTAAATTCAAACGCCAGTTTTCTCGTAATCTCACTGAATTGTTACTGCTATCCTTTCTTTTTCATATACTTGGTACTAGATTAAAATTATGATCAATTCTATTATGAACAATTTCGTTCTGATTTGCAGAACGCATCAAATCATTGCCAAAATTTGAGACAATATGTCATATCTTAAAATAGAAACACTATGTCATTCAAATCACCACCTAACGGTCGGGACACGTAAAATTTCTCGGTTATAACTCACTAGCAGTAGCGGAAAGTCGTGTTTACTACTGGTACCGCTACATAGCAAATCAGCCTATAACAGTCTGTGTCTCTTATTTTACAAATTTGTAAAAGGCAGTAGTCAAGTCTAACCGCTACCCAATCAGACTATTCGATTTTAAGCACGTGTCCTTAAGCTTTCATTTCTGGTCATTCACGATTGGTTGGGCCATATAAGGTTTGAGGCTCAATGAGAAATCAGACCAGCTCCGCCGAAAAAATATTGTTGGCAGAGTTATGGCCCTTATCCATGACACTTCTTCTTATCAAGCTACATGTATTTCCATATGATTATTTATTGCGCACTCTGCTTTACTTTCAACCTGCTTTAAGTTATCATCTACTAAGATATAGATACTATTTCTTATATCTTACATGTTTATGACTATATAAAGTGGAATTATTTTCTTTAGAGGAGGAATAAATTAAAGGCGTAAAAAGGCATATGTATGGGGTAATGGGTTAACATCAGTAGAACTGGACACTGGGAAATATCTCAAAATTGACATTGACCTTTGTACGACATGACCCAAGTTATAAAGTTTCTAACTTTAACAAAGTTATGGCTAAGATTAAAGTTGTGGACTGACAGACAAACAAATGGACAAACAGACAAAAAAGCAGACAGACAAAAACAATATGCCCCCAACTGCAGGGCATAAATATATAGCAGACACCATCATATGCAACCTCATCAGCTGACCAGCTGACCTGAGTTCAGTTATGTAACTCTGCCAGTAGGAAATTTGGCTAGGGTCTAACTCTTATTATGCTGAATTGCTGTCTGCTATACATATTTTGAATATTAAACATATGTATAAATATGGCAAAAGACATAATTACATTCTGTCAGTGGATCACTTCCAGACCCTGTTTCTCTAAGTATGAAACAGACTAAACCATTTATAAACTTTAGCAGACAACATGTTCAGCTAAGACCATCAGTTCAGTGGCTGAGGTCAAATACTGGGTAGTATGGTAGAATTAGCAACTGCTCTGAAGGCTTACCCTTACCAGACTGAAATGATATCTGCTTAAAACCTACTGTATGCGAAAAGTGACAAAAAAAAGAATTTAGAACATGTTCAGTTGGTAAATGAGTACCAATAGTTTGGATCCAAATTAGATGCAGCATTATGTTGCATCTGATCTGGATCCAAAATGTTTGCAAATATTGGCTATTTGCCCTTAGTATATTAAGAGTAACTCAGGTAAAATACAGTTCTGCTTTTGCTTCATCAAAAATACTGTAAAACCTGCCTAGAGCAGCACTTAAACTGTGCAGGGTGGCGTCAAGTGTGACCCTAGGGATTTCATTTTAACAAACTATAGAGGGATCGACCAGGAGATTCTACTGTAAAAATATCAAAGCTTAGGGCCTAGTAGTTTTTAGCAAGAAGATTTTTTAAAAATTTTTGCTTTTTTGCTTTTTCAAGCAGAGTTTTTGCTTTTTCTCTTTCATTTAGACAACTTCTGTAGAGAAGCATCCAAGGAACATCATGAGCAGTTTGAATCCGCCCTACAATCCCCGGGTTCAGAGGAGATGTCGTTTGAAGTAAAAGTGAACGGACAGACGGACAGACGGACAGACGTACAGACGTACTACGGACAATGAGCGGTCACAATAGCTCACCTTGAGCCTTCGGCTCAGGTGAGCTAACAAAACCAAAACACAGATTTCAAACACTAAAGACAGGCCTTTAGTTCAAGGTCATGGTCATAGGGGGTCAAATGTTTTGCCTGTATAGAAAGGTTTTCTCCCTATACACATGCATACTAAATATGAAAGCAATATCTGAAGTGTCAAAGAAGTTATGAGCAATTTTTAGACTTGTTTACACTGTGACTATCATGACACCATTAACTACTAGTAGTATAACATAAGCTTGTCTTGTAATTTGTTCACAGACAAGCAGATATGAATATACGAGTCCCTATGGATCAAAGATTTAAATGCTACCTTGGAAGTGATTGTTGCTTCTAACTCTTGAATTCTCTGTTTGGAAGCTGTGAGTTTTTCTGACTTTTTGTCAAGGTTTGCCTGCAAGGTGGCAGAGTTTCCCTCAGAGGCTTGTAGTTGGTTGTTTGTGTCCTGGAGCTGCTTGTAGAGGTCGTCCATTGACTTGGTGTGTTCCTCGGTCTTTGTTTTCAATGTTTCCTCGATACTATTCAATTTATCCTTCAGTTGTTTCTGTGGTAGGATAAAATGGAAACAAGATTAGTTAACTCTTTCCTCCCTGAAACTTCAAATGAAAAATCCCAGTTTCAATTTTACTCTAGTCCATTTCTGACTTTTAAGGGTTGTTTTCAGTCAATATTTTGCATTATGACTAATAGTGAATACCCAGATCAGAGGGCTCCTTATGGAGCCCTCTGATCTTGGTATTCACTGATTGCATAGAACAAGCGCACTTTTCACATGTTCATGTATACTGTTTGAAAACAACGCCTATATTCGGGACTAGGGTTCAAAGGGTTAAACATGTCAATATCAAAACCTCTAAAGTAATGTTCAATGCATAGATGACCCCTGAAACCTTCCAAGAACAGTTTTTCCAATTAAGACTAACAAAGTTTTGACTAATAAGAATTGATTTGATGATAGATTACAACATTACAAACAGTGCAGACCCAGACATGAGGGCCCCAGTGTATGAAGTTCTGATCTCCTAAGGGTCAAAAGTTATGGTTATTTAAAATAATTGACCTTTTGACCTATGTAACCTTGAGCATTGAAATAGAAATTATAAAATTACATGTGTTTGAAATTTCTTATGATTTACTTTAATTTGAGTGGCATACAGTTTGGAGCCTGATCATATACCGGGTTAAATGGCATCTGATCTGGGCATCTGGTTCCAAACCGTTTGCGAAAGAAATTATTGTTTTAGCACAAACATGCTTATTGGGAAAGAACAATGTCTTCTCCACTGAACTGCTGTATAACCTTTACCTCATAGCCTGTTTCTAGGTTTGAAAATAGGTGACTACTTAAACCAGGTTGAAAGTAAAGCAGAATGTGCCCTAAGGTGCATTCTGCTTTACTTTCAGCCTGCTTTAAGCTATCTACTGCTAGAATAAAGAAAATATTCCTTCTGATACATATTCATGGCTGTATAAATGGGATTTTTTTTCTTCAGCGGAGGATTGAACGGAATGGGCTTATAAACGCTTCTATAAGGTAAAGGGATAATCATTCTTCATACCTTTTCCTCCTCCATTTGGTTAATGGCAGTCTGTACTCCTTCCCCTGCTTCAATCTGAAAATCAACAGAATATAGAGCTAGTAAACTAATACAGTCAGACAGGACCCTGTAGATGACTTTTAGTTGAAGATTCCAGTAGAGCTTAACCCATATCTCCATAAATATGCATTTTTAAACATTCAATTTATATATCCACTGAAGGAAATAGTTCATACAGTCATGAATATGTATCATAAGAATTATTAACTTTATCATTGCAGATGTTAATTTAAAGCAGGCTGAAAGTAAAGCAATGTGCCCCTTTAGGCACATTCTGCTTTACTTTCAATTTGCTTTAAGTCATCTGTATTCAAAACTAAAAACAGGCTATAGAGTAATGAGTTCAGATGAGTTGCAGTTTAATATAGGAGAACACTAATATAACTTTGTAACCTTATTTTTTTATTGTTTGGTGTGCAACAAATGTCTTGAAACCTAGAAGCTTGTTCAGTTCTTGGTAGCTTCTGCTTTTAAAAAAATCTACTTATTGGAGTTTAAATTGGCTTCAATAATCCTGTCATACCTTGCCTATGAGGTCACTCCTCTCATTGCCCAACTGCTGAATGTCATCTTTGGCTGAAGTCAGCTGCTTTTCAAGGTTTTCAATTTTCTCTTCCCTACAAGTGGTACACAAACAGACAGGTAAATAACTGTCCTTACGAAGTTATATCAATGAAAAACATCCTATAAAATAATAAAGTTGTAGGTTGCAAACTATAGGAGATTAACCCTTTCCCCAATAGAAGCGCCTTTTAGCGGATATGATTTATTCATCCGCTGAAGAAAATAGTTCCAATTTAATCAGTAATGAATATGTGTTATAGGGAATATTTTCTATATTATAGCACATGATAGCTTAAAGCAGGCTAAAAGTAAAGCAGAATGCGCCCTTAGGCGCATTCTGATTTACTTTCAACCTGCTTTAAGGATGTCGGACTGTCTTTTTGAGCATGATGAAATTTCTGAAAAATTTTACGAACTCATTTTCAAAACAAGACTGCGCGTTCAATAAACGCTTATGCCCCCGGTGGCATCCTTGACAATATATTCTGAATTTTTTCTAAGTCCAAATTAGGTCAAGGTCAAACTGAGCTTGGGTATTATTGGTGAGTTGGTAATGGTCCAAGGCAATAACTGTGTAAGTATCAAAGCATTGTAGTAAACAGTGTTGATGCTAGACGAAACGGTACAATCTAGTTAACCAAGAAATAGCCTATTTAAAATATTCTAAGTCCAAATTAGGTCAAAGTCAAGGTCAAAATCAAAGTTTGGTGATATTGGTGGATTGAGAATGGTCAAAGGCAACAACTGTATAAGTATCAAAGCATTGTATTCAAATGTATTGATGCTAGATGAAACGGTAAAATCTAGTTAACCAAGAAATAGCCTATTTAAAATATTCTAAGTCCAAATTAGGTCAAGGTCAAGGTCAAAATCAAAGTTTGGTGATATTGGTGGCTAGGGAATGGTCCAAGGCAACAACTGTATAAGTATCCAAGCATTTGGGTAAGCGGTGTTGATGCTAGACGAAACGGTAAATTCTACTTAACCTTGTTACGGACACACGGACGGACGGACCCACATTCGCTGCTAATGTGGTATTTTTCTTAAGGGGTAATATTTTTCCCGAAAAGCACCCAATGTGGGACCAAAAAACCTCAAAAAACCTTATGGGGTACCACATTTTCTTCTTTTTACATATAGTGCTTATGGGGTACATGAGTCCGTCCTGAAATCCGTCCAGATATTGGTCCATGACTTTTGTGGTACTTTCTTGCAAGCCATTCCAGGTACAACATTAGGGTACCCTGAACACAGATACAATAAAATATATATGTGATATACCACATAAGTAAAAAATACCACTTAAGTACCGACTGGACACAAATGGTACCACATATAGTACCAAATGTAAACACGCACGGACTGACGGACAGACTGACGGACAGGACGATTACTATATGCCTCCGCATCTGTCGATGCCGGGGGCATAAAAATGTTAAGAACTCATTTATGGGGAATACCATTTTCTCGGGGAAAAATTGGATTTTCGTTCCAGAAGGGACTTTTTAAGTTTTATGTCCTTTTCGTAGTTTACAGCATACACTGTTTTCATAAGTAGGTTGCATTTTGTTACATCCGATTTCATTTCAATTTCTCAGAATATAAGCATGAAATTTTCATGGTAGTACAGTTTTAGTATAAATTTTAGATAACTTTATAGATAAAATGAATTTTTTTTTAAAACAAATATTTTTGGTAAAAATACACCAAAAATTGAAAAAATGAGAAAAAATGGATTTTTTAGATAAAATGATCTATATCTTTTTTTAAAGTTCTGGGACCCTGTGTTTTTATTTGCTATTTCACTAAAACTTTATGTTTGCAAGGCAAAAAACAACAAATAAAAAATTTGGTAATTAGTTTGCTACAATTTGTAGGGCAATTTTCACTGTGCCTTATTCTCCCATTATAAAAAAAGTGGGTGGGGTAAATTTTACTCCTTTCCGGTGAAATCAAACATTTTTTATTTTGGATCTTGAAAAAACATTATTTTCAGGGTTTATTCTTACTATGGTAATATAAATTAGGATACTTTTTGTACAAATAGATTGTTTAAATAAAGATTGAAAAACCGTAGTACAAAAATGTAGGAGTTTTCATGAAGCTTCAATTTTAGGGGGGTAGCCTTGAACAATCTCAAATTGTGCAAAAGTAAGGTCCGGTACCCCCACTTTTTTCACCAGTTTTGTCATAGAAACTAATTTTACTGACTGTATGCAAAGTTTGAAGAATTTGGTAATTACTTTCCAAAGGTGTACCTACCCCCTTAAGTAGTCAGCTATCTTAAGTACTAGAAATAGGCTATCAGGTAAAGGGTTAAGTTAGTTGGACAAATTATGTACTGTATATACAGTGGAGAAGACATTATTCTTTCCGAATAAATGTGTTTACATTAAAACTACTATTTCCATTGCAAACAGTTTGGAGCCAGATCAGACTCCGGGTAACCCGTAGTCTGATCAGGCTCCAAACTGTTTGCCATTCATATAAAAAACAAGACTGCGCGTTCAATAAACGCTTATGCCCCCGGTGGCATCCTTGACAATATATTCTGAATCTTTTCTAAGTCCAAATTAGGTCAAGGTCAAGGTCAAACTGAGCTTGGGTATTACTGGTGGGTTGGTAATGGTCCAAGGCAATAACTGTATAAGTATAGAAGCATTGTAGTAAGTAGTGTTGATGCTAGACGAAACGGTAAAATCTAGTTAACCAAGAAATAGCCCATTCAAAATATTCTAAGTCCAAATTAGGTCAAGGTCAAAATCAAGGTTGGGTATTATTGGTGGCTAGGGAATGGTCCAAGGTAACAACTGTATAAGTATCTAAGCATTTGAATAAGAGGTGTTGATGCTAAACGAAACGGTAAAATCTACTTAACCTGGTTACGGACGGACGGACGGACGGACAGGACGATTACTATATGCTCCCGCATCTGTCGATGCCGGGGGCATAAAAATCATTAGAAACTCAAAACGTTTTAATATTCTACATTTGAATGGATTGGGTTTGCATTTCGTTTTTCGTTTAAAAGGTAAAGAATGTAAACGAATGGACAAAAGAATGAATGGACAGATGAAAGAACAGATGGACAGACATGGATAAAATAGTATGCTCGATCATCCCCAACTCATTTTGCATTTGAAGTTTGAGGGGGGATAAGTTGTAGAAATTCTTCAAGTACAATTATATTATTCCATTTGACTTATAAATTTATGGTCTGTCTACAGACACCAAACCTATCCAAATTACTTTTAAAAACAAGTTTTCCATATTCTAGCAGATGGTAGCTTAAAGCAGGCTGAAAGTAAAACAGAATGCGCCTTAAGGCCCATTCTGTTTTACTTTCAACCTGCTTTAAGTGGATACCTGTCTTTAAAACCAGAAACAGGCTGTTGGGTAATGGGTCAGTATTTAGTAGTAACTGTATCACTAGGTGATGACCTAGTGATCATCCTGTGTAATAACTGCATGCGTGCAGCTAGCCAGTAACCTGGAAGGGAGCCCACTGTTGTGGACAATGCCCCTGCACGTTAATAAAAAATCTGATGATGATGATGATATATATAGCTATCTTAAGTTTTGTACCAGTTGCTCCCATTGAAATGAAAAACATTGTAGATTTATTAATTTAACATTTTTATCATTATTTTAGCCTTACTTCATCATTTGCAAGGTTAATGTGATTTGATGTAAGTATAATTTAAGTATTTTGGGTTGTTTTTTTAAGTGATTTGTAATGGTTTGGGGAGGTAAGGGGTCTTAACCCTTTGAACCCTAGTCCCACATATTGGCGTCCTTTGCAACAGTGTACATGTGAATAGTACACTTGTCCTGTGCAAACAGTGAAGACCCAGATCAGAGGGCTCCGAAAGGAGCCCTCTGATCAGGGTCTTCACTGTTTGTCATAACAAACATAATGCCAAACAGTGACAAAAACAACCCTTAAAAGTCAGAAATGGACTAGACTAAAATGGAAACTGGAATTGTCCATTTAAAGTTTCAGGGAGGAAAGAGTTAAGACGGATCCATGAATTGATGTCAGTGAAAAGATAATCTACCTCTGTTTAGACTGTCTGATTTCTTCCTCCAACTTTGATGTTTTCTCTATCAAATTGCCTTTCAGGTCCTCACTTGCTGTACTCTACAAAATATAAGAGCTCCTGATACGGGAAGTATTTCAAAAACTAAAATCCTTATGCATACATCAAACCCTATGATGTGACAACTCATTAGGATCTTCGCTTTGAGAAGATTCTAGTGAGTCGTCATAATATACATAGAAAAAAAACGTTATTCTCTCCCCAATAAACACGTTTATGCTAAAAGTATTATTTTTCCATTGCAAACAGTTTGGAGCTAAAATGCCGAAAAAAATCAGTTCATTTCTTAAGAATACTCATCGATAGGGTTGAAAGTGTTAAATACAGAGCTCTATTGTTTTGAAACTGTCTCTTACTCTATGTCAATGAAGTAAATCTCAAATCATATTAATCAAGACCCTATACTGCTACCAGTAAAACTACTTCAAAGAGTTCATTTTGACATTGATTGTTGCTTCACATCTCATACCTGCTCTGTGAGTTGCTGCTGTAGACCTGATAGTTGCTGCTTCATGTCTTCAATATCTGCCACTCTAGTCTCCAACAGGGATTGACTCTGGCAGATAAAATAAATTTGGTCAAAGGTTATTAAGAATTGGATTTGAGTCTGAGATCGTTCTCAAGCATTTGATATGTCAGATTTGAGCTTTTCCACCACTTTCTCACCACAGAAAAAAAAAATTCATCTCATGTGTAAAATGTATCTTGTATAATATGAAAATTGTATAATATGATGAAATAAAAGTCATTAAAAAAACTATCAAATGCTTGAGATAATAATAATCAAATGCTCTTTTACTTTTGGGACAACAGTGTTGACCTTTTCAAAGGAAAAACTACCACCATTGAATTGAAAGTTAAGTTTTACCCATTATATCATAAATAAACCTGTTTATCCTTTTAATTTATTCCTCTACTGTAGAAAACAATTCTACTTTATAAAGGCAGGAATATGCACAAATAAAAAAAAAATTTCAAAATCCAAGCAGATGGTTGCTGAAAGCAGGCTGAAAGTAAAGAAGAAAGCTTGAAGTGGTCACCTGTCTTTTAAACTAGAAACAGGCTATTTTGTAACAGGTTAAGACAGGTGTCTGCTTGAGGCAGGCTGGAAGAAAAGCACTGATCTTTAAGCTTGTATTTACCTTCTCTGTCTCTAGCTTGAGACTGTTTATTTCCAGTTCCTTAGCATGCAGCTGGCCCTGAAAGTCTACCCTTGACTCCATCTTTTCTTTCTCCAGTGACGTGATCGTTCTGTCACGCTCCTCAACCAGTTTCTGTACCTGATCAAAGTAAACATACATCCAATCGATACTGGAACAGCACACACTTGAGTAAGGCTGGTCCGAACATTCAAAGACAAGTTTGACTCCATATGAAGTTATGATAAAGTGAATATATTGCTGTCAGAGTTGAGGTATCAGGATTTTTACATTTACAGTGAAGAAAACATTATTCTCTACTGTTTATACACGTACAAAATGCAAATGAAACACACTAAAATGGGGGCATAAAAAGGCCCATTAATGGCGTAATGGGTTAACACTTACATTTGCCATGTCTGTCTTAGTCTCTGCCAGTTTGTTATTGCTGCCTTCCAGCTGTTTCTTCACACTACTGACCTCTGCTGTCAGCTGGTCTACTGATGTGGTGAGCTCTGAGATCCTCACTGATTTCTCCTGTAACACCTGCTGTACAGTGTCGCTCTTCTCCTGGCCCTAAACAAACCAAGGGTACAGAGTCATAGAGCTTTTTTAGTTGAGCCTGAGATCGTTCTCAGGTATTTGATTGGTCAGATTTGAGCAAAAGTTCAAATCTGACCAATCAAATGTGATAAAGCTTTGAGTTGAGATCATTCTCAAGCAATTGATTGCTCAGATTTGACCAATTAAATGCTTCAGAACAATCTCAGACTCAAGTCAAAAGCTTTATAACCTTGGGGCAAGAATTCAAAGGAACTTAATTGTCTAGCCTGTCTGAGCTTTGCCAATCAGTCCATACATACTCAATAGGCTCTTTCTAGTGATGAATATAAGTGACCACTTAAGGCCTTTCGCTACCGGAAGTCGGTCTTGCGGGCGAGCGGATATGCGTCTGGACGACACAGACTTTTTTCGTACGTGTTTATACTAGAAAATTTATATAAAGGAAATGTTGATACGAATTAGTATAATCCTTCATAGCGCAGTTAGTATAGTGGTTGACTATAGTGGTTGACTAGCAATCCAAAGGTCATAGGTTCATGACCCATCCGATCCAAATATTTTTTTTAAGTGTCCGATTTATTGACTTGTCAATCCATAACGCAGTAATCAAGAGACATGTTATGTTTAGTCTTCGTTGATTAGTATTAGTGATGTTTACGGTCCAAGTATATGTCCACTTACCTGTACATTTTTAGTTTAATGACTTACAGGTCAATTAAATCGGTATACATGTACCGGTAAATGATTTGATCGAACTATAAAGCCACACCTTGAAGCTTATCAATACGCTAACCTTTTCAAGATCGATATTGCCCATTATAATTATGTTCAAACAATATAATAAACCTTGTATGCAAGTCCATGAATAAATAATAATGCATTTTAATGACAAAGTTTTAATTCTAAGGTAGGTAACTGTATCTAAACAACAAATATCCCACATTTTAATAAGAAAATATGTTATTACAACAAATCCTGACTGTAATATTTTCTTATTTTTTCAGACTGACTAGTTCATCAACCATATATTTGAATAAAATGAAAACAAATATACATTGAATGAGTCAGATTTTTGTAATTCAATTTTTTAGCATTTTGCAAAATTTAAATAGCTGATAACATCTTTCTGAACACCTTTATTCAAAATGTTTTTAGCTTTTCTTGTAATGAATGTTGTGGACTACTTATTGGGCGAGAATTATAGTCATTAGCTTTGGTCATTTTTAAGAAAAATAAAATCATCAAAATTCTAGGTTCTTGTCAGAAAAAAGACCTTAAAGACAAACCACACAATAAATTTTGCCTATATTTACACACATTGTTTCTTAGGCCATTATCATTCTTCATGAAAAGTTTCTTAACAATCGTATGGAAACTACGCGCATATGAGAAGTACCTTAAAGCAGGTTGAAAATGTACAGTATTTACATATCACATGTCTGACAGGGTGACAGTAAAATTGTCAACTTTTGGGAAAAAAATTGTCAACCAAGGTGAAGCCGAGGTTGACAGTATTTTCCCGAAAGTTGACAATTCTACTGTCACCCTATCAGACATGTGATACATGTATTTATTTTATAATACCGAAATTCTTGGCTTTAACTAGGAAATCAAGATCTTTCAAAAAGCTGGCTGGAATCATGAATGTAACTAGATCTTCATGTGATTCATAATGAAATTCACTTTTTATAACAAAGAAAAATGTTGAAATTTTGAAGGAATTATATGAACTCTAAACTGTATCTCCCCACTATATAAACAAATGGGCATATGTTATAAATATAGGATATTACATGAGTGTTCATAATTTATTGGATTTATTAGAAAACGATAAAAACGAGGCTTTGATAAATCCAATAAATTATTAACACGAATGTTATATTCTTTTTATAACATAACCTAGAAATGTTATTTATCGCAGCCTTTGAGGTCAAGTGAATGCTAAGCGCAATATAAGTAGATCTATACAGGAAAAAAAGTTGTTCCAAATTAACCCCGTTCACTAGCATAATGTTTATGTTGTTATATGTATTAATAAACACTTTCATGTAGATCTAATATTGACTAATTACACCAAAAATCTATAAATTGAATCTACATGATGGAATGAAGACGTTGAAAATCGAACGCATTTTAAAACGTATTTTAATGACCTTACAAGTAAACGACGTCGTGGCGTACCTCATTTGCATAGTTATATAACTAGTTATATATGACATTTAAACAATGGGTGTTATTCAACGCTCACGCCGTCTGTTATGTAATAATATACTGTCATGCATAGGTTTCCCTTTTTTTATTGTAGATCAAAGTTTTAACGTTGTCTAAAGTGAAGTTTTGGCGTATTAACATGGATATGACAGCATTTTCGGTTTGACATCATTTCCGACATTCGTTATCTATGGTAGCGGGCGACAGTATTTTTAAGACGGTAATTTTTTTCCCGCTTGGTCTATCTATTGAATAAAGGGTTAAACAGTCAAGAAGTAGAGGATCTTACATCAGTGCTCAATATTTATAATTTCTAATAAACCAGTTGACTAAAATAATATGACGCGAGCCTTGGGGAGCATCATATTTATTTTAGTCAATGAGTTTATTCTATTTATCACATGAACTTTTTAAAAACTATTTAGTTAATCGAAGCCGCAGGTTAAGTCACTTTAGCCATATAGACTTTCCGCCAAAACGTGACATTGTTTATGATAAAGTCATCACAAAAGACGTCATTTGGTGTCCCACTACATGCAGCATTTGTTGACGAACAGGTTGGGCCTGAACCAAAAAAAAAATGGTATTCATTAGTGGAATACGATATTTATAGAATAGCTTTATACAACTCCCAGACCGCAGATTATGTGATAAAAGTGTTAATGCCACAGTATCAATATCTAGACACATACCTTAAGCATGGAATCCTGTATCTGTATGAGCTGTTCATCTTTGAGTACCACTTGATTGTTGAGCTGTTTCACTTCTAGACTCATCTTATCCAAGTCTTCTTTCAGTTTCTCTATATTCTGCTCTTTCTCTTCAATCTGGCTCTTTTTGCTAGTTATTTCTTCACTCTGTGAACTTAGCTGACTGTAATTGAAACAATACTCACACATAGTCTATCATGTGTTAGCCCATTACCCAATAGATATGCATTTTCACAACTTAGATTTGTTTTGTCCATGAACAAAATTAATACTGTAAAACCGTTTTATTCGCGAGAATATAGTTTACGCGTTAATTCGCGAATGTGTTGCCTCGCGTCTTCTTAAAGCAGGTTGAAAGTAAAGCAGAATGTGCCTTAAGGCACAATCTGCTTTACTTTCAGCCTGATTTAAGCTACCACCTGCTAGAAATATTGCATGATGTCGCGAATTTATACAAAAAAGCATTACGCGAAATATTCATGACGCGAAAAATACCTGTTTTACAGTATTTCCATTCTATGCAGTAGTGAATGAAATATATGAAATTTTTCCTATTTATTGTGACAGATGGTAATTTACAGAAGACTAATAGTAAAGCAGCTTTACTTAAGCAGAATGTGCTTTAAGGTGCATCATACTTAACATTTATCCTACTTTAAGTGATAACCTGTCTTCAAAACTAGGGTATCGACTAATGGGTTAATTTACTTTATACAGTCAAAATATGCATCATAAGAAATATTTCCTTATCTTAGAAGATGGTACCTTAAAGCAGGCACATTGCTCTTCTTTACTTTCAACTTGCTTTAAGTGGTTACCTGCCTTAAAACAAGTATTTTGCATGGAATGTTACAAGTAGAGCTCTTCCTTTCTATCAGTGAATCTAATTTCCCAACATATCAAGTCTTATAGAAAAATTACCTCTGTAGATGTGAGTTTTGGGTGGTCTGTTTTTCTATGTCCCTTTCCAGTTTGGCAATAGTCCCCTCAAGCTCCCTAACCTGTTTACCAGTCTGGTCTAGACTCATGCTGATCCCTTCCTCCTTAGACTGGTAGTCCTTCAGTTTCCCTGACACCTGGTCCCTCTCGGACTGCAGATTTAAAAGAAAGTCCAGTAAACCTCTCACTTATCTCATTGACCCCTAGTGCCACTTTTTGTGGTTTTTAATAAGAGAATCAGGGCTCCAGATAAGAGGGGATAAACTGAGCAAAATCCACATTTTCTCCTCGAGTCAGCGTCAAATCCTATGATGTTACTACTCATTAGAATCTTCTCAAAGAGACAATTCTAATGAGTAGGGTTTAAAGCAGAAATAAAGATTTTAGTTTTTGAAATACACCCCTTATCTGGAGCTCTGGGTATACATGCAAAGAGTACACATGTCCTATGCAAAAAGGCGCACCCACGATTGAACTTTGAAATAAGAATATGTCCACCTTAAGCCATGCTGAAATGCTGAAATTAAAATGCAAAATTACGAAAAAAAAAGAGTTCAGCAATTTGGAGATATCAAAGTTCTACTACATGTAAATTGTCCAAGCAGTTACCTTGAGTTTGTTATTTTGTCTGTCTTTCTCCTCTATCTGTCTCTGGCTCTCTTCCAGCTTCTGTGTCATCTCTCTCTCTCTGGCTGTGTGGGACGTCTGGGCCTGTTTCATATCACTGTTACACTTGTCTAACTTGGTCTTCAACTTGGTGATATACGCTTCCTTCTCCTCCACATTCCGTCCCATGTCATCCAACTTCTGTGTAAGCTGTAACAGAAAGAATGTAACAGAAAGAATGTAGTAAAATTTCTCTAGTATGACTACAAAATTGTGTTAATAATTAGGTATTTATGACAGGTGACTGCTTAAAGCAAGGTGACAGTAAAACAGAAAACTCCTTTAGGAGGATTCTGTTTACTGTCACCTTGCTTTAACCTATTACCCCATAGCCTGTTTTAGTTTTGAAGACATGTGACCTCTTAAAGCAGGTTGAAAGTAAAGCAGAATGCACCTTAAGGCGCATTCTGCTTTACTTTCAGCCTACTTTAAGCTACCATTTGCCAGACTATAGAAAATAATTCTTATGATAAATATTTATGACTGTATAAATTGGAATTATTTTTTTCAGTGATCCATAAATTAGAGGCGTAACAAGAGCTGTCGGAGAACAGCAAAGCTCGCCTAATGAAACCTTTCTTAAATAGGTAACTATCAATAGAAAAGAGTATCAGTAGATTCATATTCAAGCCCCAGGAAACCTCCATTCAAAATATCAACTTCCTAATGCAAATATATCATGTAGTATAAGTGCATTCCAACACTTACTCCATAACTAACTTTGAAATTTCAGTCCAAAAACTCTTAAGTCCTCAACAGGGGAAATTTTGACTTTTTTTTAAATTTTAACAACGCAACATCAATGTTCAACCCCCAGGGCACCTCCATTCCAAATATCAGCTTCCTATTATAAATATTTCATGTAGTATTAGTGCATTACAACACTTACACCAAAACTTTAACCATGAGAAATCAGCCGAAAAACCTAAGTCCACAAAAGGTGTAATTTTGACTAAATTTAAACTTTTTTTCAAATTTAAACTACGCAGCATCAATGTTCAACCCACAGGGCACCTCCAATCCAAATATCAGCTTCCTATTATATATATTTCATGTAGTATTAGTGCATTACAACACTTACCCCAAAACTTTAACCATGAGAAATCAGCCAAAAAACCTAAGTCCACAAAAGTTGAAATTTTGACTAAATTAAAACTTTTTTTTAAATTTTAACTACACAACATCAATGTTCAACCCACTGGGCACCTCCAATCCAAATATCAGCTTCCTAATGCAAATATTTCATGATGTATTAGTGCATTACAACACTTACCCCAAAACTTTAACCATGAAAAACCAACGCCGGGGTGATTCCATAAGCCCCCCCATTCTCCGAATAGGCGAGCTAAAAAGGGGTATTTATGGGGTAATGAGTTAAGTTGTCACCTGTCTTTTCTACAATCAATTAGCCTTCATTTTAGTGGTTGTAATAGAGAGGTTTTACTGTACTATTAAAATATTACTTAATAAATACACCCTTTTACGCCTTTAACTTAGTCCTCCACTGAAGAAAATAGTTCCAATTTACGCAGTCATGAGTGAGCAGTAAAAGAAATATTTTCTATATCAAAGCAGATTGTAGTTCAAAGCATGCTAAAAATGATGCAAAAAGCACCTTAAGGCACATTCTGCTTTACTTTCAACTCACTGTAAGTGGTCGCCTATCTCCAAAACTAGAAACAGGCTACGTGATAAGGGTTAAATTTGTGTTAACATCCTCTCTGCTTTATTCCAGGTATAATGGTTACTCAGTGTCTGATCTGGATCCAAATTGTTTGACACTCATGATGATATTACTTTGGCCAATTTACCCTAAATTTAAATTTGACAAATAAAAATTGGTCAAAACTATTAACTTATTGAGCCCTAGTGACGCATATATGTGTCCTTTACCAAATGTGTATCTGTGAAGAGTACACTTGTCCTATGCAAACAGTGAAGTCCCTGATCAGAGGGCTCCTGCAGGAGCCCTCTGATCAGGGAATTCACTGTTTGTCAAAATTTTGCAATTTATTACAAAAAACAATCCTAAATTATATAAGTCTCAAATTGACTAGCCTTTATTGCAAACTGGAATTGTCCATTGGAAGTTTCAGGGGATAACGAGTTAAAGCAGATGACGTCATGGTAGTGAGGGGGTTAATTACCTGTCCCTGTTTTTCAGAAAGTGTCTTCATCTCAGTGTCTTTACTCGATGTCTGGGTAAGGTACTGCTGCAATTGTTCCTCTGATTTGGCTAGAGATGTCTCCAGTCTGTAATAATATGTTTAACCCATTACTCCATTAAAATATGTACATCTTTTCACATATTTTATTTATTCGGCAACTGAAGATGGTTTTGTTTGGTTTGTTTGCAGTCATATCTGTATAAATTGGACTTATTTTCTTGAGTGGAGGAATAAATTAAAAAGGTGAATTTATGAAGTTAAATTACAGTTTAAAATCTACTGTTACCGTCCTTCAGAAGGAAGCCTGTGGTCAGATTTTTAGTGCAAGTGAGTGTAAACCTTTACTCCATAGATACTCCTTTCAGTGCATTTAATTAATTCCTCTTTTAAAGAAAATAGTTTCAATTAATACAGTTTTTAATGTACAACATAACCATTTCCTATATCCTAGCATATGGTATCTTGGAGTGAGCTGAATGTAAAGCAGAGTTTATATTTAAGCACATTCTACTTAACTTTCAACCTGCTTTAAGTAGTCACCTTTTTCACAACTAGAAACAGACTATGAGGTAAATAAGTGATCACCTGTTTTCAAAACTAGAAACAGACTATGGGGTAAAGGGTTAAGTATTTAAGACATTGTTGCTTACAGCAGGCTGAAAGTAAGAATAAAGCAGATGGGGGCATTCTACTTTACTCTCAGCCTGTTTCAAACTACCAACTGCTAGGATAATTATAGGAAATATTTCTTATGACGCATACCAGTATTCACGACTGAATGAAGTGGACCTCCAGTGGAGGAATAAAGTAAAGGCATGAAAAGGCTTATTTATCGGAGAAACAGTTAAACCAAAATGTAATTAAACAGAACCTCTCTATTAGGATCACTAAATTGTGTCAAATATTAGTCTTTTAAGACAGGTGACTGCCTAAAACAATGTGAAAGTGAAACAGAAAGCTCCTACAGGAGCTTTCTGTTTCACTTTCACATTGCTTTAAGCTGTCACCTGTCTTTGATACACAATATTATCATTCTCTTTAGTGGTTGTAATAGAGAGGTTCTACTGTATTAAAGAAGAGACTGATGGGTTATTACCTGGTTACTTCTTCCACTTTAGGAGCTTTCTGTAGTGCCTCCTCTAACTGAGCTACTTTCTCTTCAAATCTACAAAACAACAAGATAATGTTTGTGAAACACTATGCCCCCTAATGTGAACATGACCGCTAAATGAATTGGACCTTTGTCTGACATAACTCAACTTGTAACAAGCTCAAGAACTTCTTGAGTTGAGTACACATGCCAAATGTGAAGTCTCTATGACAAGTAGTTCTAGAGTGATGACCAAGATTAAAGTTGTGTTCAGACAGACAAACTGACAGAGTAAAAAAAGTTTTCCCTAACCATGTCTAGCAGGTCACATAGCATTAACAATCAAAATATCAATTCAAGTGAGACATTTCTCTGAAATATAATTTAAAAATATTAAATTATAAAATAATTGCTTCATTACAAAGTTCCCTCATACTTCTTTTTTTTGCTTTGCTTTAAGTCATGCTTTAACATTGAAATAAGGATACGTTCAACTTTAGCTAGTACAAGACAGCAAGGTTTGACTATAACTGTTTCCCCTCCACTTACTTCTTTATGTCCTCTGACTTTGGGGCTTTCTCCAACTGAAGTTTAAGACTCTGATACTCTTCTTCTGATCTGTGAGAAACAAAAAACGTGTAAAAACAGTTAATGCAACCAAACTAAAAACAGCTGGGTCCAAGGTTATGAAGCAATTGAGTTGAGTCTAAGATCATTCTCAAGCATTTGATTGGTCAGATTTGAGCTTTTGCTAGCAAAAGCTCAAATCTGGCCATTCAAATGCTTAATTTTATCTCAGTCTCAACCCAAACCCTTTATAACCTTTGGGCCAGGCGATTTGTATGAGGCTCTTTAAAACAAGTTGGCAGTAGCAGAAAGCTTCTGAAGGAAGTTTCTGCTTCACTTTCATGCTGCTTTAAGGTAGTGTGACCCTTATGAATTAAGGCCAATGTTGGTCAATATCTGTACTCAAAGTAGAGCAACAGGCCAATCAGATCAACCAACAGTTCACAAAGAGCCATGGTCGAGCATGACTGGGTATGAACTGTCAGCTGAGGAGGATGGCTGCCATAAGCCAAAGTCTGTATATAACACTATAGATATATATGAGTAGTACAGTGGAGAAAAGGTTATTCGTTCGCAATAAATGCGTTAACCCTAAAACTATCATTTCAAGTGCAAACAGTTTGGAGCTTGATCAGACGCCGGGTAACCCGGCGTCTGATCAGGCTTTAAACTGTTTGTCACTCAGATGAAAGTAAAAAGTTAGAAATCTAAAAATAGTTCCTTTTCTACATTTAAGTGTTTTGCGTTTGCGTTCCGTTTGCGTTTAAATGGGAAAGAATAGCGTTTTCTCCACTGTAAGACCTAACTATCATGAGAAACCGCTAATGTCGGTATGGCCGGATTGTCTGCACTTTTGCTTTGTATATATATATATAATATAGTTACCCATGGCATGTGATGATGACCTCACTACAACTGTACATGCCAAATTTGGTTGCTGTAGGACTTAAATTTGACTAAAACTGACACTAACAAAAAGGTCAACCAAGACGCAAACGAAAAGGTTAACCAAGAATGCTCTAAGTCATTTGACCGTGAAATCTAGGTCACAGTGACCTTGTTACCCATGGCATGTAATGATGACCTCACTATAACTGTACATGCCAAATTTGGTTGCTGTAGGACTTAAACTTTGACTAAAACTGACACTAACAAAAAGGTCAACCAAAGTGAGGACGGACGGACGGACAGACGGACGGCATTCGCCAATCTATAGACCGCATTTTCAATCCGGCCAAAAATCAATCACAGTATCAATATTTGATTGCCTCAATAATCAAGAAAATAAAAGTCAAGAGCAGATTTGTGAATGTAAAATAATATAGAGTACATTAAAGAAATAAAAGATGTTTTGCAGAGTTCACAAGGTTATGAACTGCATAATTTTCATCAAATTAAAGGCGTTTTCTTTCTGAAAATATCATCAGAGTGTTAAACAATATGATGTTTCAAAAACTAATATCCTTGTGCTTACACAAAGCTTATGTTGTAAATTACAACTGAAACTTTTACCTAGTTAATCATTTATTTGTAGAAACTGCAAATTAGAGTGTATGTTAAAATCCCCTTGATCCAAATATTACAGGGTAGTCAAAATCCCCTTGATGAAAATTACAGGGTAGTCAAAATCCCCTTGATGAAAATTACAGGGTAGTCAAAAATTGCAAGGAAGTAAAATAAGTAGTCAAACCCCTGCAGATCTGGACAATTAACCTGTTATATAATTTCCCTTACTATAGTAACACTATTGTGAACACTATTGATTTCGTTCTGATTAGTCCAAACAAGGACAAAACTAGTCAATGATATGTGACACCAAATGTTCCAGCCAGGTTTTCTCATGTCAGTCTTCTATATATTTGTATCATTTAATATTAAGAATACTTAATAGACTCGTTGGAAAGTGAGGATTCTAATATGATAAATAATGGATTAACTCTTGTACCCCTGTGAGATACTCTATACTGTGTCTGACATACATACTTCAATGCTTAGTACTCTATACTGTGTCTGACATACATACTTCACTGCCTGTTGTGTAAGGCGATTACACTCTTTCTGAGCGGTCTCTTTCTCCTTCTCTTGTTCGAGAGCCATCTTGTCCATGAGTGTCTGGACGGAGATCAGCTCTTTCTTCAGCACAAGAACGTCTTCTGAACCAGGTCTGTGCACAGGAGAGGGTCAATAGTAGAGGAGAGTATATACAGAGGGAGTATTTCAAAAACTAAAATCTTTATTTCTGCATTAAACCCTATGGTGTTACTACTCATTAGAATCGTCTCTTAAAGCCGATTCTAATGAGTAGTTACATCATAGGATTTGGTGCTGTAATGAGTGAGGAAATGTTGGTTTTGTTCAGCTTACTCCCTCTTATCTGCAGCCCTGAGACAGTGAAAAAGATGCTATTCTTTTCCCTTTCAAACATAAATGCAATACAATAAAATATAGAAAATGATAGCTTTTTGGAAATGTTTATGATTTGCCTTTATCTGAAAGGCAGACAGTTTGGAGCCTGATCAGATGCCGGGTGACCTGGCTCCAACCTGTCTGCATATGACAAAACTGTTTTAGCCTAAACATGTTTATTGGGAAAGAATAAGGTCTTCTATGCTGTAAGTATTTGGACACAAAGTGAAAGTATCAGTTGCTGTAAATTTCAGACATTGTGTAACAGATTGTTTTAAAAGATGTCCACTAATACATTCACTCAACAGTAAAACAGGAAGGAATAGCTAGCTTGGATAAAAAGGAATTGAACTATTGCAGTGCAAAGGAATCATGAAAGAAATAACTACAATGAGCTGAGTTTACCTCTGACGTGGTCAGTTATAAAAATAGAACTAAATATAAAGAAGAGCACTTATGAATCATATATTTAAAGGGCTGCCATTTCTCTCGATTTTTCAAAAATCTTCAAATTTTTATTCTAGCAGATGGTAGCTTAAAGCAGGCTGAAAGTAAAGCAGAATGGGCCTAATGGCGCATTCTGCTTTACTTTCAACCTGTTTTAAGTAACCGCGTTTGAAAAATAAAAAATTTGAAAATCTTTGGATTTTTCAAGATCAACTTTGTTTTAAAAATACAGTCAAACTTAAGTCAAGAGTTAAGAACCATTCAATAAAGAAACAAGGAGATCCCAATACATAAATGAATCAAATGTTAAATGCAGGTTTAACCCATTACTCTATAAATAAGCATTTTAAGCCTTTAATTTATTCTTCCACTGAAGAAAATACTTCCACTTTATAGTCATGAATATACACCATAAGAAATAGTTTCTATATTCAAGCAGACAATAGCTTAAAGCAGGTTGAAAGCAAAGCAGAATATGCCTTAAGGCACATTCTGCTTTATTTTCAACCTGCTTGAAGTGGTCACCTGTCTTCAAAACTAAAATCAGGTTATGGTCAACAGTCTTTAAAATTAAACTCAGGCTATGGGGTACAGGGTTATATAAGGCAGAGAGTTGATGCATTAAGATATAACTTCCACTCATAAAAGAGGAATAGACATCTCAAAAGACAGAGATTTGTTTTTACGCATTCTCCCCTTAAACATCAAAATGACAATTCAGAGAGTACAATAAATGCACAAGATTCAATTAGATACTGGAATTGTCCATTTGATGGTTTATGGGTGATTGAGTTTAACCCATTACCCAATACATATGCCTTTTTACACCTTTATTTTATTCCTCCATTGAAGAAAATACTTGCAATACATAGTCATAAAAATATTTGATCAAAAATAGTTTCTATATTAAGCAGATGTTAGCTTAAAGCAGGCTGAAAGTAAAGCAGAATGTGCCTCAAGGCACATTCTGCTTTACTTTCAACCTGCTTAAAGTGGTCACCTATTTTTGAATCTAGAAACAGGCTAAGGGGTAATGGGTTAAACAAAGTTTGTAGTTTAAAATTCAAATTCCATGTATTTGTGACTATCGTCTATACTTTGTGAAGGACTTTGGATAATGATCTTGTGGCATTGTAGTGACAAGGGTGAATAAAGTGGGTGGGGTCTGCGCTGTACATACCTCTGAGATAGCTGAGCCTCTAAACTCTTGGCATAGGTTTCTTTAGCGTCCATTTGTTGCTGTAATAAGATATTAACTTAACTATTTGCACGCTACAGGTTAAACTATGATAAGAAAAGAACTAGGAGAAGACTGCTTTCGTTGTCACCCTTATGTTCATTTATGTATGGCTTTAAAATATGTATATATATTATGACTAAAATATGTTTAAAACTAAACTATGATCACCTTTTCAAACAGTTTGGATCCTGATGAGATGCCAATATAATAAAATTATGAGTTATCTTAGTTAACGTCTTTTGCACAGAAGGCAAGACTTAACTTAGTCACCAAAAGGAAACACTGGACTTACTTTGAGGGTTTTGATGTGGTCTTCAAGGGCATTCTTCTGACTTTCAAACTCATCAGCCTTCGCCTTGGAATTTACACTTTCTGATGCCTACAAATATACAGGGCTCTAGATAAGAGGGAGTAAACCAAACAAATCCAGCGTTTTCTCACTAATTTCAGCACTAAATCCTATGGTGTAACTACACATTAGAATCGTCTCTTCGAGATGATTCTAATGTGTAGTTACACCTTAGAGTTTATTGCACATATAAAGATTTTATTTTTTGTAATACCCCTTATCTGGAGCTCTGATATACATGGGAAAACATATTCATTAATTGTTGATACAAACACACCAATTAGACAGATGGCTGTGCCTGTAAGAATATACCTAGTTTTCCGTTCACTGCCGTATCTTTTATCCTTTACAAATTGCTGTCTTCTTTATTTCTCAAAAGTTTAAACTTTTTCGTACATTTGCTTCAGAAATATTGGTATGAATGGAAAACAGTTTGGACACGGGGCTATGCGATGTCTGATCTTGATCCCAACTGTTTGCAGTGAAAGAGGTCCTTGCAAATACTAAGCAAACAATGCAGGCCCTGGGTCACTTATGTTCTAAAGCAGGCACACTGGCAATATTGGTGCGCAATGAGCATTTCTTAGTATAACAGTATTTTTTCAGACATTATCATTTGGACATGAAGTCAGTTCACATGCATCACACAACACTGGCCTTGGTGCTATTTTTAGCTGAGTCCATTTCACTATAATTTTCACCAATCACTTGTCCTGTTTTATGTTACTTTGTTCTAGGTCAGATGGTGGATTGGTATATTTGCATTGTGTGTGTTGTGTGCGTAATATTCTATGCTCTACTTTTCTCTTAGTTGTTATTGCTTTTGTCCCATTTATCTGATTGTTACATTTAGAGTAAAACCTCTCTATTACGTTCACAAATAAGAAGGCTTATTGGTTGTATAAAAGACAGATGAAAGCTTAAAGCACAGTGAATTCTGTATTACTTTCATCTTGCCACCTGCCACCTGCCAAAGCACATAATAATAATATTGAAATAATATAGTGGCAGTGACAGAGTTTACCATCTCTATTTACCGAGATTCATGTAATGAACAGTTTTGAAGAGGAGAATGGAACTAATCGATAGTGAGCAAAGGGAAGTTAATCAGCACTTGAAAGATTATTTAACAGTGTACCAGTTCTGCAGCTTTGATTTGGAATTTGGTCTTCTCGTCACGCTGGGCATCTGCTTCTCTAGACAGTTCAGAAATCTTGGTTTGCAGGTGGTGAACTTCAGAACCCACTGTTGTAATGAAAAACATAAACACTGTTTAACACAATACTCCATAGATACACCTTTTTATGCATTTAATTTATTTCTTCACTAAAGAAAATAGTTCTGCTTGATACAGACATAAATACATGTATGCACCAAAAGAAATATTTCCTATATCGTAGCATATGGTAGCTTCAAGCAGGCTGAAAGTAAAGCAGAATGTGCCTTAAGGCACATTCTGCTTTACTTTCAACCTTCTTTAAGAGGTCACATGTCTTTAAAACTAGGAACAGGCTATTGAGTAATGTATTAACTGGAAGAATTCCATAAGCTAAGCCTTCAGTGATAGTTTTCAAAAGCTGGAGGCAGCATAATACGGGACAAATTTAATGCAGAAAATTCCAATGCTGAATTTTCAAATTGACTCATCCTATTCCTCATAAACGACTCCTTTACATTGTCATTAAAGGGGTGTGTCCCCAAAATATTTAGAAGCATAACAAGCAGTGCAGAACCATTATGCGGAGGGCTCCTTCAGGAAGACATATGGCAAAGGATTTAATTAATAAACTATTGTGTGAAAAGTCAAGACTAATACATCCATAATCAAACAATGAGTATTGGTTTTTGAAATATTGGCTCTTGACCAAAACAATGCTAACAATTATGTTCTTTGACTTAGCCTTCATTGCACCAAAGATACAAAATGTTCTGTAACTGGAACACAGCCTTCAAGCGGCTTTGAGACTCAACTTTCTAAAGTTCTTTTATCCAACCTTCAAAAGGCTCTTTGAACGAGTATTCAAAAGGTTATTTGACCCAGCCTTCAACATGTTCTTTGATCCAGCCTTCAACTGACTAGTACCCAGATATCTTACATAGAGTCCTGGCCTCCTCTGAACCTTTCAACTGTAACTGCATCATCTCCAGCTCATCTTTATCCTACAAGAAACAAAATGACAAAGCACGTAAACATAATTATGATACAGTGGAGAAGATGTTATTCTTTCCCAAGAAATGGTAAGGAGCATTCTGCTTTATTTTCAGACTGCTTTAAGTTTATGGGATATTGCATTAACCCGGGGAGAGTCTGAAAGTGGCTAGAGTAAAACCTCTCTATTATGACACTAAAATAAAAGATAATTGATTAAACAAATGACAGGTGACAGCTTACAGCAAGGTAACAGTAAAACAGAAAGCTCCTATAAGCAGTATTTCTCGTTAACACTTAATATTTATCACAATTTAGTGGTCATATTATAGAGGTTTTAGTGTATATAGTATGCGACCCTTAGGCATTAATATGGAGGTAAGCGGTCTAAGTTTGTAACTACAGTAAAACCTCGCTATTGCGACCACTAAAACGAAGGCTAATTGATTGTATAATAGAGAGGTGACAGCTTAAAGCAAGGTGACAGTGAAACAGAAAGCTCCTAAAGGAGCTTTCTGTTTCACTGTCACCTTGCTTTAAGCGGTCACCTACCATAAATACCCTAATGAATAACATGATTTAGTGGTCGTAATAGAGAGGTTTTACTGTATTTCTCTTTTAAAAGCCTGTCACCAATATCGTGCTTACCTCATCTGACATAGGCCCTGCTTTGCCTGTGCGGGTTTTCTTCTCTGCTAAAGCCTGTCTCAGTTTGTCTATCTCTTGTCTCATGGCAAACACATCACCATCCCTGCAAAGTGAAAATAGTTTGGAAATCATGAGTATCTCTCCAGTTGATTTACCAGAGGTATCTTATACAGAAAATCCTTTTAACCCATACCCTATAGCCTGTTTCTAGTATTGAAGATAGGTGATCACTTAAAGCAGGTTGAAAGTAAAGCAGAATGTGCATGAAGGCGCATTCTGCTTTACTTTCAGCCTGCATTAAGCTACCATCTACTAATTTAAGATTTAGGAAATATTTCTTATGTTGCACATTTATGACTATATAAATTGGCATCATTTTCTATAGTGGAAGAATAAATTAAAGATGTAAAAAGGCATATTTATGGGACAATGGTTTAATTGATAGTTGAACGTAATTCAACTGTTGTATAAATACAATTCACCAGCAATTTTAATTTAAACCTTCTATGCCATGACATCATCTGCTTTAAACAATTTGTCTGTTGTTTTATCTCAAAATCTAAAGTTTTGATATTTTGACTTCAGATATATTGAAATGAGTGTCAAACAGGTTGGATCCTGATCAGACGCTGCATTACACAGCGTTTCATCAGGATCAAAACTTTTTGCCAATATAACCATTGTACTCTAGAAAAGGTAGTGAAGGAGTTAACTGAACAAAATGTAGTGAATTTGTTGGTGTAACAGCCTAGACAGTAGAAGATACTGCAAACAAGCTACAAAGGTATTAGCCTAAAAGTACTAATATTTCGGACAACCTGTAGAACAGCTGAAATTATCCTAAAATATGAACTAATTGCTTTTATCACACAGAAGTTTGTCCACAAAATGTAAACTGAATGGTTAACAGTGTAGACCCTGATCAGACTGCTCCTTTAGGAGCAGTCTGATCAGAGTCTACACTGTTTGCACGAGGCCTATCTGCCCCAATACTTAGGGTCATTACCATACTATACCTGACAGAGCTCCAGATAAAGGGAGTATTTCAAAAAATAAAATCTTTATATCTGCATTAAACCCTATGATGTTACTACTCATTAGAATTGTCTCTTTGAGACGACTCTAATGAGTAGCAACACCATAGGATTTGGTGCTGAAAATGTTGGCTTTATTCAATTTACCTAGAGCTGTGCAAAATTTAGGATCAGTTTGGTACTATACCTGTTTTCCGATGTTTTCTGTTCGTGCACATCCTGGTAATGAGCTTGAAGGTCTTCAGGAGAAGGCAACTGCTTCTTACACATAGGACACAGAAAACCCTCCTGCAGTAGAAAATAACACATGTTTATGGAACTGCATTCTTCACTCATTAGCCCCTGAAACTTTTAATGAACAATTCTGGTTTCCAACAAAGTCTGGTTCATTTATGACTACATTATATTTATTGTTGTTTTATACATTCATTGCAAAATAAGTTTTTTAAATGACATAATGACAAACACAGGACTCTTCACAGGTACAGTTTGGGAAAGTTTCATATTTTTTATACTATAGGGCTCAATGGATTATAAAGAGGATCTTGGTTTCACTTTTGTTTGTTTTTCTATTGATATAAGCTAGTCTCAATAACTCTTCATCCCAGAAACTTTCGATGTATAATTCAAATTTCCAATTAAGTCCTCGGGACCGAGTCCATTTAAGTCTATTTATGGTTGATTTTAACAATATTATTGCAAAATGACAAACACTGCAGGAACCCTCTGATCAGTGTCAACACTATTTGCATAGGACAATTCTTCTCTTCAAAGGTACACTGTTGTGTAATGATGAGTATACTTGTCACTAGGGTTAGACAATAATTATATACTAACATCTTCTGCCTTGTTGTTTTCACTGTGGTCTTTCTCAAAGTGCACTTGCAGTGCATCAGCCGACTGAAAGTTTTTCATACATGTTGGACATAGAAAGCCCTGCAACAGACACATTTTGGTATCAGAAACTAAAATAATGTTTAACCCTTTATTCCTTAGTCTGTTTCTAGTTTTCAAGACAGGTGACCACTTTAAGCAGGTTGTAAATAGAGCAGAATGCACCTGACATTGTCTTCTGCTTAACTTTCAATCTGCTTTAAGCTACCATCTGCTAGAATAAAGAAAGTAGTTCTTATGATACATATTCATGACTGTACAAATTGGAACTATTTACTTCAGTAAAGGAATATTATATAAATTAAAGGTGTAAAAATGTGTATGATCTATGGAGTAATGGACTAAAACAGTTTCAAGAAATACAAGAGTTCATAATGTAATGAATTACATGCAAAGAATTTGTACACATGTTTACATGTAGAACAGTGACTTATGATGTTAAAAACATGGACAAAGTTTTATAAGGGTAGTACTTTTGTAAAGATATTGAAACCTTTAAACTTTTCTGATAGGTTTATGATAAGAATAATGTATACCGGTATATGTCATTCTTTCAACGAATTCTGTAATCGAATTTAGCATACATATGTATAATGCTTTTTCTGCTTTACTTTCAGCCTGCTTTAAGCTACCATTTGCTAGGATGTAAAAACTATTCTTATGGTGCATATTCATATTCAGTGTAAAGTGGAACTATTTTCTTCAGTGGAGGATATAACTAAGGTAAAGTACCCTAATTTCGACACCTTAACCCATTACCCCATAAATACGCCTTTTTACTCCTCTAATGTATTCCTTCACTGAAGAAAATAGTTTCAATTTATACATTGATAAACATGTACCAAAAGAAATATTTTCTATATCTCAGTAGATGGTAGCTTAAAGCAGGCTGAAAGTAAAGCAGAATGCACCCTAAGGCGCATTCTGCTTTACTTTCAACCTGCTTTTAGTGGTCACCTGTTTTCAAAACTAGAAACAGGCTATTTGGTAATGGGTTAAGACACATTTTCGTTGTAACGATGAGAGTTTGTAGTTATCCTAACTTCGACACAGCAACAAACAAAACAATACATATACCCACGTTTTCTAATTACTATTGCTTATGAAAGTCCTTGAGAATGCAGTGCAATATGTTGCTAACTTGATCTGCTTTGGGTTCCTTATTTCGACAGGGGCCCCCAAATTCAACACCCAAACAGAGTTTTTTAAAAAAGACATAAAAACATACACTCCTTTCAGATTTAACATTATCTAAATGATTAATCATTTAAAAGCACATTTTTGTCATATCTGTTTTGTGTTACTGGCATAAAAGTTCAAATTTAACAGCATTCAACTGTTAAAATTTAAAACAATACTATTCCAATGATTTTGTCAAATCTGTTTGTGTTAATTGGCTGCAATTAACGATCATATGATACCCGATACGCTAATTAAATCACCATGAGCTTTGGAATAGTCCTACAACTGTACGCCTTGTTTAACCTTCTGCAAGCTACGGGTGGATTCATGATTACTGGTGCAAACATTGTCGCATATATCGCTGTCTCATTTGGATCAAAAACTTGTTTGCCTACCTGATGATTTTTTTAAATGAAAATGTAATACGAGACGAGAACTGATGTAGACTACAGAACTTTGCATATCAAGCCGAATGTTATTGTAATAGTATGGCTTTCGCATGTATACATAGTAAGCATGCAGCCAGTGGTGTCCTAAACGGCTACGATAATAATCCACACAACACCAAATACACAAGGAAATGAATACATGGCAATCTGTACAGATGATATTTCAAACAATATTTCATCTCTAATGCACTTGATATGTCATCCACACGTACGACATGAAGCTGATCCACTCGTTAGGGCTGCCTTCATCAGATTGATAGCCGGTGCACATTAGCTGTAGAACTTTGTCATCAGTGTCTATCAACTGTTGCTTACCCTCAGACAGAGTCTTCAAGATTGTGATTTGTTTTCATTAAATCTACAATATCTTAGTGACACCTATTCTGCTTTAATTCGCTTGATATTTCCCTTTGATCTTCACCTCTTTGGACTCTTTTTATTCTCCCTACTCTTCAATTTTCTTTGCCTTTTTGAAACCTTGACCCACACGGAAACCAAACTCATGGGCTGCCCCCCCCCCCTCCCCCACCCCAAAAGACCCCCCCCCCAAAAAAAACCACAAAAAATCTGTGTTTGCCGTGTTTCGAACCATTAACCACCACTTATCGAAGGCTTTAAGTGCCCCCTGTCTTTGTTACACTCGACCATTACCGCCAACGTTATTTAGCATGTATATAAATATATGTTTAGAGTGCAATGTGAATCTAAATTTAGGGGTGTCGAATTAAGGAGCAATCCATTATTTTGGCACCTTATTTCGACACCCCTAGTCTGAATGTCAACTCGCCCAACAGACAAGCAAGGATCAGTCTACATGATAAACAACAATAATAAATGAGTTTCTGGAGTCCGTAATGGCTAAAATTTACAAAAACTAAAGCACCACATTTAGGTTCTGGTATGATGCCCCTTAACAGTTTCCGTAAGACACACTTTTTCGTTCTTTGAAAATTTTCGAATTTTTTTTCGACAGACCTATGTCATCTACCATACGCTTGTGTGATTAGATTTTTTTCGTGACGTCAACATTTAAATTTGACGTCATTATATTATCAATCAAAATATTGATTAAAACATTTAATCAGGAGAAATGGATATGGTTGTAAGAAGGTGTCGAATTAAGGGCCCTGTCGAATTTAGGTGCCATTGCTCTATATATATAACCCATTACCCCTCAGCTTTTTTCTAGTTTTAAAGACAGCTAGAGATGACCACTTAAAGCAGATTGAAAGTAAAGCAGAATCATCTGAATGCGCCTTAAGGCTAATTCTGCTTTACTTTCAGCCTGCTTTAAGCTTTTATCTGCTAGAATATAGAAAATATTACTTATTATTTGTATTTGTAATAGTATAAAATGGAACTATTTTCTTCAGTAGAGGAATAAATTAAAGGCACAAAAAGGTGTATCTATGGGATAATGGGGTTATAAAGAAATGACTTTGGTTGTTGTGATTTCTACCTGGGCTTCTTCTGTTCCTCCATGGAAGGACTGTGCACTGGAAGGCTGTGGTGGGGGAGGCTGAAATTGGGAAGCAGTGGGATACTGGATTATATAGTATGGGAAACAGGGGCCAGTTTCATAAAACTTCGTACAACAAAAACGATCGTAAGTCAAAATTTAAAATCCATATAATTTCTTATTTCTCTATCTAATCCTGTCTCGTGACATCATTTTGGAATCGTCTTGAAAAGACGATTCCAAAATGATGTCACAAGACAGGATTAGATGGAGAAATAAATAATAATTCAGACTTTTATGATTTGACTTACGACAACATTTTTCGTACAAAATTTTATGAAACGGGCACCAGGGGTCCAGATAAGAGGAGTATTTCTAAATCTAAAATCCTAAAACTGTCTTCCTAAATCTAAATCCTATGTGGATCAAGTGTGACTACAGTAAAACCTCTACCGGTATATTACGACCACTTAATTGTCTTTATTATCAGGTGTTTACGACAGGTGACTGCTTAAAGCCTGGTGGCAGTAAAAACAGAAAGCTCCTTAAGGAGCTTTCTGTTTTACTGTCACCTTGCTTTAAGCTGTCACAGGTCTGTCTCTTTTACAATCAATTAGCCTTCGTTTTAGCGGTCGTAATAGGGAGGTTTTACTGTAGTCATTAGAATCCTCTCAAAGATACAATTCTAATGAGTAGAATGGAGTCACAACATTTAGTGCAGATACAAAGGAGGAAAGGTTCGACTATTTTAGTTTACTCAATACTCTGTCATATCTGGAGCCAGGGAAGACATCAATATCAGGTAGGTGGTATATGGAATAATGATCATCTTTAACTCTTTGCATGCTAATGGTGAAAACCACAATTAGCTTTGCAAACAGATTGGGTGATCCGATCCCGATGAGACGCTGTGTTATGCGATGTCTCATCAAAAACCAAACTGTTTGACACAAATTGTGTCATTTTATTTTTTCCTTTTATGTTAAAGTGTTGTACTTTAACATCATTTTTGGTTTCTTTTATACATGTTCATGTCAAGATCTATCGACTAACCACAAAATATCCCAGAAATTGTTTTTTAAAAAAAATCCTTTGGCATTGCTACTCAAGACCTGTTTTTGACGAGTTATAGACTAAGCGTGCCACCGTACTAAGTGTACCGGGTCTAAGCGTACCATTTCAGGACTAAGTGTGCCACATAAAAATTATATAGAGGAATATTTAATACTGTACCATATATTATGTTATCACATTAATGATTATATTTTTCCTAATGATATATAAAAGAGGTGAAATTGTGAAATATTGAACCTTTGATGTTAAAGACATGAAGTTAATGTACAAACTTGGAAATAAAATGTTCCATTTAATCACACTTATCCACTTTTCTCTTTCAAAGAATATTTATATCCAACATTATAGATATAATCCATTTAGTACAGCACACGAAATAAAAGAATCCAAAATTGGTCCTAGTTTGGATGCCTGTTAAAACCACACCTAGCTATAAGCTTAAACAATTAACTATTAAGTGTAATTAACACATCATTGTTGACCAACAGATCTACCCTATATAATTTCATAGGTGGCACGTTTAGTCTAGAAATGGTACACTTAGGCAGTGGAACACTTGGGCAGTGGCACGCTTAGTCTGTCACCCTTTTTTGACAGATGAGGCAAGGAAGATAAATGGGACAAGTGGAATTTGTGAGTGTTCTAAGAACAACTGTAAGGTGTGCCAGTGTTTTAGACTTGCCTTTTCGCTGTCTTTCTTTAATAATCGTTTAAACATCTTGTCTAACTATTTTTTTCTACTTCCTGAATAATCAATGTAACACTGTGTCATCGCCAGGTAGACTGCATAGGTTGGAAGTTTGCAAAAGTGTACACAGTGGGTTAACTCCGCCCCCCTCGTCAAACAGACGTTACTAGCGGCCATTTGCGAGTGGTTCCGAATGACTCGTAAAATTGGGATCATGTGTAAAACACGGACCATCACAGGACCGCAAATGAAATTGTTTAGGGGGCAGTACACAATAAGGTAGATAAATATTCGAATTGGCCCCCTTAATTCCTTAATTTTAGGTATGGGAAGAATTCTATTGTACTGTGAGCCTTCAAAATGATTTAAATGTATTATAATATGGTTGCACAGTAATAAAACACTTGGAATATCACCAAGGTCATGACCTTTGCTGCTCCTGTCAAACGTGAAACCTTGGGTGGTTTGGATGCTTTAATGATTTTAAATTGCTATCTGTGTTAATATATAGTTAGATGTTACGATAATGAGGAACTATTTTGAAATTATCTGAACGTGTGTGAATTACGTTACTGATACTAGTATTGAGAGAATGATTAACCAATTATACATGGTATCTGGACTAACAGACAGTATTGGCTAGCATATGGGTCTTGCCTCCCAAACAATGGAAAGATTTATATAAACATTTTTATTATCCTTTGCTGTGGTTACAGAAGTAATGGTTTTACCGTTTACCTATGTCTGGCATATTTTTTTTTTTTATAATGATTGAAAAATGCCAAATATAATTTATAGTTTATTCTAGATACATTTAAAAATTAAGCATTTATATTTACAAGATAAACTGAGAGATTGATGTCCAGTTTTGTTTACATGTTGGTTTTTTTCTGTTCCACGTTCAATTAAAATCAAAAACATCAAAATGTCCATCTTGGAAAGGTCTTGACACGAGGAATACACATGCCAAGTACAAAAGGCCCAGGTGCAAAAATGCAAAAGTTATAGCCAATGTTAAGGTTTTTGGTTAAAGTTTGATTAAATAGGTCAAAGGTCAAGGTCACATGGTCAAAAGACGTTGGTATGGTTGGTAAAGTCTTGACACAAGAAATGTACATTACAAAATATGAAAGCCCCGGACTTACTGGTGCAAATGCCATAGTCATTTAAAGATTTTTACAAAAGTAGGTCAAATGTCAAGGTCACGGTCACAAGGTCAAAAAGGTGTGTATGGTTGAAAAGGTATTGATACAGGGAAGACACATGTCAAGTATAAAAAGGCCCAGGTGCAAAAATGCAAGAGTTATAGCCAAGGTTAAGTTTTTTGCACAGACAGACGGACGGACGGAAAACCAAAAAAACCAACCAACAAACAAACGAATAGACAGGACAAAAACTATATGCCACCGAATCGTAGATTCTGGGGGATAAAAAAAATCTTCATTTCCAGCTATATCCTAGTCCTTAAATGAAAGATAGAAGCAAGTCAAAATATCTCATAATACGTCATTCCAAAATTTGCTCATATTGGTATTATGATGGAAAATATCTTCCATGATATGAAATAATTGTTGATATAATTTTTTAAAACATCAACAGCTTCCTTGCAAATATTCGATACTTTATCATGTTTTTGTAGTATTGTGTAATAAAGCGTTGTTAACTTATTTATTCACCCCTGACACGTTCAGAGGACAAATCTAATTTCAAATTAAGTCCAGTCCATTGGTGACTATTTGCATGAAGAGTTGATTTTAACAATATACGTACAGCGCTCCCTCTCTACAACGGCACCCAATGGGACACAAAAGTATGTGCTTTGTTCGGAGGGAGTCGTTATAGAGAGCGAAATTGATTTACTTTTGCAAACAGCTTGAATCCAGATCAGACGCCGCGTAACGCGGCGTTAGATCTGGATTAAAGCTGTTTGTGTCTCGTCATTATGTTTTTTTCTATCAAAATGTCCAACATGAAAATTTGAGAAAACCAACAGACGACAATTTTAAGCAGACGATATTGCAACTGTGAAAGCTTTAGACATAATTGTCCTGCTTTGGGAACAGCGGCAAGGGTCGTTGTAGGGAGGGAGTCGTTGTTGGGAGGGCCGTTGTATATTGTAAAATGACAAAGATTGCATACCCTGAATCAGAGGGCTCCTACAGATGTACGCTGTTTTTAAATGACGAGTTTATTCGTCGATAGGGTTGAATCGATTAACTTTCTTAGAAGGGACATAACTGTTTACATTGTTGCTCTCGTACACTGTACCTATTATCTCCCTGTCAAACACCCTCTTATTTGAATGATATTTGTTTACCGAATTATTAAAAAAAATTACACCGATTTTGATTTCCATATAGTCTTATTTTCAGACAGAAACAGTTTTACACAATATTGAGTTTTCAGCTTCCGGCGGTTTACTAGTACATGTATTTTGCTAGTTATCCACTTAAGACGTATACTGCTTTACTTCCAACCTCCTTTAAGCTATCATCTGCTAGGTTATAGGAAATAGTTCTTATGGAGCATATTCACCACTGTATAACGTGGAAATATTTTATTTAGTGGTCAGTGTTATAAATCAAAGGCGTAAAAATGCGTATGTATGGAGAAATGGGTTCATAAAGATGATATTCAACCAGTGTGCTCTTTTTTCTACTTTATTTTCACATTCCACTCAACATGTCTTAACCCTTTACTGCATAATTACGTCTTTTTTACGCCTCTGATTTATACCTCCACTGAAAAAAAAAGTTACATTGTTTAGAGTCATGTACTATATGCATACTCATGTACATGTATATGCCCCATGAGAAATATATATTATATCCTTGTAGTTGGTAGCGTAACGCAGGATGAACGTAAAGCAGAACCCAACTGAAAGCGTATTATTCTTTACTTTCAGACTGTTTTAAGTGGTCACCTGTCTTCGAAACAAGAAGTAGGCTATGGGATAAAGGGTTTAACACTGAAAACCAAACGTTCTTTTGAATAGCGGTAATAACAATGTCTCGTGGGGAATTACTTTATCTTAGGCATTTCTTGTACAAACCCAAAACACACATGGATATATAAACCGACAAGGATGAGATTTATAGGTATCTGGCCCTTGTGGAAATTGTCTTTTTTCTGCGTGTTTTCACAAGCTTATCTGGATTAGATGGACAGATTCCCCCAACAAACACGGATATTGATTCCGCTGGAAATTAGAAGCGGAAATAACCAAGGTCCATATAAAACTAGTCAATATTGCAAACCCTATGTTGAGAGAAGTTTTAAATATTGTATGTTATATCTTTCGATTAGGCGTTTGCTTAATACAGGTCAATGTAATACAGAAAGCTCCTAAAGGAGCTTTCTGTATTACATTGCCCTGCATTAAGAGGCTGTCTATGGAAATGCCATTTTTGTTTAATTCAAGCATCGGCTAAGTGCAGGTTTGACGGTACACGTATTTCATTTGTGTTTGATTGCGGCACGAGATAATCTAATTGTGAAAGTATTTGCAAAGCGAGTTATCTGTTTGTTCAGCATCGATATAAAACAAGTGCGGGTGTACTTGAAGAAGTCCCGACTACAATTTACCGTTTGCTGACTGTTGCCACAGAATACTACTACTACTACTACTACTACTACTACTGCTGCTACTACTACTACTACTACTACTACTACTACTACTACAACAACTACTACTACTACTACTACTACTAATACTACTACTACTACTACTACTAATACTACTGCTACTACTAATAATAATAACAATAATAATAATAATAAACACTTTGTCAAACGAGAGAGGTAATTTTGTAAAGACCAATCTTCCATGAGGCCCTCAACATATATACCAGACAAAATAAAAGAAACGTCTACTATAAAATTTAGAGTTATACTTCATAAAATCAGATCTAAATAAATACTTCATATTTTTCACTAAAGTTTTCTTTTACTGATGTAGACATCCCTTTTCTGTATCAAAACAATAATTGTAATTGTCTTATTGATACAAACGGCTCGCAATTCTAGCAAAGATGTTGAATAAAAGTCAATGAAAGGCACACGCTTTTACATTGTAGACGTTTCTTTTTTGTCTGGTATACAAGTACATAAAACAAAAGACATTTCATACAAAACAAATAATTAACAAGAATATAACAATACTAACTGGATGTAGCAATTTGCAAGAATAAAAGTACCTTAAACATTTGAAAAATTGTACCAATCAGTGTACACTTGTCCTATGCAACAGTGAAGACCCAGGTCACATGACTAGAATGAACATTGAGCTCAAACGGTATCGAACCCGTGTGGAGAAGGGCAAAACAAGACATGCACAAAAATTGGTTCAACGCTTTAGCTCACTCGACTATCAATGGTTGTTTACGGTCTATTTTGTGCTATCTGAGTTGTATGTAGCGACGGTCAAGCAACGATCTGTCTCATCTTAAGACGGAGTAGAAAACTCGATGGGAAACATCTAAAGCAATAAACTGTACAACATTTCGGTGATTTTTCCTAAGCTTATTTTTTATACCGATCGTATTTCTTAAACCCTTTCACTACCCCCACACCGTTTCATTGTCGTCTGCTTCAATTAATTGTCTGAAATATCGTTTCAAAGTAAAAAAGAAAAAAGGAAGAAGAAAAGAAAAGGCAGTCAAACTGAAGAAATTTCAAAACGAGTGCTAAACAGTTTGGGTCCTGATTAGACGCCGCTTAACGCAGGACCCAAACTGTTTGCATACGCTTTTAAGCGTCATTGAAAGTGGAAGGGTTAATGCATTAGGTACGACAATTCCACAAATTTTATTAGAGTACTTTCTGTCTTCTCAAATACACAAATCGGTTTTCAGTCATTTTACAAACAGCCAAAGGAACTATAGTAAAACCTCTCTATTACGACCACTAAAATGAAATTTAATTGATAGTATATACGACGGATGCCAGCTTAAAGCAATGTGACCGTGAAATAGAAAGCTCCTAAAGGAGCTTTCTGTTTTACTGTGACATTGCTTTAAGCAGTCATTTACGTTTTAACACCTAAAATTTTTAACACTTTTAGTGATCGTAATAGAGGGGTTTCTGTAACATCCAGTGCTGCCCAAGAGATTCACTATTCCATAAACATCCTATAATCTGCTCTAAAGTATAATGGATAGGTTTAGGATTTACTGCGTAAGTATTGAAAACAGAACTTCTTTTAACACGAATAAACCAGTCATTATTTCCCTCCTACCTACCATTGCTTCATTAACCTCAGAAGACCAATAGCCGATAGACAGAGTCAGTGAGAAAATCTCTGTTTTAAACAGAATACAGTGGTGAAGCCATTGTTCTCTCCTGTTAAAACGCAACAGAAACGCAAACGCATTGCAAAAAAATGTTATAAATGACAATATTTTGACAATTTTGAATGTTCATTTCAATCTGAATGGCAAACAGTTTGAGCCTGGTAACCCTATTCCCCTTACACTCTTTTATTGCTTGTTGCCTTTTCTTTCCTTATACCCCTTACACCATTTTATTGTTTGTTTCCTTTTTATAACCGTTTTCACTACCATTCCCTTTGTACCCCTACCCCTTTTTACTTTAAAATAACGAAAACCATAGTTTTTGCAACCATCACCCGGCTGAAGCCAAAATTTACACAAGTATCTAACATTTCGACTATTGTTGTTGCAAACAATCCTTTATACAGTGGAGAATCTGTTAATCTTTCCCGTTTAAACGCAAACGTACGCAAACGCAAAGCGCTAAAACGTAGAAAAGAACAATGTTTAGACAATTCTGATATTTCATATTTATCTTGGTGGCAAACAGTTTGGAGCCTGATCAGACGCCGGGTTACCCGGCGTCTGATCTGGCTCCAAACTGTTTGTATTGTAAATAATAGTTTTAGCGTAAACGCGTTTATTGGGAAAGAATAACAGATTCTCCACTGTATATGACTCGCATTCTATAAAACATATAGATGACCCAGCTTTTTGTACATAAACATTGGTCCTTGGTATGGTATTTTATCCTTAATAATTAGACACCATGAAATGAAACTGACAATGCCAAATTGGTCGAATCATATTTAAGTCGTCTACCTATACTGATAGGAATCAAAATACCATTTCTCGACGCAGTTAATTTGGGCAAATGAGACAATCATTACTCATTACCAGACGAATATAGTACGAACAAGGCACTGAATTGAAATTCATTAAAAAGTAGAAGGATATAGATCTAGAAAGTTCAGGTGGGATATTAAAAATTAAATTAAAAAAAAATGATATACAGTTTTCAGAAGTTTGATACTTGTTTAAGAGTTTCAATGATTTTGTAAACATTTTAAAAGTTATTTTGAGTTTGGATAAAAAGTACACGAGATCTTATACGAGCAAAGTTGTTCAGTATAGAAAGTTTGTCTCTTTTGTGGGACCAAAGACATGTACCTCTCAGTAGATGCTGTTTGAACGCGCCTCTGGCACTTGCATTTTCACAAGAAAATTGGCTGTGTTCTTCGTTCATCTACCATTTGCAAAATGGTGCAACTGACGGAAGTTCGACATGTATATGGTCGTCGAATTCTGACAGGTTTCCCTTTCTTACCGATAAATAATAGTTTTGAGTTTGATCGGTTGCCTATCGACTCGGCTACTGAACATAATCGAAGCTGTTTACAATCATAATAACAGTTTAAACTTTCAATTCGCGGAGTCGCTTTCCCATGCAAATACATTGCTGGGCTGGTACATGTATATTATATTTTGTCTATAACACCAAGAAGTCCCTTAGTTTTGGGACTAAAGTGAAAATGTTATTCTGTCCAATTTAAACGAAACAAAATGTAACAAAATGCCGAAATTATGATAGCCTTCTGAAACTCTAAAGATTTAAGTACACAGTGCTCCCTCTCTGCAACAACACCAATGGGATACAGCGGTTGAGTTGATTGTTCGGAGGGAGTTGTTATAGGATGGGAAATTGGCTTACACGTGCAAACAGATTGAATCCCGATCAGACGCCGCGTCTGATACAGTGGAGAATCTGTTATTCTTTCCCGTTTAAACGCAAACGTACGCAAAAGCAAAGCACTAAAACGTAGAAAAGAACAACTTTTGGACAATTCTGATATTTCTTGTTTATCTTGGTGGCAAACAGTTTGGAGCCTGATCAGACGCCGGGTTACCCGGCGTCTGATCTGGCTCCAAACTGTTTGCAATGCAAATAATAGTTTTAACGTAAACGCGTTTATTGGAAAGAATAACAGATTCTCCACTGTATGGATTCAAGCTGTTTGTCACTCGTGATTATGAAAAGATTGGACATATTTGTCTTGTTTGGGGAACAGCGACAAGTGTTGTTGAAAGGGGGGAATCGTTGTTCAGAGAGCCGTTGTGGGGAGAGAGTACTGTTATAGTTTTCTTTCAGAAGACAATCTCGAAGCAGGTGATATAACGACAGAGTAATGGTTGCTCTTTGTATACTAAAATGTAACTTCTGCAACATTAAAATCGTTAATGCTAAAACAAGTATGTACGTTACAATCAATTTGGAGCCAGATCATACGCCAGTTAACCCGGCGTCTGATCAGACTCCAAACTGTTTGCTGCCTAGATAAAAATAGATCGTCTGAATTTAAAAAAAATCCAAAACAAGGGAAAAACAACGCTGTATTTTACTTCTTTTTTGCATTGTACTTGTTTTCATATTTAACCCTTAGCCTGCCACTCACGACTATAGCTCCATATGCAAACAGCTTGGATCCGGATGAGACGCCGAGTAACTCGGCGTCTCATCCGGATCCAAGCTGTTTGACACTCGGACAACATTTTCAGCAATTTTGAGCAACTTTGAAGCACTTTGAAACTTGAAGCAGACGAGAAATATAGCAGACGACAATTTATTTGGCGGGCTAAGGGTTAATTTAGTTATACGGGAAAGCATAACGTCTTCTCTACTGTATTCGTGTATAGTTTGTCTTCAACGATTAGTAAATAACGAGATTGTCTGCCGCTAAATCAAATTCAATCGCAAGCTGAAGTCCCAAACATGTGTAATAAATTTCATGAAAAAGACATTAACCGGTTCACTGCCAATCCCGTCTGTCCTAGCATTTCAAAACAGTTTGGATACAGATCAGACATAGAGTAACTCGGCGTCTGATCAGCAGTCTCACATTTTGACACACATTTCCAATTTTCTTTAGTCAAAATATATCAATTGGAACCTTGATAATGACAATAGACGAACATATTCAATCTGGCACTATAAGGACAATGAAGGGGCAATTTCTCTGCTGAAGACAGGAGTTCACTGACGCCAAACAATTTATTACCTTTAACTGCTGGCTGGAGTTTGTGAACAGTTTGTGTGCAAATGTTCGTTATATCAATTATTTATATTAACTATACTGGTATACATGGTTATAATATCAGAATCTAAACTGTTTTGCAACTTTATAGATGTTTCTTCCACCATGATAAGAAACTAAAAACAACTGAACTTAAACAAAAGGCTGGCGACAATATTGAAGCCTAGATGTATTTCAGCGTATTAACCCTTTCGCATGCAACGGGAGACCTTTTTTATAATGGCTGCAAACAATTTGGACCAAGATGAGACGCCGAGTAACTCAGCGTCTCATCTGGATCCAATTGTTTGAGCATTCAGATGGTACTTTATGAAAGAAGATGCCTTTGAATCAATTCAGACGCCAGTTACCGAAATTGTAGTACGCAGATTGTTACAGGAAATACATTGGCTTACGAAACCGATGATCACCAAATTCAATTATTCTGTCTTACATAGTACCATTTATCATGTCTTTGAGTATTAACCTCATTTATCGTCCCAGAATATCGTCTACTTTAATTTGTCGTCTGCTTTAATTTGACGTCTGCTTTTATTTCTCAAATTTTGATTTTTAGGCATTCTGGTTAAAGAAACATTGATATTAGAGTCAAACAGTTTGGATCCTAATCAGACACCGAGTTACTCGGCGTCTGATTAAGATTCAAACTGTTTGTAATGCCAGGATACACGAGGGTAATCATGGTAGGAGTTAAATTGATTAGTTGGCTGCTGTAATCAAACATACGTCATCACATTTCACAATATTTTACAAAGTGTCTATGAAAATAGAACTTTATTTTTTGACGGAAACTGCTGAAAAAACCGGATATTTTATATGTTTGCCAAAACGATTAACCCATTACTCCACAAATACCTTTAATGTATTCCTTTATAGCAGACAATAGTATCACATTAGAGGCGGTAGCTATGCTGAAAGTAAAATCGAATGCAGCCATCTGTCTTCTCTACTAAGATATTTGGAGGAAAGGCTAAACAACTAGAGATGCGCTCAGGAAACTCGTATACCAAGTACTAGTATGTGTTTGCTTTAAGACATTTCCTCGTTCCTTTGAATGACTTCCCCATTCATTGTTGTAAAAAAGGCATGAAATAAACTGTAAAAGCATGGGCTTTGTGCGCAAAAAATCATCTAATCCTGTCTTGAAAGGCCCTGAGAAAAAGCTTTGCTGATTAGACAAACACTGATGCGCCTTTAGATCAACATCGTATATCAATAATGAAAACTTATAGCAAGCACATAGGAGGAGTCAATTGTTATATTTAGGCGTTACATGTAGAACGTTACCGTCTGTTTGTTGGTTAATTCTGTGACCGTCATAATACAATACACAATCTAACGGCACATAAATAAGAGTATATCTCCTGGATTTAAAGCCTTACAACTGTGTGTCGTATCAGTGAAGCCTTTGTAGTTGTTCTAATTAGTACGCCACCTCGCAGTCAGCCTCGTATGCAATACAGTAAAACTTGTATCAACCCATTGAGCCCTAGTGACGCACATATGTGTCCTTTACCAAAAGTGTACATGTGAAGAGTACACTTGTCCTATGCATACAGTGAAGTTTCTGATCAGAGGACTCCTGCAGCAGCCATATGATCAGGGTATTCACTGTTTGTCATTTTTCAATTAATCATAGAAAGACAACCCTAAATAATCTAAAATCGACCAGCCTTTATTGCAAACTGGAATTGTCCATTGGAAATTTCAGGGGATAATGAGTTAACTACCGTATAAGTGGTTTTTTTCGCGAGAAGGAAATTTTCGCTATTTTCGCGTGTGCATCAAACTCGCGTAAATCTAATTCGCCAAATATTCCTACCTTTCTCTAGGCCTATTTCATTTTCTGCAGCAAAGTCCGCTCGAGGCAGTTTGTCGTAAAAAAAAACAACCAAAAACACAATTTCTTCGTTCCCGTGTTCTTATTCCGGACCAGGCCTATACCCACGTTCAATTTAATGCATTTTTTATGAAAGAGATCTAAAGACGGGTGTCAAACAATTTGGATCCAGATTTGTCGTGTTTTTTGGTGCCTTATCTTTACTCAAACTGTTTGCCAATGCCGATCAAGTTGTGATCGGCAGACAAAGGGTTAATCGCTTTTACAGTTTGACCTATGTTACTCACTCGTAAATGACACCTCGTCTGCTTGCAATTAAAAGGCAACGTTCTCCATTGTCAACACGTATATACAGGTAAATCGAGTGTGAAAAGTTTTGGATACTTGAGAGACATTGATTTACCCGGCGTCTCATTTGTACCCAGTGGTGACTTTCTGCCGCTTCAGTTCATTACGGAGGGAAGACGGAAATTGCATCCGATCATATTGTAAACAAGTGCGCCATATACCGGCACTTTATGAAGGGAAGATAGATATCCGTCGCCGTGAATGTTTAAATAGTTACTTCCCTTAGTTTTGAATGCGCCACTTACGTATGCGGATTTATTGACAAGATAAAACCCAAACGGTAAAATAAAATATGCTTAAATATCATAACCGCGAAAAATAGATTTTCAATAAACGTTTGCGCGAAAAATTAAAACGCTAAAAATTCATTTAGGGTTGAATCGCTAAATTTGCGTCTCGCGTAAAAAACCAAATCATTCCTGAAACCTTAAGTGGACAATTCCCGTTTCCAACTAAGTCTAGTTCATTTGTCGCTAGTTAGGGCTTTTTTCTACATTTTGTTACCAAATGACAAACGGTGAAGACCCCGTGATTTGGATCTACATTAGATCTATTTGCACAGGACAAGTGTACTTTTCGCATTTACAGTCTTTGTTAATGACGAGTAGACATACACTTTCATACTTGGATGAATCGTCAGACTTTATCAGTTGTCAAGAAAAGAGTGACGTAAAAAACATCTAGATGATATACAATGTGGAAACAGGAAAGCCAAAATTGTGTATACTTGATAACTGAATGATCTGATTTTAACCCGTTCGTATACAAAGCCTGTTTTTATTTTTTAAGACTGCTTGTTGCTGAAAGAAAAGTTAAAGTAAAGCAGAAAGCTCTTTTAGAATCTATCTGCTTTATATTTAGCCTGCTATAAGCATATTCATGCCAGAATGCAGAAAAAAGTGTGATGCCCCTTTAACTCTTTCACTCTCAATGACACATAAAAGCGCATTTGAAAACAGTTTAGATCCTGATCAGACGCTGTGTAACACGGCGTCTGATCATGATCCAAACTATTTGACACTCGTATCGATATGTTTTAAGTCATACAACATTGAATCTTACTTTGAAACGATTTTGCAAACAACAAAATTGAAGCAGATGCCAATAAAGCGGCGAAGGCGTTTAAATCTCCCGAATAATTTGATCATGAAAGGATTAACAGAGTGCGGTAAAAAAATAAAAATGTAAATTTTTGAGGACTTAATACACGGACTAAAAGGCGCTTCTGTGGAGGTGGGGTGGTTAAATGGATACATGGATACTCGTTTACTAAATCTGGTTCCAAACTGTTTGCACTACACACCTGGGGTCCGTTTAATAAAACTTAATACGACAAAACAGGGTCGTAAGTCAAAACTTTAAAATACATTTAATTTATAATTTCTCTATCTGACCCTGCCTTGTGACATCACTTTGGAATAATCTTTTCCATCATATGGAGAAATAGAAAATAATTGAGACTTTTATAATCTGACTTACGACAGCATTTGTCCAACGAAGTTTTATGAAACGGGCCCCAGTTCCAGGAGTATAAACGCGTATTTAGAAAGAAAAACGACTATCAATTTCTCCACCATATGCATGTATAGGCGACTCTGCAAAACAGTTTTGAACTTTCGATCCTGATCAGACGCCGCGTCTGAACAGGATCCAAACTGCTTGACACTCTTATAAATGTTTCCTTAATCAAAGTACCTTATACCTAACTTTGAAAAATACTTGCAGACAACAATATCAAAACAGACGATAATTCTTGTTTACCTTCACTGTCATAAGGTGCATGACGTCACCACTTTTACACTATTGCCGTCTTTATTTATTTCTCAAATTTAGTATTAAAATGTGTGTCAAACAGTTTGGATTCTGATCAGACGTCACGTTACGCGGCGTCTGATCAGGATCCAAACTGTTTGCAAATAACTAGATCTATTGTACTCGGAGTTAGGCAGTGAAAGGGTTAAAGCAAATGATACAAAATTGCGTTGTGGCACAGCATTATCGTTCATAATCGATGGAATCCAGGGCCAGAACTCCGTAGTTGTATTGAAATGCAAATATGGTTACAAATTGAATAAAGTCTTTTGAATTCTCACATAACTTCGGTAATGAACTGAACAGTGATATTTTAGTGTTTTCTTTCAGAAGGCCATATTCTATTTTCAAAACCAGATATACATGTAGCTGTACTATGAATTTAAAATCTTATCTTTCCAACCAAAAGGCTGTGGCCATTGGGTACAATTTGGACCAGACTAAGCCTGAGTAGCTCGGGCTTAATGGGGTTCCGACTTAATACAGCTTGAAAGCATTATAAATGTACTTAAAGGTAACAGCTTAAGTCAAAAAAGAAAGGAAAGGTGAAAACAGTGTACCTACGAATGCAAACTCCTATGCAAAGAGTACAGCTAAGATCATAGATAGCATACAGAATCCCTCTGAATAGGTTAATATGTACTCATTGTACAGTATGACATCTTGCAACATATGGTAAAAACTGTACTCGTGATCTAAATAGACCAGGTCCAGCGCTTATAAAGCGTTTGTGTTGAGTCTGCCCGTATTCTCAAGCATTTGATTGGTCAGATTTGATTAAGACTCCACTCAAACGCCTTATAAGCATGGACCCTGATCTCATTGGAAACATGAAATATCCATTTGCAGTTTTAGGTGTCAATGCGGTACTTCGTTTGAATTATGCGACAGTTCCATATTACATAATTATGCAGTAACCATTAGATATAACTATATCGCATTGATGCTTATGGAAAGAAATGGTAAGAGTATGAAAGCAAGGTAATAAAATACAGATTAGACTATCATATAGATGAAGTTTATTGTTTTATGATATCTCTAGTGGCATATTATACATTTGATCATCCCGAATTATGAATTATATTGAACTTTGATAGAATTTACTTCCCTGGCACTTTGCACTAAGTATGTTGGTTTCTTCAGGGACTATATCTAATAACTACAAAATCGATAACTAGTATTATAGTCGGCAAAGACATTCTCGTAACTACAGTGGATAAGACGTTATTCTTTCCGTTTAAAACTAAACGAAACACAATACAATAAAATGAAGAAAATTCCATTTGTTTGGATTTCCTAACGATCTGTTTTAATCTGAGTGACAAACACTTTGGACCATGATGAGATACCGGTTTATCCGGCATCTGATCTGGCTCAAAACTGTTTGCAGTGGATATAATAGTTTTAGCATAAAGGCGTTCATTGGGAACAATAATTTCCCCTGTACAGAATTTCCCTAATGGTACTTTTGGTGGATTAGAAATTATGTTCAAATGTTGCTGTAGTAATCACACTAGTACCAGGAGTTAATGCTATATAGTACTTAAGGGTGTATCAAACTCATAAGCGATGTTTTCAAAGTATTACACTTTTTTTCTATCATTGTTTTTTTAGAAGAGCTGTTTATGATGAATGAAAAAATGAAAACAAATAGATATGGTGGTGTCCTTTTTTTAGCTACAGCGATTTGAAAAAGGAATGTCAAATTTTGACTTTTTTTTAAAAAAATAAATAAATAACCATTCAGAGTAGTACAAGCTTCAGTAAAATTTATTTCAAAACAAAACAAACATGGTAATTTTGGTTTTCATGATTTATTTCATGTCTATGGTGGTATTTTCACATATAGAAATCAAAATAGACAAAGCCGGCATCGGGTTTGAACAATATGGATCCTTAAATATCAAAAACATGCTTTTTGTAGGGCATTATTTTATAAGATCTTTTCATTTTATGAAAAAAGTAAAAAAAAGTTTGAAAAAGAAATAGTTCTAGTATTAAACGTTTTCTTATATTCTACCAGATGAAAGCCCATGCTAAGGCAGTTCAAAATATGAAAAGAAATTGAACGGTCAGTGCTGAAACAAAAAAATACCATATCGATGATATTTAGAGCTTTATAAATTTCACATTTGGTCCCTGTTTTCTCTTAAATTAGTTTTTATATGAAGAAATACTACCATAGACAGGACATAAATAACACAAAAACAAATTATCGTATTTGTTTTCATTTGAAATGGATTTTATTGAAGCGGGCTGTTTGAAAAGGATAAAATAGGAAAGAGTGGGTGGAGTAAATTTTACATGGCCATAAAGCCAAAAATTGTTGACCAAATTGTACACTTTTTCTATTTTTTTCATTCATCTAAAATAGGTCTTCAATACGAATAAAGTGGAGAAAACGTTATTTTTTTCTCTCCAAATAAACGCGTTTGTATACGAAAACAACTATGCATTGCAAACCGTTTCGAGCCAGATCAGACACCGGGTAACCCGGCCTCTTTTCGGTTCCAAATCGTTTGTTAATGAGATTACAAAACTCGTAAAAAAAACCCCACATTTTTTCTTCATGTTATAACATTGTGTTTGCGTTTCGTATTTTGCATGTAAACGAAAAAGAATAGCTTACTCTCCACTGTACGCATTGAAAGAGCTTTACCCAAGGAAATAAAGCGTTTAATTTGAGTCGTAAGTCGTTCTCAAGCATTTGATTGGTCATATTTCAGCCTATAGGCTCAAATCTGACCAATCAAATGTTTGAAGACGAGCTCAGACTCAGCTCCAACACTTTATTACATTGGAATCAGGAACTTGAAGCAATATCTAAGGCAGATAAAAGCCAGTGCATTACTTGTTAAAATAGTAATGTTTCAAACATATCTTTTTTAGATGTTTTTTGAAATGCAGAACAAAACGGGTGAAAAGGTTTGACATATAATATTTTATTATTTTGTTGATTTGTTTGTTTATTGTAATGAACGTCCGTTTCAATAGATATATAGCCAACACTGTGCTAATTGGAAGTAACAGAGAGAAGGAGTCCGGGCGATGCCCTACTGTATTTCGACAGAGCCCTCTCGCGTACGGCACTAGTACGAGCGATGTAAATGAAAGAGTTTGTTATATCCTTAATGATGGAACAATACCTTTTTATATGAAGAAGCTACCGTCAGGCTTGGCTGTCCCTTGAACAGACAGCAAATAATCTATCATGCCAAAATGTCAAGGTGACCTTGACATTTAGGACTCCATGTATTCAATTTATAGAAGGGCATAAAGTGCATAACAAAACTGGTTAGTTTTTGTTCAAATAAAATTTATTAAAATAATACGAACTAAACAGAAAGATAGAGATAGTAAATACCTATTTTATCAAGAAGCACTTAACTCGAAACAAATGATCTGGAATTAAATGAATGGCAACCAAAAGATATTTAACAGCCCTACGTTACAGCCAACTAAAGGATTGAAACACTGCAAAGCAATGTGAAAGTCAAACACATTGCTTTGAGAAGCCACCTGCTAGAAATTAATTCAGAGGGGGGGGGGGGGGGGGGGGGGGGGGGTTTACAGCGGACAAAAAACCCGATTATCACCTCCAAAAACGGCCGTCTGGGACTCCCCTACCTCGATGTGTCGCGCACCATTCTTCCATATATGGGCCGATTTTTTTCAAATTTTCAGGAAATGAGTAAAATTGAATGCCCTAAACAAACATACCCCGTTTGTATGCCACAATGCAGGTTAAGGGTGTATAAATGTCATGAATTTAAGAAATGTTCAAAGTATATGAAAACACGTTATGATGGTTTTGTATTGAAGAGCTATTTGCTATTTAAAATGAATGAAAAAATAAAAAAGTGTACATTTTGGTGAACAACAGTTGGCTCTAAGACTATGGCCATGTAAAATTTACCCTACCCATTTTCTCTTATTTTGTCCTTTTCAAACAGCCCGCTTCAATAAAATCCATTTTAAATGAAAATAATTATGATAATTTGGTTTTGTGTTATTTATTTCCTATCTATGGTAGTATTTCTTCATACAAAAACTAATTTAAGAAAAAAAAGGCCTAAATGTGAAATTTATAAAGCTCTAAATACAATCGATATGGTAGGCCTACTTTTTTGTAAATTTTGTAAGGGGAGATAACTCTTTTTACTTTAATAACTCAAAATTTTCAACACTGACCTTTCAATTTCTTTTCCTATTTTGAACTGCCTTAGCATTGGCTTTCATTTGGTAGAATATAAGAAAAAGTTTAATTCTAGAACTATTTCATTTTCAAACTTTTTTACTTTTTTTTCACAAAATAAAAAATCTTAATAAAATCATGCCCTATAAAAAGCATATTTTTGATATTCAAGGATCCATATTGTTCAAACCTGGTGCCTGCGTTGTCTAAATTTGGTTTCTATATGTGGAATTATCACCATAGACATGAAATAAAGAAACCCCAAATTACCATGTTTGTTTTGTTTTGAAACAGATTTTACTGAAGCTTGTACTCTGAATGGGTAAAATTTGAGAACAAACATCTAAATTTGACATACCTTTTTCAAATCGCTGTAGCTCAAAAACAAGGACACCACCATATATATTTTTTCCCATTTTTTCATTCATCATAAATAGCTCTTCCAAAAAAACAATGATAGAAAAAAGTTTGATACTTTGAAAAAAGCGCTTATGGGTTGGATACACCCTTAAAGGTCATAAATTCAGTTCAAAGACGGCATTTTCAAATTTTTGCGCCTAAATTCGGGCTCCGAGAAATAGGAGCCTAGGGCAAGATATATGTTTTTTACCACCAACTCGTGTTTTTCATGTACATTGATGTCTATTCGAGAGGGAACGCCAAAAAATGCGAGTTAAAGCGTTTCTATAGTGAAATTTGACGGGATTTTACAAGGTCGCTACATGCGTTAAATTTACCCCATTTTTAGCCCTTTTCACCCCAGCAATGAGCCACAGCTATTTTAAAGGCGTAAAATGGGTTATTTATGTAAAATACCACAGAGTGGTATAACAAAGAAATATTGGGAGAAAAGTGTTTTTTCATAATTTATAAAGCTAAAATCGGGGCTTATTCACACTTTTTTAGCATTTTTGGTCCTGTATTTGCACTCAAAAGCAGTTTTACTGGAAATGTGAGGAAAAGGTAGACCGTAGATAGAAGGGATTAATATGAATATAACATAACCTTAACAACACCATAAAAGTCATGTTTTCATTTCTTATTTCACACACACTCGTGGATATTTCAGATATATTGGAGAATTTTCTGTGCACATGGCTGTTAAATTTTCATTAAAAACAATCCCAAGGAAGCTTTTGTCAACATTTTTTTTTTATAAAGCCAGCGCTGGGATTCGAACCCAGACCTCCCTCCATTATAGAGGACGTTCTTACCAATTAAACTACACTGGCGTTAGGGGAGACATTAGCAACCTTGAGAAAGACTTATTTTGAAAAATTTAATGGCACAAAGTTTACACCATACTTCTTCCCATCAGCTTTTTGTAAGGACTTTGGACCTTCTGGCATTGAATTCGTTTTATTATTGCAATAAAACAAATTTAAGGCCAGGTAGCTTTAGAAGTGCAGGCAGGCTCTCAGGAAGTGTTGAAATTGTCAAGTATTTCCACAATGTCACATTATACTGATTTTTTACACTTTTTTCACAGTTTTTCACTTTGCTTTTTTTTTGAAGATAATATTATGTCCTAATGTACACGTCCTGGTTTTGGATCCTGAGGTCTAACCACTGTGTTGAAATTGTCAACTATTTCCAAATTGTCACATCATACTGAATTGTCAGCTGCTTTCAAGTTCCATCTGCTAGGATATAAGTAATATTGCACATAATAATGCATAACTGTATAAATTTAACTATTTTCTCCAGTGGAGGAACAAAGTAAATGTGTAAATAGGCGTATTGCTGGAGTAAAGCAAAACCTTTATTCAAATACTTCAGTAAATAAATAATTAATTATAACTTTTGGCCAGCTGCTTTACCTTTGTGCTTTATTATTCAACTAATTTAGCCATAACCTATAACACAGAATTGGCTGTTTAATGCAGCATTTTCAAACATTTCATGGCTTATCAATGTTTTTTCTTGTATATGTCCTATATAAAGTTTCTGACTGTGGAAATAAATTAAATACTTCAATGAAAATTCATTTGGGCCATCTGCTCTATTTTGTCCTGTAATAAACTATAACCTTTATCAAAGACTACTTTTTGTACATTTTCAGTAGTCGCTTTACACAATATTGACTGTTTATTGCAGAAATATCAAACATTTTCAATGCATTTAATAGTTCTCCTTGCAGAATATATCCCATATACACCTTTTGGGTTTGGAATTAAATGAAACAACTTCAGTGAAAAGACATTTTGGCCATCCTCTTTACTTTTGTCCTGTATTTAGCTATAACCTGTATCAAACACTGCTTTATTTGCAGATTTTCAAACATTTTTATATGATTTTATCAGGATTTCTTGCAGAATATGTCCTATATACACTTTCTGGGTATTAAATTTGAGTTCTAATCACTGATCAGCTCCAAATTTATAGAAGTTTTTCTGTTTTGACAACTTTCATCCTGCCCTCTAAGCTGTCACAGGCATTATATACACAATCAGTGGGTCTTCAGTTGCATGCATTAAACAACAAGAGAGATGAATGAGGTGTATGGTGTCACATTGGTGTGTAACTGTTCTTCTGTCGCACCAGACATAGATGGAAGAAACCATTCTTTCATTTGAACAAGTAGATAGCAGCTTTGCAAAACTGTAAACCCACACCCTGTGGCTAAAATGCAACCTTGGCTCTGTCTAGATAGCCGCCACTGATTATATACAAACATTAGAGCTGCGGTTTTATGAAAACTATGCTTATCATAGAGGCATAGGATTATACATTATATATTTTTGCAGTCAACAATTGCTTAAGCCACGATCTCACTGTCCAGGTTTGGGTCCCCGGTGAGTCCTGGTTTAGCAAACCGGCAGTACAACCTTGTCAGCGCCGGGGACGACCGGCTCGATTGGCTTCCACCGGCTAATATCCCCGGATGCTTTAAAATGTTTAATACAACCGGGGGTCACCGGGACAGAAACCATAACCGGCTTCATCCGGGAATGCCGGAGCAACGCAGGACCTTTACAGGCACATCCGGGTCTCTACCGTGAACAACTGGGGTGTTTGCAAGGATAAATTTGAATTTGTTTTTAAAAAAATGCAGATTTCTAACTTTTGTTTTTAGCGTTAGCGTTTCTTCTGTGTTTAAATAGGAAATAATATCGTCCTCTCTATTGTATAGGGTAAATCTAATATATAACAAGAGCACCGCAGTGCGGCAAAATACGCCTGTCATGGCCGGCGGGTGTCAAAGTCGTCCGGACTCAGGCTGACTGGAAAAAGTCGCCCGGAGTGCAGGCCCGACTATCGATCTCAAAAAGACTATGCTGTAGTGTTGCGATAGCTCAAGTACTATCCGGATAGTATTGCGATAGTCAAGAAAAAAGTTCTGGGTTTTTTAAAAAGTGCCCATTTTTTACAATAAAGGGGACATAACTCTGCTAAAAATAGTCGCCAACGTCTGAAATTTAACAGGAACCAAAATTCACAGGTGCCTTCCCTGTATGATGAGAAAGCTAAATATGAATTTTGGTTACAATAGACAAAATGTAAGTAAAATTATTATCAGGAAACAATATATTGTTAAAAAAATTATGTGAAGGGGCATAACTCTGAAAATACAGAGTCAAACCAAAAACCCGTAATATATATTAAGTCACTTCATTCATTGTATCACCATATCAAATTTGAAATTTTTAAAAATGCCCATTTTTGACAATAAAGGGGCATAACTCTGTTAAAAAAAAGACGCCAACGTCTGAAACGCGAACTCGTCCGAACTATGGAATATTTGTAGGAAGTTTAATCAAAATCGGTAAATAAATGAAGGTGAGAGAGCGCTAACAAGAAAAGTTGACGGACGTTCAGCGCTGGGTATACCATAATACGACCGTCGATGACGGGCGTATAAAAACAATATGGCTTCAGACTAAAGTCTTTATGTCCACCACAAACCGTATGTAACCAGATCAGACACGGGGCAAACTGTTTGAAACT